>CM074720.1:195157022-197629522 GCA_037306005.1 Rhinophrynus dorsalis | reverse complement strand
TGTGTAGCAGGCGGCGACATTCTGAATGCTAGTTTGCATCTCTGATTTCTGATTGGCTAGTAACTTTTGTCGCCACCCAGTGATGGCCTTTATATACCCTGTCATTTCCAGGGTACGGTGCCCTTTAGTAGTGTACTTGTTCCTGCATTCTGTTTCCGTTATTGCTGACTGTGTATGACCTGGCCTGCTTGACAACGTTCCTGAGTTTGCTGTTCTTCGACTACTCCGTTGCTGACCGTATCCGGCTGAGGACCCGTTTCCGTTACCAACTGTATCCGACTGAGAACCCGCTCCGTTGCTGACCTGGTCTGGCTGAGAACCCGTTCCCGTTGCCGACTGTATTTGGCTGAGAACCTGCTCCGTTGCTGACCTGGCCTGGCTGAGAACCCGTTTCCGTTACTGACTGTATCTGGCTGAGAACCCGCTCCGTTGCTGACCTGGCCTGGCTGAGAACCCGCTTCCGTTACAGAGTGTACCGGGCTGAGAACCAGCTTCCGTTTACCCTGTGCTGGGCTGAGTATCCGTTCCGTATTTGACTTTCCTGGCTACCAGTTACTCTGTGGGCTGCCTTGTCCCAGAGTACCGTACGTTTTCAGCATACCACTTGTGGTCTCTGCTTTGCTCTCGCTTTACCTGTGGGTGCTGTTACGTTAGTCAGTTGTGCCGCATGGCGCTATATCTCTGTCGACCATTTAGTTAGGCATTTGTGCTATAGCTTCTCTCCATACCGACGTTGGCGGAGTGCACAAGCGAAGTACCGGTACAGTGTTCTACCACTGACTGTGTTACTCTGATCTCTCCGTGTCTGCCTCTCATACCTCGCTGGGCTCACTCCCTTTGGGAGTTGCAGTATATCTGGGCATTTCCTTTGACCCTTTGCATACCTGGACGTTCCAGGTAGTGTGTGGCGTATTCCCTCTGAAGGAGCCTCGGGCTCAAGAGCCAGCGTTGTGTTGTACCATCCTCATTAGAGAGGACACTGTTTGCCTTTATCTCTATACTATATGTGCTACGATCCACCCCTAGCGTTCTAGGGTTTTCCTGGGAGAGTTACCTCGGTCTGTTGCCATCCGGTGCCAGGGTCAGTGTTGCCTCGATCCTTGGGTTCTGTACTGCCCAGGCCTCTGAGTTGTGCCAGTAGTGTTGCCTCGCTTCTTGGGTTCTGTGCCTTCTAGGCGTCTGAGATGTGCCAGCAGTGTTGCCTCGCTCCTCTGGGTTGTGCCAGTCACCTTCATCTGGACCATCTACCATCGAGGTCCTGTGGTCAGCTCGCTGTCTACTTATCCTGCTTCCTGTCCTGGTCCTAGCCAGGAACCCCACTGTCAGAGATTATCATTATTTTCACATATATCGCCATTACTTGCCTGATACTGCTGTATATACTTGCCTATATATTACTCTGCTGTGTGGGCCCATAGGCCTATCTATGTATTTGAACTTTGTTCTAATAAAGTTATTTTAACCTTACCAAACTGTTCTGAGTGTTCTTCAAAAACCGTGACAGATACGCGGCTGCGTCGGGGTGAGGCCAGCCCGCCTTCCAGGGGGAAGTGGGGCCTACCGTCACCCATAGGGCCGCTGGAGGGTGGCATGGAACGGACCGGGGCGGGACTATACTGACCCAACCCTTTGCGGGGGTGGTGGCAAGGCTCACCAGGTCCAGTTGTGGGGACACTCAGGCGGAACCGGAGAGAACCTTTGTATGCTGCGCAGGGCTCGTGAAGGGAAGGCGTCGGCAGGTGAAAAAGAGGCCCACCGGCATTTGCCATGAGGACCCCATCCCAACTCTCCCAGTCACTCCTCCCAGGCACTCGCAGTAACGGACACCTGCCGGGACTGACTCAGAGCTTCGCAAACTCACCAGCGGCTGCATTGGCCGACCTCGCATGTGGTGGGGTTGGGGTGGCTGAACCAGCTTCCCCATCCTTGCGAGGATTCCTCCTGAAAAACGGCTGCGGGGTTGACTGAGAGAAGGGCCCTGCCCACTCGGATGCGTGGATCCATATCGATCATACCCTACACCTTTCCTGGGCCAAAACATCAGTGGAGAGGAGATAGGATGTGCTTGGGTGCGTGTATGAAAACCGCAACCAGGGGGCTCTGCGTCTGGAGATCCCAGGGTGATGGACTATAATCCATAACCAGGCTGTTGTGATTGCTGCCCTGTGTAAGTAAGAGCTGCAGGCTCCCCTGCAGATCTCCAAGCGCCCCTGCGGATGTCCAAGGGCACCTGCAGATGCTCACAAGCCCTTGCAGGTCTCCAGAGTTGTACCTGAAGATTGCACCTCTGAGTAATCCCGCGACCCATGCTATGGTATGCATGCATTGCGGCTTCCTGCACAGCCCCTGCAGAAGTGGAAGTGGTGCTTTCCCGTCATCGAGGACTGGCAAAACCCAGGATGGGTTTACCATTAAGGAACACCGGGGATGATGAGATCCCACCTAAGGTCTGTCCCTGTCAGGGCCCTAGGTTCTCCCGTTTCCCAGCCGAGTAGGACAAGACCTCAAGCGATGCCCAGCCTTGCCACAGTATAAACACAATCCCTCGCTTCTACGAAATGCTTTCTCTTCCATGGAGAGATGGTTAAACCCCAGCTGCATGGGTTCTGCCCAACTAGGTCGATACTAGGAGGAGTGGGAGATAAGGGAGGTACAGGAGGGTGCACAAAGTTCGGTACCAAGCGTATAGGAGGCCTCCTCAGGCGCTCCCTAAAAGAGGGTCTCTCCTTTAATCTGGTGTCAATGAGGATGTGAATTAAACCAATTCCTCGAGGTCACCAGGAATATCATGAGCCAGTATCTCATATTTAATGACCTCTTCCAGGCCCTGTGAAAAAACGGGGCTTCATTATTCCACCCCACCTCAGCTGTCAGGGTACGAGATTCAATGGCATAGTCAGAAACGGTCCTAGTACCTTGCTGGATGGTCATAAGCTGTTTAGCAGCCAAGGCGGAGCGAGATGGAACATCAAAGACCCTTTTAAAAGGGGTTACAAATTCAGTAGAATCTCTGATAATTGGTTTATCAGACTCCCATAAAGGGTTGGCCCAAGCCAGAGCTTTGTCAGGGAGAAGAGAAATAATGAATCCCACCTTACATCTCTCAGTAGGTTATGTTTGAGGTACCATTTCCAAATAAATGCCTACTTGGTTTAAGAAACCCCTACCAAGGGTCGGGTTGCCCCCAAGCCATTGGGGAAGTGGAGCTGTCCTGGTAAACCCACGGGCTGCCAAAGGTTTTTTTGTACCACTGGAACAACTGGTGTCTGAACAGTGGTGGCTGGAACCACCGGTTGCTGCAAAGGTCTCTGTAGATGAGCAGTGTGATTAAGGAGTGTCTGCAAGGTCATGACCAATTGGTCAATTCTCTGATCTTGTACATCCATTCTAGTGAGAATGTTTTGTACAGGTTGACCCCCTGGACCTTCAGGATTCATGGCCCTTTTGTACTGTCAGGGTCTGCAGCTACTTGTACAGCTAATACCCAAAACACAACAAGATAGTTACAGCAGGCACTGATAAGTACTACAGGCAGACACAAATCAAGAGTAATACAGTTTATTAAACAAACAACAAGGAGGAAGCCACAAACAGTGACCAGAGCCCCAATATAGACTAGAGCGCAGGGTCAGACAAGCCAGGAGTCAGGAACCATGGAGGGTACTCAGCCAGGTCCTGGATCAAGAGCCAGAGCAGATAGTCAGCCAATCTAGGAGTCAGGAGCCAGAGAAGAAAGTCAGCCAATCCAGGAGTCAGGAGCCAGAGAAGAAAGTCAGCCAGGCCAGGAGTCAGGAAACCAGAATGTAGAGTAGTCAGAAAATGGAGCCAAGGGTCAAATACCAGCGAGAATCTCCAACAAGTCAAGGGTCAGTACTGAGCACAAGAAACACCATGAAAAGGAGATTGGCTAGTGTTTGAGCCGGCACTAAATAGCCCAACACACCAGACGGAGCCACAAGAGGACCGCCAAAATGCAACATAATGGATGCGTGCGCACATATCAGACGGACACATGTGTGCAAGCACACAGGGAGAACAAAGTGAAGAGCAAAGAGCCTTGGGGCAGTTGAGAATCAGCCAGGTCAGTCCCCATGGCTCGTACGGCAGCACAGAAAACCAGGGAACCAACAGCAACCTCCCCGCAGTGGCAGCAAGGCACAAATGGAGGGCAAAATCACAGGTACCCTGACACTCATTTAGAAGAGGCAATTTTGGACCACCTCAAATTTGCTTTCATTAAAGGAGGTTTATCTAAATCCTGATCTAAATAATATGCTATAGTCATGTTTTATGTTAGTGTATAGGAAAACTACTTCTAGTGTTACCCAAGTGTATTCCTCTGAACACCTAAGAGCTTCCATAAATTCTAATACATGTTGTGGATTACGTATGTAGTTTAGCAAATTCACCTCTTAGTCTTGTAAAAAATTATCAATATACTTGTAAAGGTTAGATGTCATAGAATTTAGGCTGGCCACAAATGGCCTCCCTGTGGGATTTATTACAGATTTGTGTATTTTTGGATTATGGTACAAGAAGCCATATTTTTGAGATATTCCCAAATCTAGGGCTCCTTTTAAAAGATCTACCAAGCTTTTCTGAAAGTCTTTATTTGGATTGTTTTCAAGTTTTGTATAGAAATCTTAATCCTCCAATAATCTGTATCTTTCTTTTATATATTCATCAATATCGTGTACTATTATTGCTCTTCCTTTGTCTGTTCATAGATTATTATCCAAATATTTTGGTTTCCTTTCACCCTTTTTACATTGTCTTTTTTAAACCTTTTACCCTTAACAGACCTAAATTTAGGGCTGGGCAAAAAGTGAGAAAAATCTTCTGCGTGACTTTTTGCAAAAACAGAAGATTTTTTCTTTTTCTTCTTTTCGCCTATTCCAGCAAATTTTTTACCTATTCCAATATATTTTTCTACAATTTTAACATTTTTCTCTTATTCCAACACAATTTTCGCCTGTGTTTCCTATGGTGCAACCCTGCACAATATTAATTCTTCTGAGGGCTGTAGTGGAGAAATAAGTAACTGGAAGTCAAATTTGTTAGTCCTACAGCAACATATATCTTGAAAAATGCATTAGCTTGCAGAGGGTATTTGTCCTTTACCCACAACACTAATTTACTGCATAAGTGACACTGGCAGATATTCATGATGATGTCAAGTGATAAATAAAACTAAAGTACAACCTACAATGTGGCAGATGTCTATGGTAGTGGTGGAGGGAGGACTGGTATGGTGTGATTGGTGGGACCTTGACATCTGGGAGGAGATGGATTGAACTACCACTTTACTCCCATGTCCCTGTCCCTGCACTGCTCCACCTTTCTCCCTCAGGCTTGTGCATTTTTTGGACATTACCCAACTACTGTGTGTGTTTTTACTCATTACAATATACAGCTGATGGAATGTGATGTCTTGCTTGTCCTTCAACAAAATTCTTAATGTTGTCTGCTGTCTATCAAGTCTGCCTCAGTCACAGAGCTCACATCAGGCTCCCAGACAGCTGTCTGTCACCTAATATATTTATTATTTAATTATTTATGAATTCATTTTTAACATTTTTTTATTTTTATTTTTTTTTATGTTATCACAGTCAGTTAAATATATATATATATAACTTAAAGACAAAATCAACAACTTCTTTCCCCTGACTTGCCCAGCAAATAGACAATAAAAGCAAAATCATCAAGTAATTTGGACCCCATCTGCTTGTTTCTTGCAAGTCATTCACACCAAATTTTGAGGTATTTGGGGTCAACCTTCTTCTTCCCTTCTTCTCCCCCAGAGTGACCCCAGACAGCCCTATTACAGAGAACAAATGTCCTACCTAAAAGACTCCCTAAACTAAGCTTCAATTCCCCTTTATTTGACTATCTTCTCTAGCTCAAAAACATGCTGATTTACCCTCTTGCAAACACAGAATGGCATGCTGTGAGAGCCTGATACTCTTGTATATGGCTGTAGAAAAGTAGAGAAAGCTTTCATGTGGTGAGGAAAAATTTTTCTTCCCATTGATTTCAATGCAGTGAGCTAGGCAAAGAAAAGCAGGAAAATTATACTTTTTGCCGGAAATTTTTTTGCAAAACGTTAAATGCATTTTTTTGCCAATTTTTGTTTGAGGCGAAAGTTTTCGCCCATCCCCACTTATATTCCTCCAATTTATAAAATATAAGGTCCCTTATAACAGTGGGATAAAAACTGGAGTTGTCTGTTGTTAATCTAACAGGTGTTAATCTTCCGCATAAAAGAACATTGAAAAGGTCAACATGAAAGGAAATTGGCAAACGTTTGATGACAGTAAGCTCATGTTAAGTGTTGGAAAGGCCAAATCAAAGCCCCAGCCAATCCCAAACCAGCAAAGTATCAATATTAGTCCCAAAATATATAAAACCCCCCAAAACCTGCCATGTATTGTCTGTCTTTTGCGGTTCTTTGAGCTAGAGCACAGGGCCCCAGGAGAGGGGGATAGAGTTAGCGAGAGAAAGAGAGAGGAGCAGACACTGGAGAGAGGTAGAGTCGGAGAGGGTAGCGCAGCATTTTGCACAATAAAAAACACATATTACACCCTTGAACATATTGCACGCATTACATCCACACACAGTCACAAAAACACATATTTTGTTTTTACACAACACACATTTATCTTGTATATGTACGTATGTATATCTTTATTTATATGGTGCCACATTGTGTATGCAGCGCCTTACAATAGGCATATGTTACAATAAATAGGAGTGGATGAAATAAGTGCCACATTCATAGAAATAATAGGAGAGAGGTCCCTGCCCCAAGGAGCTTACAGTCTAAATGGGTAAAACGAGACAGACAATGGGTTAAGAGGTTGTCAGGTGCTGAGATTACAAATGCTGAGTTCGGCCAAAGGCAGTGCATGGTCCTAGTGCTCCAGAATATAAGATATCAGGGTAGACTTAAAGACAGAGGGGGATTTTTCAAGACGTAGGGAAAGGGGTATGGAGTTCCATAGAAATGGAGCAGAAAGCTAGAAAGGTTTGAGATGGGAGAGGGCAGAGTGTGTGCATGGTGTGACAAGAAGTGCATTGTGTGCTGAGCGAAGGAGGCGGCCAGGAACATAAGAGGAGATGAGGGAAGAGATGTAAGAAGGGGTAGCAGTGTGGAGAGCATTAAAGGTAAGAAGAAGGACTTTGTAATTCATGCATTGCTGAATAGGGAGCCATGACAGATGTCTGAGAATTAAATGAGCAGGTTCAGTTTTTGGGGAGAGTGTGGTGATTCATATAGCTGAGTTTAAAACAGATTGCATAGGTAAAAGAAGAGTAGCAGGGAAGCCAGTTAGTAGGATATTGCAATAGTCTAAGCGGGACAGAATGAGGGCATGTATAAGAGTTTTGGTTGTTTGTTGGGATAGGAACGGGAAGATTTTAGCAATGTTGTGGAGAAAGAAGCAAGATGATCTAGCCACAGAGTTAATGTGAGGGGAGAAGGAAAGCAGCGTGCTGAGCTGACTGGATCAATATCAATTCCATCAACTGTAATGGTGAAGCTAGGTGTTAGTCAAGGTTTCGGTGGGAAAATTAGCAGTTCAGTTTTTGCCATGTTTATCTTCAGCTGGCGTTGTGCCATCAAGGAGGAAATGGCCAAAAGGCAGTCTGAAATTTGTAGCTGGGTTTGAGGTGAAAGATCGGGAGTGGAGATGTAAATTTGGCTATCATCAGCATATAGATGGTATTTGAGACCAAGTGATCTAATAAATTCACCCAACGAAAAGGTGTACAGTGAGAAAAGCAGCAAACCCAGAACCAAGCCTTGAGGACACAAAAAAGGAATGTTGTGAGAGATAGGAGGAGAGCCATGAATCAGCTTGATTTCGGAAGCCAAGATTGTGGAAAATTTGAGCAAGAAGGGAATGGTTAACCGTGTCAAAGGAAGAGGATAAGTCAAGTAGTATAAGTATAGAAAACTGTCCTTTGGCTTTTGCAGTCTGAAGATCATTAGCCACCCTGCAGAGAGCTGTCTCAGTTGAGTGACCGCACCGGAAACCAGACCATAAAGGGTCCAAAAGACAGTTAGGTTTGAGGAATTTGGTTATTTGGGAGAAGATGAGGCATTCTCAGAGTTTTGAGGTAAGAGGTAGAAGGGAGACAGGTCGATAGTTAGAGAGACAGGAGGGGTCGAGGTTAGTCTTCTTGAGCAGAGGTTTAATTTGTGCCTGTTTGAAGGAAGAAGGGAAGGTGCCTGTGGAGAGAGAGGTGTTGAAAATGTGTGTTAATATAGGTGTAAGGACTGGTGCAAGTGGTTTGAGTAAGTGGGAGGGCAAAGGGTCCAAGGAGCAGGTAGTGAGGTGGGTAGATAGGAGAAGCTGAGAAACGTCTTCCTCTGTTATCGGAGTAAAACTCTCGAAGAATGATGAGGGGGGTTTGGGGAGAGAGAGTTCGGAGGCAGATGGAATAGTAGGAATCTGTTTTTGAATATATTCCACCTTGTGCTTGAAGTGCTCTGCAAAAGCTTGAGGTGAATGTATGGGGTGAGAGGAAGCAGTGGCAGGATGGAGTAAGGAGTCAAAGACTGCAAAGAGATGACAAGGGTTAGATTTGTTGTTGTGGATTAGTGTGGTATAGTATTCCTGTTTAGCTTCTGATAAAGCAAAATAAAGCCAGAACAGCATAAATTTAAAGTGGATAAAATCTGCATGTGAGCGCGATTTCCTCCAAAGGCGTTCAGCAGAGCGAGTGCAAGAACGTAGGAAGCAGGTGTGGGAGTTGAGCCAGGGTTGTGGATTGGCTTGATGACTATGTTGTAGTTTCAGTGGGGCAAAGGAATCAGTAACAGATGATAGGATTGAGTTGTAGGAGTTAACAAGAATGTCTGTGTCAGAGATGGCTAAGATAGAGGAAAGATTGGAGTTAAGTGAGATGCTCATCCCAGAGAGATCAAGTGAGCGGGTATCCCTTATAAATCTTTTGGAGGGAGGGATGGGGGAAGGGGCAGAGTGGGAGAGAGAGAAGGATATAAAATGGTGGTCTGATAGAGGGAATGGGGAAACTGTGAAAGAGGAAAGATCTAGACTCTTAGTAAAGACAAGATTGAGGCAGTGACCAGCTTTGTGAGTGGCACAGTCAGTCGACTGCTGGAGATAAAGGGAAGAGGTTAGGTCTAGAAGACGGGAAACCCAGGAGACAGAGGGGTCATCAATATGAAAGTTAAAATCACCTAGAATAAGGACAGGATTGTCAGTGGAGAGAAAGAAGGAGAGCCAGGATTCAAAATCTGAAAGAAAGTTTGAAGGAGAAGAGGAATTAGCAGGTTCCTGTATATTACAGCCTAGCGCATAGACAGAGGGTAATAGAGCTGGATTGTATGCACTTCAAAAGAAGAAAAGTGCACAGATGGTGGAACTGAGAGGGTCTGGGTCTTTATTTTATACACTGAGTGCAAGGGAGTACAAGAGGGTGGTTGAGTAAGTGCTTGTGTGATTGATTGAATGTAAGTGGGTGTGAGGGAGGTGGAGAGGAGAGATGGCAGGAAAGGACTGGAGGCTGGAGGGATATGGAGAGGAGGAAAGAGTGCAGGTGGGAGGAGAGGCACCAAGAGACAGGCACACTTCAATCAGGGAGAGAGCTGGCAGTGGAATGGCCTTTGGGTTTTGGGGAGGGACACACACAGCCAGGGCCAGCGCAGGTTGTGCCTTCCACACCTCAGCAAGCTGAGCCTGCAGTGGAAGTTGATAGTGTCAAGGAACCCACGTTCACCTATGATGAGAACAGGGCCCCGGTCTGTGGTATTCTGGACAGGGAGAGGATTCTCTTCTCTACAGAGAAGGTCAGATGCAGTCTCAGTGTGCAGAATGGTGGAGGGGTTGGAGAAAAAATGGACAGACTACAAAAGGTGAGTAAAGAAGAAGCTGGGGGAGCTGGCAGCCTATGGTGCTCCAGCTTCCATCACTTTCAATGGCTGGGAGGAACTGTTCTGTGCCAATCTGTCCACCACAGCATTAGAGGGCATCCATGGTGGCTATGACACAGGAGAGGACAGGACTGATCAAGATAATGATAAGCAACAATCTCTCTTCCCCCTGCCCCCCTAACCAACACTCTGTTATATATGTTTTCATATAATTAGTTCACCACATCTACTGTATTGTTCCCTGCTTGAGTGTTGGGAAAACTGGGCTCTTAGTATATAATATTTGTGATCTTGACTAGTGTTGAGCGAGCGTGCTCGGCCGATGCTCGGATCGGCTCGAGCATCGCTCTGCTCGGCACATGGCGGTACTCGTCGAGTACCGCCATGTGCTCGCCCGCCATGTTCGGGTGGCGGGGATCTGTGCCGGAAGAGGCACAGATCTGAAGACGCTCCACTGGACCACCAGGGACTGGAGGTACGGGGGCATTGCAGAGATGAAGGGGGCATTGCGGAGATGAAGGGGGACATTGTGGAAGAGGGGCATAGCGGAGATGAAGGGGGACATTGTGGAAGAGGGGCATAGACTCTTCCACAATGTCCCCCTTCATCTCCGCTATGCCCCTCTTCCACAATGTCCCCCTTCATCTCCTCTATGCCCCTCTTCCACAATGTCCCCCTTCATCTCCGCTATGCCCCTCTTCCACAATGTCCCCCTTCATCTCCTCTATGGCATAGAGGAGATGAAGGGGGACATTGTGGAAGAGGGGCATAGCGGAGATGAAGGGGGACATTGTGGAAGAGGGGCATAGCGGAGATGAAGGGGGCATAGCGGAGATGAAGGGGGACATTGCGGAGATGAAGGGGGCATTCGGAGATGAAGGGGGCATAGCGGAGATGAAGGGGGGCATTGACCAGGCACCCTCCCCTCATCAGAGCAGGGGGTGCCTGGTGTAATGCTCGTGTCGCCCCATGCATTTCAATGGGGCTCGGGTGCTCGGCCGAGCACTCGAGCCTCAGGGGGTGCTCGGTCAGAGCACCCGAGCACCCGAGCATCGGGGTGCTCGCTCAACACTAATCTTGACCTAACCCCCTAACAGCAACAGAGCACATGTCCCAGCTCAGTTCATCCTTCTGATTGCCAGTGAGGTATACAACGCATAACCCTGCCATGCATTGTGTTCCCTTCTGGGAATCAATGGGATGGAGTAAGTTCTTAACCCCTTCTGTTCTGCATTGCTTATTCGTGCTATTTCCATTTGTAATGGTCAGACCCATCATGTAGTGATTGACACGTGTAATGTGTGACAGGTTCCAGAGACGTAGTGCCACAGACAGTTGTGCAAAAGTACAAACAGCACGCAATTTATTTTCAAATGGAGGTAAAGATCAGAATGATGAGTGAAGATCATGATGAATCCACAAGATGCAGCTCCTGGAGAATATTTCATTGTCTACCACATAAGCAGCAGTGGGAGTACATGTTTCACATGATGAAACCCTCAAACTTATAGACAGAGTTAAAAGCCTCTTAACTCTTTGAGTGCCAGAGGGGTATGCAAAGCATTGCTTTCCCTCCTCAACTCAAAGGGTTAAGCCTGGTATAGGTTAAATCAGTCTTTCCATATGTTGTGGACAACATGATCTATGAACAGAAAATGAATGCTCAATGAGGATGTGATATGTATTTCAAAGCAGATGGAAAGGCAAGATTGTCAAATACAAAGCATTTACAATGATATCAAAGAACTTCAAAATGTCATTCCATCATGCTGTCATGTTAGGAGCTCATCCCCTATGTACACAATGCATGTGTAATAGACAAATATCATGTGGCAGATGCAACGGTTCATTGATCCCATTGTCCAGGCTAGGGTCCAGTTGTTCATAATGTACTGTATGTCACAGTAGACCATGATGTAATTGCACTTGCAACTAATTCACATCCTTTATCCCCCAATTACAGTGTCAGAGAGTCATGAACCAGCAGAGGACCAAGAAACAGGGGTCATGACCCTAGACCCTGAGGAGGGGCCCACCCCAGTGACACATGACCAGCCACAGCATCATGTCCCAGCTGACATACAGCCTACAGGGATCACACATCAGTGGCTTCCACCTACAACAACAGAAAGGTGGGTGATGCCTCACACCCACCCCTGTCTGCCACTACCCCCCACCCTTACAACATGGATGAAGAAGCTGTCCAGCGAGTGCCCACTGAACCACCAGATAAATCAACTGTCCAGCCAGTGCCCACTGAACCACCAGATGAAGTATCTGTCCAACCAGTGCCCATTGAACCACCAGATGAAGCAGCTGTCCAGCCAGTGCCCACTGAACCCCCAATGGATCCAGCTACACAGACATCCACCAGTGTGCCACCTATTGTGTCTGCTGTGGAGGCTTCATCTATGGAAGATTCACCAGCTGCACACTCCCCATCTTTACCTGCTGACAGGGAAATTTCCCTTGACAGGGAATCCCTGCAGATCCAGAAGGCCAATTATCTACATTTACTCAGGAGATCAGGTAGTTCTGGGGGGTAATGGCTGTCATCCTGGGACAGATGGTCTCGGAGCTGCGTGATCACAACAGGATCCAGTCCCAAGTACTGATCTTGCAACAACCGTCCTCCACACCCTCATCCTCCACCATAAAACCAGCAAACTACTGCCCAGAGGGGGAGTGCAAGACAGTCTAGAAGGAATGGCCCAACTGACCCCACCCCCACCCCTTCTTCCTCCCCCCCTGCCAAAAAGGGAAGGAGGTGATCTTATATGTTAATACAAATTCCTATCTTGGAAACATGGTACCTGTGTTTCTTTGGGTGTCTCAACATTTTCAATTCCAGAGGGATGTCTAAAGCATTGCAAAGTGATACAATGGGCACCACCCTGGCACTTCACAGTCTGCTGGTGTTCATGTGTATTGCATTGCTGCAAATAACAATCCTCAGCTGTTGCTGACCTTCAGTTATCATGTGACTCATCAACATGGGGGACATAGAAGAAATGGATGAATCTCATGTTAGCTGTTGGTCCACAACAACTGATGCACCCACATTTTGTTACCTACACATAAGTACATGCAGGTTCAGATCTGTTACATTGGGACAATGTAGGGACAACAAAACATGTCTCCCAGCTGTCAGAATGGCAATATGCATGCCAAATGACACGTGGGAGACATGAACACACCCACAGGTCAAATCAGGTAACATTTACTGAGTCAGTGTTCCCAAAACCACATACCAAACACATCCAACAGTGTTTGTGTTCTTGATCTCTTCAGTGTGACACATGTGATATTGTCTGCATCATAGGTGACATATGCTGATTGGACATGGAACAATGATTGCTTCCAGAGCCTGGGTTGAAATCAAGAAACATGCCTTACTGGGGTGCATTGATGTGTGGTTGGGGGGAAAACACAACCATGCACACTGTAGTTCAGATTTGTGGGAGTACAACATGGTATTTGTGTATATCACATTTCCTCTGAACTGAAGGTCCAATGCTTCGAATGGTGGATTGGTTTGTAATATTCCCTATATCTTTGTGTTTCAGACATATCTGTCATTCAACAGGTTGGGAGCAGAGTTCAGAGAAATGTGGCATAGTTGATGTATGTAAGTTTTCACATGTGTTGAAGTTGTTTAATTAACCCTCTGAATGCCAGAGTAAAAGCCACATGTTGTAGAACAATCTGTAGTGTTCCCTCTTGGCATTCAAATGGTTAAGTGCATGCCATAGACCTGTTAAGCATGAAACATGACATGTTTATGAACATAGTGTAGGTTTTAATGGTAGTTGAGTACAAAACACACAATTACAGGAAGAAGGGGAACTAAATCCCATGCACACACAAACTTCTTCTGCATCCATGAGCCACAGGGTCCTCTACAGACTGGTGACATGTACAACTCTGTAAGGGAAGAGAAGAAAACAGATATGATACAGTGAATAATTCACAGTTGGCTGTGTGAGGTGTGTCAAATGGGGGACAACAAACACTGTAGGAGATATCACACGTTAGCTGTCAGTGCAGACTCATCTGGGGCCATCCATCCATTGCAAGGCATCTGGAGCCTTTAAAACCATTAAAGGCTATGTCCGGGGATGTGTCAGGCTGCATGTTCCAGGGTGTTGTTTGCATTGGTGTTTTCTCAAAAGAGGAAGTCACTTCAATAACACTCAGGTGTAGTGGCAGGTGTCAAGCAGGAGATCAGCATCCTGGGAATGGAGACAAAACATGTTCAAATGTTGGTTTATGTGAACCTATGTTGATGATCAATTGTTTGATGATTGTGTGTTATCTGTTCGAGCCTAGTGTGGTTTGAGCACGTGCAAGACATGAGGTTGTTGCATCTAACTCCCACTGCAATAGGCAGGTGTGCATACCTTGATTGGGTACGTATGTGTTTTTGGGCCTTTGCTTTAACCCTTCTTGTTCTGCTATTTTGCACACCCCTTTGGTATTCAAGGAGGTCTTGTATTGCTAGTAGCTGTGCAGGTTTAAGGACACTTGGTTCATTTTATAAGGTCCTTGATTTGTGCTTTCAGGGGTTCACTTACTAGTTTTCCATTTGTTTATTGCTTGGGGCATGCAAATATGGATTCTGAGCTGCTGTCTTTGAAACAATGGTAGTTTTAAACTGATGTTGTTGCTTCTTGAAGGCATAGGATTACCGGCAGAAAATGTATCCACTGAACGCACGATAGAACTAACCATATATTAGAATCCTACTTGCTCATTGTTTTCCTTTGATTCTAATGGTACCACAAGTTTGTTTTTAGCAACGTGGGTGGTAGAATACTAAACTATGCTTTAAAAAACATCACCAGTTTAGGATTTTACCGGTGTGAATAGTATCGAGCCCCTGTTCTATTGTCTCCTGGTTTTGGATTCCACAATTTTCCTCCAACAGACTCATGAGGATATGAAGACTCATTTTCTTCCTCTTTTTTCTTCATATTAAAATTTCTTTGTAGGGTTAGTTTCCTGGTGAATTTGTTGAAGTCTATGAAGAATCCAAAATTACTTCCATTACTATACGGGGCAAATTTCAAACAATTTTGAGGAATTCTACTTAATTTTCCTTTAAATCTGTATTCAATAAATTACATATATATATATATATATATATATATATATATATATATATATATAAAATCCAGAAATTGGCACTCATGCTTTTCGATAACAACTGAGCCGGGTGCAATAGTGACAGTAAAATATAATGGATAAGCTATGCACTCACGGACTTAGAAAATGAAAAATCGTTTGTTTAACTATACAGCAATGTTTCGGTCCACCATTGGGACCTTTGTCAAGCCTTTGTCAAGGCTTGAGAAAGGTCCCAATGGTGGACCGAAACGTTGCAGTATAGTTAAATAAACGATTTTTTATTTTTCTAAGTCCGTGAGTGCATAGCTTATCCATTATATATATATATATATATATATATATATATATATATATATTTATATTTATATATATTCCTTATTTATATGTTTTTGCAGGTATATTTATACCTCGCTTATTTTTAAGGTGCTTTCCTCCTGTATGATGTCTACATCGTGTTCTACCTCCCTTTTCCTTTGTGATGTATTCACATTTTTCTGTTTCGCCTCTCTTGCATAATTGTTCTCAATAAAAGTTTGAATAGGATTTTAATTTCACTGTCATTTTCAAGACTGATTTTCTTATTAAGATTGTTTATGGGTATTTTTTCTCTTTCTATATCTAATGTATTGTTGCTAACAGGTTCTAGTTCCCTAGAAGTCATGTTAATTCCTACAAAAATGGTAAATCTATTTTGGAGAGGTATAGTGTAGTTCATTGCATGTCTTCTTCTGAAGTTGGATTATTTATGCTCTTAATTTTATTTTTATATGCCTCTCCAAAATATTTATACCTTCTATTACCATTTTGATGATGTCTGGCATTTCCTTAATTCCTATTCTGTTTTATATCTCCCATATCCCTATTGATTTTATTTTGTTTTCTCTCTTTTAGTTCTTTCTCCTCTTTATATATATTGCAAAATGTTCTCAGCTTTTCATATTTATTTAATTGCACATTTAATTCTTCTGTTCTAAATTGATCATACATGATCTCTATATTTTATAATGTGCTTCATTACATTTTTTGAGAATTGCTGAAGCTCTCCATTCCACATCATGAAAAATTCCTGATCTTGGAAAGGTGCAGCTTTAAACAGCCTCAGTCCCCTGGGGTCCAAATCTTTTTATAACTATTGTTGTAACAACAGACTGTCCCTTCAATGCTTCAATTCCATACATAGCATATTTTCTAACTGGTTGAAACACTTTTTCATTTAAATTTCTTCAAAATTATTTTCTTTAGGGATCTCCTGAATTACAATATCTTTCTTAAAAAAGCTTTGAACATTTTTTTAACCTGAGCTCTAGATAAAATAGGTGTACATACCATGATGTTTTAACCAGGGGCAGCAGGGGAGAAAGGTCCCAGCGTGCTCCCTCGAAAAAATCCACGTCGTTGTCCAATTTTTCATAGGAAAATCTTCTTTAAATGAAGTGTCCCTTTCCTGCGACAGCATTGACCAGGTTTAACATAATCCTGAAGAAGGCACAACTGTTGCATAGCAGAAATAATACCACCACCACAAAAAGCACAGATCAGCTGCCTGCGCCTGCTGCTAGTACTGCCAGTCTGCCTTTTTTCAGGTCACAAAAGATGGCAAGTTTGACATTAGGGTCCTTCTGCTCTAATTCCTGCTGCTGCTGAGTTGCAAGGGCAGCATGATGCTGAGGAGCAGGCTAGTGTGCCACATGCATTCATGGGAATGGGGTAAAGGGATGTGGGACTAGGACAGGTTCCACTTGCCAGTTGCAATACTCGTGGTCCTAGTTTCAGTGTCAATTCTGAGGCAGTAGCAGCAACATCAGCAACATCCTCCTCTGCCTCAGCCAGTGAAGGGGAATGTGGAGGAGAAGACGAAAGAGGCCATTCTTCTCCACCTTTCCCCTCACCCCTTAGGTCCTGGGTGTGGAACTATTTTTCTCTGAGGCAGGCACACTGCAGTCATTAGCAACATCATTGTGCATAATTTGTGACAAGTCAGTGAAAAGGGAAAAGGAGGGAACGCAGCTTTGCACAACCGCCCTGATAACACGCATGAAACACAGACACCATGACATTTATGTGAAACATGTTAAAGCCCACCCACCAAAGAAATCAGGCACCGCTGTTGCTGTACCCCGTGAGGTGAAGTGAAGAATAGGAAGAATAGAGAAACCCAACCAGAGGATGAAAGTTCAATGGCAAGCTAAACACCTGGCTCACCATCACCACCTTGCTCTAGGGTAAATATATCTTCTGGTGATCCACCTCATCCATCGTTACCTCCCCCACCAGTAAGTAGTCAGGATGTGGCAGTTTGTGTCCACCCATTGTACACTCAGTGATGCACTGACCACACATGACAGTGTGGTGGAGGATAATCGCAAGCAGGGCATAAAGAGGCATCTGAAGAGATTCCATCCGCAGAATATGCTAAGCTGGTGGCAGGGAGGGTTCATCATTATTATTAAACTGTCTGCATGTTGTCATGTGTCCTTAGCTGTGAGTGGACAAGGAGCATAGTGACAGCAGTAGTACTTGACTTCTGGTGGTAGGGATGGGTGAAAATTTTCTCCTCAAACTGAAATTGGCGAATAATGGTACTTCCCACTTGGCAAATAATTTTCCTCTTTTTTCGCCTATCTCATTCCATTGAAATCAATGGAAACATTTAATTTATATACAACACATAACAAATATTATTTTATTTCCCAAAGACATAGTACAAAAGGGGCATGAGGGTGCTTGTGTTGGTGGGGTGTGGGGAAAGAATCAGTTGAACAGGGATTTTTTTGCAGGGTGTTTGTTTACTGGGATTGGGGACAGTAAATACACTTAAAAAAAAACATAAGACATGGCATAAAAGGGGTCTGAGGATGGTGCCTTTGTTGGTGGGTGGAGTCTGGGAAATGAATCAGTTGAACAGGGAATTTGTTTTTGGGGGGGCTTCTTGACTGGTATTGGGGGGACAGTTAATAAAAAAAACAGACATTTGTATGTAAAGTGATAGAGACAGGAACCCCCTGATTTAAGTTGCCACTTGGATAGACTGATACATGATGTGATAGAGTATTTGGTAGAGGATGATTTGTTAGACTTGTTCTTAGAAGCCCAAGCCCTGAGGAAGCATTGGTTTGTAGAACTCCAACTTCTTAGAGGCACAAGCCCTGAAGAAACATTGATTTGTAGGACTTAGGCATGTTTGACACAAGCCCTAAGGAAACATTAATTTGTAGGACTTCGGCTTTTTAGAAACAAACCCCCCTCAAAAAAAATGTTTTATGTATTTTGTAGGACTATGGGATTTTTGTCAAATGCCCTGATGTATATGCAGAATTTGTGACTGCTGTTCTTGCTACTGCTGCTGAGTTGTTTAAGCAGCAGAATGATTAGGGAGCTGAAAGGGAATGGGATCAACAACAGTAACATAGGTGATGGATGATGAAGGTTCCACTTGCCACAGCTAGCTTCATTGATGTGCCTGAGGCAGTAGCAGCACAATGAGTAGCTCCCAGTATATGTGGAGAAAAGAAGAAGTTGCCAATAATTCTTCTTCATCTGCCACTCCTCCAAAATCATGGGTGTGTTGTTACTAGAATATACATTTTCCCTTGAGAGCAGAAACGGTGCCTCTCATCAGCAACTGCAAAGTGCACAGTGTGTGTGTGGTGAATAACATTTGGGGGCACAACTGTATCCAAACAACATGACACCAGAAACCAAGTACTGCCACTGTCACTATACCCCTTGCCCATACCTCACTAAGGACACGTGACAACTTTCTGACAGTTTAATCATAGTGTTGAACCCTCCCTGCCACCATATTAGCATATTCTGTGGGATGGAATCTACTCAGATGCAGCTTGATGCCCTGCTTGCGATTCTCCTCCACCACACTGCCATATGTGGTCCGTGTACCTCACAGTGTGCAATGGGTGGACGCAAACTGCCACATCATAATGTCTACAGAGTGGCTATTATTTGGCGGGGGAGGTAATGATAAATGAGGTGGTTTGGCAGAAGATGTAGTTACCCTAGAGGAAGAAGGTGATGACGAGCTAGTTGTTTCACTCAGTCTCTGCCTGGATTTCACTATTCTTCCACCTTTTTGATCTCTGCCTCGCCTCTTGTTGCCTTTCTGGAGAGTCAAGGATAGAGCAACAGAGGTGCTTGATTTTTGTCGTGGGTGTTTGGTTTTAACATGTTTGACATAAATGTCATGGTGTCTGTGTTTCATGTGTGTTATCAGGGCGGTTGTGCCAAGGTGTGTTCCCTCCTTTCACCTTCTCACTGACTTGTCACAAATTGTGCACAGTGCCATTGGGGATGACTGCACTGTGCCTGCCCCAAGAGCAAAATAGTTCCACACCCATGGCTTCAAGGGATAGGGATAGGGAACAGGTGGAGAAGAATGGACTCTTTCTTCTTCTCCTCCACATTCCCCTTCACTGTCTGGGGCAGAGAATGATGTTGCTGCTGTTGCTGCTACTGCTTCAGAATCAGCCCTGCAACTAGTACCAGGACTATTTCTGCTGCTTGCAAGTGGAACCTGTCCTAGTCCCGCATCTCTTATTGACCCCATTCCCACTGTTTCCACAGTGGTCCGTGGCACACTAGCCTATTCCTCAGCATTCTGCTGCCCTTGCAACTCAGCAGAAAGAACTAGAGCAATTAAAAATCCCAAGAGATCACTGCTGGTGGTGGTAATGATGCCCATCCTCATCACTGTCTCCCATTCCTTCTCAGTTTGGGCTAAAAAGGCCATCAATTCCTCTTCCACCGCAGCTTCTCTACCATCATAATCATCACCATTAGTCCCTATGTGTTGCTGCTGTCTATTATAGACATCTCACTGCTGGTTGGAGGAGGTGACAAGCAATGTGTCAGTGGGTCCCCTAATGTTACACTTGCCATTTTTCTTGGTAATGTGAATAAGGCAGACTGGCAGCAGTAGCAGCAGGCATAGGCAGCTGATCTGTGCTCCTGGTGGTGGTGGTATTATTGCTGTGCCTGCTATTCACCACCAGTTCTTGCTTCTTCAAAATCATGTTCCATCTGGACACTGTCATGAAGGGAAGGGGACTCCCAGGGCCAGAGGAATGGTGTGGGCTCCCTTGCTTCACCATTGCGATTATTACTATTAACACCAACCACATCAAGTTAAGCCCCAGAGTCTTCCTCCTCAAAGTCATTATTAATATGAGGATATTGATTACCCCCTCCTTCACTCCTAACACTAGCAAGCTGCTGGACCTTAGTAGTAGTAGTACTAGGACTGGAGGGACTACTTGGGGGATGGCAAGTGTGACTTAGGGTCCCCTCCTGTCACACCTGGCATCATTTTCTCCTGTACCCCATGTTGAGTATTACAAGACACACTAGCAGCAGATTCAGCAGATTCAGGAGGTGGTCCAAAATTGCCTGTTCTAAATGTGAGTAACATTGTAAGAGCACCGGGTGATGGTGTTGGCACAAGAATATCTTTTTATACTACACTTAGAAGGTTATCTCCTGAACTTGTTTTCTATTGTTTTACACTATTCGTACCTTGGGAACCCAGACCCTGTTTGCGAGCTACGGAGATTTTTGTCATCCCTATAAAGGACTTCATGAATAAATAAGTGTGGAACCTTCCCCTACTGGAGTGAGACATCTGGCCATTGACTGTGACCTTTACAACAGTTCAGACTGCAGGACAAACATTCCCATGCTCCTCAAGCATTGCACTCAAATTATTGCACACTAGCCCCATACCTGAGAAGGCACCGGTCACCATTCTTAGTAGTGTCAATTGTTGGCAATAGTGTAGATTACAGATATGCTTAGCATCCATCAGGAAGTTGGAAGTTATAGAGCAAGCTATAAAGATTATACATTTCATAATGCCTATCAAGTACTAGATATAATCCAGAAGGTACGTTTAGTACATGCCAAAATTGTACAATAGCATATGTTTTGTGGAGAATAATAATAGATCAGCAACTGTAGTGGAATATAGCCATGTAATTATAATAAACTGACAGGGTATAAAGTCTTGAAATGCATACTAAAATAAGTAATCTATAAGAAGTATACACCCCTTCCTCCACAAAAATATAAATAATGGTAAATATAACTGCAGTACATAACTCAAACATTGTAAACATCATACACCACAATAAATCACAATTCCATATCTAAAGCAGTCTGGCAGTGGGCATCACCTGAATATTCCAAATCAAAAATTACAGTACTACTACTATAGCATCAACTGATGTTACGTCAATATAACTGTTTATTTATCTAGCCTTGATTTTATCTTTACATATATTTTTATATTTTCTATGGTAAATACACTTTTATTAAAGAGAAAACTTTTTTGGAGATAACAAGCAGCACTGTGTGGATAGTTTTCGGTACCCAAGACGTGGATACCTGAGCAGAGTCAGGTGAATTACTCTTCTGGCCTGTATTGTTATTATTGGGCATAAGCCCTTCTACAACCACTACTTTTGTGAGTATAATTGATGCTTATTAGAGATATTTGTGTCACAAGGATATCAGGCACTATTGGGCTCCCTCTTTTTGTTGTTTTCTGTTACATTTGCTAAATATGTGAATATTAACTTTAAATTGTAGATTTGTGTAAATTGTTATGCACAGTATGTTTATTTTTATTATTTTGATTGTAAGACCTAATCATATCTGTCTATTGTTATATTGTACCAGTTATTATGACCTTGAAAAATTATATTAAATATGTTAGGGGTGCTCCGAAAGTTCAGATTGTGTGTTAGGGGTATCTAGAGCAAAAAAAAGATTGTGAACCACTGTGTTATACAAAAAGGTGTCAATAGGTCATGAATTAACTTGAAATACTTGGTAATGCCCCACCCACCATCCGCAACCCGAGTAAGATCACATAAAACAAAAATGTCCCTCTTTGGTCGTTTGAAATGTTGGGAGGTTTGTATAATCAGGAGTAACATATGCTGCAGATGTCTTGCAATGGCTGCATAAATCCTGATAAAACATTGATTAGACATATTCTGATTAGAAAAAGTACAGAACTGTGTTGGTTGAGGTATATGGGAAGTGCAACCTTCGCAAATACAAATTTTCAGACTGTTGCTAAATGAAGGTTCAAATTAGTGCGATCTGCTAAGATTGAAACTAATGTAATGATGTAATTACTATAAAACATAACAGCAGATAAACCAAGTAGCATGATTATTAACTATTTAAAGATAGAGGGGTATGCAACACTTTGACTAGCATTACCTTGCAAACACCTCTGGTACTTAAATGGTCTGTCTTGGATCAGATGCATGTCTTCAAGATGAGTAGAGTACAACTTAGACATGTATAATGCAGACAGAGTAAGCCTGGTAATAATATTATAAACTCCATGTGGTGAGCATCATTCTAATGGAAAGAAAAAAAGTCTAAGTTTGAGGAAAGTTAGAGGCGGTTACATGGACTGTTGGGCTGTTATGGGAAACTTTGACAGAGACCACTTTAAGGTTAATTTTGTTGACAAGATTAATAAGTTAAGGAAATACCAGAGTTAGTATATTGAGGATTCACTAACAAGGGGGTTGAAGTACAACATACTCGGAAAACGTTTGCACAGCTGTTATGTTTTATGTACTATAGATCATAAGGAAAATACTCCTACTTCTCAGAAACCATTCCATTAAATATGTAAATAATTCCTGTCAAAGTTTGAGGTTTCTGTCAAAGTTTAAGTTATGTACATACTTGTATGATACTTATACTGTATGTTATCATATGATTTGCTTGATATTAAAGGAATATTTATTATTAATCAATTACAGCAGAAGTAAAAGGAAGCTGTGATGGAGTGTGGCATAACCTAGGAGGTGAAGAACCAAGATGTGAAAGTCTGTAGCAGCAAGTCTGAAAAAAGGGCTCACCCTAAGGAGAGAAATGAAGTGGGGTAATGTAGACAGAAATTTACAGATGACATGAAGATGGTTGAGACTTAAAGGAGGAATGAAGGGAAGGTGTGATGGATTGTTGTGCATCCTAGGTGATGGAGAACTTAGGTGCTAACGCATATAGGATAGCATGAAAATAGTCAAAATGTAAAATTAAAACTGGTAGATGAAACAAGTTTATAATCAGAATGAAAATACATGCTGGAAATGAGGAATGCTGGAAATTACTGTTGATGTAGTATACTTGGATTTTGCAAAAGCCTTTTTTTATACTGTGCCTCACAACGGGTTACTGCATAAATTAAACGGCTTCAGTTTGGGAGGTGAAATCTATGCATGGATAGAGAACAAGTTAAATGATAGATAGCACAGAGTTGCTATAAATAGAACCTTTTCAAATTGCTCTAAAGTTGTAAGTGGGGTGCCACAGGGTTCAGTCCTCCTTGGCCCAATGCTTTTTAATTTGTTTATTAATGAAGTAGAAGTGGGAATTGAAAATAATGTCTCAATCTTTGCTGATCATACTAAGCTGTGAAATACAGAGAAGGGTGTTTTTTCTCTGCAGGAAGATTTGGATAAACTGAGGGAATGGGCAGAAAAGTGGCAGATGTGGTTTAATGTAGATAAATGTAAGGCTATGCATTTAGACTGCTGAAACAAACATGCTACATATAAACTAAATCTCAAACTACTTGGGGAATCCTCATTAGGGAAATATTTAGCAGCATTGATAGACAATAGACTTCACAGTAGTGGGCAGCGTCACTCAGCTGCTACAAGAGCAAATAGGGTACTAGCCTTCATAAAAAGGGGTATAGATACACAGAATGCAAACATAAGTGTACCTCAATATAAATCCTTGGTAAGCATATTGAGACATACAACAAAACTGATAAAGGGATTGGAGGATCTGAGTTATAAAGAGACAGGCCACGCTGGGCTTGTTTACATTAGAGAAAAGACATCTAAGGGGTGATACGATTACCATTTTCAAATGTATTTGCGGTCAATAAAAGAACTCTCCAATGAAATATTTACTCAATGAGCTGAGCAAAGAACATGAGGCCATATATTAATAGTAGGGGAATTGTGCTTTTGGTAAAAAAAAACAAAAAAAACAAAAAACAAAGGCAGGTCGTTTATACAGTAAGGGCAGTAAAGATATGGATTGTTTTGCCTCAGGATGCTATGCTTGCAGATACTGTAATTGCTTTCAAAAAGGCAATGGATATCTTTCTAGCAATTAACACTATTGAGAAGTATGACAGTTTGCTGCAAATAGATCCAGGGAAATATTTGCCTACCATTACCAGTCAGGAAGGTATTTTTTCCCCACTTGGGGTTTATTGGAAATGGCTTCAATTTCCTTCCCCTGGATCAACAGGGGTTATATGGCATAGGCTGAACTTGATGGATGTGTTTTTTTCAGCCATATCAACTATGTTAAAATGATAGTAACACTTCAAATTTACTAATCCCCAACTTGTACAACTTAAAAAGAAATCAAATGCCCCAAATCAATTTCATAGTAACATAGTAACATAGTAATTTAGGTTGAAAAAAGACTTGCATCCATCTAGTTCAACCTTTTTCTATTCCTGTTTACCATCGTTGATCCAAAAGAAGGCAAAAAAAAACCCTCAATTAGCAATTTAAAATTCTGCCTTGAATGGGGGGAAAAAAATTCCTTCTTGATTCCAAATGGCAATCAGATTCCTCCCTGGATCAACAAGCCCCAACTAAATATTCATCCCAATACTAACGTACATAGCCCTCTATGTTATGCTCTTTTAAATAAGTATCCAGGCCCCTTTTAAAGGCATCTAATGTTTTCGATAGCACCACCTCCTCAGGCAGTGAATTCCATACCTTTATTGTCCTTACTGTAAAGAAACCCTTCCACTGTTGTAGATTAAATCTCCTTTCCTCAAGTCTAAGCGGGTGGCCTCTTGTCCTGTGTACTGTTCAGTTAATGAACAGGTCTTTGGAGAGCCCTTTGTATGTGCCCTGAACATATTTATATAATGTTATCATATCCCCTCTAAGACACCGATTCTCTATTGTGTACAAGTTTAACTTTTCTAGCCTTTCTTCATAACTAAAGCTTTCTATTCACCTTACTAGTTTTGTAGCCCTCCTCTGCACTTTCTCTAGTTCCATAATGTCCTTTTTCAGAAAGGGCGCCCAGAATTGAACAGTATATTCTAAGTGGGGTCTTACCATGGACCTGTAAAGAGGCATAATTATATCTTCCTCCCTTGAGTCAATACCCCTTTTAATACATGCCAATATCTTATTGGCCTTTGCAGCTGCCAGTTGGCACTGCATTCTACTGCTAAGTCTATTGTCTACCATTACTCCCAAATCCTTTTCATTTGTAGATTTCCCCAGAGAAACACCATTTAAACTATATGTTGCATTTTTATTATTATACCCAAAATGCATAACTTTACACTTGTCTATATTGAATCTCATTTGCCACTTGCCTGCCCAGTTACTCAATTTGTCCAAATCCTCTTGTAATGAAGACACATCCAGTTCAGACTTTATTACCTTACTTAATTTTGTGTCATTCAAAGTCTCCCCTTCCCTCCCCTTTCCCTGACATCAGCGTTTAGCTGACTGCAGGGGAATCTGATCCTGGGCTCATCCTGCGGCTCTGCAGCAGAGCCAAAATCATGTTAATGCAGAAAAAATCCTTAACTGAAATGGTCTTGTACGTGTGCTTGGTTTCCAAGTGTCACAGTTACCGTAGTACTATGAAGCTGTTGGTAGAGGGTGATGCTGGGGAGCGTGGCTCGGACTCGGAGACGGCCAACCCTATCCCTTGCTGTGGCCAGAGCCAAGTTAAAGGTGCTGGCCTCGAAGCCAGATGCCGATCACAGTTGAGCCGGGACCCTGGCCAGGATAGTAGTAGGGATGAACCGTGATGCTTCAGGTCCTACGAGACCGGAGAATCCCTATAGCAGAGGATGATACGGAGCCCAATAGAGAAACTTAATAGCAGGAACAATAGCAGCAACAGGAACAGCTGGACAGCAGACCTCAACAGCAGCACACCTACCACTATTACCCACCACTATAGGGAAAATAGTGTACGGACCTAGGGAGCCCAGTAATGAGCGGCAAGTCCAAGACTGGACAACAGATACCCTCCAGGGAGGCAGGATAAGCCACACCAACCTAGGTGACCCAGGGTCTATCGGACCAATCTGTCCGGTGGGGAACAACCCACTAAACAAAAAATAATACCAGACAACCCCCTCAGCGGGATAAGACCACAACCACAGCAAGCAGGTGACCACACTGGAAGGTCAAAGGCCCATGAAAAACCCTATAAAAAGGTTGCAGAGAGGGCACGGTTGTCACCAACAACCTAACCCACGTGGACCTGGCCTACCAGAGGCACAGAGCCCCAACAACCAGGACCATACAGGAGGCAAGACACAGGCCCCCAAACTCCCTAAATAGCCCTGAACACCAGCCAACAGAGACGGTAGGCGATCGAGGTCATCAGCAGCCAACCCCTCGCACGGCCCATCAGAGGGGAGGAGCAAACGAGGGAGAGAGGCAGCAGCCCAAGGAGAGCCAGGCGATCGGACACGGTGGCTCTGAAAAAGAGGCGGACGGACGCCCGCACCCAGAGGAGGGAGAGTTGATCCGACATGGGTAGGAAGCCAAAGAGCGAGAAAGAGAGCCGGAGCTAGGGATGTTCAATGGGTAGTCACACAATCCAAGTCACCAGGTGCATCACGTACCGGAGAGCGGAGGCAGAAGAGAAGTCAAGGAACAAACCGAGGATCACCAGGAGCAGACGCAGCAATGGAGGCGAGACAAGCCAGCAACACTAATGGAGCGAAAGGTCAAACACCGGAACAGAGAAACAGGTAAACTGCCGCTGCACAGCTAGAATAATCGGGCGCCAGATATAACAGGAACAGGAAATTTAAACCAGACACAGCCAATGGAAAGGCCGGCCTAAACTGTGCTAGCAAATATAGGACATAGAAAATAGCATAGTGACACCAAGCACACGTACAAGACCGTTTCAGTGAAAGATTTTTTGGTTCATTAATGTAATCTTGGCTCTGATGCAGAGCCGTTGGATGGTCGTACGACAGGCTATCCCTGCAGTCAGCTAGAACACTGATCGCAGGGAAAGGGGAGGGAGGGGGAGACTTTGAAATTAATTTAATTTTGTAAAGTTGGGGATTAGTAAATTTGAAGTATTACTATCCCTTTAAATGTAACCTCTAGGGATTTAAAATGTGGGTTTTTCTCTGTCAAATGTTACTGTGTCAAAGATGACAGGACCAATCTAGCTTCATTTTTAAGATCTGTAATGTATCAGCATAAACAAGGGGAGTGCCAGTGACCAATTCTGAATTATGTGAATTCTGAGTTTCTAGATTATTTGAAGTGTTATCTGAAAGAGTGCCCTCAATATACATTAGAGTTCAAGTATAAACATATCAGGTGAACTCTAATGTATCTGATACATACCAAACTCTTGAATGGCCCATTGACCATAGGAAGGAGAGGGGGGTAGAGACTGGCTGACTGGCCAAAATGGAGGAGAAGTTATGAAGAATTATAACTGGACAGCATTTATCATAAGTGTGATATAAAGGAATGCGAGATCCTACACCTACGTGATTGATTTTGGAATGGGATAGATATACAGTAGTACAAAATGAGTGTGGTATAGGGTAAGCTAAAGGAATGATCCAAAACACAGCTTGAATGTAATACTACAAAAAGTAGGGAGAGATTCACTAAGGCATGATAAAGAGCTGATAAAGCAGAGAGATAAAGTCTCCAGTGAGATCTCTTCTCCAAATTTTTCAAGCTTTGGATCTTAGTGCATAGGCTCTATAGAAAAAAATGGGAACTAGAGAAGTGATTTTACTGGAAAAGTCATCTCCTCTTTATCACACTTTAGTGCACAACCCCTGGCATTTCATTGCAGAACATGTAGAAACAAAGCAATAACAGCATCCTAAAACACCTGATTGATTAAGGAACTGCTGGCCCAAAACACATAAGGGGGGGTTATGCACTAAGATGTGATAAAGAGGTGATGAAGTGCAGATTACTTCTCCGCTGATATCACATCGCCAATTCTTATATTATTCTATGAAGCCAATGCACTAAGATCTCCAAACAGAAATCTTAGTGCATTGGCTCCCTAGAATAACATAGGAACTGGAGAAGTGATATCACTGGAGAAGTCATCTCCACTCTATCACCGCTTTAGCACATACACTATCACCACACTTTAGGGCATAACCTCCAAGGTTATTTAGGCTGCTGTTACTAGTTTCTATTTACATGCTTCTCTCAAGAGTAGGGATGGGCAAAAGTTGTCGACATGTTCCCGCAAGAAATTTTGCGAAAACCACGTTGTTCTCTACTTCTTCGCGGGAAAATCCGCTTTAAAACTAGCCATTAAAATGTTTGCATTTTTTGCCCATTGGCCAAAATTTTTCGCCATTTTTTCAATGGCTATAAAGTTTCTGCCCATTGGTTTATGTTGTTTTCGCATTTCCGCTATAAAACCGTGACATATTTGCGGAAGGCAGACACAATAGAAGCAGCTACAGAGAGAGAGATTGATGTGTTGTGCTGTTCTGCTGTGATATTTTGGCAAAATTGAGACAGGAGAGGCTCATAGTGATTGCTATCACTATGAGTAGCAAAAGGAGGAACTGGAAGGACCCTTATTATGTGCCCACTGAATCTGAGGAGGAGGAAGTGACTAACAGTACTGAACCAATGCTGTCCAGTCCCCCTAAATCACCCTAAGGGATCTTGGGGAATTTAATGGGAAGGAAGGGAGAAAAGGGAATGGGAAGGGAGGAATAAAAGGGTAGTACTAGTGAGAGCAGGACAGGTCAGCTGCCTGTGCCTGCTGCATGATGTGCTGCCCCTGCTGCCAGTGCCACAATTGCTGTACCTGCAGCCACTAGTGTTGTACCTGATGCCAGACGTGCTGCTCCTGCTGCCACTAGTGTTGTACCTGTTGCCAGAAATGCTGCCTCTTCTGCAACCACCATTGCTGTACCTGAAACCACCATTGCTTTACCTGCTGTCAGACATGTTGACCCTGCTGCCACAAATGCTGTACCTGCTGCCAATGCTGAACTTACTTCCACCAATACTTTTCCTAGTGTAGTGTGCCTTATAGTACTCAGGAGGGTGTAAGGAGAAAATGATGCCAAGTGTGACAGCAAGGGACCCTAAAACACACTTGCTATTCCCAAGCAATCCTGCCAGTGCTAGTACTACTGCTAAAGGTCTAACAACTTGTTAGCATTAGGTGTGAAGGAGGGGGTAATAAACAATATCCTCATATTACTAGTGACTGTGAGACTGAGGAGGAAGACTCTGTGGCTGAACTTGATATGGTTGGTGTTAGTAGCAGTAATGGTGAAGCAGCCAGAGTGGTAGGTGAAACACTTGACAGTGTCCAGCGTCAAGGGAGCCTACACCATTCCTCTGATCCCGGGACTGGGATTCCTCCCCTTCCCTTCACTACAGTGTCCATGGGGAACATGAGCCTGAAGAGGACAGAACTGGTGTTTGGGGGAGGAGAACAGGCTCAGAATTAATACTACCACCACCAGCAGGAGCACAGATGTGCTGATTGTGCCTGCTGCTGCTACTGCTGCTAGTGCTAGTCTGCCTTCTTCAGGTTAAAAGAAAATGGCAAGTGTGACATTAGGGGACCCTCTGTCACATTGCTCGTCATCTCCTCCAAGCAGCAGTGAGATGCCTGGAATAGAGTAGCAGCCCATAGGGACTAGTGGGGGTGGTGATGATGATGATGCTGGAGAAGCTGGGGTGGAAGAGACATTGATGGCCTTTTTAACAGAAACTGAGAAGGAATGGGAGACAGCAATGAAGATGGGCATCACCACCACCACTAACAGTGATATTTTAGATTATGATGAGGAGCAAGATAGTATGCCACAGACCACCTAGGACACAGTGAGAATGGGTTCAACAAATGATGCGGGACTAGGACAGGTTCCACTTGCCAGCACCAGCAATACTCCTGGTCCTAGTTGCAGTGCTGAATTTCAGGCAGTAGCAGCAATAGCAGAAACATTATCCACTGCCAAAGACAATGAAGGGGAATGTGGAGGACAAGAAGAAAGAGGCCATTTTTCTCCATCTGTTCCCTTCCCCCGATGTCATCATGGGTGTGGGAATATTTTTCTTTTGGGGCAGGCACAGTACAGTCATCAGCAACTGTTCACAATTTGTGACAAGTCAGTGAGAAGAGGAAAGGAGGGAAGACACCTTGGCACAAGAGTCCTGATATCACACATAAAACACAAACACCATGACATTTACGTCAAACATGTTAAAGACAAACACCCACCACAGAAATCAAGCATTGCTGTTGCTGTACCCCCTGACTCTCCAGAAAGGCAACAAGAGGAGAGGTGGAGATCAAAGAGAAGGAAGAATAGAGCAACCCAGGCAGAGACTGGAAGTTCCATGACAAGTGAAACAACTAGCTCACCATCACCTTCTAGGGTAACAACTACATCTTCTGTCAATCCACATCAATCATTGTTATCTCCCCTGCCAAATGATAGCCACTCTGTTGATGTTAGGATGTGGCAGTTCAACTCTACACAATGCACACTGTGTGGGACGTTGACCACACTTGCCCGTGTGGTGGAGGAGAATCGTAAGCAGTGCATCAAGCGGCATATGAGGAGATTCCATCTCGCAGAAGATGGTGGCAGGGAGGGTTCATCATTACTATTAAACTGCCAGCAAGTTGTCATGTGTCCTTAACGGGTTCTAGACAAGGGAAATAGTGACAGTGGCAGTACTTGGTTTCGGGTGACAGGGTGTTTGGATACAGTTGTGTCCCCAGATGTTATTTACCACACACACTGTGCACATTGCAGTTGCCGATGAGAGCCACAGTTCGTGCTTTCAAGAGAAAAAAATATATATTCTAATGACAACACACCCATGATTTTGGAAGAGAGGCGGGTGGAGAATATTTAATAGCCAACTTATTATTTTCTCCACAGAGACTGGGGGCTACTTATTGTGTTGCTACTGCCTCAGGCCATCACTGAAGCCAGTCGTGGCAAGTGGAACCTTCATCCTCCATCTTCCATGTTACTGTTATTGTTGATCCCATTCTCTTTCAGCTGCCTAATCATTCTGCTGTTTAAACAACTCAGCAGTAGCAGTAGGAACAGCAGTTGCAACTCAGGACTCAGGAGGACATTTGACAGTGGCTCTTAGCCATTTTTATGTTTATTCTCAGGGCTTGTGCTTTGAAAAAAAAAAACAAAAAAAAAACATAGTACTACAAATAAATAAACAATTTTTCGGGGGTTTGGTTCTAAGAAGCCTAAGTCCTACAAATCAATGTTTCCTTAGAGCTTGAGCCAAACAAGCATAAGTCCTACAAATCAATGTTTCTTCAGGGCTTGTGCCTCTAATAAGTCTAAGTCCTATGAATCAATGTTTTTTCAGGGCTTGGGCCTTTAACAACAGATCTAACAAATCATCCTCTACAAAATCCTCTATCAAGTCAAGTATCAGTCCACCCCAGTGGCAGCTTATGTCAGGGGGTTCCTGTCTCTATCACTTTACAAATACATTTCTTATTTTATTTTATTGATTTATTTTTTATTAACTGTCCCCACGATAGCAGTCAACCCCCCAAAATAACAAATTCCCTGTTCAAATGATTAATTCATTCACCAACACAGGCACCCTCCTCAGACCCCTTTTATACCATGTCTTATGGGGGTTTTTATTTGTATTTAGGATTTTTTATTAACTGCCCCCCAATCCCAGTAAACAACCCCCCCAAAAATCATCCCCTGTTCAACTGATTGTTTCACCACAGCCCACCAACACACGTACCCTCATGTCCCTTTTATACTATGCCTTTGGGCAATAAAATAATACTTGCTATGTGTTGTGTGTAACTTCTATGTTCCCATTGATTTCAATGGAATGAGCTAGGCAAAAAAGCAGATCATTCCATTAGCACTCTTTGTATTATCAGAGGGAGAGTCCCCATGTTTTCTGCACAGGCTACATTTTGATGATTACTTTGGATTACTCAGATGGTGTATATTGATGTGATTGACCCTCTGCCTATTGGTTGAATGAAGTTCACATTTTTTTGCTTTATTACATTGTATTTACTTTTCAAGCACAGTTCAATTGAGGATTTGAACTTACCTGGAGCAGTTCAAGTGTTTGTTTTTGGTGTAGGGTAAGGTTAGATTTCTTAAGAAGAGAGTAGGGATAGGCAAATATAGCAGTTTTCCTTTTGCTGGAATTTGTGTGGAAAACACATTTCATTCTCTTTTTCATGGAAATTCAAACATATAGAAAATCAATTAAAGTTTTCACGGCTAATGAAATTCCAACTTTCAACTTGTTTTCAATAATCTCTACCACACTACCATGTGCTTTACATCAGCAGAAATACTGTCTGCTGGAGGTACTGGTAAGGACAATGGCAGTACTTAGGACTGAGAATGCACTTGGGATATTACTACTAGCTCAGCCCCAGACCCTAGCAAAAGACAAATCAGATGATGATGTCTTCATCCTTCTGAATAGAGGTGGACAAAAAGAGTAACATGCAAAAAACATCACTTACTGCCAAGTGGAAATATTGCCATGAAAAGTGGTGTTTCGTGAATATGTTTCATGAATTGTTTGTGAGTAATATTAAGCTATCCCCTCAGAGCTTTTTTTTTTCATCTGGACCTCCCACTGGTGAGACAGTCAGAAATTATCTTGGCTTTCAGAATTTTACTGGCAGCTAAGATGTGCCTAGCTAGGCATTTCCTGAGACAGGAGATCCCACCCTGGGAGGAGATTGGACCTCAGACTGATTATCAATCTGGATCAGAGAAATATTGTTTTGATAAAAATAAGGAGCAATATGAGGATGCCTGGAAACCCTGGATAATTTTAACAGGTCCCCTGAGAGTTGATTCGATGTTGATCTTACGTGTCACTCCCAGCATCTTAGTATGGATAGAGCATTTGAACAATATTAGTATTTTTATGTTTACAGTTATTTGGTCTTATTGCAGATCTATAACTGAAATATGGTTTTGTTTATAGGTATATATATATTTGTGATATTTAAATGGAAAATGGAATTTATTTATAAATGTAATTAAGCATTTTTGTATGTTTGAAAGCTTATTAAAATAAAAAAATAAAAAGTGGTGTTTTCCTGCCTTTTTCACTGCATTGAAATAAATCATAAAAATGTATTTTCCCCCACATGAAAATGTTCCACATGTATTCCCACCAAACTAATATAAAAGGTGTTTCCTTTCCCTCATGTTGACAGTCTGTGTTTGGGACAGGAAGAGAAAACAGCTGAATTGAGATGCTCGATGTGACAATCAGAAGCTGGTGCTGCTTTTTAGGAGTCTTGGTGGTAGCCAAGTTGCTGTGTGGGGGGGGGGGAGGAAAAAAGGAGAGTTAATAAAATTTAAAAAAAGCTAGAAGAATATGATAGTAGGGTTGAAGTGGGGAATGCTCCTGATTACCTAATTATTGATGAAATTTATATACAATAAATCTCCCTCTACTGTCTTTCCCTACTTCTGATACAGATAAAGTGAAGTGAGAGCAATGTTGTTATGGCCAGGAAATTAGCTGAAAGCAAAAGGCTCAAAATATCTAGACTACACCCCTCTACTGTCCTCCCCTACTTCTGATACAGATAGAGAGTGAGAGCAATATTATCAGTCTGTGATTGGGATAGGAAGATAAAGCAGCTACATTTTTATGCTAGAGGTAACAGAGAGTAAAGTTGGAGCTATTTTAGGAGACTTGATAGTAGCCAAGTTGCTCTGTGTGTGTTTGTTGGGGGGGGGGGTTGAAGGAGGATAGGCACAAAAAAAATAAAATTCAAAAAGGCTAGAAGAATATGAAAGTAGTGGGGCAATGCTGGTGATGACCTAATTATTGATGAAGAAGTTGATATTGAATATATCTCACTTTACTGTCCTTCCCTACTTCAGATACAGATAAAGTGGAGTGTGAGAGTGATGATGATATGGCCAGTAAATTAGATGAAAAGTAAAGGCTCAATCTTCCATCACTGAAAAGGAGTGCAGTACCTGTTGATAATCTATTTGAAAAAAGAATTGGAAAATCTCTCATGAAACATATACTTGCTTAAAAATACACAGTCCTTGATAATTATCTACATCACATCTTACAAGTACAACCTCCACCCAGTCATATACTATTTCTGAGTAAGAAGCAACACAGGCCATCAATATCCACAACCCAAACTATGATGAGTGCATTCATTGCTGTTCAAAGTGCTGCCTCATTGACACCCACTGTTGGTACTATTGCAACATCTGGACTGAAGACTCTGCAGTAGTAGTCTCGCCAGAACCCTTCGGTCTATGAAATCTACACTACAGTGATACTTTACTCAAGATCCAAAAGCTAAACATGTTGCTATCTGGTGTCCATATAAAAAAAACATGTGAACAGAGGGGAAAGCAGGATTCTATCTAGGCACATCCTCATCAAGATCCCACCTGAAGCATAACCATAGGTCTGATTCGGAGACACACAGCAGCATGTCAGAAGTGCCATGACTAGAAGCAGAAGAAGCTCCCCTAAAAGTGCACAAGGCCAAGGGGTACATTATATTATAATTGTAGATGTCTCAGAGAATGGGACCATAAAAAGTATGTGTCCTACTGTTGTTGTGTAAATGCAAGGCACACAGGAAGATGACCATATAGTGCTTACACTCACCAACTCAACCACCAGTAGTCATACTGTTAAAATAATTAAGTTACAAAGTTCTTCTTCTTCTTCTTCTTCTTCTTCTTCTTCTAGGTACTGCCTTTTAGGTCCCTACTAGGTCAAATTCCACATTGTACAAACTAGGACATTTATATGAGTAGAATAAGACCATTAGTAAGTACACAATGCATAACTGTACCACTTTAAAGGGATATCTTTGTCACCTGGTTTATGACAGCAAGTTTGTGATATTTGTGAGCTGCTGAAACCTTTTGAGGAGGGCATCTTGCTCTGTAGTTGTTCTGGGCCAGGAATTAGTGAGATACTGTCACAGCGTGTGACCTTTTTGTCACGGTTTATTATGACTCTCAGACACAAGTTTTAGGTAAAAAAAATCAATTTTATTGAAATAATAAATGATAACTTAGGATGGCAATAACATACATATATATATATACAGAATATAGCACAGACAGAAGGCAGACTCTACCGGTCCTGTCAATATACCGGACAGGACAGTCTTTAGGCTCTACCGGCCTTGCCAATACCAGGTAAGGCAACCTGCAGATGGAATAGCATAACGGTTTTACCGGCCTTACCAAATTACTGGGCAAGGCAGCCTCAATAGATACACAATGTAGGCTCTACCGGCCCTGCCAATACCGGGTAAGGCAACCTCAGATGGAATGTGGCAAAAGGTTCTACCGGCCTTACCAATACCGGGCAGGGCAGCCCAGAGATAATAGCAGCAGTCAGATGGAACTGGCAAATTAGCAGAATCGTTAAGCAGCAAGGCTTTGGAGCAAACCAGCGTCCGCACGCTGGAAACAACACTGAATAGTATAGCCGTTAGGCTTAGCGAGCAAACCAGTGACCGCACACTGGAGTAACAAGCGAGTAGGATAGCCACAAGGCTTAGGAGCAAACCAGCGTCCGCACGCTGGGACCAACACAGATTTGTATAGCTGATAGGCTTTGGAGCAAACCAGTGACCGCACACTGGTGTAACAAGCGAGTTTGTATAGCCGCAAGGCTTAGGAGCAAACCAGCGTCCGCACGCTGGGACCAACACAGATTTGTATAGCTGAAAGGCTTTGGAGCAAACCAGTGACCGCACACTGGTGTAACAAGTGAGTTTGTATAGCCGCAAGGCTTAGGAGCAAACCAGCGTCCGCACGCTGGGACCAACACAGAATTGTATAGCTGATAGGCTTTGGAGCAAACCAGTGACCGCACACTGGTGTAACAAGCGAGTTTGTATAGCCGCAAGGCTTGGGAGCAAACCAGCGTCCGCACGCTGGGACCAACACGGAATTGTAGCAATGTCACCAACGCGACCAGGCAGAAGGTCGCCAGGATACTGAAGACAGGTGATGAGATGACAGGAACCAGCAACGATCAGTCAGGTCAGAAAACAGCAGAGAAGTTCAGCAGGAACTGCAACACCAGAGACTAGGCCGGAACCAGGACTGGAAGTACTTCAGCATGCAGGAAACACTGGAACAGTAGAGATCAGGAACTCAGGAACACATGAGATCAGGAACTCAGGAACACTGGAACAGAGGCCCAGCTATCACTAGCATAGTGGTAGCAAGAAGGTCAGAAACAACACGAAAGGGCACTCAAAGGGTGCCCAATCCAGGTTTAAATAGTCAATAAGAGGCGGGCTGTCTGCAGACAGCCAATAGAAGCCCCCTACTGGTGACAGACAAGTAACTGCAGCAAATCACGGGCACCGTGATAGTACCCCCCTTTCAAAGACCCCCTCTCCTAGAATAGGGTTTAGGTTTCTGCGGGTAATTGGCATGAAAGGCCCTAGTTAACCTAGGTGCATGAAGGTCCGTACTATCCACCCATGATCGATCCTCAGGACCATACCCTTTCCAATGTACCAGGTACTGTACCCTTCCTCTAAGCCTACGGGAATCAATAATGCTCTGAACCTCATACTCCTCCTGGCCCTCGACCTCAACAGGTCCTGGCACCACAGGTGTGGTAGTATAGCGATTGCAAACCAGAGGCTTAAGAAGGGACACATGGAACACATTATGGATACGCATGGATGCAGGTAGGTCTAGTGCATAGGAGACAGGGTTAATTTTGCGAATAACTCTGTATGGACCAATAAACCGAGGAGCCAACTTATTAGACGGAACCTGCAGCTTTAGATTTCTGGAGGAAAGCCATACTCTATCCCCAACCTGAAAGGAAACCGCTGGAAGCCTTCTGCGATTAGCATGGCGCTGATGACGCTGAAATGACTGACCAAGTGCCCTCTGAACTTGTGCCCATGTGGAACGGAGTTGCTCGATATGCTCATCCAGAGCTGGAATCTGTTGCGTCTGAAATGAGTCTGGAAGCAAACAGGGCTGGAACCCATAATTAATCAGAAACGGAGAGCTCCCAGATGAAGAATTGACCGCACAGTTCCTGGCGAACTCTGCCCAAGGCAACAAGTCGGACCAATTATCATGATGGTCAGTAACGAAACAACGGAGAAATTGTTCCAAGCCCTGATTAGCTCGTTCAGCGGCTCCATTGGTCTGGGGATGGTAGGCAGAGGAGAAGGACAGCTGTATGCCCATCTGTTGGCAAAATGCCCTCCAAAATCTAGACACAAACTGGCTCCCCCTGTCAGACACCAGTACCCTAGGCACTCCATGCAACCGGAATACTTCTCTGGCGAACACCATTGCCAATTCCTTCGCTGAAGGAAGACCACGGAGGGGCACGAAATGAGCCATTTTAGAAAACCTGTCCACCACCATGAATATAAAGGAGTACCCCTTCGACATAGGCAACTCTCCCATAAAATCAATGGAAACATGAGACCAGGGGCGTTCGCCATTAGGCACCGGTTGAAGCAAGCCCACAGGGAGATGTCTCGGGGTCTTAGCGCGGGCGCAGGTGGCACAGGCATTCGTAAATTCGGCACAATCGTTTCTCATGGAAGGCCACCAAAATAACTGAGAAAGGGACCATAACAATTGGTCTCTACCAATATGTCCCGCAGCCTTAGAGGAATGGTAGGTTTCGAGCAGCCTAGTACGAAATGATTCAGCGACAAAACATTTGCCCACTGGGGTTTCATGGGGAGCGGACCCCTGAGAGGCCAGGATCTCCTCCCCTAGAGGAGAAGTGATACTCGTGCGTATAGTAGCCAGTATTCTATCAGGTTGGATGATAGGAGCTGGTGCTTCCACTCTGTCACTGTCGGCCTCAAATTGTCTTGACAGTGCATCAGCCCTGATATTTTTTGACCCTGGTAAATATGATACAATGAAATTAAATCGAGACAGGAACAGTGCCCACCTGGCCTGACGAGAGGACAATCTCTTGGCCTCCGAGAGATAGGTCAGATTCTTATGATCTGTCAGGATTAAGACAGGATTCTTAGTACCTTCAAGCAAATGACGCCATTCCTTAAGAGCAAGGATAATGGCCAATAATTCTCTGTCACCTATCTCATAGTGGCTTTGAGTGACAGTCAACTTTTTAGAGAAAAACCCACAAGGTCTGAGAGTTCCACCTTTCTCGTGTCGCTGCGAAAGTACTGCCCCAACCCCAATATCTGAGGCATCAACCTCTAACGTAAATGGAAGTAAAGGATTGGGGTGGGATAACACAGGAGCCGCAGCAAATGCCAGCTTCAAATTCTCAAAGGCTTTCTCAGCAGATACCGGCCAACAAGAAGGATTAGCACCCTTGTGCGTAAGATCGGACAGAGGTTTGACAATGGAAGAAAAGTTCTTAATAAACCTCCTATAATAATTAGCGAAACCCAGGAAACGCTGTATGGCTTTAAGACCCTTGGGTTTTGGCCATTGTAGGACAGCTGACAACTTTTCTTTGTCCATGGCAATGCCATCATTGCCAATTATGAACCCCAGGAATGGCACACTGGTTCTATGAAACTCACATTTTTCCATTTTACAAAATAATTTGTTCTCACGGAGTCGTAGCAATACTGCGGATACATCTTTGATGTGCTGTGCCATGTTTTGGGAGTAAATCAGTATATCGTCGAGGTACACCACAACACATGTCTGTAACATATCTCTCAGAACATCATTTATCAGTTCCTGGAAAACTGCGGGTGCATTACACAGCCCAAAAGGCATTACTAGATACTCGTAGTGCCCAGCTCGAGTATTAAAGGCAGTTTTCCACTCATCACCTGCTCGAATGCGAACCAGATTGTAAGCGGCCCGTAGGTCCAACTTGGTAAATATCGAAGCGCCCTTAAGCCTGTCAAAAAGCTCGGTGATGAGTGGTATTGGGTATGCGTTTTTTGCCATTAGTTTATTCAAGCCCCGGTAGTCAATGCATGGTCTTAATTCGCCATTTTTCTTTTTTACAAAAAAGAACCCAGCCCCAGCTGGAGAGGTAGATTTACGTATGATCCCTCTAGCAAGGGCATCAGAAATGTAATCCTCCATAGCCTTATTTTCATCACAAGATAATGGATAAGTGCGTCCTTTCGGAGGTACTGCACCAGGCTGCAATTCAATGCAACAATCATAAGGTCTATGCTGGGGTAGCATACTAGCCTCTCCTTTGCTAAAAACATCGCCAAACTGTTGGTACACATCCGGCATAGCAGAGGAGGTGCACATGACCTTAATAGGCTGGATGACACACTTGTCCATACAAAACTGGGACCAAGCAGCAATTTCACACTTTTTCCAATCGAATTGTGGGTTATGTAACTGTAACCACGGAAATCCCAATATCACCGCATGGTGCGGGGAATTAATCAGTTGAAACTGCTGCTCTTCTCTGTGAAGTGCCCCAATAGTCATAGACAATGGCATAGTTTCAAATATAACCTGAGGCGGTTCTAAGGGTCTACCATCAATCGCTTCAATAGTCAAGGGGTTTTCTCTTTCAATGCGTGGAACGCCGTGCAATTCAGCAAAGGTATTATCCATAAAATACCCTGCTGCACCGGAGTCAACCAAGGCCAAAACCTCCACAGAGCGTTGTGCCCAAGACAATACCACCTGTATGGTGGGTTTCATTATGCCCGACACTGGGGACGATTGTACACCACCTAGGGCCTGTCCCCCAAGATACCCTAGGTGTGTGCGTTTCCCGGACGTACCGGACAGGAATTTAGCAAGTGCCCTTTTTTACCGCAGTATAAACATAACCCTTGTTTTTTGCGATATAGTCTCTCAGCCTTGGATAGTCTAGTGAAGCCTATTTCCATAGGTTCACTTGTTTCCCGTACTGGTTCACTAGACTTCAATGACAAGGGAGGGATGGGTGGGCAAAACATGCTACTAGGCTCATTATTTTTTGACCGTAACTTACGATCTCTGGCAATTGATCTCTCACGTATTCTGGAGTCAATTATCATAACATACTCAATGTAATCATCTAGATCAATAGGTAGATCTTTAGCAGCGATTTCGTCTTTAATGTGGTCATTCAGGCCTTGAGAGAAGGCTGCCAATAATGCCTCGTTATTCCAACCTACCTCTGCTGCCAATGTGCGGAATTCGATGGCATAGTCGCCCACTGTACGCCTGCCCTGATGTATCTCCATAAGGCGTTTGGCAGCAGAGGTGGTTCTACCAGGAGGCTCAAACACTCTTCGAAAGGAACGCACAAATTCACTAAAGTTCTTAGTACAAGGTTTAGCATTCTCCCACAAGGGGTTAGCCCAAGCCAATGCTCTGCCAGTGAGCAGTGATATCGTGAACCCCACTTTACTACGATCATTGGGAAATGCGTGTGCCGTCAATTCCATAAAGATTTCGAGTTGATTGATGAACCCTCTGCAGAGACTAGGGTCACCATCATATCTTAGCGGCAAGGGTGCAGAAGCCGTTAACCCTTTAACAGTACCCCCTAGGGGTCTGGTATCACTTTCCGGTGTCTGACTTGGCGAGACCACCGGGCTAGAGCTAGATTGGTCAGCAGGTACCGTGCGTTCAAGGATCGTTTGAATTGCAACTGCCAACTGATCCAAACGTTGCTCGAGCACATCCATCCTCCAATGGATATTCTGTGAGTTACCTTCACCCTTGCTGTCTGAGGTCATGGCCCTTTCGTACTGTCACGGTTTATTATGACTCTCAGACACAAGTTTTAGGTAAAAAAAATCAATTTTATTGAAATAATAAATGATAACTTAGGATGGCAATAACATACATATATATATATACAGAATATAGCACAGACAGAAGGCAGACTCTACCGGTCCTGTCAATATACCGGACAGGACAGTCTTTAGGCTCTACCGGCCTTGCCAATACCAGGTAAGGCAACCTGCAGATGGAATAGCATAACGGTTTTACCGGCCTTACCAAATTACTGGGCAAGGCAGCCTCAATAGATACACAATGTAGGCTCTACCGGCCCTGCCAATACCGGGTAAGGCAACCTCAGATGGAATGTGGCAAAAGGTTCTACCGGCCTTACCAATACCGGGCAGGGCAGCCCAGAGATAATAGCAGCAGTCAGATGGAACTGGCAAATTAGCAGAATCGTTAAGCAGCAAGGCTTTGGAGCAAACCAGCGTCCGCACGCTGGAAACAACACTGAATAGTATAGCCGTTAGGCTTAGCGAGCAAACCAGTGACCGCACACTGGAGTAACAAGCGAGTAGGATAGCCACAAGGCTTAGGAGCAAACCAGCGTCCGCACGCTGGGACCAACACAGATTTGTATAGCTGATAGGCTTTGGAGCAAACCAGTGACCGCACACTGGTGTAACAAGCGAGTTTGTATAGCCGCAAGGCTTAGGAGCAAACCAGCGTCCGCACGCTGGGACCAACACGGATTTGTATAGCTGAAAGGCTTTGGAGCAAACCAGTGACCGCACACTGGTGTAACAAGTGAGTTTGTATAGCCGCAAGGCTTAGGAGCAAACCAGCGTCCGCACGCTGGGACCAACACAGAATTGTATAGCTGATAGGCTTTGGAGCAAACCAGTGACCGCACACTGGTGTAACAAGCGAGTTTGTATAGCCGCAAGGCTTAGGAGCAAACCAGCGTCCGCACGCTGGGACCAACACAGATTTGTATAGCTGAAAGGCTTTGGAGCAAACCAGTGACCGCACACTGGTGTAACAAGTGAGTTTGTATAGCCGCAAGGCTTAGGAGCAAACCAGCGTCCGCACGCTGGGACCAACACAGAATTGTATAGCTGATAGGCTTTGGAGCAAACCAGTGACCGCACACTGGTGTAACAAGCGAGTTTGTATAGCCGCAAGGCTTGGGAGCAAACCAGCGTCCGCACGCTGGGACCAACACGGAATTGTAGCAATGTCACCAACGCGACCAGGCAGAAGGTCGCCAGGATACTGAAGACAGGTGATGAGATGACAGGAACCAGCAACGATCAGTCAGGTCAGAAAACAGCAGAGAAGTTCAGCAGGAACTGCAACACCAGAGACTAGGCCGGAACCAGGACTGGAAGTACTTCAGCATGCAGGAAACACTGGAACAGTAGAGATCAGGAACTCAGGAACACATGAGATCAGGAACTCAGGAACACTGGAACAGAGGCCCAGCTATCACTAGCATAGTGGTAGCAAGAAGGTCAGAAACAACACGAAAGGGCACTCAAAGGGTGCCCAATCCAGGTTTAAATAGTCAATAAGAGGCGGGCTGTCTGCAGACAGCCAATAGAAGCCCCCTACTGGTGACAGACAAGTAACTGCAGCAAATCACGGGCACCGTGATACTTTTGCGGCCAGCCTCTTCCTGTTCCCCCTCACGGCTTCCAGGTCGCGTCTCTGGATAGTTTGACTGCCACACGTCATCTGGCGGAGTGCCAATGATGTCATGCTCTACTTCTTATGAGTCTGCTCGTGGAGCTAGTTGTGTGCTTCACCTCCTAGCTGCCCTATATTACTGCCTGTAACACCACAGTCATTACCCTTACGTGGTGTTCCAGTGAAGTACGTTTATCCTTGCTCTCCTTGCTCCTGTGTATGACCCTTGGCCTGGCTGTGATTCCTCCTGTGTCCAAAGCTCTTATATTGGTTGACTGTCTGCTCTGGCTTTGACTCTTGGCATTGTCTGACTGTCCACTCTGGTTCTGACCTCTGGCTTCGGCTGACTGCCCGCTCTGGTGTTTACCTTTGCCATTGGCTGACTGTCCACTCTGGTTCTGACCTTTGGCTAAATCTGACTAGCCATTCTGGTGCAGACCTGTGGCTCTGGCTGACTACCCGCTCCGTGTATAACCCCTGGCATAGTCGGACTATCCATTCTGGCAGGGACGTGCACAGACATTTTGGGGGGCAGGGGCTCAAATTAAAAAAAAGGGCACTTCTCAATTATTTTATTTTTTTAATTTGTTAAAAGGGCACGAGGGTACTTTGGACAAAAAGGGCAGGTGCTGAAGCTCCCCTTGGTGTCTATGTGTGCACGTGCCTGCATTCTGGTGCTGACCTGTGGATCTGACTGACTATCTACTCTGTGTATGACCCTTGGCTAAGTCTGACTATCCATTCTAGTGCAGACCTTTGGCTCTGTCCTAGAACTACTCCTGTTGCCTCTGGGCCTTTGCGTTACCTGGTCTTGCACTAGGGATTGATTGGGTCATAACCCTGTTACTCGTCTCCTGTTCCTGTCCTAGGATTTGGCTGGGTCATGTCCCCAGTTCTCGGGTATCTCCAGTGAGACCCTGCTGAGCAGTCTCCCATTTTTGGTAGGAACCACTTGCTCTGGTTCCGGGTCCATTCTCACTCTAGGATTTGGTCTGCTGTGCTATTCTTTTTCCTGTTCTTATTTAATAAAGGTGGAGTTCAATTTCTGTACTTGTCTCTTGCATCTTCATTGACTACTGTGACTGATACTTTTATGTATTTATTTATTTCAGAAATAACTGAGGTGCATGACTCATGATTCTAACAATAATCACAACACAGACATGAACCAGATGGTGAATGACTTGTCTATTAGAAGCAATGAGGAATGTATTCTTTCTACATTGCTATGCCCCCACTTTAAACATAACATTTCTGAATCTGGGCCAAGGCATGAGCAGCAGAAGCAATTTTGAGGAATAGCATTCAGAATATGAAGAAATGTATTTAGATAGGTTGTGGAGGATGAGAGAAAGAAGGGTAGGGCCAAAACAAGTGAAAAAGAAATAAGCAAAGGATATATATATCTTCAGCAGCATCAGTGACAAAAACAACAACACTATCAACTCAATATTTTTGAGAACACATATCATCATCATCTAGCTCCAAGGAATGGTCTCACTGCATGTGAGATGCAATTATTGTAGACTTTTCCATTTACACCGACAATTATGTTGCATAATGACAGTACTGTTGATTTTTACTGTAAAGAACACAGCAGAGCTGTGTGGGGAGTAGTGTTGTGTCTGTTGTTGTCTGTCTCCAAATAATGTATGTCTCTGTCACTGCTATCTGCCATTGTCAGTCTCAGCTCAGGTAGGATCTCCTGCCTGTTTGTCACCCAGCAAACCATTATTTTTTTAACTGTACCTGTCACTGTCAGGGCCACTGTATACAAATTACACTCCCTGCAACAATCCTCAATGTACAATTCACATGTTGCTAGACAGTAACCTGTCTGGAAATAATTTGCATTGGACCACTTGTAAAAGTGGTGGCCTTAAATGGCATCTAAGTGCTAAGCCAAGTTTAGGTCTCTTCTCATAGCTAGTTACCTCCAGAGAAGAAAAGTTATGCTAGTTTTTTCTATCCTCTTAGATTCAGTAGTTATTTTTCTTGCAATGTTAGTCCAGTTCTGTCAGTAGGAAATTTACAGAAGCTGTTTCAACTGAATTTAAGTTTCATTCTTATATTTAGTGCCAACATACAATACCTGACAGCCACATTATTTTGAGGACAGACTTCACCCCCACTCCATTTTAATAGCTGACTATTTCTAGACCATTTTTGGTGTCCAAGTTTAATGGAATGTTTGGAATGTTTCTCGTTAAAATATTATTATATCAGGTTTATTTTGAAGATGTAGAGATTTTTTTTCTCTCTTTTTTGCTTAATTAATGGAAACTGATATATCAATGTATTGGCATATCAGGCAAAACAACTTTATTCAAGGTCCTGTACATATATGATGAATTAATTCATTATTCTTCATTTTCCACTTTTTTAGTCTAGTTTTGTGGCAAGCCAGCTTTTCTTGTATGCACAGGCAAACATTTAATTAGGGTACAGACTCCATCTTCTATTTTTAATTTGCTTCAATAATATATAATTTTAATACTAATTTAAAATAAAAGGTTTTATACATAATTTAATTGTTTTAATTGTTTTCCCAAGTTCAATGAGGAATATACTAGTGAGTGCTGATTGCTGCAGAGCTAGCTATGGTTAGCATCACCTTATGTTTTACCAAGATCTCCTTCCTGGGATCTGTGATTCAGGTGGACAGTGAAACCAGGCTTACGGATCTTACTGTATGTGGAAATCTATGATTACCAGTGGGTAGAGGAACCAGGTGTAGGGAGGCAGACAGCATATGTGGGGGAATCTGTGACTACAGGTGGGAAGTAAAACCATGGAGGGGGTTCAGACAATGTATGTGAAGGTGTTAAGGTTACCAGTGGACAGTGGGTCAGGATGGTTGGCAAAACTCACCACGTTTCAAATGATAAAAGAGGGACACTTTTGTTTTAGGTGGGTCTGTTGGGGTGTTAGTGGTAGACAGGCATTTCTAAGAGTTTTAGGTTATTTTATGAGATATTGACAGCACTTTGTGGTTTAGAGCAAGACCATTTACACAGACTAATGTATAAACACATATACTTATTTCCACAGAAATGTTTGCGGGTGGGTGGCAAAATGTTATCCCTACCCATACTCTGCCTAATTCTGTTGATTCACAAAGGGAAGAGGCATAGGCAGAATGGGGTGGAGCATGGGCCAGTTAATAAATGTCAGGATGCTAAGACGTGGCTAACAGGTCCCGCCCACACACACACACACACACAACAAATTAAAGAGGATATGGACTTGGCTAATACTTAGTGCTAACCTGTATTGAGTGGGTGCTAGAGTGGGATGAGACTTGGTCAGTATTGCTCTGGGTGAGCAAAGCATTATTGGCCATTCAGGGGAATTCCTCTGATCTCTAACTGATTCCTAACTGATCCATGACTGCACAGCCCACTGGTTGACAACCGATCCCCCAATAGGAAGATCTGCCCTTGCTTTGTTCTGGCAGTTCTCCACTTTTTTGTGTCATCGGTCAAGTTCACTATCAGAAATCAAAGGGTGTGGTACAAGTGGCACTCTCCCTATATTTAATTGGGGATTTAACCCGTTGAATGCTAGAGGGATCTCCAGTGCTTTGTGTAGCTAAGTGTTGGATATTTTGCTAGCATTCTAGGGGTTAAACACCTTATTTAAATCAGTGTGCATTTTGGATTTTTTTATTATTCCCATTTCTGTTGGTTTGCTCCAAAATTGATCTGCTTTGATATGTTATTAAAAGCTAAATGGCCCTTCTGTATAAAGGCAAAGTGGAGCAATTAAAGGTAAAACTAACTGCACAATTGGGAAAAAAATAAAGACCATTGTAACATTAAAAGCTGTCAGAAGCAGATTCTGGTCGCTTGACCAAATGCGGCTCTTCAGCAGTGCTGATATAACGATATCTAAAGATAAATACTTCATCGGAATGGTCTACAAAGTGTGCTTGCAAACCAGGCACACATTGTAGACTGTTCCAATTAAGTATTTATTTTTAGGTATTGCTATGTCGGCGCTGCAGAAGAGCCGCCGTCTGATCCAGGAACAAGAATCTGCTTCTGACAGCTTTACAGTTCGTCAAGCAGAAAGGGGAGGGAGCGGAGAATTTTATTTTCCTATATCTCTCAAACCATAATGGTTTGAGAGAAACTAATAAGTGCAAGTACTCTCTTTTAATTGAATCTATCATATAGTTAATACTTTTTTTCTGACATTACTATACCTTTAATTCAGCGTCGTGCAATTCTGGAGCAAAGCATCTGAACTGTTAGGGGCAAATTAATATTTTCAAAATTCACAATGATATAAATAGGGCTTTTAACCCCCATAATGCTAGAAAGGTGTTTCACTCTTTGCCTTTAAATACAACTATGAGATGGGCATAGAGGAGAAGCAAGGGCACAATGGGGCGCAAAGGTAACAAACATGGACAACACAGTGGTATAGGTCCATTGATTGGCAGAATAGGAGAAACAGAGGCGCAAGAAGGACAGTGGGAGATCAGAGAGTTCAATGAGGGGTAAAAGAGAGGTACCAAAGAAGCAAATGAGGGTAAAGAGCACAGTGGGGGCAAAATAGAACAAGAGAAAAGGTCACATAATAATCACACTACCTGATCTGAGAGTCAGAACTTACTGGAGTATAGGCTGAGCGGACAGGAAAGAAGCATGTGTGATGTCCTCACCAGATCACCTGACTCACAGAAAGGGGAGTCCTCCTATCAGGATCCAGGCAACTGGGGCAGGAAGTGGAAAGTCAAGGGGAACTAAGCAGTGTTCAGCAGGCCTTAACTCTACACTGAGCAGGCAGCTAAACAGTGAGTCCAGGCAGCACTGTAGCTGCCACAGCTTCCTGCTCTTCCACTGAGCTGAAGACTACCCTGGTGCCTGTGTCTCCACTTTAATTACCTGCACTCAGCATTCCCAATTTCCCCCTGAGAGAGAGAGAGAGAGAGAGAAAGAGAGAGAGATAGAGAGAGAGAGATAGAGAGAGAGTGTAGGCAGCACTCTGCTCAGTGCTTCTATGTTTGCATGAGACAGGGAGCCTGTCATTGAACTGCAAGCTAATCAGTCTGGCAGAAAGACTCCATGCAAGTATTGAAGCACTGAGCAGGGAGCAGTTGGTAAGAGATGGGCGAAAAATTTTAACCTCAAACCAAAATCGGCGAATAGTGGCACTTCCTACTTGGCAAATAATTTCCCACCTATTTCCCACCTAGCTCGTTGCATTGAAATCAATGGAACATTGCATTTACACACAACACATAGGAAATGTTATTTAATTCCCAAAGGCATAGTATAAAAGGGATATGAGGGTGCCTGTGTTGGTGAAGTATGGGGAAACAATCAGTTGAAGAGAGAATTTTATTTGGGGGGGGGGGTTGTTGACTGGGATTGGGGGTAAAGTAAAAAAAAATAAAATAAAATAAGAAATCGGTATGTAACGTAACAGAGACAGGGACCCCCCTGACGTAAGCTGTGACTGGGGCCGACTGATACCTGACAGGGCAGAGTATTTTATAGAGGATGATTTGTAAGATTTAGACTTGTTGTTCGTGGCCCAAACCCTGAGGATTCATTGATTTGTAGGACTTAGCCTTATTAGAGGCACGTGCCCCAAGGAAACATTGATTTGTTGTAGGACTTAGACTTGTTTTAGGCCCAACCCTGAGGAAACATTGATTAGAAGGACTTTTGCTTGTTAGCTTCAGAAGCCCTGAGGAATCAGTGATTTGTAAGACTTAGGCTTGTTAGAAACAAGCCCCCAAGAATTGTTTTTTTGGTTTATTTGCGTTGTGCTGCTGCTAAGTTGTTTAAGCAACAAGATGATTAGGCAGCACTAGGGTAATGGGATCAACAAAAGCAGTGATATGGGTGATGGATTATCATGGTTCCACTGGCCACTTCTAGCTCCAGTGATGTGCCCGAGGCAGTAGCAGCACCGCAATTAGCTCCCACTACTTCTGGTATATGTGGAGAAAAGAAATTGGCAAATAATGCTTCTCCATCTGCCCCTCGTCCATAATAATAGGTGTTTTGTTAGAACAGAAAATTTTCCCTTGAGAGCAGGAACTGTGCCTCATCAGCAACTGCAATGTCCACAGTGTGTGTGATAAATAAGGGAAAGATTGGGAACAATGGGCACATCTGGGCTCTCATAATGGTAACCAAACACCATGACTCTTAGCATCCCCAGTGTGAAATCATCCCACCAGAAACCAAGTACTGCTGCTGTCCACTTTGTCCACTCCTCGCTAAGGACACATGACAACTTGCAGACAGTTTAATAATAATGATGAACCTGCCCTGCCACCAGTTTAGCATAATCTGTGGGATGGAATCTCCTCAGAGATTGCAATGTGTGGTCAGCGCACCACATAGTGTGCGATGGGTGGACACAAACTGCCACATCTAAACAATGGCTATCAGTTGGTGGGGAAGGTAATGATGAATGAGGTAAATCATCAGAAGATGTAGTTACATCTTCCCACAGTCAGACCCTAGAGCAAGAAGGTGATGGCAAGCCAAGTGTCTCGCTCGCCATTGAACATTCACACTCTTGCTGGGTTTCTCTATTCTTCCTTCTCTTTGATTTACACCTCACCTCTTGTTGCCTTTGGGGATAGTCTGGGGGTACAGCAACAGCTGTCCCCAATTTCTTTGGGGGGACTTTAGCTTTAGAATGATTCACATAAATCTCATGGTGTCTGTTTCATATGTGTGATGAGGGAGGTTTTGCCAAGGTGTGTTGCATTCCCTCCTTTCTCCTTTTCCCTGACTTGTCACAAATTATGCATAGTGCCTTCACTGATGACTGCAATGTTCCTGCCCCAAGAGAAAAATATTTCTGCACCCAAGGCCTCAGGGGGAGGGGAAAGGTGGAGAAGAATGGCCTCTTCCTTCTTCTCCTCCACATTCCCCTTCAGTGTCTGGGGCAGAGGATGATGTTGCTGCTGTTGCTGCTACTGCCACAGAATCAGCACTACAGCTAGGACGAGGAGTATTGCTGCTGGTAAGTGGAACCTGTCCTAATCCCACATCACTACTGCTGGACCTCATTCCCAATGTGTCCACAGTGGTCTGTGGCACACTAGCCTGCTCCTCATCATGCCCCTGATGACCCTGCAACCCAACAACAGCCGCAAACTCTGCAAATTCGCCAATCTCACTGCTGGTAATGGTGGTGGTGATGCCCATCCCAATATTTGTCTCCTATTCCTTCTCAGTTTGGGCTATTAATGTCTCTTCCATCCTAGCTGTTCCACCAGCACCCTCATCATCATCATCATCATCACCATTCCCTTGTTGGTGCTGCTGCTCTATTACAATCTCACTGGTTGGAGGTGATGTGCTGAAGGATGCAGACTGGCAGCAGTAGCAGCAGACACAGGCAGCTATTCTTTGCTCATGGTGAAGGTGCTATTACTGCTAGCCACCAGTTCTGCCTTCTTCAGTATCATGTTCTGTTGGGACACATCAATTACAGTCTCTGTCTTCCTCACCACTAGTATCACCTCCTCCCTCACGCTTAACACTCTGAGTCTGTAGCTGCTGTATCTTAGTATGTGGGATTGTGTAGGGATGGCAAGTGTGAGTTAGGGTCCCCATATGTCACACTTTGCATCATCACCTCATCCTCCTCCAGAATATCATAAAACACACTGGCAGACACAGCACTGGCAGCAAGCATGGGAAGTTGACCTGTCCTGCTCACACTACTATCCTCTTCTTCCTCTGCCATGACACAAGTTTCCCCAAGATCCCTAGGGGTGATGTAGGGGGACTGGCCATCATTGGGTCTGGGGTATCAGGGCATCCAGACCCTTCAGTGCTGGTAGTGATCATTTTCTCCTCCTCAGACTCACTGAAAGCATAATGATCCTTCCAGATCCTCCTTTTTTATATCCCAGGTGCTCATAGTGATAGCACACACTATGACCCACTTCTGTCTCAATTTCACTATATAAAAAACAGAATAACAGCCTAGCACCCTCTCTTTCTCTAGCTGTTTGTATTGATTTTCACTCTAAAAAGAGGACAACCACGTGGTTTTTGTGGATTTTTCACAGGAACACAACGGAACCTTTCACCCACCATTACTGCTGGTGCAAATGTTATACTAATACACAGATCTTTCTGGGATCTATCCAGACCAGAGGAATTTCTCTGCTCTGCTGCAGTGAGTCCTCACTCTGCTTCTGCTCTGTTCCCTGCATGACGGCTTGGCTGTAGGAGATCATCCTTAAGCAGATTGCAAGACCTGCTTTTCATCCCACAATCACACCCTCCCTTTCTCCTGCCTCATTCTGACTACTGCTCTTCCGGGGGGGGGCAAGCTCCCCCTCGTGACCCTCGCAGATGGCCCTGTATTAGGGATGGGAGAAAAGTGAGAACAATTTCATGGATGACTTTTTGCGAAAAACGGACGATTTTTCTCTTGTTTTGCCAAAGTTTTCTCCAGTGCTAAATTTTCCTCCTTTTCACCTATTCCAACACATTTTTCGCCTATTCCAACACATTATAATCCTATTCTAATACATTTTTCACCTAGTCAACACATATTTCACCAATTCAACAAATTTTTCTCCTATTCCAACACATTGTTTCCTATTCCAACACATTCCTCTCCAATGTTTAATATGGTGCAACATTTCCCAGCACAATATGACTTCTCTGAGGGCTGTAGTGGAGAATTAAGTAGCTGGAAGTCAAAGTTGTGAGTCCTACAGCAACATATACTTGAAAAATATGTTAGCATGTAGAGTGCATTTGTCCTTTGCCCACAACACTTACTTCCTGCTTAAGTGACACTGACATATATTTATGATGATGTCAAGTGATTACAAAAAAAAGTACAACTTGTAATGTGGCAGATATGTATGGTAGTGGTGGTGGGGCACTGGAGTGGTGTGACTGGTGGAAACTTGACAACCTGCATCCACCCCAGGAGGAGAGGGATCATCATTTATTTCACATGCTGTAGCAACCATTGCTGCAGTCAGTTTTTGTACTACCACTTTACTCCCACGTCCCTGCACTGCTCCACCTTTCCCCCTCTTGCTTGTGCATTTGCTAGACATTACTCAACTACTCTGTGTGGTTTTTATTCTCTACAGTACATAACTGATGGAGTGTTGTCTTGCCTTAGCCCTCAACAAAATTTTCAATGTCGTCTGATGTCTATCAAGTCTGTCTCAGTCACAGAGCTCCCAGTCAGCTGTCTAATATATTTATTTCTTTAATTATTAATGTATTTTTTTAAGTTGTCCACTCTATCTTATCTCAGCTAGTCCAAAAATATATATATAATTAAAAAAAAATCAACATCTTCTTTTCCCAGACTTCCCCAGCACAGAGACAATAAAAGTAAAATCAGCAAGCAATGTGGACCCCAGCTCCCTGTGTCTTGCCAGTCAGTCACACCAAAATTTGGGGTATTTTGGGTCAACCTCCTTCCTCCCATCATCTCCCCCATTGTGCCCCCAGACTCCCCTATTACAGAGAACAAATTTCCTACCTAAATGACTCCCTAAACTAAGCTTCAATTCCCCTTTATTTGCCTAACCTCTCTAGCTCAACTCTAGTTCAAAAGCATGCTGCTCTCTCCTCTCACAAACACAGAATGACATGCTATGAGAGCCTGACACCCTTATATATGGTTGTAGAAAACTTTTTTCTATCCATTGATTTCAATGCAAAGAGCTAGGAGAAAAAAGCTGGAGAAAACAGGCACTTTTCGCAGGAAATTTTTTACCAAGAGGAAAGTGCCATTTTTTCACCAATTTCAGTTTGAGTTGAAAAATTTTACCCGTCCCTACCATTAATATGCTAAAGTTAGGGATGGGCGAAAGTTTTCGCCTCAACACTGAAATAGGAGAAAAATAGCATTTCCCACCTAGCGGGGAATATCCCACGGAAAGTGTAGTTTTTCCCCTTTTTTAGCCTAACTCATTGAAATAAATGGGAAGAGTGAATATATACCCAACACATAGCAAAGTTTTGTTTATTTCCCACAGCCATAGTATGAAAGGGGTCTCAGGGTACATGCGTTGATGGAGTCTAGGGAAAGAATCAGTTAAACATTGCATTTTTTGTTGTTGTTTTAGGTTGACTGGAAGAGAGGGGGCAGTTAGTTAATAATAAATAAATAAAATAAAAAATTTGGTATGTAACATGACAGAGATAGGGACATCCTTGATGTAAGCTGTGACTAGGGCAGACTGATATTTGACAGGATGGAGTATTTTCTAGAGGACAAAGGCAAGACATCACACACAATCTGTTCTATGGTGCACTTTACAGTAAAAACACAAACAGTAGTTGAGTAATGTCCAGCAAACACTCAAGGGTAAGGGGAGGGTGAAATGATTTAGAAGCAGTGCAGAGAGGTATGACCTAATTTCTTATTTTTTTTTTATTCATTTCTCTTTATAAACAATGCTGATTGAAATATATTTATATGTGTGCTGTGCATTGTGCAGGACACAGGTTAGTCAAAAATAAGCCCTAAGAAGAAATTGATTTGTAGGACTTAGACTTGATAGAGGCCTAAGCCCTGAGTAACAATTGATGTGTAGGGCTTACACCGTTTAGGCACAAGCCCTGAAGAAACTTTGAATTAGAGGACTTAGACTTGTTAGACACAAGCCCTGAGGAAACCTTGATCTATATGACATAGACTTGTTAGGCACAAGCCCTGAGGAAACATTGATATGTAGGAATTTGACTTGATAGAGGCACAAGCCATGAGGAACCAGTGATTTGTTTGACTCAGGCTTGTTAGAGGCACAGGTACTGAGGAACTAGTGATTTGTTGGGCTTAGGTTTGTTAGAGACCCAAGCCATGAGGAGACAATGATTTGTAGGAATTAGGCTTGTTAGAACCAACACCCAAAAAATTGGTTTTTAAATTGGGCTCTGGTTTGAAAGAACAAGCCCTGAGAAAAAAATATGCCCTGTTGGCCTAGTGCCAGCAGGTCATTTTATGGTGGTCACTGGGCAATGGTCAATGGCAAATTCTTTGGTGATATTGCAGCATTGGCAACTGCTGTTCCTGTTGCTGATGCTGAATTGTTTAAGTAGCTAGCATGACCATTCGGCAGCTCCAATGGAATGGGATCAATAGCAGTGATATGAGACAGGTGATGATGGTTCTACTTGCTACTAGCTCCAGTGATACACCTGAAGCAGTAGCAGCACCACAACTATCTCCCACCAACACTTCAGGTATATATGGAGAAAAGAAGTTTCCTAATAAATAATGCTTCTCCTCTGACACCTCCTCCAAAATCATGGGTGTGTTGTTGGAATATAATTTTTTTCCTTGAGAACAAGAAAGATCAGCATTTAACATTGGATTGCTCTCAAACTAAATTACTAATGATGGTCAAAAATGCTTGTAATGGGAATAAATAAATGGGAAATAGCCTTTTTCACCTACAGATGGAACGAGGCTTTTTCCTCTGATGTCTGATGCACAGTAATGTATGAGTACATACATGATGACATGTGTTTAAGCTTTTTGAAATCAATGGGGTTAACCTTCCAGCTATTGACTGCACAATATTCAGTTAATTTCCCTTCCTATTAGAAGGTCCTCAGAAAGGAGAAACATATCTCCTGTTCAGTGTAAACTCCCACAGGAACTAAAATTAACTTTTCTCCCATCTTTAACTATAAAAATGGATGCACAACATCACTGCCATAATACAGTAAATATAAAAATATAATAAAAATATATAATATATAAATATATATTTATAATATCATATATAAATATATAATAGAATACAAGCTTTGGTAGAGCTGAGCTGCATGTTCTCTTATGTTCAGATTACCATTCTACAAATCAGCCTTTTTTAACTGTCTAAAGTAGGTAAATGTAATTTCAGGTATATTTCTACATTAGCATATTATTTCTTGGTATAGCTTTGTGGCAAAACAAACAACAAAGATACAGTTTTATGGGTTTACTAGTTGAACAACCCGTTACACAGGCCACAGTGCCACTGCCACCCGGTCGTGGGGCAGTCACGCGCAGTAGAGCTGTCCGCTCCGCGGCTGATACAGAGCTGGACGCTCCTTTGGAGCGCCCAGCTCTGTATCAGCTGCGGTGCGGGCAGTCTCTACTGCGCTTGACTGCAGCACGCCCTGCAGTGTCTACTGCGCATGTCGTGGTGTTACACACAATTTAGCGAATTATTATATAGGATTTTATGTTATTGAATTACAATTTACCTTCTCCAATTTCTGATAATTTCTATTATCTAATTAGGGTCATATAACAGGTGAAAACATATGATAACATTATTATATTTTTGTGGGAGCGAGAGTCTAGGGGAAGGGATTGATCAACAAAGCAACCATAGATTATTAGTTTCCAGAATTTAAGCCTATGATGTTTTTATTGTGTCACCAGACACTGTTGATTTTTCCATTTGTCCAAGAAATATTTGGAACATAATAAGTTGTCCTTTGAGGATAAATTAAATTACCACATAATATTCACCATTATAAATTTATTCTTTCTTCACAGTAACATTTGCATTCATTTATAGTGACTACATTTTATTATTATGAAACGTTCTGTATATATCCGGATTCTGTAGAAATTTAAAAACAGTGTAATTAATGAAAACAATAAGATAACAGAAATGTTTTATACGGATTTTTGAGAATTTAAAAACAGGCTGACAAACAGGATCACTTTATTTAGCTATCAGGTCAGACCTTATGAATCAACAGGAAAATGAGTTACATGTCTTTGTCCTGTGTCATATTCAAGGAAAACATAATGAATGTGTATCAACATTTACCTCACAAACTAAAAACCACAATGTAAAACATTTTAGAATGATGAATTCAGTTTGCTTTGATCATTTTAATATTGATATAAATGTGTTTGCTATAGAGCATATACATTGGTTAAAGAAGGGATGGAGATGTTGTAATATTTATTAATAAATCACCCTTATCAGTAAGGTATTGACAAGCAAATTTTATATCAATATAATATCTGAAGTTTGTTTTAAAATAAACATTATAATATCTGCTTCATTTATTGGAAGTTTAATTTTTTTTTTTCATTTAATAATTAACCCTTTGAGTGCCAGAGGGGCATCCAAGGCATTGCTTTGCAATGCATTGGATACCCCTCTGGCACTCAAAGGGTTAAATAAGACAAATGCCATCTAATTGTAGGCTTTTTGTAATAAAAATACAGAAAAGGAGCATGAGAAAAGGTATTCAGAGTAAAGATATTACCAATTACTAAAACTAGCACACTCTTGACATTGGATTTTATATAAATTGATCAAGAGTTTAAAATGCTCTTAACTGATCCATACAAAATTGATTAATATAAATTGATTTATCAAAGTGAAATGGATATTATAAAAATCAATGAAACATATGACAGGATCTTGAGTGAGCAAAACAACAAATAGAAAAAAATTTATTACTATGTAAAGTGCGTTTTATCGATCCAAACACACTTCATTTGTCAAAACAAAATCAATTTAAAAAACAATGCTAAAAAGAGGGGTAAATGAGTGATAGAAGGAGAGAGATAAAGTGGAAATAAATAACGAGGAGAGAAAGAGGAAAATTGGAAAAGATGGATGAAATTATGTACGGAAGAAAGAGTGGGGAGAGAAGGGCAGAGAAATAACGTGGATAGAGACACTAAATAGAAATTATAACAATAGAAGAATGTGGATAAGTAGAATGGAAAAATAATAAATTGGGGGGGAAGCAATGATGTAAGTAATGGGTGGCAAGGTGCAACCAATGTTCAAAGGTGATGGAAACATGAGGCTGAATAAGTCATAAAATTAATAAAAGAGGGGTATGGGTTGTAAAAGAAGGTACATAGATGAGAACACATAAGGCAACAGGAGGGAACATTTATAAAAAAGGTAGCTAAGGAAAAACAACAAGCAAAATAACAACATAGGACATTAAAAATTGTCAGTTAACAATACATGAGACCATGACATTTGGAAGAGACAGTTTTGGTGCTCAGTGGGCTTAATATGGACTATTTTTTTTTACCTCATCAACTATGTAACTATGAGATATCAAGTTATTTTCCCTATTTGATTACAATGATATATATTTGCACCTGAAGAGTTAAATTAACCTGGAAACATTTGTACTCAGACAGCAAAGACCTTAAAATTAAACCTATATACATTTTATTTCCTGTTTTTAAGGATGCAGCAGTGGATAAAATTACTTTATGAGTGAGCTGAATTATGATCTAAACTCCCTTGAGAAGCAACAAACTGGACAGGAAATGCATTTTTAGCAAATTATTTGGCAAGCTCTACTTTGCCTTAATTTCCTTAAATAGTTATTTTTATTTTGACATTTTTAGTGGGATTTTTTTTTATTTGATATTTTTTCCATTATCCCAAAAGCAAAATCCTTATTTACTCTTTGACTGCAGAGTGTTACAAAATTGTCTTAACCTTTTCCTCATTGACCCTACTGCTAATACACTTGATATATAGAGGCCTGACAGAGGTACCCTCACTTAATTATATAGATCCTTGAAGAGTAAAAAATACCAAACTTGCAACATTTGCTTTATGGAGAAGAGAAAGGTAAGAATTTTAGGAACTGATTGACAGGTTGCCACATGGACTGTGCTATTGGGAGGAAGGAATTTTTGAGACTAGGCGAAATCTATTAACTCCTGCTAAAAATCCATATTTCATTATGACTATAAAATGTTAGGGATTGAGCAGATTACTAATGTCTCATTTAAAGGGAATTCAAACTATTAACAGGTGAGCCTGAGACATTCTGAAGCATGTTCACTATCTGTAATTCTGAGCGAAATGTCTGTGATGCATTTTGTTTATTGATATGAAGGATCTGGAGAAAATTCCAGTTCCATCACAATTAATCTGGAATTACTAGCAGATAGACCCAGGAAGGAAACACAGAGTGAAGAATGGAAAGGGTTAGACAAATAAAGAGAAGGAGCAGGTGAGTGTGGGAGGGGGCAGGGTCTCAGGAGAGCTGAGTATGGGAAAGGGGTCCATATATGGGAAATGGTTCTGGGGCAAATCTCCAAAGGTTTTGGCATTTTGGTTACATTAAACATTGTGTATTCTATGAATCTTTACATGGGTTTTATTTGGTTTTAGTTTTTGTTGTAATATCCATTCACCTCTCTTACATTGCCATTGAGTCAAAATCCTTTTTACTTGAGACAGATGATGGAATATTGAAAGGGAATTTGCCAGTTGTTGATAGTAAGAAATAATTTATTGAACTGAGATTAGTTTTGGTGTATTACAATTACTATGTATAAGTACAATGATAAAAAATAGGTTTGAGGGTTCATTTATTTATCTTGTTTACAGATGAGTTTTGCAAGAAATGGGAAGGGATACCCAGTTTTTAGCAAAGATCAAGGAACATTAATCTGAAGATTTATTAAAGGGTAAAAGGAGTTACTTCATACAATTCATAATTTAAGATCATTTTAAGGAACATTGAATTCATAACAGGTGACAGAAAGACACTATTTGGTAAATGTAGTTTAATCAAAAATGAAAAACTTCTGCATGTAGATTACCAACAGATAAATGTCTATAGCTGGCATCACAGTAAGTACATCATGAAAGCTCAAAATAAATTTGGTGAACACTTTGATAATCATAAAACTGGTACTCACAGTCAGACTGAGGATTCAGTTGTTCTGACTCAGACACAGAGGGCACTTTGAATGTACAACAACACCATTTAAACAGGGTAGTAGTAATGTGCACAACTGAAATAAAAAAAGAGCGTCCAGTTCAATTGGTAATGCACGGAACAAGGATGTCAAGACTGGCACTGTTTTATTTCTTCCTCTACATCTTTTTATTGAAGTCAAGTTGAAATGAACTAGGAGATGGGGTAGGATCCAATAAGACAAATATGAGTAATACTGTGGTCTTGTGGAAGCTGGTCCTGACATATTGATTATAAAATTGATCATTCATTCATTCATTCATTCATTCATTCAGAATAAATCTCATTGCTTGTCAAAAGAATTAGCTGGTCAAAGTTTTTCATTTTCTCCTATCAAGAATTTTGGCAAAGTTGAGAAGAAAAAGGATATGAATTTGAGAAATCCTGCTGGACTTTCCACAGAAAATTCATAATTTGATGCTGGAATACCCACAAATACAGAAATACATAGAGATTCCTCCTTCCCATTAACTAAATCCAGGAACAGCAGCAGTAGTGGAGGGAGCTCTCTTAGTCCAGCAGTTAATGCTGCAATCTTCATAATATCCCATGGGATCTGGGGTAATATCTTAAGAAGGGAATACCAGATTATGTGGCTGTCTTCACTTGTAATACTTACCATTCCTTCCCCTATTTCACAATGTTTTTTTGCACATACACTTTGCACATTGAAGTTGCTGAGGATAAGGCACAGTTCCTTCCTGCTCTGAAGGGCAAAATAATATTCCAACACACCCATGATTTTAGAGGAAGTTCAGTAGAGGAAAATAATTGCCCAACTTCTTTTCAATGGAGGCACCTGAAGTGGTGGGGGTTTCTCCCTCTACACCTATTTTGTTTTTGTTTTTTTTGTCTTTTTATGTCTGTTGTTTTTAATTGCGTTACACTGGGACCCACAAGAAATAAAAACATCAAAATGCTATTTAAAGGGTCCCCACTGACACATTTATTATAACATCTTTATTCAGAGAACGTGTGTTTTTAATTTAGATAGGGTCTTTATAGGTATATTAGTGTAGGACTTACCTCAAAGTGAGATACCTTGGCGTGGTGGTAAGCTTACACATGGATTGGACAATTTGTAGGACAAAATTCTCACTTATTTTCACTTAGATTTACTAAGAGTTATTACATATGCTAAATACAGGTCACTTATGTTCACAGTATATAGAGGAGCGCAGGACTGTCTTTTTTGTATGTTGTTGTGTTGCAGTCGCCTCATCAGCAGCACATCAGCATCCGCACAAGGGCTAGTGGCAAGAGGAAGCATCTTCACAGCACCACCTGACTTATGTCACTGCTAATGATCTCAATTAGGGATGGATGAAACTTTTCATCTCAAAACATTTTCCACTTTATTCTGTCTAGTTTATTGCACTGAAATCAATGACAAGACTGAATTTCCCCTCAATGTGGTAAGTTTCCTTTCTTTTACTACATGGGCAGTTTAAAAAGAGTGTCAGGAGGCTATAATTCTGTGTTTGTGAGAGAAAGAGAAAGCAGGACAATGTTAAGCCAGTTGGGATAGGTAAATAAAGCAAAGTTGGAGTGTAGTTTAGGAAATGTGTACAAAGTATATGTGTTTGGGGATCTTTGGGAGCCTGGGGGTGTGTGTGAAGGGAAAAAAGCAATTTATCCAAAATAGACCAATACCTTGGCTGACTAAAAGAGGCAGTTGTGATCCAGGTTCCTTCTTGATCTGACTTTTCTCAAAGTTCCTTTCTGTTGGCAGTCCCCAACAGTGTTTTTACACTGATAGGGGAAGTTAACTAAAAATAATATATATTAGAATACTATAAGACAATAAAAAAATAATTCAAATTGTTTGATATGTGACAGGGACCCTGATATGAACTATGACTGAGGCAAACACATTCTACAAGAATTCGAGTATTTTGTTTAACAATGTCCAGCAAACATACTAGGGTCAGGGGTAGGGTGAAAGGAGTAGTAGAAGTTTAGGGAGTGTTATTGGTAGTCCAAAACTGACTGCAGCCATGGTTGCTGCAGTGTGTACAATAAATCATGGAGGCTGTTTTTCAAAGTCACATAAAACATTCCACCACCACTAATAATAATAATAATAATAATAATAATAATAATAATAAAAAACCATCTAAGAACACTGAAGATGACTATGAGTTGCATCCTACTGTTGATGGCATAATGGAGGAAGGTGTGGCAGTTCAACCAAATACTGAGTCTGACAGTGAAGTAAAAACATCAATGGAGTAGTGGATAATATGATCAAGATGCCTGTATGGGGAAAAAGTAATCATACATTGTTTGAGGTTTCAAAAAGCCTAGAGGAATATAAAACTAGTGGGGAAGAAGAGACAGGCAATGCTCATGATGACCTAATTATTGATGATTATGTTGATCTAGAATATATCCCTTCATCCCGCCTCTTCTTCAGATACAGTTGAAGCTGAGAGTGAGAGAGATGATGACATGGCTAGAAAATTAGCTGAAAGGCAAAGGGACAATCTTCCATATCACCACCATCCTCACCACCATCTTCACCATTGTGCAAACCCCGCCCAGTCACACAAATTAACAACATAAGTCATCAACATCCACAACCCTGGCTATGATGAGTGTTTCCGCTGATGATGGAAGTGTAGTTTTTATAGATCTTGAAGTACAATTGCAGCAAAATCTAGCCGTGCTAGTAGTAGTAAAATCTTAGAGGTCTCTCAGTTTATGAAGTCTACTTTATGGCGATACATTACTCAAGATCCAAAAGCTAAACATGTTGCTATCTGTTGTCTGTGTGAGAAGCATGTGAACCAAGAGAAAACATGCTTACACCTAGGCACTTCCTCACTGAGATCTCATCTGAAGCATAGTCAAAGGTATGATTAGAAGAAACAACATGTCAGAGGTTCCATGACTAGCAGTGTTCTGGGGAATACTACACAAGTGTTATAGAGGTGTAAAGATTTCCTTAATTTAAAATAACACCTATGGATCCTGCTGCAGAGTTGTAGGAGATGACAAGACACCTAGACTGTCCACACATGCCACTCCTATATCACTACATCATCAACTCATGTTGTAAAAGCAATAAAGCTTAACAGTTCTTCTGCTAGGTACTGACAACTAGGGGTGGGCGAAAGGTCTGTCACGTACCCAAGAAAAAAAATCCACAAAAACCATGTGGTTGTCGACATTTTCTCACGAAACTAAGCTTTGTATTAAAAAATAAATAAAGTAATTAATTAATTAATTAAAATCTTCGCCATATTTACCCATTGGCAAAAATGTTTTGCTATTTTCTCAATGGCTGGAAAGCTTTCGCCCCTGTAATCACAGCTATCACTATGAGTAAGTTTAATACTAATAATAAAAAGGAGGAGCTGGTAGGACCATTATGAGTCCAGTGAGTCTGAGGAGGAGGAAGTGACCACTACCAACATGAAAGGGTCTGGATGCCCTGGTTCCCCAGACCCAATTATGGTCAGTGCCCCTATATCATCCCTAGGGATCTTGGGGAAATTTGCCTCATGGGAGGTGGAAGAGGGTAGTAGTATGAGAAGGACAGGTCAGCTACTTGTGCCTGCTGCCAGTGCTGCACCTGATGCCAGTGCTGCTCCTGCTGCCAGTGTGTCTTGTAATTCTCAGGAGGGGGGAGATGATGCAGTGTAACAGCAGGGGACCTTAAGTCATACTTTCTATCCCCAAGCATCACAGCCACTAGTACTACTAATAAGAAGGTCCAGCAGTTTGTACAGAGTATTAGGAGTGAGGGAGGGGGTGATCATATTACTAGGGAGAAGGAAGACTGAAATTGATGTAGTTGGTGTTAGTAGTAATAGTGATGGAGAAGCAGCTAGTAGAACTAGCATTAGGGGAGTGGTAAGGGAAGTAACGCAGAGCAGTCTTTAGAAGTTTTACCACACTCTCTTCAAATCATGCAACATCAGAAAATATAAAATCCAAAATACATATACCTTTATTCCTTGACGTCAATATGTTACGGTTTTCTGACACTCAGACCAGGGTATGAAGTAAAAACACAGTTTTATTGAATCAGAATGATAAACAGTGCCCCTAAGGGCCAGCACAGGTAAGAACAGTATTGACAAATACAGACAAGGCATGTGTAATACAAGCAGGAATATAAGTACAAATATAGACTGGAGTACCCCAAAGGGTTAACAGTGGCAACTGGAGAAACTCAGGCTTAGATTGGCCAGTGACCTGGATAGATATCAGTCTCTGGATAACAGTCTCTCAAATGTAGAGCAAGGAGTAAAGTATCAGCACTGTATCACTCTCTAGGTAGAAACGGGGAGTGCCCCTGGTGCGCTGAGCTGAGCCAATACCACCACCGTGGTCTAGGAGGAATGCTACTGCCAGAGCTGAAGTAACCAGAATAGGAATCGCCCACAATGAGACTAGTAAATGACCATGCGTATGCCAACTGGATTGTGCCAAGACACCCGGGTTGCTTTATTGATGTGGAATTTGCGGCCAGTAAAGACGTTCCGTTGCAACCCCGTTCTTCTCCACTCTCCATGGAGGCTATTGATGGTAAACCCCTGCTACCATCTCACATTTCGCAGGAAACCACTCTGTTAACCCTGAGGGTGGGAGCCCTTCACACTGAAACCCTGAAGTTTCAGGTAATTAACTCCCCACATTACGCCATCGTGCTGGTGTTTCCGTGGTTGTAGATGCACAACCCTAGGATGTATTGACACACGTGCGATATCTTGGCCTGGTCTCCTCAGTGTTATAAATCATGTCTCTCCTGTCCAACTGACTAATGCTACTGCTCCAGCATTACCTGAGGAGTATTTACCATTCAAGGAGGTGTTTACTGAGAGTCAGGCCGGGGCCTTACCACCACACAGGCCATATGATTGCTCTCTGGAGCTTATGCCTGGCACATCACCTCCTAGGGGTCGTGTCTATCCCCTGTCGGTAAAGGAGCATAGAGTCATGGAGGAATATGTTTCTTATGCACTGGCAACAGGAACCATCCATAAGTCCTCTTTCCCGGCAGGGGCCGGATTTTTTTTGTTAAAAAGAAGGAAAGAGAGCTACGTCCATGTATCGATTTTCACGGGCTTAACAAAATATTGGTTAAAAACGCTTACCCAATTCCCTTGATTACAGCACTCTTTGACCGTGTCAAAGGGTCTAAGATTTTTACAAAGCTTGATCTAAGAGCTACTTATAATTTGGTTCAGATAATGCAGGGCCACGAATGGATGACAGCTTTTAATACACGAAATGGGCACTATGAGTATTTGGTGATGCCGTTTGGACTCTGCAATGACCCAGCTGTCTTTCAAGAGTTTATCAACAATGTTCTAAAAGAACTCTTACAGTGCTGTGTTGTGGTGTATTTGGATGACATTTTGATTCATTCTCCCTCATTGGAGGGACAACTTGTATTGTATACTTGTATTGTAAACTCGAAAAGTGCAAGTTCCACAAACCTTAAGGAACCTTTCTGGGTTACATTATTTCTGCATCTGGGTTCCCTATGGACCCCCGGAAATTGTCCACTGTAGTGGAGTGGACTCGTTTTGTGGGACTCAAAGCGATTCAGAGATTTCTGTGGTTTGCAAATTATTAATGGAAATTTATTAGAGATTTCTCCACTATTGTCAAACCTTTGATGGACATTACCTGTAAAGGTGCCAAGACCTCTGAGTGGTCCCAGATGGCCATAATGGCATTAGAAAGAATGAAGGCAGCATTTGCTTCAGCCCCGATTCTGGCACACCCAAATCCCTTCCTGCCCTTTACACTGGAGGTGGATGCATCAGAGATTGGAGTGGTTGCCTTATTGTCCCAATGCTCAGCTCCTGGTGAAGCTCTATGTCCATGTGGCTATTTCTCGAGAAAATTGTCCAAAGCCTAGAGGGTGAACCAAATCAGGGACAGAGAATTATTGGACATTATTTTGGCCCTGAAGGAGTGGCGGCATCTCATAGAGGGTACTACCTCTCCGATTCTAAGGATCAAAAAAATCTAATTTATCTATCAGAAGCGAAACGCTTGTCTTCTAGGCAATCTAGATGGGCTCTACTCCTGTCCTGATATAATTTTGTGGTCTCCTACCTCCCATGCTCCAAAAATGTGAAAACAGACACGTTGTCTTGCCAGTTCTGCAGCCTTTCTAGAGAGGAGGTTCCCTGACCCCGATTATTCCAGCTGACTGGATCCTTGCGACCATACGTACATGCATCACGTCTCCCCTAGAAGAGGGGATCCTGGCTGCCCAGGCCTAGGCTCCGGCTGAGAAGCCGGATGGGAGGTGCTTTGTCCCGGCTCAGTTACGTATTAAACTATTGAAGACTTACCATACTTCCAAAATAGCAGGTCACATTGGTCGGGACCAATTGATCTGGTCATTGTCTAGAGTATTCTGGTGGCCAAGTCTCAGATCTGATTGTGCTGCCTTTACTTTTGCTTGCATGACCTGTGTGCAGAATAAGACTCCTCAACACTCTCCAGTCAGCTTGCTGCAGCCTGTGGCTGATGGGGACCGTCCATGGTCTCATTTATCAATCGATCTTATGGTTGAACTTCCTAATTCTATGTGCTCCATGGTCATACTTATGATTGTGGATAAATTCTCAAAAATGGCACATTTCGTGCCTCTTAAGGGCTTGCCATCCATGCAGGAATTGGCGGTAATATTTGCCAAAGGGGTCTTTTGGTTACACGGCATACCCAGAGTTATTGTGTCTGATAGAGGAAGCCAATTAGTGTCCCAGTTTTGGAGGTGCTATTGTTCTCAGATGGAAATTCAGCTGGCATTCTATTCCGCTTACCACCTTCAGTCAAATGATGCAGCAGAAAGGTCCAACCAGGCCTTAGAACAATTTCTCCACTCTTATATCTTTGACCACCATGACAATTGGGCTACCCTGTTGCCCTGGACAGAGTTTGTCCGGAATTGTGCGTGAATTTGTCCTCATGAAGTTCGCCATTCCATTATGGGTTTCAACCCTCTGTTTTGCCTGAGGCCTTCCAAGCACAAGAGATTCCGGCTCTGAATGAGCATTTAAGGGCGCTCCGTTCCTCATGGGCACAGGTACAGCATACCCTACGTGGTTCCGCACAGCGGCAAAAAAGGCAGGCTGACCGTAGGCGACTGTCAGCACCTACTTTCGAGGTAGGTGACAGAGTGTGGCTGTCTTCCCGAAACTTGAACCTCCAGGTTCCATGTAATAAGCTGGCTCCTTGTTTCGTTGGTCCTTTCAGAGTGATATGTAATATTAACCCTGTGGCATATGCATTTGATCTTCCTGCCAGTATGCTTATCCATAATGTATTTCACGTGTCATGGTTAAGGCCCTTGGTCTGCAGCCGGTATACTTCTGCTCCTATTCGTCCCGCTCCTGTGACAGTTGCAGATCACAAGGAATATGAGCTACAGATCATTCTGTCTCCTGTATGAAAAGAGGGTGTTTACAGTATTTCATTCATTGGAAGGGCTATGGCCCTGAGGAGCGCTCATGGATACCTGCTAGTGATGTACACGCTTCTGTATTTGTACGCAGGTTTCATGCTCGATTCCCTGACAAACCCTGATTGGATCCTTGGAGGAGGGGCCTTTGATGGGAGTACTGTCACAGCTTACCTTGGTTCCGGCACCGTCGCTTCAGCGACGCTCGGAGTCATTCCATGCATCATTTGCAGGGCGAGGCTTCAGAGAGAAGCAGGCCTCTGTTTTATGCCATGCTTCCTGTAGTCTCCTCCTATCTACTTCCTTCCACTGATCCTGCCCCTCCTACCAACTTCCTGAGGAGGGGTTTAAAGGGCAGTCTGAGTCCTGACTCAGTTGCCCTTGTGTTGTTGTACAAACAGTTCTGTTTAGTTTGGGCTCTGTGTCTGACCTGGATTGTCTGACCATCCAATCTGGTGCTGACCTGTGGCTCTGTCTGACTACTCTTTTGCCTGCTCCCATTGTGTAGTGGACACCCAATCTGGTGCAGACCTGTGGCTCTGGCTGACTACCTGAAATGTGCATGACCCAGCTCCTTACTGACTGCAGGCATGAGTCAGTACTTCTCACTTACCGTATCATCCAGAGGCTTCTGTCGGTCTCTTTAAGAACATCCCAACTTTTGGCAGACTCCTATTTCTGATAGAGTCGTTGGCTGCTAGAAGGACCTCTACTCATTGTTCTGTGATTTACTGTACTTATATTTATTCAATAAAGATTGTTTTACTATACCGTACTGACTCCTGGTATGATCCTGGGAAACTGTGACACTAACACAGAGAACAGCCAGTAGAAAGGAACTTGGATCACAGCTGCCCATGTCGTATCGGTCACACAACCATTTGAGGTTTTTGTGGTAAATCTCATTTGTCCCCTTCACACACACCTAGGCACCCTTAACACAGAGATAACAGTCAGATCAGGAAATAACTTGGATCACAGCTTCATGTCTCAGTCAGCCAAGATTTTGGTGTATTTTGATTAATCTCCTTTCACATTCCCCTACACAGAGTGCACCCAGACTCCTCAAACATCAAGAACAAATTTCCTGAACTTTACTTAATTGGCCTACCCTAGCTAGCTTAAAAATAGGGTGCTTTCTCTGTCTCTCTGTTACTGTTTTCTGACACTCAGACCAGGGTATGAAGTAAAAACACAGTTTTATTGAAAATAAAACAGGGCCTCTAGAGGCCAGCACATAAATAGCAACAATGGCAAAAATAACAAAGAGAATGCACACAATGATAATGACAAGTGCTAGAATAGATAGGGAATTATCCCCAAAGGGTTAAAGACTGAAATGGGTGAGATATACAAGATTGGCCAACGCCCAGGATAAATAGCAGTCTCTGGAACACAGTCTCTCAATAGCAGGATAGTGGACACAGTCTCTCAATAGCAGGATAGTGGAGTAACTGCACTAAATACACTCTCAAGTTGATATAATAGAACCCAAAGTCCAGAGCTGAGCCGGTACCCACGCCTGGGGCTACAGAGGAGTGCTATTGCCACGCTGTAAAGATCAGAACCGAAATCGCCCTTGACTAGGAAAGTAATAACCCTGCATGTGCCACTAGGATATGCCCATACACCCCTTGGGTGCTGTACTGATGGTAACTGCACAAGCTGTAATTGAGCCAATGTCCTCTGGAGTGCAATGGGAATGTACCTTCAACATCTGTGGCCCTGAGCCAGAGAATGAACATGGACTGACAAGGCTCTGATGGAATAAGAGACACACAGAAGCACTCAGAGTAAAAGGCTATGTCAGAGAAATGTATGCTTGGCAAGAAGTATCGGAGGCACCAGACCGGAGACTACAGGCACTGCAAGGGTTAAATGGTTCTGTACACACGCGAGTACCTTGGCAGCCAACAGCAGGCAAAGCAACCTCAGGCTACAGCTACTGACAAGTGAGAGGAACAGTGAGTCGCTATTACAGTTCAGAATGTCGCCAAGCGACTGGAATGATGCAGGAACACAGGAACAGCAGGCAGAACCGGAACGGTAACTGGAACAGCAGACAGGCCGGTACCGCAACCGGAACAGCAGGCAGAACTGGAACGATCACTGGAACAGCAGACAGGCCGGTACAGCAACCGGAACAGCAGGCAGAACCGGAGCGGTAACTGGAACAGCAGACAGGTCCGGAGCAATGCTGGAACAGAGGCAGGCCGGAAACAATCACAGAGCAGGGTCATCAGTCAGAGCCGGGTCGAATCACGGAGCAGGGTCGTCAGCCAAAGCCGGGTCAAATCACGGAGCAGGGTCGTCAGCCAAAGCCGGGTCAAATCACGGAGCAGGGTCGTCAGCCAAAGCCGGGTCAGATCACGGAGCAGAATCAGGAACAGAGTCAGACTAGCCGGGTCGGTACACAGAAGACACTGGAATATGGCAACAAGGCGCAGCAACAGGAACACCACGAAAGGGCAACTGACAATTGCCCAAGCTCCAGCATATAACGGCACATCCTGGGCGGGCCAATCAGTCTCCACCAATGCACAGGTACATCATGATAGATTGACAGAAAGACACGGGGACCATGGTACTCTCACAAATACAGAATTACATGCTGTGGGAACCTGACATTTATTTTATACCATGCCTGCTGCAAAAAAAGGGCAACTTGCCACATGGACGGGCAATTCAGTATTACCATTAATCTCAATGCAATGAGATAGGTGGGAAAAAGCAGAAAGTTTACACTTTTTACAAAAACATTTTTTTTCAGCAGGAAACACCATTTTTCATCTGTTTTGCTGTTTGGTCATGAAATGAGTAGATAAGAAATTCTGCAGCATACACCCTACAGCAAAAAGGACACATAAAAATTCCATAATTGCTTGTTACTTTGTCTACCACCATCTTCAGAAACAATTTTGCACCCTAACATCATGGCCCATTGTTTTAGACAATACCTGTATAAACTTCTTAGTTGCTGCTGTTTGATAAAGATAATGAAAAGAAATACTTGTGGACAGAACCTTGTATTCTAGTCTCAATATAAAGCCTTAATAAATTTCTTAAAAAGTAATAATATTCACAAAGAGATTATGTGATTGTATGCACCTGCAGTTTATCCTCTATCATTTATGACCATTATATTTAAATGAAATAAGGAACATTTTAAGTCAAAGGGCATTTCAAGAACTTAAACTGTCTTCACTCGCAATGACAATAAATCCTACAGATTTTTTACTGCTCAGTTTTGTTCCCTGCAGACAGGCTTGTCTCAGCTGAGTATTGAAATGTACTCTATAAATCAAAAGTAGGGATGAAGTCAACTTTCTACACTCTGCTGACAGAATTGCAGATTAGGAAAGTTACTCATAAATTAGGCAATGATTACAATAGTGTATCAACATTTTATGTAGAACTAATAGTCCATGAGTATCTGTTAAGCAGCAATAATAAAATACTATAACAATGTTGGAATATTTCATGTACATTTTATAATTTAACAATAATCATAGCACAGGGTAGAATGCACTTTAGTCATTTAAGCATTTAACATCAGCTATATTTTTTCAGTGTATTTAAAAATATATTTCATGTAGCTTTTATACTTTCATAATAATCATAGCACAGGGCAAGTAGTTCATAGTGTAGAATGCAGTTAAGTCATTTAGGCATATAGCATCAGCTATGTTTTTGTCATTGTATTTAAAAAGTTGCATTGCTCGAAAATTGTTGCATTTCATTAAAATGTTGAATGGAAACTACATGCAGTTTTATTTGCCATTATGGTGATATCACAGTCTCTCAGCCTGGTTCAGAGTTCACCTAGTGTGTTGAGAATCAGGAAGGCAGAGACACATAAAGCACCAACATGGGGTTGGAAACCTAGAGCAGAGACTGGAAGTTTAACCACATGCCTGAGGTTGGTACTCTGACGATTGAATCATAGGAGAGGTGCAGGTAGTCGTACGACAAGCCAGAGGTTGGGACACAGATGGTCGGATCACAGGAGAGGTGTTGATAGTTGAATAACAACCGGTAGTCAGTGCACAGAAGGACGGATAAATGGAGAGAGGCTAATGGTCTGTAGGCAGAGCCAGAGTCATACACAAATGGTCGGAACACTGGAGAGAAGTGGGTCATCAGTAAGCAGAGACAGAATCAGGACACAGAAGGTCAGATCACTGGAGAGAGGTGGATTGTTGGTCAGCAGAGGTGGAATCAGGAAGCCAGAGATCAAGAGAGTCGATTAACAGAACAGGTCACAACGGAAAGCAGAAGAATCACAGATAACAGGTACTAGAAGGTAAGCAAACAACCATCCAAGGGCAAGGATAGTGGGAAGTCCCAGAGGCTAAATATGCTGCATCAAGGTGTGGATGTATCACGGTGCCCGTGCTCCCCTTGCTGTTTTCTGTCAGTCTACTCTGTGCTTTGCTCCCATTGGCTACTCTGTGTTTGTCCCGCCCAGTATGGCCTTTATATACTGGGCTCTGGCACCCCTCCGGTGCCCTTTCGTGGTGTTCCTATAACAGTGCTTGTTTCTGCTCAGTAATTCCCAGTGTACCGACGTGGCCTGCCTGACTACTCTGCATCTTGTCTCCTGCCTGTGTACCGACCCGGATTGCCTGACTATTCTTCTGCGCCTGCTCCTGTGTACCGACCTGGTTTGGCTGACGTTCCTGCTTCCGTGTACCGACCCGGCTTGACTGACATTCCTGCTCCGTGATTCGACCTGGCTTGGTTGGCGTTCCTGCTCTGGCTGCCTCTGCGTCGCCTTGGCGATATTCTGATCTATCAGGCAATTGTGTCTCCATTACTGCGCCTGCAGAGTGCAAGTGTCTGTCTCCGTTACTGCTACGGCAGTGTACCTTTGGCCTAGTCTCCATTACTACTCCTGCAGAGTGCAAGTGTCTGTCTCCGTTACTGCTATGGCAGTGTGCCATTGGCCTAGTCTCTGTTACTGCTTCTGCAGAGTGCAAGTGCTTGTCTCCATTACTGCTACGGCAGTGTGCCATTGGCCTAGTCCCCGTTACTGCTCCTGCAGAGTGCAAGTGTCTGTCTCCGTTACTGCTATGGCAGTGTGCCATTGGCCTAGTCTCTGTTACTGCTTCTGCAGAGTGTAAGTGCTTGTCTCTGTTACTGTTACGGCAGTGTGCCATTGGCCTAGTCCCTGTTACTGCTCCTGCAGAGTGCAAGTGTCTGTCTCCGTTACTGCTACAGCAGCGTGCCATTGACCTAGTCTCCGTTACTTCTTCTGCAGAGTGCAAGTGTCTGTCTCCGTTACTGCTATGGCAGTGTGCCATTGGCCTTGTCTCCTTTACTGCTCCTGCAGATTGCAATTGTCTGCCTCTGTTATTGCTACGGCAGTGTGCCATTGGCCTTGTCTCCGTTACTGCTCCTGCAGAGTGCAAGTGCCCTGTCTCCTTTACTGCTACGGCAGAGTGCCATTGGTCTTGTCTCCGTTACTGCTCCGACAGAGTGCGAGTGGTCTGGTCTCTGTTACTGCTACGGCAGTGTCCTATGTTGCTCAATTCCTGATATTACTCTGGCAGTTCAATTTGTTCTGCTAATCTGTTTCTGGGCATTACATATCCTTAAGCTCTCTAGATGGAGAGAGCTCCATCACAGACCTCTCCGCACATGGGACTGTTTACACTCATTGAAGACCATTACCATTACGGTGCCCGTGATTGCTCTCTTTTCTTGTCTATCACCAGTAGGGGGCTCTCCATTGGCTGGCTGCCTTCAGCCTGCCCTGTATTGCCTATTTAAACCTAGCCTGGGCACCCTTTGGTCGCCCTTTTGTGTTGTTTCTATGTTGTTGCATATGACCCTGTTCCTGAGTATCCTGGGCCTCTGCTGTGTTCCTGCGACCTGTATTCTACCTGTTCCAGTGCTTCCAGTTGCAGAGGTCCTGCCTTCGTTGATCCGGTCGAATCTCCGCTCCCTGCTGCCAGTCTCCTCCGATGTTCCTGTTGACCGTCTGCCTGCTGGTTCCTGCTTCCATTCGCTGACTCCTGTCCAGTCGTTTCCTGTCCTCAGACGTTCCTGAGTTGCCTTGGCGACATTGTTACCTTGCCGGTTATCATACAGGGTACTGGTTCGCTCCCCAAGCCATCCGGCTGTCTCAGTGTTATAGCGTTCCACATACAGGGTACTGGTTCACTCCCTAAGCCATCCGGCTGTCTCAGTGCTATAGCGTTCCACGTACAGGGTACTGGTTCTCTCTCCAAGCCATCCGGCTGCCTTAGTGCTATAGCATCCCACGTACATGGGGAACTGGTTCGCTCCTCAAGCCATCCGGCTGTCTCTGTGCCATAGCGTCCCACGTACAGGGTACTGGTTCGCTCCTTAAGCCATCCGGCTGTCTCTGTGCTATAGCGTCCCACGTACAGGGTACTGGTTCGCTCCTTAAGCCATCCGGCTGTCTCAGTGCTATAGCGTTCCACGTACAGGGTACTGGTTCGCTCCTCAAGCCACCCGGCTGCCTCAGTATATATTGCGTTCACGTACTGGGTAGTGGTTCGCTCCATGCACACCTGATTGCTCTATAGTGATATGGCGTTCCATCTGTGAAGAGCATTACTGAGCTCCACACCCTTCTCTATCTCTGCTGCTGGCGACATACTTACTGACTCAGCCTCTTTACCATCATAGTGACTGTTTTTCCACCAGTCAGTCACTTTAGTGTGTGGTCGATCTTATCTCCTATCTACCGGCTACCTTGCCCGGTATATGGTAAGGCCGGTAGAACCTGTCCTGTTTCCTTGGGTTGCCTTACCTGGTACTGGCAAGGCCGGTAGAGCCTGTATAGTCACCTGTCAATTGGCTGCCTTGCCCGGTATATGGGAAGGCCGGTAGAGCCTCACCTCACCAGTTCCGATTCCCTGGCTGCCTTGCCCGGTATATTGGCAGGGCCGGTAGAGCCAATATTACTCTTATTTGCATTGTATTCCTGTCTAATAAAGATATATGTGTATACGTGTATATTACCCTACGGGGCTGCATTAACTTTTCAATAAAATTGAGTTTTTACCTAACTCTGCGTCTGAGAGTCTTAACAAACCGTGACACAATTAGTGTCTTCATTACCCACAAGTGGGAGGGCCAGGGTGCTTTGTGACAGGTGCTCAGTGTTTCCAATCCATTTGTGTACTAGTGTGTTAATAAAAAAAAAATCTTAGACAATCTAATGTACTATTCTTAGAAAGTGAAATCATCAACTACACCCAATCCACTTCTCCACTGACCACAAACTTTCAGAAAGAAACAGGGCACAAAACAGGACATATACTAAAATGTATATTTATACTTGTGTAGCAACCATTGCCATCTTACTTCCTGGAAGGCCAAATACTGCACCTTGTGCACTTTATAGGTGAGAATACTTTGTTAGAGGACAACATAAAATTACATTAAAACCAGGAATGGGTCATCCTAAAAAATAACATATAAGCTTAAATACAAATACACATCCAATATAAAACTAACCCTATCAAGACCTCAAAAATATTATTATTCATTGTCAGGCTAACAACAGTTGCAATCATTTTCACACCATGAATGGTTTAAGATCAAATTGAGAATTCATAACCTCTGTAGATTAAGTGTGAAGTAAATATCCACAGTGATACCTTTCTAAGAAACCTTTAGACCATATTGCAGCCCCATCATCCTGCCTGATAATAGAAACATAGAATTTTATGGCAGAGAAGAATCATTCAGCTCATTTAGTTTGTAAAATCTAGTGATGAGCGAGCATGCTCGGCCGAAGCTCGGTTCAGCTCGAGCATCGCTCTGCTCGGCACATGGCGGTACGCGTACGAGTACCGCATGTGCTCGCCCGCCATGTTCGGGTCTCCTCCCCGCACGTTTTGCGGCTGCTGCGCAGCCAATAAACGTGTGGGGAGGCTCTGACATCAGTGTAATGCCAGCAGCCATGTTGGCTGCTGGCATTACACTGATTGGCTGGCCAGAACCCGTGATCGGGTGCTGTATAGCACCTGACCAGCGAGTTCGGCTCAGTCCTAGCCAGGGAGAGATGAGGATAGGAAGGGAAAGTCAGAGTAGGGAGAAGAAAAGTGTTTTTGAACTCTTTAAAGACCCAAAAGTCCTTTTTAGGACTGTTGTGTGTGGGGGCAGCAGTTATATTTTGTTTGGGGGGGCACAAATTTAAAAAATAAACGTCACATATTCTGTTCACTGTGCCTAGCCGCAGATTAGCGGCACATTCTGTTTAGTGTGCCTAGACGCAGATTAGCGGCACATATTGTTTAGTGTGCAAAGTTTAAAAAATAAACGTCACATATTCCGTTCACTGTGCCTAGCCGCAGATTAGCGGCACATATTGTTTAGTGTGCAAAGTTTAAAAAATAAATGTCACATATTCCGTTCACTGTGCCTAGCCGCAGATTAGCAGCACATTCTGTTTAGTGAGCCTAGACGCAGATTAGCAACACATATTGTTTAGTGTGCAAAGTTTAAAAAATAAACGTCACATATTCCGTTCACTGTGCCTAGCCGCAGATTAGCAGCACATTCTGTTTAGTGTGCCTAGACGCAGATTAGCAGCACATATTGTTTAGTGTGCAAAGTTTAAAAAATAAACGTCACATATTCCGTTCACTGTGCCTAGCCGCAGATTAGCGGCACATTCTGTTTAGTGTGCAAAGTTTAAAAAATAAACGTCACATATTCCGTTCACTGTGCCTAGCCGCAGATTAGCGGCACATTCTGTTTAGTGTGCAAAGTTTAAAAAATAAATGTCACATATTCCGTTCACTGTGCCTAGCCGCAGATTAGCGGCACATCTTGTTTAGTGTGCAAAGTTTAAAAAATAAATGTCACATATTCCGTTCACTGTGCCTAGCCGCAGATTAGCAGCACATTCTGTTTAGTGTGCCTAGACGCAGATTAGCGGCGCATATTGTTTAGTGTGCAAAGTTTAAAAAATAAACGTCACATATTCCGTTCACTGTGCCTAGCCGCAGATTAGCATCACATTCTGTTTAGTGTGCCTAGACGCAGATTAGCGGCACATATTGTTTAGTGTGCAAAGTTTAAAAAATAAACGTCACATATTCCGTTCACTGTGCCTAGCCGCAGATTAGCGGTACATTCTGTTTAGTGTGCAAAGTTTAAAAAATAAACGTCACATATTCCGTTCACTGTGCCTAGCCGCAGATTAGCAGCACATTCTGTTTAGTGTGCCTAGACGCAGATTAGCGGCACATATTGTTTAGTGTGCAAAGTTTAAAAAATAAACGTCACATATTCCGTTCACTGTGCCTAGCCGCAGATTAGCGGCACATTCTGTTTAGTGTGCAAAGTTTAAAAAATAAACGTCACATATTCCGTTCACTGTGCCTAGCCGCAGATTAGCGGCACATATTGTTTAGTGTGCAAAGTTTAAAAAATAAACGTCACATATTCCGTTCACTGTGCCTAGCCGCAGATTAGCAGCACATTCTGTTTAGTGTGCCTAGACGCAGATTAGCGGCACATATTGTTTAGTGTGCAAAGTTTAAAAAATAAACGTCACATATTCCGTTCACTGTGCCTAGCCGCAGATTAGCGGCACATTCTGTTTAGTGTGCCTAGACGCAGATTAGCGGCACATATTCCGTGTAATATGAAGAAGGCGGGTAAAAAGGGACGGGGAAGTTGACGTGATCCTGATAGTTCAGGGCGCGGGTCAGGACGCGTAGAAACTGTGCCTGGTGCCAGAGCACAAGAAAGAAAGACATCCACCATACCTAGCTTCATATCTCAGTTTACAGGGCGTTGCAGGACATCACTCTCGAGGTCAGACCACTGCGAACAGGTGGTCGGTTGGATTTCAGCTGATACTGCTTCCAGTCGGTTAAGCACCACCCTGTCTTCCACCAAGTCCACTCTCAGTAGCCAAGAGTCTGGTCAACACAATCCTCACCCTGATCATCCTTCCTCCCACCATAGAGGGTCTGGCCAAAGAAGTGATCCCACACTGGGATATAGTGAGGAGCTCGTCTCATCACCAATCCTTCATTTGAACCTCTCTCCAAGCACGCTTGCAGAGGAACATGACATCTTGTGCCCTGATTCACAACCTCTAGAGGGTACCCAATCACAAGAAGATGACAGAGGGGAACGGCATTTAAGGTCAAAGGAAGTGGATGATGATGATGATGAGATACAGTTGCCATCAAATCAACCACAATTACTGTCTCAAGACCTTGATGAGGAGGATGATACACAGTTGTCAATGACTGAGTATGTGGTGGGATCAAGAAATGAGGAGGATGATCAGAGTGAGGAAGTGGAGGAGGACTTGGTGGACGATGAGGTCACTGACCCCACCTGGGAAGGTGGAGAGCCGAGCGATGACAGCAGTCCTGAGGGTGAGCCATCTGCAGCACCGCAACAGGCTGGAAGAGGCAGTGGTGTGGCTAAAGAAAGAAGGCGGACCGCACCAAACCGGCCCGCAAATGTTCCACGGAGCACCCCCTTGCGTAAATCTCCCTTGCCAAGGGCTAGGTGTTCCGCAGTATGGCGTTTTTTTAAGGAAAGTGCGGACGACAAAAGAATTGTAGTTTGCAACCTGTGCCACACCAGAATGAGCCGAGGCATGAACACTAGAAACCTCACCACCACCAGCATGATCCGACACATGGCATCCAAGCACCATAATAAGTGGGAGGAACGCCCGGATCGCCAATCTGTGTCTGCAGGCCACACCACTGCCTCCTCTTCCCCTGTTTTCGGAGCCGGCCAATCGCCTGTCGAAGGCGCAGGCCCGCATACCTCCCGCCCTGCACCTGTACCATCTGAAGCACCATCAGCGACCACATCCACTTCCCTGTCCCAGCACAGCGTCCAAATGTCGTTACCCCAGGCATTTGAGCGCAAGCGAAAATACCCAGCCACCCATCCACAGGCCATAGCACTAACCTCACACCTTTCCAAATTACTGGCCATCGAAATGCTGCCATTTAGGCTTGTGGAGACTGAGTCCTTCCGCAGCCTGATGGCAGCAGCTGTCCCTCGGTACGCAGTCCCCAGCCGCCACTACTTTTCCCGGTGTGCCGTCCCCACCTTACACCACCATGTGTCCCGTAACATCACCCGTGCCCTGACCAACGCAGTTAATGGGAAGGTCCACTTAACGACTGACACATGGACAAGTGCTTGTGGCCAGGGACGCTACATTTCCCTGACGGCACACTGGGTGAATGTCGTGGAGGCTGGGAGAGACTCGGACCCTGGGATGGCACGGGTGCTACCCACGCCGAGGATTGCGGGCCCTACCTCCATCAGGGTTTCCGCCAGCACCTACGTTATTGGCTCCTCCTCCTCCTCCTCCGTTTCCACCTCCGAATTCTCTGCGCGCAGCGCCACTCACCCATCAGCCAGTAGCTGGAAGCAGTGTAGCACTGCAGTGGGGAAGCGTCAACAGGCCGTGCTGAAGCTGATCTGCCTTGGGGACAAACAGCACACGGCCTCAGAGCTGTTGCAGGGGATTAGTCACCAGACCGAGCAGTGGCTCTCGCCACTCAACCTGCAACCAGGCATGGTTGTGTGTGATAATGGGCGTAACTTGGTGGCGGCTTTGGAGTTCGGCAAGCTCACACATGTACCGTGCCTAGCGCATGTATTTAATTTAGTGGTTCAGCGATTTCTAAAAACCTACCCCAATTTGCATGATCTCTTGACCAAGGTGCGCCGCGTGTGTGCACATTTCCGTAAGTCATCAGCAGCTTCAGCCGGCCTGTTGAAGCTGCAGCAGCGCTTACAATTGCCAGCTCACCGGCTGCTGTGTGACGTGAGCACGAGCTGGAACTCCACCTTCCACATGTTGGCCCGGCTTTGTGAGCAGCAGAGGGCAGTAGTGGAGTCCCAGCTGTTACACGGTCGTCGCCTCTCCGTTCAACTTCCTCTAATCAGAAGTGAGGAGTGGGAATGGATGTCAGACCTCTGTGAGGTTTTACACAATTTTGAGGAATCGACACAGATGGTGAGCGGCGATAACGCTATTATCAGTGTAACCATCCCACTTCTGTGTCTACTGAAACGCTCGCTGCTCACAATTAAAACCGACGCTTTGCATGTGGAAGAGGTGGAAATGGGGGAGGAAGAGCTTACACAAGGTGATAGCCAGAGCACCCTCACTTCGTCTTCTCAGCGACAATTGGAGGAGGCAGAGGAGGAGGAGGAGGAAGACACGGTTGCCTCCGCTACAGAGGGTAGCCATGGAACTTTAGTTCCATCTCTTCAGCGTGGGTGGGCAGAAGAGGAGGAAGAGGATGAGGAGATTGAGAGTCATCCTCCTGGTGAGGACAGCGAAATCTTGCCTGTTGGTACTCTGGCACACATGGCTGACTTTATGTTAGGCTGCCTTTCCCGTGACCCACGCGTTATACGCATTTTAGACAACACGGATTACTGGGTGTTCACCCTTCTGGACCCCCGCTACAAAGAGAATTTCTCATCTCTCATTCCTCCGGTGGAGAGGACAAGCAAAATGGTGCAATACCAGAATGTTCTTGTTGAAAAATTGCTCCAAAATTTTCCATCTGACAACGCTGGTGGCAGAGTACGTGCTACCTTGGCCAACCGAGAAGGGGAGAAAAGGGGAGCACACAGCAGTTCCGACAAAGGCAGGGCAACACTCTCCAAGGTGTGGGACACCTTCATGACACCCCGCCAGCACCCTCACCCTGATGCGCAGCCTAGTGTCACAAGGAGGGAAAAGTTTTGGAAGATGGTGAAGGAGTACGTAGCAGACCGTGTCAGCGTCCTCAATGATCCCTCTGTGCCTTACAACTACTGGGTGTCCAAGCTGGACACGTGGTATGAACTGGCACTCTACTCCTTGGAGGTGCTGGCCTGCCCTGCCGCCAGCGTTCTGTCTGAGCGGGTAGTTAGTGCTGCCGGTGGCATCATAACAGATAAGCGTATCCGCCTTTCCACCGAAAATGCTGATAGGTTGACACTTATAAAAATGAACAAGGCCTGGATTTCCCCTGACTTCTCCACTCCACTGGAGGAAAGCCCCGGGGGAACATAAAGTCACTTTAGATATGTTATTTACAGTGATGGGAATACTCTGTATTCCCATTCACCCCTTCCACCCAAAAAACGGGTATATGGTTGACTCTTAATCTTCTCATCGTCCTCCTCCTCTTCCATATGCCCTCTGATACAATTTTTATATAGGGCCAGCTCACCAGCGGGCCCTGTGATACAATTTTTATATAGGGCCAGCTCACCAGCGGGCCCTGTGATATAATTTTTATATAGGGCCAGCTCACCAGCGGGCCCTGTTTGACAATTTTTGTATAGGTCAGCTCACCAGCGGGCCTTCTCATATAATGTTTTATTGGGTCAGCTCTCTAGCGGGCCCTCTCATATAATGTTTTATTGGGTCAGCTCTCTAGCGGGCCCTCTCATATAATGTTTTATAGCGTCAGCTCACTAGCGGGCCTTCGCGTATAATGTTTAGGATGGTCAGCTCCGCAACAGACCCTCACCCATAATGTTTTAGATGGTCGGCTCAGCAGCAGACCCTCATTCCTAATGTTTTAGATGGTCAGCTTAGCGGCATGCCCTCGCCCCTAATGTTTTAGAGGGTCACCAGCAGGCCATTAATCCTAATTTTTCAAGGGTGTGTATGATGCCCTCCTTTATGTGTAATAAAGGGTGTATTGGAGTGACATTTCAGTCTAATTTTTGGCAGCCCTTTCACTTAGTGCATAGGCTTTATGAGTGTTGGACCACTACCTGAACTATTGTACCACAATGTGAATGAGGCCCTCCATTTTGTGATATACAGGTTGTATCGGAGTGCCTCAGGTCCTCCCATTGAATTAAATAGGGCAGGGGTGTTCGACAGAGCAGAAGGTAGTTCTTGGCTTCATCCACTAAGTCACTTCGTTACTCAATGGATCAGACCCCACTGTTCCGACTATAAATTTTGGACTTAACAAGGGCAAACGGACATGTTGTAAAACCTGTGGTAGCTGCGGCCTCCGTTCCTGAATGCTGTACCTTACCCGGGCCATAACCACGTTGAACACCTGCTTTACGCTGCGCACGTTTCCCTCTTAATCATGGCCCCAGTTCCGAAAAATCGATGAAATTTTTTGCAGAATTTGCAGATGATATACAAGTAAATATACAGCAAATACTGTTTGGTAACAATTTTTCGCCTACAATCGTTTTTATCTTCCTTTTTGTGTGTTTTACGGTCAGTCTGTAAAAATGGCGTACTACGGGCGAAACATCGTTCCCAGCAGCGACGTTGGAGTCCAAGATGCATCCAGACATCCTCCCTATGCTGTCCCTGAACCATTTCTGTGGTGTTTCCATCATTTTCTGACCTTTTCCTATGAACCAGGCACCCTCCCCTCATCAGAGCAGGGGGTGCCTGGTGTAATGCTCGAGTCCTCCCATTGACTTCAATGGGGCTCGGGTGCTCTGCCGAGCACTCGAGCCTCCGGGGGCGCTCGGCCAGAGCACCCGAACACCCGAGCATCGGGGTGCTCGATCATCACTAGTAAAATCCTCAAACATTATTTGGTCTTGCCTTAAGATCAGGATAACAGTATGTCTATGCCACACATGCTTGAATTTCCTCACTGTATTAACTTCTACAACTTCTTCTGTTACACTTATCTGCCACCCTCTCACAGAAGTAAAACTTTCTTACATCACATTTAAGCCTCTGACCCTCTAGTTTTTGATTATAACCGTATCACAGTTACCTTGATTGCCCTCCAGGAGAACTGTGCTTCAGGCGACATTGCCACTACTTCATGGTTGTCGCGCTTAGGTGCATTCGCTATTCTTATAGGCTGATGGTAATTGTCTGAATGATTCTCCACCTACATGCTAGGCCTTATAGGCCTCAGCCTGCCAGTACTCCTTTGCCCTTTCATGGTGTACCTGTGCACTAAGCTCTTGTGTATGATCCTGTGTCTGACTCCTGGCTACGTTTGACTCTGGCTACGTTTGATCCCTGACTAAGTTGCCTTCCGATACAGTGTGACCCTTGGCTCCGTCTGACTACCCACTCCGGTTTTACTCCTGGTTTTGGCTGACTACCCGATACGGTCTGACTCCTAGCTTTGGCTGACTATCTGATCCGGTCTGACTCCTGGCTTTGGCTGACTACCCGCTCCGTGCTGACCCTGGGTCCAGCTGACTATCCAATTGTTTCTTACCCTTGGCCTACTGTCTCCACTTGTACTTACCATGCTCTGTTGTTTCCTCCGTTTCAAGCGGTCTTCAGTTATTGCGTCAGACCTTGTCACTGGCATTCATGTTCTACCTATTGCTAGTCAGAGCCATTGGGTATACCCTAGAGTTCTAGGGATCTCAGTCACCATTGCTTTTTCTACCCTTGAGGTCTGGGGCTCTCTATCACCATTGCTGGTAGGTTTACCCTTGCATTCTAGGGAAGATCTGTCATCATTGCCTGTAGGCTCACCCTAGCATTCTAGAGAGCTCAGTTACCATTGCCTACTCTCCCTAGCATTCTAGGGAGTCCTTTCTCTGTTTCCTTGTACAACCCTAGAGGTCCAAGGGATTTCCTTTTGTTTTGCCTGCGCTTCTCAGCTTCTTCTGCACTAGTAGCTACTGCTATCCTTGCTACCATTGCATACTATAGTCAGAGTAGTATCAGCCTCTGTGCAGTCGGTGGATCCTGTGCTGTCTCCACACCTGGTCCTGTGAGGGTTGGGGAAGTGCTTAGGCACTGTCTTCACACCTGGTCCTGTGAGGGTTGGGGAAGTGCTATTCATATTTATTCTGTTCTTATTTTAATAAAGATATTGATTTTACTGTATCTGTACCTGTCAGTGTCATTATTCCTCAGTCACCCCGTGACAAACCTCTTGTTCTAACATTTCTACTCCTTTAAGATATATTTTCCTCCTGTACTTTGTTGAATTACATTTAATGCTGTAATATGACCATTTAAAACTTTAAAGTAAACCTTTACTTTTTGCTGGAACTTTGTTAGTTTCTGTGGTGGGAGTGGGACAATATTATCACAGACTGTGCCACGACTAAATCTAGGGCATACCACTGTAGTAAGTTTGACCTCAAACAGAACTAATTAGCATTTTGTGCAGGGAAATAGCATGGAGTGCCACAATGTTCCATCAAAATACATAGGTTAATTTCAGAAAATATTTATTTTACAGAAGATGGCTAGAAACAACATAATAAAGATTATAATTCTCTGTTAAACAAAACAAATAATCCACTTTAACCACACACAAGCATGTACATGCTTTGCAATGGTGACATGGATAAAAACCATTGCATGGTTGTAATCACACATATTGGGGATTTTAAGGGGAGGGTCAGTTTTTTACTATCACACTCCACACACCAAATTCCTAAAACTATGATTTATTAATGCCAATTTACTAACCTACTTAATGTTGAAAATTCCTCTCTTAGCACCATTTGGGCTGGTAACAAATGAGAAGGAAACGTACTATAGCGGATCCTACCCGTTACTTGAGCCCGTCTGGCCATAAGTTTGTTTAACCAAAAACTGTGGACATTTTTCCCTGGTTATGCGCTAAAATACTTTGTACGCTGTATGTGAATGAGGACATGGACGTTATTATGGCTTGCTTCCAAGGGAATAGGCAGTGAGGGGTTAATTATTTCAATATGTACTGCAGACTCCCAAGCCTTTTGCTTAATTATTCAACCCCTGGCCATTGTTAAGGGAATGTATATTCTAGCCACTCAAGTCATTGTATTGAGAGCTGTCCTGAGACCCCCTGCTGTGTGTTAATCCATTCACGCCCCTCAAGTCTTTGTTCAATCAAACTCTTTTGTATCTGAAATGTAATCATGTCTGAGTTATTGTATCTGTTAAAACCATCTGTTGCTTGCCTTTGATGTATTATGATTGGATCACGCCCTTTTGTATCTGGTTCCACCCATCATTTGCAATGTAAAGATTTGTGTATAAATATCTGTAGTTTGTGTCAATAAAGTGAGGGATGTTTGGAGTGAACAAGGAGTCCTGGAGTCTTGTATTGCTTATGGTCTAAAGTGTCCACTCTGATACCCATCTTCACCAAGTATCCTGAATCGTCGACCGCCTGCTGCCAGTTTCCTGCGACCTAACTTCGTGGACTGTCAGGTGGCGACGTGGACTCTGCCTTGCTTCTTCCAGTTCCAGCAGAACCTTCAATTCAAGCACCGGAGTGCTCGAATGGCTGGGCAACCGCTACCCTTTGTTCCTGCGACACTTTCCCTGTTCTTCGTAGCCTGGGAGTAGAGGCTTCATTCTCTACTTCCATGCTTCCCTGCTTCCAGCGATCCTGCGACTGTTTCCTGTGACTGTCCATACTTCAACCGGTGCATCTGACGGCGCTTATCTTGCATCAAGAAGGAGAGACCCGGGAACGATGGCGGAAGGCGACGCGGTCCCTTCCTAGCTTCCGTTACACATATACATGGAGATTTATGACAATATTCAGACCCTTACAGTAAACATGTGGTATAAAGTTTTCTTTTTGTGATTCCCATTAATTCAGTCCAAGAGACATAGCTACTATCCCTTTCAATCCTTAGCTCTTCATTGTGCAACTAACATAGTAACATAGAAATATAGTTGATAAGGCTGACAAAAGACGTGTCCATCAAGTCCAGCCCATGCCAAAAATACCCCTGTTGATCCAGAGGAATGTAAAAAAAAAAACCCTCTGGAGCAATTTAATTTAGCCGCAAGTGGGTAAAAAAAAAATCCATCCTGACTCCAAATGGCAGTTAGATATTTCCCTGGATCAATATCCTATCTGCTTTGAAGCCATCTGTCAAAATTTTCAATATTGTTCTGTGCTAGATAGGCATCCATTGCTTTTTTGAAAGCAGTTGCATTATCTGCAAATACAAAATGCCGAGGCAAAGGATTCCATAGAATAACTTACTGTAAAGAATCCCTGCCTTTTTTTAGTTGAAAGCACCTTTCCTCAAGTCTTAATGGATGACCTCTTGTTCTTAGCTCATTGGCTAGTTCTTTGTATTGACCTTGAATGTATTTGTAAATGGTAATCATATGACCCCTTAGACGTCTCTTCTCTAATATAAAGAAACCCAGTTTGGCTAGTCTCTCTTTATAACTCAGATCCTCCAATCCCTTTATCAGTTTTGTTGTATGTCTCTGCACCTTTCCCAGTTCAACAATGTTTTTTTAAGAACTGGCACCCAAAATTGTACTCCATATTCTAGATGAGGCCTAACCAAGGATTTATACAGAGGTAATATGATATTAGCATCCCTTGCATCTACACCTCTTTTTATGCAAGCTAGTACCCTATTTGCTCTTGCAGCAGCTGAGTGATTCTGCACACTGCTGTGAAGTCTATCATCTATCAGCACTCCTAAATCTTTCTCTAATGAGGATTCCCCAAGTTGTTTCAATTTAGAGAATATGTAGCAAGTTTGTTTCTACAGACCAAATGCATAACCTTACATTCATCTACATTACATGTCATCTGCCACTTTACTGCCCATTCACTCAATTTATCTAAATCTTTCTGCAGAGAAAAAACATCCAGCTCTGTACATATTTCCTTACATAGCTTAGTGTCATCAGCAAAGATTGAGATGCTATTTTCAATTCCCACTTCTAGATCATTATTAAACAAATTAAAAAGCATTGGGCCCAGGACTAAACCCTGTTTGAAAAGGTTCCATTTACAACAACTCTCGGCCAGCTATCATTTAACCAGTTCTCAATCCATGTACAGATAACACCGCCCAAACCGAAGCCTTTTATTTTATGCAATAACCTGTTGTGAGTCACTGTATCAAAGACTTTTGCAAAATCCAAGTATACTACATCTACAGCAATTCCCCTGTCCAAACTACTACTTACTCTTTCCTACAGTCCTTACTACTTACATCTGTCCTACAGATGTGCCATGTGGATACATTGTGCCACTATGACACTCCTCTCTCCCACTTTTATACTTTATCTATGTTTATATACTTGTGACAGGAGCACACATATATGTTCCACCCCTTTTCATAAATAGTTGACTGGTTACAGTTTATCAGAAGTCTACATTTGTTCTTATACTGATCCCTATTAATTTCAATAGGGAATTTGACTTTTTATTAATTCCAGTAATTGGTCAGCGTAAGAATGATTTGACAAATGAGTCTGTGAGTAGGGATGAATTAAATTTTTCTCCTCAAACCAAAATTGGTGAAAAATGGCACTTTCCGCTTGATGAAAAATTTCCATTGAGAAGTTCCATTTTCATGCTTTTTTTTTTGGCTAGCTCATTGCATTGAAATCAATGTGAAGAAAAATGTTTCCCCAACATGTGAATGTTTTCTCTACTTTTCTACAGTCTTATAAAACTTGATGGACTTGTGTCTTTTTTCAACCTAATTTACTATGTTACTATGTTACTATGTAAAAGGATGTCAGGCTCTCATAGGATGTTATTCTGTGTTTGTGACAGGAGAAAGCAGCATGTTTTTGAGCTAGAGAAGATAGGCAAATAAAGGGGAATTAAAGCTTAGTTTAGGGAGCCATTTAGGTAGAAAATTTGTTCTCTGTAATAGGGGAGTCTGGGGGCACTCTGGGGTAGAAGAAGAGTGGAAGAAGATTGCCCCAAAATACTCCAAAATATAGCATAGTCTTGATTGCAAGACACAGGCAGCTGGGGTCCAAATTACTTGCTAATTTTGCTTTTATTGTCTGTGTGCTGGGGAAGTCTGGGGGGAAAAGTTGTTGATTTTGTTTTTTTAGTTATATACAGTACTGTGCAAAAGTCTTAGGCAGGCGTGAAAAATGATGTAAAGTAAGAATGCTTTCAAAAATAGACATGTTAATAGTTTATTTATAAAATCAAAAAAATTATAGTGAGTGAACAGAAGAAAAATCTAAATCAAATCAATAGTTGGCATGACCACCCTTTGCCTTCAAAACAGAATAAATTCTCCAATTTATACTTGCACACAGTTTATTAAGGGAATCGGCTGGTAGGTTGTTCCAAACATCTTGGAGAACTAACCACAGTTCTTCTGTGGATTTAGGCAGCCTCAGTTGATTGTCTCTCTTCATGTAATCCCAGACAGACTCAATGATGTAGAGATCAGGGCTCTGTGGTGGCTTTACCATCACTTCCAGGACTCCTTCTTTACGCTGAAGATAGTTCTCAATAACTTTGGCTGTATGTCTGGGGTTGTTATGTATCTGTATAATAAATGTGAGGCCATTTAGATGCCTCACTGATGGTATTACATGATGGATAAGTATCCGCCTGTACATCTTGAGGAGACCATTAATTCTCCAACTCCATTTGCAGAAATGCCCCCCCAGACCTGCAAGGAACCTCCAACATGCTTCACTGTTGCCTGCAGACACTCTTTCTTGTACCTCTCCCCAGCCTTTCGGTGCGCAAACTGCCTTCTTCTAAAGCCAAATATTTCAAATTTTGACTCATCACTCAAGAGCACCTGCTGCCATTTTTCTGCACCCCAGTTCCTGTGTTTTCATGCATAGTTGAGTCACTTGGCCTTGTTTCCACATTGGAGGTATGGCCAATAAAGTGATCTCAGTTATAAAGAGAGACTAGCCTAACTGGGTTTGTTTACATTATAGAAGAGATGTCTAAGGGATGATACGATTACCATTTACAAATACATTCAAGGTCAATACAAAGAACCATGCAATTAATTATTTATACAAAGAGCTGAGCTAAGAATGAGAGGTCATCCATTAAGACTAGATGAAAGGCATTTTCGACTAAAACAAAGGCAGGGTGATAAAGCTATGGAATTCTTTGCCTCAGGAGGTTGTATTTGCAGCTACTGTAACTGCTTTCAAAAAAACAATGGATGCCTATCTAGCACAGAACAACATTGAAAATGATGACAGATGGCTTTAATGTAGATAGGTTGTTGATCCAGGGAACTATCTGACTGCCATTTGGAGTCAAGAAGGATTTTTTACCCACTTGGTGCTAAACTGGAAATACCTTCAGGTTTTTTTTGTTGTTTTTTTTAGCCCTCTGGATCAATAGGGGTGTTTTGGCATGGTCTGGTTTGATGGGTGCATGTCTTTTTTCAGCCTTGTCAACTATGTTACTGGATTATTGCTGCCATAATACCCAGGATATTTGGTATTGTAGTGCAATAGTAGCTGGAGAGATACAGGCTGATTGCCCCTAATACACATGCTTACTGTTTGCTAGGGGTTAAAATCCTATGTGAGTTGATGTGACTCCTTAAATGCAAGGTGTTATTCTCTGCTGTGATGCAGTCTTGCACATAAGAAAATGTTTTTTAAAGTGTGTTAAAAGACATTGATTCTGCAGGACGGTGTTGGGCACCTCTCTGTTGTTCCAATGCAACCCTGCAGAATGAATCTTTACCCTTTTAACCCTTTAAATGATAATGTAATGGTACAGTAGCCAGATAACCTGCTGTTCACTATAGTACAAAAGCAGCTGGTGAGCAATATGTTGCCTTGCTGTTGTACTATTCAGTGTCACTCAAAGGGTTATGTACTTTACTGAAAGAATGAAGATCTAGGTCCATGGATGTGTTGATGCAGCAGATAGATGCCTGATAAAGGCATACACTATGGATGCTTTATAATATTCCATTTCAGAGAGGTACAGAGGTGGCCAGCCTGTATATCCTGGGTTTTAAGTGTCAGTGTCCCATTTTTTTTATTCTTGGGATCAAATCCTTCTAAATGTTGCAGGCTGGTAGAATAAAAGTGATACCTTCATTGGTTAAATAGTTATCCAATGAAGGTACTGGCTAACTGAGTAGTTTTACAGTGCACCCTTTCAAAAGAACTTGGGTCTCTTTATCAGGGAGAGTGAACTTGAAAGATTCCAATAAAAGTATCACTTCCCCTCTGCTAATCTCCTGCTTTATCTATGACTAACATTGTATCACTCTTTACCTATATTTATTTTTATCTCGCTATACTGTAATATAGACACTTTTTCCTATCTTGAAAACTCTATAACTCCCAGGCATTTTGGGTCTCCTAGGCCTATAGGAAGCACCATCAGTGAAAGTCTCCACAACCCTCAGTGTAACCACAGAAAGAGTCTTCCCTTCATTGAGTCTGGAGAGACTTACTGAAGTGATGAGTGACCTGTGTCCTCAACATGCTTAAGTTACCTGCATGGTGTGTAGGGGAAGGAGGAATATGGGGGGGGGGTGGAATGACCTCTTTTTTTGCACAGGGCCATGGCTTCTGTCAGTCTGCCCCTGGGTGATCATCCAACGAGGGAATCCTTGAGTTGATAGCTTGAGCTCCCTCCAGCTCCTCTTCAGAATTTGGTTTATGGAATTCCAGATTAGATAGTCTGATTCTTATTTGGATTCTTGATCCTGATGTAATTACACTGCAACATTATAAAGCAGAAATAAAATTACACTCTAGTGGAAGAACAATTTTTGATGTTCCATGTAACAAGCTTTGAGTAAGAAACCTCTTGCAGGTTCATTGCAGACTCTACATGACCTCAGGCAAGTTGTTTGCCAAGAGATTTACTATGCTTGAATTGTTACACCTTTTAAAGCCTCAATGAAAACTATATTTATGCAGCTATAGAAAAAGATATACAAGTAGGAAACACTGACTACAAAAAGGTCATAAAGTGTTTACTATGGACTAATATTAATCTGTTAATAATTAGTTAGTGGCAGTTCAAAATATTCTTTAAATAGAAAATAACCTCCCTTTCGCAATCCACTGGGGAATGTATGATGGTGAGTAGTACAAGAACAGGTGCAGTCTTAATCACCCATAAATAAAGAGTAGTAGAGATCCAAAAGATTTGATAAATGTGTGGGTTTATTCAGTCTCAGGAAGTATATACAAAATGTATAATAGCAGCACTAACTTTACTCTACACATTGCCTCATGAGTATATTGATTTTTGGTGGGGTGTTTGTCAGACTCCAGTTATACTTATTTATGAATGATTGAGTTCTCATAATTTTCAAGCTTGTTTATGCTTCAGATGTGCCTTCAGCATTTACAGTTCTTCAGGATCTTAAATCAAAGAGTAATCTTTAGGACACAATGAGACCACCTTTCTGTTTTTCCATCATCTTGCCTTTTAAGGTTGCATAAGCATAAATATGATGGAATGTTTGCATAGTCTTACATTCAAAAATCCATTTGTCAAAGGTGAAGGGACTTCCAACAGCTCAAAACAGTTTTCCTGTTTATGATCACCCTCAAGTACATAGGCAAGAACATGCCTCTTTGACACTTATTTAATGATTTTAGAGACAGTACTTTTGATAATTTTTAAGTGCAGTATGTGTTGCACAGAAAAGAAATAGAATGTCAATTCAGAAAGAGACAATCCTCTCAATTCCCTTGTGATCCAAGCACATTGCATGAAGCATTTTGTCAGTGTTTATTTATTAAATCGACAACTAAAAATTACACTGGGTTTTATAAATGTAATTTCCACATAGTTTCAGCTAGTGCCTGTTAACTTTAGTTATTTTATGTTAGTGTCACGGTGTGACTAGGAAATTAACACACTGACAAGTACAGATGAACTTAATATAAAACTTTATTAAATACAATGAATGGCAGGAGATAAGGCAACAGGCTGATGGCAACAAATGACACAACAGTAGTATGGTAATGACACAAAGTGGCAGTAGGTAGTGGCACACCTTCACCAGACCAGAGAGGAACAGTGTAGGCACTTTCCTCACCCTTCACTGGACAGGTGGTCAGAAACGGAATGGCCCTGGGACTACACAGTAGATGTGGGGACAGTGCAGAGCACTCCCATACCCGGATATGATGGCACACCTTCACGAGACCAGAGAGGAAAAGTGTAGGCACTTTCCTAACCCTTGACAGGAAAGGTGGTCAGAAACGGAATGGCCCTGGGACTACACGGTAGATGTGAGGACAGTGCAGAGCACTCCCAAACACACAGTCGGCAAAGATATGGAGCAGACCAGTATCTCAACAGGGGATACACTAGGCGGGTAGCCAGATGGAGGATAGGCTAGGCAGCACAAACCGGTATGGCCACAGGAGGTCAGACACACGGAGTGACCGACAAGTGCCGCTAAACGGAAGCGAGCACAGAGCGGAAGACACAAAACAGCACGGGAACCAAACCGATGCACGGAATGGTCACGGAGCTCAACACGGAGAGTAAACCAGGAGGCAGACAAAGGTCAAAACCGGATCGGGTAGTCAGATGTCACCAGTGGTCGTAGCCGGAACGGGTAGTCAGTCGAGCCAGAAGTCAGAACCTGAACAGGTAGTCAGACGTAGCCAGGAGTCCAAACCGAAATGGGTAGTCAGACAAGCCAGGAGTCAGTACTGGAACGGATCATCAGACGTAGCCAGGAGTCCAAACCGTAACGGGTAGTCAGACGAGCCAGGAGTCAGAACTGGAATGGGTAGTCAGACGTAGCCAGGTAATACACAGGAACGGTAATGGACCAACAAAGCAATAAGCTCAGGTACACCACGAAAGGGCACTGGAAATGACACAGGCTGAGGTTTAAAAACCCTGACAGGTAGGTGGAGCAATGACCTCATCAGCGTGGTGCCCTGTGTCTGCCTATGGGTGGGAACAGTCTGATGTGGACATGGAAATTTACTCTTTGCAATGGTACATGTGAGTGAAAAATGTGACTTGAGCAGCACCTGAGACTGAGGCTACTATGCCTTAGAACAAAATACTTATTTTGTTCTGCCTTTGCTTTCTTGCTTAAACAACATGACTTGTGGATGTAGTGGGGGTGGTGGCGGTATGTGTGGGCACTCTATGACTCATGTCATCTCCAACAAAAAACTCAGTCATACTCCTCTGCAACAGTAGCCATTGGTTTTATTTCAAATTAAGGAAATCTTGGCACACTCTACAATAAATCTCAGTTCTAGTATATGCTCCAAACTCAGCAGGGTCTTGGAATTTGATTACCTGTGTTGCTGAACACTTTGTGTGTGGCTGGGTGGGGGTAAGACTTGAAAGCAGTGACATTGCTGATGATGTCTGGCAGGATGACTGTGTATTTGTAGGCCTGAGTCAGACTTTCCAATTAATTTATCAAACAGTTTATAAACAGGCACATGGCTCCTTTTCAGTGGGGAAAGATTGATCCTTTACCTTTCAGTTAATTTTCTGGCTATGTCGTCATCTCTCCCACTCTTAACTTCATCTGTATCTGAAGAGGAGGTTGCTGGAGGGATATATCATTATAAATTAGGTTCTTCTTACCACTGACGTGTCACTTCTTCCCCATTACTTTTATATTAATTTAGGCTTTTTGAAGTCTCAAACAATTGCTTTCTACTTTTCCCCTTAAAGAGATTTTTGGAACATCCTCAACTACTTTGAGGAGGGTGTTTTTACTCTAACTTTCAGGCATAGTGGTTGGTTAAACTGATACACCTTCCACCTTTATGTCAGACTCATCAACACCAGAATGTGACTCTTCTTAGATGGTTTGTTAATATTGCTAGTGGTGGTGAACATTTTTATGTGGCTTTGACAAACAGCCTCTTCAGGAGGAGAAGGATCATCATCGTTCACTGAGCACGCTGCAGCAACCATGACTGCAGTCAGGTTTTGAACAGATTCTTGCACTGCTACCACTCCTTTTGCCCTACCCCGGTCCCTAGTACATTTTCTGGATATTACATTACAATTCCTCTAACACAAGTATGTTCACATTCAAATATAGCTGAATGTCTCATAGTCATCATTTTCCTCTATGAAGGACCACAACATCTGCTACCATAGTCCACCTGCCACTACTCAGTTTTAGAACTTTGGCATGAAGAAGCCAATAGTGCGTGGCTGTGGACATAGAAGTGAGAAAAGAAAGAATATGAGGCATAAAAAAGCAAGGGTAGATGGAATAGAAGGAAATATAGGGACACTAAAGTGGCAGGGGGAAAGAAAAAGAGAAAATGAAGGAAGCTGAGATAGATGATTAACACTGTGAAATGGATGAAAGAAATGATGAAGGGATGATTGAGAAGGAGGATTGGGCAAAGCTGATAGTGAAGATTATCGGGGAGCACTCAGAGCAATATATTCACATGGTTGACTGAAGTTATATTCCCAAAAATTGCATTTTTCCATGCAAATGCTTTTGAATTAGGAACCATGGGGAGATGTGTAAAAAAAACTCCTTAGTGTATGTTTAAGAATTGTCAATAAAATTCACAACTACAGGTCATATTTATAAATGGGTAAAGTCAAGTTTATAAATAAGTCTATCTGAGAATATTCTGAGAAAATTTGCAGAAAATTTGCAAACAAGAATATTTTTTCACATACATAGCTGTCACTCTATACTTCCTCTGAGAACAGGTTGTACATGGTGTTAAGATCGAATCACTAAAATGGCCTTTATTTTTGGGTCACGTAGCAAATTTCTTTTTAAATGCATTGCAACACAATACTTATTTGGACAAGACCATTTCTACTACAATTTTCAAAAAAGTCAACTGACTGGATTTAGTACTTACTGATAAAGTCAATAAAAATTAATACATATCCTCGTGTTGCTTTGCTACAATTTTACATACATTATCTTTATAACTACAATTGTATAAATCTACCCCGATATTCCCACAGTCACTAATGTTTGAAAACAGCCCAATATCAAATCCATGAATGACCTGAATATTCCCATGCTTGCCATAAAGAAACTGTAAGGCCCTTGCTGCAAGGACAGCAATTGATCACCAGGGAGGTGGCAATTGCCATCCCTGGACCCTGTCTGACCTTACAGAGAATTCTTGTGTACACATGGTTTCTTTCTGTTAGTTAACACCTCCATTTCTGGATTGCCTTGGAACGCATTCCAAATAATACAAGTAGTTATGAGTTGTTAGATACCAACCCCCTGGCATACACAGTATCTTAACATCCCCTCTAATTAACCAATCCATTTGATTAGCCACACTGGAAATGGAGGACTTAATCATTAAAAAAAAAAAAGTTTTTAAAATTGCCTTAAATGAATTGTGATTGGATATTACCCATCCCCCCCACCACAAACACACATTCAGTAGATGTCAGGATGTGGCAGTTTGTATCCACCCATCTCACACTCTATGGTGCATTGGCCACACATTGCAGTTAGGTAGATGATAATTGCCAGCAGGACATAAAGAGGTGAGGACAGCCCACCCTTCAGAATATTCTAAGCTGGTGGCAAAGATGGTTCATCATTATTATTAAACTGTCTGCAAGTTGTCCTGAATCCTTAGTGAAGAGTGGACAAGGGGCATAGTGACGGCAGCAGGACTTGGTTTCTGGTGGGATGATTTCACATTGGGGACCCTAAGTGTCATGGTGTTTGGTTACAGTTATACCAGGTGGTTAATGTGAGTCCAGTTGTGCCCATTGTTCCCAGCCCTTCTCTTATTTATCACACACACACACTGTTCACATTGAAGTTGCTGATGAAAGGCACAGTTCCTGCTCTTAAGGGAAACATTTCTATTCTAACAACACACACTTGGAGAAGCATTAATGGGCAACTTCAACTGCTACTGCACCTGAGGCAGTAGCAGTACCATAACTAGCCCCCACCACTTCATGTAGGGACTAGTTATGGTACTGCTACTGCCTAAGGCGCATCACTGGAGCTAGTAGTGGCAAGTGGAACCTTCATCATCCATCACCCATGTTACTGCTGTTGTTAATCCCATTCCATCTGAGCTGCCTAATCATCCTGCTGTTTAAATAATTCAGCAGCAGCAGAAACAACAATTGCAAATTGCACAATTTTACTGGTTCATTTGACTATGACCAGTAGACTTGTGCAATTCGGTTTGTCTAATTTCGGAATTCGGACGAATAAGGCGTATTCGGCATCTTTCTGACCTTCAGAAAGCCAGGGTCCACCCACTCAAAGAAACGGACTTAGTCAGAATTTTCGGTGTAAATTTCCGAAATTCGGACATCACTCTCCCGTCTGAAACCATTACAATGTTGCTACATGCTACTAAAAATAGAGGGCATGGCGCTTTCCCGCCTGAAAGTATTACGATGTTGCTACATACTGCTAAAAATAGATCTGGTAAAACAGGAGCTTTACAGTTCATGCAAAGTGCATATATTAACCACATAAGGACACAAGCAATTTTGCCATTTTTGCTATGTGTGTGTGTTAAGGCCCGCCGCCCGCGGCAGGCACCCGCCCCTGTAGCGTTAGGGGGGCGCCTACCAGGTCATTTACACCAGACCGGCCTCAGAGGACCACCGGACAGACCTGGGCCGTTTGCCACTGGATCTAGCTGCACTACCCAGAGGAGGAGCGGTCAACCTGATTGGAAGACCTCCAGGTGCAGCCAGCCCAATGGGGAGCAGTGACCTGGGTAGGGACTCGCACTTCTACCCACTGGAACAGGTCCCACTGGAACAGGTCACCGCAGAGCAGGTATCGTCCCCTCTGCTGCGAAATCTCTGCTGGGCAGGCAATAACCCCTCTGCCTTGTCATAGGGAACAGGCTCAGGTCCCTCTGCAACTATGGTGACTCCTCCTGGCAGGAACTCACCCCTCTGCCGAGATAAAACGACACCGCCTTTATAAAGGCGCTTTTGGCTACACGGGCCTGGTGTCCAATATCCCCCCACCTCCCCCCAATAACAGAGCCTGAACATCTGCTTTAGGGGTAGGGAAACACACATAAGTTTATTGAAATGGAATACCAGGCCTTTCACAGCCTTCATTCCACTTAAGGTGACATGAATATAACAAAATATCATAATATACAGTAGACAAGACGTACAACAAACATAACCTGGTATAACAATTTTAGGATGTAAGATGGGGGAGTATAATTAAAACATTGGAGAGAAACTGACAGTCCCAGAATGCAACAGTGCCATATTTGCATAATCACAGCATTGCTGCAATGTAGGTCACCAACCAACAGATGGCAGTGCATAGTACAATGCTGCAATGCACAATTCAACCAATAGATGGCAGGGCATAGCACAATGCTGCAATGCAAGTTTCAATCCAATAGATGGTGAGGTTGAGTTCAAAGGACTTGAGATAGGAAAAGTCCATAACAGATGTATTGCTGGAATGTCCATGGAATTCCACAGTCCTCATATATCACAGGGACATAAAAGTTCAACCTCCTGTTCCGTCACACTGTGTTCAACCATAATTCCACTATCTTCAAAGAAATTTGCGATCGCTTCAAGCACTATTGATTCAAATAATGGATTGTACTCACCCTTAAATCAAAGGGCCGGCGGACCCGGTGCTACTCCCGTCAATCGCAGCAACCGATTTCCACAGACAAGAAGACCACCGTACGGGAGCGCTCACGGGACCACCCAAACTCAATATCACCACATTGGATAAAAAACTATCAAGTTTTATTAAATTGTAGATAAAAACATCCAATACATGAACCCTGTTCCCCTCACGGGGATACAAAGCCACAGCACATACGCCTAACGCGTTTCGTGTAAAGACACTTAAACATTTAATCATTAATTGCACAAACACATATTATATAAAATTTTTTAATGGACAGAAAGGGCTTTAATTTGATGTGACACATACATATATAAGTGTGTAAGGGTTTATAAAATACCCCTTCCTGTCTCATTAGAGATTTAATATTATTATTAATGTAATTTAATGTATTTTTGCATTTTTATTTGTTTAATTTTATTTTTTCTTGAATATTTTAGATTTTTTTTTAATTCGGCCAAATAATTCAGACTATTGATGAATTTCATCCAAGGTGAACAAGTCCGGTCTGAAATATGGATCTTCAGAATTAAAAAAAAAAAATTATTCCGAAATCGAATTTTACTGAAAATTTTTGCCGTGCACAAGTCTAATGGCCAGTGGCAACTGCCCACCACAACATGACCATCTGGCGCTAGACCAGTAGGGATTTTTTTTTCCTCAGGGCTTGTTCTTTACAAAAAATAAACCAAATAATTTTGGGGGGCTTGTTTCTAACAAGCCTAAGTCCTTAATCAATGTTTTATAAGGGCTTGGGCCTAATACAAGTCTAATTTCCTACAACTTCCTTTCAGCTTCTATGAGGAGGTAAACAGCAACCTTGACAATGGCAAGGCAGTAGATGTAGTATATCTAGACTTTGCAAAGGCATTTGATACAGTGCCACACAGAAGGCTGGTGTATAAAATAAGGAAATTGGGGCTAGTAGATAACCTTTGTAATTGGGTACAAAACTGGCTGAAGGATAGGGAACAGTCTGTGCTTGTAAATGGAAAATTCTCCAGTACAGTTAAAGTGGAGAGCGGAGTACCTCAGGGTTCAATATTAGGTCCGCTGCTTTTTAACATGTTTATAAATGACCTGGAAATAGATATAGAAAGCAAAATATCAATATTTGCAGATGATACTAAAGTATGCAAGGTCATTAATTCAGAACAGGATATTTTCTCTCTACAGAGGGACTTACATACAATGTCAGATTGGGCAAACATATGGAATATGAAGTTTAATGTGGGGAAGTGTAAAGTCATGCATTTGGGAGGAAACAATCCCAAGGCTATTTATAAACTTAATGGAATAATTTTAGGTGACTCATTGCTTGAGAAAGACCTGGGTATCCTTGTCAACTACAAACTTGGAAACAGTGACCAGTGTCAAACAGCAGTAGCAAAGGCAAACAAAATCCTGTCTTGCATAAAAAGAGGTATCGAAGCAAGAGTGGATAACATTATTTTGTCATTATTCAAATCATTGGTAAGACCTCACCTTGAGTATGCAGTGCAATTTTGGGCACCGGTTCTGAAAAAGGATATACTAGAACTAGAGAGGGTACAGCGGAGAGCAACACAATTAATTAAGGGAATGGAGGACTTGACGTATGAGGAACGACTAAACAAACTTGGTTTATTTACTCTAATACATTTAAGTCCTACAAATCAATGTTTCCTCAGGGCTTGTGTCTGTAATAAGTCTAAGTCCTACAAATTAATGTTTCCTCGAGGCTTAGGTCTCTAACAACAAGTCCTACAAATCATTGTCTACAAAATACTTTGTCCTCTCAAGCATCAGTCTGCCCCAGAGGAAACCGAAAGAGGGGCTCATTTTCCAGTTGATTCACCAGTAAGTCTATACATTGCTGAGGTAAAATCATTTTGAATAATTCCCTTGATAAAGTAACCCAGCGTTACGAAACACATAGGGAAATACTTCTGACACTATTATTGTTTTTAAGCTAAATGGGCTGTTACCCATATAGTAGCTGTATATTTTAGTACATTTGTACTTTTCTCTAAATTACTCTTAGTCCCCACTTACTGCTATTCCTCCCCCTTTGCTCTAATTTTCTCTCCCCTCCTGGTTGGTGACAGTGTAAGGTTCCTTAGAGTGGTATTGAGTACCTATTGTGAACCAAACTAACACTATACAGAACAGGGAAGGTAAAGTATCCTTTTGGAAGAGGCTCTACTGGAGGTTGAGGGGAGAAGCAGCATGGAGACTGTAGAGAGAGACCGTGACTGGATGTCAGATATGGTCGAGGCGAACATATCTAGAGGCGGATTTAGCCTCTTTTAAATATGAGTACCCTGATAAAATGATTTCCTTATGCATTTCTCCACTTGAAATACAGAGTCCAATATAATACACTTAGAATGGATTGTACTGTTTTGTCTTCTTTTTATGTCAGGGGGCCCCTGTCTTGGTCACGTTATGTAACAGTTTCTTATTTTTTAAATTTATTTTGTATCAACTGTCCTCCTAATACCAGTCAGCAAACTCCCACCCAAAAAAATGCCCTGTTAAACAAAGTATTTTCCCAGACTCCACCCACCAACACAGGCACCCTCTTCAGACCCATTTTATACCATGTCGTATGGGGGGGAGTTAATTGCATTTATTTTTTATTTTTTTATTAACCCAATCCCATCAACAACACCTCCCCCCAAATATTGCCTGTTCAACTGGTTCTTTCCTCACACTCCACCAACACAGGCGCCCTCATACCCCTTTTATACTATGCCTTTGGGAAATAAAATAACATATGCTATACATTGTATGTAAATGCAATGTTTCTATTGATTTCAATGCAATGAGTTAGGAGAAAAAAACAGGAAAAATTGCACTTTTTGCAGGAAATTATTCACCAAGCAGGAACTGCCATTATTCACCGATTTTCGTTTGAGGCAAAACTTTTCACCCATCCCTAGTTGGGATCTTCCGGCCTCTGCAGAGAGATAAGATGTGGTCGGGGTCCTTTAGCCTAACTGAAGAGGTAAGGAGTGGCAATGGGCTGGATAGGAGGGTTCTTTGGTCTCTGTTAAGAGGTAATTAATGGAAGGGTCTTCAGCCTCTATGAAGAGGTAAGGATTGGTAAGAATGGTAAATGACCTACTGGAGGTATCCACCTGGCCTCTGTGAAGAGGTAAGGAGGAGTAGGGGACCTTCCACCTCTGAGAAGAGGTAAGGAGTGATGCACTTCCTTTAGCTTCTAGAAACAGATAAGGAGTGATGGAATTCTTTTGGCCACTGTGAAAAGGTAAGGAGGGGTAGGGGAATTTCTGCCACTGCAAAGAGGTAAGTAGTGATGGAATTCCTTCAGCCTCTACAAAGAGGTAAGGAGTGATGGAATTCCTTCTGCCTCTGCGAAGCGGAAAGGAGCAGTACACCTGGTTGTCTGATATTAAGGTGGAGGGTAGGAAGGGGCTATTTTTTTTTTAGACAACCTGCTTAGTAGTGGACTGAGTTAGGAGGGGTGGGAAGGAGCAGTAATGTTTACTGACAGACGGGGGGGGTATGTGAATATGACTGGGTTGTGACAGAAACATGCTATGAAACAAAAGATATAAATACCTGGTATGGCTATGGTATAGAACCACACACTGTCCCTTCAGCTTTGGCCCACATTATCCATAGAACCACACACTGCTTGCCCAGCCTTGCCCTCCATAGAACCACACTTTGTCCCCCCATCATTGCCCCACAGTAACAATACAGCCATATCCTGTTGCTTAGCCTTGCCTCACATTATCCTTAGAACCATGGGAGTACATGTTTCACTAAGCAGTATTAAACCCTCAAACATCTACAGAGATGTATCATCTGCAGAGTTAACATTCTATCATGACAAGCATAGGCAAACGTGTCCCTTCCAGTGCTGTGGACACTACACACCCACATAGAGGAATACAGCCATAACCCACTTGGGGTGGGTCACCTCCAGCTCGGTTGATGGAGGAGATCCATGGCCCCTGGACTATCCAAACCTTGGGCTTGTGGGTGAGCCAGGGAGGCCACAAGTAAGTTTATCCTATGAAAGTCAAGAAGAGCATCTCAAGGGAAAGTGACAGGGTCATCAGAGACTATTGATGTAGTTGGTGCAAAACTCAACCCACCTGATTCTACTTCACCACCCATGGAGCCTGCTGCACCTCCCATTTAGCTTGATTCACCTACCATTCAGCCTGCTACATCCTATGGATCCTGCTACACTCCTTATGCAACATTCAACACCACCCATGGAGCCTGTTACACCACCCATGGAACTTTCTGAAATGCCTATGGAGCCTGATGGGGATGCACAACATTCCTCTGGGGATGTATTGTCTGCCTCACCATCTCAGACTGCAGCAGATGAGGGAGAATATGCCATAGATAGGGAGTAAATCAGAATATAAAGGCAAAGGCTGAGAGAGTCCAGGAGCCACAATAGGAGGAGTGCACACCACCCACATACTGTGGAGCATCATCTAACAGTGCTAGCAGATGAGATATGGGAGTTTAGGGGTATCATGGCTCACTTTTTTGGCCAGGTGGTTGCAGAGCTACATGACCAGAACAGGATCCAGACTCAAATGTTGATCCTCCAACAATCTACATCCACACCATCATCCTCCATGGTTATACCTGCCCAATGGTCCACTCAAGGTTCACCAGATGTTCTGGAAGGTCTTGCCCCTCTGAACCCTTTGCCCCCTCTGCCCCCCCCCCCCCACCAAGAGGAGAAAACATTGAGATGCTTTTTTACGCAATAAACATGCCATTCATGAAACCATGATGTCTGTGTTTCTTACTCAGGTTTTAGAATGTCAGTGCCAGAGGGGTATCCAGTTCATTGCAAAAGCAATACATTGCACACCAGCCTTGTACTCCACAGTCTGTTGGTGTTCACATGTGTTGCAATGATGAAACAAACAATACTCAACAGTTGTTGACATTCAAATTACATGAGACTCATCAACATGTGGAACATAAAAGAACTGGTAGAGTCTCATGTAAGCTGCGGTTCAACAACAGCTGATGCACTACCGGTTTGGTAGCTGGACATGGTTCCATGCATAATCAGGTTAAGAAAATCAGGTTTATAGCAGGACAACACATAGGTTCCAGATGTCAGAATGGTAATATGCATGCCAATTGACAACTGGGACACCTGCACACAAACACACCTACAGGTCACCAATCACTGAGCCAGTGTTTCTACAACCTATTCTTAAGGATCCCTGACAGTGCTTGTGTTCTTGATCTCTTCAGTATGGCACATGTGTTGATGTCATCATCACAGATTACATATCATTCATGGGAATGGAACAATGAGTGATTCCACAGCATGGGATGAGATCCAGACACATGCACTATTGGGGTGTATTGAGGCCAGGTTGGGAAAACAAAACACGAAATCATCATGTGGTTCATGATGCAGGGTCAGTGTACAACATGGAACATGGGGATATTCCATTTCATCTGAAATGAAGGTCTATCACCTTGGATGGTAGTTTATAAGGATGAGTGAAAATTTCCACCTCAAACTGAAATCGGTGACAAATGGCACATTCCATTTGGCGAAAAATTTTAAGCGAAAAGTGCTGATTTTCCTTTTTCATGCTTTTTTCGCCTAGCTCATTCCATTGAAATCAATGGGAACATAGAAGTTACACACAACACATAGCAAATATTATTTTATTTTCCAAAAGCATAGTATAAAAGGGGTATGAGGGTGTCTGTGTTGGTGTGGTGTGGGAAAGAATCAGGTGAACAGGAGATTATTTTTTTGGGGGGGTTGTTTACTGGGATTGGGGGCAGGTAGTTAAATTAAAATAAATCCTAAATACAAATAAAAGACCCCATAAGACATGGTATAAAAGGGGTCGGAGGAGGGTTCCTGTGTTGGTGAATGAATTAATCATTTGAACAGGGAATTTGTTTTGGGGGGTATCTTGACTGCTATTGGGGGGGACAGTTAATAAAAAAAAAAATCAATAAAATAAAATAAGAAAATTATATGTAAAGTGTCACGGTTTTGTAGAATACTCAGGCAACTAGGTAAGGTTAAGATCAGCTTTAGTGAAAAATAATAAAACAAGAAGAGCAATCACCCTACTCAGGTCCAGATAAGGTCAGTGCCGTGATACTTCCCAAATCTGACACAGGTCAGGATGGACAGTAAATATCAGCAGGCAATAATATACTGTAGGACGAAGCTGGCTTGATCTGTCGATGGGTCACAGGAACAAGGTCAACCACAACAGTGCCACACCGCAGAAAGGCCCTACTAAGCGGTGGGTAACTGCAGGGCAAATCCCTAGAAGACTAGGGATAGCAGAGGCAACACAGAATGATCACTGGAAAGTGACAGAGTCCCTAGCACTCTAGGAATAGTGGAGGCAACCCAGATAGGACACTGGTAAGTGACCAAGTCCCTAGAACTCTAAGGATAGCTGAGGCAACAGAGATAGGACACTGGCAAGTGACCAAGTCCCTAGAACACTAGGGATAGCGGAGGCAGCACAGATAGGACACTGGCAAGTGACTGAGTCCCTAGAACGCTAGGGATAGCGGAGGCAGAACAACTGGCAAGCGACCGGAGCTACTCGCAACACAGTCTCCCAGATGACATCAGGAGTGACAGGCCAAGCAGGCGCTGTAGCATTATTACTGCAAGCAAGAGTAGGCGGAACGGAGCACAGGGTACGCACCCTGATGGGTCTGGAGCCAGAACTGCCAAATCTGTGCACTCAGAGGTAGTCAGCCAGTCAGCAACAGGAATCGAAACACAGGAACGACAGGAGCGTAGTCAGGCACGCCGGGTCATACACGGAGCAGGAACAAGCAGCAACTCAAACCCTAGGTATAGGTACACCACGAAAGGGTGCTGAAAAGATGACAGGAGAGGGTTTAAAAAGGCTAACCCTGGGTGGAGCCAGAGCCCAATAACCAATAAGAACTGTGCAAGGGAAAAACCCAGAAGTAACAATGTCGACCTGCTGCTGGAATCACGGGCACCGTGATAGTACCCCCCTCTCAATGACCCACCCCCCCGTGGAGGAGGTCCAGGCTTCAATGGGAACTTAGCATGGAATCTGCGCAACAGTAGTGGAGCATGGATGTCAGAGTAGTTCACCCATGAGCGTTCCTCTGGACCATATCCCTTCCAGTGCACCAAGTATTGGATCTGCCCACGGAATCTAAGTGAATCCAGAATACTCTGCACCTCATAGTCATCGTGGTCTTGAATACGAACCGGACCATGGACTGCAGGAGTAGATGTGTATCTATTACATACACAAAGTTTGAGTAGAGATACGTGGAACATGTTGCGTAGGAAACAGGATTGACCCTTTGGAGTACCCAGAACGGACCCACGAATCGGGGAGCCAACTTATTGCATGGAACTTGCAACTTAAGGTTCCTGAAGGATAACCATACCCTGTCCACCACCTGGAATATGGGGGCAGACAACCTTCTATTTTTGGCATGCCGCTGATACCGTTGAAAGGAGTCACGTAGGGAATTCTGAACTTGTACCCAAGTCGAGCGAAGTTGCCTAATGTGCTCATCCACAGCCAGAATCTGCTATGCTTGGAAGGTATCCAGGAGCAAGCATGGTTGGAACCCATAGTTGATAAGAAATGGTGAGCTCCCGGATGAAGTGTTAACAGCGCAGTTCCTGGCAAACTCTGCCCACGGCAACAAGTCGGCCCAGTTGTCGTGATGATTGAAAATTAAACAACATAGAAATTGCTCCAAACCCTGGTTGGAGCGTTCAGCGGCCCCGTTGGTCTGTGGATGGTATGCAGACGAGAACGACAATTGAATACCCATTTGGTCACAGAATGCCCTCCAGAACCTGGACACAAATTGGCTCGTGCGATCGGAGACCAGAACCTTGGGGACTCCATGGAGTCGGAATATCTCCTTCGCGAACACCATGGCCAATGCCTTAGCTGATGGCAAGCCAGGAAGTGGCACAAAGTGGGCCATTTTAGAAAATCTAGCAACCACTATAAGTATAACTGTGTAGCCATTAGATACAAGCAGTTCTCCCATGAAATCAATAGATATGTGTGACCATGGGCGGTCACTATTGGGAACAGCTTGTAAAAGCCCAACAGGAAGGTGCCTTGGGGACTTGGAGCGAGCACAGGTGGCACAGGCTGCAGTAAATGCAGCACAGTCAGCCCTCAACGAAGGCCACCAGAACATTCGGGACAAGGACCAGATCAATTGATTTTTGCCCACGTGACCAGCCACATGAGAGGTATGATAAGTCTCCATTAACCTGGCCCGGAATGTTTCAGCCACAAAAGACTTGCCCATGGGTTTCTCCGGAGGTGCGTTAGCCTGGGATGCCAAGATCTCCTCACCCAATGGGGATGTGATACTAGTACTTAGTGTGGATAGGATACGATCCGGAGGTATAATAGGTACAGGTGCAGATTCGGACTCCGGATCTGTACCAAATTGTCTGGACAGGGCGTCAGCCCTCACATTCTTGGTGCCAAGTAAGTAGGAAACAATAAAATTGAAGCGAGAAAGGAATAAAGCCCATCTGGCTAGTCTGGGAGATAACCTTTTTGCCTAGGAGAAGTAGATAAGATTCTTATGGTCAGTCAGAATCAGAATCGGTGCCCTGGTACCCTCCAGCAAATGGCGCCACTTACGTAGTGCCAAAATGATCGCCAGTAATTTGCGATCTCTAATATCATAGACACTTTGGGCCTTGGTCATCTTTTTAGAGAAAAATCCGCATGGCATTAGTGTCTTCCCAGGCCCAGGCCTCTGTGACAGCAATACCCCTACACCTTTCTTTGAAGCGTCAACCTCCAAGGTAAATGGCAACCCAGGTATAGGATGGGACAGTACTGGTGCCGAGGAAAATGCGGATTTTAAGGATTCAAACGCCCTCTCTGCCTCTGGAGACCACACAGAGGCATTAGCCCCCTTCTGTGTCATTTCTGTTAATGGTTTCACAATCATGGAATAGTCACAAATAAATTTCCTATAATAATTTGCAAAGACCAAGAACCACTGTAAGGGTTTGAGACCGATGGGATGCGGCCATTACAACACAGCAGAGAGCTTGTCCTTGTCCATAGCAATGCCTTCACTGGAAATGACATAGCCCAGGAACAGCACCCTGGGCTTATGAAATTCGCACTTATCCAGTTTGCAGAATAATTTATTCTCTCTCAGCCTCTGCAACACCGCCGTGACATACTTTCAGTGCGTCTCCAAATTAGGAGAATAAATCAAAATATCGTCCAAGTAGACCACTACACAGGACTGTAACATGTCTCTAAGAACATTGTTAATAAACTCCTGAAATACTGCCGGAGCATTGCATAACCCAAAGGGCATCACTAAAAACTCGTAGTGACCTGTCCGAGTATTGAAAGCAGATTTTCACCCTCTTTGATCCTTATTAGGTTATATGTTGCCCTTAAATCCAATTTGGTGAAAATGGAAGTGGAAACAACTCGGTAATGAGTGGGATGGGGTAAGTGTTCTTGATCATTATCTTTTTCAGACCCCTATAGTCGACACAGGGTCTGAGTTCCCCATTTTTCTTTTTGACAAAAAAGAATCCAGCCCCCGCGGGCAAGGAGCCACGAGCCAGAGCATCAGAGATGTACTCCTCTATTGCCTGATTCTCCTCACAAGACAATGGATAGGTTCTGCCTTTAGGAGGCATGGAGCCAGGCACAGTATTAATAGCACAATTATATGGCCGATGTTGTGGCAAAGTGCTAGCCTCTCCCTTACTGAACACATCGCTGAATGACTGATATTCAAGAAGTAATGAGGGAGAGGTACACATGATCTTGGTAGGTTGCCGTAAGCAATATTCCATACAAAAGTCAGACCAAGCCAAGATTTCGCAGGACCTCTCCATGTGAAGTGCTCCAATACAGGTCAACAAAGGACATGTCTCCTGAGTAACATGGGGAGGCACCAAAGGTCTTCCGTCAATGGCCTCAATGTCCAGTGAGGTCGCCATCTCAACCAATGGAATATTATGCAGGACAGCAAACTCCTTAACCAATAAAATAGCCGGCTGTGCCGGAGTCAATCAAAGCAGGAGCAGTAAAGGAGGAACCTGCCCAGGATGCCACGACTTCCACCATGGGTTTATGTTGTGTGCCTTCTGGGGACTGATATACGCCACCTAGGACCTGTCCCCCACCGGACCCTAGGTGCGTTTGTTTTCCGGCCGCACAGGACAAGTCCGCAACAAGTGTCCAGCTTTCCCAAAATACAAACACAAGCCTTGTCTGCAAGAGCCGCTCTTCCTTAGACAATCGTGTAAAACCCAGCTGCTTAGGCTCAATACTACTGCATGTGGCACCAGGAGGTGCGGGAGGTGAGGGAGGCATGGGTGGGAAACCAGGACTGGGCAAGACCCAGTTGGAGGCCTCTGCTCACGGTCTTTATAGAGGTTCCTTTCCCTTATGTGAGTGTCAATCAGGGTAGCAAATTCAATGAATTTGTCCAGCTCTCCTGGCAACTCACAGGCTGCGATCTCATCTTTTATTTTATAGTTGAGGCCTTGTGCGAAGGCTGCCACAAGTGCCTCGTCGTTCCAACCAACCTCTGCGGCAAGCGTGCAAAATTCAATCGCATAGTCTGCAACTGTACATGTGCCCTGTTGGATTCTCATTAGTCATTTTGCTGCAGAGGTGGTGCGCCCAGGAACCTCAAATACACTCGGCAAAGTGTGTAGTAATTGGTTTGGCCGTCTCCCAGATCAGGTTAGCCCAGGCCAGTGCTCTGCCTGTCAACAGGGATATCATGAATCCCACCTTGCTTCTCTCACTCGGAAAAGCCTGGAGTATCAGTTCCAAAAAAATATCTAGCTGGTTCAGGAAACCACGGCATAAAGTAGGTTCTCCATCATATCTCAATGGGAGAGGAGCGGTTGCGGACAACCCTCTACATGATTTACTTGTGCCATTGGTGCCAATACTGGGGTGGCCACTGATGCCTGCACAGGTTTGTCCAGGTGAGCAGCACGCTCCAGAATAGTCTGCACTGTCAGCGACAACTGATCCAAACGTTGCTCATGCGCATCCATTCTCCAATGCATATTCTGAGAACTACATTCACCTGTATTGTCTGAGGTCATGGCTCTTTCGTACTGTCACGGTTTTGTAAGAATACTCAGGCAGTTAGGTAAGGTTAAGATCAGCTTTAGTGAAAAATAATAAAACAAGAAGATCAATCACCCTACTCAGGTCCAGATAAGGTCAGTACCGTGGTACTTCCCAAATCTGACACAGGTCAGGATGGACAGTAAATATCAGTAGGCAATAAAATACAGTAGGACTAAGCTGGTTTGATCCGACTACAGGTCACAGGAACAAGGTCAACCACAACAGTGCCACACCGCGGAAAGGCCCTACTATCACGGTGCCCGTGATTGCTGCATTTCTATGTCTATTACCGGTAGGGGGCTCCCATTGGCTGTCTGCCTTTAGCCCGCCTCACATTGCCTATTTAAACTGAGTCTGGGCACCCTTTGGTTGCCCTTTCGTGGTGTCTCTGACTGCATCCTCTTCCACTATGCTACAGTAGCTTATTGGGCCTTTTGCTGTGTTCCTGGGTTCCTGACTTCATCCTGTTCCTGAGCCTCCTGTCTGCAGTGCTGGTTCCAGTGCCTGTTCCGGTTGAGTCTTCAGAGGTTGCTGTTTCCTGCTGCCAGTCTTCATTGCCGTTCCTGATCTGGTTGATTGTCCTTGCTGGTTCCTGTTCATCTCCTGGGTCTGGTTCCTGCGTCTGTGGCGACTTTCTTCTTCGGTCGATTCGGCGACATTCTCTGTTGGTTACCAGCGTGCGGACGCTGGTTCACTCCACAAGCCTTGCAGCTATACTATACTGTCTGTTGGTTCCCAGCATGCGGACACTGGTTCGCTCCACAAGCATCGCGGCTATACTATACTGTCTGTTGGTTCCCAGCGTGCGGACGCTGGTGCGCTCCACAAGCCTTGCGGCTATACTATACTGTCTGTTGGTTCCCAGCGTGCGGACGCTGGTTCACTCCATAAGCCTTGTAGCTATACTATACTGTCCGTTGGTTCCCAGCGTGCGGATGCTGGTTCGCTCCTTAAACCTTGCGGCTATACTATACTGTCTGTTGGTTCGCAGCGTGCGGACACTGGTTCGCTCCACAAGCCTTGCGGCTATATCATGTTGTCTGTTGGTTCCCAGCGTGCGGGCGCTGGTTAGCTCCCTTGCCTCACGGCATTATACACTGATATCTGTTGGTTTCCAGGTGTGCGGACGCTGGTTCGCTCCACAGCTTTATAGCTATCACTATAGCTTGTAGGATACCAGCGCGCGGGCGTTGGTTCGCTCCATGAACTGTGGGTTAATATATATCCTGATTGATGGTTCCCAACGTGAGGGTGCTGGTTTACTTCCTTGTCTCTTTTCGCAGGTAGTCTGATGGCTCACTGTGCGCTGTCCAGTCCTAGACAGCTAGTTATTCCTACAGTACACGGGTACTGCAGTGTGCAGACTACAAGGTGATACCACTGGATCTTGCAGCCTACCGTTTACAACTAGACTGTCATTGCCATCTGACAGTTATTAAGGTCACTGTGGTTGACACCTGCTCTTTTGGGCTGCCTTGCCCGGTATATAGGTAACTACTTAGAACTGCTGTAATAGCGCAAATGAATTCTCAATGATCAATACACCTGGTATATAAATAGAGTCCTTCACTTTAGTCTCCAACTTTGATGGTGCAGCCGTTTCCTTAGAAGACTTCGGTACCACAGTCCTCTCCCATATATAGATACAAAACGAAAAAAAGAGAAAAAGCGCACACAAATCTAAGTGTAGACTGTTGTAAATATATCTTGCACCTCCACCTTCTTCAAAAAGTGTTTTCCTCCACCGTGCCAAATAACACCAACCGATGCGTGTTTATTTGCACTCACCTTTAAGTGAGGCAAAACCGGCCTCTCAGTAATATATGCCTTCACTGGATAACCCCCAGTGTCGGTTTCTTTCGTTCAGGAACAACTCGCAATATCACAGCTTTTCTCTCCTCCTTTTCATATGTTATTCATCCAACGCTACAGAGCTAAGGAATATTTTTTCAAATATGTACTGAGGAGGAAGCTTATTGACGGGTGTTATACGAAACCAACATACACCATTGACATTATTCAATTGTGTTATTTTATTCGGGATAATCCCTTTAAGAATATACCACCATGTGGCAAATATAAAATATAAAAAAACAAGTATCAGAGCAGTACTTGATGCAATATAATAAAATCTTAAAATGGTCAAACTTAACCTCCCAACATGTTTCGCGATTTACACCGCTTCATCAGGGGTTCTTTCTTACCATATATTTTTAGCCATTTAAATACCTTTAGGGTAATCATCATTCCCGCCAAACAAACGTCCACGACCTCGGCTCCAGCTACGCAGTCTATTGCAACTCGAGTCACCATTATATTTCCGCGTTCCAAGCCTCTCTATCAGGGCACGTGTAAACTCTTCCTTCCGCATTGTGTGTACGGCCCATACCCATTCGTGGGACTCGCCATGACGATGCGGTAAGCAACACCATGTCATCCATCTCCATGGTTGCATCTCAACTCAACCGCAACCTCAGCAATCCTCCACCTCCAGGGCACATCTAAGCCGAACACACACTGCGGACAACTTTGGCCACAACTCCCCAACGATTTAGACCGGACGCCACAGTGTATGAGTCACATCTACATAACCATATGGAGTCAGGGTCACGGACGAAAGTCTGAAGGGAACTAAGCACCCCTCAGTTTACAGCTTATTATCTTTTAGTACATAATATAAAACTTCATTTATAAGAACATATCCAACTCCAATTCCTCATTTAATCCCACTGGACTCATAGTCTCCAATTTATGAATCCAGTAGGATTCTCTTTTACATAGCAATTGGAACCTTTTGGAAACTGAAGAAGCTATACACTCTATACCTTTAACTTTAAAACCCTTTTCTTTACCTATTATACATGTATTAAAATGTTTAGCAACACTTAATTCTTTATCATTCCTTTCAATAGACCTTCTATGTTCTCCAATTCTACTACGTAATTCCCTAATAGTGCGTCCTATATATATTTTTCCGCACGCACAGGAGATCATATATACTACATATTTACTACTGCAATTTATAAACTGTTTAATATCGTAAATATTAGTATTTCCTCCATTACCCCTAAATTGTTTGATACCATGTTCCATATTCTTACAGGCAAAACATCTTTTTTTCTTACATTTATAATTACCCACTATTTTAGATAAAAAACAATTAGTATCTTGAGCTACTTGTTTCTTAATATTTTTTGGTTTACTGGGTGCCACATAGTTTCTCAAGTTTTTACACTTTTTGTAAATCATTTTGGGAAATTCTCCTATATGTTGTGTTAATAAAGGATCTTTCTGTAGAATTTGCCAATGTTTTTTAAATATCTTTTCCATCTTTTTTGCATGTACATTGTACTGTGTGATAAACATAACTTGTTCATTTTGATTCTTATTTGCCTTTTTATTTTGCTCTCTATTTATTTTACTATTCCCAATATTGACATTACTAATCTTATTATCTTTATCTTTTTCTTTTTTCTCTAAAAGGTCCACTCTTTCAAGTGCAGAAGCCTTATCAAAGGCCCTCTGCACTTTAATAGAATTATAACCTCTCTCCTCAAAATCTTTCTTAAGTTCTTTTCCTTTTATTGTAAAATCCTCAAAATTGCTACAGTTCCTCCTCAGTCTGTGATATTGTCCATACGGAACATTATCCAGCCAACGGGGAAGATGGCAACTTGTAGCTTCAATGTAGGGATTTCTTGCGACTTCTTTCTTGTATATGGTACTAGTGATACTATCATCTTCTGAGACAGACAATAACAAATCTAAAAATTGTATGCTCTCCAAACTAATATTGTGTGTAAGTACTATTTCTCTATTGTTCGAATTAAGTGTGGTAAGAAAGTGCTCTAATGATTCTGATGAACCATCCCAAACCAAAATAATATCATCAATATACCTACCATAGAGCACCAGGCTGCCCCCCCATCCGCCTTGTTGTAAACCTTCAAGGGTCTCCCAATAACCCATGAATAGATTGGCGTATGAGGGGGCAAACCTGGTGCCCATGGCATTACCTCTAATTTGTAAATAAAAATCACCCTGAAATTCAAAAAAATTGTGTGTTAAAATAAATTCTATACACAACAAAATAAATTCTTTCTGATTCATGTGCATTTCTAGATCATTATCTAGAAAAAATTTAACTGATTGTAACCCAAGATCATGGCGTATTGACGTATACAGTGCGGAGACATCTAGTGTCACCCACCTATACCTGTCCTTACGCCATTTAAATCCTGATAATTTCTCCAAAATGTGTTGACTGTCTCTTATATATGAAGGCAACTGTATCACATATTTTTGCAAGAAAAAATCTATATATTTGGATAGATTTGAGGTAAAAGCACCAATCCCCGATATGATTGGGCGCCCAGGAGGGTTTGTTGTACTTTTATGGAGTTTTGGTATATGATAGAAAAAAGGAACATTAGGATGTTCAATTATAATAAATTTATATTCCTCTTTAGAAATTATCTCTCTTCGTAGCGCCTCATCAATCAGGGAAATCAGTGCTTCATGGAAGTCTTTCTGGGGGTCCTTTATCAATTTGGTATATGACACTTTGTCTCCTAATAATCTACAACCCTCCTGTAAATATTGTAAAGTATCCTGTATTATTATTGCCCCCCCCTTGTCCGCTTCTCTAATAGTTAAAGATTTATTAATCGATAAATTTTTCATAGCTCTTTTCTCACCAACTGACATGTTATGTCTTTTTATCTTTACATTTTTTATATGTTTACTATAATCTTCTAAAGCTAATTTGGCAAAAATTTCCACATATGGACCCTTCCAATTTACTGGATAAAACTTAGAGGGATTTTTTAGATTGGAATTTACGATAATAGGAGAAAATTCTGCATATAGGCTATTTTCTATTATCATTTTATATTCCTCACTATTTCCTTCCTGCAGTTCCATGAGATTTTCCAATGTGGCAAGATCATTTTCAGTCCACTTATGATCTTGATTACCTTCTAAACTATAAATCTCATTGTTCTTTTTATTTGAGAAAAATCTTTTTAACGCTAACTTTCTCACAAATCTTTGTACATCCACATAGAAATCAAAATCTCTTGGTACCGCTGATGGACAAAATTTAAGACCCTTCCTTAACAGTTTAACCTGATTAGAGTCTAAATCTACACTAGACAAATTGTAAATTCCATCCTCATGGGCTCCAGCTTTAAGACCTATTTCCCTTTTTGTATCTTTAGCACTTTTTCCTCCTCTTGTACCTCTTCTACATTTTCTTCCTTTTTTTCTTTTTCTTTCTCCTTTCTCCTCTTTGGAATTGTGCCTATTCGTAAATGGGTATTCTCGAACTGGTTTTCTTTCTCTGGTGTCATTACCAGTTTGTGTTTTACTCCCTTTCCCGAAAAAGGAAAAACCTCAGGGGAAAGAGATAATCCACCTATACTTGGAACTTCTGTTGGCCTTAAACTATTGGGTCTATTGAATTCTTCTGATTCTGAATTTTCTAAGGCAGAAAACCTATTAGACACAACTACATTTGCATAACTTAGATTTTCTATTACATTATGCTTGTTGGAACCACTAGTTTCTTGAGTCAAATCTTCAGGGTTCTCTGCCCTAGTATCTAATCTTAATTGTTCTTTCTCTACATTTAAGGGTTTATTAGTAAGATCATGATTGTTATTCCTATTATCTAATTTGTATTTATTTTGATACTTACTAGTATTTCTTTTATTTTTATTTTTATTTTGGTATGTTCTTACTCCATTATTATGATAATCTTCCTCATCTCTCTGCATCTTATTATTTTTCCTATTTTTTAGTTCCAACTCTACTTTATTAATTCTATCATTTACCATTTTATCCATTTCTTTAAAAACTTTAGTATTTTCATAGGGTTGAATCTGCTCCTGAATTTTTTGTATATCTTTTTCTAACTCTTGCAAGCACTGCTCTCTATACTTGACTAAATATTTCATTAGTTGAAATGAACATTCATCTAAAATTTGTTCCCACCCTCTCGCAAAGTCAGCCCCCGGAAAAGTAGAGGGCTTGAATATTCTCAAGCCCCTAGGAATAATCCTCTTTTCTAGGTACTGACTCAGCAAGAGGAGGTCCCACCAATGTTTTAATTCGGCACACAGGAGATTTTCTAATTTATAAAAATTCCGTTTTAGGTCTCCATTTTGAACAGGATCATTTTCATCACAATCATTGTTATCAAAACAAGTTTTCAATAAAGCTTTTCTTTCAGCTCTTGCTGATATACATATGCATGCCATATTAAATAAACAATTGTTATATCAATAGGTTCAGAAAACTAGTAGCAGCTTATACAGACAATACCGAATGTACTCTCAATATGTAAAACTCATATAGAGACAAAGATAACTACTTAGAACTGCTGTAATAGCGCAAATGAATTCTCAATGATCAATACACCTGGTATATAAATAGAGTCCTTCACTTTAGTCTCCAACTTTGATGGTGCAGCCGTTTCCTCAGAAACCTTACGTTATTCCATCCTGAGGTTGCCTTACCCGGTATTGGCAAGACCGGTAGAGCCTACTATACTGGTATTCTTTTTGGCTGCCTTGCCCGGTATATTGGTAAGGCCGGTAGAACCTTTTCATTCTTCCATCTTGAGGTTGCCTTACCCGGTATTGGCAAGGCCGGTAGAGCCTACTACTTTGGGTTTCCGTTAGGCTGCCTTGCCCGGTACATTGGCAAGGCCGGTAAACCTACTACTTTGGGTTTCCGTTAGGCTGCCTTGCCCGGTATATTGGATGGGCCGGTAGAGCCATTTATTCCTTACTCGCCCAGGCTGTCTTGCCCGGTATATTGGCAAGACCGGTAGAGTCTGTATTGCTTTAGTCCTACTATCTGCTATTTCTATGTATTGTATGTATGTGTTTAAAATCCTATGGGATTATCTTAATCTTTTCAATAAAGTTGTGTTTTTACCTAACTTTGCGTCTGAGAGTCTTAACAAACCGTGACACCTACTAAGCGGTGGGTAACTGCAGGGCAAATCCCTAGAAGACTAGGGATAGCGGAGGCAACACAGAATGATCACTGGAAAGTGACAGAGTCCCTAGCATGCTAGGGATAGTGAAGGCAACCCAGATAGGACAATGGAAAGTGACCAAGTCCCTAGAGCGCTAAGGATAGCTGAGGCAACAGAGATAGGACACTGGCAAGTGACCGAGTCCCTAGAACACTAGGGATAGCGGAGGCAGCACAGATAGGACATTGGCAAGTGACCAAGTCACTAGAATGCTAGGAATAGCAGAGGCAACAGAGATAGGACACTGGCAAGTGACCGAGTCCCTAGAATGCTAGGAATAGAGGAGGCAGCTCAGACAGGACACTGGCAAGTGACAGAGTCCCTAGAAAGCTAGGGATAGCGAAGGCAGCACAACGGACACTGGCAAGCGACCGGAGCTACTCGCAACACAGTCTCCCAGATGACCTCGGGAGTGACAGGCCAAGCAGGCGCTGTAGCATTATTACTGCAAGCAAGAGTAGGCAGAACAGAGCACAGGGTACGCTCCCTGATGGGTCTGGAGCCAGAACTGCCAAATCGGTACACACAGAGGTAGTAGCCAGTCCTAGTCAGTAATGGAATCGGATACTCAGCCAAAGCCAGGTCGGTACACACGGGGGTAGTCAGCCAGTCCTAGTCAGTAATGGAATCGGATACTCAGCAAAAGCCAAGTCGGTACACACGGTGGAAGTCAGCCAGTCCTAATCAGCAACGGGAATCGAAATACAGGAGCGTAGTCAGGCGAGCCGGGTCATACACGGAGCAGGAACAAACAACAACTCAAACACTAGGTACAGGTACACCACGAAAGGGTGATAAAAAGATGACAGGAGAGAGTTTAAAAAGGCTAACGCTGGGTGGAACCAGAGCCCAATAACCAATAAGAACCGTGCAAGGGAAAAACCCAGAAGTAACAATGTCACCCTGCCGCTGGAATCACGTGCACTGTGATAGTAAAGTGATAGAGACAGGAACCCCCTAACATAAGCTGTCGGGGGAACTGATACTTGATTTGATAGAGTATTTTGTGGAGGATGATTTGTTGTTGTTAGAGGCACAAGCCCTGAGGAAACATTGATTTGTAGTACTTAGGCTTGTTTATTTTTTGTAGGACTATGTTTTTTTTTTTTTTTTAAAGCACAAGCCCTGAGCAAAAAATAAAAATATCCTACTGACATAGTGCCAGCAGGTCATGTTGGCCAGTGGCCACTGTCAAATGTCCTCCTGAGTCCTGAGTTGTTCAACAACAACAGTAACATGGAAGATGGATGATGAAGGTTCCACTTGCCACGACTGGCTCCAGTGATGCGCCTGAGGCAGTAGCAGCACAATAAGTAGCACCCAGTCTATGTGGGGAAAAGAAGAAGTTGGCCATTAAATCTTCTCCACCTGTCCCTCCTCCAAAATCATGATGCGTTGTTATTAGAATATATTTTTTCCCTTGAGAGCAGGAACTGTGGCTCTCATCAGCAACTGCAATGCATACAGAGAGTGTGTTTGGTAAATAACATCTGGGGCCACAACTGTATCCAAACACCATGACACCCGAAACAAAGTACTGTCACTATACCGCTTGTCCAGACCCCGCTAAGGACACGTGACAACTTACTGACAGTTTAATAGTAATGATGAACCCTCCCTGACACCATCTTAGAATATTCTGCAGGATGGAATCTCCTCAGATGCTGCTTAATGCACTGCTTGCGATTCTCCTCCACCACACCGGCATGTGTGGTCAGTGCATTGCACAGTTTGCCATGGGTAGAGACAAACTGCCACATCCTAACATCAACAGAGTGGCTATCATTTGGCAGGGGAGGCAACGAACGAGAAGGATTGGCAGAAGATGTAGTTACCCTAGAAGGTGATGGTGAGCTAGTTGTTTCACTTGTCATGGAACTTCCAGTCTCTGCCTGGGTTGCTCTATTCCTCTTTGATCTCCATGTTTGTCTTTAATATGTTTGACTTAAATGTCATGGTGTCTGTGTTTCATGTGTGATATCAGGGAGGTTGTGCCAAGGTGTGTTCCCTCCTTTCCTCTTCTCACTGACTTGTTACTAATTGTGCACAGTGCCGTTAGTGATGACTGCACTGTGCCTGCCCCAACAGAAAAACAGTCCCACACCCATGATGACTTCAGGGGGAAGGGAACAGATGGAGAAGAATGGCCTCTTTCTTCTTCTCCTCAACATTCCCCTTCATTGTCTGTGGCAGTGGATAATGTTGCTGCTGTTGCTGCTACTGCCTCAGATTCAGCAATGCAACTAGAACCAGTATTGCTGGTGCTGGCAAGTGGAACCTGTCTTAGTCCCGTGTCATTTGTCGATCCCCTTACCACTATGTCCACTGTGGTCTGCAGCACACTAGCTTTCTCCTCAGCATCCATACTGCCCTTGCAACTCAGCAACAGAAGGAATTAGAGCAGTTGCAAATTCCTCAAACTCTAAAATGTCACTGCTAATGGTGCTGGTGGTGATACCCATCCTCTCCCATTCCTTCTCAGTTTCTGCTAAAAAGGCCATCAATATTTCTTCCACCCCAGCTTCTCCAGCATCGTCATCACCACCCCAACTAGTCCCTACATACTGCTGCTCTATTCCAGACATCTCACTGCTGCTTGGAGGAGGTGACGAGCAATGTAACAGAGGGTCTCCTAATGTCACACTTGCCATTTCCTTTTGACCTGAAGAAGAAGGCAGAGTAGCATCAGTAGCAGCAGCACAGGCAGCTGATCTGTGCTCCTGCTGGTGGTGGTGGTATTGATTCTGAGCCTGCTCTGCTCCCCCAACACCAGTTCTGGACTCTTCAGGATCATGTTCCACTTGGACACTGTAGTGAAGGTTAGGTGAGGAGGAATGGTGTTGTCTCCCTTGACCGCTAGTCTGTACGCTGTCAGATGTTTCCTACCACTCTGGCTGCTTCACCATTACTGCTACTGCTAACACCAACCACATCAAGGTAAGCCGCAAAGTCTTCCTCCTCACAGTCACTAGTATTATGAGCATATTGATTACCCCCTCCTACACTCCTAACGCTAACAAGCTGCTAGACCTTAGTAGTAGTAGCACTAGCACTGGCGGGACTGCTTGGGGATGGCAAGTGTGACTTAGGCTCCCTTGCTGTCACGCTTGGCATCATTTTCTCCTTCCCCCCCTCCTGAGTACTACAAGACACACTAGCAGCAGGCAAAGTATTGGTGGCAGCAGGTTCAGCACTGGCAGCAGATACTGTGCTGGTGGAAGCAGGGGCAGCACATCTGGTAGCAGGTATAGCAATGGTGGTTGCAGGTACAGCACTGGTGGCAGCAGGGGCAGTATGTCTTTCAGCAGGTACAGCATTAGTGGCAGCAGGGGCAGCATGTCTGGCAGCAGGTACAGCAATGGTGTTTGCAGGTACAGCACTGGTGGCAGCAGGGGCAGCACGTCCGGCAGCAGGTACAGTACTAGTGGCAGCAGGGGCAGCAGGTCTGGCAGCAGGTACATCACTAGTGGCATCAGGAGCAGCACGTCTGGCAGCAGGTACAGAACTAGTGGCAGCAGGGGCAGCGTGTTTGGCAGCAGGTACAGCACTAGTGGCAGCAGGGGCAGCACATCTGGTATCAGGTACAACACTAGTGGCTGCAGGTACAGCAATGGTGGAACTGGCAGCAGGGGCAGCACATCTTGCAGCAGGAACAGGCCTGTCCTACTCTCACTAGTACTAGCCTTTTCTCCCTCCCTTCCCATTCCCTTTTCTCCCATTAAATTCCCCAAGATCCCCTGGGATGATTTAGGGGGACTGGACATCATTGGTTCAGTACTGCTAGTCACTTCCTCCTCCTCACACTCTGTGCACACATAATAAGGGTCCTTCCAGTTTCTCATTTTGCTGCTCATAGTGATAGCAGTCACTATGAGCCTCTCCTGCCACAATTTTGCCACAATATCACAGCAGAACAGCACCGCACGTCTATTTCGCGTTGTAGCTGCTTCTGTTGTGTCTGTCTTCCACAAATACATCACATTTTTATAGCGGAAATGCAAAAACAATGTAAAAAATGGCAAAAAGATGTTTTGCGGATTTTCCTGCGAGAAAGTTGACAACAACATGGTTTTCATGAAATTTCTGGTGGGAACACGGCGACAACTTTCACCCATCCCGAGTAGTTTGTACTGAAACACTTTACATAACATGGTGTTTCAGGCATAGCTACCATTTCAACAGGTTGGAATAAAGTTCAGAACAATGTGGCATGGTGGATGTGTGAGAAGTCTCCCTTGTGGTACAATTGGTTGTTTAACCCTCTGAGTGCCAGAGAGGTATTCCAAGCATTGTAGAGCAAATTGTTGTGTACCCCTCTGGCATTCAAAGGGTAACTGCATGTCGCGTAGCTGTTATGCATCCCCAACATGACATGTTCACAAGCACAGTATAGGTTTTAATAACAATCAACAAAAAGGACACAGTATTTCAGTGCATGTGAATAGATCAGATTTAGGACATGAGGTTGTTGGATCTCCATCCCACTGCAATGAACAGATGTGCATAAGTTGATTGTGTAGTTATGTGTTTGTGAGTCTGTGCTTTATCCCTTGGGGACAAGGGGGTGTGCAACAACATATTGTTTCCTGATGTTTTTCACACCCCTTTGGTATTCAAGAGGTTCTCATTTCGCTGGTAGCTGTGTGGCAGTTACGAGCATGTGACTCACATTTCTGGAGTGTTTGGCTTTGGTTTCAGGGGTTAGAAGTTCTCCCTTTGTTTTTGGCTTAGTGGATTCTAACTTGCTTTCTTTTAGCCAACAGTGTTTTTTATCAAGCGTTCATTTAATGGGCAAGATCATTGACAGCATAACATAGAATGCTCGTTGCTTGTTGTTTTCCATTGATCTCAATGGGCTTTTTTTGGTCAACCTCTGTTCAGATTAACCGCACATTCAATGTTTACTACATGGGTGACAGAATGCTAAACTGGGCCTTCAAAACCACGGGTGACAGTTTTGATTTTAACCTTGAGGCATAGTATATAGTGCTAGGTTTGCTTGACACTAATTTAACAAAAAAATAAAGTCCCTTAATGTGTGTTAATACTAGCCACCACATGTAATTGAATAGCCAATTCATCTACTTTTTTACTGTTTTCAATGGGTGCTAATTTAGCTCCTGTTGTATATTTTTAGATGTGTAGTTTGTCACAGCACAGGTAATAGAATACCACACTTCGACTTAAAACTACAGAAATTAGTTTTGGTTAACGAACCGAAGTAATAGAATTGAGAAGCATGTGGGTTAATTGGTCCTTATTATAGGTGGGCTAAAGATCCTGTTGTGTTCCACCTAAAAAAATCTGTGTAAACCACTTGGTTGTCTACATGTTTTAGGAAAAATCCACTTTAAATAAAGAAATTAAAATATTTGCCAGTTTTACCCACTGGCAAAAATTTGTTGCTATACTTTTAAAGGCTAGAAAGTTTTCACCCATTTAATCATGTTTTTCACCTTTTCTCTATAAAAATGTGTCATATTCCAGAAAGTAAAACACAATACAAGCAGCTCCAGAGAGAGAGAGAGAGGTGCTAGACTGTGTTAATAGCAAAATTGAGGCAGGGTAGGCTCATAGTTGCTGCTATCACTGTGAGCAAGTTTAATAATAATAATAAAAGGAGAAGATGTAAGATCTGTTATGCATCCAGTGAGTCTGTGGAGGAGGAAGTGACCACTACCAACATGAAAAAGTCTGGATGCCCTGTGATGGCCAATCCCCCTGCATCTCCCCCAGAGACGTTGCCAGGGATTTGTCTAACGGGAAGAAGAAATGAGTAGGAGGGGGGAGATGATGCCAAGTGTGACAGCAGGTGACCCTAAGTCACAATTGCCATCCCCAAGCAATCCTGCCACTAGTTCTACTACTAAGAAGGGACTGGTTGTGGTGATGATGATGGTGGAGAAGCTGGAGTGGAAGTAACAATAATATCCTTTGTAGCCCAAAGTGAGAAGAAATGGAAGACAGGGATAGGGATGGGCATCACCAATACCACAAGCAGTGAGCTTTTGGAATTTGTGGAGTTTGCTACTGCTGCAATTACTGCTGCTGCTGAGTTGCAAGGGCAGCAGAATGCTGAGGAGCAGGCTAGTGTGCCACAGACCACTGTGCAGATAGTGGGAATGGGGTCCAGTGATGTGGGACTAGGACAGGTTCAACTTGCCAGTAGCAAGGAGAATGTGGAGGAGAATGTGGAGGAGGAGAAGAATAAAGAGGCTATTCTTCTCCATGTTCCCTTGGGTGAAACACCTGGCCTGCCATCACCTTCTTGCTCTAGGGTAAATACATCTTATGGTGATCCACCTTGTTCATCTTTACCTCCTCCACCTGTTGATAGTCATTCAGTAGAAGTAGGGATGTGGCAGTTCGTGTCCACCCATTGCACACTGTGTGGTGCACTGACCACACATGCCATCATGGTGTTTGGCTACAGTTATGCCAGGTGTTTGATGTAAGATGTGATGTAAGATGTGCCCATTGTTCCCAGTCCTTCCCTTATTTATCACACACACTGTGCACATTGCAATTTCTGATGAGAGGCACAGTTCCTGCTCTCAAGGGAAAAATGTATATTCTAACAACACACCCATGATTTTGGAGGAGGGGCACGTGGAGAAGCATTATTGGCCAACTTCTTGTTTTCTCCACATATATCTGAAGTGGAGGGGGCTAGTTATGGTGCTGTTACTGCCTCAGGAACATCACTGGAGCTAGTATCAGAAAGTGGAACCTTCATCATCCATCAACCATGTTACTGCTGTTGTTGATCCTATTCCCCACAACATGACATGCTAGCACTAGGTCAGTAGGGCATTTTTTATTTTCAGGGCTTGTTCTTTCAAAACAAAAATTGGTGGCTTGTTTCTAATATGCTTTAATCCTACAAATCAATGTTTCATCAGGGTTTGTGCCTTACTAAGTCTAAGACCTACAAATCAAAGTTTCCTTGGAGATTGGGCCTAACCCAAGTCTAATTTCCTACAACTAATCAATATTTCCTATGGGCTTGTTCCTCTAATAAGTCTAAGTCCTACAAATCTTCCTCTACAAAATACTTAAAGGGATAGTAATACTTCGTTTTATCTTTATTTTATTTTGTAGGCATTAAAAAAACATGAAGAACGATATAAGTCTTATCTCTCAAACATTTATGGTTTAAGAGATATTCACAAGCAAAGTATCCCCCCCCTGTTCAGCCAGACCAGAAGGGAGGTGCCCAGGTAGACTGCAGAGAGGGACAATCTTCAATTAAGATAAGGGAAAAAGCTGAAAAACTTGTCAAGGGGGGAAGGGCTTTCATTGTTTTCATACAAAGAAGATTGTCCCCTGCTGTTATCTGTCTGGTCTTACAACCAGATTCACATCTGAGAAGAGATGGCTTACACAAGGAAAAAGGGGCGGGAGGGGGAAACTTTGCTTGTGAATATCTCTTAAACCATAAAGGTTTGAGAGATAAGACTTATATCGTTCTTCATGTTTTTTTAATGCCTACAAAATAAAATGAAGATAAAATGAAGTATTACTAACCCTTTAAGCACTACTCTGCCCCAGTCTCAGCTTACTTCGGGGGTTCTCTGTCATGCTATGTACTAATTTATTATTTTATTTTATTTGTAATTTGATTTTTTTTATTAACTGTTCCCACCAATACCAGTCAACAACCCCCCCCAAAAAAAATTTCTTGTTCAACTGATTCTTTCTTCAGACTCCACCCACCAACACAGGAAACACTCCTCAGACCCCTTTTATCCCATGTCTTAAGGGTATTTTAATTGTACTTTTTTAAGTGTTCCCCCAGTCCTAGTAAACAACCCCCCCAAAAAAATTCCCTGTTCAAATGATTGTTTCCCCCACACGCTATCAACACAGGCACCCTCATATGCCTTTGGGCAATAAAATAACATTTGCTAGGTATTGTGTGTAAATTCAATGTTCCCATTGATTTCAATGGCATGAGCTAGGTAAAAAAGCAGAAAAACTTTTCTCAGATAATTATTCGCCAATCTGGAAGTGCTATTATTTACCGATTTTGGTTTTAGGCGAAAATCTTTGCCCATCCCTAATACTTATCTACCATCAAACTATATGTTTTTGTGTGTTGGGTTATAATGCCAGCATAATAAAGAATGTGTCTTTAAAATGATCACAAAATTACCTAAGTGTAAATAAACATTTAGCAAGTACAAACATGGATTAGTTATTTCATTTTAAGTGGAGTAGATGTGAACATGAAATAAATAAAAATAGTTTCACAATCTAATTATAGATAAAATAACATAGGTATGAACATTGACTAAAAATTAAGGTTTTAAGGATTTCCCTGCCTGAGCACAAGTGTGTAATTAGTGGATCATTCATTCTGATTAGTTAACCTGTTCTCAGATATGGAAATCCCAAAATCCTGCATTCTTAAAGGTAACTGAGGACTGTAGTTGATAATATCTGCCCTATGGTGCTATTGATTTGCCCCTAAATTGCTCTAATTCATCTGATAAAATAGCCTCACTGTGTTCTCCTGGATTGGCTGGAGTTACAAGTGTTCAGCTATCATGTAAAATGCACATATTGTAATGGATATTTTTATCTTTGCTTCCAACACTAAAACCACAGGCAGTCTATTACGGTAATGTATTTTTGTTTACATTTGTTTGCTATATGATAAACTGTGCTATAGACTGCAATGGAACAAAATTAGATGAAGGGGAAATAATGCTTGTACAGCTTTAAACAGTTTATGGTGAAAGTAAACCCCAAGTCACATTTGTCTTTCCTGCACTGTATTGTATTCAGGAAATACCATTGTAGTTGCTTGCTCTAATTAAAACGCCATTAAAACATGCTTCCACAAACATATACTTCAATTATACTGAAATTAGGAGGGCCTAACTTAAACAGGAAGATGAAAATAGGCAATGCAGTACAGGGAATTATCACTTTTACCAGCACTGGTACAGTATGTAAAATAGCAACATAGTTGATGAGGCTGACAAAAAGACGTGTTCATCAAGACCATCCCATGCCAAATCACCTCAGAGAAAGACAAAAAAAACCATTGAAGCCATTTCCAATTAAGCCACAAGTGGGTAAAAAAAATTCCTTCCGTACTCCAAATGCAGTCAGATATTTGCCTGGATCAACATCTGCTTTGAAGCCAACTGTCATAATTCTCAATATTGTTCTGTGCTAGATTGGCATGCATTACATTTTCAAAGCAATTACAGGATTTGCAAGCACAGCATCCAGAGACAAAAAATTCCATAACTTTACTGCCCTTACTATAAAAGAATCCGTGCCTTTGTTGTAGTCAAAATCAACTTTACTGTAGTCTTAATGGATATCCTCTTTATCTTAGCTCAGCTATATGAGTAAATAGTTCATTGGAGAGTTCTTTTACCTTGAATATATTTGTAAGTGGTAATCCCTTAGACGTTGCTTCTGTAATGTAAATAAACCACAGTTTGGCTTGTCTCGCTTTATAAGTCAGATCCTCCAATCCCTTTATTAATTTTGTTGCTCCACTAGTTGTGTAATAAAGTTAGCCAATTGCTAATTAGCAAATACTGTCACATTGAAGGGCCCTGGTGAGAACATTTTTTGTGCCCCCCTAACACAAAAATATTTTCACAGAGGCATAACTAAAACCTAATGGACCCTAGCCAAGGTGGGGCCCCGTTGAATGTGAGGCCCAGGTACAACTACACCCCCTGTGGTTACTCCTCTGAATTTGCTGTCATCTGATGCAACTGTGAAGCTGATGTACTAATAAAATATGGTGCAATACTGGAGCAATACAACCGTAACATGGGGACAAATAAAAATTCAGCAAATTTTAATTGCGTTAAATGTTCACTATAGCGTAGTAGCGTAGCTGTTTGCTTCAGAACTGCACCTGTTTTTCATCAGCCTATATATCTGCATTAAAAATGCATTGTTTGCATATGCACACACCACTATCTTACTATAGCATTAACTATATTGCATCTTTGATAAGGAGTAGGTGGGATTATCATAAAGAAACAACTTTACTGTCCAAAAAGCCAATGGACAAAAAGCAATAGCATTTTAGTTTGATTAGTGAAGTGGTTAACACATTTCTTTTTTAATATTTCAGGGCTGTTGCATTTCAGTCTCACAAATGTTCTAATGAGTCAAAAGATCCTGTACCAGATACACCGTAAACTCCAGTACTGTATATGGAGGTTCATACTCTTATTGTTTTTTTATATTTCTTGAATACCAAATGTGTAGCAATGTGGTGCTGGTGCATCTGGCAACAAAAATGTATTCTGTTGTCTCAACATTTTCTGGTTTCACTCCATGGGTGTTCGTGGAGGGAAGTTTCTTGCACCAGTCAGTGTGATAACCCAGGAGTTAGAGAAGCCACAGGCCAGCTTCAGCTGCTGCTGCTGTGAATAACTTTGACTGGGAAGGGGCTGTAAATATAGAGAAGGAAGAACCCACTGAGCTGAAAGAACAAACTCTCTGGACCTGTATGACACAAGGTCAGGAGGTCATTGGAAGCTGGCAGAGGCAGCTTAGCAGATTGGAAGCTCAGGAACCCCCTCCAACATCATTTACACAAACAAGCAGATGGCAGGTGTCAGCAGTTACAAAGAGCCATCTGTACAGCGTGGAACATCCCTTCCATTCTCTCACAGGCTACTTCATTAAATCTCTAACATCAGAGGGAGTGTGCTGCATATTGCAGCCAATGTGGGGCCCCATTAGCATCATTTATTTTTTTCCCTTTCTATATGTTGTTTTTGTTTTCTTTCCAGTGTAACCTACATTCTTCTATGTTTATCATTTACTTTTCAATATCTCTTGAGATCTTGTCATTGCCTGCCCATCTATATTCCTATTATGATTGACCTCTACTTTAAACATTATGGCATTTTTACATCTCCAGTGACATGTCTCTTTTATTCACATAGTGGATTTACTTTGGGAATAATTCCATGTTTAATTTCCTCAGCACTGTATCACTCTCTTGTATATTCTAATTCATGTGCTGAAACCTACGACCCTCCATTTCTTGAAGACTACATTTCCCATCACCCCCCAGCTCATGATGGGGATTGTAGTCCTGAACAGCTGGGGGGGTCTCAGGTTTCTCAGATCTGCTCTACAGTAATGCATTGCAGTCAGTGTCTGATTTTCTCTGAGAGGTTAAAACTAAAAACTGAATTGACCCTTTTGTTGTAAAAATGGGAGTGAGCAAAATGTTACAGCTCATTTATGTTGTGCTATTCACTCCGAGTGACAGAGGGGTGTGCAAGACTTTGGATGGTTCTCCTGCACAGACATTCTATTTGTTAATTTTAATCTTAACTCATCTAGAAGCATTATACTATTATTGTCAATGGCAAACTTTTACTACATGCCTGGAGCCACAACAATCAAAAGCTAATTTTCATGTCTATTTCCTTATTTATTTTTGGTCCTCCCGTTACTTTTTTCTATGTACCCTTACAGGCAAAAAATTACATGGCAGTTCTTGTGCATAAAGCCATAAGATTAGTCCAAAGCTGATTTTGTGGCATACTTTAGATTGACCTTACTATTTATTTCCCTCAATCTTATACATGTTACTGAGGACAAAGTCTAAAAGACACTGGAAAAGGTTATGGTGAATAAAGCACCTGGGCCTGGTGGTTACAGGATACTTAAGGAACTTAGTTCAGTAATAGCAAGACCATTATACTTAATATTTATTGATTCACTTTCATCAGACACAGTATCACGGTTTTATTGAACACTCAGACAACTGCGTAGGTTAAAAAGCTTTATTAGACAATATAAAGCGCAACAAGGCCCCTCACGGGTCCAAACTTTACAACAACAGCAAGCAAGTTTGACTCAGGACAGGGCATACAAATAGCAGTATAATACTGGAGGCTTTACCGGCCTTACCGAATACCGGGTAAGGCAGCCTGAAGACAAATGCAACAAAGACTTGGGAGGCTCTACCGGCCTTACCGAATACCGGGTAAGGCAGCCTGTATCTGGCACAACAGGAACTGAGGAGGCTCTACCTGCCTTACCGAATACTGGGTAAGGCAGCCTGTATCTGGTTCCACAAGGAACTGAGGAGGCTCTACCGGCGTTACCAAATACCGGGTAAGGCAGCCTGTAATCTGGAGCAACAGGGACTTGGGAGGCTCTACTGGCCTTACCGATTACCGGGTAAGGCAGCCTATATCTGATGCCACAAGGAACTGAGGAGGCTCTACCAGCCTTAACAAATACCGGGTAAGGCAGCCCGTAATCTGGAGCAACAAGGACTTGGGAGGCTCTACCGGCCTTACCGATTACCGGGTAAGGCAGCCTGTATCTGATGCCACAAGGAACTGAGGAGGCTGTACCGGCCTTACCGAATACCAGGTAAGGCAGCCTGTAATCTGGTACAACAAGGACTTGAGCGGCTCTACCGTGATACTGGCAGATAGGAAGTAATAGGCTGGCAACGTAACTGCTAGTGACTAGATAGCACTGACCGGTGGACGTAACGGAGGCCACAGAGAATCACAGGCTGGGCGTATAATGGATAAGCAACGTTAACCGCTTAGTGACTGGGTAGCACTGACTGGTGTACTTATCGGAGGCCACAGAGCAGCACATGCTGGACATATAATGGATAGGCAACGTTAACCGCTTAGTGACTGGATAGCACTGACTGGTGTACGTATTGGAGGCCACAGAGAAACACAGGCTGGGCGTATAATGGATAGGCAACGTTAACCGCTTAGTGACTGGATAGCACTAACTGGTGTACGTAACTGAGGCCACAGAGAACACAGGCTGGGCGTATAATGGATAGGCAATGTTAACCGCTTAGTGACTGGACAGTATAGACTGAATGTACGTAGAGGAGGCCACACTGATACACAGGCGTAAAGTAATCGGGGCAACAAATCTGACAATAGCGGGAGCAGCACAAATAGTGTAAGTCAGACAATGCCTGGATCAGTATCAGAGAACGGTAATCAGCCACAGCCAGAATCGGTACACAGAGAGCGGTTCTCAGCCCAAGTCTGAATCGGTACACAGGAGCAGTAGTCAGCCAAAGCCTGAATTGGTACACAAGAGCGGTAGTCAGCCAAAGCCTGATCGGTACACAAGAGCGGTAGTCAGCCAAAGCCTGATTCGGAGCAGCACAGGAATGAGGTCAGACAAAAATTGGATCAAATACGGAACAGGAGCGCAGGAAAAAGTAAGGTCAGAGACACAACGAAAGGGCACAGGCCCAATGATAGGAGGGCGGATATAAAGGCTAGCCCTGGGAGGGGCTAGCCAGCTAGCACCAATAAGAGGCAGCCATGCACAAACCCGGAAGTAAGAATGTCGACACAGAATCACGGGCACCGTGATACACAGTGACCTGTGATTGGAGGAAAGCTGATGTAGTACCATTGCTCAAAAAGGGGGCAAGATCTAAAACAGGAAATTATAGACCTTGAGTTTGACTTCCATTGTGGGTAGGATATTAGAAGGGACACTAACTGAAAATATGAAGAACTATATGAAGACCAACAATATTATTATTAATAGGCGCCAGCATGGTTTTATGAAGAATAGATCATGTCAAACTTAATTTACTTGCATTTTATGAAAGGTTAAGTAGTAATTTAGAAAAAAGAAATTGCTGTTGGAGTAATATACTTGGATTTTGCAAAAGCTTTTGATACTGTGTCTCACAACAGATTACTGATTTGTTTTGGGAGGTGAGATCTGTACATGAACATGAACTAGTTAAATGATAGATGGCAGATAGTTGTTGTAAGTGGGGTGCCACAGGGTTTAGTCCTGGGCCCAATGCATTTTAAATTGTTTATTAAAGGGATAGAAATACTTAAAATGTAAAAAAATATATGTTATAGGGTTTATCCCCCTGAGTAAAATAAAAGTACTCCCACTGCTGAAAGGTGTTTTATTCAAAAGTTATTAATTTTCAAAGTTGAATTTTTTAGGTGCAATATCACAGTGGCCTGAAATTGTACATTGGCGCTGTTGCTACACGATCCTATGGACAACTCTGGTCAGTTGACCATAAATCTCCATAGGATGGTGTAGCAACAGCGCCACTGTACAATTTCAGGCCACTGTGATATTGCACCTAAAAAATTCAACTTTGAAAATTAATAACTTTTGAATGAGACACCTTTCAGCAGTGGGAGTACTCTTGTTTTACTCAGGGGGATAATCCCTACAACATATTTTTTTTTACATTTTAAGTATTATTATCCCTTTAATGATCTAGAAGTGGGAATTGAAACTAATGCCTCAGTCGTTGCTGACGACACTAAGCTGTGTAAGGAAATACATACAGAGCAGGATGTTTTTTCTCTGCAGAAGGGTTTAGATAAACTGAGTGAATGGACAGAAAAGGGACAGATGAAGTAATGCAGATAAACGTAAGGTTATGCATTTGGGCTGTAGAAACAAACATGCTACATACACATTAAATGGGAAGCTACTTAGGGAATTCTCTTTAAGGAAAAATTTAGGAGTAGTGATAGATGATAGACCTCACAGCAGTGTGCAGAAGAGTCACTCAGCTGCTGTAAGAGCAAATATGTAGGGATGGGTGAAAATTTTCAGCTCAAACCAAAACTGGTAAAAAAAATGGCACTTCACGCTTCATGAATAATTTCCAGCAAAAAGTGCTGTTTTCCTACTTTTTTTCACTGAACTCATTGCATTGAAATCAGTGGGAAGACTGATGTTTTCTCCACCACATGGAAGTTTTCTCTAATTTTCCTTCAGACATATAAAAGGGTGTCAGGCTTTCACACCATGCCATTCTGTGTTTGTGAAATTAGAAAGAATCACATTTTTGAGCTATATAATACAGACAAATAAAAGGGAATTGAAGCTTAGTTTAGGGAGTCTTTTAGGTAAGACATTTGTTCTCTGTATTAGGGGAGTCTAGCGCCACTCTGCAGGAGAAGAAGGGAGGAAGGAGATTGACCCCAAATACCCCAAAATTTGGTGTGACTGACGGGCAATTCACAGGCAGCCGGGGTCCAATTTGCTTGCTGATTTTGCTTTTATTGCCTCTGTGCTGGGGAAGTCTTGGGAAAGAAGTTGTTGATTTTGTTTTTAATTATGATTCTTTCGTGGACTGACTGTATTAAGATAGGGTGAACAACTTAAAAAAAATAAACAATAAAAAAATAAAAATAAAAAAATGAATACAGAATATTTAAGCAAATAAATATATTAGGTGACTGACAGCTGACTGGAAGCCTGATGTGAGCCCTGTGACTGAGGCAGACTTGATAGACAGCAGGTGACACTGACATCAGTTGTGTACTGTAGAGAGTAAAAACACACACAATAGTTGAGTAATATCCAGCAAACACACAAGGGGCAGAGGTAAAAGTAGAGCAGTGAAGGGATGTGGGAGTGCAATACATTATGTTGATCCCTCTCCTCCCTGGGTGGGTGCAGTTTGTCAAGGTCCCACCAATCACACCATGCCAGTCCCCCACCACTACTACTATACACATCTGCCACATTGTAGGTTGCATTTTGTTTTTTTGTTTTTAATCACTTGACATCATCATGAATATGGGCCAGTGTCACTTAAGCAGGAAGTTAGTGTTGTGGGCAAAGGACAGATGCACTCTGCATGCTAAGGACTGAACCCTGTGGCACCTCACTTACAACTTTAGACCAACTTGAAAAGGTTCCATTTACAACAACTCTCTGCCATTTAAAATGTAACCAGTTGTCAATCCATGGACATATATCGCCTCCCAAATTTAATCCTTTTAATTTATGCAGTAACCTGTTCTGAGGTACTGTATCAAAGTCTTTTGCAAAATCCATGTATACTAGATGAACAGCAAATCATTTGTCCAAATTACTACTTCCCCTTTCATAAAATGTAAGTAAATTAGTCTGACATGATCTATTCTGCATAAAACCATGCTGTCTTCTACAAATAATATTGTTGGCCATCACATTGTTCTAAATACTGTCAGTTAGTAACCTTTCTAATATCTATAATTTCCTAGTTTGGATCTTGTCTGCTTTTTGAACAATTGTACTACATCAACTTTCATCCAATCACAGGGCATTATGCCTGATGAAAGTGAATCAACATATATTAAATATAATGGTCTTGCTATTACTGAACTAAGGGCTCGATTCAAATGTTGGAGTTAAAACTAGCGTGAAGAAAAAAACTAAAAAAGACTAACAAAATACACGTTCACCTGAAACCTGCGTTGCATAGAAAATCTTCCCTAAAAACACACGATAAAAATATTACCTAGCACCACAGCCAATCACAGCACTCCATAGTAGAAAGTTCAGTCAGAAAATCCGAAACCAACGTCGACAGTTCTGAACAGCATTCTCTGTGCTTCCCTACCCAGCCAGTAGGGGAACACAGAGATAGCTTTCAGCACCATGGACAGCACTGAATGCCATTGGGATGTGCACTGCTCAACCCTGTGGCATTCGAAGGTTGAAACAGAAATAGTACACCAAGCACTGCACAATGTCCCCCCCCTCGACATCCCCCCCTTAGTATGTCGACATATATTGCATATATTCGACATACTAACTCCATCCCATATTCACCTTATTGACTCATATAGTAGTTGAACCTGTCTTTTATTTGACAATTAACCCTTTGAGTACCAGAGAGGTAGGAAAGCATTTCTTAGCATGTTTCCTACCCCTCTGGTACCCAAAGGGTTAATAGGCAAGGTATGGTCTACATACCTTGCCTGTATATATGTGTGTGTGTGTGTGTGTGTGTGTGTTTTAAACTTTTTTTATTAAAAGACTTATTAAACATAGTTTAAATTAGATCACATTCATTTGTAATGCCCTACCTCCTGTGTCCCCTTGCTATTAGTACTTTTGCTCCACTCTCCTTCAAACTGAGAGTGGAGCAAAAACACTACTAACTAAGGGACACAGTAAGTAGGACATTATTAACCCTTTGAGTGTTCGAACATTGTCCCCTGCATGCAAGAAGTTGTTCAGTGTGCGAGTCCATGTCGACAAGTGAGGAGGGGAGAGAGGTATCGGAGGAAGCGGGCAGCAAATACAAGCTTGCCACCCGCTTCCTCCGATGTCTCTCTCCCCTCCACCGCTTCCTCCAGTGCCTCTGTCCTGTGTAATGACCACAGCGCTGATGCCCACAACTACATATTAATGAAGACATTATTTGCTGAGGAGCGCTGCTGTCAGCGCAGGGTTCCTTCAGCAATACAGTATCTCACTGATTTAGTAACCCTTTGAGTGCCAGAGTGTAATGCAGCGCACTGCTTTGCAATGCGTTGCGTCCCACTCTGACACTCAAAGGGTTAATAATGTCCTACTTACTGTGTCCCTTAGTTAGCAGTGTTTTTGCTCCACTCTCAGTTTGAAGGAGAGTGGAGCAAAAGTACTAATAGCAAGGGGACACAGGAGGTAGGGCATTACAAATGAATGTGATCTAATTTAAACTATGTTTAATAAGTCTTTTAATAAAAAAAGTTTAAAACACACACACACACACACATATATACAGGCAAGGTATGTAGTCCATACCTTGCCTATTAACCCTTTGGGTACCAGAGGGGTAGGAAACATGCTAAGCAATGCTTTCCTACCTCTCTGGTACTCAAAGGGTTAATTGTCAAATAAAAAACAGGTTCAACTACTATATGAGTCAATAAGGTGAATATGGGATGGAGTTAGTATGTCGAATATATGCAATATATGTCGACATACTAAGGGGGGGATGTCGAAGGGGGGGACATTGTGTAGTGCTTGGTGTACTATTTCTGTTTCAACCTTTGAAATGCCACAGGGTTGAGCAGTGCACATCCCAATGGCATTCAGTGCTGTCCATGGTGCTGAAAGCTATCTCTGTGTTCCCCTACTGGCTGGGTAGGGAAGCACAGACTCATGTTATCCCTAACTCTCTGTTTTATTTCCCTCGACGTTGGTTTTCTACTCTTGTTGTCTTGAGTTGTGTGATGATCGACAAAAAAAATAGGCGTTAGATTTCTGGAGTGAAATGTTGCAATTTAACTCGCGTTAGCCCTAACTCCAACATTTGAATGGCTTTTGGCGTCGCTTGTACATTATCCTCTATGGGTGAGATCTTGCTGGACGGGCGACGTGTGTTTCAGAACTGGCGTCGCTTCTTACTAGTGGAACATTTGCATTGCTCAGTTGACGTTAAAACCAGCGTCGCCAGTTTTTTCTGCCGACGCCAACATTTGAATCGAGCCCTAAGTTCCTTAAGTATCCCTGGGTGTACACCATCAGTTCCAGGCGCTTTAGTCACCATAATGAAGCAAGAATGTGCTTAAAGTGTCAGCCATAGCCTTACCTTCATTAATCAATTCACCTGTCTAAGCCTTAAGAGAACCAATATCAACCTTAAACTATTTGCTATTATACTTTTAGTATTTTTTAGTATTTTTGTCTTCTCTTTTGCAATACTTCTCTCATTTTCAATTCTAGCTAGCCTAACTGCTTGTTTGCAGATTTTATTACAGTCTTTATATGTTTTAAACGATGCAAATGAACTGTCTGACTTAAACACTTTAAGGCCTCTATTCAATAGTCTCTGACTCAAAAAAAAACAGCAAAGGCAGTTTTTTTAAGCATAGTAAGACATTCAGTTACCCATCATATGAGCAGCTAACCACAGTTTTAAAATCACAATGGACATTAATATTTCACCCATTTAGAACAATGGAACAGCCATTCCCAGGAGCCATTCAATCCTGTGCGGTAGTGCCAACACACCATAAATTGATACATTTAATGGCTGAAATTCTGCACGCAGTTTCTCTGTCCATACAGCACACAACTGACAAAAAAAAAACACCATCGGACAAAAGAGAGCAGGAAAACATCAGCTCACACAATACCCAGCAGATAGCACAAGCACAGCAATGGCAAAAGTAACCCCTGCAAAGCCAAGCAACCAGACAGACAATGGCCATGCCCTACAAACAAGTCCTGGACATACAACAGAAACTTATAAACACCCCAGGGACAAGGAGTTGACAAAGCTTCCCAACATAATGTGTCACACCATACCCCAGAACAACAGGGTTAACACACAGTAAGAATCACACTTGTCAATCCATAAGCAACCCAACCTTACCTGTGTAATATCATCAGCCAATGGAAAACAAAACATGCACCTGACAATATCACGCACACATGTGACAGGTACACAGCAAGTATAACAAATCACACAATCAAAAACAGCCACACAGCAAAACTCCCTACCTGATGACTTCCCTGGACAACATCCCACCACTGTAGAGACATCTCACTGACCTCAGATGTGGTGTGTTTACAGTGAGACCACTCAGAGAGAGATTACAACCAGTATGTTTTTGTTTCTATTCCTGCAAAGACATCAGAAAGCAAGGTGTGTGAGGGCTAGGGATACCCAGGAACCCCAAGCACACCTGCTGAACAGCCTTTGTTTGATGCAACCGCTGATGCTCCGGATGGATAGCCAGACAGAAGCCGATCTCCACTTAGAGGACCACCTCAAGAAGTAGCACTTCAGCAGCTGCCACAACCATTTCACCCACAGCTGCCACAGGGACCTGCGGAGCAGCAGAGGGATGACAGACTGCTACGAAGACACAGGATATACTGCACAAGGGTCATGTTCCTTGGAATGAGGGATGCTGAAGTGAGAGACCACTACAGGTTGACGCCACACAGCATCATCGACTTGTATGAGGTGATCAGAGATGACGTAACTCTCATATTCACCACCAACAGTGCCCTATCTAACTTGCAGAAGCTGATATGTAGCATATATTTTATGGCAAATGGATCCTTCCAGTGCACAGAAGTCTTGTCATGTCCCAGCCCACATGTTCAAGGGCACTGGATCATTTGTTGGCATCTCTCAAAAGGAAGTCCAGGAGGTACATTCAATTCCTATCCACCCAGATGGAGTGGACACAAGTAAAACAGGACTTCTACACAAGGGGAGGCATGCCCTGGGTCATGGGTGTCATAGACTGCACATATGCGCGCTTAAGAGCCCCTACACATGAGGGACATCTCTACATCAACAGGAAAAATTTCCACTTTATCAATGTACAGATGGTGCGTGATGCTAACATGAGGATAACCCATGTTTGTGCCTTCTGCCTGTGGCAGTTGTCATGACTCCTACATCCTCAGACCCTCCTCTGTCCACAGGGACTTCAACAAAGGATAGCTTTGCGTGAGTCAACAAACCAAACATCTATATCCACAGGTGCACTCACATGACTGTAAACACAGATTAGCATGGTCAGGACAAACAAGTAGTATTTCCCTTAGACAACATCATCCACATAACATGTGGTCCCTGTCTCATGATGTCACTCTCTTTCTAGAGGTGATGCTGGGTATGTGTGTAAACCGTGACTCCTCACACCACAACCAAATCTTCAAACATCTTCACAGGAGCGCTACAATGAGGTACATTGCATTAGTGAAAAATAATTATTTCACTGAAATGGTCTTCTACATGTGCTTGGTTTGCAAGCACACGTAGAAGACTGTTTCAGTGAGTTAATTCTTTTTCACTAAAGCGATCGCGGCTCTGCTGCAGAGCCGCCTGATGAAAGTCAGACCGGATATCCCTGCAGTCAGTACTTCAGGGAAGGGGGAGGGAGGGGGGAACTTTGCCTTCGGTTATCTCTCGAACCATAAAGGTTTGAGAGATGAACCTGGGGGCTATTAAATTATTTTGCAAATAACGTACACATAGAACCTTCTGGAAGCATTGTGAATATATCCAAGCACAATCCTGCTGTCTGTGTAAAACTTCACTTAATGTTTCAATATCCAGTTCATCAATGATCAAGTCTGCCATCTCAACTGCTAAGACAGCAGCACAAAGCTCTAAGCATGGAACAGTATGAGCAGGATGTGGAGCAAGTATAGACTTTCCCATGATAAATCCAACATGACTTTGTCCTTCAATGTCAATCACTCTTAGGTAGGCTACAGCTGCTATGGCCTTAGTGGATGCATCTGAGAAGACACACAGTTCTCTTCTCTGCATAGCAGACAACGAAACAGGGACATAGGACCTTTGGATGGTAAACTGTTCAAGTTCTATCAATGAGTCCCTCCTCAACTTCCACTGTATTTCTTTCTCATCAAGGAGACGTGTTTCCCATTCACATTTTCAATAGCAAATTATCTCATAGGAGCCTTACCTTGCATGGTGATGGGGATAAGAACCCTAGGGGGTTGTACAGGCTGTTGACCATGGACAAGACACCTCTTCTCATGAACAGCTTCTCTTCTATGGATACACAGAATGTGAAACTATCGTTTTTCAGATCCCAACTGAGCCATAAGCTTCTTTGAAGGGGCATTGAATCTACTCCTAGATCCAGGTCCTTGAGGTCTTTTGCATGGTTGTCTGAGGGAAACACTTCCATTACATTGCTGCTGTTGGGAGCTATCTTGTGCAACCTTACGTTAGACTCTGCTAACATTTCTCTTGTTCTTTTCAGGATGTCAATAGCCTCTTCATCACTGAAGAATGAGGTAAGTCCATTATCTACTGTATGTAAAAATTTCTCATGACAAACTGTTCCGCATCTGTGCCTTACTCTTCTTCACCCTCCTGAGCTGGTCGCCTCAGGCTGTAGATAGCCACAGCTGGATAGAGGTTGTTCCCAAACACGTGCACCTTCATTCTGTATTCTGTAATATCTTTGTTGAAGCAGTAGAATATTTGATGTACATCTACTGTTACTGCAACAAGTTATTTTCGGAATCTTAAGAGGACTGCGAGGAGTGTGTTGTTCTGTTCAGGTCCACAGAGGAGGACATCGTTAAGGGAGATGCCTTCATGCTTTGCACTGGAGTCGATTACTACTTGTATCTGTCCTGGTTTCTGAGGATGATACAATCCAAATATTGTTAAGTACCAACATTCTTGTTTCTCTTCCATCAGTGGTGCCTTTCAGCTTGATCACTGTCAAAGATCTTCTGCATGAAATCATGGAAGTGTTCCTTCATATCTGGCTTTCTGTCCAGAGTGTGTCACTTCTTGTCCTCTGATGTTTGGAAGGTGTCGCCGGGGTGAGTGGAAAGCTAGGAGAGCTACCCAGCTGTTTGACTCATCCTTGAAAACTCTGTCCATGATTTCAAGGAAAAGAATATCTTCAACAGATGGTGCTGGTTTGTTATCATCTTGCGTTCTTTTGAAAACTTTGCATCCAAGCTGATCTGCATATTCAGCTGAAAGTATAGCCTCCATGCAACTCTGAACTCTCTGGTGCTGTGTTGAATTTCCAGTCTTCTTTGAATTATATGCTGTTGGTACAGGGACTATGGCATGATGTGCGTCCGTTTTGCAACACGTTTGTTTTGTAGATGTTCACTTTCGCAGGCTTGTGAGCTCTGTTCAGACATACATCACTGATGGTGACCCATCCAAGGTTAAGAAGTTGTGCAAATGGTGGATTGTGTTTCCCATTGTACTGGTTCCCACTGGTAGGGACCTCCATTTTCAACTGGGGATGGGGCAGGTTGTTACACTGTATGGAGTACAATGCGGTCTGTAGGTAAAGCTAAAATCAACTCAAATTTTGTGGGTGATATTCAGCATCTCTCTGAGGGTTTTGGATTCTGTCCGGTATCTGGTCAAAACAAAATTTAGAACACGGGCAAAGCACATGCACCATATCACCTGTTCTCAAGGCAGCTATTATGTTGGAACTATTATCGGCAGACACAAAACCAGCTTTCAAGGACAGGGGTACAAGCCATTCCACTGTTACATGCTCTGATTTATTTAATACATCTATGGCTTTGTTGAACTGTCTCTCAAAAGTCTGCATGCACAAGGTGTCATGCCATTGGTATGGGTTATCCTGCTGCTGTCCTATAGTCTTACTGCCAGAAACAGAGGCAAGATTACTGCAAACGGCTATCACCTGATGCTGCAAGCTATTTATTCTCACTGGTGTTGGAAGAGAAACCCAGTGAGCAGTGTCTCATAGTCTGTACTCTGCCCACTTGTCCCCATATCTGTTGCCAGGTGGATTTCAATGCCATATGAGGTTTCTAGCCTTTGCCCACCACACTAATCACCTGCCTGTACAATTCTGGCAGAGTCATTCTGGAAAAATAAATGCGGCTTGGAGTATGCCAGCGAGGTGCTACACTTGACATCAGTTCTCAAAATCCTCAGTTTTCAGCAGAAGAATATGGCAACATGTTAACTGCCAATATCTTGACAATCTTGCAACTCCACAAATATATTTTAGGATTCTTTTTTGAAGTTTTTGACTTCTTCCCAACAACTCAGTAGGTTGGCAGTACATGGCGAAAGAACCCTTTAACTTATTGTTTTAACAACATGAATAGATGAGGTGGTGGAGGTGGCAGCAACATGTGTGGGCAGTCCATGTTCCCTGTCATCTCTTACAGCAAACAAAGAGTCATACTCCTTTGCAGCAGGTATTATATCAAATGAGCAAACTTCTGGCACACGTTCTGACACATCAACATCACTGCTTCTATAATGTGCCCCAGAGCCCTGGAAGCTTCCTGGTGCTGCTAGTTGTAGCAACTCTGATCTGTAGATGTTGTGTCTCCCAGTCAAGTGCTTCGAATGGGATCTCAGGGAGGAGGTGCCTAGCTGCCTACAGTAGGTATGATCCTGCTTTTGCTCCATTCACATGCTTTTTACACAGACAACAGATAGCAGTGTATTTAGCTTTTGGATCGTGATTATCCTCATACTGTGGACTTCATTGACTGAGGGGTTACTGAGGGACTTCTACTACTACTGGGGCTAGGTGTAGCTACAGCTGTATTACTACTAGGTGTCAAAGATGCTGCACTTGCAATAGCAGCAGAGGTACTCTTCCTAGCTATGGTTGTGGATGTTGATAACCTGTGTTGTTGCTGGTTACTCAACATTGGTGTGTGCGGCTGAGTGGGACTTGGACTTGGAAGAAGTGAAGGTATGGTGAATGAAAGAATGAATGTGTACTTTATGCCATCTTTACTTGTCTATGGTCAGACTTTCCAATAGTTTACAGTTTATAGAAGAGCACAGTGCTCCTTTTCAGTGGTGGAAGATTGAGCTTTTGTCTTTCAGATAACTTTCAGACCATGGCATCATCTCTTTCACTTTCAACTTTATCTGCACCTGAAGAAGAGGGGGATGACAGAGGGGTATATTCTAGTACTATATCATCGCCATCAGTAATTATTAAGTCACTCTTAGCATTGCCCATTGCTTATTCCCACCACTTTAATATTCCTCTAGGATTTTAGAGGTCTAAAACAATGTTCACTTTTGCTCCTACTTTCACGACAGGTATATTTGTGCTTGTTTGTCTCATTGTCAGATGCACTGTCAGTTGATTGAGCTGCTACACCTTCTGACACTCTGCCATAAACACTGTAATGCGACGTGTTGTCATATTTAGTGTTTTTAGATGGTTAATAGTAATGTTGGTGGTGGTCAAATGTTTGGTGGGACTTTGACAAACTGCATCCTCCTCGGGAGGAGAGGAATTGCCATTGTTTATTGCACACTTTACAGCAACCATGACTGTAGTAAATTTTTGGATTGCCACTTGGATTACCCATCACTGCTCCTACTACTCCTGCTCCTACTCCCTTCATTTTCTCCCTACTCCTTGCACATTTTCTGGACATTACTCAACTATTGTGTTTATTTTTATTGTAAATTACACAATAGAACTACTGACTGTCTTGCCCTGGCCCTCCACAAAATAATCTATTTCTTCTAGTATCAGTCTGCCTCAGTCACAGTTGACATCAGGGATCATCTCTCTGTCACCTATCATTTTTTAATTAACTGTTCCCCTCCAATCCCTATCACTATCAACAAAAAACAATACAAAAAAGCACATGCCTTGTTGAACTGCTTCATTCTCAAGACACCAAAACAGAGATAACAGCCAGATTATCACGGTGCCCGTGATTGCTGCGATTCAGTGTCTATCACCTGTAGGGGGCTCCCATTGGCTGTCTGCCTTCAGCCCGCCTCACATTGCCTTTTTAAACTCAGTCTGGGCACCCTCTGGTTGCCCTTTCGTGGTGTCTTTGACGGCATCCATTTCCTCCTTGCTGCAGTAGCTGATTGGGCCTGTTGCTGAGTTCCTGAGTCAACCTGTTCCTGAGTTCCTGCCTGCTTTGTCAGTTCCAGTCCGGTTCTGGTTGTTCTCATCAGTAGCTGATGCTCCTGTTGCCAGTCTGCTTGGCTGCGCTTGATCTGGTTAATCTTCTCTGCTGGTTCCTGTTGTTTCCTGCTTCCAGTTCCTGCATCTGTGGCGACATTGTTCTTCATTTGCTTCGGTGACATTTCCTCCTGTTGGTCCCAGCGTGCGGACGCTGGTTCGCTCCATTTGCCTTGCGGCTCTCATTACAGTCTGTTGGTCCCAGTGTGCGGACGCTGGTTTGCTCCATTTGCCTTGCGGCTCACATTACAGTCTGTTGGTTCCAGCGTACGGATGCTGGTTTGCTCCATTAGCCTTGCGGCTCTCATTACAGTCTGTTGGTCCCAGCGTGCGGACGCTGGTTTGCTCCATTTGCCTTGCGGCTCACATTACAGTCTGTTGGTTCCAGCGTGCGGACGCTGGTTTGCTCCATTAGCCTTGTGGCTCTCATTACAGTCTGTTGGTTCCAGCGTGCGGACGCTGGTTCGCTCCTGTAGCCTTGTGGCTCTCATTACAGTCTGTTGGTCCCAGCGTGCAGACGCTGATTTGCTCCATTAGCCTTGCGGCTCCCATTACAGTCTGTTGGTTCCAGCGTGCGGATGCTGGTTTGCTCCATTAGCCTTACGGCTCCCATTACAGTTTGTTGGTTCCAACGTGCGGACGCTGGTTTGCTCCATTAGCCTTGCGGCTCACATTATAGTCTGTTGGTCCCAGCATGCGGACGCTGGTTTGCTCCATTAGCCTTGCTGCTCACATTCAGTCTGTTGGTCCCAGCATGCGGACGCTGGTTTGCTCCACTAAGCCTTGCGGCTCTCATTCTGCCTGTATATTCCTAACGTAGGGCGCTGGTTTACTCCCTGACTTGCAGTCAGGTTCTTGATGGTTCCGAGTGCGCTGTCCAGTCCTAACAGCATTGATTCCTACAGTATATGGGCATGAGAGTTCTGATTACTGTGAAACCACTTGACCTGGTAACCTCTATATTCCATCTGACTGTCATTATCATCTGACAGTCATTAGGTTACTGTGGTTGTCACCTTCCTTTGGGCTGCCTTGCCCGGTATATTGGTAAGGCCGGTAGAACCTTTCACTTTGCCACCTTAAGGTTGCCTCCCCGGTATTGGCAAGGCCGGTAGAGCCTACTTATTGGTATTCCGTCAGGCTGCCTTGCCCGGTATATTGGTAAGGCCGGTAGAACCGCATACTATTCCATCTTAAGGTTGCCTTACCTGGTATATTGGCTGGGCCGGTAGAGCCTCTTGTTCCAGACTAGCCTGGGTTGCTTTGCCCGGTATATTGGCAAGGCCGGTAGAACCTATTTGCTATTGTCATTATCTGCTATGTATTGTTTGTATGTGTATGAAAACCCTATGGGATTGCCTTTAACTTTTCAATAAAGTTATGTTTTTACCTAAACCTTACGTCTGAGAGTCTTAACAAACCGTGACACAGATCAGGAATTAAAATGTATAACAGCTGCCTGTGTCTTTCCAGTCAGTCAAATTGAATTTTGGGGTATTTGGTATAATTTCCTTTGCTCCCTTCTCACAACCCTAGACTCCATTAGCAAAGAGATCCCAGCCAGTTCAGGAAGGAATTTGGATCACGGCTCCTTTTGTCTTGTCAGTGAGCAACACAGACATTTGAGGTATTTGGGGAAATTCTCCTTTGTGCCATTCTCATACCCCTAGACTTCCCTAGCACAGACATCACATCCAGTTCAACTTGGATCATGGCTGCTTGTGTCTTGCCAGTGGGACACACCAGAATTTTGTTTTTTTTGTGGTAAATCTCCATTGCTCCTTTCTAACCCCCGCACACTAAACTCCCCTAGCACAAAGATAACAGCCAGATCAGGAAAAAACTCGGATAATAGCTACTTATGTATTCCCAGTCAGTCACACATAATTTTAGAGTGTTTGGGGTAGACCTCCTTTGCTCCTTTCTCACACGCCCACAATCCCCTTACACAGAGATCACAGGCATATCAGGAAGAAACTTGGATTATGGCTGCCTGTATGTTCCCAGTCAGTTACAGAAAATGTTTGGGTATTTGGAATTAATATCCTTTGCTTCCTTCTCACACTCTCAGACTCTACTAGCACAGAGACAGTAGCCAGATAAGGACAGAACTTCGATCATAGATGTCTATGTCTTTCCAAACAGACACACAGAATTTTGGGGTATTTAAGGTCAACCTCATTTCTCCCAACCTGTACCCCAGAGTCTCTTGGGGGGTGATGAACCCCACTAGAAGCTGTAATCACTTCCCAGCCAATAGGAGACTGACAATTTATTGTGAACCGAGACTGGCATATAAAAGTCAGTCTCGGTTCAAAATTCCGGCAGTCCGACATGGGCAACGGCCCAAGGGGTCACAAGGATACCTCTGTGCTGATCCAAATGCCTTCAGCCGCCAGTGGTGATGGCGGCAGAGGCAAGGGGGTATATGGATTTTAACTTTACATACATATGGGTACATGAAAAGGAAAAATAATATTTATATTTCATAAGAACATTAAGATGCCAACAAAAGCAACCCTTTGAGCGCCGGAGGGCTACCTCTCCTGTGCTCAAAGGGTTAATAGTAGCATCTTTGTGGGTAATTTTTTAAAGGGGAACTACCACCTCAAATAAAGTTTCCCACGAAGAATTACCCATTTGGCGACTAACTGATCAATAGTACTAGTCTCCAGAATAATTGCCTCCTTATAAAGAATTCCTACTGCTCCCGAGACTGATGGCCCGGAAAACAGAGCAGCCATCTTTGTATAGAGAAGTCTGTGCACCTGTGCTGTCAGTCCCACTCTGCTCTAGTAGGCACTGCTTCTTACCTTAAGGTACTGGAAGGGACTGACAGCACACGCAGATTCTTCTAAAGCTCTGTTTTTTGGCTGTCAGTCTCAGGAGCAGTAGAAATTCTATCTATGGAGGGAATTATTCTGGCAACTAGTTTTTTAAGCACAATTAGGGTTTTCTTTTGATACCACAATTATATGAATACCTCATCGTTTAATTTGATTAAAATAGAAAAAAAGAGCAAAAAAAGAAAAAAAAACATTTTGCATACATTTTCCTGTCAGGATTTGCATACCATTAGTTCATTACAAAAAATACCCCTAAATATATTCATTTGCTTCTCCTGAATGTAAGGCCACCCCATATGCCTAGTATTTCAATCCCTTTTTCACATTTACAAGGTAAATATTACAAGATGGACGCCTTTATTTCCAACCTGTAATTTTTCAACAATTGACATGTGATCTTCATAGCTTAGTTGACGGTGCCAGAACCAAAAATGTCCCACAAAGGTATATGTTTCTGAAAACTAGACAACATAAGGCAATTAATAAGGAGAATCTTGGAGTTTTTTATGCAGCTATTTTTCCGTAAATATTTTTCAAAATTGAAGTAATATTTTGTTTTTTTTTGCAGTTTTCACACTTACATTTCAATATTACTGATGATATCGAGCACGGGATAGTTGAAAATTTAAAAAAATGCATTGATTAGTGTTCTGCTCCTTCTTCTGAGTAAGGCCATATCCCATATGCATAGGTTTCTCAAGGTTTGTGGAAGCTACGGGGCCCAAATTGGAACATGCTCGTTTCCAGTTTCACACTTTGAATCTTCACAGCTTGCGTCACTGGTGCCATGTCTCATTTGAGGCTGTGTACAAGTGCCCCACTTTAAGATTTTCCCCCAAAAGTGTATATTTTTGGAAAGTAGACACCCCAGGCTTTCATTTTGTGTATGTTTTCAAATTTTTTACACAGCCATTTTACCGCCAATCCCTCCTAAAACTTGACGTAAATAAGAAAATCAGCCTTTTTCATACTTTGACTTCAATGTTGATGTGAATTTCAAGCACAGGATAGGTGAAGATTTTTAAAAATTCATTGTTTATTGTTAAGCTCCTTCTTCTGAGTACAGTAATACCCCATATATAGGTGTCTCAAGGCTTGGGGGAGCTACATGGCCCAAATTGGAAAATGTGCTTTTCCAGTTTCACACTTTGAATTTTCACAGTTTGCGTCACTGGTGCCATGTCTTATTTTGGGCTGTGTAACAGTGCTCCACTCTAAGATTTCCCCCCAAAAGTGTATATTTTTGGAAAGTAGAAACCCCAGGCTTTTGTTTTATGTATGTTTTCAAATTTTTCACAGTCATTTTACCATCAATCCCTTGTAAAACTTGACGTAAGTAAAAAAAATCATCGTTTTCACACTTCGACTTCAATGTTGATGTGAATTTCAAGCACGATAGGTGAAGATTTTTTAAAAATGCATTGTTTAGTGTTCAGCTCCTTTTTCTGAGTATGGTAATACCCCATATGCATAGGTTTCTCAAGGTTTGGGGGAGCTACCAGGCCCAAATTGGAACATGCTCTTTTCCAGTTTCACACTTTGAATTTTCACAGTTTGCGTCACTGATGCAATGTCTCATTTGGGGCTGTGTACCAGTACCCCACTTTAAGATTTCCCCCCAAAAGTGTATATTTTTGGAAAGTAGACACCCCAGGCTTTCATTTTATGTATGTTTTCAAATTTTTTACACAGCCATTTTACCACTAATCCTGTGAAAACTTTATGTAAGTAAAAAATTCAGTGGTTTTCACACTTATATTTCAATATTGATGTGGATTTCAAGCACAGGATAGGTGAAGATTTTATAAACTGCATTTATTAGTATTCAGATCCTTTTTCTGAGTATGGCAATACCCCATATGCATAGGTTTCTCAAGGTTCGGGGGAGCTACAGGAACCATTTTTGAAAAAATATTTAATTTTCTTGCTTAACTGGTGCCATGTCTCAGTTGGGGCTGTACAACAGTTGTCTTTAAGATCTCCCCCCAAAAGTGTATATTTGTGGAGTGTAGACACCCCAGGCTTTCATTTTAGGTGTGTTTTCAAATTTTTTACACAGCCATTTTACCACCAATCCTGTGAAAATTTGACTTAAGTAATAAAAATTCAGTATTTTTCACACTTTGACTTCAATGTTGATGTGAATTTGAAGCACAAAATAGGTGAAGATTTTATATACTGCATTGATTAGTGTTCGGCTCCTTCTTCTAAATACGGCAATACCCCATGTGCATAGCTTTCTCGTGGTTTAGGGGAGCTACGGGGCCCAAATTGGAACATGCGCGTTTCCAAGTTCTCTCTTTGAATTTTCAGAGCTTGTGTCACTGGTGCCATTTCTCATTTGGTCTGTGTAACAGTTCTCCACTTTAATATTTCCCTCCTAAAGTGTATATTTTTGGAAAGTAGACAGCCCAGGCTTTCATTTTAGGTGTGTTTTCAAATTTTGTACACAACTGTTTTACCACCAATCAGTCGTAAAACTTGATGTAACTAAAAAAAAACAGTGTTTTTCACACTTAGACTTCAGTGTTGATGTGAATTTCAGCACAGAATAGGTGATTATTTTTTAAACTGCATTGATTAATGTTTGGCTCCTTCTTCTAAGTATAGCAATGCCCTATATACATAGGTTTATCAGCATCTGGGGAAGCTACTGGGCCCAGTTGGAACATGTTAGTTTCCTTTTACAGACATGCCATTTTTACAGCTGTGCCTTGTCTCATTTCGGACTGTTTGGCAATGCTGCTATTAATTTTACCCTCAAGAGTAGAAGAGTAGACAACCCTGTCTTTCATTCTATTTGCATTTTATCCATTTTTTTGCTGCCACTCTATCACCAATCCCTCCCAAAACCTGCAGTAAGAAACACCATTTTTTCACACTTATATTTTAGTGTTGCTCTGGATTTCAATCAGATGATATTTGCAGATTTTTTAAGAGCTTTACATTAGTGGTGAGTTACATCGTCTGAGTATGGCAATGCCCCATCTGCATAGGTTTGCCAGGGTTTGGGGGAGCTTCTGGGCCCAGTAGGGAACATGTGTGTTTCCATTATCAGAGATGGAAAAAAACTTAGGGTGCTTTGCTTCCCATTATATTTTTATAGTGTTAGATCTAAGGAGGTATGTGTTTTTAAAATTAAAAAAACAGGATATCTCAGGGGGAAAAAGTGGCCAAATAATAAAATAAACTTTACAGCACTACTGCATTGTGCCTGCATGGTATTGCTTGAAGCAGTCACCCGTGCAGAGGCCAGGTTTGGAAGGGCAATCAGGACAGTAAGTTGGGGTTTCTCTCCATATTCCCTTGCTGTAGCAAACCCTGCAGTGCTTTTGTGGGGGGTTTCTTTTGGGGGGTTGGGGGATTTTATAAATAAAGTGTACTACCCTGGGTTTTTGTGGAGTTATTTCTGTTGCCCCTTGAATCAAAAATCGTGAAATAAGTTGGAGCTGATACTGCAGACAACTACATTTTAGAGAGGGGTTTGCCAATTTGAAAATTAAAAAAGAATTCTATACTGCAGTCTGCATCATGTAAATGGCAACCTTTTTGTACCATACCTTACACTTTCGCATGGTGAGGTACTGCTGCATGAGTTGATCACACAGATCAACTCCCCCCCATGTGCTTATTGTAGTCTTTGATGCAGACTGGCTTTTTTAGTACCCCCCCCTTCTGCTATGAACAGAGACTGCCACAGTTTTGTCCTCATGCATGGTGGAAAGCTGTATACTTCTTTTTTGTCTTTAAACGTAACTGCCAGCAGCTCTTCTTGGCACAAAGCTGAGGTTGTCCCACTTTTTAGTTTTTTTGCTACCAGTTCTTTGGGCATCTCCCTGCAATTGTGCCTGACAGTGCCTCAAGCCACGTTGTCAAAATAAAAAAGTGTCTTAAATAAAAGGGGGCTGGTATAGTAGTTGTCAACATATAAATGATATGCTTTATTTAACAAGGGGTAAATTAGATCCCAAACAGTTTTCCCATTTGTTTCCAGAGATTCAGGGTAACCAGTAGGGTCAAGTTGGCTGTCCTTGCCCTCGTAAATTCGAAAAGCCTGGGTATAGCCTGTGGCACTTTTGCACAATTTATAAAATTGAACGCCAAATTTGGATCACTTGGAGGAGATGTATTGCTTGAAACCTAACCTAACTTTATATTTCATAAGGGATTCATCTATATGTGTTTTTTGGGGGTATATACTTGGGCAAACTTTTTCTGTAAATTATTTATTAGGAGCAAATTTTGAACAGAGTCATACTGGGGGTGTTCTTTTGGGAGGCACAGGGTATTATCACTAAAGTGCATAAAGCCCAAAATAATTTTGTATGTAGTCCTGGTCATTGTTTTGGCAAATTTAGGGGTATAATATATGGGGTTTTTACTCCAGTATGATCTAATACTTGGTTTTTTAACCATCCCCATTGTCATTGTAACGGCCCAGAATTTCTTAAATTCTAAAAGGTCTGTGGGTTGCCGTATTTCTTCCATGGAAACGAACACTGATGGGTTGGCGGCAATATATTGGGCTGCATATAAATTTGTTTGAGACACAATTTCCCCCAAGATTTCTTCCCCCAAAAATAAATAAAAAAACTGAACATGGGTAAATCCTGCCACATCAACTTGAATTCCTGGGTTGCCTGTAAATTCAGGAATTTGTTGGCATAAATTGGCTGATGATACCCATTTATCAACAGGAGTGGCAGTACTTGTGGCAGGTCTTGGGGCGATACTTATGGCAGATCTTGGGGCAGCTCTTGAGGAATTTCTTAGGGCAGCTCTTGGGGCATTTCTTAGGGCAGCTTTTTGGGAAGGTCTTAAGGCAGCTCTTGGGGCATTTGCCGGGGCAGCTCTTGGGGAGGTTGCTGGGGCAGCTTTTAAGGCAGTTGCTGGGGCAGCTCTTGGAGCAGTGCGTCTTTTTTTGACAGATGGCCCTGCATCATCACTTGAGCTGCTCTCACTCTCAGAAAACTGAGTGATATCGAAGTCTGACGCAGTGTTTGTGGCTTCTGAGTCAGATGCCAAAAAGGAATACGCCTCTTCTAAATTGTAGCTCCGCTGCATTGTACACACCTATTCTAAACTAAATAAATTACTAACTTCTATACCTAACTATACCTAACTCTCACCCCAAACGGTCACTATTCCTATGATAGATTTAACCCTATGTCTTACCCTAACACATGTATTCCTTGAACCTACCCAACCCAACTACCTATCTAAACTAGCTTATAATATAAAATCAATTTTTAAATAAAATAAACTCTTTTTTTGTAAGATGGAGGGAGGCAAAGAGATGTGACAGGGACAGTATTTTATAAATACTGTCCCTGTCATTCTGCTTCTGCAACATGAGATTCACTAATCTAGCGAATCACATGTTGCAACAATGTTTCTACTGGCTGTAACTAAGTGCCCCGGTATCGGAGCGCTTACTTACAGCCAGCCCATGTTATCCCATCGCTCCGTGCGGCGGCGATGGGATAGTTTAACTAATGACGGTCAAGGACCGTCATGGGTCCTTAACTGGAATCTACCCATGATGGTCCTTAACAGTTTATAGAAGAAAAAACACTAAAGTTATTTTTATTTTAAAGCAAGAAACAAGTAGAGAAGAAAGAAGATCAGAAGAAAGAAAAGAAGACTGAAGAAATGAAGACAGAAGAGAAGAAAGAAGGAAAGAAAAATTAAGACGCCAGAGAGCGGATGACAGGTAAGTGTTAGATTTCTCACTAGTTTTAGTGCACTTTGCTTTTTTTTCCTTTGATGTTCTCACAATTTGCGCTATTTAGAGTGAGTTGTGGGAGCAAAAAACAATAACTAGAATGTTGCCAAAATGTAAGTTTTGACCAACAATGCACTTTTTGCCATGTACCTCTCCAGCAATAGAATAGCTAGGGTACATGGTTGATTTTTTTTTTGCGTTAGTGATTTTACTATAACCCCCGGTTTTACCGGTGGTAATAGTATTGAGCCCACAGTCAGCTGCTGCAAGAACCAATAATAAACTATCATGCATAAAAGGGTATTAATGCACAGGAGGAGAGTATAATTCTTTACTGTACAGCCCAAGTGCCAGTACATCTTAACCCCTTAACGACCCATGATGTACATGTACGTCACTAGGTGGATGTCCCTAAAGAACCAAGGATGTACATGTACGTCATGGAATTCTGGGCTCCCCATGCAGCTGCACGCCATTTGGGGATTCTGGAATCGGATCAGCAAAAAAAAGTGACAGCCATGTGCATGCACGACCAGTCCTTAAGGGGTTAAACAGAAGGCACAAAACAATGAAAATGATCATAACAAAAAAGTTTAAACATGAAAGAAAGACACATATAAATCATAATACAATAAAGGTTAAGCCAAATGTTTGGCTCTATGTGCACTGAGTATCCTCAAACATATTGAAAACTGTCAGGTAAGTGAAGTGAGCTATAGCACTATATACTAAAACAAAGACATATATGTGGAATGCCAGAGCAAGAGAAATAACCTAACCCACAACGAAAAGTTCAGTCCACCCGGCAGATACATGTTCCTCCCAAAATGACAAAAACAAAACTTATATTGAAATCACAAATAATAATGACATTTTAAATATGTGGCCACAATAGAATGCAGAAATATTGGCATGATAGTTTCGTCTTCCATAGTAAACAACAGAATGTAAAAAAAAATACGGAAAAAGTTGATGTTGTTGAATGGTATTGAAGAATGGATGAACTGAAGCCTAATAAATGATGAATTAAATGAAGATACTGTAGAATACAAAATATTGTATCTCAAACCAAATGGAAGATGCATGAAACAAATGAATTGCAGTCCAAATAAGGTGAATAATAATGATGTTGAAGCCAAATATCTGTGATTTCATATAAAGCACCAAAGTATTTATGAATTTTATATGTTTCCACTGCATTAAGGGTAGGCAAGCAGGGCTATGATATTTTTCACTAAAACTTTTAAAGGGAGGCGGAACAAAGTGAAGATGGTATTTGTGATCACAAACTCTCTATTGTTTGCAGATATTGTATCAGTTACGACCACCCTCTTCACTTAGAAAATGTAACAAAGTGTTAGTCCCAGCTTGAACCTGCAAATGCACACACCTTTTCTTGCAAATATGTTGGTATAAGTCACTCTGGCATTCTTTGCTTATATACCACATAAATCCATAAATGTAAGGAATAGGGTTGGGCGAAAATATTTGCCTCAAACTGAAATCATGAATAATGGCACTTCCCGCCTGGCTAATAATTTCCCACGAAAACTGCAGTTTTTTCTCTTAGCTCACTCCATTGAAATCAATAGAACCATTGAAATGACACACAACACATAGAAAATATTTTATTTCCCAAAGGCATATTGTAAAAGGGGCATGAGGTTGCCTGTGTTGGCAGAGTGTGGGGAAATAATCAGTTGAACAGGGAATGTTTGTTTTGGTGGGGTTGTTCACTGGAAATGGAGGGCAGTTAATAAAAAAATCTTACCCCCCCATAAGACATAGTATAAAAGGGGTCTGAGGAGGGTGCCTGTGTTGGTGGGTGGAGTCTGGGGAAAGAATCAACTGAATAAAACATTTGTATTTGGGGGGTTTCTTGACTGGTATTGGGGGGACAGTTAATAAAAAAAAATCAATAAAACAAAATAAGACATTGTTATGTGATAGAGAGAGGAACCCCCTGACATAAACTGGCACTGGGGTGGCAAAAAAAATTGTTTTATTGTAGGACCAACAACAGCAGGAACATGGTTAATGGATGATGAATGTTCCACTTGCCACAACTAGCTCCAGTGATGTACCTGAGGAAGTAACAGCACCATCACTAGCCCCCACTACATCTGATATATGTGTTGCTACTGCTGGTAAGTGGAGCCTGTCCTAGTAATTCTGCATCATTTGTTGACCCCATTCCCACTGTGTCAGGGGAGGGTTGGCAACTTGTGGCCCAGGGGGCAAATTCAGTCAAGTGGCCCATTTCTATATCACTCAAGCCCACTGTCCAAGCCGACCCCCTTTTGTTAATTTTAAAATTGGCATTAATGTTGTGAAGTAAGGCAATTGATACCACATACCTTATAGCTGAAACGAGGCTACACTAGTGTGCTCCTACAAAGCTTACAATTTAAGTAATGCTACACTAGTTATACTATAGAGCTTACAAGGGAATGGGTTATGCTACTAATGTAGCTCATTGGGATTGTTCCTCTGTGGTGTCATTTGTGTAGCTCCATTTCAATTGTAAGCTCTATGTTATCACTAGTGTAGCTCCATTCACAGCAGCAATTGGGAGATTTAGTGAGGAGCAGTGGCCCACCAGCCCAGACATATGACCGGCCCAGGGGGCAATTGCCCCCCTGCCCCCCAGGCCAGCCCTCCCCTGCACTGTTTCCACAGTGGTCTGTGGCACACTAGCTTGCTCCTCAGCATCCTGCTGCCCTTGCAACTCAGCAGCAGCAGGAGTTAGAGCAGTTGCAAATTCTGCAAATTTCCAAACGCTCACTGCTGGTTGGAGGAGGTGACAAGCAATTGTTCTGTGCTAGATAGGCATCCATTGCTTTTTTGAAATCAGTTGCATTATCTCCAAGTACAACATTCCGAGGCAAAGAATTACATAGCTTTACTGCCCTTACTGTAAAGAATCCCTGCCTTTGTTTTAGTCGAAAGCGCCTTTCCTCTAGTCTTAATGGATAACCTCTTGTTCTTATCTCAGCTCTTTGCACAAATAATTAATTGGCTAGTTCTTTGTATTGACCTTGAATGTATTTGTAAATGGTAATCATATGACCCCTTAGACGTCTCTTCTTTAATGTAAACAAACCCAGTTTGGCTAGTCTCTCTTTATAACTCAGATCCTCCAATCCCTCTATCAATTTTGTCACATATCTCTGCACCTTTTATTAGTTCAACACTGTCTTTTTTTAGAAGAGATGCCCAAAATTGTACTCCATATTCTAGATGAGGCCTAACCAAGGATTTATACAGAGGTAGGATGATATTAACATCCCTTGCATCTACACCACTTTTTATGCAGGCTAGTACCCTATTTGCTCTTGCAGCAGCTGAGTGCCTCTGCACACTACTGTGAAGTCTATTGTCTATCAGCACTCCTAAATCTTTCTCTAAGGAGGATTCCCCAAGTTGTTTCCCATTTAGTGTATATGTAGCAAGTTAGTTTCTACAACCCAAATGCATAACCATACATTTATCTACATTAAATGTCATCTGCCACTTTTCTGCCCATTCACTCAGTTTATCTAAATCCTTCTGCAGAGAAAAACATCCAGGTCTGTATGTATTTCCTTACATAGCTTAGTGTCATCAGCAAATATTGATATGCTACTTTCAGTTCCCACTTCTTGACCATTAACAAACAAATGAAAAAGCATTGGGCCCAGGACTGAACCTTGTGGAACCCCACTTACAACAACTCTCTGCCATCTATCATTTAACCAGTTCTCTATCCATGTACAGATAACACCGCCCAAACTGAAGCCTTTTAATTTATGCAGTAACCTGTTGTGAGGCACTGTATCAAAGGGTTTTGCAAAATACAAGTAAACTATATCAACAGCAATTCCCTTGTCCAAATTACTACTTACTCTTTCATAAAATGGAAGTAAATTAGTCTGACATGATCTGTTCTTCATGAAACCATGCTGATTTCTACTAATGATATTGTTTGTCTTCACATAGTTCTGAATACTGTCAGTTAATAACCCTTCTAGTATCTTACCCACAATGGAAGTCAAGCTCACAGGTCTAAAGTTTCCTGGTTTGGATCTTGCTCCCTTTTTAAACAACGGAACTACATCAGCTTTCCTCCAATCACAGGGCACTATGGCTGATGAAAGTGAATCAATAAATATTAACTATAATGGTCTTGCTATTACTGAACTAAGTTCCTTAAGTACCCTTGGGTGTATACCATCAGGTTCAGGAGCTTTATTCACCATAATCCTCTCCAGTCTCTTTTGGACCTCGTCCTCAGTAAGCCATGTAAATAATGGAGGAAATTCTGTCATTTTGCCAGTTTGCCCATAGCCCATCATTGCTGCTTCCTTTGTATATACTGAAGCAAAGAATGTATTTAGGGTGTCAGCCATAACCTTATCCTCGCTAATTGATTCACCTGTCTCAGTTCTAAGAGGACCAATATAAACCTTAACTTGTAGAATTGTTTAGGGTTTTTCTTGCTCTCATTAGCAATATTTCTCTCATTTTCAATTTTAGCTGGCTGAATTGCTTGTTTGCAAATTTTATTAAATGCTTTATATTTTTTAACTGATGTGTCTGACCCGTTTGACTTAAACACTTTAAAAGCCTGTTTTTTATTTCTTATTTCTTTGCAAACCTCATAATTTAGCCACAGTGGTTTCCCTTTACTCCTCTTGTGCTTATTCCCCAATGGTATATATTGACGTGCATATTTGTCTAAGAACATTTTAAATACATTCCATGATTCTTATGCATTTTTATCTTTGAAAATTACATCCCACTGAATATCCTTTAATACTTCTTTTAGCTTTGAAAAATTAGCCATTTTAAAATTTAATGTTTTAGTTAAACCCTTGCTATTGGGTTTCTCATAACAAATTTCAATGGATACCATATTGTGGTCACTGCTACCCAAATGTTCCCTTATTTGTACATTGTTTATTGTGTCGGAATTGTTTGAGAGTCAAGCAAGGCCCCTTTTCTAGTTGGCTTCTCTACTAGTTGGGACATAAAATTATCATTTATCATCCTTAAAAAATTATAAATTATCATTTACCATACTTAAATAATGAAGCAACTGATCTGTGCTTCTGCTGGTGGTGGAGGTATTATTGCTGTGGTGACAATTCTGCCATCCTCAGGATCATGTTCATGGACAATGCCATGGGGGAAGGGGGCTTCCAGGGTCAGGGGAATGGTGTGGGCTCCCTTAACTGCTAGTCTAAATGCTCTTAATCGCTTCCCCTACCACTCTCCTAATACTAGTCCCACAGGCTGCTTCACCATCACTGTTACTACTACTACTATTACTAATGCCAACCACATCAATTTCAGCCTCTGAGTCTTCCTCCTCACAGTCACTATTAATAGGAGGATATTGATTACCCCCTCCTTCACTCCTAACCCTAACAAGCTGCTGAACCTTAGTACTAGCACTGGCGGTACTGCTTGGGGATGGCAAGTGTGACTTAAGGTCCCCTGCTGTCACACTTGGTATCATCTTCTCCTTCCTCCCCTCCTGAGTATTAAAAGACACACTAACAACAGCTTCAGCACTGGTGGCAGCAGCTTCAGCACTGGCAGCAGGTATAGCACTGGTGGAAGCAAGGGCAGTACTTGCAGCAGGCACAGCACTGGTGGTGGCACTGGCAGAAGGGGCAGCACATCTGACAGCCAGCACAGCACTGGTGGCAGCAGGGACAGTACTGGCAGCAGGCACAGCACTGGTGGTGGCACTGGCAGCAGGGGCACCACATCTGACAGCAGACACAGCACATCTTACAGCAGGTGCAGTACATCTGGCAGCAGGCACAGCATGTCTTGCAACAGACAGCTGACCTGTCCTGCTCTCACTACTAATACTACCCTTTTGTTCCTCCATTGACAGTAATTTCCCCAATTTCAGACCCTATGGGTGATTTAAAGGGACTGGCCAACATTGCTTCTGTAGTGCTCACTTCCTCCTCAGACTCGGACTCAGTGGACACATATTGGTCCTTCCAGTTCCTCCTTTTATTATTTTTAATCCTGCTCATAACGATAGCAGTCACTATGAACTTCTCTTGCCTCCATTTTGCCTATAATCACAGCAGAACAGCACAGCACATCTACCTCGCTCTATAGTTGCTTCTATTGTGTTTGACTTCTGCAAATATGTCACGTTTTTATAGCGAAAAGGCGAAAACCACGTAAATCAATGGGCGGAAACTTTCTAGCCATCAAAAAATTGGCTAAAAATTTTGGCCAGTTGGTGAAAAATGCAAAGATTTTAATTGCAGTTTTTAAAGGGGATTTTCCTATGAAAACGTGGCTTTTGTGGAATTTCCCATGGGAACATAGCAAGAGATTTGAGCCAAACCTAGTGGTTAGCAAGTCAAATTTACTTAATAAAGACTGTAAGTGCAATATTTAATTATCTCCGCATTAATAAATTCCTGCTATCAATCTATGGTGTAAAGGATCATATACATTTATAAATACAGCTGTAACATAAGCATCTAATAATTAGCATCCGACCACCTCACGCTAGTCGAGCTCTCTTTGTTGATTCGGGGCACTGTGTTCTTAATAGGCACACAATATTTAAAGTGTAGCCTTGTGTGTTTGTCTTTTCATCTTTTAATTGAACTAAATAAACATCATATTTTATGAGTCCAAGTCTTTATAGTTCTACTGAACTGGTCTTTTTCAGATAGGAAGATCAATCTTGAGGAAGTGGGAATGTTCCTATTTTACTCATTGGTGGTTTTTCCATTTGAGTAGTTTTCTTGTTCTAATGATTATAAATAAACTTGCGGTATACAAATACATATAACTGTTAATTTATTTGCACTGTAGATATTGGATACATGTAACAATATTCATACTAGGAATTACTCATGGCTAGATTTAGTGATTATTTAACCAGGATTAAATGTAAAGTTATCTCTTCTTACTTAAAAAATCCACTGTGTGTTGTTTTTCTGTTCTTTTGTTCCATGCCCTTTGCTCCTTTGTTCTTTTTCCTTTTTGCCCATGTCATTGAAGTCTCTGATCCTGGTATGTGTATTCTGTCTCACTTTAGTTTATCCTGTCCTGTCTCCTCCTATCCTTTGCCCATATCTTGTGTCAGATGAGATAGATTGCTGGATGTAATTCATTCTCATCCTCTGCTGTGTGAAAAATATAATCAGACCTCACATTTCCCCCTAAGCCATCTTCCCTGATCCTCTTATGAATATGCCGAAGAATTGTAACCAACAAACACATTGTCAAGAGCAGCCTATCCTATGCCCCTAAGGAATTCCCTCCTCCTGATCAGGAGATTCTGATGGCAATTCCCATGTACGTAACAGATTCATGAAAAATTCCAACTGTATTATATCTCTTCTAGAAAAATTATGCTGTAAGCATTCTCAGGAAAAAATTACCTGTGCCATTGCAATGAATGCAATTGTGAAGCAGGTATGCTGTGTAGAGATGGGCAAAAGTTTTCTCCTCAAAAGCAAAACAGTAGAAAAATGGCACTTTCCACTTAGGGAGAAATATTTAAAGAAAAGTGCATTTTTTTCACTTTTTGTTCTAGCTCATTGCATTGAAATCAATATAAAGACAGAATGTATCTCCACAACGTGACAAGTTTCTTTTCTTTTCCCGCAGGCATATAAAAGGATGTCAAGTTTTCACAACATGCCATTCTGTGTTTGTGAGACAAAGAGAAAACATCACATTTTTAAGCTAGAAAGACAGGCTAATAAAGTGGAGTTGAAGCTTAGTTTAGGAAGTTTTGTAAACAGCAAACATGTTCTATGTATTAGTTGAATAGTGGGGACTCTGCAGGACAGGAAAGGAGAAAGGAATTTGACTCCAAATACCCCAAAAATTCAGTGTGAGTGACTGAGAAGACACAGGAAGCCGTGTTCCAAGTTTCTTCTTGATCTGGCTGTTATCTCTGTCCTATGGAGGTCTGGTGGGTTTGAGAAGGGAGCTAAGGATGTTTACCCCAAATACACCCCCAAACTTTATGTGACCGAGTTTACATAGGCAGCTGTGATCTAGATTCCTCCCTTAACTGACTGTGTCAGGGGAATATGAGTGTATGAGCAATGGAGAATTACTCCAAATACCGCAAAATTCAGTGTGACTGACTGCGGACACACAGGCAGAGGTGATTCAAATTTCTTTGTGATCTGGATGTTATCTCTGTGGCAGTAGAGCCTTGGAGTGTGGAGTGAGCAAAGGTGTTTTACCTCAAATACCCAAAATTTTGTGTAACTGAGTTGACAGAGGCAGCTGTGATCCAGGTTCCTATCCAGGGGGTATGAGAAGGGAGCAAAGGATAATTACCCCTAATACCCAAAAATTCTGTGAGACTAACTATGAATTAACTAGGAACACACAGGCAGAGGTGTTCCAAGTTTCTTCCTGCTGTGGGTGTTATATCTGTCGTAGGGGAGTCTGCTGTTGTGAGAAGGGAGCAAAGTAGGTTTACTCCAAATACCCCAAGATGTTGTGTGATCAAGAAAACACAGGCAGATGTGATCCAAGTTTCTTCCTAGTCTTGCTGTTATCTCTGAGATAGTGGAGTTTAGGGGTGTGAGAAGGGAACAAGGGAGATTTATCCCAAATACACCCAAATTCTGTTTGACTGACTGGGAAGACACAGGCAACCATGATCACATTTCTTCCTGATCTGGCAGTTTTCTCTGTCCTAGGGGAGTGTGAGGATGAAACAGTTGAACATTGAATGTGTTTGTTTTTTTCTTCCCATTGATTGGGATAAGGATAACAGTTAATTAAAAAATAAATAAGAAACAATCAATATTAATAGGGACAGGGACCATGATGTGAGCTGTGACCGAGAAAGTCTAATACCAGATGAGAGAGTATTTTGTAGAGATAGCAGACAAAATCAGTTTTATTGTGTACTTTACAGTATACATCACACACAGTAATTGTCTAGGAAGCAAACAGAGGGTATGGGGGAATGAGAAAGGATAAGGAGCACTGCAGAGATGTGTGAGTAAAGTGGTAGTCCAAAAACTGACTGCAACTATGGTTGCTGCAGCATGTGCAATAAATGATGGTGATTCCTCTCCTCCCTAGGAACATGCCCTTTGTCAAAGTCCCACCAAAAGTACCACCAGCACCAGTACTATTAATAAAAATCTAAAAGCACTGAACAGAACAACGAGTAGTATTCCAGTGTTGATGGCATAATGTAAGAAGGTGTAGCAGCTCAGCCAACTGCTGCATCTGTGAGACAAACAAGCACAAAAACACCTGTTCTGAAAGTAGTAGCTAACGCTGTGAAAATCTCTCAAAGGGGAAATGTAAAAAGAAATAGTTTGTGACCTCTGAAAGCCTAGAGAAATATATAAGTAGTGGGAAGATGTGGCAGGTGATGCTGAGGATGACCAAATGACTGATAACGATGATGTAGATCTATAATATATCCCTCAGAATTGTATTATTCAGATACAGATGAATCTGAGAGTGAGAGAGAGATGATGACATGGACAGAAAATTAGCTGAAAGGCAATGGTTCAATCTTCCACCACTGAAAAGGAGCACTGTGCTTGTCTATAAATTGTCTGTCATAGTTAATGGCGGTAGAAGGGACATACTGACTAGCTCAGAAACCCAATTCTATGCCTTTATTTCAGAGGTTTAGAGAGTTTATGAATGCCATGCATAGATGAATCCAGAGGAAGAGACAATCCACTTCTCCTAATGCAAGTACAACAGTAGACTCTGCACTCATCAAACTTGAAACAATAAGTATATAAAGTGATTTTTTTATTCAAAGATGCATTAAAAAGTAGATCACATCGGAGAATGTGATGTACTTTTTAATGCATCTTTGAATATAGAAATCATTTGGAGTGTGCTTGTCTTTCTCCGATGTAATCTACTTTTTAATACATCTTTGAATACAGAAATCATTTTATATACTTAATGTTTCAAGTTTGATGAGTGACAAGTCTACTGTTGTATAAACTGTTTGAGAAAACAATTGGAAAGTCCTGTACATGCAAAGATGTCACAAAACACACACATTCATCCTGTCAGTCATCATCTGGATCATCGCAGCATTCAAGTCCAATTTCCCGCTCACCCACATACAATAATAGTGTTGAGTAACCAACAACAAAACAGGTTATCAAAATCCACAGCCTTAGCTTTGAAAAGTGCCTCTGCTGCTGCTGGAAGTGCAGCACCTGTTACACCTAGTAGTATTATAATATCAGTAACATCTATCCACAGTGATAGTAGTAGTAGTAGTAGTAGTAGTAATAGTAGAAGTAGTAGCAGCAGCCTCTCAGGAAATCCACAGTCTATAAAGACCACAGTATGGAGATACTTCACTGAGGATCCAATAGATAAACATGTTGCTATCTGTTGTCTATGTAAGAATCATGTAATCAGGGGGCAAGCAGTCTCACACCTAGGCACCCTGTAGTACAAATACAGGTCTAACTGGGAGATACGCCATCAACAGGTCAGAGGTGTCATAACAAGCAGCAACAGAAGTACTCCTAAATGTTCCCAGGGCACTGGGTAAATAATAGAAGTGTTGTTGCTGTGTCAGAGATTGTGCTAAGATTTTCTGCTCCTACTGCAGAGAAGTATGACTCTGAGTTTGTTTTCAGGCTTAGGGCACCATATCAATACATCCACTGGGGACTTTTTTCTTTTCAATTGCTGCATTGGCTCACAAAAGATCCAGTAAGGGACTTTAGATAGAAAAAGCTGGGTCTTAAAATGTCAGCAATAAAGTAAGTCCCTTATCTGATCTTATTGGCTAATGTAGTCAATTGAATTGAAACTTGTGGCATGTTTTTTAATTTTAATGGGCTGAAACACCTCTTACTTAAGCAGCCGGCAAGGGTTTCTTTTGCCAGCATTTTTTCGCAGCACAGGTAACTGATTTGCTTACCATGCTTGAAAAAATGCAGATGCCTGTTTTTTTTTGGCTTTGGAGGTTATTGAATCGAGCCCTATCTGTGGAAATAGATTATTTATACCAATATAAAGTACTGTGCAAAAGCTTTAGGCAGGTGTGAAAAAATGCTGTAAAGTATGAATGCTTTCAAAAATATACATGTTAATAGTTTATTTTTATCAATTAACACAATCATAGTGAGTGAACAAAAGCAATATCTAACTCAAATCAATATTTGGTGTCATCATCACCCTTTGCCTTCAAAACAGCATCAATTCTTCTAGGTATACTTGCACACAGTTTGTTAAGGAACTCGGCAGGTAGGCTGTTCAAAACATCGTGGAGAACTAATCACAATTCTTCTGTGGATTTAGGCAGCCTCGGTTGCTTCTCTCTTTTCATGTATTCCCAGGTAGACTCGATGATGTTGAGATCTGGGGTCTGTGGGGCCATACCATCACTTGCAGGTATGTTCTTCTTTACTCTGAAGATAGTTCTTAATGACTTTGGCTGCATGTTTGGGGTTTTTGTCATGGTGCAGAATATATTTGGGGCCAAACAGATGCCTCCCATATGGTATTGCATGATGAATTCTGACCAAATCCCCAACTCCATTTGCAGAAATGCAGCCCCAAACTTGCAAGGAACCCTCCACCATGCTTCACTGTTGCCTGCAGACTCTCATTCTTGTACTGCTCTCCAGACTTTGGTGAACAAACTGCCTGCTGTTACAGCCAAATATTTAAAAATTTGACTCTTCAGTCCAGAGCACCTGCTGCCATTTTTCTGCAACCCAATTCCTGTGTTTCCGTGCATAGTTGAGTCACTTAGCCTTGTTTCCACATCAGAGGTATGGTGTTTTTTTCCCATGAAAACCACTTCTGACCAGACTTCTCTAGATGGTAAATAGGTGTATCAGGATATCACTGTTTTCTGCCAGTTCAGAGCTGATGGCACTGCTGGTCATCTTCTGATTGCAAAGGAAAGCATGATGTGTCTTTCACCAAGTTTCTTTGGACGTCCACTGTGTCTACATTTCTCAGCGTTGTTTGTTTCATTGTGCTTCTTCAAAAGTGCTTGGACAGCACATCTGGAGACCCCTGTCTGCCTTGAAATGTCTGCCTGGGAGAGACCTTGCTGATGCAGTATAACTACTGTCTGTCTTGTTGCTGTGCTCAGTCTTGATATGGTGTATGACTTTTGACATTAAACTGACGTCAGCAACCTCACCTTGTTAGCTGAGTTTGGCTGTTCATCACCCAGTTTAATTCTTCCTACACATATGTTTCTGTTTGATAATGATTGTGTTTCATCCCACATATTAAACCGATGATCATTAGCACATTTTTAATCATACACCTGACTATGCCTAAAAAATCTCTGACTTTGTGCAAGTATGCCTAAAAGAATTGATGCTATTTTGGTGGCAAAAAGTGATCACACCAAATATTGATTTGATTTAGATATTTCTTCTGTTCACTCACTATCATTTTGTTAATGGATAAATATAAATTATTAACATGTCTATTTTGAAAGCATTCTTACTTAACAGCAGTTTTTCATACCTCCTAGAGACATTTTCACAGTATTGTATATACCAAGTGCTTCCTTTCCCATTTTGATGGGCAAAACAAAATATGATGAGGGCATTCATCAACAAAGGTCTATGTAAAACTGAGCTATGTTTAATTTACAGCATTAAGTTATAGATGATTAAACTGAGATAAACTCTCCATTGAGAGAAATTATAATTTCTATGATAATCTATTAAGCCTCTTTAGTTGACTACATGGACTCCATAGAATAACTGAAAAATTGGTTACCTTCTTTCACTGTATAGTATTTCTCATCTTCATCTCCATCAGGTCTTTCATCCTGTGACTGAATCTTTTTTTTAACTTGGAAATATCCCCCCCCCCTTTCTATATGAAACTCGCCATATACCTCCTGAATTTCTTCTGGTCAATACAGAGCTCACACCTCAATACACACAAAAAATATTTGCTTAAATGTTCCTATGAAAACCACATAGACTAGGTGCAGCCTCTCCCTTATTTGTAAAGATTTTCTTTACCCACAACTAAGACACCTGCAAACATTTCTGAAAGACATTTTCTTTTTAGATATAGAGGTGACAAAGTTTGGCATGCAGTAGTCTTAACGATTCACAAAGCACATGTTGGGGCCATTGATTATGCACTTTATGACTAAATCTACATTTACACATGGTAAGTTGTTTTTCTGTTTTAAGACTTTCACCTGTGTCAGGCATCAGAAATATGCTACACAAATACCGTAGTCCAGGTAAATATTTGATGCTTTCAGTTAAGAGGAAGGTAATACAAAATGGCACAATCTGTTGAAATCTATTTTATTCGTATAAGTTACGTTGCAGGTGTAGCGAACTTCACAATACTCCCTTTAGCACAATTAAGTATTAGCAGTAATGTTTGACATTGCCTGTTGTATTTACCTATTTTTTCTGAAGGATTTATGGTTATCCCACAATGTCCTGAGAAAATATTGTTAATTTAAGAAAATAATGTTTATAATGATGACAGAAAAATCAAGACAATATTAGCATGTATAAATTATTAATAGGGTTTGAAAAATAATACCCAAGAAAGAGGTAAGTTCAGCTATTGTCTGCACCCCCAGTATGAAATGGAAGTAGAGAATATGAAAAGTAGACCTGGAAGGGTGTCAATTGTTGAATAAAAACTGGTAAAACTCTAAAGGCCTCATTTCATTACTTTATAGTCAAAGGCCAGAGGTAAGCTATATAGTTGTAGCAGGCATATTGCACTTTTTTGTACCTAAATGGACAAACAAATGTGATATTTACTTCCACAGGTTCTGTTTTGTAATGATCCTAGCTATTCTGCCCTCTAATGTAGGTGCTTCACTGTACACCCAAATGGCTGTACATGAATGAGATCCTTAAGCACATGCTGGTTGTGTGCCTAACCAAGTGATATTATTCATTTCATTATTGCTTACATTGGAGCACAGAGTACAGTTTTGTCAATATGGGTGTAAGAAGAGGTGCACGTGTAGCTGTAAGGTAGCCCACTATCATTTTGTGGGAGGATTTCTCATGTTTTGCTGTATGCAGAATGTGGTTATTTGCAAAATAAAAAAGTACACACATGTATTTGTAACAATAATCTCACCCATAAGGTGCATTATAATGAAGGAGGCCTTTTAAATGGAGCATTATAGTCTAGAACAATGGTTCCCAACCCTATGCTCAAGGACCACTTATATGCCACACCTTTAGAATTTCCCTGTTTGTGCACAGGGGTATTAATTAAACAACTGAGCCTCTGATTAACTCATCTGTACTAAAACAGGGGGATCTGAAATGGAGTCCCTGACAACAGCATAGAAAATCACTGCTCTAGGAAAAGTGGCTCTTAATTTGTTCATGAAAAAACTTACCTAGGTAGATGTCCTTCAGACCGCAGTCAGGTGTAGTCTATTACTGACAACAAACTGTAAAAAAATGTGGGCAGGTAATTTCTCATGATGTTTCATTTTGACTGTTAAAGCTTATTGCCTGTTGGAGGTGTGATCTAAAGACGGACTAAGTGGAACGTAATTATGAAGAGGCAATGGCAGGTACAATAAAAAAATATGCATTGATGGATATATCATTGTTGCTGGATTATAAGAAAGTTTTTTGCAAAGAGAACTGACTGATAAGTTATCTGCTTCTTAAAGGGATAGTAATACTTCGTTTTAACGTTATTTTATTTTGTAGGCATTACAAAAAATGAATGATATAAGTCTTATCTCTCAAACCTTTATGGTTTATGAGATATTCACAAGCAAAGTTTCCCCCTCCCTCCCCTTTTACCTAGTGTAAGCAATCTCTTCTCAGATGTGGATGCAGTCTATAGACCAGACAGATAACAGAAGGGTACACTCTTATTCCTATGAAAGCAATGAAATCCCTGCCCCCCTTGACAAGCTTTTCAGGTTTTTCCCTTATCTTAATTGAAGATTGTCCCTCTCTGCAGTCTACCTGGGCACCTCCCTTCTCATTTGGCTGAACAGTGTGACATCAGTAAAAGGGGTGGGAGGGGGACACTTTGTCATTGAATCACTCTGGAACTACAACTCTGACAGAATTGAAATAACACTCTCCAAAGTCCAAATACTATGATGATTAATTAGAGCTGCTTTTATTATGAAATATTACTATCCCTTTAAACACTAAATGCCTCTATTACCGTTCTGTTTGGTGGTATGGCTGGGATCATGTATAGAGCAGTTTGTTTTGCCCCAAAAGAGAAAAGTATGAAAAATAGCAGTTTTTGGCTTCAGCAGGTATTCCTGCAAAAAGTGCCATTTTTACTACATGACCCCTACTGTACTGGTGCCCATAGAACCACACATACTGAACCTCAGCCTTGTCCTGCTCTAACTATAGAACAACACATAGTGAACCTCCATCCTTCTCCCTCTGCACTGATAACCATATAACCATACCTACTGATTTTGTACCTTGTCCCACTGCATTGGTAGCAATAGAATCCAACATATTGACACCCCCTCCCCCCGAAGCCTTGTTCCACTGCCCAAATAAATTCAGATCAATTTAAGAATGGCTAAAAGCAAGGCTATATATGACTATTAGTGTTGAGTGAGCATGCTCGGCCGATGCTCGGATCGGCTCGAGCATCGCTCTGCTCGGCACATGGCGGTACTCGTACGAGTACCGCATGTGCTCGCCCGCCATGTTCGGGTCTCCTCCCCGCACGTTTTGCGGCTGCTGCGCAGCCAATAAACGTGCAGGGAGGCTCTGACATCGGTGTAATGCCAGCAGCCATGTTGGCTGCTGGCATTACACTGATTGGCTGGCCAGAACCCGTGGTCGGGTGCTGTATAGCACCTGACCATCGAGTTCGGCTCAGTCTGAGCCAGGGAGAGCTGAGGATAGGAAGGGAAAGGCAGTGTAGGGAGGAAAAAAACAAAAATTGTGAAAAAAAAGAACCAAAAGTCCTTTTTAGGACTACTGTGTGTGGGGGCAGCAGGTTATTTTGTGTGGGGGGAAAAAAACAAACAAACAAAAAAAAAATATTCTGTTTAGTGTGAAAAGTTGCAGATTAGAGCACATTCTGTTTAGTGTGCACAGTTGCAGTTTAGAGCACATTCTGTTTAGTGTGCAAAGTTGCAGATTAGAGCACATTCTGTTTAGTGTGCAAAGTTGCAGATTAGAGCACATTCTGTTTAGTGTGCAAAGTTGCAGATTAGAGCACATTCTGTTAAGTCTTCAAACTAAAATATCAAAGTCACATATTCCATTCAGTGTGCGTCGCCGCAGTTTAGCAGCACATTCTGTGTACTGTGCAGAGTTGCAGAATAGGAAGAAATACTGTTAAGTCTTCAAACTAAAATATCAAAGTCACATATTCCATTCAGTGTGCTTCGCCGCAGTTTAGCAGCACATTCTGTGTACTGTGCAGAGTTGCAGAATAGGAAGAAATACTGTTAAGTCTTCAAACTAAAATATCAAAGTCACATATTCCATTCAGTGTGCTTCGCCGCAGTTTAGCAGCACATTCTGTGTAGTGTGCAGAGTTGCAGAATAGTAAGAAATACTGTTAAGTTTTCAAACTCAAATATTAAAGTCACATATTCCATTCAGTGTGTTTCACCGCCGTTTAGCAGCCTATTCTGTGTACTCTGCAGAGTTGCAGAATAGTAAGAAATAGTGTTAAGTTTTCAAACTCAAATATCAAAGTCACATATTCCATTCAGTGTGTATCACCGCCGTTTAGCAGCCTATTCTGTGTACTCTGCACAGTTGCAGAATAGTAAGAAATAGTGTTAAGTTTTCAAACTCAAATATTAAAGTCACATATTCCATTCAGTGTGTTTCACCGCCGTTTAGCAGCCTATTCTGTGTACTCTGCACAGTTGCAGAATAGTAAGAAATACTGTTAAGTTTTCAAACTCAAATATTAAAGTCACATATTCCATTCAGTGTGTATCACCGCCGTTTAGCAGCCTATTCTGTGTACTCTGCAGAGTTGCAGAATAGTAAGAAATACTGTTAAGTTTTCAAACTCAAATATTAAAGTCACATATTCCATTCAGTGTGTTTCACCGCCGTTTAGCAGCCTATTCTGTGTACTCTGCAGAGTTGCAGAATAGTAAGAAATAGTGTTAAGTTTTCAAACTCAAATATCAAAGTCACATATTCCATTCAGTGTGTATCACCGCCGTTAAGCAGCCTATTCTGTGTACTCTGCAGAGTTGCAGAATAGTAAGAAATAGTGTTAAGTTTTCAAACTCAAATATCAAAGTCACATATTCCATTCAGTGTGTATCACCGCCGTTTAGCAGCCTATTCTGTGTACTCTGCAGAGTTGCAGAATAGTAAGAAATAGTGTTAAGTTTTCAAACTCAAATATTAAAGTCACATATTCCATTCAGTGTGTTTCACCACCGTTTAGCAGCCTATTCTGTGTACTCTGCACAGTTGCAGAATAGTAAGAAATACTGTTAAGTTTTCAAACTCAAATATTAAAGTCACATATTCCATTCAGTGTGTATCACCGCCGTTTAGCAGCCTATTCTGTGTACTCTGCAGAGTTGCAGAATAGTAAGAAATACTGTTAAGTTTTCAAACTCAAATATTAAAGTCACATATTCCATTCAGTGTGTTTCACCGCCGTTTAGCAGCCTATTCTGTGTACTCTGCAGAGTTGCAGAATAGTAAGAAATAGTGTTAAGTTTTCAAACTCAAATATCAAAGTCACATATTCCATTCAGTGTGTATCACCGCCGTTTAGCAGCCTATTCTGTGTACTCTGCACAGTTGCAGAATAGTAAGAAATACTGTTAAGTTTTCAAACTCAAATATTAAAGTCACATATTCCATTCAGTGTGTTTCACTGCCGTTTAGCAGCCTATTCTGTGTACTCTGCACAGTTGCAGAATAGTAAGAAATAGTGTTAAGTTTTCAAACTCAAATATCAAAGTCACATATTCCATTCAGTGTGTATCACCGCCGTTTAGCAGCCTATTCTGTGTACTCTGCACAGTTGCAGAATAGTAAAAAATAGTGTTAAGTTTTCAAACTCAAATATTAAAGTCACATATTCCATTCAGTGTGTTTCACCACCGTTTAGCAGCCTATTCTGTGTACTCTGCACAGTTGCAGAATAGTAAGAAATACTGTTAAGTTTTCAAACTCAAATATTAAAGTCACATATTCCATTTAGTGTGTATCACCGCCGTTTAGCAGCCTATTCTGTGTACTCTGCACAGTTGCAGAATAGTAAGAAATAGTGTTAAGTTTTCAAACTCAAATATTAAAGTCACATATTCCATTCAGTGTGTTTCACCGCCGTTTAGCAGCCTATTCTGTGTACTCTGCACAGTTGCAGAATAGTAAGAAATACTGTTAAGTTTTCAAACTCAAATATTAAAGTCACATATTCCATTTAGTGTGTATCACCGCCGTTTAGCAGCCTATTCTGTGTACTCTGCACAGTTGCAGAATAGTAAGAAATACTGTTAAGTTTTCAAACTCAAATATTAAAGTCACATATTCCATTCAGTGTGTATCACCGCCGTTTAGCAGCCTATTCTGTGTACTCTGCAGAGTTGCAGAATAGTAAGAAATACTGTTAAGTTTTCAAACTCAAATATTAAAGTCACATATTCCATTCAGTGTGTTTCACCGCCGTTTAGCAGCCTATTCTGTGTACTCTGCAGAGTTGCAGAATAGTAAGAAATAGTGTTAAGTTTTCAAACTCAAATATCAAAGTCACATATTCCATTCAGTGTGTATCACCGCCGTTTAGCAGCCTATTCTGTGTACTCTGCACAGTTGCAGAATAGTAAGAAATACTGTTAAGTTTTCAAACTCAAATATTAAAGTCACATATTCCATTCAGTGTGTTTCACCGCCGTTTAGCAGCCTATTCTGTGTACTCTGCACAGTTGCAGAATAGTAAGAAATACTGTTAAGTTTTCAAACTCAAATATTAAAGTCACATATTCCATTCAGTGTGTTTCACCGCCGTTTAGCAGCCTATTCTGTGTACTCTGCAGAGTTGCAGAATAGTAAGAAATACTGTTAAGTTTTCAAACTCAAATATTAAAGTCACATATTCCATTCAGTGTGTATCACCGCCGTTTAGCAGCCTATTCTGTGTACTCTGCAGAGTTGCAGAATAGTAAGAAATAGTGTTAAGTTTTCAAACTCAAATATTAAAGTCACATATTCTGTGTAAGATGAAGAAGGCGGGTAAAAAGGGACGTGGAAGTGGACGTGATCCTGAAAGTTCAGGGCGCGGGTCAGGACGCGGAGAAACTGTGCCTGGTGCCAGAGCACAAGAAAGAAAGACATCCACCATACCTAGCTTCATGTGTAATTTTACAGGGCGTCGCAGGACATCACTCTCGAGGTCCGACCACTGCGAACAGGTGGTCGGTTGGATGACAGCTGATACTGCTTCCAGTCGGTTAAGCACCACCCTGTCTTCCACCAAGTCCACTCTCAGTAGCCAAGAGTCTGGTCAAAATAATCCTCACTCTGATCATCCTTCCTCCCACCATACACGGTCTGGTCAAAGAAGTGATTCCATACTGGGATATAGTGAGGAGCTCGTCTCATCACCAATCCTTCATTTGACCCTCTCTCCAAGCACGCTTGCAGAGGAACATGACATCTTGTGCCCTGATTCACAACCTCTAGAGGCTACCCAATCACAAGAAGATGACAGATGTGAACGGCATTTAAGGTCAAAGGAAGTAGTGGATGATGATGATGATGATGAGACACAGTTGCCATTAAATCAACCACTATTTCCGTCTCAAGACCTTGTTGAGGAGAATGTTATACAGTTGTCAATGACTGAGTATGTGGTGGGATCAAGACTTGAGGAGGATGATCAGAGTGAGGAAGTGGAGGAGGACTTGGTGGACGATGAGGTGACTGACCCCACCTGGGAAGGTGTAGAGCCGAGCGATGTCAGCAGTCCTGAGGGTGAGCCATCTGCAGCACCGCAACAGGCTGGAAGAGGCAGTGGTGTGGCTACAGAAAGAAGGCGGACCGTACCAAACCGGCCCGCAAATGTTCCACGGAGCACCCCCTTGCGTAAATCTACCTTGCCAAAGGGTAGGTGTTCCGCGGTATGGCGTTTTTTTAAGGAAAGTGCGGACGACAAAAGAATTGTAGTTTGCAACCTGTGCCACACCAGAATGAGCCGAGGCATGAACACTAGAAACCTCACCACCACCAGCATGATCCGACACATGGCATCCAAGCACCGTAGTAAGTGGGAGGAACGCCTGGATCGCCCATCTGTGTCTGCAGGCCACACCACTGCCTCCTCTTCCCCTGTTTTCGGTGCCGGCCAATCGCCTGTCGAAGGCGCAGGCCCGCATACCTCCCGCCCTGCACCTGTACCATCTGAAGCACCATCAGCGACCACATCCACTTCCCTGTCCCAGCACAGCGTCCAAATGTCGTTACCCCAGGCATTTGAGCGCAAGAGAAAGTACCCAGCCACCCACCCACAGGCCATAGCACTAACCTCACACCTTTCCAAATTACTGGCCATCGAAATGCTGCCATTTAGGCTTGTGGACACTGAGTCCTTCCGCAGCCTGATGGCAGCAGCTGTCCCTCGGTACGCGGTCCCCAGCCGCCACTACTTTTCCCGGTGTGCCATCCCCGCATTACACCACCATGTGTCCCGTAACATCACCCGTGCCCTGACCAACGCAGTTACTGGGAAGGTCCACTTAACGACTGACACATGGACAAGTGCTTGTGGCCAGGGACGCTACATTTCCCTGACGGCACACTGGGTGAATGTCGTGGAGGCTGGGAGCGACTCGGACCCTGGGATGGCACGGGTGCTACCCACGCCGAGGATTGCGGGCCCTACCTCCATCAGGGTTTCCACCAGCACCTACGTTATTGGCTCCTCCTCCTCCGTTTCCTCCTCCGAATTCTCTACACGCAGCGCCACTCCCCCATCAGCCAGTAGCTGGAAGCAGTGTAGCACTGCAGTGGGGAAGCGTCAACAGGCCGTGCTGAAGCTGATCTGCCTTGGGGACAAACAGCACACGGCCTCAGAGCTGTTGCAGGGGATTAGTCACCAGACCGAGCAGTGGCTCTCGCCACTCAACCTGCAACCAGGCATGGTTGTGTGTGATAATGGGCGTAACTTGGTGGCGGCTTTGGAGCTCGGCAAGCTCACACACGTACCATGCCTAGCGCATGTATTTAATTTAGTGGTGCAGCGATTTCTAAAAACCTACCCCGATGTGCATGATCTATTGACCAAGGTGCGCCGCGTGTGTGCACATTTCCGTAAGTCATCTACAGCTTCGGCCGGCCTGTTGAAGCTGCAGCAGCGCTTACAATTGCCAGCTCACCGGCTGCTGTGTGACGTGAGCACGCGCTGGAACTCCACCTTCCACATGTTGGCCGGGCTTTGTGAGCAGCAGAGGGCAGTAGTGGAGTACCAGCTGTTACACGGTCGTCGCCTCTCCGTTCAACTTCCTGTAATCAGAAGTGAGGAGTGGGAATGGATGTCAGACCTCTGCGAGGTTTTACGCAATTTTGAGGAATCGACACAGATGGTGAGCGGCGATAACGCTATTATCAGTGTAACCATCCCACTTCTGTGTCTACTGAAACGCTCGCTGCTCACAATTAAAACCGACGCTTTGCATGTGGAAGAGGTGGAAATGGGGGAGGAAGAGCTTACACAAGGTGATAGCCAGAGCACCCTCACTTCGTCTTCTCAGCGACAATTGGAGGAGGCGGAGGAGGAGGAGGAGGAGGAGGAGGAGGAGGAAGACACGGTTGCCTCCGCTACAGAGGGTAGCCATGGAACTTTATTTCCATCTCTTCAGCGTGGGTGGGCAGAAGAGGAGGAAGAGGATGAGGAGATTGAGAGTCATCCTCCTGGTGAGGACAGCGAAATCTTGCCTGTTGGTACTCTGGCACACATGGCTGACTTTATGTTAGGCTGCCTTTCCCGTGACCCACGCGTTATACGCATTTTAAACAACACGGATTACTGGGTGTTCACCCTTCTGGACCCCCGCTACAAAGAGAATTTCTCATCTCTCATTCCTCCGGTGGAGAGGACAAGCAAAATGGTGCAATACCAGAAGGTTCTTGTCGAAAAATTGCTCCAAAATTTTCCATCTGACAACGCTGGCGGCAGAGTACGTGCTACCTTGGCCAACCGAGAAGGGGAGAAAAGGGGAGCACACAGCAGTTCCGAGAAAGGCAGGGCAACACTCTCCAAGGCGTGGGACACCTTCATGACACCCCGCCAGCACCCTCACCCTGATGCGCAGCCTAGTGTCACAAGGAGGGAAAAGTTTTGGAAGATGGTGAAGGAGTACGTAGCAGACCGTGTCAGCGTCCTCAATGATCCCTCTGTGCCTTACAACTACTGGGTGTCCAAGCTGGACACGTGGTATGAACTGGCACTCTACGCCTTGGAGGTGCTGGCCTGCCCTGCCGCCAGCGTTCTGTCTGAGCGGGTATTTAGTGCTGCTGGTGGCATCATAACAGATAAGCGTATCCGCCTTTCCACCGACAATGCTGATAGGTTGACACTTATAAAAATGAACAAGTCCTGGATTTCCCCTGACTTCTCCACTCCACTGGAGGAAAGCCCCGGGGGAACATAAACTCACTTTACATATATTATTTACAATGATGGGAATACTCTGTATTCCCATTCACCCCTTCCACCCAAAAAACAGGTATATGGTTGACTCTTAATCTTCTCATCCTCCTCCTCCTCTTCCATATGCCCTGTGCTATAATTTTTATATAGGGCCAGCTCACCAGCGGGCCCTGTGATATAATTTTTATATAGGGTCAGCTCACCAGCGGGCCCTGTTTGCCAATTTTTATATAGGTCAGCTCACCAGCGGGCCTTCTCATATAATGTTTTATTGGGTCAGCTCTCTAGCGGGCCCTCTCATATAATGTTTTATAGCGTCAGCTCACTAGCGGGCCTTCGCATATAATGTTTAGGATGGTCAGCTCTGCAGCAGACCCTCACCCATAATGTTTTAGATGGTCAGCTCAGCGCACGTTTCCCTCTTAATCATGGCCTCAGTTCAATAAAATCAAGGAAATTTTTGGGAGAATTTGCCTCTGTGCACGTTTCCCTCTTAATCATGGCCTCAGTTCTGAAAATCAAGGAAATTTTTGGGAGAATTTGCCTCTGTGCACGTTTCCCTCTTAATCATGGCCTCAGTTCTGAAAATCAAGGAAATTTTTGGGAGAATTTGCCTCTGCGCACGTTTCCCTCTTAATCATGGCCTCAGTTCTGAAAATCAAGGAAATTTTTGGGAGAATTTGCCTCTGCGCACGTTTCCCTCTTAATCATGGCCTCAGTTCTGAAAATCAAGGAAATTTTTGGGAGAATTTGCCTCTGCGCACGTTTCCCTCTTAATCATGGCCTCAGTTCTGAAAATCAAGGAAATTTTTGGGAGAATTTGCAGATGATATACAAGTAAATATACAGCAAATATTGTTTGGTAACAATTTTTCGCCTAAAGTCGTTTTTATTTTCCTTTTTGTGTGTTTTATGGTCAGTCTGTAAAAATGGCGTACTACGGGCGAAAGATCGTTCCCAGCAGCGATGTTGGAGTCCAAGATGCATCCAGACATCCTCCCTATGCTGTCCCTGAACCATTTCTGTAGTGTTTCCATCTTTTTCTGCCCTTTTCCTATGGACCAGGCACCCTCCCCTCATCAGAGCAGGGGGTGCCTGGTGTAATGCTCGAGTCCTCCCATTGACTTCAATGGGGCTCGGGTGCTCGGCCGAGCACTCGAGCCTCAGGGGGTGCTCGGTCAGAGCACCCGAACACCCGAGCATTGGGGTGCTCGCTCATCACTAATGACTATAAATTTATATGATATTAAATTCAATGTAACTTATCTTTGCTTTTCATTAAAAATTAGCAGTCTCCTACTAAGCAGTAATCAAATTCTGCTGGCATTACATACTTTCAGTTGCATATTTTATGAAGCCTAGCTGTTAATGTCTAATAAAGCTTCTCTGTTTGAGATAGTGGTTTCAAACAATAACAAATATTGGAGTGTACTCTTGCATATTTATAAATGTAGACCTTAAGTTTTTGGATAGAATTACATGTAAATGGATTGAAGAAAACAAAAAAACGAAAAGAAGGTAAACTTGCACTAATTCATTACAATTGCTTCAATGTGTGCAGCATATATTATTGTTTGTAACACCCACATATTAATTTACTTATTCTTAAGTTGAGGTTTAGTTGTATTGTTCAAATTATATTCAAGCTTGCCTATTTAAGCCTTTACAGGAGTCTTTATCAAGTCTTTCTACAGAGGAATTTACATAAAATGAAAGAATGGACAAATAATGAAATACGAAGCTTAAAGGGATAGTAATGTTTCATAATAAAAACAGCTCTAAACATCTAATCATCATATTATTTGGACTTTGGAGAGTGTTATTTTCAATTCTGTCAGAGTTTTAGTTCAAGAGTAATTCAATGACAAAGGATCCCCCTCCCACCCCTTTTACTGATGTAACACTGTTCAGCCAGATCCGAAGGGAGGTGCCCAGGTAGACTGCAGAGAGGGATAAGGGAAAAACCTGAAAAACTTGTCAAGGGGGGCAGGGCTTTCATTGTTCTAATAGGAAGAAGATTGTCCCCTTCTGTTATCTGTCTGGTCTATGGACTGGATTCCATATCTGAGAAGAGATGGCATACACTAGGTAAAAGGGGCGGGAGGGGAAACTTTGCTTGTGAATATCTCTCAAACCATAATGGTTTGAGAGATAAGACTTATAACGTTCTAATCTTCATGTTTTTTTAATGCCTACAAAATAAAATAAAGCTAAAACAAAGTATTATTATCCCTTTAATGTGGGAAAGTGTAAACTTGGAAACAGTGACCAGTGTTAGAGATCTGTAGCAAAGGTAAACAAAGTCCTGTCTTGCATAGAAAGGGGTATTGAGTCGAGAGTGCATAATAATAACAATTTTGCCACTGCACAAATCATTAGTAAGACCTCACTTTAAATATGTTAATAGTTTATTTTTATCAAATAACAAAGTGCATAGTGAGTAAACAGAAGAAAAATATAAATCAAATCAATATTTGGTGTGAACACACCCCGCCTTCAAAACATTATCAATTCTTCTAGGTACACTTGAACAAATTTGGGGATTTTGTAGGCATATAGGGCTCGATACTATTAGCCTTGCTATTTTTTGAAACCAGCTGTACGTGGTGGTTTTGACAGCACAATTTGCTGTTCTATTAACTGGGCTGTCAACAACCACCAATGCACAAAAATGTCCACCAGGCGCAAAATATGCTCCCACTGGTGATCAAGTAAAAAAAAGTCGAATTTGCTATCCTACTCCATGTGGTGGCTTCACTGCATGCTAAGAACACACTTTTCATGGCGAAAAGCCCACGACATGAAAAGTGAAAACCACTGGTATGTGTTAGAAAAGTAGTTTCTTTCCAACCCATACTTGAGATTGCCAGTGGGGTGTACAAAGCATTGTGCAGTGTTGAATTCCCCACTGGCACTCCGAGGGTTAATCTACCCGCTAGATGAACCCCGCTAGAAGCTGATAGGCTGACTCGGGCAGGGGCCCGAGAGGAAGAAAAGGTGGGGCTCTTCCACTTCACATGCCTGCGGTCGCCAGCAGAGACAGTGTCAGTGGCGGCAAAGGGGCACATTGGCCAGCAATTTTGTTTTATTCCAAAAAAGGACATTACAAGGATTTTTTTTTTTAAACAAAAAGGAAATACAGATATACTAAACGGAGGACAGATGCCACACATTTTAAACCCTTTGAGCTCTGGAGGGGTCAACTGTGGCATCTTTGGGGGGCTTTTTTTTTTTAACAAAAAACAGATCTAACTGATTTTTTTTTATTTTTTAAAAGACTGTACAGAAAAAAGAGAAGAGAAGAAAGCTCCTAAGTTATGTGATTTCAAAGTGAAGCACATGGAGTTAACTATCTTGAGCCCTAAATTTACTGCAAGCTAAGTGGGGGTCACAGTAAGCTTTGGCATTCCATAACAAGTCCAAGATATTTAATACGTGCATTAAAGGATATCACTCAATCTGATCCTGGTTTGGGAAATATAGCGATATCTTAGAATTGCAGATACACACGAGGCAAAGGCTCTCAAAGTGTTAAATGCAATCTAATTATGGCTATGTGATGTCTAATTTCCATTAGAGCACTAAGAACCAAGGAATAGTGTTATCCCATTCTCAGCCCAAATCTAATGGTCACATCAGATAATAAAGTATACATGGTGGATGTAATTAATGTTATTAAATTATGGAAATGCCAATACAGTTAATGATCTTGAACCCTTGGTTTGCCGCAAGCCAAATGGGGGTCACAGTAAGCTTTGGCATTCTATAACAAATTCAAAAACAAGGGCTCACTTAAAATTCTTAATTATAAAAGAATATATAATTGCAAAAATGCACCAAAATATTTATATAGAATGTAGTAATCATATCTAATAGGCAACAAAGTATGGCAGCATTGTTTTAGGAAAAACACCTGATGCGCATTTCCTAGGCCTTTGATCTGACGTGATCATTGGATTTGGGCTGACAATGGAATAACATTATTCTTTTGTTCTTAGTGCCCTAATGGGACATCTCATAACATTAATTAAATTGAATTTAACTCTTTGAGGGAGATGCATTGCAAGATCTAGGATCTGACCTCTTGTGTAGCCACAATTATAAGACACTGTGACATTTCCCATACCAGCATAATTACCCATAAGAACACTCGGCTTGATACTATTACCCGTGCCAAAACCGGTGTTACAGTAAAAATAAGCAACGTGTATTTTGCAAACATGTGTTTTACCAGTGTTCTATTGCAGAACCACGGTAAAACAAAACCGGCATAGACAGCACATTTCAATGTACTAACAAAAATGGCTCTGTCTGCTTTTATCCAACTACTCCTTAAACTACCACCAAAAAGGCTCTAAATGTCAAAGTCCAAGGAAATAGGCGTATGTTTTGAAGACAGAAAGATCTAGTTAAGCGTTCAATGTCTTCACACATAGATATCCGACATACAGTACCCCCTTCGACATATAACCCCCCCTTTGAAATTATCTTTTTTGTATATTTTATTTTCTGTTATTATATCAGGTTTGAGGTTAGTAGTTAGTGACCAGATACTTCCCATCAAACAGGTTATCTGGATTGGGCTTATCAGTCACAGATTGATAGGAGCTTTCATTGATGACCAGTTTGTTTATTTTGTAGCAAATCTGAACATCAAGTAATTTCCTGGTAGTTTTAATATTGATGTTTTATTTTTGGTGATAGTGTATCTTATAAACTCTGATTGTTTTGCATATTAGCTCTTTTATATATGGCGGGAGAAGCATGTGTTCCTGCAGGACTTGGTGTGTGCAGGTTTATTTTAACCAGTTTGTGTGGGCCTTTCTCAGTGGGGGTTCATCCGACAGACTGGGTGTTTTAGAGGTGCCACACTAGTTCTATCTGGGTTCCATAGAGCATCAGTCTGGAGGTTGTCCCTACCGTTGCGGGGTTTTCATAAAACAGTGGAGTAAGCTTGTTAACACGGGTCTAACAGGGACACATTGTGAATATGTTATTTTATATTATTTTGTTTATTTAATAAATTGGTGGTCTTTTATATTGGCAAGATTCTCTGATATTGACTGGTGGAGCGCTGAACCATTACTATAATACAGTATTTGTCAAATTAAAATGGAGAAAGAAGGTCATGGGAGCACTATGTGCCGAATTTCAAAGGGGGGTTAATATGTCAAAGGGGGGCACCCTATGTCACATTCTTATAATGTATACTGTATTCTGTGCTGCTTTTGTTCGAACAACAATGGTTTTGAAACCTTCATTGTGGCTTCTACGCCTCAACTCTGAGGCGCAGGATTTCAGACAGAAAATGTAGCCACAAAACATGCTGTAATACTGGCCGTAGGTAATAGTATGCTACTTGCGTTTTGTTTTTAGTTGTTTCTTATGGACTTTTTTTGACTGACGGTGCATATAACTACCGCTGATTTTGTTTTAACAACTTGGGTAACAGGATACTAAAACCTGACTTAAAAAAAACGCAACGCCTGTTTTTATTTAGTGGTGGTAATAGTACTGAGCCCACTAAGAACAAAGCGATAGTGTTTTCCAATTCTCAGCCCAAATTTAATGGCCATGGGCTCGATACCATTACCACCGCTAAAAAAGAACATGAGTTGTGTTTTTTTAAGTCAGGTTTTAGTTTCCTATTACCCAGGTTGTTAAAACAAAACCAGTGGTAATTCTAAGCACCACCAGTCAAAAAAAGCCCATAAGAAACAACTAAAAACAATGCGCAAGTAGCATACTACTAACTACAGTCAGTATTACCACATGTTTTGTGGTTACCTTTTCTGCCAGTAATCCTGCTCCTCATAGTTGAGGCATAGAAGCCACAACAGTAGTTTTAAATCAAGGAAAGCAGATCAGAATACATACACGAATGCTCAATAAGGACAAAATTAATGACGTGTCAAGTTAACCCGTGTAAGCATCCACACTAATTGACAAGTGTCAAGTTAACCCCTGAAAGCGACCAAACTAATGGACAAGTGTCAAGTTAACACCTGAAAGCACAATTAAAGAACCAGAAAAAGTAAATCAAGTGTCCCTAAACCTGCTCAGCTACCAGCAACACAGGAACCCCTTTAATACCAAAGGGGTGTGCAAAGCAGCACCTTCAATTCAACAAGGGTTAAAGCACAAGCACAAAAACACATAAATAGCTAGTCAAGGTATGTACACTTGTTTACTGCAGTGGGAGGGAGATGCAACAACATCATGTCCTGCGCCTGCTTAAACCACATTTAGCCTGAACAGGTAACAAACAATCATCAACAGTCCCAAGTAAGGCACCAGCACCTGTGTTGCCCATCCCAGACAACCCAAATCCCCAGGTGCCATGTGAAGCTGGTGGTCAACTGAGGAGGAGAAGGAGATGGCACCAAAGACCCAGGGTTTACCAGACCAGGGTCACACTCTTTGGCATGAGGAGGAGGAGGTCATTGACTGTTACAGGTTAACCTCACAGAGCATCATCAGCCTGTATGAGGTCCTGAAAGACAACATTGACCTCATCTCCACTACCAATCATGCCCTACCAGGCATGGAGAATTTTCTTTGTGTCATCCATTTCCTGGCATCTGGATCCCTTCAATCCACTGAAAGGTATTGCTCTGGAATGTCCTAGGCTACATGTTTCAGGGCGTTGGGGGAGGTGCTGTTAGCTCTGAAGAGGAAGGCCAGGAATAACATTCACTTCCCCACCACAAAGGTACAGTGGCAGACAGTGAAGCAGGATTTCTACAGAAGGGAAACTATAACTAGATTAATGGGAGCTATACCTAGAGTCATGGGAGCCATCGACTGTACCCATATCAGATTGAGAGCTTCTTTACGTGAAGCCCATCTGTACCTCAATAGGAAGAATACACATTCCATCAATGTACATATGATATGCGCAAACTTCTCAGAGAGCCCAAACAATTCATACATCCTCCGGCACTCTTCTGTCTACAGGGACTTTGAGGATGGGACCCTAACAGGAGGATGGCTGCTGGGTGAGTACCAACCTGAACACAAACATCATACACCTGGGGTTCCTGTGTCACATTCTCATATATTGTTTTCTATCTTCCAGGACATGCAGGACATAGGTGCACTCACTGGCTCCACACACTTGTTGCTAACCCTCAGACACCTGCAGAACAATGATATAATGATGCCCACAGCTGGACAAGTAGTGTAATAGAATGCACATTTGGCCTCCTGAAAATTCTGTTCCATTGCCTGGACAGATCTGGTGGAGCCCTATAGTACACCAACTCTAGAGTTTGTGAAAGCACACTTGCATGTGACATCTCACATAATATTGCTGCGGACACCAGGTTATTAGCTGACCCCCACCCTGATCCCCTTGATGAGGTACCAGTGCCACAGGCATTGGAGGGTGATACCATCAGAGGTGGGGAGACACGTGCAAGGGTCATCAGGGAATACTTTGCCTGTGAGTATCATACATACACCCTCCTCAAGCCAACAACACCAGATCACCAACATGGCTTCACATTTTACATTATTACAACATGTTTTGTCTCATTCACAGGGTGCTGATCTCCTGGACACCTGCCACTGCACCTGAGTGTTGTGGAAGAGACTTTTCCTTCTGGACTTCCTCTTCAGAGCTCACACCAACTCCAACTATTCACTGGTTTGAATTGATCCAGATGCCTTGCAATGGATGGCAACAGGTGAGTCTGTAGTGACCACTAACATGTGTCAGTTGTCCCCTATGTAACACACCTGTGATTTGTTCACTGTCTCACATATGTTTAGTTCTCTTTCTCTGCAGAGTTCCACATGTCATTAATCTGCAAATGACCCTGTAGCTCATGGATGCAGAAGAGATGTGTGTGGTGCACTTCCCTCTCTTCCTGTAATTGTATGTTTCTACTTCTATGACCATTAAAACCCACACTGTGTTTATGAACATGTCATGTTGTGCCATACTTAACAGGTCTATGGCATGTGCTTAACCCTATGAATGCCAAGGGCAACACTACTCATTGCTTTAGAACATATGGCTTCCCCTCTAGCATTCAGAGGGTTAACAAAACCTCAACACATGTGAGAACTTACACACATCCACTATGCCACATTCCTCTGAACTCTGCTCCCAACCTGTTCAATGGCAGATATGTCTGAAACACAAAGGTATAGGGAGTGTTACAGACTTTTCACTTTTCCACTTCGTAGGTTATCCCATTGAGCCTAGGCACTGACAAACATATCCAAAGTTGCAGAAATCTGATTGCCTGGTCTCCATAGTACAACATAGCAATTGGAGAAGTGGGAAACTAGAGAAGTCACAACTTAGTCAATCCCCACCAAAAGTGTTGGAGTGTCAGTTCACATGAAATGTCATATACACAAATAAAATGTTGTATACCCCCCACAAATCAGTGTGTGTGAGTGTGTTTTCCCCAACCACACATCAGTGCACTCCAGTAAGGCATGTTACCTGATCTCAACACAGGCTCTGGAAGCAATCATTGTTCCATGGCCATTGATCACATGTCACCTGTGATGCACACAACATCACATGTGACACACTGAAGGGATCAAGAACACAAGCAGTGTTTGGATGTTTGAGATGCAGTTTGGGGAATACAGACTCAGTGATTGTTACCTGATTCACTTGTGCTAGTGTGTTTGCATATATCCAAGATGTCAGCTGGCATGCATAGTGCCATCCTGTCACCTGTGAAACATGTTTTGTTGTCCCTACACTGTCCCAATGTTACAAATCTGGACCTGCATTAACCCATATGTAGGTAACAAACCGTGTGTGTCAGTTGTTGTTGACTCGCAGCTTACACGAGACCCATCTCTGTCCCCCAAGTTGATGAGTCCAAGGAAATGTGAAGATCAGCAACAGCTGAGGATTGGTTGTTGCACTGATGCAACACATATGAATCCCAACTGACTGTGAAGTGCCAGAGTGGTGCCCATTGTATTGCTTTGCAATGCATTGGATACCGTCTGGCAATCACAGTGTGAAACTACAGTAAAAAACACTGACACCATCTTATCAAGGAAGGGATGTTTTTTTATTATTGGAAATCACTTCCTTCCCTTTTTGCTGGGGTGAGGCATGAGAGGCTGAGGGGTCAGATGGTCCCCACCTTCCAGACAGCCTTGTGGACACACCATGTGTTGAGGTCTGGGCTGGTGTTGCGGTGGAGGATGAGGGGATGGAGGCTGACTGCTGTAGAATGAGGACATGGGTTTGTATGAAGTTTTGTTCCCTCATTTCCATGACCACCTGGCCAAAGAGGTCAGCCACCACACCCCTGAATTCCCGCAGTTCCTGAGTCAGAGTGGACACCTGACCCTCTAGGTGACGATGATGCCGCTTGTTGTCCCACATCACCTGCCACTGCAACTCTAGGAATTCCCTATCCAGGGGAAACACACCAGAAACTGGTGCAGGCTGAAATGGTGCAGTAGGCAATTGTCCAGGAGGTCATGGTGCAGGTGGTGATGGTGCAGCCCATGATTCCTCCCCATGAGGAATGTCCTTCCACAGCAGGCTGCATTTGTGCCTCTGACTCACCTGGTGATGATCCTCTACCCAGCACATCAATTCCCGTTGTGAGGATCCTGCCTGGGACTAAACTGAGCTTGTGACCACTGGGGCTCACCCACAAGCCCAAGGTGAGTGTAATCCAGTGGCCACTGACTGGTCTGGGGCCTACTCCATACTGGTTGGGCATGTGTGCTATATGTTGGTGGTGGTGGTGTAAGCCATGTTGGGTCCATTGGCCCTATGTGAGACTCGTATGTGTGTTAGAGGGGTATCTGCAGTGGGAGCCATGGGTAGCCTTAGGTCATCCCCCACCTTGATGTTGTAACAGGCAACTGGATGAACCACTTGCCTCAGGGTTAGGTGGGACCAGTTCCTGGAGGTGTGGACATGCCAGATGGCTGGGGCTGGTCAACCTGCTGTGGCTGGATCACCTGCTGGGGATGGTCCACAACTGTGAATAGCATATAGGAGCAATGTGGAACTGAAGGGGTTAACAACATGCTACATCCTAATGTGTGTCAGAGGGGAAGTCAATGCATGACAGGGTTGAATCATAAGGATGAACTGAGCTGGGACGTGTGGTCTGTCACTGTTAGGGGCTTGGGTCACCATATCAATAACTATGCACTAAGAGACCAGTTTTAACATCACTGAAGCAGGGAACAATACAACAGATATGTGGACCTAATGGTATGACAACATCTCTAGCAGGGTGTTGGTTGTGGGACAGGGGGGGAGAGAGACGGTTGCTTACCAGGAACCTGTAGAGTACTCTCTTCTCCTGTGTCACAGCCTCCAGGTATTCCCTCTACAGCAGTGGTAGACAGGCTACCACAGAGCAGCTCCTCCCATCCGTTAAAGGAGATGGAGGTCCACCACCTGTTCCCCTTATGTAGGCTGCAAGCTCACCCAGCTTGTTCTTAACTCTCCACTTGCAGTCCGTCTAAGGTTTTTTGAGGCCTTCCACTGTCCTCCTGCAGACTCCAACACCATTTACCAGGTCAGTCACCTCCTGCCACGCCTGTCTCTTACAGGCAGAGATGCCCCTGACATTGTCTGATGAGTACAGGAGCATCTCCCTGTCTAGGATCCCTTGGACCAGAGCCAGGTTCTCCTCATAGGTGTTCTTCACCTCCTTAAATCTGTCCCCATCACCTGGGACATGGAAGGCCTTACCTCCTTTGGCACTGGCTGTGTGTGCCCCCCCCAACACCCACACCCTGTCCCACTGGCATATCTCTCCCTGCCCTGAGTGTTCCTGCCGCTTGCTGGGTCCCTCTCCTCCCACCCACTGTCCCTCTCCCCCTCCTTCCCGGCCCGGGGATGCCCTGACGACTTTCCTCAACTCCCTAGCCTCTCCCTTCAGCCTCCACTCCTCTCCCTGACATCTCTACTCTCCCTCCAGCCTCCACTTCCCTACTTGCCATTTCTCCTCTCCCTCACACCAACTCACACACAGTCACTCACTCACTCACATGATCAGAATCACCCTCTAGGACTCCCTCAGTCATACTGTATAAATAAAAAGATAAATGAGTGTTGATAAAAAATGTGTGTTTGTGATTGTGTGTGGCTGCTACGTGTGCGATATGTTGTAAACACTCCGCCTCTACCTCCCTCACCACTGTATGCACCTTTCTCTCTCTCACTCTCTAATATCCTCTGCTCCTGGGGCCATGTGCACTAGCTCATAGAATGCGATACACAGGCAGTGTTTGGTGGATTTTTGGGGCTTTTTATACTTTTTGGGCCTAATATTGATACTTTTGTGGTTTGTGATTGGCTGGGCCTTGACTTTTCTTTCATCAAACGTATGGCTATTACTTTATAAAAGCCAGTCTCGGTTTTTAATTCTTCTAATCTGACTTGGGCCATGGCCCAAGAGGTAGGGAAGGGGGGTTTGCACTTCATATGCCTGCCACAGCCAGAAGAGACAGAGGTGGCAGCGTCAAAGGGGGCACATCATGTATTTTATTTCAAACAATAGTAGCACTAGGGATGGGTGAAAGTTTTGACCTCAAACAGAAATCAGCAAATAATGGCACTTCCCACTTGGCAACCAGTTCTGACTTCTTCAGGATACTCTCAATTGCTTCCCCTACCACTCCCCTAATGCTATTCCCACCAGCTGCTTCATAATTACTCTTACTACTACTAACACCAACCATATAAATTTCAGCCCCTGCGTCTTTCTCCTCATTTGTAATATGATGATTACCCCCTCCTTCACTGCTAACACTAACAGGCTGCTAGACCTTCTTAGTAGTAGTAGTAGTAGTCATAGTAATAGTACTAGCACTGGTAGGACTGCTTGGGGATGGCAAGCAGGGCCGGCGCCACCTATAGGCGAGGTAGGCGCCGGCCTACGGCACACGTCTACTGGTGGCGTGGTGCAGAGTAAAGCCGCACGCACCTCGGCCGCTGGGCACTTCTTATCTCACAGCACAATGACCAGATGTGCAGTGGATGAATTCTGGTAATATAGAGACACGCATTGTATAAGTATTACATGCATGGGCACTAGTCTGGAGTCAGTGCGTGAGCGGTGGGGGTCTGATGCACGGTTGATTGTTTGGGAACTGGTGGGAGGGAGTGGAGCCGGTACAGGTCGAGCCCCATGGAGGAGCAGAATGTCCCAGGAGAGCTGGGCTCAGGTGAGAGGATTCCCGTGGGTGTGATCTCCTGGTCTGCTCAGGCTCCCTGATGTACAGATACATGCACAGCACAATGGCCCTTATGGATAGAGACTGGGGACAGCTGGATTAACCCGTTGAGTGCCAGAGCACTGTTTAGCATTACATTGCCTATCCCTTTGGCACTCAAAGGATTAAACCAACTGCCCCACAGGGGGTAAATATAAATACCAAATGATTACAATGGAGTTTTAACCCCTTGGATGCTACAGAGGTCTCACAATTCGTTGGAAACCTTTCTCTCTAGGGGTTCAAAACACCATTTAACCCTTTAAGTGTCAGAGAGATATCCAACACATTGTGTTGCAATGTGTTGGATACCTCTTTGGCACTTATGAATGGTATTTTATTTATTTATTTTTTTTAAATAAAGAGAGAATACAGATAGCCCTGCTGTATCAGCACTCAATTCTGTACCAATACTCAGGTCCCATTTTAACCCTTTGAGTGCCAGGGGGTGTGCTGGGTACCCTCTTTTTCCTCCCTTGACATTAATTTCCCCAAGACCCCTAGGGGTGATTTAGGGGGACTGGCCAGCATCGGTTTTGTAGTGCTCACTTCCTCCTCCTCCTCAGACTCAGTGGACACATAAGGGTCCTTCCAGTTCCTACTTTTATTATTTTTAAACTTTCTCATATTGATAGCAGTCACTATGAGCCTCTCATGCCTCAATTTTGCAAAAAGATCACAGCAGAACAGCACAGCATGTCTACCTCGCTCTGTAGCTGCTTCTATAGTGTTTAGCTTCTTGGAATACATTAAGTTTTTAGAGCAAAAACATGTAAACCAATGGGCGGAAACTTTCTAGCCATTGAAAAAATGGCAAAGAATTTTTTCCAATGGGCGAAAAATGAAAAGATTTTAATCTCTGGTTTTAAATCAAATTTTGACACAAAAAAGCAGACAATGTAGTTTTTGCAAATTTTTTCACGGGAACACAGCAGGATCTTTCACCAACCCCTAAGCAGCACATTAAAAGACGTGATTTTTTTAAACAAAAGGATAAAAAAGATGCCATATATTTTAAACCCTTTGAGCGCTGGAGGATTACCTCCCCCCAGCACTCAAAGGGTTAACTGTGGTATCTTTGGGGCCTTTATTTTATTTATTAATTTATAAAGAACTAACTGATTTTTTTTGTTTGTTTTTTTAAATATTGAAAAGAGAGGAAGAAGAGAAGACAGAAGAAAGAAGACTGAAGAAGAAGAAGGCAGTTAGTAGATGACAGGTAAGAGTTACATTTATGTGTGTAAGATAGTGTTAGGGGTAGTATTTTACATGTAATGTTAGATAGTGTAAGATAGTGTAATGGAGCTGTGGGAGGGTGACTGTTTTTAGCTCATTGTTTGACAGCGCCCCCAAGATATGCCAGTGTTAACCATTTGAGTCCTGGTACACCCATCTACTGTCTGGAGAAGTCTTGACAGAAGTGGTCTTCAAGGAAGTCTTGAGGCCAAAAGGCCATGCTTACAAATTGGAAACAAGGCCAAGCAACTCAACTATGCACAAAAACACAGGAACTGGGGTGCAGAATAATGTCAGCAGGTACTTTGGATTGATGAGTCAAAATTTGAAATATTTGGCTATAGCAGAAGGTAGTTTGTTCGCCAAAGGGCTGTATAATAGTCCAAAAAAAGTGCCTGCAGGCAATAATGGAGCATGTTGGAGGTTCCTTGCAAGTTTGGGGCTACATTCCTGCAAATGGAGATGGGGATTTGGTCAGAATTAGTGGTCTCATCAATGCTGGGAAGTACAGGCAGATACTTATACATAATCTGCAGTAAGTCAAAGCGCAAAACAAAACAAAAAACCAGAGAGAAGTAAAATCCAAACTAAGTGTAGCATTTTAATAATCATATAAAATGTAATATACAACAAATATTGCACTCACATTTAGCCCCTCTTGGGCTTGATGCATATAAGAGGTCGCACCTCTACTAGCCTTCGAACTGCGTCCCAAACAGTCTCCTTTCTCGAGCCTCTGTCTTCAATGATGGTTAGAAGTAAAACTTTCTCCGATGGGTCAGTCCTGATGGTAGAGGAAAAGAGAAATCGGAGAAAGTTTTACTTCTAACCATCATTGAAGATGGAGGCTGGAGAAAGGAGACTGTTTGGGACGCAGTTCGAAGGCTAGTAGAGGTGGGACCTCTTATATGCATCAAGCCCAAGAGGGGCTAAATGTGAGTGCAATATTTGTTGTATATTTTTTGTATATTACATTTTATATGATTATTAAAATACTACACTTAGTTTGGATTTTACTTCTCTCTGGTTTTTTGTTTTGTTTTGCGCTTTGACTTACTGCAGATTGTTCCATTGGGTGTACAAGGACACCAAACGTTATAGCAGCATCAGACTAATAACAGAGAGACTTGGGATCCATCCATCTTCATCATCTTCATCCATCATCATCCATCATCAGTTTCATATTTTTTTATTATTGTCATTTCATCATTCTCATTACTTTCTCATTTCACCCTTATCCATGTGACTCTTTTTGTGATTTGCATACTTGGTTTTATTGTCTGGAGAGACATATTATATTTTATTATCTACATTCATTTGTGACCTTGTACCATTTCTTATTTGTTGTACTATCTGACATTTTTACACATCTGTGACTGTTTTATATACTCTCAGATCTTGAGTTTTGACTTTTAGTTAGTTTTGCACTAGCATCCTTTTTTTCTATTGCTACTTATACATAATCTGATTGGCCCCAGATTTATTCTGCAGCATGACAGGGACCCCAAAAGTCATTAAGAACAATCTTCAGCGTAAAGAAGAATAAGGAGTCCTGGAAGGGATGGTATGGCCCTGCAGATTCCTGATCTCAACATCGTCAAGTCTGTCTGGGATTACATGAAGAGAGAGAAGCAACTGAGGCTGCCTAAATCCACAGAAGAACTGTGGTTAGTTCTCCAATATGTTTGGAACAACCTACCTGCCAAGTTCCTTAACAAACTGTGTGCAAGTATACCTAGAAGAATTGATACTGTTTTGAAGGCAAAGGGTGGTCACACCAAATATTTATTTGATTTAGAATTTTCTTCTGTTCACATACATTTTGTTAATTGATAAAAATAAACTATTAACATGTTTATTTTTGAAAGCATTCTTACTTTACAGGATTTCTTCACACCTGTCTAAAACTTTTGTACTCTTCTGTATTTCCATTGCTGCCTCCTGTGCTTGCTCCTGCAGGAATAGATAGTGTCGCAGACACCATACCTTCCTGGCTATTACCCAAAGTCCAAATAAGGGAATTTTGAACAGAGACTTGCTTTGTATTTGGCCAGTTTCTGTTCAAAATGGATTCCAGCCCACCATTGGTTGGGATGTGTGCTTGCCAATCAGCTTCTAGAGGGTTTTGTCATCCCCTCACTAGAAGCGATGGCCTGGAAGATATGGAGGGTGGGTCTGTGGCACTATCCTGGTAATGGCAGCAAAAATATCTTTAACCCTTTGTAGCCCTTTAAATTCTTTAACGATTGCATGACTATCTTAACCGGTAAAGCATATGTTGGTGGCTTTTTTTTTACATAACTTGCAATGACGTTTCATTTTACTTTATTTTATGTTACAGGACAGATGAAAAAGAAGAAAAGGAGAAAGATTACAGGGAACAGAAGAATGATTGAAGAAGAAGACAGAAAGTAGATGAAAGGTAAGTTTTGTCACAGTGGATACCTGTTAGTTCCAGTGTCTTTTAACAGGGAGACGCTGGAGGCCTGGGTTCGGGTATGAAGCTTCGGCGTCAGTACCCATGTCTCGCCGGGCTTGTGGCCGTGTCTCTCCTGCTGCCCCTAGTGACCACCTGTGTCCTCTCCCCAAGCAGCACGGCAGCACCACTTGACACATGGCTGGTTGCAGGTTTGGGCGCATTTACGGTTCACTGCGTCACTTTGGGGCGCGAACCAGGATAAGTGACGCAGAGACCAGTTTTATACCTGAGGAGGCTGTGACTCCACCCTCCTACTTCCTGGCTGGCTAGTTAAAGGCTCTGGACCTTGGTTAAGTAGCTCTTACATTGTTGTCTCATGCAGTTTATCTTCTTGGAGTTTCCTGGGTATGACTGGTTTTCTGGCTGACTACCCACTCCGTGTATGACCTAGGATCTGTCTGACCATCCATTCTGGTGCTGACCTGGGGCTCTGTCCAAATATCCATTCCGTGTTGCCTCGTTCTATTGGATACCCTATCTGGTGCAGACCTGTGGCTCTGGCTGACTACCCGCTCCGTGTATGACCTAGGATCTGTCTGGCCATCCATTCTGGTGCTGACCTGGGGCTCTGTCTAAATATCCATTCAGTGTTGCCTCGTTCTATTGGATACCCTGTCTGGTGCAGACCTGTGGCTCTGGCTGACTACCCGCTCCAATGTATGACCTGGGATCTATCTGACTATCCATTCTGGTGGCTTCCTCACTCTCGTTGGTACTACAGTCAGCCTAGTGCTTGGTCCCTAACAGAGAGTTATCATAGAAGTAGTCTCCTATTTCTGATAGAGTTTCTGACTTCTTCAGTTACCCTCTGTCTCTCTATCTTACTGCTCATATTTTATATTGGCTTAACAAAGGCGATTTTACATTCAGTACTAACTCCTGGTTTATTCCTTGTTGACTGTGACAGTGTTACACAGATCTGGGTGTTAGGCTAGTGTTACAAATAGACTTGTTGCACTTTACTGTTAGGGGTAGTGTGCGGTTAGTGTTTGGGAGCGTGACTGTGTATTTGAGCTATCGGTTGGTGCTTGACAGTGTGTCAAGTACTGATTGTTAACTCTTTTCCTTTGATGTTCCCACTATTCACACTATTTAGCATGCACTTTAGGACCTTAACACACAAAACAGATGTTTAGCCACAAGTCCTTGGACTCGATATTATTAGCCCAGCGTGGTGATTTTGACATCACAGTTTGCTATTCTATTAACTATGCTGTCAACAACCACCACCGCTCTTAAATGTCCAATGGGCACAAAATATTCACCCATTAGACAGCACATAAAAGTAGTAGAATTTTCTATCCTATTATTATTATTATTATTAATAAGGACTGCACTTTTTCATGGCAAAAATCCTGCGCCATGAAAAGGAGGAGCAGAGTCCCTAACATGAAGTGAAAACCACAGATATGTGTTGGAAAAATGGTTTCCAATATATACTTGTGGTTGAAAAAAAAAAGAAAAAGATTAACCTTATTAGTGCCAGTGGGATATGCAAAACATTGTTGTCACACGAACCACTGAGCCCCTGGCTCCTGGAGAGGCCTGAGGGCCAGCCTCCTGCCCACAGACTATGGACCTAGCCCTGGAACAGGGTATGGACTCTCCATGAGACTGTTAAACAAGGAACTGTTATCCCAAGAACCCCAGACACTGTGGACATTTCTGGGCCCAAAGAGACTGACAACCATGGACTGCTGGCTTGCTTCCAAGGCAATGGACAGTAAGGGTTAATTATTTGAGTTTACCTAAAGTTACTTTCAATGTGTATTGTAGCCACTCAAGCCAGTGTATTGTGAACTTTACTGAGACCCCCTGCCGTGTGTTAATTCATTCAAGCCCCTCAAGTCTTTGTGTCCATTGTCTGAGTTCATCAACCCTTTTGTATTTGAAATGTAATTGTGTCTGAGTCATTGTATTTGTTAGACCATTTGCCGTTGACCTTTTGTCTACTGTACTGTGATTGAATTATGTCCCTATTGTATCTGCTTGGTCCATATATTTCAATGTAAGGTTTGAGTATAAATATGTGTGGTTTGTTCCAATAAAGGGAGTTCTTGTCTTACCTACACAGGTGTTGCCTGGTTGGGTAAGCTTGCTGCATGCAGAGTGTGTGCTGATTACCCTGATACTAGTTTTGCCTGTTTTTGGGTATATTGCGGTATGCTGTTGGATGTCCATCTGGCTCATAGCGGAAGAAGTGACCATTGACGGGGTCACCAAGGCTGGGTGTCCGCTGGTACCATCACAATTGTATAGCGTCAAATAAAACTTACCAGTAATCCTGATGTCCAGCGGGGTCCTGGCTATCTTCTTCTTCAATCTTCTGTCTTCTCTTCTTCCTCTCTTCTTCTTTTCTGTGTTGTAAAAAAAATATAAAACATCATTTAGTTGTGTATTTGATTAAAAAAAATATATATATATAGAGCCCCCCAAAGATGCCACAGTTAACCCTTTGAGTGCTGGAGGGATAACTTTCTCCCAACATTTCACTTCATTACTATAAGTGGTACCTACTCTACTTGTCATCATGTGCCCTCATTAATATCTACTTGAATTTGGGTCTTTATACCTTTTTTGTATTTGATTGGGTGTACATAAACATACAGATACATACACACAACACACATGCATACTTTAACATGTACAACCTTCCACATTCATTTTGAACAGTGATGTGTTCTTCAGTAAGTGCCCATCCAAAATTTAGGCAATTAATACTAACTAATATAATTTCACCAATTCAAATGGAAGAAAATCTACTCCTTAATAGGATCTAACTAATAAAATGTTACCATATCTTATGGATGAAAAGCTACCATATCATGTCATCTCCTTGTGGCTTTTGGCAAGTAAAGTTATCCACTTGTGCCTCTGGAACCAAATACTTAGATTGTCTATTGATCAATAACATGATATGAATGGTTCAGATGTATTAAATGTTTTACCTGATACATTTGGCTCATGAACTGTTGCTTTAACCCTTTGAGTGCCAGAGGGGTAAGGAGCTCAATCCAAAGCAATGTGTTCCATACCCCTCTGGCACTCAAAGGGTTAAACAAAAAAATCTACTATGACAGAGAAATACTGAGATCTTTCCAACTGAAATTCTACTATTACAGAGAAAGGACTGAGACCTTTCCAACATTATTAATTATATTGACTTAACAGTGTTTTCTTCTGAGACAAATAATCCTTGGGTGTGCTGACATCTACACTTTGGAAATTTGTTATAGTCTAGAAATACCTGTTTGTTTCTCTCAAGTGTGCATTTTTGCCATATTTTCCCATGTACCAAAATAACAAATGTTGTATGTGTCTTTGTTTTAACCATTCGAGCCTCAGGAAATCATGTGGTTTTCAAAATATGACTGTTCTGTCAATAACACGTAATGATTACGTGGTTGGCTTTCCCTAATTACTCTAGCTCTAATACTGCTTAAAGGAGTGGTAAACTTTTTTTATGATAACCCATGTGGTACAAGGTGTTTCCAAATGGATAAATCAAGGGTACTTCTACCGCTGGCATCTATTTTATTGAAAAATTCTTCAGGGAGCATACACCCCCAACAAATTAATATGTCACTAAGAGATTAAAATTATTAATGTTTACGTGATAAAGGTTTGGACCCGGTGGTAGACAATATCTTAGCGCTAGCTTCAAGAGCAGTTTCGCGGCCTCCTTTGAGGGAATTAGCGTAGGGAGCTACCACCGCTTTCTCACCGACACAAAACATTATCAGTTCTTACATTACATGAAGCAAATACTTAATAAACTACCACAATGAAAACTGAAAGTTCCTATTAGGGATCATTGATGCTAATTATCTTTCTATTTAGGCAGTGGGGGTATCTGTGAACACAGTACCCCCACATGGTAATAGCTACATATTATTGAGAGACAATCAGCTATTTTATTATTGAGAGACAAGCCTTACGCTTGTTTACTAAGCACATGATTGGATCACAGGCCCAGCTGCATAACCAATACTTGAATGTCCTGATAGAAAAATTACACAGTATTGAGGAAACAGTATTTTTATTAAAAGAGGTTCCTTGTACAAAGTAATTCCAGTATTACATTGACTATTAGAGAGGTTTCTACGATCTTCCAATAACAAACTTGCTGTTTAAACTATTTTCCCTTGTATAGGTCCTGGTAATTCAGCCCTATCAGGTAAATGGTGTTAGTAATGATGATACCGATCTTACACTATTAAACACAGATAATGTACTGATGCTGGTAAGACCTGAGGATATCACTAACAGCATGATAACAGCAGAACAGTTAGGAAGAATATTAACATCGTATTGCTACCTCTAACAACTACTAAATGCAATATCTTATATACATGGTATCTTTTATTCAATGTAAGTCCTAACCATGTTGCTGATAATAAACAATATGATATCTTTCAGCTAGTAAGACTTTGGAAATAAACTCAATTATACTGTCTACACTAGAATGACAACTAGGTGTGAAATCAATCACAATAGGACTGTGTAATCAACATATAATTATATTAAATCAATCACTTCATTATGATAATTGATTTCCTCTCTGATTATCACAACAGAACTGACGTATTATTAATCCACTGGGGTTTTTTGTTTTTTTTTAGGAGTTAAGATACTACTACTATCTACACTCCAATTTGTTTTTAATCATCTTATGATACTAACAAATAACAAACATTAAGGATATATTTATATCTTTTTTAATTCAACACTGAATAAAAGTTATGTATTAATGTCCTAGATTGTGACTTTATTGTAGATAGCAATACTCATCTTACAAATCTATGAAGATTGCCACAATTCCTCTACTAGTGACAGCACTTCATAGCACTGAACTAGTCTTTGAAGGGTTACATACTGTGATATTAATAAAAAAACAGTAATTATATCACCCTTTATTTGTACTCTTTAGTCTTTTGCTTAAAGTAGCAGTAAACTTTTTTTTTATGATCACCCATGTGGTACAAGGTGTTTCAAACTGGGTAAAACAAGGGTACTTGTACCTCTGACATCTATTTAATTTAAAAGTACTAAACATTTTAACTGTCTGTGATTAAGCTATTATCACATTCTACTGAGAACTGTTCAGTTACACATGTTTCCCATAGAATACAATAGAATAACTGTCTGGAAATCAGGTTAACTTTCTGGCCACTAGAAGGCACTGTTATTGTAACAACAATGATTAAAACCTCCAATTTTTCATTAAAAAATCTTTAGTCATCCTTTATATCAGCACAACAATTTATTGAAGCCCTCTCTAACCCTCTTTCCAATCTTCTCCACTAATTCTATAATGAAACAACTGGAAGAACAGTTGATCTTCTATGTACAATAGAAGCAATCATATGTGTTTACTTGCTGACTCATATCCCCACTTGATGTGAGCGAGACACAGTATACACAGATCGATGTGGGATCGTGAAAAAATATCCAATACATCCAAATTTAAATTTTTATGCAAATTGTGGTGGGACAGAGGGAAAAGGGGAACAGGGTGAGGAAGGAATAGCTGTGCAATGGAAAAGGAGTTTGGGACAGCAGGGTGGAGGGAAAGAGAAGTGGTCAGTAAGTGTGAATGTGAAGAGCACCAAGGTCAGTGCAGAGAGAGGAGTGTTTGGAGGATATGGAATGGAGGGGAGAAAACCAATGGAGATTAAAAGGAGGGAGTGGTATGTAGGGGTGGAAAGGGAGAGGGCCTGAGGCAATTATGCTGCTATATACATGTAGGAAAGTGGGAGGAGGGAGAATAGTTACCTGCCCAGCTCAGATTTCTGCCCCGAACAAGAACATTCTGTAAATGATGATTTTTTTTTAAACTATGGAACACAAAATTACAAAATAAGTTTCTCATTTATAAACTACTGTGCAAAAGTTGTAAGCAGGTGTGCAAAAATGCTATAAAGTAAGAGTTTATTTTTATCAATTAACAAAATGCATAGTGAGTCAACAGAAGAAAAATGTAAATTAAATCAATATTTGTTGTGATCACCCTTTGCCTTCAAAACAGCATCAGTTCTTCTAGGTACACTTGCACAAAGTCAGGGATTTTGTATGTATATAGTCAGATGTATGATTAAACAATTATACCAAACATATGCTAATGATCATCAGTTTAATATGTGGGTTGAAATACAATCATTAACTGAAACAGAAACAGCTGTGTAGGAGAATAAAACTGGGTGAGGAACAGCCAAACTCAGCTAACAAGGTGAGGTTGCCGAAGACAGTTAATGTCAAAAGTCATACAAAATGGCAAGAATGAGCACAGCAACAAGGCACAAGGTAATTATACTGCATCAGCAAGGTCTCTCCCAGGCAGAAACCTTAAGACAGACAGGGGTTTCCAGATGTGCTATCCAAGCTCTTTTGAAGAAGCAGGAAGAAACAGGCAACATTGAGGAACATAGTAGATGCAGTGGTCGGCCAAGGAAAATTAGTGAAGCAAATGAAAGACACATCATGATTACTTCCCTTTTACATTCGGAAGATGTCCAACAGTGCCTTCAGCTCAGAATGGGCAGAAAACAGTGTTATCCTGGTACACCCATATACTGTCTGGAGAAATTTGGTCAGAAGTGTTCTTCATGGAAGACTTGTGGCCAACAAGCCACACCTTCGATGTGGAAACAAGGCCAAGTACCTCATCTATGCACAAAAACACAGGAACTGGGGTACAGAAAAATGGCAGCATATGCTCTGGACTGAGGAGAAAAAAAATGAACAGAAGGCAGTTTGTTCACCGAAGGGCTGGAGAGTGGTACAGTGAGTGTCTGCAGGCAACAGTGAAGCATGGTGGAGGTTCCTTGCATGTTTGGGGCTACATTTCTGTAAATGGAGTTGGAGATTTGGTCAGAATTAATAGTCTCCTCGATGCTGAGAAGTACAGGCAGATACTTATCCATCATGCAATATCATATGGAAGGAATCTGATTGACCCCAGATTTATTCTGCAGCATGACAAGAACAAGGAGTCCTGGAAGTGATGGTATGGCCTCACAGGTCCCTGATCTTAACATCATTGAGTCATTCTGGGATTACATGAATAGAGAGAAACAACTGAGGCTGCTTAAATCCACAGAAGAACTGTGGTTAGTTTTCCAAGATGCTTGGAACAACTTACTTACATAGTTCCTTAACAAACTGTGCACCTGTGTAACTAATCGAAGTGGTGCTGTTTTGAAGACAAAAGGATGGTCACACCAAATATTGATTTGATTTAGATTTTTCTTCTGTTTACATTCATTTTGATAATTGATAAAAATAAACTATTAACATGTCTATTTTTGAAAGCATTCTTACTTTACAGTATTTTTTCATGCCTGCCTAAGACTTTTGCTCAGTACTTTATAATACTTATTTAGATGTTCTAAGTCATTAAGGAGGACACCCCAGCAATAATAAAATATTTTTTCAATTTCATTTTTATAAAAGCAAAAAAAAACCTTGTACCTCCTATTCAACTGTAGTTTGGAGGAAGTAATAATGCAGACTTAAATATACATAGTGCTGATATAATACACTAGTGAAAAAAGTATATAATTCAGCACTCTACATGACTTCATAAACCAACTGAAATATGTATATAAATGTATACAAACAATGTGCAATCAAGTGATAGTAAATAGAACAACTAGGTACATAAACTAACCCAATTTCATAGAACATGTGCAAAACATACAAATGTGATATAAAAAATAAAGTAATAACTTACACAGCCAAATTGAGCATGGGCTAAATGATGAAATGGGTAGAAGAATGATTACAGCGCAGTTATCATATAGTTGTTATACAGGTCTAAAAAAGGTGCATTTCCCCCATATGACATAAAAGAAAAACAAAATGTAACAAATAGCATGATCTGTAATAAACAATATTCCAGTCCTTTTATAAAAATACTAGTTGAACAGCCCGTTACACGGGCCACAGTGCCACTGCCACCCGGTCGCGGGGCAGTCACGTGCAGTAGAGACTGCCCGCTCCATGGTGGATACAGAGCAGGACGCTCCTTTGGAGTGCCCAGCTCTGTATCAGCTGCGGCGCGGGCAGTCTCTACTGCGCATGACTGCAGCACGCGCAGCAGTGTCTACTGCGCATGTCGCGGCATTACACACGATTTAGCGAATTATTATATAGGATGTTGTAGTTACTTTCTTCTATCAGACCTCAAAGGGACATTTATTATTGTTCTTGTGTAACTGTTTCTCACAGAATTCTAGAGACTTCATTGGTTATTAACAACCAAACGGGTATTGAAAGCAATGGGTATATTAAAGCCTCACTATCACTCAAAAAACTAAAGTAATATTATTGGGACTGCTCTTATGATACAGCATCAAAACCAAAGATGAACACTCATACTTCTCCCCCACCACCACTTTCAATTGTTAATAACCAATGGGTAGGTATAGGCAAAAGTTTTCACCTCAAAAGATACATGAGAAAAATGGCAAGTTTCCTGAGAAAAGTTACATTTTTCAAATCAATGGGAAAATTTAGTTTCTACCCACCACATGACATGTTTCCCTTATTTTTCCCACAGGCATAACATAAAAGGGGTGTCAGGTCCCACATCATGCCATACTGTGTTTGTGAGAGGAAGAGAGAGCAGCACATTTTTCAGATAGTGAAGACAGGCTAATAAAAAAGAGTTTATGAGAAGATTAGATTAATTTATTTCATAAGGGAACATACAGGGTGTTATTGTTTATTAGTAGGCAAAACAGGAAGGTCTGATAAAGACTTACTTATTTGGCAGCATGAGAGCTATATAATTCACATGTCTCTGGGTTATGAGGCAAAGGTTGACCTAATTTACTATGCTACAATGTTATTTTAAGCTTAGTTTAAGGCACCTTGTAGGCAGGACATTTCTGTGCATTAGGGGAGTCTGGAGGGGCACTCTGGGGGACAGAAAGGGAGAAAGGAGGTTGATCCCAAATACCCCAACATCTTGTGTGACTGACAGGGAAGACACAGGAAGCTGTGATCCAAGTTCCTTTCTGATCTGACTGTTATCTCTGTGTTAGGTGAGTCTGGGGGTGTGAGAAGGGAGAAAAGGACAATTACCCCAAATTCCCCAACATTGTGCATGACTGACTGTTATCTTTGTGCTGGGAGGGGGCTAGGGAAAGAAGCAGTTGAACAGGAAGTGTGTTTTTTGTTGACAGGGATACAGGGCACAGTTAAAAAAATAAATACAAACAAGGACCCTGACACGAGCTGTGACTGATGTAGACTGATACTAGATGATATAGAGTATTTTGTAGAAGGTCAAGGCAAGGTATGCTTGTGGTAGCGTGTGCAATAAATGATGATGATCCATTTCCTCCCGAGAAGAATGCAGTTTATCAAAGTCCTTTTAGTTCTCAGAATCGCTCCCATTCTCAAAAGTTCCACCACCATCACCACCTGCTCTAGTACTAGTAAAACACCCTCTAAGAACACTGAAGACAACAAGGAGTCACATTCTAGTGTTGGCAAAATGGAAAAAGGTGCCGCAGCTCAACTGCTGCATCTAACAGTGAGACAAACAAGCACAAAAATACCTGTGCTGAAAGTAATAGCAAACATTGTGAAAATAAAAGTAAACATACATTGTTTAAGACCTCTAAAGGCCTATAGAAATATAAAAGTAGTAGACAAGAAGTGGAGGGAAAGGAAACAGAGCACTGTGCCTGTCTATAAGGTGTTTGAGAAAGCAATTGGAAAGTCTAACCATGGACAAGAGAAGATGCCCAAAAGCACAGTCATCCTGTCAGTCATCATTAGTATTGTTACACAGTGTTGAATAACCAGCAGCAACAACATCGGTTATCAATCCACAACCCTAGCTATAATGAGTGTCTCTGCTGGAAGTGCTGCACCTTTGACACCTATTATTAGAAGAATTGCAGCAACATCTAGCCCCAGTAGTAGCAGCAGCCCCACAAGAACCCCACAATCAAGGAAGTCCAAAGTATGGAGATACCAAAAAATAAGCATGTTGCTATCTGTGTAAGAAGCATATGAGCAGAGAGAAAGCAGGCTCACACCAAGGCACCTTATCAATGATACCCCACATGAAGCACAACCACAGGTCTGATTGGGAAACTCACCATCAACAGGTCAGAGGTGTCACAACTAGCAGCAGCAGGAGCACTCAAAAAAGTTCACAGGTCTCTGGGGCATATAACAGAAGTAATTAAGATGATGTGTCACATAGTGTACCAAGAGTTTGATATAACACCTATGGATACTGCTGCAAATGAGTATGTCACTGGTGGGTGGAAGCCTCTGGCATAATGTTTCTGTTGGTCTGAAGCCTGCAGACATTCTTTTTTCAAGCTTTTCCTTGTTGCAAGCCTGCTGGCAGTAGTCACTTAACATAGGCCTAGAGTGCACACAGTTTTTTTCAATGCACGTCCTTTCCAAGCCTGTAGCCTATAAGCAAATTTTCAAGGCTTTCTTTGTTGCAGTTTGCCTTATTTTGTTTCAAGCCTGTAAACATTTTTTTTTCAGACTAATATTTTGAAGGCTTGTCTCTATGTAAGCCAGGCTGCTGCTAACCATTATTTTCAAAAAGATAATTAAAAATAAAAGGTTTAATTTAATGTGGTTGATGTGAATGGTGGTAGTCATAGCAGTGGTCCTAACTGTGGTAGATGGTGGCAACTATTCAAACTTTAGTGGTGTGCTATTTAGGATAAAGCTCTGTAAGTTGTAGGTAGCATATTTTTTCCATAGTTCACTGCTTTGCTTATTAAAACCATGTAGAAAAGTTCCCTGAATTCTTGTAAGCAGTGATGGAACAACTTATCTAAAAAATCCATAGCACAGTATTTTATGGCTCATTCACTTAAATGAGCCATAAAGAACAATATTCTCAATTTATTTTTCTTCTCTCACTCAGATTCATCTTACTTGAACACAACAACCCAGTGATCTGTCACGCCACACAAGCAGCTCTGTGCTAACTTCATATTCTTTGGATAATTACAATACAATGTGTTATTCTCAACCCTTTTGATTTTTTCTTTGATTAAACCTCTCTATGATACTTGGTAATAGTCCCTAAGGAAGTATTGTTTTCAAACTGAACACTCTGAGCTGTCTTTGTTCTTTATGCTGTACAGTAATTGAAGTATATACACATGGTATAATATTGCCCATACCACCTAGATTTTGCCCAGCTGTCAGGCTATTAAGTTGAAAGTGCATAAAAGACTCTATACAAGACATTGGCCATTTATCAACCCTCAAAGGTTTTTTAGAAGAGTATGCTATTTGTTAAAACAGATTAATTCAACTCACATGGAACAGACGTATAAGAAGATAAGCAGCAATAGCAATTCATTTCTATCCTTACAGCATATGTACTTTATATATTTTTCAGTGCAAATACTAGCTTTTAAATCAGATTCCAAAACTGTGCTTGCACTTAAAAGATAATTGTTTGGTCATTACTTGAATCTGCATATGTAAACTAGCTTGAATAACTAGGACAAAATGGTCCAGAAATTGTGCCAAATGTACAAAACAAATTCAGATGCATTAATTATATTAATATTTTCACTCTTTGTGAATATTAGTGGTGCATTCAAACAGGATGACACATAGCAGCAACAATGTAACATCATCAAAAGTTAATTATTAGTGATGAGCGAGCACCCCAATGCTCGGATGTTCGGGTGCTCTGACCGAGCACCCCCTGAGGCTCGAGTGCTCGGCCGAACACCCGAGCCCCATTGAAGTCAATGGGAGGACTCGAGCATTACACCAGGCACCCCCTGCTCTGATGAGGGGAGGGTGCCTGGTCCATAGGAAAAGGGCAGAAAAAGATGGAAACACTACAGAAATGGTTCAGGGACAGCATAGGGAGGATGTCTGGATGCACCTTGGACTCCAACATCGCTGCTGGGAACGATCTTTCGCCCGTAGTACGCCATTTTTACAGACTGACCGTAAAACACACAAAAAGGAAAATAAAAACGACTTTAGGCGAAAAATTGTTACCAAACAGTATTTGCTGTATATTTACTTGTATATCATCTGCAAATTCTCCCAAAAATTTCATCGATTTTCTGAAGTGAGGCCATGATTAAGAGGGAAACGTGCGCAGAGGCAAATTATCCCAAAAATTTCCTTGATTTTCAGAACTGAGGCCATGATTAAGAGGGAAACGTGCGCAGAGGCAAATTCTCCCAAAAATTTCCTTGATTTTCAGAACTGAGGCCATGATTAAGAGGGAAACGTGCGCTGAGCTGACCATCTAAAACATTATGGGTGAGGGTCTGCTGCAGAGCTGACCATCCTAAACATTATATGCGAAGGCCCGCTAGTGAGCTGACGCTATAAAACATTATATGAGAGGGCCCGCTAGAGAGCTGACCCAATAAAACATTATATGAGAAGGCCCGCTGGTGAGCTGACCTATATAAAAATTGGCAAACAGGGCCCGCTGGTGAGCTGGCCCTATATAAAAATTATATCACAGGGCCCGCTGGTGAGCTGGCCCTATATAAAAATTATATCCCAGGGCACGCTGGTGAGCTGGCCCTATATAAAAATTATATCCCAGGGCATATGGAAGAGGAGGAGGAGGATGAGAACATTAAGAGTCAACCATATACCCGTTTTTGGGGTGGAAGGGGTGAATGGGAATACAGAGTATTCCCATCATTGTAAATAACATATATAAAGTGAGTTTATGTTCCCCCGGGGCTTTCCTCCAGTGGAGTGGAGAAGTCAGGGGAAATCCAGGCCTTGTTCATTTTTATAAGTGTCAACCTATCAGCATTGTCGGTGGAAAGGCGGATACGCTTATCTGTTATGATGCCACCAGCAGCACTAAATACCCGCTCAGACAGAACGCTGGCGGCAGGGCAGGCCAGCACCTCCAAGGCGTAGAGTGCCAGTTCATACCACGTGTCCAGCTTGGACACCCAGTAGTTGTAAGGCACAGAGGGATCATTGAGGACGCTGACACGGTCTGCTACGTACTCCTTCACCATCTTCCAAAACTTTTCCCTCCTTGTGACACTAGGCTGCGCATCAGGGTGAGGGTGCTGGCGGGGTGTCATGAAGGTGTCCCACGCCTTGGAGAGTGTTGCCCTGCCTTTCTCGGAACTGCTGTGTGCTCCCCTTTTCTCCCCTTCTCGGTTGGCCAAGGTAGCACGTACTCTGCCGCCAGCGTTGTCAGATGGAAAATTTTGGAGCAATTTTTCAACAAGAACCTTCTGGTATTGCACCATTTTGCTTGTCCTCTCCACCGGAGGAATGAGAGATGAGAAATTCTCTTTGTAGCGGGGGTCCAGAAGGGTGAACACCCAGTAATCCGTGTTGTCTAAAATGCGTACAACGCGTGGGTCACGGGAAAGGCAGCCTAACATAAAGTCAGCCATGTGTGCCAGAGTACCAACAGTCAAGATTTCGCTGTCCTCACCAGGAGGCTGACTCTCAATATCCTCATCCTCTTCCTCCTCTTCTGCCCACCCACGCTGAAGAGATGGAACTAAAGTTCCATGGCTACCCTCTGTAGCGGAGGCAACCGTGTCTTCCTCCTCCTCCTCCTCCTCCTCCTCCTCCTCCGCCTCCTCCAATTGTCGCTGAGAAGACGAAGTGAGGGTGCTCTGGCTATCACCTTGTGTAAGCTCTTCCTCCCCCATTTCCACCTCTTCCACATGCAAAGCGTCGGTTTTAATTGTGAGCAGCGAGCGTTTCAGTAGACACAGAAGTGGGATGGTTACACTGATAATAGCGTTATCGCCGCTCACCATCTGTGTCGATTCCTCAAAATTGCGTAAAACCTCGCAGAGGTCTGACATCCATTCCCACTCCTCACTTCTGATTACAGGAAGTTGAACGGAGAGGCGACGACCGTGTAACAGCTGGTACTCCACTACTGCCCTCTGCTGCTCACAAAGCCGGGCCAACATGTGGAAGGTGGAGTTCCAGCGCGTGCTCACGTCACACAGCAGCCGGTGAGCTGGCAATTGTAAGCGCTGCTGCAGCTTCAACAGGCCGGCCGAAGCTGTAGATGACTTACGGAAATGTGCACACACGCGGCGCACCTTGGTCAAGAGATCATGCACATTGGGGTAGGTTTTTAGAAATCGCTGCACCACTAAATTAAATACATGCGCTAGGCATGGTACGTGTGTGAGCTTGCCGAGCTCCAAAGCCGCCACCAAGTTACGCCCATTATCACACACAACCATGCCTGCTTGCAGGTTGAGTGGCGAGAGCCACTGCTCGGTCTGGTGACTAATCCCCTGCAACAGCTCTGAGGCCGTGTGCTGTTTGTCCCCAAGGCAGATCAGCTTCAGCACGGCCTGTTGACGCTTCCCCACTGCAGTGCTACACTGCTTCCAGCTACTGGCTGATGGGGGAGTGGCGGTGTGTGTAGAGAATTCGGAGGTGGAAACGGAGGAGGAGGAGCCAATAACGTAGGTGCTGGTGGAAACCCTGATGGAGGTAGGGACCGCAATCCTCGGCGTGGGTAGCACCCGTGCCATCCCAGGGTCCGAGTCGCTCCCAGCCTCCACGACATTCACCCAGTGTGCCGTCAGGGAAATGTAGCGTCCCTGGCCACAAGCACTTGTCCATGTGTCAGTCGTTAAGTGGACCTTCCCAGTAACTGCGTTGGTCAGGGCACGGGTGATGTTACGGGACACATGGTGGTGTAATGCGGGGATGGCACACCGGGAAAAGTAGTGGCGGCTGGGGACCGCGTACCGAGGGACAGCTGCTGCCATCAGGCTGCGGAAGGACTCAGTGTCCACAAGCCTAAATGGCAGCATTTCGATGGCCAGTAATTTTGAAAGGTGTGAGGTTAGTGCTATGGCCTGTGGGTGGGTGGCTGGGTATTTTCGCTTGCGCTCAAATGCCTGGGGTAACGACATTTGGACGCTGTGCTGGGACAGGGAAGTGGATGTGGTCGCTGATGGTGCTTCAGATGCTACAGGTGCAGGGCGGGAGGTATGCGGGCCTGCGCCTTCGACAGGCGATTGGCCGGCACCGAAAACAGGGGAAGAGGAGGCAGTGGTGTGGCCTGCAGACACAGATGGGCGATCCAGGCGTTCCTCCCACTTACTACGGTGCTTGGATGCCATGTGTCGGATCATGCTGGTGGTGGTGAGGTTTCTAGTGTTCATGCCTCGGCTCATTCTGGTGTGGCACAGGTTGCAAACTACAAATCTTTTGTCGTCCGCACTTTCCTTAAAAAAACGCCATACCGCGGAACACCTACCCCTTGGCAAGGTAGATTTACGCAAGGGGGTGCTCCGTGGAACATTTGCGGGCCGGTTTGGTGCGGTCCGCCTTCTTTCTGTAGCCACACCACTGCCTCTTCCAGCCTGTTGCGGTGCTGCAGATGGCTCACCCTCAGGACTGCTGTCATCGCTCGGCTCTACACCTTCCCAGGTGGGGTCAGTCACCTCATCGTCCACCAAGTCCTCCTCCACTTCCTCACTCTGATCATCCTCCTCAAGTCTTGATCCCACCACATACTCGGTCATTGACAACTGTATAACATTCTCCTCAACAAGGTCTTGAGAAGGAAATAGTGGTTGATTTAATGGCAACTGTGTCTCATCATCATCATCATCATCCACTACTTCCTTTGACCTTAAATGCCGTTCACATCTGTCATCTTCTTGTGATTGGGTAGCCTCTAGAGGTTGTGAATCAGGGCACAAGATGTCATGTTCCTCTGCAAGCGTGCTTGGAGAGAGGGTCAAATGAAGGATTGGTGATGAGACGAGCTCATCACTATATCCCAGTGTGGGATCACTTCTTTGACCAGACCGTGTATGGTGGGAGGAAGGATGATCAGAGTGAGGATTATGTTGACCAGACTCTTGGCTACTGAGAGTGGACTTGGTGGAAGACAGGGTGGTGCTTAACCGACTGGAAGCAGTATCAGCTGTCATCCAACCGACCACCTGTTCGCACTGGTCGGACCTCGAGAGTGATGTCCTGCGACGCCCTGTGAAATCAGACATGAAGCTAGGTATGGTGGATGTCTTTCTTTCTTGTGCTCTGGCACCAGGCACAGTTTCTCCGCGTCCTGACCCGCGCCCTGAACTTTCAGGATCACGTCCACTTCCCCGTCCCTTTTTACCCGCCTTCTTCATCTTACACGATATATATGACTTTAATATATATGAGTTTGAAAACTTAACAGTATTTCTTACTATTCTGCAACTCTGCAGAGTACACAGAATAGGCTGCTAAACGGCGGTGAAACACACTGAATGGAATATGTGACTTTAATATTTGAGTTTGAAAACTTAACAGTATTTCTTACTATTCTGCAACTGTTCAGAGTACACAGAATAGGCTGCTAAACGGCGGTGATACACACTGAATGGAATATGTGACTTTAATATTTGAGTTTGAAAAATTAACAGTATTTCTTACTATTCTGCAACTCTGCAGAGTACACAGAATAGGCTGTTAAACGGCGGTGAAAGACACTGAATGGAATATGTGACTTTAATATTTGAGTTTGAAAACTTAACAGTATTTCTTATAATTCTGGAACTGTACAGAGTACACAGAATAGGCTGTTAAACGGCGGTGAAAGACACTGAATGGAATATGTGACTTTAATATTTGAGTTTGAAAACTTAACAGTATTTCTTATAATTCTGGAACTGTACAGAGTACACAGAATAGGCTGTTAAACGGCGGTGAAAGACACTGAATGGAATATGTGACTTTAATATTTGAGTTTGAAAAATTAACAGTATTTCTTACTATTCTGCAACTCTGCAGAGTACACAGAATAGGCTGTTAAACGGCGGTGAAAGACACTGAATGGAATATGTGACTTTAATATTTGAGTTTGAAAACTTAACAGTATTTCTTATAATTCTGGAACTGTACAGAGTACACAGAATAGGCTGTTAAACGGCGGTGAAAGACACTGAATGGAATATGTGACTTTAATATTTGAGTTTGAAAAATTAACAGTATTTCTTATAATTCTGGAACTGTACAGAGTACACAGAATAGGCTGTTAAACGGCGGTGAAAGACACTGAATGGAATATGTGACTTTAATATTTGAGTTTGAAAAATTAACAGTATTTCTTACTATTCTGCAACTCTGCAGAGTACACAGAATAGGCTGTTAAACGGCGTTGAAACACACTGAATGGAATATGTGACTTTAATATTTGAGTTTGAAAACTTAACAGTATTTCTTATAATTCTGGAACTGTACAGAGTACACAGAATAGGCTGTTAAACGGCGGTGAAAGACACTGAATGGAATATGTGACTTTAATATTTGAGTTTGAAAAATTAACAGTATTTCTTATAATTCTGGAACTGTACAGAGTACACAGAATAGGCTGTTAAACGGCGGTGAAAGACACTGAATGGAATATGTGACTTTAATATTTGAGTTTGAAAAATTAACAGTATTTCTTACTATTCTGCAACTCTGCAGAGTACACAGAATAGGCTGTTAAACGGCGTTGAAACACACTGAATGGAATATGTGACTTTAATATTTGAGTTTGAAAACTTAACAGTATTTCTTATAATTCTGGAACTGTACAGAGTACACAGAATAGGCTGTTAAACGGCGGTGAAAGACACTGAATGGAATATGTGACTTTAATATTTGAGTTTGAAAAATTAACAGTATTTCTTATAATTCTGGAACTGTACAGAGTACACAGAATAGGCTGTTAAACGGCGGTGAAAGACACTGAATGGAATATGTGACTTTAATATTTGAGTTTGAAAAATTAACAGTATTTCTTACTATTCTGCAACTCTGCAGAGTACACAGAATAGGCTGTTAAACGGCGTTGAAACACACTGAATGGAATATGTGACTTTAATATTTGAGTTTGAAAACTTAACAGTATTTCTTATAATTCTGGAACTGTACAGAGTACACAGAATAGGCTGTTAAACGGCGGTGAAAGACACTGAATGGAATATGTGACTTTAATATTTGAGTTTGAAAAATTAACAGTATTTCTTACTATTCTGCAACTCTGCAGAGTACACAGAATAGGCTGTTAAACGGCGTTGAAACACACTGAATGGAATATGTGACTTTAATATTTGAGTTTGAAAACTTAACAGTATTTCTTCCTATTCTGCAACTCTGCACAGTACACAGAATGTGCTGCTAAACTGCGGCGAAGCACACTGAATGGAATATGTGACTTTGATATTTGAGTTTGAAGACTTAACAGTATTTCTTCCTATTCTGCAACTCTGCACAGTACACAGAATGTGCTGCTACACTGCGGCGAAGCACACTGAATGGAATATGTGACTTTGATATTTTAGTTTGAAGACTTAACAGTATTTCTTCCTATTCTGCAACTCTGCACAGTACACAGAATGTGCTGCTAAACTGCGGCGAAGCACACTGAATGGAATATGTGACTTTGATATTTGAGTTTGAAGACTTAACAGTATTTCTTCCTATTCTGCAACTCTGCACAGTACACAGAATGTGCTGCTACACTGCGGCGAAGCACACTGAATGGAATATGTGACTTTGATATTTGAGTTTGAAGACTTAACAGTATTTCTTCCTATTCTGCAACTCTGCACAGTACACAGAATGTGCTGCTAAACTGCGGCGAAGCACACTGAATGGAATATGTGACTTTGATATTTTAGTTTGAAGACTTAACAGTATTTCTTCCTATTCTGCAACTCTGCACAGTACTCAGAATGTGCTGCTAAACTGCGGCGACACACACTGAATAGAATACGTGACTTTGATATTTTAGTTTGAAGACTTAACAGAATGTGCTCTAATCTGCAACTTTGCACACTAAACAGAATGTGCTCTAATCTGTAACTGTGCACACTAAACAGAATGTGCTCTAATCTGCAACTTTGCACACTAAACAGAATATATATATTTTTTTTTTTTTTTTTTTGTTTTTTTCCCCCCACACCAAATAACCTGCTGCCCCCACACACAGTAGTCCTAAAAAGGACTTTTGGTTCTTTTTTTTTCACAATTTTTGTTTTTTTCCTCCCTACACTGCCTTTCCCTTCCTATCCTCAGCTCTCCCTGGCTCAGACTGAGCCGAACTCGCTGGTCAGGTGCTATACAGCACCTGACCACGGGTTCTGGCCAGCCAATCAGTGTAATGCCAGCAGCCAACATGGCTGCTGGCATTACACCGATGTCAGAGCCTCCCTGCACGTTTATTGGCTGCGCAGCAGCCGCAAAACGTGCGGGGAGGAGACCCGAACATGGCGGGCGAGCACATGCGGTACTCGTACGAGTACCGCCATGTGCCGAGCAGAGCGATGCTCGAGCCGATCCGAGCATCGGCCGAGCATGCTCGCTCAACACTATTAATTATCATAAAGTACAAGGGCTAGGAATTTAGCAGCTGAGTCCACAAACTGTGTTTTGAATGTGCTTTCTAGGTCTTTAAAGTAGAAGTGACAAAAGGCTCTAAAACATGGTTCTCCATTTTATGAAGAAAGATGCTTATTTTGTTTGCTAACTGTAGGTTCCCATTAGGTTACAGTTTAGGCATCACTTCTCTTATTTAAACTTAGTCAAATACTGTAATATGACCAATTAAAGTTTTCTTTTTTTACTTTATCAAGAAAATATGCATAATCTTAGTGAATGCAAACTGGCATACTACAATCAAATGTGTATTTGTGAAATTGTATATGCAGTAACCAGCTTGATTCACCTATTGGGAGAACCAGTTCTCTTCCTGTGAACTTTCAAAAACTGCATGCATGTTTCCATGGTAACCAATGCATCGTTCTGGTGAGGATGGTGAATAAAGTATAAAGGATCTCCAATTTTTTATCATCATACATCCAGTGGTATATAAGTTCCAAAACAAATGATCAAACTGTGTACCATGAAAAGTTATTAGGAGTAAAGTCTTTATTCTGAAGTTGTATGAAATAAAGCCAACATCGGCCCTCAATCATAATATAAATTTCATGAGTAAACATTGCAGCAAGGGTTCACTCTTGCAAAGTGAACTCTTCACAAGTTATTACACGGAGTTACACTGGATTCCACAATCACACCCATAGCAGTTATACTTCCGTACAATTATTATCACCTGCCAATATGGATTCTGGCACTCCTGCTTTAAGCTTTGCTTGCTTCTCTCTTCATCCAGGAACATTTCCCTTGCTGATCTGATCTCATCCTCTGCCTCTAACATTCTGTGTTGTTTAACCCTTTGTTTGCCTGGTACATAACATGCACAAGCTTACCTGTGTATATCGTGGCCCCCTGTCAATTAAGGGTTGACCATTGGTGCCTTCCTATCTAGGTGGCTGGCAACTGTTAAACATCAACCTGTGTTTATTAAGAACTGCATAACCTGTATGTGATTCACTAAACTAGCCCACTTGTGATATGAGTGTTACTTGGCACAAGCTTGCATGGCTAAACATTGCAGTATTGGTTCACTCTTCCCAAGTGAAATCTTCACAAGTGATTAGATGGATTTACACCAGAGTTAAACTGAAAGGAGTCATAGGATGACAGCAGAGCAATCCCACCCTTCAACTGGCAATTCAATCTATTAATACTGTTACTCAATTTAATGTTTTCCAATTTCCCACCAGGTTAACCTACAAATTCCTCTTCTGTTGCTCTACCCTAATCCTTAAAGTCACTGCCTTTCCTCCCCATCTGATTATCCTAAAACAATTCTTATTTCATCATCTCTTCTTACCTTGCACCTCCTCAAACTGCTGTCTTTCTTCAGGACACTTTCTCCTTTATATCCCAACCAAAAGAAGCATGTCTTTTTTCAGCCTCATCAACTATGTTAAAATGTTGAACACACACATATACTGTTATGTCCATTTCCTAGGCACTCCTGTCTAATAACAAACATCCACACACTGGTATGGGGTCAATGGGGCAGCAACACGCATACCCCGTTTGTTTGTTCTCTACAATTATTGTCCCTTGCTGGTGGTTGTTCCGGTTTGTACCCGGAGGACTTTTGGGCCCTTGCCAGCTGAGTACTGGCTTTAATGCAAAGCTGCAGCGGGGATGATCCGGTTGGCGCATTGACTCGCGACCGACTGGCTGACTTCTGGATCCGAGTTGCGTTCATGATGCGCCGGCTGCTGACTTCACCAGCTGGCGCTCGCACCACTACCTCAGCCCGCAATCCTCCCAGGGCCTTCAAAGGAATTGATCCACAACACCTCTCCCTCTCCTGAAAGAACAGAACACAAACGTACAACAAAAACATAGGGGGAGGGAGAGAGAGAGAAAACTGGAACATCTTCATGGCCGCTGCCAAATTCTTAGAGTCACGTCTGGTTCCCATCTCACCGGAGGGTGGGTAACTCTTGCCGGTCTGGCCACTACTGGTGGCGTTGGGGGTTCTCCATCAGAACCGGTAGCTGACCCACTGGAAGATGTCTCCGGGGAATTTGGTAAAGGCCTGTGACTTTCAGACATACTTGGTCTAGGTAAACTGACTGGAGGACCAAGAAGCCAGGTTACATCATCGTCACTTTCTGACTCTCTAGTTGCAACTGGCGCAGGAGGACTAGTGTGCAATTGATTTATATGACGTTTCCACTTTAATCCATTGTCAGTCTGAACAATGTAAGTCCGAGAACCCAACACCTGTATGATTGTGCCCGCACTCCATTTCTGTGGACCTTGATAAGTGCGGGCTCAGACCCTGTCACCCCTCCGAAAAACTGGAGCTGGAAGAGTATCTCGTGGAGAAGACTCACATCGAGAGCCGGGAACGGAGGGGGAAGGCTTGAAAACATCCAGTTTGGTGAGGAGCTGCCTGCCGATCATCAGGGAAGCAGGAGAAACCCCAGTAGCAGCATAAGGGGTCGACCGATAGGAAGATAGAAAAACCCCAGGATAGTCAGAGTAAGATCAGCCGAAGGTGAAGCTGCAGCCATCGCAGCCTTGAATGTCTACACAAATCTCTCCACCAGGCCATTTGTAGCAGGGTGATATGGAGCAGAAGTGCGGTGGCGAACCCCAGTGGAGGCAAGGTAAGACTGAAAAACAGATGCAGTAAATTGAGGACCGTTGTCTATCACCAGCAGCTGGGGTAAGCCAAAAACAGCAAAAACATGTTGAAGAACTTTAACAGTTGCCTCAGAAGTGTTTGAAGACATGGGCCAAACCACAGGCCACTTGAAGTACGCATCCACCAGGATGAGATAGGACTTGCCATGCAGAGGACCAGCAAAATATAGATGTAATCGGTCCCAGGGGCCGGCCGGCCTGGGCCAAGGAATGACTGGAGCCAGGCTGGGTTGCTTCCTAGTTTGAGCACAGCCAGCACAAGAACGGACCCACACTTCACCTCTCACCATTTCTAGCATCACAGCTATCAGGCACAACATACTTCCACTGCATGCCACTACCACTGCATTTGAGCCCCTCTCCACACCTAAAACCACACTCAATTGTTTCACCCCACCACAGAAGATGAAGTGTCTGCACTCAACTCATCCTCTCATTTCACAACTGCCAGCTCGGCCCCATTCCCTCTCACTTTCTCATATCTCTCTCTGTTATATCTCCAACATTAACACATTTCTTCAATTCATCTCTCACCACTGATACTTTTCGATCAATTCCTTCTAAACAAGCTCTCATCACACCCATTTATCACGGTGCCCATGATTCCAGCGACATTTTGACATGTTTACTTCATGCTGCCTTTTTATTGGTTGCACTGTATAGCTCCTTCCAGTGACAACCTTTATATACCTTGGGCTGTCACTTATTGGTTGCCCTTTTGTGGTGTATCCGTTGCCTAGCGCTTGTTCCGTTTACTATTGATACCAGTGTATGACCCGGACTGATTGACTACTCTGCCTGTTACCGTTCCTGCTCTGTGTACCGACCCGGATTGGCTGACGTTCCTGCTTCCTGTTCTGACCTGGCCTGGCTGACATTCCTGCTCCGTGTACCGACTCAGCTTGTCTGGTGTTCCTGCTCCGTGTACTGACCCGGCGAGATTGGCGATCCTGCTCTGTGTACCGAATTGGCTTGGCTGACGTTCCTGCTCCGTGTACCGACCCGGATGGGTGAAATTCCTGTGCTGTTCCTGCTTGCTGATCCCTCTATGCTCGCTGTTGCTCATGCTTCAGTGGTCCTGCAGAGCTCCGGTACTCTGGTGCCGCCTTGTAGTTCAGTCCGTGATCCGCTCACTCATAGTGCCAGTGTTATCCTCCAATCATTCCTATAAGCACCACAATCGCTCAGTCTGCCATTCTTGGGTTCAGTTGGGCGCTTCAGGTTACTTGCCACTCACAGATCATAGTGTTCATTAACCCCTTCAGGGGCGGTGCTGGGCCTATGTATTGAGGTTGTAGTCTCCGTTGGGTGTACATTTCCTACGGCACTAAGCACTGACTCTCGTTGTTGGTAGTCTCCGGTGGACATCCACTTAAGCAGCCTTCCTCCCTGGTTGCCTTGCCAGATCTCTGCGGGCATATCAGTTGCATACTGTCAGTCACTGTTTTTACTCTCGGCATAGAGAGTCACATTGGGCCTTCCATACATCAGGGCCGACTCAGTCATTGGCTCCACTTGTATCTCTTGTCATATTTACACTGTATCAATTGTGATTTACCTGACCTGTGTCAGTGTTGTATTTTGTTCTACATACTGGACCCGTGTGGGTTAATCATTCCTGTGTAACCTGCCCTGTGTCAGTTACCGTTTCTCTGTATGCTGGACCCGCGAGGGTTACTGTTATTCACTGTGTGCAAATAAAATTGTGTTTTTACCAACACCTTCTGTTTCTGAGTGTACAGAACCGTAACACCATTATAAATAAGCCCTCTCTTGAGCCTACCTCTCTATCCAACTACTGCACTGTATAAGCTATTGGAACAGCTAGTATACAGCCACCTATCACACTTTCTCCTCTAATGCTTTTCTTGACCCCATGCAATCTGGTTTCCATCCTCAACACTCTATTGAAACCACACTAACCAAGGTTAGAAATTATCTCATCACATCCATGCCAAGGGCCACGTCTCCTTCTTCATCCTTCTTGGTCTCTCTTCAGCCTTTGACATGGGAGATCACCCCCTTCTCTCTGAAACTCTTCACTCCTTCAGCATCTATGACACTACTCAATCTTGGCTCAGATGTTTTCTCTGACTGTACATTTAGTGTCTCCTTCTCTGGTATCTCCTCTTCTTCACTGCCTCTCTCCGCTGGGGTACCTCAAGGGTCAGTTCTTGGCCCTCTGCTCTTCTCTTTCTACGCATTCTCACTTGGCAAACTAGGAGTCTCATTTGGGTTCAAGTACCACCTCTATACTGATGGTACTCTAATTTACCTCTTATCCCCCGATCTTTCACTCTCCCTACTAACTCACACCAGCAACTGTCTGAAATATCTAAAGACTGAGCTGTTAGTGATCTCTCCCTTGTCCCTAACAACTAATATTTCCCTCACTGTTGATAACTCTATAATTCGGCCAATGTCCCAAGTCCGCTGTCTCACGGTTATAATAGATTCCATCCTTTCCTTCACCCCCCACATCCATTCTCTGACAAAATCTTGCTACTTCCAACTAAGAAACATACATTCATCTAATCCATTCTGAATACTTCAACTCATACATCTCATCCACCACTCTTCATCAGCTGCCCCTCTCTATCAATCCCTCCACTGGCTCCCTTATGCCTTCAGAGTAAAGTCCTGTCCCAAACCTACAAAGATTTCAATAACATTGTGCTTCACTATATCTCCTCCCTTGTCACCAAATACTCTCCAAACAACCTTTTCATTCTGCCCATGACTTGCGGCTCTTTTCTCCTATCATCACTTCCTCACATTCCTGTCTTTAGGACTTCTCCTTATCAGGAATAACAGAAATCCAAACCCGGAATACCTGGGGAGCGATGCTAGAGAGCATAGCCAGCGATAAGACAGATGTACAATCCCGTCTGAGCCGAGACCCTGACCTGGATGAAAGTAGGTGTGCACCGGTAGAGGTTCCAGACAGTAATCATAGCAGGACCCCAGATGCAGATATATATATCAATACAGGGACTGGAAGCAAAGGATGACTTTTGCAGGTAATGAGTATATTTGTACTAACAAGGCAGCAACCTGCAAGCAATAGCAGTACAGACAAGAACTGCTCAGACTGGAATGAGCAGAAAGGGAACTGCTCTAACTGGAAAGAAGGCTGGAACTGCTCAGAATAAAGAAGAGATAGAGAGCTGCTCTACTTAAACAGCAGGCTGGGACTGTGTAGTGACAGACAGGACGGATGGGAACTGCTCTGACTGGAAAGAGCAGAAAGGCAACTGGTCTAAATGAAAAGCAGGCTGAGACTGCTCAGAATAAAAAGCAGATAGAGAGTTGCTCTACTTAAACAGCAGGCTGGTACTACATAGAGATAAACAAAAGCAAAGGGCATTGCTCTTCACCAACACAAGACTAAGACTGCTCAGAACTTGACAATAGCAAATGGAGTATTGCCCTTCATAGACAGCAGGCTGAGACTGCTCAGAATTTGAAAAGAGAAAATGGGTTTTGCCCTTCATAGACAGAAGGCTGAGACTACTAAAATTGAATTCAACTGATATAGCGAGCACTGTGAATCTCCATCCAAGGTTTGGAACAAATATGAAAAATATAGTAGGTGCTATGGATCTCCGACTAAGATCCCAATATCACTAGCATTATGAATCTCCTACCATGGCTCAAAACAAATATCACTGAGATAGCTGCTCGAACAACCCAAGAGAAAGAGAGAGAGGATAACAGAATTGAGGGGGGTTATAACCACCACAGAGCAACCAACCTTTGCTCGTCTGAACCCATATCACTCATACCCAGTACAGGAGTATTCAACAAGGAACCAGGTAGAGCAAGGACAGGAGAGGGGAACTTGTTCACACTGGCCTACCAAGACCACATGGCAAGAGCTAGGGAAACAAGTTGGATGGCCCAGAAATGAGGGAGAGGGTACCACAATGAAATGCTTCCATACCATCTTCAACTCACATAGCAGTGGGGAACTGTCAGGCAGAATTGACTGGAGCTGCACAAAGAGATTCGGAGGCCCAAACTAAAGCCAGACAGTGGGGTAAAGACCAAACCACATAGGCACAGAGCCTACCTCCAGAGTCTAAAGCTTAAAGTGAAGACTGTGTAGGGGGGTGAATATGTCCACCCTAGGCTTGAAGGCATGGGAACAAATGGATGGGATTGAGCAGGAGGAAGCCAAAATCAGAACAAGTCAATGGCATTATAAGGTATGTCTACCCGTTACTTGAGCCCTTGTCTGGCCCTTGAACTATTTATCCAAAGACTGTGGGCATTTTGCCCTGGTTGTGCACTACAAAAGACTTTTGATAGACTTTATGGGAATGGGGCTAATGTGCTGTATAATACAAACCTGCCCTGCTTTAGACTGCTGGCTTGCTTCTGCTTCCAAGGGAAGGGGCAGTGAGGGGTTAATTCTTTGAATCTGTATTGCAGTCCCTCAAGCCATTGTATTGTGTATTGTAAGATGTATTGAGACCCCCTGCTGTGTGTTCATCCATTCATGCCCCTCAGTCTGTGAGTCACCTATTGTATAATCTGAAACTCTGTTGTCAGTCCTTTGTATTATATGTTGTGAGTTGATTACCTCTATGAATGCTCCCATTGTGTCAGCCCTTACCATTTTCTGCTGGTTCCTTGACTTATGTTTGGATTGTATTATCTCTGCCCCTCACCCTATTATATCTGGTTGGCCAATGTACTTCAAAGTGTTGCCTCCGTGATTGCTCCGGTAAAGTGCCATTGGCTTGTCCGCCACTAGTGCTCTGGCAGGTTGCCAAGAGTTGTCTCAGTTACTGCTCCGGCAGAGCGCCTCTGGCCAAGTCCTCCGTTACTATCATAACGGTTGCAAGTGTTGCCTCCGTGATTTCTCCGGTAAAGTGCCATTGGCTTGTTCTCCACTACTGCTCCGGCAGGTTGCCAAGTGTTGCCTCAGTTACTGCTCCGGGAGAGCATCTCCGGCTGAGTCCTCCGTTACTGTCATACAGGTTGCAAGTATTGCCTCCGTGATTGTTCTGGTAAAGTGCCACTGGCTTGTTCTCCGCTACTGCTCCGGCAGGTTGCCAAGTGTTGCCTCAGTTACTGCTCCGGCAGAGTGCCTCCGGCTGAGTCCTCCGTTAGTCATACCGGTTGCAAGTGTGTGCCTCCGTGATTGCTCCGGTAGTGCTCATTCTAACTAAGTTTGGTTGGCAGTTCGCGTATGTTTGCTGATCTTGGCTTGTTACAGTATCTATCCAGTAACCTCACACATGGGACTGTTTACCATCATTGATGAACTTTAACTCCTGCAGTGCCGGAATCCTGGGAACCTACTTCTCTTGCCTGACCTGTGTCAGTATATACTGTCTATACATTCATGTTGTGCTGGACCTGTGTGGGCACTGAATAAATTACCTGTCGTGTGTCTGTACTATACTGTTGTATATTACAGGACCTGTGAGGGTTCTTACTGTATTGTTCTATTCAATAAAACTGTGTTTTTAGCCTAACCACTGTGTCTGTGAGTCAAACAAACCATTACACAGGACTATGCTCTCCAGTCTACTACCCGGAGCTGCACCCTGTGCAACAGCCAACACAGGAGTACCAGTTATGTGAGGCTAGAGTCTTCAACAGATATCACACCTGGAGGCCACAGGAAGCGAGTCAGACAGAGTAGCTGTACTCAGACATGAACAGTCAGACCACTGGGTAATGCACAGAGAGACTAGTCAGCCAGTGCCACAGGCCAGAACTGAGGTGGGTAGTCAAACAAGCTGGGGACTACAGGGAGTGATAGTCAGCCAGAACCACAGGTCAGAACTGATGTGGTTAGTCATACAAGCCGGGAACTACAAGGATCGAGTTAGTCAGCCAGAGCCACAGGTCAGAACCGATGTGGGTAGTCAGACAAGCCGGGGTCATACACGGAGCGAGTTAGTCAGCCAGAGCCACAAGTCAGAACCAAGGAGCGAGTTAGTCAGCCAGAGCCACAGGTCAGAACCGATGTGGATAGTCAGACAAGCCGGGGTCATACACGGAGCAGATTCGGAGGTCAGGCACGGATCACAACTGGAACGTAAGTGCACTATCAGAAACACCATGTAAGGGCAATGACTCTTAGACCCAGGGAAGTTTATAAAGGCACAGACAAAGGCGGGAACCAATTAGGCAAATCAGAAGGAGCCACATAAACAAGCTTATGAACAGCGCTCGCTCCAGTAGACATCAAGAATGCGGAAGTGGCTGGCCTCCATGCCAGCTAGCAGCAACACAGCAAAAGGAAGCACAGGATTGCTAGGCTTTCTAGGGATACTGTGATAGAAATGCTTTTTCAAAATCTAGATTTACTACATCAACTGCTTTACCATTACATAGATTGCTACTTACTCCTTCATAGAAGCTGAAAAGATTAGTTTGGTATGATCTAATCCTCATAAAACCATGTTGATTCCTGCTAATAATCTGATTTTTGGTGGTGTAATCATGAATATTAAACTTGTGTGATTGGGTGAGTTTCGGAATTAGGACGAATAAGGCGTATTCGGCATAAATCTGTCCTTCCGAAATCAATTTTGCCATTTTTGCTGTGTGTGTTCAACCATAATTCCTATCTTTCTCATTTATTGCACAAACACATATCATATACCATTTTTTTCTAAGGGCAGAAAGGGCTTTAATTTTATGTGACATATCCATATATAAATTCTCATTTATTATTTAAAAAAAAAAAAAAAAATTACAAAATGAAAAAAAGCACTTGTTTTACAGTTTTGGCAGTAATAATGTGTTACATAATGGGAGCAGTTCAAGAAAAGTCATTCAAAATAATTTATTTGTCCTGATGGACTCACCTATGAAGCTTGCCATGGAGCGGCAGGTGAGCTTACATTCAAATGGCCATTGGAGTGAAACTAAAAACCTCCAATTATTTAAATGTGCATAGGGATCTGGGACAGAGCATACTATGTGCTTTGGAATTATGTATACTATAGCCATTGTTGCTGCTCAGGAGTACTAGGAGTTTGAGCGCAGGGCTTTATTTGGTGTTTGTTGTATATTCATTTGTATCACAGACATGTTACTTTGCTGCCACTCACCCTATATTTGCCCTATTAAGGGTTAATAAGTGTATAGGGGTTTATAAAATACCCCTTCCTGTCACATTAGAGATGTAATATTATTATTAATTTAGTTTAATGTATTTTTTATTTTTATTTGTTTAATTTTAATTTTTATCGCATATTTTAATTTTTTTTTTTTTTTAATTTGGCTGAATAATTCAGACTATTGTCGAATTTCGTCTGAGTCGAACAGATCCAGTCCGAAATGTGTGGATCCTCCAAATGGAAAAAAAACAATTCATTCAAAATCGAATTTTACCTAAAATTTTTGCTGTGCACAAGTCTATTGATTATAGTCCCTTATTATCCCTTCTAGCTGTTTTCCCACTACAGAGGTCAAACTCACAGGTCTATAATTCCCAGGTTCTGTTTTAGTTCCCTTCTTAAATAAATCACTACATTGGCTCTATGAAAATATTGTGGCACTCAGCCTGTGGTGAGAGAATGTTTAAAGAGTAAAAAGAGGGGTCTTGCGCTAACACTACACTAAGTTTTTGAAGAACCCTTGGATGTATACAGTCAGGACCAAGTGCTTTGTCAGTCTTAATTTTGTTCAGTCTTGCCATGAACTTTTTTTGTGTTAACCCAATATGTGATAATTGTATTATTTTTCAGTTGATGAGGCTTTTCTACCACTCCTTGTTCCCTTTTATATACTGATGCAAAGAAAGCATTTAGAACATAGGCTTTCTCCTTATCCTCTCTTATCAACTCACTCATTTCATTTTTGAAAGGTCCAGTGCACTCCCTCTTAAGTTTTTTGCTATTTATGTATTTGAAAACCTTTTTTGGATTAGTCTTGCCCTCCCTTGCAATTTGAGATTCATTGTCTATTTTTGCGAACCTAATTGCCTTTTTGCAATCTTTGTTGCACTCCCTGTATTTTAAGAAAGAATGTTCAGTTCCTTCATACTTAAATATGTTAAATGTTTTTTTCCTTGCCATTCCCTTCTTTACATTTGCAGTTAACCACAATGGCTGTGATCTACTTCTTTTGCATTTGTTCCCATTGGTATATACTGGTGGGTACATTTCTGCCACCTAAATTTGAATTCTTACCTTTTTTCCTCAGTATTTTTGCAATTAAATAATTTATCCCAGTCTATATGTCTAAATAAATAATAATAATAGCTCAGATGACTCCAGTAAGGCTTGTTCTTGCAGCATAAAGGATAGTACCACCTTGTATCAGTGTGATAATAACAGCAACAAATCATCTTAATGGAGGAATCAAATATAATTTACCGATTATGTCAATTGACAAACTGTTATGTATATTGTAAACAAGGGGTTATCGTTGGGACCACAACAAAATAAAAATCCATCTACTTTCTTTACAGACTATATTTTTCAGTTAATTCAGGTTAATTCCTGTAGCTCTCAGTTCTTAGTTCTAGTTCTTAGTTCTAGTTGCAAACAGTCTCTTTATGAAATAGCTTAAAGTGTCTAATCACTAATGTGATTTTATTTTTCTGTGTTGTGGCAATGAGTGGGGGATATTGCTACAATGCCCCAAAATACTGTGTTGCTTTCTTAGTTGTATTCCCTATATTTTTTTTCTGCAAGGGCATGAAATGCAGTATATAAGCCTAGAAACTTTGGTGACTCTTTGACTTGCAGTCATTTTGTGTACATGGTGGATATCCTGGTATAATGAGCTCATTCATTTATGGGTATGCAGTTCTATTATATTAAAGACTTTTACTATTAACAAACCAGTTTAATTACTGCAACACAAAGGATGTTAGCTATTGTACTTCAAAGTCAAGATAATACTAATAACTTTGCATGGGATATGATTTGTCCTCAGAGTCAGTAGTGGGAAACTGCTTAAATAGATAATAAGGGATAATATTCAGGAACACAATGAGAAAAACAAAATTATTAGTAGGAATCAGCATGAGTTTTTAAGGACTCAGTCTTGCCAAACAAATCTTTTCATCTTCTAAGAAGACGTAAGTAGCAACTTAGATAATAAAAAGAACATCTTAGGGAGGGGGTCCCCAACAGTGGCTGCGTTCCGTATTATGCCTACCCAAGCTTTATCCTTACCACTATGAGCCCAGTCCAAAATGGACTTGAGTGCAGCAGCTTGATAATATTTCATAAAGTCAGGGAGTCCCAGACCCCCATTCAATTTATGTAAAGAGAGGCATTTCCTAGCCACTCTGGGAGGTCTGGAGTGCCATAGAAAGCGCCGAATAGAGCCATTGCGAAGTGGAAAGAAAGAGGAGGGAATATGTATCGGTAGAGTTTTAAATAGATATAAAAAACAAGGCAATACATTCATTTTAATTACATTAATGTGACCATACCAGGACAAGTAAAGTGTGGTCCATTTCACAAAGTCCCTCCTAACAGTGTTCAAAAGGGGTGTAAAGTTCAAGCCAAAGAGAGATTGAAGAGAAGGGAATAAACTGACTCCCAGATACTTAATATGCGAATCGGACCATCTCAAGGGAGTGGAGGATTTAAGGGTTTGCAAGGTCAAAGAAGATAGGCCAAGTCCCAAAGCCTCCGACTTCACAAGGTTCACTTTAAAGTTAGAGAGATCTGAGAAAACTTCCAATTCTTGAAGAGAAGACTGTAAAGAGCTTTCCAGGTCTGTAACGGAGAATAAAATGTTGTCCGCGAACATCGCTAATTTATGTTCTGAAGGGCCAATCCGTACCCCTGCAATGCGTTCATTTAATCTAATATGTTGTGCTAAAGGTTCCATACTTAAGATAAAAAGCAGAGGAGAAAGAGGGCAGCCCTGTCTCGTTCTGTTTTTCAAGTTGAAGCGCTCAGATAACACTCCGTTCACACGAACCTTAGCATTGGGAGTTCGATAAAGAGCCAAAATGAAACGTAGAAGTCATGGACCAAATCCATAGGCTTGCAGATATCGTTCAAGAGAAAGCCAATCTACCCTATCAAATGCCTTCTCTGCATCTGTAGACATAAAAACAGCAGGCATGTGGTGATCTTATAGATAATGAATATATCACGGTGCCCGTGATTCGTGCTATCCTGTGTCTATCACTTGCTGGGAGTTCCTCATTGGCTGTCTGCTAATAGCCCACCTCACACAGCCTTTTTAAACCCTGTCTGGGCACTTCCAGGTTGCCCTTTCGTGGTGTTTCTGACATTACTTTTTCTGACCTGCTTGTCAGGCTCTTGGGCCTGAAGTACCTGTGTTCCAGCATTCCGGTGTTCCAGAGTTCCGATGTTCCAGCGTTCCGGTGTTCCAGCGATCCGGTTTTCCAGCGATCCGGTGTTCCAGTCATCCGGTGTTCCAGTCATCCGGTGTTCCGGTGTTCCTGTGTTCCAGTACTTCCACTGTTGACCGTTCCGGAGTTCCTGAGTCTCCTGCCTGTTTGCCTCTCGAGCTGGTTCCGGTTACTTTCCGTGGCTCCAGCAGTTCCGGTCATCTGTCAGTACAGCGGTGCTCGCTCCCGTGGATCCTCCGCTTCATCTGAGGGCTCTCGCTCTTTCTATTGTTGCTAGGCGACATTGTTCTTGTTTTGCTCCGGCAAACTACTACTGTTGGTCCCAGCGTGCGGATGCTGGTTTACTCCATTAACCTGGTGGCGTATATTACTGTTGGTCCCAGCGTGCGGACGCTGGTTAGCTCCATTAACCTGGTGGCGCATATTACTGTTGGTCCCAGCGTGTGGACGCTGGTTTGCTCCATTAAACCTGGTGGCGCTTGTTACTGTTGGTCCCAGCGTGCGGACGCTGGTTAGCTCCATTAACCTGGTGGCGTATGTTACCGTTGGTCCCAGCATGTGGACGCTGGTTAGCTCCATTAAACCTGGTGGCGCTTGTTACTATTGGTTCCAGCGTGCGGACGCTGGTTAGTTCCATTAAACCTGGTGGCGCTTGTTACTGTTGGTCCCAGCGTGCGGACGCTGGTTTTCTCCACTAAACCTGGTGGCGCTTGTTACTGTTAATCCCAGCGTGCGGACGCTGGTTTACTCCATTAAACCTGGTGAAGCTTGTTCCTGTTGGTCCCAGTGTGCGGACGCTGGTTTACTCCATTTAACCCGGTGACTCATAATTCTGTCGGTTCCAGCGTGCGGACGCTGGTTTGCTCCATTTTGCCTGGTGGCTCAAACTACTGTTGGTCCCAGCGTGCGGACGCTGGTTAGCTCCTTGATTATTCAGATACTGAGTGCGGGTTGCAGTCCAGTTCCTTATGCAGTTGTCTTGTATTCTTTGGCTAGAGACTTCTGCTAGCGAGACCATTGTTCCTATTCCACTCTACTGTCATAGTCATCTGACAGCCAGGTCTCCTCTTGGGCTGCCCTGCCCAGTATTGGTAAGGCCGGTAGAACCTATTTACTTTACCATCTTTAGGTTGCCTTACCCAGTATAGGCAGGGCCGGTAGAGCCTACTTTCTGTGTTCCCTCAGGCTGCTTTGCCCGGTATTGGTAAGGCCGGTAAAACCTGTTATTGCTGCCATCCTAAGGTTGCCTTACCCGGTATTGGCAGGGCCGGTAGAGCCTACACTCAGAACTCCTTTGGGCTGCCTTGCCCGGTATTGGTAAGGCCGGTAGAACCGGTACGTTCATCTCACGGTTGCCTTACCCGGTATTGGCAAGGCCGGTAGAGCCTATAGTTATTGCACCTGTCACTTGGGTTGCCTTGCCCGGTATTGTTGGCAAGGCCGGTAGAAAATATTCTCTTGTCATTTATTGTTGTATTGTCATATATGTTGATACCCTATGGGGATTGCCTTAACTTTTCAATAAAGTTACGTTTTTTACCAAACCTTAAGTCTGAGAGTCTTAACAAACCGTGACAGAATAATGTTCAGTAGTTTACTCGTATTATCACGAGCTTCACGGCCTGGTGTAAAACCAGCTTGATCCGTATGAATCAAGGAAGGAAACAGAGGTTTTAAACGTTCTGCAAAAATTTTGGCATATATCTTCACATCTAGATTGAGCAGTGAAATGGGCCTATAGCTCCCGCAGCACTGTAAGTCTTTACCCGATTTAGGGAGTACCGTGATATGGGCGTCTGCCAAATCGGGGTAAGAACTAATTCCATCAGGCAAAGCTTGAAAAGCGTCGCTAAGTAAAGGGATCAGTTTGTCTTGAAATGACTTGTAGTATAGGTGAGAGAAGCCATCAGGTCCAGGACTCTTCCCTACCTGGAGGGATTTGATAACATTCCGAATTTTAGTTGCCGAAATAGGAGCCTCCAGTGAGGCACAGGCCGATGTCGAGAGTTGTGGAAGGTTAGCTGACTTAAGATACACAGAAATATGAGCCTCTATGTTTGGGTTAGCACAGGGCCCTGAATCAGTCAGGTTATATAATGATTTATAGTAATCCCTGAAGATCGCTACTATTGCTTTTTTATCATAAGTGAGTGAGTTCGTAGAAGTAAGAATTGATGGGATATAATATGAAGCATACTTAGCCTGAAGTTGACGAGCTAGAAGAGAACCCACTTTGTTGCCATGCTCAAAGTATGTGCATTTAGTCTTAAAAAAGAGTCGTTCCATTCTGATGTTCAACAGGGACTTAAGTTGGGACCGGAGCCGGGTAAGTTGTACTAGATCCTGGTTTCCTGAGAACACTTATGTCTGGCCTCAAGAGAGGAGATTTCTGTAAGAAGTTTAGAGATCTGTGCCATACTTTTTTTCTTCTGGGTGGATGCCACTTTTATAAATTCCCCTTGAATAACGCACTTATGTGCTGCCCAGATAGATAGAGGGGAAGTAATTCCATCAACATTCTCCTTAACAAAATGATCTAAAGCCGTATGAATGCACTCTACAGTATCTTGATTTAGCAAAAGAGATTCATCTAGCCTCCAGTGAGGAGAGGAGGATGTATTATTGGAAACCACATATTTATCCGAATAGGAGCATGGTCTGACCACGTTATATTATCAATTACTGCTGATTCCAAGAGACTCAGGTGATCATGAGAAATGAAAAAATAATCTATACGGGAGTAGACAATATGAGGATTGGAATAAAAGGTATAGTCTTTACGGGAAGGGTGACATACCCGCCAAGCATCCAACAGTTTATGAGAGTGAAGAGTACACGAGAGGGAATGAAGTAGGGACCGGTAGCAAGACGAGTATCCAGAGGAACAGTCCCAACATAGGCTGTAATGGGGCGTTCAAATCCCCCCCCCCCCACTACTAGGACACCTTCCCGAAAGTTTTCTAGTTTGTCAAGAACGTACGCCAGGAATGAATCTTGTGCAGAGTTGGGCTCATATAAGCGTACAAATGTATAAAGTTGAGGGCCAATAGAGTACTGAACCCTGAGGCACTCCAATCCCAGCTTTAAATGTATTGGAAAACTGTCCATTTACAACCACACACTTCCCTATTGTTCAGCTAGTTTTCTATCTAATTGCAAAGGTTATATTCTAGCCCCAATTTCCTTATTTTATACCCAAGCCTCCTGTGTGGCACTGCATCAGATGCCTTTGCAAAATCTAGATATACTACATCAACTGCTTTACAGTTATGTAGATTACTACTTACTCCTTCATAGAAGCTAAAAAGATTAGTTTGGCATGATCTATTCCTCATAAAACCAAGTTGATACCTGCTAATAATCTTATTTTTGGTGGTGTAATCCTGAATATAATCCCTTATTATCCCTTCTAGTAGTTTTCCCACTACAGAGGCCAAACTCACAGCAGGTCTACAATCCTCTGGTTTTGTTTTAGTTCCCTTCTTAAATAGAGGTACTACATTGGCTTCATGCCACGGCACTGAGCCTGTGGTGAGATAATGTTTAAAGAGTAAAGAAAGGAGTCTTGTTAACACTGTGCAAAGTTCCTAAAGAACCCTTGTATGTATACCGTCAGGACCCTGTGATTTGTCAGTCTTCATTTTGTTCAGACTTCCCATTACCTTTTCCTGTGATAACCCAATAACTGATAATGGTATGGTTTAATTTGTTACTTCTTGAGGGTCTTCTACCATTCCTTGTTCTCTTGTATATACTGATGCAAAGAAAGTGTTTAGATCATCTGCCTTATCCTCTCTAATCAACTCACCCATTTCAATTTTTTTTTTTTAATTTTAAAAGTTTATTGAGAAAATGAAGGCATTACATCAAATAAAACTACAGAGACATCACAATAAGATGTCATCACAAATATATATGAATCACAAGTTAAGTGGTCTGCTCAATAGGGTGAAACTATGAAACCTGGGCGGGGAAGGCCACAGATATGTGCTTGCTAAAACATTGTTGATAGTGAAGGTCTATATCAGAATCTCACTGTATCAGTATGAGTAATAAAGGAGTCAAGCATAAAAGAGAGAACAGTAAATAAAGAAGAAAGGGTGAAGAATAGTGTTGAGCGAGCACCCCGATGCTCGGGTGCTCGGGTGCTCTGACCGAGCACCGCCGGAGGCTCGAGTGCTCGGCCGAGCACCCGAGCCCCATTGACTTCAATGGGGCGACAAGAGCATTACACCAGGCACCCCCTGCTCTGATGAGGGGAGGGTGCCTGGTCAATGCCCCCTTCATCTCCACAATGTCCCCCTTCATCTCTGCAATGTCCCCCTTCATCTCCGCTATGCCCCCTTCATCTCTGCAATGCCCCCTTCATCTCTGCAATGTCCCCCTTCATCTCCGCTATGCCCCCTTCATCTCTGCAATGCCCCCTTCATCTCTGCAATGTCCCCCTTCATCTCCGCTATGCCCCCTTCATCTCTGCAATGCCCCCTTCATCTCTGCAATGTCCCCCTTCATCTCCGCTATGCCCCCTTCATCTCTGCAATGCCCCCTTCATCTCTGCAATGTCCCCCTTCATCTCCGCTATGCCCCCTTCATCTCTGCAATGCCCCCTTCATCTCTGCAATGTCCCCCTTCATCTCCGCTATGCCCCCTTCATCTCTGCAATGTCCCCCTTCATCTCCGCTATGCCCCCTTCATCTCTGCAATGCCCCCTTCATCTCCGCTATGCCCCCTTCATCTCTGCAATGCCCCCTTCATCTCTGCAATGTCCCCCTTCATCTCCGCTATGCCCCCTTCATCTCTGCAATGTCCCCCTTCATCTCCGCTATGCCCCCTTCATCTCTGCAATGCCCCCTTCATCTCTGCAATGTCCCCCTTCATCTCCGCTATGCCCCCTTCATCTCTGCAATGTCCCCCTTCATCTCCGCTATGCCCCCTTCATCTCTGCAATGCCCCCTTCATCTCTGCAATGTCCCCCTTCATCTCCGCTATGCCCCCTTCATCTCTGCAATGTCCCCCTTCATCTCCGCTATGCCCCCTTCATCTCTGCAATGCCCCCTTCATCTCTGCAATGTCCCCCTTCATCTCCGCTATGCCCCCTTCATCTCTGCAATGCCCCCTTCATCTCTGCAATGTCCCCCTTCATCTCCGCTATGCCCCCTTCATCTCTGCAATGCCCCCTTCAACTCCGCAATGCCCCCGTACCTCCAGTCCCTGGTGGTCCAGCGGAGCGTCTTCAGATCTGTGCCTCCTCCGGCACAGATCCCCGCCACCCGAACATGGCGGGCGAGCACATGGCGGTACTCGACGAGTACCGCCATGTGCCGAGCAGAGCGATGCTCAAGCCGATCCGAGCATCGGCCGAGCATGCTCGCTCAACACTAGTGAAGAAGGAAGAAAAAGAGAGAGAGAAGAGAGTAGAACAGGGAAAAAAGTAAGGGGTGGACAGGGGTTGGACCTTAGCTAGAGCCACGGACAAAAGCAGAAGCCACGCTCAGAATGCAGTTTGTGCTTTGTGCCAGATATCATTGTGACCGTTTTGTCTGTGTTTAAGAACAGCTTGTTCTTTGCTATCCATTTTTCAACTTTGCAGAAATTATGTTGTAATATGGCTTCAAGTTGTGATATGTGTGAGTTTTTAGCATAGATTATAGTGTCATCTGCATGCTTGTCTACGGAAGATAATTTGCAGATGGTGGGCAGATCATTTATAAATAGAGAAAATAGAAGAGGGTCAGGAATGGAGCCTTAGGGAACTCCACTTGTTACTTTGAGTGGAAGGGAGTCATTGTCAGCAACTGACACATATTGCATTCTGTCTGATAAATAGCAGTTTAGAGAATTATTACCCAATCTTGAGCTTTGGAGTTTGCTTACAAAAATGTTATGGTCTACAATTTTCCATGCCAGTTTGGATATCATTGGTTACTTATACGAGGGCCGTGACTGTTGAGTGATTTGGTCGAAAGCCTGATTGAAGAGGGGTGAAAAAACTGGTCTGTCTGTAATATTTATATAATTGCACATGTACACATTTCTCTAGGATTTTAGATAAAATGGGGATTAGGGATAGTGGTCTGTAATTTGATACTATATTTTTATCCCCACTTTTGTGGATAAGCACAACTCTAGCCACTTTCCAGGCTTTGGGCATATACCCTGATGCCAATGAGGCATTAATTAAAGATGCAATTGATTGGGCTGTGACCATGGCATTGAGCTTTAATAAAATTGCTGGTAGTTGGCCAGTGCTAGATTGGGATTTCATTTTTAGGTTGAGGAAGTGATCATATCTTTCGCTTTCATTTACTGGCATGAAATTGAATTCATTTACAAAATTGGACCAGGCAACAGGTGCCAGTGACTGTTCTGTACAAGGCTAAACTTCAGAGTTACCTTTGTTTTGTGTAATCAGGGTGGTGTCACATCAAACAAAGTAGCTGTTACATGCAGTGGATATGGCTATGGGGCACTGTATTGTTTATTTGTGTATTGCTATATTTGATGGGTGAGAATGGTTAGGGGGGTTGTAGATGTTTTTAATAACCTTGGAAAAGTTGTCTGGCTTTGAAATGTTATTGTTCAAGTTGACAGTAAAATATTGTGCTTTTGCTAATTTGTTTTTTTTTTGTGTGCATGTGTTCATTAATTGCCTGTATGTAGTGTGATCATAAAGGGAGCCAGTTTGTTTAAATTTTGTCCATAAAGCATCTCTGAAACTGTATAATTGAATCAAGTCAGCTGAGACCCAGGGTAGATGTGCCCTCCTAACCCTGACCTTCCTTAGTAGGGCATGGGTATTACAGATCTGTAAGAATTCTGAGTTTAAAAAGTCAATCACTGAGTCTAGGTCAGGTATTAGGTGTATTTTTTACCATGAGCAATTTCTTAAATCATTTAGGAAGGACTGGAGATTAAATTTTCTAAATGATCTCATGAGTATGATCATGAGTATGACTTTGGAACATGACTTGACTGGTTTTATTTTGCGGACACAGTAAACTATGGAGTGGTCACTAAACACGTTTGCTAGACCTGAATCTAGGATTCTGCTTGTGTATGGTTGGATGTTTTAAGATTTACGCAAGTAGGGGAGAATATTAGTTGTGATAAGTTCAACGTTTTAAACAATGAACAACATTTTTCATTCCTGGAGTCTAGCCAATTAATATTAAAGTCTCCAAGAACCATCAGCTCGCATTTCTAGTTTTGAGTGGCGATCTCTTTTAGGTGTTGAGCTACGTCAGAAAGGGAATGTGCTAAGGAATTTGGCGGTCTGTAGACGCCAACAATTATGATTTGTTTTGAGTATGGAAGACAAATTTTGCCAACAATGTATTGATAAGAATCAAAGTTATGAGGTCATTTAGAAGTGTAACGTTTATTGGCTCCTGTATGTATATGATTACACTTCCTCCTTGCTCTGCACAGTCTTTTCTAAAGCATAAAGAAGAAAAAGAGTGAAGGGCACTTCCTAGTGCAATAACTCATGCAAATTCAAGACCTCCACCAGTACACCATGGTACGCACAATAAATAAGATCACTAAAAGTGATCAGCTAGACAAATGGGGGACTCTGACTGCCCCCATTCAGTCTTCCCAAATTTTGGCAATATGGATGCTGTTTCTCCAAATGACTCAAGGGACTTCTCAGGAACCTTGGAACACAAAGGGCAAGAAGCAGGAAGAGCACAAACCAACAACAGAAAATCCCACTTGGATCCAATAAAGATATATCCAATACTGACAACGCAAAGGATGATGTGCTGGTTGTAGGTACAACCAGCAAATTCCAGTGGGGGCTCTCTAGCTGCCCAGATTCTGCTACTTCTTCCACAAATGTAAAAATATATTTATTAATAAAAAATAGAAAATATATTTTCTGCCAAAACATCAATACATAAACATAAAGTTACAACCTGTATATGACGCGTTTCGGAGCACAAAACTCCATTCTCAAATATCAGGCAAAGAAATATATATTAATAAAAAGAGTTATCTCTTACCCTCAGTCTGTGATCCCCTCTTATACTCACATAAACCATCATCTCCTCCAGAATAGAGAACAAACCCAGCGAAATCGGGTTGTCACATGATAGAATAACTGCAGCGCTCTAGATAGCCGTCACGCTCCATAACATATAGCCTAGAACACATACGGATCCAATATACCTTGAGTGCGTAACATGGAACACATATGATCCACTGCACCTCTATTGGATCGAACACCAGGAATCAGCGTAAGTCAAGCAAGGGTCAGAGGAACAAACTAGATACGCACAGGAACACCACGAAAAGACAACAAGTCCTAGCTTCAATAAGGTTTATAAAGCAGCAGAAGGAGGTGGGACCCAATTAGGACCAACAGTGCCTGAAACATGACTATAGCAATGAGGAAGTGGCCAGAGGCCATGCCGGCCGGCAGCCATACAGATGTAAGAGCACAGGATCGCTTAGGCCTCAAAGGTAGACCGTGATAGTACCTCCCCTTTAATGACCTCTTCCCCGCGGAAGAGGACCGGGCTTAAGGGTAAAATGAGAGTGGAATCTGTGGATCAAAGCAGGAATGTGCACATCGCAAACAGACACCCAGGAATGCTCCTCGGGACCATACCCCTTCCAATGTACCAGATATTGCCAGTGACATCTACTTCTGCGAGAGTCCAGAATTCACTGTACCTCATACTCTTCCTAGCCATTGACATGAACTGGCCCAGGCAGGACAGGTACTGAGGTTTAACGGTTGCAAATGAAAGGTTTAAGCAGGGACACATGGACGACATTGTGGATACGCATATCAGCCGGAAGCTCGTAAGAGACAGGGTTGATCCTATGCAGTACCCGGTATGGGCATATGAACTGAGAAGCCAGCTTCTTACAAGGCATCTGGAGGTTGAGGTTGAGAAGACAGCCATACCCTATCCCCCACTTGAAACACTGCAGTTGGCCTGCGCCGATGATCTGCAAGTCTTTTGTAGCACTGAGTAGTCCCTTGAAGGGATGTTTGAACTTGAACCCAAGGGAGCGGAGCTGCCTAAGATGCTCGTCCAGAGCCGGAATTTCTTGTGCCTCAAATGAGTCAGGTAGCAGAGCAGGCTGGAAGCCATAATTAATCAAGAACGGGGAATTCTGCGAAGAAGAGTTAATGGTACCATTCCTGACAAACTCTGCCCACGGTAACAAGCTAGCCCAGTCACTGTGATGGTCCGATATAAAACAGTGTAAGAACTGTTCCAGGCCCTGATTGGCTCTCTCAGCAGCACCATTAGACTAGGGGTGGTAAGCTGATGAAAATTGGCTCCCCCGGTCCCAGACCAGCACCCTGAGCACTCCGTGGAGCCTGAATACCTCCCTGGAAAATATCTAGGCCAGCTTTTTGGACGAAGGAAGACCTTTTAGGGGTACAAAGTGGGCCATCTTAGAGAACCTGTCGACAATCATAGGAATGACCGTATGCCCCTTGGAAACTGGCAGCTCAATCATGAAGTCAGTAGATACATGAGACAAGGACGATCACCATTTGGTACCGGCTGAAGCAGGCCCACGGGAAGATGCCTGGGAGTCTTGCTGTGAGCAAATGTGGGACGAGCTGCTATGAAAGCAGAGCAGCCAATTCTTAGGCTTGGCCACCAAAAGAGCCTAGATATGGACCAAATCAGTTGGTCGCGCCCAATTTGCACTGCGGCCTAAGAAGAGTGATAGGTAGACATTAAACGAGTTCACAGGTGCTCAGGGACAAAGCATTTCACACTAGGTTTATCAGTAGGAGCGGTGGCTTGTGAAGCAAAGATCTCTTACCCCAAGGGAGAGGTAATACTAGTTTGAATGGTAGCCAGAATGTGATCTGTTGGAATGACAGGCATGGGAACATTATCAGCTTCAGGATCTGATCCGTATTGCCTCGAGAGGGCATCCGCCCTGACGTTCTTAGTACCCGGAAGGTAAAATACCACACAATTAAACTTATAAAAACAAAAGAAAAAAACAAGAGGCGCTCCTAGTGTATTAATGTAATGGTAAAAAAACACCAACCACCACCAATGAAATTGCACTTACAAAATAGGTGGCTGACGCTAACACATATGTTTTGTTCAGCTATATGAGCTTTTTGGGGGTATAATTGAAACTGCTCCCCTCCAGCAGTAAACTCAGGCTGCTCCGCTCCTCCACAATCGTCCACAAAGTAGAAGTGAAATATGCAAAAAAAGAAAAAACATGAGAGGCGCCTATAGTGTATTACCAGAGTTGGTAAGATGGCAGAGTGTATATACACAATAGATCAACTCACATTTAATAAATATTGGTAATCAGGCTTATACCTGTCACCAACGTAACCCCTTAACGACCAGCGGTCCCGGGGTGTCTAGTCGTTTAAACACAGATAGGCAAGTTTGACGTGCCGTCCCATGTGACTGATCACGTGGGGCGGCATGTCGAACGAAGGACTGAAAAAGATTGCTCCGATCTTGGAGCGATCAATTTCAGTCCCCGGTATTACTCACCGTGCTCCTGCACTACAGAGTGCTGTAGACTAGGAATTCCTGATTGAGCTATCCAATCAGATACCATGTGACATGGTTTAATATGTACCTGTTTGTAACCGTTCTGGTCTTGCTAATATTGGTATTTTTGTACACTGATATTAAGGGTTTGATAAAGCAGCTACTGCTGCGAAATGCATACCCTTTCTAGTGCTTTTTATTAATAAAATTGTATTATTCATCAGTCCAGAATGGTTTCTTCTTTTTTATTTTTTGTTTTTATTTTTATGGTCATATCGACATATAGTATTTCTTTTTTCCTGTTTGGATTTCTGTGGAGTATCATTGGAGTTCCAGTTCCTGTAATTTGGAGATGGTTCTGGTGGAGGACGTGAACAGTGGACATCATATACCTTTACAGGGACGGGTAAAGTACCCTGTAGGCTTTTTAAGTTGGTGACAGGTATAAGCCTGATTACTAGTGTTGAGCGAGCATGCTCGGCCGAAGCTCGGTTCGGCTCGAGCATCGCTCTGCTCGGCACATGGCGGTACTCGTACGAGTATCGCATGTGCTCGCCCGCCATGTTCGGGTCTCCTCCCCGCACGTTTTGCGGCTGCTACGCAGCCAATAAACGTGCAGGGAGGCTCTGACATCAGTGTAATGCCAGCAGCCATGTTGGCTGCTGGCATTACACAGATTGGCTGGCCAGAACCCGTGGTCGGGTGCTGTATAGCACCTGACCAGCGAGTTCGGCTCAGTCTTAGCCAGGGAGAGATGAGGATAGGAAGGGAAAGTCAGTGTAGGGAGAAGAAAAGCAATTGTGAAAAAAAAAAGACCCAAAAGTCCTTTTTAGGACTACTGTGTGTGGGGGCAGCAGTTTATTTTGTGTGGGGGGGCAGAGAAAAAAAAAAAAATCTTCATATATTCTGTTCACTGTGCCTAGCCGCAGATTAGCAGCACATTCTGTTTAGTGTGCAAAGTTGCAGATTAGAGCACATTCTGTTCAGTGTGCAAAGTTGCAGATTAGCAGCACATTCTTTTTAGTGTGCAAAGTTGCAGATTAGAGCACATTCTGTTTAGTGTGCAAAGTTGCAGATTAGCAGCACATTCTTTTTAGTGTGCAAAGTTGCAGATTAGAGCACATTGTCGCTTACCGGATCGCGCAGTCCGGCGCCTCTTCCGGGTATGCGCGCATGCGCGGTTCCCTGTGCTCATGTCGAGCGGCCGCGCATGCGCAGAACCGAAGCCTGCTTTCCCCAATCAGGGACAAGCCGGCTCGCACGTCACTGAGCACTGAGGGCATAAATACTCAGTCTGCCCTGCTCTCAGTGCTCTTTCGCCGAGCTCCCTTACCTGGCAGCTCTTCCCTTCTGTTCCTCCTTGGAGCTGCTCTCCCTCTCCAGCGTTTTGGCTTCCATAGCCCTTCTTCTTGCTGCTCGTTTCCTCCGCGTCCGTCTTCGTTTTTTCGGTCGCCGCTTTTGCGTCTTTTTGGGTCCCTCCTTCTCTTTTCTTGGGCGCTTTTGCGTTGTCGCGGTTTTTTCGCCGTTCTTGCTCTTTTTGTCCTCTCTCATTTTCTTCTTCTTTTTTTTGGCGTTTCTGTTTTTCGCGTCTTTTTCTTTTGCGGTTTTTTATTGTTTTCCATTATACTAGCTGCCTGCTACCTCTGTGCGTCCCTATTCGCACAAAGTCAGTTTTCAGGCAGCTGACAGTACGAAAGAGCCCCATTTCTTCCATGGAGCCATCTGGGCTAATCGATGCTTTGAACTCCCTGGGGAGCCGTATTTCTGCCTTGACAGCAACCGTGCAAGAGTTGCAGAATAACCAGGCCCACCTCCAACAACAACTTCAAGACCTACAGTCTGGGCTGTCTCCACCGTCTCCTCCTCCAGCGGCTCGAGATGTTCCTTCTCCTTCTGGAGCCGCAGCAGTACATGTGCCTGAACCACGTGTCCCGCTTCCGGACCGTTTCAGCGGAGACCGCACGAAGTATAGATCCTTTATCACAGCGTGCGAATTGCTCTTTTCCATCAACCCTCTTACTTATGCCACCGATTTCATCAAGGTCCGTACAGCAATAGCCCTGTTAACAGGAGAACCACAGGCTTGGGGTCACCATTTACTGCAAATCGATAGCCCCGTGTTAACCTCCTGGAATGAGTTCCGTCTGGCTATGGATGCACTTTACGAAGATCCTTTTAGGTGCTCTTCTGCTCAAACCTCTCTGCGTTCCCTTTCTCAAGGGAGAAGACCTGCAGAGGACTATGTGGCCGAATTCCGCCGACTATCCTGTGACACCAACTGGAATGAGGCTGCTCTATTTGACCAATTCCGTCTCGGGTTGTCCGACAGCCTTAAGGATGAGTTGGCTAGGGTTGCTCCTCCCTCTAGTCTTGAAGGGCTGATACATCTCTCTATACAGATTGACAGGAGGCTTAGAGAAAGAAGGAGAGAACGCCTAGCCACAACCCCTGTCCCAGCTCCCAGACGCAATATCCCTGCACCCGTACCAGCTCCTGCTCCACCTACAGCGGTTCCCGCACCCCAAGACGAGCCCATGCAAGTTGGAGTGGTCCGCGGTCCCCTCACACCTGCCGAGAAGGAACGCCGCCGCCAATGGAACCTCTGCCTGTATTGTGGAGGTAGTGGCCATCTTCTACGTGCTTGCCCGTCAAGACCACGTCCTGCCTCAGGTAGCAGTTGTTCTTCCATCTCTCATGCTAATCACTTACCCACTGCCTCTCCGACTTACCTGTCTTTTCCTATCTCCTTGCAGTGGAATAACCAGCAAACTACCGTAACGGCCATGATTGATTCTGGAGCCAGCGGCTGTTTCATCAGTCAAGATCTAGTACAGAGACTGGGTATACCGGTCCACAAGAAGAACCATCCCCTTCGGATCCTCATGGCCGACCGTAGTAACCTCCAGTCCGGGCCTGTGCTTCTGGAGACCTGTTTATTGTACCTACGATCACATGGCTGCCATACCGAACATCTACAGTTTGACGTTATACCATCCCTACTCTTTCCTCTTATACTAGGCCTTCCCTGGCTCAAGGTCCATGATCCACACATTGAATGGTCCTCGGCTAACATAACGTTTCTATCTCCATATTGCAAGAAGAATTGCCTCGTTTCTGGTCTGGTATCAACGCTTTCCACTTCTGAAAAGAGTTCCTTGCCACCTCCTTATACAGAATTTAGAGATGTCTTCGACAAAAAAAAAGCTGCTGTTCTGCCCCCTCATAGGGCTTATGACTGTCCTATCGACCTGCTGCCAGGAGCCACAATCCCATATGGTCACATTTATCCGTTATCCGGCCCAGAATCCCGCCACCTCAAGGAGTACATCACGGAGAGTTTACGGCAAGGGTTTATCCGTCCTTCCACTTCTCCTGCCGGGGCTGGAATATTCTTTGTCCCCAAAAAAGACGGGGAACTACGCCCTTGTGTGGACTACAGAGGACTCAATAACATCACCATCAAGAATCGGTACCCGCTTCCTCTCATCCCAGATCTACTTGAACGTGTGTCATCAGCTAAAATTTTTTCTAAGATTGATCTGCGTGGTGCTTACAATCTGGTGCGAATACGTAGAGGAGATGAGTGGAAAACTGCTTTTCGTACCCGGTATGGGCACTACGAATATACCGTCATGCCTTTCGGTTTGTGTAATGCTCCGGCCACCTTCCAAAGATTCGTCAATGACGTGTTTAGAGACCTTCTTGATGTCTACGTAATAGTTTACCTGGATGATATTCTTGTCTATTCTGCTTCCCTTGCTGACCACCGTCGACACATGAGAAATGTCCTGACTCGCCTACGAAGCCATGGTCTATACGCTAAACTAGAGAAATGTGTGTTTGAGACCAGCAGGATTGACTTCTTAGGTTTCTGCATCACACCAGGCTGCATCACGATGGATCCCAAGAAGGTGTCTGCAGTACTTGACTGGCCTACTCCCAGGGACAAGAAGTCTGTCCAACGATTTCTTGGATTCTCCAACTTTTACCGTCGATTCATCAAGGATTTTTCCAAGATAGTTGCTCCCCTTACGCTCCTCACCTGCGACAACAATCAGTTCCGCTGGACCGCTGAAGCCCAGAAGGCTTTTGATACCCTAAAAACAGCTTTTACCCAAGCACCTGTTCTCCACCAGCCAGATCCCACGAAACCTTTTTTCCTAGAGGTCGATGCCTCGGAGACAGCTACGGGAGCTGTGTTATCACAACGGTCGGGGTTAAAGGAGGTATACCACCCTGTGGCCTATTTGTCCAAACGTTTGAGTCCTGCGGAGAGAAACTACGACATTGGAGACAGAGAGTTGTTGGCTATCAAGAGAGCCCTCGAAGAATGGAGACATCTACTTGAAGGTTCCGAGAATCCAGTCACAATTTACACTGATCATAAGAACTTAGAGTACCTCCGCTCGGCACAGAGATTACGCCCCAGACAAGCCAGATGGGCTCTCTTCTTTTCTAGATTCATCCTACACATTACCTATCGTCCTGGAGCCAAAAACGGGAAGGCTGATGCCTTATCACGCATCGACTCTGTATCCACTGCCACTCCAGCCACTCCAGACACTATACTCCCTCCTCAGTTCTTTCTGTTGTTAAACAGTGATCTTCTCACTAAACTGCGTGCGGAGTCCACCTCTACGCCTGCTCTTGTTCAACGTTATGCCCTCACATACACTGATGGTCTTCTGTACAAGCAGGGTCTCATCTTTGTACCTGTTTCCCTCCGGCAAGAGGTGCTACACTTCCATCATGATCTCACAACCGCTGGCCATGGAGGATCTGCCCAAACCCTGGAATACATCCAAAGACATTTTTGGTGGCCTAGCTTGAAGACTGACACCGAAACCTATGTGGCCTCCTGTGATATCTGTCAACGCTCCAAGAGCCGGCACACCCGGCCTCCAGGACTCCTGCGTCCTCTGCCTGTCCCTAACGGTCCCTGGAGAGACGTGGCTCTAGACTTCATAGTAGACCTACCCCCATCCAAGGGACACAACACCATACTGGTTGTAGTTGATCGTTACACCAAGTTAGCTCACTTTATACCAGTACCAAGTATTCCATCTGCCTCCGCTACCGCGGACCTCTACTTACGCCACATCTTCCGCCTTCACGGAACTCCTTGTACTATCACGTCTGACCGTGGGGTACAGTTCACTTCAAAGTTCTGGAGAGCCTTCTGTTCGAGTCTCGGCATCAAATGCCACTTGTCTTCTGGATACCACCCTCAGACTAACGGCCAGACCGAACGGGTGAATCAGACTTTAGAACAGTATCTCCGCTGCTTTTCTACCCATCTCCAGGACAACTGGTACCAACTTTTACCTTTAGCAGAATTTACTTATAACAACCACCAGCATCGCTCCTTACAAACCACCCCTTTCTATGCCACTTATGGTTATCATCCTACTGTACTGTCCGATCTACCTCCCACTACGGTTGTACCGGAAGTAAATCAGCATGTGACAGAACTACAACAGTGTCACAGAGAGCTTCGCTCTGCACTTCAGCAAGCACAAGACAAGTATAAGACCCAGGCCGATAAGAAGAGACTTGCTTCTCCTACGTATCAGGTCGGAGATAAAGTATGGTTGTCATCTTGTTATGTCCGTCTGTCATGCCCATCCAAAAAACTGGGTCCACGTTTCTTAGGTCCATTTACAGTATCTCAAGTCATCAACCCTGTGGCCTATCGCCTTGATTTGCCATCCACCTATAAGATTCATCCTACTTTCCACGTGTCACAACTAAAAGCATGGAGTCCTAGTCCCTTTCCCAATAGGGCACCAGTTCAACCCCCTCCATTAATCATTGGAGACTCTGAGGAATACGAAGTAGAGGACATCCTGGATTCCAGAGTACGACGTGGACGACTTGAATACCTGGTTCACTGGCAGGGATATGGCCCAGAAGATCGTACCTGGGAACCCAGTACTAACCTTCATGCCCAGAGACTGGTTCAAGCTTTTCACCTGGCCCATCCTGGCAAGCCCGGCCCTCGAGCCACCCGGAAGGTGTCTCTAGGGGGGGGGACTCTGTCGCTTACCGGATCGCGCAGTCCGGCGCCTCTTCCGGGTATGCGCGCATGCGCGGTTCCCTGTGCTCATGTCGAGCGGCCGCGCATGCGCAGAACCGAAGCCTGCTTTCCCCAATCAGGGACAAGCCGGCTCGCACGTCACTGAGCACTGAGGGCATAAATACTCAGTCTGCCCTGCTCTCAGTGCTCTTTCGCCGAGCTCCCTTACCTGGCAGCTCTTCCCTTCTGTTCCTCCTTGGAGCTGCTCTCCCTCTCCAGCGTTTTGGCTTCCATAGCCCTTCTTCTTGCTGCTCGTTTCCTCCGCGTCCGTCTTCGTTTTTTCGGTCGCCGCTTTTGCGTCTTTTTGGGTCCCTCCTTCTCTTTTCTTGGGCGCTTTTGCGTTGTCGCGGTTTTTTCGCCGTTCTTGCTCTTTTTGTCCTCTCTCATTTTCTTCTTCTTTTTTTTGGCGTTTCTGTTTTTCGCGTCTTTTTCTTTTGCGGTTTTTTATTGTTTTCCATTATACTAGCTGCCTGCTACCTCTGTGCGTCCCTATTCGCACAAAGTCAGTTTTCAGGCAGCTGACACACATTCTGTTTAGTGTGCAAAGTTGCAGATTAGCAGCACATTCTGTTTACTGTGCAAAGTTTCAGAATAGGAAAACATTCTGTTAAGTGTTCAAACTGTAAAATATCAAAGTCACATATTCCATTCACTGTGCGTAGCCGCAGTTAAGAAGCAAATTCTGTGTACTGTGCAAAGTTTCAGAATAGGAAAACATTCTGTTAAGTGTTCAAACTGTAAAATATCAAAGTCACATATTCCATTCACTGTGCGTAGCCGCAGTTAAGAAGCAAATTCTGTTTACTGTGCAAAGTTTCAGAATAGGAAAACATTCTGTTAAGTGTTCAAACTGTAAAATATCAAAGTCACATATTCCATTCACTGTGCGTAGCCGCAGTTAAGAAGCAAATTCTGTTTACTGTGCAAAGTTTCAGAATAGGAAAACATTCTGTTAAGTGTTCAAACTGTAAAATATCAAAGTCCCATATTCCATTCACTGTGCGTAGCCGCAGTTAAGAAGCAAATTCTGTGTACTGTGCAAAGTTTCAGAATAGGAAAACATTCTGTTAAGTGTTCAAACTGTAAAATATCAAAGTCACATATTCCATTCACTGTGCGTAGCCGCAGTTAAGAAGCAAATTCTGTTTACTGTGCAAAGTTTCAGAATAGGAAAACATTCTGTTAAGTGTTCAAACTGTAAAATATCAAAGTCACATATTCCATTCACTGTGCGTAGCCGCAGTTAAGAAGCAAATTCTGTGTACTGTGCAAAGTTTCAGAATAGGAAAACATTCTGTTAAGTGTTCAAACTGTAAAATATCAAAGTCACATATTCCATTCACTGTGCGTAGCCGCAGTTAAGAAGCAAATTCTGTGTACTGTGCAAAGTTTCAGAATAGGAGAACATTCTGTTAAGTGTTCAAACTGTAAAATATCAAAGTCACATATTCCATTCACTGTGCGTAGCCGCAGTTAAGAAGCAAATTCTGTTTACTGTGCAAAGTTTCAGAATAGGAAAACATTCTGTTAAGTGTTCAAACTGTAAAATATCAAAGTCACATATTCCATTCACTGTGCGTAGCCGCAGTTAAGAAGCAAATTCTGTTTACTGTGCAAAGTTTCAGAATAGGAAAACATTCTGTTAAGTGTTCAAACTGTAAAATATCAAAGTCACATATTCCATTCACTGTGCGTAGCCGCAGTTAAGAAACAAATTCTGTGTACTGTGCAAAGTTTCAGAATAGGAAAACATTCTGTTAAGTGTTCAAACTGTAAAATATCAAAGTCACATATTCCATTCACTGTGCGTAGCCGCAGTTAAGAAGCAAATTCTGTTTACTGTGCACAGTTTCAGAATAGGAAAACATTCTGTTAAGTGTTCAAACTGTAAAATATCAAAGTCACATATTCCATTCACTGTGCGTAGCCGCAGTTAAGAAGCAAATTCTGTTTACTGTGCACAGTTTCAGAATAGGAAAACATTCTGTTAAGTGTTCAAACTGTAAAATATCAAAGTCACATATTCCATTCACTGTGCGTAGCCGCAGTTAAGAAGCAAATTCTGTTTACTGTGCAAAGTTTCAGAATAGGAAAACATTCTGTTAAGTGTTCAAACTGTAAAATATCAAAGTCACATATTCCATTCACTGTGGGTAGCCGCAGTTAAGAAGCAAATTCTGTTTACTGTGCAAAGTTTCAGAATAGGAAAACATTCTGTTAAGTGTTCAAACTGTAAAATATCAAAGTCACATATTCCATTCACTGTGCGTAGCCGCAGTTAAGAAGCACATTCTGTTTACTGTGCAAAGTTGCAGATTTGCAGCACATATTCCGTGTAATATGAAGAAGGCGGGTAAAAAGGGACGGGGAAGTGGACGTGATCCTGATAGTTCAGGACGCGGGTCAGGACGCGTAGAAACTGCGCCTGGTGCCAGAGCACAAGAAAGAAAGACATCCACCATACCTAGCTTCATGTCTCAGTTTACAGGGCGTCGCAGGACATCACTCTCGAGGTCCGACCACTGCGAACAGGTGGTCGGTTGGATGTCAGCTGATACTGCTTCCAGTCGGTTAAGCACCACCCTGTCTTCCACCAAGTCCACTCTCAGTAGCCAAGAGTCTGGTCAACATAATCCTCACTCTGATCATCCTTCCTCCCACCATAGAGGATCTGGTCAAAGAAGTGATCCCACACTGGGATATAGTGAGGAGCTCGTCTCATCACCAATCCTTCATTTGAACCTCTCTCCAAGCACGCTTGCAGAGGAACATGACATCTTGTGCCCTGATTCACAACCTCTAGAGGGTACCCAATCACAAGAAGATGACAGAGGTGAACGGCATTTAAGGTCAAAGGAAGTGGATGATGATGATGATGAGACACAGTTGCCATTAAATCAACCACTATTACTGTCTCAAGACCTTGATGAGGAGGATGATATACAGTTGTCAATGACTGAGTATGTGGTGGGATCAAGACATGAGGAGGATGATCAGAGTGAGGAAGTGGAGGAGGACTTGGTGGACGATGAGGTGACTGACCCCACCTGGGAAGGTGTAGAGCCGAGCGATGACAGCAGTCCTGAGGGTGAGCCATCTGCAGCACCGCAACAGGCTGGAAGAGGCAGTGGTGTGGCTACAGAAAGAAGGCGGACCGCACCAAACCGGCCCGCAAATGTTCCACGGAGCACCCCCTTGCGTAAATCTCCCTTGCCAAGGGGTAGGTGTTCCGCGGTATGGCGTTTTTTTAAGGAAAGTGCGGACGACAAAAGAATTGTAGTTTGCAACCTGTGCCACACCAGAATGAGCCGAGGCATGAACACTAGAAACCTCACCACCACCAGCATGATCCGACACATGGCATCCAAGCACCGTAATAAGTGGGAGGAACGCCCGGATCGCCAATCTGTGTCTGCAGGCCACACCACTGCCTCCTCTTCCCCTGTTTTCGGTGCCGGCCAATCGCCTGTCGAAGGCGCAGGCCCGCATACCTCCCGCCCTGCACCTGTACCATCTGAAGCACCATCAGCGACCACATCCACTTCCCTGTCCCAGTGCAGCGTCCAAATGTCGTTACCCCAGGCATTTGAGCGCAAGCGAAAATACCCAGCCACCCACCCACAGGCCATAGCACTAACCTCACACCTTTCCAAATTACTGGCCATCGAAATGCTGCCATTTAGGCTTGTGGAGACTGAGTCCTTCCGCAGCCTGATGGCAGCAGCTGTCCCTCGGTACGCAGTCCCCAGCCGCCACTACTTTTCCCGGTGTGCCGTCCCCGCCTTACACCACCATGTGTCCCGTAACATCACCCGTGTCCTGACCAACGCAGTTACTGGGAAGGTCCACTTAACGACTGACACATGGACAAGTGCTTGTGGCCAGGGACGCTACATTTCCCTGACTGGGTGAATGTCGTGGAGGCTGGGAGCGACTCGGACCCTGGGATGGCACAGGTGCTACCCACGCCGAGGATTGCGGGCCCTACCTCCATCAGGGTTTCCGCCAGCACCTACGTTATTGGCTCCTCCTCCTCCGTTTCCACCTCCGAATTCTCTGCGCGCAGCGCCACTCACCCATCAGCCGGTAGCTGGAAGCAGTGTAGCACTGCAGTGGGGAAGCGTCAACAGGCCGTGCTGAAGCTGATCTGCCTTGGGGACAAACAGCACACTGCCTCAGAGCTGTTGCAGGGGATTAGTCACCAGACCGAGCAATGGCTCTCGCCACTCAACCTGCAACCAGGCATGGTTGTGTGTGATAATGGGCGTAACTTGGTGGCGGCTTTGGAGCTCGGCAAACTCACACACGTACCATGCCTAGCGCATGTATTTAATTTAGTGGTTCAGCGATTTCTAAAAACCTACCCCAATTTGCATGATCTCTTGACGAAGGTGCGTCGCGTGTGTGCACATTTCCGTAAGTCATCTACAGCTTCAGCCGGCCTGTTGAAGCTGCAGCAGCGCTTACAATTGCCAGCACACCGGCTGCTGTGTGACGTGAGCACGCGCTGGAACTCCACCTTCTACATGTTGGCCCGGCTTTGTGAGCAGCAGAGGGCAGTAGTGGAGTACCAGCTGTTACACGGTCGTCGCCTCTCCGTTCAACTTCCTGTAATCAGAAGTGAGGAGTGGGAATGGATGTCAGACCTCTGTGAGGTTTTACGCAATTTTGAGGAATCGACACAGATGGTGAGCGGCGATAATGCTATTATCAGTGTAACCATCCCACTTCTGTGTCTACTGAAACGCTCGCTGCTCACAATTAAAACTGACGCTTTGCATGTGGAAGAGGTGGAAATGCGGGAGGAAGAGCTTACACAAGGTGATAGCCAGAGCACCCTCACTTCGTCTTCTCAGCGACAATTGGAGGAGGCGGAGGAGGAGGAGGAGGAGGAGGAAGACACGGTTGCCTCCGCTACAGAGGGTAGCCATGGAACTTTAGTTCCATCTCTTCAGCGTGGGTGGGCAGAAGAGGAGGAAGAGGATGAGGAGATTGAGAGTCATCCTCCTGGTGAGGACAGCGAAATCTTGCCTGTTGGTACTCTGGCACACATGGTTGACTTTATGTTAGGCTGCCTTTCCCGTGACCCACGCGTTATACGCATTTTAGACAACACGGATTACTGGGTGTTCACCCTTCTGGACCCCCGCTACAAAGAGAATTTCTCATCTCTCATTCCTCCGGTGGAGAGGACAAGCAAAATGGTGCAATACCAGAAGGTTCTTGTTGAAAAATTGCTCCAAAATTTTCCATCTGACAACGCTGGCGGCAGAGTACGTGCTACCTTGGCCAACCGAGAAGGGGAGAAAAGGGGAGCACACAGCAGTTCCGACAAAGGCAGGGCAACACTCTCCAAGGCGTGGGACACCTTCATGACACCCCGCCAGCACCCTCAACCTGATGCGCAGCCTAGTGTCACAAGGAGGGAAAAGTTTTGGAAGATGGTGAAGGAGTACGTAGCAGACCGTGTCAGCGTCCTCAATGATCCCTCTGTGCCTTACAACTACTGGGTGTCCAAGCTGGACACGTGGTATGAACTGGCACTCTACGCCTTGGAGGTGCTGGCCTGCCCTGCCGCCAGCGTTCTGTCTAAGCGGGTATTTAGTGCTGCTGGTGGCATCATAACAGATAAGCGTATCCGCCTTTCCACCGAAAATGCTGATAGGTTGACACTTATAAAAATGAACAAGGCCTGGATTTCCCCTGACTTCTCCACTCCACTGGAGGAAAGCCCCGGGGGAACATAAACTCACTTTATATATGTTATTTACAATGATGGGAATACTCTGTATTCCCATTCACCCCTTCCACCCAAAAAACGGGTATATGGTTGACTCTCTTCCATATGCCCAGTGATATAATTTTTATATAGGGCCAGCTCACCAGCGGGCCCAGTGATATAATTTTTATATAGGGCCAGCTCACCAGCGGGCGCAGTTTGACAATATTTGTATAGGTCAGCTCACCAGCGGGCCTTCTCATATAATGTTTTATTGGGTCAGCTCTCTAGCGGGCCCTCTCATATAATGTTTTATAGCGTCAGCTCACTAGCGGGCCTTCGCATATAATGTTTAGGATGGTCAGCTCCGCAGCAGACCCTCACCCATAATGTTTTGGATGGTCGGCTCAGCGCACGTTTCCCTCTTAATCATGGCCCCAGTTCAGGAAAATCGAGGAAATTTTTGGGAGAATTTGCCTTTGCGCACGTTTCCCTCTTAATCATGGCCTCAGTTCAGAAAAATCAAGGAAATTTTTGGGAGAATTTGCCTCTGCGCACGTTTCCCTCTTAATCATGGCCTCAGTTCAGAAAAATCAAGGAAATTTTTGGGAGAATTTGCCTCTGCGCACGTTTCCCTCTTAATCATGGCCTCAGTTCCGAAAAATCGATGACATTTTTTGCAGAATTTGCAGATGATATACAAGTAAATATACAGCAAATACTGTTTGGTAACAATTTTTCGCCTAAAGTCGTTTTTATCTGCCTTTTTGTGTGTTTTACGGTCAGTCTGTAAAAATGGCGTACTACGGGCGAAAGATCGTTCCCAGCAGCGATGTTGGAGTCCAAGATGCATCCAGACATCCTCCCTATGCTGTCCCTGAACCATTTCTGTGGTGTTTCCATCATTTTCTGCCCTTTTCCTATGGACCAGGCACCCTCCCCTCATCAGAGCAGGGGGTGCCTGGTGTAATGCTCGAGTCCTCCCATTGACTTCAATGGGGTTCGGGTGCTCGGCCGAGCACTCGAGCCTCCGGGGGCGCTCGGTCAGAGCACCCGAACACCCGAGCATTGGGGTGCTCGCTCATCACTACTGATTACTAACATTTATTAAATGTGAGTTATCTATTGTGTATATACACTCTGCCATCTTACCAACTCTGGTAATACACTATAGGCGCCTCTCCTGTTTTTTCTTTTTTTTACATAATTAAACCTGGAGAGGAATAAAGCCCATCTGGCCTGCCTGGGTGACAATCTCTTAGCCTCCGAAAGATAGGCCAGGTTTTTGTGGTCAGTGAGGATTAGGACTGGAGAACTTGTCCCCTCCAACAGGTAGCGCCACTACTTGAGTGCAAGGATAATAGCCAGCAACTCTCGATCCCTTATATCGTATACACTGGACAATTTCTTAGAAAAGTAGCCACATGGCAGTAGAACCTCCCCCAGACCCAAGCGCTGAGACAGGAGGGCACCTAATCCTGACTCAGATGCATCGACCTCCAGAGTAAAGGGCAGGGTGGGATTGGTATGAGACAGGATGAGAGCCTTAGTGAAGGCAACCTTCAGATCCTCAAATGCTCAGATGGCCTCGGGGGACCAGTAGGACATGTCTGCCCCCTTGTGTGTCTTGTCGGTAAGTGGCTTGACCACTGACGAGATCTTGATGAACCTTCTAAGTAGTTTGTGAAACCCAGAAACCTTTTAATAGCCTTTAGACCCACCAGACGAGGCCACTCCAGCACAGCGGACTACTTAAGTATATTCATAGCCAGGCCTACAGAGGAGATCACGTACCCCAGAAACATGACTTGACACCTGTGAAACTTGCACTTTTCCAGCTTGCAAAACAGCCTGTTGTCACGCAGGTGTTGCAAGACCTGTACCACATCCACTTGATGTGCCTCTATGGTAGGTGAGTGGATGAGAATGTCATCCAGATATACTGCTATACTCTTCTGCAGTAGGTCTCTCAATACGTCATTGATGAATTCTTGAAACACTGCCAGAGCATTGCATAGCCCAAAGAGCATTACCAGATATTCCGCTACGAGTGTTAAAGGCGGATTTCCACTCATGCCCTTCCTTTATTCTCACCAAATTATAGGCCGCCCTTAAATCAAGTTTGGTGAATACTTTTGAGCCCTTAATTCAATCAAACAACTCGGTGACCAAAGGCATGGGGTATGCATTTTTTAGTATAAACTTGTTTAGGCCTCTGTAGTCTGTACATGGTCTTAACTCCCCATCTTTCTTTTTGACGAAAATGAAACCAGCACCAGCAGGTTAGGAGGACTTGCGAATGATCCCTCTGGCCAGGGCATCAGACACATACTCTTCCATAGCATGGTTCTCCTCCACAGACAGAGGATAAATACATCCCAGTCGTAGGGTCTGTGGCCCGGCAAAGTATTATCCTCTACTTTATTGAATACCTCCTTAAATGATTGGTACTCAGCAAGTAACAAAGCAGAGGTACAAAGTATTCTGGTAGGCTGCTGCAAACATGTACCAGTGCAATAAAGGGACAAAGCTACAATATTGCAAGTCTGCCAGTCTATCCTGGGATTGTGAGTCTGGAGAAGCCATGGAAACACCAGGATAACTGCATAGTGTGGAGACTTTATGATTTGAAACTGTAGGGTCTCCACATGGAGCTCCCCTACCCTCAGGAACAACGGTACAGTCTCATAAGTAACATGTGACTGCTGCAATGGCCTACCGTCAATAGCTTCAATAGCCAAAGGAGAAGAGCGAGGCAACAATGGAATCTTGTGCTGGGCTGCATCCATGAAGAAGCCAGCAGCTCCCGAGTCTACCAGGGCCGGAGCCAAGATTGAAGCGGTGGACCAGGACACTACTACTTCGAGAATCGGTTTCCCAAGCAGTGAATCTGGGGACTGTGATACTCCACTTAGGGTTTGCCCCTTACACAACCCTAGGTGCAAACATTTCCCGGACGGGTAGGACAAGAGCGCAACAAATGTCCTGCCTTTCCACAGTAAAGGCAAAGGCCTTCTCTCCTTCGAAACGCCCTCTCCTCCCCTGAGAGACATGTAAAGCCCAAATGCATGGGTTCCATCCTACCTGGCTCTGAACCAGGAGGCATGGGAGGCGAGGGAGGACAGGGTGGGGATGAAAATGTAGGTGCTAGTCGACTCTTAGTCTTATGACTTTGACCTCTGAACGCAGGCTTTCTCTGAGCCTGGTATCGATCAGAATTGTGAGGGAGATTAATTCATTCAGATCTCCTGGCAACTCACAGGCTGCTATTTCGTCCTTCATAGTGTCTCACAAGCCCTGCGAAAATGCTACCACTAACACCTCATTATTCCAGTCCACCTCTGCAGCCAAGGTGCGGAATTCAATAGCAAAATGGCTATAGTGCATGTGCCCTGTCGTATGGTCATTAGCCATTTTGCTGCAGACACTGCCCTGGCTGGAGCATCAAAGACCCTGCGGAATTCTTCCACAAATTCCAAGAAATTGTCCACAATAGGCTTTTTTGTCTCCCATAATGGATTAGCCCAAGCAAGAGCTCTCCCAGATAGCAGGGAGATAAGAAAACCGACCTTGCTTTGTTCATTAGGAAAGGCCTGCGGTACCATCTCCAAGAAAATGCCCACTTGGTTCAAGAACCCTCTACAGAGCGTAGGCTCCCCCTCGTATTGTTGAGGCAAAGGAGCTGTATCAGACAATCCTCTACTGGTACTACCTTCATGCTTTGAAGGTACCGCCGGTGCCAAATCTGGGGAGACCACCGGTTTGCGAGGGGTTTGCCCAAGATGTGCGGTTCGGTTCAATAGCGTTTGCATAGCTAAGGACAACTGATCGATCTGCTGATCCTGTGAGTCCATTCTGGTCAGAATACTCTGAACTGGTTCACTTGCACTTTCGGTTCTTATGGCCCTTTCATACTGTCATGGACTCTCAGTAAAAAAACACACAAAACAATACAAGTGAATTTAAACCAGTTTATTGAGCAACAGATAATAAGAATACTAGTAGTAATAATGAACACTTCCTCAGTCAGAGGGGAGATAGAAGTGAGGACATTGTCTAGTCCACTACCTAGGAGCTGACACTGAACCTCCGTAGGTCTATGGTACTGAGTCTTAGAACCAGACTAGGCTCTACCACAACAGGAAGGAATGATAAGACTAGTACAGGAGCGTACCCAGCGGAGGCAGAGAGCATGAATAGACCAACGATACAAATAGCGTAACTGGTAGCACCACTCAAGGGAGCAGAGCTGGAAACAGAATCCTAAATAACTTGGCCTTCCTGGCTGTGGCTGGATATGGAATATGATGCCTGGAAAGTTCAGCCGTGATTTTTGCAGTGGTGCAGTCTCTGAATGATGGTTGAATAGAATGGGCCTGAAAGGGGGGACTAATATTCCTGGGAGTGGATGGCTCTTCTGCCAGTATGTCCTCTTGTTCTGGAATGGCTTGAGGTTTTGATTCTTCCATCCTACCATGCATAGAAAATACACTCGCTAATGTGAAATAAGTAGCGGATATAATGTGTTAGTTCGGCATGCAGTGGAGAATTCTAAACTTACCAGAAATGGAAATTAAGTCAGTAATGAATGGATAATAACCTAATTAGGACCCTGGTCCTCAGCGATTGAGGGGAACCTAATAACCTATGCACACCTTGTCGGCCTCAGCGATTGCGGTAGGTGATATTTTCAGCCTCTTGACGGGAGGTGAAGTATTATGAATGAATGAATGAATGAGTGGACCTGTTTCGGCAAGCCCTGGTATCGGAAAATGAGCTATAGAGCTTATTAAGCTAGGCTAGCCTTGAACAAGAACTACTACTATCTATTCTGGAATTAATACATGAATTATATCTGACCTTCAATAGGACTGATATGTTATTCGACGTGGAACAGAATAGACATATGATGGACACGCTGTGATTAGAAGTTATGGTTGATGACAGTTGGAACGTGGTAGGACATTCTGTTTGTGGAGAGGAAACTCTGTTAGTCAGAGTAATGTAGGGAATAAAACAGACATACTTACCTGGCTAATTATGAGTAGAAAAGAAAGATAGGAGAGTGCCTGAGGCAATCATGATTGTAGTAGGCTTGGTTGGAGCTGAGTGGTGAACTGGAAGGCCTGGAGAAAACTTGTAATCTGGGGGAATTGTATTTGGCAATATGATTGTTAATTATTTAACCTTGAAATAGGGTGAGCTGCTTACTAAGGAGGAAACCCACTATCACCTGTGCTTGCTGGTATTGCAGAATGCCAAGAATTTGTAGCACTTGAAACTTACTTGAGCTTGGCATATAACTATGCTAACCATGCGGTGTTCTGGGTCGGCTAGTAATGACAATATTAGTTCCGGCTGAGAGGCATTACATACGGCGCTTGTGCAGTGACGGTGAATTAGAGAGCATGGAGTGATGTGATGTCTTCCCCTCTGCTGGCTTTCTGAAGGCCCAACGTAATAGCACGCTGGATGCAGAGAAGGCTACCAGGATTAAATACCCTGCAGCCCCTCCCATAAACTCAGGCGATCCTTCCACTTCATACATTTTATCACTATATATTTTTTATCACATTTCTCACTTTATCACATATTGTTCTCAGTAATTCATTATAATTGTTGTGATTTATTTTTAATTATCATCTGATTATTATAATACATCGTACGATTATTTGATAAGTGTAGTACCTCAATTTAATATTATTAATAATTTAATTTGTTCACAGTATTGTATACACATTGATTTTTTCCACTTCACTGCTCTGGTTGACTTCATGGCTGCCCTGGTATTAATTTTTTGAAACCTGTGTATCGTCTATGCACTATATAATCAGGTTATTTTGTTAATATTTATGTATAAAATGTTGTAATATTTTCATTTATATAGATTCTTATTTTTATTCTTACTTACATTTCTATTTTCCTTCTTATTATTTTTTATTTTCCATTATATTATTTTATTTTGATTTTTGTTTTTTATTATTTTTTGTTATTATTTAATGTATTCATTTTTTGTTTTTATTTTTGTTGATCATTTATTTTCTGTTGTATGTTATTTATTTGTGTTATGCGAGCCCACAAGGTTATTATGTATTTGACTGGAGCCATTGTCTTTCCCTCTAGTTGTGCTATCCCCTTTTTTGTTGAATACCTATATGAGTCCATTGATCTCTTAGCCGGTAATTACATTCCCCTATTGGTTAAATATCTAGAGGTGCAGTAGATCATATGTGTTCCATGTTATGAGCCCAAGGTGTATTGGATATGTATGCTTTCCAGGCTATACACTACGTGTTATGGAGCGTGACATCTGTCTAGAGCACTGAGGTTATTCTATCACGCGACAACCCGATTTTGCTGGGTTTGTTCCCTGTTCTGGAAGAGATGATGGCTTATGTGGGTATAAGAAGGGATCGCAGACTGAGGGTACGCAATGACTCTTTTCACTTTTGCCAAATTATATATGATTTCAAAGCCGAACTACCACCCGACACTTAGCTTCAATAACTCCCCATCTGGTGACTAGCGCTAATAAGCAGCTCCTACCAATGCCTCCTAGACCCGGCTGGGACTGATATCGCAGGCGCGCGGACGTCACAATGGCAAGATGTCCGCGCTCCGTCCTGCCTGTCACCCATGGAAGAGAGCAGAAATCTATTAAAGGGATAGTAATGTTTCATAATAAAAGCAGCTCTAATTAATCATCATAGTATTTGGACTTTGGAGAGTGTTATTTCAATTCTGAGTAATTCAATGACAAAGTGTCCCCCTCCCGCCCCTTTTACTGATGTAACACTGCTCAGCCAAAGCAGAAGGGAGGTGCCCAGGTAGATTGCAGAGAGGGACAATCTTCAATTAAGATAAGGGAAAAACCTGAAAAACTTGTCAAGGGGGGAAGGGCTTTCATTGTTTTCATACAAAGAAGATTGTCCCCTTCTGTTATCTGTCTGGTCTTACAACCAGATTCACATCTGAGAAGAGATGGCTTACACTAGGTAAAAGGGGCGGGAGGGGGAACTTTGCTTGTGAATATCTCTTAAACCATAAAGGTTTGAGAGATAAGACTTATATCGTGCTTCATGTTTTTTTAATGCCTACAAAATAAAATAAAGATAAAACAAAGTATTACTATCTCTTTAAGTAAGGTAATTATTCTGGCGACTAGTACTACTAAGCAGCTAGTCGCCAGATGGGGACTTAATGAAAATAAAGATTGTGTCGGGTGGTAGTTTAGCTTTAATAATATATATTTCTTTGCCTGATATTTGAGAAAGGAGTTTTGTGCTCCGAAATGCGTCATATACAGGCTATAACTTTATTTTTATGTATTGACGTTTTTGGCAGAAAATATATTTTCTATTTTTTATTAAAAAATATATTACATTCGTGGACTCTAATTTTTTGTGGGAGAAGTAGCCAAATCGGAGAAACTAGAGCGGCCCCGTTGGAATTTGGTTTTTGTACCTACAACCAGCGCATCATCTTTTGTGTTGTGAATATTGGATATACCTTTATTGTATCCAAGTGGGATTTTCTATTGTTGGTTTGCACTTTTCCTGTTTCTTGCCCTTTTCTAAAGAAAGTTCTTTCCAGTTTTCAGGGTCTGTGGGGTCCACAGAGGACAGGTAGTATTTCAAAGCAGTAGCCTTCCATTTGATGTTATGGAAGGGGGAAGTCAGGGAGTCCACCTGTATGGGACCCTCTAAAAGGCCTGAGCATTTAGACCAGTTGATCTGAGCAGATGAGGCACATTTTAGCCTGCTCTAGATCAACTAGGTTCTGGGCCACAAGCAGTACATCATCAGCATAAGCTGAAATGATCCTGTCTTGCTCCTTCAGCACCAGCCCTGTGATTCTCTTCCTCAACAACAGCAGGAGAAAAGAAATAAAGAGGAGGCACTTCCTAGTGCATTAATCTTCCACACTTTCACTAGACCGACACCATTCTTAATTTGATACTCACAAACGAATAGACTGGAGGGCACTTATGTGACCACCAGCAGAGGTGCTTTGGGAAATCTTTATACTGCTCCCTCAAAACAGATTCTTGCTCCTCTTCGCAACAAAACACCACATGGAGTAGAAACATGCAGAAAAAGACAAAAATAGAAGGGGTGCCAAAGGTGCTTTATCGCAAATATAACAAGTGGTTTGGTAATAAATAATAGTGCACTCACATTTTTCTGTGGTTGAGACACCATATATATTGTGTGAGCCTTATTATGTCCTGCTATTGGTATTGTGGGGGTGTTGCTTCTTCTGGTCAGACTATACCTGAGATGTTTGCCTTAATCTGCTCCTTTGTTAAAATGAGATTTCACACAGCACAAAATCCCAGTTTACAAAGGAATCTCACAATAATTTCAAGATTCTGTTCCCTTTATCTGTTTCATGTCTATGTAGTTTTTCCAGATCAGTAATGTACTTTTTTTGGAACTGGTGGCCAAACCTATATTCTGTAATGCATATGAGGTTTACCGGATATTTATATAAATAAATAATTTTACCCATGCTGTGCAGCTTGATTGTTTTCTCTTGGCTGTTACATCATCAGGCTGACACTGACACTGGTACCTTTTGTTGTATATGTAGCATGCTTGTTTCTGCTATCGAGTTGTGTAAGCTTGCAATTATCTATATTAAACCTCATCTGCAATCTATTTACTCAATACTTTTTTGTCTTCAATTAATACACAAATACAATTATTATATTTAACCAGTTTTCTATGCAAGTACAGATATCTTCTCCCATCTTTCAATATAATTTTTGAAGTACATTTTAAGTGGGACAATATCAAACTTACACATTTTTTCATGGATAATAGTTTTAAAGTTTTCCATCAGGATTCACAAAGTGTTTAAGTCAACCAATGGCCACTTCGTATTTCAAGACAGTGAGACATTTTTACATTACATTTATTTTGTAAAATAACAGAGAATATATATAAAATAATAATTTCTCAGGAATAAGACAAATTCCAGATTTTAAAGAACTTTTTTCTCATCTATGGAATGCACTGATTCTGATTATTTAAAAAATATATCTAAGAAGACTGTTTTACAGGGCTGAATAACAACTTGGGGAATCCTCATTAGAGAAAGATTTAGGAGGACTGATAAACGATACACTTCATAGCAGTGAGTCACTCAGCTGCTGCAAGAACAAATAGGGTACTGTCCTGCATAAAAAGAAGCATAGATGCATGGGATGCTAATATAATTCTACCTCTATATAAATCCTTGGTAAGGCCTCATCTAGAATATGGAGTACAATTTTGGGCACCAGTTCTTACAAAAGACATTATTGAACTGTTAAAAGTGCAGAGACATGCAACAAAACTGATAAAGGGATTGGAGGATCTGAGTTATAAAGAAAGACTAGCCAAGCTGGGCTTGTTTACATTAGAGAAGAGACATCTAAGGGGCAAAATGATTACCATTTACAAAAATATTCAAGGTCAATTCAAAGAACTATCCAAAGAATTATTTACTCAAAGAGCTAAGCTAATAGCAAGAGGTCATCCATTAAGACTAGAGGAAAGGCGGTTTCAACCAAGACAAGTGCATTTTTTTTTATCGTAAGGGTTGGTAAAGCCAGAGGCGTAGGAACCCCCACAAATCTGGGGGGGATAGCATTTTTACTCCAGCTCCTCTGTGTGTCACTTTATGCCCCCCCAGCCCCTAGTGTATCTCTTTACCCCCTGTCACGGTTTGTTATGACTCTCAGACACAGAGATAGGTAAAAAAATTTAACTTTATTGAAAAGTTAAAGAGAACCCTATTGGGTAGTATACACACACACAAGATATATATATAGAGCAATTTGCATAGGAGTATAGTAATGTTACATGAAATGGGATAAAGGCTCTACCAGTCCTGCCAATACCGGGTAAGGCAACCTTAGATGGCACAAGATGGTAACAGGTTCTACCGGCCTTACCAATATACCGGGCAAGGCAGCCAAGACACTGGGACTGCGGTAATCAGGCTCTACCGGCCTTGCCAATATACTGGGCAAGGCAGCCAAGATACTGGGACTGAAAGTAATGAGGCTCTACCAGCCTTGCCAATATACCGGGCGAGGCAACCAAGATACTGGGACTGTAGGTAATGAGGCTCTACCGGCCTCGTCAATACCGGGTAAGGCAACCCCTTAAAGGAATAGACACAACCAAGTTCTACCGGCCTTACCAATACCGGGCAAGGCAGCCCACTGCTGATAATGAGGGCAGCAAAGGTGGCCGAGGTAACTGGCTAGGTGGAGAGAACCAGTCACCAATGATGACCAGCGAGGCCACAGGATATAGATATATAACTGGACTGCCACTCATAAAAGGTAGGAACAATAACAAGCAGTGTACCACAGTACCACCGGTGTAGTCTGGAAGAACAACTAGCCACCGGTTAGGCAAGGAGCGAACCAGTACCCGTGTACTGGAAGAACCCTTCAATCTGACAGGCTGTCTAGGACTGAACAGCCTCAATCTCTGGAGCGAACCAGTACCCACGTACTGGAGAAACCAATGACTCTACTGGTGCAACAGCAGCCGGTTACAGTGGAGTGAACCAGTACCCGCGTACTGGAATAACCAATAGCACATATAAGTTCAATAGCAGTCAGTCTCAGTGGAGTGAACCAGTACCCGCATACTGGAGTAACCAATAGCTCATATAAGTGCAATAGCAGCCAGTCTCAGTGGACCGAACCAGTACCCACGTACTGGAGTAACCAATGACTCTACCGGTGTGACAGCAGCCGGTTATTGTGGAGCGAACCAGTACCCGCGTACTGGAGTAACCAATGACTCTACCGGTGTGACAGCAGCCGGTTACAATGGAGCGAACCAGTACCCGCGTAGCGGAGTAACCAACAAAACTACCGGTGCAGCAGCAGCCGGTTACAGTGGAGCAAACCAGTACCCGCGTACTGGAACAACCAAAGAGAGAATAATAATGTCGCCCAGACCACGGGGAACGGCAAGCACCCGGTAGATGATGAATCAGGAACCCAGGAGAGTAAGAAGTGGATCAGCACTGCAGACGGTCAACCGGATCTGGAACGGCAGCGGGAAACAACGACAGGAACAGCAACTCCAACCGGATCAGGAATAGATGCAGGAACCAGGCAACTTGGAGGCAGGAACTAGAATACTACTGGCAATCAGGAACAGCGACAAGGCCCAGGAAGCACTGGAACTCAATGCAGGAACAGCAGCATAGAGACAACACAAAAGGGCAACCAAAGCGTGCCCAAGCTCAGTTTAAATAGGCAGTGCAAGGCGGGATGAAGGCAAGCAGCCAATGGACAGCCCCCTGCAGATAACTGACATGTAAATGCAGCAATCACGGGCACAGTGATACCCCCATACCCCCTGTGTGTCACTTTGCCCCCACCAGCCCCTCTTTACCTTCTTTGTAGAATAGCCGAGAGGACCACAGTAGAGGAGCTTCTGATCCTCTACCAGGTCTGACAGCAAGCTGCTTGTTGTGCTCAGCAAGCAGCTTCCTGTCAGACTGGGGTAGAGGATACAGAAGCTCCTCCACCCACGGTCCTCTCTGCTGGGCCATGCTACAAGAAGGTGACTGGCAGGAGGGAACGCTGTCACCCAGAACCTGTGCCCCCCGGGCTGGTGCTCCTAGCACCTGGGTGGAATTTCTTCATTATCTGTCCCCTGCATGATTTCCCCCCGGTTCCTTTGCCCCTGGGTAAAGCTATGGAGTTCTTTGCCTCAGGATGTTGTGCTTGCAGATACTGTAACTGTTTTCAAAAAGCAATGGATACCTAGCTAGCATAGAACAATATTGAAGATTATGACAGATGGCTTCAATGCAGATAGGTTGTTGATCCAGGGAACTACCTGACTGCCATTTGGAGTCAGGAAGGAATTTTCTTACCCACCTGGGGCTTATTTGGAAATGGCTTCAATGTTTTTTTTCCCCTTTCCCTGAATGAACAGGGGTGATTTAGCATGGACTGGACTTTATGGACGAATCTTTTTTCAGCCTCATCAACTATTTTACTATGTTATGTTACCATGTCTACCTTTATAGTCTTATGATATTTATCAGTCATCAGAATGATTGCACATTCATAGACAGTGTTGGTCCTACTGCAAACTTGGTTATGCAGCATTAAGTAACTGAAAGCCTTGTAAATTCTTTGACAAGTAGTTTTATCAGTAAGTTGTTTGATGTACAGTGATTACCTGGATGTGTGAAGAGCTGTCTGCAATATCCATAATTGTTTGGCATTCCCTTCAAAACCAGGAAACATGCTAAACATCAAACAAGGGTGTATGCCCACGCTTTATCTTGCTTTTGAACATTTTGCCTATGTATGTTATTAGTTACAATCAATTTCCAATGTATTCATATTCTACACATTTCTCTTTCCTTTTACATGTGGGATTGCACACTTTATCCACTTTAACAGCAATAGTCTGGAAAGAATTGAAAATACAACAATACCACAACAGAGTTTTGAATGTAGCTGACATTTCTTAAAGTAATTTCTATATGAAAAACATTCCATATGTAGGCATTTTGTATCTAGTTATACTAATGGCAGAAAAACACTTGACAACTTGTAATACTAAAGGTGCACACATCTTATTGCTCATGGTCAGCTTACAGGATTGAATATTGGGATTTCTCTAATTAATCAATTACAGTAAATTTGTTTAACTTTATATTGAATTGAAAATCTGACCCAATAGATGTTATAGGACCAGCAGGTCAAACTCAAATATAGCCAAAGGCTGCATACTCAACATGTTCCTTCTGCCCTCAAACCAAGAAACAAACAAAGATATTTCTAATCCTGTGCTAGTTTAACTCAATCCCACAAACACAGGGGACCCTGCCTCTAATAGATCTCACACATGCCCATCCCTTCCAACACCACCCATAGGCACATTATATAGAGACAAACTAAAAAAGAAGAAAGGGGTTCCACATAATGTACTAAGAAAAATTGGTGCCATTCTGAGGAAAACAACTGCTTTATAGGGAATAAATAAAAAAATCCCATTAATTTAAATGGAGTTTTTAACCCCAATGTTATAAAACGTCTTGGAGTTTGTTCTAGGAATCGGGTTTAAAGTCCCCATTTAAATTATTTGGAATTTGCAGACTTTTTATTCCTCCTTATAGTGGATTTATTCAGAATTGCTCATCTTTAGCATCCCTCGCCCAGTTTATTTTGTGTTAAAAGAAAGTAGATGAACTCAACAAATTGGGCAATCCATGTGCACCATAGGTGACAAATAAAAATGTCAATTGCTTTAATGGGACTTTAACCTCTTGAATGCTAGGCACGCGTCTAGTTGGAGACCTCACTAACATTAAAGAGGTTAAAAGCCCCATTTAAAGCAATGGGAACACTAGAATATTTTCATTTATTCCCTATGGCACACTGAGTTTGCCCCTAAATTGCACATTTTATTAGTGCATCAGCCCCAGTGCATTCTAGAACTTAACATGTACAGCTCCACATCACAAATTTTATCCAGGGAAGGAACTTACCAGAATGATCATTTCTAGCAACCTTAGATACCATTTCAACAGTTTTCGATTACAAAAAGCCCAAAATTACCTACCCTGACCTGCACCCACATGCATCTCTGCACCTTCCATTCCTTTTCTCTTCAGCCTGCAGCTCTGTTATTATGTGCCTCCCCTCCCTATATACTGCAGTCACTTGACTGGCTGATGTTGATAGCAAAAGTCTTTTAGCCCACTAGAATCTAGCCACTACCATAACCTTCTGCCTGTAGATCATTCCAGCAACCTGCAAATGATTCTGTCCAGGTTTCAAGACCAAAAATAAACAGTATATAAGCCAGAAAACCAGACCAGTGGCAACCTTAGGCTGAGCAAAGGAGGGTGGGAGAAGATGCTAGGTTGCAGGACACATTAGCATGCAGATGGCAACAAGTGGCCAGCATGCTGAATATTTGACATGCCTGTTCTAGGGTATATAAACTGTGTCTTCCTGTTTTGAGCATACTGAACTTGGTAAATAGATATTAGGCAAACTCAGAAATATGTAGTAGTATATGTCCTTTATTCTCATAAAGCTGTAGTTCTGCTTCACTTTTGATTTTAATCAAGTATGTATGGTATCCACAAACTTCCTTACTCAATAAGAAGAAAGTGAAGTATGCTTACTTCAGTTGTGTCCTTTTTATTGAACTAAAATAACACATAAAGCAAGGGCTGATTGTGATTATGACCTACAAATGTTTCTTTATCACCGTGAATAGGAGTGGTTGAAAAGCCCATCATGTTTCCATGAAGAAATTAGCGGAAACCATGCGGTTGTCCTTTTTTTCATGTGAAAATCCGCTTTGAATAAAGCGATTAAATACGCACCTTTTCCCCCATTTGCAACAATTTTTTGCTATTTTTTTCAATGGCTAAAAACTTTTCACCCCTATACTTACATGTTCTTTGCATTTTCGCTATAAAAACATAACGTTTCCAGGAAGTGATACACAATACAAGCAGCTAGAGATTGAGATAGAGGTTACTAGTGTGCTCTGATTATTATTGCAAATTTGAGGCTTGAGAGGGTCATAGTGTGTGCTATCACTATGGGCACCTGAATGACAAGTAAAAGGAGGAGCTGGAAGGGCCATTACACATCCAGTGAGTCTGAGAAGGAGGAAATGACAACTACCAGCATTGTCTGGATCTCCTGATTCCCCAGGCACAATGATGGGCAGTCCTCCTACATCACCCCTAGGGATCTTGGGGACATTTGTGTAAAGGGAGGAAGAAGGTAATAGTGTGAGCAGAACAGGTCACCTGTGCTGCTGCCAGTGCTGCACCTGCCAGTGTGTCTTTTGATTCTCAGGAGGAGGGGAGGAGGAGATGATGCCAAGTGTGACAGCAAGGGACCCTAAATCACACTTGCCATTCCCAAGCAGTCCCACCACTACTACTACTAAGATCCAGCAGCTACGGACGCAGAGTGTTAGGAGTGAGAGAGGGGTGATACTAGTAGTGAGGAAGACACACAGACGGAAACTGATGTGGTTGCTGTTAGGGATAGTGAAGCAGCTGATAGGACTAACGTAACCATAGTAGATCCTCCTGCTGATGCTGTGGTAGTAGGGGAAGTGATGATGAGCAGCCAGACTAGTAGTTAAGGGAGCCCACAACATTCCCCTGACCCTCTGATTCCCCTTCCCCCTACGGCATTGCCCCTATGGAACATGATAAGCACAGATCAGCTGCCTGTGCTGCTAATGCTGCCAGTCTGCCTTCTTCAGCTCAAGAGATGGCAAGTGTGATAGTAGGGGACCCTCTGTCACATTTGTCATCACCTCCAACCAGTGAGACTAGAGCAGCAGCCGCAAGTAGGGACTGGTGGCAATGATGATGAGGGTGATGGTGGAGCAGCTGGAGTGAAAGAGACATTAATGGCCTTTTTAGTCCAAACCGAGAAGGAATGGGAGGCAGGGATGGGGATCACTGCCAACACCAGCAGTTAGACTGGCGAATTTGCAGAATTTCCTTATGTTGTAATTAGTGATGAGCGAGCACCCCAATGCTCGGGTGTTCGGGTGCTCTGGCCGAGCACCCCCTGAGGCTCGAGTGCTCGGCCGAGCACCCGAGCCCCATTGAAGTCAATGGGAGGACTCGAGCATTACACCAGGCACCCCCTGCTCTGATGAGGGGAGGGTGCCTGGTCCATAGGAAAAGGGAAGAAAATGATGGAAACACCACAGAAATGGTTCAGGGACAGCATAGGGAGGATGTCTGGATGCATGTTGGACTCCAACATCGCTGCTGGGAACGATCTTTCGCCCGTAGTACGCCATTTTTACAGACTGACCGTAAAACACACAAAAAGGAAAATAAAAACGACTTTAGGCGAAAAATTGTTACCAAACAATATTTGCTGTATGTTTACTTGTATATCATCTGCAAATTCTCCCAAAAATTTCCTCGATTTTTCTGAACTAAGGCCATGATTAAGAGGGAAACGTGCGCAGAGGCAAATTCTCCCCAAAATTTCCTTGATTTTATTGAACTGAGGCCATGATTAAGAGGGAAACGTGCGCAAAGGCAAATTCTCCCAAAAATTTCCTTGATTTTTCTGAACTGGGGCTATGATTAAGAGGGAAACGTGCGCTGAGCCGACCATCTAAAACATTATGGGTGAGGGTCTGCTGCGGAGCTGACCATCCTAAACATTATATGCGAAGGCCCGCTAGTGAGCTGACGCTATAAAACATTATATGAGAGGGCCCGCTAGAGAGCTGACCCAATAAAACATTATATGAGAAGGCCCGCTGGTGAGCTGACCTATATAAAAATTGTCAAACAGGGCCCGCTGGTGAGCTGGCCCTATATAAAAATTATATCACAGGGCCCGCTGGTGAGCTGGCCCTATATAAAAATTATATCCCAGGGCATATGGAAGAGGAGGAGGAGGATGAGAAGATTAAGAGTCAACCATATACCCGTTTTTTGGGTGGAAGGGGTGAATGGGAATACAAAGTATTCCCATCATTGTAAATAACATATATAAAGTGAGTTTATGTTCCCCCAGGGCTTTCCTCCAGTGGAGTGGAGAAGTCAGGGGAAATCCAGGCCTTGTTCATTTTTATAAGTGTCAACCTATCAGCATTGTCGGTGGAAAGGCGGATACGCTTATCTGTTATGATGCCACCAGCAGCACTAAATACCCGCTCAGACAGAACGCTGGCGGCAGGGCAGGCCAGCACATCCAAGGCGTAGAGTGCCAGTTCATACCACGTGTCCAGCTTGGACACCCAGTAGTTGTAAGGCACAGAGGGATCATTGAGGACGCTGACACGGTCTGCTATGTACTCCTTCACCATCTTCCAAAACTTTTCCCTCCTTGTGACACTAGGTTGCGCATCAGGGTGAGGGTGCTGGCGGGGTGTAATGAAGGTGTCCCACGCCTTGGAGAGTGTTGCCCTGCCTTTGTCGGAACTGCTGTGTGCTCCCCTTTTCTCCCCTTCTCGGTTGGCCAAGGTAGCACGTACTCTGCCGCCAGCGTTGTCAGATGGAAAATTTTGGAGCAATTTTTCAACAAGAACCTTCTGGTATTGCACCATTTTGCTTGTCCTCTCCACCGGAGGAATGAGAGATGAGAAATTCTCTTTGTAGCGGGGGTCCAGAAGGGTGAACACCCAGTAATCCGTGTTGTCTAAAATGCGTATAACGCGTGGGTCACGGGAAAGGCAGCCTAACATAAAGTCAGCCATGTGTGCCAGAGTAGCAACAGTCAAGATTTCGCTGTCCTCACCAGGAGGATGACTCTCAATCTCCTCATCCTCTTCCTCCTCTTCTGCCCACCCACGCTGAAGAGATGGAACTAAAGCTCCATGGCTACCCTCTGTAGCGGAGGCAACCGTGTCTTCCTCCTCCTCCTCCTCCTCCTCCGCCTCCTCCAATTGTCGCTGAGAAGACGAAGTGAGGGTGCTCTGGCTATCACCTTGTGTAAGCTCTTACTCCCGCATTTCCACCTCTTCCACATGCAAAGCGTCAGTTTTAATTGTGAGCAGCGAGCGTTTCAGTAGACACAGAAGTGGGATGGTTACACTGATAATAGCGTTATCGCCGCTCACCATCTGTGTCGATTCCTCAAAATTGCGTAAAACCTCACAGAGGTCTGACATCCATTCCCACTCCTCACTTCTGATTACAGGAAGTTGAACGGAGAGGCGACGACCGTGTAACAGCTGGTACTCCACTACTGCCCTCTGCTGCTCACAAAGCCGGGCCAACATGTGGAAGGTGGAGTTCCAGCGCGTGCTCACGTCACACAGCAGCCGGTGAGCTGGCAATTGTAAGCGCTGCTGCAGCTTCAACAGGCCGGCTGAAGCTGTAGATGACTTACGGAAATGTGCACACACGCGGCGCACCTTGGTCAAGAGATTATGCAAATTGGGGTAGGTTTTTAGAAATCGCTGAACCACTAAATTAAATACATGCGCTAGGCATGGTACGTGTGTGAGCTTGCCGAGCTCCAAAGCTGCCACCAAGTTACGCCCATTATCACACACAACCATACCTGGTTGCAGGTTGAGTGGCGAGAGCCACTGCTCGGTCTGGTGACTAATCCCCTGCAACAGCTCTGAGGCCGTGTGCTGTTTGTCCCCAAGGCAGATCAGCTTCAGCACGGCCTGTTGACGCTTCCCCACTGCAGTGCTACACTGCTTCCAGCTACTGGCTGATGGGGGAGTGGCGCTGCGTGTAGAGAATTCGGAGGTGGAAACGGAGGAGGAGGAGCCAATAACGTAGGTGCTGGCGGAAACCCTGATGGAGGTAGGGCCCGCAATCCTCGGCGTGGGTAGCACCCGTGCCATCCCAGGGTCCGAGTCGCTCCCAGCCTCCACGACATTCACCCAGTGTGCCGTCAGGGAAATGTAGCGTCCCTGGCCACAAGCACTTGTCCATGTGTCAGTCGTTAAGTGGACCTTCCCAGTAACTGCGTTGGTCAGGGCACGGGTGATGTTACGGGACACATGGTGGTGTAATGCGGGGATGGCACACCGGGAAAAGTAGTGGCGGCTGGGGACCGCGTACCGAGGGACAGCTGCTGCCATCAGGCTGCGGAAGGACTCAGTGTCCACAAGCCTAAATGGCAGCATTTCGATGGCCAGTAATTTGGAAAGGTGTGAGGTTAGTGCTATGGCCTGTGGGTGGGTGGCTGGGTATTTTCGCTTGCGCTCAAATGCCTGGGGTAACGACATTTGGACGCTGTGCTGGGACAGGGAAGTGGATGTGGTCGCTGATGGTGCTTCAGATGGTACAGGTGCAGGACGGGAGGTATGCGGGCCTGCGCCTTCGACAGGCGATTGGCCGGCACCGAAAACAGGGGAAGAGGAGGCAGTGGTGTGGCCTGCAGACACAGATGGGCGATCCAGGCGTTCCTCCCACTTATTACGGTGCTTGGATGCCATGTGTCGGATCATGCTGGTGGTGGTGAGGTTTCTAGTGTTCATGCCTCGGCTCATTCTGGTGTGGCACAGGTTGCAAACTACAATTCTTTTGTCGTCCGCACTTTCCTTAAAAAAACGCCATACCGCGGAACACCTACCCCTTGGCAAGGGAGATTTACGCAAGGGGGTGCTCCGTGGAACATTTGCGGGCCGGTTTGGTGCGGTCCGCCTTCTTTCTGTAGCCACACCACTGCCTCTTCCAGCCTGTTGCGGTGCTGCAGATGGCTCACCCTCAGGACTGCTGTCATCGCTCGGCTCTACACCTTCCCAGGTGGGGTCAGTCACCTCATCGTCCACCAAGTCCTCCTCCACTTCCTCACTCTGATCATCCTCCTCATGTCTTGATCCCACCACATACTCAGTCATTGACAACTGTATAACATCCTCCTCAACAAGGTCTTGAGACAGTAATAGTGGTTGATTTAATGGCAACTGTGTCTCATCATCATCATCATCATCCACTACTTCCTTTGACCTTAAATGCCGTTCACATCTGTCATCTTCTTGTGATTGGGTACCCTCTAGAGGTTGTGAATCAGGGCACAAGATGTCATGTTACTCTGCAAGCGTGCTTGGAGAGAGGGTCAAATGAAGGATTGGTGATGAGACGAGCTCCTCACTATATCCCAGTGTGGGATCACTTCTTTGACCAGACCGTCTATGGTGGGAGGAAGGATGATCAGAGTGAGGATTATGTTGACCAGACTCTTGGCTACTGAGAGTGGACTTGGTGGAAGACAGGGTGGTGCGACGCCCTGTAAAATTAGACATGAAGCTAGGTATGGTGGATGTCTTTCTTTCTTGTGCTCTGGCACCAGGCACAGTTTCTCCGCGCCCTGACCCGCGCCCTGAACTATCAGGATCACGTCCACTTCCCCGTCCCTTTTTACCCGCTTTCTTCATCTTACACGGAATATGTGACTTTGATATTTTAGTTTGAAGACTTAACAGTATTTCTTCCTATTCTGCAACTGTGCAGAGTACACAGAATAGGCTGCTAAACTGCGGCGAAGCACACTGAATGGAATATGTGACTTTGATATTTTACTTTGAAGACTTAACAGTATTTCTTCCTATTCTGCAACTGTGCAGAGTACACAGAATAGGCTGCTAAACTGCGGTGACGCACACTGAATGGAATATGTGACTTTGATATTTTAGTTTGAAGACTTAACAGTATTTCTTCCTATTCTGCAACTGTGCACAGTACACAGAATAGGCTGCTAAACTGCGGTGACGCACACTGAATGGAATATGTGACTTTGATATTTTACTTTGAAGACTTAACAGTATTTCTTCCTATTCTGCAACTGTGCAGAGTACACAGAATAGGCTGCTAAACTGCGGTGAAGCACACTGAATGGAATATGTGACTTTGATATTTTACTTTGAAGACTTAACAGTATTTCTTCCTATTCTGCAACTGTGCACAGTACACAGAATAGGCTGCTAAACTGCGGTGACGCACACTGAATGGAATATGTGACTTTGATATTTTACTTTGAAGACTTAACAGTATTTCTTCCTATTCTGCAACTGTGCAGAGTACACAGAATAGGCTGCTAAACTGCGGCGAAGCACACTGAATGGAATATGTGACTTTGATATTTTACTTTGAAGACTTAACAGTATTTCTTCCTATTCTGCAACTGTGCACAGTACACAGAATAGGCTGCTAAACTGCGGTGACGCACACTGAATGGAATATGTGACTTTGATATTTTACTTTGAAGACTTAACAGTATTTCTTCCTATTCTGCAACTGTGAAGAGTACACAGAATAGGCTGCTAAACTGCGGTGAAGCACACTGAATGGAATATGTGACTTTGATATTTTAGTTTGAAGACTTAACAGTATTTCTTCCTATTCTGCAACTGTGCACAGTACACAGAATAGGCTGCTAAACTGCGGTGACGCACACTGAATGGAATATGTGACTTTGATATTTTAGTTTGAAGACTTAACAGTATTTCTTCCTATTCTGCAGCTGTGCACAGTACACAGAATAGGCTGCTAAACTGCGGTGACGCACACTGAATGGAATATGTGACTTTGATATTTTAGTTTGAAGACTTAACAGTATTTCTTCCTATTCTGCAACTGTGCAGAGTACACAGAATAGGCTGCTAAACTGCGGTGAAGCACACTGAATGGAATATGTGACTTTGATATTTTACTTTGAAGACTTAACAGTATTTCTTCCTATTCTGCAACTGTGCACAGTACACAGAATAGGCTGCTAAACTGCGGTGACGCACACTGAATGGAATATGTGACTTTGATATTTTACTTTGAAGACTTAACAGTATTTCTTCCTATTCTGCAACTGTGCAGAGTACACAGAATAGGCTGCTAAACTGCGGTGAAGCACACTGAATGGAATATGTGACTTTGATATTTTAGTTTGAAGACTTAACAGTATTTCTTCCTATTCTGCAACTGTGCACAGTACACAGAAAAGGCTGCTAAACTGCGGTGACGCACACTGAATGGAATATGTGACTTTGATATTTTAGTTTGAAGACTTAACAGTATTTCTTCCTATTCTGCAACTGTGCAGAGTACACAGAATAGGCTGCTAAACTGCAGTGACGCACACTGAATGGAATATGTGACTTTGATATTTTAGTTTGAAGACTTAACAGTATTTCTTCCTATTCTGCAACTCTGCACAGTACACAGAATGTGCTGCTAAACTGCGGCGAAGCACACTGAATGGAATATGTGACTTTGGTATTTTAGTTTGAAGACTTAACAGTATTTCTTCCTATTCTGCAACTCTGCACAGTACACAGAATGTGCTGCTAAACTGCGGCGACGCACACTGAATGGAATATGTGACTTTGATATTTTAGTTTGAAGACTTAACAGAATGTGCTCTAATCTGCAACTTTGCACACTAAACAGAATGTGCTCTAATCTGCAACTTTGCACACTAAACAGAATGTGCTCTAATCTGCAACTTTGCACACTAAACAGAATGTGCTCTAATCTGCAACTTTGCACACTAAACAGAATATATGAAATTTTTTTTTTTTTGTTTTTTTCCCCCCACACAAAATAACCTGCTGCCCCCACACACAGTAGTCCTAAAAAGGACTTTTGGTTCTTTTTTTTTCACAATTTTGCTTTTTTTCTCCCTACACTGACTTTCCCTTCCTATCCTCAGCTCTCCCTGGCTAAGACTGAGCCGAACTCGCTGGTCAGGTGCTATACAGCACCCGACCACGGGTTCTGGCCAGCCAATCAGTGTAATGCCAGCAGCCAACATGGCTGCTGGCATTACACTGATGTCAGAGCCTCCCTGCACGTTTATTGGCTGCGCAGCAGCCGCAAAACGTGCGGGGAGGAGACCCGAACATGGCGGGCGAGCACATGCGGTACTCGTACGAGTACCGCCATGTGCCGAGCAGAGCGATGCTCGAGCCGATCCGAGCATCGGCCGAGCATGCTCGCTCAACACTAGTTGTAATGCATGCTGCTGCTGAGTTGCAAGGGCAGCAGGATGATGAGGAGCAGGCTAGTGTACCACAAACCTGTAATGGTTTTATTGACACTTAGACACAGTAGGTGAAATAAAACACAGTTTTATTGAACAGTCTTAGAAAATATAACCTGCACGGGTCCAGCAGTAAATGTAAAACAATACAGTACTGACACAAGACAGGTTATGGCAACATATATAAATACCCACACGGGTCCAGTATATGTACAATACAGAATTTACAATATACTGACACAGGTCAGGCTATGTTCGTGTGAACTCAAACCGAGGCAGCCAGGAATGGGTTACTATTAGGCCTAGACAGCAGACAGGCACTAATAGTGCGAGGCCCTTGAGACTCCCACTCTGCAGGGAGTGCTTAAATAGCGAGATAATGCCCAGTAGACATCGGAGGCCCAGGATAACTTAGGGTTGCCTTAGCAGTAATGGAGGACTGAGACAGTATGCCCGGAAGGGTGCCCAACGGAGACTGCACTGAGAATATCCGGTGATAAGTGACACCTTCCCCGAAGGGGTTAACAAACGCTAAGTCCAGAAAAGACTGCTTGATCGAAGCATAGCCTGAGGCACCCAAAGTAACACCAACCTCAGCTAAAGGCAGGAAGGAAGGTCAAGCGTACCGTGGTGCACTGATGGATTAGACACTGGAATGTCACCCACGTGACAATGACCAAATTGAGACTAGACAGAACGAGTGGTACTGAGGCTCAGTGGAATAGTCCGGAGACAGAAGCCTGGAGGAGGACCCCAAACCGAGGACCGGAATGGGACTGCAGGCCGTAATGATACACAGGAACAGTGGTCCTACTGGGTCGATACACAGAGCAGTAACGTCAGCCAATCCGAGTCAGTACACAGAGCAGGAACGTCAGCCGGAACGGGTCGGTACACAGAGCAGGAACATCAGCCAATCCGAATCAGTGCACAGTGCAGGAACGTCAGCCGGGCTGGGTCAGTACACAGAGCAGGAACAGATACAGCAGAGTAGTCAGGCAGTCCGGATCGGTACACAGGCAGGAACAGATACAGCAGAGTAGTATCACGGTGCCCGTGCTCCCCTTGTTTTGTTTTCCTGTCAGTCTACACTGTGATTGCTCCCATTGACTGTCCTGTGTTTGTCCCATCCAGTATGGCCTTTATATACTGGGCTCTGGCACCCATGCCCTTTCGTGATGTTCCTGTACCAGTGCTTGTTTCTGCTCAGTGATTCCCAGTGTATGGACTTGGCCTGCCTGACTACTCTGCATCTTGTCTCCTGCTCCTGTGTACCGACCAGGATTGCCTGACTATTCCTCTGCGCCTGCTCCTGTGTACCGACCCGGCTTGGCTGACGTTCCTACTCCTGTGTACCGACCCAGCATGGCTGACGTTCCTGCTCCATGAAGCTTGGTTGGCATTCCTGCTCTGTGTCGCTTTGGCGACATTCTGATCCGTCAGGCATTGTGTCTCCGTGTCCGCTCCTGCAGTGTACAAGTGGCCTAGTCTCCGTTACTGCTTCTGCAGAATGCAAGTGTCTGCCTCCATTACTGCTACGGCAGTGGGCCTTTGGGCCTAGTCTCCGTTACTGAGCCTGCAGAGTGCAAGAGTCTGTCTCCATTACTGCTACGGGAGTGTGCCATTGGCCTAGTCTCCATTACTGCTTCTGCAAAGTGCAGTTGTCTGCCTCCGTATCTGCTACGGCAGTGTGCCATTGGCCTAGTCTCCATTACTGCGCCTGCAGAGTGCAAGTGGCCTGTCTCCGTTACTGCTATGGCAGTGTGCCATTGGTCTTGTCTCCGTTACTGCTCCAGCAGAGTGCGAGTGGTCTGGTCTCCGTTACTGCTACGGCAGTGTCCTGTGTTGCTCAATTCCTATTATTACTCAGGCAGTTCACATCTGTTCTGCTAACCTGTTCCTGGGCGTTACGAATCCTTAAGCTGTCTATATTCAGTGAGCCCTATCACAGACGTCTCTGCACATGGGACTGTTTACACTCTTTGAAGACCATTAACCCATGCAGTACCTTACTCCTGGGAATCCAACATATTCTGCCTGACCTGTGTCAGTATAGACTGTTGTGGACTTTATGGTTATACTGGACCTGTGTAGGCATATGTATATGTAACCTGACGTGTGTTTGTATTATTCTGCTTATATACTACAGGACCTGTGAGGGTTATTTTATTACTGTGATTTCAATAAAACTGTGTTTTATCCTAAACGACTGTGTCTGTGTGTCAAACAAAAAGTTACAAGTAGTCAGGCAGTCTGGGTCGGTACACAGAGATCACACGAAAACTGGAACAATCGCTGGTAACGGAAACACCACGAAAGGGCAACAGCGAAGTGACAGGACCCAGTATTTAAGGACAAATTCTGGGCGGGACAAGGCCACTGAAACCAATAAGAGTTAGCTGTGAGTGAGACTGACAGAATGTCACAAGTGATAGTACCCCCTCTCAAAGACCCCCTCACCTAGAAGAGGGACCTGGTTTCTGAGGATATTTGGAATGGAATGTGCGCAGCAACAACGTTCGTCAGGGCCATCGCCCTTCCAATGAACCAAATACTGTAATTTCCCTATGAACCTTCGTGAATCAATAATGTTTTGAACTACAGGAGTGGTAGTGTAACGGTTGCAAATCAATGGTTTCAGAAGGGATATGTGGAACACATTGTGAATACACATGGATGCTGGGAGATCCAGGGTGTACGAGACTGGGTTAATTCTGAGGCTGACCTTAAAGGGTCCAATGAACCGGGGTGCCAACTTATTACAAGGGACTTGCAAATTAAGGTCTCTGGAGGATAACAATACCCTATCCCCAACCTGGAAGGAGACCACCGGCAACCGTCTGCGATTAGCTTGGCGCTGATAACGCTGGAACAAATTACTGAGGGTCCTTTGTACCTGGGCCCAGGTAGAGCAGAGTCGCTCGATATGTTCATCCAGAGCTGGAATCTGCTGCGTCTGAAATTAGTCTGGGAGCAAGCACGGCTGGAACCCATAGTTAATGAGAAACGGGGAGCTCCCAGACAATGAATTAACTGCACAGTTCCTGGCGAACTCTGCCCATGGCAACAGGTCGGTCCAATTATCATGATGATCGGACACAAAACAGTGTAGGAATTTTTCCAATCCCTGATTGGCACGCTCGGTGGCTCCATTGGTCTGGGGATGGTAGGCAGATGAAAAGGACAACTGTATGCCCATCTGATCGCAGAATGCTCTCCAGAATCTGGACACGAATTGGCTCCCGCGGTCTGACACCAGCACCCTGGGTACCCCATGCAACCGAAATACTTCTCTGGCAAAAACAATAGCCAACTTCTGGGCCGAGGTACAGCCAGGAAGGGACACAAAATGTGCCATCTTAGAGAATCTGTCTACTACCATCAGGATGAAAGTGTAACCCCTAGACACTGGCAGCTTTCCCAGGAAATCAATAGAGATGTGTGACCAAGGACGCTCGCCATTAGGCACAGGTTGAAGTAACCCAACTGAGAGGTGTCTAGGGCACTTGGCACGGGCACATGTAGTGCAAGCTGCTACAAATGCGGTACAGTCAGCACGTATAGAAGGCCACCAGAACAATTGTGAAAGAGACCAGATCAATTGATCTCTCCCTATGTGCCCAGGTGCTCGGGATGCGTGATATGTTTCGAGTAGGCGGGTACGAAATGGCACTGCTACAAAACATTTGCCCACTGGGGTGTCAGGGGGAGCAGCAGCCTGGGTAGCAAGAATCTCTTCCCCCAGGGGTGAAGTGATGCTGTTACGTAAGGTAGCCAAAATGCGATCAGGCTGAATGATAGGTACAGGGACCTCATCTCTATCTATCTCTGGACCGAATTGCCTGGACAGGGCATCTGCCCTAACATTCTTGGAACCAGGCAAGTAGGATACAATGAAATTGAAGTGGGACAGAAACAAGGCCCATCTGGCCTGTCGAGAGGACAACCTCTTAGCCTCTGAAAGGTATGTCAGGTGTTTATGGTCTGTCAAGATTAACAAAGGAGTCCTAGTACCTTCCAGCAAGTGGCGCCATTCTTTGAGAACAAGGATAATAGCCAGAAGTTCTCTGTCCCCAATCTCGTAATTACTCTGGGCACTAGACAACTTTTTAGAGAAGAACCCACAGGGTCGCAATATACTCCCAGGAACCGGACATTGAGACAACACTGCCCCTACCCCGGTCTCAGAGGCATCAACTTCCAAAGTGAATGGAAGGGAGGGGTGAGGGTGGGATAGCACAGGAGCGGATGCAAAAGCAGACTTAAAGGGATAGTAATACTTAATTTTAACTTTATTTTATTTTGTAGGCATTAAAAAAACATGAAGAATGATATAAGTCTTATCTCTGAAACCTTTATGGTTTAAGAGATATTCACAAACAAAGTATCCCCCCCCGTTCAACCAGTTCAGAAGGGAGATGCCCAGGTAGACTGCAGAGAGGGACAATCTTCAATTAAGATAATGGAAAAAGCTGAAAAACTTGTCAAGGGGGGAAGGGCTTTCATTGTTTTCATACAAAGAAAATTGTCCCCTTCTGTTATCTGTACTGTCATACAACCAGACTCACATCTGAGATGAGATGGCTTACACTAGGTAAAAGGGGCGGGGAGGGGAACTTTGCTTGTGAATATCTCATAAACCATAAAGGTTTGAGAGATAAGACTTATATCATTCTTCATGTTTTTTTAATGCCTACAAAATAAAATAAAGTTAAAACGAAGTGTTACTATCCCTTTAAGTGTCACAAAAGCCTGTTCAGCTGCCTCAGACCATTGGGAAGGATTAGCACCCTTACGCACCCTTACGCGTAAGATCGGACAGCGGTTTACCAATTTTCCTATAATAACTGGCAAACCCGAGAAACCGCTGGATAGCCTTGAGTCCCTTGGGTTGTGGCCATTGCAACACTGCTGTGAGCTTCTCCTTATCCATGGCAATGCCCTCGCTAGAAATCACAAAACCCAGAAAAGGCACCATGGACTTGTGGAATTCACATTTCTCGATTTTACAGAATAGTTTGTGCTTACATAATCTAAGCAATACTTCCAACACATCCTTGATGTGTTGCGACAAGCTAGATGAATGTATGAGTATATTGTCAAGATAAACCACCATGGAAGACTGTAGCATATCACGGAGAATGTCGTTAATAAACTCCTGGAACACTGCAGGGGTGTTACACAGCCCAAATGGCATCACTAGATATGCGTTGTGTCCGGATATGGTATTGAACACCGTTTTACCCTCATCCCCGGCTCTTATTCTGATCAGATTATAAGCAGCCTGTAGGTCTAACTTTCAACCTGTCAAACAGTTCAGTGATGAGTGGAATTGGATAGGTGTTTTTGGACTTAAGCTTATTCAGGCTGCAATAATCAATGCATGGTCTTAACTCGCCATTTTTCTTTTTTACAAAAAAGAAACCAGCCCCCGCAGGCGAGGTTGACTTTCTAATAATACCCCTTTCGAGGGCATCAGAGATGTATTCCTCGATGGTCCGATTCTCCTCGCATGACAACGGGTATGTGCGACCTCGGGGAAGGACGGCACCAGGAGGCAGATCAATAGCGCAATCATAAGAGCGATGCTGAGGGAAGGCGCTAGCCTCTCCTTTACTGAAAACGTCAATGAATTGACGATATTCAGCTGGCACGGAGGGAGAGGTACACATGATTTTAGTCAGATGAGAGGCACAATGCTTCATACAGTATTCAGACCAAGACGTTATCTCACACGTCTGCCAGTCAAACTTGGGGTTGTGTAGATGTAACCATGGGAACCCCAGGATGACTGCATGGTGAGGGGACTGGATAATCTGGAACCGTTGTTTCTCGGTGTGGAGCACCCCAATATTCAAAGATAGTGGCTTAGTTTCCATAGTGATATGAGCTGGCACCAGGGGTCTGCCATCGATGGCCTCAATGGCTAGCGGGGATTCCCTCTCAACCAGCAGAATCTTGTGTAGCGCAGCAAATGAGTTGTCCATAAAATATCCGCCTGCACCAGAATCAACCAGGGCCAGAACCTCCACTGAATTTTCCGCTCAAGAAATTAGAGCCTGGATAGTAGGTTTCTCATTTTCTGGATCTAGGGACTGCTGTATGCCACCTAGGGCCTGTCCCCCAAGGTACCCTCGGTGCGCCCGTTTCCCGGCCGTATAGGACAGGTACGCAACAGGTGTCCAGGTTGGCCACAATACAAGCAGAGCCCCTGTCTGCGATGATGCGCCCGTTCCTCCTTAGACAACTTGGTGAACCCTAGCTGCATGAGTTCATTATTTTCTTGAATACGCTCAGGAGGCATGGGAGGCAAGGGAGGCATGGGTGGGAAATTTTGACCCGCTGTCTGCGGTCTTTAGCCGTCATACGTTCACGGATACGAGAATCGATCAGAATAGCAAAATCAATGAACTCATCCAGATCATTAGGCAAATCTCTAGCTGCTGTCTTTAATGCGATCAGTGAGTCCCTGAGCAAATGCTTCCACCAGCGCCTCATTGTTCCAGCCTACCTCTGCTGCCAACGTACGAAATTCAATTGCATAGTCCGCCACCGTACGAGAACCTTGTTGTATCTCCATTAGTCTTTTGGCAGCAGAGGTGGCTCTACCTGGAACTTCAAATACTCTGCGGAAGGCACGCACAAACTCCCTGAAGTTTTGTGTACATGGTTTGGCAGATTCCCACAAGGGTTTAGCCCATGCCAGGGTCTGCCTGCCAGTAACAAAATCATAAAGCCCATCTTAGCACGGTCATTCGGAAAGGCTTGAGGAGTTAGTTCCATGTATATCTCTAGCTGGTTGATAAACCCTCTGCACAGGGTTGGTTCGCCATCATATCTTAGCGGTAATGGGGCTGTGGCGGTTAGCCCTTTGTTCAAGGCTACTTGCTTCAGGGATTGAGCACCCGTTGTTGAAACGGGGAGACCACCGAGGCTTGGACCGGTTTATCTAGATGAGCGGTGCATTCTAGAATGGTTTGAACAGCCAGAGCCAACTGGTCAAAACGCTGCTCATGTAAATCCATCCACCAAGGATACTTTGTGCATTACCTTCACCTGTACCATCTGAGGTCATGGCCCTTTCGTACTGTAACGGTTTTATTGATGCTCAGACACAGTGAAATAAAACACAGTTTTATTGAACAGTCTTAGAAAATATAACCCGCACAGGTCCAGCAGTAAATGTAACACAATACAGTACTGACACAGGACAGGTTATGGCAACATATATAAATACCCACATGGGTCCAGTATATGTACAATACAGAATTTACAATATACTGACACAGGTCAGGCTATGTTCGTGTGAACTCAAACCGAGGCAGCCAGGAATGGGTTACTATTAGGCCAAGACAGCAGACAGGCCCTAATAGTGCGAGGCCCTTGAGACTCCCACTCTGCAGGGAGTGCTTAAATAACGAGATAATGCCCAGTAGACAACGGAGGCCCAGGATAACTTAGGGTTGCCTTAGCAGTAATGGAGGACTGAGACAGTATGCCCAGAAGGGTGCCCAACGGAGACTGCACTGAGAATAACCGGTGATAAGTGACACCTTCCCCGAAGGGGTTAACGAATGCTAAGACCATAAAAGACTGCTTGATGGAAGCATAGCCTGAGGCGCCCAAAGTAACACCAACCTCAGCTAAAGGCAGGAAGGAAGGTCAAGCGTACCATGGTGCACTGATGGAATAGACACCGGAATATCGCCCGTGCGATAATGACCGAATCAAGACTAGACAGAACGAGTGGCACTGAGGCACAGTGGAATAGTCCGGAGACAGAAGCCTGGAGGAAAACCCCAAACCGAGGACCGGAATGGGACCGCAGGCCGTAACGATACACAGGAGTAGTAGCCCTACAGGACCGGTACATAGAGCAGGAGAGTAGCCAATCCGAGTTGGTACACAGAGCAGGAACGTCAGCTGGGCCGGGTCGATACACAGAGCAGGAACATCAGCCAATCCGAGTTGGTACACAGAGCAGGAACGTCAGTCGGGCTGGGCTGGGTCGGTACACAGAGCAGGAACGTCAGCCAATCCGAATCGGTACACAGAGCAGGAACGTTAGCCGGGCCAGGTCGGTGCACAGAGCAGGAACGGATACAGCACAGTAGTCAGGCAGTCCGGATCAGTACACAGGCAGGAACAGATACAGCAGAGTCGTTAGGCAGTTCGGGTCGGAACACAGAGATCACACAAAAACTGAAACAAGCGCTGGTAACGGAAACACCACGAAAGGGCAACAGCAAAGTGACAGGACCCAGTATTTAAGGACAGATACCGGGCGGGACAAGGCCACTGCAACCAATAAGTGTTACCTGTGAGTGAGACTGACAGAATGTCGCCAGTATAGCATGGGCACCGTGATAAAACCACAGTGGACAGTGGGAATGGGGTCCATCTGTAGTGATAAGAGACTAGAACAAGCTCCACTTGCCAGCAGCAATAATCCAGGTCCTAGTTGTAGTGTTGATTCTGAGGCAGTAGCAGCAACAGCAGTAAACTCATTTTCTGCCTCAGACAGTGAAGGGGAGCATAGAGGAAAAGAAGAAAGAGACAATTCTTCTCCACCTTTTCCCTCCCCCATGAAGTAATGGGTGTGGGACTATTTTTCTCTTGGGGCAGGAGCAGTGCAGTTATCAAGAATGGCACGGCAGAGACAAAATGTCTGACAGCAGGCATAGTACTGGTGGCAGCTGGGGCATCATGTCTGACAGCAGGCACAGCACGTCTGGCAGCAGGGGCAGCATGTCTGGTGGCAGGCATAGGCAGCTGACTTGTCTTGCTATCACTACTACCCTCTTCTTCGTCCCTTGAGATTAATTTCCCCAAGATCCCTAGGGGTGATTTAGGGGGACTGGTCAAATTTGCATCTGTATTGGTCACTTCCTCCTCCTCAGATTCAGTGGACACATAAGGGTCCTTCCAGCTCCTCCTTTTATTATTTTTAAACTTGCTCATAGTGATAGCAGTCACTATGAGCCTCTGCTGCCTCAGTTTTGCCTCAAGATCACTGCAGAACAGCACAGCACATCTACCTCGCTCTGATTTTATTGTGTTTCGCTTCCTGGATAACGTCATGTTTTTAAGGTGAAAAACAAATTAATGGCCTTTTTTCAATGGGTGAAAACTTTATAGCCATTGAAAAAATGGCAAAGAATTTTTGCCAATGGGCAAAAATGAGAAGATTTAATAGCTGTTTTTAAAATGGATTTTACCATGAAGAACAATGTGGTTTTTATGGAGTTTTTTACACGGGAACACAACAAGAAGTTTCACCCACCCCCACCTGATAGAGCAACAATGCATTTTCAATATTGTTAAAAAAAAAAAAAAAAAAAGTATTCACAATCTCTTATGGTCAGATCTGTGCTTATGCAAAGTCAGACAAATGGGCATACTGAGATTATTCACCCATCTCCATTTGGAGTACGAAATGTTGGTGTCTTGTCATAAAGCTAAATGGAGAGTAATAATAATAAAAAAGAAAATAGAACAAAATAAAGTAAAATAAAAGACTGGGGCGTTAAACTTTTTGTAAAAAATTAGACTGAATTTATTAAAACATATACAAATATGTTCAGCTGACTCCACACTTACACGTTTCACAGTTAACAACAGCTTTACCAAAGCAATAAGTCATTTTACATAACGTTACCCCCCATTTGGATTTTTGACAGGGCACTAATATCACGGACCCCTAATGGAGACGGGTGAATAATCTCTGTATGCCCATTAGTCAGCCTCTGCATAAGTAATATTGAAAATACAGTGTTGTACTAAAGGAAGTCTCTCTTCTTTTCTGTTGTTTCTCCCCTCTTTACAACCTTTTCACACACACTTGACAACACAGTTGCTGCCTCAGAAATAGTACTCAGACTAAGAATCACATCCACCACAACCTGTCCCATACATTGTCATCACTACTCCCATAATAACCATTACTAATGCATATAGGAAGGGTGATGATCCTGCTTTGACTTTCTTTGTTTAAATAGCCATTTAAGGCTAGGGAGTTTGAGTAAAGCAACATCTTTATTCAATACAACTGCCTCTTTTATTAATTTCTGTGAAAGACTAATCCCACATACCCTCTCTACACACACAGTTTGACAGTGCTTCAAATGATCCCACCAATTTGACTTCTTTATGCTGAAACCACTATAAGACAAAGATTAGATGGGTGGCTAGGTAGTACAAAAAAGGTTTGGAAGAACAAAACACCACACAATGTTCTTGATTCAAAGAAGTATGGTAAAACAGTCGGTAGAACCACTTGACAAAAGGTGTCACCATTCAATTGCCCTACCAAATAAAACCACAAGCACTGAACCACAGAACCTGCTTCTGGCGTGTTTTAAAGGGATAGTAATATTTCAAAATAAAAGCAGCTCCAATTAATCTTCACAGTATTTGAGCCATGGAGAGTGTTATTTCAATACTGTCAGAGTTGTAGTTCAAGAGTAATTGAATGATAAAGTTTCCCCCTCTGCCCCTTTTACCTAGTGTAAGCCATCTCCCCTCAGATGTGGAATCTGGTCTGCAGACCAGACAGCTCACAGCAAGAGACAATCTTCTTTGAGAACAATTAAAACCCTGCCGTCCTTGAAAGGTTTTTCCCTTATCCTAATTGAAGATTGTCTCTCTCTGCAAGCCATCATTCAATTACTCTTGAACTACAACTCTGACAGAACTGAAATAACACTCTCAGTGGCATAAAATACTATGAAGATTAATTTGAGCTCTCAATGGCATAAAATACTATGAAGATTAATTGGTGCCGCTTTTATTTTGAAACATTACTATCCCTTTAAGTTCCCTAAACCCACATTATATAGAGAGAATACTGGGATCATCAAAGGAAAAGCTGTAACAATCGGTGAGATCAACACATTGCTGTTCAATTTCAAGTCACATTACAACTAGCAAAGCAAAACAACATGAAGATGTTGTTTGGCCATGATGTGAGTTGAACTTTAACACCTGACATCTACCCCTCAGCATACTATGTGCCAGACTGTCTCCATTTAGTTTTACCCACTGATGTTGTTTTTAAGCTGTTAGCCAACCATGGGCTCGATTCTATTACCAGTGCTAAAAATAAAACAGGCATTGCTTTTTTTAAGTCATTTTTTTTGTTATTCTATTATCCGACTTGTGAAAGCAAAATCAGCAGTAATTATACTTACCGCCCATCTAAAAGCCCATAGGAAACAACTAAAAACATCGTGCAATTAATATCCTATTACCCACATTCAGTATTACTGCCTGTTTTGTGGTTACATTTAAGTCAGAAATTTTGCACCTCAGAGGTGTAGAAGCCATAACGACAGTTTCAAAACTATCGTTGTTCAAACAAAAGCAGTGTATAATACACTATACAGAATAGAAATCGGACATAGAGTGGCCCCCTTTGACATATTAACCCCTTTTAAAAGTCGACTTACGGTGCTCTCTTACACCACATTAATCCGACACATAACTTTCTTTCACCATTTTTATCCAACATTTTTCTTCTCCTATTATATTCGACATGCCCTCGTATTTTGTATTGCAAGATTAACCCTATGAGTACCAGAGGGGTAGCAAACACATTACAATACCTCTCTGGTACTCATAGGGTTAATCTTGCAATGCAAAATATGAGGACATGTTGAATATAATAGGAGAAGAAAAATGTTGGATGAAATGGTGAAAGAAAGTCATGGGAGCACTGTACTCGACTTTTCAAGGGGGAGGGGGGGTTAAAATGTCGGATGTACAATATTCGTCAAATTAATATGGTGAAAGAAAGCACTGTAAGTCAGATTTGGTAGGGGAAGGGTTAATTGTCGACTATGAACAATATTTGTTGGATTAATGTGGTGGAAGAAAGCACTGCAAGTCGACTTTTAAAAGGGGGTTAATATGTCGAAGGGGGGCACTCTGTCGGATTTTGTTATGTGGAGAACACATCTATCAGTGAACTTGATCATTCTGCCATCAAATGTACGCCTATTTCCTTGGACTTTGAAATTTTGCGTGTTTTTTGTAGATGGAAAAAAGCAGACAGCGCCAGTTTTGTTACTACTCTGAAAAGTGCTGTCTACGCCAGTTTTGTTTTACTGTGGTTCTGCAATAGAATACCGACGTAACGCATGTTTGCAAAATTCACGCTACTTGTTTTTCTTGTAATGCCAGTTTTAGCGTGGCTAATAGAATCGAGCCCCATATGTTTTGGTTAAATGTATAACTGACAGGATAGATTAGCAAAACAAACGTATGCTCAGTTTGATGAGGAGAAATCAATCACACTCCTAGTAATCTGAGGTTAATGATTGAGATAAATGTTTTGTTTGGCTACAGGACAGGCATATGAAGAAGCCATTAGTCGGGTCTATTGATCACACTATGCAGGGAGAACATATCCTTTGCAAACTCCACTCATGGTCCCCATTTAATTAATTAACCCATAAGATTAGGGACATGCCTTCATAACTATTTTGCTATCTGAAGAAATGGCTAATCCAACATCAAAGTCAATATTTTGGATGGTGATAGGCTTCCTTTAGTATGTTAACAATACATTAAAGCATAAACATGTTTGCATTTTACCAAAATGCACTGAAGGCTTTTAAAAGCACCCAAAGGGTACTTTTAACATAAAAACAGCATGCTGAAAAAACCAAGTTCAGCTGCTCATGCATTCTCTAAGAGGTCTTTGAACTCTGAAGAAGAGCAGTATTACCGTACAGGTTTTTCCTGTTAGATCTTATGCAACTCTTACACATATAACTGAGCAGTTTTCATATATGTGAAAGGTCTTGCAGAGGTTGCTAACAACATCAAGTTTCACATTGAATAAACACTAGCTCTAGAGAACAGCAAGAGGTGGGCTTCATGGAAATGGAGTCAACTTTTTACCAGAGTCATTTGGACATTCCGCTGTTCCATGATGGGTTATGTCATGGATGCCTGTGGGAAGGGATGACCGGATTTGAAACAGCACCATCTAACCGTCTGTTATGCAAAAGATGAACCATCATTATCCCATTAACGTTTTTGAGTTCTGGAAGAGTAGACAACCCATTGCTTTACAATGGGTTGTCTACCCCACTGGAACCCATAAGGTTAGGAACAAGTAGATGCTAACCAGCCATATGTATATGTGAGTGGGACATTGTAGCAATACATCATCTAATATGTGAACCAACCAACCCCCATGAAACAGAGGTTGTTGGTGTGCCAATGTCATTAGGCTACACAGACACACACACACACAGGTCAGCATGGTGGGCCTTGCAACCTAGCTTCCAAATAGTTACAAAAGTAGACAAAACTAACACAGTGTATCCATCTGCTCCATTAGGCATTGTGCAACTATTGTGCTCATGCTAATTCCAATACCCCTTTATCACCTGGAATGCCAGAGTGGCATCCAATGCATTGATGCAATGTCATTGCATTGGATATCCTTCTATCACTCTAAGGTTTCTATGTCTGATATGGCTATGTTCAACTCAATCAATGTTTGCAGTCAGATAAAATCAGGATTATGATGAACATGGACAATGTGGTGTACCTTTGTTCACAGGGATGATATCCTTGAAGTGGCAATGTTATCATAGCTGAAGGAATGGCAGATGCCAGTTGCATTCACACCCTCACCAAAACACATCCATGGAATAGCTGCTGCAAGAGTTATATAAAGTACCAGCAATGTGGTTATTATGTTGTAGCAGACAATTTCAGGGTTGTGTATGTCAGTTATCCTATGAAGGGAACCAGATCATTATGTGCTATATGAATGTGTTTGCACACTTTCCTCAAGCCTGATGATGTACATACATGCACTGTGCATGATTCCTTTATTATACTTGTGGGTGAAGTGGTCCCTGATGAGCTTGTCTCATACCTCCACCCCACTCAGGGTCTCTTCATCCTGTGCAAGTGAAATAGGTACCTTCGCAATGGGTAGTGGCTCAATCTCATCTACTAGATGCTTGTCCACCGCTATGTTGTGTAGTATGGCACACGCTAGGGTGATGTTTCATGCCTTGCCTGGTGCAAATTGCAGATCTCCCACTGAGTGATCCAGGCACCAGAATCTGGATTTTGGGTAGGCTAAAATTGCGCTCAATAGCATTCCTTGTTCAGATGTGAGTCTCATGGTAGCGGTCCAGTGCAGGTGTTTGTGGATTTTGTAGTGGTGTGAAAGAGAGCGACATTATGGCATATTACGTGGATGATGTTGTGTAAGGGGTATGTACTACTCATGTGTCATGACCATGCTGAGCTGTGGTTATATTATTCTTGTGAGTGCAACTGTGAATGTGGTGTGAAGTTTGGATTGTTGACTCATCCAAAAGCCATTCTTCTGTATAGTTCCCATTCTCAAAGTCTCTGTGGATGGACAAGTGCTTGAGGATGTATGAGTCGTGACAGCTGCTGGGATAGGAGGCACAAACATAGGTTGTCCTCATGTTGGAATCACACACCATCTGTAAGTTGATTGAGTGGCAATTCTTCCTGTTGATTAAGAGATGTCCCTAATGCATTAGAGCTCTTATGTGCACATGAGTGCAGTCTATGGTACCCAAGACACTGGGCATGCCTCCCCTAGTGCACTCCATGTCGGTGGAGAGGAAGTGGATGTACCTCCTGGCCTTCCACCTGAGGGTTGGAAACATCTGAGACAGTGCCCTTGAACATGAAGGTTGGGACATGCCAGATTAAACCCTTCTTTGGACTGGGAGGATCCACTTGCCATGATATATATGGCACACAGCTTGTTCAAGCCAGATAGGGCACTACTGGTGCTGTATATGTGGTTAACATCATCTTTGATCACCTCATATAGATCAATGATACTGTGCAACTTCAACCTGTAGTAGTCTCTCACATTAGCATCTGTCATTCTGAAAAGTGTGACCCTTGTGTGGTATAATCTGGGTGTTTGCAGCCATCTGTCACCCATGTAGCAGCTGTGGGAGCTGTGGGAGATCCTGTTGCGGCAGCTGAGGTGCTGCTGCATGGTGTGGACCTCAAGGTGGAGATGGGTTTCTGACTGGCACTTCAGCTGTAGCATCAGTGCTTGCAACAGGAGAAAGATGTTCACCAGGTGTGCTTAGGGGTTGATGGGATCCCACTCCTTTGTCTCCAATGAATTTTCAGGAATTGATATGTAAACATTCTGGCCGTAATCTCTCTTTCGCTTTCACTGTGTGAGTGGCCTCACCTTAAACATGCCATGTCTGACCAAGGTGAGATGTCCCTTTAAGACAATGGTGGGGTGTTGTTTGGGCACGGTCATCAGGTAGGGAATGACCAGTGGGGAGGTGTGAGTTGTCCAGGTAAGTGTTTTGCTCAGTGGCCGTTATTGTTTGTATGATTTGTTGTACTTCCTGTGTACCTGTCAGGGGCATTTGTGACATTGTCAGGTGCACCTTGGGTCTCCATTGGCTGGTGATGGTGCACAGGTGATCTTGGGTTGCTTTTTGATTGACAGGTGTGCATTTTGTTGCGTGTGTTGTGTGTACATATGTGTTGTTGTGTGTTAACCCCTCTTGTTCCAGGGTATGGTGTGACAGATTGGGTTGGGTTGCTTTGTCAGCCTCTTGTCCCTGAGGGGGGTTTATAGGCTTTTATTGGTTGTCCTGGACTTGTTTGTAGGGCATGCCCATTTTCCGTGTGGTTGTTTAGCTTTGCAGGGGTTGATTTTGCTATTGCTGTGATTGTGCTATGCCTTACTTCAACTATGCAAATTCTGTTATGGATCTGGTGGAGCTGGCTCCTTTCTTATTTACCCCTTTTCTCCCTCCCCTTTCACTGTAATAGTTGTTCATTGCTTTCTTTAATTTCGTTTCTTCTCCTTTTTCTATTCCTCTTGTTTTTTCCTCTATTCCTCGTTTTCTTGTGTGTGCTAAGCTTTTTCAGCGTTTTCTGTGACAAACAGCTGACTACATTTGATTAGGATGTCCACGTAGAAATATGTTTTTACTGCCATATATGCAAACTGAGACTCTGTATCATCTTATGTATGTCTTATCTGATTTTGTGCATCCGCAAAAGCCTGTAAATTTCTCAATAAACTATTCTCAAAATAAAATAAAGAAAATTTAATTTTCCTACAACTCTTCTGTGTAGTGCATTTGTAAATTGTAAATATTGGTAATCCCATGGACATAGGTCTCAGAATGTCATAGGTTAGTGCTTCCCAACCAGGGTGCGGTTGCACTTGAGAGTGCCATGGTCAGCCACTTAGGTTTCCCCTTCTCTTCTATAAGAACTTGGAAAAAGCAGTTAATGTTGAATTTCAAATGTATATTTATGGAAATTGTTATGCATGGTATGGTTGTTATTGTTATGTTGATTGTGAGACCTAAAAACAACCATATATTTGACAAAATTCTAACAAGATGTTAGGGGTGCCCGAAGGTTCCACAAAACATTTTAGGGGTGTCTTGACCAAAAATAGGTTGATAATCATTGCCATAGTGACATGCCATTTGAGGTTAAAGTTAGGAGTACAGAAAGCTAATGTCAAATTTAAGGCTTTTATTTAATTATTAATATTAAATGAATTTTTGAAATGGTGACTAATTACCTTATCATCATTTAAAAATAGATTAAAGTTCTACATTATCCAAAAATATATTGTTAGTCACTTTTTAACACTACTTCAGCCCAGATAAGTCTTGAAGCATAGTTAACTCCATTAATAAAAGGTTTTAAAACAACACATTAAATCACACCTCTTATTTAACAATGCTGCTAAATACACATGTCAAAGCAGGCCTCTTAAAATGCTCTTTGCTTTTAAAGTTGATAAAACTTAAATTAATGCAAATTTGGATGTTATTATGAAAAAGTGATGGTTAGCAGTTTAATGTGAAATAAAATGTGCCTAATTATCAAGCAACTGTGTGACCAAAATTAGTATAAATGTCAATACATATAAACTGCAAGTAAAAATTGGGTGTTCTTAAGCCTCACAAATGTGATAAAAGAAAAAAACAGGCATTAATAAATTATTATTACTTCACACATCTAACCTTCATGAATTAAGCAATCCTCCCATTTACAATGTAAATATCTAATAAGCTGTCTTTTCTGTAATATCCTATGTGCTTTTCACCACAGCTCTCATGGCTCTTGCTTGTGACCGCCGCGCAAGCGTGCATTCCTGTACTTTGGGGATCTTAAGTTCCCCCATCTTTGTCCAACTGGAAAGCCCGCCTACGAACCATATTTGAGATAGAGCACATTTACTTTTATTCTGTGGGAAGTCTCTCACATTTTAAAGAATACTTCTCCTCATGGCACTTATTTTTGTATGCTAAAGCCCAGTCTGTGATCTGGGAATCTACCTCAACATACTGCCAGTTATTAACCAATCATTCCCCCTCCTTCCCTTTTATCCCCTTACCCACCCCTTTGTTCCATACCCCCCTCCGTATGTGTTCCCCCTTGTTTAGGTATGTCTACTTTCTTCTCTTGAAGAGTCAATGCTGACTGAGTCATCTGACTCCCTTCAGAATTAGTGATAGGTTTTATCTGACCTTCTGTTATGGCACTGGGGAGTCCTCCTTCCCCTAATTACATATTCCTCAAGCAACTCTTTTCCTGCTTGTCTTTTCTCTTCCCCCTTACACCTCCTATATTTCTCATCTTACTTTTCTACTCTCCCTTCCTTATTCAGCTCTCCTTCTTCTTCATCTTTATTTTTTTTCTTTTTCTTTAGCCACTTTGTTGGCATGATTACTTTAACTGCTGGAAGTTTTTGTATTCAGGGTATTTGTTTTACGCAAAAGTTCCACATTGTGTATCATTGTTGTATCGTTTTGAACTTTAATAAAAATCTTGAAATGGAAAAACAATATATTATTTGCTTTTCCATGCGGTATTACAAAGTTAAGTAGCATAATTGAAGTTTTACATTATATATATATATATATATATATATATATATATATACATATATATATATACACACATACAGTATTTGCAAAAGTTTTAGGCAGATGAGAAAAAATGCTGTAAAGTAAGAATGCTTTAAAAAAATAGACATGTTAATAGTTTATTTTTATCAATTAACAAAAAGCAAAATGAGTGAAAAGAAGAAAAATCTAAATCAAATCAATATTTGGTGTGACCACCCTTTACCTTTAAAACAGCATCAATTCTTCTAGGCACACTTGCACAAAGTCAGGGTATCACGGTGCCCGTGTATTGCTGGCGACATTCTGACAGTGTTGTTTCTTGATGCCTTTTTGTTGGCTAGGGTGATGTTGCTCCACCCAGTATTAGCCTTTAAGTACAGAGCCCTGTCACTTCTGCAGGGCCCTTTCGTGGAGTTCCCGTTGCTTAGTGCTTGCTATCTATATCATGTGAATCCTGTGTATGACCCGGACTGCCTGACTACTCTGCCTGATTACGTTCCTGCTCTGTGTACCGACCCGGACTGGCTGACATTCCTTCTCTGTGTACCGACCCGGATTGGCTGAAGTTCCTGCTCTGTGTACCGACCCGGATTGTCTGAGACTCCTGCTCTGTATATCACTCAGGCCGGTTCACTACCTCGCCCGGTTATCTGGTTGGGAAAACTTTCGGGTGCTCTGTCCAGGTCTTGTTAAAAACCCGGTTGGTTGCCTCGATTGCTGCTCTAGCTGTTCAGTTACTGTGACCCAATTTCGCTATTGTGCCTTGTATCTCCATACCCCAGGGTAGGAGCTAGTCCCGGTTGCACACTGTACGCTTGGCTTGTTACTGCTCTCCTACTGAGGTTGGTCTCCTGGGTGCCTCAGTTTGTTTCTACCACCTGGCAGTTGTCATTGAGCCTGAGCGCCCGTTAACCCTTGCAGTCTGGTGCCGTTATCCTTGGGTCGCAGTTCCTGCTGGTTCGGTTTTTGCGTTACACTGTTCCTCCGGTTACATTGATACTGAGTTGTCCGGTAGTCCGTTGTTCCTTCAGGGCCTCGCTCACCCATTGTGGCAAAGTCGCTATTGTATCACTCTCTGCGTAGAGAGTGTTTCTTGGGCCTTCCGCTATTAGGGCCTATCAGCCTCCCGGCCTAATAGCACCTTCCTATCGTTGTCTCACAGATTCACACGAACTGTCACCTGACCTGTGTCAGTATATGTATTTGTTCTCTGATATAGGTACTGGACCCGTGTGGGTTAATGTTATTTTGTAACCTGTCCTGTGTCAGTATTAAGTGTTTACTATTGCTGGACCCGCGAGGGTTACTTTATTCTGTCTGGTTTTACCAAACATCCTGCCTCTGAGTGTACTGAAAACCGTTACAGTGGGATATTGTATAGTCAGGTGTATGATTAAACAATTATATCAAATAGGTGCTAATGATCATCATTTAATACTGGTAGGGGAAGTAAAGCAGAGCAGCCAAACTAGCGATCAAGGGAGCCCACACCATTCCCCTGACCCTCAGAGACTCCTTCCCCTCTCAGCATTGTCCAGATGGAAGATGATCCTGAAATAGGCATAAATATTGTCTAGCAGCAATAATACCACCACCACCACCTCCAGGAGCACAGATCAGCTGCCTGTGCCTGCTGCTAGGTCTTCTAGTCTGCCTTCTTCAGGTCCAAGAAATGGCAAGTTTGACATTAGGGGACCCTCTGTCACATTTCTCATCACCTATTTCAAGTTGGGAGATGTCTGTAATAGAGCAGCAGCAACAAGGAGGGTCTGGTGGTGATGGTGATGATGATGGAGGAGAAGCTGGGCTGGAAGAGACATTAATGCCTTTAAGACCAAACTGAGAAGGAATGTGGATGGGCATCACCAACACCAACACCAGTGAGCTTTTGGAATGTGTGGAATTTGAAACTGATCTAATTCCAGCTGCTACTGAGTTGTAAGGGCAGCAGGATGCTGAGGAGCAGGTTAGTGTGCCACAGACCACCACGGACACAGTGGGAATGGGGTCATGTGATGAGGGACTGGGAAAGGTTCCACTTGCCAGCATCAATACTCCTGGCCCTAGTTACAGTGCTGATGTTGAGACAGTAGCAGCGCCAGCAGCAATATCATCCTCTGCCCCAGCCAGTTAAGGGGAATATGGAGGAGAAGAAGAGAGAGGCAATTCTTCTTCACCTTTCCCCTCCCACTGAAAGGCCTGGGTGTGGGACTATGATTGTCTTGGAGCATACACAGTGCAGTCATCAGCTACGGCACTGTGCAAAATTTGTGACAAGTCAGTGAAAAAGGTAAAGGAGGAAATGCACTTTGACACAACCACTCTGATAACACACATGAAACACAGACACCATGACATTTATGTGAAACATGTTTAAGCCAAACAGCCACCAAAGAAATCAAGCATTGTTGTTGCTGTACCTGCTGACTCTCCCCAAAAGCAACAAGAGCTGAGGTAGAGATCAAAGAGGAGGAAGAATAGAGAAACCCAGCCAAAGGCTGAAAGTTCAATGACGATCGGAACATCTGGCTCACCATCACCTTCTTGATCTAGGTTAACTATATCTTCTGGTGATCCACCTCGTTCATCTTTACCACCCTCCACTAGTTGGTAGCCATTCATTAGATGTGAGAATGTGGCAGTTTGTCCCCAACCATTGCACACTGTGTGGTACACTGACCACACATGGCAGTGGCATCTGAGGAGATTCCATCCAGTAGAATATGTAAAGCTGGTGGCAGGGAGGGTTCATAATTACTATTAAACTATCTGCAAGTTGCCATGCGTGGTGGACAAGGGGCATAGAGACAGCAGCAGTACTTGGTTTCTGGTGGGGGATATCACAATGGGGACTCTAAGACCTAGATTCACTAAAGGTTGATGCTGTGGTGATATGATCTTGTCAATGTGTTTGAAACACTTCGACATTTTGATGTACACACACATTAACATGTTCACTAAAATGTTTGGATGCAGGGGAAGGGGTGGAGAAGGTCCTTATTAGCATACATGATTGCCAAAGTGATGTTCATGTGGAAGGGATCTCCTCCCTTCACACATCACCAACACTAAGACAATTCTGAAGTTTAACAGCATTCTCTCTGCTTCCCTACTTGGCCAGTAGGGGAGTGGAGAGAACAGTTTCAGAACCATGGACATCATTGAGTGCCATAGGGATGTGTATTGCTCATCCCTGTGGCACTCAAAGGTTTAAAAAAAAAAAAAAAGAAAGTACACCAAGCACTACACAATTATCCCCTTAGCTATGTATCATATATTACTGTCACGGTATTTAGGCAAAGAAGGACAGACACAAAGATAAAATATAACCACTTTTATTTTAAATATACAGCAATAACGTATGAGCCCACACAACCACAGACACAGGGTGACAGGACCCAGGTTCCTCTCCGGAGCTGCACACTGTGCTGTGCACTGCACTACTGCTAGCTATGGAGACTAGGAAAGAGGCTTGAGTGGAACTCCAGTATTAAGTCTCACTTCTGTCTCGCTACCGGAGGCAACAGGGAGCAAGAGCAGGCCAGATCCACAGAACTCGGAGACTACAGGTCAGTTGAGCTAGGAGGGCATGGAGCGAGTAGGCAGCCAGAGCCACAGGTCAGACAAGCTGAGGAATACACGGAGTGAGTTAGTCAGCCAGAGTCACAGGTCAGAACCGATGTGGGTAGTCAGACAAGCCGGGGTCATACACAGAGAGAGTTAGTCAGCCAGAGCCACAGGTCAGAACCAATGTGGATAGTCAGACAGGCTGGGGTCATACACGGAGCGGATTCTCAGATAGGCACGGGTCACAACGGAGAGCAGGAAGAACTAGCAGAAACACCACGTAAGGGCAATCACTCCTAGGCCAAAGGAGGTTAATAATGGAGCAGAGAAAGGCGGGACCCAATTAGGCAAAACAGAATAGGCCCATAAACAGGCATCCGTGCCAGTGCCTGTTTCATGACATCAGCAATGTGAAAGTAACAGCAATCTTGCCGGCCGACACACCACAGAGGAAGGAAGCACAGGATAGCTTAGGCCTCTAAGAGAGATTGTGATAATTACACATTCAGTACACTCCCAGGGGGACAAGACTAGGGGTTACGCAGCATCTATGGGGGTTTGTGGCTACCACTTGCCCGCCAGCCTTGTTCTTGCGCCTAACATGTTAGAAATACAACGTAGAGTGCACCCCTTCTCCATGTCTTATGGATTTTTTTTTTATTATATTTCATTTTTATTATTTAATTAACTGTCCCCTCCCAAATCCCAGGGAAACAACCCCCCCCCAAAAAAAACCATTCCCTGTTCAACTGATTGTTTCCCCATGCTCCACAAACACAGGCACTCTCATACACCTTTTATACTATGCCTTTGGGAAATAAAATAACATTTGCTATATATTGTGTGTAAATTCAGTGTTCCCATTGATTTCAATTAACTTGGTGAAAAAGTAGAAAAACTGTGCTTTTCACAGGAAATTATTTGCCAAGCGGGATATTGGATTGAGGCAAAAATTTTAACCCATCCCTATCTACCAGTACTTCAAAATGTCCCTGTTTACTGTATATGTATCATGTTTGTTTCTGCAACCCAAATATATAACATAGCATTTATCTATATTAAATATCATCTGCCCACCTTCCCGCTTCTCACTAGGCTGCGGCTACTGGAGCCGTTGAGACCCATTTCCTTCATTTATCAATGGGTGGAATCTCATGTGGACTATCCGGAGTTCCCTTCCCGGAATAAATGGGAAATGGACGTGGGTCAGTTAGAGGACTGGGAATGGGATAAGGCCAAGGCGGGGCCAGCGCTGGTGGCAACGTCGACTAGACATCAGTTGATACAGCTGAATATACACCATAGAATTTATTACACGCCTGTCAGACTGCACAAAATGGGGACTTCTGGTACCAATAGCTGTCTTCGGTGTTCTAATGTCTTGGGCACGTACCTTCATATGATTTAGGATTGTCCTGTGGTTAGGAAATTTTGGAAAGACGTCATGCATGTTGTGGTCCAGGTGCTGGAGAGACCTGTTCAGGTGACTCCAAAACTTTGCTTATTGTCTATCTTCCTCTCCCTGCTAAGAGAGCTCCTGGTGTTGGCAAGAAAGGTGGTGGCTATGAACTGGATGTCAAATGGTGCCCCCACTTGCAGGGCATGGATTAATTTAGTTTTACAGTGCATCCCACACTATAGGCTGGTCTATTTGCATCGGGGAAACCCAAACAAATTTGACAGGACATGGGGACGTTGGCAGAACTGGTGGTCACATAGGGCCAATGCTCAAGTGGCACTTGACGCTGTACATCTTGACGGTGATGACTGAGTAGGGTCAGGTTGACTGATTGTGTGCCTGGCATTGTGGCTTGATTGATGGGTGCTGATATGCTTGAGCACATACTCTTTGAGATCCTGTGGCTTCGTTGTTGGCTGGCGGGCAGGGGGGGGCGCTGCGTGCCTGGGGGGAGAGGACTCGGAGATGGGATAAGGGGAGTTTATTAGAGGTTCAGTTAGGATAGTTCTTTTTGGGGGATTTGGTTCTACATAATAATAAAACCTCAGGTTGGCTCTGTACGTTCTATCGCTATTATGGTCTTTTCACTCTTATATATATATTGTTATATGTTTTCTGTATCTGAGCGATTTTATATGTATTTTTCTGTATTTTTTTGATTTGTATGGAGCGATCTGATAATAAAACATATTTCAAAAAAAAATATATCATCTGCCACTTTTCTGCCCATTGACTCAGTTTATCCAAATTTATTTGTAGTGTTAAATCATGCTTTATCGTTTTTTAATCAAAATTCAGTGAATAAGGCCCACTATTTGATTAAAAGTAATCTATGAATCCCTATTTCAAAACTGTGGTGGATAAATACAAAATTATGTTGCTTGAAATACAGCACAGCTGTTATGTACTTTAATACAACTGTTCTTTAGTATCGTGTTAGCATATTCATATGGAAGACTAACAAATTACCCAAATATGAATATAATAAATACTGAATGTTGTTTGTTCTTCAGAAATGAATGAATAGACTTTAATTAATGTTTTTCTCTTTTATAAGACCTAATTAGAAAATTAAATGAGAGTGCACTTAATCATCCACATAAGCTTTGCAAACAGTAATCAGGCAAAATAAGAAGTAAATTCATTATGTAATAAGAACAAAATTGCATTGGTTTTTCAGGGTTGGCACATAATGATTGCAGCTGGGTGAAACAGTGGTAGTTAACCCTTTGAGTGCCAGAGGGGCACGCAAAGCACTCAAAGGGTTAAGCTACTGATTGGTTTACCTTTTTAGTTGTGAAGACTGATTAATTATATTTGTTCATTTTTTTCTCTGAATTGTGACAGTGTGTTCTTGAAAGAAAGAAATAATTATTTTAGAAAGGAAAAAATAGAAACATTTTTAAAACAACTATACTATTTAAAAAAAATATTGAATTACAGACATATATGGGAAAATAATTGTATAAATTAAATGATCTTACATCTGAAGACACCTAGAAATTACAACATAACCAAAGAATTGTAGAAAGTGTTTATACATGTTTTATAAAGTATAAAAAGTAGGTGTGGGGGCGAAAGATCCCTGCTGTGTTCCTGCGCAAAAAATCAGTGAAAACCAAGTTCTTGTCTGCTTTTTCACAGGAAAATCCACTTTAAAACCAGCTATTAAAATCTTCGCATTTTTCACCCATTGGCAAAAATTCTTCTCAATTTTTTCAATGGTTAGAAAGTTTATGCCCATTGATTTATGTGGTTTTTTGCCTATTCACTATAAAAACGTGACAAATTCCAGGAAGTGAAACACAACAGAAGCAGCAACAGAGCAAAGTAGACGTGCTGTGCTGTTTTGCTGTGATCTTTTTGGAAAATTGAGGAAGGAGAGGCTCATAGTGACTGCTAGCACTATGAGAAAGTTTCAAATGTATAAAAGGAGGAACTGGAAGGACCCTTATGTGTCCACTGAGTTTGAGGAGGAAGAGGAAGTGAGCACTAAAGAACCAATGCTGGTCAGTCCCCATAAATTACCCCAAAGGATCTTGGGGAAATTAATGTCAAGGGAGGAAGAAGAGGGTAGTAGTGAGGGCAGAACAGGTCAGCTGCCTGTGCCTGCTGCCAGGCGTGCTGCCCCTGCTGCTACCATTGCTGTGTCTGCTGCCAGAAGTGCTTCCCCTGCTACTGCTACCACCATTGCTGTGCCTGTTGTCAGATGTGCTGCCCCTGTTACTTCTACCCCAATTGCTGTGCCTGCTGCTATATGTGCTGCCCCTGCTGCCAGTACTGTGCTTGCTGGCAGACGTGCTGCCCCTGCTGCCAGTGCTGACCCTGCTGCCACCAGTACTGTGCCTGCTGTCATATGTGCTGTGCCTGCTGCCAGTGCTGAACCTGCTGCCAGTGTGTCTTGTAATACTCAGGAGATGGAAAAGGAAAAGATGATGCCAAGTGTGACAGCAGGGGACCCTAAGTCACACTTGTCATCACCAAGCAGTCCTGCAAATGCTAGTACTACTGAAAAGGTCCAGCAGCATGTATTGAAATTGGTGAAGTAGGGGGTAATCATCATATTACTAGTTACTGTGAGGAGGTAGACTCAGATGTTGAAATATATGTGTTTGGTGTTAGTTGTAGTAACAGTAAAGGTGAAGCAGCTGGTAGGAATAGTGTTAGGGTGTAACGGTTTGTTTGACACACAGACACAGTGGTTTAGGATAAAACACAGTTTTATTGAAATCATAGTAATATAATAACCCTCACAGGTCCTGTAGTATTTAAGCAGAATAATACAGACACACGACAGGTTACATATACATATGCCTACACAGGTCCAGTATATCCATAGATTCCATAACAACATATACTGACACAGGTCAGGCAGAATACGATTAATTCCCAGAAGAAAGGTACTGCATGGGTTATTGGTCTTCAATAAGTGTAAATAGTCCCATGAGAAGAGAGGTCTGTGATGGAGCTCACTCCAAAGAAAGAGCTTAAGGATACGTAATGCCAGAAATAAGCTAGCAGAACAAACGTGAACTGCCAGAGTAATATCAGGAACTGAGCAACATATGACACTGCCGTAGCAGTAACGGAGACCAGGCCACTTGCACTCTGCCAGAGCAGTAACGGAGACAAGACCAATGGCACATTGCCGTAGCAGTAACGAAGGCAGACCACTTGCACTCTGCAGGAGCAGTAACGGAGACAAGACCAATGGCACACTGCCGTAGCTGTAACAGGGATTAGGCCACTTGCGCTCTGCAGAAGCGGTAACGGAGACAAGGCCAATAGCACACTGCCGTAGTAGTAACGGAGACTAGGCCACTTGCTCTCTACAGGAGCAGTAACGGAGACAAGGCCAAATGGCACACTGCCGTAGCAGTAACGGAGACAGACCACTTGCACTCTGCTGGAGCAGTAACAGAGACAAGGCCAATGGCACACTGCCGTAGCAGTAATGGAGACTAGGCCACTTGTGCTCTGCAGGAGCAGTAACGGAAACCAGGCCAATGGCACACTGCCGTAGCAGTAATGGAGACTAGGCCACTTGCACTCTGCAGGAGCAGTAACGGAGACACAAGGCCAGTGGAACACTGCTGTAACATTACTGGCTGGGCAACTGAGCAACTCGCCCTGAGGTCGTAACCAACTGGAAGCGTCTCAAATGCCTGATGGATAGGAATGTCGCCAAGGTGACACAGAGGCAGCCAGAGCAGGAACGTCAACCAAGCCGGGTAGAATCACAGAGCAGGAACGTCAGACAAGCCGGGTCAGTACACAGGAGCAGGAACGTCAGCCAATCTGGGTCGATACACAGGAGCAGGAACGTCAGCCAAGTCTGGCCGGTACACAGGAGCAGGAACGACAGCCAAGCCGGGTCAGTACACAGGAGCAGGTGCAGAAGAATGGTCAGGCAATCCGGGTTGGTACACAGGCAGGAGACGAGATGCAGAGTAGTCAGGCAGGCCACATCGGTACACTGGGAATCACTGAGCAGAAACAAGCACTGCTACAGGAACACCACAAAAGGGCACCGGAAGGGTGCCAGAGCCCAGTATACAAAGGCCATAATGGGCGGGACAAACACAGAATAGCCAATGGGAGCAAAGCACAGTATAGACTGACAGAAAGTAGCAAGGGGAGCACAGGCACCGTGATATAGGGAAGTGATGGGGGAAGCAATAGAGAGCATCCAGACTAGCAGTCAAGGGAGCCCACATGAATCCCCTGTCCCTGGGAATCCCCTTCACCCCATGGTATTGTCCAGGTGGAACATGATACTGCAGAAGCCAGAACTGGTGGCTAGCAGGAGAAGCAATAATACCACCAGGAACACAGATCAGCCTCCGGTGCATGCTGCTAGTGCTGCCAGTCTGCCTTCTTCAGGTCACCAAGAAATGGCAAGTGTGACATTTGGGTACTCTCTGTCACATTGCTCATCACCTCCAACCAGCAGTAAGATGTCTGTAATAGAGCAGTAGCAGCACTGAGGGACTAGTGGTGGTGGTGGTGATGATGATGATGGTGGAGAAGCTGTGGTGGAAGAGACACCGATGGTCTTTTTATCCCAAACTGGGAAGGAATGTGAGAAAGGGATGAGGGTATCACCACCATAACCAGCAGTGAGCTTTTTGAATTTGTGGCGTTTGCAACCTCTTTAATTCCTGCTGCTGTGTTGCAAGGGCAGCAGGATGCTAAGGAGCAGGCGAGTATGCCACAGACCACCATGGACACAGTGGGAATGTGGTCAACAAGTGATACAGGACTAGGACAGGTTCCATTTGCCAGCGGCAGCAATACTCCTGGTCCTAGTTGCAGTGCTGAATCTGAGGCAGTAGCAGCAACATTAACAACATATTCCTCTGCCTGAAACAGTGAAGGAAAAAGTGGAGGACAAGAAGAAAGAGGCCATTCTTCCCCCCCTGTTCCCTCCCCCTGAAGTCATGGGTGTGGGACTATTTTTCTCTTGAGGCAGGCACAGTGCATTCATCATCACCAACAGCACTGTGCCCAATTTGTGAAAAGTCAGTGAGAAGAGGAAACGAGGCAACACACCTTGGCACAACAGCCCTGATAGCACACATTAAACACAGATACCATGACATTTATGTCAAACGTGTTAAAGTGAAACACCCACCACAGAAATCAAGTACCTCTGTTGCTGTATCCCGTGACTCTCCAGAAAAGCAAGGCAAGGCGGAGATAAAAGAGGAGGAAGAATAGAGGAACCCAGGCAGAGTCTGGAAGTTCGATGATGAGCAAAACAACTAGCTCGTCATCACCTTCAGAACTACATGCTCTGCCAATCCACCTCATTCATTGTTACCTCCTTTGTTGATGTTAGTATGTGGGAGTGTGGTGGAGGTGAATCGCAAGCAGGGCATCAAGCGGAATCTGAGGAGATTACATCCCACAGAATATGCTAAGCTGGTGGCAGGGAGGGGGTCATCGTTACTATTAAACTGTCAGAAAGTTGTCAGCAAGCTATGTAAGGAAATATGTACAGAGGTGGATGTTTTTTCTCTGCAGAAGGATTTAGATAAACTGAGTGAATGGGCAGAAAAGTGGCAGATGGCATTTAATGCTGTAGAAACAAACTTGCTACATATACACTAAATGGGAAACAACTTGGGGAATCCTCATTAGAGAAAGATTTAGGAGTGCTTATAGACTTCACAGCAGTATGCACAGTCACTCAGCTGCTGCCAGAAAAAATAGGGTACTAGCCTGTATAAAAAGAGGTGGAGATGCAAGGGATGCTAATATTATCTTACCTCGGTATAAATCCTTGGGTAGGCCTCATCTAGAATATGGATTTCAATTTTGGGAGGCAGTTCTTAAAAAAGACATTGTTGAACTGGAAAAGGTGCAGAGGCATGCAAACAAACTGATAAAGGTATTGCAGGATCTGAGTTATAAAGAGAGACTAGCCAAACTGAGTTTGTTTACGTTAGAGAAGAGACGTCTAAGGGGTCATATGATTACCATTTATAAATACATTCAAGGTCAATAATTTGCACAAGAGGGTTTTTTTGCCTTCCTCTGGATCAACAGGGGTGTTTTTGGCATGGGATGGATTTGATGGACACATGCCTTTTTTCAACCTCATCAACTCTGAATGTGTCTTTAGAGGGGGTGTGGACAAGAGATAGTGACAGCGGCAGTACTTAGGTTCTGGTGTTATGGTGTTTGGATACAGTTGTACCCCCAGATGTTATTTACCACACACACACTGTGCACATTGCAGCTGCTGATGAGAGGCACAGTTCCTGCTCTCAAGGGAAAAATGTATATTTTAATAACTATATACACATGATTTTGGAGATGGGGCAGGTGGAGAAGAATTATTGGTCAACTTCTTCTTTTCTCCACATATACTGGGGGATACTTATTGCGCTGCTACTGCCTCAGGCGCGTCACTGGAGCTAGTCATGGCAAGTGGTACCTTCAAAGTCCATCACCCATGTTATTGCTATTGCTGAGCCCATTCCCTTTCAGCAGCCTAATCATCCTGCTGCTTAAACAACTCAGCAGCAGCAAGAACAGCAGTTCTAAATTCATAATTATGGATTCAGGAGGACATTTGACAATGGCCAGTGGCCACTGGCCAAATTGACCTTCTAGGACTAGGCAAGTAGGGAATTTTTTTCAGGGCTTATGCTTAAAAAATAAATACAAAACTAATAATAAAAAACATAGTACTACAAAAAAATTAAACAGTTTTTGGGGGTTTGGTTCTGACAAGTCTTACAAACAATGTTTCCTTAGTGCTTGTGTCAAACAAGCTTAAGTCCTACAAATAAATACTTCTTCATGGCTTATGCCTCTAACAACAAATCTAACAAAACATCCTCTATAAAATACTATACCAAGTCAAGTATCAGCCCACCCTAGTGGCAGCTTATGTCAGGGGGTTCTTGTCGCTATCACTTTCCAGACAAATTTCTTATTTTATTTATTTTTTTAACTGTCCCCCCAATACCAGTCAATAACCCCCACAAAACAAATTCTCTGTTCAACTGATTCATCCCCAGACTCCACCCACCAACACAGGCACCCTCCTCAGACCCCTTTTATACCATGTCTTATGGGGGTTTTTTTAAATTGTATTTAGGATTTATTTTTTTATTAACTGCCCCCAATCCCAGTAAACAACTCCCCCAAAAAAACATTCCTTGTTCAACTGATTCCTTCTTCACACCCCACCAACATAGGCACCCTCATGTCCCTTTTATTCTATGTCTTTGGGAAATAAAGTAATATTTGTTATGTGTTGTGTGTAAATGCAATGTTCCCATTGATTTCAATGGAATGATCTAGAAGAAAGAAGTTGAAAAACTGTACTTTTCGCAGGAAATTATTTGCCAAGCAGGAAGTGCCACTGTTTGCCAATTTCAGTTTGAGGCAAAATTTTTCACCCATCCCTACTCACATGAAACACCTTGCACAACTCTATCCAAACATCATGACACAGGGTCCCCAGTGTGAAATCCCCCACCAGAAACCAACTGCTTCTGCTGTCACTATGCCCCTTGTCCACACCCTGCTAAGGACACATGACAACTTGCTGACAGTTTAATAGTAATGATGATCCCGCCCTGCCATCAGCTTAGCATATTTTGTGGGATGTAATCTCAGATGCTGCTTGATGCCTGTTTTGATTCTCCTCCACCACACTGTCATGTGCACTCAGTGCACCACAGTGTGCAATGGGTGGACACCATATCCTGACATCTACAAAATGGCTATCACTTTGCAGGGGAAGTAACAATGAACGAGGGGGATTAGCAGAAGATGTAGTTACCCTAGGAAGAAGGTAATGGTGAGCTAGTTGTTTCGCTCGTCATCGAACTTTCAGCCTCTGACTGGGTTTCTCTATTCTTCCACCTCTTTAATATTAGCCTCGCCTCTTGTTGCCCTTCTGGAGAGTCAGGGGGTACAGCAATAGCGGTGCTTGATTTCTGTGTTGGATGTTTGGCTTTAACATGGTTCACATAAATGTCATGGTGTCATGGTGTCTGTGTTTCATGTATCAGGGCGGTTGTGCCAAGGTGTGTTCCCTCATTTCGCCTTCTCACTGACTTTTCCCAAATTGTGCACAGTGCCATTGTTGATGACTGCACTGTGCATGCCCCAAGAGAAAAATAGTCCCACATCCATGACTTCAAGCTGCTGTTGCTGCTACTGTGTCAGAATCATCACTGCAACTAGGAACAGCAGAATTGCTACTGCTGGCAAGTAGAACCTGTCTAGTCCAGCATTACTTGTTGACCCCATTCCCACTGTGTCCACAGTGGTCAGTGGCATACTAGTCTGCTCCTCAGCATCCTGCTACACTTGCAAATCAACAGCAGCAGGAATTAGAGCAGTGCAAACTCTGAAGATTCCAAAAGCTTACTGCTGGTGGTGGGGATGATGCCCATCCCTGTCTCCCATTCCTTCTCAGTTTGGACTAAAAAGGCAATTAATGTTTCTTCCATCCCAGCTTCTCCACCATCGTCACCACCACCATTCCCTCCATGCTGCTGCTGCTGCTCAATTACAGACATCTCACTGGTTGGAGGAGGTGATGAGAAATGTGACATAGGGTCCCCTAATGTCACACTTGCCATTTCTTGGTAACCTGAAGAAGATGGTCTGGCAGTACTAGCAGCAGGCACAGGCAGCTGAACTGTGCTCCTTGTGGTGATGTTATTATTGCTGCTAGGCAACAATTCTGCAGGATCATATTCCACCTGGACAATGCCGAGAAGGGAAGGGGACTCCCAGGGTCAGGGAAATAATGTGGGTTCCCTTGACCAATACTCTGGACACTTTGAATTCCACCCCCCTATCACTAGCCCCACCAGCTGCTTCACCATCACTGTCTTCCTCCTCACTGTCTCCAGTAATATGATGATCACCCCCTCCTTCTCTCCTAACACTGGACCATCTTAGTAGTAGTAGTACTAGTGGTGGGACTGCTTGGTGATGGCGAGTGTGACTTAGGGTCATTGTTTTCACACTTAGCATCATCATCTCCTTTCCCCCTTCTGAGAATTACAAGACACACACTGACAGCATGTTCAGCACTGGCAGTAGGTTCAGCACTGGCAGCAGGCACAGTAATGGTGGCAACAGTAGCAGCACTGGCAGCAGGTGAAGCAATGCAGCTGACCTGTCCTGCTCACACTACCACACTCTTCTTCCTCCTGTGAGATTAATTTCCCCAAGACTCCTATAGGTGATTTAGGAGGACTGTCCAGCACTGGATCTGTAGTGCTCACTTGCTCCTCCTCCTCAGACTCACTGGACACATAAGGGTTCTTCCAACACCTCTTTTCATTATTTTTAAATTTGCTTGTAGTGATAGAAATCACTATGAACCTCTCCTCTCTCCTGCCTCCTCCCATCAAACCTCCCCAGCACATATGGTCCTACCCCATACCCATAGAGATATCATCGAGGGGAAGGCCATTAACTTAGTTACCGTACTCATCAAAACCAAGGATTTAGGGGAGCACAAAACTGTTAATTACGGAGTCTCGGTCAAGCTAAGAGCCAAAGACGCCAGACTATCCAAAAAGCTATCAGTTGCGGAGTTCCTTCTGACTTTTGGTATCTATAGAGACATACTATGTTCCTATTTCCTCATAGAAGCCAGGAGTTAGATCACTACCTTCATCTAGTAGTGGATTGGCTCATAAGTATGGTGGTAGTTTTTTTCTTTTGCAGCAGCAGCAGCCGCTAAAGTTCAATTCAATTTCACAACTGATTAGAGTAGTCTAGATACTGAACTATTCTGTTGACACTTTGCCGGGCTTAACGCTCAGGTTTGCCATTACTGTCAGTCCACCTACCATTCGCCTTATCTTTGCGCATACACTCCTAAGGCCAATAGTCCTCCAGCTCCACTGGCTACTATTGCTTAATCCTACGCAGCCCAGGCAGAAAGTTCATCATACCTACTTCCTACAGTATCATTCCCCTTTAAGAGGTGTTCATTGCCATATTATAACAGTATTAGCAGACAGGATCCCTGTCCAGATTTTCTCATAGACTCAGTAATTCTTTGGCTAAGTATCAGTTCTCCAAACATTGAGCCCAGGGCAGCTCTAAGAACCCTTGAGGTTCATGGCAAACTTGTTTATTGATGCCATCAAATCTAGGGCCACATTTAACATTTAATCGTCAAGTTTATTTAAGATCCTCTCAAGTTCAACTGTAGTCTTCATTTTCCCTTCCTCCTTGTGGGATCTACACTTTTAATTCAAATAGTGTTTATATTTATGTGTGGGGATTACGGTATTGTTGTTGTTTGTAGAGCAGAGCCAGATAGTGTTGTTATTGCATCTGGTTCACACCTACTTAACTCTTTTTTGTGCCAGAGAGGTATGCAATACATTTCTTTGGTTGGCACTCAAAGAGTTAATATAAACAATAGAAAATGTATTATAGTTAACCTGTCACATGTTTATTGCATTAATAACCCCTTTACATTTGTTTTTTTACCTGCAATGCTGTCTAACTCAGATGTGCAGAGACTGAAAGTTAGACTTTGTCATTTATAGAAAAAATTGCAATTTGTGTTTAGGACACTATTACTACTGGATTTTGGTATTCAAGATTAGAGTAATATGAATTCTGAGTTGCTGATATGAATACTTGGTGCCAATTAATTTCTAATTATTTCCACACTGACAACTGTGTACTAGGACAGGGAATGATAGACTTTGCTTTATTTTTTAAATCTTCATCCAGGCATACATTTTGTGTCTAACAATAACCTAGATAAATACTACTTTACTGATTTAAAAAAGCATATAACTCTATTTATGTTGAATAATAATGTTTTAAATATAAGTGTTAAAGAATACAAGTAACGTGCTGCAATACATTGAAGGCTTTCAGATCGAGAAAATAGAGGAACACTGTCTTTTATAGACTTCTTTTTAAATGAAACAAGCAGTAGCTCCTTCTAATTAATACATCTATGCACATACAATATAGCCACTCATTATGCTCAGTTATTTTTTATTCTTGCATATGATTTATATCACCATAGAAACACAGCATCAGGAAATCTCATTCTTTCTTGCCATTTGATTCAAGGCCGCCCTGGAAGACTGGTTGGTTAAGATAATGAGGTCTAGACTGCAAACTGTGAAGTGTTGCTGTGGATGCTGCTGCAAATATAGCTGGTTGCCAGTCTCAATCTATAACAATTGTTTCAGTCTTAACTGTATGAAACAATAAGCTGAGATGAGCAGTATTTTCATCATGAAACCATAAATACCATATTTCTCAAAATGTCATACACAGTAAAACAAGGAAAACACAGTAAAAGTGTTTTTCATTATTTGCGTTTTTGACATAGAACAGTGAAGACATAAGGCAATATGGCCTAGATTCAAATGTGGCTGGTAAAACAGCTGGTAAGGAAAAATTGACTAACAGCCCATTGAATGTGCTAAATAAACCATTCAGTTGCCCTACTAACTGAAACCACAATGAATATTGGACCACAGAAACGGACTTCTGGCCAAACATCCATAATGTTTTCAGTTCCCAAAACCCACTCTAAATAGCATGAATAATGGGAACAGCAAAGGAAAAGAGCTAACGATCCGTGATTGACACAAGGGATCGGCGAAAATTTTCACCACAAACTGAAATCGGTGAATAATGGCTCTTCCCACTTGGTGAATAATTTCCTGTGAAAAGTGCCCTTTCTCTGCCCTTTTCGACTAGCTTATTCCATTGAAATTAATGGGAACATTGAATTTACACACAATGCATAGCAAATGTTATTTTATTTCTCAAAGGCATAGTATAAAAGGGGTATGTGTCTGTGTTGGTGGAGTGTTGGTAAACAATCAGTTGTACAGGAAATTTTTTTGGGGGGTTTGTTAACTGGGATGAGGGGACAGTCAATAAAAAAAAGATAAAATAAATACAATAAAAAAAAACATAACACATGAAGGGTGCCTGTGTTGGTGGGTAGAGTTTGAGGAAATAATCAGTTGAACAAGGATTTTTTTTGGAGGGGGGTTTGTTGACTGATATTGGTGGGACTTAGGCTGAGACTGTGGCAGACTGATATTTAGCAGGATAAAGTATTTTGTAGAAGATGATATGCAGGACATGTTATTAGAATCCCAAGCCCCAAGGAAACATTCATTTGTAGGACAGGTATATTAGAGGCACAAGCCATGAGGAAACATTGATTTGAAGGACTTAGACTTGTTTGGCACAAGTCTCAATGAAACATTGATTTGTAGGATTTAGGCTTGTTAGAAACAAACACCCCATTTTTTTTTAAAGAACAAGACCTGAGAAAGAAATGCCCTACGGGCCTAGTGCCAGCAGGTCATGTGCATGGCCATTATCAAATGCCCTGGTGTAATTGTGGAATTTGCTGAATGTTTTCACCCACTTGACTTTAATAGGAATGGCTTAAATAAATATAATGGTTTGTTTTTGCATTCCTCTGGTACATCAAGGGTGATATAGCAAAGGCCGAACTTAATGGGCTGATGTCTATTTTGGCATCATCAACTATGATTTTATGTTACTATTAACTCTCTTCTAGCCTTTAAAGTTTTTGGCAAACTTACACTGTAAGCTGTATGGGGCATGGACCTCATATCCTGATGCATACTCACCTGATGGTCCCCTTATGATTGTCTATATAACCACTTAATTACTGGACTGATTGTTCCCCTCCTATACTAAATGTAAATTGTAAAGTGGTAAGTACACCTCTTGGTGCTATATAAATGTATACATATAGTACTGTGCAAAAGTGTTAGGCAGGTATGAAAAAATGCTGTAAAGCAAGAATGCTTTCAAAAATAGACATGTAAATAGTTTATTTTTATCAATTAACAAAATGAATAGTTTGTGAACAGAAGTAAACTCTAAATCAAATCAATATTTGGTGTGACCACCCTTTGCCTTCAAAACAGCATCAATGATTCTAGGTACACTTGTACAAAGTCAGGGATTGTGTAGGCATATAGCCTACAGTTAAACAGTTATACCAGACAGGTGCTTATGATCCTCAATTTAATATGAGTGTTGAAACACAATCATTATATGTAACAGAAACAGCTGTGTAGGACCAATAAAACAGGTTGAGGAACAGCCAAACACAGCTAATGAGTTAAGGTTGCTGAAGACAGTTAATGTCAAAAGTCATACACCAGGCAAGACTGAGCACAGCAACAAGATACAAGGTAGTTGTACTGCATCAGCAAGGTCTCTCCCAGGCAGAGTTTTCAAGGCAGATAGGGGTTTCCAAATGTTCTGTCAAAGCTCTTTTGAAGAAGCAGGCAACATTGAGGACTGTAGATTCAGTGGATGGACAAGGAAACTTAATGCAGCAGATGAAAGACACATGCTTATTTCCCTTTGCAATCGGAAGATGTCCAACAGTGCCATCAGCTCAAAATTGGCAGAAAACAGATGGATCCTGGTACACCCATCTACTGTCCCAAGAAGTCTGGTCAGAAGTGGTCTTCTTGGAAGACATGTGCCAAAAAGCCACACCTACTATGTGGAACCAAGGCCAAGGGACTCAACTATACATGGAAATACAGAAACTGGGGTGCAGAAAAATGGCAGAAGGAGCTCTGGACTGACGAGTAAGCATTTTAAATAATTGGCTATAGCAGAAGGCAGTTTGTTCATCAAAGGGCTGGAGAGTGATACAAGAATGAATGTCTGCAGGCAACAGTGAAGCATGGTGGAGGTACCTTTCAAGTTTGGTGATGTATTTCTGCAAATGGAGTTAGGGATTTGATTAGAAATAATGGTCTCTTCAATGCTGAGAAGTACAGGCATATACTTATCCATCATGCAATACTATCAAAGAGGCCCCAAATTTATTCTACAGCATGACAACAACCCCAACATAAAGCCAAAGTCATTAAGAACTATCTTCAGGGTAAAGAAGAACAAGGAGTCACGGAAGTGATGGTATGGCCCCCAGAGAGCCCTGATCTCAACATCATCGAGTCTGTCTGGGATTACATGAAGAGAGAGAAGCAGCTGAGGCTGCCAAAATCTATAGAAGAACTGTGGTTAGTTCTCCAAGATATTTGGAACAACCTACCTGCCGAGTTCCTTAAAAAACTGTGTGCAAGTGTACCTAGAAGAATTGATGCTGTTTTGAAGGCAAAGGGTGGTCACACCAAATATTGATTTGATTTAGATTTGTCTTCTGTTCACTCACTATGCATTTTGTTAATTGATAAATATAAACTATTAACATGACTATTTTTGAAAGGATTCTTACTTTACAGTATTTTTCCCACCTGTCTAAGATTTTTGCACAGTACTGTACATACATATGTACATACAAGTGTAAGTGCCCCAGGTTATGATTCACCTAGATCTACCTTACACCCAATACCTCTTAGGTAGGGGGGTGACTTTCTCATTTTCCTGCATTCCCTACAATAAAGATAGCCAACACTGGTGGAACAGCTGGAACACAGTCACCTAAATGGGATACCTGTGCTTGATCAGGAATATCCTGGTAGCACTTAGTACCAGGGTTGGTTACCCCTGCTCTAAAAGTTTTAGCTGGTCCCCTGGTAACTTTACCACTGCCTAGACAAAAAATAACTAAACTCAACATAGTCTAGAAAATAGAAATAAGTAAGAAGTTAACACCTGAAAAACACATTTAAAGTATTTTCAACATGAAAGAGATTATTTCCTAATACTATCAAGGGTGGTACCATATGAAATATGCCTCAGGTGTGTCAGAATATCAGCATATTAACGCTTGATAGTCCAAGAAAATACATCCTGAGCATTATCCTTGAATGTTAAACCATTAAATGGTAGGATCACCCCAAAAAATGCTTTATACATTTACACAATTCTATTGATTAATCAAACTAAATCTAATGATGTAAGAGTAATAGATGGTGCACCTCCAAAGACTATTTACAGTAATGTCATGGAGGTCACAACTCAAATAGATTCTTAGTCATGATAGCCTATGAATTTTGTTCTTGCTACTTTGATCTAGAGACATAACAGTCAAAGGACCTCTCTCTCTGCTGATTTCACATGGTAATTCTAACCATTTAAGGACCAGAAGGGGGATGATGAATTACTTTGTAATGATCTGCAACCCCTCTGGTTCTTATATGATTTAGTAGGCTCACGCATTCTGCCTGTGTCAGTATGGAAAAAACTTCCAGTAGCTGTCTTAGCCACTTCCATGAACATGACATCCAGGACTGACTGAAGAGGTTATCTTTTGAATCAAAGAGCAAGCATAACATTCATAGTAATCATTTGTTTTTTCATGGCCATTAGTAAGGTAAGAATACGGTTATTGTTAGGAGACATTAGTTCTCCTTTAAAGAGATAATAATGTTTCACAATAAAAGCAGTTCCAATTAATCTTCATAGTATTTGGACCATGGAGAGTATTTCAATACTGTCAGAGTTGTAGTTCAGGAGTAATTGAATGATAAAATATTCCCCTCCCTCCCCTTTTACTGATGTAACACTGCTCACCTCAGAGCAGCAAGACTGTCCAGATGGATCGCAGAGATGGACAATCTTCAGTGAGCATAAGGAAAAACCTGAGAAACCTGTCAAGAGGCGGGGTTTTCCTTATGCTCACAGTAAGAAAATTGTCCCACTCTGCGATCTGTCTGGTCCCAGGACCAGATTCCACATCTGAGGGCAGGAGTTTTACACTAGGTAAAAGGGGCGGGAGGGGGATACTTAATCAATTACTCTTGAACTACAATGCTAAAAGTACTGAAATATCACTCTCCATGGCCCAAATACTATGAAGGTTAAATGGAGTGTCTGTTTTTGGGAAACATTACTATCCCTTTAAGAAATATTTTGTTTCATGAACTGTTTATCCTTTTTTAAGGATGAGAAGAAATTTCTCACATAAAATTCATTTTAACCTTTTGAGTGCCAGAGGGGTACTTAACATATTGCTTTGCAATGCATTACATACCCCTCTGGCACTCAAATGGTTAATATACTGTGGAATTAGGGCTGAACACTTTGCTTTTCTAAAATTTGGATAAAACATTCATTTGAATGAATATTAACACATATTTTGCTGAAGCCCACTGTAGTGCAAGGGTTAAAAGCCAATTAGCTAAACATCACCTCATTGTTATTTTTTAAGGAGTAGCCAAATCCTGATATTTTAAAAGGAATACTTTTGTTTCCTCCTCAGAACAAAGACGCTGACTTTTCCACATCTTGTACGGCCTGCAGGAAGATGATATCGTTATATATAAAATGCATCAACCAAGCCCATGTTATTACCATGGAGAAGTTCTATTTGTTACAGTGGAAAATATAACTTTGCTGTGCAATAATGCTGAATACTGAAAAATCTATTCTTTTCAAATGCATTAGATTTAGTATAAAAATTATATTGCCATGGCTTACCAGTTCTTTGCTCAGTTGTTAGTCTCTCTTGCTAAAAACTCTGTCCTAATATCTCCCGATTGACTCCCCAATTTAACCATCAACATTCAGCCTATTTTCAGATTCCACTTCCTCTCTCTATTCTATCATAGCTCATTCCTCTCTCACCTAGTGTGCACTGTCAGCCAAAAAACCCATGAAGCTCAACCCTAGGTAAGTGGTTGTCTTTACATGGCATGCATTACCAGACTAGCCATAGTCTGTGAGATTTGCCAGCTTGTCTTCTCTTACCTTAGCTGTTTGTGACATATATGGACACATGAAAGATATGTATGTCTTTTGTGCAAAATGTAGTATCAAGCATGGTTATGCAAAGAGATTAAAACCAGTCCATTAATATGTATGTTACTGAGAAACAATTTTTTTATTTAAATTATGTTCAATAACTATTTTGCACCTCATATACACCTAAAGCATAATAAATGATAATTCTCAAGTAGTCTGGGACAGTACCCTCAAACTCTCTTCCCTGAATCTGGCTGGCAAGGCTGACCACCGAGCATCATAAAATGTATTTACAAGTATATAGCCCAAGTACTATCCTCAGCATATAACAATTTTGATGGTAAAAGACTCATTCATAGAACTTGGTGCAATGTGATTTAAGACATAATAGACTCAATACTCCATAGCATCTTGACATACAGTTTATAATAATTAGATATTCTTGGAATATTGACTCATTAGAGTATCACTTATTTGAAGAATTCAAGGTGTGCCAGTAAAGTTTGTTCTAGATCCAGGCAGTCTGAATACCAGTTCTTAACATAACTTTCCATGCCCTGCAAGAAAGTCACTTTTGATGGGAGAATGCGCCCTCTCACCATCTGACAGTGACGTAAAAAGAGGATGTGGAAGTAACATAGTAACATAGTAAATTAGGTTGAATAAAGACACAAGTCCATCAAGTTGAACCTTCTCCTCATACCCCAGTAACTGAGAATTTTATAGCTTTCCTGCTACCAATTAAGTTAGTCTTTATCAGACCTTCCTGATCTGCCTACTGATAAACAGTATAACTCTTTATGTTCCCTTTTGAAAGAAATGTATCTAATCTTCTCTTAAATGTATCCATTGTATCTGCCATAACCACCTCCTTGGGCAATGAATTCCACAATTTAACAGACCTTACCGTAAAAAAACCCTTCCTCTGCTGAAGTTTAAACCTCCTTTCCTCTAATCTCAAGGGGTGTCCCCTGGTCACCTGATCAGGCCTTGGAATAAATAGCTCACCGCAGAGATCCTTGTATTGACCTCTCATATACTTGTACAATGTGATAAGGTCTCCTCTTAGTCATCTTTTCTGTAGAGTAAACAAACCAAGTTTGTCTAGTCGTTCCTCATATGTCAAGTCCTCCATTCCCTTAATTAATTTTGTTGCTCTTCACTGTACCCTCTCTAGTTCTAATTTATCTTTTTTCAGAACTGGTGACCAAAATTGCACTGCATACTCAAGGTGAGGTCTTACCAATGATATGTATAATGGCAAAATAATGTTATCCACTATTGCTTCGATACCTCTTTTTATACAAGACAGGATTTTGTTTGCCTTTGCTACTGCTGTTTGACACTGGTCACTGTTTCCAAGTTTGTAGTTGACAAGGATACCCAGGTCTTTCTCTAGCAATGAGTCCCCTAAAATGATTCCATGAAGTTCATAAGTATCCTTGGGATTGTTTCATCCCAAATGCATGACTTTACACTTTCCCATATTAAACTTCATATTACATTTGTTTGCCCAATCTGACATTGTATGTAAGTCCCTCTGCAGAGAGAAAATATCCTGTTCTGAATTAATGACCTTGAATAATTTAGTATAATCTGCAAATATTGATATTTTGCTTTATATATCTATTTCCAGGTCATTTATAAACATGTTAAAAAGCAGCAGACCTAATACTGAACCCTGAGGTACTCCACTCTCCACTTTAACTGTATTGGAGAATTTTCCATTTACAACCACACACTGTTTCCTATCCTTCAAACAGTTTTGTATCCAATTGCAAAGGTTATCTCCTAGCCACAATTTCCTTATTTTATAAAACAGCCTTCTGTGTGGCACTGTATCAAATGCCTTTGCAAAGTCTAGATATACTACATCTACTGCCTTGCTATTGTCAAGACCGCTGCTTACTTCCTCATAGAAGCTGAAAAGATTAGTTTGGCATGATCTATTCTTCATAAAACCATGTTGATTCGTTCTAATTATCTTATTTTTTGTGTTGTAATCCTGAATATAGTCCCTTATTATCCCTTCTATCAGTTTTCCCACTACAGAGGTCAAACTCACAGGTCTATAATTCCCAGGTTCTGTTTTAGTTCCCTTCTTAAATACAGGCACTATGTTAGCTCTTCGCCAATCCTGTGGCACTGAGCCTGTGGTGATAGAATCTTTAAAGAGTAAATATAGGGGTTTTGCTAACACTGCACTAAGTTCCTGAAGAACCCTTGGATGTATACCATTAGGACCCGGTGCTTTGTCGGTCTTAATTTTGTTCAGTCTTCCCATGACATTTTCTTGAGTTAACCCAATATCTGTTAATTGTATTGTTTTATTTGTTACTTGTGGGGGCTCTTCTACCATTCCTTTCTCCCTTGTATATACTGATGCAAAGAAAGTGTTTAAAACATGGGCATTTTCCTTATCCTCACTAACCAACTCACCCATCTCATTTTTGAATGGTCCAATGCACTCCCTGTTAAGTTTTTTGCTATTTATATATTTGAAAAACTTTTTTGGATTAGTCTTGCTTTCCCTTGCAATTCGAGTTTCATTATCTATTTTTGCTACCCTAATTGCCTTTTTGCAATCTATTTTGCACTCCCTGTATTTTAAGAAAGATTGTTCAGTTCCTTCAAACTTAAATAATTTGAATGTGTTTTTTTTTCCTTGCCATTTCCTTATTTACATGTGCAGTTAACCACATTGGTTGTGACTTCTTTTGCATTTGTTCTCCATTGGTATATACTGTTGGGTACATTTCTGCAACCTAAATTTGAATTCTGACCATTTTTCCTAAGTATTTTTGCCTTTAAATAAAATATCCCTGTCTATGTGTTGCATTAAAGCCCTTAACAATTTGAAGTTAGCTTTTTTAAAATTAAGAATTTTGGTTGAACCTATACAGTTTTGCTTTGCCAGACTAATGTCAAATGTAACCATGTTGTGATCGCTGTTTCCCAAATGTTCTCTTACCTTAATATTGGATACCATTTCTGTGTTATTAGTTATCACTACGTCCAATACATTGTTATTTCTTGTAGGCACTTCCACCATTTGTGACATGTAGCTTTCACGAAGTGTGTTCACAAACCTGCCTCCCTTAGCACTCTGACAGGTCTCATTTCTCCAATTGATATCTGGATAATTAAAATCTGCTATAATTATAGTATGCCCAAGCTGGGCAGCTTTCCTCATTTGCAATAGGAGTTGGGCCTAAACATTGTCATCGATATTTGGTGGTTTGTAGCATATGCCCACCAACACCTTTTTTTTTACCTTTTACAATACGTTTAGTCTCGATTTCTACCCACATGGACTCCACAATTTGGCCAGTTTCCGTACTAATATCACCCCGCAAAACTGGATTTAGCTCTGTTTTCAAATATAAGCACACACCTCCCCCTTTTCTGTTAATCCTGTCTCTTCTAAACAGGGAATAGCCCACTATATTTACAGCCCAGTCATGTGCATCATTCCACCATATTTCTGTTATTCCACTTATGTCCAATTGCTCATTAACCTCCAGCAATTCTAGTTCTCCTATTTTATCTACCATACTTTTTGCATTTGCTAGCATACAATTCATTCTGAAGTCTTTACATATATTAATCCCTACATGCCTTTTTTTCTACACCTTCATTTAGTAGGAGTTCCTCCCTATTGACTAAATGTATCCCCACCCTTTTTCCACCCCCCTGGTCATTTACTTGGACCCAGTTCCTATCTGCTCTATCTACCCCATTTTTGCTATCTATACCGTCCCCCCCCTTTCCTAGTTTAAAAGCTCCTCAAAGCTTCCTAGCATTTTCTCCCCTAGCACAGAGGCTCCTCTTCCATTTAGGTGCAATCCATCACTTCCATATAGATTGTACCCAAGAGCAAAGTCTGCCCAGTGTTCTAAAATCACAAAACCCTACACCATTTCTTGAGCCATGCATTAAGCTCCCTGAGTTCCCTCTGCCTACCTGCACTGGCGCATGGCACAGGTAGTATTTCAGAAAAAGTAGTCACTAGGCAGTAAAGGGGGAAAATGCTATTACATGTTTGTTAAAAATTGTGGCAAAAATATTTTAATTTGCATTACCCATGCATACACTGGGTTAAAGGGCTGGGCTTTATATAGGGTAAACCAGGCATAGTCAATTGTTGGATCTCCAGCTGTTGGTGGTGAGTTGGGGATAGAGGAAGATGTAGTGTCCTACAGTTGTATCCTTTTGAAATGTTGCCCTCTATTTGGCGACCAACAAAAAGCTGCGTTAAAAATGTTGCCTACTTGAAAAAGGCGATATCAGACGTTTCCCGCATCAAAAGGGTGACATTCTAATGTTCAGGTATAAGTGTCACCAAGCCAAGCAGCCTCCATCTGTGCCTTAACCACTTGAGTGCAATGCGTTGCGGACCCCTCTGGCACACAAAGGGTTACTGGTTATCCATGAAGACATAAAATAAAATTTAAAAAAAAACCTAAATACTTAAATACCATAAGAAATAGATTCCCTCTTCCTCTCACAAGGCCGCATCAGAATGTTGCCCACATCGCAGTCACGCTTAAGTGTCGGAAATCTGCTAAGACAAAGATGGAGCAGATTTACAACACTTAAGCATGACCGTGATGCTGGTGACTGTGAAAGCCTTGTGAAAGGAAAAGGGAATCTCAACCCTTTGATGTTTTAGCCATAACGATTCTTGGATATGTGTTCCTTTGTATAACATATTTAAACTACAATTATGGGTGGTACTCTTAGAGCTATGCACTCTTCTTTTGTTGTTTTCTTTTTGTGTACTAGAAAGTTAAGTTGCTACTGAGGACACCACTGAAAAAGCTGCTATTTTTTGGTGTGCTTGTGTTTTGGGACTCTGAACTTTGATGTACCTATTTGGCTTTTTTGGGGACCTTTGGGGGGTATAACACTAGGAAACTTTCAGGAGCAAATGAGACAATGCAGCTTGCAGAATATAAATGAGAAGGAAACTTCTGTGCCTTAGCAGATTTGTGACACTTAACCCTTTTAGTGCCAGATGGATATGTAATGCATTGCAAAGCAATGTGCTGAGTACCCCCTGGCACTCAAAGGGTTAAGTGTGACTGCAACGAGGGTGACATTCTGATGCAGGCTTGTGAGAGGAAGATGGCATCTTAACCCTTTGAGTGCCAGAGGTGTTCCCAAAGCATTTCTTTGCAATGTGTTGCGGACCTCTCTGGCATTTAAAGTGTTACGGCACAGAGGCTACTCAGCTTGACAACACTTTCTGATGTCACCCTTTTAATGTAGGTGACAATTTTTTGTTCGTCATCAAATAGAGATCAACATTTCATTATTTAACCCCCAACAGTAAACTACACTTATAGTAAACAATATGAAAGGAAATAAATTGTTATACTTATAAGGGCAAGCTTCTCAGGACCAGAACTGTGGGCTCATCTTAAAGTTATCAAAAACAATTTACAGATATCTACACTAGCATGTAAGGTTCTTCTCACACTGGAGCTGGGGCTCAGTAAAGGGTAATTGAACCCCTGCTTGAACAATGCTTCACCTACAGCAAGAGGACTATGAAGGACTATGAAACTGTACTCAGATGTAACAGGCTCTTGAGACTTCATAGTATAATTATTTTTATCTTCTACACCCATTTGAATGGGTTTATATCTATTTATAAAATGGGACTCTAAGACCAGGTAAAATTTTATAACCTCTTAGGTTGAGTGGCAGATGCAAATTGTTAGAAGTGGTGGTGGCTGTTGGACCTTATACTTAATTTATTTAACCTGCTCCTACAACAAAATACAATTGCACTGTGATGTTTTGACTGGGAAACTAGTGAACAGGTAGAATAATTAAACATGTAAAAGGAGTAGCAACTGCACCAATTTAGTCATTCTTTTGTCAGTAGCAAGAAATGCAATCTATGTGAAAAACTACTTGGGTAATCATCGTTAGATAAAGATTTAGGAGTAGTGATAGACTTCTCAGCACTGTGCATTCTCATTCAGCTGCTGCAATAGAAAGTAGGGCACTATCCTGCATGAAAGGGGGCATGGATTAAATCTTTGGTAAGCCCTCATCTAGTATATGGATTACTGTTCTTAAAGACATTATTGAACTGGAAAAAGTGCAGAGACGTGCGACAAAACTGAGTTGAGGATCTAAGTTATAAAGAGAGACTAGCCAAACTGGGTTTGTTTACATTAGAGAAAAGATATCTAAGGGTTGACATGATTACCATTTACAAATAAATTCATGGTAAACACAAAGAAATCTTCAAAAAACAACTTACTCAAAGATCTGATTAAAGAATAGGTCATCCATTAAAACTAGAGGAAAGGTGCTTTTGACTAAAACAAAGACAGGATTTTTATAGTAAGGCCAGGTGATATGGGATTATCTACCTTGGGATGTTGTGATTGCAGATACTATAATTGCTTTTAAAAAATAATGGATACCTTTCTAGCACAGAGCAATATTGAAAATTGTGACAGTCTGTTTCATATCAGATAGAATGTTTCTTCGAGTCCCGAAGAATTGTTTTTTACCCTTTTGTGGCTTAATTCGAAATTTTTTTGTTTTGCCTTCTTCTGGATCAACAAGGGGAATATGACATGAGTTAAACTTTATGGATGCATGTCTTTTTTTCAGCCTCATCAACTATGTTACTATGACTGCTCCCAGACAACATCCTTAAAGTGACATCTCACCATCCTCAGACGTGTCATCTTTGAACTGAGACTACTCAGAGACAGAGAGATCACAAGTATGTTGTATACCTATTTCTGTGAAGATAGCGGAGATGAAGGTGTGTGAGGGCTACGTATCACCATTCTTCCCCAAGCACACCTGTTGATGCTGATGCTCTGGGTGGACAATCGGACAGGAGCCCATCTTCACCTGGAGAATCAAACCAGGCAGCAGCACCTCAGCTGCTGTAACTGGATCTCCCATAGCTGCCACAGTGACCTGTGGAGCAGCACAGGAATGAGAGATGTTCCCACAGACCCAGGATATTATGCACAAGAGTCAAAATACTGGGAATGATGACAAAGTCTGAGACAGGTACCGGGTTGATGTTCCACAGCATCATCCACTTGTACGAGATGACATTGACCCCATTTACAACACCAACAGTTCCCTATCTGGATTACAGAGGCTCATTTGTGTCATGCATTTCATGGCAAGTGGATCCTTCCAGTCCAAAGAAGGATATGCATCTGGCATGTCCCAGGACACATGTGCAAGGGCACTGGCTCGGGTGTTGGCAGCCCTCAAGAGGAAGTCCAGGACCTACTTCCACTTCCCCACCACTGACATGGAATGGATACATGTCAAACAGGGCTTTTACACAAGGGGAGAAATGCCATGGGTCATGGGTGCCATAGACTGCACACATGTGCAAGTAAGAGCTCCAGCACAAGAGGGACATCTGTACATCAAGAGGAAGAACTTCCATTCCATCAATGTACAGATGGTGTGTGATGCCACAATGAAGTTAACCCAAGTTTGTGCCTCCTATCCTGGCATCTGTAACAACTCCTATATTCTCAGATACTCCTCCGTCCACAGGGACTTTGAGAATGGAACCTTTACAGGAGGATGGCTTTGGGTGAATCAACAAAACAAACATCACACCACATCCACAGGTGCACTCACATGACTCATGTAAACACTAGGGATGAGCGAGCACCCCGATGCTCGGGTGCTCGGGTGCTCTGACCGAGCACCCCCTGAGGCTCAAGTGCTCGGCCGAGCACCCGAGCCCCATTGAAAAGCATGGGAGCACTCGAGCATTAAACCAGGCACCCCCTGCTCTGATGAGCGGAGGGTGCCTGGTCAATGTCCCCCTTCATCTCCGCTATGCCCCTCTTCCACAATGTCCCCCTTCATCTCCTATGCCATAGAGGAGATGAAGGGGGACATTGTGGAAGAGGGGCATAGCGGAGATGAAGGGGGACATTGTGGAAGAGGGGCATAGCGGAGATGAAGGGGGACATTGTGGAAGAGGGGCATAGAGTCTATGCCCCTCTTCCACAATGTCCCCCTTCATCTCCGCAATGCCCCCTTCATCTCCGCAATGCCCCCGTACCTCCAGTCCCTGGTGGTCCAGCGGAGCGTCTTCGGATCTGTGCCTCTTCCGGCACAGATCCCCTTCACCCGAACATGTCGGGCGAGCACATGGCGGTACTCGACGAGTACCGCCATGTGCCGAGCAGAGCGATGCTCGAGCCGATCCGAGCATCGGCCGAGCACGCTCGCTCATCACTAGTAAACACAGCTTAGCATGGTCATGACACATAACAAGTGCATCATGCACATAACATGTGCATCCACAAGTAATGCTGGTTATGGGTGTAAGCCATGGCTACTCACACAAATGACCAATCCACACACACGTACACAGGAGTGCTATAATGAGGCTCGCACCAAAACCAGGAATGTAATAGAGTGCACCTTCGGCCTTCTGAAAGCCCAATTCCATTGCCTGGATCACCCAGGGGGCTCTGCAATATGCATTCAGAAAGGCATGTGACATAATCCTGGTGTGTGCAATACTCCACATTATAACTGTGGACTCAAGTCTTATGGACGATGATGAGTCAGTACCCACTGTGGAGGTATCGGTTCCACATGCACATCATGAGAGACCCAGAGAGGGCGCAGATAGAAGACAGGCTTCTCAGTGACCAAATTAGCTGTGAGTAGAACACAGAAACAAACTCAATCCATGTATGTCCATGATCAGACATTGAGAATGTGTGCAGACACACTCAAACAGCACATAATGATCCTTTCCACCCCACAGGATTAATGATATACACAGCCCTCAGATTGCCTGCAATACATAACCCATGCAGCTGCTATTCCATGGATGTGTCACATTGAGGGTTTAGAACTGACATCTGCTATTCCTTTGTGCATGTTGACGTTGCCACTTCAATGATATCATGTATTCTCCATGAGAACAAAGGTACAACACAATGCACATGTTCATCCCATTGCCGGGTTCAACTGATGATATCAAACAACATAGATTGAGTTGGCCATAGCCATGTCATCCATGGAACCTTGGGAGTGAGAGAGGAATATCCAATGCAATGGATTAGATGCCATTTTGTCATTCCAGGGGTTAAAGGGTATTGGAATTATCATGAGAACATCAGTTGTGTAAAGTCTAAAAGAGCAGCATAGTTTTGGATCTACTGTGGTAATGTTTTCTACAGCATTGTAGTAATTATATGGGCGTTATGTTGCAAGTAGGGGTGGGAAAAAAGTGAGAAAGATTTCTTGTGTGACTTTTCATGAAAAACAGACCATTTTTCTCTTTTTTATTAAACGATTTCTCCTTTTCACCTATTCAAGAAACTTTTTTGCCTATTATAATACATTTTTCTCCTATTCAACACATTTTCCTCCTATTATAACACATTTTCTCTTATTCCAACACAGTATTTGCCTATGTGTTCTATGGTGCAACATTCCCCAGCACAATATTACTTCTTCTGAGGGCTGTAGTGGAGAAATAAGTAGCTGAAAGTCAAAGTTGTGAGTCCTACAGCAACATATACCTTGAAAAATTTATTAGCATGCAAAGTGCATTTGTCCATAACACTAACTTCTTGCTGAAGTGAAACTGGCACATATTTGTGATTATGTCAAGTGATAAAAAAAATAAAGTACCACCTACAATGGGGCAGATGTGTATGGTAGTGGGACTGGCGTGGTGTGATTTACTGCACACACTGCAGCAACTGTAGTCAGTTTTTGAACTACACTTTACTCCCACTTCCATGCACTGTTCCATCCTCCCCACTCCCCCTTCTGTGTTTGCTGGACATTATTCAAATACTGTGTGTGTTTTCAGTCAGTACGGTACACAACTGATGGAGTGTGATGTCTTGCCTTAGCCCTCAACAAATGTTGCCTGCCCAGTATTAAGTCTGCTTCAATCACAGTGCTTACATCAGGCTCCCAGCCAGCTGTCTGTCACCTAATATATTTATTTGTTTAATTATTTATGTATTAATTTTGGCAATTTTTTATTTTATTTTTTTTAACCCCTTAAGGACCATTGACGTGGCAGGACCGTTACGCTGGTCCTGCACTTAAGGACCATTGACGGTCCTGGCACGTCAAGGGTTAACACTCCCATCGCCTCCACTGTGCACGATGGGAGAGACGCGGGCTGCCTGTTACTAGGTGCTCCAATATTGGAGCATCTAGTTTCAGCCAATGCCCCGTTTGTTGATACATGAGATTTGCTAAAATAGCGAATCACATGTATTTCCCCGCATATGACAGGAGCAGTGTTTTCAAAACACTGCTTCTGTCATATCTCTCTGTCTCTCTCCTCCTCAGACACAAATCTGAGGAGAAGAGAGACAGAGAGATTGTTGCAGTGTTCCAGTTCGTGTTGCAGGTTTGCAACAAAGTTAAAAAAAAGAAAAAAGCTTTTTTTTTCCCCAATTGATCCCTATAATACAGTGATCAATTGTTCCCCCCACCTTGATCACTCTGTTTAGTGATCAAGTGCTGCAGATCAGCTTCTGCTGATCTGTGGGGTTTTTTGCCCCCCCCCCATTGAAATCCCCTTTTTTATTTAAATAAAAATTTATTTTTGTTTTAATTTTTAGGTAATTTAATAGGTTAGTTAGGTAATTTTAGTGGGGCTAGCTAGGTTTAGAGGGTACATAGGTTAGGGTAAGTTTAGTTTTGAATTTAGGTCAGATTTAGGTTTTATAATTATCATTATTTTTTAAAATAAAATTTGTATTTATTTAAATATTTAGGGTTTTTAGGTAGTTTAGATAGGTGTGTTTAGTGCGGCTAGGTATGTTTAGAGTGTACGTGGGTTAGGGTAAGATTTAGTATAGAATTTAGGTTTAAAGATTAGGGTTTTGTAAAAAAAAAATATACATATATAGTTTTATTGTAGGAATAGTAACTATAGGTAGGATTGGGGTTGACGTGGGTTAGGTTAAGGTTTAGGGTTAGAGTTAGGCACAGAAGAAAAAAAAAAAATAAAGTTATATTATAGGGATAGTGACTGTTTGGATTAAGTTAGGTAGGATTAGGGTTGACGTGGGTTAGGGTAAGGTTTAGGGTAAGATTTAGGGTTAGAGTTAGGCACAGAAGAAAAAAAACAAAAAAAATATATAGTTTTATTGTAGGAATAGTGACTGTTACGGTTAAGTTAGGTAGGATTATGGTTGACGTGGGTTAGTTTAAGGTTTAGGGAAAGGTTTAGGGTTAGAGTTAGGCACTGAAACCCCCCTAAAAAAACAAAATACAAAAAAATAATATATATAGTATTTACGTAGGAATAGGGACTTGGGTGGGTGGGTAGCTATTTAGAAAAAATTAGGGTAGGTAGTTTAAGATGCAGCGTTTATATTCTGCTGAAGAGGCATACGCCTTTTTGGCTTCTGATTCAGAAGCCACGGATACTGCCTCTGATTCTGATATCTCACAGTTCACAGAGAGCTCCAGTGATAGCTCCAGTGATCTTGCTGGGCCATCTTTTAAGAAGAGGAGTACTGCCCCAAGAGTTGCCCTAGAAGCAGCCAAAAAAAATGCCACATAAGCAGCCCAAAAAAATGCCACAGATGCAGCCCCAGACGCATCCCCAAGATGACATGCCCCAGAAGCAGCCCCAAGACGACATGCCCCAGTAGCAGCCCCAAGGCGACATGCCCCAGTAGCAGCCCCAAGACATGCTCAAAGACCTGACACAATGCCTTCCCCTCATCCAGAGTCTACAGAATTGGTACCACCAGTGGGATTGTCCAGCAATAGTGATGAGCGAACATGCTCAGCCGAAGCTCGGTTCGGCTCGAGCATCGCTCTGCTCGGCACATGGCGGTACTCGTACGAGTACCGCATGTGCTCGCCAGCCATGTTCGGGTCTCCTCCCCGCACGTTTCGCGGCTGCTGCGCAGCCAATAAACGTGCGGGGAGGCTCTGACATCAGTGTAATGCCAGCAGCCATGTTGGCTGCTGGCATTACACTGATTGGCTGGCCAGAACCCGTGATCGGGTGCTGTATAGCACCCGACTCGCGAGTTCTGCTCATTCTCAGCCAGGGAGAGATGCGATCAGGCAGGGAAAGTCAGTGTAGGGAGAATAAAAGTGTTGGTAGTATTGGTACTCTTTCAAGACCCAAAAGTCCTTTTTAGGACTGTTGTGTGTGGGGGCAGCATTTATATTTTGTTTGGGGGGGCACAATTTCATTTTTTTTTTGATGGTGGGATATTAGTAAGGTGACATTGTACTAGGTGCACAGGGACAAATATTGTACAACGCAGCGACAAAAAGGGCCATTTTAAACGTGTGCCTAGCCATAGATTATTGTCACATTCTGTTTAGTGTGCAATTTCACAAATTAACTTCACATATTCCGTTCACTGTGCCTAGCCACAGATTAGCGTCACATTCTGTTTAGTGTGCCTAGCCGCAGATTAGCGGCACATATTGTTTAGTGTGCAAATTCACAAATTAACGTCACATATTCCGTTCACTGTGCCTAGCCGCAGATTAGCGTCACATTCTGTTTAGTGTGCCTAGCCGCAGATTAGCGGCACATATTGTTTAGTGTGCAAATTCACAAATTAACGTCACATATTCCGTTCACTGTGCCTAGCCGCAGATTAGCGTCACATTCTGTTTAGTGTGCCTAGCCGCAGATTAGCGTCACATTCTGTTTAGTGTGCCTAGCCGCAGATTAGCGGCACATATTGTTTAGTGTGCAATTCACAAATTAACGTCACATATTGTTTAGTGTGCAAATTCACAAATTAACGTCACATATTCCGTTCACTGTGCCTAGCCGCAGATTAGCATCACATTCTGTTTAGTGTGCCTAGCCGCAGATTAGCGTCACATTCTGTTTAGTGTGCCTAGCCGCAGATTAGCGGCACATATTGTTTAGTGTGCAAATTCACAAATTAACGTCACATATTCCGTTCATTGTGCCTAGCCGCAGATTAGCGTCACATTCTGTTTAGTGTGCCTAGCCGCAGATTAGCGTCACATTCTATTTCGTGTGCCTAGCCGCAGATTACCGGCATATATTCCGTGTAATATAAAGAAGGCGGGTAAAAAGGGACGGGGAAGTGGACGTGATCCTGATAGTTCAGGGCGCGGGTCAGGACGCGTAGAAACTGTTCCTGGTGCCAGAGCACAAGAAAGAAAGACATCCACCATACCTAGCTTCATGTCTCAGTTTACAGGGCGTCGCAGGACATCACTCTCAAGGTCAGACCACTGCGAACAGGTGGTCGGTTGGATTTCAGCTGATACTGCTTCCAGTCGGTTAAGCACCACCCTGTCTTCCACCAAGTCCACTCTCACTAGCCAAGAGTCTGGTCAACATAATCCTCACCCTGATCATAATTCCTCCCACCATAGAGGGTCTGGCCAAAGAAGTGATCCCACACTGGGATACAGTGAGGAGCTCGTCTCATCACCAATCCTTCATTTGAACCTCTCTCCAAGCACGCTTGCAGAGGAACATGAGATCTTGTGCCCTGATTCACAATCTCTAGAGGGTACCCAATCACAAGAAGATGACAGAGGGGAACGGCATTTAAGGTCAAAGGAAGTGGATGATGATGATGATGAGACACAGTTGCCATCAAATCAACCACAATTACTGTCTCAAGACCTTGATGAGGAGGATGATACACAGTTGTCAATGACTGAGTATGTGGTGGGATCAAGAAATGAGGAGGATGATCAGAGTGAGGAAGTGGAGGAGGACTTGGTGGACGATGAGGTGACTGACCCCACCTGGGAAGGTGGAGAGCCGAGCGATGACAGCAGTCCTGAGGGTGAGCCATCTGCAGCACCGCAACAGGCTGGAAGAGGCAGTGGTGTGGCTAAAGAAAGAAGGCGGACCGCACCAAACCGGCCCGCAAATGTTCCGCGGAGCACCCCCTTGCGTAAATCTCCCTTGCCAAGGGCTAGGTGTTCCGCTATATGGCGTTTTTTTAAGGAAAGTGCGGACGACAAAAAAATTGTAGTTTGCAACCTGTGCCACACCAGAATGAGCCGAGGCATGAACACTAGAAACCTCACCACCACCAGCATGATCCGACACATGGCATCCAAGCACCGTAATAAGTGGGAGGAACGCCCGGATCGCCAATCTGTGTCTGCAGGCCACACCACTGCCTCCTCTTCCCCTGTTTTCGGTGCCAGCCAATCGCCTGTCGAAGGCGCAGGCCCGCATACCTCCCGCCCTGCACCTGTACCATCTGAAGCACCATCAGCGACCACATCCACTTCCCTGTCCCAGTGCAGCGTCCAAATGTCGTTACCCCAGGCATTTGAGCGCAAGCGAAAATACCCAGCCACCCACCCACAGGCCATAGCACTAACCTCACACCTTTCCAAATTACTGGCCATCGAAATGCTGCCATTTAGGCTTGTGGAGACTGAGTCCTTCCGCAGCCTGATGGCAGCAGCTGTCCCTCGGTACGCAGTCCCCAGCCGCCACTACTTTTCCCGGTGTGCCGTCCCCGCCTTACACCACCATGTGTCCCTTAACATCACCCGTGCCCTGACCAACGCAGTTACTGGGAAGGTCCACTTAACGACTGACACATGGACAAGTGCTTGTGGCCAGGGACGCTACATTTCCCTGACGGCACACTGGGTGAATGTCGTGGAGGCTGGGAGCGACTCGGACCCTGGGATGGCACAGGTGCTACCCACGCCGAGGATTGCGGGCCCTACCTCCATCAGGGTTTCCGCCAGCACCTACGTTATTGGCTCCTCCTCCTCCTCCTCCGTTTCCACCTCCGAATTCTCTGCGCGCAGCGCCACTCACCCATCAGCCGGTAGCTGGAAGCAGTGTAGCACTGCAGTGGGGAAGCGTCAACAGACCGTGCTGAAGCTGATCTGCCTTGGGGACAAACAGCACACGACCTCAGAGCTGTTGCAGGGGATTAGTCACCAGACCGAGCAGTGGCTCTCGCCACTCAACCTGCAAGCAGGCATGGTTGTGTGTGATAATGGGCGTAACTTGGTGGCGGCTTTGGAGCTCGGCAAGCTCACACACGTACCATGCCTAGCGCATGTATTTAACTTAGTGGTTCAGCGATTTCTAAAAACCTACCCCAATTTGCATGATCTCTTGACGAAGGTGCGCCGCGTGTGTGCACATTTCCGTAAGTCATCTACAGCTTCAGCCGGCCTGTTGAAGCTGCAGCAGCGCTTACAATTGCCAGCTCACCGGCTGCTGTGTGACGTGAGCACGCGCTGGAACTCCACCTTCCACATGTTGGCCCGGCTTTGCGAGCAGCAGAGTGCAGTAGTGGAGTACCAGCTGTTACACGGTCGTCGCCTCTCCGTTCAACTTCCTGTAATCAGAAGTGAGGAGTGGGAATGGATGTCAGACCTCTGTGAGGTTTTACGCAATTTTGAGGAATCGACACAGATGGTGAGCGGCGATAACGCTATTATCAGTGTAACCATCCCACTTCTGTGTCTACTGAAACGCTCACTGCTCACAATTAAAACCGACGCTTTGCATGTGGAAGAGGTGGAAATGGGGGAGGAAGAGCTTACACAAGGTTATAGCCAGAGCACCCTCACTTCGTCTTCTCAGCGACAATTGGAGGAGGCGGAGGAGGAGGAGGAGGAGGAGGAGGAAGACACGGTTGCCTCCGCTACAGAGGGTAGCCATGGAACTTTATTTCCATCTCTTCAGCGTGGGAGGGCAGAAGAGGAGGAAGAGGATGAGGAGATTGAGAGTCATCCTCCTGGTGAGGACAGCGAAATCTTGCCTGTTGGTACTCTGGCACACATGGCTGACTTTATGTTAGGCTGCCTTTCCCGTGACCCACGCGTTATACGCATTTTAGACAACACGGATTACTGGGTGTTCACCCTTCTGGACCCCCGCTACAAAGAGAATTTCTCATCTCTCATTCCTCCGGTGGAGAGGACAAGCAAAATGGTGCAATACCAGAAGGTTCTTGTCGAAAAATTGCTCCAAAATTTTCCATCTGACAACGCTGGCGGCAGAGTACGTGCTACCTTGGCCAACCGAGAAGGGGAGAAAAGGGGAGCACACAGCAGTTCCGACAAAGGCAGGGCAACACTCTCCAAGGTGTGGGACACCTTCATGATACCCCGCCAGCACCCTCACCCTGATGCGCAGCCTAGTGTCACAAGGAGGGAAAAGTTTTGGAAGATGGTGAAGGAGTACGTAGCAGACCGTGTCAGCGTCCTCAATGATCCCTCTGTGCCTTACAACTACTGGGTGTCCAAGCTGGACATGTGGTATGAACTGGCACTCTACGCCTTGGAGGTGCTGGCCTGCCCTGCCGCCAGCGTTCTGTCTGAGCGGGTATTTAGTGCTGCTGGTGGCATCATAACAGATAAGCGTATCCGCCTTTCCACCGAAAATGCTGATAGGTTGACACTTATAAAAATGAACAAGGCCTGGATTTCCCCTGACTTCTCCACTCCACTGGAGGAAAGCCCCGGGTGAACATAAAGTCACTTTAGATATGTTATTTACAATGATGGGAATATTCTGTATTCCCATTCACCCCTTCCACCCAAAAAACGGGTATATGGTTGACTCTTAATCTTCTCATCCTCCTCCTCCTCTTCCATATACCCAGTGATATAAATTTTATATAGGGCCTGCTCACCAGCGGGCCCTGTGATATAATTTTTATATAGGGCCAGCTCACCAGCGGGCCCTGTTTGACAATTTTTGTATAGGTCAGCTCACCAGCGGGCCTTCTCATATAATGTTTTATTGGGTCAGCTCTCTAGAGGGCCCTCTCATATAATGTTTTATAGCGTCAGCTCACTAGCGGGCCTTCGCATATAATGTTTAGGATGGTCAGCTCCGCAGCAGACCCTCACCCATAATGTTTTAGATGGTCGGCTCAGCAGCAGACCCTCATTCCTAATGTTTTAGATGGTCAGCTTAGCGGCATGCCCTCGCCCCTAATGTTTTAGAGGGTCACCAGCAGGCCATTAATCCTAATTTTTCAAGGGTGTGTATGATGCCCTCCTTTATGTGTAATAAAGGATGTATTGAAGTGACATTTCAGTCTAATTTTTGGCAGCCCTTTCACTTAGTGCATAGGCTTTATGAGTGTTGGACCACTACCTGAACTATTGTACCACAATGTGAATGAGGCCCTCCATTTTGTGATATACAGGTTGTATCGGAGTGCCTCAGGTCCTCCCATTGAATTAAATAGGGCTGGGGTGTTCAACAGAGCAGAAGGTAGTTCTTGGCTTCATCCACTAAGTCACTTCGTCACTTTTACTCAATGGATCAGACCCCACTGTTCCGACTATAAATTTTGGACTTAACAAGGGCAAACGGACATGTTGTAAAACCTGTGGTAGCTGCGGCCTCCGTTCCTGAATGCTGTACCTTACCCGGGCCATAACCACGTTGAACACCTGCTTTACGCTGCGCACGTTTCCCTCTTAATCATGGCCCCAGTTCCGAAAAATCGATGACATTTTTTGCAGAATTTGCAGATGATATACAAGTAAATATACTGCAAATACTGTTTGGTAACAATTTTTCGCCTAAAATCGTTTTTATCTTCCTTTTTGTGTGTTTTACGGTCAGTCTGTAAAAATGGCGTACTACGGGCGAAACATCGTTCCCAGCAGCGACGTTGGAGTCCAAGATGCATCCAGACATCCTCCCTATGCTGTCCCTGAACAATTTCTGTGGTGTTTCCAACATTTTCTGACCTTTTCCTATGAACCAGGCACCCTCCCCTCATCAGAGCAGGGGGTGCCTGGTGTAATGCTCGAGTCCACCCATTGACTTCAATGGGGCTCGGGTGCTCGGCCGAGCACTCGAGCCTCCGGGGGCGCTCGGCCAGAGCACCCGAACACCCGAGCATTGGGGTGCTCGATCATCACTATCCAGCAATACCCGATTTCACAGGCAGCCCAGGAATAAATGTAGATGTGGCCCGTTTTAACCAAGAGCAGTTTTTAATTTATTTTTGGGGGAAGACATTTTGGGGGAGATTGTAGCACAAACAAATATTTATGCAGCCCAATATATTGCAGCCAATCCCACACGCTATGTTTCCAAGCAGCAATCCTGGTACCCCACAGATGTTGCTGAATTCAAGATATTCTGGGTCCTAACTATGGCTATGGGGATAATTAAAAAAGCCAAGCATGAAATCATACTGGAGCAAAAATCCTACATGAGTTACCCCCATTTTTGGCCAAAAAATGAGCAGGAGATGCTATGAAATGCTTTTACACTTCATGCATTTCAATAATATACCCTGTGCCTCCCCAAACATCATCCCCAGTATGACAGGTTGTATAAAATTCGCCCCCTTATAACTCATTTGCAAAAAAAATTTTCTGAAAACTATACCCCCAAAAAACAAATATCTGTTGATGAGTCCTTAATGAAATATAAGGGAAGGTTGGGCTTTAAACAATATATCCCCTCCAAGTTTGGCATCAAATGTTATAAATTGTGCGACAGCGCCACAGGATACACTTATGCTTTTCGCATTTATGAGGGCAAGGACAGCCAGCTTGATCCTCCTGGTTGCTCTGAATATCTGGGAACCAACAGCAAAATTGTTTGGGATCTCATTTCCCCCCTATTAAATAAAGGATACCAATTATTTGTAGATAACTATTATACAAGCCCCCTTTTATTTAAATCACTTTTTTTTTTGACACTGTGGCCTGTGGCACTGTTAGGAGAAATTGTAAGGCGATGCCCAAACAAATGATCAACTGCAAGCTACGAAAGGGAACGTCCTTAGCTTTGTGCCAAGAGGAGCTGCTGGCAGTGAAGTTTAGAGACAAAAAGGATGTGTACATGCTGACAACTATGCATGACAAGGGAACTGTGCCAGTCTCTGTCCGTGGCACGGTCCTCAGGAAACCAGTCTGCATCAGAGACTACAATAAACACATGGGGGTGTTGATCTTTGTGATCAACTCATGCAACCTTACCTCACCATGAGAAAATCGAGGGTCAGGTATAAGAAGGTTGCTATTTTCCTGATGCAGACTGCAGTTTATAATTCCTGTATAATTTTTAAATTGGCAAGCCCCACTCAAAAAATCACTTTTTTACAATTCTAAATGCATGTCATTTTCAGTTTTTTGTATGAAGGGGCAACAGCAGTTTTACATCAGAGACCCCATTTAGGACACTTTGCATATAAAATCCTCCCAACCCCCCAAAAGAGTAACCCACAGAAATGCTCCAGGGTGTGCTACGCCAATGACAAACGGACAGAAACCACCTTCTGCTGTCCTGATTGCCCTACAAAACCTGGGCTCTGCATTGGTGACTGTTTCAAACAGTATCACTTATGTGCAATGCAGTAATTATTTGGCCACACATTCCCCCTGAAATATCCTATTTTTTTTTCTCCAAAACACATCCATCCTTAGATCTAACACTATGAAAATATAATGGGAACAACCCTGTTTTTTCCATGTCTGAAAATGGAAACGTGCATGTTCTCAACTGAACCCAGTAAATCCCCCAAACCCTGACAAACCTATGCATATGGGGTATTGCCATACTCAGAAAATGTAGTTGAATTGTGGACAATGCATTTTTACAAATCTCCAAATATGCTGTTCATGAAATCCACAGCAACACAGAAATATAGGTGCGAAAATACAGGGTTTTCTTTTTCTTACTGCAGGTTTTGGGAGGGATTGGTGGTAAAATGACAGAGAAAAAATTGCCAAAATGCACCTAGACTAAAACCCATTGTTGTATTCCTTACTAAAAAATATATTTTGGGGGTAAAATATTAATTGCAACATTGCTTAACACTCCAAATAATACAAAAGGCACCAGTTAAGCGAGCTGTAAAAATGCCACGTCTCACAATGGAATGCTCTTGTTACCAATTGGGCCCAGTAGATTTCTCAACCCCTGACAAACCTATGCATATGGGGTATTGCTGTACTCAGAAAAAGCAACTGAACATTAATCAATGCAGGTTTTTAAATGTTGACCTATCCTGTGCTTGAAATCCACATCAACATTGAACCCAAGTGTGAAAAATGCTGAATTTTTAATTTAAGTAAGGTTTTACAAGGGATTGGTGGTAAAATGACTGCGTAAAAAAATTTAAAACATGCCTAAAATGAAAGCCTGGGTTGTCTACTTTACAAAAATATACACTTTTGGGGGGAAATCTTAGAGTGGAGCACTGCTACACAGCCCCAAATGAGACTTGGCACCAGTGATGCAAACTGTGAAAATGCAAAGCGTGAAACTGGAAACGCACATGTTCCTATTTGAGCCCCGTGGCTCCCCCAAACCATGAGAAACCTATGAACATGGGGTATTGCCGTACTCAGAAGAAGGAGCTGAACACTGCACAATGCATTTTTAAAAATCGTCACCTATCCTGTGCTTGAAATCCACATCAACATTGAACCCAAGTGTGAAAAATGCTGAATTTTTAATTCAAGTAAAGTTTTACAAGGGATTGGTGGTAAAATGGCTGCATAAAAAATTTGAAAACATGCCTAAAATGAAAGCCTGGGTTGTCTACTTTACAAAAATATACACTTTTGAGGGGAAATTTTACAATGGAGCACTGTTACACAGCCCCAAAATGAAAAACGCTGATTTTTTTTTTTTTTATTAAACTTTATTAAGAGTAAGATAAGTACAGGTACATGGAAATGAAGCACATGCAAGTGCTAATTGTGAGTCTCAGATACAAAGAAAGTGGTTTGAACATAAAAATTATCACATCATGCAAGACCATGAAACAAGGGTAAGGGGAATGATAACCTCACCAATCAAGGAATTAGCTTTAGGGGGAGCCATGAAATTACAAGGTGTGGAGTATCTAAATGAGGAAGAAAAGGAGAGAAGGAGGAGTAGACAGTAAGACAATAGGACATTAAAAAAAAAAAAAAAAAAAAAGAAGAGGGTAGGTTAAGTTAGGACAGGACTCTGGAGGTCTCCCAACCACGAAGCTAAAGCCTAGGATAAAAGTGAGGAAATAAGCATGAATGAACTCATCAGGACATGAAGCAAAAAAGGAGGGCAACGCATCTAGCAACATCAAAGGTACTAGAAACTAGGGGACTACATATACTTGTCCAGTAAAGGAACGCCATACATTACCCGTCCTCACTCCCCCTCACTCAGTTTGATACCTGCCCTATAATGCAATCAAGGCTGCCAGGTGTTCAAGAAACGAGGCAGGGATATAGTCGCAATGGCGTGGCATGTCTCTATGGTGAGCAATGTATTCACCTTTGAAATCCATAAGGAACGAGAAGGCGTAGAGGTTTGTTTCCACATTAGCGGTATGGAGGCTCTAGCAGCATTGATTAAAGGGAATATGACTTGTCTAGATTTGGGTGGCAAAGTCAGATTAAGATGATCCGTGAAGGAGAAAAGAAAAAGAAGGGGATCCAGAGGAAGACTAATCCCAAAAGCACTAGAGATAGTATCACATATCAAAATCCAGAATGGGGTGATGGGATATTCCGATTTTTGTAGTCTCTCGCATAAACAAGGTTGAGTTTAAAAATTTTGCGCCATTGCGCTAAGGTCAGTGATATTCCGAGGTCAGCTTCCCACTGAAGAAGAAAATATACCTTAGAGCCTGCATCAGGAAGAGCAAGTGAAGAATAGGTAAAGGAAAGAGCCCTCAAGGCTGGAGTAGGTGTCAGTAGGTGTTTTTCGAAGGGGGTGAGAGGTCGAATTGAACTGCCTCTAGGAATCACAGAGGAGACCCAGTGGAGAAGTCTGTGTGCAGACCACCAGTTCTTCCCTTGAGAACCTTTGTCCCAATCCAGGTCAGCAAAGGACGATTGATTACGTATCTGAACGAGAGAAACTAGAGTATGTATACCTTCGTTTTTAAAAAGGAGTAACGATGGATCAGAGGAAGCCAATGGGGTATCTGGATTATTAAAAAAGGAGATCAAGGGTGACGGATAGGGAGCTAGAGAGGGAAGATGACGAGATTGTTTCCAGACGGAGAGTAGGTGACCGAGTATGATATGCGATGTGCACTCTTTGGGGATATTAGTATGAGAAGACCAGAATATCTGAATTGGATCATGAGATCCTAATGCATCTCGAACGGTCAAAGTCCATCTAGGCAAGGGGGAGCGAGTAAAATCAAATAATTTCGAGATGGCGGAGGCTCTGTAGTATGCCATAACGTCTGGTAACCCCAAGCCTCCCATAGAGACCGGGCGCGAGAGAATGGAATATCTGAGCCTGGGTTGCTTGTTGGCCCATATATATGTTGTTATAAGGGAGCCAAAGGAGAGCAAGAGAGAATTGGGAAGACGGATAGGTAGTGAAGTGAAGAGATACAAAAGCTTAGGAAGAACCATCATTTTAATGACGTTGATGCGTCCCATCCAAGAGATCTGTGGTAAAGACCATGAGCGAAGATCAGCTGAAATAGAAGTCAAAAGAGGAAGAAAATTAAGAGTTGGTAAGTCCAAAAGGTTAGACGATATCTTCACACCTAAGTAGGTGATATGGGAAGCAGCCCATGCAAAATCATATTGAAGTTTCAACAAACCAACCTGCTCAGGAGTCAGGGTGAGGTTGAGTATTTCAGATTTACTGTAATTAATCAAAGCCTGTGAATACAGGGAATATGACTCCAAGAGCCGCAATAAAGGAGTAAGTGAGACATCTGGGGTTGACAGAAAGATGAGAACATCGTCAGCGAAAGCTGCTACTTTAAAAACATTGTCTTTGACCCGGATACCTTGTACATGAGGATCTCGCCTGATATGGCAAAGAAGAGGTTCTAAGGATAAGTTAAATATGAGTGTAGATAGGGGACATCCCTGACGCGTTCCATTCCGGATGGGGAAGGAGGATGACAAGGTGCCATTGGCGAATACCCTTGCGGAAGGTGCAGAGTAGAGGCTCAAGACACCTCGTAGCATATTGCGGCCCAATCCCATCCTGTTTACCACCGCCTTGAGGTAAGTCCACCGTACTCTATCAAACGCCTTGTCGGCATCCGTGTAGATCAGGATTGCAGGTATCTTGTGTAAACGAACATAGTGAGATAAAGATAATACACTAGCCATGTTATGACAGGCCTGCCTCCCCAGGATAAAACCACACTGGTCAGGGTGTATGAGAGAAGGCATGAAAGGTTTTAAATGATTCGCAATAAGCTTAGCGAAACTTTTTAAGTCAACATTAAGAAGGGATATAGGGAGATAATTTCCACATAAGGTAGGGTCCTTACCCGGCTTGGGAAGGACTACAATATGAGCTTCTAGAGTCTGAGGGTGGAAAGGACAGCCAGATAGAATGGAATTGAAGGTTGCGGTCAAGTGAGGAACTAAGGTAGAGCTAAAGTGTCTGTAGTATGCAACCGAGAGGCCGTCTGGTCCCGGGCTCTTCCCTAAGGCCATAGATTTAATAGTCCGAAGGACTTCTTCCTCAGAGAATGGAACTTCTAAGTCAGCACTATCCTCCGGGGATAAGGAGGGGAGACCAGCAGAGTCTAAGAAGTGAGTCATATCTAATGAAGTATCCAACTCTGGAGAATCGGATTCAAGATTATATAGTGACTTATAAAAGTCAGCAAAGGCTTGAGCTATATCCAGATACCTAAAGAAATTCTGCCTAGGCGAGGATTGAAGTTTATGGACAATCGTTTTGCGTTGTCTGGTTTTAATCAACCTTGCCAAGGACTGTCCACACGACGTTGGATTGAAGGATAGCATTGAGATTGGTCCGAAGTTTCGTGAGTTCAGCTTGGGTAGAGGAGGAGAGAGATGATCTATGTTGCAATTCAAGGGACCTGACCTGGGCAATTATAGATTTAATCAGGTTACGCCTCTCCCTGTTCTTCATAGAGCCGGATTTGATAAGATGTCCCGAATCACGCTTTTGTGGGATTCGACACATCAGGGGTTTTGTTCAATAGAAAATATTCTTCTAACCTACCTCTGAGATAGTCCGAGATCTTGGGATCATTTAGTAATGTTTCATTTAATCTCCAAGAAGAGAGGTGCGAATGGCTCTCTGGAATGAGTAAGGAAGACAAAACCGGGGAGTGATCCAACCAGGAGACCGTGCTGATGTTCAACTCCTTGACGTTCTGGAGAAGAAATTGAGAGAAGAACAGATAATCCAATCTACTGAAAGAATTATGTGGAGGAGAAAAAAAAAAGAGTAGTCTCTATCAGTGGGGTGTAGAACCCTCCAGGCATCGATGAGTTGTAAATCAGACAATTTACGTCGGATGCTGCAGAGTTGAGACAGACTGATTGTAGACTTTCCAGATGAAGTATCCATGGATGGGTCGAGGGGGATGTTAAAATCGCCACCCAGTATCGTATGGCCCTCATCCTTGGCATCCAGAAGGGCCAGGACGGAGTGTAGGAAAGAAACTTGCCCAACATTAGGAGCATAGATGTTTAGAAATGTGTAAGGCTTGTCGCCCAACAACCCACGAAGAAGGAGATACCTGCCTTCCACGTCAGACACTTGTTCTAGAAGAGTCCACGGAAGGGAGGAACGAAGTAAAGTGCAGACCCCCCTCTTTTTATCACTGAAAGAAGAAAAGTAAGCATAAGGAAATTTTCTATTACTAAAAGTAGGGTAAGATGACAAAGATGGGGGGGGGAATGAAAAAAAAAAAACGCAGAATTTTTATTTACGTAAAGATTTACAAGGGATTGGTGGTAAAATGGCTGCATAAAAAATTTGAACACATACCTAAAATGAAAGCCTGGGTTGTCTACTTTACAAAGATATACACTTTTGGGGGAAATTTTACAATGGAGCACTGTTACACAGCCCCAAAATGAGACATGGCCCCAGTTATGCAAACTGTGAAAATTCAATGTTTGTTCAAATGTTGGCCTGTAGCTCCCCCAAACCATGAGAAAGCTATGCATATGGGGTATTGCCGTACTCAGAAGAAGCAACTGAACACTAATCAATGCATTTTAAAAAATCTACTCCTATCCTGTGCTTGGAATTCACATCAACATTGAAATGTAAGTGCGAAAAACACTGACTTTTTAATTTAAGCAAAGTTTTACAAGGGATTGGTGGTAAAATGGCGGCGTAAAAAATTTGAAAACATGCCTAAAATGAAATCCTGGGTTGTCTACTTTACAAAAATATACACTTTTGGGGGAAATTTTACAATGGAGCACTCTTACACAGCCCCAAAATGAGACATGGCATCAGTGATGCAAACTGTGAAAATTCAATGTTTGTTCAAAAGTTGGCCTGTAGCTCCCCCAAACCATGAGAAAGCTATGCATATGGGGTATTGCCGTACTCAGAAGAAGCAACTGAACACTAATCAATGTATTTTTAAAAATCTTCACCTATCCTGTGCTTGAAATTCACATCAACATTGAAACCTAAGTGTGAAGAACGCTGAATTTTTTACTTGCATCAAGATTTACAAAGGATTTGTGGTAAAATGACTGTGTAAAAAATTTGAAAACATACATAAAATGAAAGCCTGGGGTGTCTACTTTCCAAAAATATATGCTTTTGGGGGAAATCTTAGAGTGGAGCATTGTTACACAGCCCCAAATGAGACATGGCACCACTGATGCAAGCTGTGAAAATTCAAAGTGTGAAACTGGAAACGCGCATGTTCCAATTTGGGCCCCGTAGCTCCCCCAAACCTTGAGAAACCTATGCATATGGGGTATTGCCGTACTCAGAAGAAGGAGCTGAACACTAAACAATGCATTTTTAAAAATCTTCACCTATCTAGTGCTTGATATCAACAGTAATATTGAAATGTAAGTATGAAAACTGCCAAAAAAAAAAATTATTAACACAATTTTGGAACATATTTCTGGAAAAATAGCTACGTAAAAAAATCCAAAATTCTCCTGATAATTTACCTTATGTTGTCTACTTTTCAGAAACATGTACCTTTGTGGGACATTTTTGGGTTCTGGCACCGCCAACTAAGCTATGATACTCACATGCCAATTTTTGAAAAATTACAGGTTGGAAATAATGGTGTCAATCTTGTAATATTTACCTTGTAAATGTGAGAAAGGGATTGAAATACCAGGCATGTGGGGTATTCTCATATTCAGGAGAAGCAAATGAATATATTTAGGGGTAGTTTTTTGTAATTAACTAATAGTATACAAATCCTGACAGGAAAATGTATGCAAAATGATTTTTTTTTACATTTTTTTCCTCTTTTTTCTTTTTTAATCAAATTAAACGAAGAGGTAATCATATAATTGTGGTATCAAAAGAAAGCCTTACTTGTGCTTAAAAATCAGTATATAATTTGTGTTGGTGTATTAAAGGAATTAAAGAAAAAATATGCTTGAACAAAGACATAGTCAAAAAAGTCAAAATTGCTCTGGTCCTTAAGTGAAATCCACCTCAGATTTGCCGGTCCTTAAGGGGTTAAGTTGTCTATCATATATTATAACAGTCAGTAAAAAAATATATAATTAACAACAAAATCAATGTCTTTCCCCTGACTTTTTTCCTGTCATCCCTTTCCACAGGCAACCATACTATGACCCATCATGGCACAGAGAAATGTCCACTTGACTCTCCTGAAGCCTTGATTCCACTTCCATAAAGCTCAGACCTTGATGTTCTTATCTACTGGTGTTGATGCAATGTGAAACTTGAACTTGATAGCAACCTCAAATGAACCTTTCACATATTAACAGAATAATGCAGTATATGTGTATGTATCCTGTACAGTAATAGGGTTTTTTGGGGTGCCACTTTTTTAAAAATGCATCTTTCTGAAGAATAGGCCAAAATCTTTTGAATATATAATGCATTTCTTTGTGTGCACAATTACATTTAGTGACATAAGCTGTTCTAAAGTGGTTTGATTGTAACAAAAATGTATTGTACCTGAGGTAGCTCTTGGCATCTACCTTCTTATAATGGGTGATAGTGTCAGTTCCACCAATGATACCTGCAGATAGCATAAGATCCAAAAACACAATGCTATGTCTATCATGTGTACACGGAACTTAATCCCCCATTTGTTATTATTCAAGTGTTCAACAATCTGTGGTATATCTGAGGTGTCACCCTCCTATATAATCAAAAGATCATCAATAAACCTTTTATAGAAGACAAGGTTCATCCCAAAGTTATGCCCTTGCAAAAAAATGAAAAAACTCAAAAAAAAAATATATAAATAACTTAGGGAGAACATTGTCCACATTGTGGCTCCCTTTACTTGAAGATAAAAATGATCTTGAAATTGAAAATAATTGTGTTTTAAAAGGTGATCCACTTCTTCTAACAAAAACCTTCTCTGTCAAGGTGGCGTTAATTCATCACGTCTTAAAAAAATTCCACTGCCTCCAACCCCCCTTCATGGGATATATTGGAGTACAGACTACTATGTCCAATATAACCCAGCTGCATTGGTTCAACCAAAAAAATTATTGTAATAGTTGGATCAAATGGGTGGAATCCTGCAAATAAGAATCCAATCCAACCACCAAACACTGAAGATGGAAGTCGACTGGCTGGGACAGAGTGGATGTGAGAAAGTTTATACCCGAGATGATGGTTCACCCCGGCAGGTGGGAGAGAATCTTGTGGATTTTGGGAGATGGTAAAACACTGCTGGGAGAGGTTCGTCCACCAACATAAAGTCTCTCTCCTCCCACGAAAGCACCCAGTCAACAAATTCTTGACCTACAAGATCCTCAAGTATAGATTCAAAGTAGGATGTGGGGTTAAAAGTAAGAGGTCTGTAATAAGAGGTGTGCCCCAGAATCCGCATAGCCTCCTTGATGTAATCTGACCTATTCTGTACAACCACCCCTCTGCCTTTTGTTGAGGTTTGTGGCTTTGGGTGCATTAATTTGGCACAAAAGGGTTTCACAATAACAGCTGTGTTACAATTAACACCCTAAAAGCCAACCCATTAATTTTAAGAATTTTGGCAGAATTATATCCTAACAGTTAACCCCCAATTTGACAATCACTCAGACACCGGTAAAGATAATAATGTTTAATAAAACAATGTTATAATATATAACAAAATCAACATAAACATATTCTAGCTAAACATTTGTAATATTAACTAGATAATTATCTTTAGTACTAAAAAGGTACATGTTATATGATAACTAGTAAAAAGCCTAGCATGGATGTGCCTGAGTGAAGTTTTAAACTAAAGTATAAAAAAAAATATGAAGAATTTGATACAGAGTTATACTTAGCATCCCAGGTAATCTTTGTCAATAATGATGAGCTACTCTTAAATCTGCACCTCTTGGTAGATCAAATCTGATTCCTGATGTTTCTGCAGAAAGCTCCAGGGCCTACATACCACATGGCAGCCTGCCTGGATTTTGTTGTGCCCCAGACAAGCTGATTCCTGACTGATCACATCCTCCTCCACAATCAATCACTCAATACTCCACCGCAGAGCCCCTCCTAGATTCACACCTTCCAGCACGTTCCCAGCCCCCCAGGCCTGCAACTGGATAACCTTGCTATGGAAATGCTGACTCTGAAGACCTGTTAGACTAAATTCCTTTGTTGGAAATCAACCCTTCCAGTGCTGACAACTGGCATTTGTGGTGAAACTAAAAGGTCTATAACTTAGTGAATTATAGTTGTAAAAGCACAAATATAACGTCAAAATGTTACTCATTTTTCATGTCCATAACATTCCACCTCTTGTTATTACACCATAAATACTGAAGTTATGTCCATATTCTCTATCTTGCTAAACATATACCATGCACATATAGTGAAACACAAAGAAATACTTAATATAGTAATCAATATTCCATGTACAGTAGTATTTCTCCAAGCTTCCCATCCACCCCAAGTAATTTGATGTCTGGTGTTTCATGAAGCTTGTTTTATTGCTGCAGCCAGGCTGGATAAATTCTCCTTCACTGATGGGAATTTAGTTGTCGAAGGGAGTGTACATCTCATCTAGATTTAATGTGTTAGACATCTATGGAATCAGTTGGGGCTATGCGGTCACTGTCTACTGGAAGGAGAATAGACAGGTTAACCCTTTGAGTGCCAGATAGGTACGCAACACATTGCTTTGCAATGCGTTGTGTACCCCTCTGGCACTCATAGGGTTAAGAATCATCATTTAATAATACAGTTTTAGCATTACCATGACTAGCTGGAATAACCTCTTCCTTCTACTGCATTAGACTTTGGTAATACCCATGCTTTGGACCCTACTTATATTTTGTGGGATACCCTGATTGCCACCTCTCCTAGAACAGTATCAGCAGTCAAATCTGATTCCTGATGTTTCTGCAGAAAGCTCCAGGGCCTACAAATCACATAGCAGCCTGCCTGGATTTTGTTGTGCCCCAGACAGGCTGATTACTGACTGATCACATCCTCCTCCACAATCAATCACAAAATACTCCACTGCAGAATGCCTCCAAATCTCCCTGACAGTCTGTTCTAAAAAGGTACAAGCCCCTCCTAGATTTACACCTTCCAGCACATTCCCAGCCCCCCGGCTTGCTATGGCAATGCTGGCTCTGAAGACCTACTAGAGTAAATTCCTGTGTTTGAAATCAACCCTTTCAGTGCTGAAAACTGGCATTTGTGGTGAAACTAAAAGGTCTATAACTTAGTGAATTATGGTTGTAAAAGCACAAATATAACGTCAAAATGTTATTCATTTTTCATGTCCATAGCACTTTGTCGGCAGTTCTGATTATAATTTCTGTATTGTTTTTGAGTGAAGTGATGGCCCCCTTTTCTGATTGAGTGAGATTAGATTGAATCCTGAAATTTTGAGCATCAGTCAAATCTCTCATCTTCCAATACCATTTTATAGTTAGTGTTGATAAAGGGTGCCCTGCTTTCAATTGGATTGAACTTAGACTGTGGATGGAATGGAGACTCCACTGCTCCATCCACAATATGTCTCTCCAATCTTTCAGTTTCAGTTTCCACATTTTGTACTGTAATACACAAATATTTGATGTTCCACATCCCCTCATTTTAGACTGAATAAAGTGTCTTTGTAATGTTAGATTTCTGGTGAACCTATCTAGGCCCAGTAGAGACCTAGTAGAGAAAGCTTTCATGTGCTGGGGAACATTTTTTCTTCCCTCTGATTTCAATGCAATAAGCTATGAAAAAGAAAATTGGCAAAATGGCACTTTTTGCAGGAAATTATTCGCCAAGTGGGAAGTGTCATTTTTCGCCGATTTTGGTTTGAGGCTAAAGTTTTCGCCCATCCCTACCTACAACATTCACTTCCAGGTTGATGTTTACCATCTTGAAGTGCAGTGTCTGAACAACTGGTTGAGAAATATCTGCTTGAGACTGTATCAAAGCACTTGACTGGTAAGAGATGTGAATCTTATTTTGTAACCTTCTTTGATTACTCATAAGACCAAAGGATCTGAAGTAATGCTTTCCCACTGAGGAAGAAAGTGCTGCAGGAATGCCAGAGGAAACTTAGGACTGGTGCCAGAACTGAAAGGTACTCTGGTCATCCCGTGGGGTTGTTTTAGAGAACTGGTTCCTTTACTTCAAAAGGGCTGGCATGCAAGCTTATTACCTCTTAAGCCTCTCATAAAGCTCCTGTAGGGGCAAAAAAGAAAAGGTTTTGGGATATTAGACTATTTTTTTTACAGAGTAGGAATTAGAGAATTAAGGGCTTGATCCAAATGTTAGAGTTAAAACCAACGTGAAGAAAAAAACTGCCTTCGCGAGTTAACCAAGACTGGGTAATGTTAGATTCAAATCTTCCTTACCCAGAAAGGCTAACGAGCGACGACCAACAAAATATACGTTCACCTTAAACCTGCGTTGCATAGAAAATCTTACCTAAAAGCACACAATAAAAAGGTTACCTAGCACCAGAGCCAATCACAGCACCCCAAAGTATCACGTTCAGTCAGATTTCTGGATGTAAATGTTGCAATTTAACTCCTGTTGTGTTTTCCTCTATGGTGGTTTTCTACTCTGTGTTGTGTGCTAAAAAAGTAGGTGCTAGATTTTAGTCAGAAAATGTTGCAGTTGAACTCCTGTTTTGTTGCAATTTAACTCCTGTTTTGTTTTCCTCTACGGTGGTTTTTACACTGAGTTTTGTAGTGTACTGCTGAAAAAAATGGGTGTTAGATTTCTAGAGGAAAATGTTGCAGTTTAACTCACGTAATCCCTAACTCCAAAATTTGAATGGCTCTGGGGTTAGCTTTTACATTGTCCTCAATGGGAGATATTTTGATCTTTTGGCAACTAGCATCGTGTTTTCAAAACTGCCGTTATTTTGTACTTGTGAGAACATTTGCATCGCATACTTGACTTAAAAAACCACAGTCGCCAGTTTTTTCTGCTGACACCAACATTTGGATTAAGCCCTAAATTCTTTATCAAAGAGAAATATTTGGAAGAGAAATCACAGGAGCCTGGCTCTAAACACACTTTTAGGGCTTGATCCAATTCCCACCAGTAAAACTGTTGATAGGGCAAAAATGGATACCGAACAGTACATACACCATGTTACTGTAGGAATCCAATTGCCCTACCAACAGGAACCGTTATGAGTATTGGGAGTCTGGGACACAGAACCTAACTTGTGGTGCATCGTTGGTCATGGTTTTTTAGTCACATAACTAATGCTAAATAGCATGAGAAATGGAAGATCAAAGGAAGCCAGCACTCTGTGTTAGACACACTTTCAAACTGAGCATGAGTTGCAAGCGCAGTCACCCACCCAAACATTAACACTCCCCTTGGCCCTACTACCCCTAACATTAAAAATAAATTGGACCCATACTAGCCCTAACATTATCCTATAACCCATAGTTACAACACCTACCTGTCATCCTGATGGCCAGAGGGGTCTTCTTTACCCTGCTTTGTTTCTTCAATTCTTCCTCTGTAAGTGTCTATCTTCTTCTTCACTCCTTTTCTTCATATGTCACCCACTTCATCTGTTATCTTTCTGTCACCTCTGTATTCATGTTCTTCTTTAATCTTCTTCTTTAACCTTAGTGTTGAACTTGAAGAAAAAAAGTTATTAAAAGAAAATCTGACATTAAACATACAATGCTGCCGGTGGCAGCAGGAAGCAACAGCAACAATCCCCTTTCCTTGTACCTTTGAGGCCACTGCCCAATGTGAACTGTGGGAAATTTGAACAAGGATTGCCTTTTATATGGCTAGTCCCTGATAAAATAGCCCCCATGCTCCCGTTGGCTGGGATATTGGCTTACGCAGGGCATGGAATGTGCCGTGCAGTGTCCCGAAAGGCACAAGAAGGGGGGATTGTTGCTATTGTTTCCAGCCACCACAGCAGCAGCAGCAGCGTATGTTTAATATTAGATATATTTTTTTAATAACTTTTTTTAAGGCTCCAAACGAAGGTTAAAGAAGATGAATGAAGAGGAGCACAGATGAAGAAAGAAAGAAAAAGAAGATGGAAGCTTAAAGAAGAAGAACTGTAGAAGAAGATCTGGGAGCAGAAGACCCCGCTGGATGTCAGGATTACTGGTAAGTGTTGATTTTATTTGTTGGTGTTATTTTTTTGACTTTTTAATGCTTTGAGTGGCATTGGGGTATGCAGTGCTGTATAATGTGTTGCATACCCTACTGGTACTCAAAGACTTATTTATTACATTTTCTTTTCATTCACATGCATTTATTAAACCTTTTCAGTATCAAAGGGGTTCACAACACATTGTTTAACACTGCATTGTGTACCCCTCTGGTGCAAATTTAGAGCCCAACGTGCATTGTGTCTGTTCAGCAGTGTTACATCATAGGTAATTGCATATCTTACTGTGACCTCTGCATGGAGGGTAGCAGTGTTCCTCCATGCATCTCCTTGCCACCTCCCCAGGTACCTTTTTGTCATCCTGTACTCCACGAGCTGCCTCCTATGGATGGTCAGGTCTGTAACCCTGGTCTGGCTACCTGTGGAATGGGATGTTGCCCAATGTGTCCTGCAGGGTGTTGTGTTTCTTTCACAGCTGGTGGTGAGGTGTGCTCAGGGGCAGGTGTCAGGGGGCCAGCATGTAGAGGTATTGGAGATGCCCGTGCCCCCAACACATCTATGGACTCTGTACTAACAACAGATTTCTGGTCATCTGGTTGAATATGTGGTTGGGGTGTGAAGTCCTCCTGTTGCTGAGGGTGGTGTGGTTCTCTCATCAGTCCCAAGTGTTTATAGTCCAGTGGCCATGGGTACTAACTGGCCACTGAGAACTTAATCAAACCCAGCTGGGTGTGTGGCCATGTGTGTGCTCTGGCTGCATCCACATGTTTAGCTGTCATCTTGCAGTGGGGCCATATGCTCTATAATGTGGAGTTGTCACCTTACTGGGCATCCAGTGCCTTCCTGGTGGTGCTAGTGGTGGTGGTTGGGCCATCCAAAATTGGCCTGTGGTGGACAGAGGCATACAACTCCCAGGAGGCATCCAGTTGATGTATCGCATACAAATATATAGTCAACAAAGTTAGGTCTTTTGAGGGTGGGAATAATACAATGCACTATATTAAACAATACATTAATTGTAATCCTATATAATAATTCGCTAAGTTGTGTGTAACGCCGGACATGCGCAGAAGACACTGCTTCGCGTGCGTCAGTCATGCACAGTACAGACTGCCCGCGCCGCGGCTGATACAGAGCTGGGCGCTACGAAGGAGCGTCCAGCTCTGTATCAGCAGCGGCGCGGGCAGTCTCTACTGCGCGTGACTGTCCCGCGACCGGCTGCCAGAGGCACTGTGGCCCGTGTAACGGGCTGTTCAACTAGTACTCAATATAGCATTATTTGTAAGTGCAACAAAAGATACAATAGGGAGAATTAAAAGAAGGTTAGAAAGACAGATTTCTTGATACAGAAGAGCGATACTTGAAGGGGATGTAAAATAACCACTTGCCAGACATGATGTGGAGGAACATAATAAAAATATGGATGGTACAATATCGATATATGTATGTATGTATGTATGTATCTTTATTTATATAGTGCCATGTATAGTGCCATACATGTACACAGCGCTTAACAAAATTTGAAATAATTTAATAGAAAACTACAGAACCTTTAGTGAAAGATTTAGTGAAAGATTTGAAAAATTGTGTCAGAGAGAATTGTATTGGATCTATTCTTGTAACATTTTGTATCCCAATGGTCATAATGAAAAATTAAATGTTCACACTTTCATTTAATAATAGTAATTAATTATTATTGTTATGCTTATTATTCACACTTATTTCCACCTACACATACACAAATCACAATATTTTAATTTTTATTTCCTTTTCTTTTTATTTTTTTCTATTTAATTTCTTTTTATCTAATTTTTATATTTATAAAATGTTTCTATTGGGTTTCTTACTGTATCATAGTATTAAAACGAAATAATATGGTGTTTATCGAAGCACAGAGCCGGAAGTTTGAGATCCTGGTTACATTTAACCCCTATGTTTTATGTTCTATATGTATACAAATATAAAGAATTTTCATATGAAGTATATTTCTGCATTATAAAAACATACAGATTTTTTAAGTAAACTTTGGGATTATATATTGTGTTTTTTTATTTGGCAAAAGGTGATACATTGTAGATAAATAGGTCTTATTATAGGGAACTAAGGGTTCCACTGGAAGGCTGAAAAGGAGGCCTGATTTAAAAGAAGGCCAAAACATTTTGTAGCCATCCCTGATGAAGAATAACAGTACGAAACATGGAGGAGACTAGCGTTTTATTTAATATTTTTTGGAGTATATCTTTAGCTCACAGCTCACTGACTCACCCAAAGTCGGGAGGCAACATTATTTCTACAGCAAAGATAATAAGAACACCGGCAAAAGGATATCTTACTCTGCCTACATTGAGAGTTAAGAAACAGGAGAGGCCAGAAGTTACACTACGAATCATTCACCGGTACCTGGTTCGGTTTACTAAGCCCAGGTGAAGAAAAAGGTCAATAGACTCTGAACTCAGCTCGCAATATATATATATATATATATATATATATATATATATATATATATATTTCTACCTATATTTTTATTGCATGCGATATCACATTATATTTTTTATTATGGTACCATAATTCATATATCAGACTGCGATATTAGGTTTTACCCCATATTGCTATTATGTACGCTTTTTATAAGTAATTACAATTATTTACTATTGAGACACTAAGGTGCTCTCCCTTATTCATTATATATATATATATATATATATATATATATATATATATATATATATATATATATACTATCAATGTGGGACGGTGTTGCCCGTCAGGATATATAGGGAATTAATGCACACACATGGATGCAAGACAAACACACACAGAGACACACACGCAAATGCACACGCATGCGTCGAGATGCATAAAGAGCGACACAGTCATACACACATACATGCAGTGCACAACATGCAGACACACAGAGTGTGATACAGACATGCAGCACACACAGTGAGGAACACACAGGCACACACAGATACACACACACAGAAGTGAGTCATTAGGGGGTGACGTATGTGTCATTGTAATGGGTTTGTGTTTGTACTTATGCCTCCACTGTGGCATTCATTCATATAGTTGAAATGCATGTGGTAATTGCACATACTATGGTGGAAGGTGGATCGTCCTGGCTCCCGGGGTGTGAGTGAGTGTGAGTGAGTGTGTGTGAGTGGCATTCATTTATGTAGTTGAAATGCATGTGGTAATTGCACATACTATGGTAGAAGGTGGATCGTGCTGGCTCCCGGGGTGTGCGTGAGTGAGTGTGAGTGAGTGCGTGTGAGTGCGAGAGTGAGTGATTGCATGTGAGTGATTGCGTGAGTCTGTTATTGAGTGTGTGTGAGTGTGTGAGTGTGAGTGAGAGGGTGTATGAGAGTGAGAAAGTGTGAGTGAGAGTGACAGTGTAAGTGTGTGTGATTGAGTGTGTGTGAGTGAGAGTGTGTGAGTGAGAGAGTGTGTAAGTGAGTGTGTGAGTGAGTGTGTGAGTGTGAGTGAGAGTGTGAATAAGAGAGTGTGAGTGTGTTTGATTGAGTATGTGTTCAATGTGTGTTTGTTTTCTGAGGAGACATAAATTATGTTCTGTGTGGGAGGTACCATAAATTATGCAATGAGGCTAATTCTTTTTTATATATACTAGCAATGTGGGACGGCGTTGCCCGTCAGGATATATAGGGAATTAATGCACACACACATGGATGCAAGATAAACACACACAGAGACACACACGCAAATGTACACGCATTCACTTAGATGCATAAAGGTCGACACAGTCATACATACATACATACATACATACATGCAATGCACAACATGCAGACACATAGAGTGTGATACAGACATGCAACACACACAGTGAGGAACACACAGGCACACACAGAGACACACATGCACACACAGAAGTGAGTCATAAGGGGGTGACTTATGTGTCATTGTTATGAGTTTGTATAGTTGAAATGCATGTGTTAATTGCACATACTGTGGTGGAAGGTGGATCGTGCTGGCTCCCGGGGTGTGAGTGAGTGTGTGTGAGTGAGTGGCATTCATTCATGTAGTTGAAATGCATGTGGGAATTGCAAATACTATGGTAGAAGGTAGATCGTGCTGGCTCCTGGGGTGTGAGTGAGACTATGGTGGAAGGTGGATCGTGCTGGCTCCCCGGGGTGTGAGTACGAGAGTGAGTGAGTGTGTGAGTGTGTGATTGAGTGAGAGTGTGTGAGTGTGTATCAGTGTGAGGGTGTATGAGTGTGAGTGAGAGAGTGTGAGGGAGAGAGTGTGAGTGAGAGAGTGTGAGGGAGACAGTGTGAGTGAGAGAGTGTGTGAGTGTGATTGAGTGAGAGTGTGAGTGAGAGAGTGTGAGTGTGTGAGAGAGTGTGAGTGTGTGGGATTGAGTGTGTTGGATTGAGTGTGTGATTGAGTGTGTAAGTGTGAGAATGTGAGTGTGAATTATTGTGTGTATGATTGAGTGTGTGTGTGATTGAGTGTGTATGACTGAGTGTGTGTGAAAGTGTGAGTGTGTCATTGAGTGTGTTTGATTGTGTGTTTTTTGTCTGATGTGTTTGTGTCTGTGGTGTAGGAGCGAGTGCCAGCCATTTTGTTTTTTCAGTTACTTAGTGGTGGGCGGGCTGGATAGTGGGGCAGGCCAACTCCCTGCATGATTTAAATTACTCCCCCATTGAATCACCCAATGGGAGCAGTAACTCCTCCTTACTTAACCCTTTGAGTGCCAGAGGGGTATGCAATGCATTGCTTTGCAATGCATTGTGTACCCCAGGGGTGTCGCTAGGGGTGGGCTAAGGAGGCTGAAGCCCCAAGTGTGTCAGTGGGCAGCCCCGAATGTCAGACAATCAGCAGACTCACTCCTCCTGCTGTTTATCCTGAGGCTGGCTGGCTGGCTGGCTGCTGCCCAGCAACTTGTGGGCATATATAGCTTGGAACAGCAGGCTGCTGCCTTACTCTGTTCTCAGCTTCAGCCCACAGCCATCCGCTCCACACTGGCTCTTCTAGCACTTCCTCGTGCTTTGCGATGAGGTCATCAACATGCACCTGAAGTACCAGAGGAGGCAGTGTGGAGCCCATGGCTCTACACTGAAACAGAAAGCAGAATGGGGCAAAGCAGAAGAGAAGGTACAAGGCACAGTATAGATGGGGGAAATATATGGCTACCAGTGGCAGGTAAACAAGGCTGGTGGGTGTCACATTGTATTTGTGGAGAATTTGTGGGCTGGCTACCAGAGGGCAGGGGAACAAGGCTGGTGGGGTCACACAGTTTATGTAGGGAATCAGTGGCTACCAGTGGGTATTGGAATAAGGATAGTGGTGGTCATATAGTGTATGTGTAGAATCTGTGGCTTTCAGTGGGCAGGATAATAAGGCTGGTGGGGCCCACAGTGTATGTGGGGAATCAGTAGCTACCAGTGAACAGGGTAATAAGGCTGGGGGAGATCACATAGTGTATGTAAGGAATAGGTGGCTACCAGTGGGCAGGAGAGCAAGGCTAGGGGGGTTATATAGTGTATGTAGAGAATCTGTGGCTACCAGTGGTTAGGAGAATAAGGTTGTTGGGGGGTCACATAATTTATGTATGGAATCTGTGGCTATCAGTGGGCAGGGGTAAAATGCAGTTGGAAATCACATAGTGTATGTGAGGAAGTGTGGATACCAGTGGGCAGGGGGGGCACAAGCAGTGTATGTGGGGAATCTGTGGCTTCCAGTGGGCAGGAGAACAAGGTTGGTGGGGATGCACAATGTATGAGGGGAATCTGTGGTGACCAGTAGGCATTTGTAGAAGGCTGGTGTGGTAACACAGTGTATTTGGGGAATCTGGGCAGAGAAACATGACTGTGGCTACCAGTGGCCAGTGGAACAAGGCTGTGGTGTCATAAAGTTTATGTGCGTTGTTCTGTGACTACCAGCGGACAATGGTAAAATGCCGGCAATGAGACAGTGTATGATTGGCTACAGGTAACCAGTGGAACAATGATGGGGTATCACACAGTGTATGTATGGTTCTATGGATACCAGTTGCCAGTAGAAGAAGACTGAGATATCAGTTCATGTGTGGGCCTAGTGCTACCAGTGGCAAACCACTGGAGTATCAGACAGTAGATGTGTGGCTAATAGGGGCTAGAAGTGCAAGGTTATCAGGCAGTGTATGAGGTGTTCTATGGCTACCAGTGGGCAATGGAACAATGCTGGGTATAAGCATACCTCCCAAGTGTCCCTCTTCGATCCCCAAATCCCTCTGTCCCTCTTTCATACCCTGGTGTCCCTCTTTTTAGGACATCAGACTATGTGGTGGGTATATAAAAGTATCACATTGCTCCACAGTAATAAAACTCACATTAAGGTTTGTTTAAACATCATTATATTTGTTTATACATTATCTGTGTAAATAAAATACTTTGGTGTTGCTCTTGATAATTTATTCAGTTACATCAGTGGCTCATATGTATTAACCCCTTAGTGACGACTGCACGCGGCCGTCACTTAACGCCCGTCTAACATTTTTTTTTTTTTTTTTAAAACAATCCGGAGTCCCCGAACGGCGCGCAGCCGCGCGGGGAGCCAGATTTCCGGGACGTACGTGTACGTCCTCTGTCACTAAGTGACAGCCACACAGGACGTACATGTACGTCCTGTGTCACGAAGGGGTTAAAGCAACCTGGTTTTATTTTGGAGTAAACCAACTGCACAATAGGGGACAAATAAAAGTTCTTAAAATCCACTGCACTTGAATAGAGCTTTTAACCTCTTGAATGCTAGAGAGGTCTCCAGTGCATTGCTTTGCAATGTATTGAAGACCGCTCTAGCATTTAAGGAGTTAAAACCCCTATTTAATGTGACAGGAATTTTGATTTGTTCCCTGTGGTACAGTTTGTTTACACCACAATAACTTCAGTTAGTTAGAACAAAAAACAATGGCAAGAGTTGAACATAAAATGGCTTACTTCTTAACTCTTTGCATTGCATTATATAGATAGTAAAATAAACATATATGTTGTGTAAGGATAACTCACTCCACACTATAGCATTATCATCACTACCACTGGTGGCAGGCACTCTGTTAAATTTTTCTGTGGGTTCTAGCCCCAGATCATTTTGGAACCTAGAAACGCCCCTGGTGTAGCCCTCTGGCACTCAAAGGGTTAAGTTGAGGTAACATAGCAATATAACACACGGTGGCTCTTCAGTTGAGGCAGCATAGCAATATGTTGAGGGAACAAACAGAAAGTGGTGTTTGAGGCTTGCCCTCTGTAACATACAGCAAAGCATCTCTCTCCCTTTAAGGAGAAAGGGCGGGAATCAGGAAGCAGGAAGTGGAGGAGTGACAGTTGAGACAGTTAGGGGCTAGATTTAAAGGCAGCCGTTAAACCAGCCGCTAAGTGAAAAAGGCACATCGCTCGCAAATAAAACATGAGTTACGGCAGATTCAATAGGTACTCTACGAGAATAGCTATTGAGCGTAGGCACACACAAAACACGGAACACAAAAGCCGTTGTCGCTCATGTTAATGCACAACGGGCAGCCAAATCACAAGATAACATCGCTCAAAGCAACATGTAACATAACGGCTGCCATTGTCTAGCAACCATGATTGATGCAAAAACAAATTCAAACACACAGCCAATCACAAAGCCCCAATGTATCAAAAAACTTCAAATACACCTATATATACCAAAAAATGACCGTCACACACTGTCTGTTATCGAGTTCTTCAGAGCCAGATCTCAGGACCCAGGAGCGGAGGATAGTGATTAGAGAGAGGGAGACAGGAGTGTTCATTGGAGGTAGAAGGAGATTTTGGAGTTTAGAGTTTGGAGAGAGGTGCACATACTATACACATATCACACTTTTGCACATATTACATACACACATACAAACACAAACACATACACATACATACACATAGTACTTTTATTTTATAACAACACCTTACACATTTTACTTTTTATTTTGACAGTGTGAATCTGTGAGTGAAAGTGTGTGACAGAGAGTGAGTGGATCGAGTGTGTCTGTGAGGGCCTGTGGGAGTGCCTGGGTGTGAGTGGGTGAATGATGGCTAGGAGAGGAGGACAGGAGAGAGGGATGGGGAGAGTAGTAGAGGAGGAGGAAGGTCAGGAGGGTATCCCTCAGCAGAGCAGGGGTGGAAGAGGGAGATCCGCAGGGTGGAGGGGGACCCGGTCCACAAGAGCAGGCACACGCAGGACAGGGACAGAACCTGCAGTGGGACAAGCGGTAGTTGCTGGGGAGCAACACACACAGTCAGGGTCAGACCAGGCAGGAGGTGAAGAGGGCAGAATCAGGGACCCCAAATACACAGAGGAGGAGAATACGGCTCTCGTGGAATCTGTCTTGGAGAGGCAGAGTGTTCTCCACCCTACGGCGAAGGTCCCTGGCCTGTCAGCGAGGAGGAAGGCAGCCTGGAACCAGATCTGCAGCCGGGTCAACGCGGTGGCTCCATGCAGGCGGGACGTGGAGTCCATCAAAAAGAATGGGGCGACTGCCGGAGGGTGGTCAAAAACAAGATGACCGAGCTCGCCAAGCACTCCTGAGGCACTGGAGGTGGACCAGCCGTCCCTATCACCTTCTGCGGCTGGGAGGAGATGGTGCGGCAGACCATGTCCCCGACCCTGATCGAGGGGGTCGTTGGAGGAACTGACATTGGGGATGAGAGGAGCCTCCACATTACCGGTAAGTGCAACACTACAGAACAACACACTACAGCAACCAACACCAGCTGCACACACAGTCACACCTCAACACATGTCCATCACTCAGCCATACAACTGCACCAACACAGCACCCTGAGGGTTAAAAAAAGGACACAACACCAGGACAAATGTCAAGGTCCAACTTGGGACAAACCTGTCAAAGTCCTACTTCAACCCTCCTGTCGCTGTGCTCATCACACACAATACACAAACCGTTATGTTCAAAATGTCGTCTGTCATAGATCATCACTGTTCACACACAGTGTCACTCATGTCCCCACAGGGAAGTCAGCACCTAACCCCTTGAGTGCTACAGGGATCATCAATGCATCGATTAACAATGCGTTGGCAACCCCTCTGGGACTCAAAGGGTTAACCAGACAACAAACAAGTCAATAGGCCAACGATCACATGCTACACAGGGGAAATTCACTAAGCAGTGACAAAGAGATGGTGGACACAAAGTAACCCTCACACACCTTCACTTCACCAATACCAGTGTTAGTCCATGGAGAATATGCAAAAACAAGAATCAAGTTTATAAGGTCACATTGTACAGACTCCATGGAAAACACTGGAAATGGGGAAAGGGGAAAGTCACCATCATGTTCACATCATCAGTTCAACATCATCGCTTACTGAATCACAAAAAGTGGGCATCAGGTCACTCATCACAATGTCCCAGAGAATAAATGCTTGTATGTGCAACACACAGGCCGAAAACTATTCCACAGAATTAAAGGTGGAAAAAGTAGGCATTGGTGTTGTGGCTGCAATCATTTACTCTAACTTGAAATGACATATCAAATATCTGATTCCCACATGGATCCACAGGGGTGCTGATGCCATGGATGGATGGTACACCAGCCGCTCTTTGCAGGATACACATGGGAAACAAATAGCAAACATCATTGTACCTTGGTCATCAACAGGCCATGACTGATGGATATCTAGGATTGAGTACGGTTGCCTCACACAGAAGGATGGATGGGCTAATACACAGAGAAAAAACCAGCCTCAATCAAAGATATCCCTCACTACTGGCTGGATGGTTGCCCTTAGGATTCAAATGTTACTAAATATGTTCCAAAACGATGTGAACACAGGGATCAGTTCACTGGATGTGATTGCCTTACTGGCCAGATATGTGCACCCATCACAAATCAACCTACATTGCTACCATCCAAATACACATACATAGTATATCACACTCTACGTAGATGGGATATACGAGGTATGTTCATATCCATCATATCAATCCAATGTATTGTTGGATGGGTGCACATATATAGCCAGTAAGGCAATCACACCTACTGAACTGCTCTCTGACTTCACATCTTGGAAGGATATTACTGTATCCATATGAAGGGTACATATCCACATACATATATGACCATTTCTACTTGTGTGTGACTGTAATTGGATAGCAATGGGTAATGTCATCATGATGTCATATCATTGCCATCGTTTAAAGATGTGTCTCGATCTAAGTCCCATCCCTCCAACACTCATGGTTATACAGATATTGCTCTATGTGACAGGTGGAGATATCTGTCATTTGACCACACGGAGGCTCTTCAGCAGAGCCAAAGTCGCAACATTTCGAGACAAATATCTCTTTGGAATGGTCCACAGAGTGTGCTTGCAAACCATGCACACTCTGTACACCATTCCAATTAAGTATTGTTCTCTAAATGGGGTGATTTGGGCTCTGATTCAAAAGGTATCACAGCTCAGGCATGGATATGTCAGGGGCAATATCCCAGTGGCCTGAAATTGTACAGCGGTGCTGTTACTACACTATCATATGGACAGCTCTGGTACAGGGACCAGATATCTACATGGGAGGGTGTTGCAACAGCCCCACTGTACTATTTCGGGCCACTGTGATATTGTTTCTCAAAATGAAACCTTCACCCGTAATAACTCAAACAACACCTTTCAGCAGTGGGAGTACCTTTGTTTACCCAGGGGGATTAACCCAAACACATATATATTTTGTCACCACATATCAGAGTATAACTGTCTCCACAACCATATTGCTAAGGTCACTAATCACAACATCTTATTTCTCCACACAGCTTATGTCCCTCAAGCCCAGCGGAAGACAGTGGAGGAGGCAATGTCACCCCCCAGTGAGGAGTACACAGAGGAGGGGACCAGCTGGTGGTCACCGTACCCACCATCACCATACCTCCAACACAGGCTGCACCACCACCTACTGCACCCCTTCAAGCTGGACCACCACCTTCTTCACCATTACAAGCTGGACCACCACAGGCTGCACCCTTACAAGCTGGACCACCACAGGCTGCACCCCTTCAAACTGCACCTCCCCAGTACAGTGGCTGGATGCCACAGGATGAGAGGTGGACCTATCCAGCCACCTCCACCAGCTACTACCCTCCATCAGCAGCACCACCACCGCCAGGGAGGCAATGGCTGCCAGGGACTGCGGCCACCACCCAATATGGGCCATATGCCTCCCACATCAACCCAGCCTCCTGGATGGCTCCACAGCATGCCCCAAGGTATGATCCCAGGTGGGATCCCAGCACCTATCAATGTCCACTATATGACCCTTGGCCACTGGACTACCCACACCTGGGCCTGATAGGTGAGCCCTGGCGCCCCCTACCCAGGGACATATTCACACCTCCACCAGCACACACATCATTGGGCAGCTTGGGATCACTTGATGTGGTGGGCATATGCCCATCATCTGCACCAGCCACTCCAACAGCTGTCACAGCAGCCACAGCACCTCCAGCAGCAGCAGAGGAAACAGCAGCTCCAGCAGCAGCAGAGGAAACAGCACCCTCAGCAGCATCAGTGGAAAGAGCACCCTCGGCAGCAGCAGAGGAAACAGCACCCTTGGCAGCAGAGGAAACAGCACCCTCGGCATCAGAGGAAACAGCACCCTCAGCAGCAGAGGAAACAGCACCCTCAGCAGCAGAGGAAACAGCACCCTCGGCAGCAGAGGAAACAGCAGCACCAGTGACACTGGGCACATCCACCTCAAGCACTGCACGCCTCACAGGGATGGAGGCGGAGTGTATGGCCCTTCAGAGGAGACTACTCCGGTCGAGCAGGAGTACTGACAGCAACATCACAAGGAGCAGGAGGCAATACAGGAGGAACATTGCCCAGTTGGAGAACAGGATCCAAGCCCTGGAGTCGGAGGTGGCCAGAGGGAACACACTACTCCACCAGCTCAGGACTGATCTGATGGACATGTTAACACAGGTCCTTGTGGAGTTGAGGGAGATCAACCGCAGGGAGAACCTGAGGATGGAGAGGGAGAACTTGCGTTCCACCGAGGGGTCTACTACAACCACCACCCCCTCCAGTGTTACCCCTGAAGCCACACCTAGGGGGCAGAGGGTTACCAGGAGTTCAACAAGGGCATCCACCTCTGGCACCCAGGCTAAGGCCCCCCACCCAAAAAGGAAAAAATGAAAGGCCCAACCTGTTAACTTTCCCCTCAATAAAAAAAAACTTTTTTTTGTATTCCTGTCTGATCTGTTGTGTCTTCAGTTATGGATTGGGTGGCAGGGTTGTCTCCAATGCATTGCCATACAATGCAGTGAACACAACCTCTGCCTGGGTGAAATGTTTGTGGGAAGCTACAACATGGGTTCACACACACACACACACACCGTTGTACAAATGCAACTTGAAATACATCCTTGGAGCCATATTACACCACTGTGTTATATGGCGATGTTGTGTGTTGAATTTGAACAACAAAACATACCCCTTAGCACAACAAATAGTACAACATTGAACATTTGTCTACATCATATGTTGTGTTTAACCCTTTGAGTGCCAGAGTGGTAGGCAACGCATTGCAAATAAATGCATTGGGGACCACTCTTGCACTCAGTGGGTTAATGGGATAACCAGACAAACAGCTATGTGACTTAGTGGGGACATAACAAGCAGGACAGATAAATGGGACATGTATCAATATCGTTTGGGATTCAAACACTCATTGTGCAACTGACTTACTGGGGAAGCCAATTTTTTTAACCTAGGATTTCAATGTGTAGCACACACATTGATATCCTGGGGTGTGCATTGGGGTCTCCAGTAAGTTAAGTTGCTGTTTCCCTAAGGGTGTAACAGACTTCACCAGTGATAACGCATGCCCATGTACTGAGATATGTCAAAGTGGAGCAATATCTCAGAACATTGATTATACTGAGCAACACATATACTGTGGACAGGAATTCACTGTGGAAGTATGTCCCCTGTCTCAACTCTTGATCACTCCCACAACACATTAGTGTATCACTGCCACCATCATCTGTTTGCATGAATACATCACTGGCAAACAAGTGGTGGACTCCTGTGATGTGGGTGATGCCTTTCCATGTATGGGGGATACTCTATCCTGGTTGTGGTTACGCATTGACAAATGTGTTCTCAAATATATCCTCATACAGATACAGATAGAATGGTGATGGTTCATCTTTATTGTGTCTCAACGTACATTAGAAAGTACATGTGTTTTCTGTGTGTATTGCCTATATGCATTGAACACTTGTATGAGAACACTAAATGTACTTTGAAACTAAATCGTACTACTTCAGTAACACTGCTGCCCTGCTCATGTGTTGTCCACAAGGTTTGACAACTCTGTAGCTGAGCATCCTAACTGTACATGTTATAACACTCGAGAATTTGTGTTTTCTGTGTCTATATGAGAATGTTCCAGTAGAGGTTTGTGTGAACCTCAGTTCAAACATTGCAGCACCAACAACATCACCAGAAACATCAAGGGGTGATCTTCATGTAGGTGTTGTCAAGACATCAATCCAGTCACATGGAAGATCTTCAGTTCAAGGATGGATCATGTTACGGATGCCTGTGGGACAAGAGGACAGGATTTGGAGCAGTAGACCTGAACTGATCATCAAGCAACAACAATTTAGTCTTTTTAATCCCTTCAATTTTCACAGTTACAGGTGAGTACACAAACCATTGCTTGACAATGTGTTGTGTACTCATCTGTAACCTATTCTGTGGAGAACTAAGGACATGTGCACCAGCCCTATGGATATGTGCCCCTGACATGTATACACACATTAACAAGTGTTCTGAGAGCTCCATGGAACTAATGACATTGTGCTGCCACTGTGCAAGTGATAGTGGCAGCCCAATGTCATTTGTTCCATGGAACTATTAGGACATATTTGTTGATGTGTGTATTCATGTCGGGGGCACATATGTCTGCACACTCACAGGTCAGCATGAAGTCCCTGGTAATCTGATCTACGTTTCATGACCTATACGTTGTGTGACAATACCACTGTACATCCACCCTTCTGCTGCTCTTCTCAGCTCTACCACAGTACAGGTCCCATATTGAGTCCAATGGCCCTTTAACCCCTGATGTGCCGGAGTATTATCCAATGCATAGCATTGGATAATACTCTTTCGTTACTGGGCTAGCATGGCTGCTCAGGCTACGATCATGGCATATCCAGTTAGTTGCTGTCAATCAAGCCCTGTAAGGTGATGAACATGGGTTATATGTTGTACCTTGTTTCTCCTGGGGGTGTGCGTGATATCCTTGGGGTCTGTATGTCAACGTGGAGAGTGGAATGGAGGATGGTTTTTGAATCCACACACACAATTTGCCACGTCCATGGTATGGTTGATGTTTGGGGCCATGCTGCTGCCAGTGCAGTGCTGTGTCAATGTTCCTGTGGGGTGAGACAGAACACCATGTGCAGTGTGGTTAGTGTGTTGGCACCAATTCACAGGACTGATGGGGGACTTGCATGGATTGTTTTCATGCCTGTGTTACACTCACAGGTGAAGTGTTCCGTGATGAGCCTGTCTCTGATCTGTGCCCCTCTCAAGGTCTCCTCCACATGCCCGATGTCCATGGCCACTTCATGTATGGGGGGGTCCTGGATGTGATCCAGCAGCCTGGTGTACACTGCGATGTTGTGCAGTATTGCGCACGCCACAATGATGTCGCACACCTTAGCAGGTGCATACTGCAGTGCTCCCCCAGAGTGGTCCAGACATCTGAATCTTGACTTGAGGAGCCTAAAGGTCCGCTCAGTAGCATTCCTCATTCTGGCATGAGCCTTGTTGTACCTTTCCTGGGCATGTGTTTGGGGATTGGCAACAGGGGTCAGTACCCAGGACTTGCATCCATTGCCAGCATCACCTGCGAAATGTGAGTGACATGGTGAGACAGGGAGCACATGTTGTGTGAATGATGTTTTGTGTGGTGGAAGTATTAGCTGTGGGTCAGGTGCATGCTGAGCAGCGTTTGTGTACGCCTGTGTATGTGGTGTGATTTTGTATTGTGAACTCACCCAAAAGCCATCCCCCTGTAAAAGTTCCATTCTTGAAATCTCTGTGGACTGAGGAGTTTTGTAGAATGTATGAATCATGTGAGCTGTCAGGATACTTTGCACAGACATTCATTATCCTCATGCTGCTGTCACACACCATCTGCACGTTGATGGAGTGGAAGTTCTTCCTGTTGATGAATAGCTGTGCGTCACGTGCTGGGGCCTTAATACGGACATGGGTGCAATCTATAGCACCCATGACCCTGGGCATGCCTCCCCTTGTGTAAAAGGCCTGCTTGACATGTATCCAGTCCATGTCGGTGGTGGGAAAATGTATATAGGTACTGGCCTTGCTTTTGAGGGCTGGCAGGACCTGGGCCAGCACCCTGGAGAATGTGGCCTGTGACATGCCACATGCGTAACCCTCAGTGGACTGGAAGGCCCCACTTGCCATGAAGTGTATGGCACACAGTAGTTTCTGCAGGCCAGTTAGGGCATGGTTGTGGATGTAGATGGGATCCACCTGATCTTTGATGACCTCATACAGGCCAATAATGCTGTCAGGCCTCAACCTGTAGCGATCAATGACCTCATCATCAGTCATTCCAAAGAGGGTGACCCTTGGGCGGAATACCCTGGGCCTTGGTGGTCGTCTATACATCTTCTGCTGCTGTGGAGCATCCTGTTGCTGCAGCTGTGCATGTGCAGGCAGGTGCTGCCCTCCAGGTGGGGATGGACTCCTGTGTGGCTGCTGAGCCAGAGCCTCCTCACTTTCAACAGATGAAGGCTGTTGATCAGGCGTGCCTGGAGGTTGCTGATGTTCCCTAGCTCTCTCCCTTGCACTCCTTCTCCGCAGTCTTCGCAACAATTTGTAAACCAACATACTGTTTGCTCTCTCTATCTCTCTCTATATCTCTCTATCTCTCTCTCTCCCTCCCTGAGTGGAAAACAAGTCACAAGTGAGTGTGGTGAGTTGTCCCTTTAAGTACTTGATAGGGAGTTGTGTAGGTGTGGTGATGAGGTGAGTGCTGACCAATGGTGAGTTGTTTTTGTCCAGGTAAGTGTTTGCAGATGTGTGTGTGTTATAAGATGTGGTGTGTTGTGCTTGTTATGTGTCTGCCATTTGCGGGTGTGCAGTTGTGGGGTGCAGGTCGTGTGTTGATGTTGCACATGTGAGCTTATATTTGCAGGTGTTAGCTTTGTGTGATAACCCCCATTATTCCGTGTCATGTTGTGTTTTTGGGTGTCGTTGTCCCTGTGGTGTTGCTTGTTGTTGTGTGTGAGAGTGATTTGTGTGGGGTGTCCATGTTTTTGTGTTGTTTTGGCATTGCACGGGTTAATTTTTCCATTTACATGCTTGTGCAGTAAGCATTTTGTGTATTTCCCTATGTAACGGGTTTTTTGTTTTGCCCATTAAGTGTCTAACGTCTGAGAAAAGTGGGTCTTAACTTTTTGCCGTTAGGTGTGTCTTTTTTTCAGCCATTGGAACACATAGACCAAGCAGATCAGCACCAAAAGGGTTAAAATCACCATTAGACGCAAGAAGTAAAAACACTTGAAATCTCTATTATAATCACTTCTTCATTAAAAAGTTCTTGCAGTCATAAGCAACCCAAATAGATAGAGCTAGGAAAGACTTACAGTGGAATACAGTCAGGTGTAACAGACCATAGCTTCAGATCAATGCGTTTCACGCATACAGCGCTTACTCATGATCAAAGACGCCAAACCACTAGAACGGTTTCCCCTTTTGAAACCAATCCAACCAATCCAATCTGATTAGTGACATCATAGTGAAATCGGATACTAATGGAAACAATGTATCCACCTTTCAAGATGAAGTGTCTTAACCCCCTGTTCTCCAATTTAGCCAAGACATCAATATAAATCACTTAAACACTCAACCACTTATATTACAAAGGTCTTAATACAAAATAAGACCGCCAGATCTAAACGCGGCTTATCAAGCATCCACAAAAGAAATAAAGACAAAATAGCCTTAAAGTGGATCTCTCACCTCCATGAAACTGTGTCTCAAATCCTTTGTTGTGTACCACTTATTCATTATCTGTATCTCCTTTTTTTCAGTTATTCGCAATGTGGAAGATTAGAGCAATTCTTTCTCCTTCTAGTGATGTAATCGTCTCGTTCTGTTCGGCAAAATCTTTGCCGAACTTAGTCCTGTGACCAACCCATTCAATATTGACCCCTCCTTCATGTTGACGTAGTCCTGAAGCGCGCTCTACCAGATGCGCGTTCAGGCTTCTTATCGCTTGTGAGAGCGTGTGCATGCAATGCACAGCGTGCGCTCTCACAATTTTAATAGCCAGTCCGCTTGCCTTGCTAAAAATAGATCAAGAGCAAGTGGATTGAGCCTTAACACAGCCATATTGAAATCGATCTATAATTAGATTGAGCCAGGTCTGTATTTTATAGTTTTCCAACTCAAATGTGTAAACTAACTTAAACTGTTAACCCTGTTTTTTGACCAATGTATTATGCTTTGCTTACCAGTATACTAGTTTTTATTGTTACACGAAAAATATATATTTTGCCTAAAGTGGATCTTTCACCTTCATTAAACTGTCTTAAATCCATTGTTGTGTACCACTTACTCATTATCTTTATCTCCGTTATACTGTTACTCTTTAGTATGTTTACTCTCTTTTTTAAGACCCAAATTCCTTATGTCCCTAACTCTCATCCTGCTGTCCGTCTTTATAAATTATCTTGATTATGAGGTGTGTGTATAAGTGCCTCACGTTGCACCACAGCAATAAAACTCACAATGTGTTTATTTCAGTATTTTTTTTAAGAGTTTATCTTGTGTGAATAAACTATTTTTTTTACTCTGTTAAACCTTAATCACATACATTGATAGATTTCAATAGGTCATGAAAGAACCTAAGTAATCTGGTTAATGTCGCTCCAATCATGCAGGCTTCCATCAAATTACCATAAACTAAAATTGTCTTCCTCTTTGGTCTTTTTATAGTTTTGTAATTGTGTTTGTGTGTTTGGGAATGGCCTTTAAAATCTTCCAAAAAAAGTGACAGGAGTGACATGGGCTTTGAAAGTGAATATTTGTATTGTAGAAGAGGAAATAGATGGGTTGAAGGAGCAAATAATTTCAAAGAAAAGCAGGCGTCCATGTATGTTATGGACAGGCAGCATACACATGATTTTTGATAATTGTACAGCGCTGCGAAATTAGTTGGCGCTATATAAATAAAGAATAATAATAATAATATATATTCTCCCTACTGCTGTCCCTGGGTTTCTATGTGTGAAAGGAACCACTTTTAGATATATAGATAGATGGATAGATAGAGAATGAATAAAAAAATAAAATATAAATATAAACACACACATACGCACACAAACCTTTGTACGCACACAAATACTCACACATAAAGACCTCAACCAACATATATATATATATATATATATATATATATATATATATATATATATATATATATTTTTTTTTTTTTTTTTTTTTTTTTTTTGAACATAGACTTTTGTATTTATAAACATAAGTGTATATATAAAATGTGTCATTCACTCACACATTTGTATTTCTACACAATTCATTTATATTACAATAACACACACAAATATACTGTCTTGCAATCTAACACACATCCATTGTACACACATTTTCACGCACTGCGGTAACTGTTCACACTTGTAGTGTTATACACACATCCATTGTACATACATACACACACACAAAATGGTACCCGTTCACACTTGTAGTGTTATATACACCTTGGTATAAGTGTCACACTAACTAAAAAACATACTGTAACATTCATGAATTCTAATAAAATAATTTTAGATATCAATGCGTTAAATTTCTAAAAAAAGAAAAGTTATCAGAATCTATCTATCTATACATAAATAAAAGAATAATCCTCATTGCATAATTTATGGTACCTCACACACAGAACATAATTTATGTCTCCTCAGAAAACAAACACACATTGAACAGAATGCCTCATTACGTAATTTAGGTCTCATTAGGAGACACAACTCCTATTGGATGATTCAATAGGGACTTTACTGCTCCTATAGGGTGATTCAATGGGGGTATGTTTAGCATACAGGGAGTTGCCCCGCCCCCTCCAGCCCATCTACCACTATCCAACTGACCAAAAAATATATAACTGCCACTCGCTCCTGCAGTAGGGGATATCAGTAACTTCTCACACTCTCTCACTCAGGATCATGACCCCACAAACACACTGTTTCTCCTCCTACAGATAACTGTAACCCTCCATACACTCTGTGTCACCTCCCATAGATTATTGCTTTTAATTTTGCTTATTAAAAAAATAATAAAATATAAAAAAATAAGTTATCAATAACATCCTCAAAATATTTTGTTTTTAAAAAACAGATAAAAGCCATGCCAAAGTGTTTTGTCAAAGGTTGTCACAGCGCGACTGGAATAAAGAAGTCAGACACTCCAGTGATTTTACATTGTTTTCCTAGACAACGTGAAAAAGTCAAACTTTGGATAGAAAATATCGGCCAATTTTTTGACGATGTTAATACAGTTGTAAACCAAATATTAGATGATTCAAAAGGATATAAGTGTTACGGTTTTCTGACACACAGACTAGGATGTAACGTAAAATACAATTTATTGAAATAAAAATGAACAACACTGCCCCTAGGGGCTAGTAAAGTTAAGAACAGGCAATATGAACAGAAGATGGAGTAAACTACAAACAGTAGTGCATAGAGGGTTAAGTGGAGCAACTGATAAGGCTCAGGCTAGATTGGCCAACGCCCAGGGGATATATAGCAGTCTATGGTAACAGTCTTTAAATGTAGATCAGGAACTCAGGAAAAGCGCTGTAACACTCTTGAAGCATAAACAGGATGAGCCCCTGTTGCTCTAAGCTGAGCCCGTACCACCACAGTGGGCTTATGAGGACTGCAACTGCCAAACTGATGTAACCAGAATAGGAATCTCCCTGAATGAGTATCGAATAACCCTGCGTCTGCCACTGAAGTATGCCAGCCCTTGGGAGGCCACAGTAGAACGGAATTGCCCAAGCTATGAAGAGCCGATGCACAGAGTAGTGCAGTTGGGATAAAACACTTTGAGCGAATGAGGTACTGCCCGGACACCCACAAGGTGTGACCCAGAATCCTTGTTGCAAGAGCGAATGGACTACCAGTTTCAACCAGCGTGATCACGATGCTCACCGGGCATCGAACAGGCGGAGCTCTGCAAGGACTGGTATAGCGTAAAGCGGAGGCTCAAATGTGTTAAGGCTCAGAGAATCACCGGAGCTTGGCAATGAATCAAATGGCACGTAATCAGAGGCTACCGTCAGTGCAAGGGTTAATCTGGTACATTTGAACTGCTCAACGAGAACAAGGCAGGCAACCTCGGCTGCAGCGTAATGAGCTAGGAAACAGAGAACAGTCAGAATGTCGCCAGCGCGACCGGAGTACACAGGAGCAGCAACCGGACAGGAGCAGTAACCGGACAGGAACAGTAGCCGGAACCGGATGACTGAGTCGCAGGAACACCACCGGAGAGTGGAGCAGTCACGGAGCAGGATCAGGAGCCAGAACTGGGTCGAATCACGGACCGGAGTCGTCAGCCAGAGCCGGGTCGGATCACGGTGCAGGGTCGTCAGCCAGAGCCGGGTCAGTTCACGGTGCAGGGTCGTCAGCCAGAGCCGGGTCAGTTCACGGTGCAGGGTCGTCAGCCAGAGCCGGGTCAGTTCACGGTGCAGGAGCAGAAGGAGAGTCAGACTAGCCGGGTCGGTACACAGGAGACACTGGAGATCAATAACAAGGCGCAGCAACACAACACCACGAAAGGGCAATTGACAAGTGTCCACGCCTCAGTATATAAAGGCACATCCTGGGCGGGCCAATCAGACTCCTCCAATGCAAATGTATACTTACAGAGATTGACAGGGAATCACGGGGACCGTGATAATAAGTTCCGTATGTGCTCACTTCATTTTACTGAAGGTAATTATATTCTACGTGGAACCAGAAAAAAATTGAAGGCCGATGCCGTCCCAACATTATTTCATATTCGCCTTAGTAGTGGAAGTGGAGTACCTTCTACAAGTTCTGCTTCATGTAATACCCTTGATGTCTTTAACTCATCATCAACATCTATTCCATTTTCACAGTCTCTATGTAAACCATGTGTATTGAATAAGAGTACAAATACTGATAACAAGTACACAGATGCCAGCACCCAAACTGAAATATTATTCGATAAGATTGATTTGGGTGTCCAATGCCCAGACATGGGCTATCAAATTGAAGGGGATGTAGTGGACATAACAAAAGATCACACCTACTTAAAAAAGGTATTGGATTTCCAAGCTATAACAAGCTGTTTGTCACCGATTCAAACATCAACCCCTCAAAAAGGAAAATTTCAACGCAGTATACCTCATTGCTCATCTAGACTTGAATATACAAATATTGAAGTACAAAAACCAGGAATTGTACTCGAAGAAGAAGAAAATGACCAAGATCAACTACAAATTGTGGAAGATATGGAAATAGAGAAAAACAGTCAACATGACAAACAAAAAGTACATGTTGAGGACTGTCAAGAAGTAGATGATTCTTCTTTGTTGGAAATTTCGTTTGAATCAATAACAGAGAAATTAAAAGATCCAGACTTTGAAATCGATACTTCAATGTCTGTTTTGGAATCCGATGTTACTCTCATAGAGGATTGCTTGGAATAAATTTTTGTAAATGAACGTAAATTCATTATTTTTGAATCGTGTTTGGACATCCTCCTCAAATTTGTTCCATGCCATGGTTGTGAATCATGCAAAGCACCAGTTATAAATATTGAAAAAAGAGTTGAAGGAACATTCTTATCTGTTACTGGTGAATGTTTAGAAGGACACTGTTTTTTGCTTTGTGAAAGTCAACCACGGTTAAACCGAATTGCAGTTGGCAATTTACTGAGTGCAGCATCTGTACTTTTTTCGGGTTCTAATTTTACAAAAGTACATGAAATGAACAGTATTTTTGATGTACAGCAAATTTCTCCATTAACATTCTTTAGGTACCAATCCAAATATTTATATCCTGTCATAAATTACCACTGGATGAAAGAACAGGCTACAGTTTTAGATAACCTTGGTGAAAATGAGGTTGGTCTTGGGGGTGATGGTCAATGTGACAGCCCTGGCCACACGGCAAAATATTGTGCATATACCATGATTGACATGTCATCCAAAAAAATTGTAGATTTTGAAATAGAACAGGTCTCTAGCTGTACCTCTTCCGTTGCCATGGAAAAATCAGCTTTTTCAAAGTGTATAGATCGGATACTGAGCAATAATGTCCTGGTAAAAATAGTTGCTACCAATCGACATGTTGGAATTTGTAAATTGTTACGTGAAAAGTATGTGGACATAGAGCATCAATTTGATGTCTGGCACTGTGCCAAAAGTTTAAAAAAAAAATATGTACAATAGCACAAAAAAAAATATGTTCATCTTTAAAAAAATGGATACCTAACATTATTAATCATTTTTGGTGGAGTATAAAATCCTGCAATGGAGACTTAAAACAACTAGGAGAGAGATGGAGATCTGTCCTACATCACATTGTAAATGAACACACCTGGACGAATTTTGAAGTGTACCACTCCTGTTCACATATAGAATTGCCAGAAGAAAAAATTGAATCTACACAGTGGTTGGAGAAAGGTACACAAGCATATGAAGAACTTCAAAAACTTGTAATGGACAAAAAACTCGACCAGGATCTGATACACCTACTTAGATACTGTCATACAGGATGTATAGAGTCGTACCACAGCCTAATTCTGAAATATAGGCCCAAAAGAGTACACTTTTACATGGACTGTATGGTTGCACGTACACAGTTGACAGCTTTGGCACATAATAACAATGTGAACCGTTTGACAGCTACAGTTAAAGTTCAACGTCAAGGGACCGCAACAGTAGGATCTGAAAGGAAGAAATTGGAATGCCCAAGGTCAAGAAATAGGTGGATTGTCCGTGATGTGTTGGAGCCAATGTCTAACGACCATCTACACTCCATGTTATCAGATCTGCTGAAGTTGTGTGCTAAAAAAATTGACATTCAATGGCAATCCAAATCTCTGGAACTACCCAGAAACATTTCAAAAATTCCAAGACCAGAAAAAAGAAAAGCCGTGGAGGAACACCTGTCACGTTTTCCAAAAAATAAACACATTTTAAACCTTGAAAGCATCAATAAATAGTGAAATAATCACACATAAGAGAGTTAAGTATTTCTGTAAAGTAGATTAAAAGTATTCATTAGTTATTTGTTTTATTACAGTACTTACCCATGTTATACTTGTATTTTTCAAACTTTATTAACATTAGATTTAAAAAGAATGAACCTTTACACTACCGCCCCAAATACATTTTTTTTTAATCTGTTTACTGGTGAGAGTTTTTTGTATAGCTGTATTATTTAAAAATTTTACATTTTGAACACGTTTAATATTGTGTATTTCATAGTCAAAATAAAATCAGCCCAAAAAAAGGGAAATGTGTTAAAAAATGTCTTTCTAAACAAAATATCTAATAAAGGGAATAAACTATTATTCTAAGAAGCTAAGAAATGTAGTAACGTCGAAATTACATTTATTATAAGTTGATAAATGTATGTTTGTCAAAGCTGTCATGCGTAGTAAAGGCTGCTGCACTCGCTATAATCGTGCGCAGTAGAGACTGCACGCGCAGCAGCTGATAACGGAGCGGCCCATTCAGTTATCAACTGTGTCGCATGGAGTCCCTACTGCGCATAACTTTAGCGCGGCCATTGCTTGGTGGCATTTAGGCCCATGTACACATGCTCTTCAAATATTTTATAATTAATAGATAACCTTTTTAAATAATATTAAACACCAGACTATGACATAGAATAAAGAAATGTATTTTATTAATACAACAGTGTTATAACACATTTGTAAATTAATTTGGTAGTTTAAAAAGTACAAACACATCCAAACAAGATATATGTCCAAATATACCATGTTTAAAGATTTTATTACAATGTAAAACAAATACATTTTTAACTTTGATTTATGTGGTATATATTTGTACAACCCATTACACACAAACACATACACACGCGCGCGCACGCACACGCACACACACACACGTATTATGTATTTATATTTATAGCACAAACTGAAAATGTTATGGTGGTGGAAAAAAGTGAATGAAAGCCTCTTTCACCATTATTTGGTGAGTGGTAGATACAATGCTAAACCAAAAATTGACATACCAGTCAAGCCATAAGACTTGCTTTTCCCACATAAATCACACTTTTGCTGTGTAGTTACTACTGCAAGGGATTCTGGGTAGGCATATGCAAATGAGTTTAACAAGGAAACACCTTTTTGCCTCAAATTTCACTTTATACATGGATTCCTAAGACTATGTGTATGCTGAGTAACAGCTTTAAGACACAACACAGGAAGAGATGCAAAGACAGTGAACCACTCATGGACAGCCATTTCATTATCAATGCAACTCATCAGCATGGGGTTGGTTTTACTGGCTTACTATTGAGGCTTGGCTCACATGTGGAGCACAAACTGAATAGGTTATGGTGGGGAAAAAAGTGAATGAAAACCACTTCCACCTGAATTTGGTGAAACAATTGTCCATGAGTGGTTCACTGTCTTTGCATTTCTTCCTGAGTTTTGTCTTAAAGCTGTTACTCAGCATACACATAGTCTTTGGAATCCATGTATAAAGTGGAATTTGAGGCAAAAAGGTGATTACTTGTTAAGCTTATTTGTATATGCCTACCCAGAATCCCTTGCAGTAGTAACTACACAGCAAAAGTGTGATTTCTGTGTGGAAAGCAAGTCTTATGGCTTGACTGGTATGTCAATTTTTGGTTTAGCATTGTATCTACCACCCACCTACTTATATTTATAATAGGAAGGAGCTGCAAGCCACACTCTCGACAACTGGGCCAAATGCATTTGGGCACAATAAGAGTAATTCATACCATTTTGAAACAAATACAGCAATCTCATGACTTCGAGTTAAAGCAATAAGTGTAGCTTTATTCCTGGTCAATGTTTGGATCCACACATGACAAATATCCATGTGAGGATCGAAATGATGACCGTGATTCAAGCTACACTTACTGCTTTACCCCAGAGTCAAGAGAGTTCTGGTTTTGTTTCCAAATTGCATATATGTATATATATATATATATACATATATAAATCTCTCTCTATATACACATATACATAAATATATGAAAAATAAATAATTACGAATTACGACTGATTAATAAAACTCAACAAGGAAACAATTTGGATTTCTTTAAATAGACATGGCCATATCAATGGCAGCATAGTCATGTATAGGGATGTACCCTAAATAATTTCCCTCAGGATCAGGGAATCGATTACGAATAGCGGCCACCACACATGCTGGAATAGGACGACGATGTCTGCGACCAAGATACCCATGTATCCAACATGTGAACGATCTGTATGACACCTTGCGGAGTTGCCTGTATTTGTGGTTTCAAAAAAATGAAAAAATAATAACATAATGGTTATAAATAATACACAATCAAATAACATTTTTTAATATTTTACTAATTTTGTTTCAGTTAGGTATAATATATTTTAAATTTTATACATTAATGTTTACATTGAAATCAGTGACATTTCAAATAAACTAACCGATGGTAGATGTCCTGCGGGGGTCTGCTAGTAATTGTACCAAGCACACGATAAGTGAGGAACACTCTATCTTCATTGAGACAAATGTCTTGACATAATTGATTACTCATGATGCATTGTGAATTGTCTTGGATATGTCCATGAACTGCGGGTAATTCGTGGCAACATAAACTTTCTTCCTCGGTTGGCATAGGTTGACAAGATCCGCAAGTACACTAATCCGTGTTACCAAACCTTCTTCTAGCAGTTGCGTTCTCAGCCTGTGGAACAAATTCAGAATCATCTCTTTGCGGATCGAATGGAAAGCATTCGTCATCCTCTTCATGTGAAGTGGAAGTGCCACGAATTTCAGAAACAAGACGACTCTAGGAAAATAAGTAAGGTATATATAGGTATGGCTTGTAATACAACAGTTAGATTACCCATTCCAAAGCGTTTACTTTGGAATATATTTTCTTATTTTCTTTTTACATGTAAAGGAATCTCAATGTTGGATTATACTATTATACATCTATATATTGAAGGGATAGCATAGCATACTTGTAATAAAGTTTAATAGTGTAGTTATTAAAAATATAAATGCAATGACCTATCTCCCATCGCTCAAACATGTATAGTTTGAAATATAGAAGCTGATAAAGTTTCCCCTCCCGTCCCTTTCACTGACGTCATCACTCTAGCTGACAGAGGAAGATCCTGGTCCTGTGACCAGTGGAGGCTCTTCAGCAGAACAGAAATAGCAATATATAGATATACTTTATTGAAATGGTCTACACAGTGTGCCTGGTTTGCAAGCACACTTTGTAGACTGTTCAGTGAAGTATTACTTTTCTAGATTACACTATATCGGCTGCACTGCAGAGCCATCGGCCTGTCCCGGGACAAGGATCTCTTTTTGTCAACTAGAGCGCTGATGTCAGTGAAAGGTGGGGGAGAGGGGGGAATTTTAACAGTTTCTATTTCTCACACTATAAATGTTATATATTTATATATTTAATAGCTACAATATTAAACTTCCTTACAAGTAAGCAATACTATACCATTAAAGTACATACCATGTCATCAGTGGGATGCAAATACATTTCCAGATCGGAACTGGAGGTGGAATCATGACGTGACGATGAAGAGGATGGAGAGTCATTCGCCATTTTGAAGATGAAAAAGAAAACAATCGTAGAAAGATAAAACCTTTAACAGTAAAAAATATATATTTTAATGAAGGCAATAAAACCAACTTTTTGAAAACAATTTTAATACTATTTTATTTCATTCTTTTTTGAAAATCATACCTGTGTGTGTCTGTGTACTGCATGTGTTGAGATGTCTTGTGCGTCTGTTTGTATGGCGTGTTTTTTTTGTGGGGGAAGTTCTTTTTTATATGCTTTTGTGTTGGGTGTGTGTGTGTGCCTTGAAGGCCAACGCCAAAGATTGTGACAGTAATTGATGGAGTTGGAGGGGTCATGAGGGGATGGAGGAAGATCCACCACAAAACCATAGCAAGGTGAGTCCAAGGATGGGAGGGAAAAGGGAGATGATGGAGCAGACCAGCGGTCCAGGAACCTTATTTCTGCTACAGATTTGGCAGACAAGGACAAAATCTTTCATATCTTTCTTATGTAGGTCTACCAACACTACTGTCCCCACCAGAGAAGTTTCACTAGAAATTGAATGGGTACAACATAACATCCAGGGGGAGGTGGATTGGAACAAGGTCTGGGGTAGGTATAGATGGATCTGTAGGATGTCAGAGAGGAGAGACAAGTCATTGATAATTCCGTCCCACTTTTTGATGATACATATGATGTTGGGTTTTTTTCTTAAATTTCTTTAAAGAAATCATATAAAAAATCCGTTACAGTCATACTTGAAAAGCAAGGACCTACAACTATCTACATGTGTTGTTGATGTATACAATTTCAACCTAAGTCATTATATTCTGATATAAATAAAAGTTGTATTTCCAAGTTTTATCTATATTTGTTTCAGGTAATCTAGACCTTTTTGAACACTCAAATGTAGATAGCTGTAGGTCCTTGCATTTCAAGTATGACTGTAACTGATATTTTTTAAATGATTTCTTTAATGTAATTTAAGAAAAAATAACACCCTCATATGTATCAGCAAACTGTGGAAAAAAACGTTCTGTACGAGTTGGCATTGAAGTTTACTTTGCAATACATCGGGGGTTTTCTTTCTTTTCAAACAAACTTTTGCTTAGCTGTCAACTAGTTTATCTAAGCATTATGCTACCCGTTTATTTATAGAAGGACTGATCTTACTTGTTATTCTTCACTTCCTGCTGAGCTTTTCTGAACGCTCCGTGAAGGACGTTCAGCGCGCACACATAGGCTTGATCACGTGATGCGCGTTCACATGACGATAAGAGCCGCGCTCACGCTCAAGTTTCAAGGGACGTCCGACAAGGATAATTTACATAACAGGGAGGGATTGCGCTGTCCATCATGTGTTTTGTGAGCAAGATGGCAGCGCTAACACACAACATTATGGAGTTGAAAAAGAAGATGCTACTAGTCCAGGTGAACTTTTATACAATTTTAACTACCATTGTGGTGCTCTTTTATAGGCATTTGCAATATACAATGCCATTGTATGTGACATGAGAGATCCCCTTTAAAGCAAAATGGATCTCAAATAAGTCTCAAATAAACCATGCCGTGAGATGAAATCCGGGCAATCGCAATATGTCAAAACAACTGCCCGGGCACAGATCACGGCATTAGACCAGAGAAATATATTAAGGGTAAAGTGTTCCAAATATCAAAATATATAAATAAATTAATTATAAAAGATGTTTCTCATTTTCGGTTGAACATTGGCGTAACCTATACATACGAGGAAACATAAAAATATAAAAATATATTACACATCCACGCGATCAGTCAGAACGGCACCATTGCCTGCAATTGGCACAACTCTAATGAAGGGTCAAGTGAGTGCACCAGACATCCCCATGATATAACTAAGGACACACCAGTTCAACAGAAAAAAAGCAAATTCAAACAAAAATAAAGATCACATCTCAAGAGCCACAAGGAGAAAAAGGAGAAGATAAAACACCCCATCACCTATAAAGCCCAAAAGGGGAAACCAATTCCAAAATAAATGGTAGAGGATTATATGTCTATAAATTTAGATCAAACCATACATATTCAAAACAATAAATCCTCTCACCATTGTAATTGGCGTATAAAATAAAATTAAAATTAATACTAATAATATAAAAAAGAATTAACGGTTCATTAAGAACCGATTACAAAGTCCTAAACATGGGTGAAGAACACCAACCAGGTTACCGAATATACTCTTCAAGAAGGAATAAAGAGAGGAGACAATAAATGATGATTCAAATAATTCCTATACATAACAACTCAAATCATACTCTTTATTCAATTCCAAAGGGAATCTGGTACCCAATTCAAAAATCCAAAATACCTCACGCTTACTTAATCTTTGATCAATGTCTCCTCCTCTAATACCCAACCTAACCCTCTCTATACCTTGAACTTGTACATGTGACATATTGCAATCATTACTTTTAAAGTGTGAGGACACGCCTGAACGAAAATCTACATGCCGAATGTTGCTGAGATGCTCAGTCAGACGTTCCCTAATTGACCTTGTGGTTTTACCCACATATTGTTTTTGACAACGTTTACATGTGATCAAATAAATGACACCCCTAGTGTTGCAAATAATATAACTCCGATTTTGATAAATCTTTCCTGTCGCTGTAGAAGTAACATCAGCAACCACAACGTGTATTACCACACCTAAACGTACCCACAGTAGTGAGCCATGTTCTAGACTGAGTACCCCGCATAAAAGAAAACAGGCTAGGAGACAAAGCAGGAGCAATGGTAGGAGCCTTCCTCGATACAAACTGAATCCCATTAGCCACAGTTGTTTGTAATGCCACATCAGCATTCAAAACAGGAAGATGTTTTTTAATAATGCCAATAATGGCATTATATTCCAAACTGTAGGAGGTGGAAAAAATTACCTTATCAGTGACCCGTTTATTGTCGGTACCAGTCTCAACAACACTAGTCCCCCCCCCGACTTGTACTGCAAAAGTTCCTTTCTATCTTTCCGCATCGCTCTGTTCATAGCCCTATACAACATCCATGCGGGGTAACCACAGCGACAGGAAAGGTTTATCAAAATCGGAGTTATATTAATTGCAACACTAGGGGTGTCATTTATTTGATCACATGTAAACGTTGTCAAAAACAATATGTGGGTAAAACCACAAGGTCAATTAGGGAACGTCTGAATGAGCATCTCAGCAACATTCGGCATGTAGATTTTTGTTCAGGCGTGTCCTCACACTTTAAAAGTAATGATTGCAATATGTCACATGTACAAGTTCAAGGTATAGAGAGGGTTAGGTTGGGTATTAGAGGAGGAGACATTGATCAAAGATTAAGTAAGCGTGAGGTATTTTGGATTTTTGAATTGGGTACCAGATTCCCTTTGGGATTGAATAAAGAGTATGATGTGAGTTGTTATGTATAGGAATTATTTGAATCATCATTTATTGTCTCCTCTCTTTATTCTTTCTTGAAGAGTATATTTGGTAACCTGGCTGGTGTTCTTCACCCATGTTTAGAACTTTGTAATCGGTTCTTAATGAACCGTTAATTCTTTTTTATATTATTAGTATTAATTTTAATTTTATTTTATACGCCAATTACAATGGTGAGAGGATTTATTGTTTTGAATATGTATGGTTTGATCTAAATTTATAGACATATAATCCTCTACCATTGTTTTGGAATTGGTTTCCCCTTTTGGGCTTTATAGGTGATGGGGTGTTTTATCTTCTCCTTTTTCTCCTTGTGGCTCTTGAGATGTGATCTTTATTTTTGTTTGAATTTGCTTTTTTTCTGTTGAACTGGTGTGTCCTTAGTTATATCATGGGGATGTCTGGTGCACTCACGTGACCCTTCATTAGAGTTGTGCCAATTGCAGGCAATGGTGCCGTTCTGACTGATCGCGTGGGTGTGTAATATATTTTTATATTTTTATGTTTCCTAGGTTACGCCAATGTTCAACCGAAAATGAGAAACATCTTTTATAATTAATTTATTTATATATTTTGATATTTGGAACATTTTACCCTTAATATATTTCTCTGATCTAATGCCGTGATCTGTGCCCGGGCAGTTGTTTTGACATATTGCGATTGCCCGGATTTCATCTCGCGGCATGGTTTATTTGAGACTTATTTGAGATCCATTTTGCTTTAAGGCTATTTTGTCTTTATTTCTTTTGTGGATGCTTGATAAGCCGCGTTTAGATCTGGCGGCCTTATTTTGTATTAAGACCTTTGTAATATAAGGGGTTGAGTGTTGAAGTGATTTATATTGATGTCTTGGCTAAATTGGAGAACAGGGAGTTAAGACGGATACATTGTTTCCATTAGTATCCGATTTCACTATGATGTCACTAAGCAGATTGGATTGGTTGGATTGTTTCAAAAGGGGAAACCGTTCTAGTGGTTTGGCGTCTTTGCTCATGAGTAAGCGCTGTATGCGTGAAACGTGTTGATCTGAAGCTATGGTCTGTTACACCTGACTGTATTCCACTGTAAGTCTTTCCTAGCTCTATCTATTTGGGTTGCTTATGACTGCAAGAACTTTTTAATGAAGAAGTGATTATAATAGAGATTTCAAGTGTTTTTACTTCTTGCGTCTAATGGTGATTTTAACCCTTTTGGTGCTGATCTGCTTGGTCTATGTGTTCCATATTGTTTAAATCTTGGGAAGAGATTTGATTTGGCACACAAGGTTTATATGGAATATGGAAGATTATATTTGTCTATGAAAAGTGGACTTTATCCTGACGCTATTTGAATGATCACATTTGGATATTGAATTCCATATGAAGGCTGAAGTTGAGCCGCTCGTTTTCGTTGTGGCTTTTTTTCAGCCATTACCAGTACAGCAAGGCTTTGAATGGCTCTGGGGTATGTTGTTCCATGCATCTGAATGCACGCAAGTGTATTGGACGTTAGGGTTCTGAAACTGCTGTTAGCTGTTCTTTAGATGGGTCTTTAAATTGCTACATGAAACTTAACGCACCCATTACTGATTTTCTTTACTAACGGCTGCCTTTAAATCTAGCCCTTAGTGAGGTGACTGAAGAGATGAAGAGTTAAATAAAAGAGTTGCTATTAAGTTTATCCCTGAGTTTGTATTTTATGGGAACATTATACCCTCGTACTGAAACAGAGTGTATGGAGGGTTACAATTATCTGTGGGAGGTGAAACAGTGTGTTTGTGGGGTCATGATCCTGAGTGAGAGTGTGTGTGGACTGGGAGAAGTTATTGATATCCCCTACTTCCGGAGCAAGTGGCAGCTATATTTTTTTGTCAGTTGGATAATGGTGGGCGGGCCAACTCCCTGTATGATAAACATGCCCCCATTCAATCACCCAACGGGAGCAGTAAAGTCCCCATTCAGTCACCCAGAAGGAGTTGTGTCTCCTAATGAGACATAAATTATGTAATGAGACATTCTGTTCAATGTGTGTTTGTTTTCTGAGGAGACATAAATTATGTTCTGTGTGTGAGGTACCATAAATTATGCAATGAGGCTTATTCTTTTATATATATATTATGTCAAATGTAAGCTATCCTTCTCAGATTACTAATACACATTACTTACTTGTTACATCAGTGGTCCTGTCTGCTAGATGGTAGCAACCCTTCTTCAAATCCGTACTTCTTCTCCGTGCTTTTGCTAATCCATTTGGCCTGGCTTTCTCTGTCATAGCTTTTGGATCCTGAGTGAAGTATCTCCCTACTGTGGACTTCATGAACTGTGGGTTTTATGAGGGGCTGCTACAACTACTGGGGCCAGATGTTGATGCAATTCTACTGATACTACTACTATGTATCAAAGGTGCATCACTTCCAGCAACAGCAGAGGAACTCATCATAGTTAAGCTTGTGGATGTTAATACCTTGTATTGCTGTTGTTGTTGCTGCTGGTTACTCAACAGAAGTATATGTAGCTTAGTGGGACTTGGAAGCAGTTATGATGCTGATGATGACTGACAGGATGACTGTGTACTTTTTGCTATCTTTGCTTGTCCAGGGACAGAGTTTCCAGTGTTTTTTTCAGACAGTTTATAAACTGGCACAGTGCTCATTTTCAGGGGTGGTAGACTGAGCCTTTGCCTCTCTGCTAACTTTCTGGCCATGTCATCATCTCACACTGTCAACTTCATCTATATCTGATGAAGAGGAGTATGCTGGTAGGATATATTCTAGATCTGCATCATCATCATCATCATCATCATCATCAGTCAGCATTAGGTCATCCACAGCAACAGCATTGACCACTGCTTCTTGCTCACTACCCTTATATTTCTCTGAGCTTTTAGAGGTGTCAAACAATGTATTTTTACTTTTACAAAGTTCGCAATTACTTTGAGGACAGGTGTTTTGATGCTCGTTTGTCTCACTTTCAGGTGCAGCAGTTGGTTCAGCTGCTACAATTTCCTCCATTATGCCATTGCCATCATCAACAATAGAATGCTACTTGTTGTCATCTTCAGTGTTCTTATATGGGTTTTTTGTACTGGTGCTGGTGGAACTTTTTGGTGGGACCTTGACAAACTGCATTTTCTCTCAGAGGAGAGGGACCATCATCATTTATTACACACACTGCAGCATCCATGGCTTCAGTTAGTTTTTGAACTGCCACTTCACGCCTATGTTCCTGCACTGGTCCACCTTTCCCTTTCAGCTACCCCTTCTGAGTTTGCTGGACATTTGTAACGGTTTTCAGTACACTCAGAGGCAGGCAGTTGGTAAAACACAGTTTTATTGAAACCAGACAGAATAAAGTAACCCTCGCGGGTCCAGCAATAGTTAACACTTAATACTGACACAGGACAGGTTACAAAATAACATTAACCCACACGGGTCCAGTACATATATCAGAGAACAATACATATACAGACACAGGTCAGGTTACAGTTTGTGTGAATCAGTGAGACAAGGATGTGAAGGTGCTATTAGGCTGGGAGGCTGGTAGGCCCTAATAGCGAGGCCCAAGAAGCACTCTCTACTAGAGAGTGACACAATAGCAACTAAGCCCTCAAAGGGTGATCGTGGCCCTGAAGGAATCACGGACTAACGGACAGTACTGTAACAGGAGGAACAGTGGAATGCCAAAAGGAATCAGCATGAACTGCGACCCAAGGATAACGGCACTGGACAACTGCCAGGTGGTAGAGACGACTGAGGCGCCCAGGAGACCAACCTCAGTAGGGGATCAGTAACAAGCCAAGCGTATGGAGTGCCAAAGAGAAAAGCTTTTACCCGGGTGAGCACTGGACATCAAGGGTTAATAGACGTTCAGGCTTGATGGAGACTGCTAGATGGTGGAAAACTAACTGAGGCTCCCAGGAGACCAACCACAGTGGTAGTGCAGTAACAAGCCAAGCGTATAGTGAGCAAATGAGATCAGCTTCACCCCTGGGTATGGAGGTACGAGGCAGAGGAGCGTAAATGGGTCACAGTAGCTGAATGGTTAAGCAGTACTTGAGGCAACCAACTGGGTCAGAAAGCTCTAGACAGAGCAACTGAAAGTACTCTCTACCAGAATACCGGGCGCGGTAGTGAACCGGGCCAGAGACATACAGAGCAGGAACTGAAGCCAATCCGGGTCGGTGCACAGAACAGGAACGTCAGCCAGGCCGGGTCGGTACACGGAGCAGGAACGTCAGCCAGGGCAGGTCGGCACACGGAGCAGGAACAGAATCAGAGAGAGTAGTCCGGCATTCCGGGTCATACACAGGATTCACACAATAACGACAGCAAGCACTAAGCAACGGGGACACCATGAAAGGGCCCTGAAGGAGTGACAGGTCTCAGTACTTAAAGGCTACCACTGGGTAGAGCAATATCACTTTAGCCAATAAGAAGGCATCAGGAACAATGCTGTTAAAATGTCGCCAGCAATACACGGGCACCGTGATAGTACCCCCCTCTCAAAGACCCCCCCGAGAGGAGGGAGCCGGCTTCTGAGGGTACTTAGCATGAAATCTGCGCAGCAGTCTGGGAGCATGAAGGTCGCTCTGGTCAACCCAGGAACATTCTTCAGGGCCATAGCCCTTCCAATGAACCAAATATTGCAACCTTCCTCTAAATCTCCTGGAGTCAATTATGCTTAGTACTTCGTTCTCCTCCTGACCTTGCACCTGCACAGGCCCAGGAATCACAGGAGTAGTAGTGTAACGGTTGCAAACTAGAGGCTTTAGCAGGGATACGTGGAACACATTATAAATGTGCATGGATGCTGGGAGATCCAAAGCATAAGAAACTAGGTTAATCTTGCGGATAACTTTAAAGGGACCGACAAACCGAGGAGCCAACTTATTACATGGAACCTGCAGATTAAGGTTTCTGAAGGAAAGCCATACCCTGTCCCCAACCTGGAAGGAGACTGCCGGCAACCGTCTGCGATTAGCGTGACGCTGATAACGCTGAAACGAAGCACTGAGGGTCCTCTGTACCTGTGCCCAAGTAGAGCGGAGTTGCTCTATATGCTCATCCAGAGCTGGAATTTGCTGCGTCTCAAATGAGTCCGGGAGCAAGCATGGTTGAAACCCGTAATTGATGAGAAACAGGGAGCTCCCGGACGATGAATTAACCACACAATTCCTGGAGAACTCTGCCCACTGCAACAGGTTGGCCCAATTGTCATGATGATCAGACACAAAACAGCGTAGAAATTGTTCCAATCCTTGATTGGCACGTTCGGCGGCCCCATTGGTCTGGGGATGGTAGGCAAAAGGATAATTGTATGCCCATCTGATCACAGAATGCCCTCCAAAACCTGGACACAAATTGGCTCCCTCGGTCAGATACCAGCACTCTGGGTACACCATGCAACCAAAACACTTCTCTAGCAAAGACAACAGCCAATTCCTGGGCAGAGGGAAGGCCAGGAAGGGGCACAAAATGTGCCATCTTAGAGAATCTGTCGACAACCATCAGAATAAATGAATATCCCTTAGACACAGGCAATTCTCCCAGGAAGTCAATCGAGACATGGGACCAGGGACGCTCGCCATTAGGTACTGGTTGAAGAAGGCCAACAGGGAGGTGCCTAGGGGACTTGGCACGGGCACAAATAGTGCATGCTGCCGTGTAGGCGGTGCAATCAGCACATAAGGAAGGCCACCAGAATAACTGCGAAAGAGACAAGATCAATTGGTCCCTGCCTACATGCCCAGCTGCCCGAGATGCATGGTAGGTTTCAGGTAGGCGGGTACGGAAAGCTTCAGCCACAAAACACTTTCCCACTGGGGTATCAAGGGGTGCGGTAGCCTGGGTAGCAAGAATCTCCTCCCCCCCAGTGGTATAGTGATGCTAGTATGCAAGGTGGCCAAAATGTGATCTGGCTGAATAATGGGTACCTGAGTTTCGTCAATCTCAGTTTCAGGACCAAATTGCCTGGACAGGGCAACCGCTCTAATATTCTTGGATCCGGGCAGGTAGGATACAATGAAATTAATACGGGACAGAAACAAGGCCCATCTGGCCTGCCGAGAGGACAATCTCTTTGCCTCAGAAAGGTATGTTAAATTTTTATGATCAGTCAAAATCAATACCTGAGTTCTAGTGCCCTCAAGTAGGTGTCACCATTCTTTAAGGGCTAGAATAATTGCCAACAGCTCTCTGTCCCCAATATTGTAGTGGCTCTGAGCACTGGACAACTTCTTAGAGAAAAATCCACATGGCCTGAACCTACTCCCAGGGTCCAGACGCTGTGACAACACTGCCCCTACCCCAGTTTCAAAGGCATCAACCTCTAACGTGAGTGGAAGGGAGGGGTTGGGGTGGGACAGTACAGGAGCAGAAGCGAATGAGGATTTCAGAAATTCAAAGGCAAGTTCAGTTTCCTGAGACCATTGGGAGGGATTAGCACCCTTGTGTGTGAGATCAGACAGTGGCTTAACAATCGTGGAAAAATTCCAAATAAACTTCCTATAATAGTTGGCAAAGCCAAGAAAGCGTTGGTTAGCCTTGAGTCCCTTAGGACATGGCCACTGCAGGACTGCTGCCAGCTTCTCTTTGTCCATTTCAATGCCATCCTTAGAGATCACAAAGCCTAGAAAAGGGACCATAGGCTTGTGAAATTCACACTCAATCTTACAGTAAAGTTTTTTCTCACGGAGTCTAAGCAAAACTGTGGACACATCCCTGATGTGTTGCGACAGGTTGGATGAATGTATGAGAATATCATCAAGATAAACCACAACACACGACTGGAGCAAATCACGGAGGATGTAATTAATAAACTCCTGGAACACTGCGGGAGTGTTACACAGCCCAAATGGCATCACCAGGTATTCTTAGTGTCCAGATCTGGTATTGAACGCCGTTTTCCACTCATCACCGGCTCTTATTCTAATCAGGTTATAAGCTGTAAGTCTAATTTGGTGAAAATGGAGGAACCCTTTAACCTGTCAAACAGTTCCGTGATGAGTGGTATTGGGTATACGTTTTTGGCCATGAGTTTATTCAAGCCACGATAATCATTAAAGGGTCGTAACTCACCATTTTTCTTTTTGACAAAGAAGAAACCAGCCCCCTCGGGCGAGGATGACTTCCTGATAATACCCCTCTCAAGCACATCCAAAATGTATTCTTCCATGGGCCTATTCTCCTCGCAGGACAACGGATAAGTACGACCCGAGGAGGAACTGCGCCAGGAGGCAGATCAATAGCGCAATCGTAGGCCCTATGAACCGGCAGAGCACTAGCCTCCCCCTTGCTAAAAACATCACTGAATTGATGGTATTCAGCTGGCACAGAGGGAGAGGTATACAGAATCTTAGTAGGATGAGAGATGCAATGCATATTACAGTATTCAGACCAGGCCGTGATTTCACAATTTCGCCAGTCGAACCTAGGGTTGTGCATATGGAGCCATGGGAACCCCAGGATCACTGTATGGTGAGGAGACTGGATAATCTGAAAACGTTGTTTTTCAGTGTGGAGCGCCTGTCACGGTTTGTTATGACTCTCAGACACAGAGTTAAGATAAAAACACAACTTTATTGAAAAGTTTAATGGGAACCCTTTTGGGTAGCATACACATAGAACATTTAGCGACAATACATAGTAGCATGAGTAGAGGTATACAAAATGAAAGACAGGCTCTACCGGCCTTGCCAATACCGGGTAAGGCAACCTTAAGTGGCACAAGATGGAAAAGGTTCTACCGGCCTTACCAATATACCGGGCAAGGCAGCCTGGAGACTGGTACAATGAATAGTAAAGGCTCTACCGGTCCTGCCAATATACCGGGCAAGGCAGCCTTGAGACTGGTTCACAAGTAGATAAGGCTCTACCGGCCTTGCTAATATACCGGGCAAGGCAGCCTGGAGACTGGTTCAACGAATAGTAAAGGCTCTACTGGCCTTGCCAATATACCGGGCAAGGCAGCCTGGAGACTGGTACATGAGTAAATAAGGCTCTACCGGCCCTGCCAATATTCCAGGCAAGGCAGCCTTGAGACTGGTGCATGAGTAAATAAGGCTCTACCGGCCTTGCCAATACCGGGTAAGGCAACTTTAAGTTGGAACAATGTGAGATAGGTTCTACCGGCCTTACCAATATACTGGGCAAGGCAGCCTTGGCTGCAAGTACTGGATAGCAGCAATGGTAACCTCAGTGACTGGCTTAAGGTGAGATAGACCAGTCGCATGAGATGGACAGACTGAGGCCCCCTGAATAGACAGGATGATATAAGCCCCCTATAACACAGGAGCAAACCAGTACCCGCATACTGGTGTACGCAATCTCTACCGGTGCTGAGAGAAACGCAGAAAGCAACTGGTTAATACATGGAGCGAACCAGTACCCGTGTACTGGAGTGACAGAATATCTACCGGTGCTGTCTAGGACTGAACAGCAACCGGTCATGCATGGAGAGAACCAGTACCCGCGTACTGGAATGACAGAATAACAACCGGTGCAATGAGCAGCAGGTTATACATGGAGCAAACCAGTACCCGCGTACTGGAGTGACAAAACCTCTACCGGTGCAATGAGCAGCTGGTTATACATGGAGCAAACCAGTACCCGCGTACTGGAGTGACAGAACCTCTACCGGTGCAATGAGCAGCCGGTTATACATGGAGCTAACCAGTACTCGCGTATTGGAGTGACAGAATCTCTACTGGTGCAATGAGCAGCCGGTTATACATGGAGAGAACCAGTACCCGCGTACTGAAGTGACAAAACCTCTACCGGTGCAATGAGCAGCCGGTTATACATGGAGCAAACCGGTACCCGCGTACTGGAATGTAAAACAGAAGTGAATGAAAATGTCGCCAGAGCGACTGGAGGAGAGAGACACACTGCCGGCGATCCAGGAGCAGGAACACAGCAGGTGATGGACAGGAAACAGATCTACAGGCAGTCAACTGGATCAGGAACGGCAGCAGGAAACAGCAGCAGGGACAGCAACCCCAACCGGATCAGGAACGGATGCTGGAACCAGGGAAGCTGGCTTACAGGAACTCAGGCAATACAGACGAGCAGGAAGGAGGAGCAGGAGTAATGGCCCAGGAAGCTCAGGAACCCAATACAGGTGCAGGCAGCATAGAGACAACACTAAAGGGCAACCAAAGGGTGCCCAAGCTCAGTCTAAATAGGCAATACAGGGCGGGGTGAAGGCAGGCAGCCAATGGAGAGCCCCCTTCTGGTAACTGACAAAGAAAGGCAGCAATCATGGGCACCGTGATAGCGCCCAAATGCGCATAGACAAAGGTATAGTTTCCTTAGTAATAAGAGCTGGTACCAACGGCCTGCCATCAATGGCTTCAATAGCCAAGGGAGCTTCCTTCTCAATCAGTGGAATTTTGTGTAACTCAGCAAATGAGCTGTCCATAAAATACCCAGCTGTGCTGGAATCCACTAGGGCCAGAACCTCCACCGAGAGTTCTGCCCAGGAAATCAATGCCTGTATAGTAGGCTTTTGATTAGCTGGATCTAGGGACCACTGCACACCACCTACGGCCTGTCCCCCAAGGTACCATAGGTGCGTTCGTTTCCTGGCCGTGTAGGGCAAGAGCGCAATAAATGTCCAACTTGGCCACAATAAAGACAGAGGCCCTGTCTGTGGCGATGAGCCCTTTCCTCCTTGGTCAACCTAGTGAACGCTAATTGCATTGGTTCACTGCTCTCACGAGTACACTCAGGAGGCATGGGAGGTGAGGGAGACATGGGTGGGGAATTTTGTTTCGCCCTTCCCCACTCTCTGGTCCTTTGTCTATGGTCTTTGGCCGCCATTCTCTCCCTAATGCGGGAATCGATTAGTATTGAATAGTCAATAAACTCGTCCAAATCACTCGCCAAGTCTCTAGCTGCTATTTCATCTTTGATATGGTCACAGAGACCCTGAGCAAATGCCGCCACAAGCGCCTCATCATTCCAGCCCACCTCCACTGCCAATGTGCGAAATTCAATAGCGTATACTGCAACAGTACGGGATCCCTGCTGGATCTCCAACAATCTTTTGGCAGCAGAGGCAGCTCTTCCTGGGATTTCGAATACTCTATGAAATGCTCTTAAGAACTCATTAATCCCACAAGGGATTTGCCCATGCCAGTGCTCTGCCCGTTAGCAAAGAAATCATGAGCCCAACCTTACTTCTGTCACTAGGAAAGGCTTGAGGAGTTAACTCTAGGAAAATCTCCAATTTGGTAGGTTCGCCATCGTACCTAAGCGGTAATGGAGCTGTAGTAGTTAACCCTCTATTCGAATTTGCTTGCATCACAGATTGAGCTCCCGGTGTCGTAACTGGGAAGACCACCGAGGCCTGTACTGGTTTATCCAAGTGAACAGTACACTGTAGTATAGTTTGTATGGCCAGCGCCATCTGGTCCATGTGCTGCTCGTGTATATCCATCCTCCAATGGATACTTTGTGCATTACCATCACCTGTACCATCTGAGGACATGGCCCTTTCGTACTGTAACGGTTTTCAGTACGCTCAGAGGCAGGCAGTTTGGTAAAACACAGTTTTATTGAAACCAGACAGAATAAAGTAACCCTTGCAGGTCCAGCAATAGTTAACACTTAATACTGACACAGGACAGGTTACAAAATAACATTAACCCACACGTGTCCAGTACATATATCAGAGAACAATACATATACTGACACAGGTCAGGTTACAGTTTGTGTGAATCAGTGAGACAAGGATGTGAAGGTGCTATTAGGCCGGGAGGCTGGTAGGCCCTAATAGCGAGGCCCAAGAAGCACTCTCTACTAGAGAGTGACACAATAGCAACTAAGCCCTCAAAGGGTGAGCGAGGCCCTGAAGGAATCACGGACTAACGGAGAGTACTGTAAGTGGAGGAACAGTGGAACGCCAAATGGAAATCAGCATGAACTGTGACCCAAGGATAACAGCACTGGATAACAAGGGTAACAGATGCTTTGGCTTGATGACAACTGCCAGGTGGCAGAGATGACTGAGGCACCCAGGAGACCAACCTCAGTAGGGGAGCAGTAACAAGCCAAGCGTATGGAGTGCCAAAGAGAAAAGCTCCTACCCAGGTGAGCACTGGACAGCATTGGTTAATAGACGCTCAGGCTTGATGGCGACTGCTAGGTGGTGGAAAACTAACTGAGGCTCCCAGGAGACCAACCTCAGTGGTAGTGCAGTAACAAGCCAAGCGTATAGTGAGCAAATGAGATCAGCTTCACCCCTGGGTATGGAGGTACGAGGCAGAGGAGCTTAAATGGGTCGCAGTAGCTGAACGGTTAAGCAGTACTCGAGGCAACCAACTGGGTCAGCATGCTCTAGACAGAGCAACGGAAAGTATTCTCTACCGGAATACCGGGCGCGGTAGTGAACTGGGCCAGAGACACACAGAGCAGGAATGCAAGCCAATCCGGGTCAGTGCACAGAACAGGAACGTCAGCAAGGCCGGGTCGGTACACGGAGCAGGAACGTCATCCAATCCAAGTCGGTACACGGAGCAGGAACGTCAGCCAATCAAAGTCTGTACACGGAGAAGGAACGTCAGCCAGGCCGGGTCGGTACACGGAGCAGGAACAGAATCAGAGAGAGTAGTCAGACAGTCCGGGTTATACACAGGATTCACACGATACCTACAGCAAGCACTAAGCAACGGGGACACCACGAAAGGGCCCTGAAGGAGTGACAGGGCTCAGTACTTAAAGGTTACCACTGGGTGGAGCAATATCACGTTAGCCAATAAGGCATCTGAAACAATGCTGTCAAAATGTTGCCAGCAATACACGGGCACCATGATAACATTAATCATATACTGTGTGTGTTTTTATTCCCTACGGTACACAACTGATGGATTGTGATGTCTTGCCTTAGCACTCAACAAAATTCTCAATGTCAGCTCCCATTCAGCTATGTGTCACCTGATATTTTTATTTGTTTATTTATTTTTATAATTATTTTTTATTTATTGTTTTTTTAAGATGTCCACCCTATCTTATCACAGTCTGTCTAAAAAAATTATAACTGAAAAACAAAAGCAACAGCTTATTTCCCCAGACTTTCCCAGTACAGAGACAAGAACAGCAAGATCAGCAAGCAAATTGGACCCCAGCTACCCGTGTCTTGCCAGTTAGTTAGTAATTATACCCCACTGTCACTCATAACATTAATTCTACTAACTCTGAACACTTTTTAAGTACATTGACTGTACTGATGATATCGGGCTTAGGGCCACATATCACTATATCCACTGGTAACTTAGGTTATTTTTGCATTTTAATAGCTGTATCGGCTGACTAAAGATCCAATAAGGGACTTTGGTAAAAAAAAGAAAAAAAAGAAAACTGGGTATTAAATTGCATGCGATAAAGCAAGTCCCTTATCGGATCTTTAGGGCTAGAACAGTCTATAAAATGGCATTTTTTTATTTTTCAATGGGCCAAAGCTCATCTAAATGCAGCAGCCGGCAGGGATTTTTTTGCCGGTATTTTTTTATTGCACTGATCAGTAAATTGCTTACAGTGCTTGAAAAAATGCTGTCACCGTTTCTTTTTTTTTTTTTTTTGTCGGCTGCCTTTAAATTGGGTGTTTAATCTTTTTGCTATTTATAGACTTGTGGAAATATTAAGGATTTTTCTTGCTTTTCTTTTGCAATGCTATTTTAATTTCAACTTTATCTGCTTAGTTGAAAACTTAGTAATTTGCTTTCAGCTTATTTCAGGCAAAATTATTATCATGCCCACTATCTACTTCATTTGTATAAGAAGATGCACTGTTCCTTTTCACCTTACCCCTGCCCTTAGCATGTTTTCTGTACATAATAAAAGTAGTGTTGACTTTTACTGTAATGTAGATAACCAAGCTGTTAGTGATTGGAGTGCTGTTTTGCCAGACTGAAAGTAAAGTAATGTATGATGTATGTCTCTGTCTCTGGTCTCTGTCACTACCAGTCTCTGTCAAAGCTCAGGTCAAGGAATCACCTATTTCTCACCTATCTGCCAAAGTGTTTTCTTTTATAAAATGTCCCTATCTGTCAATGTTACTGTCTACAGAGAAATTACACACACACTACCTTCAACTACAATCGACTTCTTCTCCCCCTATTTGTCCCTCTGTCTCCCTCTACATGTATCTAGTGTAAACATTTTAGCAGCTGCTTTCTTTCTCCCACAACCTAACTGCGGTGTTAATTTTTACAGTACAGTATAGGATAAGCACAGAACTGTTAGTTTCAGAATCAGCAGTTTGCTATAAAGGATAGAGTGAGTGCAAGAGTGATTATCTGAGTAAGGGTTTTGGTCACAGTCGAGGTAAGATGGTATCACTTAAGGGGCAGTTTCTCATATTAACCCTTTCAGTACCAGAGATGTATAGAACGCATTGCAAAGCGATACACACTCCTGTGGCACTCAAAGGGTTAAGAAAGTTTGCTGTAAGTAAATTATTTATAATATACTTGTTGAATCAGGTTAATTAAACTATCTAAGATTTTAGCCCCTTAACGTCCATTGCCGTGCCAGGACCATTACAGCTCTCCGGCACTTAAGGACCAGTGACGGTCCTGGCACGTCATTGAATTCAGGGCTCCCCATGTGGCTGCACACCACTCAGGGAGCCCTGAATTGGATCTAAAAAAAAAATGCTCCGTGGTCTTCAAGTGCCGGCCGCGCTTGCAGAAAAAGGTTCTTAAAAACATCTGTTTTCCTTTTCAGTGATAATGAGCACACTGCATTGTGTTGTGCTTTTAAGTGTCTCTGTGCCAGGGCCGGTGCAAGGATTTTTGCCACCCTAGTCAAAACCTAATTTTGCCGCCCATTTGGCTTTGCCCCTTGTGCCCCACCACTTTATACTCTGCCCACTTATACCCCACCTCATTTCATGATTGTCCTCTCTGTCCCTGGTCTGGAGATGCCTGTAAGAGATGCCCCCACCAGCTCCAACTTGCCTCCATCAGCTCCAACTTGCCCACACCAGCTCCATATTGCCCCCACCAGCTCCACTATATCCCTATCAGCTCCAGCTTGCCCCTATCAGCTCCACTATGCCCCCATCTGCTCCACTATGCCCCCCATCAGCTCCACTTTGCCCCCCATCAGCTCCAACTTTCCTCCATCAGCTCCACTTTGGCCCACCAGCTCCAACTTGCCCCTGTCAGCTCCAACTTGTCTCCTATCAGCTCCACTGTGCCCCCAACAGCTCCACTATGCCCCTATCAGCTCCAACTTGCCCCCTATCAGTTCCACTTTGCCCCCACCAGCTCCACTATGCCCATATCAGCTCCAACTTGCCCCCACCAGCTCCACTTTGCCCCCCATCAGCTCTAACTTGCCCCCACCAGCTCCAATTTGCCCCCTCAGCTCCACTTTGCCCCCATCAGCTCTAACTTGCCCCCTCAGCTCCACTTTGCCCCCCATCAGCTCCTCTTCGCCCCCACCAGCTACTCTTTGCCCAACATCAGCCCCAATTTTGCCCCCCATCAGCTCCACTTTGCCACCCATAAGCTCCAACTTGCCCCCCATCACATACCTGGAGCTCCGCATAGTCTTTTTTTCAGTAATGCAGAGCGTGCCGGGAGATCAAGACTCCCAGTGTGCTCTGCATTTCTAAAGAGTTGAGGACGATGAGGGAGCGCAGTAGAAACACAGGTCTCACTGTGTTGCATTCCCGGTGCGGGCAGGCAGCGGGCGCAGCTCTTCTCCGCTGCATGCCTGTGCCCCATGTACATGTGCCCCCTAGGCCGGCGCCTACCTTGTCTATAGGTGGCGCCGGCCCTGCTCTGTGCCTGCTGAGATAGCAAGTGTGAAAGCAGGGGAACCTCTGTCACGTGTCATTCCTAACCAGTCCCATAGAGTAGTAACAGACTGGTGGTGATGAGAGTGAGGGTAGTGGTTGAGCAGCTGGTGTAGAAAAGATTATGAGAGTATTTTATGTGTAAAGCGATGAGAAATGGGGGAAAGAGATGCATTTGGTTATGGGCATCACCACCACCACCATCAGTGACATTCTGGTGTTTGTTGTTATTGTAATTCCTGCGGCTGAGTGATCAGAAAGAGACTTCAAATCTTTCACAGCAGCAGGATTATATTGAGCAGGCTAGTGTGCCACAGACTACCATGGTCACCATGGGGTTGGGTTCAGAAAACAGTGATATGGGATTGTGACAGGTTTTACTTTCCACCACTAATCATGGTCCTAACTCTAGTGATGATGCTGTGACAGCAGCACCTGCCCCAGCCAGTGAAGGTAACTCTGAAGAAGAAGAAGGCAATTTTTCTCCATATCTCCCTCAATAAAGTCAGGGGTGTGGGAATTTTTCCTTTGGGGCAGGCACAGCACAATCATCAGTGACTGCACTGTGCACTATGTGTCATAAGGTGGTGAAATCGAGGGCTACACCTTGGCACATCTGCCCTCATAAAGCACTTTCAACATAGACACCGCAATATGTTAAGCATGTGAAAGCCAAAATGTCCCAAAAATAAATTGAGAGTCTCAGTCACTATGCTTCTTGTTCTTCCCTAGGAGCACAAAGAATGGGGAAGAAAAACTCAGAGGAAGACAAGAGAAACCCAGCCTGAAGTTCAATGATGAGTGTAAAATCTGCATGGTCATTGTCTTCTTGTTCTTGGGTTTGGATGTGGGAAAATGTACCCATGGTCCATGCCTAGGCAACCTTAGGGTCGATTACCTCCCCCACCAGCTGAGTCTGTATATGTGAGCATCTGGTACATCATGTCCACCCATTGAACTTAGGAATCCTAATGCGTTCATGTGTATCAGTTACCAACCTATACTCTGGGAACAAGTCCCATTGAGATGTGCCACCACCAACAAACAACCACAAATGTTAGATTGCTACCCCCTGAGACACATTAATTGTTTTCTGTGATGATGATGGAAATATGTAGTTGATAGTGTTGAGCGAGCATGCTCGGCCGAAGCTCGGTTCGGCTCGAGCATCGCTCTGCTCGGCACATGGCGGTACTCGTACGAGTACCGCATGTGCTCGCCCACCATGTTCGGGTCTCCTCCCCGCACGTTTCGCGGCTGCTGCGCAGCCAATAAACGTGCAGGGAGGCTCTGACATCAGTGTAATGCCAGCAGCCATGTTGGCTGCTGGCATTACACTGATTGGCTGGCCAGAACCCGTGATCGGGTGCTGTATAGCATCTGACCAGCGAGTTCGGCTCAGTCTTAGCCAGGGAGAGATGAGGATAGGAAGGGAAAGTCAGTGTAGGGAGAAGACAAGCAATTGTGAAAAAAAAAAAAGACCAAAAGTCCTTTTTAGGACTACTGTGTGTGGGGGCAGCAGTTTATTTTGTGTGGGGGGGGAAAAAAAAAAAAAAAACTTCATATATTCTGTTTAGTGTGCAAAGTTGCAGATTAGAGCACATTCTGTTTAGTGTGCAAAGTTGCAGATTAGAGCACATTCTGTTCAGTGTGCAAAGTTGCAGATTAGCAGCACATTCTTTTTAGTGTGCAAAGATGCAGATTAGAGCACATTCTGTTTAGTGTGCAAAGTTGCAGATTAGCAGCACATTCTGTTTACTGTGCAAAGTTTCAGAATAGGAAAAAATTCTGTTAAGTTTTCAAACTGTAAAATATCAAAGTCACATATTCCATTCACTGTGCGTCGCCGCAGTTAAGAAGCAAATTCTGTTTACTGTGCACAGTTTCAGAATAGGAAAAAATTCTGTTAAGTCTTCAAACTGTAAAATATCAAAGTCACATATTCCATTCACTGTGCGTCGCCGCAGTTAAGAAGCAAATTCTGTTTACTGTGCACAGTTTCAGAATAGGAAAAAATTCTGTTAAGTGTTCAAACTGTAAAATATCAAAGTCACATATTCCATTCACTGTGCGTCGCCGCAGTTAAGAAGCAAATTCTGTTTACTGTGCACAGTTTCAGAATAGGAAAAAATTCTGTTAAGTCTTCAAACTGTAAAATATCAAAGTCACATATTCCATTCACTGTGCGTCGCCGCAGTTAAGAAGCAAATTCTGTTTACTGTGCACAGTTTCAGAATAGGAAAAAATTCTGTTAAGTCTTCAAACTGTAAAATATCAAAGTCACATATTCCATTCACTGTGCGTCGCCGCAGTTAAGAAGCAAATTCTGTTTACTGTGCACAGTTTCAGAATAGGAAAAAATTCTGTTAAGTCTTCAAACTGTAAAATATCAAAGTCACATATTCCATTCACTGTGCGTCGCCGCAGTTAAGAAGCAAATTCTGTTTACTGTGCACAGTTTCAGAATAGGAAAAAATTCTGTTAAGTCTTCAAACTGTAAAATATCAAAGTCACATATTCCATTCACTGTGCGTCGCCGCAGTTAAGAAGCAAATTCTGTTTACTGTGCACAGTTTCAGAATAGGAAAAAATTCTGTTAAGTCTTCAAACTGTAAAATATCAAAGTCACATATTCCATTCACTGTGCGTCGCCGCAGTTAAGAAGCAAATTCTGTTTACTGTGCACAGTTTCAGAATAGGAAAAAATTCTGTTAAGTCTTCAAACTGTAAAATATCAAAGTCACATATTCCATTCACTGTGCGTCGCCGCAGTTAAGAAGCAAATTCTGTTTACTGTGCACAGTTTCAGAATAGGAAAAAATTCTGTTAAGTCTTCAAACTGTAAAATATCAAAGTCACATATTCCATTCACTGTGCGTCGCCGCAGTTAAGAAGCAAATTCTGTTTACTGTGCACAGTTTCAGAATAGGAAAAAATTCTGTTAAGTCTTCAAACTGTAAAATATCAAAGTCACATATTCCATTCACTGTGCGTCGCCGCAGTTAAGAAGCAAATTCTGTTTACTGTGCACAGTTTCAGAATAGGAAAAAATTCTGTTAAGTCTTCAAACTGTAAAATATCAAAGTCACATATTCCATTCACTGTGCGTCGCCGCAGTTAAGAAGCAAATTCTGTTTACTGTGCACAGTTTCAGAATAGGAAAAAATTCTGTTAAGTCTTCAAACTGTAAAATATCAAAGTCACATATTCCATTCACTGTGCGTCGCCGCAGTTAAGAAGCAAATTCTGTTTACTGTGCAAAGTTTCAGAATAGGAAAAAATTCTGTTAAGTCTTCAAACTGTAAAATATCAAAGTCACATATTCCATTCACTGTGCGTCGCCGCAGTTAAGAAGCAAATTCTGTTTACTGTGCACAGTTTCAGAATAGGAAAAAATTCTGTTAAGTCTTCAAACTGTAAAATATCAAAGTCACATATTCCATTCACTGTGCGTCGCCGCAGTTAAGAAGCAAATTCTGTTTACTGTGCACAGTTTCAGAATAGGAAAAAATTCTGTTAAGTCTTCAAACTGTAAAATATCAAAGTCACATATTCCATTCACCGTGCGTCGCCGCAGTTAAGAAGCAAATTCTGTTTACTGTGCACAGTTTCAGAATAGGAAAAAATTCTGTTAAGTCTTCAAACTGTAAAATATCAAAGTCACATATTCCATTCACTGTGCGTAGCCGCAGTTAAGAAGCAAATTCTGTGTACTGTGCAAAGTTGCAGATTTGCAGCACATATTCCGTGTAATATGAAGAAGGCGGGTAAAAAGGGACGGGGAAGTGGACGTGATCCTGATAGTTCAGGGCGCGGGTCAGGACGCGTAGAAACTGCGCCTGGTGCCAGAGCACAAGACAGAAAGACATCCACCATACCTAGCTTCATGTCTCATTTTACAGGGCGTCGCAGGACATCACTCTCGAGGTCCGACCACTGCGAACAGGTGGTCGGTTAGATGTCAGCTGATACTGCTTCCAGTCGGTTAAGCACCACCCTGTCTTCCACCAAGTCCACTCTCAGTAGCAAAGAGTCTGGTCAACATAATCCTCACTCTGATCATCCTTCCTCCCACCATAGAGGATCTGGTCAAAGAAGTGATCCCACACTGGGATATAGTGAGGAGCTCGTCTCATCACCAATCCTTAATTTGAACCTCTCTCCAAGCACGCTTGCAGAGGAACATGACATCTTGTGCCCTGATTCACAACCTCTAGAGGGTACCCAATCACAAGAAGATAACAGAGGTGAACGGCATTTAAGGTCAAAGGAAGTGGATGATGATGATGAGACACAGTTGCCATTACATCAACCACTATTACTGTCTCAAGACCTTGATGAGGAGGATGATATACAGTTGTCAATGACTGAGTATGTGGTGGGATCAAGACATGAGGAGGATGATCAGAGTGAGGAAGTGGAGGAGGACTTGGTGGACGATGAGGTGACTGACCCCACCTGGGAAGGTGTAGAGCCGAGCGATGACAGCAGTCCTGAGGGTGAGCCATCTGCAGCACCGCAACAGGCTGGAAGAGGCAGTGGTGTGGCTACAGAAAGAAGGCGGACCGCACCAAACCGGCCCGCAAATGTTCCACGGAGCACCCCCTTGCGTAAATCTCCCTTGCCAAGGGGTAGGTGTTCCGCGGTATGGCGTTTTTTTAAGGAAAGTGCGGACGACAAAAGAATTGTAGTTTGCAACCTGTGCCACACCAGAATGAGCCGAGGCATGAACACTAGAAACCTCACCACCACCAGCATGATCCGACACATGGCATCCAAGCACCGTAATAAGTGGGAGGAACGCCTGGATCGCCCATCTGTGTCTGCAGGCCACACCACTGCCTCCTCTTCCCCTGTTTTCGGTGCCGGCCAATCGCCTGTCGAAGGCGCAGGCCCGCATACCTCCCGCCCTGCACCTGTACCATCTGAAGCACCATCAGCGACCACATCCACTTCCCTGTCCCAGCACAGCGTCCAAATGTCGTTACCCCAGGCATTTGAGCGCAAGCGAAAATACCCAGCCACCCACCACAGGCCATAGCACTAACCTCACACCTTTCCAAATTACTGGCCATCAAAATGCTGCCATTTAGGCTTGTGGAGACTGAGTCCTTCCGCAGCCTGATGGCAGCAGCTGTCCCTCGGTACGCAGTCCCCAGCCGCCACTACTTTTCCCGGTGTGCCATCCCCGCATTACACCACCATGTGTCCCGTAACATCACCCGTGCCCTGACCAACGCAGTTACTGGGAAGGTCCACTTAACGACTGACACATGGACAAGTGCTTGTGGCCAGGGACGCTACATTTCCCTGACGGCACACTGGGTGAATGTCGTGGAGGCTGGGAGCGACTCGGACCCTGGGATGGCACAGGTGCTACCCACGCCGAGGATTGCGGGCCCTACCTCCATCAGGGTTTCCGCCAGCACCTACGTTATTGGCTCCTCCTCCTCCGTTTCCACCTCCGAATTCTCTGCGCGCAGCGCCACTCACCCATCAGCCGGTAGCTGGAAGCAGTGTAGCACTGCAGTGGGGAAGCGTGAACAGGCCGTGCTGAAGCTGATCTGCCTTGGGGACAAACAGCCCACGGCCTCAGAGCTGTTGCAGGGGATTAGTCACCAGACCGAGCAGTGGCTCTCGCCACTCAACCTGCAACTAGGCATGGTTGTGTGTGATAATGGGCGTAACTTGGTGGCGGCTTTGGAGCTCGGCAAGCTCACACACGTACCATGCCTAGCGCATGTATTTAATTTAATGGTTCAGCGATTTCTAAAAACCTACCCCAATTTGCATGATCTCTTGACCAAGGTGCGCCGCGTGTGTGCACATTTCCGTAAGTCATCTACAGCTTCAGCCGGCCTGTTGAAGCTGCAGCAGCGCTTACAATTGCCAGCTCACCGGCTGCTGTGTGACGTGAGTACGCGCTGGAACTCCACCTTCCACATGTTGGCCCGGCTTTGTGAGCAGCAGAGGGCAGTAGTGGAGTACCAGCTGTTACACGGTCGTCGCCTCTCCGTTCAACTTCCTGTAATCAGAAGTGAGGAGTGGGAATGGATGTCAGACCTCTGTGAGGTTTTACGCAATTTTGAGGAATCGACACAGATGGTGAGCGGCGATAACGCTATTATCAGTGTAACCATCCCACTTCTGTGTCTACTGAAACGCTCGCTGCTCACAATTAAAACCGACGCTTTGCATGTGGAAGAGGTGGAAATGCGGGAGGAAGAGCTTACACAAGGTGATAGCCAGAGCACCCTCACTTCGTCTTCTCAGCGACAATTGGAGGAGGCGGAGGAGGAGGAGGAGGAAGACACGGTTGCCTCCGCTACAGAGGGTAGCCATGGAACTTTAGTTCCATCTCTTCAGCGTGGGTGGGCAGAAGAGGAGGAAGAGGATGAGGAGATTGAGAGTCATCCTCCTGGTGAGGACAGCGAAATCTTGCCTGTTGGTACTCTGGCACACATGGCTGACTTTATGTTAGGCTGCCTTTCCCGTGACCCACGCGTTATACGCATTTTAGACAACACGGATTACTGGGTGTTCACCCTTCTGGACCCCCGCTACAAAGAGAATTTCTCATCTCTCATTCCTCCGGTGGAGAGGACAAGCAAAATGGTGCAATACCAGAAGGTTCTTGTTGAAAAATTGCTCCAAAATTTTCCATCTGACAACGCTGGCGGCAGACTACGTGCTACCTTGGCCAACAGAGAAGGGGAGAAAAGGGGAGCACACAGCAGTTCCGATAAAGGCAGAGCAACACTCTCCAAGGCGTGGGACACCTTCATGACACCAGGAGGGAAAAGTTTTGGAAGATGGTGAAGGAGTACGTAGCAGACCGTGTCAGCGTCCTCAATGATCCCTCTGTGCCTTACAACTACTGGGTGTGCAAGCTGGACACGTGGTATGAACTGGCACTCTACGCCTTGGAGGTGCTGGCCTGCCCTGCCGCCAGCGTTCTGTCTGAGCGGGTATTTAGTGCTGCTGGTGGCATCATAACAGATAAGCGTATCCGCCTTTCCACCGAAAATGCTGATAGGTTGACACTTATAAAAATGAACAAGGCCTGGATTTCCCCTGACTTCTCCACTCCACTGGAGGAAAGCCCCGGGGGAACATAAAGTCACTTTATATATGTTATTTACAATGATGGGAATACTCTGTATTCCCATTCACCCCTTCCACCCAAAAAACGGGTATATGGTTGACTCTCTTCCATATGCCCAGTGATATAATTTTTATATAGGGCCAGCTCACCAGCGGGCCCAGTGATATAATTTTTATATAGGGCCAGCTCACCAGCGGGCCCTGTGATATAATTTTTATATAGGGCCAGCTCACCAGCGGGCGCAGTTTGACAATTTTTGTATAGGTCAGCTCACCAGCGGGCCTTCTCATATAATGTTTTATTGGGTCAGCTCTCTAGCGGGCCCTCTCATATAATGTTTTATAGCGTCAGCTCACTAGCGGGCCTTCGCATATAATGTTTAGGATGGTCAGCTCCACAGCAGACCCTCACCCATAATGTTTTAGATGGTCGGCTCAGCGCACTTTTCCCTCTTAATCATGGCCCCAGTTCAGAAACATCGAGGAAATTTTTGGGAGAATTTGCCTTTGCGCACGTTTCCCTCTTAATCATGGCCTCAGTTCAGAAAAATCGAGGAAATTTTTGGGAGAATTTGCATTTGCGCACGTTTCCCTCTTAATCATGGCCTCAGTTCAGAAAAATCGAGGAAATTTTTGGGAGAATTTGCAGATGATATACAAGTAAATATACAGCAAATACTGTTTGGTAACAATTTTTCGCCTAAAGTCGTTTTTATCTTCCTTTTTGTGTGTTTTACGGTCAGTCTGTAAAAATGGCGTACTACGGGCGAAAGATCGTAGCCCAGCAGCGATGTTGGAGTCCAAGATGCATCCAGACATCCTCCCTATGCTGTCCCTGAACCATTTCTGTGGTGTTTCCATCATTTTCTGCCCTTTTCCTATGGACCAGGCACCCTCCCCTCATCAGAGCAGGGGGTGCCTGGTGTAATGCTCGAGTCCTCCCATTGACTTCAATGGGGCTCGGGTGCTCGGCCGAGCACTCGAGCCTCCGGGGGTGCTCGGTCAGAGCACCCGAACACCCGAGCATTGGGGTGCTCGCTCATCACTAGTAGTTGATGCTGCTGGTATAAACCTTTAGATTACTTTTTCCACTATAATTTCTACTATTTTTTTTTTAGCCCTAACTTTTTCTCTCATCCACTATGCAATGCTGCACTCAATCTATAGATATATCTTTATATTTTCTGACAAAATCAGATCCCTCAAAGAAATGCTATTGATCATCATACCTTGGCACAAACTGATCATGTTTTGGAAGAATGTTAGAAATGTTATTTTAAAGTAGTGGTCCAACAAAATAACAAGAATGTATTTCTCATTACTTTTAATGGATAATATGTGAGGATCCTGCTCAAAACATGCTAACTAGCTAATGTATGTCTGTGTTATCATTACGGTCAGCTTCATAGATCACTGGAATAATCTAGCTAATTCCTGCCCCTAAATGACTAACCAACAAGATGGCTTTCTCTGAAGGTTTCATCAGCTCTCATAGTCATGCATTAGTTGCCATTGCCCTGGTGAAAAAGATGCTGTCTCCAAAGGCTTCCAGATTTGCTTAAGGAACACTGGCACATATTCATGATGATGTCAAGTAATAAAAAGAATAAAGTACAACCTACAAAGTGACAAATATGTATTGTAGTGGTGGTGGTGGAGGACTAGCATGGTGTGATTTGTGCATATATTTTTTACTATTGTCATACTCTATACTCCTTCTCAGATTACTGACACACATTACTTATCAGTCATAGCAGTGGTCCCATCTGTCCTCCACCTCCTCATCTGTGCTGCTGTTAATATATTTGTCTTGGCTTTGTCTGTGATGTGCGGTTTCTGCTACTACTACTACTGGAGCTAGATGTTGATGTAATTCTACTGCCACTACTACTAGGTGTCAAAGGTGCAGCACTTACAGCAGCACCAGAGTACTCGTCATATCTAACACTGTGGATGTTAACCTGTGTTGCTGTTGCTGGGTACTCAAAACAGGTGTGTGTGTGGCTGAGTGGGACTTGGACTTTGAAGAGGTGATGATGCCAATGATGGCTGATAGGGTGACTGTGTGGTTTTTGACATCTGTGCTTGTCCAGGGTCAGACTTTCCAATGGCTTTCTCAAACACTTTATAGACAGACACAGTGTTCCTTAAAAGTGGTGGAAGATTCAGCCTTTGACTTTCTACTAATCTTATAGACCTGTCACCATCCTCACTCTCAACTTCATCTGTATCTGAACAAGAGAAAGGATGCTGGATGGATATATTCTAGATCTGCATCATCATCAGTCATCATTAAGTCATCCTCAGCAGCATCAGCATCACCTGACAATTCTTGCCCACTACCCTTATATGCCTCTAAGCTTTTGAAGGTCTCAAACAATTTCTTTTTAATTTTGCTGTAATAAAGTTCCCTACTATGGTTATTTGGTGCTTGTTTGTCTCACTATCTGATGCAGCAGACGCTTCAGCTGCTACACCTTCCTCTATTATGCTACTGCCAGCATCATCAACACTTGAATTCGACTTGTTGATGTCTTCAGTGTTCTTCTTATATGGTTCCTTATTTCTACTGGCACTGGTGGTGCTGAAACTAGTTTTGCTGGGACCTTGACAAACTGCATCCTCCCTTGGAATAGAGGGATCATCATCACTGATTGCACACGCTGCAGCAACCATTGCTGCAGTCCGTTTTTGAACTACTATTACTGGGCTATTACTAGTCTGTTCCTTCCAGCGTGTGGTCGCTGGTTTGCTCCACTGCCTTGTGGCAATATTTAGCTGTCTGTTGGTTACCAGCGCACGGGCGTTGGTTCGCTCCATGACCTGTAGGTTTACTCAATATCCTGCTTGATGTTTCCCAACGTGAGGGCGCTGGTTTACTCCTTTGTCTCTTTGCTCATGCACTTGATGGTTTCCAATGCGCTGTCCAGTCCTAGACAGCTACTTATTCTTACAGCACACGGGTACTGAGTTTCAGACTATTAGTGTAACCACTGACATGGTAGCCTCTATCTTACATCTATACTGTCATTGACCATCTGACAGTCACCAAGGTCACTGTGGTCGTCACCTTCCCTTGGGCTGCCTTGCCCGGTATATTGGTAAGGCCGGTAGAACCTTTTATTATTCCATCTCAAGGTTGCCTTACCCGGTATTGGCAAGGCCGGTAGAGCCTAATCATTGGTATTTCGTCAGGCTGCCTTGCCCGGTATATTGGTAAGGCCGGTAGAACCTTTCATTACTCCAACTTGAGGTTGCCTTACCCGGTATTGGCAAGGCCGGTAGAGCCTATTATATTGGTATTCCAAGGCCGGTAGAGCCACCTATTACATTCCCGTCCAGGTTGCCTTGCCCGGTATATTGGTAAGGCCGGTAGAACCTGTATCGCTATTGTCATATATTACCTGCCTTTTCTATGTATTGTTTGTATGTATATGAAACCCTATGGGATTATCTTAAACTTTTCAATAAAGTTGTGTTTTTACCTAACCTTACGTCTGAGAGTCTTAACAAACCGTGACACTTCCCCACCTAGCACAGAGATAATAACAGCAAGATCAGAAAGCAAATAGGTCCCTAGCTGCCTGTGTCTTGCCAGTCAGTCACATGGAATGTTGGAGTATTTGGGGGTCAACCTTCTTCCTCCCTTCTTATCAACTAGAGTTCCCCCAGACTCCCCTAATACAGAGAACAAATGTCCTATCTAAATGTCTCCCTAAACTAAGCTTCAATTCCCCTTTATTTGCCAATCTCCTCTAGCTCAAAAACATGCTGCTCTCTACTCTCTCAAACACAGAATGGCTGATGTAAGAGCCTGACAGCCTTTTATATGACTGTAGAAAACTTTTGTGTGGTGTAGAAATATTTTTCTTCCCATTTATTTCAATGGGCGGAAAAGGCAGAAAAAAGCAGAAAAACTGCACTTTTAACAGGAAATTTTTGACCAAGCGGAAAGTGCCATTATTCGCCGATTTCAGTTTGAGGTGAAAATTTTCACTCATCCCTACTCCTACTCCTTTTCCCCTACACCTGACCATAGTCCATTTTCTGGACATTATTAAACTATTGTGTATTTTAACTGTGAAGTACGCAACAGATTTGATTGTGTATGTTGTCTTGTCCTTTAAAATATACTCTATCTTCTCGTATTGGCCTGCTTCAGTCACAGCTCATGTTGGGGTCCCTATCTATTTATATATATCTAATTTTTTAAAATTGTTTTTAATAAGTTATTACTTTTTTAATTGACTGTCCCATCACAGTATACAAAAAAACACACTCTTTGCAACTACTTTTCTCCTCTTAGCTTGCAGCTAGTGTCTTGAGGATTTTAGCTGCTGATGCAAGGAATACAGGAGACTGGATCCTAATGGCAGGGCAAAAGAACTGAAAGAAGCCTAAGGATTGCATTCTCTACAGAGAATTCTATACATGTCAATAGAAATTTCCTGCTCAGTGGAAAGTGCCGTTCAGGTATGTAGTCTCTCTGCAAGAGATCCTCCCCGTCAGCATGTACTGATGAGTCCAGAGGATATCGGGAAAGAAAGCAGACTGATAGAAGAGAATCTTCTTATACAAAATTGATATTTATTTGAAATAAAAGATATTAATATCTGTATACAAAATATAAAAAGGCTCTTACATGTTTCACAGCTAATATGCTGCTTTAGCCCAAAAATAAAAGAAAAAACTATTTTTTTATAATAAGATTTGCATCTATCAGTCTGTTCTTTTTCCCGCAGTTCTCCAGACTCATCAGTATTGGGTCCGCTGCTTTTTAACATGTTTATAAATGACCTGGAAATAAATATAGAAAGCAAAATATCAATATTTGCAGATGATACTAAATTATGCAAAGTCATTAATTCAGAACAGGATATTTTCTCTCTACAGAGGGACTTACATACAATGTCAGATTGGGCAAACATGTGGAATATGAAATTTAATGTGGGGAAGTGTAAAGTCATGCATTTGGGAGGAAACAATCCCAAGGCTACTTATAAACTTAATGGAATCATTTTAGGTGACGCGTTGCTAGAAAAAGACCTGGGTATCCTTATCAACTACAAACTTGGAAACAGTGACCAGTGTCAAACAGCAGTAGCAAAGGCAAACAAAGTCCTGTCTTGCATAAAAAGAGGTATTGAAGCAAGAGTGGATAACATTATTTTGCCATTATACAAATCATTGGTAAGACCTCACCTTGAGTGTGCAGTGCAATTTTGGGCACCGGTTCTGAAAAAGGATATACTAGAACTAGAGAGGGTACAGCGGAGAGCAACAAATTTAATTAAGGGAATGGAGGACTTGACATATGAGGAACGACTAAACAAGCTTGGTTTATTTACTGTAGAGAAAAGACGACTAAGAGGAGACCTTATCACATTGTACAAGTATATGAGAGGTCAATACAAGGATCTCTGCGGTGAGCTATTTATTCTAAGGCCTGATCAGGTGACCAGGGGACACCCCTTGAGATTAGAGGAAAGGAGGTTTAAACTTCAGCAGAGGAAGGGTTTTTTTATGGTAAGGTCTGTAAAATTGTGGAATTCATTGCCCAGGGAGGTAGTTATGGCAGATACAATGGATACATTTAAGAGAAGATTAGATACATTTCTTTCAAAAGGGAACATACAGAGTTATACTGTTTATCAGTAGGCAGATCAGGAAGGTCTGATAAAGAATAATTTAATTGGTAGCAGGAAAGCTATAAAATTCTCAGTTACTGAGGTATGAAGCGAAGGTTGAACTTGATTGACTTGTGTCTTTTTTCAACCTAATTTACTATGTTACTATGTTACTACTATGTTACTATGTTAGTACATGTTGACAGAGAGGATCTCATGCAGAGAGACTACATACCTGAATGGAGACAGGTCTAATCTTCTCCGTATGCCTTCTCGGTCAGATCTGGTGATAGCATCTGACTGACATCTATACTCTGTATAGTATTGCTACTTTTATTTTTATTGCATGTAAGCTGAAATTGAATTACACTATTGGGGCGCCTCCTGTTTTCTTCTTTTATGTTTTACATTATACCTGTCTATGCTGCTGATGAGAGCATGAGTCAAGGACAGCAGCCAAGAAACTTCACGTGTATTATACTGTAACTGAATGCAGTTATTTATCCCAGAACCCTGATTAGCTGGTTTTTGGTATAAGCCAAGTTCCAACAACTTATCCTGTGTGTAGGCACTTTTAGGGTGTCAGTGTAGGTTCCAAATAATATCCTGTTGACCTGCACAGGGGCTCTCCCTGTTTTGTCTCCTTGTTTTTGCAAGACGCAAAGCAGTTATACTGCCTCAGCAAGGTGTCATGACCCTAGGTCATGACCTGAGCTGACCCTGTAGCCTATTGGCTATCTATCCTTTTTATCCTGGTGCCACATTCACTAGTGGCTTGATTATTGAGCTAGTTAGTTTATTTTCCTTTGTTCCTGATTTTGGTTACCGACTCTGGATCTTCCTTTGACCATGATTATTGCCTCCTGATTTGGCCTCGCTGCTGGATTCCCTTCCTCAGTGGGTCTTCTGTTTGACCCGGCTTGAATCGACCATTCTCCTTGCCTCTGTTCTCAGCGTTGCCCTCCATGCTCGGCTGGGTTCCATTGCTCTGATCCGGCTACTGCTATCTTCCAGACCGCTTCTGTGAGTCTCCGCTGCATTGCGACACTACGCTCAGATTCTCTTCATCCTCTCCGTGGCTCCTAGAGCTCCATCTTATACTGCATCCCTTTGCACGATCTCGCTGTGCAGGCTGAGAATTAATTTGATCTTCAGACCTGCTGTGAACGGGTACCTTTCAGGCTTGATCCTGTTGTGAAAATAAAGTAATTAATCTGATCTACAGACCAGCTGTGAACCAGTACTTGATCTCACTGTGCAGGCAGAGATTTCATCTAATCTACAGACCTGCTGTGAACTGATACCTTCAGGCTTGATCTCGCTGTGCAGGCAGAATAATTAATCTGATCTACAGACCTGCTGTGAACCAGCACTTGATCTCGCTGTGCAGGCAGAGCAATTCATCTACAGACCCACTGCCTTTACCTTGTGGACCTTATCTTTCCTTTACTTATCTGTCTGTCTAGGATTGTTCCTCCCGGGAGGCCTAATCCATATTCCCTTCTGGGTTTAGACCTACCCCTCTGCATTCCCAATCATTGCTCCCTAGCTTTGATTCCAAGCTCTGGTTGTTCGTGATTGGGGAGAATTGGTGTGATGCAAGGTCTCTCCAGGCAGAAATTTCAAGGCATACAATGGTTTCCAGGTGTGCTGTCCAAGCTCTTTTGAAGAAGCACAAAGAAACAGGCAAGATTGAGGACCGTAGACTCAGTGGTCAGCCAAGAAAACACATCAGATGAAAGACACATCATGCTTACTTCCCTTTGCAATCAGAAGATGACCAGTAGTGCCATCAGCTGAGAATTGGCAGAAAACAGTGAGACCCTGATACACCTATCTACTGTCCGGAGAAGTCTTGTCAGAAGTGATCTTCATGGAAGACTTGCAGCCAGAAAGCCATACCTCCGATGTGGAAACATGGTGAAGCGACTCAACTATGCACAAAAACACAGGAACTGGATTGCAGAAAAATGTCAGCAGGCGCTCTGGATTGATTAGTAGGGATAGGGTTAAAGTTGTCGCCATGTTCCCGTGAGAAATTTCATGAAAACCACGTTATTATCCTCTTTTTTGCCGGAAAATCCGCTTTAAAAGTAGAGGTTAAAATGATCGCATCTTTCACCCATTGCCCAAAATCTTTTGCCATTTTTTCAATGGCTAGAAAGTTTTTGCCCATTGATTTACGTTGTTTTCGCATTTCCGCTATAAAAACGTGACATTTTCATAGAAGGTAGACACATTAGAAGCAGCTACAGAGCGAGATAGACATTCTGTGCTATTCTGCTGTGATATTTAGCAAAAATTGAGGCAGGAGAGGCTTCTAGTGACTCCTATCACTATGAGCAGCAAAAAGAGGAACTGGAAGGACCCTTATTATGTGTCGACTGAGTCTGAGGAGGAGGAAGTGCCTAGCAGTACTGAACCAATGCTGTCCAGTCCCCCTAAATCACCCTAAGGGATCTTGGGGAATTTAATGAGAAGGGAGGGGAAAAAGGGAATGGGAAGGAAGGGAGAAAAGGGAATGGGACGGAAGGGAGAAAAGGGTAGTACTAGTGAGAGCAGGACAGGTTAGCTGCCTGTACCTGCTGCCAGACGTGCTGTCCCTGCTTCCAGTGCCACCATTGCTGTACCTGCAACCACAAGTGTTGTACCTGCTTCCAGATGTGCTGCCCCTGCTGCCAGTGCCACCATTGCTGTACCTGCAGCCACTAGTGTTGTACCTGCTGCCAGACACGCTGCCCCTGCTGCCAGTGCCACCATTGTTGTACCTGCAGCCACTAGTGTTGTACCTGCTGCCAGACATGCTGCCCCTGCTGCCAGTGCCACCATTTCTGTACCTGTAGCCACTAGCGTTGTACCTGCTACCAGACTTGCTGCCCCTGCTGCCAGTGCCACCATTGTAGTTACTGCTGCCAGTGCTGAACCTGCTGCTAGTGCTGAACCTGTTGCCACCAATATTTTGCCTGCTGCTATTCCCAAGCAGTCCTGCCAGTGCTAGTACTACTGCTTCTAAGGTCCAGCAGCTTGTTAGCGTTAGGAGTGAAGGAGGGGATAATCAACAATATCTTTATATTACTAGTTACTGTGAGACTGAGAAGGAAGACTCTGTGGCTGAACTTGAAGTGGTTGGTGTTAGTAGTAGTAGCAGTAATGGTGAAGCAGCCGGAGTGGTAGGGGAAACATTTGAGAGCATGAAGACTAGTGGTCAAGGGAGCTCACACCATTCCTTAGGCTCTGGGAGTCCCCTTCCCTTCACTACAATGTCCAAGTTGAACATGATCCTAAAGAGGCCAGAACTGGTTTTGGGGGAAAGCAGGCTCAGAATTAATACCATCACAACCAGCAGGGGTACAGATCATCTGCCTGTGCCTGCTGCTACTGCTGCTAGTGCTAGTCTGCCTTCTTCTTCAGGTCAAATTGCAAGTGTGACATTAGGGGACCCTCTGTCACATTGCTCCTCACCTCCTCCAAGCAGCAGTGAGATGTCTGGAATAGAGCAGCAGGAACAACAGCCTGTAGGGACTAGTGGTGGTGGTGATGATGATGCTGGAGAAGCTGGGGTGGATGAGACATTGATTGCCTTTTTAGCAGAAATTGAGAAGGAATGAGAGACAGGGATGAGGATGGGAATCACCACCACCACCACCACTAGCAATGAAATTTTGGAATTAGAGGAATTTGCAACTACTCTAATTCCTTCTGATACTGAGATGCAAGGGCAGCAGGATGCTGAGGAGCAGGCTAGTGTGCCACAGACTATTGTGGACACAGTGGGAATGGGGTCAACAAGTAATGCAGGACTAAGACAGGTTCCACTTGCTAGCATGTCACGGTTTGTTACGACTCTCAGACACAAAGTTAGGTAAAAACACAACTTTATTGAAAATAATTTAAAAAATGATCCCTTAGGATTCAAACATGACATAAAACATACAATAATTGAGAGGTACAATTTACCGGCTCTACCGGTCTTGCCAATATACCGGGCAAGACAGCCAGAGGTACTATTACAATAGGCTCTACCGGCCTTGCCAATACCGGGTAAGGCAACCTGCAGATGGAATATGTACCAGGTTCTACCGGCCTTACCAATACCGGGCAAGACAGCCCAAGGAACTCACTCTAGGAACGCCCAACAGAGAGTACGTTTTTAAAGCTCTTGGAGCAAACCAGCATCCGCACGCTGGGACCTACAGTATTCATCTAGCCGCAAGGCTTGGAGCAAACCAGCTTCCACACGCTGGGATCAAAAGTAATTCGTGTAGCCGCAAGGCTGGAACAAACCAGCGTCCACAGGCTGGGACCAACAGTAATTCGTATAGCCGCAAAGCTTTGGAGCAAACCAGCGTCCGCACGCTGGGACCAACAGTAATTTGAATAGCCGCCAGGCTTTGGAGCAAACCAGCGTCCGCAAGCTGAAACCAATAGTCATTCGTATAGCCACAAGGCTTTGGAGCAAACCAGCATCCGCACGCTGGAATCAACAGTAATTCGTATAGCCGCAAGGCTTTGGAGCAAACCAGCGTCCGCACGCTGGAACCAACAGTAATTCATATAGCCGCAAGGCGTTGGAGCAAACCAGCGTCCGCATGCTGGAACCAACAGTATTCGTATAGCCGCAAGGCTTAGGAGCAGACCAGCGTCCGCACGCTGGGGCCAACAGTAATTCGTATAGCCACTAGGCTGTGGAGCAAACCAGCGTCCGCACGCTGGGACCAACAATAATTCGTATAGCCACTAGGCTGTGGAGCAAACCAGCGTCCGTACGCTGGGACCAACAATAATTCGTGTAGCCGCAAGGCTTTGGAGCAACCAGCGTCCACACGCTGGAACCAACAGTAATTCGTATAGCCGCAAGGCTTTGGAGCAAACCAGCATCCGCACGCTGGAACCAACAGTAATCTGTTTAGCCGCAAGGCTTGGGAGCAAACCAACGTCCACACGCTGGAACCAACAGTAATACGTGTAGCTGCAAGGCTGGAAGAAACCAGCGTCCGCATGCTGGGACTAAGAATGTCGCCAAAGCGACCAGGCATCAGGGATACATCTGGCTGGACAAGAGACGACAGGGACTCGCAGGAAACCAAGCAATCAGGAAGTCTCAGAGAAGGCGATCAGCAGGAAACATCAACCTCTCAGGACTAGGCCGGAACCACTCTGGAAACAACTCTGCAGACAGGAGACTCGGAACAAGATGTATTCTGGAACTCAGGAACACTGCTACAGGTACAAACGAATACTGGAACATGGTCAAGGCTAAAGTGGTCAGAGACACCACGAAAGGGTAACCATAGGGTTCCCAGACCAGGTTTAAATAGACAGAATGAGGCGGGTTAAAGGCAGACAACCAATAGGAGCCCCCTAATGGTGACTGACAAGGAAATGCAACAATCACGTTCACTGTGATAGTACCCCCCCTTTCAAAGACCCCCTCTCCTAGAATAGGGTCTAGGCTTCTGCTGATATTTAGCGTGAAAAGCCCTAGATAACCTAGGTGCATGAAGGTCCTTACGATCCACCCATGATCGATCTTCATGACCATATCCCTTCCAATGCACCAGGTACTGTACCCTTCCTCTCAGCCTTCGGGAATCAATAATGCTCTGTACTTCGTACTCCTCCTGACCCTCAACCTCAATAGGCCCTGGTACCACAGGTGTAGTGGTATAACGGTTGCATACGAGAGGCTTAAGAAGGGACACATGAAACACGTTATGGATACGCATAGATGCAGGTATATCTAGTGCATAGGAAACAGGGTTAATTTTGCGAATCACTTTGTATGGACCAATAAACCGGGGAGCCAACTTATTAGACGGAACCTGGAGCTTAAGATTTCTGGAAGAAAGCCACACTCTATCCCCAACCTGAAAGGAAACCGCTGGAAGCCTTCTGCGATTAGCATAGCGCTGGTGACGCTGAAATGACTGACCAAGTGCCCTCTGAACTTGTGACCATGTGGAACGGAGTTGCTCATGCATATCCATTCTCCAATGGGTATTCTGTGCATTACCATCACTCTTGCTGTCTGAGGTCATGGCCCTTTCGTACTGTCACTCTCAGACACAAAGTTAGGTAAAAACACCACTTTATTGAAAACATAATTTAAAAAATGATCCCTTAGGATTCAAACATGACATACAACATACAATAATTGAGAGATACAATTTACCGGCTCTACCGGTCTTTCCAATATACCGGGCAAGACAGCCAGAGGTACTATTACAATAGGCTCTACCGGCCTTGCCAATACCGGGTAAGGCAACCTGCAGATGAAATATGTACCAGGTTCTACCGGCCTTACCAATACCGGGCAAGGCAGCCCAAAAGGAGCTTGCGTAGGCTCTACCGGTCTTGCCAATACACCGGGCAAGACAGCCAGATATACTAAACAATAGGCTCTACCGGCCTTGCCAATACCGGGTAAGGCAACCTGCAGATGGAGTGCGTACCAGGTTCTACCGGCCTTACCAATACCGGGCAAGGCAGCCCAAAAGCTTTGCGAAGGCTCTACCGGCCTTGCCAATACCGGGTAAGGCAACCTGCAGATGGAATATGTACCAGGTTCTACCGGCCTTACCAATACCGGGCAAGGCAGCCCAAGGAACTCACTCTAGGAACGCCCAACAGAGAGTACGTATAGCCACTAGGCTGTGAAGCAAACCGGCGTCCGCACGCTGGGACCAACAATAATTCGTATAGCCACTAGGCTGTGGAGCAAACCAGCGTCCGCACGCTGGAACCAACAGTAATTCATATAGCCGCAAGGCTTTGGAGCAAACCAGCGTCCGCACGCTGGAACCAACAGTAATCTGTATAGCCGCAAGGCTTGGGAGCAAACCAGCATCCGCACGCTGGAACCAACAGTAATTCATATAGCCGCAAGGCTTTGGAGCAAACCAGTGTCCACACGCTGGAACCAACAGTAATACGTGTAGCTGCAAGGCTGAAAGAAACCAGCAACCGCATGCTGGGACTAAGAATGTCACCAAAGCGACCAGGCGTCAGGGATACATCTGGCTGGACAAGAGACGACAGGAACTCGCAGGAAACCAAGTAATCAGGAAGTCTCAGCGAAGGCGATAAGCAGGAAACATCAACCTCTCAGGACTAGGCCGGAACCACTCTGGAAATGACTCTGCAGACAGGAGGCTCAGTACAAACGAATACTGGAACATGGTCAAGGCTAAAGTGGTCAGAGACACCACGAAAGGGCAACCATAGGGTGCCCAGACCAGCTTTAAATAGACAGAATGAGGCTGGTTAAAGGCAGACAACCAACAGGAGCCCCCTAATGGTGACTGACAAGGAAGTGCAACAATCACGGGCACCGTGATATAGCATTAGCAATACTCCTGATCCTAGCTGCAGTGCTGAATCTGAGGCAGTAGTAGCAACAGCAGCAACATTATCCTCTGCCACAGACAATGAAGGGGAATGTGGAGGACAAGAAGAAAGAGGCCATTCTTCTCCATCTGTTCCCAACCCCCTGAAGTCATCATGGGTGTGGGACTATTTTTCTCTTGGGGCAGGCACAGTGCAGTCAACAGCAGCAGCACTGTGCACAATTTGTGACAAGTCATTGAAAAGAGGAAAGGAAGGAACACAGCTTGGCACAAGCACACTCATATCACACATGAAACACAGACACCATGACATGTTAAACATGTTAAAGACAAACACCCGCCACAGAAATCAAGCACCGCTTTTGCTGTCCCTGACTTTCTAGAAAGGCAACAAGAGGCGAGGCGGAGATCAAAGAGGAAGAGGAATAGAACAACCAAGGCAGAGACTAGAAGTTCCATTGACGTGTGAAACAACTAGCTCGCCATCACCTTCTAGGGTAACTACATCTTGTGCCAATCCACCTCGTTCATTACCTCCCCCACCAAATGATAGCCACTCTGTTGATGTTAGGATGTGGAAGTTCGTCTCTACCCATTGCACACTGTGCGCTGCACTGACTACACATGCCATTGTGGTGGAAGAGAATCGCAATCAGTACATCAAGCGGCATCTGATAGATTCCATCCTGCAGAATATGCTAAGATGGAGGCAGGGAGGATTCATCATTACTATTAAACTGTCAGCAAGCTGTCATGTGTCCTTAGCGGGTCTGGAAAAGGGGTACAGTGACAGCGGCAGTACTTGGTTTTGGGTGTCATGGTGTTTGGATACAGTTGTGCCCCCAGATATTATTTACCACACACACACTGTGCCCATTGCAGTTGCTGATGAGATCCCATGTTCATGCTCTCAAGGGAAAAAATATATTTTAATAACAACACACCCATGATGATTTTGGAGGAGGGACAGGTGGAGAAGATTTAATGGCCAACTTCTTCTTTTCTCCACATATACTGAGGCCTACTTATTTTGCTGCTACTGCATCAGGCACATCACTAGAGCTAGTCGTGGAAAGTGGAACCTTCATCGTCCATCTTCCATGTTACTGCTATTGTTGATCCCATTCCCTTTCAGCTGCCTAATCATCCTGCTGCTTAAGCAACTCAGCAGCAGCAATATGAACAGCAGTCGCAACTCAGGAGGATATTTGACAGTGGCCACTGGCCAACAAGACCTGCTGGCATTTGGCCAGTAGGGCATTTTTATTTTTTTTCTCAGGGCTTGTATTTTGAAAAAAAAATTAAATAAATAATAATAATAAAAAAAACTAGTCCTACAAAAAAATAAACAATTTTTGGGGGGGTTGTTTCTAAGTCCTACAAATCAATGTTTCCTTAGGGCTTGTGCCAAACAAGCTTAAGTCCTACAAATCAATGTTTCTTCAGGGCTCGGGCCTCTAATAAGTCTAAGTCCTACAAAGGCCTCTAACAACAAATCAAACAAATCATCCTCTACAAAATCCTCTATCTAGTCAAGTATCAGTCCACCCCAGTGGCAGCTTATGTCAGGGGGTTCCTGTCTCTATCACTTTACATACAAATTTCTTATTTTATTTTATTGATTTATTTTTTTATTAACTGTCCCCAATAGCAGTCAAGAAACCCCCCAAAACAAATTCCCTGTTCAAATGATTCATTCATTCACCAACACAGGCACCCTCCTCAAACCCCTTTATACCATGTCTTATGGTTTTTATTTTATTGTATTTAGGATTTCTTTTTTTATTAAGTGCCCCCCAATCCCAGTAAACCCCCCAAAATCATCCACTGTTCAAATGATTCTTTCCCCACACCCCACCAACACAGTCACCCTCATGCCCCTTTTATACTATGTCTTTGGGAAATAAAATAATATTTGCTATGTATTGTGTGTAACTTCTATGTTCCCATTGATTTCAATGGAATGAGCTAGGTGAAAAAAGTGGAAAATCAACACTTTTCGTGGGAAATTTTTTGCCAAGTGGAAAGAGCCATTTTTTCTGATTCCAGTTTGAGGCGGAAAATTTTCTCTCATCCCTACTGATGAGTCAACATTTAAAATATTTGGTTGTAGCAGAAGTCAGTTTGTTCACAGAAAGGCTGGAGGGAGGTATAAGAATGGCAACAGTGAAGCATGGTGGAGATGCCTTGCAAGTTTTCTGGCTGCATTGCTGTAGATGGAGTTGGGAATTTAGTCAGAATTAATGGGATCCTCAATGCTGAGTACAGGCAGATACTTCTCCATCATGCAATACCATCAGGGAGGCATCTGATTGTCCCCAGATTTATTCTGCAGCATGACAATGACCCCAAAAATACAACCAAACGCAATAAGAACTATCTTCAGTGTATAGAAGAAGAAGGAGTCTTAGAAGTGATTATATGGACCCCACAGATCCCTGATCTCAACATCATCGAGTCTGTCTGGGATTACACGAAGAGAGAGAAGCAGCTGAGGCTGCCTAAATCCACAGAAGAACTGTGGTTAATTATCCAAGATATATGGAACAACCTACCTGCTGAGTTCGTTAAAAAAAGAATTGATGTTGTTTTGAAGACAAAGGGTGGGCACACCAAATATTGATTTGATTTAGATTTTTCTTCTGTTCGCTCACTATGAATTTTGTTAACTGATAAAAATAAACTACTAACGTGTCTATTTTTGAAAGCATTCTTCCTGTACAGCATTTTATCACACCTGCCTAAAATGTATGCATAATATATATATGTGTGTGTGTGTTTATTATATTTTCCCCCTATCCCTATCACTGTCAACAAAAAAAATAAAAAATTCCTGTTCAACTACTTCTTTCCCCAGACTCCCCAGCTGAGAGATTATAACAGCAAGGATAGAAAGGAACTTGGATCACAGCTGCCTGTGTGTTTCCAATCAGCCACAAAGAATGTTTGGATATTTGGGCTAAACCTCCTTTGTTCATTTCTCACACATCCAGACTCCCACAGCCCAGAGATAATAACAGCCAGATCAGTAAGGAGCTTGGATCAAGTCTGGCTGTGTCTTGACACTCAGTCACACCAAATTTTGGGGTATTTGGGCTCAACCTTCTCTCTCCCTTCCTGTCCTGCAGAGACCCCAGACTCCCCAAATACAGAGAACAAATGTCCTGCCTAAAAGTCCCCATAAACTAAGCTTCAACTCCTTTTAATTATCCTGCCTTCTGTAACAGAAAAATCTGCTACTCTCAATTCCTCTCACAAACAGAAAATAATATGCTGTGGAAACCTGACACCCCTTTTTTACCATTCTTGTGGAAAACAAGGGAAACATGACATGCTGGGAAGAAAGTCAGTCTTCAAATTTAAGCATAACCGCACCAAAAGAAAACACTTACTCTTGGATTGAATGAAATCATCTATTCGTACCTTTATTGTTGTTTTGATATAACCACAGTGAAGTAAATGATGGGCTGTATGGCTGAGCTATACACTGGTGTACTTTATAGAAGATTTACACAATGGGGATATCCAAGGTGGATGTTGGATAGAGCCAAGAAAATAGTAGATCAAAAGGAAAGGAAAGAACTAATAAAATATAAACCGAGGATAAGAAGTGAAGTTAATAAATCATCAATAGTATTCTCCACTCAATATAGCTTGGAGTTTAATAAGATAAAGAATATATTAAAACAAATATACCAATTTTGAGTGCAGATTTAGAACTACATAAAATGGTTTTGGAAGGTTTCAAATTTGTTGCAAGGAGAGGATTAACCTAGGGGAACCTATTATCACCAAGTATGTATGTAAGTGATAGGAAATCAAACTCAGGGAATTGGTTGTCCACGATTGGAAATTACAGGTGTGGTAGTAACAGATGTAATTGTTGTAATTTTATGAATATTACGAAAGAATTTTACTCTGCTACTAATGGTAAAAAATATAAGATGCGAATGTATATAAATTGTGCCACTAAAGGTGTAGTATATCTGTTGTCTTGTAATACCTGTAAGCTCCAATATGTGGGAAAAACCCTTAGAGCGTTACGAGAACGTTTAAATGAACATTTGAGTGATATAAGCTTTAAATCCTCGGTAGCTAATCACTTTAAAGAAATCCACAATGGAAATACAGACTCTTTGAATATACAAGGGATTGAGAGAGTGATACTAGGTAAACTAGGTGGAGATCTAGATGCAAAGTTGTTACGTCGAGAAACATACTGGATATTTACCTTAGGCACCAGATCTCCTGGGGGTTTTAATAAAAGTTATGATGTTTCCTGTTATGTCTAAATATTTTCCCCAATTGATGTTGATAGTGATATCCCTTGGGTAATATATTGAGTAATAACTATCTATATATTATAGAATATATTAACGATACATGGGATTATTTTTCTTTATTAAAATCTCATCAGGAGTTCTGTATATAGGATATGAGGATAATCTTCAATAAAGAGGCATACAGAGATAAAGAGTGATATGAGATGATTTATTCTTTACTTTGGTATTAAAATGATGATTTTATTATGTAATGTATGATGTAAACAATATATGTTTAAATATTTGTTTTAGGGGCTAGTCATCAACTTCCGTCTATTTTTGTTATAGCACTTGGAGCTTATCATTGGTAGAGTTTGAAATAAATATTAATAGTTTTTTGACTGTAGTATGGAAGATATATATAGATAAGCTTTGAACCCACATTGCCTTTAAGGAAATTCCCTTTAAGACATTGGATTGGATCCGAGATATGATGGGAGGTTTTCCTTATTGGCTCTGACGGTTCTAATCATGTGAGTAAGATATAGCTTTTCTGATAGGCTGTTGTGATTTCAAAAAGACGGAAGTTGTAGACATACGATAGAGATCAGGACTAAGCGTTTTACACGCGAAACGCATTGATCAGAACGTTGGGGCACCTCTCTGCTAGATACACCAGTGTATAGCTCTGCCATACAGCCCATCATTTACTTCACTGTGGTTTTATCAAAACAACAATAAAGGTACGAATAGATGATTTTATTCAATCCAAGAGTGAGTGTTTTCTTTTGGTGCGGTTATGCTTAAATGTGGATATGCGTGTAAGGGAAAAGAGAGCCCTTGACCGGCACATTGTGAGTACACTCTCATGGTTATGTTTGTGAAGTGCTGCAGTACTTTATTTGAACATTTGTTTTATTTTTCGAAGTTCCGTTGAAACATTGGAGCCGCTAATTATAAAGAAAGTCAGTCTTCCCATTGATTTCAATGCAATAATTTTTGAGGCAAAAACTTTCACCTGTAGTAACTAACATTAAAAAATGCTTAGTCTTTTATTAATCATCACTGATATTACCACTGAGTCAGAATTACATCAAAAACTATATAGATCAGCCCAAGCTTCATGTCCAATCTCCTGTAAAAGCAGAACTTTCTTGATAAACTGCATTTATTAAAGCAAAAACAAGGTGTGGCATGAATAGACATAAAACTTTGAACAAACCAAAAGTTGTGGATGTGTCTGGTTGATAATTTGCCAACAGCTGGACAGTGTTCACTTTTAAAAAAATAATTTAAAAATATTGAAGTACTTTAAGTTTCATTTTGAAAAGTATTATATGGAAGAATTATGATACTGTGCTTTGATTTAAGTGAAAAGTTGATTCTGACAAAGTTAAAAGGAAATGTGAAAAATCTCAGCAAATAAAATGTCAAATTAAAATACCATCATGAAGCTGTCAACTATGCATTGTAACAAAGAGGCATGCTTACGAATGACCATCTGTTATACTGATTATTACACTAAAGAATTCCAAACAGCACTAAATTGTAAAATTGTAATTTTACAGATCATCTTTTATTATTATATTAGAGTATTCATTTCCTATTTGAAAGGAAGTGGTTGATTTGCTGTATCTGTGCCAGGAATATGGGCCAGATCGGTAGTGTTCAATAGCAAGATAATTTTTTTACAGGATGAAGCAAATATAAAGCACTTTTGCATTAATTTAATGTATATTTATTCTTCTCCTTTATGTTTGAAGATGAAAGTACTGTCTCTAAAATTAAAGTAAAATCATTAAATTGCATTCTAACCACCTTTCCATTTCACATTTTAAACAGAGTAACATAAAATATAAATGATAATTAATCAGATTGTGTTCCATCTTTTCATGTCTAAAACGAATGCTTAATTATATAGTCATCCTGATTATGTGTAAACATTCTTAGCAATAAGATGTGAAACTATCATGTCAAAGCAAGCCTGCTCCCATAGTAGAAATTTAGTCAAGGTCCACATTACCACATGCTGCCCCAAAACAGCTTCTTTCAACCAATTTGGAAACAGAAATTGTCATGAATGGCCAGTCCTTATTGCTGCATGTGGGATTAAAAATGTGATCTCTGAGCCTGAACCTTGAGACTTTCAGGTCCCAGAATTCATTATAGGACTTTCCGATACAACCAAAAAGTGTCTGTTTCCTGACCCTTAAGTTGCTTATCTAGCTGATTAGTGGAGCTGCCAAGCACTGCCCTTTTCAGATTTTCAGGTCTCCTAGCACAGCATACTTGCCAAAGGAATATTTTCAGATTAAATTTCCCATTTAAAATTGCTACAAATAAATAATCTGGTTGAAGTATATACAAGCACAAGATACTTGACATATTCACTGGGATTTTTTGTGTTTAACTGCATATTGTTATTTAGTGTAGAGATGTTTAAGTATAAAGTTATATAAGACAAGTGTATGTCTTTGCAGTCTGTGTTTCCCACTAAAAATATGTCTCATATCATCATTGCCTTCATAATTGCAAATATTGGCATTCTATTTTAATTAATTTAGTACAAATAAACCTTATTATGTTGTAATTCAATTTAGAAAGAAATATGTGCTTTTTAAAACTGATATTTTTCAAGAAAGATACAATTTAGTCCCTATGGTAAGCTGACATGCAAGCAATGCTGACAATACTATACTACACTAATGTCTTATCAAACCTTAGCAGTTAATCCCCAAATATGTCAAATTTTGAAAACATCTTACAGAAGTCTACTAAACTAATTTTTATTTCTGTAATTTTTACATTGGTCTGAACCTTAAAAAGACACATGCTGGTGTACATAGCACATACACTGACAATTTTTGCTAATTAATTTGATTTAGACCACAGGGATAACTCTGCTCTTTGGTTCTTTTTCTCACTGAAATTTATGGGAATGTTGTGTAATTTCTACTTTTCTACAGTAATTCCTATAGAAGACATACAATGGAGTTTTCCCCTATTATTCTTCCTGTTTTGTTTTTGCTGTTTTAAGAATATTAAGGTATAAGTGAGAGGTTTTGTGAGTTAATAACTTATTTAAATACAGTGAAAACATAATGACAATATTTGGTTTAATTTTTTTTCATAATTCACATTCAACGGGGAGTTAACTTGAGGAAAAAATAAGTCACAACTGGTGAGAGGAAAAAAATGCAGCTGGTGTCTTTTCATTAGGCATGGGCGAAAATGTTCCCCTCAAACCAAAATCGGCGAATGATGGCAATTCTCGCATAGCAAATAATTTCCAGCAAAGAGTGCTGCTTTTTTCGCCTAGCTCATTTCATTGAAATCAATAAGAACATTGAATTTACAAGCAACATAGAGCAAATGTTAATTTGTATTTTCTGAAGGCATAGTATAAAAGAGGTATGAGGGTGCCTGTTAGGGATATGGGAAAAATTTCACCTCAAACTGAAATCGGCTAATAATGGCACTTCCTGTTTTGCAAATAATTTTGCTCGAGAAGTGCTGATTTTCCACTTTTTTCACATAGCTCATTCCATTGAAATCAATGGGAACATTGAATATGTGTTACGGTTTGCAAAAGAAGACAAGGAGTCAGATGGTTTAGTTAAGACACCTTTATTAATAATAATAATAAGCAAATGCAAATAAGTATGACAGTATAAGCAGAGGGTGACTGGAAAAGCTACAGACTCTATAAGCAATAGGAGCCTGCCGACGGGTCAACCACACTGCTGGAGACTAGGCCAAAGCCAGCTGGTAGTCTCAGGAATAGAAGAAACGTAACACTGAACCTACAGTCTCCTATAAGGGGCAACAGAGGAGACTACTGACTCACGCCTGCAGTCAGTAAGGCCAGAGTCTGCCAGAGCCCCAGGTCTGCACCAGGACGGGTGTATGTAGGTAAAGGAGCCACAAGCGGAATAAACAGACAAACCCACAGGTCAGCACCAGCTAGGATAGTCAGATAAGCCAGGTTCATACACGGAGCAGGTAGTCAGCCAGAGCCACAGGTCTGCACCAGATAGGATGTCCACTAGGCGTAAGCACACTGGGAGGATAGTTGGACAGACCCCCAGGTCAGCACCAGAATGGAAAGTCAGACAAGCCAGGGTCATACACGGAGCGAGTAGTCAGCCAGAGCTTCGGGTCTGCACCAGATTGGATGTCAAGACAAAATGGAGCACACAGAGAGAATGGTCAGACAGAGCCACAGGTCAGCACCAGAATGGATAGTCAGACAACCCGGGTCATACACAGGATACAGGAACAACTGGAACTAGAACTGCTCAGAGCAACAACATAAGTGTAACTGATACACAGGCCCATAGAGGTTTATAAAGGAGTTGGAGAAGGCCGGACCAATTAGGTCCCCCAGGCTGGGCCTATAACAGACGTCCAGGCAAGTGCCTGATTCATGATGCCAGTAACAATGAACCAGACACGACCAGGCCTCAGGCAGAGAGGGAAGCGGTTAGTGACGCCGGAGCATCAGTCCAGAACCCTGCTCCCGGCCAAATGGAGCAGGCCGAAGTAATGCACTGTGACAGTATGCACACAACACATAGCAAATATTATTTCATTTACCAAAGGCATAGTATAAAATGGGCATGAGGGTGCCTGTGTTGGTGGGGTGTAAGGAAAGAATAATTTGAACAAGGAATGTTTTTTTGGGGGGTGTTGTTTACTGGGATTGGGAGGCAGTTAATAAAAAATAAATCCTAAATATAATTCAAAATCACCCATAAGACATGGTATAAAAGAGGTCTGAGAAGGGTGTCTGTGTTGGTGGGTGGAGTCTGGGGAATTAATCAGTTGAACAGGGAATTTGTTTTTGGGGCGGGGTGTTCCTTGACTGGTATCGGTGGGACATTTAATAAAAAAATTAATAAAATAAAATAAGAAATTTGTATGTAAAGTGATAGAGACAGGAACGCCATGACATAAGCTGCCACTGGGGTAAACTGATATTTCACTTGATAGAGTATTTTGTAGAGGATGATTTGTTAAATTTGTTGTTAGAGGCCTAAGCCCTGAGGAAACATTGATTTGTAGGACTTAGATGTATTAGAGGCACAAGCCCTGAAGAAACATTGATTTGTAGGACTTAAGCTTGTTTGGCACAAGCCCTAAGGAAACATTGATTTGTAGGACATAGGCTTGTTAGAAACAAACCCCCCAAAATTGTTTATTTTTTTTTTGTAGGACTATATTATATTTTTATTTTATTTTTTTTAAAGCACAAATGCCATAATTGCAGAATTTGTAACTGCTGTTCATGCTGCTGCTGAGTTAAGCAACAGGATGATTAGGCAGCTGAAAGGGAATGGGATCAACAATAGCAGTAACATGGGTGATGGATGATGAAGGTTCCACTTGCCATAACTAGCTCCAGTGATGCGCTTGAGGCAGTTGCAGCACAATAAGTAGCCCCCAGTATATGTGGAGAAAAGAAGTTGGCCAATAATTCTTCTCTACCTGCCCCTCCTACAAAATCATGGGTGTGTCGTTATTAGAATATACATTTTTCCCTTGAGAGCAGGAACTGTGCCACTCATCAGCCACTGCATTGTGCACAATGCGTATGTGGTAAATAACATCTGGGGGCACAACTATATCCAAACACCATGACACCAGAACCCAAGTACTGCCGCTGTCATTATGTCACAGCTTGTACCTTAGTCCCAGATCCGCCGGATCGGGTGACGCTGGAAACCTGGAGCGTGGAATGATGCTTCTGCATCATTTTTGCATGTCACGTCTGGCTTCTGGCCTGGTTGCGTCTGGTGCCCCCAGCGGTGTTCCATGTCTGCATCCAGAACGTTGCAGCGGCTCGGTTTGAGGCAAGGTTGGAGGCACTATGAAACGCATCTCTGTACCGTTGCGTCACGTTTCAGACGCAAGGCTGCGTATTGACACAGTCCTCAGTTATAGGCATTTGGGTCCAGTAGTCTCCACCTACCTACTTCCTGGCTGGCTTTTAAAAGGGAACTGGTTCCTCACTCAGTTACCCTTACGTTTTTGTCCAGTGCAGTTCTCAGTTGTTTGTATCCTGTTCTCCTGTGTATGACCCCAGCTTGTCTGTTCATCCATTCTGGTGCTGACCTGTGGCTCTGTCTGACTATCTTCTCTGTGCGCTCCCTTACTTATCGGACATCCAGTCTGCTGCAGACCTGTGGCTCTGGCTGACTACCAGCTCCATGTATGACCCTGACTTGTCTGACCATCCATCATAGTGCTGACCTGTGGCTCTGTCTGACTATTCTCTTTGTGTGCTCCCTTACTTATTGGACTTTTCTGACTGCAGACATGAGTCAGTAGTTTCCCTTGTTGCCATCCTTTTTGGGAGACCTTTAGTATTCTGTTCTGAGACTTCCTGTCGCTACTGAGACTACCATTGGCTTCGGCCTTGTCTCGTGCAGTGTGGTTGACTTCGAGACAGCCTTCTATTCCTGATAGAGTTACTAGCCTCTCCAGTTACCCTCTGCTCCTTCCTGATCCATACTGTATATATTATACTAATAAAGGTGATTTTAACTATACCGTCTGACTCTTGATTTATTCTTGGGAACCGTGACACTATACCCCTTGTCCAGACCCCACTAAGGACACATGAGAACTTGCTGACAGTTTAATAGTAATGATGAACCCTCACTGCCACCATCTTAACTTATTCTGCAGGATGGAATCTCCTGATGGCGCTTCATGCCCTGGCTAAGATTCTTCTCCACCACACTGCCATGTGTAGTCAGTGTACCACACAGTGCTCAATGGGTTGAGACAAACTTCCACATCCTAACATCATCAGACTGGCTATCATTTGGCAAGGGAGGTAACGATGAATGAGGTGGATTGGCAGATGAAATAGTTACCCTAGAAGAAGAAGGTAATGGTGATGGCGAGCAAGTTGTTTTTTCATGGAACTTCCAGTCTCTGTCTGGGTTTCTCTACTCTTCCTCCTCTTTGATTTTTGCCTTGCTTCTTGTTGCCTTTCTGGAGAGTCATGGGGTACAGCAGCGGTACTTGATTTCTGTGGTGAGTGTTTGGCTTTAACATGTTTGACATAAATGTCATGGTGTCTGCGTTTCATGTGTGATATCAGGGCTCTTGTGTCAAGATGTGTTACCTTCTTTCCTCTTCTCACAGATTTGTCACGAATTATGTACTGTGCCGTTGGTGATGACTGCACTGTGCCTGCCCCAAGACAAAAATAGTCTCACACCCATGACTGCAGGGGGGAGGGATAGGGAACAGGTGGAGAAGAATTGCCTCTTTCTTCTTGTCCTCTACATTCCCCTTCACTGTCTGTGGTAGAGGATAATGTTGCTGTTGCTGCTACTGCCTCAGAATTAGCACTGCAACTAGGACCAGGAATATTGCTGCCATGGGCAAGTGGAACCTGTCCTAGTCCCGCAGCACTTGTTGACTCCATCCCCACTGTGTCAACAGTGGTCTGTGGCACATTAGCTTGCTCCTCAGCATCCTGCTGCCCTTGCGTCTCAGCAGCAGAAGGAATTAGAGCAGTTGCAAATTCTGCAAATTCCAAAACCTCACTGCTAGTGGAGGTAGTTGTAGTAAATATTTAATAGATGTACATATATACATTCCATTTGTTAACCTCTGCTTGTGTCCCCATGGGGAGTTAACCCTTTAATCACCTATCTTACCAGGGTCACCTGAGTTTTTGTGTTTTTTTTTTCTGGAGGGGAAGGGGGTTGGAGTAGTGACATTGGGGAGACTTGGTGTTGGAGGGTTGGAATCTATTTGAGTTGCCTGAGGCCATCAGATTTCCTAAAATATCCTCCAGTGTGACCCAGGGCTCCATCAACTTGCTTCTGGATTGGGTACATTACTGTGAGATGGTATCCTTTTAAAATCTCACACTCTATTGGGCGCACAACACAACAGCGCATTCAAAATGCTGTTGTGGTCAAAACAGCGATATCAAACTGCTGCTTGCATGAATGTAGTAATATTGACATGCCTCAATACTGTGTCATTAACCCCTTGCCTGCCAAAGAACTCTGCATCATTCAGTTTTATACATGCTCTTCTCAGACCTTCTTACTTCCCATAGCTTGCGCAGATCCCGTTGTCCTCAGTGTACTGAACCGAGTAGCTGAAGCATCAGATGATTCTCAGACATGTTTATCACGCATTACAAAGCAACCATCCAAAGGGTTAACCTTTTTATGCACCAGAGAGGTATCACCCTGTGCCACTCCAGCTCTGATTGCAATGAAGCTTTTATCATCTTCAGCCGCCTAAAGCCCGACTGTGGATGAAGGAAGCTGTATTACAAAACTGCTAGGGAGTCAAAGGTTGGTCCACTGCTGCTTATGGTAACTGAAGCCCAACAGCTGGAGAACAATATGCTTCCCATTCGCTGGGCTACACTTAACAGGGATGTGACAGCAAAGTATGATTGACTTTGTGTGAGCATCTGTCTCCCTTCCTGCAGAGTACAAAGATCAGATACGTACATAAGGCAGAGAGTCCTCAGGCAATCCACTGGCGTTTCAACATATTGCGTCGGACACTTCCATAGCACTCAAAGGGCCATCCTGAGGATGCTGAGTTTTGTGCTATGGAGAAAATGGCTTTCAATGTGGACATTTATTGTGTTACATACTTTGATTACTTACATATTAAGTGAAAGATGGCTTAGCAGTTAACCCTTTGAGTGCCAGAGGCTGTGTACCCCTCTGGCACTCAAAGGGTTAAAAGCAAGGCTGTTACCATGGCAGCTCTCTTTTGCTTATAGAAGCAACATTTTCGTTGTTGGGCTACAGTAAGACAGAGCGGAGGGTTGTGAGTGTGGGAGTACTCGGTTCCCACTGAAGTAGTCTGCCACATTGTCCTCATGCTCCTGGGCAAGCTGTACACCAGGCGTGGGATGTGTGCGCAGAGCGCTTTTTCTCTCCTTTGGCACCCAGGTTACAGTTTAGTTACTGTGTAGGGTGCACACCGTTTAACTTTGTGAGGATCCCTGCTTGAAAACACAGTCTCCCACAGCTCTTAAACTTGTGAGTGGCAGAGGGGGTATGCTGTGATGCATAGCTATGTGGCACTTAAACGGATAAGAGCTGTGGTAGACTGTGTTTTCAAGTAGGGATCCTCACAGTGTGGAGTGGTGTATTTCCTGCTCCCCAGCGGTGTCCTGTGTTTGAAGATCCCCTGTGTTTGTGGAGGGGGTGATGCAAAGGCTGCTGCAGAATATATGGCCCAGGGAAGGCAGGTTCTAAATAAGTCATGGAGTTGCTAACAGTGTAGGTCCACCATTTGTAATTTTTCTTTCAGAGGAGATAGTGGGGAGGAGCATGTCACATTCCTGAGTATGTCTGTGTCAGGCAGTGTGTGGAGATATGCAGATCTCCTCCTAGGTGTGTATCTTGGGCTCAGGCAGTCTCTTGGAGATCTGCATATATCCTCTTGTGTGCTAGCCCCAGGGTGTATTTATTATAATTTACAGTGTGTAACGAGATCCTAAGTCCTTGGATGGACGTTGCTCGTTCTGCCGACTACCTTTCTCTAGATGACGGCTTCCTTAGCTGGCTTTCCCGGTCAGTCCCTCCAAACAGAAGACCCTTGATACCACCCAGTGATGCAGACACAGCAAGCAGCTCAGTATCAACAGAACTTTCTCTTTATTGTGGCTGAATTCAGCTCTTTTATGAAGGTTTAGAACAAAGAACAACAATGCATAACAAGGTTAACTGACTCAGTACAATAGGTTGGGGGTGACATACAATGGGACCCCTAGGATTAAGGTAAACACTGGTACAATGGGACACCAGATTCCCTGGAGCCGTAGTAATTCAATCTGGCCGCTTTAACCCTTAGACCAATACGAGAGGAATAACTGGATTCGAGCAGCCAATCCGATGGCCTCCTACTTTTCCCATGTAAAGTCTATGGAGTCCTTTTAACTGTAGGCGACCAATCGGTACCTTGGGGCGGGTCTTAGATTAGCCAATCCCTGGGTGGCCTACTTTCCCCCATGTTAACTCTATGGGGGACCTTTAAACTCGTCACCCAGAGCTTTGGCCAATCAGAGAGCTGCCTACTGCCCAACATATTTTCCTGGAGTAACGGCCGGGATCCGTTACACAGTGTAAAACTGGGCTCAGGCAGTGTGAGAAAATATAAAGCCTCCTCCTAGCTGCCAGCCCAGGGTGTGTGTCTGTCACGGACATTGAGTTTGTGGTCACATGACCACTTCTTCTTTTATAGTATAGATAAATACACAGCTCCAATGGTTTGTCTACTTTAGGCAGTATTTAATATAGAAAGTTATAAAACAGAGATTTACATTAAAGAGCGCAATTGCTTCAAACTATACTAGGCAAACTATTTCACTTATTCTCTCCTATTATTGCATTAAGTTACCCACAGTCAAACCAATGTTACCTGAGATCCCAAAATGTCCAGCCAAACTTGGATTCCAGGTCAGCATAAAAGACAACAAACTGTTACAGTTTACAGCTTACCTTGTTTGCAGCAGCATCTACAGGCGCGAGGCTTCTAACATGCAGCAGGCCTCTGTTTTATCTGTTTGTTTCCTGTAGTCTCCTCCTACCTACATGCTCCCTCTGAGCTGCTCCTCCTACTTCCTGTGGAGGGGTTTAAAAGGCAGACTGAGTCCTGACTCAGTTGACCTTGCGTTGTTGTTATTAGGTGAAGTACTTGGGCTCTGTGTGTGACCTGGCTATCTACGAAAACCCACTCTGTGTATGACCTGGCTATTTATGAGAACCCGCACTGTGTATGACCCGGCTAAGTAAGAGAACCCGCACTGTGTATGACCCAGATAAGTATGAGAACCCTTTCTGTGTATGACACAGTGATCACGAGTATCCCTTACTGTGATCAATTTGTGCTATTGGCTTAAGACAGACCACTGTTGTGGACAGGGTCTGATTGGTGACTGCAGGCGTGAGTCACAGGGTCTCGATATAGTGACTGCAGGCTGAGCCACAGGGTCTGGTGTAGTGACTGCAGGCGTGAGTCACAGGGTCTGGTGTAGTGACTGCAGGCGTGAGTCACAGGGTCTCGTGTGGTGGCTGCAGGCGTGAGCCACAGGGTCTTTATATGTGACTGCAGGAGTGAGTCACAGGGGTCCGATATAGTGACTGCAGGCAGAGTCACAGGGTCTCTTAGCGGTGACTGCAGGCGTGGGTCACCGGGTTGCTGCAAAGGTGTGGTGTTGCTGGTTTGACTGATTGCAGGCATGGGTCAGTTCTCCAGTCCAGCAGTCCTTGTGTTCCTGTTCATCGGATCAAGATTGCTGAGCCAGTGTTCACAGTGGTCTCCCGTTCCAGTGTTCCAGTCAATGGATCAAGAGTTGGCGTTCCTGTATCCTGCTGAGACTAACAGGGGCTTCGGCCCAGTCTCTCACATTGTGGTCTAGTGAGAGGCCTACTATTTCTGGTAGTAGTGTCTCCAGCTAGTAACCCTTTGCTTGTTGTACCACTTATTTATCACTGTGATTTATTTTAATAAATATTTTGCATTATATTACAGTACTGAGTTCTGAGCATTCCTGGGTGCCCGTGACACAAACGAGGTAAGGAGGGATAGGCAGAAAAATGGGGAATGGGTAGGTAGACACAAAAGGGAGCTGGATCCTTCACCAACATAGGATAAGAAAGAGAACTTTTACCTACTTTCTATAATGGGCCCCTTATTTCCTGTTGGCTAAAGGCTATGATGTCACAAAATACTCCCCATCCATTTCCAGCATGTGCAATGTCACCACATTCCCCCACTTTTATTCGTCCTATGTTGCCCAGTTCCCAAGTATCTTCCACCAGGGCAGGGGAACACAGTGGGCGTGAAAAACCTTTTTGAGGTGAAAATTCACCCACCGTCCCTTCAGAGCAATTCCCTCAGCAACATGAGCTTCCCTGCAAACATCCTAGGTTGGATACTTATTCTAAAATCCATCTATAATTGCACACTTCTGTACAAAATATACACATATTTACAAGTTCTATGTTCAGTTGTTTGCTAAAAAAAGTCTGTACAGGACTGTGACCATGGTCAGTTCATGTTTGTATGAAGGATTGTGATCGAGTTATCTATCTCCCATCACTCTGTTTAGCATTGTTAGATTCCCTGCAGTTGAGGCCCATGACATCCATTGAAATCCACATCCCAGTCATGATGCAACTACTCCAGAAGTGGTTTCTTGTGTTACCAGTTCCCTTGGTTTTGGACCACTATTGATGTTGTTCCAGACATCTAAAAGGAAGTTAACAAAAATGAAAATCCCACCATAATGGAATATTTGAAAAACATGTGATTCAACTATACTTTTTATGGATCTCTCATCAGATCCTTACCATGCTATTTGTTAATTATTTGAGCATGCCAGAGCATGCCATTCATCACCTTGATTTAAAATGTTGCGCTCTTACTATTTTGTTATAACTACTGCTCCATACAAGATCACCCATTCCCAGATCTGTCCTGATTTTAATGGTACCCTGAACATAGTCCCTCCCACCTCTATCTCTCTGTTACCCTGTGTACACATATACATACACATAATTGTTGCTCTCCGTGCTACTTAACATGCATGGTATGTAACCCTCCTTTCCCATTGTGATACAATGTATACTTAGTCCTGTGAGGAAGTTTCACTATTGTCCTTCATTGAGTTACATCTCTATAATATATAATAAATGCTGTTAGAGAGAGACAGCAAGATAGATAGAGAAAGAGAGAGAGAGAGAGAGAGAGAGAGAGACAACAGATGGACAAAAAATTATAAAGAAAGAGAGAGACAAAAGGAGAGAGACAGAAACAAACAAAAGAAAATTCAATTCTGAATGGAGATCCTGTCTCTGCTTTTCAACTATTTTCAGTCCTGCTTGTTCCTGGAGAAGTGAGAAAGAATAAAAAGTTAGTATCTCCCCCCCACCGAACCCACACATTACCTCCCTGGGGTATCTGGGCTTATAGTGAGGTAAACCGCAAAGTTCACATCCACAAGCATAAGATAGCATAATTCTGCCTCAGGTCTGGTAACTTGCTCTCTTAAGAGATCACATTAAATTTTTATCTTAATGTAATCTCTTTCTAGCTTTTCATGTTCTCTTTTCAGGGACAAAATTGTTCTCCATGTCCCAAAATTGTCTTTCACACCTCTGTTATTTCCCTCAATGTTTGCTCTCTCTTTTCCTGCCCAATTTTCCTTTGCTATGCCTCCCCCAAAAATGCCCTCATCTCTTATCCTCCAGTTTTCACTATCTCTTTTTCGCTGTGGGGTATCCCATCTCCGCTTAAGGAGCCTTACTGATGAGACTGAGCATACCCGTTCAGTGTATGGGTGGTCAAGCCACCACTTATCTACTCTCAGTAATAACAGTTCTAAATCTGTGGGGGTTTGATCAAACAAACTCACAAATTTCTGACATTGCCTAGGAAGAGTGTCCAGAACTCTTGCTATATGTGCTGGCGAGCCCTGTGCCATTGGCCGCTGTGGCTGACGCAGGGTGCACCAGAACAAAACCCTTTGTGCCAGCTTTATGCCTATCCCATGCATGCTTAAATTCTGTCACTGTATTAACTTCTACCACTTCTGCTGGTAGAATATTCCACTTATCTACTACCCTCTCGGTGAAGTAAAACTTTGTTATATTACGTCTAAAACTGTGTCCCTCTAGTTTTAGACTATGGCCTCTTGTCAAAACATTTTTACTCCTTTGAAATGTACTTCCATCCTGCACTTTATTGAATACCTTCGTGTATTTGAATGTTTCTATCATATCCCCTCTCTCTCTTCTCTCATCCAAGCTATACATGTTCAGATCCTTTAGTCTATCCGGATATTTTACTCTAAACCAGTCACCACTTTAGTAGCCCTTCTCTGAAGTTTCTCTAGAGTATCTATATCCTTTTGGAGATGGGGTCTCCAGTACTGTACACAATATTCTAGGTGACGTCTGACTAAAGATTTGTAGAGTGGCATGACCACTTCCCTTTTTCTGCTACTAATGCCCTAGCTATACAACCCAGCACCCTGCTTGCATTCCCCACTGATTTATTACATTGCATGCCTACCTTTAAATCATTAAAAATAATTACTCCCAAATCCCCTTCCCCCTGTTGTCTCTGACAGCACAGTACCCTTAATAGTATATTTTTCCTGTGGCTTTTTTTTTCCCAAGTGAATTATTTTGCATTTATCAACATTAAACTGCAGCTGTCACACTCTTGTCCATTCTTCTAATTTACCTAAATAATTTGTCATTTGGCTTATTCTCCCTGGAATGTCTACCTTATTGCAGATCTTTGCATCATCTGCAAAAAAGCATACCTTACCTTGAAGACCTTTTGCAATATCACTAATAAAATATTAAAAAGAATGGGCCCCAGTACAGATCCCTGAGGTACCCCACTAGTAACACTCCTTTTCGTCTGAATATTCTCCATTCTCTACCACCCTCTGTCTTCTGTCACTCAGCCATTGTCTTATCCATTTAACTATTTTTGCATCCAGACCCAAACACTGCAATTTATTAATGAGTGTTCTATGAGGGACAATGTCAAATGCTTTACTGAAATCTAGATAAGCTATATCTACTGCTTCCCCTTGGTCTATTATTTTAGTTACCTAGTCAAAAAATCTATGAGGTTAGTTTGACAAGATCTCCCTGCTGTAAACCCATGCTGTTTGGTATCTTGCAAGCCATTCAAATTCAGATATTCAACAATTCTTTCCTTTAGCATAGTCTTCATTATTTTTCCCACTACTGATGTAAGTCTTACTGGTCTGTAGTTACCAGACTCTTCCCTGTTACCTTTTTGGTGAAGCGGTGCTACATTTGCTACCTTCCAGTTTTCTGGAACTACTCCTGTCGATAGTGACTGATTGATTAATTCTGTTAAAGATTTTACCAGAACACACTTAAGTTTGTTTAATAACTTGGGGTGTATCCCATTTGGTCCCATTGATTTATCTGTTTTTACCTTAGAAAGCTGAAGTAGAACTTCTTCCTCTGTAAACATGGATGTTTCCCATGTCTTGCCATTTCTTTTTTCTAACAGAGGTCCCTTCCCTTCATCTTCCTCTGTAAAAACTGAACAAAAATTTTGAGTCAGCTAGCCTTTTATTCTCATTTACATAGTTTCCATTTTTTGTTTTCTGTCTAACTATTCCTTTTTTCATATTCGTCCCCTCACTTTTATATCTAAAAAATGTTTTATCCCCTTTTTTTATTGACTGGGCAATTTTTTCCAGATGTGCTTTGACACATCTTATTATGCATTTGGCCTCCTTCAGCCTGTTCTTGTACCGATACCTATCTTCTTCCTTCTGCATCTGCTTATATTTATTAAATGCTTCTTTTCCAAAAATCAGCCTTTCTAAAGTCTAGAACCTTTGTTTTTGTGTAGTGCAATTCCACCTCTGTCTTTATATTAAACCACACAGATTGATGATCACCGGAAACCCAACACTCTTCTACAGCCAAATCTGATACCAAGTCTCCATTAGTAAATAATTAATCTAGTGTGGCTTCCTTCCTAGTTGGCTCTTCAACTAATTGACTAAGAGCTAATCCTTGTAAAGAATTTGAAATATATCTATTCCTGGCTGAACCTGATGCTTGGATTTTCCAGTCCACATCAGAAAGGTTAAAGTCCCCCATAATAATAACCTCACCTTTCACAGTCATCTTAGATATTTCCTTGACGAACAGTTGATCCAACTCCTCTGCTTGTCCTGGGGGAGTCTATAGATCACACCTATATGAGTGAGCATCTTATTCCCATATTCTAAAGTTATCCAAACCATCTCTGTGTCATTTTTTTTCATTGTACCAGGTCTCGGTAATCCCCACTAAGTCCGCATCATCCCTAGTTATTATTGCAATGAGTTCAGGGATCTTTATCCTTAAACTGCGGACATTTGTACACATTGATCGAAGTCTACTGGTTTTTGATCTATGTGCCACAGACATACCTTGATCAAATTCATCTGTCCAATGCTGTGGGAGGCAATTGGTTTTATCCTGTATCATTCCATTGCCCCCTTCTACTAGTTTAAATAGCTGTTAACAAAACTTCTGAATTGCATGCTGAGAACATCTATTCCCTTTTGAGAAAGATGCAAGCCATCCCTTTTGTACAATTCCTTGTTACACCAAATGGGGTTGGTGTCAGAAACAAAGCCAAATCCATGTTTTTGGCCCCACTTCCCTAGTCATGAATTAAAGTCTCTAATTCGCTGCATCCTACCATCATCTTCCTTATACACTGGCAGAACCTCTGAAAACGATACTGTGGAAGCAACTTGCTGCAGATCCTTACATAGCTTCTTAAAAACCACACTCACCTCATTACAAGTCAAATCATGTCTCTAAATGGACTATGACCTCCAACTCTCCATTCTGACTTGCTTCCTTAACAATTTTTAAAATGCGTCTTCTATCTCTGTGAGCTGTAACACCAGGAAGACATCTGTCTTCTTTGCCAGCAACATGACTATCCTCCAGAGTCACATCTCTTAATATGGAATCCCCCAATAATAGTTGCTTCCTCTCAAAGCAGATTTCACTTCTTACCTTTGTCAGTTTGTCAGTGGTTGCAATCTGATTTACCTGTGGATTACAGTCTGGTGAACCAGTAGTCTCTACTTCCATAGTTGTTCCAATATTAAGGCAGTGTTCTGAAAGTGCAGCAAAGGAATTATGAAGAGACACAAACTGTGGGACATGCCTCTTGTCCACAACTCTTACCCTTCCAGGACCAACTGTAGTCCATCTACCATTTCTTGGAAGTCTCTAAGGCAATGACACTTGTTTCTTTTGGAGCTCACAGACATCTTGTAGATTCCAGCCTTCAAATTATCAATCTCCTGTTGTAAAACAGAAAATTGCTGACAAATTGGACAACTTCTGAACCTCCAAAAGGTTTCCCGGGGGAGAAAAGCAAAACATCCATTGCACTGCAACATGCCTGATATGTTCACAGCACTAAATGTAATCAGGGGACAAAGAGTAAAATACCTTCAGATTTTGCTGTTGTTTTCTGACTTTAATCACCACAGATCACTTCCAGATTTTCTCCAGAATATCTCCTTGTATACTTAAAATTGCTTACTTTCAATTGCTGTGGGGCCCAGCTAGTAATTAGTCCAGCTAATAACAAACCTACTTTTATACACAGAAGGCAACTCCAGTTAATTAGCAAAACAGTATGTAACTAGATCTAACAGGTACTAATTAACATTTCAATCCCAACCACCTCAATGACTCGGTGTTCAGATTCATTACTAAGTATCTAATCAACCCTCAATTGTCTACAGTACTTAGAAATAGATTCAGACAATTCTTACCTGTGAAAGAGAAGAATAAATATCATCAAAATGGATACAAAATAGATCTCCAGAATATCTCCTTGTACACTTACAATTGCTTACTTTCAAGCGCTGTGCTGCAACATATGGGGCATCATGTTTATGAATTATGTTTATAAATATCTTCATGGAAGTATGGCACATTTTATTTTCAACTGAATTTTATTGCTTTTTAAGAAAGTAGAAACATAACACAAGAACAATAAGGAGAGGGAAGGGGTACATAATAAAGAAAAGGGGGGAGGGGAAGGGGCTCTTGTATATCAGTACAGACAATATTGCCTAAATGATATAAATCTAATGCAAATAGCAAAAGGTACAATCTACATTACACGTCAGGGCATTCAAAAAGGTAATATGTTACAGAATACATCCACACATATACACAGATCTCAGTTACTGATTTCACAGCCGCAGGTCCCCCCACACAGGTCCACCAGCCCAAATCAGGCAAAAATGCATGATAGAAGCCTTGTCCAAGCAATAGATAAGCTAGTGAAGTAAACAACAAGTACATGTCTGTCATGCCCCTCTAGCTCCTACCTCCATGTGCCAGCCATCTGCAGCTGCTGGGGGCTTCCCAGATGCTCCACGATCGCTGAGTAGGTCGAAGCCACGGCCTCGAGTAGCGGCATCTGCCCGCGGTTGTTGTCGTGGTCGCGATTGCGATAGTGCAGTAGGCCTAAGCCATGGCCTAAAGTTGAAGGAATCTCCAGGGAAGGTATCCACAGGGTGCCCAGATCAAACCATGGTGTTGTACACCTGTAGGGGGGAGGTGAAGCCTGCCTCTCTCATCAACTGTCCACCAATAGTGTGCCTCCAGGTAAACAGTGAGGCAGGTGCTGTGGTTGCACACCCCTCTGTTGGCCAATCCAGTGAGAGGTTTGTTCAGCAGAGGGGAGGGGTGAAAACCCGTGACACTATAAAAACCCCTCAGGCTGTGTCCACTTTGCTTCAGTGTTCCAGAACTTTGGTTCCTGTGTGCTCTAAGCTTCCAGTGCTCAGTGCCTCTTTCCTTGCTGTGCTGCAGACCCTCTGCTGGATTTCCCATTGCCTGACCTTCTGCTTGCCTCCTGGACTTCCCTGCTTGCCTGTTTCCTGACCTTGGCTAGTTTTACTGATTCTGCCTGATTGCCGCCTGCCCTGATCTTCTGGACTGTTTTGACTACGCTTTGCTTAACCCTTGCACTCCCGTGCTGTCACTCCTACCTAAATGTTCTACCTGTATACCTCTGTGGATCACGTGGTAGGGGTGTCTGACAAGAGATAGCATTCCCTGCTCCTACGCTCCAACCATAACAAGCCTGACAATGCCCCTCTAAACAAGTGGCAGAGAAATCAAGGAACAGGTAATAAGAAGTCAGGGCTTTCTAGGAATAACATCCAGTGAAGCCAGTTCTCATTGTACCCGGCCACCTCATCAGGAGAAGAGGAGGCCAGTTCCGCCATCACCCTGGTCTCCTCAACCCACTCCACCCAGGCAGAAAGCCCTGGATGAGACTGCTTCCCCCAATACAGAGAGATCAAGCTATTGGTGGCCACCAGCAATTGGGGAACCAGCATCCTCCTATACGGAGACAGGTTGCAGACGTGTGGTGAAGCAGAAGATGCTCTGATCTAAAGCCATGGGGGCAGTCAGTAAGGTGCTGGATAATTTTATAGATCTCTACCCAATAGGGAACAATAACAGGACACTCCAGAGATGAAGGAGGCCACCCGGTGCCCCCCGACATCTCCAGCAGAAGCTATCCTGATTGGGGTCAATCCTCTGCAAAGTCACAGGGGTCAAGTAACATCTAGATAGTAGTTTATAAGTGGATTATTGATATTTCGAGGAAACCCATATATGATATGTAAGGTGCATTATCTGTTCCCACTGTTTTGGTGTAAGGGAAATACCCAAGTCTGTCTCCCATTGCCCCACAAATGATGGGATCAGGTGTTGCCCTCCAGTCAGCAACATCAAGTATAGGTGAGAAAGACCATGCCTAGGAAAGTCAGGCTGGGTACACTCTTTTTCAAACAGCGTGAGTGGCCTGTAAAGTTGGTGTTGCTGCACAATGGATGCAACATAATGTCTCAGCTGGTGGTGTCAAAACGTATCAAGGAAGGTTGGAGGAATGTCACCTATCATATCCTATGGTGGGATCATGTCACGGTTCCCAGAGAAGTTCAGGAGTCAGTACAGTATATTTAAATGCAATTTATTAATAGTAGTGGTAGGCAAATATATACAAAGAAACAAGCAGAGGGTTACAAGTCATCAAGCACAGTTATCAGAAATAATAGTCTGCCAAGCTTGACCACAATGCTAGAGACAAGGCCTCAGTCACTGATAGTCTCTACCGGAATCAGTAACAGAACAGGAGCAGGAACTGGGTCAGGAATAGGAACACAGGATCTTGATCCAAAGTAGGAGATGTACTGACGCACCTCTGCCGTCAGTAAGGAGAGAACTCTGACTCAGCCTGCAGTCAGAGAGGGAGTAGATAACTGGCTCAAGCCTGCAGTCAGTATCAGAGCTGGTCTACCAGAGCCCCAGGTCTGCACTAGGAGCAAATGTAAGAGTAGTCAGACAGAGCCACAAGTCAGACAAGCCAGGTCATGCACAGATCAGGTAGTCAGCCAGAGCCACAGGTCTGCACCAGGTTGGATGTCCACTAATAGGGATACACAAAAGAATAGTCAGACAGAGTCACAGGTCAGCACCAGGTTGGATGGAAGACTAGCCAAGTCATACACAGAGCCCAAGGCAAGAGAACTGCTAAGCACAACAACACAAGGGTAACTGAGTCAGGGCTCAGTCTGCCTTTTAAACCCCTCCACAGGAAGTAGGTAGGTGGAGCAGCTCAGAGGGAGGAAGTGTGTAGGAGGAAGTAGGTAGGTGAAGACTAAAGGAAGCAAACACATAAAACAGAGGCCTGCTGCATGCTTGAAGCCTCATGCCTGTAGACAACGCTGAAACTAAGGTAAGCTGTAACAGATCAGTTTGCCTGCAGTCGTGACTTGGAACAGATGGAGATTGGGCATCCGAGTCTGTGGGAAAACCCAGCTCCCGGGATACTCATTGAGAAGTTAGGATTATGTACGTGGGGAGTCATGGGTGAGGGAAAAGAGGTCAGAGAATGTTTAGTAGCAGTTGAGTTCCAAACAGACAAAGTAGCGGAAATAAAAGGGCATTGTCGCAGAGTGGGACCCTGTTTAACTGGACTCAGCCAGATCGCGGTCTGAATGGTCCCCTTAGCCCTGAACAGATCTATACTGACCCACTGCTTGCCTCTTGTGGGCACCGACCAGTCAATTGTCTGAAGGTGGTGACTCGCCTGATAATATAATTTAAAATCAGGGAGGGCTAAGCCACCCAGCTGCTTGGAAATCACATTTTAACCTCTATATGCCTATAAATATAAACAAACAAAAAGACAAACCTGAGCTCGTCTATGTGAAATAGAATGTGTGACCTGTAATGTGCATATATAATGTTTCTCAGTAAATATGTGTCCTATAATGTGCATATATAAATATTTCTTAGAAAAATGAGTGAGAATTTGGTATTCACAAATTGGCCAAGTCGTGGGTAAGCTTGCCACCACACCACGATATCTCACTTTTGGCAAGTTCTATTCTAATACAACTATAAAAAAAACCCTATTTAAATTCCCTAATGAGATGTTATAGGAAAAGCATTGGAGGGGGACCCTTTAAATACTTTCTTTGCAATGCTTGTGAGTCCCAATGTGGTGCAATTAAAAACAGAGGACATGCAATATTAAAAACAGATAATGGACTTACCTGGTGCAAAAAACTCAGTAGGTATGCAAAGTGAGTATATGAGAGGACTATGGATCCAAAAGTTCTCTCCATAAAGGTATCTTTTTATATCAACCCCGTACAGGTCACGTGAGAAGTCAGTTATTGCAGGTAGACTGTGCATGCAAGCTAGGACAGACCTGTAGGCCCAGTCCTTAAAGGGCCAGAGTGAAAAAGAAAATTACATATATAGCAATCGTATTAGTGATATAAGTGTTTAAGTGGGATACCTGAAAAAGCAGCTATAATGAGCGAAGGAGATGATAAGACAAGAAGCAAGAAGCCAACTCACCATAACATATCCATATGAATATATAATTTTAATGTAAATATAAGGAATTAATACATAGACAGCAGCAAAGAATGAGAGGGTTCTGCAGACTCCAAAACCTGAGGTTTTCATTCTTCACAATAGAAGATTTGTTTGTTGAACCTGTTGTTAGTGTTTGACCAGGGCCTAACTCTCTATGCTCTCCAAAAGGACAATCAGACTGTTGTAGAACAACAAAAAGAAAAAGCTAAAAGAGAAGGAAAAGAACAAAAAAACCCCAAAACAATCCTATGGTGCAGCAGTCTCCACCGCTTGGTGTGGCCACGGAAGCACATCCCAACAAATCCCAGCCAATCGAATTCGAGTAGATGTTCTTTAAACTGATTGGCTGAGATGGGCATATGAACATCCCAGCCAATGGCTGTAGGGAGGCAGGCTCACTTCCGATTCCCTCAGTATGCAACAGGCATTGGCCAGTTGAGGACTGGAGGAATTGTTGCAGCTGCTCTGCGTCTCCACTGACTCTGCTTCCGCGGCCACACTAAGAGGCGGCGACTCCTACATTTAAGGTAAGTTAATTTATTTAGCATTCCTGCATTATACATTTCTCTGCTCTCTCTATATATATTATTTACAGTACATGGCATGTTTAAACATTGGGAAAATACATGGAGGCATTTATGTTGTACAATATTATTGCACAATTCACGGTAGCCCTTTGAGTGCCTTTGAGGTACGCAACGCATTGCTTTGCAATGCGTTGCGTACTCCTTTGCCACTCAAAGGGTTAAATGATATTAATGTTAATGCTTTGTAAGACTAATATTTTTTTTATTTTACAGGAAAAAAGAAGAGAAAGTCAGAAGTTAGAAGACTGAAGAGAAGGACAAAAGATGACCAGGAAGCTGAGGACTCCACTGGACATCAGGAGTAATGGTAAGTGTTACTTGTAATGCAATGTTTTTTTTAAATTAGTCAGATTAACCCTATGAATGCCGGCGGGGTAATTATACCCCACTGGCACTCGTAGTGTTAACTCTACTTACTTTTGAAACATTTTTCATACTTTGGATGTATTGATATGGGGCTCAGAGCCCCATAACAATACATCCACTGAGGACTTTGTTTTTTTTTTTTACTTCAAGTTTCTGCGTCGGCTGTTTAAACAGCCGAGAAGGGACTCAAGTTTAAAAAAAAATTAGGTCTTAAGTTTCCTGCAGTAACTTGAGACCTTTATCAGCTTTTCAAGGCTAACGCAGACATTTGAATTGCTATTTATGGTATTTTCATCATTTTCAATGGATGAAAACACCTCTTAACTTTATCACACTACAGCTCTTTTTTTGCTGGTATTTTTTCACAGCACAGTCATTTGAATAGCTTATTGTGCTGGAAAAAATACTGTTGGCAGAAAAAACAGCCATCTTCAACATTTGGATAGAGCCCTAAAATTCTATGCCTTCCAAAACAGCACCCTGTAGAAGTTCCTTTGTGGTTGCCAAAAGTAGTAAATAATTAATAAATGTATATATAATACACAACGCCAATGGTTTGTCTACTTTAGGCAGTATTTAATATAGAAAGCTATAATTTACATTCAAGAGTGCAGTTCCTTCAAACTATACTAGACAAGCTATTTCCCTTATTCTCCCCCTTATTGCATTAAGTTACCCACAGTCAAACCAATGTTACCTGAGATCCCAAAATGTTCAGCCAAACTTGAATTCCAGGCCAGCATACAAGTCAACAAACAGAGTTGGGGAGGGATAGGCAGGAAATGGGGGAGGGGGAGGTAGACACAAAAGGGAGCTGGATCCTCCTCCAGAACAGGATAAGAAAAAGATCTAATCAGAGCAGTAGTTGCTCCATACTTTTACCTACTTTCTAGCCCCATCCCCTTATTTCCTATTGGCTAAACGCTATGATGTAAAAAAAAACATGCCCCCATCCATTTCCAACATGTGCAATGTCACCACAGTGGTGGTGGTGGTGATGCCCATCCTCATCCCTTTCTCCCATTCCTTCTCAGTTTCTGCTAAAAAGGACATCAATGTCCCTTTCACCCCAGCTTCTCCATCATCATCACCAGAACCATTAATCCCTATGTGCTGCTGCTGCTCTGTTACAGACATCTCACTGCTGCTTGGAGGAGGTGACAAGCAATGTGAAAGACGGTCCCCTAATGTCACATTTGGCATGTCTTTTTGACCTGAAGAAGGCAGACTGTCAGCAGTAGCAGGAGTCACAGGCAGCTGATCTGTGCTCCTGCTGATGGTGGTGGTATTAATTCTGTGCCTGCTCTCCACCAACAGTTCTGGCCTCTTCGGGATCATGCTCCACTTGGACACTGTATTGAAGGGAAGAGAATCCCAGGGCCAGAGGAATGGTGTGGGCTTCCTTGGCTGCTAGTCTGGATGCTGTCAAATACTTCCCCTACCACTCCCCTAACACTAGTTTCACCAGCTGCTTCACCATTACTGCTCCTACTACTAACATCAACCACATCAAGCTCAGCCACAGAGTCTTCCTCCTCACAGTCACTAGTAATATGAGGATATTGATTACCCCCTCATTCACTCCTAACACTAAAATGCTGCTGTACCTTCTTAGTAGTAGTAGTCCTAGCATTGGCGTGACTGCTTAGGGATGGCTAGTGTGACTTAGGGTCCCTTGCTGTCACACTTGGCATCATCTTCTCCTTCCCCCCTCCTGAGTATTACAAGACACACTAGCAGCAGGTTCAGCACTGGTGGCAGCAGGTTCAGCACTGGCAGTAGGCACAGCACTGTTGGTAGAAGGGGCAGCACTTCTGACAGCAGGCACAGTATTGGTGGCAGCAAGTTCAGCACGTCTGACATCAGGTACAGCACTGGTGGCAGCAGGGGGAAGCACGTCTGACAGCAGGAACAGCACTAGTGGCAGCAGAGGCAGCACGTCTGACAGCAGGCATAACAATGATGGTAGCAGTAGCATGGGCAGCAGGGCTGACAGCAGGCACAGCACTAGTGGCAGCAGAGGCAGCATGTCTGGCACCAGGTACAGAAATGGTGGCAGCAGGGGCAGCATGTCTTGCAGCAGACACTCTCAGCTGACCTGTCCTGCTCTCACTAGTACTACCCTTTTCTTCCTCCCTTCCCATTAAATTCCCCAAGATCCCTAGGGGTGATTTAGGAGGACTAGACAGCAATGGTTCAGTAATGCTCACTTCCTCCTCCTTAGACTCAGTGGACAAATAAGGGTCCTTCCAGTTCCTCTTTTTACTATTTTTAAACTTTCTCATAGTGATAGCAGTCACTATGAGCCTCTCCTGCCTCATTTTTGCAAACAAATAACAGCACAACAGCACAGCATGTCTACCTCGCTCTGTAGCTGCTGATATTGTGTTTCACTTCCGCAAATACATCACGTTTTTATAGCGAAAAGGTGAAAACCAAGTAAATCAATGGACAGAAACTTTTTAGCCATTGAAAAATTGTCGAGTAATTTTGGCCAATGGGTGAAATCTGCAAAGATTTTAATCGCTGGTTTAAATGTGGATTTTACAGTGAAAAAGCAGACATAACGTGGTTTTTATGGGATTTCTCATGGGAATACGCCACAACTTTCGCCCATCCCTAGTGCCTGTGTTGTTGGAGTCTGGGGGAAGAATCAAATGAACAGGGAATTTTTTTGGGTGGGAGGGTTTGTTGTCTGGTACTGGGGGAACAGTTAACAAACAATAAATAAATACAATTAAAAATAAAATGAGAAACTGGTTATGTAACATGACAGACACTTGGACCCTCTGACGTAAGCTGTGACTGGGGAAGACTGATACTTGATAGCATATAGTATTTTGTAGATGATTTGTAGGACTTAAATTTGTTGTTAGAGGACCAAGCCCTGGGGAAACACTGATTTGTAGAATTTAGACTTGTGTTAGCTCTGAGGAAACATTTGTAGAACTAATACTTGTTTGGCACAAGCCCTAAGGAAATTTGTTTGTTGTAGGAATTAGACTTGTGTTAGGCCCAAGCCCTGAGGAAACATTGATTTGTAGGACTTTGGATTGTTAGAGTCACAATCCCTGAGGAATCACAGATAATTTGTATCAATTCAGCTTATTAGCACACCAAGCCCTGAGGAATCACAGATCATTTTTATCAATTCCTCCAATCCCCGAGGAATCAGTGATTTGTATGACTTGGGCTTGCTTCAAACAAGCTCCCAAAAACATATATATTTTTTTTGTAGCCCTGAGAAAAAAAAAACGGTCTTGCTGCTGTTGCGATGTTTAAGCAACCGGATGATTAGGCAGCTCCAAGGGAATGGTATCAATAACAGTAGCAATATGGGTGATGGATAATCATGGTTCCACTTGCCACTATTAGCTCCAGTGATGTACCTGAGGTAGTAGCAGCACCACAACTAGCTCCCACCACTTCAGGTATATGTAGAGAAAAGTTAGCCGATAATATAAATGTTTACCTTGAAAGCAGTACAGAACTGTGCCTTTCATCAGCAACTGCATTGTGCACAGTGTGCATGGTAAAAAAGGGAAGGACTGGGAACAATGGGCACATCTGTGCTCACATTAAACACCTGGCACAACTACAACCAAACACCATGACACTTTGATCCACAATGGGAAAACATCCCACCAGAAACTTGCTCGTTACTATGCCTCTTGTCCACTCCCCGCTATGGACATGTGACAACTTGCAATTTAATAATAATGATGAACCCTCACTGCCACTGTATTAGCGTATTCTGTGGGATGGAAACTCCTCAGATGCCACTTTATGCCCTGGTTGTGTTTATCCTCTGCCACACTGCCATGTGCGGTCAGAATACCACACAGTGTGCAATGGGTAGACACAAACTGCCACATCCTGACATCTACTAAATGGCTATCAACTGGTAGAGGAAGTAAAGATGAAGCAAGTGGATCACCAGAGGATGTAGTTACATGATCTTCCCACGGCCGTATGCTAGAGCAAGAAGGTGATGGCGATCCAGGTTTTTCGCTTGCCATCGAACTTTCAGGCGCTGGCTGGGTTTCTGAATTCTTCCTCCTCTTTGATTTCGGCCTTACATCTTGTTGCCTTTGGGGAGAGTCAGGGGGTACAGCAACAGTGGTACCCAATTTCTTTTGTGGATGTTTGACTCTCACATGTTTGACATAAATTTCATGATGTCTGTGTTTCAAGTGTGTTATCAGGGCGGTAGTCAAAAGAGGAGAACAAGTGCAACTCCTGGAGGTGATCTAAATATAAAATTATGATCTGTAGGCAATCACAGGAAAAATTCTTTGCAGATGGAGCAAATGTCTATAGATCGAATAGTAGAATCATATACCAGTCCATTGTCTCAATATCTCGGTCTACCAACAGATCGCAGTCACAGTCCGGCGTGTGAAAATCCTAAGCAAACAATATGATAATACCAAACAACAAAGAAGATCTCCATCTATAGTTACTCAGTTTAATGGTGCATCTACGATGACACATAATTCAGAGACATTGGGGTATACTTTTACAGGATCCTCTTTTACAAAATTTACTCACAAAAAGAGCTAAAATTACCTACAGGAAAGCTAGGAACATACGGGGCCATATTGCCCCTAGTCGTCCTAAATCTTTGAAAAGTACTGTGGAAAAAAGGGGCATTTTTAACTCAAAGGCCCCAGTGGGTAACTATAAATGCTTACATAATAGGTGCACTAACTGTAGGTATTTAACTAACAAAATAATGCATGTTAAAAGCTTTTCTACACAACAGATATACAACATAAAATGCCTCATCACATGTGATACTACTTTTGTTATATATGTTGTCACTAGTGTTGAGCGAGCGTGCTCGGCCGATGCTCGGATCGGCTCGAGCATCGCTCTGCTCTGCACATGGCGGTACTCGTACGAGTACCGCCATGTGCTCGCCCGACATGCTCGGGTGAAGAGGATCTGTGCCGGAAGAGGCACAGATCCGAAGACGCTCCGCTGGACCACCAGGGAATGGAGGTACGGGGGCATTGCGGAGATGAAGGGGGCATTGCGGAGATGAAGGGGGACATTATGGAAGAGGGGCATAGACTCTATGCCCCTCTTCCACAATGTCCCCCTTCATCTCCGCTATGCCCGTCTTCCACAATGTGCCCCTTCATCTCCGCTATGCCCCTCTTCCACAATGTCCCCCTTCATCTCCTATGCCATAGAGGAGATGAAGGGGGACATTGTGGAAGAGGGGCATAGCGGAGATGAAGGGGGACATTGTGGAAGAGGGGCATAGAGTCTATGCCCCTCTTCCACAATGTCCCCCTTCATCTCCGCTATGCCCCTCTTCCACAATGTCCCCCTTCATCTCCGCTATGGCATAGGAGATGAAGGGGGACATTGTGGAAGAGGGGCATAGCGGAGATGAAGGGGGACATTGACCAGGCACCCTCCGCTCATCAGAGCAGGGGGTGCCTGGTTTAATGCTCGAGTGCTCCCATTCATTTGAATGGGGCTCGGGTGCTCGGCCGAGCACTCGAGCATCAGGGGGTGCTCGGTCAGAGCACCCGAGCACCCGAGCATCGGGGTGCTCGCTCATCTTTAGTTGTCACATGTGGATGTGGCATACAGTATGTAGGGAGGACTACAAGGGCTCTGCGAGATACAGCACGAGAACATCGATATAATATCAGTAGAAAATCAGAAGATCATTCAGTCCCCAGACATTTTAATTCATGTGAGAAAGGAGGAATTAATAATTTTAAGGTAACTGGGTTAGAATATATCCCTAATTCCACTCCTAGTAGATTCTCTACTTTATGTAGATGGATATATACGCTGGATACTTTATACCCAAGGGGTCTCAATGAAGAATTGGAAGTAAGCAACTTCTTTCATAATTGAGAATAATAGGATAGGTTGTGATTTCTTTAAAGTAATATGTATTCCTTTAAAGGGATAGTAATACTTCGTTTTAACTTTATTTTATTTTGTAGGCATGAAAAAAACATGAAGAATGATATAAGTCTTATCTCTCAAACCTTTATGGTTTAAGAGATATTCACAAGCAAAGTGTCCCCCTCCCGCCCCTTTTACTGATGTAACACTTCTCAGCCAGGGCAAAAGGGAGGTGCCCAGGTAGACTGCAGAGAGGGACAATCTTCAATTAAGATAAGGGAAAAACCTGAAAAGCTTGTCAAGGGGGGCATAGATTCCATTGTTTTCATAGGAATAAGAGTGTCCCCTTCTGTTATCTGTCCAGTCTATGGACTGCATTCCACATCTGAGAAGAGATTGTTTACAGTAGGTAAAAGGGGCGGGAGGGGGAAACTTTGCTTGTGAATATCTCATAAACCATAAAGGTTTGAGAGATAAGACTTATATCGTTCTTCATCTTTTTTTAATGCCTACAAAATAAAATAAAGTTAAAATGAAGTATTACTATCCCTTTCATTGTAATTTGTTTCTGCCAACATATATTTATTCCTGATGAGATACATATGTCTTATCGTTGCTTGGAAGTCTTACAGCCTATTCAAGCAATTAATTTGTCTTCTGATACTTGCTTTCCGCTGTTTTATCTATATGAAGTATGTTTATTCTATTGTATTTTCAAGCAATAAGCGTTCTTTGTCTGTATATATGTTTATTATGACTTATTCTGCAAGTTATGTAGCTTCACCAGGTGTGCCTTTGTGGTGCATTTATGCGGTGGCTCTGATTTTATTTTATTTTACTTTTATTCTCATGTATTGTATAGTGGGAACGGTTGGACAGCAAGCATTCTGGTTCCTATGGCAATGATGGAACGAGGTTGATTCAGAGCGAGGCGTGAATTCACTCACCCGATAGCTTCGCCTCACTATGAGCTGTCTAATGGAGGAGAACAACGCTGTCCACCGCTTTCACATCCGGTATGTTTATGTATCTTTACTATAAATGTAAGTGTTTTTTATATTATATTTTATCCCCTGACGAAGTAGACAGTGGTGCTACGAAACACGTAGGGATTTTTATACACATTAAAGTGTTTGATTGCTACATATACGAGATTTACATTTTGATTTCTCCACACCGTTTTAGCTGGGTCAGGCCTTGGAAGTACCACATTATATGTACATCTGGTGTGTGCGGTTTTATTAGATGCTGGCAACATCCACTATTCAGCAGATACTTCCTTAGATGGAATTGTTTGTGTTACTCTTGTAAGGTCTTTGATCGTGAGGAGTATTACCATCACAGCAAGGTCGGGCTTCCTTCACGCACAGATCCTAGCAACGATCCAGTGAGTCTGGTCCTATCTGGAGACCTAGTTATACTAGAACTACAGATTCGCTCTTAGAGAGATTTTTCCTCTTCTCTCATATTGCTTAGGATTTTCACACGCCGGACTGTGACTGCGATCTGTTGGTAGACCGAGATATTGAGACAACGGACTGGTATATGATTCTACTATTCGATCTATAGACATTTGCTCCATCTGCAAATAATTTTTACTGTGATTGCCTATAGAGCATAATTTTATATTTAGATCACCTCCAGGAGTTGCGCTTGTTCTCCTCTTTTGTATACATAGTTTCTTCAAGTTATTAGTGTTGCTAAGGACACTGTGAACGTTAGCTGCCACTAGGAGGTGTCATTTATATTTATTTGGTACTTTTGCTTAGATTATATTGATTTTTATACTATACAGTCAGTGGAGCGCTCTTCTTGTACACGTCTTTCTTTGGTTTTATCAGGGCGGTAGTGCCAAGGTGCACTCCCTCCTTTCCCCTTCAACTGATTTATCATAAATTGTGCACAGTGCCACCTCTGATTGCATCAGTGATGCTGCTGTGACTGCTCCAAGAAAATAATAATCCCACACTCAGGACCTCAAGGGGAGGGGAAAGGTAGAGAAGAATAGCCTCTTTTTTTCTTCTCCTCCACATTCCCTTTCAGTGGCTGGGACAGACGATGATGTTGCTGCTGCTGTTGCTACTACTGCCTCAGAATCAGCACTGCAACTAGGACCAGGAGTTTTGCTGCTGGCAAGTGAACCTGTCCTAGTCCTGCATCACTTGACCCCATTCCCACTGTGTCCACGGTGGTCTGTAGCAAACTAGCTTGCTCCTCAGCATCCTGCTACCCTTGAAGATCATCAGCAGCAGGAATTAGTGCAGTTGCCAATTCCGCAAATTGCAAAATCTCACTGCTGGTGGTGTTGGTTATGCCCATTCCCATCCCATATCTGTCTCCCATTCCTCCTCAGTTTGTGCTAAAAAGGCCAGTAATGTCTCTTCCACCCTAGCTTCTCCCCCATCATTATCATCACCACCACCAGTCCTTTCTTGCTGCTACTGCTGCTGTTCTATTACAGACATGTCAGCAAATGGAGGTGATAAGAAATGTGAAAGAGGGTCCCCTACTGTTACGCTTGCCATCTCTTCTTGATCTGTAGAAGACAGACAATATACCGCACAATTGTAAAGCTCTTCAGAATGATGGACTCTGAAGTGATAGACCTCTACAAATTGACATCACGCAGCATCATTGACCTATATTAGGTGATCAAAGATGATGTTAACCCCATATTCAGCAATAACCGTGCCTTAGCTGGTATGCAGAAGCTAATGTGTGCCATACATTTTATGGCAATGGGATCTTTCCAGTCTACAAAGGAATATGTATCTGGGATGGCCCAGGCCACATGTTCCAGGATGTTGGCTTAGGTACTGGCAGTCTTGAAGAGGAAGACCAGGAGGTAGATCCATTTCTCTTTCACCCAGATTGAGTGGGAATATGTCAAGCAAGAGTTCTACACAAGGGGAGCAATACATAGAGACATGGGGGTAACACACTGCACACGTGTACATAAGAGCTCCTCCACATGAGTGACATCTCTACATCAATCTCTCTACATCAATCTCCATCTCCGCACAGACGGTGTGTGATGACAATATGAGAATCAACCATGCATGTGCTTCATATCCTGGCAGTTGTCACAACCCCTACATCCTCAGACTCTCATCCATCTACCTGGACTTTGAAAATGGAACCTATAGAGGAGGAAGACACATCCACAGGGGCACTCATACAATTAATGAGAACCCAGCTTAGCATGGTCATTACACACAAGTATGTCCCCATTACACAACATCATCCAGTAATGTCCATGAATGTCAATTTTCTACCCTAGGAGATGCAGGATATGGATGCAAACCGTAGATTCTCACACCTGTCCCAAATCCACAAACACCTGCATGGAATTGCTTCAGCGAGAATCCCGTCAGGACCAGGAAGGCTATTGAAAGCACCTTTTGCCTCCTTAAAACAAGATTCCACTGCCTGTATAACTCAGGGGGAGCTCTTCAATATGCAGAAGTCTGCAATATCATACTAGCATGTGCCATATGTCACAATATCTCAGTTAACACACGTGTAGTGGAGGATCTGAATCCAAAACCCATTGTGGAGGTTCCTGTTCCCCAGCTTGAGGACGAGGACACCCAGAGAGGAATGAAGACATAAGACAGGCTCATCAGGGACTTCTTTAGTATAATAGTATAACACATGAATAGTGGTGGGCGAAAGCTCTCACCATGTTCCCGGGGGAAATCCAGTGAAAACCATGTTGTTATCTGCATTTCTGGGAAAATCTGCTTTAAAACCAGCAATTAAAATCTTTGCATTTTTCACCCATTGACCAAAAATGTTTCAATGGCTAGAAAGTTTCCTCACATTAATTTACTGGTTGTTTGCCTTTTTGCTATAAAAATGTGATGTATTTCAGGAAGTAGAACACAATAGGAGCAACTACAGAGTGAGGTAGATGTGTTGTGCTGTTCTGCTGTGATCTTTTTGAAAAATTGAGGCAGGAGAGACTCATAGTGACAGCTATCACTAAGATAAACTTTAAAAATAGTAAAAGAGGGAATTGGACAGACCCCTTTGTGTCCACTGAGTTTGAGGAGGAAGTGAGCGCTACTGATCCAATGTTATTCAGTCTCCCAAAATCACCCCTAGGGATCTTGGGAAATTTAATGGGAAGGGAGGAAGAAAAGGATAGTAGTCAGAGCAGAAAAGGTCAGCTGCCTGTGCCTGCTTCCAGACTTGCTGCCCCTGCTGCCACCATTGCTGTCCCTGATGTCAGAAGTGCTGCCCCTGCTACTACCATTGCTGTGCCCGCTGACTGATGTGCTGCCCCTGCCACCACTAATGCTGTGCCTACTGCCAGTGCTGGACCTGTTGATTCCAGTACTGTGCCTGCTGTCAGACGTGCTGCTCCTGCTGCAACCAGGGCTGTGCCTGCTGACAGTGCCTAACCTGCTGCCACCAGTGCTGAACCTGCTGCTAGTGTGTCTTGTAATACTCAGGAGGGGGAAGGAGAAGATGATGCCAAATGTTACAGCAGGGGACCCTAAGTCACACTAGCCATCCCCAAGCAGTCCCACCAGTGCTAGTACTACTGCAAAGAAGGTTCAGCAGCATTTTAGTGTCAGAAGTAAAGGAGTGGGTAATCAATATCCTCATATTACTAGTGACTGTGAGGAGGAAGACTCTGTGGCTGAGCTTGATGTGGTTGATGTTAGTAGTAGTAGCAGTAATGGTGAAGAAGCCAGAGGAACTAGTGTTAGGGGAATGGTAGAGAAAGCATCTGAGAGCATCCACTAGCGGTCAAGGAAGCCCACACCATTCCTCTGGCCCTGGGAGTCTCCTTCCCTTCACTACAGTGTCCAAGTGGAACATGATCCTTTAGAGGCCAGAACTGTTGGTGGATAGCAGGAGCATAAATAATAATACCACCACCAGGAGCACAGATCAGCTGCCTGTGCAGGCTGCCAGTCTGCCTTTTTTACGTCACCAAGAAATGGCAAGTGTGACATTAGGGTACCCTCTGTCACATTGCTTGTCACCAAGCAGCAGTGAGATGTCTATAATAGAGCAGCAGCAGTACGTAGGGACTAGTGGTGATGGTGATGATGATGGGGAAGCTGGTGATGATGATGCAGTTTGTGTCCACCCATTGCACACCGTGCGGTGCACTGACCACACATGGCAGTGTGGCAGAGGAATATCACAAGCAGGGCATCAAGCGGCATCTGATGAAATTCCATCCCGCAGAATATGCTAAGATGGTGGCAGGGAGGGTTCATCATTACTATTAAACTGTCAGCAAGTTGTCATGTGTCCTTAACGGGGTGTGGACAAGAGGAATAATGACAGCGGCAGTACTTGAGTTCTGGTGTCATGGTGTTTGGATACAGTTGTGCACCTAGATGTTATTTACCCCACACTGTGCACATTGCAGTTGTTGATGAGAGGCACAGTTCCTGCTCTCAATGGAAAAAAATATATTCAAATAACAACACACCCATGATTTTGGAGGAGGGACAGGTGGAGAAGGATTATTGGCCAACTTCTTCTTTTCTCAAAATATACTGGGGAATAGTGCTGCTACTGCCACAGGTGCATCACTGGAGCTAGTGGTGGCAAGTGAAACCTTCTTAATCCATCACCCATGTGTTATGGTTCAGTACATTCAGACACGGTAGATGTTGGTAAAACACAATTTTATTGACGCACACAAGGAATATTGTAACTCTCACGGGTCCAGTAAAAAGCAGCAATAACTGACACAAGACAGGTTACAAGCAGGTTAACCCACACGGGTCCAGTACGGATATGCAATCACAATACTGACACAGGTCAGGTAACTGATTGATACAGTGTATGAAAAGTCCAATGTGAACTTAAAGAGCCACTGATTAAGTAGCCAGGATTACGGAGACCCAATGTCACCTATAGGCAGCAGGAGGCGACAGTGACAGGACTGCAACAGCAAACAGGCAAGGATCACCTGTACGGAGGATGCAACGGTGGACGCCCACCGAGGCTACACAAGGCAGGTCAGAGCTCATGCCAAAACAGAGGCCCTACAGAGACTATCCACCACTGTGTGCTCTTGCTACCCACGAAGGGTTAATGTGCGTATAGTATAAAATGGATGGCAACCGGAAGTGCCCAACGGTACCTATATGGAATCCCAAACGCACAGATAACGGAGCCCAAACAACACTGGTGTAGCAAGTAGTAGAACGAGGCATCACCCCTGAAGGGGTTAATGAACGCTATGGTCTGGATAACGGCAGACAACCGGATGCACCCAACTGAACCAAAGTGTAAGACCAAGCGATCACTAGCACGGTGTGGAGGAGAACTGGCACACTGAGACTCTGAGCCCCCGGACTGGATGGGGCAAGGTACTGGAGTACCGTGACACAGAGAGACACAGCAACACAAGAACTGTGCCAGGTAGTCAGCAGCAGGGACAGCATGGTAATCACCCAGCCAGGCACTGAGAAAGCAGGAACCACTGCCAAGCCGATTCGGTACACAGCACAGGAGCGTCAGCCAAGCCGCGTGGGTACACGGAGCAGGAACGTCAGTCTCGCCGGGTCGGTACACGGAGTAGGATCGTTGGTCTCACCGGGTCGGTACACGTAGCAGGAACATCAGCCAGGCCGGGTCAGAACAGGAAGCAGGAACGTCAGCCAATCCGAATTGGTACACAGAATCAGGAACAGAGACAATGGCATGGTCAGGCAGTCCGGGGTCATACACTGGTATCAGGAAATCACAACTAGCGCTAGGCATCAGGTACACCACGAAAGGGCAACTGCAGAGTGACAGCCCAGGGTATAAAAAGGCTGTCACTGGGAGGACCAGTACAGCGCAGCCAATGGGAAAACAGCAATAGCAAGATGGTCAGAATGTCGCCCAGATCACGGGTGCCGTGATAGCATGTTACTGCTATTTATGTTGATCCAATTCCCATTCAGCTGCATAATCATCCTGCTGCTTAAAGAGTTAGTAATGTCCCCAAAAAAGTTTGAATAGATTTGTAGAGGCTACAAAAATAATCGTATTGCCACAAACCCCATCTCTCAAATATTTTGAGAGATATTCGCAATCAAAGTTCTCCCTTCCCTCCCTTTCTCCTGACATCAGTGTCTAACTGACAGCAGGAGATCCCAGTCCAGAGATCAGACGGCGGCTCTGCAGCAAAGCTGAAACCCTGTTATTGCAAAAGAATTACTTCATTGTAAAGGTCAACAAAGTGTGCCTGGTTTGTAAGCACACTTTGTAGACCTTTCCAATGAAGTAATTATTTTGCAATAACGGGATTTAGGTTCTGATCTCCTTCTGTCAGCTTTACAGCTGACATCAAGAGAAGGGGAGGGATGGGGGAACTTTGAGAATATCTCTCAAACCATAGCAGTTGAGAGATGGGGTTTGTGGCAATATGATTATTTTTTTAGCCTCTACAAATCTATTAAAACTCTTTTGGGACATTACTAACACTTTAACCCCTTAGCGATCCCAGCTGTAAAAATGGCATGTCTGTAAAGGGAAACTAACATGTTCCAACTGGGTCCTGTAGCTCCCCCAAACCCTGACAAACCTATTCATATGGGGCATTGCCATAATTAGAAGAAGGAGCTGAACACTAATCAATGCAGTTTATAAAATCTTCACCTATTCTGTGCTGAAATTCACATCAAAACTGAAGTCTAAGTGTGAAAAACGCTGTTTTTTTTTTTTTTTACTTACGTCAAGGTTTACGAGGGATTGGTGGTAAAATGGCTGTGTATAAAATTTGAAAACACACCTAAAATGAAAGCCTGGAGTATCTACTTTCCAAAAATATACACTTTTGGAGGAAAATCTTAAAAAAGAGCACTGTTACACAGCCCAAATGAGAAATGGCACCCGTAACGCAAGCTGTGAAAATTCAAAGTGTGAACCTGGAAACGCACATGTTCCAATTTGGCCCCTGTAGCTCCCCCAAACCATGAGAAAGCTATGCATATGGGGTATTGCCATACTCAGAAGAAGGAGCCGAACACTAATCAATGCAGTTTAAAAAATCTTCACCTATTCTGTGCTTGAAATTCACATCAACATTGAAGTGTGAAAAATGCTGAATTTTTTTACTTACGTCAAGTTTTCACAGGATTGGTGGTAAAATGGCTGTGTACAAAATTTGAAAACACACCTAAAATGAAAGCCTTGGGTGTCTACTTTCCAAAAATATACACTTTTGGGGGGAAATCCTAAAGTGGAGCACTGGAACATAGCCCAAAATGAGTAATGGCACCAATTAAGCAAGATGTGAAAATTCAATATTTGTTCAAAATTAGGCCCCGTAGCTCCCCCTAACCAAGAGAAACCTATGTATATGGGGTATTATCTTACTCAGAAGAAGGAGCTAAACATTAATCAATGCATTTTTTAAAATCTTCCCCTATCATGTGCTTGAAATTCACATCAACATTGAAGTCAAAATGTGAAAAATGCTGTTTTTTTAACTTACGTCAAGATTTACGAGTGATTGGTGGTAAAATGGCTGCATAAAAAATTTGAAAACATACATAAAATGAAAGCCTTGGATTTCTACTTTCCAAAAATTTACACTTTTGTGGGAAAATCTTAGAGTGGAGCACTGTTACACAGCCCCAAATGAGACATGGCACAGATCAGCTGCCTGTGCAGGCTGCCAGTCTGCCTTTTTTACGTCACCAAGAAATGGCAAGTGTGACATTAGGGTACCCTCTGTCACATTGCTTGTCACCAAGCAGCAGTGAGATGTCTGTAATAGAGCAGCAGCAGTACGTAGGGACTAGTGGTGATGGTGATGATGATGGGGAAGCTGGTGATGATGATGCAGTTTGTGTCCACCCATTGCACACCGTGCGGTGCACTGACCACACATGGCAGTGTGGCAGAGGAATATCACAAGCAGGGCATCAAGCGGCATCTGATGAAATTCCATCCCGCAGAATATGCTAAGATGGTGGCAGGGAGGGTTCCTCATTACTATTAAACTGTCAGCAAGTTGTCATGTGTCCTTAACGGGGTGTGGACAAGAGGAATAATGACAGCGGCAGTACTTGAGTTCTGGTGTCATGGTGTTTGGATACAGTTGTGCACCTAGATGTTATTTACCACACACTGTGCACATTGCAGTTGTTGATGAGAGGCACAGTTCCTGCTCTCAATGGAAAAAATTATATTCAAATAACAACACACCCATGATTTTGGAGGAGGGACAGGTGGAGAAGGATTATTGGCCAACTTCTTCTTTTCTCAAAATATACTGGGGAATAGTGCTGCTACTGCCACAGGTGCATCACTGGAGCTAGTGGTGGCAAGTGAAACCTTCTTAATCCATCACCCATGTGTTATGGTTCAGTACACTCAGACACGGTAGATGTTGGTAAAACACAATTTTATTGACGCACACAAGGAATATTGTAACTCTCACGGGTCCAGTAAAAAGCAGCAATAACTGACACAAGACAGGTTACAAGCAGGTTAACCCACACGGGTCCAGTACGGATATGCAATCACAATACTGACACAGGTCAGGTAACTGATTGATACAGTGTATGAAAAGTCCAATGTGAACTTAAAGAGCCACTGATTAAGTAGCCAGGATTACGGAGACCCAATGTCACCTATAGGCAGCAGGAGGCGACAGTGACAGGACTGCAACAGCAAACAGGCAAGGATCACCTGTACGGAGGATGCAACGGTGGACGCCCACCGAGGCTACACAAGGCAGGTCAGAGCTCATGCCAAAACAGAGGCCCTACAGAGACTATCCACCACTGTGTGCTCTTGCTACCCACGAAGGGTTAATGTGTGTATAGTATAAAATGGATGGCAACCGGAAGTGCCCAACGGTACCTATATGGAATCCCAAACGCACAGATAACGGAGCCCAAACAACACTGGTGTAGCAAGTAGTAGAACGAGGCATCACCCCTGAAGGGGTTAATGAACGCTATGGTCTGGATAACGGCAGACAACCGGATGCACCCAACTGAACCAAAGTGTAAGACCAAGCGATCACTAGCACGGTGTGGAGGAGAACTGGCACACTGAGACTCTGAGCCCCCGGACTGGATGGGGCAAGGTACTGGAGTACCGTGACACAGAGAGACACAGCAACACAAGAACTGTGCCAGGTAGTCAGCAGCAGGGACAGCACGGTAATCACCCAGCCAGGCACTGAGAAAGCAGGAACCACTGCCAAGCCGATTCGGTACACAGCACAGGAGCGTCAGCCAAGCCGCGTGGGTACACGTAGCAGGAACGTCAGTCTCACCGGGTCGGTACACGTAGCAGGAACATCAGCCAGGCCGGGTCAGAACAGGAAGCAGGAACGTCAGCCAATCCGAATTGGTACACAGAATCAGGAACAGAGACAATGGCATGGTCAGGCAGTCCGGGGTCATACACTGGTATCAGGAAATCACAACTAGCGCTAGGCATCAGGTACACCACGAAAGGGCAACTGCAGAGTGACAGCCCAGGGTATAAAAAGGCTGTCACTGGGAAAACAGCAATAGCAAGATGGTCAGAATGTCGCCCAGATCACGGGTGCCGTGATACCATGTTACTGCTATTTATGTTGATCCAATTCTCATTCAGCTGCATAATCATCCTGCTGCTTAAAGAGTTAGTAATGTCCCCAAAAAAGTTTGAATAGATTTGTAGAGGCTACAAAAATAATCGTATTGCCACAAACCCCATCTCTCAAATATTTTGAGAGATATTCGCAATCAAAGTTCTCCCTTCCCTCCCTTTCTCCTGACATCAGTGTCTAACTGACAGCAAGAGATCCCAGTCCAGAGATCAGACGGCGGCTCTGCAGCAAAGCTGAAACCCTGTTATTGCAAAAGAATTACTTCATTGTAAAGGTCAACAAAGTGTGCCTGGTTTGTAAGCACACTTTGTAGACCTTTCCAATGAAGTAATTATTTTGCAATAACGGGATTTAGGTTCTGATCTCCTTCTGTCAGCTTTACAGCTGACATCAAGAGAAGGGGAGGGATGGGGGAACTTTGAGAATATCTCTCAAACCATAGCAGTTGAGAGATGGGGTTTGTGGCAATATGATTATTTTTTTAGCCTCTACAAATCTATTAAAACTCTTTTGGGACATTACTAACACTTTAACCCCTTAGCGATCCCAGCTGTAAAAATGGCATGTCTGTAAAGGGAAACTAACATGTTCCAACTGGGTCCTGTAGCTCCCCCAAACCCTGACAAACCTATTCATATGGGGCATTGCCATAATTAGAAGAAGGAGCTGAACACTAATCAATGCAGTTTATAAAATCTTCACCTATTCTGTGCTGAAATTCACATCAAAACTGAAGTCTAAGTGTGAAAAACGCTGTTTTTTTTTTTTTTTACTTACGTCAAGGTTTACGAGGGATTGGTGGTAAAATGGCTGTGTATAAAATTTGAAAACACACCTAAAATGAAAGCCTGGAGTATCTACTTTCCAAAAATATACACTTTTGGAGGAAAATCTTAAAAAAGAGCACTGTTACACAGCCCAAATGAGAAATGGCACCCGTAACGCAAGCTGTGAAAATTCAAAGTGTGAACCTGGAAACGCACATGTTCCAATTTGGCCCCTGTAGCTCCCCCAAACCATGAGAAAGCTATGCATATGGGGTATTGCCATACTCAGAAGAAGGAGCCGAACACTAATCAATGCAGTTTAAAAAATCTTCACATATTCTGTGCTTGAAATTCACATCAACATTGAAGTGTGAAAAATGCTGAATTTTTTTACTTACGTCAAGTTTTCACAGGATTGGTGGTAAAATGGCTGTGTACAAAATTTGAAAACACACCTAAAATGAAAGCCTTGGGTGTCTACTTTCCAAAAATATACACTTTTGGGGGGAAATCCTAAAGTGGAGCACTGGAACATAGCCCAAAATGAGTAATGGCACCAATTAAGCAAGATGTGAAAATTCAATATTTGTTCAAAATTAGGCCCCGTAGCTCCCCCTAACCAAGAGAAACCTATGTATATGGGGTATTATCTTACTCAGAAGAAGGAGCTAAACATTAATCAATGCATTTTTTAAAATCTTCCCCTATCATGTGCTTGAAATTCACATCAACATTGAAGTCAAAATGTGAAAAATGCTGTTTTTTTAACTTACGTCAAGATTTACGAGTGATTGGTGGTAAAATGGCTGCATAAAAAATTTGAAAACATACATAAAATGAAAGCCTTGGATTTCTACTTTCCAAAAATTTACACTTTTGTGGGAAAATCTTAGAGTGGAGCACTGTTACACAGCCCCAAATGAGACATGGCACCAGTGAGGCAAGCTGTGAAAATTCACAGTGTGAAACTGGAAAAGCGCATTTTCCAATCTGGGCCCCGTTGCTCCCCCAAACCTTGAGAAACCTATGAATATGGGGTATTGCTGTACTCAGAAGAAGGAGCTGAACACTAAACAATGCATTTTTAAAAATCTTCATCTATCATGTGCTTGAAATTCACACCAACATTGAAGTCAAAATGTGAAAAATGCTGTTTTTTTTAACTTATGTCAAGATTTACGAGTGATTGGTGGTAAAATGGCGGCGTAAAAAATTTGAAAACATACATAAAATGAAAGCCTGAGGTGTCTACTTTCCAAAAATATACACTTTTGGGGGGAAATCTTAGAGTGGAGCACTTTTACACAGCCCCAAATGAGACATGGCACCAGTGATGCAAGCTGTGAAAATTCAAAATGTGAAACTGGAAACGCGTATGTTCCAATTTGGGCCCCGTAGCTCCCCCAAACTTTGAGAAACCTATGCATATGGGGTATTGCCGTACTCAGAAGAAGGAGATGAACACTAAACAATGGATATTTTTACATTTTGAACTATCCTGTGCTTGATATCAACAGTAATATTTTAACGTAAGTGTGAAAACGGAAAAAAAACAAAATATTACCACAATTTTAAAAAATATTTCTGGAAAAATGGCTGCATAAAAAACTCCAAAATTCTCCTGATTATTTACTTTATGTTGTCTAGTTTTCAGAAACATATACCTTTGTGGGACATTTTTGGTTCTGTCACCGTCAACTAAGCTATGATGCTCACATGACAATTGTTGAAAAATTACAAGTTGGAAATAATGGCAGCCATCTTGTAATATTTACCTTCTAAATGTGAGGAAGGGATTGAAATACTAGGCATATGGGGTACTCTTATATTCAGGAGAAGCAAATTAACATATTTAGGGGTATTTTTTTTGTCATGAACTAATTGTAAGCAAAAATGTTTGTTTGTTTTTTTTGCTCTTTTTTTCTATTTTAATCAAATTAAATGATGATATATTCATATAATTGTGGTATCAAAAGAAAGCCCTACTTGTGCTTAAAAAAACAGTATATAATGTGTGTGGGTGTACAAAGGGAATTAAAGAGAAAATTTGTTTGAACAAAGACATAGTCAAAAAAGTCAGAATTGCTCCGGTCCTTAAGTCAAATCTAACTCAGATTTTCCTGGTCCTTAAGGGGTTAAACAACTCAGCAGCAACAGCAAGAACAGCAGTTGCAAATTCTGCAGTTATGGACTCAGGACAACATTTGACAATGGCCATTGGCCACTGGTCAACACAACATGACCTGCTGGCACTAGGCTAGTAGGGCATTTTTTTTTTACACAGGGCTTGTGCTGTAAAAAAAAACCAAAAAAAAACAAATACAAAAAAATGATTTATAAAAAAAAATATAGTCCTACAAAGAAATAAACATTTTTGGGGGATTTGTTTCTAACAAGCCTAAGTCCTACAAATCAATAGACTTGTGCAAATCGGATGAATAAGGGTCATTCAGTATCATTCGGGCCGGCCGAAAGGCAAGGGCCATTCATAAAGAAAAAAAAATGAATCCGAACAGCCCTGGTCCGAAATTTTGTTCTAAATTTCGGGCATTTGGACGATGGCTTCCCGCGAGCGAGCTACTTTCCCTCCCTTTCTAGTCCAATCAGCTTTTTTAGTTTCATGATGACAGTGGGACTAATGACACAGACACCCAGACAGCCTGCATTTCCTGTTAGTCCATTGTTGGACCTCAGAGAAGAAGGAGAAAGAGAGTGTCCAGAAAAGAGATTTATTAGCCAGTCTATTGCCTTATTAGCCAGTCTAGTGCCTTATAGCCGGTCTAGTGCCAGTCTAGTGCCTTATTAGCCAATATAGTGCCATTCTAGTGCCTTATTGCCACTTTTTTTTTTTTAAAGTTACACAGACAATCTAACAGTTGTTGTGCAGGCAGGCATCCAGCATTAGTGCCTTATTGCCACTACAAGTCATTTTTGTTCCTGTTGAAAAGAAAAAATTTAGGAATTTGTGTAAATAATAATTTTAAGATTGACACAACCAGTCTGACAGTTGTGTAGGCAGGCAGGCAGGCATCCAGCATTAGAGCCTTATTGCCACCGCAAGTCACCTTTCTTCCTGTTGAAAAGAAAAACATTAGGAATTTGTGTAAATAACGATTTTCAGACTGACAGATCCAGTCTGACAGTTGTCATGTGGCCAGGTTTTAACATTTTTAAATTATTATAGTGCATTACCTACCTATCTGTAATGGATTTGAGTCCTAGTGAACAACCTGATGTTCCTCATCCTGGTAGCAGCTGCAGTGACCCAGCAACCACCAATACCACCACAGTGCCGTTGCTTTCAAGCAGAGCTAGCAGCAGCAGGCAGCTAAAGAAGAGGACTGTCAGTATTACTAGTACTAGTAGTCAATGTCATAGTCAATGTCATAGTCAGATTCAGCAGCAGCACTCCAAACCAAAAAATAAAACTAAGAAGGGAACTACAGGTCATTCTACCTCTACTAGCAGGGTGGAGAAGTCCAGGACCTCGTCTGAGACCACAAAGCAGCTGGCATCTGTTTCTCATCGTCAGCTGTTTCATGATGATCCCCCAAGAACCACCTGCTCAATGACTATTTCCACTGCCAGTTCCGTCACCACCTCCGCTACAGCAAGTTCTATAAACCTGGGGATACCTAGCATGTTTAACACTGCTGGTCGTAAACTGTGGGCAGTATCAACGTGGGATTTTTTTTAGCGAACGTCTGCATAAGCAGTCCAAATGGGAATTATTACAGTATTTGGAGAACATTTCTCCTGCCACCATTGTCACTGCCAGTGAAAGCATATCTTCTCCAAAAAATGTTATTGAGGGAGATAGTTTACCATTTCCAGGTAGCCACCAGGCAGAAGAGGCAATTCAGCAGGTCTCCCCAAAATCTGCTGCTGATGATTTTTCTTCCTGTCCAAATCTACAAGAGGCAGAAGAAGAATATGAGGGACCAAGGCCTCCTGAACTTGATTCTTCCCTGAGCTTGAAGTTTCCTCTTGGCTTGATTTTTCCCCTGCTGCCCATAGTACTCCTCCTGTTTCTCCAGCTACAATTGTGTATTGTATTGAGAATTGAGTCTCCCAGGCAGGTAGTAGCTGCTAGTGTCTCTGCCACCAGTACCACTGTTACTCCACTATCCTCCTCCAATCCCAGTCCCAAAATACCAACTCCATCTTTAGGTCTACTAGTACCCTTACAAAGGTATATTGAACCAAAAAGGACAGTGAAGTTGCTCCAGTATGTGAAGATCAAGAAAGTGTCACCTCAGTGTCTTCTTCTCCAATACCTTCCTGTCAGGGTACCCGTGCGGCAGCTGCTCAAGCCGACAGCATCTGTCTCCAGAGGCTCCAGCTGCATTGTCCGCCCCATGTTGCTTTGCCTTCACTGAGGCTGGATCCCCTTCCTTGCTCTGGTGCAGCTCCAGCCGCCTCTGCTACTGGCATTCCGGCAGGCAGGTGACATCATTATTGGGTGCGCGTCCAAAGGCATGGACGTGTGCTCCATTTAAAGAGCCAGCCATCTGTTGGCTGCTCCTCCTCTTCCCCTCTTTTTGACTATTTAAACTGCCTGGACACAGGGCTCAGTAACCCTTTCTCTGGTGTCCAGTGCAGTTCTATAGTTTGGGCTCTGTGTATGATCTGGCTTGTCTGACTAACTGACCTGGTGCTGACCTGTGGCTCTGTCTGATTATCTGCTCCATGTATGACCCTTGGCTTAGTCGGACATCCATTCTGGTGCAGACCTGCGGCTCTGTCAGACTACCCGCTCTGTGTGTGACTTCTGGCTCTGGCTGACTACTCACTCAGTGTGTGACTACCCGTTCTGGTGTTCACCTGGGGCTCTGTCCACTGCGTATCCAGCATACCAACACTTCAGTGGACATCCTATCTGGTGCATACCCGTGGCTCTGGCTGATGACCTGCTCCGTGCATGACTCCTGGCTTGTCTGACCACCCAATCTGGCGCTGACCTATGGCTCTAACTAACTGCCTTTAGTGTGGCCTTCCGTTCGGTTAGATAACCAATCTAGTGCAGGCTTGTGGCTCTTACAGGCTTTCTCCTGGTGCCTTCCCATTTGTCCGGCTATCCCAGGTGTGGACCTGGGGCCTTGATTACTCTCATCTCTGTCTGTCTTCTCCCAGGTGTGGACCTGTAGTATTGCAGGCTACTCGTAGTTCCATTGCTGGGATATATTTATCAAGAGAATCACACGGTAGCAGTCTTCTATTCCTGACAGTTGTCACTTGCTCCATTGTGTGCTTCTCTTAGTCTTGTATATTTATATACTGTCTTCGTGACATTTCTGTTTTTGTTGCTGCCTTAATAAAGTTAGTGTTACCTTTAAGTACTTGTCCTGTGTTTCATTACTGAGACCGTGACACTTCCATTTCAACTGGCAGAGTCATCCATCGTTCCAAAGTGTGGGAGCATTTTATGACACTTGGCGATGGCCAGCTAGCAAAATGCTAATTGTGTGGCAGGGAAGTCAGCTGTGGGAGGGTGTTGGGTCATTTAACCACCTACGGGATGAACACCTGAACAACTATCACAAGTCAGTGTTAAAAAGTGCAGAAAGTGGCACTACTACTACATATACCAGTGTCACACTCATAACCAGTAGGCAGGAGAAAGGGCAGGGGGATCATGCCTCATCTGGTCCTAAGAGCAGACAGTCACAGCCCATCCCAAAATCAATACAGGCCACACTGGAAGATTTTGATGGGTTTCATTCAAAGGGGATGTGCAGACAGCAGTCCCGAAAAATCACACGCCTCATTGCACAGCTCATAGCCTTTGGGGGTGCTACTTTTAATTTGATGGATGGGTAGCCCTTCCAGCAACTTATGGAGGCTGTCGCAACCCGATATAAAATTCCAACCCGCACCACATTTAGTAGAACTATAGGGCCCTCACTGTATCGGTCATGCATTGGGCTTTTGAAGGACCTGCTAGGAAAGGCTGGTGGCCAGTCAGTGTACTTTACCACTAACTTATGGAGTGCTCCAAGTGGCCAGCATGGCTTCCTGTCATTGACGGCGCATTGGTGGCAGCCCGATGTGTTGCAAGACACATCATTACCAACAACAAGTTCAGGTGCAGTAGGCAAGCAGGGGCACCACTCTTTCCTCCTCCATGCTGAGGTAATGGATCAGCAGCACACCTCATATAACATTCGCAAAGCACTGCAGAACATGGTGGTGCAGTGGCTAGGGGAGCAGGCAGGCATACAGGCACAAATGGTATTTGTGGCTACTGATGGTGCAGATAACATGATAAAGGCTCTCCAGGATGGCAGATTTGTGGGTGTGCGCTGCTCAGTAGGGATGGGTGAAAATTTTCCCCTCAAAATGAAATCGGTGAATAATGGCACTTTCCCTCGAAAAGTGCCGTTTTTCCACTTTTTTCTGCATTTTCACCCATTGAAATCAATTGGAAGAAAAATATTTCTACACCACACAAACATTTTCTACAGCCATTTAAAAGGCTGTCAGGCTCTCACAGCAGCCATTTTGTGTTTGTGAAAGGAGAGAGCAGCATGTTTTTGAGCTAGAGGAGATAGGCAAATAAAGGGGAATTGAAGCTTAGTTTAGGGAGTCATTTAGGTAGGACATTTGTTCTCTGTATTAGGGAAGTCTGGGGGCACTGTAGTTGATAAGAACGGAGGAAGGAGGTTGACCCCCAAATACTCCAAAATTCCATGTGACTGACTGGCAAGACACAGGCAGCTAGGGACCTGTTTGTTGTTATTATCTCTGTGCTGAGTGGGGAAGTCTGGGGAAAGAAGTTGTTGATTTTGTTTTTCAGTTATAATTTTTTTGGACATAATGTGATAACACAACAGGGTGGACAAATTAAAAAAAATACAAAAAGTAAATAAAAATAAAATAAAAAAGAATAAAAAACTAAATATCTTAGGTGACAGTGACAGACAGCTGACTGGGCTTAGGCAAGGCATCATGCAGCTGCATCAGTTGTGTTGTGTACCATACAGTAAAAGAACACAGTGTAGTTGCATAATGTCCAGGAAATGCACAAGGAGAAGGGGGAGGGGTGGAGCAGTACAGGGTAGTAGTTTAAAAACTGACTGCAGAAATGGTTGCTGCAGCGTGTGCAGTCAGTGATTATGATCCCTCTATTCCAAGGGAGGATGCAGTTTGTCAAAGTCCCAGCAAAACTAGTTCCAACACTACCAGTGCCAGTAGAAATAAAGAATCATATAAGAAGAACACTGAAGACGACAACAAGTCGCATTCAAGTGTTGATGATGCTGGCAGTAGCATAATAGAGGAAGGTGTAACAGCTGAAGAGCCTGCTGCATCAGACAGTGAGACACACAAGCACCAAAACACCCATCTTCAAAGTAGTAGGGAACTTTGTTACAGTAAAAGTAAAAAGAAGTTGTTTGAGACCTCCAAAAGTTGGCGGAAAATGAGGGTAGTAGTGGGCAAGAACAGTCAGGGGATGCTGATGCTATTGAGGATGACCTAATGATGACTGATGATGATGCAGATCTAGAATATATCCATCCAGCATCCTTCTCTTGTTCAGATACAGATGAAGTTGAGAGTGAGGATGGTGACAGGGCTAAAAGATTAGCAGAAAGTCAAAGGCTGAATCTTCCACCACTTTTAAGGAGCACTGTGCCTGTCTATAAACTGTTTGAGAAAGCCATTGGAAAATCTGACCCTGGACAAGCACAGATGTGAAAAAGCACACAGTTACCCTATCAGTCATCATCTGCATCATCACCTCTTCAAAGTCCAAGTCCCACTCAGCCACACACACCTGTTTTGAGTACCCAGCAACAGCAACACAGGTTATCATCCACAGTGCTAGATATGACGAGTAGCTCTGGTGCTGCTTCTGTAAGTGCTGCACCTTTGACACCTAGTAGTAGTGGTAGTAGAATTACATCAACATCTAGCTACAGTAGTAGTAGTAGCAGAAACCACAGATGACAGACAAAGCCAGGACAAATATATTAACAGCAGCACAGATGTAGAGGTGGAGGACAGATGGGACCACTGCTATGACTGATAAGTAATGTGTGTAATAATCTGAGAAGGAGGCTAGAGTATGACAATGGTAAAAATACATACACAAATCACACCATGCCAGTCTCCCACCACCACCATTAAAATACATATCTACCACATTGAAGGTTGTACTTTATTTTTTTTTAATACTTGATATCATTGTGAATATGTGCCAGTGTCACTTATGCAAGAAAGTGTTGTGGGCAAAGGACAAGAGCATTCTGCATGGTAACACATTTTTGAAGCCATATTTTGCTGTAGGACTCACAACTTTGACTTTCAGCCACTTATTTCTAAATTTCAGCCCTCAGAAGAAGTAATATTACAGTGGGAAATATAGTACCTATAAGAAATATAGGTGAAAAATGTGTTAAAATACGCAAAAAATGTGTTAACATAGGCAGAAAATTTGTTAAAATAGGCAAAAAGGAGGACATTTTGCATAGGCGGAAAGGCAAAATTTTTCGCAGAAAAAGAGAACAATCAGCACGTTTTTGTGACGTTTTTCACAGGAAATATGTCACACTTTTTGCCCACCCCTACTGCTCAGCTCATGTCCTACATCTGGTAGTGAAGGCTGCTCTCGAGGATGGCAGTTACACTGGAAGGTTGCCAGCACTTCTGGAGTCATGCCGACAAATTGCTGGCCACTTGAATCGAAGAGTCAAAGATAGTCAGATCCTCAGGGAGGAACACAAAAAGGCAAACCTCCCAGAGCACTGCCTAAAACAAAATGTTGGGACCAGGTGGAACTCCACCTTAGATATGCTAGAGTGTATCCTGGAGCAGAAAAATGCAATTCACGCAATGTCTTGTCACCATTTCATTAGCAGAAACAGAAAACTGGGCAGGGCTGACTGGGCCCTGATGGAACAGGTAGTGACAGTCCTCATGCCTTTCCATGCTTTGATGGAAATTTTAAGCAAAGAGAATGCTAGCCTGGCAGAAGTCATTCGCCTCTTCACACACCTCTCCTTAAAATTGGACGATTTCCTTGCTCATAGGGAACGCTTGTCTGGTGCTGAGGATAATATTCTTCCTAATGTTGCTGCCCTTCTAACAAGGCTGAAGAAGGAACTGACTCGACGCATCCTGAGTCTGCCCTACACCACTCATCCTCAGTTTTGTAGTCTCTTCTAACAAAAGTCTGCTGTATCCAACTGACTGAGTCCTGCCTTATCACAGTGCCCTTGTATTGCTGGCGACATTTTGACAGCATTGTTTCCTGATGCCTTCTTATTGGCTAGCGTGATGTTGCTCCACCCAGTGGTAGCCTTTAAGTACTGAGCCCTATCACTTCTGCAGGGCCCTTTCGTGGTGTTCCCGTTGCTTAGTGCTTGTTGCCTATATCGTGTGAATCCTGTGTATAACCTGGACTGCCTGACTACTCTGCCTGATTCCGTTCCTGCTCTGTGTACCGACCCGGCCTGGCTTACGTTCCTGCTCCGTGTACCGACTTGGATTGGCTGACGTTCCTGCTCTGTGTACCTACCCGGCCTGGCTGACATTCCTGTTCTGTGTATCGACCTGGATTTGCTGACATTCCTGCTCAGTGTACCGACCCGGTTTGGAGGACATTCCTGCTCTGTATATCGACCCGGATTGGCTGAGACTCCTGCTTTGTGTATCTCAGGCCCGGTTAACTACCTCGTCCGGTTATCCAGTTGGGGGAACTTTCCGGTGCTCTGTCCAGGTCTTGCTAAGACCCGGTTGGTTGCCTCGATTACTGCTCTAGCCGTTCAGCTACTGCAACCCATTTACGCTACTGTGCCTTATATCTCCATACCCCCGGGTAGGAGCTACTCCTGGTTGCACACTGTACGCTTGGCTTGTTACTGCACTCCTACTGAGGTTGGTCTCCTGGGTGCCTCAGTTTGTCTCTACCACCTGGCAGTTGCCATTGAGCCTGAGCATCCGTTAACCCTTGCTGTCTGGTGCCGTTATCCTTGGGTCGCAGTTCCATCTGGTTCGGTTTGGTGTTACACTGTTCCTCCGGTTACAGTGATACTGTGTTGTCCGGTAGTCCTTCAGGGCCTCGCTCACCCATTGTGGCAAAGTTGCTATTGTGTCACTCTCTAGTAGAGAGCGTTTCTTGGGCCTTCAGCTATTAGGGCCTATCAGCCTCCCGGCCTAATAGCACCTTCATATAGTTGTCTCACTGATTCACACGAACTGTAACCTGACCTGTGTCAGTAATATATATTTTCTCTCGGATATATGTACTGGACCTGTGTGAGTTAATGTTATTCTGTAACCTGTCCTGTGTCAGTATTACATGTTAACAATTGCTGGACCAGCGAGGGTTACTTTATTCTGTCTGGTTTCAATAAAAATGTTTTTTACCAAACAGCCTGCCTCTGAGTGTACTGAAAACCATTACATGCCTATTCCAGTGTTCTAAATAGTGAAGGTTAATTTTTATTCCTAGCGCTCTCCTGGATTAAAAATAATTTCTTTATATTTGATTTGAGAATTGATAAAAAATCAATATTCTTTGATACTTATTGCTTATGGTAATCTATAGTATATGGTCTATCCCCCAGTGTGTATGATGACAGAACATTCAAAGTATAAAGGATGCACATATACATATAATATACAGATGCAGTAAACCTCACACAAATGTCAGAGAACAGATGGCTATTAGTATAGTTAGTGCATGGATGAAATGATATGGGATGAAATGACATAGAATGAGATACACACTGATTAGTAGTTATAGAGATATAGTCCAACCTTAAATTCAAAGTTCATATGAATGAGATGATGATGATGAACAGATGGTGATGAGATGATGATAATTTGAATAATGGATCGATAAATCCCTAGCTGGTGCTGCTATCCGATTTCACACCGGGATCCCTAGGTGTGTTTAGAAAATTCCAAAGCGTTGTGTGTCAAGCGCTCCAAGCGTGGGGATACGTAAAATATAATCACAGAGAAAAATAAAAAATATTCTAAGTGTAGTGTTTGATCTTAATTATTGGTTTATCTAAGTCAATACTTAAACAAATCCTCATCAAGCACGTGTTCTTTATATAAAAAAAAATCATAAAAAGCATCTAAAAATCCAATCTGAAAATCTTAAAATGATTTAACATACATTGTTAAAACTGGACAATCCTGACTGATAATTTGTTCATTATTCTAGTCATCATGAAACGGTATATTAAGGGTGGGTTCTTGTTGACTTAGCTTGCTGGTCTTTGTAATTGTAGTGCAATTACCTTAAGTGTAGCTTAATATGGCAGTAAAAAGCTCTCGGTAATAATGTACACAATACAAGCTTTTCTTAGTCAATGTCCGATCCCCCCTCCTTATAGTCCGCTTACTTGAATTTTGTCTTGTGTTGAGCGCATCAAATGTTACTCGAGTGAATGTATCCGGTTCTCATAGGGTCCTGCCGCCAGGTTTCACCGCTCGTTAGTCGTTCCTCCTGTTGGTGGATCTACCGACGGGTTATTTTCCTCGTGTTGATGCGTCCAATTTCTTTTCTTTCCTCTTATATTTCCAACGCGATTCGGGACTTGACTGTCGTCCCTTCCTCAGGGTAAACAAGTTTTTTGATAAATCAAGGGCGCATGCCCTCACTCCCCTCGTATTTACGTGAGGGTAAATGTCACTCAAAACAAACTTGTAGGCGGAGACTACCGCCTATTGTGACCCTTTGTAACATTGCAAGAGTACATTGCTTAAACACAGTATAAACTTATTGAAACCTTTGTTGCATTAAACATTTGGATAGTATTAGTAGATGAAGAAACCACTGTTTGAATACTGGGAGATATTCCAATATATGAACACTTAAGGGTAACCGTTTTTCCATGTATTTAGAAGTTCATTTCTATACATTTGTTTCAGACTAGACATTTCACATTTCTCTTTTTTATATTTCCTTTTTCCACCATACATGTCTGTTTTGCTTTTATATCGTTATTCCCAATTTATCATTTTAATAATTGAACTTAATCCTTTAAAGTATGTGTGATTGTTTTCTTTGGTCTCTTCTGAGGGAGAGACCAATGATTAATATTGGATTGCCCTAGATTAATGTCCATATAGAAACTCCCTATTCAAAAAAATATAGGTTGCCTGGACTACTAGTCCTATTGTAAATGACTGTAAAATATTAATAATTGAAAACTAGAAGACACATAGCATCTTGCTGGGGTGTAGTGTAATACAAAATATTTAGTATCTAATAAGACTGGGATTCCATATTAATATATGGAATATACTCCCCATTCCTGTTGTATATATATTGCAAACTATAAAAAAGTAAAAAATTATTAAAAATACTAATCCATTACAAATTTTTAAAAAAGAATATATACAGTTCGTTAAAGATGCATTTGAAGACAATATACTTACAAAACAAGAATTCTTATTCCTGAAGATTGAACATCCTAATATACCTATATACTACCATATCCCAAAGATTCATAAGAATTCTATTAACCCTCCTGGTCGTCCCATTATATCGGGAATTAATTCACTCACTAGCAATCTGTCTCAACTTATTGATTTTCATCTACAAAAATATGTATTACAACTCCCTGCATATGTAAAGGACACTGGACATGTACTTGAAAAACTACAAGAAATTCAACTAGAAAAGAATTATATTTTAGCAACTTGTGACGTAACATCTCTTTATACCAATATAGAACATCAGTTGGGGATCCAAGCAGTTTCTTACTTTCTAGAACAAGATCACAAGATGTCAGATAAACAAAGAATATTCCTACTGGAAGGGATTCATTTTATATTGTCACATAACCATTTCATGTTTGAAGGAGAACACTATATCCAAAGGTGTGGGACAGCGATGGGAACACGTTTCGCACCCAGCTTTGCAAACTTATTTATGGGTAAGTGGGAGGAGGAATACATCTGGCCTTTTTTTCAAGAACAGCTTGCATTATATATGAGATTTATAGATGATATCTTTATCATCTGGAAAGGAACTGAGGAAGAACTGAACAGGTTTCTAATTAACATTAATCAAGATCAAATGGGGTTGTCTTTCACCTCCACATATAGTCACACATCAATAGTATTCCTTGATTTACAGATAAATATAAATGAAAATCAAACAATTGAAACTAGAACACACTACAAACCAGTGGAAGCAAATAGTTACATACAAGCTAATAGTAACCATAGAAAACAGTGGCTCAATAATGTACCTTTGAGCCAATTTCAGAGGATCAAGAGGAACTGTAGTAAAGAAGAAGTATTCGAAGAACAAGCCATGGTCCTAAAGGAAAAATTTATAGAAAAGGTATACAAAATAGAAATTATAGAAGATGCCCTAAATAAAGTGAATGAAATGCCCAGGAAGAACTTACTCCCAAATAATGAAGAAGAAATAAATAAAAATTCACTTTTAAACAAAGAAAAAATAAATACAAATAAGAAGAAAAATCAAACTGGAAAACCTGAATTAGCACTTATTACAAAATTTACAAATGGATCAAAGAAAATAGAAAAAATATTACATAAACACTGGAATATTTTAAAAGGGGATAAATTCCTAAGTGATACAATATCAAAGAAACCAAGGATAATATACAAAAAAGCGGAGGATTTAAAAAAGAAATTAGCCCCTAGTGCTCTTAAACAAATAAAAAAGCCAAAGAATTTAACTATTACTAGTTTTAACCAAATAAAAGGTAATTTTAGGTGTAGACATAAGAGATGCATTACCTGTCAACATCTAGTAGAATCAAAAGAAACCTTTCAATCAAGTACAACTCAAGAGATTTATCCCATCAAGCATCTGGCTAACTGTAATACCCCATATGTGATTTACATGCTACAGTGTCCATGTCAAAAACAATATATAGGAAGGACCATCAGACCACTTAAAGAAAGATTCAGAGAACACAAGAATAATATATTGAAATTATCATCTACACACAGTGTCTCAAGACATTTTAAAAAGTGCCATCCAAATAATTTAGAACAAATCCAAGTTATGATTATTGATACTATCCCACCACACCCAAGGGGAGGAGAGAGATTTCGAAGATTAGCACAAAAGGAGACCTTCTGGATCTTCAAATTACAAACAATGGCCCCAAAGGGATTGAATGAAGAAATGGATCTGTGGTGTTTTTGAAGGGATTATTAGTCTACACAATACATATAGTGATATAATCATAGAGGATCTAGTAGGAACATTATTTTTGTTCTTTATTTTTATTTTTATTTCTTAAATTTTATCTTTATTTATCTTTTATCTATTACACACATGTATTTTTAATAATTTTTTACTTTTTTATAGTTTGCAATATATATACAACAGGAATGGGGAGTATATTCCATATATTAATATGGAATCCCAGTCTTATTAGATACTAAATATTTTGTATTATACTACACCCCAGCAAGATGCTATGTGTCATCTAGTTTTCAATTATTAATATTTTACAGTCATTTACAATAGGACTAGTAGTCCAGGCAACCTATATTTTTTTGAATAGGGAGTTTCTATATGGACATTAATCTAGGGCAATCCAATATTAATCATTGGTCTCTCCCTCAGAAGAGACCAAAGAAAACAATCACACATACTTTAAAGGATTAAGTTCAATTATTAAAATGATAAATTGGGAATAACGATATAAAAGCAAAACAGACATGTATGGTGGAAAAAGGAAATATAAAAAAGAGAAATGTGAAATGTCTAGTCTGAAACAAATGTATAGAAATGAACTTCTAAATACATGGAAAAACGGTTACCCTTAAGTGTTCATATATTGGAATATCTCCCAGTATTTAAACAGTGGTTTCTTCATCTACTAATACTATCCAAATGTTTAATGCAACAAAGGTTTTAATAAGTTTATACTGTGTTTAAGCAATGTACTCTTGCAATGTTACAAAGTGTCACAATAGGCGGTGGTCTCCGCCTACAAGTTTGTTTTGAGTGACATTTACCCTCACGTAAATACGAGGGGAGTGAGGGCATGCGCCCTTGATTTATCAAAAAACTTGTTTACCCTGAGGAAGGGACGACAGTCAAGTCCCGAATCGCGTTGGAAATATAAGAGGAAAGAAAAGAAATTGGACGCATCAACACAAGGAAAATAACCCGTCGGTAGATCCACCAACAGGAGGAACGACTAACGAGCGGTGAAACCTGGCGGCAGGACCCTATGAGAACCGGATACATTCACTCGAGTAACATTTGATGCGCTCAACACAAGACAAAATTCAAGTAAGCGGACTATAAGGAGGGGGGATCGGACATTGACTAAGAAAAGCTTGTATTGTGTACATTATTACCGAGAGCTTTTTACTGCCATATTAAGCTACACTTAAGGTAATTGCACTACAATTACAAAGACCAGCAAGCTAAGTCAACAAGAACCCACCCTTAATATACCGTTTCATGATGACTAGAATAATGAACAAATTATCAGTCAGGATTGTCCAGTTTTAACAATGTATGTTAAATCATTTTAAGATTTTCAGATTGGATTTTTAGATGTTTTTTATGAATAAATGTATAACTTTTTTTGATATAAAGAACACGTGCTTGATGAGGATTTGTTTAAGTATTGACTTAGATAAACCAATAATTAAGATCAAACACTACACTTAGAATATTTTTTATTTTTCTCTGTGATTATATTTTACATATCCCCACGCTTGGAGCGCTTGACACACAAAGCTTTGGAATATTCCAGTGTTCTGCAGTTGCTGCTGGCTATAGCTACAGCGTTGCTGTCATCCCGAGTCTGCCCTGCAGTAGTCATCCTCCATTTTATAGTCTCTTCTAACAAAAGTATGCGGTATCTATCTGCCTGCTTCAGTGTTCTGCAGTTTTCTACTGGCTACATCTACAGTGTGCCTGTCATCCCGAGTCCACCCTGCAGCAGTCATCCTCAGTTTTGTAGCCTCTTCTAAAAAAGCCTGTGGTATCTATCTACTGAGTCCAGCAACAGTGTTCTGCAGTTTGTTGCTGGCTATATCTACAGTGTTCCTGACATCCTGGGTCAGCCCTGCACCAGTCATCCTCGGTCTTTCTTCTTACTTGGAATTTCATTTATTTTTTCATTTGGGCTTGTAGCTAGCTAGCTACATCCATACTTCATCTACTTCATCCATAGTACCATAAGGCTAAAAGGGATAGTAATGTTTCACAAAAACAGCAGCTCCAATTAATCTTCATAGTATTTGAGCCATAGAGAGTGTTATTTCAATACTGTCAGAGTTGTAGTTCAAGAGTAATTGAATGATAAAGTTTCCCCCTCCCACCCCTTTTTACCTAGTGTAAGCCACCTCCCCTCAGATGTGGAATCTGGTCTCTTGACCGAACAGCTCACAGCAAGAAACAATCATCTTACTGTGAGACCAATGAAAGCTCTGCCCCCATTGACAGGTTTTTCAGGTTTTTCCCTTATGTTAACTGAAGATTGTCCCTCTCTGCAATCCACGTGGGCACCACCCTGCTGCTCTGAGCTGAGCAGTGTTACATCAGTAAAAGGGGCGAGAGGGGGATACTTTATCATTCAATTACTCTTGAACTACAACTCTGATAATATTGAAATAACACTCTCCATGGCCCAAATACTATGAAGATTAATTGGAGCTGCTTTTATTTTGAAACATTACTATCCCTTAAAGCTCCACCTTACTCTGTTCCACCGTCTTCATTTAGACCATGGAAATGGTTCCATTGATTTTTATTTATTTATTTTTAATTTTTTATTGTATATTTTAAAGTATTTTAAATTCGGCCGAATAATTCGGACTATTAATGAATTTCGGCCAATTTGAACAGGTCCAGTCCGAAATGCAGATCCTCAGAATAAAAAAAAAAAATGTCCGAAATTGAATTTGACCAAATTTTTTTGCCGTGCACAGGTTCTACAAATCAATGTTTCCTTAGGGCTTGTGCCAAACAAGCTTAAAGGGATAGTTATGGATCAATTTTACAAACTTTAACATTGTCAATATTAAAAAAATAAATTGATTGCAGCCACTACGATCTCTCAAACGTAGGGCTCCTAGAATCCAAACTCCACCCACTGAAGGCTTCCTAAGAGGACTAGAATTAAGTCCAGTAGCCCTACAAAATAAACATGCCAGCACACATGGACATGAAATATGTCCAGTTCTAATTAAAGAACAGTTGATTCATAATGGCCAATAGGATTTCTGCCCAGATTAAGATAAGTGGATGTTTATTATAAGTAGGTGTTAGGGTTCTTCAAACAGAAATTATATATAGAAAGCAATCAGACTGCCATATGGAGTAAGGTAGGTCATTTTGTCTCATTTTCTCAGGATCTACTATGGATAAACATGAAAAATGTAATTCTTTATTTCAACCTAAAAAATTATGGTATGTAACTATAAACAAAAGTAATACTATAGAGTATATATCAGATGCTACTTTAAATATTACCATTTACATTTGTCAATCACGTTATACAATACTATAAAAATGTTGATATTTTACACTCAATCCAATATACTGTATGTGTGTGCGTGTGTTTGTATGAGAGAGAGAGAGAGTGTGTGTATTTACTTTGAATTAACCAGTATTAAAAACAGGGCAAAAATAGCAAAGGTTATTAAATATTTAGGAAACTAGGATACAAAAAGTAGTCTGGCCTTAATCCAGATTCCCCTCAAGTCTGTTGGCAACAGACATTAAGTTTAATTCATCAATATCCTGTTTTATTTCCATTCCCTCGAGGGTTAGACACAAACAAATGGAATTTTAAATGTTCCCCATTATTAAGATCTGTTAATGAAGACAGCATGTTATCTTTATAGCTAAAGGATTTTATTATTATTGTTTTATTAATAACTTTTTAAAGTTTATAAAAAAATAATTAAACTGGCATTGGTGTGGAAAGATTTTTTTAGTATAAACAATGTAAAAACAGAATCCTCAAATACTTATACCATTTAAACACAATCTGAAAAATTTGAATTGATGTACAATCCAGTTAACAGACTATAGGCTCATACTTTCTGGACTAGAAGCACGTAAACCAAGCACATAGATTATGGACCACTAGCAATTGAAGACTAAAATTCCCATTAGTCCCTGCTGTTTTCTGCAGTGCAATGATGGAAGCTCTTGTTCAAGACAGCTGGAGGACCTCAGGTTACACAACCCTGAAATAGACTTTAGTTGCACTCTATGTAGTTAAGATAATGATTACTGGTGCCTTTGGACTTCTCTGTAGGATTTTGTGCATGCAGTATGTATTGACTATTATGGAATATATCTGTTTAAATAAATTCTCAACCCTTTATTTCTGTACGGGTTGTGTTAGTCTGCCAACCAGTAAATGTTTTGTACATTCTGGGAATTATATATTTAAGTGTGGGTTTTTTTAATGCCTCTTAATAAAGATATTGATTTAAATGAGGCTTTCAACATGCTGAATTCTGGAGTACTCCTTCTCCACAATTAACTGGAGACCTTTCTAGCATGTAAATGGTAGGACCGGGAAACTCCCATCCTGTCATTCCCAGTGTTTTATTGTCCTTCTCCAAACAGGTTCAGGTTCTCTTACCATCTTCTACCCATTTTTGGGGGGAGAGGACCCCACTGGGCACCCCTTCTTGGCTTCTGGATGTGTGCCATAATAGCCTACATCCAGTAGGAAGCTTGTCCTTTTGTGGCCTTGGAATCTGCTGGATTCTGTCTTTTGTACTATTAGTGGCAGTGGTCCATGCTCCAGCCGGGATCTCCAGGTCTGTCATGGTGGCTGAGAGATCTTGAACATCTTCCAACAGTGGAATGCATCCTTGCATTCCACAGACTGGACAAGATGTGCATGTAACTTTCATATCTGGTTACCAGCTTCCAGTTGCCTTTACAGGCTCTGGAGGGTAGGTGCTCCATGCTGGAGGTTTCCCTCTCACTACTTAAGTTGCTTACCTGTGGACCTTGGTGGTGGCCACCCCCTCCTGCACCCAGATAAGTTTCCAAGTTTCTGTCAGCTTCAGTTTCATCTGCTCTGGCTCACTGTGAGTTAGCCTGGTCAGTCTGTAAACTGATTTCTTTCATTTTAGCTGATGAGGAAATGTGGCTACATGTGTGTGTTTCTTTCTGTCATTTCAGATGTTTGGCCCTTTTGTTGAATTTATTGTCCTGTGCCTTTTGTATAAAGTCCCTTTGTATGCTGGTTCTCTGGGATGTCTCTGTCAGAAGCATTTAACAGATATTAACACTCTTTTTAACTCAATGCTACTATGCCTTTTCTCAGTATGCTTGGAGACAGAGCTGATGATCTTATTCCAGTCAAGCACAAAAAAGACCTTCAAGACACTCAGGGCAGAATATGGCAAGTCCATCACCTTGTACGCTCATAGTCTACACAGGGAATCCTCTGATTCTGACTCAAAGCAATAGTCAGTAAACAGCGTATTTATTCTCCCTTAACTTTTAGGAGTCTGACAAGCCTAATGGTCAGTGGTTGACAACCTGTATTTAGCCCAAAAGAAGACATGCAGGGTGGTATAATACAGGGTCAACTAGGAATGGAGCAATGCAGATAAAAATCTTATTTTTTGATCCAAATAATTCTGCATTTTTGGACTACATCCCAAATGTGGATATTCACATGGTAATATTGTCTAAAAAGACAACAATTTCAGTAGAGGTTGGTTCAGGATTTAAAAATCCTATGAATGTGAAGATGAAATGGCTATCTGGAAATGTTGGTGACACTATATTTAGACCAAGCTTGGCCTTGACCTGCATTTCCAGAGGCATTTTGTTTATGGCTGTCTGTAACACTTCAGTGGTCTGCTAGCAGCTGGGGAGCACTTTGTGTGCGTGTCTTGGAGATGGTGGCAGCGATGAGTGTATCGTTGCTGAGGCAAAGCCGGGCTTAAAGGTGCAGGCCAGCAAAATCTGATAGCTGGATGGGTACCTGCGATCACCCCTGGAGGCAGACCACTGAAATGACTGAGATGGAAAACCAGCTGAAGCCCTGCATGTGAAGTAGAAGAAGGAACTGCAAGTTGAGGAAGCAAGAAGTCTGGAACAGGCTATAAGCCGATACCTGAAGATTAAACTGTAGGATGGTTGAGAACAGACTGAGGTCAAATACTAGAGAGTTGTAGAAGCAGGGTTAGTCACAGTCAGGCGGAGGTTGGATACTGGTGAGTCATAGTAGCAGGACTGGTCATAGACAGGCCAAGGTCAGATCCCAGAGAGTCGTAGTAGCAAGATTGGTTGTAGACATGCCGAGGTTGGATACTGGAGAGTTGTATAAGCAGGGTTGATCATAGTGAGGCTGAGATCGGATACCGGAGAGTAGTATTAGCAGTATTGGTCATAGACAAACTGAGGTAGATGTATAGCCCTAAAGTCCGACGTCTGGACTTCTTCTCATCAGAGAGTCAAGTGACCTCTACTATCTGCATAGGCTCAACTTTAGCAGGGGGATTGTCACAGTTCCGCCGATGCGGCCTCACTGCTGGTAGCAGCTGCATCTTTCTCCATGCCGGCTTCGGGTTTCTGAGTATCGCGAGAGCGTGCGCACATCATGAGGCATCTCCATATTGACGTGCATACGATCTCTTCTAGTCCTATGCGGCAGGCCATCACTTCCTCCGCCTACCTCTTGGGCTATTTAAGGTTGAACTTCCCAGTCACTAGTCACCCTTACGTGGTGCTAGTGGGTGTACTATTCAGCGTCCTGGTTTGACCCTTGCTTGGCTCTGATCCTTTCTGGCTCCTGATTCTCTGTTTGGCTGCGTACCTCCTCTGGAGTAGACCCTTGACTAAGTCTGACTACCTCCTCTGTCATTAGACCCATGGCTAAGTCTGACTACCTTCACTGGCATAGAGCGACTTTTCTGGTGGCCCAGACTCAGGGCAGACATCACAGATTTCGTGGCAGCTTGCCACATCTGCTCTCAAGAATAAGACCTCTAGACAGCTTCCGGTGGGTCTTCTTCAAACTATTCCTAACGGTGAGCATCCTTGGACGCATATCTCAATTGATTTTATGGTTGATATTCCCATGTACCGAGGCCATACTGTCATCCTCATGGTAGTGGATTGATTTTCCAAGATGGCTCACTTTATTCCTTTCAAAACATTACCTTCCGCTCAGGAATTAGCTGTGGTATTTGCAAGGGAGATCTTCCGACTGCACGGGTTGCCTAAGATAATTATCTCCAACCATGGGAGTCAGTTTGTGTCTCGTTTTTGGCGTGCCTTTTGCAGGCAAATGGGCATCCAGCTCTCCTTCTCCTCCGCCTATCATCCACAAAGTAACTGTGCTGTGGAACGATCTAACCAAGCCCTGGACCAGTTTCTTCAGTGCTATAAGTCAGATCATCATGATAATTGGGATGATCTGTTACCTTCTGCAAAGTTTGCTCCCAAATGTGCTATTAATTCCTCCTCTCAGATGTCGCTGTTCATGGCTAACTATGGGTTTCAACCTTCGCTCTTGCCCTAGTCTTTCACAGCACAGACATCTCCATAGTGACGTGCATACACTCTCTTCTAGTCCTGTGCTGCAGGCCATCACTTCCTCCACCTACCTCTTGGGCTATTTAAGCTTGCATTTCCCAATCACTAGTCGCCCTTACGTGGTGCTAGTGGGTGTACTATTGAGCGTCCTGGTTTGACCCTTGCTTGGCTCTGATCCTTTCTGGCTCCTGATTCTCTGTTTGGCTGCGTACCTCCTCTGGCATAGACCCTTAGCTATGTCCGACTACCTCCTGTGGCACAGACCCTTGGCTAAGTCGGACTACCTCCTCTGGCATTAGACCCTTGACTAAGTCTGACTACTTCCTCTGGCATAGACTCTTGGCTAAGTCTGACTATCTCCTCTGGCATTTGACCCTTGGCTAAATCTTACTACCTCCTGTGGCTCAGAATCCCCCTGCGGGCTAGTTCCTCCTTGGCTTCCAGATTCCTGTGATGTTCTGCATTACTGTGCTCTGCACTCCTTTGCTCTACTTTACTGTGCTCTGCATTACAGTGTTATTACTTATTTGTAGTCTTAATAAAGTTTGTCTTTTACTTTACTCCTGGCTGTGGTTTGTTCCTTTAGTACAGTTATAGGGGTATTCTGGATTTGCGCAAATGATCCCTTTCATGCTGACGTTCATGCATTCTGTGATCCAATTCCAAATACAAGGAAATAAATGTCTCTAAGTCCTCTGGTAATTTGTGGAAGGTCAACACATCTTTGATGCATTCATTCAGGCCCTTATGGAAGGCCACCTTGAGGGCCCCCATGTTCCATTCTGTTTCATAGGAGAGTTCTTGGAATTCTATAGCATGTTGTTCCAAACTGTAATTCCCCTGGAACAGAAAAAAATGCCCGAAAGCAGAAAAAAAGGTGTTAAAATTCTCCAGCAAAGGAAAACCCTTCTCTACCAGTGGAGAAGTCCACACAAGTTCCTCCTCTTTTAGGAGAGAGATCATAAAGGCCACTCTGGCAGACAGAGTGCCAAAAGATTGAGGCAAGGTTCTCAAGTGAAACAGGCATTGGTTAAGGAATCTATATAGAAAAAGAAGTGCATTATACATTATAAGCCCTTTAAGAGGTGCAGAATAGTTAAAAACAATGCATCTTTATTGCATAATATTAAAACATGATCACATCCATTGGCAATAGGCAACATCCTTGCACCCATTAACTGAACACCTCCACCACTTTAGTCATATGTTAGGTTTTACCTTTTAATATTGCGCATTAAAGATGCATTGTTTTTAACTAGTCTGCACCTCTTAAAGGGATTATAATGTATGATGTGCTTCTATTTCTATATGTTCTGGTATTATGAAAAGCTGAAGGGGGAGCTTGGAGCAGCACACACAATACCCTAATATTGAATAATACAGATGTATATTTAAAGGCATATATGGTTGCAAACCTATGTTTGATCTTTGGTTCATGTCTATCTATTTGTGATCTGATTTGCTGTGGTTCAGCTGCTGAATTTATTTGTTTGGTGGAATGATTGGTTAAGGAAGCCTCTGCATTCTGATGGCTGGCCTGAGTATCCTTCAGGAAGGGGAATTTTAGGTGGATTACCCCTCTCAGTTGCAGTGGAGGTCATGTCACCAGAAAGAGGAACACTAGGAGTAGTCTGGGAAGAGGTTGCTGTAAAAGGGGAGGTTTGCAACATTTCCAGGGTTGCATCCAACTTACTATATAGATTCCGTAAATTAGAGGCATGTGAGGAAACACTTGTTCTTGGTGCTCTTGCTGATTGAGTACTCGAGTTAAATCAGCTGGATACATTTTTGTAAATATATGACTCATTCTTCCTGTAACACTTGGCTAGGAAGTAGCTGGGGTAATCACCTGAGTGATCTGTTAGAAGCTGGGGAGAGTGGCTTGGGAGCGGTGGCAGTGATGCGCTTACCCTTGCTGCAGAAAATTGGGGTTTAAAGGTGCACTCTATGATAGCTGGAGGCAGACCATTCAAATGAGTGAGATGGAAAACCAGCTAAGTCCTGGATATGAAGTAGAAGCAGGAAATGTGAGTCGAAGAAGCAAGAAGTCTGGAACAAGCTATGAGCCAATACCTAGAGATTACGCTGTAGGATGGTAGAGAATGTCAAATACCAGGGAGTCTTAGAAGCAGGGTTAGTTGTAGACAGGCCAAGGAAGGATACAGGAGAGTCGCAGAAGCAGGGTTGGTTGTAGACAAGCCAAGGTCATATACCAGAGAGCCGTAGGACCAGGATAGGTTGCAGACAGGTCAAGGTCAGATACTGGAGAGTCGTAGTAGTAGGATTGGTCATAGACAGGCCTGGGTTTGACTACCAGGAATCGTAGTATTAGATCGGAACGACAAAACAAAGCAGGTTGGAGATGGACCAAGGTCAAAACACTGAAACAACTTCAGGAACAGACAGCAATGCAGAAATAGTTTGAAGAACGTGCATCTACCTGTATAGAAGCCAAGTAGATAAAATTGAACCAGCCAACACAATTGCTCAGAGGCGGAGACTCAGATGTCAATACAGGTAGTTAGAAGCATGAGAGGTAAATTTACCATGATGAGTTTCTCACATCTATATCCCAATAGAGACTGGATCCCTGAAGCCAATTTTTGTCTTTGCCAGGGATATAGAAAGAGCTTTAAGGGAAAAGGACCTGCCAAAAAAACATTTGTGGCACAAGGAATTATCAGGAGCATACTTTATGATGCCAGGTGGTTGATAATGGTGGGAAAATGATTGAAAATGTTCCTGTCTCAATGGAAATATATTACTACCAATTTCTGTGTCATGTGTACCTTTGAAAATGGCCACAGGATCCCTTCTATGTCTCATCAGAAATGTTGAATAACAACAGTCCTGTCATTTCCCCACAACAAAAGTTCCCTCAAGCATTCATTCTTGCAATCAAGGTGTTCCTGGACACCAAAGTCTTGGTTCTTGTTCCTTCCCATATTTAGAAAAAAAATTCATATATTTACAAAATATCTGAAGGCCTGTAACTAGGGAGTTCTGGTGAACATCAGCTTTCTCAATTATTTTATTCACCAATATCATTTGAAGATGGAAACCATAAGATAGGTACTAAACATAAACACCCTAGAACTACCAGATTAGATCATCTTCAGGAGCCGTATCTCCACATTCTGATATATGTGAATTCCCAGCAGTATCTAAAGGTGGCTATATTAGATGAGTTGATAATGCATAATTTACAGTTTGCAGTCCTTACATTTGGCCTATGATTGGCACCCCAGGTGTTTAACAAATGAATGGTTGCAGTTGCATCACATCTTCAGATCCAGGGTCTAGCCATAGTCTCCACTCTATATGGCTGACTGGTCAAAGCTTCCTTCTACCTAACAAAGCTTCATACCCAGCATTTGCTTACCACGCTTCAATCCATGATGTTGCTTGTAAGCTGCACAAAATCAACCTTGTTCCAGAACAGCACAAACATTTTTTTCTGGTAAAATCCGCTTTACAAACAGCGATTAAATCTTTGCATTTTTCGTCCATTGGCAAAAATTATTTGCCATTTTTTCAATGGCTAGAAAGTTTCCACCCATTGATTTCTGTGTTCTTTGCCTTTTCACTATAAACACTTGACGTATTATAGGAAGTGAAACATAATAGAAGCAGACACAGAGCGAGGTAGATGTACTATGCTGTTCTGCTGTGATCTGAGGCAAAATTGAGGCAGGAGGGGCTCATAGTGACTGCTATCACTATGAGAAAGTTTAAAATTAATAAAAGGCGGAAGTGGAAGGACCCTTCCAGAGGAACTGGAAGGACCCTGTGTCTGAGGAAGAGGAGGAAGTGACCACTACAGAACCAGTGCTGGCCAGTCCCTCTAAATCACCCCCTATGGATCTTGAGGAAATTAATCTCCAAGAAGGAAGAAGAGCGAAGTAGTGAGAGCAGGATGGGTCAGCTGCCTGCGCCTGCTGCCAGACATGCTGTGCCTGCTGCCACCTGTGCTGTGCTTGCTGTCAGACGTGCTGCCACTGCTAACACCAGTGCTGTTCCTGCTGTCAGACGTGCTGCCCCTGCTGACACCAGTGCTGTTCCTGCTGTCAGACGTGCTGCCCCTGCTAACACCAGTGCTGTTCCTGCTGTCAGACGTGCTGCCCCTGCTGCTACCAGTGCTGTGCCTGTTGCCAGTGATGCCCCTGCTGTCACCAGTGCTGTGCCTGCTACCAGTGCTGCCCCTGCTGCCACCAGTACTGTGAAGAAATATATATAACTAGCAGTGAGGGACGACTTTGCGCGTCTGTTTTTTATCATTGTATTTATTTGAATGTGAAGGAGAATGGAAAGGTAGGAGTGTAAATACAGTGACTGTGTCAGTCAGAGAAAAGTGAATTATTGCCCTGTACTAAGTGACTGTTTGAATGCTATGCTGTTGAAAATCTATGATGGGAGGAATAATGTTTAAAGTTTGCATGAGACAGAAAAAAAAGAGTGGATGTGTTCAGTGTAGTATAAATATTTATTATGGATTCTACAGAGCTTACAATTGAAATTAAGCTACACTGGTGATACTACAGAGCTAACAATTGAAATTGAGCTATACCAGTCTTCCACAGAGCTTACAATACTATGAGTATCAAAGAGGGGAGAAAGAGAGAGGGCAAATAAGGAAAGAAAGGGAGAGAAGAAATAAAAGGGGAAGGGAAAGATGGGGAAAAGAAAGGTGAGGAAAAGCAAAGGGCAGATAAGGGGAAGAGGGGGGAATGGTGTTAATATGGGTAATAGAGTGGAGAGATATAGGAGGGTGGGATAATTGAGAGGGGGACACATCACATATGAACCCTTTGAGTGCCAAAGGTCCAATTGCTGACACATTATGACACTGAAAGGGTTCATGAACAAGTTCAATGAGCATTAGCTCCATTTTCTAACCTTCCCAGAAGCCTAATGAATGCCAGTGGGTTGTGCAAAGCGTTGGTGTGCAATGCACAGTCCACCAGTGCTCAAATGGTTAAAGGGAAGAATAAAAAAGGGAGGTGCAGTCTTGTATATTTTTTCTTTACCCACTCACCCCCATTATGCAGATATTGGTACTTCAATGAAGAGCACCAGGAGAACTTGCAAACTGCAAAGTGTGCTGGGTACCTCTACTTACCCTCAGTTAGAGCACCAATTTCAAAACTTGTTCAGTGACTGACATGCTCAGCGTGCCTGAACTTAGCACAACAATGTGAGGTTATCTGTCCAAAAAAAGAAATGAACCACTAACTGCTTCATTATCCCTGCAGTTGAGAAACACTGACCTAGGGCACCAAAGCCATTCACGGTGAGGCCCTGAGATTTAGGTCAAACCCTGAGAATAACAAAATTAATCAGAAAGACAAAAGTAGTTACGCAGATCTTGCATATAAATGCAAAGTAATGGTATGAATTGCCAATAAACTCCCACATTGCCCACTTCTTGTCACACATTGTGCAAAGCACCCGTAAATGTGTACAAACAGGTATTGATCAGGTGCAGAGCACAAAAACAGTTGTTTGCATTTTTTAGAGCAGGATTGGATCTGTGCTTTCTCCTTAACCCTGCCCATGTAGCACAAATGTGCCTGTACACAAAATGTGTACCCATTGTATGGAAAAGACAAATGTGTTGATGAAGTGCGTATCCAATGGGTTAATCAACCACCACAACAGACAAGACAATTAAAATTAAAGCTAAACAAGAAACACAAACTACATTTAACCATTTGTGTACCAGAGGTTTATGTGAGGTAATTTATTGAAATGCACTGCATACACCTTTACTATTGCAAGAGATTATTGAAGTTTTCCCATACATAATTTCTTTCACACACCCACACTCATACTCTTAAACACACACATCCATGACATCTTACACACTCTGCCACTGTATCACCACAATATTGCTCTGAAATGCTTGACACCCATCTCTGGCACTTGGAGGGTTAACCCCCATGCACTGGCTGCGTCCCTACAGCCTTTATACATTTCAGAGCACTAAACTGAACACAACTTACAACAGATTCAGCCTCACTCTGTCAGTAATATAAAGTGTCTGTCCCCCACAAAGTCTGGGCACAGCTCAGCTCTGTCTGACACTATGATGCAGTGCTAAGAGCAGTGAAGTTTGGATCAGACAGAAGTTTCTCTTTCGCCCCTTTCCCTTGCCTCCTCTCTCTGGGGATATAAAGATTACCATACTTCAGATGAAAAAGAATATACAGCAGTAAACACAGCTAGCAGTCCATGTTGAACTCTTCCATGGTGCAGGATACAAGCACTATGCTAACGTCATAATGGTCATGTGACCTGACCCAATCTCCTCCTGCACTTGTGCAGTATCATTGGTGGAGATGATGAGTTGGTTCTTCAAGTTAAAGCCTCCGTGGGGTGAGAAAATCTTCCCCAATCTATTTTTTTCTTGCACAGCTGAAATAATACCCACTCACAGCACATGACAGAAACTTTCATCACAGATAGACCTGAGTGATGATCCCAGACCCAGCCAGAAGTACTCAGTGTCTCTACTTCCCACTCCACTCAATTGCTAGCTCCTTGCTGCTCTATCACTCAATGTCACAGTCATGAGTGAGAGAGGCAAATCATCAGGAGAAGGAAACAGCTGCAGTAACAGTACCTGCAGGTCGTCCTCTTTGATTGATTACAAAATGTTAACCCTTTTAGTGCCAAAGAAGTATTGGATGGCTCTTTGGCACTTGAAAGGAGTGTCAAAGGGGGGAGAAATGCATTGTTAAGCAATACAATGCACGCCCCTCTGGTACTCAAAGGGTTAAGCAACACAGACAGGCGACAGATAATACCTCTGCTGAGTCTCCTCCTACACATTGAATAAATTAATGAGGAGCTAGCCCATACCTTCTGCTTTTGTGGCAACACATACAATCATTGTGCTTAAGGATCGAAGGTGCTGCACAACAACCTGCAGCTTAAAGGGACATTGCCCACTGGGAGATCCATAAGATCTCAGTGTGACAGTCTATTTCAGGAACCCCTATATTGCTGTATCTGCAGAGTGCTCCACTATACCCCTGCCCAATACATTAAACAAGTATTTATCCTCAAGATGCTGAGCCAGTAGACTCATGGATTTTGAATGTGGAGGGTCAGGCCTTTACAGGTTTGATGGCATTGACTTGTCAGATGTGGGGCTTGACATTTTTAACTTGTGTCTTCAAACGTTAATAGAATCTGCACTAAGCGTAGTGGGGTAGGCTCAGTCCTTGCTGGTTCCTTCGAGGAATGTGGAGGCTTTGGTGGTTTGTTGGTTTAAAGTTCTATTATAAAGCTCCTGGTTGGTAGGGCAGAGCTGGGTTTTTAGGTTTGTGGCGATATATCAGTCTGGTATGGCTGATAATATGGTTATATATTTATATATATATAGATATATATATTAAGTGTTTTTGTTTGAATAATAGTTTATATTTAAATAAATGCTGCAGCCTTTCCCTCCATTGTTTTGAGCTATGGTTGGGATGGGGAGTGGACATTCAGATATCATGAATGGGATCAGACTATTCAGGGTAGGGACCTCATGATGCTGGGGGTCCCCCCCCATGTTTTTTATTCATCCTCTTGTGTATGTTTATTAAACACTTAGGTGTTGGGAACTTCTAAGTTTAGAAAGTATGTTAAAATGAAATGTCACCAGTTTAATTAAAACGTTTGTAGCTGTTCAAATAAAGTTTATAAGAAAAAAATTTCTGGAGCTTTGGTTGTTTCCCGCCCTGTAATATGATTGGCTTTCTAAGTTACCTCACACTGGGTATACTGCAGGGCGGGAAAGAATAGGCTATAAATATAACTTCTTTTCCCCTCAGCTGACTCACTGAGTCTGGAAAGCTCCATGGATGTGCTGGTTGCTCCCACCCACCAGCCCCCCCCCAAAAAAATGTTTTTAATTTAAAATATATGTATATATTTAATATTATATTTTTATATAATTATAAATATAGAAAGAAAGGTATTATGGTTTGTGTAAAAAAAAAAAAAGTGGTAAATTAAAAAAAAAATTGTGGCATTATATTGTCACAGCATGGAGGTTTTGGTGGTTTGTTGCTTTAAAGTTATATTATAAAGCTTCTGACTGGTAGGGCCGATCTGGGTTTTACGGTTCCTGGAGACTTATTAGGCTGGTATGGCTGGTAAGATAATGGTTATATATTTATATATGTATTAAGTGTTTTGGTTTGAATAATAATTTTGTGTTTAATTAAATGCTTCGGCCTTTCCCTCCAATATCTACGTGACATCATGGGTCTGTTTGATCAGCTCATGCAGTTCAGTGAGCAGCTCTGATATCCGGTGCAGGCACAATGTTAGGTAGGAATCAGCACCCAACTGTTTTGGATATAAATGAGACACTTCACACATACGTGTCCCTGCAGACAACACAGAGTGGTCCAAAGCTCAGGAGATGTGTGGAAGCTACATGTGGCTGTAGAATCTTGTCAGGTAGTGACAGAGTGGTGGCGGTATAAGTGGAGCTTAATTGTTTGAAGAGGACATAGTGAAGACACCAAAGAATGGTGGCCATGCAATTTGTCCATGCATTTGTATTTTTGCTACATGTCAGAGTAAGGAGGCAAAAAGTGGGGGCTGTGTAATTGGGGCATGTTTAATTCTGTGCAACACTACATAGTAAGGATGCAAAGGTTGGTGCTGTGAAATGTTTTTTGTTTTTTTTTCAAGCTGAGATAGTGAGGAGGGTACAAGTCCTTGCAGAGAATCACGCCTCTGTGTAGCTCAAGGGTTAAGTGTTCTCCTGTCTGCTCATGGCTGTTCTTGTTCTCCTTCTGGCCACAGGCAAGTTGTTAGCAGTGTAAGGCCACCACTGATATATTTTGTTTCAAGAGGAGATATTGGGGGGGAGGGGTGAAGTGACATCCTTGTGTATGTCTGAGTCAGGCAGTGTGAGGAGATATGATAATCTCCTCTTAGCTATGCCCCATGGTGTGTATGTTGGGTTCAGGCAGTGTGGAGGAGATCTGCAAATGTCCTGTTAGCTGCCAGCCTCAGGGTGTGTGTATTATAAGTTAGTGTGTAATGCTGAGCTCAGGCAGTGTAGAGGAGATATTCAGTCTCCTAGCTGCCTCCATGGGGAGTCTGGGACACAGATGTAGAATTTGTGGTCATATGACCACTTCTTCTTTTATAGTATTGATAAGCAGTAAAAATGTGATTGAAGAAATATTGAGATTCTAAGCTTATTATCAGCAAAGGTCTGGACCTTTCATGTAGGATGTTCTTTATTTATTTGCTTATTAATGTATTTATTTAAAGAGGCTTAATTTGATTACTGAAGCTCAGGATATGTGGACATTCACTTGATTGTGAGTTTTTTCATTTAATAGATCAATGCACTGGAAAGAAAACAGGTACAAAGACCTTTATATTATTTATATGTATGAGCAATAACAATGTACTCACAAAGCAACATTTTCCCTGCGGAGGTCCAAGTGTGATCCAGCTCAGTACAAGCAATGTTTGTTATAGTCCTCACTCTGTGTTACATAACAAACTCCACCTCTGAGGTAAAAAACAATATTTATTCAGTTTGCATTAAAATCACAGACAAACAGCAATTATCCTCTTAATTGCATTATGTCACTTTTGAATACTTAATCACAGTTTATATCCAGAAATAAAATTAATGATTAAGACTCTAGAAGATGACATTGATGTGTCTGTTTCAAGTCTAAGCATGTTTGTGCATGCAGGTGTTTTAATGTAAACCAAACTGATATGGTTTTAATCAGAGCAGTGTTATTTATAAATATATATGTGTAAGGACCACAGCATTATTTGTTAATTGTTAACCCTTTGAGTGCCAGAGGGGTACGGAATGCATTGCAAAGCAATGCATTCCGTACCCCTCTGGCACTCAAAGGGTTAATGCAGTGTACCTCAGAATCAATATTTAATAGGTAGGGGGCTAAGCAAAGCTCCATTACTTCACGGCTAGAATAGTGGAGGGTAAGTGAAGAGATCATTGGTGAAAAGAAGGGAAGGTCTTCCCATGGATATATCCTGTTCCCTGGGCACCATACGTTGCATGTTCAATAAGATGCAAATTATCTTTCAGATCTCCCTACTCAAAGCCATGTGGCATATTCCCTTCCAAATTAATTGGATACATGTTTTGGTGGGGAGCATATGACCTATAAAGAAGAAATATTTGAATAGATAGTTTTGCAGAATGTATTTCAATACATTATTTTTTTAATGGGAATTATTATTGTATGCACTATGCTGTTGTTCCAGGTTCAGCATCCAACTAATATTTAAGTGTTGTGGAGGAGGGTACATCATGAGCAGTAGGAGGAAGGAGAGAATCCCCCATTATTCAGTGTTAAAAAGTAATGGTTATAAGAAAGAGTAAATTTCAGAAATACCAACTTTTACAGTTAATCACTATTAATAAATACAAGTCTATTTCACAAATGTGTCTTAGTCTGTATTTAAAGTTTTTAATACTACACATCTACTTTAGGTAGAATCATTATCATGCATCTGACTTTTCTCAGTAGTTGATTTACAAGTAAAGAAGCAATCCATGTACCTGAATGTAATTTGTAAATCAAGTGCAGTCAATTGGTGGAACTCCAGCTGTTCCATAATTCCTAACCAGCCAGGTCCAGAAGAGCAGGAGGTCATCAACCTTACTACCCCTTTTGTGGGTAATTCGAAATACAGAAAGCTTGTGCCATTTTATATTGTTGTCATTGTGTCCAGCTAAGAATATTTCCTCCTTTACATTAATGATAGATGGAAATTAGAATTTTTTTGGAGGTATTGTAAATATATTTGTTAAAGGGGCACTATCACCTAAAAACAAATTTGTTGATTTGAACCCTTTGTGTGCCAGAGGAATACACAAAGCAATGTGTTGCATGCCCCTCTGGTACTCAAACGGTTAAAAGATTTAAAAATCACCTATATGTTGCAGTAGCTATTTTTATTTGTAAAGCTAGTTATTTAGATTAATAGATTATACATGTTAAGGCACACCTTATCCTACATTACCCCTTAGCCCTATATTAGCCCTACATTACCCCTTCCACACACTTGCACTTAACCCTTTCAGGGTTAAGTGAGGTGGGCAGTGTATTGCTGAACAGTCTCAGTTAGTAGGTAGGTAATGTAGGTCTACTACAGGAAGTGCTCCACGGCATGCCTTAATTAGCATAATCTATAAAGCTAGAAAGTAGCATTCTAAATTAAATTAATAATACAATATATGGGTGTTTTTTAAATCTTTCAAAACAACCAAAGTTGTTTTAGGTGATAGTATCCATTTAATTTATTTCTGCAACTAACATCAGCATTTTATTCTCTTGATGCCACCAGGGTCCCTCTATAAGTATATACCAAATGGTAGTATGGTGGTGCAAAAGATTTTGAGCTAACAAACAGATTAATTTAAAATAGTAATATTCACTGTATCAGATTCCTGATGACAGAAGATAGATATGTACACTTGCAGTTTCAGACATTGCTACATTTGAAGAAGAAGAAAAGGGTTTTAGGAACTAGATGATGCCTGAAACAGATCCCTGCCAAAAAGCACAATATCGATACCAACCAATCCAAAGCTAGAAATTCATAAGTGAAAATAAAACAATGGCTTGAGATATAGTTGCACCAAGAAAGTAAGATGACAGTTTATAAATATGTAACAATGCATGAAGTTAGCAGAGGCCATCACTGATACATTTGGGTGCATTGATCTGAATTGGAATATACTTCTCTTCCAGAGGATTCTGGAAACCTTCACCACAAGGATTTTCAGTAAAGATGGATATAAATCAATACGAAACTGATTTTATTGCTTTTCCTTGAAGAAAGATTTTATTTTCAGATCATATTTACTGGAAAGAAGAAAATGGCATTCCACACTATTTGGAAATGTTTTATTTATTCCCTTTATTTGTAGATTAAAAAGACTAACAATAATTGTAGACTTATTAAGAGTAATCTTAGTATATTATGAATTTTATTACTCCCTGTTTAAGTTATAAATAGTCCACATTGTTTCTTCCCTTCCTGCTTCTCAACAGAAAATGTTACCAAAGGAATAGAAGACTAAGTTGTTTCAGACAAACCTTAAGAAGGGCTTTATTGTAGATATTAGGAGACATAAAATATATAAACAGAGAGTTCTAATTGGGTGAAGGCTTTTGGTACCTAGCCAGGACTAACCCTTACTAAACTAATGAATTTTCCTGCATTTCTGGGTTTCATGTACTTCAAATGCACATATAATACACTGTTAGTTATTATGTAGAGCTTAACTCTGGAAGTCCTTCATGGTGTCTTTTGAATGCCTTATAAAGATTACATGCTAAAAACATTGTAAGTGCATAAAGAGAGGAATTGTTCTTCAGGAAATCCTGACCATCATCTTTGAAAGTGAATATGGGAGTGACAGGGATCTACTCAGTCCCATCAACTTTTGTATAAGAAGCCTACTTAGTTTTATTAACTTTTCCATGAGAAGCAGTAACATATAGTAACATAGTTCATGAGGCTGAAAAAACCCAGCCCACACAAAATCAACCCTGATGATCCAGAGGGAAAAAAACATTGAAGCCATTTCCAGTTTAAGCCCCACGTAGGTAGAAAAAAAATCCTTCCTGATTCCAAATGGCAGTCAGATATTTCCCTGGCTCAACATGCTCTCTGCTTTGAAGCCAACTATCATAATTATCAATATTGTTCAGTGCCAGTTAGGTATCCATTACTTTTTGAAAGCAGTTACAGTATCTGTAAGCACAGCATCCAGAGGCAAAGAATTCCATAATATTACTGCCCTTACTGTAAACACATCCCTGTCTTTGTTTTAGTTGAAAGCACCTTTCCTCTAATCTTAAAGGATGACCTCTTGTTTGCTGTTCAGATCTTTGAGTAATATTGAGTAAACTTGAATATATTTGTAAATGGTAATCATATAACACTTTAGACATATCCTCTAATGTAAACAAACCCAGTTTAGTTAGTCTCTCTTTATAAATGAAATAGTAAATAAATAGCTAAGTACCATAACAATTACTCCATTGACTACTGGCAATGATGCATCCCTTCATTGCCCACCAGCACAAGTGTAGTCCAAGCAGGTTTTCAGTGCATTTATATAACCATATTGTTAATGACCATAGAACACAGCTAAAAAGCAGCAGTGTTGGGAGACTTACATTTCTAAGTATCAGTAAGCAGAATTGGACAAAGCCCAACAAGACCGAGAAACCCACAGCACCTGTACTATTAACAAAAACTATGAGGACAATGAGGAGGAGAGATGTGAAAGGATGTTTCCATCTACTAACACTGGGACCACTGCTAAGACTATTAATTAATGTCTGACAATAACCAAATAATAATACAAAGTTAAACTGGATACAAACCTGATAAATCAAATATTTAGTTTAGCATTCATTCCTATGAATCATGATGATATATATATATATATATATATATATATATTTTTTTTTTTTTTTTTTTTTTTTTTTTTGATCACACCACCACACCATACATCTCAGCCACATCCACTCTAACCTTATTATTTTTTTTTCTCTTTAAAACTAATGGTTAGCATAGCTGAAGGTTTATAGAAAAAGGCCTGGAACATATTTTTTGCAGGCCTCGGGTCTGAAAAAAATCAAATAAATTCACTGCTGGCCTAGTGTCAGCAGTGGTGGTTGATACCTGGTGGTAGCAAATGCCACTTAAGACATTCTGGCATTTGCTATTGATTCATTTTTTTTGCTGCTGAGTCATCTAACCAGCAGAAGGATTATGCTGATGCATGGGATTGGGATAATTAAATGTGACATGAGGCAGGTGGTGTATGATGAGGTTCCACTTGCCAAAAGCCCTATTTGTGCTTCTGCAGAAGCAGGAGCACCAGAACAAACACCAGCCAATACAGGTGCATATAGTGAGAAGAAGTTGGCCAGTGATGTGTCCCCCTCCTCTAAAATCATTGATATGTTGGAATATTTTTTCCCTTGACAGCAGCAACTGCAATGTGCACAATGTATACAAGGGAACATTGTATCGCAGTGTCCCTTGGGCTCCTGTGCTTCCTTCCTCTGTTGTGTGTCAGCCGGCATATTTGCGGCCACTTCCACATTACTGACATCATGAAACAGGCACTGGCAAGGACACCTGTTTAAGGGCCTATTCTGTGTTGCCTATTGGGTCCCGCCTTCTCCTGCTCCTTTATAACCTCCCTGGGCCTGGGAGTCATTGCCCTTATGTGGTGTTTCTGATATTGTCTCCTGCGCTCCATTGTGACCCGTGATTTCCTGAGAATCCGCTCCGTGTATGACCCTGGTTTGTCTGACTACCCACATCGGTTCTGACCTGTGGCTCTGGCTGACTAACTCTCTCCTTGTAGGTTCCAGTTTGTCTGGCTGCTGGCTCCTGTCTGACTAACCACTCCATATAGTCCCCAGCTTGTCTGACCTGTAGCTCTGGCTGACTACTGGCTCAGTACACTCCTAGCATACCTAACCACTAGTCTCGGTTATCCGTGGCTCAGACTTGCTCTGACATCCTGTTGTCTCCGGTCGAGTGACCCGAGGTGCAGACTGGTACATCCTCATCTGTACCCACTGGTGCTCCACATACCTCTGTCTTAGTCTCCGGTATCTTGCAGTAGTGCAGTGCACAGCACAGTGTGCAGCTCTGGGTAGGAGCTTGGGGCCGATTATCCTGTGGTCTGGGTTTGTGTGTGCTAATTCCATTATTGCTGTACTTATTAAATAAAGGTGGATTTATATTTTAAATTTGTGTCTGTCCTTCTTTGCCAGAAAACAGTGATAGTACATAAGGGACATGTCTACTGAAGGATCAGGCAGTCCACCTAGTCAGAGCATCCTGTCCAGGATGGATTCTCAGGACCAGAGAATCGACCAGTTGTCTTTTGCTATGCAGACACTATTGAATCACACAGCTCACCTTTATCGCTTCGCTCAGCAACCGGTGGCTTCCCCAGTACCTGCACTGGTTGTGGCAACTTTCTCTGAGGCTGGCATAAGTAGAGGGTTGTTTGGCTCCCCTCCTTTACCCCATAGATAAGATGGGGAACCTACACTGTGCCGGGGGTTCCTCAATCAGCTGAGAATTTTTTGGAAATGTTACCACATGCTTTCCTTACTGAGCGAAGTAAGGTGGGATTCCTGATCTCCCTCCTGTCTGGCAAGGCATTGGCCCGGGCCAACCCAATCTGGTAGATGGAGAAAACCATAACTTTATGGAATTTGTGGTCTCTTTCCGGACAGTTTTTGATGTTCCTGGATGTGAAACCTCCGCTGCCAAAAGATTTATGACAATACGCCAGGGCTCACGTACAGTAGCGGACTACACTGTTGAGTTCTGTACACTGGCAGCGGAGGTAGGATGGAACAATGAAGCCCTAGTTGCCACTTTCTCACAGGGCTTGCCTGACACGATTAAAGATGAGACGGCAGCCCGAGACCCGCCTGGTGATCTAGAGGAGCTATTCTCAGTCATCATCCTGATAGACACAAGAATACGTGAGAGGCAGTCGTTCAAGAGTAGGGGCACTTCATGTGGAGACACAACAGTTTCAGGTCATACACTTTCCCCATCATGCCTTCATCATGGGTTTTCCCTGTTTGCAGACTCCCAACCCAAGAATCAATTGGCAGATGTGATATTCTGTCGTGGTCTTCTCATGTATGATATCTTGCTTCCAGCAGCCCACCAGGATATTGTGTACCTCTACCTCACTACCTGCTGAGTACCAATCCTACAAAGAGGTATTTAATAAGGTAGAGGCCAGTATGTTACCGCCACACAGGCCTTACAATTATACTGTTGATCTGGTACCAGGGGCCAGACCTCCTAAGGGCAGAGTGTACCCCTTGTTGGTGGAGGAGAAAAGGGCCATGGAGGAGTATGTGGCTGACGCTTTATCTAGGAACATTATCCGGAAGTCATCTTCACCTGCGGACGCAGGTTTCTTCTTTGTTAAGAAGAAAGATGGGGAACTCAGACCTTGCATCGATTTCAGGGGTCTGAATAAACTGATGCTAAAGAATGCCTATCCGATTCCGTTGATCACAGAGCTTTTTGATTGTATCAAAGGCTCTAGTATTTTTACAAAACTCTACTTGAGGGCAGCGTAAAATTTGGTACGAATAAAAGAAGGCCATGAGTGGAGGACAGTGTTTAACACCCGGAACGGGCACTATGAATATTTGATGATGCCCTTCAGATTGTGCAACGCTCCCGCTGTCTTCCAGGAATTCATTAATGAAGTGTTGAGAGACCTACTTATCTACTACTGATCTGAGCGACATTCTGTCCATCTCTATTATGCTGCTCTCTTATTGGCTGCGTTGTATTGCTCCTCCTAGTGACAGCCTTTTTATACCCTGGGCTGTCACTTGGCTAGTGCCCTTTCGTGGTGTACCTGATGCCTAGCGATAGTTCTGTGATCCTGATACTAGTGTATGACCCCGGACTGCCTGACCACGCCATTAGTCTCTGCTCCTGATTCTGTGTATCGATTCGGATTGGCTGAAGTTCCTGCTTCCTGTTCTGACCCGGTCTGGCTGGCGGTCCTGCTCCGTGTACGGACCCGGCGAGATCAACGTTCCTGCTCCATGTTCCGACACGCAAGATTGACGTTCCTGCTTCCTGTTCTGAACTAGCTTGGCTGATGTTCCTGTGCTGGTTACCGAACCGGCTTGGCGGTGGGTCCTGCTCTCAGCTTGCTTTACTGGACTATCTCCGGCAGTTCCGGCTACTTACAGTTGCACTCCCTCAGAGTGTGTCTCACGTCTCCGGTACTCCGGTACCTTGTCCGATCCTACCATGTGACTCAGAGTCTCAGTGTGCCAGTGTCCTCTCACACCGTGCTGCATCGCTTGGTCTTAATTGGGTTCAGTTGGGCGCTATCCGTGGTTGCTGTTATCCAGACCATTGCGATTATTAACCCCTTCAGGGGTGTTACCTCGTATCTACTTGCTATACCAGTGTGGTTGCTTCCAATACCTTGGGCGTACCGTTTCTGTAGGTCAGTTGGGCTCTTCCAGTTGCCATCCATTTTATGTGAAGCACATTAACCCTTTGGTGCATAGCAAGAGCATTGGTGTTGACCTCTCCGTTGGGCCTCCGTTTGGCACAAGCTCTGACCAGCCTATTGTAGTCCACAGTGGGTGTCTACCGTAGTGGAACCATGCTAGTTACCTTTGCCACCCTTACTCTTATGCCATTGTCACATCCGGTTGCATTAGGCGACATTGTACCGCAGGTATTGCTAGCCACTCTACCAGTGGCTCCACTGTGGTATCGGACTCATACACTGTATCACGATAGAACCTGACCTGTGTCAGTATTGTGTTGTGTACCATACTGGACCCGCGTGGGTACCACTTGTAACCTGTCTTGTGTCAGTTGATGCTATTTACTCGACCCGTGAGGGTTACATTATTTCTTGTGTGCTTCAATAAAATTGTGTTTTTACATAAACCTAACGTGTCTGAGTGTACTGACCCGTAACAGTACGAAAGGGCCATGACCTCAGACGGTAACGGTGACGGTAATGCACAGAGTATCCATTGGAGGATGGATCTCCAAGAACAATGATTAGACCAGTTGGCTTTGGCTGTTCAAACGATTCTTGAGCGCACGGCACACTTGAGTAAACCAGTACCGGCTCCGGTGGTCCCCTCCGTTCTGACACTGGAAGCGCAGTCTAATACTCTAACTAACACTAACAAAGGGCTGATGGCTACTGCTCCATTACCTCTCAGGTACAATGGCGAACCTAACCTGTGTAGGGGGTTCATTAACCAGTTGGAAATATTCCTTGAATTAACCCCTCATGCTTTTCCCACTGATCGCAGTAAAGTGGGGTTTATGATTTCCTTGCTTACGGGTAGAGCCCTGGCATGGGCAAATCCGCTATGGGAGACAGCTAAACCATGTATTCAGAATTTCTCTGAGTTTGTAAGGGCGTTTCATAGAGTATTTGAGGTTCCTGGAAAAGCCACCTCTGCTGCAAAAAAATTGATTGAAATCCAACAAGGGGCACAGTTGCTGATTATGCGATAGAATTCCGTACCCTTGCAGCAGAGGTGGGCTGGAACAATGAGGCGTTGGTAGCGGCATTCGCACAAGGTCTCTGTGATCGATTAAAGGATGAGATGGCCGCACGAGAATTGCCAACTGACCTTGATGAACATTAATTTTACTATACTAATGGATTCCTGTATTAGGGAACGGATGGCAACCAAAGATCGCAGGCAGAGGGCGGGAGAAATGGGGTCTGTAAGGTCAAATTTCCCACCCATACCTCCCTCACCTCCCTTACCTCCAGCTCCAGCTGGCAAAAGTAGTGAACCTATGCTACTGGGATTCACTAGACTATCTAAGGAGGAGAGGGCGCACCGCCGCAGACAAGGTCTCTGTTTGTATTGTGGCCAGGCGGGCCATCTGTTGAGTTCTTGCCCTACCCGGCTGGGAAACGAACACACCTAGGGTACCTTGGGGGACAGGCCCTAGGTGGTGTTCAACAGTCCCTGGACCCAACCATTCAAAAGCCCACCATACAGGTGGTAGTTTCCTGGGCAGACCTAGCCATGGATACCCTGGCACTTGTTGATTCCGGCGCGGCCGGATATTTTATGGATGAATCGTTTGCGGCCTCCCATAATATTTCTATGGTGGTGAAGGAGGCTCCGTTAACCACTGAGGCCATCGATGGGAGACCATTGGTACCTGCCCAGATTACAATGGAGACAATTCCCTTGAGGTTGCGTATTGGGGCTTTGCATTCCGAGGTTCAACATTTTCAGATCATCCGTTCCCAGCATCATGCTCTCATTTTGGGGTTTCCGTGGTTGCATATGCACAACTCCAGGTTCAACTGGCAAACTTGTGAGATTACGGCTTGGTCTGAGTTTTGTGATAAGCACTGTATCTCCCACCCTACGAGGATAATGTGTGCCTCCCCCTCAGTGCCAGCTGAATATGGACAATTCAGCGACGTATTTAGTAAAGGGGAGGCAAGTGCTTTGCCACCTCATAGGGCTTGTGATTGTGTTATTGATCTGCCTCCTGATGCCGTTCCTCCTTGGGGTTGTGCTTACCCGTTGTCTTGTGAGGAGAATCAGGCGATGGAGGATTACATTGCAGATGCCCTGCAGAGGGGCATTATTAAGAAGTCATCCTCGCCCGCGGGGGCAGGACTCTTTTCGTAAAAAAGAAAAGTGGGGAATTACGCCCTTGTATTGATTATAGGGGCTTGAATAAACTGATGCCTAAAAATGCGTACCCCATACCACTCATCACCGAGCTATTTGACCGTTTAAAGGGCTCCTCCATCTTTACTAAACTGGACCTACGTGCCGCCTATAATTTGGTCAGGATAAGAGCCAGTGATGAGTGGAAAACGGCATTCAATACCAGGTCCGGTCACTATGAATACCTGGTAATGCCATTTGGACTATGTAATGCACCTGCAGTATTCCAAGAGTTTATAAATGACACCCTACGTGACATGTTACAGTCCTGTGTGGTTGTTTATCTTGACGACATTCTTATCCATTCTGCCAGTTTGTCACAACACATTAAGGATGTCACAGCTGTGTTGCGTAAACTCTGTGAGAATAAACTCTTTTGCAAAACCGAGAAATGCGAGTTCCACAAGCCCATGGTATCTTTTCTAGGTTTTATTATCTCTAAGGATGGCATCGCTATGAACAGGGACAAGTTGGCAGCAGTCCTCCAGTGGCCACGTCCCAAAGGGCTTAAGGCTATTCAATGCTTTCTCGGTTTTGCCAATTATTATAGGAAATTTATAAAAGATTTTTCTACCATAGTGAAACCTCTGTCTGACCTAACTCACAAGGGTGCTGATCCATCTCAGTGGTCCCAGGAGGCTGAACAGGCCTTTGTATCTCTTAAGTCTGCGTTCGCTTCTGCTCCGGTACTGTCCCACCCTAATCCCTCCCTGCCGTTTACTTTGGAGGTTGATGCCTCAGAATCTGGGGTAGGGGCAGTACTATCATAACACCTGGACCCTGGGAGTGTGCTAAGGCCCTGTGGGTTTTTTTTCTAAGAAATTGACTAGTGCACAAAGCCACTACGAGATTGGTGACAGGGAGTTGTTGGCAATCATTTTGGCCTTCAAGGAATGGCGGCATCTGTTAGAGGGTACCCATAACCCAGTACTAATCCTGACTGATCACAATAATCTTACATATCTCTCTGAGGCTAAGAGATTGTCCTCACGTCAGGCTAGGTGGGCCTTATTCTTGTCATAATTTCACTTCATTGTGTCCTATCTGCCTGGTTCCAAGAATGTCAGGGCAGATGCATTGTCCAGGCAGTTTAACCCGGACACCAAGAGGGAGGAGGTTCCGATACCAATTATCCAGCCAGATCTCATTCTGGTCACACTGCGTACCAGCATTACTTCTCCTCTGGGGTCTGAGATTCTTGCTAATCAGTCTGATGCGCCTCCTGAGACCCCAGTGGGTAAATGTTTCGTAGCCAAGCCCCTCCGCACCCATCTCCTTGAGACTTATCATGCTTCTAAGGCCGCTGGCCATGTTGGCAGTAATCAGTTAATATGGTCACTCTTGCAGTTATTTTGGTGGCCTTCCTTGCGTGCTGATTGCACGGCATTTACCGCAGCCTGCTCTACCTGTGCCCATGCCAAGTCCCCTAAACATCTTCCGGTGGGGTTGCTACAACCAGTACCCAATGGAGAACGTCTGTGGTCTCATGTTTCTATTGACGTCTTGGGGGAGTTACCGGTGTCTAGGGGACATTCGTTTATTCTGATGATTGTTGATAGATTTTCGAAAATGGCACACTTTGTGCCTTTGCCCGGTCTTCCCTCTGCACAGGAGTTGGCAAGGGTATTTGCCAGGGAGGCGTTTCGATTACACGGTGTACCCAGAGTATTGGTATCAGACCGTGGGAGCCAATTTGTGTCAAGGTTCTGGAAGGCTTTCTGTACGCAGATGGGCATACAGTTATCGTTTCCATCTACTTATCATCCCCAGACCAACGGAGCCGCTGAGCGTGCCAACCAGGGCTTGGAACAATTTCTGCGCTGTTTTGTGTCTGACCATGCAATACTTGTAATACAGGGTGCAAATCCAGGTGAACATTCATTGCATTAGTCATTTACATGCTGTGACTGTACACCCGGATTGGCACAGTGTATTCCTAACAGAGGAATGATAAATTCAGAATCCTGGTGTTTTAGATTGGTTTTATTAAAAGGATTTTCAACTGATAGAAGTGGACTATATACCATTACATTTATTTGAATAAAAACATTTAGATTTTGATGGCATAATGAGTATAGTCTTCTTATACTTGTCTGTGTTGTGGTCATCCAGGTATATTTTCACTTTAAACCTGTACTTAATCTGGAGGGATGTGAAGTATGTATCAGAGTGTATTGGTTTATGGTGGTGCTCTGTCTTTGTTGACAGCTGTTGGGGGGAAGGTATTTTCTAATAGAGTGTACAGATGTCCTTGCAATAGCTGGAACTACATATATGTGGCTACTAAAATTACCTGTTTGCAGCCGCCACCAATAAAGTGTGCTGCTCTGCTCAATGCTGCTGTGCACTCTATCACCTGCACTGCATAATCCATGCACACAGCGTAGCTGGTATCTCCTTTGTATATCCAGCTGCTCAAGCTATGCTGTAACAATGAGCGTAGTGCCGGCTGCATTTGATTGCATGACACTGTGATGGTCATGTTGCAGAAGATCAGGTGAGCAGAAGGTCATAGGGGGCACAGTGCAGCGGGACAGAAACCAAGCGCCCTCGCAGGTGCACCACTGTATTACATTTCTTGGGGGTCAGACCATCCTGTCCTAAAGTGGGTGAGGCTGTGGGCGGGCCGGTTGGTGTGACAGGGCCATTGCCTGGTGTTGCTAAAAATTGGGTGCCCTAGGCAAGTGCCTTGTCTGCCTATTTATAAATCAGGCCCTGCCTGCAGAGTTCCACATTGCGCTATAAGAGACAAGCAGCTCTAGTGTTCCAGGTGGGAGAGATAGTATGGCTGTCCTCACGCATCTCCAGGTGCCTTCCTTCCTCTGTGGTGTGTCGGCCGGCATATTTGCGGCCACTTCCGCATTACTGACATCATGATATAGGCACTGGCAAGGATGCCTGTTTATGGGCCTATTCTTTGTTGCCTATTGGGTCTCACCATCTCCTGCTCCTTTATAATCTCTCTGGGCCTGGGAGTCATTGCCTTTACGTGATGTTTCTGATATTGTCTCCTGTGCTCCGTTGTGACCAGTGCTTTCCTGAGAATCCACTCCGTGCATGACCCTGGCTTGTCTGACTACACACATCGGTTCTGACCTGTGGCTCTGGATGACTACCCGCTCCATATAGTCCCCGGCTTGTCTGACCTGTGGCTCTGGCTGACTATTGGCTCAGTACACTCCTAGCGTGCCTAACCACTAGTTTCGGTTATCCGTGACTCAGGCCTGCTCTCGCTCCCTGTTGCCTCTGGTCGTGTAGACTGGTGCATCCTCGTCTGTACTCACTGGTGCTCCACTCGTACCTCTGTCTTAGTCTCCTGTATCTCGCAGGAGTTCAGTGCACAGCACAGTGTGCAACTCTGGGTAGGAGCTTGGGGCCGATTATCCTGTGGTCTGGGGTTGTGTGCTAAAACTATTATTGCTGTACTTATTAAATAAAGGTGGATTTATATTTTATATTCGTGTCTGTCCTTCTTTGCTTGAAAACAGTGACACATCGTGAAAGAGGAGGCAAACTGAGAAGTATCTTATCACGGTGCCCGTGATTGCTGCATTCATGTGTCTATTACCTGTAGGGGGCTCCCATTGGCGGTCTGCCTTCAGCCCGCCTCACATTGCCTTTTTAAATACAGTCTGGGCACCCTCTGGTTGCCCTTTCGTGTTGTCTCTGACAGCAGCCTCTTTCTCCTTGCTACTGTTGTTATTTGGGCCTGTTGCTGTGTTCCTGAGTTGCTGAGTCGTCCTGTTCCTGAGTTCCCGCCTGCTGTGTCTGTTCCAGTCCGGTTCCGGTTGTCATCATGAGAGGTTGCTGTTCCTGCTGCCAGTCTTCTCCTGCCGTTCCTGATCCGGTTGTCCATGCCTGCTGGTTCCTGTTCATTTCCTGCTTCCAGTTCCTGCAAGCCGTGGCGACATTGTCATCAGTCGCCTCGGCGACAGTTGCTATCCTGCTGGTTCCCAGCGTGCGGACGCTGGTTTGCTCCATTAGCCTTGCGGCTACACTCAGCCTGTTGGTTCCAGCGTGCGGATGCTGGTTTGCTCCTTTAGCCTTGCGGCTACGCTCACAGCCTGTTGGTTCCAGCGTGCGGACGCTGGTTTGCTCCATTGGCCTTGCGGCCTATATACAATCCTGTTGGTTCCCAGCGTACGAACGCTGGTTCGCTCCTTGGCCTTGCGGCCTATACTCTATCTGTTGGTTCCCAGCGTGCGGACACTTTTCACTCCATTAGCCTTGAGGCTACATTTACAGCTTGTTGCTCCCAGCGTGCGGGCGCTGGTTCGCTCCTTGGCCTTGCGGCCTATACCCTATCTGTTGGTTCCCAGCGTGCGGACGCTGGTTCGCTCCAGTAGCCGTGCGGCTACATTTGACTGCCTGTTGGTCCCAGCGTGCGGGCGCTGGTTCGCTCCTTGGCCTTGCGGCCTCTACCTGATATTGTTGGTTCCCAGCGTGCGGACGCTGGTTCGCTCCATTAGCCTTGCGGCTACATTTACAGCTTGTTGGTCCCAGCGTGCGGACGCTGGTTCGCTCCATTAGCCTTGCGTCTACATTTACACCTTGTTGGTCCCAGCGTGTGGGCGCTGGTTCGCTCCTTGGCCTTGCGGCCTATACCCTATCTGTTGGTTCCCAGCGTGTGGACGCTGGTTCGCTCCAGTAGCCTTGCAGCTACATTTGACTGCCTGTTGGTCCCAGCGTGCGGGAGCTGGTTCGCTCCTTGGCCTTGCGGCCTATACCTGATATTGTTGGTTCCCAGTGTGCGGACGCTGGTTCGCTCTATTAGCCTTGCGGCTTTACTTATCAGCCTGTTGGTACCAGTGTGCAGACACTGGTCTGTTCCTTGACCTGATGGCTTGCCTATTCTAGCTTGCTCCTTCCAGCTTGCGGTTGCTGGTTTGCTCCACTACCTAGCACTACATTATCATCTGTTGGTTACCAACGCGCGGGCGTTGGTGTGCTCCATGACCTGTGGGTTTGCTCAATATTATGCTTGATGTTTCCCTACGTAAGGGCACTGGTTTACTCCTTGTCTCTTGCTCCTGCAGTCGAGGCTTCTCAGTGCGCTGTCCAGTCCTAGACAACTACCATTCTGAGGTACACAGATACTGAGTGTCAGACTCTAGTGAAACCACTGACCTGGTAGCCTTTATATTCGTCACTACTGTCTATTGTCCATCTGACAGTCCCTGATGTCATTGTGGTTGTCACCTTCCTTTTGGGCTGCCTTGCCTGGTATATTGGTAAGGCCGGTAGAACCTTTTATTATTCCATCTCAAGGTTGCCTTACCCAGTATTGGCAAGGCTGGTAGAGCCCACTACCTTGGTATTCTGTCTGGCTGCCTTGCCCGGTATATTTGGTAAGGCCGGTAGAACCTCCTATTATTCCATCACAAGGTTGCCTTATCCAGTATTGGCAAGGCCGGTAGAGCCAACCACATCTATTCTATCAGGCTGCCTTGCCCGGTATATTGGCAAGGCCGGTAGAGCCTATTCTTCGGTTTCCGTTAGGCTGCCTTGCCCGGTATTTGGCAGGGCCGGTAGAGCCACCTATTGGTATTCATCCAGGTTGCCTTGCCCAGTATATTGGCAAGGCGGGTAGAACTTGTATTGCTACAGTTATGGACATTTGCCTATTCTATGTATTGTCTGTATGTGTATAAATACCCTATGGGATTGTCTTAAACTTTTTAATAAAGTTGTGTTTTTACCTAACCTTACGTCTGAGAGTCTTAACAAACCGTGACATATCTGTCATGTTCCGCCCTTTTCTCTTTGCTTTTTTGTGATTCCTTGTCTGGTTTTCTGTTTGTTTTTCCTTGTTATCCAGATCCTGGTTCCCTGCATTGTCTTGTGTTTGCCCTGAGCCTTTATAAAGCCTCTGTTCTTTTGAGTGGGGTGCTATCAAATCTATCTAGGTCGTGATCCTGAGTTTCCTGACCTTTTCTGAGTGTTATCTTGTGTATTGACCTGTCTTTTCCTGCGACTTCTCTCCAGTTCTGTAATTTGGTAAAGTGCTCATCTGATATCTTGTTACCAAATTTGGCTCCGTTTATTCAACTATTCCTCCATCTGCTGCCTTGTAGTGCGTTGCCCACCTATTCCTGATCTGGCTTGCCTGACTTCCAGTCTATCTCCTTTACCACCAGTCTTACCTTGACTATCCTGTTTTCTGTTTTCTCAGTTGAGCTCCAGGCATCTGTGTTCCTGTACAACAACTATGACTATACTGCAGGTGGTAGTTATTTGTTTAGTATCCTTTTATACCTCAGTCGGTAGCTGCAGTTCTCTGCATTGTCATCTGGGGTGCTGGTCGGCTCCTGCTTTCGGCAATAATCTGGCCTTGTGACCAACATCTCTAACTTGGCCTAGGCTGCAGCAAGGCAACCCAGAGCACTCACCACCAGCTAGTTACATACTATAGTCTTTGGTCCCTAGCATCTGGCCCACTGGGACCTGCCTTGCAGTATACTTGTATTGTCTAATGTTGTGCTCTTATAATATTATTATATCAAATAGCAGTCTGTCACCTCTTTGTGGGGAATCTACTTCACAGAGTCTAATCAGGCAGCTTACATTGGGCATTTAGTCTGTCACATCAACACAAATATATAGTAGTGGTGAGGTAATGAATTAGTGTTCATCAGTACTGAGTAGATAAGGATCAGATTGCTAGGGAAAGTGGTTTTATATATATATACTGACCACTGTAACATAAATACCACTCTTCCTATTTTGAAATATGATAAAATAAGAGTGCTTGATACTGAGCAGGAAATATTTTCCTCTCCATGGTAATATAGATACCCTCCTAGTATAGGTGGAATACAATGAATAAAATGTGTGATTAATCCCCAGTCTTTTAAAGGATACAATTTTCTGACCAGAGAGATGGATCTCTTCCAAGAGGTAAATATTTGGATTTTTATTTTTAACATAAATGTAACATAATTGGGAACCAGGGAAGAACATATATAGTTGTCATTTAAAGTTTCTTTTGTGTGTGTGTTAATGTGATACATATACAATTTTTGCCCCATTGGGATTTTCTTATCCTAATGGGAGATCATTTGGTCCAACTGACACCACATAATCACAGTGAGGAAAGGTAACAGCAAAAGAGGAAAAGAGAAAGCATGAAAACAAGAGAAGACAAATCAAATTGCCAATACATTACAATACCCATTTATTTCTTTTATGAAGAAAATGTATGTAAATAAGAAAACAATTGCTTATAAATAATTTTACCAGTCAGAGAGGGATATATATGACATATCTTCCTTATCTGTATTGTTTTTTTTATAATATTGCAGGTTATTTTATTCTATTGATTCTCTTATGACACCTATTATACAGAAAATATCTACACACTGGTTACAAGTTATAGTTTTAAGTATTTTGGGTTTCATTTATTTAAGCACACAGGGTTTTTTTCTTTTTTTTCTCTTTTGCCTTCTATGCACAGTAAAGCATATTTATATCATTCACATTTGTTCCGTTAGACCCATTTAATCCTTTGCTGTGCCCAGCTAAAACAATATACTTTTTTTTTTCCTGATAATGGCCTAAATTCTGGTCAAAATGCTGTCAGTATAAAGTGTCCTTTTTTGCACACAAAAAAAAAAAAAAATATATATATATATATGTATGTGTGTGTGTGTACACATTGTAAAATCATATAGCTATAGAGTAGTAGGAGGCCTATTTTATTCCAAATCACTTTGTTGAGACTGCTTACTTTTCATTTGCAGAGGAAATAAGTGACGTTTCACTGAACAGCTACAATCACTGCAGAGAAAGTGAGACAGCTCTGGAATCATCAAGTAGTAAATCACATTACTTTGGTCTTACTTGACGGCTGAAGCACATGTGCTGATTTTTAGTAGGTCTTGCTTGTCATCACAGCCTGTGATTTGCAGAGAAAGGGTAAGACCTCCTTTCCCTTTCTGCTCGCAACTGTCAGGGGATTGTGTTACATTAGACAGAATGAGGTCTGACAGGTCATGCCCCTGGTCACTGTCATCAGCTTCCTGTTTCCTTTGACTTCCATGCATGGGAATATTTTATCTAAGGAGGGGTCTAAGTAATTAATGACAAGCATGTAAACATGTGTGCAGTGTGTAAGCACCACAACATTACGGGTAGAGGACTGATAAAATTACCTAACAGAAATGCCTGAAAAATAAATTTTATGAAGGAGCAGCACAATTTGTTAAATTCAATATCCAATAAAACAAAGCACCACTGTTATACTGATCTCTAAAGTGATCAAAACTCTGAAACACTAACAAGAAAAAACTAAGTAAAAAATGCAGAAACAATGAATTATAGTTTTTTCACTGGCATAGAATGACAAATCTCTGAGAATTACCTGCATTAGTAGTAGTACAATGCTACATGGCTGTAATGCTGCTGTCTGTGGTTAATATATTGGATATTTAAATTACTGTGTCTTGGTAATTATTCTTTGTTGCTGTGTTAAAAAACAAAAACAAACTATTACTGATGGGAACATTAGCATATTTTGTAATGTAATTTTGTATTGCAGAAATACAGATATAACAAGCAATATTGTTTTAATTGAATATAACATATACAAGGTTGTCAATGTCTATCTTTTGTACTTAGGGTCTTATGCACAAAAGAAAAGAAGATCCTTTCTGGGGAATACCAACTGCAATTTAAATGGGCTTTTAGCAAAATCCTATGAACACCCAGACCCTAGGATATTTATCTCCATGATATGTGAGAAAACCACCAAAGATGGTGCTCACAGGGTAATTAGAGTATCAAAAAACAGATATCCTGCAGTTCAAGCACTCATACCTTGGTGTATTAAATCTTATATGTATATAAATATATATATATATATATATATATTTATATATATATATATATATATATATATATATATATATATATATGAGAGAGAGAGAGAGAAAGCATTATTACATAATTTATGTCTCCTCAGAAGACACACACCCAGGGGCAGCAGTAAGAAGGAGATATTCATGTCTCCTCCATACTGTCAGTACTGGAGATATGAGAGGGGAGATTTTCTGCAAGGAGTTGGCGCACCCTCATGTTCAGTCTGCAAAAAAGAAAGAACATGGCTGACTCACACACATACACACACACACACACAAAATGCACTCACCCAGACTTCTCCTACATGCAAAACATGCTCCTTTTCCACAAAACTGCCCTTGGCACTACCTATCACGGTGCCCGTGCTCTTTTCTGTCACTCTCGGTGTGATGCGCTACCATTGGCTGAGCTTAGTTTGGCCCGCCCAGTATGGCCTTTTTATACCGGGCCTCTGGCACCTGTCAGGTGCCCTTTCGTGGTGTTCCTGTACCAATGCTACTGTGTTGCTGTGATCCTGCGTTCCTGTGTACCGACTTGGCCCGTTTGACTACTCCTTCTGGTTCATGCTCCGTGATTCGACGCGGCCTGGCTGATGTTCCTGCTCCATGACCTGACCCGGCTTTTCTGACATTCCTACTCCGTGACTTGACCCGGCCTGGCTGACGTTCCTGCTCCGTGACCTGACCCAGCTTGTCTGACGTTCCTGCGCTGTGATCCGGCCAGCTATTCTGATTCTGTTCTCCGTGTCGCTTGGGCGACATTCTTACTTCTGCATTGCTGGCCTAGCAGACTGAGTGTTGTGGCCTCCATCCCACTGAGCCTTCCGTTTACTCTTGCAGAGCACTGTCGCCTCTGTTAACTCTGAGCCTTCCGTTAACTCTTGCAGAGCACTGTTGCCTCTGATAACTCTGAGCCTTCCGTTAACACTTGCAGAGCACCGTTGCCTCCGTTAACTCTGAGCCTTCCGTTAACACTTGCAGAGCACCGTTGCCTCCGTTAACTCTGAGCCTTCCGTTAACACTTGCAGAGCACTGTTGCCTCTGTTACACTGGGCATTCTGTTGGCTCTTGCAGAGCACTGTTGCCTCCATTACACTGGGCCTCCCATTAACTCTTGCAGAGCACAGTGTTTCCGTTACTGCACCAGTCGGGTGCTATTGGCTCCAGTCCTCCAGCTCTTGCAGTGTACAGTGTTTCCGTTACTGCACCGGTCGGGTGCTATTGGCTCCAATCCTCCAGCTCTTGCAGTGTACAGTGTTTCTGTTACTGCACCGGTCGGGTGCTATTGGCTCTAGTCCATCAGCTCTTGCAGTGTACAGTGTCTCCGTTACTGCACCAGTCGGATGCTCGTGGCTCAAGTTTGTGCTAGCTCTAGCAGAGTATTGTGGCCTCGATTTCTGCTCAGCAGGGTAGAGTCTCAGTCCTGCTTTACAGACTAGGTGCTTCCACATCTCGCACCACAGTCTCATGCTACCAGTTCCATCATACTGGGCATTGTCAAACACACCACATCAGAGACTGATTACCTTCTATGAACTTTAACCCATGTTGTGCTGAAGTTGCCTGGTTATGCCTGACCTGTGACAGTATCTTACTCTCTACCTTGTATACTGGGCCTGTGTGGGCATATGTACATGATTGATATTTTCCTGTGATTCACTATAGCCCGTAGTGGGCATTCACTTTGTGTCTTTAAATAGTGTTGAGCGAGCATGCTCGGCCGATGCTCGGATCGGCTCGAGCATCGCTCTGCTCGGCACATGGCGGTACTCGTACGAGTACCGCATGTGCTCGCCCGCCATGTTCGGGTCTCCTCCCAGCACGTTTCGCGGCTGCTGCGCAGCCAATAAACGTGCAGGGAGGCTCTGACATCAGTGTAATGCCAGCAGCCATGTTGGTTGCTGGCATTACACTGATTGGCTGGCCAGAACCCGTGATCGGGTGCTGTATAGCACCTGACCAGCGAGTTCGGCTCAGTCTTAGCCAGGGAGAGATGAGGATAGGAAGGGAAAGTCAGTGTAGGGAGAAGAAAAGCGAGTTTGTTAAAAAAAAAGACCCAAAAGACCTTTTTAGGACTACTGTGTGTGGGGGCAGCAGTTTATTTTGTGTGGGGGGAAAAAAAACAAAAAAAAAAAAATTCATATATTCTGTTTAGTGTGCAAAGTTGCAGATTAGAGCACATTCTGTTTAGTGTGCAAAGTTGCAGATTAGAGCACATTCTGTTTAGTGTGCAAAGTTGCAGATTAGAGCACATTCTGTTTAGTGTGCAAAGTTGCAGATTAGAGCACATTCCGTTTTTGTGTGCAAAGTTGCAGATTAGAGCACATTCTGTGTTCAAACTGTAAAATATCAAAGTCACATATTCCATTCAGTGTGCGTTGCCGCAGTTTAGAAGCACATTCTGTGTACTGTGCAGAGTTGCAGAATAGGAAGAAATACTGTTAAGTGTTCAAACTGTAAAATATCAAAGTCACATATTCCATTCAGTGTGCGTCACCGCAGTTTAGCAGCACATTCTGTGTACTGTGCAGAGTTGCAGAATAGGAAGAAATACTGTTAAGTCTTCAAACTGTAAAATATCAAAGTCACATATTCCATTCAGTGTGCGTCACCGCAGTTTAGCAGCACATTCTGTGTACTGTGCAGAGTTGCAGAATAGGAAGAAATACTGTTAAGTCTTCAAACTGTAAAATATCAAAGTCACATATTCCATTCAGTGTGCGTCGCCCAGTTTAGCAGCACATTCTGTGTACTGTGCACAGTTGCAGAATAGGAAGAAATACTGTTAAGTCTTCAAACTGTAAAATATCAAAGTCACATATTCCATTCAGTGTGCGTCACCGCAGTTTAGCAGCACATTCTGTGTACTGTGCAGAGTTGCAGAATAGGAAGAAATACTGTTAAGTCTTCAAACTGTAAAATATCAAAGTCACATATTCCATTCAGTGTGCGTCACCGCAGTTTAGCAGCACATTCTGTGTACTGTGCAGAGTTGCAGAATAGGAAGAAATACTGTTAAGTCTTCAAACTGTAAAATATCAAAGTCACATATTCCATTCAGTGTGCGTCACCGCAGTTTAGCAGCACATTCTGTGTACTGTGCAGAGTTGCAGAATAGGAAGAAATACTGTTAAGTCTTCAAACTGTAAAATATCAAAGTCACATATTCCATTCAGTGTGCGTCACCGCAGTTTAGCAGCACATTCTGTGTACTGTGCAGAGTTGCAGAATAGGAAGAAATACTGTTAAGTCTTCAAACTGTAAAATATCAAAGTCACATATTCCATTCAGTGTGCGTCGCCGCAGTTTAGCAGCACATTCTGTGTACTGTGCACAGTTTCAGAATAGGAAAAAATACTGTTAAGTCTTCAAACTGTAAAATATCAAAGTCACATATTCCATTCAGTGTGCGTCGCCGCAGTTTAGCAGCACATTCTGTGTACTGTGCACAGTTGCAGATTTGCAGCACATATTCCGTGTAATATGAAGAAGGCGGGTAAAAAGGGACGGGGAAGTGGACGTGATCCTGATAGTTCAGGGCGCGGGTCAGGATGCGTAGAAACTGCGCCTGGTGCCAGAGCACAAGACAGAAAGACATCCACCATACCTAGCTTCATGTCTCAGTTTACAGGGCGTCGCAGGACATCACTCTCGAGGTCCGACCACTGCGAACAGGTGGTCGGTTGGATGTCAGCTGATACTGCTTCCAGTCGGTTAAGCACCACCCTGTCTTCCACCAAGTCCACTCTCAGTAGCCAAGAGTCTGGTCAACATAATCCTCACTCTGATCATCCTTCCTCCCACCATAGACGGTCTGGTCAAAGAAGTGATCCCACACTGGGATATAGTGAGGAGCTCGTCTCATCACCAATCCTTCATTTGACCCTCTCTCCAAGCACGCTTGCAGAGGAACATGACATCTTGTGCCCTGATTCACAACCTCTAGAGGGTACCCAATCACAAGAAGATGACAGATGTGAACGGCATTTAAGGTCAAAGGAAGTAGTGGATGATGATGATGATGATGAGACACAGTTGCCATTAAATCAACCACTATTACTGTCTCAAGACCTTGTTGAGGAGGATGATATACAGTTGTCAATGACTGAGTATGTGGTGGGATCAAGACATGAGGAGGATGATCAGAGTGAGGAAGTGGAGGAGGACTTGGTGGACGATGAGGTGACTGACCCCACCTGGGAAGGTGTAGAGCCGAGCGATGACAGCAGTCCTGAGGGTGAGCCATCTGCAGCACCGCAACAGGCTGGAAGAGGCAGTGGTGTGGCTACAGAAAGAAGGCAGACCGCACCAAACCGGCCCGCAAATGTTCCACGGAGCACCCCCTTGCGTAAATCTACCTTGCCAAGGGGTAGGTGTTCCGCGGTATGGCGTTTTTTTAAGGAAAGTGCGGACGACAAAAGAATTGTAGTTTGCAACCTGTGCCACACCAGAATGAGCCGAGGCATGAACCCTAGAAACCTCACCACCACCAGCATGATCCGACACATGGCATCCAAGCACCGTAGTAAGTGGGAGGAACGCCTGGATCGGCCATCTGTGTCTGCAGGCCACACCACTGCCTCCTCTTCCCCTGTTTTCGGTGCCGGCCAATCGCCTGTCGAAGGCGCAGGCCCGCATACCTCCCGCCCTGCACCTGTACCATCTGAAGCACCATCAGCGACCACATCCACTTCCCTGTCCCAGCGCAGCGTCCAAATGTCGTTACCCCAGGCATTTGAGCGCAAGCGAAAATACCCAGCCACCCACCCACAGGCCATAGCACTAACCTCACACCTTTCCAAATTACTGGCCATCGAAATGCTGCCATTTAGGCTTGTGGAGACTGAGTCCTTCCGCAACCTGATGGCAGCAGCTGTCCCTCGGTACGCGGTCCCCAGCCGCCACTACTTTTCCCGGTGTGCCATCCCCGCATTACACCACCATGTGTCCCGTAACATCACCCGTGCCCTGACCAACGCAGTTACTGGGAAGGTCCACTTAACGACTTACACATGGACAAGTGCTTGTGGCCAGGGACGCTACATTTCCCTGACGGCACACTGGGTGAATGTCGTGGAGGCTGGGAGCGACTCGGACCCTGGGATGGCACGGGTGCTACCCACGCCGAGGATTGCGGGCCCTACCTCCATCAGGGTTTCCGCCAGCACCTACATTATTGGCTCCTCCTCCTCCGTTTCCACCTCCGAATTCTCTGCACGCAGCGCCACTCCCCCATCAGCCGGTAGCTGGAAGCAGTGTAGCACTGTAGTGGGGAAGCGTCAACAGGCCGTGCTGAAGCTGATCTGCCTTGGGGACAAACAGCACACAGCCTCAGAGCTGTTGCAGGGGATTAGTCACCAGACCGATCAGTGGCTCTCTCCACTCAACCTGCAACCAGGCATGGTTGTGTGTGATAATGGGCGTAACTTGGTGGCGGCTTTGGAGCTCGGCAAGCTCACACACGTACCATGCCTAGCGCATGTATTTAATTTAGTGGTTCAGCAATTTCTAAAAACCTACCCCAATGTGCATGATCTCTTGACCAAGGTGCGCCGCGTGTGTGCACATTTCCGTAAGTCATCAACAGCTTCAGCCGGCCTGTTGAAGCTGCAGCAGCGCTTACAATTGCCAGCTCACCGGCTGCTGTGTGACGTGAGCACGCGCTGGAACTCCACCTTCCACATGTTGGCCCGGCTTTGTGAGCAGCAGAGGGCAGTAGTGGAGTACCAGCTGTTACACGGTCGTCGCCTCTCCGTTCAACTTCCTCTAATCAGAAGTGAGGAGTGGGAATGGATGTCAGACCTCTGTGAGGTTTTACGCAATTTTGAGGAATCGACACAGATGGTGAGCGGCGATAACGCTATTATCAGTGTAACCATCCCACTTCTGTGTCTACTGAAACGCTCGCTGCTCACAATTAAAACTGACGCTTTGCATGTGGAAGAGGTGGAAATGCGGGAGGAAGAGCTTACACAAGGTGATAGCCAGAGCACCCTCACTTCGTCTTCTCAGCGACAATTGGAGGAGGCGGAGGAGGAGGAGGAGGAGGAGGAAGACACGGTTGCCTCCGCTACAGAGGGTAGCCATGGAACTTTAGTTCCATCTCTTCAGCGTGGGTGGGCAGAAGAGGAGGAAGAGGATGAGGAGATTGAGAGTCATCCTCCTGGTGAGGACAGCGAAATCTTGACTGTTGGTACTCTGGCACACATGGCTGACTTTATGTTAGGCTGCCTTTCCCGTGACCCACGCGTTATACGCATTTTAGACAACACGGATTACTGGGTGTTCACCCTTCTGGACCCCCGCTACAAAGAGAATTTCTCATCTCTCATTCCTCCGGTGGAGAGGACAAGCAAAATGGTGCAATACCAGAAGGTTCTTGTTGAAAAATTGCTCCAAAATTTTCCATCTGACAACGCTGGCGGCAGAGTACGTGCTACCTTGGCCAACCGAGAAGGGGAGAAAAGGGGAGCACACAGCAGTTCCGACAAAGGCAGGGCAACACTCTCCAAGGCGTGGGACACCTTCATGACACCCCGCCAGCACCCTCACCCTGATGCGCAGCCTAGTGTCACAAGGAGGGAAAAGTTTTGGAAGATGGTGAAGGAGTACGTAGCAGACCGTGTCAGCGTCCTCAATGATCCCTCTGTGCCTTACAACTACTGGGTGTCCAAGCTGGACACGTGGTATGAACTGGCACTCTACGCCTTGGAGGTGCTGGCCTGCCCTGCCGCCAGCGTTCTGTCTGAGCGGGTATTTAGTGCTGCTGGTGGCATCATAACAGATAAGCGTATCCGCCTTTCCACCGAAAATGCTGATAGGTTGACACTTATAAAAATGAACAAGGCCTGGATTTCCCCTGACTTCTCCACTCCACTGGAGGAAAGCCCCGGGTGAACATAAAGTCACTTTAGATATGTTATTTACAATGATGGGAATACTCTGTATTCCCATTCACCCCTTACACCCAAAAAACGGGTATATGGTTGACTCTTAATCTTCTCATCCTCCTCCTCCTCTTCCATATGCCCTGTGATATAATTTTTATATAGGGCCAGCTCACCAGCGGGCCCTGTGATATAATTTTTATATAGGGCCAGCTCACCAGCGGGCCCTGTTTGACAATTTTTGTATAGGTCAGCTCACCAGCGGGCCTTCTCATATAATGTTTTATTGGGTCAGCTCTCTAGCGGGCCCTCTCATATAATGTTTTATAGCGTCAGCTCACTAGCGGGCCTTCGCATATAATGTTTAGGATGGTCAGCTCCGCAGCAGACCCTCACCCATAATGTTTTAGATGGTCGGCTCAGCGCACGTTTCCCTCTTAGTCATGGCCCCAGTTCAGAAAAATCGAGGAAATTTTTGGGAGAATTTGCCTCTGCGCACGTTTCCCTCTTAATCATGGCCTCAGTTCAGAAAAATCAAGGAAATTTTTGGGAGAATTTGCCTCTGCGCACGTTTCCCTCTTAATCATGGCCTCACTTCAGAAAAATCGAGGAAATTTTTGGAAGAATTTGCAGATGATATACAAGTAAATATACAGCAAATACTGTTTGGTAACAATTTTTCGCCTAAAGTCGTTTTTATTTTCCTTTTTGTGTTTTACGGTCAGTCTGTAAAAATGGCGTACTAAGGGCGAAAGATCGTTCCCAGCAGCGATGTTGGAGTCCAAGATGCATCCAGACATCCTCCCTATGCTGTCCCTGAACCATATCTGTGGTGTTTCCATCATTTTCTGCCCTTTTCCTATGGACCAGGCACCCTCCCCTCATCAGAGCAGGGGGTGCCTGGTGTAATGCTCGAGTCCTCCCATTGACTTCAATGGGGCTCGGGTGCTCGGCCGAGCACTCGAGCCTCCGGGGGTGCTCGGTCAGAGCACCAGAACACCCGAGCATTGGGGTGCTCGCTCATCACTATCTTTAAATAAAACTGTGTTTTATTCTAACATACTGTGTCTGAGTGTCGTACAAACCATTACACTACCTCTCCTACAGTAAAAATCTGTTCCTTCTCCACATACACTCTTCCTCCTATTACACACACACACAGACACACATCATCATCATCATCACCATACACCCTCACTCCTATTCCACACATAGATTAGTTCACATGGCCGTTACCCATCAGAAGGCTGCTGTCAGTCCATCACCATCTCCCTGCCATGGCCTGCCACTTGTGGTTGTGGCTCTGATCCCATACACACTGGCTTCAATGGAAGGTTAGCAACTCACTCCTCAGAGCTCCATCTCCTCTCCCAAAGGGCTCTGTACACACTTCCCATAATGACACTTTACTATGTTCCACCACAGTGCTCTAAACTTCAGCTTTGCTTTGCCACCGGTGTTAACCCTATCAGTGCCAAAGGTGTATGCAACATATTGCTTTGCATACCCTGCTGGCCCTAGGAGGGTTAAAGAAACTAGAGGTCATCATAAAACCTTTCACAATTGCCAGTGGATCCAACGCAACATTTCCGCTAAGCACTGCCTCACTTGTGATTAAGCCACGCCCCCTTTGCCATGACTCACATCCTTTTTTTTATCCAGCTACAGAACCACAGGCTTTCCTCTCCTCATGGAGAACACAGACCCTCAGGGGAACCGAATCAACAAACACAGAAAAGGCAAACCTGCCCATAACATGTGGGAGACAGGTGAAGTAGGAGAATCAGGCACAATGCATATGTTTCAGGTGCCAAGAGAAGAGGGACAGGGCAGATATATATATTGAAAGGATAAAGAAAGAAAGAGTAAAAAAAAAGAGAGAAAAGGGAATACAGAAGGAGACACATGCACACTCACACACACATATCTCAGGGAAAAAAAGAACATCTATAGGCCTTTTCCTACTGTGTAATACTAGGGTACTATCAATGTCGGGAAAATTTTAATTCAAAAGTAATTACAGTTCATACTTTTTACCTCTGACATCAGAGCACCAGTTTTCCACTGGTTTGCTCTATTTTCCCCATCTGTGGTCCTTTTGGACATGTCCTTGGATGGATGGATACTTTTGCGATTTGATCAGTTTATTCCTGCTCACCACATTTTATCCCTCTTGTTATGTTTTAAGTACATTATCACAGTGTGTCCTTTCTCTATTCCACATCATATGTGTAGGTTCAGCATCTTTTCATGTACTACTCATGACTCTGGGCTTCCTGGTGACCAGGCATCCACTGAGCGCTGCAATGCGTCGTGGTCCCAGACCCCGCAGTTGGCCACCAGCACCTCTTCATCTTTTTTTTTTTTTTTTTTTTAATTATTTTTATTAACAAGCCATACCAAGCCAGCCACATACAAAATGAGACATATACATAATAGGTACATTTAGCCAAAACAATAATGCATACATGCAAATGAAGTACAATGAACATGGCGATACGATCAGCTCAGCAAAGCTTTATCCTTTGTTAAAAAAAAACTCCCGCCCCATCCCAAGAAACCCACCCTCCCACTCCCCCCTAAACTACCCATCCCCTCCCTCCCTTAGCTCGCTCCCCCTTCCCCCACACGGGCAGGCAGCCTCACTCTCTCTAAGAAGGCAACAATTCCCATCCACCCCGTCTATGGCGTGGCAGCACAAAGGGTATAATTTACATGAATATATATGTGTGTCTACCCAGTTAGTTCCCGTTACTCCTGAAGTCCCAACTATGTGGAGCCCTGAAATGCCAACAGCCCCAAATCTTATCATATTTTTGAGGAGTGCCCCTGTGCAAGTGGGCCATTTTGTAGTGTGGTAGATTTTTTGTTACCAGTTCAACCCAGAGTTTACGAGTAGGAGCCCTGTCCGCCATCTAGTTCATGGCCACTGTTTTCCTGGCCATGACAAGGAGCTCTCTGAGAAGTGTCCTTACTAAACACCCCTGTATCTCGTCAGGGAAAATCGATATAACACATGATTTAGGCATAAGCGGATCTGTCTTTCCATTACACTCTCCACAGTCTGTATGATCATCTTCCAGAAGTCATTCACCAAGGGGCAATCCCAAATCATATGTAAAAACTTTCCCTCTACCCCGTCACACCTATGACAAAATTTGCTCTTAGTGCTATCCATCGAATGCAGTCTCATTGGACTATAATAAGTACGATACACTATCTTAAGCTGTATCAGTTGATGTTTCATGGAAATTGCTGCCTGAGAAGGGGCCCAACATGCCTCATCCCATTCCCAATCCTCAAGTGGTCCTACATCGGTTTCCCATCTAGTTCGTATGTTCTAATCCATGTCAACCAGCTTCCCCACCGCTCAATTGTATATGAAAGATAAAGGTTTCGGCCTATGAGTAAGAGTCAAAAGAGAAAATAAGGGAAACTGAGCCAGCTCGGGCTCCCAGTCTTCTCATAGGTCTCTAAGAGCATGTCTCAGACTCAGATAAGAATAGAACATCGTATTTGGCAACTGAGATTCAGAGTGCAATTGTTGAAAGGTTTTAAGTACATTATTCTGATAAAGATGTCCCAGAGTCTTGATCCCCCTACCTGCCCACACCTGTCCACATTCCAGAGTTTCCAGTTGTTTTAAACCCTCATTACCTCATAGAGGTGTTTCATTTGACAGCGCCGTAAATCCCACTGCTTTTTGTAGTTCTTGCCAAGCATCAAACAGAGTCAGTGACAACAGTGTTGGCATCCTGCTCACCCGTGGTCCAGCCACAAGTACATGGCTCAGGTCTAGTCCCGGCCAAAGCAGTTCCCCTTCCGATTGAACAAAGGAGTGGGATGCATGAGGGTCAAAATATGCGACCCCATACTGACACTGGATGAGAGCTGGTACCGTGTTAGTCGTAGAAATACAGGAGGCAAATATAGTTTTTGACATCTTTTATTGCCTAACTAAGCAGATTTAAAATGCAAGCTTTCAAGACCTTAGGTCTCTTCCTCAGGCATGGTATAATATGCCTGAGGAAGAGATCTAAGGTCTTGAAAGCTTGCATTCTAAATCTGCTTAGTTAGCCAATAAAAGGTATCAAAAACTATATTTGCCTCCCATATTGACACTGTGCAGCCAAATATTACAGTCTGAAGTCCCGCAGAGCAATTCCACCCTGCTCTTTCCTACTCGCTAGACTGAGTAGTCGAATCCTTGGTCGGCGGCCCCCCCAAAGAAATCTCCATATGATCTCTTCTATCTGCCTAAAATATTTCTTGGGGGTGTTTTGAAAAATATAAAGGAATTTGGGAAGGAAGATCATTTTGATTAAATTCAAACACCCTATTAAATTGAGTGGGAGGCTCATCCACACGGTAACTTTATCGCTAAGAGTTTTAATAAGTGGAACAAGATTATTTTCTAGAAAACAGTGAGGAGATGCCTTGGATGGATGGATACTGTTGCAATTTGATCAATTAATTGTTCCTGCTCACCACATTTAACCCCGCTTGTTACATTTAAGTACATTACCACAGTGTGCCCTTTCTCCATTCCACACCTTATGCGTAGGTTCAGCACCTTTTCATGTACTACTCACAACTCTGGGCTTCCTGGTGATCGACCATCCACTGAACCTCCTCCTTGGATAAATTGCAAAATTGGCGTGATCGGGCATCAGCCTTAACATTCTTAGAGCCCGGAAAGTAGAAAACCACGTAATTGAACCTGAATAAGAACAATGGGTCATATCAGTGAGTGTTTTGACAACAGGTGGGAAATTTTTGATAAGCTTCCGATAGTAATTGGTGAAACTCAAAAATATTTGAATAGATTTAAGCCCCACTGGACGAGGCAATTGCAACACTGGGATACTTTCTGGGGGTCCATGGCCAACCTAGATGAGGAAATAATGTACCACAGAAAGGTCACTTGAGGTTTGTGAAATTCACATTTCTCCAACTTGCAAAACAAGTTATTCTCTCTCAGCAGTTGCAGGACTTTTGATACATCCGAACGATGAGTCTCCAATGTAGGAGAATGAATGAGGCTGTCATCCAGATAAACCACCACAAAACTCTGCAATAGGTCTCTCAGTACGTCATTGATAAATTCCTGGAAGACAGCAGTAGCATTGCAGAGACCAAAAGGCATGACAAGGTACTCATAATGCCCACTCCGGTTGTTAAACTCTTGCTTCCATTCGTGGCCCTCCTTCATTCTGACCACATTGTAAGCCACCCTCAAATCAAGCTTTGTGAATATATTGGAACTAATAATTCCGTAATCAGAGGTATCAGATAAGAGTTTTTATCATCAATTTGTCCAACCCACGGAAGTCAATACATGGATGCAACTCTTTCTTTTTATCAAAAAAAATCCAGCCCCTCTCCAGGCCATCGGAGATGTATTCTTCCATAGCCTTGTTTTCTTCCACAGATAGAGGCTATCTACGGCCCCTAAGAGGGGTTGTACCAGGCAGTAGCTCCACCGAGCAATCATAAGGCCTATGAGGAGGTAATGCCCCAGCCTGGATTTTATTAAATACATCAGCGAACTTAGAATAGGCCTCCGGTAGACCAAAAGACATGGCACATGCCAGTCGAAGCGGGAGCGATAGACTTGTCACACTGTGGACCCCAAGACAATATTTTGCAAGTCTACCAATCAATCCTAGGGTTATGCACCTGCAACCAAGGAAACCCTAGGACGATGGCATAATGAGGAGAGTTGATCACCTGAAGCTTCAGGGTTTCTTTATGGAGGGCCCCCACCCTCAGGGTAAGTGGAGGAGTTTCATGAGTAATGTGTGATGGCAGAAGGGATCTGCCATCAATGGCTTCAATGGCCGAAGGAGAGGTCCAAGACAGCAATGGAATACAATTCTGGGCAGCAAATTCCGCATCCATAAACTACCCTGCAGCACCAGAGTCGATTAATGCAGAAACTGAGACAAACTCATTGTCCCAGGTAAGGATCACTTCAAGCATTGTTTTTTCCTGCGTGGCCTCAGGGGACTGAGAAATATCACCTAAGATTTGTCCCCGACAGGATCTTAGGTGCGGGCATTTCCCTGACGTACTGGGCATGACCTTAATAAGTGTCCAGGTCTCCCACAGTATAGACACAGTTCCTCCCTCCTATGAAAGGCCCTCTCCTCCACAGAAAGCCGGGTGGCCCCAACCTGCAGTGGTTCATCACCCCCTGACTCGGAACCATAAGGGATGGGAGGTGAGGGAGGACTGGGTAGGCAAGTTTAGTGAGGTGTCGTTCCGGAAGGATGCCTCCGCAGGCACTCCTTAAAGGAGCAGTAAACTTTTTTTATTAAAATAGCAAATTTCCAAATGGAGCAGAGGGTAACCAAAGAGGCAGGGACTCTATCAGAAATAGGAGGATGCCTTCAAGTTCCCAGACTGCAGAGACTAGGCCAAAACCAATGGTAGTCTCATACACCAGATAGGAATAGCAACCCAAACGATCTCCCCTAAGAATGGTAACCGGCGAGAAAACTGACTCACGCCTGCAGTCAGAAAGGAGAAGGCCATCTCCTGAAAGGGAAGGAAACAAGGGAGGCTACTGACTTATGTCTGCAGTCAGAAAAGCTAGACTCTGCCAGAGCCAAAGGCCTGCACCAGTTAGGATATCCACTAAACAGGAGGTAACACAGAGGGTAGCTGGACAAAGCCCCAGGTCAGCACCAGGTTGGATAGTCAGACAAGCTAGAGTCATACATGGAGCGGGTAGTCAGCCAGAGCCACAGGTCTGCTCCAGATTGGATGTCCAAATAGGGAGCACACAGAGAAGAGTCAGACAGGGTCACAGGCCAACACCAGGATGGATGGTCTGACAAGCCAGGGTCATACACAGGATATCAGGATACAAGCAAAATACAACTGCACTAGACAACAACGTAAGGGTAACTGAACCAAGACCCAGTTCCCCTTTAAAGGCAGCCAGGAAGTAGATAGGTGGAGCTTACCAGCTTCAACAGTATAAAACTGAGGCCTGCGACATTCTGCAGACTCACACCCATAAATGACGCACTGCATGAGATGCGTCCAACCTCAGGCTTACTCCCGTGTCACTTAGCACGAGGACACGGTCGGCCACAGAAGACGCCACGCATGTCCAGGCCCACTCCTCGGAGTGATGCATGGGATGATGCCGAAGTGTCATTTCGAGCCATCCATTCCCCAACCAAGGCATCATCGCTGGATCTAAGGTAAGCTGTGACACTCTATTTGTACATTTGTTTCTTCCCTTTCGTTGGATTTTGATGTTTATTGACTTTACCATTGCACAATTCAGTAGATGATTGGCTTTTGTGTTTTTATGCTCACCATGTTGATGCAATGCTGGCGCCCTGCTGGGGAAGAGTATATCAGGTTTTGTTTGGCCAAAACATTAAACATACAATATATTTATTTTCCTCTTTTTAAAAGACCTTTGTGTGCATAGTATGCATAGTATTCTATATATGTATAAGACGCCATATTGAGGGTATTTAAGGGCACTTTTCACATCACTCTGTAAGCTATTTTGACAAAGGCCCAAAGTGGGGCCGAAACGTTGATAATAAATATTGCATCATTGTTTCATCAAATTGGAAGTCATGTGAGTGTGGTTCATCAACTACAGAAACTGTATGTATCTTTGATGGGGTCAAGCACCCAGGCCATTGTTTTTTGCTGATTGGAGAGTGCACAGATTTTCTTTTCTATTTAAACTTTTGGTTCTGTAGCACCCCGAGTTTTGGATTATATTATCTTTTTGCACTGCAATAGACCCTTTGTGAAGAGTACTTGTTTTGGGACAAGGCATTTCAGACGTTTTTACTATAATTCTCTCTTGTGGCATGGAGGAATATAACATACCAGAAATTCTCACTACTCCACTTGATTCAGTTAGTTTCAGTGATTTAGAGGCTAATGAGATTTTGTTTGAAGATACAGCTATTGCAATAGAAACTAAATATAGGAACATTGATGTATTCCACAACTTTTTACGTTTGAAAAAAAAAGAGAAAGTGATCTCTATCTCCATGGGGTTTATCTGTCTGACTATTATCGGAGTAAACAGATACCTCGTAGCTTTAGAGTATCCAATATTCCTACAATAGGACGCAATAATCCTGAATTCTGTAAAAAGTGGTGTGGAATACTCAATAAGTGTTCGCTAGATTTAATGTTATTGGTTATAGATGAAGTAAAAAAATATTTAAATGCTGTCAAAATAGAATTGCAAGCCTTTGAGACATTACCCAATTAAGAGAGGATAAAAATAACAAGTGGGTTGAGAAATTGGAGAAACAAATTAAAACTTATAAAGAAGACTTATATAGGTTTAAAAATCAAAAACTTGATAAAATTAAAGTTGATTATAAAGATCATCGGGTATATAGATGGTTGACAGGTACACACTCACGTAATAGAGGGACACATAGAAGACCATTACACAAGAAGGAACAACAACAGACAATAGAAACCATTGATGATTCTATAGCTAATTCCTCTTTATCAGAAAGTGACACAACCCCACAGGCAACTTCCTCTTTTTTATGTGTGACCAGCCGTTCACAGTCCTCAAACATAGAAGGCCTCACATCCATAGGGGCGGTCGTAAATACAAACACAGGCAATCAGAAACACAAGCAACCAAAGAACAAGAACAAGTAATTTTTAATCTGAGTCAATATTCACTCACTTTGGCAGAAATGAGTGTATTGTCTAAAGGACTAAGTTTTGTCCCTATAAATAAATTTGATTCATTAATTATCATATTGATCTCTTCAAGTTCCAAAGAAATTTGAAACTGAAAGTGTATTTTAAACATTCTGACCAATTGGCATCATAGCAACAAATCCTTTTACACCAAGAAGTACATTTGAACCTATAAATACTCAGGCATCAATTAAAACATTTATTAACTTGATGGACAAGGATGGCCAAATACCATCCTAATTTGAGTCAAGAGGAATTTCAGGCTATACGTTCCTTGAGAAATGATCATAATATTGTAGTAAGAGGAGCTGACAAAGGAGGTGCCATTGTGATTATGGATTATAAGGATTATAGATAGGACATTATGGAACAATTAAAAGATAAGCAAACCTATCTATTATTGCACAAAGATCCCACTTGGGAGGACAAGAAAGTAATAGATACTGTTCTAATGCAAGCTAAAGACCAGCATTGGATTTCTACTAAAACGGCTCAGTTTCTATCCACTGAACATCCCATAGGTCCGATACTATATATACCCTGCCAAAAATACATAAAAATGTCCAGAAACCACCTGGCAGGCCAATTATTTCTGCCAGAAATTCATTATTACAACCTTTGGCCCAGTTTGTCGACTTCTGCCTACAACTTTTGGTTCAGACTACTGCTTCTTAAGAGATACAGGGGATTTTCTACAGAAAATATATGATGTGTGATTAAATAGTGATCGATGTTACCTGGTCACTATGGATGTTTCAAGCCTATATACTGTTATTCTGACCACGTTAGGTCTCAATGCAGTGGAGAGGTTGCTTGAAACTAATCCTAAAAGAGATCATCCCCCTGATATATTTCTGTTGAAACTCTTAGAATTATATCTTACTTTGAACTTCTTTCGTTTTGAATACAATTATTACAGACAAATATCGGACACAGCTATGGGCAATGCCGTAGCTCCTGCATATGCTAATTCATTTATGCATCTTTACGAAAATGAGCATATTATACATAAGTTTACTTTAAAATTACAGTGCTACTTTCGCTATGTTGATGACGTGTTTCTGATTTGGAGTGGGGGTGAAATTTCATTTCTCAATTTTTTCCAGGAACTTAATCTGATCCCTTCCCCAATCAGATTCACGACTAAATATAGTGAGACTAGCATAGAGTTTTTAGATATTTTGGTGGAAATTTTGGAGGGTAAAATTCAAACTACCAACTTTCACAAAATCACTGACAGAAATACATTGTTTCATCATTCCAGTTATCGTCCTAGACATATGATTGACAGCTTACCTTACTCACAAATGATATGTATTATCAGAAATAACAGTGATTGGTCTAAGTGTGTGCTACAATTAGATGAATTACTTCAGCGATTCATAGCTAGGGAATATCCTAGGGATATTTTGGATAAACAATTACATAGAGCATTACAGCACCAACAGAAAGATTTACTCAATGCTCCACAACAAGGGAGAGATAAAACAGATAGGTTAATTTTTCCTACAACATATACTACTGGTAGTCCCATTATTCGCAGAAAATTACATCAATATTGGAACATTCTTTCATGTGATGAAACTTTATCAAATTGCTTTCGCTACAAACCCCTTCAATGCCATGGACATGGTAAGAATTTAAAGGGGATCTCTCACCTAACTACAAGTAATGCTCATCAGGAATTCTTGCCAATGTAATTGCTTTTTACATATAATGAACGCTATTTTCAGTGGTTTCGAGAAATGCTCTAACTGATGAGCATTACATGTAGTTAGGCGAGAGATCCCCTTTAAAGGCTTCACTGGTCCAAACTGATCCAGAGCACTGCTACTAAAAAACATTGGGAACTTGGTTGACTACTAAAAAAATGGGATGTTACAAATGTCCAAATTGCACCACTTGCGGGAGTCTACTATCTGGAGAAAAATTCATCAACCCACTCACAGGTGAAGAATTTCCCATAAGACACAGACTAACATGCACTAGCATGTACGTGATTTATTTTATCATCTGCCCCTGCAAGAAACTGTATATAGAACTCACTACTTGTTCCTTTAGAGAAAGAATGGCTAATCATAGAGCCAGTATAGTGAAAGTAATTTGGACAAGAAGAGTGACAAACCAGTTGCAAGGCACTGGGTTGAGCTAAAACATGCCCCATCAGATTTAAGATGTATGCTTATCGATCATATTCCTCCGCTAAGACGTGGAGGTAATAGAGAGACCCTATTACATCAGTTAGAAAGCAGATGGATATTCAAACTTCAGACCATTGCACCTAAAGGTCTTAATGAAAAGCTGACATTACACAGTTTCCTCTAAAGATTGATCGCCACCATGAAATTGACTCAGGATGAACCAGACATCTAACATGGTCTACTCTTTGGTCCCTGAGTATCAGAATAGGTGGGAAGGATGATCAGATCAGAGGAACATATTGACCTAATGTGAGGTATATTGGTCATTGGATGGATTTTGGCTTGTGGTCTGTGTGATTTATAATTTCTGCAGACAATGATCAGATATGTGGAACACATTGGATACTATGCTCTTTAGTTGATGGTGAAATATATTATACACACAACAAGAGCTGTGTTTTTGGCTTCAACCAAATAAGAATTTCAACTATCAATTGATATTAATTTTGATTTTGACAGATTCATATTTAAGAATGCCCTGAGGACTGCAAGTCCCCTATATATTAGAACTCACAGTGCTATGATGGATCTATTGGATCAGTTTTCACATGACAAATAGAATTATGGTTGCTAAGATTGGAGTGGAGTTTATTCAAGTTGGGATTAATTCCCTATTTATTCTTACATTTTTGCATCATATTTTCTGTTGGCTAAGTTTGTGATGTTTTCATGATGACAGTATTTGACTATAATAACTAATATAGGAATACAATGTATTCTATTGATGTCCGTTTCTATGAAACATCTTTTCACTAATAATATATAGATCTTTTCCTGTTGTGGGACGGCACACATGTGGAGTGTCAGGTTACCTCAATACTGGATGGGGATACCCCTTGTGTGCCTGCCATAAATTAGAACAGACGTTAATATGTGTAATATGGGGATACCCCTTGGGTGCCTGCCTCAAATTAGAACAGATGTTAATATGTGTAACAAGTATAAAGGGGACACCCCCTATGTGCCAGCCACAAATTGGAACAGTTGTGAATTGTGGATACAAATACTGGTTGTCCCTCAGGAGTAAAGTGTACTGAACCTATTACCCGTTTATCACGGTGCCCGTGATTTGTGCAATCCAGTGTCTATCACCTGCAGGGGGCTCCCATTGGCTGTCTGCTGTCAGCCCCCCTCACATTGCCTTTTTAAACTCAGTCCGGGCACCCTCTGGTTGCCCTTTCGTGGTGTCTCTGACAGCATCTTATCCGTCCTGTCTGCTGTACTGTTTAGGCCTGAGTCCTGAGTTCCTGAGTTCCCGAGTTCCTGAGTTCCTGAAGTCTTGAGTTCCAGAGTTCCTGAGTTCCTGAGTCTACCTGCTCCTGTGTACCTGCCTGCTTATCACTCCAGTCCGGTTCCGGTTGTTCTCCGTGGTTGCTGATGTTCCGGTTGCCAGTCGGCTCAGCGGTGCTCGTCCCGGTTGATCCCCTGCCTAGTTTCAGTGGTTCCTGTCTTCAGTCGCTGAGGCGACATTGCTCTCCTTTCGCTCCGCGATATTACTACTGTCGGTTCCAGCGTGCGGACGCTGGTTTTCCCCATTAAGCCTTGCAGCTCATTACTGTTGTTGGTTCCAGCGTGCGGACGTTGGTTTGCTCCATTAAGCCTTGCGGCTCATTACTGTTGTTGGTTCCAGCGTGCGGATGCTGGTTTACTCCATTAAGCCTCGTGGCTCATTAGTACTGTTGGTTCCAGCGTGCGGACACTGATTTACTCCATTAAACCTTGTGGCTCATTCCTACTGTTGGTTCCAGTGTGCGGACACTGGTTTACTCCATTAAGCCTTGTGGCTCATTACTACTGTTGGTTCCAGCGTGCAGACACTGGTTTGCTCCATTTAGCATTGTGGCTCCTTACTACTGTTGGTTCCAGTGTGCGGACGCTGGTTTTATTCATTAAGCCTTGTGGCTCGTTACTGCTGTTGGTTCCAGCGCGGACGCTGGTTTACTCCATTAAGCCTAGTGGCTTACTACTGCTGTCGGTTCCAGCGTGCTGACGCTGGTTTACTCCATTTAGCCTTGCGGCTCATTATGGTTGTTGGTCCCAGCGCTCTGGCGCTGGTTTACTCCATTAAGCCTTGCGGCTCACATTACTGTCAGTTGGTTCCAGCGTGTGGATGCTGGGTTACTCCCTGACTGCAGTCAGGTACTTGGAGGTTCCGAGTTGCTGTCCAGTCCTAACAGCAGTTAGTCCTGTAGTTTTCTGGCATGAGACTTCTGCTTGAGTGAGACCGCTTGACCAAGTCGTTATTATATCCATCCTGCTGTCATTGTCATCTGACAGTCATTTGGTCTCAGTAGTGTCTCCTCTCTTGGGCTGCTCTGCCCGGTATTGGTAAGGCCGGTAGAACCTATTCACATTGCCATCCTTATGTTGCCTTACCTGGTATTGGCAGGGCCGGTAGAGCCTACTTTGTGTGTTCCCTCAGGCTGCCTTGCCCGGTATTGGTAAGGCCGGTAGAACCGGTACGTTTCCATCTTATGGTTGCCTTACCCGGTATTGGCAAGGCCGGTAGAGCCTGCTACTGCTATTTTGTCTGAGTCGCCTGGGTTGCCTCGCCCGGTATTATTGGCAAGGCCGGTAGAACCTACATCTATGGTCATTTGCTTCTATGTATTGTTTGTATGTGTATGATAACCCTATGGGATTGCCTTAACTTTTCAATAAAGTTATGTTTTTACCTAAACCTTATGTCTGAGAGTCTTAACAAACCGTGACAGTACGAAAGGGTCATGACCTCAGACACTAAGAGTGACGGTAATACACAGAATATCCATTGGAGGATGGATATGCATGAGCAATATTTGGATCAATTGGCGGTTGCAATCCAAACTATTCTTGAACGCAAGGTACTTGCTGACAAGTCTGGTTCTAGCCCGATGGTCTCGCTAAGTCAGACACCGGAGAATGATACTGGGCCCTCAGGGGCCGCAGTCAAAGGGTTAACGGCTTCTGCACTCTTGCCACTAAGGTATGACGGTGACCCTCATCTTTGCAGAGGGTTCATCAATCAACTTGAAATATTTATGGATTTGACGGCACATGCATTTCCTAATGACTACAGTAAGGTTGGGTTCATGATATCCCTGCTGACTGGTAGAGCATTGGCTTGGGCTAACCCACTGTGGGAAAATGCTAAACCTTGCACTAAGAGTTCCTGTGAATTTGTGCAATCCTTTCAGAGAGTATTTGAGCCTCCTGGTAGAACCACCTCTGCTGCTAAACGTCTTATGGAGATACAACAGGGGAGGCGCACGGTGGGAGATTATGCCATTGAATTCTGCACCTTGGCAGCAGAGGTAGGGTGGAATAATGAGGCTCTGTTGGCAGCCTTTCCCCAAGGCTTGAGTGACCAAATTAAAGACAAGATTGCAGCAAAAGACTTGCCTACTGACCTAGATGATTAAATTGAATATGTTATTCTAATTGACTCCAGAATACGTGAGAGATTAACCGCCAGGGATCGTAGAATACGATCAAAAATTAATGGGTCTAGTAGCATATTTTGCCCACCCACCCCTCCCTTGGCATCTAAACATAGTGAACCAGTACAGGAACCAGGTGAACCTATGCAAGTAGGTTTCACTAGGCTAACCAAGGAGGAAAGACTGTATCGCAGGAAACAAGGGTTGTGTTTGTACTGCGGTAAAAATGGGCACCTGTTAAGATCTTGTCCGGTACGTCTGGGAAACAAACACACCTAGGGTACCTTGGGGGACAGGCCCTAGGTGGTGTCCAATCGTCCCCAGTGATTGGCCACTTAAACCTACCATACAGGTGGTACTATCGTGGGCACAATGCTCAGTGGAGGTTTTGGCCCTGGTTGATGCTGGTGCAGCTGGGTATTTTATGGATAATACCTTTGCTGAATTGCATGGGGTACCACGCATTGAAAGAGAAACCCCTTTTGCTATTAAAGCAATTGATGGCAGACCCCTGGAACCCGCTCAAGTTACTTTTGAAATTATGCCATTATCCATGACTATTGGGGCTCTCCATACAGAGGAGCAGCAGTTTCAACTAATTAACTCCCATCACCATGCCGTGATATTGGGTTTTCCTTGGTTACAGTTGCATAATCCACAATTTGATTGGCAAAAATGCGAGATCTCTGCTTGGTCTCGTTCTATATGGATAAGTGCGTCACCCATCCAGTTAAGGTCTTGTGCACCTCCCCTTCACTACCTGACGTATACCAGCAGTTTAGCGATGTTTTCAGTAAGGGAGAGGCTGGCGCCTTACCTCAGCACAGACCATATGATTGTCTCATCGAGTTAATTCCTGGAGCGATGCCAACTAGGGGACGCACATACCCATTGTCTTGTGAGGAGAACCAAGCTATGGAAGAATACATTTCTGATGCCCTTAATAGAGGGATCATAAGGAAATCTACCTCTCCGGCTAGGGCCGGGTTCTCTTTTGTTAAAAAGAAAAATGGCGAACTGCGACCATGCATCGACTACCGTGGGTTAAATAAGCTGATGGCAAAGAATGCTTACCTGATACCACTCATCACTGAGCTTTTTGACAGACTCAAGGGTTCCTCGATTTTCACCAAACTGGACCTACGGGCAGCATACAATTTGATACGTATCAGAGCCGGTGATGAGTGGAAAACTGCCTTTAACACGAGATCCGGGCATTATGAATATCTAGTCATGCCATTTTGTCTGTGTAATGCTCCCGCAGTATTTCAAGAACTGATCAATGACATTCTTAGAGATATGTTACAGTCATGTGTCATAGTCTACCTTGACGATATACTTATCCACTCCAAAGACTTGTCACAACACATCAAGGATGCGTCTGAAGTATTGCTGCGATTACGTAAAAATACATTATTCTGTAAAGTGGAGAAATGTGAGTTCCACAAAACCAGTGTACCGTTTCTGGGGTTTATAATTGGCAAAGACGGTATTGCCATGGACAAGGAAAAGTTGACAGCAGTCTTACAGTGGCCTAAGCCTAAGAGTCTGAAAGCTATCCAGCGATTTCTGGGTTTCGCCAATTATTATAAGAAATTTATTAAGAACTTCTCTTCCATTGTTAAACCCCTGTCGGACCTCACGCATAAAGGCGCTAATCCATCTCTCTGGCCAGCAGCGGCGCAGGAGGCCTTTGAAAAACTGAAAGTAGCTTTTGCTAATGCTCCTGTGTTATCCCACCCCAATCCATTACTCCCGTTCCCCTTAGAGGTTGACGCCTCAGATATTGGGGTTGGGGCAGAACTTTCTCAACGGCAAGTCAAAGGTGGAACACTCAGACCCTGTGGGTTCTTTTCTAAAAAGCTGACCAGAGCCCAAAGCCATTATGAGATTGGTGACAGAGAATTACTGGCCATTATCCTCGCTCTCAAGGAATGGCGTCACTTACTTGAAGGCACAAAAAATCCCGTTTTAATTCTGTCTGATCATAAAAATCTGACTTATCTCTCTGAGGCCAAGAGATTGTCCTCTCACCAGGCCAGATGGGCATTATTCCTGTCCCGATTCAATTTCATTGTATTATATGTGCCGGGATCGAAGAATGTTAGGGCTGATGCTCTGTCAAGACAATTTGAGGCTGAAATTGACAGAGAAGAAGCACCAGCACCTATCATCCAACCTGATCGAATACTGGCCACCATACGTACTAGTATCACTTCACCACTAGGGGAAGAAATCTTGGCCTCCCAGGCCTCCGCTCCCCATGAAACCCCAGTGGGCAAATGTTTTGTCGCTGAACCATTCCGTACTCGATTACTTGAAACTTACCATTCCTCTAAGGCTGCGGGACATATTGGTAGAGACCAATTGTTATGGTCCCTCTCTCAGTTATTCTGGCGCTGGTTTACTCCATTAAGCCTCGCGGCTCACATTACTGTCAGTTGGTCCCAGCATGCGGATGCTGGGTTAATCCCTGACTGCAGTCAGGTACTTGGAGGTTCCGAGTTGCTGTCCAGTCCTAACAGCAGTTAGTCCTGTAGTTTTCTGGCATGAGACTTCTGCTTGAGTGAGACCGCTTGACCAAGTCGCTATTATATCCATCCTACTGTCATTGTCATCTGACAGTCATTTGGTCTCAGTAGTGTCTCCTCTCTTGGGCTGCTCTGCCCGGTATTGGTAAGGCCGGTAGAACCTATTCACGTTGCCATCCTTAGGTTGCCTTACCCGGTATTGGCAGGGCCGGTAAAGCCTACTCCTTGTTTTCCCTCAGGCTGCCTTGCCCGGTATTGGTAAGGCCGGTAGAACTGGTACGTTTCCATCTTACAGTTGCCTTACCTGGTATTGGCAAGGCCGGTAGAGCCTGCTACTGCTATTTCGTCTGAGTCGCCTGGGTTGCCTTGCCCGGTATTATTGGCAAGGCCGGTAGAACCTACATCTATGGTCATTTGCTTCTATGTATTGTTTGTATGTGTATGAGAACCCTATGGGATTGCCTTAACTTTTCAATAAAGTTATGTTTTTATCTAAACCTTATGTCTGAGAGTCTTAACAAATGTGACACCGTTGTTCTGATTGTGGCCCCAGTGATTGATGCAATATGACAGGCGATGTCTTAATTTTTTTTTAAGCATTCAATTCCAATAGTGATTACCAACCATGTGAATACTGCTGGACATACATTATTATTATTTATAAGTGGTGATTGATCAGATTAATGTTCGCTTCTGCTATCAATCTGTGTCTTAGTTGGTATTCACATGATGGGTTCATAATAGGGGTATATTTCATATTTTCATTGATCAAATTGATGTTTGATGTCCTACACTGAGAATACAGGAGGGTTTCTCCTTTGTTACGTTTGTTAATAATGCATTATTAGTTTTGACATCGTTTAGCTATACAATGAATGCGGACACCAGAGATGATGCAGCTACTCTGTGTGGTACAGAGTTTCTTTGTTAACAAATGTTGCAGGGAGATTGTTTCCTTTTGACTCTTTGACCGCCGGGGAATACGTGGCGCATGACTTGTTGCGGTGCTACGGAACCTTTTGGCGCTCGGGGAGTTACATTTTTCTTTTCTCCCTCACAGCGCACTCTCTTGTGAAGCCGCATTACTAGTTAAGTGAGATTTCACTCGTACATTTACTTTTATAATAGAATGGACTATTGAGATATTCTGTGTATATTGAACACAGAACGTTACAGTTGTATACACTGATATATTTTTTTCTCATAGAGATTGCATCGGTGGGTGGATTTCTAGTCTTATACATGTAATTTAGTATAAGTTTTTTAAATCTTGATGTATTTTTATAATCAATGAATTCAAGTTTAATAGTTGTTTACCAATTCTCTGACCTTTGTCCTTGAATCAGAGTTATTTCCATGGATACTGAAAAATTGCCTGTCTCTGCATTTTTTGATTTATTTAATTTTTGTGCACAATCTGTTTTTCTTTTTACGAAAAAATTATTTGGTGTTTTTCAAATTTTGGAATATTGATACTGACATGATTTTCTAATTTTATGTTTGATTTTGACCTCTGACGTCATTAAGACGCCATATTGGGGGTATTTAAGGACACTTTTCACATCACTCTGTAAGCTATCTTGACAAAGGCCCAAAGTGGGGCCGAAATGTTGATAATGTATATTGCATCATTGTTTCATCAAATTGGAAGTTCTGTTAGTGCGGTTCATGAACTACAAAAACTATATATATCTATATATATTTATATATATATATATATATATATATATATATATATATATATATTTCCCAGGTGCACAATCCTCAAAATGAAAACATGTAACAAAAATAATGGGAGGCAGCACCAGTGGGACTTTTGAGCAAAACTTTAATAGAGCAAATAGGGCACAGTAACTGGTCAATGTTTTGGTCCTACATCAGGACCTTTATCAAGACAATGACTCAAAGATGGAGGGTGTGTTAAATAGACGATGATGTCATTCTCTGCAGTCAATACATCGGCAGCAGACTAGTGATGTCATCACTCACCCCTGGGCTACATGTTGAGGCCTTTACAGTCTATTTAACAAACCCTCCATCTTTGAGTCATTGTCTTGAAAAAGGTTCTGATGTAGGACCATATATATGTACAGGGGCACGGGTTGCCCGTGGTGATTAAGTCCTTTGAGTGTTTGAGAGGCAAATAGGTATCCATGCAGTGGAATATGTTACTTACCTGTTTGCCTGTTCCCACCAAATGGGTTTACTCCCCTACTAAAAATGATTCGGTAGCTGAAAGATAATCATTCTGATACCTTGGGGACATGCTAACCCTCATAGGTACTAACGCATACGCAAAGAAGACCATCCCAAGGCACCAGAAACAAGCAAGTGCAATGGCACCTAGTAGCAGAACAGCAATCATATAACAAATAGTACAGGTAAAGCAAACATATACCCTGGATAAACAGACTTAGCGATACATTTCTCACTGTGCCCCAAAACATAGAAAATAATAGAATTAATAATAGAATCCAGAACAATCCCCCTCAAAACAAGCCGACCACCCAGTCCCTTATAGCTGCCACCACCAGGCAGAGGATAATAGCTGAACAGGGATGAGCCCCCTGGGCCCTAGGGAGATCAGCCCTGTGATTCTTAAAGAGGCAGTCTGTCCAGAATGACTTTCATCACAAACAGGGTGATGCAAGGGGCACAATCCTGAATATAGGAACAGTCACACCATATGATTGGGACACTTAGAATATCCATGGGGAGTAACAGAACTTCCATAACGAAATCACAAGGACTTGCAACTAAGCCAAGGGTTAGAGCGCAGTACCCAACATTCAATCCAGAACATGATCATCAGAAAGTAGAATCCCACAGAGGGCACTGCCAGAGGTGGGTCCATGATTCCTGGGTCCCAAGGTGAGGCATCCCAATCATATCTTAAGCCCTGCAAGAGGAAGTAGAGAGTGACTCGAACTGGCACAGCAACCTTATAAAACAACAGCCTTGGATCAGGCATCAACACTAGTGTTGAGCGAGCATGCTCGGCCGATGCTCGGATCGGCTCGAGCATCGCTCTGCTCGGCACATGGCGGTACTCGTACGAGTACCGCATGTGCTCGCCCGCCATGTTCGGGTCTCCTCCCCGCACGTTTTGCGGCTGCTGCGCAGCCAATAAACGTGCAGGGAGGCTCTGACATCGGTGTAATGCCAGCAGCCATGTTGGCTGCTGGCATTACACTGATTGGCTGGCCAGAACCCGTGGTCGGGTGCTGTATAGCACCTGACCATCGAGTTCGGCTCAGTCTGAGCCAGGGAGAGCTGAGGATAGGAAGGGAAAGGCAGTGTAGGGAGGAAAAAAAAAAATTGTGAAAAAAAAGAACCAAAAGTCCTTTTTAGGACTACTGTGTGTGGGGGCAGCAGGTTATTTTGTGTGGGGGGAAAAAAACAAAAAAAAAAAAAATATTCTGTTTAGTGTGAAAAGTTGCAGATTAGAGCACATTCTGTTTAGTGTGCACAGTTGCAGATTAGAGCACATTCTGTTTAGTGTGCAAAGTTGCAGATTAGAGCACATTCTGTTTAGTGTGCAAAGTTGCAGATTAGAGCACATTCTGTTTAGTGTGCAAAGTTGCAGATTAGAGCACATTCTGTTAAGTCTTCAAACTAAAATATCAAAGTCACATATTCCATTCAGTGTGCGTCGCCGCAGTTTAGCAGCACATTCTGTGTACTGTGCAGAGTTGCAGAATAGGAAGAAATACTGTTAAGTCTTCAAACTAAAATATCAAAGTCACATATTCCATTCAGTGTGCTTCGCCGCAGTTTAGCAGCCTATTCTGTGTACTGTGCAGAGTTGCAGAATAGGAAGAAATACTGTTAAGTTTTCAAACTAAAATATCAAAGTCACATATTCCATTCAGTGTGTTTCACCGCCGTTTAGCAGCCTATTCTGTGTACTGTGCAGAGTTGCAGAATAATAAGAAATACTGTTAAGTTTTCAAACTCAAATATTAAAGTCACATATTCCATTCAGTGTGTTTCACCGCCGTTTAGCAGCCTATTCTGTGTACTGTGCAGAGTTGCAGAATAATAAGAAATACTGTTAAGTTTTCAAACTCAAATATTAAAGTCACATATTCCATTCAGTGTGTTTCACCGCCGTTTAGCAGCCTATTCTGTGTACTGTGCAGAGTTGCAGAATAATAAGAAATACTGTTAAGTTTTCAAACTCAAATATTAAAGTCACATATTCCATTCAGTGTGTTTCACCGCCGTTTAGCAGCCTATTCTGTGTACTGTGCAGAGTTGCAGAATAATAAGAAATACTGTTAAGTTTTCAAACTCAAATATTAAAGTCACATATTCCATTCAGTGTGTTTCACCGCCGTTTAGCAGCCTATTCTGTGTACTCTGCAGAGTTGCAGAATAGGAAGAAATACTGTTAAGTTTTCAAACTCAAATATTAAAGTCACATATTCCATTCAGTGTGTATCACCGCCGTTTAGCAGCCTATTCTGTGTACTCTGTACAGTTGCAGAATAATAAGAAATACTGTTAAGTTTTCAAACTCAAATATTAAAGTCACATATTCCATTCAGTGTGTTTCACCGCCGTTTAGCAGCCTATTCTGTGTACTCTGTACAGTTGCAGAATAATAAGAAATACTGTTAAGTTTTCAAACTCAAATATTAAAGTCACATATTCCATTCAGTGTGTTTCACCGCCGTTTAGCAGCCTATTCTGTGTACTCTGTACAGTTGCAGAATAATAAGAAATACTGTTAAGTTTTCAAACTCAAATATTAAAGTCACATATTCCATTCAGTGTGTTTCACCGCCGTTTAGCAGCCTATTCTGTGTACTCTGTACAGTTGCAGAATAATAAGAAATACTGTTAAGTTTTCAAACTCAAATATTAAAGTCACATATTCCATTCAGTGTGTTTCACCGCCGTTTAGCAGCCTATTCTGTGTACTCTGTACAGTTGCAGAATAATAAGAAATACTGTTAAGTTTTCAAACTCAAATATTAAAGTCACATATTCCATTCAGTGTGTATCACCGCCGTTTAGCAGCCTATTCTGTGTACTCTGTACAGTTGCAGAATAATAAGAAATACTGTTAAGTTTTCAAACTCAAATATTAAAGTCACATATTCCATTCAGTGTGTTTCACCGCCGTTTAGCAGCCTATTCTGTGTACTGTGCAGAGTTGCAGAATAATAAGAAATACTGTTAAGTTTTCAAACTCAAATATTAAAGTCACATATTCCATTCAGTGTGTTTCACCGCCGTTTAGCAGCCTATTCTGTGTACTGTGCAGAGTTGCAGAATAATAAGAAATACTGTTAAGTTTTCAAACTCAAATATTAAAGTCACATATTCCATTCAGTGTGTTTCACCGCCGTTTAGCAGCCTATTCTGTGTACTGTGCAGAGTTGCAGAATAATAAGAAATACTGTTAAGTTTTCAAACTCAAATATTAAAGTCACATATTCCATTCAGTGTGTTTCACCGCCGTTTAGCAGCCTATTCTGTGTACTCTGCAGAGTTGCAGAATAGGAAGAAATACTGTTAAGTTTTCAAACTCAAATATTAAAGTCACATATTCCATTCAGTGTGTATCACCGCCGTTTAGCAGCCTATTCTGTGTACTCTGTACAGTTGCAGAATAATAAGAAATACTGTTAAGTTTTCAAACTCAAATATTAAAGTCACATATTCCATTCAGTGTGTTTCACCGCCGTTTAGCAGCCTATTCTGTGTACTCTGTACAGTTGCAGAATAATAAGAAATACTGTTAAGTTTTCAAACTCAAATATTAAAGTCACATATTCCATTCAGTGTGTTTCACCGCCGTTTAGCAGCCTATTCTGTGTACTCTGCAGAGTTGCAGAATAGGAAGAAATACTGTTAAGTTTTCAAACTCAAATATTAAAGTCACATATTCCATTCAGTGTGTATCACCGCCGTTTAGCAGCCTATTCTGTGTACTCTGTACAGTTGCAGAATAATAAGAAATACTGTTAAGTTTTCAAACTCAAATATTAAAGTCACATATTCCATTCAGTGTGTTTCACCGCCGTTTAGCAGCCTATTCTGTGTACTCTGTACAGTTGCAGAATAATAAGAAATACTGTTAAGTTTTCAAACTCAAATATTAAAGTCACATATTCCATTCAGTGTGTTTCACCGCCGTTTAGCAGCCTATTCTGTGTACTCTGTACAGTTGCAGAATAATAAGAAATACTGTTAAGTTTTCAAACTCAAATATTAAAGTCACATATTCCATTCAGTGTGTTTCACCGCCGTTTAGCAGCCTATTCTGTGTACTCTGTACAGTTGCAGAATAATAAGAAATACTGTTAAGTTTTCAAACTCAAATATTAAAGTCACATATTCCATTCAGTGTGTATCACCGCCGTTTAGCAGCCTATTCTGTGTACTCTGTACAGTTGCAGAATAATAAGAAATACTGTTAAGTTTTCAAACTCAAATATTAAAGTCACATATTCCATTCAGTGTGTATCACCGCCGTTTAGCAGCCTATTCTGTGTACTCTGTACAGTTGCAGAATAATAAGAAATACTGTTAAGTTTTCAAACTCAAATATTAAAGTCACATATTCCATTCAGTGTGTTTCACCGCCGTTTAGCAGCCTATTCTGTGTACTCTGTACAGTTGCAGAATAATAAGAAATACTGTTAAGTTTTCAAACTCAAATATTAAAGTCACATATTCCATTCAGTGTGTTTCACCGCCGTTTAGCAGCCTATTCTGTGTACTCTGCACAGTTGCAGAATAATAAGAAATACTGTTAAGTTTTCAAACTCAAATATTAAAGTCACATATTCCATTCAGTGTATTTCACCGCCGTTTAGCAGCCTATTCTGTGTACTCTGCAGAGTTGCAGAATAGGAAGAAATACTGTTAAGTTTTCAAACTCAAATATTAAAGTCACATATTCCATTCAGTGTGTATCACCGCCGTTTAGCAGCCTATTCTGTGTACTCTGCAGAGTTGCAGAATAGGAAGAAATACTGTTAAGTTTTCAAACTCAAATATTAAAGTCACATATTCCATTCAGTGTGTATCACCGCCGTTTAGCAGCCTATTCTGTGTACTCTGTACAGTTGCAGAATAATAAGAAATACTGTTAAGTTTTCAAACTCAAATATTAAAGTCACATATTCCATTCAGTGTGTATCACCGCCGTTTAGCAGCCTATTCTGTGTACTCTGCAGAGTTGCAGAATAATAAGAAATACTGTTAAGTTTTCAAACTCAAATATTAAAGTCACATATTCTGTGTAAGATGAAGAAGGCGGGTAAAAAGGGACGGGGAAGTGGACGTGATCCTGAAAGTTCAGGGCGCGGGTCAGGATGCGGAGAAACTGTGCCTGGTGCCAGAGCACAAGAAAGAAAGACATCCACCATACCTAGCTTCATGTGTAATTTTACAGGGCGTCGCAGGACATCACTCTCGAGGTCCGACCACTGCGAACAGGTGGTCGGTTGGATGACAGCTGATACTGCTTCCAGTCGGTTAAGCACCACCCTGTCTTCCACCAAGTCCACTCTCAGTAGCCAAGAGTCTGGTCAACATAATCCTCACTCTGATCATCCTTCCTCCCACCATACACGGTCTGGTCAAAGAAGTGATCCCACACTGGGATATAGTGAGGAGCTCGTCTCATCACCAATCCTTCATTTGACCCTCTCTCCAAGCACGCTTGCAGAGGAACATGACATCTTGTGCCCTGATTCACAACCTCTAGAGGCTACCCAATCACAAGAAGATGACAGATGTGAACGGCATTTAAGGTCAAAGGAAGTAGTGGATGATGATGATGATGATGAGACACAGTTGCCATTAAATCAACCACTATTTCCGTCTTAAGACCTTGTTGAGGAGAATGTTATACAGTTGTCAATGACTGAGTATGTGGTGGGATCAAGACTTGAGGAGGATGATCAGAGTGAGGAAGTGGAGGAGGACTTGGTGGACGATGAGGTGACTGACCCCACCTGGGAAGGTGTAGAGCCGAGCGATGACAGCAGTCCTGAGGGTGAGCCATCTGCAGCACCGCAACAGGCTGGAAGAGGCAGTGGTGTGGCTACAGAAAGAAGGCGGACCGCACCAAACCGGCCCGCAAATGTTCCACGGAGCACCCCCTTGCGTAAATCTACCTTGCCAAGGGGTAGGTGTTCCGCGGTATGGCGTTTTTTTAAGGAAAGTGCGGACGACAAAAGAATTGTAGTTTGCAACCTGTGCCACACCAGAATGAGCCGAGGCATGAACACTAGAAACCTCACCACCACCAGCATGATCCGACACATGGCATCCAAGCACCGTAGTAAGTGGGAGGAACGCCTGGATCGCCCATCTGTGTCTGCAGGCCACACCACTGCCTCCTCTTCCCCTGTTTTCGGTGCCGGCCAATCGCCTGTCGAAGGCGCAGGCCCGCATACCTCCCGCCCTGCACCTGTAGCATCTGAAGCACCATCAGCGACCACATCCACTTCCCTGTCCCAGCACAGCGTCCAAATGTCGTTACCCCAGGCATTTGAGCGCAAGAGAAAGTACCCAGCCACCCACCCACAGGCCATAGCACTAACCTCACACCTTTCAAAATTACTGGCCATCGAAATGCTGCCATTTAGGCTTGTGGACACTGAGTCCTTCCGCAGCCTGATGGCAGCAGCTGTCCCTCGGTACGCGGTCCCCAGCCGCCACTACTTTTCCCGGTGTGCCATCCCCGCATTACACCACCATGTGTCCCGTAACATCACCCGTGCCCTGACCAACGCAGTTACTGGGAAGGTCCACTTAACGACTGACACATGGACAAGTGCTTGTGGCCAGGGACGCTACATTTCCCTGACGGCACACTGGGTGAATGTCGTGGAGGCTGGGAGCGACTCGGACCCTGGGATGGCACGGGTGCTACCCACGCCGAGGATTGCGGGCCCTACCTCCATCAGGGTTTCCACCAGCACCTACGTTATTGGCTCCTCCTCCTCCGTTTCCACCTCCGAATTCTCTACACACAGCGCCACTCCCCCATCAGCCAGTAGCTGGAAGCAGTGTAGCACTGCAGTGGGGAAGCGTCAACAGGCCGTGCTGAAGCTGATCTGCCTTGGGGACAAACAGCACACGGCCTCAGAGCTGTTGCAGGGGATTAGTCACCAGACCGAGCAGTGGCTCTCGCCACTCAACCTGCAAGCAGGCATGGTTGTGTGTGATAATGGGCGTAACTTGGTGGCGGCTTTGGAGCTCGGCAAGCTCACACACGTACCATGCCTAGCGCATGTATTTAATTTAGTGGTGCAGCGATTTCTAAAAACCTACCCCAATGTGCATGATCTCTTGACCAAGGTGCGCCGCGTGTGTGCACATTTCCGTAAGTCATCAACAGCTTCAGCCGGCCTGTTGAAGCTGCAGCAGCGCTTACAATTGCCAGCTCACCGGCTGCTGTGTGACGTGAGCACGCGCTGGAACTCCACCTTCCACATGTTGGCCCGGCTTTGTGAGCAGCAGAGGGCAGTAGTGGAGTACCAGCTGTTACACGGTCGTCGCCTCTCCGTTCAACTTCCTGTAATCAGAAGTGAGGAGTGGGAATGGATGTCAGACCTCTGCGAGGTTTTACGCAATTTTGAGGAATCGACACAGATGGTGAGCGGCGATAACGCTATTATCAGTGTAACCATCCCACTTCTGTGTCTACTGAAACGCTCGCTGCTCACAATTAAAACCGACGCTTTGCATGTGGAAGAGGTGGAAATGGGGGAGGAAGAGCTTACACAAGGTGATAGCCAGAGCACCCTCACTTCGTCTTCTCAGCGACAATTGGAGGAGGCGGAGGAGGAGTAGGAGGAGGAAGACACGGTTGCCTCCGCTACAGAGGGTAGCCATGGAACTTTAGTTCCATCTCTTCAGCGTGGGTGGGCAGAAGAGGAGGAAGAGGATGAGGATATTGAGAGTCATCCTCCTGGTGAGGACAGCGAAATCTTGACTGTTGTTACTCTGGCACACATGGCTGACTTTATGTTAGGCTGCCTTTCCCGTGACCCACGCGTTGTACGCATTTTAGACAACACGGATTACTGGGTGTTCACCCTTCTGGACCCCCGCTACAAAGAGAATTTCTCATCTCTCATTCCTCCGGTGGAGAGGACAAGCAAAATGTTGCAATACCAGAAGGTTCTTGTCGAAAAATTGCTCCAAAATTTTCCATCTGACAACGCTGGCGGCAGAGTACGTGCTACCTTGGCCAATCGAGAAGGGGAGAAAAGGGGAGCACACAGCAGTTCCGACAAAGGCAGGGCAACACTCTCCAAGGCGTGGGACACCTTCATGACACCCCGCCAGCACCCTCACCCTGATGCGCAGCCTAGTGTCACAAGGAGGGAAAAGTTTTGGAAGATGGTGAAGGAGTACGTAGCAGACCGTGTCAGCGTCCTCAATGATCCCTCTGTGCCTTACAACTACTGGGTGTCCAAGCTGGACACGTGGTATGAACTGGCACTCTACGCCTTGGAGGTGCTGGCCTGCCCTGCCGCCAGCGTTCTGTGTGAGCGGGTATTTAGTGCTGCTGGTGGCATCATAACAGATAAGCGTATCCGCCTTTCCACCGACAATGCTGATAGGTTGACACTTATAAAAATGAACAAGGCCTGGATTTCCCCTGACTTCTCCACTCCACTGGAGGAAAGCCCCGGGGGAACATAAAGTCACTTTATATATGTTATTTACAATGATGGGAATACTCTGTATTCCCATTCACCCCTTCCACCCAAAAAACGGGTATATGGTTGACTCTTAATCTTCTCATCCTCCTCCTCCTCTTCCATATGCCCTGTGCTATAATTTTTATATAGGGCCAGCTCACCAGCGGGCCCTGTGATATAATTTTTATATAGGGTCAGCTCACCAGCGGGCCCTGTTTGCCAATTTTTATATAGGTCAGCTCACCAGCGGGCCTTCTCATATAATGTTTTATTGGGTCAGCTCTCTAGCGGGCCCTCTCATATAATGTTTTATAGCGTCAGCTCACTAGCGGGCCTTCGCATATAATGTTTAGGATGGTCAGCTCTGCAGCAGACCCTCACCCATAATGTTTTAGATGGTCAGCTCAGCGCACGTTTCCCTCTTAATCATGGCCTCAGTTCTTAAAATCAAGGAAATTTTTGGGAGAATTTGCCTCTGCGCACGTTTCCCTCTTAATCATGGCCTCAGTTCTGAAAATCAAGGAAATTTTTGGGAGAATTTGCCTCTGCGCACGTTTCCCTCTTAATCATGGCCTCACTTCCGAAAACCAAGGAAATTTTTGGGATAATTTGCAGATGATATACAAGTAAATATACAGCAAATATTGTTTGGTAACAATTTTTCGCCTAAAGTCGTTTTTATTTTCCTTTTTGTGTGTTTTATGGTCAGTCTGTAAAAATGGCGTACTACGGGCGAAAGATCGTTCCCAGCAGCGATGTTGGAGTCCAAGGTGCATCCAGACATCCTCCCTATGCTGTCCCTGAACCATTTCTGTGGTGTTTCCATCATTTTCTGCCCTTTTCCTATGGACCAGGCACCCTCCCCTCATCAGAGCAGGGGGTGCCTGGTGTAATGCTCGAGTCCTCCCATTGACTTCAATGGGGCTCGGGTGCTCGGCCGAGCACTCGAGCCTCAGGGGGTGCTCGGTCAGAGCACCCGAACACCCGAGCATTGGGGTGCTCGCTCATCACTAATCAACACCTTCTCAAGGAACAAGCTAGGTAGGTACCGGACATAGAAGGTATCTCTCAGATTTTTAACACTGTGTATGTCACAGCAAAACACCTGGTGGTTAACCGATTCAACTTGGCTGGATAAAAGCTCAGGCAGACATGCACTACGATCCATCATGTCTGCCACAGGTTGATCCTATAGCATTGTGCAGCGACTCAGTTGCCCAACATCCTTGCGCAAATTATCAAATTCCTCTCGCACAGCACTTCTAATTTCTTCCAAGAAGGCACTAAACTCCTCCTTTGTCGGTAGTTACAAAATGTCCACTTTAGTGAGATATAAAGGAGAGGGAATAGGAAGTGGTGATGGTAGAGGTAAAGCAGGAGTTATAGTATCGAAGTCACCAGCTAGAGTCAGCAAACATGTGTGAGCCGCTCCCTGCCTGAGAACCAGAGTTCCGTCCATCATGGCAATCAGCAATGTTCTCTGATCATAGAGGCGTGAAATGAAAAAGTTCAGCAATCTTGACTTCCACAGGTAGTTAGGTTCTCATCCACCTCAAAGCTATTGCAGCAGTATCAAAGCAATGCCCCAGTAAGCAGAAAAAACAGAATAAAAGAGAGGATGACAGCTATGGCAAAAATGCAATATCATGCACGCGGAGCTATGAGAAAAACATCCATCTTCTTAGGCAGCTCACCCCCCCCCATGATCTGTTTTTATGTAATTATATGACAAGTGGTGGAGTTGTAGAAAGCAGCTTAACCCTGTAAGTGGCAGAGAACTAAATGTATTTGGCAGCCCGTGGCACTGAAAAGGCTGGGGCACATAGGGCTGCCTCCAGAGAGAAACTGTAGGTGTTGCCTTAAGTGTTTGAGTGGCAGACGGGTATGCATCACATTGCACAGCAATGCTTTGCGTAGGTCTCTGGCACTCAATGGGTTATTGACATTGGACGATTTTCCTGTCAGTGACCCTGTGGGAGGTGTGCTTCCTGTTAGAAAAAGTGTCAAGCAATGCGGGAGAGGTGAGAGCAGCAGATGTGCAGCACTATTCCGGTATGTGCAACCTCTCAGACTGAGGGCCAGATTTAAAGGCAAGCAATAGTAAAATAAAACACTGTTGGGTGTTTTAACGTGCAGTAAGCCATTTAAAGGTCTGTCTTATGAACAGCTAACGGCAGTTCTCTAATCCTTACGGCCAATAATCTTATGTGCATTGAGAACTATGGAACAAGATTTTCCAAAGCCATTTAAAGGAGTGTGTTACTGCTAATGGCAGAAAAAATATACATTTAACAGACAAAAGTTAAAACACAGTTTTGTTAGCTGTGACACACTTAACAACAAAAAGAAAACACTGTAGCACAAAATAAAACAAACGGCATATAGCACAAGCATGCAAATGGAAAAAAATTAATCCGTACAATGCCAAAATAACACACAAACCAAGCCCATGCACCACAAATCACTGTCACACACACAACACAACAACCTAGCAACACCACAGGGACAAGGCCTTCAAAAAGCACACCAACACAACACATCACAACATAGCACGGAATAATGGGAGTTAACACACAACACGGTCTTAAAGGGACAGCCCACCATACTCACATGTGGCTTATTTTCCACTCAGAGAGAGAGACACACACAACGAGATAGACAGAGACAGAGCGCGATGGAGAGAGATAGAGAAAGAGAACAATAAGTAGGTTGTCATACCTGTTGAAGTGAAGACTGCAGAGAAAGAGTGCAAGGGCGAGGGCTAGGGAACAACAGCAACTCCTAGCACCCCTGATCAACAGCCTTCACCTGTTGCAAGTGAGGAGGCTTTGGCTGAAGAGCCACACAGGAGCCTATCCCCACCTGGAGAACAACACCTGCCTGCAGAACCACAGCTGCTGCAACAGGATGCTCCCCAGCTGCTCCAACAGGATGTTCCCCAGCTGCCACAGGGACCCTTGAAGCAGCGTAGGATGTACAGATGACCACCAAGGCCCAGAGTATACAGCCCAAGGGTCATGCTCCTGGGAATGACTGATGTGGAGGTGATAGACCGCTACAGGTTGACGCCGCACAGCGTCATTGCTCTATATGAGGTCATCAAGGATGAGGTCGAGGTTATATATTTTATGGCATGTGGAGCCTTTCAGTCAACAGAAGGCTACTCATCAGGCATGTCACAGGCCATATTTTCGAGGGCAATGGCTCAGGTGTTGCCAGCCCTCAAAATCAAGGCCAGCAGATACATTTACTTTTCCAGCACCAACATAGAATGGACACATGTAAAGCAGGATTGTAACGCAAGGGTGGCATGCCCAGGGTCATGGGTGCAGTAGATTGCACCCGTGTCCATATCAAAGCTCCTAGACTTGAGGGACATGTATTCATCAACAGGAAGAACTTCCACTCCATGAATGTGCACATGGTGTGTGACTCCAACATGAGGATCACCAATGTCTGTGCTAAATATCCCTGCAGCTGTCACAATTAATACATTCTCCAAAACTCATCCATACGCAGAGACTTCGAGAATGGAATGTATACAGGGGGATGGCTTCTGGGTGAGTTAACAATACTAAATCATACCACATCCACACATGTACATACAACACTACTCAGCATGCTCATGACTCACTGATAGTACACCCACCTCATACAACATCATCCACAGAACATGTGCTCCTTGTCTCACCATGTCACTCACTCTCCACAGGTGATTAAGGCCATGGCTGTAGATCTTGGCTCCTCACTCCAGTCTCAGACAGGCTGATCAGGGAACACTTCAGCTGTGAGTATAACATAGACATTCACACAATCCATGCATGTCAATGATCAGTCCTGTGAATTTGTGCAAATACACTAACCATACCACATATGTGTTGTGTTTCCCCCCACAGGATCAATGTCACAGCCCTGACACTTGCTGCAGTATGGATCACAAACATCTACCATTCCATGGACGTGTCATATAATGCAGCTGGGGATTCCAATACCATCTGTCATCCTGTCGTCCATGTTGACATTGATACCTCAAGTTTATCTTGCATACTCCCATGTTAACCAAGGTACAACACATTACCCATGTTCAGCATATTCTAAGGCTCAATAGACAGCAACTAAGGTGATTTGCCATGATCATAGCCATAGAAACCATGGTACCCCTGTAGCAAAAGAGCGTTATCCAATCCAATGCATCGGATGACACTCTGTCACATCAGGGGTTAAAGGGCCATTGGAGTGAACCTGGGACCTGTAGTTTTGTATAGCTGAAAAGAGCAAAAGAGGGATGCATCTACAGTGGTAATGTGTTAAACAGCATAGAGGTTATGAAATATGGAACAGATCCCAAGCGACACCATGCTGACCTGTGTGTGTGTGTGTGTGTGTGTGTGTGTGTGTTTGTAGCACTCTGACATTGGCAGACCAAATATATTTGTTTCATGGAGCTATTGGGACATACATGATGATGTGTGGATTTATGTCAGGGGCACATATCCCTAGGGCTGGTTGACATCCCCTTAGTTTTCAGAATAATGGGTTACAGACAAGTGGAAAATGCATTACAAAGCAATGGTTTGTGTCCTCCCCTGTAATGCCAAAGATGAATGGGATAATGATGTTGTAGCTGTTGAATGACAATCAGTTCAAAGGTGCTGTTCCAAATCCTGTAGTCTTGTCCACAGGCATCCATAGCATGATCCCTCCTGGAACAGAGGAGTTTCCCTGTGACTGGACTGAAGCATTGACAATAGCCCCATGAAGCTGACCCCTTGATGCTTTGAACTGCTTGTGGTGATGATGCAATGTTTAACCTGATGTTCACAGCAACCTCTACTGGAACATTCACATATCCTCAGAAGACACAAATGTATATGCTAATATCATGCTATACCCTAACATCCAGGTTTCAAACCTGAACAGTAAGAATGCTTCCAATACCTTCTGGACAACACATGAGCAGTTCATTAGTGTTTATACAGTATCCTTTGTTAAGTTTTATGTACTTTTTGGGTGTTCATACAAGTGTTCAATGCATATAGGCAATATACACAAAAAAACAAATGTATGTTTTAATGTAGTGTGAGACACATTAAAGGAGAACCATCACTATTCAATATGTGTCAGTTAAATTAAAGGTTGGATTAGACCCATCTCAATGTGGAACCATATTCATGGCTAGAGTATCCCTCATACATAGGAAGGCATGTCCTACATTACAGGAGTCCACTAGTTGTTTGACCATGTGTGGACTTTGGGATGTTTTCATGCTAGGAGATGATGTCAATGATATACTGAGGTGTGTTGCGAATGATAAGGAGGTGATACAGGGGACATTACTTCCCCAGTGATCTCATGTCCACAGTTCCCATATTGCTCAATGTAACCAATGTTCTGTGATTGCTCTGGTTTGACATATCTCAGTACATAGGCTACATTAACAAACTGACTAACTGGAAAAGTGATATCACTGGAGAGGTCTGTTTCAGCCTTGGATAAACATTAACACAACGTACTGGATAACCCAATGATCAACCTAAGATGTAGCACCCACACTGAAATCTTATGGTGATCATTGGGTTCTCCAGTAAGTTAGTTTCACAATCAGAGTGGGAATCACAGCCTATTTGGCAACATGTTCTATATATCCTGCCTGTCACTTCTTAGCTAAGTCAAAAAGCTGTTTTGTTAACCCCTATAAACCAAAACAATTGATGCAACTGAATGTGTTGCATCAGTTGTTATGCTAAAGGGTAAGTATATATTGGTCAAATCCAACCCACATCATGGCCATACAACACTGTCATGCTGTTTGGCTCCAGTGGTGGATTGCAAGTTGGATTTGGACAAATGTGTGTGTGGTGTGTGTGCTAACCCATGTTCAATCATTCTACAACCATTTAACCAGGGCAGAGGTTGCCTTCACTGCATTGCTTTGCAATGCATTGGAGACATCCTTGCCACTTAATGTAGCAAAAGTAACCACAAACCTTCTCAGACAGGATTGAAAAACAATTTTTTTTTTATTTGGAGGAAAAATCACATTTTGGGCTCTTTATTTATTTTTTTTTTGGGGGGGGGGCTTTGCACTTGCTTGCTGAAGTGGATGGCCTGATTGACTGTCTGGTCACCCTTTGAGTTAGTGCAGGGGTCACACTGGAGGGAAAGGTTGGTGCAGTGGATCCCTCCTTTGACTGCTGCTCCCTCTCCATATGCAGGTTCTCCCTGCGGTTGTGGTCTCTGACTTCCATCAGCAGCTGCCCCATCATGTCCATCACAGCTCAGTGGTCAGGACAGTGTGATGGACCTCCAGGGCATGGAGGGTGGCTGCGTTCCTCAGGGAATTCCTTTGGAGACTTTGAGGTACCTGTTGGTCTTCTAGGATTCCCTGAGTTGCCTCCTCCATAGCACCAGTCACTCTGCCTCCATCCCCCTGCTGCATGCAGTGCTGGAGGAGGATGTGCCTGGTGATGCTGCTTCACGTATGTCCTCCTGTTCTGGCAGAGAGGCTGCTGCTGCTGGTGTGACTGGTGCTAGTGGAGAGGCTACTGCTGGTGAGGTAGATGCTGTTGGGGGAGAGGCTGCTGGTGAGGACAGCTGTGTCCCCACCACATCCAGGGACTCTGAGCAGCCCATTGATCTCTCTGGTGGTGGTGGTGGGGTGAAGTCATTCCTTGGTTGAGGGCTCTGGGGCTCCCCAATCAGGCCCAGGTGTTTGTAATCCAGTGGCCAGGACTCATACCTTGGCTACTATTAGCTGCTTGGCCCCCACCTAGGATCGTACCTGGGCCCATGCTGATGAGCCATCCAGGAGGGTAAGTACATCCGTTGACCATATTCCCCATACAGATGGGTGGACACTGTACCAGGCATCCAGTGCCTTCCTGGTGTGGTGGAGGTGCAGAGAAATACTGTCCCTAGGTGGACTGCTGCATCCACCTCAAATTTTGCATCAGTTGTCTGTAGCGGGGTGCAGCAGGTGGTACAGCAGGTGGTGCAGAAGATACTGCAGCAGGTGGTGCAGAAGGTGGTGCAGCAGGTGATGTAGAAGGTGGTGATGGTGGTTACGGTGAGAACTCCTCACTGGTGGATGAGTCTTCCTCCTCCATGGGCTCCTGCTGTGCTGGAGTCCTGTATGTTGTGTGGATAAATGCGATGGTGTGATTAGTAAAGTAAGCAATGACAGAATAAATGCAAGATGGTGTAACTGACATATGAATCTCTGAGTGTCATTATGGTATCCTATGCATTGCGTTGTGATGCATGGGATACCACCCTGGCAATCACAGATTGATGAACTTGACTGGATCCTGTACATGAGATCTTTCCAGGTTCATTCCTCAATGCCACCAATCAGGTCAGTAGTGAAGTATTTCTCTGATTAAGGCCTGTTGTTGTTTGGATCAGTCGCTACATATTTCAGGGTGACCCAGCCATCTGCAGGGGTTGATATTTGGTTCTCATGTGTACACCGCAAATAGTGGATGTTCTAACATCCATCCATGGCATCACCATTCCTAAGGATCCATGTGATAACTAAATGTATGATCTGACAGTTCAAGTGAGAGAAAATGATTGCATGCACAACACGAAGGACTACTTGTTTCTCCTTTAATTCAAGAGTGTTGTTTATTTTGAGGCCTGTGTGTTGCACATACACCCAGTTAGTCTCAGTGGCACTGTGATGTGTGACCTGATCGATCTTTTTTGTGATTCAGTGAGCGGTGATGAAGACCTGATGAAGTGGAGGTGAGGTGGAAGTGATGATGACTTCTCAAGTGATATAATTTCTCCATTTCCAATGTTTTTCTATGGCATCTATACAATGCGACTTCAAGAACTTGAATCATGTTATTTAATTGTCTCCATAGACTAACATGGGAATTGGTGAAGTGATGATATGGAAGTGTTAACTTCACTCCATCATCTCTTTTTCACTGCTTAGTGAATGTCCCCTGTGTAGAATGTAATCCTAACCCTGTCAACTTGTGTTTGTTGTTGGTTAACCCTTTGAGTACCGGAGGGGTTGCCAAATCATTGTGGAGCAATGCGTTGATGATCCCTCTAGAACTCAAGAGGTCATGTGCTGACTTCCCTGTGAGAACATGGGTGACATTGTGGTGGGACAGTGATGATCTTCAACAGACAACATTTTGTGAAACATGGTCTGTGTGAAATGTGTGTGATCAGCACAGCAACAAGGGGATTGAACTGGGACTTGGACAGGCTTGGGCCTGTTCAAACCTTGCCATTTGTGCATGTATTGAGTCCTGTCTTTAACCCTCAGGGTGCTGTGTTGGTGCAATTGAGTGGATCAATGATGGGCATGTCTTGGGGTATGTCTGTGTTTGTGTGTGAAGGTTGTGTCAGTTGATGTGGTGTGCGGTTATGTGACGATGCACTTACCTGTTGTGTGGAGGCTCCTTTCTTCCCCAGTGTCCGATCCTCCAGGGACCCCCTCAACAGCTGTGGCTGACATGTTTGGTTGCAGCGTCTCCTCCCAGCTGCTGAATGTGATGTGGGCAGGGGGACCATCTCTGGTGCCTCAGACGTACAGGGCAATCTCCCCCATCCTCTTCTTCACCAACCTCTTGCATTCGTCCCATCTCTTATTGAAGGACCCCAAGGTCTGTCTGCAGGTGGCCACCACATTCACCCTGCTGCACACTTGGTTCCAGGCCGCCTTCCTCCTAGCAGCCAGGCCATGGACCTTCTCCCTCCGAAAGAGGACGCCCTCCCTCTCCAATTTAGCCTCCACGAGGGCCATGTTCTCCTCGTCCATGTAGCGAGGATCCCTGAGCCTCTCCTCCTCAGCCTATGAGGTGTTAGAGCTAGGGCCGGAATGTCCTGCCTGTGCTGCCCCTGCCTGGGCATGGTGCTCTCCAACAGGTACCCCTCGTACCACTGACGGTTCTGTCCCCGCCCTTCGAGTTCGTATTCTAGGCCGGGTCCCTCTCCGCCCAGTGGATTTCCCTCTCCCACTTCTGCTCTGCCCAGGGATGCCCTCCTGACCTTCCTCCACTACTCTCCCCATCCTGCTCTTCTGTACTCCTCTCTTCGTCATCACTCACCCACTTACACCCAGGCATTCACACAGGCCCTCACAGATACACTCAATCCCACCCACTCTCTGTCACACTCTGTCACTCACTGATTCACAATGAAAAATAATGTATAAAATATGTGTTATAAAAAAAGACTACTTGTGTGTTTGTGTTTGTATGGGTGTATGTAATATGTGCAAAAGTGTGCTATGTGTATATTTATGTGCAACTCTGTCCAAATCTCTTCACTCCAAAAACGCCTTCTATCTTCAATGTCAGTTCCTGTCTCTCTCGCTCTAAATGCTATCCTCCACTTCTGGGTCCTGTGATCTAACGCGCCAAAACTTGAAACACTGTCAAGGTGGGACCATTATTTTTGGGTATATATAGGTGTATTTGAAAATTTTTTATTCTTTGGGGTCTTGGGATTGGCTGTGGGTTTGAATTTGTTGCTGCATCAATCAGGGTTGCAAGACAACGTTGGCTGTTATGTTACAATTTGAATTTAGACATGTTTTATTGGGTGAGCAGGACACACGGTGATGTGAAAAAAGGTGCGACACAGGTTTTTGTGTTACATGTTTTTGTTGTGCCTATGCTCGTTAGCTATTCTTGTAGACTACCTGTCAAATCCAACATAAATCATGTATTATTTGCAGGCGATGTACCTTTTTTACTTAGCAGCTGTTTTAACACAAATATTTAAATCAAGCCCTGAGTGTGTGGGAGGGCCAGTTATGTAGGCTGGCAGACGGTGTCAGGAGGTTGGAGTGTTCTGAGGAAAGCACTGAAGTACACATAAAATACAGTTGTGTAAAGTTACTGTTAGGGATAGTGGGACACAAAGGAGAGGGGTAAGCAGTTAGCTGGGACACAGTGAGTCATATGAAGTGTGCAGTACTGTGTTCGACTGTGCAAGCAATAGAAGCGGGGAGCACCAGATTTGAGGCTGGCAAGTGGGTAAATGCTTTGAGTGCCAGAGGGGTACACAGTGCACTGCAGAGCAATGTGTTGTGTACCTCGCTGACATTAAAAGTGTTAAACTTGGGATAGATGTGAGCAGCAACAGTGGATCTCAATGAATCTTTGATATGAGAGACATGCTGGTCGGGTCTCCACTACATCACAGAGATTTCTGTATTGTAAATTAGTCATTGGGTCTGAAGGACTTGAGTGCATCAAGTAGCACAACCCCGACTCTCTGCTCCCTTCTGTCCCTGAGATGCCTGTGTCCCCCATTGTCCCTGGGTAGCGACTGTGGTGTGCGTGGTATCAAAATGGCCTCCATATGGTGATGGAATACAAATCCCATCAGCTACTGGAGTGTGATGGGATTTGTAATCCAGCAAAAGCCTTCCAAGTGACAAGGGGATTTAGACAGAGCAGCAATAATCCTGACACCAGCGTCTTCTACATTTGTGTTGCGCTGATCTCCGGGTGACAGACTATCCCCGGGTGTCACAGTCACACTGATTCCCCAAGTGAGAGAGTGGATGCAGTGGTCTATTACCTTGTGTTTGTTGGTTGCTGAATGCAGAAAAAATGTTAAGTAAAAGATGATCTTATAAATACCTGGAAAAGCGCAAGTAGTCTGTGAGGCCTTTCGGTGTTCATTTGGGGCAAGCCAGATAGATTCCAAGTGCCTGATTTGGCCCACTATGTTGTGGCTTGCGTGCTAAGCCCCATGCTCACTCCTGTGAAAATGACACCCTGCTGTAAAGTGGCTGTGGAGAGGAGATTAGAAAGTGATGTGACTCGCTGCAGAGATTTTCAAAGGAGTGTTTGAGCACGCCTGTGAAAATCACACCCCTTTGTATGTTAGAAGCATGTAAATGGAGGGGATGTGCCCCGGGGTGTGTGTGGCATGTCTGTAGAGTTGCTGGTAGTGTTGAGCGAGCATGCTCGGCCGATGCTCGGATCGGCTCGAGCATCGCTCTGCTCGGCACATGGCGGTACTCGTACGAGTACCGCATGTGCTCGCCCGCCATGTTCGGGTCTCCTCCCCGCACGTTTTGCGGCTGCTGCGCAGCCAATAAACGTGCAGGGAGGCTCTGACATCGGTGTAATGCCAGCAGCCATGTTGGCTGCTGGCATTACACTGATTGGCTGGCCAGAACCCGTGGTCAGGTGCTGTATAGCACCTGACCAGCGAGTTCGGCTCAGTCTGAGCCAGGGAGAGCTGAGGATAGGAAGGGAAAGGCAGTGTAGGGAGGAAAAAAACAAAAATTGTGAAAAAAAAAGAACCAAAAGTCCTTTTTAGGACTACTGTGTGTGGGGGCAGCAGGTTATTTGGTGTGGGGGGAAAAAAACAAAAAAAAAAAAAAAAAAATATATATATTCTGTTTAGTGTGCAAAGTTGCAGATTAGAGCACATTCTGTTTAGTGTGCACAGTTGCAGATTAGAGCACATTCTGTTTAGTGTGCAAAGTTGCAGATTAGAGCACATTCTGTTAAGTCTTCAAACTAAAATATCAAAGTCACGTATTCCATTCAGTGTGCGTCGCCGCAGTTTAGCAGCACATTCTGAGTACTGTGCAGAGTTGCAGAATAGGAAGAAATACTGTTAAGTCTTCAAACTAAAATATCAAAGTCACATATTCCATTCAGTGTGCTTCGCCGCAGTTTAGCAGCACATTCTGAGTACTGTGCAGAGTTGCAGAATAGGAAGAAATACTGTTAAGTCTTCAAACTAAAATATCAAAGTCACATATTCCATTCAGTGTGCTTCGCCGCAGTGTAGCAGCACATTCTGAGTACTGTGCAGAGTTGCAGAATAGGAAGAAATACTGTTAAGTCTTCAAACTAAAATATCAAAGTCACATATTCCATTCAGTGTGCTTCGCCGCAGTTTAGCAGCACATTCTGAGTACTGTGCAGAGTTGCAGAATAGGAAGAAATACTGTTAAGTCTTCAAACTAAAATATCAAAGTCACATATTCCATTCAGTGTGCTTCGCCGCAGTTTAGCAGCACATTCTGTGTACTGTGCAGAGTTGCAGAATAGGAAGAAATACTGTTAAGTCTTCAAACTCAAATATCAAAGTCACATATTCCATTCAGTGTGCTTCGCCGCAGTGTAGCAGCACATTCTGTGTACTGTGCAGAGTTGCAGAATAGGAAGAAATACTGTTAAGTCTTCAAACTCAAATATCAAAGTCACATATTCCATTCAGTGTGCTTCGCCGCAGTTTAGCAGCACATTCTGTGTACTGTGCAGAGTTGCAGAATAGGAAGAAATACTGTTAAGTCTTCAAACTCAAATATCAAAGTCACATATTCCATTCAGTGTGCTTCGCCGCAGTTTAGCAGCACATTCTGTGTACTGTGCAGAGTTGCAGAATAGGAAGAAATACTGTTAAGTCTTCAAACTAAAATATCAAAGTCACATATTCCATTCAGTGTGCTTCGCCGCAGTGTAGCAGCACATTCTGTGTACTGTGCAGAGTTGCAGAATAGGAAGAAATACTGTTAAGTCTTCAAACTCAAATATCAAAGTCACATATTCCATTCAGTGTGCTTCGCCGCAGTTTAGCAGCACATTCTGTGTACTGTGCAGAGTTGCAGAATAGGAAGAAATACTGTTAAGTTTTCAAACTCAAATATTAAAGTCACATATTCCATTCAGTGTGTTTCAACGCCGTTTAACAGCCTATTCTGTGTACTCTACAGAGTTGCAGAATAGTAAGAAATACTGTTAATTTTTCAAACTCAAATATCAAAGTCACATATTCCATTCAGTGTCTTTCACCGCCGTTTAACAGCCTATTCTGTGTACTCTGTACAGTTGCAGAATTATAAGAAATACTGTTAAGTTTTCAAACTCAAATATTAAAGTCACATATTCCATTCAGTGTGTTTCAACGCCGTTTAACAGACTTTTCTGTGTACTCTGTACAGTTCCAGAATTATAAGAAATACTGTTAAGTTTTCAAACTCAAATATTAAAGTCACATATTCCATTCAGTGTGTTTCAACGCCGTTTAACAGCCTATTCTGTGTACTCTGCAGAGTTGCAGAATAGTAAGAAATACTGTTAATTTTTCAAACTCAAATATTAAAGTCACATATTCCATTCAGTGTCTTTCACCGCCGTTTAACAGCCTATTCTGTGTACTCTGTACAGTTCCAGAATTATAAGAAATACTGTTAAGTTTTCAAACTCAAATATTAAAGTCACATATTCCATTCAGTGTCTTTCACCGCCGTTTAACAGCCTATTCTGTGTACTCTGTACAGTTCCAGAATTATAAGAAATACTGTTAAGTTTTCAAACTCAAATATTAAAGTCACATATTCCATTCAGTGTGTTTCAACGCCGTTTAACAGCCTATTCTGTGTACTCTGCAGAGTTGCAGAATAGTAAGAAATACTGTTAATTTTTCAAACTCAAATATTAAAGTCACTTATTCCATTCAGTGTGTGTCACCGCCGTTTAGCAGCCTATTCTGTGTACTCTGCAGAGTTGCAGAATAGTAAGAAATACTGTTAAGTTTTCAAACTCAAATATTAAAGTCACTTATTCCATTCAGTGTGTGTCACCGCCGTTTAGCAGCCTATTCTGTGTACTCTGCACAGTTGCAGAATAGGAAGAAATACTGTTAAGTTTTCAAACTCAAATATTAAAGTCACATATTCCATTCAGTGTCTTTCACCGCCGTTTAACAGCCTATTCTGTGTACTCTGTACAGTTCCAGAATTATAAGAAATACTGTTAAGTTTTCAAACTCAAATATTAAAGTCACATATTCCATTCAGTGTCTTTCACCGCCGTTTAACAGCCTATTCTGTGTACTCTGTACAGTTCCAGAATTATAAGAAATACTGTTAAGTTTTCAAACTCAAATATTAAAGTCACATATTCCATTCAGTGTGTTTCAACGCCGTTTAACAGCCTATTCTGTGTACTCTGCAGAGTTGCAGAATAGTAAGAAATACTGTTAAGTTTTCAAACTCAAATATTAAAGTCACATATTCCATTCAGTGTGTTTCACCGCCGTTTAGCAGCCTATTCTGTGTACTCTGCAGAGTTGCAGAATAGTAAGAAATACTGTTAAGTTTTCAAACTCATATATATTAAAGTCATATATATCGTGTAAGATGAAGAAGGCGGGTAAAAAGGGACGGGGAAGTGGACGTGATCCTGAAAGTTCAGGGCGCGGGTCAGGACGCGGAGAAACTGTGCCTGGTGCCAGAGCACAAGAAAGAAAGACATCCACCATACCTAGCTTCATGTCTGATTTCACAGGGCGTCGCAGGACATCACTCTCGAGGTCCGACCAGTGCGAACAGGTGGTCGGTTGGATGACAGCTGATACTGCTTCCAGTCGGTTAAGCACCACCCTGTCTTCCACCAAGTCCACTCTCAGTAGCCAAGAGTCTGGTCAACATAATCCTCACTCTGATCATCCTTCCTCCCACCATACACGGTCTGGTCAAAGAAGTGATCCCACACTGGGATATAGTGATGAGCTCGTCTCATCACCAATCCTTCATTTGACCCTCTCTCCAAGCACGCTTGCAGAGGAACATGACATCTTGTGCCCTGATTCACAACCTCTAGAGGCTACCCAATCACAAGAAGATGACAGATGTGAACGGCATTTAAGGTCAAAGGAAGTAGTGGATGATGATGATGATGATGAGACACAGTTGCCATTAAATCAACCACTATTTCCTTCTCAAGACCTTGTTGAGGAGAATGTTATACAGTTGTCAATGACCGAGTATGTGGTGGGATCAAGACTTGAGGAGGATGATCAGAGTGAGGAAGTGGAGGAGGACTTGGTGGACGATGAGGTGACTGACCCCACCTGGGAAGGTGTAGAGCCGAGCGATGACAGCAGTCCTGAGGGTGAGCCATCTGCAGCACCGCAACAGGCTGGAAGAGGCAGTGGTGTGGCTACAGAAAGAAGGCGGACCGCACCAAACCGGCCCGCAAATGTTCCACGGAGCACCCCCTTGCGTAAATCTACCTTGCCAAGGGGTAGGTGTTCCGCGGTATGGCGTTTTTTTAAGGAAAGTGCGGACGACAAAAGATTTGTAGTTTGCAACCTGTGCCACACCAGAATGAGCCGAGGCATGAACACTAGAAACCTCACCACCACCAGCATGATCCGACACATGGCATCCAAGCACCGTAGTAAGTGGGAGGAACGCCTGGATCGCCCATCTGTGTCTGCAGGCCACACCACTGCCTCCTCTTCCCCTGTTTTCGGTGCCGGCCAATCGCCTGTCGAAGGCGCAGGCCCGCATACCTCCCGCCCTGCACCTGTAGCATCTGAAGCACCATCAGCGACCACATCCACTTCCCTGTCCCAGCACAGCGTCCAAATGTCGTTACCCCAGGCATTTGAGCGCAAGAGAAAATACCCAGCCACCCACCCACAGGCCATAGCACTAACCTCACACCTTTCAAAATTACTGGCCATCGAAATGCTGCCATTTAGGCTTGTGGACACTGAGTCCTTCCGCAGCCTGATGGCAGCAGCTGTCCCTCGGTACGCGGTCCCCAGCCGCCACTACTTTTCCCGGTGTGCCATCCCCGCATTACACCACCATGTGTCCCGTAACATCACCCGTGCCCTGACCAACGCAGTTACTGGGAAGGTCCACTTAACGACTGACACATGGACAAGTGCTTGTGGCCAGGGACGCTACATTTCCCTGACGGCACACTGGGTGAATGTCGTGGAGGCTGGGAGCGACTCGGACCCTGGGATGGCACGGGTGCTACCCACGCCGAGGATTGCGGGCCCTACCTCCATCAGGGTTTCCACCAGCACCTACGTTATTGGCTCCTCCTCCTCCGTTTCCACCTCCGAATTCTCTACACACACCGCCACTCCCCCATCAGCCAGTAGCTGGAAGCAGTGTAGCACTGCAGTGGGGAAGCGTCAACAGGCCGTGCTGAAGCTGATCTGCCTTGGGGACAAACAGCACACGGCCTCAGAGCTGTTGCAGGGGATTAGTCACCAGACCGAGCAGTGGCTCTCGCCACTCAACCTGCAAGCAGGCATGGTTGTGTGTGATAATGGGCGTAACTTGGTGGCGGCTTTGGAGCTCGGCAAGCTCACACACGTACCATGCCTAGCGCATGTATTTAATTTAGTGGTGCAGCGATTTCTAAAAACCTACCCCAATGTGCATGATCTCTTGACCAAGGTGCGCCGCGTGTGTGCACATTTCCGTAAGTCATCTACAGCTTCGGCCGGCCTGTTGAAGCTGCAGCAGCGCTTACAATTGCCAGCTCACCGGCTGCTGTGTGACGTGAGCACGCGCTGGAACTCCACCTTCCACATGTTGGCCCGGCTTTGTGAGCAGCAGAGGGCAGTAGTGGAGTACCAGCTGTTACACGGTCGTCGCCTCTCCGTTCAACTTCCTGTAATCAGAAGTGAGGAGTGGGAATGGATGTCAGACCTCTGCGAGGTTTTACGCAATTTTGAGGAATCGACACAGATGGTGAGCGGCGATAACGCTATTATCAGTGTAACCATCCCACTTCTGTGTCTACTGAAACGCTCGCTGCTCACAATTAAAACCGACGCTTTGCATGTGGAAGAGGTGGAAATGGGGGAGGAAGAGCTTACACAAGGTGATAGCCAGAGCACCCTCACTTCGTCTTCTCAGCGACAATTGGAGGAGGCGGAGGAGGAGGAGGAGGAGGAGGAGGAGGAGGAAGACACGGTTGCCTCCGCTACAGAGGGTAGCCATGGAACTTTAGTTCCATCTCTTCAGCGTGGGTGGGCAGAAGAGGAGGAAGAGGATGAGGATATTGAGAGTCAGCCTCCTGGTGAGGACAGCGAAATCTTGACTGTTGGTACTCTGGCACACATGGCTGACTTTATGTTAGGCTGCCTTTCCCGTGACCCACGCGTTGTACGCATTTTAGACAACACGGATTACTGGGTGTTCACCCTTCTGGACCCCCGCTACAAAGAGAATTTCTCATCTCTCATTCCTCCGGTGGAGAGGACAAGCAAAATGGTGCAATACCAGAAGGTTCTTGTTGAAAAATTGCTCCAAAATTTTCCATCTGACAACGCTGGCGGCAGAGTACGTGCTACCTTGGCCAACCGAGAAGGGGAGAAAAGGGGAGCACACAGCAGTTCCGAGAAAGGCAGGGCAACACTCTCCAAGGTGTGGGACACCTTCATGACACCCCGCCAGCACCCTCACCCTGATGCGCAGCCTAGTGTCACAAGGAGGGAAAAGTTTTGGAAGATGGTGAAGGAGTACGTAGCAGACCGTGTCAGCGTCCTCAATGATCCCTCTGTGCCTTACAACTACTGGGTGTCCAAGCTGGACACGTGGTATGAACTGGCACTCTACGCCTTGGAGGTGCTGGCCTGCCCTGCCGCCAGCGTTCTGTCTGAGCGGGTATTTAGTGCTGCTGGTGACATCATAACAGATAAGCGTATCCGCCTTTCCACCGACAATGCTGATAGGTTGACACTTATAAAAATGAACAAGGCCTGGATTTCCCCTGACTTCTCCACTCCACTGGAGGAAAGCCCCGGGGGAACATAAACTCACTTTATATATGTTATTTACAATGATGGGAATACTCTGTATTCCCATTCACCCCTTCCACCCCAAAAACGGGTATATGGTTGACTCTTAATGTTCTCATCCTCCTCCTCCTCTTCCATATGCCCTGGGATATAATTTTTATATAGGGCCAGCTCACCAGCGTGCCCTGGGATATAATTTTTATATAGGGCCAGCTCACCAGCGGGCCCTGTGATATAATTTTTATATAGGGCCAGCTCACCAGCGGGCCCTGTTTGCCAATTTTTATATAGGTCAGCTCACCAGCGGGCCTTCTCATATAATGTTTTATTGGGTCAGCTCTCTAGCGGGCCCTCTCATATAATGTTTTATAGCGTCAGCTCACTAGCGGGCCTTCGCATATAATGTTTAGGATGGTCAGCTCTGCAGCAGACCCTCACCCATAATGTTTTAGATGGTCAGCTCAGCGCACGTTTCCCTCTTAATCATGGCCTCAGTTCTGAAAATCAAGGAAATTTTTGGGAGAATTTGCCTCTGCGCACGTTTCCCTCTTAATCATGGCCTCAGTTCTGAAAATCAAGGAAATTTTTGGGATAATTTGCCTCTGCGCACGTTTCCCTCTTAATCATGGCCTCACTTCAGAAAATCGATGAAATTTTTGGGAGAATTTGCAGATGATATACAAGTAAATATACAGCAAATACTGTTTGGTAACAATTTTTCGCCTAAAGTCGTTTTTATTTTCCTTTTTGTGTGTTTTACGGTCAGTCTGTAAAAATGGCGTACTACGGGCGAAAGATCGTTCCCAGCAGCGATGTTGGAGTCCAAGGTGCATCCAGACATCCTCCCTATGCTGTCCCTGAACCATTTCTGTAGTGTTTCCATCTTTTTCTGCCCTTTTCCTATGGACCAGGCACCCTCCCCTCATCAGAGCAGGGGGTGCCTGGTGTAATGCTCGAGTCCTCCCATTGACTTCAATGGGGCTCGGGTGTTCGGCCGAGCACTCGAGCCTCAGGGGGTGCTCGGTCAGAGCACCCGAACATCCGAGCATTGGGGTGCTCGCTCATCACTAGTTGCTGGTCACATGACCAGCTTCTCCGTTATAATTAATATATATATATATATATATATATATATATATATATACACACATACATATATATACTAGTGTAAAAGTCTGTGTACACGGGCCAAGGTCCGGGTAATATTAACCTTTTGAGTGCCAGAGGGGTATGCAATGGATTGCTTTGCAACGCGTTGCATACCCTTCTGTCACTCAAAGGTTTAAGAGGCCGCTACCTCACTGCTCCACGCAATGCAGTCTTGTATCACCTCACTCACGTGATGCAATCATGTGCAGTAGAGACTGCCCGAACCTGGGAAGTCTTTACTGCGTATGACTGCGTTGTGACAAACATCTTAGCGAAGTTTTAGATAGTATATATATATATATATATATATATATATATATATATATATATATACATATACACACACATACATACACCTCAATTTTTGCTACTTTTAGTTATTGCCACATAACTTGTCAAAAACATTAGAAAAACGTCAACACTGTATATTTCTAAAATCAAGAAAAATATTATAATCTATTTAGCAGTTTGTAGATGTGTAAAAGATTTTTAGTGCCAAAGTTAAAAAAAGTGCATTTGTTACATTTGTTTCATCATATTTTATAAATTGTTTTACAAGAAATTTGATGAAAATAATGGTATATTTAGGAAGCCCATCTTATGGCAAGAAAAGCAGTATATAATATATAAGGGTACATTAAATGAGTAAGAGTTAAATTACAGCTAAACACAAACACAGTAGAAGTGTTAAAACAGCCATGGCTGTTTTTACACTTCTAGGGGTAGATTTAAAGGTTCATGTTAAGCCAGCCGCTAAGTAAAAAAGGCACATCGGCTGCAAATAACACATGATTTACGGCGGATTTAAAAGTAAGTTGGAATGGTCTACAAAGTGTGCATGGTTTGCAAGCACACTCTGTGGACCATTCGAAAGAAGTATTTATCTCGAAATGTGGCAATTTTGGCTCTGCTGAAGAGCATCCGTGTGGTCAAATGACTGAAATCTACATCTGTCACATAGAGCAATATCTAACCATGAGGGTAGGAGGGATAGGACTAACATCAAACAACATCTGTTTTCACAATGCCTACAATATGACATCAAGGTGAAATTAACCATTGCTATCTGGTTAAAGGGATAGTCATCCCTAAAATGTGAAAAGACAAATAAATGTTGTAGGATTCATCCCCCAAGTAAAACAATGGTATTCCCACTGCTGAAAGGTGTTTCATTCAAAAGGTATCACAGCTCAAACTTGGATATGTCAGGGGCAATATCACAGTGGCCTGAAATTGTACAGTGGCGCTGCTACTACACTATCATATGGACAGCTCTGGTCCCGGGACCGGAAATCTACATGGGATGGTGTTGCAACAGCCCCACTATACTATTTTAGGCCACTGTGATATTGCACCTCAAAATTAAAACTTTACCTGTAATAACTTAAGTATAAAACACCTTTCAGCAGTGGGAGTTCCTTTGTTTACTCAGGGGGATTAAACCAACAACATATACTTTTCAACATTTTAAGTATTACTGTCTCTTTAATCCTATGGCTACATTCACTGATCACAACATCTCATTTCTCCACACAGCTTACGGCCCTCCTGCACAGCGTGAGACCATGGAGGAGGCTATGTCACCACCCAGTGAGGAGTACACAGAGGAGGGGACCAGCCGGTGGTCACCATACCCACCATCCTCATCTCCTCCAACACAATCTGCACCACCACCTTCTGCACCACTACAGGCTGTTCCACCACCTTCTGCAACACCACAGGTTGTTCCACCACCTTCTGCACCACTACAGGCTGTTCCACCACAGGCTGCACCACCACAAGCTGCACCTCCCCAGTACAGTGGCTGGATGCAACAGGAGCAGAACTGGATGTATCCAAACACCTCCACCAGCTACTACCCTCCAGCAGGAGCAGCACCACCAACACCAGGGAGGCAATGGCTGCCAGGGACAGTGACCACCACCCAATATGGGTCATATCCATCCCAGATGAACCTACCCTTCTGGATGGCTTCCCAGCATGGCCCAAGGTATGATCCCAGGTGGGTTCTGTAACGGGCCCTAGGCCGTTACTTGGGCTAAGGGATCGGGCAGGACTCGAACTGGGGACTTTCTGACAGTCAGTCGACGGTAATCAACATGCTTGATGCATATGAACTGCAGTTGAATGTAAGAACTTGAACTGTTGGTTGCCTCCAAGGACAATGGTCGACCCCGGGTAGTATGGTATCACGTTCCCGGTATACCTGGGCATTCGGAGACTTAACTTGGGCCGAAAGGTGGGAAAATTCAAAAGTTTCGCAACGGTTCTTTAAACTCCAGACTTTGTGCCTTCAAATGTGTATTGGGAATGATCAGAGAATGGACCCCCCGCTGTTCAATAATTTAATCACACTCTGGGTTTGGTGTCCCATGTCCCGTTCCATGCCCCACCACTCTAAAAACCAACCAGTCGGATTCTTCCCCAAAGTAGTAGCCCGCCTGGTCATTGGCCCAAGAACTCACTTCCACCCATAAAGTAGCTGGCCCTTCCCAGTCCATTGTTCCTTTGTTCATGTGTGTATAAAAATGTGTGCTGGTTGAGAATAAAGTGTTCGTGTTTGGGAGTAAACTGTCTCCGAGTTTACTTTCTGACTGGGGTGGTCTAAAGAGTCCTCTTTGACTCCCATCCCTCACTGGCAATCGAGCAATTCACTCCTCGAAGATCGAAGGCGTCGACGTCAACCGTGTCCGGCAGTGCCTGGCTCTCCGCCGCTCCAGCTCCGCTCTCCGGTTCGAGATCGAACGGTTCAGCACCCTCGTACGTCGAGGAAGGGGTTCCTCCGAAAGTGACCGACCTCGGTGTTCAACTTGCGAGCTCGACCTCCCGGTAGTACTGCCGGACCGAGCATCCGACGTAGCTCAGCCGACCTCGAAGGCGAGATCCCGGGTACTACGGACCAGCCCAGACCGGTGGCTAGGGTTTCCGTTATAGTGGTGGCAGACGACGGGATCGACTTGAACTGAAACCAGCATCCAGGGGAAGATACAGCCACTGGCTTGACCCCAGTTTCAGCAACGCTGATCGAACTGAAACCAGCATCCAGGGGGTGATACAGCCGCTGGCTTGACCCTGGTTTCAGCAATGAACTAATCTCGCCAAAAGAGGTCTCAGAGCATCAGAAGGGGTCCGGGCTCACAACAAATGGAGGATTTGTACAAGTATGCTCCGCTGGCTAACCAACAAAAACTGGTGGGACAACGAGGGTGCAATGCAGCTAATATGCGAAAACAGGTTCAAATACTGCTGGAAACTGATGCGGAGGCAGCAGAACTGGCCAGACAACAACCGGCGGGTTCGACACAACGGGTGCTCGACCCTATGGCGAACCGATTGCATGGGGGGAATGTCGGATCACGGAGATGGGTCGACGGTGAAGATCCAGTCACCAACATGGTAGCCCAGCGATTGGCTTTGTATGGTCCGAACCCGACAATGGAGGTAATCGATCGGTTGATGGCGGAAGCCAGGGAGGACTGGGCGAAAACCTTACCGGGGGCCCCTCGACCTGCTACCACATCGGAGACCGGCTCTGACTCAGGAAAAGTGACTTTGCCTGTTAACTTTCAAGCTTTCCCTACTTTTGACGATCAGAAAGGGGATATTGATGGGTTTTTACTCGACTTCGAGAGGTTGTGCCAGTTGTTGCGAGTAGATGAAACCCAATGGACTGCCATTCTCGTGGGGAAGCTCACGGGGCGTGCTATGGAAGCCTACCGGGCTGGACCGGAGACGGACATTTTGGACTATGAGGAGGTCAAGAGGTACTCCATTACTCCGGACACATACCGCCGGCAGTTCCGGGAGACACAAAAGAAAAGTCAGGAGTCGCACACAGAGTGGGCTTATGGTTTAGAAAGGGCCGCTTGAAACTGGATGCACGGATGCGGGGCCCAGTCTTTTGAGGACTGCTCTCAGCAGATGATGCTAGAACAGTTTTTCTTAAACATATCGGATTATATTAGGGATTGGGTCCGAGACCGCGATCCCTCTACCCTTACGGAGGCAACGCAGCTGGCAGATCACTATGAGGACACAAGGAAAATGGGTAACCGGTCCCAGCGGCTTACAAGCGGGGGAGGGCCTAGGACAGCAACAACTGGGAACCTCTCCACCCGGCCAGAACTTTCCCAGGGTCACGCTCCTTCCCCACAACGGAGAGACCCCAGCCCAGGGATTCATTGCTTCTCCTGCAACCAGCAGGGACACACACAATATACTTGCCCCATGAGCCGCAAGAACGTTACCAGTAACTTAGAACCATGGGAACAGTCTAACCGGTATCCAGCACCCACCCAGTTTAGCACTGTACCTCAGATGACCAGGATGCTCCCCAGGGACTCTCATTGCATCCAGGACGCTGGACCCTATGGGAACTTCACCCGATCTTATGACCAGGAATGGCCCCAGCCAGTGGAGGTCCACGCTTCACCGGGAGGACACTCTGAGTGGGGGCTGTCTCAAGAAATTGCCCTAACCCAGGATCTTGTGGAGGATAACCGGCAACAACACCGGCAAACAGTATATCTCAATGGGGATCCAGTCACTGGACTGCGGGACACTGGGGCCACCTTAACCTTGGTTCGTCCAGGCTGCTTGTCCCCGCATTATAAGACCAACCGGGTCGTGGATGTACGCGTAGCAGGGGGTAAAGTCTACCAATTGCCCATGGCCAATGTGCACCTCAACTGGGGTTCCGGACAGGGCGACCGGTGCGTGGGAGTGATGCCTGGATTACCAGCTGAAGTACTGTTGGGGAACGACTTGGGCCGTCTGCAAAGCTGGTTTGCCCCAACCCAACCCCAGGAAGACTGTCAGGTGACCACCCGAGCAGCTGCACAGCGCCAGATGGTAAGCCCCCCGACACCCCCACCTGTAGACCCTGACACTGACAATCCCATTCACTGGTTACCCCCTGCGGAATTCCATGCAGCCCTCTTAGATGACCCCACGTTAGCAGGATACAGGAGACTGGCAGACTCTGGGGAGACAGGCCCAGGGGGAGAAAGGTTCCTTTGGGAGGATGGTCTCCTCTGTTGCAGCATCCCATCTCAATGCCAGGGCACCACCCAGCTAATGCGGACCCAACTTATAGTTCTCTATCATCATAGGGCTGCCCTATTGTCCCTGGCCCATGAGATTCCCTTGGACGGCCATCTGGCAGTTCAACGCACCGAACAATGGGTGAGTCGGGCTTTCTTGTGGCCCAACTTATCCCGGGATGTTCGCACCTTTTGCCGCACCTGCGACATTTGTCAGTGGGTAGGAAAGAGGGGCGATCACCCAGCCGCTCCTTTACAGCCATTACCCTTGATAGGCGAGCCGTTCCAGCGGGTAGCCGTGGATATTATAGGGCCCTTAGCACGTCCCAGTTGCACAGGTAAGCAGTTCATCCTTACCATTGTGGACTTTGCCACACGTTATCCTGAGACCGTGGCCGTCTCAAGCATCACTGCCGAGAGTGTGGCGGACGCCCTTGTTAAGGGTTTCCCCGCGGAAGTTCTTTCCGATCAGGGTTCTCAATTTACCTCAGAAATCATGCAGCAATTGTGGGAGCTGTGCGGGGTGAAGCCTATTCACACCACGGCATACCACCCACAGACCAACGGCCTCTGTGAGTGGTTCAACGGAACCCTGAAACAGATGTTATGGGCTTTCACGGAGACGCACCAGGACTGGGAGCGCTATTTGCCCCACCTGTTGTTTGCCTACCGGGAGGTGCCTCAGGAGTCTACGGGCTTCTCCCCTTTCGAACTACTGTTCGGGAGGAGAGTCCGGGGACCCCTGAATCTCCTCCGGGAATACTGGGAAGGCAAGTGCGACTCCGAGGAAGCCCCGGTGGTGACATATGTGCTGGAACTCAGGGAAAAGCTAGCCGCCCTCACAGGTCTCGCCCAAGAGCACCTTAGACGGGCCCAGAAGCACCAGAAACAGCAGTACGACAAGCGGACGCAACCCCGGGAATTTTTCGCTGGGCAGCAGGTATTAGCTCTGCGCCACAGTGAAAGGGAACAAGTTGCAGACCTCATGGGTAGGCCCCTACTGGGTGGTAGATAGACAGGGGGAGACCACTTATGTGATTGCCAAAGGGCCTCACTTGCGGGGCCGCCGGACCTGCCATGTGAATGCTCTGAAAGTCTATCACCAGTGGGAGGAAGTAGTTTTAGCCATCTGTACGCAGGCTGGGGACGATCCGGAGGAACAGTATATTCCTGATCTCCTGGCCGCAGCTAGGGAACCCAGCGTTCCCAACCTTCCCAGCTTAGGGTCCCAGCTTACCTCTGCTCAATGCCAACAGGTACAGGACATGGCCCAGAAGTGGCCACAGCTGTTCTCTGCACGGCCTGGCCTCACTAACTTAGCCCAACATCCGGTCCTCACCACAGGACACGAGGCCCTACGTCTGCCCACCTACCGAGTGCCCCAGTAGGTGAGAAAGGGCATGTTGCAAGAAATCCAAGAAATGTTACAGTTAGGGGTCATTGAGCCATCCACCAGTCCTTGGGCTTCTCCGGTAGTTCTGGTCCCTAAGAAAGATGGAACCACTAGGTTCTGTGTGGACTACCAGAGGCTCAACGACTGGACCATCACTGATGCCTACCCCATGCCCCGGGTGGACAAACTCCTAGACAGGCTCGCAGGAGCTAGCGTAGTCTCCACCCTCGACCTTAGTCGGGGGTACTGGCAGATACCCCTGGCCCCTGAGGCGGTGGCCAAATCCACCTTCATCACCCCGTTTGGCCTCTACCAGTTTACAGTGATGCCATTCGGGATGAAGAATGCACCGGCTACTTTCCAGAGGCTAGTAGATCATCTATTAACAGAGGCACAGGATTTTGCCTGCACCTATTTAGATGATATTGCCATTTTTAGTGACTCCTGGGAGGAGCATCTGTTGCACCTGGAAGCTATCCTGGGGCGCATTGCAAGAGCAGGACTAACCCTGAGACCTGACAAATGCCAGATAGGGATGGGGGAAGTCCAGTACCTGGGTCACCGGGTGGGGGGTGGACAGCAATGGCCTGAGCCCGCTAAGATCGCTGCCATTGTCGACTGGCCCACCCCACGCACCAAAAAACAAGTGCTGGCCTTCCTGGGCACAGCCGGATACTATAGAAAATTTGTCCCGCAGTACAGTACCGTGGCCAAACCCCTCACTGACTTAACTAAAAAAGCACTGCCAAGTAACATAGACTGGTCCCCGGACTGTGAAAAGGCCTTTCAAGCCCTCAAGGAGGCCTTGGGCAAAGGGCCTGTGTTGGCCACACTGGATTTTAACAAAGCTTTTCTGGTCCATACAGACACCTCAGACTGCAGACTAGGAGCGGTGCTGAGTCAAGTCAACGACTCCGGGGAGGAACATCCAGTCATTTACTTGAGCCGCAAACTGCTACCCCGGGAAGCCGCCTATGCTGCAGTTGAAAAGGAATGTTTGGCATTAGTTTGGGCCCTCAAGAAGCTGCAGCCATATCTGTTTGGTCGTGAGTTTACAGTGTTCACAGACCACAATCACCTGGTGTGGCTCAACCGGGTAGTCGGGGACAACGGACGTTTGTTACGCTGGAGCTTGGCCCTTCAAGCTTTTAACTTTTCGATCAAATACCGTTCTGGAAGGGAGAACCAGAACGCTGATGGTCTGTCCCGCCAGGAAGAGGACTAACAGACTGGCCAGCATTTTCCCCGTGTGTGTAACTAAAAAGGGGAGTGATGTAACGGGCCCTAGGCCGTTACTTGGGCTAAGGGATCGGGCAGGACTCGAACTGGGGACTTTCTGACAGTCAGTCGACGGTAATCGACATGCTTGATGCATATGAACTGCACTTGAATGTAAGAACTTGAACTGTTGGTTGCCTCCAAGGACAATGGTCAACCCCGGGTTGTACGGTATCACGTTCCCGGTATACCCGGGCATTCGGAGACTTAACATGGGCCGAAAGGCGGGAAAATTCAAAAGGTTCGCAACGGTTCTTTAAACTACAGACTTTGTGCCTTCAAATGTGTATTGGGAATGATCAGAGAATGGACCCCCCGCTGTTTAATAATTTAATCACATTCTTGGTTTGGTGTCCCATGTCCCGTCCCATGCCCCACCACTCTAAAAACCAACCAGTCGGATTCTTCCCCAAAGTAGTAGCCCGCCTGGTCATTGGCCCAAGAACTCACCTCCGCCCATAAAGTAGCTGGCCCTTCCCAGTCCATTGTTACTTTCTGACTGGGGTGGTCTAAAGAGTCCTCTTTGACTCCCATCCCTCACTGGCAATCGAGCAATTCACTCCTCGAAGATCGAAGGCTTCAACGTTGACCGTGTCTGGCAGCACTTGGCTCTCCGCCGCTCCAGCTCCGCTCCGCTCTCTGGTTCGAGATCGAATGATTCAGCACCCTCGTACGTTGAGGAAGGGGTTCCTCCGAAAGTGACCGACCTCGGTGTTCGACTTGCGAGCTTGACCTCCCGGTAGTACTGCCGGACCGGGACATCCGACGTAGCTCAGCCGACCTCGAAGGCGAGATCCCGGGTAAGACGGCCCAGCCCAGACCGGTGGCTAGGGTTTCCATTATAGGGTCCAAGCACCTACCAGTGGCCACTGGACAACCAACCCCTGGGCCTGATTGGGGAGACCCAGTGCCCTCTACCCAGGGACGACTTCACACCACCACCTCCACCAGCACAGACAACAGTGGGCAGCTCAGAGTCACTTGATGTGGTGGGCATATGCCCATCATCTGCACCAATCACTCCAACAGCTGTCGCAGCAGCAGCAGAGAACACAGCACACACAGCAGCTTAGGACACAGCAGCTCAGGATACAGCAGCTGAGGACACATCAGCACCAGGGTCACCTGGCACATCCACCTCCAGCACTGCACACCCCACAGGGATGGAGGCAGAATTTATGGCCCAACAAAGGGGACTACTCCTGTCAAGCCATAGCACAGATGAGAATATCACCAGGAGCCGGAGGGAATCCCGGAGGAACACCAACAAAATAGAGGCAAAGATCCATGCCCTGGAGTCGGAGGTCTCAAGGATCAACACTCAACTCCATCAGCTCCATACTGGGGTGATGGACATTTTTGCACAGGTGCTGGTGGAGTTGAGAGAGCAGAACCGCAGGGAGAACCTATGATTAGAGAGGGAGAACCTGCGTTCCACAGAGGGGTCCACTGCACCCAGCACTCCCTCCAATGTGACCCCTGAGCCACACCTAGGGGTCAAGGGGTGACAAGGTGATCATCCAGGGCATCCACCTCTGGCACCCAGTCTGAGCCCCCCCAACAAAAAAATGGCCAACTTGTCATCTTCCCCCTGAATAAAGGAACATTGTGCTTTTTAATCCTGTCTGATCTGCTTTGTATTTAGTTGTAGTTTGGGTGGCAGAGTTGTCTCAAATGCATTGCCAAACAATGCAGTGAACACAACTTCTGCCTAGGTAAAATGTTTGTGGGATGTTACAACATGCGATCACACACACACCGTTGTCCAAATTCAACTGGCAATCTATCCCTGGAGCCATATAACATATGGCGATGTTGTGGGTTGAATTTGAACAACAAAACATACCCCTTGACTTACTGAGGAACCCAATGTTCACCCTAGGATTACAATGTGTAGCACACACATTAAAACCCTGGGGTGAGCATTGAGTTCTCCAGTAAGTTGAGTTGTTTTACTAAGGTTGTAACACATTTCACCAGTGATAACACTTGTCCACTTAATCTGGTTGTTCGTTGATGCAGCCCAGGTACTGAGATATGTCAAACTAAAGCAATCTCAGAACATTGATTATATTGAGCAACACAGAAACCGTCGACATGAAATCACTGTGGAAGTATGTCCCCTGGATCACCTCTTTATCACTCCCAACACACATTAGTGTATCACTGCCATCATCTGTTTGCATGAATACATCACAGAGTCCACTCACTGGCAAACAAGTAGTCGACTCCTGTGATGTGGGTCATGCCTTCCCATGTATTAGGGATACTCTAGTCTTGAGTGTGGTTACACATTAACAAATGTATAATCCAATATTTCATCATACAGACACAGAATGAATAGTGATGGTTCGTCTTTATTGTGTCTCAAAGTACATTAGAACGTACATGTGTTTTCTGGGTGTATTGCCTATATGCATTAAACACTTGTATGAGAACACTAAATGTACTTTGAAACTAAATCTTACTACTTTAGTAACACTACTGTCCTGCTTATGTGTTGTCCATAAGGTTTGACAACTCTGTAGATGAGCATCCTAACTGTACAGGTTAATACACACATGAATTTGTGTTTTATGTTTCTATATGAGAATGTTCCAGTAGAGGTTGCTGTGAACCTCAGGTCATACATTGCATCACCAACACAATCACTTAAAACAGCAAGGGGTGAGCTTCATAGAAGTGTTGTCAAGACATCAATCCAGTCACATGGAAGATCATCAGTTCAGGAATGGATCATGCTATGGATCCCTGTGGGACAAGAGGACAGGATTTGGAGCAGCACCGTTGAACTGATCATCATGCAACAACTTCAACTTCATAATCCCCTCAATCTATTTCATTACAGGTGAGTACACAAACCATTGCTTTGTAATGTGTTGTGTACTCGTCTGTAACCCTGTCATGCCTCGCTTGCCCCCTTTGCCCTTTTGTCTGCTCCTTCCTTTGGCTTCTTTGCCGTGTCTCCTGACCTTGGCTGTGTTCCTCCGCTCCTGCGCCTGTTTCCTGTTTTGATGCGCATGCGCGATGTTGGAGGACCGCTCACTGTTACTTCTCTCTATGGTCCGGCCGGCATCCACACCTCATTCTTAGGTGCCCTTCCGGTTGGGGGCCTTTTAACCACTGTCTTGCACTGCTAATATGCGTTATTATAGCATCTAGTCTGTTAGCATTGCGGTTCCTGTGCTCAGTCTCTGTTCTCCTGTGTATGATCCGGATTGCTGACCCTGCCTCTGCCAGCCCCTGTGTTTCCTGCCTTCCAGTGTATGACCCAGACTGAGTTAGACCTTGCTTCTGCCTTCTCCAGTACTGCCAGTCTGCCTGTGTATGACGCGGACCGTTTGACCCAGCCTCTGCCTGCTCCTGTGTTGCCTGCCTTCCTGTGTATGACCCAGACTGTCTTGACCTTGTCTCTGCCTGTTTCTGTGTCTTCTTCCTTCCCACGTATGACCCTGACCATTACAGTCCTTGCCTCAGCCTGTTCCTGTGTATGTAACCTGTTGTTCCTGCTGCAGGGGACCTACCTGCTCCAGAGTCCTGAGTGAGTACCTCTGTTCCTGTATGGAGTGTTTGTCTATTCTCCATGGGGATTGCTCAGTATAGTTTGTCTAGGTTGGAGTTATCCGGGGTCACTAGCGGCTGGGGACCACAACATCTGGCTTAATGGTCAGCACCTATAGGCAGCTTAGCTGCAGCACAGCTCCGGCCTACACAACCCACGCTCCCCAGCACTTTTCCCAAGCTTCGCACCCCAGCCTCTTGCTCAGTAATCCCTTGTTGGAGGAGTTCCCTGTTCCTCCAGCTAGGTACTCCTTCCTTCTCCTGCCCTTCCTATCTGTGGGTATTGTGACAAACCCATTATGTGGTAAACTTAGGAAATGTGAAGCAGCCGTAGGAGTATGTGGCATTGCATTGGATAACCCTCTTTCGCTACAAGGCTACCATGGTTGCCTGTGATCATGGCAATCATGTTAGTTGCTGTCAATCAAGCCCTGTAAGGTGATGAACATGGGTTATGTGTTGTACCTTGTTTCTCCTGGGGGTGTGCGTGATATCCTTGAGGTATGTATGTCAACGTGCAGGAGGGAATGTAAGATGGTTTTGGAATCCCCACACACAATATGCCACGTCCATGGTATGGATGATGTTTTGGGCCAGACTGCTGCCAGTGCAGTGCTGTGTCAATGATCCTGTGGGGTGAAACAAAACATCATGTGCAGTGTGGTTAGTGTGTTGGCACCAATTCAAAGGACTGATGGGGGAATTGCATGGATTGTTTGAATGCCTGTGTTATACTCACAGGTAATGTGTTCCGTGATGAGCCTGTCTCTGATCTGTGCCCCTCTCAGGGTCTCCTCAACATGGTCGATGTCCATTGGCACTTCAAGTATGGGTGGGGCCTGGATAGCATCCAACAGCCTGGTGTCCACTGCGATGTTGTGCAGTACTGCACATGCCATTATGATGTCGCACACTTTTCCAGAAGCATACTGCAGTGCTCCCCCCGAGTGGTCCAGACATCTGAATCGGGACTTGAGGAGGCCAAGGTCCACTCAATGGCATTCCTCATTCTGCCATGAGCCTGGTTGTATCTTTCCTGGGCATCTGTTAGTGGATTGGTGACTGGGGTCAGTAGCCAGGATTTGCAGCCATAGCCAGCATCACCTGTGGAATGTGAGTGACATGTTGAGACAGGGAGAACATGTTGTGTGAATGATGTTTTGTGTTGTGGATGTACAAGCTGTGGGTCAGGAGCATGGTAATCAGTGTTGTGTGTACACCTATGGATGTGGTGTGATGTAGTATTGTGAACTCACCCAGAAGCCACCCCCCATATAAGTTCCATTCTCAAATTCTCTGTGTACTTAGGAGTTTTGGAGAATGTACGAATCATGAGAGCTTCCAGGATATTTTGCACAGACATTTATGATCCTCATGTTGTGGTCACACACCATCTGCACGTTCATGGAGTGGAAGTTCTTCCTGTTGATGAATAGCTGTGCTTCATATGCTGGGGCTTTGATATGGACTTGGGTGCATCTATAGCACCCATGACCCTGGGCATGCCTCCTGTTGCGTAAAAGCCCTGCTTGAGATGTATCCAGTCCATGTCGGTGGTAGGGAAATGTATGTAGGGACTCTAGGTACTGGCCTTGCTTTTGAGGGCTGGCAAGACCTGGGCCAGCACTCTGGAGAATGTGGCCTGTGACATGCCAGATGAGTAACCCTCAGTGGTCTGGAAAGCACCACTTGCCATGAAGTGTATGGCACAGAGGATTTTTTTCAGGCCAGATAGGGCATGGTTGTGGATGTAGATGGGATCCACCTGATCTTTGATGACCTCATACAAGGCAATGATGCTGTGTGGCCTCAACCTGTAGCGATCAATCACCTCATCATCGGGCATTCCAAAGATGTTGACCCTTGGGCAGTATACCCTGGGTCTTGGTGGTCGTCTATACATCCTCCGCTGTTGCAGGGGTCCCTGTGGCAGCTGGGAAGCATCCTGTTGCTGTGGAGCATCCTGTTGCTGCATCTGTGCATCTGCAGGCAGGTACTGTCCTCCAGGTGGGGAGGGTCTCCTGTGTGGCTGCTGAGGAAGAGCCTCCTCACTTGCAACAGGTGAAGGGTGCTGATCAGGTGTGCCTGGGGCTTGCTGGTGTTCCCTAGCTCTCGCTCTTGCATGCCTTCGCCTCAGTCTTCTCATCAATAAATATCCCAACATACATATTGTTCTCTCTCTATCTCTCTCTCCCTCTCTCTCTCTCTCTCTCTCTCCCTGAGTGGAAAACAACCCACAAGTGAGTGTGGTGTTCTGTCCCTTTAAGTACCTGATATGGCTTTGTGTAGGTGTGGTGATGAGGTGAGTGATTACCAAAGGGAAGGTGTTTGTTGTCCAGGTAAGTGTTTGCAGGTGTGTCTGTGTTTTGTGTTATGATTGTTGTGTCTCTGTCAGTTGCGGGTGTGAAGTTGTGGGGTGCAGGCTGCGTCTGGATCGTGTGGTGATGTTGCACAGGTGAGCTTGTTTTATATTGGCAGGTGTCCGTCTTGTGTGATAACCAGCATTGTTCCATGTCATGTTGTGTTGGTGTTTTTTTGGGGATCCTTGTCCCTGTGGTGTTGCTTGTTGTTGTGTGACAGTGATTTGTGGTGTCTGTCCATGTTTTTGTGTTATTTTGGCATTGCACGGGTTAATTTTTCCATTTACATGCTTGTGCGGTAAGCCTTTTGTCTGTTTTCCTATGTAACGGGTGTTACGTTTTGCCCGTTAAGTGTTTAACGACTAAGAAGAGTGGGTCTTAACTTTTATCCGTTAAGTGTATCTTTTTTTTCAGCCGTTAACAGTACCACAAGCCTTTAAATTGCTCTGGGGACTCTTGTTCCATGGGTCTCAATGCACATCAGTCTGTCGGCCGTAAGGATTTGTGAACTGCCGTTAGCTGTTCTTAACACGGACCTTTAAATGGCTTACAAAACGTTAACACACCCGTTTTTTTTTTTTTACTAATGCCTGCCTTTAAATTTACCCCCTACTGTGTTTGTGTTTAGCTGTAATTTTCCTCTTACTCATTTAATGTACCCACATATATTATATATTGTTTTTCTTGCCATAAGATGGGCTTTCTAAATATACCATTATTTTCATCAAATTTCCTGTAAAACAATTTATAAAATATGATGAAACAAATGTAACTAATGCACTTTTTTTTTTTTAACTTTGGCACTAAAAATCTTTTACACATCTACAAACAAAAAAAACCTGCTAAATACATTATAATATTTGTCTTGATTTTAGAAATACCCAATGTTGACATGTTTTTCTAATGTTTTTGTCAAGTTATATGGCAATAACTAAAAGTAGCAAAAATGTAGGTGTTCTCATTTGACCGCTAGTGTATATACAAAGTGTTTGAGATGCCCTCACTGTCAAAAGGACATAAGTCCTGGCTGCTCATCAAATAAGTCAAAGATCTGTGCAGTTCATGGAGGAATGACAGCACTTCTCACGGATGTTTTTGCAAGACAATTTGTTGTTTATTTTGACATTTCTGTGAGAGATTATGGCATTTATCAAGAACACAAAACATAACGAGACATAGCCTTTATGTACCCTAGTGAACATTCAAATTGTGTTAAAAAGCATCAAAATGTAGTGTGCCTACACCAATCACCTGTGAATTCACGATAAGATTGACAAGGGGAATCCCCAATCATTAGAAACACAATTAACTTACATCCCACTTTCAGCTAATGAGCAGACTGTGAGCGATCCCTGTTAAAAGCAATGTTAAAAAATCAATCTGTACTTGACTTGGGAACATATTGATAAATACTAAATGCATTCAATCATTGTGAAATAGTATAAAGTCAGACTATTGGAGTGATAAACGGATTATCTTTATTCAATTATAATCAATTAATCAGCATTTCCTATATTACGGGAATAGTGATCTTTTGGAGCTTTCACTTGGCATTCAGTTTATTTATCAATCCATGGTTATCACTTATATTATCACTTAGATTGGATGGATGACTTGTTGAAATATTGACAGGTTCACTGTTCATCTTTATTTCACCATTCATCCGAACTCGGACACTTCCATTTCATCAGATTGAGCCATTTCATTATTAATGGATTGCTAATTCTCCGTCAATCACTTATTGAGATTCTTTTCACCATTTACCAATGTGTATTTGTGTATATATATATAAATATAAATATATATATATATATATATATATATATATATGTATATTGAAAAGGATAAGCAATAACGCTGAACCAAAATAGAAAAACCGGGTGCCACAGAAAAATGTGATATACTGAAATAAGCTGTGCACTCACGGGCTTATATAATAAAAACCTATTTAATGGTAGAATAAATCGATGTATTTTTTGTTGCTTGATAAAGGTCGCAAGTTGATGACCGAAACGCTGCTTCATTCTACCATTAAATAGGTTTTTGTTATATACGCCCGTGAGTGCAAAGCTTATTTCAGTATATATACATATATATATATATATATATATATATATACATACATATACATATCATTTTTTTCACTCATTATCATGTATATATTTTTTATGACTTTATTCACACTTGAGGGTGATATGGTGCATGTGCCCTACTTTGCCCATGTGCTAAATTTAGTTGTGACCAGATTCCTGGCAGAATCCAAAACCCTCAGAGAGATGCTTGCTGTTATCCACAAAATCTGTGCCCATTTCCTACAGTGCATGCAACACTCTATAGTCCATCCAAGAGCATAACAACCTGCCCTATCACCATCTGAAAATGGAGGTCCCTACTAGGGGTGGGCAAAATCTCTCACCGTGTTCCCGCGAGAAATTCCATGAAAGCCACGTTGTTTTATTCATTTTCTCAGGACAATGAGCTTTAAAACTGGTGATTAAAGTTTTTGTATTTTTCGCCCCCATTGACCAAAATTGCTTTGAATGGCTAGAAAGTTCCACCCATTGATTTAAGTGGTTTTTGCCTTTTCGCCATAAAAATGTGATGTATTTGCGGAAGTCAAACACAATAGAAGCAGCTACAGAATGAGGTAGATGTGCTGTGATATTCTGCTGTGATCTTGAGGCAAAATTGAGGCAGGAGAGGCTCATAAGAACAGGTTTAAAAATATTAAAAGGAGGAATTAGAAGGACCCTTATGTGTCCACTGCATCTGAGGAGGAGAAGGAAGTGAGTACTACTGAACCAATGCTGTCCAGTCCCCCTAAATCACCTCAAAGGATCTTGGGGAATTTAATGGGAAGGGAGGGAGAAAAGGGCAGTGCTAGTGAGAGCAGGACAGGTCAGCTTCCTGCGTCTGCTGGTAGACGTGAAGCCCTTGCTGCCACCATTGCTGCCCCTGTTGCCACTATTGCTGTGCCTGCTGTCATCAAATGTGCTGCCCCTTTTGCAACCAGTGCTGAACCTGCTGCCACCAATACTGTGCCTGCTGTCAGATTTTCTGCCCCAGTTGCAAGCAGTGCTGTGCCGCTGCCAGTACTAAACCTGCTGCCACTAGTTCGGTGCCTGCTGTCAGACATGTTGCCCCTGTTGCCAGTGCCACCAGTGCTGTGCCTGCTGCCAGTGCAGAATCTGCTGCCACCAATACTGTGCCTGCTGTCAAACTTGCTGCCCCTGTTGCCGGTGCCACCAGTGCTGTGGCTGCTGCCAGTGCTGAAGCTTCTGCCACCAGTGCTGAAGCTGCTTCTAGTGTGACTTGTAATACTCAGGAAGGGGGAAGGAGAAGATGATGCCAAGTGTGACAGCAGGGAACCCTAAGTCACACTTGTCATCCCTAAGTGGTCCCGCCAGTGCTAGTACTAAGAAGGTCCAGCAGCCTGTTAGTGTTAGGAGTGAATGAGGGGGTAATCAATATCCTCATTTTACTAGTCACTGTGAGGAGGAAGACTGTGAACATTGCAATTGCTGATGAGAGGCACAGTTTCTGCTCTCAAGGGATTCTAGTAATAACACCCCCATGATTTTGAAGGAGAGGCAGGTGGAGAAGAATTATTGGTCAACTTCTTCTTTTCTCCACATATACTGGGGGCTACGTATTGTGCTGCTACTACCTCAGGTGCATTACTGGAGCTAGTCGTGGCAAGTGAAACCTTCATCATCCATCACCCATGTTACTGCAATTGAAGTTGATCCCATTCCCTTTCAGCTGCCTAATCATCCTGCTGCTTAAACAATTCAACAGCAGCAGCAAGAACAGCAGTGGCAAATTCCGCATCCACATCAAGGCATTTGACAATGGACAGTGGCCACTGGCCAACATGACCTGCTGGAATTTTAGGGCATTTTTTTCTCAGGGCTTGTGCTTAATTTAAAAAAAAAAAAAAAAAAAAAAAGAACATAGTCCTACAAAAAAAATAAACAATTTTTTGGGGTTTGTTTCTAACAAGCCTAAGTCCTACAAAACAATGTTTCCTTAGGGCTTGTGCCAAACAAACTTAAGTCCTACAAATCAATGTTTCTTCAGGGCTTGTGCTTCTAATAAGTCTAAGTCCTACAAATCAATGTTTCCTCAGGGACTGGGCCTCTAATAACAAATCTAACACAAGTAAAGAAAACATCCCTCGCATTGACCTAAATTGCATTGCAGTTGACAAGTGTTTGCAATGATTTTAAAGGAATAGTAATATTTAGTTAGCAATGCAGCTCAGTTTGTTCAACATAAGGAATAGCACTGCTGGCTGATGATCTTATTCTCCAAAACTGCTCAGTTACGACGTAACATTATGCTGAAGTTGATCCTTCCCACCCCTTTTCCCAGTCTGATCACTGGAATGGACAAATCACAACAAGGGACAATCTACCCTCAGTCAGTCGAAGGAAAAACCTGCCCTCCTTGTTTAAGGAGGGCAGGTTTTTCCTAATACTAACTGAAGATTGTCCCTCATTGTGATCCGCTCTCGGTTCTCAGCCTGAGGTGCCAGGAAGAGGAGCAGGAGGCATCAACTTCAACATAAAATTACATAATAGCTATACAGTTTTAGAGAATAAGTGCATCAGCCAACAGTACTGTTTTGTATGTTGAAAAAACTGAGGTGAATCACCAACAAAGTATTACTATCCCTTTAACTAACAGGTTCCCATTTAAGTCTTCAAGGAAATTTGTTGATAAAACCCTTGTTAAAGTTATCAACCGCAATGTAATCCATGCCTCAGACCACACTCCTCCATAAAGGTTTGTGACTTTTTTAAGAGCAATATGTGACACTTTGCTGATCTTTCATGAAAGCCTAAAATTGGAATAATAAAATATGATTGTATAGTACAGGGTTGTCTAAGTTCAGTCCTCAAGGGCCACCAACAGGCCAGGATTTAATGATTTCCCTGATTAAAGGGATAGTAATACTTCATTTTAACTTTATTTTATTTTGTAGGCATTAAAAAAACATGAAGAATGATATAAGTCTTATCTCTGAAACCTTTATGGTTTAAGAGATATTCACAAACAAAGTATCCCCCCCTCTTCAACCAGATCAGAAGGGAGATGCCCAGGTAGACTGCAGAGAGGGACAATCTTCAATTAAGATAATGGAAAAAGCTGAAAAACTTGTCAAGGGGGGAAGGGCTTTCATTGTTTTCATACAAAGAAAATTGTCCCCTTCTGTTATCTGTACTGTCATACAACCAGACTCACATCTGAGAAGAGATGGCTTACACTAGGTAAAAGGGGCGGGGAGGGGAACTTTGCTTGTGAATATCTCATAAACCATAAAGGTTTGAGAGATAAGACTTATATCATTCTTCATGTTTTTTTAATGCCTACAAAATAAAATAAAGTTAAAACGAAGTATTACTATCCCTTTAAGGACAGGTGAGTCAGTCAGAATGAATGAGCCACTGATTAACTCACCTGTGCTTAATCAGGAAAATCCTGACATCCTGGCCTGTTGGTGGCCCTTGAAGACTGAGCTTGGACAGCCCTCATATAGTACATAACCTGGAAGCCAAATATGAACACAAATGCAGCCAACAATATAAAGAGATATTAAGAAAGACAATGCTAAATATTACATTCATTCAGAATTGAGACATTATAATGTTAGTGAAAAATGGCATGAAGCCATAAATAAGAAAATGTGTAAATTAGTGTATACACGCAATGCAACTACAGTTTAGAACACAGTCAGAAAGTAATTTTATTCTGTCTCGATCATAATAACTTCCTTTCCATATCACCATATCTGCTTTCAGCTTTGCTTTCAGATGGTTCAAATAATATATTTGCTCTTAATTTAATGATTCATTTATCAGATAATCTATAAATTTAGTCCACTAATGAAAAACTTAAACTGGAGAATTTCAGTATACAATATAATCATTTTTATACATTTTATATAATTTTTCTATTTCAAAAAGTACAAGTTTATAATTACTTGTATTTTTACAAGATGTTAGTATGATTCTTTCTTAAATTACTCACTTGTTCTTTTTCACAATGTAGCTCTCTCACTATAAAACAATACTAATTATTCTAATTGAATCAGTCAACACTCTATTCAAGGAAACATTCACATGGAATAATCAGCACATATTTCATTTTGAGTTGTAAATCCCCAGGGGTCTTAAACAAAGTGGAGTTGGCAATATTTCTAGTACAGTTATCTTGTCTTATGTTATTCTTTCATGTGGTAAATATATATAGAAGTGTGTTCACACCTGGGTAGCTACACATTTTTTATAATATACAATAAAGCGTTTGCGGTTGAAAGACAAGTATTAAAAAAAATATTTTCGTATAAGCTTCCTTTAACAAAGCGTGTTTTGTGAGCTGTCTGGACCATGTTTTAGAAAGGAAAGATGATTACGAACCAGCTAATTCCAAATTCCATGTAGTACAAAAAGATTTAGTGAGCACTTGAGATGTACAGATTTTAAAAATGATTTAACATTTCTGTTTAAAGGCTTAGATTTCTCAAAAATTTCAAGCACATGTTTTTTTTTTCAGTGTGGATCTCATATCACTTTTTTAATTTTGTTTCAGTTTGTTCAATAATGTTTTTAATTTCTTTTTGGGGTCTATCAAGCAGTATATTGCATATTCTAGACTTCACTGATCTTTACAGGGATAATTGTTAACAGTAATACATATTAATTATTATGACCCACTTCCTCTCCCAATGAGGAGTGTAGACACTTTCTAGTTTTATTGATCTGGAGAAAGGAGTGCAATACACAAAAATCTAAAAGCACTATTTTATTACAACATTCCCCACACACAAGATTAGTTGCACTACCCAGGCCTCCCAGTTTAGTGCACTCATCACTCTCTCAGTCCTTATAGCCTCAGACTACCTGTCTCTTCTATGACCGGTGTCTTCTTAGGTTCAGATGGTTTTAATTATTCCTCAGCATCTTTATCTCCTTGCCACCATAAATGGCTTATACATCTTTAAGTGCATTCAGATTAAGTATTTTCTACTCTGGCTAAGGTCCCAAAAGTATTGGGGAAAGATGGTGATATGTGTGTAATGGTATAGTATCCCAGCTACACCGGGATGTGGGCAAACTTGCAGAGGGGTGTGGTCTGGTGCTTACAAAACACCAAAATGCTTCTCTATTCTTTAGGGATTACAGAAAGATTATATGGAGTACTTTTTTAAAGGCCGCTTCACCAATCATAATTTTCATTACAATTTTAAATTCCAAGGATACATGAATCGCATTTACAATCACAGTGTTATTCATAAAATAAAGGAATAATGAAGCAAAATAAAACATATTTTCCTCTATCCCAGTTATATTTGTTTCATACATTTAAATAAAAAAGTGCTCACTACACTATATCTCTTGTACTCTGGCAGTTCACGTTGTTCTGCTAGCCTTGAGCGACCTGAAGCTCTCTATAAAGTGCTATCTCAGTACCTTCACACTTGGGACTGTTTACACTCATTGATGAACTTTAACTCCTGCAGTACCAGAGTCCTGGGAAACTTACTCCTCTTGCCTGACCTGTGTCAGTATATACTACTTGTATTGGACCTGTGTGGGCAATTGTATGATTAACCTGTCGTGTGTCTGTATTATACTGCCTGTATACTACAGGACCTGTGAGGGTTCTTATTGTATTGTGAATTCAATAAAACTATGTTTTTATCCTAAACCATTGTGCCTGTGAGTCAAACAAACCATTACACCCATATTGTTATGTGATAGGTAGTCATTACTTTTTTCAAAGCAGTTACAGCATCTGCAAGCACAGCATCCCGAGGCAAAGAATTCCATAGCTTTACCACCCTTACTATAAAACATCCCTGCCTTTGCTTTAGTAAAAAATTCCTTTCCTTGGATTACCTCTAGTTCTTAGCTTAGCTGTTTGATTAAATAATTCATTGGAGAGTGCTTTATGTTGACCTTGAATATATTTGTAAATGGTAATCATATCACCCCTTAGACATCTCTTCTCTGAAGTAAACAAACCCAGTTTGACTAGTCTCTCTTTATAACTCAGATAATCCAGTCCCTTTATCAGTTTTGTTGCACGTCTCTGCACTTTTTTTAAGCATCCCCTGTATCTTTAGCTCTTTTTATACAGGATAGTACCATATTTGTTCTTGCAGCAGGTGAGTGACTCTGCACACTGCTGTGAAGTCTATTGTCTACCAGTACTCTTTAATCTTTCTCTAATGAGGGTTCCCCAAGTTGTTACCCATTTAGCATATAAGTAGCATGTTTGTTTCTAATGCCCAAATGCATAACCTTATACTAATCTACATTAAATATCATCTACCATTTTTCTGCCCATTCAATCATATTATCTAAATATTTATGCAGATAAAAAACATCCTGCTCTGTATGTATTTCCTTGCACAGCTTAGTGTCATCAGCAAAGTTTGAGACACTACTTTCAATTCCCACTTCTAGTTCATTAAAAAGCATTGGGCCCAGAACAGAAATGGCATCCCACTTACATCTTTTGACCAACTTGAAAAAATTCAATTTACAAAAACTCTCTGCCATCTATCATTTAACCAGTACTCAATTAATGTACAGATATCACCTCCCAAGTCGAAAAGTATTTTCATTTATGCAGCAACCTGTTTTGAGGCACAGTATCAAAGGCTTTTGCAAAATCCAAGTACACTATATCAACAACAATTTCCTTTTCTAAATTACTACTTAGCCTTTTGTAAAATGGAAGTAAATTTGTTTGGCATTATCTTTTCTTCATAAAACCATGCTGGCTCCTATTAATAATATTGTTGGTTTTCACATACTTCTAAATAATGTCAGTTAGTAACTCTAATATCTTACCAACTACGGAAATCAAGCTCACTGGTCTATAATTTTCTGGTTTGGATCTTTCCCCCTTTTTGACCAATGGCACTACATCAGCTTTCCTCTAATCACAGGGCACTATGCCTGATGAAAGTGAATAAAAACATATCCTATATAATAATTCGCCAAGTTGTGTGTAACGCCCGGCATGCGCAGTAGACACTGCTGCGCGTGCGGCAGTCATACGCAGTAGAGACTGCCCGCGCCGCGGCTGATACAGAGCTGGGCGCTCCGAAGAAGCGTCCAGCTCTGTATCAGCCGAGGCACGGGCAGGCTCCACTGCGTGTGACTGCCCCGCGACCGGCTGCCAGAGGCTCTGTATCAGCCGAGGAGCAGGAGACCCGCGACCGGCTGCCAGAGGCAATGTGGCCCGTGTAACGGGCTGTTCAACTAGTTAAGTATAATGGTCTTGCTATTACTGAGTTCCTCAAGTACCCAGTGTATACCATCAGGTCCATCTGCTTTATTCACCATAACATTTTCTAGTCTCTTTTGGACTTTGTCCTCATTAAGCCATATACATGATTGAGGAAGTTCTGTGGTTTTGTTTACTTGCCCATAGCCTGTCATTTTTGCTTCCTTTGTATACACAGACGCAAAGAATGTGCTTAAGTTGTCAACCATACAGCCTTATCCTCACTAATCATTTCACATGTCTCAGCCTTAAGAGGGCCAATATCAACCTTACAAGTAATATGGGGTTAAGAAAAGAGAAAAAAGGCGCCCCTTGTGTTAAACCTGATGATATATTAGATCCTCCACAAATCACCCAAGTGAGTTATACTCACAAGATTAATCACTATTCCTACACATATGTGGGAAACAGCTAAAACGCTTAAGAGGATTATTACAACTGCCCCAAAACAGTGATTCTGTAATCCACAATAGTCAGACAGACAGGCAGCACCTTCACTAATTTCTCTCCTGGGAACGACTAACCATGCAGAAACAAAAGAAAGATAGAAGGGTGCCCAATGGTGCAGTATAGTCTTCTAAAACGGTATACTATTATATATGGTGGTAGAATGCACTGCTCACTGTGAGCCGTAACCGCACATGCGCAGTAGAGAGTCTCTACTGTGCATGTGTGGTTTCGCACACAGGGAGCTTCACTGTGAGCTGTCTGGATCAGCCCCGCTAAGGATCAGTGCGTTCGGCGAACGTGCCCCCCCCACTCTGGACGGCTCACATCCTGTCACTGCTCCCGGCTCCGGGGCAGCTGGGTGCACTTTAGTCCGTGTATACGGGCTTTCATACTAGTATATATATAATGACGGATACTCACAATTGGAGTGGTCAGATTAATATCTGCTGACTATCACGAACACTGAGAATATAAAGCCCTCTCTGCTCGGGGACCACATACACAGGATACAGAGCACGGCTCAACTCTTGCAAAAGTAAAACATTTTAATCAAATGTAATGAAAAAATAGTAATTTAACAAAAATAAAAACAATTAATACATGGATATACAACCCAAAAGCACTCTAAAGTGTTTCCTACAAAGGCCTCTTTTTCAAAGTAATATTAAAGACTTCGGGTCATAAGAAGCTTCTTTCTTTCTTTTGTTTCTGCAATATGAACCTTAATCTTTTGTTATTAATATACTTGTAGAATTGTTTATGATTTTTATTGCTTTCTTTTGAAATAGTTCTCACATTTTCAAATGTATCTAACCTAATTACTTGTTTGCAGATTGCATTACATTCTTAATATTTTTTAAATGATGCATCTGACCCTTCTGACTTAAACACTTTAAAAGCCTGCTTCTCATTTCTCATTTCCCTGCAAACCTCATTATTAAGCCACACTGGTCTTAATTTGATCCTCTTGTGCTTATGCCCCAATGGCATATATTGATGTGTATATGTGTCTAAGAGCATTTTGAAATAATCCTGGTTCTTGCATATTTTTATCTTTGAGGATTACATACTTTAATACTACGTTTTAGTTTTGAAAAAATGTAATGTTTTGGTTAAAACTTGCTATTGGGTTTTTCCATAACAAATTTCAAAGGATACTATATTGCGGTCATATTGCCTGTATACTATTTATCATGTCAAAATTGAGAGCACTAGATCAAGCCAGTTGGCTCCTCTACTAGTTGGAACATAAAATTGTCATCAGTCATACTTAAAAAATATTTCCCTTTGTTGTGCTGGAAGTCATATTTCTCCAGTCAATTTTTGGATATTTGAAATATCCCATTATGATTACATTTCCTGACCGAGAAGCCTTTTCCATTTGCAGTAACAGATGGGCATCCTCAAACTCTCCGATGTTAGGTGGCTGGTAGCAAATCCCCATTAACATATTTTATTATGTGTGCCTCCACTGTGCATTTCTACCCACAGGGCCTCTACACTCTCTCTGGACCCTTCATTTATACATTCCCTTATACTAGGGTTTAAAAGGATAGTAATGTTTCATAATAAAAGCAGCTCTAATTAATCATCATAGTATTTGGACTTTGGAGAGTGTTATTTCAGTTCTGTCAGAGTTGTAGTTCAAGAGTAATTCAATGACAAAATATACCCCTCCTGCCCCTTTTACTGATGTAACACTGTTCAGCCAGATCAGAAGGGAGGTGCCCAGGTAGACTGCGGAGAGGGACAATCTCCAATTAAGATAAGGGAAAAACCTGAAAAACCTGTAAAGGGGAGCAGGGCCTTCATTGTTCTCATAGCAAGAAGATTGACCCCCTTCTGTTACAGTGGGGCAAAAAAGTATTTAGTCAGCCACCAATTGTGCAAGTTCTCCCACTTAAAAAGATGAGAGAGGCCTGTAATTTTCATCATAGGTACACTTCAACTATGAGAGACAGAATGAGACAAAAAAATCCATAAAATCACATTGTCTGATTTTTAAAGAATTTATTTGCACATTATGGTTGAAAATAAGTATTTGGTCAATAACAAAAGTTCATATCAATACTTTGTTATATACCCTTTGTTGGCAATGACAGAGGTCAAACGTTTTCTGTAAGTCTTCACAAGGTTTTCACACACTGTTGCTGGTATTTTGGACCATTCCTCCATGCAGATCTCCTCTAGAGCAGTGATGTTTTGGGGCTGTCGCTGGGCAACACGGACTTTCAACTCCCTCCAAAGGTTTTCTATGGGGTTGAGATCTGGAGATTGGCTAGGCCACTCCAGGACCTTGAAATGCTTCTTACGAAGCCAATCCTTTGTTGCCCGGGCGGTGTGTTTGGGATCATTGTCATGCTGAAAGACCCAGCCACGTTTCATCTTCAATGCCCTTGCTGATGGAAGGAGGTTTTCACTCAAAATCTCACAATACATGGCCCCATTCATTCTTTCGTTTACACGGATCAGTCGTCCTGGTCCCTTTGCAGAAAAACAGCCCCAAAGCATGATGTTTCCACCCCCATGCTTCACCATAGGTATGGTGTTCTTTGGATGCAACTCAGCATTCTTTCTCCTCCAAACACGACGAGTTGAGTTTTTACCAAAAAGTTCTACTTTGGTTTCATCTGACCATATGACATTCGCCCAATCGTCTTCTGGATCATCCAAATGCTCTCTAGCAAACTTCAGATGGGCCCTGACATGTACTGGCTTAAGCAGGGGGACATGTCTGGCACTGCATGATTTGAGTCCCTGGCGGCGTAATGTGTTACTGATGGTAGCCTTTGTTACTCTGGTCCTAGCTCTCTGCAGGTCATTCACTAGGTCCCCCGTGTGGTTCTGGGATTTTTGCTCACCGTTCTTGTGATCATTTTGACACCACGGGGTGAGATCTTGCGTGGAGCCCCAGATCGAGGGAGATTATCAGTGGTCTTGAATGTCTTCCATTTTCAAATAATTGCTCCCACAGTTGATTTCTTCACACCAAGCTGCTTGCCTATTGCAAATTCCGTCTTCCCAGCCTGGTGCAGGTCTACAATTTTGTTTCTGGTGCCCTTCGACAGCTCTTTGGTCTTGGCCATAGTGGAGTTTGGAGTGTGACTGTTTGAGGTTGTGGACAGGTGTCTTTTATACTGATTACAAGTTCAAACAGGTGCCATTAATACAGGTAACGAGTGGAGGACAGAGGAGACTCTTAAAGAAGAAGTTACAGGTCTGTGAGAGCCAGAAATGTTGCTTGCTTGTAGGTGACCAAATACTTATTTTACCGAGGAATTTACCAATGAATTCATTAGAAATCCTACAATGTGATTTCCTGTATTCTTTCCCCCCATTCTGTCTCTCATAGTTGAAGTGTACCTATGATGAAAATTACAGGCCTCTCTCATCTTTTTTAAGTGGGAGAACCGGCACAATTGGTGGCTGACTAAATACTTTTTTGCCCCACTGTATCTGTCTAGTCTTACAACCAGATTCCACATCTGAGAAGAGATGGCTGTTAGACCCCTAAAAGGGGTCGCGAAGGAATTACTAATAATTCCCAGGCCTACAGGTCCTGGTAGCTAGGGTGCGTAGGCTAGGGTACGGAGCTCGGGAACGGAGGAGCCTTGTTGGAGTGTCCTTGCGGCAGCCTAAGCTGTATTAGAGGTGCTGGCCGCGAAGCCAGATGTCTGACCCCAGTTGAGCCGGGGCCGGGACCTGGATGAACACCCCTCAAGCTTATAACCCACCAAAGGTACCTGGGAAGTTAGCAGGAGGATCCCATGTAGTGGACCCCTAGGTTCTAAGTGCCGAGGATCTGGAACGAAATCCCCAGAAGAAGGACTTCAGCTGGATCCAGTAAATCAGAGATGCTCAGGCAAGGACCCAGATCCCATAGACCAAAAGTCCGAACACTCCCGAGACCCAGTGCCAAAAAGAGGAATCTGCCAGAAGAACGACAAGGACCCCAAAAAGGGGGGGCTAAAGAAACCACCCTGGGACACAAGAAACTCTCCCAGTCAAAAACAAATGACCTCTAACGAGGTCAGGAAATCTCCCTTACTTCCACTACTCCTGCAGCCCAAAGAAAGAAGGCAGGAAGGATAAGGGAGCTAAGACCTCTAACTAGGTCAGGAAAAATCCCTTGCTTCAAACTACCCCTATAGCCCAGAAAAGGAAGGCAGGGTAGGATAAGGGACTAACAGTCATCAGCAGGCCAAACATCAAATACTGGGGGCCCAGGCCACTAAGGCCAGAAGATACTCTCCTTACTTCAACTCACCCCCAAAAGTATCGTAGGGCAGGATAAGGGAGACCAGCCGAAATCCAACTGGAAACGGACCCCCCAGAGAAGAAGTCTGCAACAGGGCAACGCTCTATGAGCCGAAAACCCCACAAAAGCCGGAAGGGAAAAACCCTCAATGGAGCTGGGGAGCGAGGCGCTGAATCGCTACCCAGGCGCGGGTAAGGGAACCGCTACCCCGAAGCGGACAGGAGGGCGGCTCACAGGACACAGCCTACCTCACAGAGTCAGCGATCGTGGGAGCGGGACCGCTCTGAGGCTGGAGGGCGATGCGCCGGAGGCCGACGGACTGGGGAGCTGCGGCCGCCTGACAGACGACCGGAAGTCAACAATGAGTGGCAGCTGGGTGCAGAGAGAGAGAGCGAGAGGCAGATGGTCCGGAAGCCAATGGAGCCAGACTGGAAACACGGCACTGGGGAGATCCTGGAACGAGAAGACAGGCAGGAAATCTTCCTAAGACAGCGGAAACCAGGAATCAGGCAGAAAACAACAAACAGGCATCGAGAAAAGGAAGTGATGCCTCTAAAAGCTCTCTGTGGCCAATCCATAGGAAGCAAGGTCAAAGGTAAGGAATCTAACAATGGCTTACACTAGGTAAAAGGGGCGGGAGGGGGAAACATTGCTTGTGAATATCTGTCAAACCATAACGGTTTGAGAGATAAGACATATCGTTCTTCATGTTTTTTTAATTCCTACAAAATAAAATAAAGATAAAACGAAGTATTACTATCCCTTTAAGGTATGCTTTAACCCTATCCTTCATAAAAAGCAATAATCCTCAAGACTGACTACCGTATCATATAACTAGTTATATTATTGCATTGATATTCACTATATTTGCAAATGGTAATAGCATCACCCCTTTGATGTTTATTCTCTGTTGTAAATAAACACCACTTTGGCTATTTTCTCTCTATAACAGATCTCCCAGTACCATTATAAGTTTTGTTGCACATCTCTGCACTTTTTCTGGTTCAATAATATATTTTTCAAGAAGTGGTAAGCAAAACTCTACTCCATATTCTAGATGAGGCCTTCCCAAGGATTTATGTAGTGGTTGAATTATAGACGCATCCTATGCATTTATACTTCTTTAAATGCATGATAGTACCCTAGTGCACTGCTGTGAAGTCTATTGACAGTAGGGGTGGGCAAAATCCTTTTGTGTTTCCGTGAACAAATCCAGAAAAAAACAATGGTCGTCTGCTTTTTCGCTGGAAAATCCACTTTAAATAAAGTGATTAAAATCTTTGTCGATTTTGCCCAGTGGAAAATCATTTTTTTCACCCATTTGGTGGTGGACTGGTGGTGGTGATGATGGTGGATAAGCTGGGGTGGAAAAGGCACCAATGATATTTTGTAGCTCAAACTGAGAAGGAATGGGAGACAGAGATGGGGATGGGCATCACCACCACCACAGCAAGAAGCTTTTGGATTTTGCGGAGTTGGCTATTGCTCTAATTCCTGCTGCTGTTGAGTTGCAAGGGCTTCAATATGCTGAGGAGCAGGCTAGTGTGCAACAAACCACTGTGAATACAGTGGGAATGGGGTCCGGCAGTAGTGATGTCGGACAAGGACAGTTTCCACTTGCCAGCAGCAATATTCCTGGTCCTAGTTGCAGTGCTGATTCTGAGGTATGTCCCAGCCAGTGAAGGGGAATGTGGAGGAGAAGAAGAAAGAGGCTGTTCTTCTTCACCTTTCCCCTCCCCCCTGGGTGTGGAACTATTTTTGTCTTGGGGCAGGCACAATGCAGACAGTGACAGCACTGTGCATGTGTGTGACATATCAGTGAAATGGAGAAAGGAGGGAATGCAACTTGGCACAACTGCACTGATAATACACATGAAACACAGACGCCATGACATTTATGTGAAACATGTTAAAGCCAAACACCCACCAAAGAAATTGGGCACCGCTGTTTCTGTACCCCCTGACTCTCCCCAAAGGCTACAAAAGGTGAGGGGGAGATCAAAGAGGAGGTAGAGAAACTCAGCCAGAGGCTAAAAGTTCTATGGTGTCATACCTGGACCACCTACATACTAGTAGATGCTTGAGAGTGATGCTGATGTGTGTGGCTTGTGAATGGTGACAACCCCTGTTATACCCTTGCAGTGGTCGAAACTGTGGTAAAGGTGTTGGCCGCGAAGCCAGATGTCTGACCCCTGTTGCACCAGAGCCAGAATAATGATGGGTAAAAAGGAAGTTGTGTCCTAGTAAGTGGGAGGCAGACACAAAGCAAGCAGACCAGAGTGAGCCCAGAGATGCAACAGGTAAGAGGAGACTGATATTGGGATACTGGGGTCTAAAGCCAGGAGTCAGTCCAAAAGAAGGGATGTTCCAATGCAGCAAGCAGAAGCAGAGTATGGAGAGGAAGCTGAGGTGAGGGCCAGGCATAAGTCAGAGAAGGGCTCAGAATAAAACAAACAGGCAGTTGGAGGATCAGAAGCCAGAGAAGAAGCCAAAGCCAGGAATCAAACCATATGTGTGCCCTTATGCAATATTTTTGAGATTAAATCTTCCCTCTTTCCTTCCCCTTTTTTTCACAGAAGCAGATCAAATTCATTATTTCACCTCAGAACCGCATAATTCAATATTCACCACAAATTGAGTTTATTGGCAAATAAACTCTCCTGCCTTTTTCTCACATCACAGTCCTACATAGAGTAATTAAAATAGATCACTTTATAGTTTCCCTTTCCTCTGTGGAAATATATATCTTTATAGGCTAAAATGTGAGCCTTCATTTTCAACTTATCTATTTCCTAATAACAGATAACTATAGTTAATATTCTCCAACAATAGTGAAAACAGAATTGCAAACATCATTTTATTTAAAAATGTATTCGCATAAAATACCCTATCAGTAGAATGGTATGTATATGTTATTCCACCAATACATTATGATTTAACTATAGCAAACTGTACTTTATTAGTGAGATGGAGCGATATCGTATTATTGATACATTGTGATTGCATTAAGTGAATTGTATCCACATCATCAATCGGTAACTCTTTGAGCTATCCCATTGGCTATCGAGTTGATATATTCAGGGACAGTTTCACATGAACCTCTTTACTCCAGAAGAAGGTGCTGTTTGTGCGCCGAAACGCGTTGAGCCACTTGTCCAAGCTAAGACGCTGACACAGATCGTTACACAGAGATGGCGCTAATGTGCGATACCACCGGGACCCAATACGCTTATTTGTGGGAGGCAAGCGGATCAATTGGAGGTCGATTACATAGAGGCGAACCGAGAAGAGGCCAGCACCACAAGGGTTAATACTCGCAGAGGAGGATCGAAAAGGAGCGGAGATGACAGAAACACATATCCCAGATGAGCGTTGACATATGGGACTTCTAGTAAGCAGACATCTTTTGCAGCTTTTTGGCACATGTACTTGTTTTATATCTAGTAAGAGCATAAGATTATCTGGCTCAATAGGAGAAGCACTTGCTGAGCTGGTCGTTCTGTTTACTTGCTATACACTTGTCACCATTGTCTTGGCTCCTACCTCATAGAATACATTCGGTTAGACTGAGTGCTATCCTTAAGCTCCACTGCTATCCCAATAAGAGCACACTAGACTCCCACCATTTTAGAAATTATTTTCCTTCTTTTTTCTTATTGTTTACTTTTTCTTTTATATTTCTTCACATATTGTGATATTGATCATTTTCCTTTTTTCTGTTTTGTCTTTACTACTCCCCTATATTGGGAGTAAGATTATTTGTTTATAATAAATATATTGTTTATTATTTTAACACACTGTATTTTTCAGATTTTTTTTCAGTCTTCATCTCTGATATAATAATACTACACTTAGAGATATTTTTGCGCTGTCCTCCCCCTTTCCCTTTTGTCTTTTTTACATATACGACACATTGATGGATGTTTTTTATATGCATTGCTTTTGAGGACACGCTGCAAGAGAGGGGATTCAAATTCACTCACATTGACACACATTTAGGGAAAGTCTTTTTCTCTGTGATTGTGTGTGTATATATTTTACCCTACTCCTAGTATTTCTGTGGATCAGGCGAAGACGTTCCCTGCCTTGGAACTCCTACCATACATCTGGTGGGAATCTTTGGGACAGGGCTACTCTCTGGCCTCTTCCTTTGAATTTATTTCCCCTGCTGCATCTCACTTACGGTGTACCCTGCACTGTTTTGGCGCTATATCTATATCTTTTAAAGCAGGAATTCAACAGCCAAACGAGGTACGCAGGAGAGAGGTCAGAAGCAAGCCAAGTCAGGGTTGTAGTTAAACAGATGAATGCTATAATACTCAGGAAGCATGAGCATCAGGTGCTCAGTGAGCCAGGTATTTAAAGGTTGAGACTGCTCAGGTGATCCCAACAGAAAAAAGCTGAGACTGGTCTTGTCATCTGTACAGGAAAAGGCTGAAACTGGTCAGGTGATCCCTATAGATAAGGGCCCACATGACAGGTGGTGGAGAGAAACACCTGGCTTGCAATCACCTTCTTACTCAAGGTTAACTACATCTTCTGGTAATCCACCTTGTTAATATTTACCTTCCCCACTGGTTGATAGCTATTCAGTAGATGTCAGGATGTGGCAGTTTGTGTCCACCCATTGCACACTGTGTGGCGCTTTGACCACACATGACAGTGTGGAAGAGGATAATCACAACCAGGGCATAAAATGTGATCTGAGGAAATTCCATCCCACAGAATATTATTAGCTGGTGACAGGGAGGGTTCATCATTATTATCAAATTGTCTGCAAGCTGTCACATGTCCTTAGCAGGGAGTGGGCAATGGGTAGGGATGAGCGAGCACCCCGATGCTCGGGTGCTCGGGTGCTCTGACCAAGCACCCCCTGATGCTCGAGTGCTCGGCCGAGCACCCGAGCCCCATTCAAATGAATGGGAGCACTCGAGCATTAAACCAGGCACCCCCTGCTCTGATGAGCGGAGGGTGCCTGGTCAATGTCCCCCTTCATCTCCGCTATGCCCCTCTTCCACAATGTCCCCCTTCATCTCCTATGCCATAGCGGAGATGAAGGGGGACATTGTGGAAGAGGGGCATAGCGGAGATGAAGGGGGACATTGTGGAAGAGGGGCATAGAGTCTATGCCCCTCTTCCACAATGTCCCCCTTCATCTCCGCTATGCCCCTCTTCCACAATGTCCCCCTTCATCTCCTCTATGGCATAGGAGATGAAGGGGGACATTGTGGAAGAGGGGCATAGCGGAGATGAAGGGGCACATTGTGGAAGACGGGCATAGCGGAGATGAAGGGGGACATTGTGGAAGAGGGGCATAGAGTCTATGCCCCTCTTCCACAATGTCCCCCTTCATCTCCGCAATGCCCCCTTCATCTCCGCAATGCCCCCGTACCTCCATTCCCTGGTGGTCCAGCGGAGCGTCTTCGGATCTGTGCCTCTTCCGGCACAGATCCTCTTCACCCGAACATGTCGGGCGAGCACATGGCGGTACTCGTACGAGTACCGCCATGTGCCGAGCAGAGCGATGCTCGAGCCGATCCGAGCATCGGCCGAGCACGCTCGCTCAACACTAGCAATGGGCATAGTGACTGCAGCAGTACTTGGTTTCTGGTGGGATTATTTTATATTGGGGACCCTAAGCATCATGGTGTTTGGTTACAGTTATACCAACTGTTTGATGTGAGTCCAGATGTGCCAATTGTTCCCAACCTTCCCTTATTTATTATACACACTGTGCATATTGCAAAAGGAAAAAAAATTCTGTTCTAACACCACACCCGTGATTTTTGAGGAGGGGCAGGTGGAAAAGCAGAGCAGACAGGACACCCCAGTTCGGACACCCCTCCCAGGCCCGGAGCTGAGAAGGAGAGGCTCAGATATCCTCGCTACACAGATGAGGAGAACAGGGCCCTAATGGAAGCAATCTCCTCTTTCTGAGGGAGAGGGTCCCTGGACTGGCTGTGAGGAGGAAGTCTGCCTGGAGTTAGGTCTGCAGCAGGGTGAACGTGGTGGCCACCTGCAGATGCACCTTACAGTCGGTGAATAAGAGATGAGGCGACTGCAAGAGGGTGACCAAAAAGAAGATGGGGGAGGCTGCCTCTTATGCCCGAGGCACCAGAGGTGGACCCCCTGCCCACATCACCTTCAGCAGCTGGGAGGAGATTCTGAGACAGAACATGTCTGCTACGGCTGTTGAGGGGATCCCTGTAGTATTGAACACTGGGGAAGAGAGGAGCCTCCATACTACTGGTAAGTGCATCATCACACACCACATCAACCAACACAACCATCACACACAAGCACAGTCACACCCCAACACGTGCCCATCATTGATCCACACCACTGCACCAACACAGCACCCTGAGGGTTTAAAACAGGATCCAATACATGCACAAATGGCATGGTTTGAACAGGCCCAAAGCTGTCCAAATCCCAGTTCAACCCTCACACATAAACCATGCTTCACAAAATGTTTTTTGTTAAAGATCATCAATGTTCCACCACAATGTCACCCATGTACCCACAGGGAAGTCAGCACATAATCCCCTTAAGTTCTAGAGCAGTGTTTCTCAACTCCTGCCCTCAGGACCCACTAACAGGCCAGGACATAGGGATTTCTCGGCTAGAGCACAGGTGTGGTGATCAGAGGCTCATTCACATTGATTAATTCACCTGTACTCTAACAAGGAAATCATCAAATCCTGGCCTGTTAGTGGGTCCTGAGGACAGGAGTTGAGAAACACTGTTCTAGAGGGATCATCAACGCATCGCTCAACAATGCTTTGGCAACCCCTCCAGTACTCAAAGGCTTAACAGACAACAAACAGAAGTTGACAGGGCAACTATTACATGCTACACAGGGGACATTCACTAAGCAATGAAAAATAGATGATTGAGTGAAGTTAACCCTTCCATACCATCACTTCACCAATTTCAATGTTAGTCTATGGAGACTATTCGATAACATGATTCACATTTTTGAGGTCTCATTCTATAGACTCCATAAAAAAACACCAAGTTGAAGAGTGATCAGGCAGTCAACCAGGCCATCCACTTCTGGAAGCAAGTCCAAAGATAAATAAATAAAGAGCCCAAATACAAATAAATTCTGCTTTTCAATCCTGTCTGAGAAGGTTTGTGGCTGAAGATAGATTAAGTGGCAAGGATGTCTCCAATACATTGCAAAGCAATGCAGTGAACACAACTTCTGGCCAGGTTAAATCGTTGTGGAATGTTTGAACATGGGTTAGCACACACACCACACACAATGTTGTCCAAATCCAATTTGCAAACCACCACTGGAGCAAAACAACATGACAGTGTTGTATTGCCATGATGTGGATTGGATTTGAACAACAGATACCTACCCCTTAGCATAAAACAGGTGCAACACTGTGAACAGCTGCATCAATTGTTTTGGTTTATAGGGGTTAACAAAACAGCTATTTGACTTAGTAACAGGCAGGATAGATAGAACATGCAGCCAAATAGAGTGTGATTCACACTCTGATTGTGAAACTAACTTATTGGATAACCCAATGAACACCCTAAGATTTCAATGTGGGTGTTACACATTGAAATCTTAGGTTGATCATTGGGTTATCCAGTAAGTTGTGTTAATGTTCATCTAAGGTTGAAACAGAATTCTCCAGTGATATCACTTCTCCGGTTAGTCAGTTTTTTTAAAGTAGCCTATGTAGTGAGATATGTCAAACCAGAGCAATCACAGAACACAACATTGCTTACATTGAGCAACATGGGAACTGTGGACATGAGATCACAGGGGAAGGAATGTCCCCTTTATCACCTACTTATCACTCAAAACACACCTTAGTGTATCATTGTCATCATCTTCTTGCATGAATTCATCACAAAGTCCACACATGGTCAAACAACTAGTGGACTCCTGTGATGTAGGTCATGCTTTCCTATAAAAGAGGGATACTCTAGCCATTAATATGGTTCCACATTGAGATATGTCTAATTCAACTTTCAATTTAACACACATATTGAAAAGTGATGGACATGCATTTGTTTTGTTTTTTTTGCGTATATTGCCTATATGCATTGAACACTTGTATGAGCACCCAAAAGAGATATAACACTTAAAAAAGGATCCTGTAGAAACACTACTGAACTGCTCATGTATTGTCCAGAATGTACTGTAACCAAAGATGAGCATTCATACTGTTCAGGTTTGATACCTGGATGTTAGTAAACACATACATTTCTGTCTTCTGAGGATATGTGAAGGTTCCAGTAGAGGTTGCTGTGAAAATCAGGTTAAACATTGCATCATCAACACAAGCACTTGAAAGCATCAAGGGGTGAACTGCATGGAAGTGTTGTCAAGGCTTCAGTCCAGTCACATGGAAACTCCTCAGTTCCAGGATGGATCATGCTATGGATGCCTGTGGGACAAGACAACAGGATTTGGAACAGCACCCTCAAACTGATTTCATGCAACAGATATTTTATTTATTTAGAAAATGTTTTATCAGGAAGAATACATTGAGATTTCTCTCATTTTCAAGTATGTCCTGAATAGTTTTCAGTAAAGGGTTGCATATTTACACAAACTGAGAAACATTATATATTACATGTTATTATACATACATACACATATGAATATACATACATATGGAATATTACAATTATATACAGTTACACTTGGTTTTTAGATATAAAGAAGCATTTACTTTTAAGGATTTTAGGGCTCAATGCAAATGTTGGAGTTAAAACCAGCGTGAAAAAAAAAAACTGGCTTCGCGAGTTAAACAAAACTGGGTAACGAGAGATTCAAATCGTCCTTACCCAGAAAGGCTAACGAGCGAAGACCAACAAAATACATGTCCACCTTAAACCTGCTTTGCATAGAAAATCTTCCCTAAAAACACACAATAAAAATGTTACCTAGCACCACAGCCAATCACAGCACTCCATAGCAGAAAGTTCAGTCAGAAAATCCAAAACCAACGTCGACAGTTCTGAACAGCATTCTCTGTGCTTTTCCCTACCTAGCCACTAGGGGAACACAGAGATGGCTTTCAGCACCATGGACAGCTTTGAATGCCATAGGGATGTGCACTGCTCACCCCTGTGGCATTCAAAGGGTTACAATCAATAAAACTAGTACACCAAGCACTACACAATGCCCCTTTCCACATCCCCCCCTTAGTATGTCACATATATTGCATATATGTGACATACTAACCCCATCCACATCCACCTCATGGACTTACATGTAGTGGGCAAATCTGTCTTTTATTCCACAATTAAACCTTTGAGTACCAGAGAGGTAGGAAAGCATTGCTTAGCATGTTTCCTAGCCCTCTGGTACCCAAAGGGTTAATAGGCAAGGTACATACCTTGCCTGTATATATATGTGTGTGTGTGTGTTGTTAATACATATTTTTTATTAAAAAGCCATTAATAAATGTATTTTGACTTACAGCCATTCATTCATAATGCCCTACCGCCTGTGTCCCCTTGCTATAAGTAATTTTGCTCCACTCTCCTTCAAACGGAGAGTGGAGCAAAAACACTACTAACAAAGGGACACAGTAAGTAGGACATTATTAACCCTTTGAGTGCCAGAGTGGGACACAACGCATTGCAAAGAAGTGCGCTGCATTCTACTCTGGCACTCAAAGGGTTACTAAATCAGTGACATACTGTATTGTTGAAGGAACCTTCAGCAAATAGGCGACCCCTCTCCCAAGTGTGGGCATGTGCTACATTACAACGAAACTTGGCTTCAGCAAAAGAAGAGGAATTGGAGGAAGCGGGTGGAGGGGTGAGAGACATCGGAGGAAGCAGGTGGCAAGCTTGTATTTGCTGCCCGCTTCCTCCGATACCTCTCTCCCCTCCTCACGCGTTGGCATTGTGCCCAGGTGCCTGGCATCGCACGTTGTACAATTCATCCCTTCTCACAATGCGTTGTACAATGAGATAGGTGAAGAGAATTACTGGCTATCATTCTCGCTCTGAAAGAATGGCGTAATTTATTGGAGGGCATCAAAAGTCCAGTATTGATTCTCACTGACCACAAAAACCTGACTTATCTATCAGAGGCTAAAAGATTATCCTCTCGCCAGGCCAGATGGGCGTTGTTTCTTTTCCAATTTAATTTCATTGTATCTTATTTGCCGGGTACCAAGAAGGTTAGGGCTGATGCCCTGTCTAGACAATTCGAGCCTGAAACTGAGAGGGACGAGGTCCCAGTACCTATTATACAGCCTGACTGTATATTGGCCACTCTACGTACGAGTATCACTTTGCCACTGGGAGAATAGATTCTGGCCACCCAGGCTACGGCTCCTCCAGAAACTCCAGTGGGCAAGTGTTTTGTTGATGAGCCATTCCGCACTCGATTACTTGAAACCTACCACTCCTCTGTAGCTGCTGGGCATATTGGTAGGGATCAATTAATATGGTCGGTCTCACAAGTCTTCTGGTGGCCCTCTCTGAGGGAGGACTGTGCTGCATTTACCAATGCCTGTGTCACCTGTGCCCATGTGAAGACCCCTAGACACCTCCCTGTGGGCCTACTCCAACCAGTAACTAATGGTTAACGTCCCTGGTCTCACGTTTCCATCGATTTCATGGGAGAGTTGCCAGTGTCTAGAGGGTATTCCTTCATACTTATGGTGGTTGACAGGTTTTCTAAAATGGCTCATTTCGTGCCTCTCCGTGGCCTTCCCTCTGCCAAAGAATTAGCTGTGGTTTTCGCTAAAGAGGTATTTCGGTTGCATGGGGTACCTAGAGTTCTGGTGTCCGACCAGGGGAGCCAGTTCGTGTCCTGGATTTGGAGAGCATTTTGTGAACAGATCGGCATTCAATTGACCTTTTCCTCTGCCTACCACCCCCAGACCAATGGGGCCACTGAGCGTGCCAATCAGGGACTGGAGCAGTTCCTGCCCTGTTTTGTCACAGACCATCATGATAACTGGGCCGACCTGTTGCCGTGGGCAGAGTTCGCCAGGAACTGTGCTGTTAACTCTTCATCCGGGAGCTCCCCGTTTCTTATCAACTATGGGTTCCAGCCGTGCATGCTCCTGGATTCATTTCAGTCTCAACAGATTCCAGCTCTGGATGAGCATATTGAGCAGCTCCGTGTAACGTTTTTTTAGGACACTCAGACCAGTTGGTAGAATAAAACACAATTTATTGAACAGAAATAATGCAAACGATCGCCCTCTACAGGCAGCAGAAAATAAATAAGCGATAATGACTGATATAACTCAAAGGTTCAATACACAGGATATACACATCACGGCACAGATAATGGTAACAGTCACCAAAGGGTTAAATGCAATAATCAGTCAGTATCAGATGTGGAGGTTTGGCACGCCCTTGGTGGTAATAGGAGGTGCTGGATAGGTGTAGCCAACTGTTCTGGAGAAACAAAGGCCGTAGCCAATGTGACCAATAGTGGATACAGCAGAACAGTTACCCGAAATAGCCCCCGCGGGCGTACCTAGTGAGACAACTGATTCTGCAAGTGCAAGTGTAAATAGCCCCCACGGGCATAACGGAATCTGGCCTGAAGTGAAAGAGCTGGCAATTAGCCCCCACGGGCGTATAACCGGAGACCAACACTAGCGGTAGTAGAGCCAATAGCTCCCACGGGCGTATACCAACGGAAGCCTGCCAGAGCTTGAAGGCTACCCTTTGCTGCCACACGAACCAAGAAGCCACAAATGGTGTCCACCGGTAAACTTAACGTAAGACCAAGAGCCAATGGCGCCCTACAGGACCAACTTAACGTGACTACTCTGCAGTAGTAGTGAGTGAGTTGCCGTCCAACAAGCGGCCGACTCGGCAGACGTAGCACAACAGCGAGTAAGGCTCTTTACCAGGGAATGAAGGCTTAGCAAGAGTAAAGCAGCACTGCAAGGGTTAAAATGTACGTTTAACACACAAGGCTTAGTATGGTATCGGAGCTCTGCAAGCGTATGGAGGCTCAAGGAAGGAAGCACAGCTCTGCACAACAGCACGGGACACTGCACTGAACTGAGGCAACACCAGGCAGAAGTGGTCACACGGCAGCTGGATAAACGGCAACAGCAGAAGAAGAATGTCATGGCGGCGACAGCCGGAACAGACAGGCCACTGGAACAGGCCGGTAGTTGATCACGAAGCAGGGAGTCAGCCAGGCCGGGTTGTAGCACGAAGGAGGTTCTCATACAAGCCGGGTCATACACGAGCATGAACGTCAGCCGTGCCGGGTCAGGAAACGGAGGTGGTTCGCAGACAAGCCGGGTCAAACACAATCAGGAACACTGGAGCGTAGTCAGGACAGGCTGAGTCGGTACACAAGAATCTGGAACACAGGAACACAGCAACAGCAATACTGGCTCAGAAACACCACGAAAGGGCATCTGACAGGTGTCCAGACCGGGCATAAAAGGTCACCAGGGGCGGGCCAAACCAACTCAGCAAATCAGAGTGTACTACAAGCGAGAGTGACAGGAGGATCACAGGCACTGTGGTACTCCGGTCCACTTGGGCACAGGTTCAGAGGGCACTCAGTCAGTCTTTTCAGTGCCATCAACGGCATGCTAATCATAGACGGCTGCCAGCGGTTTCTTTACAGGTTGGGGACAGGCTATGGCTATCCTCCAGAAACCTCAAGTTACAAGTCCCATCTAATAAATTGGCTCCGCGGTTTATTGGTCCGTTCAGGGTGATCCGTAAAATTAACCCTGTCTCTTATGCCTTGGATCTCCCTGCGTCTATGCGCATCCATAATGTGTTCCATGTATCTCTCCTCAAACCTCTTGTATGCAACCGTTATACTACTAACCCTGTGGTGCCAGGGCCTATAGAGGTAGAAGGTCAGGAGGAGTACGAAGTTCAGAGTATCGTTGATTCTCGCAGATTTAGAGGAAAATTGCAGTATTTGGTACATTGGAAGGGTTATGGTCCGGAAGAACGATCCTGGGTTGACAGTAAAGACCTTAATTCCCCCAAATTACTGCATATTTTTCATTCTAAATACCCACAGAAACCAGGTCCCTGGTCCCTGGGGGGTCTTTGAGAGGCGGTACTATCACGGTGCCCGTGATTGCTGGCTTTTTATGTCAGTTAGCTGTGGGGGAGCTACATTGGTTGCCTGTGATTAGTCCGCCCAGTATTGCCTATATAGACTGGGTTCCTGCACCCTTTCACTGCCCTTTCGTGGTGTGTCTATGTCAGTGATCGCCTGCCTATGGATTCCTGTGTCAACTGGGGCCTGCTTGAATCCTCTACTGTTCCAGCGTCTGTGTACCTACCCAAAGAACCAGTATACACTCCAGAATTGCTCCTGTGTGCTAATCCGGTTTGGCTGACGTTCCTGCTCCCGTTCCTGACACCGTTTGGCTGTCGTTGCTGCTCCGTCATCCTGTTCCGGCCTGGCTGTCATTCCTGTTCCTGGATCCTGTCTTGGATGCATTCCGCATGACTCCAGTCGCCTCGGTGACATTCTGACCTCTGGGTTCCTCCTATGGTGGTACTGCTGATCCCTGGCTTCTGGCCTCCAAGTTGGCACTGACTGTCTATGTTATGGGTGACCCCACTTACACCGGTTGCTAATGCTGCCTCCATTATAGCACTGGTAGGGCTTCTGTGTTTCTCCAGTACGCGGTACTGGTTTGCTCCACTATTACACCGGTTGCTTGCTGCCTCCGTTATAGCACCAGTAGAGCTTCCGTGTTTCTCCAGTACGCGGTACTGGTTTGCTCCACTATTTCACAGGTTGCTTGCTGCCTCCATTATAGCACCGGTAGGGCCACAGTGTTGTCCAGTACGCGGTACTGGTTTGCTCCACTCTTTAACCGGTTGCTTGTGTTGCCTCCATTATAGCACCGGTAGGGCTTCCGTGTTTCTCCAGTACGTGGTACTGGTTTGCTCCACTATTACACTGGATGCTTGCTGCCTCCGTTATAGCACCGGTAGGGCCTCCATTTGTCCAGTATGTGGTACTGGTTTGCTCCACTCTAACACCGGTTGCTTGTGTTACCATCCTTATAGCACCAGTAGGGACTCTGTTTTGCTCCACTATTACACCGGTTGCTTGCTGCCTCCGTTATAGCACCGGTAGGACTTCCGTGTTTCTCCAGTTCGCAGTACTGGTTTACTCCTCTAACACCGCTTGCTTGCTGCCTCCATTATAGCACCTGTAGGGCCTCCATGTTGCCCAGTACGCGGTACTGGTTTGCTCCACTCTTTAACCGGTTGCTTGTGTTTCCTCCGTTATAGCACCGGTAGGGCCTCCGTATTGTCCAGTATGCTGTACTGGTTTGCTCCACTCTATACCGGTTGCTTGTGTTACCATCCTTATAGTACCGGTAGGGCCTCCGTGTTGGTCCAGTACGCGGTACTGGTTTGCTCCACTCTACACTGGTTACTTGCTGCCTCCGTTATAGCACCGGTAGGGCCTCCGTGTTGTCCAGTACACGGTACTGGTTCGCTCCACTCTATCACCAGTTGCTGATGTTACATCCGTTATTGCACCGGTGGGGCCTCCAATACTCTGTGTCACTTTTGTTATAGGCTGCCTTACCTGGTATATTGGTAGGGCCTGTAGAGCCTCCTCAGTCCCTTTGTGCTATTTCTAGGCTGCTTTGCCCGGTATATTGACAAGGCCAGTAGAGCCTCCTCTGTCCTCTTGTGCTATTTCCAGGCTGTCTTGCCCGGTATATTGACAAGGCCAGTAGAGCCTCCTCTGTCCTCTTGTGCTAGTTCTAGGCTGCCTTGCCTGGTATTTTGGTAAGGCCGGTAGAGCCTCCTTCATCTCATTGTGCCAGTCTCCAGGCTGCCTTACCCGGTATTTTGGCAAGGCCGGTAGAGCCTATATATTCTATTGTATCATTGCATACTATGCAACTTGAACCTGTCGTGTGTCTGTAACATATGTGTATTTTCAGGACCCGTGAGGGTTCTTATTAACTTTTCAATAAAGTTGTGTTTTTATCTTAATTCTGTGTCTGTGAGTCAAAACAAACCGTGACAGGAGGTGATCAAATATTTTGCTTTTATTTACTGGAATGAAATTTTCATAATTAATTTTCATAATTGGACCGGGCAACAGGTGCCAGTGAATGTTCTGCAGATGGCTGAAATTCCGAGTTATCTTTATTTCGTGTAATCAGGGTGGTGGCACATCCAACAAAGTAGCTGTTAAATGTATTGGCTATGGATATGGGGCACTGTATTTTTTCTTTCTCTATGGTTATAGTTAATGGGTGAGAATGATTAGGAGGGTTGTATAGGTTTTTAATAACCTTCCAAAAGTTGGCTGGCTTTGAAATGTTACTGTCTAAATTGTCAGTAAAATATTGTGCTTTTGCTAATTTTGTTTGTTTTGTACATGTATTCATTAATTGTCTGTATGCAGTGTGATCATATGTGGAGCCGGTTTGTTTAAATTTTGTCCCTAAGGCATCTCTGAAACTGTATAATTGAATCAGGTCAGCTGAGACCCAGGGAAGATGTGCCCCCCTAACCCTGACCTTCCTTAGTGGGGCATAGGTATTACAGACCTGTAAGAATTAAAAAGAGTTAAAAAATTAAATTGCTGAGTCTAGGTCTGGTATAAGATGTAATCTATGCCATGAGCAATTTCTTAAATCATTTAGGAAGGACTGAAGATTAAATTTTCTAAATGATCTCATGAGTATGACTTTGGAACTTGACTGGTTTTATTTTGCGGACACATTAAACTATGGCGTGATCGCTAAACACGTTTGCTAGTACACCTGAATCTTGGATTCTGCTTGTGCAGGATGAAAGGATCCAGTCTAGCAGAGTATGGTTAGATGTTTTAAGATTTAGGAGAGTAGGGGAGGATATTAGCTGTGGTAAGTTCAATGTTTTTAAACAATGAAAAAAATGTTTAATTCCTGGAGACTAGCCAATTAATATTAAAGTCTCCAAGAACCATGAGCTCGCTTTTCTTGTTTTGAGTGGCAATCTCCTTTAGGTGTTGAGCTATGTCTGACAGGGAATGTGCTGGGGTATTTGGCGGTCCGTAGATGCCAACAATTATGATTTGTTTTGAGAATGGAAGACAAATTTTGCCAGCAATGTATTCATACGAATCAGAGTTATGAGAGTCATTTAGAAATGTAAAGTTTACTGATTCCTGTATGTATATGATTACCCCTCCTACTCACTATGCATGGTCTTTTCTAAAGCATGAGTATCCATCTATGGCAACAGCAGTATCAGGTATTTTGGGGGATAACCAGGATTCAGTAAGAATAAGCATTTTAGGTTTGTAAGCGTAACACCATGCTTTTAGTTCATCCATTTTGGGCAGCATACTGCATATGTGCAGTGCACAAAAGACCGACCCTTTTTAAAGGTGGGGTTGCCATTTATTGCTATTTGAGGGCCAGGGTTGGTTTCTATGTCATTTGCTAAGTCAAGTAATAGAATGCATAAAAATTTAGTGATTTGTTTTCGGTTAGCATATAGTGAGAGGGTGCATCTGTTGCTATAATTACTGGGGCTGAGTGAGCTTATTTTTAATACTCTCCACCAGCATTCAGAGGTTGCACATGTATTCAGAAGTCCATGGTGTATTAATATTTTATGGTGCAGGTGTGGGGCATGGTTGCATGTATAAGAGGAAATCTGTATTAATAGTGGAATGGTTAGACCAGATAGAAGTAATATGTTCATGTTGGCATGCATATGACAAGGCTTGCAGGCTACATACAGGTAGACAGATTAAAAATAATTTTATACTTGTAATATTTATTTAATCTATTCTCTCCAATTCCACTTTATTCCTTTTTGTTTACTTTAGGAGCCCAAAAGTCATTCCTTGTCCTGGCATGAGCCTGATTGTATCGATCCTGGGAATTGATTTGGGGGACTGGCGACCGGGGTGAGGAGCAAAGATCTACAGCCATTGCTAGAATCACCTTGGAATGTGAGTGACATGGTGAGACATGGTTGTATGGTTGTGGATGTATATTGGATTGACCTCATCCTTGATGACTTCGTATAGGGCAATGATGCTTTGCGGCGTCAACCTGAAGTGATCTATCACCTCCTCATCAGTCATTCCCAGGAGCGTGACCCTTGGGAGGTATACCCTGGGCCTTGGTGGTCATCTGTACACCCTACATTGCTCCAGGGGTCCCTGTGAAAGCTGAGGAGCATCCTGTTGCTGTATCTGGGGAGCATCCTGTTGCAGCAGCTGTGGTTCTGCTGGCAGATGTTGTCCTCTAGGTGGGGATGGGTTTGGACTCCTGGTTGGCTCTTTAGCCAGAGCCTCCTCAATTGTAACAGGTGAAGAACAGGAGCCAGAGCCTCCTCAATTGCAACAGGTGAAGATTGCAACAGGTGTGTTGCAAAACAGTCCATAACATGCCCAAGTTATTAATACATTTTTCCCATGTTGCTAAGAAAAATCTTATTATATGAAATAATTCTATAGTCCATTTATATATCTCCGTCTCTGTGTGCGGCGGCGGGGCCGGTGGCGGAGCAAAAACTGAAGTGCAGCATAGCCCCCCCCATTATTACCTCACGGGCCAATGCCCGTTCCACAATGAGGGAATTTGAACAGAGCCTTCCTTTATATATGGGCAGTCTCTGTTCCAGTTCTCTCACAGCCATTGGCTGGGATGTGTGCTTAAGCACTTTCCAACCAATCAGCTTCGAGCGGTGGTGATTGAAGCTGATTGGTTGGGAGGTGTTTAAACAGGAATTTTCACATTTTAAAGACTTTTATCCACGTGCTTCACTTATTAAAATAATATTAGGATCAGTGTGTGTTTTTTATTTTACTTACCTGCTTCCTAAGATATCCACTCTTCATTATTGGCACTTTCTCATTCTGCTGTACACTGAATGTTCAGCACAGCTCTGCAGGACTTCCCACTGCTGTAATTCTCCTCCCACCTCCTTCCCAGCTGTCCCAGGAAGAGTGTTCACGCTACCCTTTGTAGTGGTTTGAATCGCATCTATCTTTACAGCAAGCTCCGTTTATCATTATGCTGAGCTTGCAAGGGAATTGCGTCTACCTTTACAGTAAGCTCCGTTTATCATTATACTGAGCTTGCAAGCTCAGTATAATGATAAACGGAGCTTGATGTAGCGATAGATGTGAGGCACACCACTATTAAGGGAAGTGCAAATGCACTTCCTGGGACAGCTGGGAGGGAGGTGGGAGGAAAATGACAGCACTGGGAAGTCCTGCAGAGCTGTGCCAAATATTAAATGTGCCGCAAAGCAAAATGTGGAAGTGCCAATAAACAAGTGTGGATATCTTTGTAAGTAGGTAAGTAAAATAAAAAACACACACCAATCCTAATACTATTTTAATAAATGAAGCACGTGGCTAAAAGTCTTTAAGATGGGAAAGTTCCCCTTTGAACACATCCCAGTCAATGGCTGTGAGGGGACTGGAACACAGACTGCCCATATATAAAGGTACACTTAAACATAGTTTAACCCTTTGAGCTCTGCAATGTGTTGCATATCTCCCTGGCTCTAAAGGGGTTAAACTATGAATAAATGTGTGGTTTCTTTTAAAGAAACATTTATTTATGGAATTTTTATTATACAGCTACATGAAGATGGAGGAAGGAAGAAGATGATGAAGGAAGAAAGAAGAGGGACAAGAAGAAAGATAGAAGACAGACAGTGGATGACAGGCAAGAGTAATACAGATAAGCTAACCATCGGTGCTTGAAAGTATGTCAGGCACCGATAGTTAGCTTTTTTCATTTGAAATTCCCAATACTGCGGCTATTTAGCTGCATTTTGGGAACTTAATGCACAAAATGAACCTTTGACCACAAGACCTTTTCTGTGGCCTAACGTCAGTTGTGAGTTTAGCTGGTAGGGCAATTGAACACCTCGTTAGCACTTTTCGCTAATGGACCGGTATCCAGTTTTGCCCTACAGACTGTTTTACTGGGCTCAGTTGAATCAAGCTCTTACTGTGCAGTATATGTAAGATGTTTCTGCAACCCAAATACATAACCTTACATTTATCTATTAACCCTTTGAGTGCCAGAGGGGTACAGAATGCATTGCTTTGCAATGCATTCCGTACCCCTCTGGCACTCAAAGGGGTTAAAACTCATCTGACACTTTTCAACACATTCACTCAGCTTATCTCATTTTTTCTGCAGTGGAAAAAAATTCCTGCTTTTTATATATATTCTTACACAATTAACCATCATCAACAAACATTAAGACACTACTTTCAATACCCACTTGATCGTAAGAAACAAATTAAAAACCAAAGGACCCAAAACTAAACTTTGTGGCACTCCACTTACAACTTTTGATCGACTTATAAAAGTTAAATTTACAACCACTCTGCATTATATCAGTTATCAGTTCTTTATTCATGCGGATATAGTAACTGCCAATATGAAACCTTTTGATTTATGCAATAACTAGGGATGAGCTAAATGTTTTACCCAAAAGCACATTTTACCTTGCATTAGAATTCTTGCTGAAAAACTCTAAACCATACTAAAAAGGCCAGTTTTCAGCCTTTTTTAAATTTACACACAATGTTCCCCTCTACTTAGTATAAAAGGGTTTTATGGAAAGGCTGTGTTGTCAGAGTGTGCTAGGAAGATGAGATAACTTATAGGAAGAGTGCTTGAGTTGTTTAGATGTTACATAGGTGCTGCCTAGATGTAGCTGCTGCCTAGATACTGCATAGTTGTTGCTTATATTACAAGTGTTTCATACTTATGTGACATGTTTAACCAGTCAAATTCATAACAGAACAGTTATGTGATTTCGTTCAAAAAATCCCAAAACAATATTTATTATTTTGCCATATGCTGTAAGTCAGGTACAGATTTTAGTGATTATTGACTTGCTACTTGTTACATTGGTACTAAAAGCAAATACACAACACACAATGTCCACCAGAGATGTAAGGGGAATGTATTGCTTGGATTTGGTGGTCATATGAAATGTACAGCAGCTATGGTTTCAGCAGCAGTTAACAATGTAGTTCTTGCAAACAAGCCTACTAATAGGAAATGTGATACACAAAGTAATTCCAAATCGCATGCAAATAAAGGAGTAGGAGAGGGTGCTAGTGCCTGCTGCTTCTGCTAGGCCACCCAATGCTAAAAAAGTAAGAGCTAAAAAAGTAAGAGGTAGAGGTTATGAGTCATTTCTGGGGAGTTGTACTAGAGCAGGACTCTTTCCACTGATTTATTTACTGGAGAAATGAGTACAGAGCGTTTATGGTAACAAGAATGACAACATGAACACAGGGGAGCTGGTGAATAACATGTTATCTTTGTTCCAGCATGATCCCTGCATAGTCTCTAAACCTGAGGAGTACATTTTTTGAAAAAGCCAAATGTAGGGGGGCACTAGCAGAATATTCAAAATAAAGTAAACCTTTGGGTTTTACCCTCAACAATAACTCAACAGTTGGTAGCAGACCTAATGCCACTGACACCTATACAGAAAGAATGTATTGTGCTTGTGTGATGGTACTGGTGGTGGTGACTGGTGAAAGGCTAGGCAGTGGGAAGTGTTGCACATTGTATCAGATGTGCTCCTTGAATATGAAAACATAGTGGGCACTAAGATAATACAGGGTATTACAGAACACCTATGAAGAACTTTGCATCCTTCCTGAACATCATTCACTTCAAAGGCACACAAAGTCAAACTCAGAGTGCAGCAGGTTTAATTTTTATTTAGCTTAGGACAAGTCATATAACAGTTTTGAGTGACATGTACATGATAGAGGACATTCTGTGACTCTCCCAGTTTGCCAAAAGCTTACCATTGTTGCTTCATTTTTTAAACAATTTGTCACCTGTCTAAAATTTTAAGGGGGTCAATGTTTTTGCCATTTATATATTTGTTGAAATGTTTAGGATTTTTCTTGCTCTGTTTTGCAATATTTTTTACATTTTCATTTCTAGCTGTTTTTTTTGATGATTCTAGTGTATTCATATATATTTGTTTAAATGATGCATCTGACCCTTCTGATGTAAACAGTTTAAAAGTCCTTTTAGTCCTCATTTCCAAGGAAACCTTATTGTTTTGCCATTGGTCCAAATGTATTACCCATTTGTATCTATTGACACATTTATTTATTCAAGTGCATCTTGAACAAATTCCATCTTTCTTGTACATTTCCATATTTGAAAATTACATCCAACTGAATATCCTAGATTATCGCTTTTAGCATTGTAAAAGTCCCCTTTTTCAAAGTTGAACATTTTGGTTAAACCTTTTTCTCATGGGCTTCTCATAAGAAAATTTCAAAGGATGTCACTGCTGCCAAATGTTCCTTAACTTTCATACTGTATACCATTTCATAATTATTTGAGGCCACTAGGTTCAGCAAATCCTCACTGGTAGCTGGCTCCACTACTAGCTGGAACATGATATTATTAAGCATACTTAGAAAATTGCCTCACATGAAGGAGGAGCTTGACTGTTGCACAGATGGCTGCTTAGTATGCACTCTCTGGGAATGAGATGGCCTGACCATGGAAGAGGATACCGAGTGTTCCTCATTGCCTAACATTTTGTCACTCCCAGATGAATTATCCATTGCTTCTTTGCCTAAAGCCATTTCATGTCTTAGGTCTACACCGGTATGGAATTGCAATGTCCCTTCTCCAAACACAACACAGAGGAACTGCTCTTTAAACTGTTCACTAAGGAGGGCATAAAGTCCCATATGGAGGACATTAAGATAATCATGAAAACATAACTCTCCGAGATTAAAAAGGATATCTCACAAATAGGACAGAGTGTGTCCTATTCAGTAGAGGAGAAGGATGTCAATGCAGAACAACTGAAGGCTCTGGAGCGAGACTATACAAAATCTTACCCTTCACGCAGCTGTTGCAATGTTAGATTTAAAACATTCCCTGATCTGTTCTGCAGAAAAACTTGATGGTATTCTTGCATACTTTCTTTGCATCCCTTCTGGGAGAGAACGCACAGATTTCTATTGAAATAGCTCATATGGCTTTCAGACTCATAGGGAAGTACTTATGGGTTTTCATTGCTACGTGTAAAGGAAGAGAGTGGGATGTAAACAAATACATAGTTGTGGAGTTTCACCTCTTCAATGATTAATCCCCACTTACATTAAAACTGTGTAGGGCAGTCAAGCCACTCATGGACCATCTCAGCAATCTCCAAATAAAGTGCAGGTGGGGAGTACCATTCAATTCACTGCATTACGCAATGGCTCTCCCACCACCCTTACCAACCCAGTGGACATGAACTCTTTCTGCAACTCTTTGGGCATATCTGTACCCTCCAAACTTCCTACTCCTAAAGAATAATTGGGGGAGATTCACTAAGCAGTGATAAAGAGGTGATAAAGTGGAGATGACTAGTGTTGAGCGAGCATGCTCGGCCGATGCTCGGATCGGCTCGAGCATCGCTCTGCTCGGCACATGGCGGTACTCGTACGAGTACCGCCATGTGCTCGCCCGCCATGTTCGGGTGGCAGGGATCTGTGCCGAAGGAGGCACAGATCTTACAGACGCTCCGCTGGACCACCAGGGACTGGAGGTAGGGGACATGTGGAGATGGAAGGGGGCATTGCGGAGATGAAGGGGGCATTGCGGAGATGAAGGGGGACATTGTGGAAGGGGGACATTGTGGAAGGGGGGCATTGCGGAGATGAAGGGGGCATTGCGGAGATGAAGGGGGACATTGTGGAAGGGGGACATTGTGGAAGGGGGGCATTGCGGAGATGAAGGGGGCATTGCGGAGATGAAGGGGGACATTGTGGAAGGGGGACATTGTGGAAGGGGGGCATTGCGGAGATGAAGGGGGCATTGCGGAGATGAAGGGGGCATTGCGGAGATGAAGGGGGACATTGTGGAAGGGGGACATTGTGGAAGGGGGACATTGTGGAAGAGGGGCATTGTGGAGATGAAGGGGGGCATTGACCAGGCACCCTCCCCTCATCAGAGCAGGGGGTGCCTGGTGTAATGCTCGAGTCCTCCCATTCAATTCAATGGGGCTCGGGTGCTCGGCCGAGCACTCGAGCCTCAGGGGGTGCTCGGTCAGAGCACCAGAACCCCCGAGCATCGGGGTGCTCGCTCAACACTAGAGATGACTTCTCCACTTTATCAAGTCTCCAGTTCCAATGTTATTCTATGGAACCTATGTACTAAGATCTCCAGAGCTGAAGAAATCTTAGTGCATAGCTTCCATGGAATAACATGGGAATTGGAGAAGTGATAAACTGTAGAAGTCATCTCTGCTTTATCACCACTTTATCACCGCTTAGTGAACCTCCCACATTGTTTGTGAAGATTGAGAAAAAGAAGACTGGATTACGTTCTGGACCCTAAACGAAAAGGCCCTCACAAGCCTGTTTCTGTACCTGTGTCCGAAAGTGGCATGCAAAACTTTTGGGACTGACCTTCTGTTAGAACTCTGTTCCTTGTTTGCAGACCCTGTTTTGGACTCTAATGATATTGGTGTGCGTAGGTGTAGTATTATATGTAACCTGAAAGACAAGACTTGGTGCTTATAGATTTTAACAGACTGGGAGCAGATGAAGAATTCATTCAGCAGAGTAATTCTGCGTCTCTTCATCTCCCTAAATTCACTAATCACTGCTATCCTTTTTCTTATTTTCATCTGCATCTGAGATTAAACGGACTGTTGGCATGCTAATCCAAAATATGTCCCTTGGGTGAAGAAACAGTTATATTGGCACTCGGATTGTTGGTATAGTCAGGCCACTGAGTGAATGGAGGAGGGTGAAGGACACCTGTACCAACACTAAACCACTTATAAAGTATGTTGGATGTAAATAAAATAAAATATCTAGTACAAAACACAAACTGGTGTGTATTTGTATATCACCCACTTGTAAATGACTCTAAGAAGTGTTCTGCCCGTGATAAAGTCTTAAGTTTAGCCTGGCGCCCAAAGTATTAGATGGGTCTGTGTAATGCATCCAATTTCCCAGAAGCCTCAGATCCAAGTGGAAATCATGTAAAATAACACAAAAAAAAGGGGGGGAGGGGAAAGTGCAAAAGGTGGATCCTGTACGTGTAGTAGTATGGTAAAACACTGTTGAACACAGTCTTTAATCGAATCACAATCTTAAGATTTAGATAAATCACCAAAAAATATTTAATTATAAATAATAATAATTGTGAAATAATGGATAAAAGACTATTCACACAAATTAAATTATCTGCATATGCATCACAGATTGCACATAAAAAATAAAAATAAGGAATAAATAAAAGTATTTGTGTAAAATCAAAAGAGAAGAAATTTGGTGTTTGTTATAGACAGAATTACTTAATAATGAAGTATCTGGGTAACAATCTGACAGTAGCAAGAGTGTAATTCTCAAATGACAATCTGCATGAATAAGAAGGCATTGATGGCTCAAATTTAATGGAGATAGATGGCCCTTTACTTGATTTCTAGTTAAAAGGCGCCCCTACAGAAGAGTAATGACTCTGTTTATGATGTTCCAGCCACCATTCCCTGCTGGTGTGTACTGCTGAGAGTGGTTTTCAATGGCAGATCAGTCAGGTCAGTGCTGTTCTCTTTATTGGCCCAGACTTGTGTGGAACCAAAGTCACTCTCTCTGGTGCTCGATTTTCTCTTTCTCCTTTTCCTGATGTATAGAACTGAAGCATGCTTCAGACGAAGGTGCAGACTGAAACACTTAGAGCCTTACACCCATAACAAACTTCTACAGTGCAATCTGATTACAAGCTCCAATTCAGTATCCAGCAGTTCTATACATCAGCGAAAGGAGAAAGAGAAAATCTTTACAAGATTAGGTGGCAGGGAGAAGGCAGGGAGAAGGGAGAGATTAAGGAAACTCATTCTGGTATAAGTTCCCTTTTCTTTTGTTATGCTACAGAAATAGAGACCCCCAAAGTCTGGTGACCCCATTTTTAAAATGTTTTCTATGAAAATATATATGCAGGGTGAGGCATGCAGAATGTATTTGCCAGAGTACAAACCCTCCTAGGACACCATTTTGTGAAAGGTGTTTTAGTTGAGCTGGCCGCTTTTTCATTTTAGAAGGTTCTAAGAATACACTTACACAAATTACAGTAAATCTGACAGAGGGAACTGTACAGACTATATGACTGTCACTTCTCACTGGGTTTCCCTCCCATGAATGGGGACCAACAAAAGAAAGCATCAGATCACAGACAGTAATCTCACCTCTGGTTCTGACAGTATTATCAAAGGACAGCAGCAAGGTAGCCCATACCATTGACACACCACTTTGTGCATGCAGAGGTGTGATAGACTATCCTACAAAGCCATAGATGTGTTAAATAAACTACAGAAAGTGATAGAGCAATGGCTTGTACCCCGCTTCTTGAAAGCTGCTTTTGTTTCTGCTGATAATTAGCGGTGGACAAAAAGTCCCGTTATGTTCCAGCAAAAAAAAAAAAAAATGAGTGAAAAACAAGTGGTTGTCATGGGAAAATAAAAACAAAGCTGTTAAAATCCTCACCACTTTTTTCCCTATAGCAAAAAATTTTTTTTTTTCAATGGCTACAAACTTTTTGCCCCTTACCTTACTTGTACTTCTTGTATTTGCACCAAAAAATGACATTACCAGGAATGAAACACAGCACAACAGTTAGAGAGGGTGCTAGGCTGTTTTTCAGTGGTATATTTTGAAAAAATTAAAGGGATAGTACACAATCTTTAATATTGTACCAATTAAATAAATAAAGCAAATGATAAAAGTCTTGTTGCTATAACTTGTATAGTTTTATTGTAATATCCTCATAAAGTTTCCTCCTCTTGCCCCTTTTAGCCACATCAGCGCTCTAGCTGACAAACTTAGATTCTGGTCCAGGGACTGGACAGCTTGTCTGGAGAGCCGAAATAGCATTGTATACAAAGAAAATCTTCATGACAACGGTCTACAAAGCGTGCCTGGTTTGAGGCAGTAGACAGCTCCAGCACATTTTTCTCCTATTCCAACCCATTTTTCTCCAATTCTAACACATTGTTCTCCTATTCCAACCCATTTTTCTCCTATGTTTATTATGGTGCAACATTCCCCAGCACAATATTACTTCTTCTGAGGGCTGTAGTGGAGAAATAAGTAGCTGGAAGGCAAAGTTGTGAATCCTACAGCAACATATACCTTGAAAAATGCATTTGTCCTTTGCCCACAACACTTACTTCCTGCTTAAGTGACACTGGCACATATTCATGATTGTTAACCCCTTTTAAAGGGTCGTAGAGAAATTGCTAAAAATTCCCAGGCCTACAGGTTCTGGTAGCTAGGGTGCGTGGACTCGGGTACGGAGATCGGGAGCGGAGGAGCCTTGTTGGAGTGTCCTTGCGGCAGCCTAAGCTGTAGTAAAGGTGCTGGCCGCAAAGCCAGATGTCTGACCCCAGTTGAGCCGGGGCCGGGACCTGGATGAACACCCCTCAAGCTGTAAACAACCAAAGGTACCTGGGAAGTTAGCAGGAGGATCCCATACAGCGGACCCCTAGATTCTGAATGCAGAAGGCCAGGAACAAAATGCCCAGGAGAAAGAAATCAGCTAGACCCAGTATGCCAGAGTTGCTCAGGCAAGAACCCAGATCCAAAAGATCTAAATCTGAACACTCAAAAGACCCAGTGCCAGAAAGAGGAATCTGCCAGAAGAGCTGAAAAAGGTCCCTGGTACACAGGAGAATGATCCCACAATCAGCAAAAGAAAGACCTCTAACTAGGTCAGGAAAATCTCCCTTACTTCTACTACCCCTGCAGCAAAGAGAAGGAAGGCAGGGTAGGATAAGGGAGCTAAAACCCTCAGCAGACCAAGGAGCAGAAAACCGGGGGGCCAAAGGCCACTAACTAGACCAGAGGAAACTCTCCCTTGCTTCAACTCACCCAAAAAGTAGATCACTGGGTAGGATAAGGGAGACCAGCCGGCATACTTGCTGGAAGAAGACCCCCCAGAGAATGAGGTCTGCGGCAGGGCAAGGCTCTAAGTGCCGTAACAACGGTTAGCCAGAGAATGGTTGGTGAGCCAATGGAGCTGGAGAGCGAGGCGCTGAACCTCTACACAGGAGCGGAAAGGAGGTGGCCCACAGGACTAAGCCTACCTCTACTGGAGTCAGCGGTCGATGGAGCAAGACCGGCTCTGATGCTAGGGGCGGTGCGCCGGAAGCCGGCGGCAGAGAGATGCGGCCGCGAGGAAGCTCGCGGCAGCCTGACAGACAGGACCGGAAGTTGGCAGCAAGGGGCAGCTGGGCACAAAGCGAGCGGGCGACAGACGGTCTGGGTTAGCCACAGAGCAGGTACGGGAGCACGGTACTGGGGAAATCCAGGAACGAAGTAGGCAGGCAGGGGATACTTCGGTAGCCAGCAGGAACCAGGAATCGGACAGGGAGGACAAAACAACAAACAGGCATCAGGAAAAGGAAGTGATGCCTCTAAAAAGATCTCAGTGGCCAATCCATAGGAAGCAGGGTCAAGGAATGTAACAATGATGATGTCAAGTGATTAAAAAAAAATAAAGTACAACCTACAATGTGGCAGATGTGTATGGTAGTGGTGGGGACTGGCGTGTTGTGATTGGTGGGACCTTGAAAAACCGCAATCACCCCGGGAGGAGAGAGATCATCATCATTTATTGCACATGCTACAACTAACCATTGCTGCAGTCAGTTTTTGTACTACCACTTTACTCCCACGTCCCTGAACTTCCTCCACCTTTCCATCTCCCGCTTTTGCATTTGCTAGACATTACTCAACTACTGTGTGTGTTTTCACTCTCTACAGTACACAACTGATGGAGTGTGATGTCTTGCCTTGGCCCTCAACAAAATTCTCAGTGTCGTCTGCTATCAAGTCTTCCTCAGTCACAGAAATATTATATAATGGTAAATACCTTATTGGCTGGCAAAGCCAGCCAATCAGCAGATGGTGCAATTTACACTATTAACCCCCTGAGCACCAGAAAGGCACTCAACGCACCGCAAAACAACACGCTGTGCAACCACTGGCACCCAAAAGGTCATACAAAAATATTGAAAACTGAGTTGTAACATAAATTAACTGAATATTAACTGAAAAGAATCCAGATGGGGACACCAAGCAGAGCACACCATTTAAGGCCCACTGGGAGGTAAATGCTGACACTTTCCCAGTGGCAAGGGCTTGGGTGAACTCTGCTCAGACACAGGAGTGCACAAATGCTCGGAACAACTCTTCCAGTTTCATTGGAACCTCCCTTGACAGCACCTGCTTCCCGGTCACATAGATGGACATCTTAGCTTATGCCAGGAGCAGGTTTATGAGGAGGTCCTCAGCCCTACTGTCCTGGGACATAGTGCGTCCAAAAATGAAAAGGTGACGAGAGAAGTTCAGCCAGAACTGCAGGAGAAGGCCCCTCAGGAATGACAAGAGGGGCTGCAGTCGGTAGCAGGTGAAGTAAATAGGATATACGGACTCCCCCTTGCCACAGAATAGAGAGATGGCTGAGGAGTCTGTGAAATGGGCCAGGTATTCCGCCGTACTCAGTGCACTATGGAGCACTCTCCAGCTCAAATCCCCGATGGATCTGGGCACTAAGGTGGAATAGAGTGCCCTCCACCGGGGCCTCTCGCCCATGTCAAACACTTGCCTCCAGATGGTATCTGGTCGGCCGATGAGGGCAAGGAAGTGCACTGTGTGGAGCATGAGGGAATACAACCTCTTCCTCGACATGCCACAGAAACATGCCAAGGGTATCAACCCCAACCGGGAGCTGGAGGAGCCGAGGGGGATTGACTAGGCTTTGGATGTATGCATACAGCTGGAGGCGAGGGTTCCACAAGTAGACGTGGCTTTCTGGCCTGTAAGGCCTTGTCAATGAATGTGCGCGAGTCGGGGTGGATGGCAAGCTTGATCTCCTGGAGCAAACGGCATGGAACTCTGAGACTTCGGAGACCCATACAGTGCATAAGCACATCGGGCTCTACCCAGTCCGACTGTTCATAGTCCAGGAGTTCCCCATCTTGGGTCATCCATGCTTGGCGAAGGTGGCAACATGTGCTAGGAGATTCCAATATCCGAGCCCCCAAAGCTGGATTATATAGCAGGGGCTCCGTTAGAATGTCTGCCCCCTGCCTTGACACAGAGACCATGCTCCAAGCCTTGAGGGTTTCTCGGAAGTATGCTGGCAGCACTGAGAGGGAGATCCCAAACCCCTCAGGCTTGATGAGGAATAATTGCTGGTCATACCCCATACTGCTCAACTGGAGATAAAAGCTCCTTCAGCACCAGCCCTGTGAGCCTCTTCCTCAATAAGCATGGGAAGGGCTCGATGGCCAGTGCATATAGGTGTCCAGAAAAGGGGAATCCTTGCCATACCCCTCGTCCAAATACCAGGGGTGCCGTTAGGGACCAATTGATCTTAATTAAACACTCTGCAGAGGCATACAGCGTCTTAAGATAGCCCACAAACTGTGGGCCAAAGCTGCATGCATGCAGAGCAGCTATGAGATATCTGTGATCCACTCTGTCAAACACCTTCTACTGGTCTAGTGAAAGAAAGGAGAGTGACAGACCAGTCCTGCGGGTGTAGCAGGACAGATCCCGGACCAGAAAAATTTTATCAAAGATGGTCCGGCGCGGGATTGTAAAGGATTGGTCTAGGTGGATCACCTCTACCAGCACAGACCTGAGCCTTAAAGCAACAGCTTTGGCTATGATCTTATAATCCGTGCTGAGAAGCGAGACTGGTAGCCAGTTTTCAATAAGGCGTAGATCCCCCTTCTTGGGCAGCAAGGCCATTACTGCTCTTCGACAGGAAAGGGGCATCTCACCAGTCTTGAGGGATTCCATTAGGACCAGTTGGAAATCAGGTCCTAGAGTCTCCCAAAAGAACTGTAAGAACTCTATGGTCAGTCTGTCCAGCCCCAAAGATTTTCCATGGGGCATTAGATGTAGGGCTTTAGAGAGTTCTGCTAGAGAGATGGACTGATCCAGCCTCTCTCTTTCACTCTTGCTTACCGTTGGAAGCCCATCCCATAGCACCTTGCAGGCATCTGGAGAGATGGGATCCGGAGAGTACAGGTCTTCATAGAATTTCCGGGCCCTGTCCCGGATGCTCTCCAGATCCATAAGAGGGGCACTGTCCTCCTCAAGGAAGCAGGTGATATGTCTACAGTTACCCCCCCTTCTCCAGTCTATAGAAGAGCTGCGAGCTGCGATCCATCTCCCAAAGGAATCTCAAGCACCTTAGCCTTGTGCCATTCCAGGTGAAGGAGAACCTCCTTCCTCTCTAGGTATTTGTGCTTCAAGGCTTGGTCCCTAGATTCGGCAGCCAGCCTTTGCTCAAGGCCAAACACCTCCCCCGGGAATGCTTCAGTTTCAGCATTGTGCTGACTGCTCACACCCCTAGTATACTCCTGACACAAGAGTCTCAAGTGCACCTTGCCCACATTCCACCACTGACTCAGAGTGGCAAAGTCACCCTTGAAATCCCTCCAGTCTGCCCACCTTTTCCGGATCAATGCGTCAAATGCCTCGTCCTCCAACAAAGTATTGTTGAAGTGCCAATAGGCAGCTTTTGTCGCCGATGACGTTAGCGACAACGTCACAGATGCACAGTTGTGGTCCGAGAAGGGGGCCAACCTAATGGCACTGGACTGGGCCTGCAACATGTAATGGCTAGATATATGTACAGCCTATTGATACGGGAGTGGAACACCCTACCATCTCTCACCCTGACACAGGTGAAAGTGTCTGAAAACCCTGGGTGCTGTTCCCATGGTCCAGAGCCTCGAGTGTGCAGTTGAAGTTACCCCCGATTACTAAACACTCATCTGCATCGACCATATCCAGATAGGTCGACAAACTAGCAATGAACCTCACCATTCCTTCAGAGAGGGCATACACGTTCTGCAGATTAAACGTGCAGCCCAGCTCTCGGACCCAGAGATGCAGCAAACGGCCTGGAATAACGGCCTTCACACTCAGCACTTCAGGCTGAAATGACTCTGAGAGCAGGGTCACCACTCCACATGACGCCGAAGTGAAGTGGCTAAAGAAAACCCTGCTGCACCACTCCAGATGCCAGTTGGCTTCAGCCTCCAGAGTGGTATGAGTCTCTTGCAGGAAGCTCACAGTGTACCCCCATTGCTGTAGATAGGAGAGTGTCATGGCTTCCAGGAATAAACCAAGAGTCAGTACTGTAAAGTAAAAAAATCTTTTATCAGAATAATAACAGTAATGCACGTAAACAGATAACACACATAGGGTGATAAAAGAGGCAAGCACTGTATCAGAAATAGAAGTCCACCAATAGATCAACCACTCTGTCCGAGACTAGGCCTCAGCCTTCTGGAACCTCGAGGTAATTCAGAACGCCCAAAGGACTAGCACTGACTCAGCCTGCAGTCAGTTTAGGAGTCTGATAGAGCCCCATGTCCGCACTAGGATGGGTGTCTGTGGAGTGGGGACCAACACACGGAGGAAACAGACAGATCCCCCTAGTCAGCACTAGAAAGGATAGTCAGACAAGCTGGGTCATACACAGAGTGGGTAGTCAGCCAGAGCCACAGGTCTGCACCAGATAGGATATCCACTGAAGTGTTGGTATGCTGGATGCGCAGTGGACAGAGCCCCAGGTCAACCCCAGAGTGGGTATTCAGACAAGCCAGGTCATATACGGAGCGGGTTGTCAGCCAGAGCCACAGGTTTACACCAGAAAGGATGTCTAAGCCAAATCAGAACGCCAAGGAGAATGGTCAGACAGAGCCACAGGTCAACATCAGACAGGCAGGGTCATACACAGTTCAGATAGTCTGCCAGAGCCACAGGTCAGCACCAGTTTGGGTGTCCACTACACAATGGGAGCAGGCAAAAGAGTAGTCAGACAGAGCCACAGGTCAGCACCAGAATGGATGGTCAGACAAGCCAGGTCATACACAGAGCCCAAGGGAAACAGAACTGTATTGTAAAACAACACAAGGGCAACTGAGCCAGGACTCAGTCTGCCCTTTAAACCCCTCCTCAGGAAGTAGGTAGAAGAAGCAGCTCAGAGGGAGGAAGTAGGTAGGAGGAGACTACAGGAAGCAAATACATAAAACAGAGACCTGCTGCATGCTTGAAGCCTCGCGCCTTCAGATGATGCTGAAACCAAGGTAAGCTGTAACAGTACTGCCCTCAAAGCCCCCCCCCTCCAAGGAGCCAGCTGACGTTTGTCAGGGAGCGCTCTCTACTCACACGGGAGTCCAGAATGTTCTGTACCTCATATTCCTCATGATCTGGAGCTTGACGAACAGGAGCAGAGGTATACCAGTTGCAGACCAAGAGCTTCAACAATGACACATGAAATATGTTGTGGATACGCATATTGGCAGGAAGATCAAGAGCATAAGCCACAGGGTTAATCTTGCGTATCACTCGGAAGGGACCAACAAAATGAGGAGCCAACTTATCGCATGGACCCTGGAGGTGCAAGTTTCAGGAAGACAGCCACACTCTATCTCCCACCTGGAAGGAAGGTGCCGGCAGTCTCCTACAGTCTGCTTGCCTTTTCTGCCGCTGTGCAGAACCACGAAGGGTATGCTGTACCCATTCCCATGAGGAACGGAGTGCCCTTAAATGCTCATCCAGAGCCAGAATCTCTTGTGCTTGGCAGGCCTCGGGTAGCGCAGAGGGTTGAAACCCATAATTGATCAGGAATGGCGAACTCCATGAGGAAGAACTGACCGCACAATTCCGGGCAAACTCTGCCCAGGGCAACAGGGTAGCCCAATTGTCATGGTGGTCAGAGATATAACAGTGGAGGAATTGCTCTAAGGCCTGGTTGAACCTCTCTGCCACACCATTTGACTGAGGGTGGTAGGCGGAAGAGAATGCCAGCTGAATTCCCATCTGAGCACAAAAGCACCTTAAAAACTGGGACACAAATTGGCTTCCTCTATCAGACATAATAACCCTGGATAAGCTGTGTAATCCTCCTTGGCAAATATCACTTCCAATTCCTACGTGGAAGGCAAGCCCCTGAGAGGTACAAAATGTGCTATTTTCGAAAATGTATCCAAGATCTTAAGTATTACCGTAAAGCCCATGGAACTAGGAAGTTTGACCATGAAATCAATAGATAAATGGGACCATGGACGGTCCCCATTAGCCACAGGCTGCAGCAAGCTGACTGGCAAGTGTTGAGGAGTCTTACTCTGCGCACAGGTCGTGCAAGCAGCAGTAAAAGCCGCACGATCCGATCTGAGACTTGGACACCAGAAGACTCAAGACAATGACCAGATCAATTGGTCCCGACCAATGTGACCTGCTATTTTGAACTCATGGCACGTCTCCAACAGCTTAATACGTAACTGAGCCAGGACAAAACATTTCCCGTCCTGCTTTTTGGCCAGAGCCGAGGCCTGGGCAGCCATGATCTCTTCTCCTAAGGGGGAAGTGATGCAAGTCCATATGGTCGCAAGGATCCGATCAGCTGGAATAATCTAAATCGGTGGAACCTACTCTCTGGAAAGGCTGCAGAACTGGTGGGAAAACACGTCTGCCTTCACATTTTTGGAACCCGGGAGGTAGGAGATTACGGAATTAAGTCAGGACAGGAATAGAGCTTTTCTGACTAGCTCTTTGCAATAGAGCCCATCTGGGTTGCCTAGAATACAAGGGTTTCACCTTTGATAAATAAATGAGATTTTTGTGATACGGAAGGATCAGGATCGAGGAAGTAGTGCCCTCTAGGAGATGTTGCCACTCTTTCAGAGCCAAAATAATGGCCAACATCTGGCCCCGATCTGGTACACCTTCTCATCTTTGGACAGCTTTTTTGAGAAATAGCCACATGGGCGTAAAGCTTCACCAGGAGCTGAGAGTTGAGACAATAGAGCACCCACTCCAGTCTCGGAAGCGTTCACCTCCAGGGTAAAGGGCAGGGAGGGATTCGGGTGTACCAGAATTGGGGCTGAAGCAAATGCTGCTATCACGGTGCCCGTGCTAAGCTGGTGACATTCTGTCAGTTTCCTCTATTGATCTCGCTCACTGGTTGAAGTGACTTGTCCCTGCCCAGTATCTGTCCTTAAATACTGGGCCTTGTCACTTATCCGGTGCGCTTTCGTGGTGTTTCCATACCAGCTCTTCTTCCTTTGTTTTGTGTGATCTCTGTGTACCGACCCGGCCTGCCAGACTATTCTGCATCTCGTTCCTGTCCTGTGTACCGACTCAGATTGGCTGACGTTCCTTCTCTGTGTACCGACTCGGCCGTGCTGGTCTCCTGTGGTTGTGAATACCTCCTGCTACTCCTTAGCCCGTCTCCGGTTGGGGTTATGACAGGATCCTCCCTGTCTCTGGACAGTCTCTCTCTCTGCAGTCTAATCTCCGTGTTACCGGTGTTGCCCAGGCGACATTGCTGTGTGTTCCTTCCTCCGTGCAGTCCCCATTTGGGTGCCTCTTTGGGCAAGTTGCTCTAGTCTCCGTTACTACTACGGCAGTCCACAAGTTGCCCTGGTCTCCGTTACTGCTACAGCAGTCCACAAGTTGCTCTAGTCTCCGTTACTGCTACGGCAGTCCACAAGTTGCTCTAGTCTCCGTTACTGCTACAGCAGTCCACAAGTTGCTCTGGTCTTCATTACTGCTTGGGCGTTACTCGATATTGTGCTCTCTCTTCAAGATAGAGTTTCCTAAAGTGCCTCGTGCTATTAGGGCCTGTCAGTCCTCCTGGCCTAATAGTAACCCATTCTGTGCTGCCTAACTTGAGTATTACACGAAAACTGCCTGACCTGTGTCAGTATATTGTATTCTGTATTACTTGCATATACTGGACCCGTGTGGCTATACCTCATTGTGACCTGTCCTGTGTCTGTACTATATTTCTGATATATTACTGGACCCGTGAGGGTTACTGTTATTACAACTGTTCAGTAAAGCTGTGTTTTATCCAAACCTACTGTGTCTGTGTGTCAAACAAACCGAAACAGCTGGCTTCAGTCTTTTGAATGCCATTATGCCATGTCCGTCAGAGGTTTGACAATAGTGGAGAAATCTTTAATAAATTTCCAGTAATAATTTGCGGAAAAAAAATAAATAAATAGAGGTCCGCCAATAGATCAACCACACTGTCCAAGACTAGGCCTCAGCCCACTGAAGCCTTGAGGTAATTCGGAACGCCCAAAGGACTAGCACTGACTCAGCCTGCAGTCAGTCTAGGAGTCTGATAGAGCCCTAGGTCTGCACTAGGATGGGTGTCTGTTGAGCAGGGACCAACACACTGAGGAAACAGACAGAGCCCCTTAGTCAGCACCAGAAAGGATAGTCAGAAAAGTCGGGTCATACACAGAGCGGGTAGTCAGCCAGAGTCACAGGTTTGCACCAGATAGGATATTCACTGAAGCGTTGGTATGCTGGATGCTCAGTGGACAGAGCCCCAGGTCAACACCAGAGTAGGTAGTCAGACAAGCCAGGTCATACACGGAGTGGGTAGTCAGCCAGAGCCACAGGTTTGCACCAGAAAGGATGTATAAGCCAAATCGGAACACACAAGGAGAATGGTCAGACAGAGCCACAGGTCAAAACCAGAATGGATGGACAGACAGGCCGGGTCATACACAGTTCAGGTAGTCAGTCAGAGCCACAGGTCCGCACAAGATTGGGTGTCCACTACACAATGGGAGCATGCAAAAGAGTAGTCAGACAGAGCCACAGGTCAGCACCAGAATGGATGGTCAGACAAGCCAGGTCGTACACAGAGCCCAAGGGAAACAGAACTGTTTTGTACAACAATGCAAGGGCAACTGAGTCAAGACTCAGTCTGCCCTTTAAACCCCCCCTCAGGAAGTAGGTAGGAGGAGCAGCTCAGAGGGAGGAAGTAGGTAGGAGGGGACTACAGGAAGAAAACACATAAGGCCTGCTGCATGCTTGAAGTCTCACGCCTGCAGATGATGCTGAAACCAAGGTAAGCTGTAACAGAGAGTACCTGGAGAGTGCTTAGAGCCATTACTGTGTGTCAGGAAGTGCTTTCGTCCCTACCTATAGTGAGGCCTTATGGGACAGATACAAATTTAAGAACTTGTGGGAGCAGATATGTTCAGCAGACCCGAAGTTCTTGGCCCGATTGCTGGCCCTAAGATATTCTCTTAGAGAGTGGATGATTAACGGCAAATCATTCCACTTCTCAAGGGTCAGGTGTACCTCCTTTGAATTATGTCTGCAAAGGGTGTTCTCAAGGAATGCTGTTATTTCCTTGGCAGGGATGACAGGGCTAGGTGGATTTTTTTTTGAGTGTGGCAGCTTCACTGCCATGTGCAAAAGAACTAGTCAGAGATGCTCGACTAGGAATGAGCCTACCCTCGAAATGATGAGGCTCTATATGATAAGTATCCTACCCAGGGTGCAATCTCTTTTAGCTCACTAGTGCCTTTCACAGAGAGGAAATATCCTGAAGCACATCATACTGATCCTACCAAAAGGCAGTCCAGCCATGAAGTGCCAGGCAATTCCTCTCTGAACAAGAGAAGCAGCCAACCCCAGACGTGCGTTTCGGCCTTGTTGGGCCTCGTCAGTGAGGTGCAGCTGATCTCTCTAGGCACTGTGAGCAAGGGGTTCACATCTGGATTACCTTGTTATCCAGGGAATACAGTCTCTTTTTCAACATGCCATGGAAACATGCCAAGGGTATCACCCCCAACCGGCTTAAGTTGGGGGCTGGAGGAGCCGAGGGGGATTGACAAGGCTTTGTATGTATGCATACAGCTGGAGGCAAGGGTTCCACAGGTAGACGTGGCTCTCCAGCCTGTAAGGCCTCATCAACGAAGGTGTGCGAGTCGGGGAGGATAGCAAGCTTGATCTCCTGGAGTAAACGGAATGGAACTCTGGGACTACGGAGACCCACACGGTGCATAAGCACATCGGTCTCCACCCAGTCTGACCGCTCATAGTCCAGGAGATCCGACTCTGGTCATCCGTGCTTGGCGAAGGCAGAAACATATGCTAGGTGCTTCCAACATCTGAGCCCCCACAGCTTGATTATATAGTAGGGGCTCAGTTAAAATGTCTGCCCCCTGCGCTGTACCCTATTGTGCAATTGGAGATAGAAGCTGGAGGCCAGTGTGCACCACTGCAGAGAAGAGTCTGCGTACAGGTATCTCTGCAGGTATAGGAAGCGTATGGTGTGCACCTGAGTGCGTATGCATACCACTCCCTGACTGCCAGTGGGAGGCATGCAACACCCGCAGAGACCCAATGCTTCCCCATCCAGAGAAAGTCCAGCAGCATTCTCTGGATCTTGCTGATGAACTCAGGGGTTGGGCTAAGGCAGATCAGCCGGTGCCATAGCTGAGAGGCCACCAGCTGGTTGATCACCAAAGCCCTCCCTCTTAGGGAAAGCAATTTCGCAAGACCCCTCCACAGTCCCATCTGAGAGAGGACCTTTTCCTCTAGTTCTTTCCAGTTTTCAGGGACTGTGGGATTCACAGCGGACAGGCAGACTCCAAGGTATTTCAAAGCAGTAGCCTTTCACTTGATGTTATGGAAGGTGGGAGGCAGGGAGTCCACCTGTACGGGACCCTCTAAAAGGCCTGATCATTTGGACCAGTTTATCTGAGCAGAAGAGGCAGCTGAATACACCTCTTGGCTCGCTTTAGCCCGCTCCAGATCAACTGGGTCTTAGGCCACGAGGAGTACGTGATCGGCATAAGCCGAAAAGACAACCCTCAAGTCTGGCTCCTTCAGCACCAGCCCTGTGAGCCTCTTCCACAACAAGCATAGGAAGGGCTCGATGGCCAGTGCATATAGGTGTCCAGAAAAGGGGAATCCTTGTTCCACCCACTTGTCCAAATACCAGGGGTGCCCTTAGGGACCAATAGATCTTAATTAAACACTCTTTAGAGGCATACAGCATCTTAAGGTAGCCCACAAACCGTGGGCCAAAGCTGCATGCATGCAGAGTGGCTATGAATATCTGTGATCCACTCTGTCAAATGCCTTCTTCTGATCTAGTGAGAGAAAGGTGAGTGACAGACCAGTCCTGCGGGTGTAGCAGAGCAGATCCCGGACCAGAAAGATATTATCAAAGATGGTTCGGCCCAGTATTGTATAGGACTGGTCTAAGTGGATCACCTCTGCCAGCACAGACCTGAGCCTTAAGGAGACAGTTTTGGCTACAATCTTATAATCCATGCTGAGCAGTGAGACTGCCAGATTTCGATAAGGCAGAGATCCCCCTTCTTGGGCAGCAAGGCCATTACTGTCCTTTGACAGGAAAGGGGCATCTCACCAGTCTCGAGGGCTTCCCAAAAGAACTAGAAAAACTCTACAGTCAGTCCATCCAGTCCCAAAGATTTGCCATAGGGCATTAGACTGTGGGCTTCAGAGAGTTCAACTAGAGAGATGGGCTGATCCAGCCTCTCTCTTCCACCCTCGCTGACTGCTGGAAGCCCATTCCATAGCACCTTGCAGGCATCTGGAAAGATGGGATCTGGAGAGTACAGGTCTGCATAGAATTTCCAGGCCCTGTTTCGGATGCTCTCCGGATCCATAAGAGGGGCACCATCCTCTGCAAGGAGGTAGGTGATATGTCTACAGTTACCCGCCCTCTTCTCTAGTCTATAGAAGAGGCGCAAGCCGTGATCCATCTCCCAACGGAATCTCAAGCGGCTTCTCAAGAACACTCCCTTAGCCTGGTGCCATTGCAGGTGACAGAGAACCTCCTTCCTCTCTACGTATTCGAGCTGCAAGGCTTGATCCCTAGATTCTGCAGCCAGCCTTTGCTCGAGGCCAAGCACCTCCCCCAGAGTGCTTCAATCTTGGCATTGTGCTGACTGCTCACACCCCTAGTATACTCCTGACACAAGAGTCTCAAGTGCACCTTGCCTGCATCCCACCACTGACTCAACGTGGCAAAGTCACCCTTGAAACCCCTCCAGTCCTCCCACCTCTTTTGGATCAATGCCACAAACCCCTCGTCCTCCAACAATGTATTGTTGAAGTGCTAATAGGCGGCTTTTGTCTCTGATGACGTGAGTGACACCGTCACGGACGCACAGTTGCGGTCCATGAATGGGGCCAACCTAATGGCACTGGACTGGGCCTGCGACATATAGGGGCTAGATATATAAAGCCTATCGATCCAGAAGTGGGACACCCTACCGTCTCTCACCCTGTGTCAGATACCCCCGGGCTCAAGCTCTACCAGCTTAATACTCTACTAACTGTGGAATAGGATATCAGGGATACAGAGACTCCTCCTACGCCGAGGCAGAGATGCTGGCCGCGAAGTCAGATGTCCGACCCCAGTTGAGCTGGGACCCTGACCAGGACAAGGGAGCGATAGAGCCGGAAAGCCCCAGAGACAGATAGGAGGATCCCTACAGCACACTGGAACCCCAACCGCAGGTAAGGACACCCCCAGGACAAGATTCTCAACGGGAGCAAACAACCCCCCCTTAAGGCAACCCCCAGAGAAGGAGTAGTGACCCCAGAAATGTAGGCCTTCCCCAACAATGATGCCAGTTGTTGTCAGCAGAGGATACCAGTAAGCCTCTCAAACAGGGACTCACTGGCACCTGGCAGGGAAACCCCTGCAGTGCTGGGATCGTGGAAACCTACTACCCCCGCAGTAGTCTGACCAAAATAGGACTAACAACAAGTCCCAACCCTGAGATGCCCAGAAACCCTCTCCAGCCCTGGGAATACCCTTCTCAACCCCAGGCCAGAAAACCTCCCAAGCGGGCGGCCAACGCTTCAAAGGGGAATGCTAAATAACACCCCCAAAGAGCCCAGGACCAGGACAAGGCAGCAAGATAGGGCCAGAGGAGCACTCCAAAGGCCCCCCGATTCCCCAGCTTAAGGATCTCCCTACCTTCATGTGGAGCAGCAGCCCCCACTGGGAACTGGCGCAAGCCCGGGGAAGAAGCTCACGGGCCCAAGTCCTCCTTCCCTGAATAGCGCGACCGCTGGTCGCGAAACTGCAGAGGCAACAAAAACCCTCGGCCCCCGGTCAGGGTAAAGCACCACTCCACCAGAGACAAGGGCAACTTCAGGGGAGAAGGACCAGATGCCCACAGCCCACAAAGAGCACCACGGAATGCCCATGAGGCAGCGCAGAGACCCAGAAGGAAACCCCAGCACTCACGAGCAGGAAGGAAAGCCAACACCAAGCACTTACCCGGGGATCGGTAGCTGATCTCCGCACAGCAAGTGCCGCAAGGCTGAGGGGATCCACCAGGGATGCAGAGGTAGCAGGGAGAGACGAGCCCAAGTCAGACTGGGGACGAGGACCCACTGCCACCGGGAAGCCGATACTAAAACGGAGTCAGAAGCAGGAACAGGAAAGAACACAGGAAACAGCTCGATAATCTGTCTCCGAAAACAGGCTGGAAAGCCCCTAAAACACCGCCTGGACCAATCAGGTGCCAGACCGCTCCAGACCAGGTAGGTGCCAGAAGAGAAATCAACCTCCATAGGACACTGTCTAAAAGACAGTGCCCAAGGCTGACACAGAGGAGCCTCCACACTACCGGTAAGTTCAACACTGCATAACCACACACACTACATCAACCAACACCAACTGCATACACAGTCACACCTCAACACATGCCCATCATTCATCCATACAACTGCACCAACACAGCACCCTGAGGGTTAAAAACAGGACACAACAACAGGGCAAATATCAAGGTCCAACTTGTGACAAACCTGTCAAAGTCCTACTTCAACCCTCCTGTCGCTGTGCTCATCACACACAATACACAAACCATGCTGTTCAAAATGTCGTCTGTTAAATATCATCACTGTTCTCACACAATGTCACCCATGTCCCCGCTGGAAAGTCAGCACCTAACCCCTTGACTGCTAGAGGGATCATCAATGCATTGATCAACAATGCTTTGGCAACCCCTCTGGGACTCAAAGGGTTAACCAGACAACAATCAAGTCAATAGGCCAATGATCACATGCTACACAGGGGACATTCACTAAGTGGTGACAAAGAGATGATGGGGAGAAATTAACCCTTACACACCCTCACTTCACCAATACCAGTGTTAGTCTATGGAGAATATGCAATAACATGAATCAAATTGCTAAGGTCCCATCATATAGACTCCATAGAAAACACTGGAAATGGGGAAATGAGATCACTGAAGAAGTCAGCATCATGTTCACTCCATCATGTCGACATCACCGCTTACTGAATCACAAAAAGGATGGAGCAGGTCACACATCACAGTGCCACTGAGAATAACTGGTTGTATGTGCATGCACAGGCCTCAAACAATACCCCAGAATTAAAGGTGGAAAAAGTAGGCCGTGGTGTTGTGGCTGCAATCATTTACTCTAACTTGAAATGACATATCTCACATCTGATTCCCACATGGATCCTTGGGGGTGCTGATGCCATGGATGGATGGTACACCAGCCACTGTTTGCAGGATACACATGGGAACCAAATATCAACCATTGTACCTTGGTCACCAACAGGCCATGAATGATGGATATATCGGATTGAGTACCGTTGCCTCACTCAGAAGGATGGATGGGCTCATACTCAAAGAAAAACAGGCCTCAATCACAGATATCCCTCACTACTGGCATGATTGTTGCCCTTCAGGATTCAACTGGAAAACACGACATGGACAGGATCCTGTCCAGTTCATCAATCTCTGATTGCCAGGGTGGTATCCCATGCATCACAATGCAATGCATAGGATATCATCCTGACAACCAGAGAGTCACCTGTCAAGTAATTAAAAATTGTGCATTGTACGGGATCAGCTAAGAAGATAGGGTTGAATAATATTTATCCCCATTCACAGATAAATACATCTTTGAGATGGTCGACAAAGTGTGCCTGGTTTGCAAGCACACTCTGTGCACCATTCAAATAAAGTTTACATCTCTGAATGGGGCAATTTAGGCTCTGCTGGAGAGCCTCCATGTGGTCAAATGACTGAAATCTCCAGCTGTCAAATAGAGCAATATCTGTCTAACCATGAGGGTTGGAGGGATAGGACTAACATCAATCCACATCTCTTCACGATATCTACAATATTAGATCATGGTGAAATTAACCATTGCTATTCCATTAAAGGGATAGTAATACCTAACATGTGAAAAGAAATATATATTGCAGGGTTCATCCCCTGAGCAAAACAAGGGTATTCCCACTGCTGAAAGGTATTTCATTCAAAAAAGTAGCACAGTGCAAAGTTGAATATTCCAGGGGCAATATCACAGTGGACTGGAACTGTACAATGGCAATGTTGCTAGACCATCCTATGGGCCATAAATCCCCCTAGGATAATGTAGCAACAGTGCCAATGTACAAATTCAGGCCACTGGGATATTGCACCAAAGCAATTCAACTCTGAGCTGGGATAATTCTTGAAAAAAACACACTTCAGCAGTGGGAGTACCCTTGTTTCACTCAGGGTGATAAACCCCACAACATATATTTCCCTTTCCGCATTTCATGTATTAGTATCCCTGTAATCCCATCATGGCTACGTTTACTAATCACACAATCTCAATTCTCCACACAGCTTATGGGCCTCCATCACAGCAGGAGCCCGTGGAGGAGCCGACAACACCACCCAGTGAGGAGTATACTGAGGAGGGAACCAGCCAATGGGAACCATACGCAACTTCAACACCTCCTCCCCAACTGGCTGCACACCAACTGGCTGCCCCCTAACCAGCTGCACACTAACTGGCTACACCACACCACTACAGTGGCTGGATGCAGGGGGAGAGATGGATGCATCCCACCACCTACAGGAGCTATTACCCTCCAGCAGCAGCACCACCTCCACCACCACCACCACTAGGGAGACAATGGTTGCCCGGGAATGTGGCCACCACACAATATGGGCCATATTCCACACAGATGTACCTACCCTCCTGGATGGCTCCCAGCATGGACCCAGGTATGATCCCAGGTGGGAGCAAAACACCTACCAGTGGCCAAGGCATGACCCTTGGCCACTTGACTACCAACACCTGGGGCTGATTGGGGAGCCCCAGCGCCCTCTGCCGAGGGACGTGCACACTCCACCACCAGCACAGACATCATTGGGCAGCAGTGGGTCCCTTGATGTGGTGGGCACCCACACACCATCTGTTGAAGCCACTCCACCAGCTGTCACAGTAATAGCACCCAAAGCACACCAAGCACCATCAGAGGAGACAGCAGAGGCTGAGGAGACAGCTGAAGCTGGGGAAACAGAGGCTGAGGAGACAGCTGAAGCTGGGGAGTCAGCACATGAGTCACCGGGCACTCCCATCTCCAGCAGTCAACCCCCACGGATCTGGAGGCTGAGTGCATGGCCCTTCAAAGAAGACAGATCCGGGCAACCCACTCCACCAACAACAACCGAGGAGCCGGAGGGAATCCCAGAGGAACACGAACAGGTTGGAGACAAGAATCCAAGCTCTGGAGTCAGAGGTTGCCAAGGGGAACACACAACTCCACCAGCTCCACACTGGGATGATGGACATGTTTGCACAGGTGCTCATGGAGTTGCAAGAGATTAACCGCAGGGAGAACCTGAGGATGGAGAGGGAGAACCTGCGTTCCACAGAGAGGTCCACTGCACCCACCACCCCTTCCAGTGTTACCCCTGAAGCCACACCTAGGGGACAGAGGGTGACAAGGCAATCAGCCAGAGCATCCACCTTTGGCACCAAGTCTACCCCCCCCCCCAAAAAAAAAAGAAGAAATGAAAGGCCCAACCTGTCATCTGCCCCCTCAATAAAGGAAAATTGTGCTTTTGAATCCTGTCTGATCTGCTGTGTATTCAGTTATAGATTGGGTGGCAGGGTTGTCTCCAATGCATTGCCAAACAATGCAGTGAACTCAACTCCTGCCTGGGGGAAATGTTTGTGGGATGTTACAACATGGGTTCACACCAACCCACACCGTTGGCCAAATTCACCTGGCAACCCATACCTGTAGCCATATAACACGACAGTGTTACATGGCCATGATGTGTGTCAAATTTGATCAGAACATACCCCTTATCACAACAACTGGTGCAACACTGAACATTCGTCTGCATCAATTGTTGTGTTTGAGGGGAAAACCAAACAAACAGCTATGTGATTTAGCAGGGAAATAACAAGCAGCACAGATGGAATATGCATCAAAATTCTATTGTGCAGCTGACTTACTAGGGAACACAATGTACACCCTAGGATCTCAATGTGTGAGTTACACATTGTGATCCCAGGGTGAGCATTGTGTTCTTCAGTAAGTCAGTTGCACAATAGGAGTTTGAATCACAGCCTAACTTACTGGATAACTCAATGATCTTCCTAAGATTTCATTGTGTAGCAGACACATTGGAACCTTAGGCTGAGCATTGGGTTATGTATTAAAGGGATAGTAAACCTTGAAAATAAGTTAATTTTATATTTGCCCTTAAAAAAACATGAAAAATGATATAAGTCTTAAATATATATAATATATATATTATTTAATAAGTTCATTTTATATTGTAGCCCTTAAAAAACATGAAAAATGATATGTCCATAAATGTTTGGGAGATAAGACTTATATCATTTTTCATGTTTTTTTTAGGGCTACAATATGAAATAAACTTATTTTCAAGGTTTACTATCCCTTTAAGTTGTGTTGTTGTTTAACTAAGGTTGTAACACACTTCACCAGTGATAACACTTGTCCACTTGGTCTGGTTGTTTGTTGATGTAGCCCATGTACTGAGATATGACAACCTACAGCAATCTCAGGACATTGATTATATTGAGCAATACACAAACCGTGGACATCACATCACAGTGGAAGTGTGTCCCCTGTATCACCACCTAATCACTCACAACACACATCAGTGTATCACTGCCATCATGTCATTGCATGTATACATCACAAAGTCCACTCATGGTCAGACAACTAGTGGACTCCTGTGATGTAAGTCATGCCTTCCTTTGTATGAGGGATACTTTAGCCTTGGGTATGGTTCCACATTGACAGATGTTTGAGCCAACATTCATTCATACAGACACAGATTGAATAGTGATGGTTCTCCTTTACTGTGTCTCAAACTACAATGAAACATACATGTGTTTCATGGGTATATAGCCTATATGCATTAAACACTTGTACGAGCACAAAAATGGTACATCTGAACTAAATAGGAATACTTTAGAAACACTAGTGAACTGCTCATGTGTTGTCCACATGGTTTGTCATCTGTGGATGAGCAGTCTTACTGTACAGGTCTGATAAATGGATGTTAGTACACACATGAATTTGTGTCCATATGTGAATGTTCCAGTAGAGGTTGCTGTGAACATCAGGTCAAACATTGCATCACCAACACAATCACTTGAAACAGCAAGGGGTGATTTTCATGGAGGTGTTGTCCAGACTTCAGTCCAGTTACATGGAAACTCCTCTGTTCTAGGAAGGATCGTGCTATGAATGCCTGTGGGACAGGAGGACAGGATTTGGAACAGCACCCTTGAACTGATCGTCATGCAACAGCTGCAACATCATGATCCCCTTAATCTTTCTCGTTCCAGGGGGGTACACAAACCATTGCTTTGTAATGCATTGTGTACTGGTCTGTAAACCATTATGGGGGGGACTAAGGGGATGTTACCCATCCTTAGGGATATATGCCCCTGACATGAATACACACATCAACAGATATGTCCTAATAGCTCAATAACACTAGTGTATTTGGGCTGCCACTGTCAGAGACAGCCCAAATATGTTTGGTTCATGGAGCTATTAGAACATATTTGTTGATGTGTGTATTTCTGTCTGGAGCACATATCACTGCACACACACACAGGTCAGCATAATGTCCCTGAAGATGTGATCCACATTTAATGAGCTCTATGTTGAGTAACACACTACCACTGAAGATCCATCCCTCTGCTGCTCTTTTCAGCTGTAGCAAACTACCGGTCCCATGCCCCCCTCGAATGTCCCATTAACTCCTGATATGACAGAGTGTTATGCGATGCATTGCCTTGGATGGGACTTCCTCGCTACAGGGGTACCATGGTTGCTATGGGTCTAATCCTAGCAAAACACTTTAGTTGGTGCTTAGGGAGCCATGGGATATGCTGAACATGGTTAAGTGTTATACCTTGGTTTCCCGGGGGGCATGCATGATATCCTAGAGGTAGCAGAATGAACATGGAGGACAGGGTGTCAGCTGTCATTGGAATATCTAGCCCCAATCTGACTGGTCCATGGAATGGTTGATGTTGGTGGTCCATACTGCAGCCAGTGCCAGGGCTGTGTCACTGATCTTGTGAGGTGAAACAGAAGATGTGTGTTGTGGTGGGTGTGTATGCATGGATTGTGTGCATACATGTATTATACTCACAACTGAAGTGATCCCTGATCAATCTGTCTCTTGTCTGCATCCCTGTTAGGCTTTCCTCACCCTGGACAATGTCCACAGGGTCTTCAGGTCTGGGTGGGGGCTGGACATCGTTGATGAGTCTGGTGTCCACCGCGATATTATGGAGGATGGCACATGCCATGACGATGTCGCAGACCTTGCCTGGTGCATACTGCAATGCTCCCCCCGAGTGGTCCAGACATCGGAATCTGGACTTGAGGAGGCCGAAGGTCTGCTCAATGGCATTGCAAGTTCTGGCATGAGCCTGGTTATATTGGGGATTGGCGAGCGGGGTGAGGAGCCATGGTTTGCAGCCACAGCCAGCATCACCTGTGGAAAGTGAGCGACATGGTGAGAAAAGGAGCACATGTTGTGTGAATGCTGTTTCATGAGGTGAACATACTAGCACATGTGTATGTGGTGTGATTTAGTATTGTTAACTCACCCAGAAGCCATCCGCCTGTATAGGTCCCATTTTCGAAGTCTCTTTGCACAGATGAGTTTCTGAGTATATGGGAATCATGACAGCTCCCAGGATATTTGGCACAGACATTCATGATAGCCAGGTTGCTGTCACACACCATCTGCACATTCATGGAGTGGAAGTTTTTTCGGTTGATGAACACATGTCCCCGACGTGCTGGTGCTTTGATGCTGACATGGGTGCAATCTATAGTACCCATGACCCTAGGTAGGCTTTCCCTTTCATAGAAGCCCTGCTTGAGATGTGTCCACTCCATGTCAGTGGTGGGGATGTGTATGTACCTACTGGCCTTGCCTTTGAGGGCTGGCAAGACCTGGGCCAGCACCCTGGAGAATGTGGCCTGGGACACGCCAGATGCGTAACCCTCTGTCGACAGGCAGGCGCCACTTGCCATGAAGTGTATGGCACACAGTAGTTTTTGCAGGCCAGTTAGGGCATGGCTGTGGGTACATATGGGATCCACCTCATCCTTGATGACCTCGTACAGGGCAATGATGCTGTGCAGCCTCAACCTGTACCGATCAATGACCTCGTCATCGGTCATTCCAAGGACAGTGACCCTTGGGCGGTATACCCTGAGCCTTGGTGGTCGTCTATGCATCCTGAGCTGCTGCAGGGATCCCTGTGGCAGCTGGGGAGCATCCTGTTGCTGCAGCTGTGCATCTGTAGGCAGGTGTCCTCCAGGTGGGGATGGGCTCCTGTGTGGCTCTTGAGCCGGAGCCTCCTCACATGCAACAGGTGCAGGCTGTTGATCAGGTGTGCCTAGGGGATGCTGGTGTCCCCCAGCTCTCTCCCTTGCACGCCTTCTCCGCAGTCTTCACAACAATATGTAACCCAACATACTGATTGCTCTCTCTCTCTCTCTCTATCTCTCTCTCTCTATCTCTCCTGAGTGGAAAACAAGCCACAAGTGAGTGTGGTTAGCTGTCCATTTAAGTAGGTGGTGGGGCATTGTGTATGTGTGGTGATGAGGTGAGTGCTGACCAATGGGAAGGTGTTTGTTGTCCAGGTAAGTGTTTGCAGGTGTGTCTGTGTTTAAAAGTGTGCTGTGTTGTGGTTGCTGTGTCCCTGTCAGTTGCGGGTGTGGAGCTTTGCGGTGCAGGTTGTGTCTGGATCGTGTGGTGATGTTGCACAGGTGAGCTTGTTTTGTATTGGCAGGCGTCCGTGTTGTGTGCTAACCCCCATTGTTCCGTGGCATGTTGTGTTGGTGTTTTTTTGTTAGGCCATTTCCATGTGGTGTTGCTTGGTTGTTGTGTTGTGTGTGCCAGTGATATGTGGTGTGTGGGCATGTTTTTTGTGTTATTTTGGCATTGCTCGGGTTAATGTTCCCATTTGTATTCTTGTGCAGGGAGCTGTTTGTCTGTTTTACCATGTAACAGGGTTTTTTTTTTTGTCCATTAGGTGTCTAACGCCTAACAAAACTGGGTCTTAAATGTTGGCCGTAAGATGCATCTTCTTCTCTGCCATTAGCAGTACCGCGGTTCTTTGAATTGCTCTGGGGAATTTTGTTCTATGGGTCACAATGCATGTAAATGTATCGGCCGTTGTGATTTGTGCTCTGCCGTTAGCTGAACATAAGATGGACCTTTGAATCGCTTACTGCACCTTAACGCACCCATTATTATTTTTTTTTTTGCTAACGGCTGCCTTTAAATCTAGCCCAACGACACCAGTGGGTGAACATTTTTGCTAGGGAGAGAAAAATATAGGAGGTTAACTTAATGCTCCTGTTTAATAATTTAAATAATGTCCTGAAAAGGGACAGAGAATTTCTCTCACATTATCATACTGTGGATTAGCCTTTACAACTGTCCCACTGGGACTGACACTTCCAGAGGATGACTGCATTTTACATCACACTCCTTTAGCACTGACTATCAAAGAATTTGGGAATGGACTGAGCTATCTTATCTGATTTCTATTCTAAACAATGCAATGTGTACTTGTATTTAAGAGAGATGTTTTCATATTTATCTTTATAACATGTCTGAGGAAGAGACCTAAGAGGTCTTAAAGTTTGCATCCTACATTTGCTTAGTTAGCCAATGGTGATTTTAACGTTTGGAACGCTAACATCACTGGCCTTTCCATCATGATTAAGTGGTATCCAAGCAAAACGCGTTGATGGGATAAGAAGTGTGTCCTGAGTCATCTGAGATTGTAACTATTTTGAGAGTGTGAATTTTGTACCAATTATTTAAAAAATGTTTGAATACACGCTTTTGGTTTTATACTGATGGACCTGTTTCATTCTAATGGTGCAGTGAACGCTATAGACAGTCATCAAGTTTCTGGCTTAAAGGGATAGTAATGTTTCATAATAAAAGCAGCACTAATTAATCATCATAGTATTTGGACTTTGGAGAGTGTTATTTCAATTCTGTCAGAGTTGTAGTTCAATAGTAATTTAATGACAAAGTATCCCCCTCCTGCGCCTTTTACAGATGTAACACTGTTCAGACAGATCAGAAGGGAGGTGCCCAGGTAGACTGCAGAGAGGGACAATCTTCAATTAAGATAAGGGAAAAACCTGAAAAACTTGTCAAGGGGGGCAGGGCCTTCATTGTTCTCATAGGAAGAAGATTGTCCCCTTTTCTTATCTGTCTGGTCTTACAACCAGATTCCACATCTGAGAAGAGATGGCTTACACTAGGTAAAAGGGGTGAGAGGGGAAACTTTGCTTGTGAATATCTCTCAAACCATAAAGGTTTGAGAGATAAGACTTATATCGTTCTTCATGTTTTTTTAATGCCTACTAAATAAAATAGAGATAAAACAAAGTATCACTATCCCTTTAAGAAGAGCCTTATTTTTGCTTTGCACATTGTTTGGCCTGTCCAGAGATTTCTACACTCTCTCACAGATTAATAACAATGTAATTGGTATCACTGATCCACTGAATGTGTTATATGTTGACACACAATACTTTACTAGTAACAATCTGTATATCTGTTACAGGATCTTGATTCAATGTCTTCTGCTCACAGACACAGTAATCCACTGGGTGCCTGAGAGGTACTGAATGTGCTTGATACTCATGGGATTTTGTGTACACCAGGCATACTGTTTCTAGGCTGTGGGGGGTGAGACCTTTATGCGAGCGATATTTTGATGCCGCCCTTTTGATGCCGGTAACATTCTGATGTCACCCTTTTGAGGGTTGCGATGAAGACAACATTTCAGTAGGATACCCCTCCTCTTACACACTCAAATTTTCAATAAACTTCTGCTCTTCTCAGGATGTATAACTGCTCCTTTAAGTGGACCCCCACACACAAACAAACTCCCCTCCTTTCTCACACTCAGATTTTTGCTAAAAGTCTGCCTTTCTATTCACCAAGGCTCCTCAATATATATAAACACTGTAACTATGTCCCTGTGCAGTTTATTTGTTGTATTGTAATAATTATTCTCCCTCTTGTAGGTCACATTAAACTTTGAATTGTATGTAATGTTGATATGGGTTCACATTCCCCAAATGGGAACAAAATATCTATATTGTCTTTAATTTTATGAAACATATACTTGTGTCACTAATGATTAAAATATCTGTGTGTATAGCATCTCCCTAAAAATGCAATGTGGTAGTTGATAAAACCAATTTCCTGTTTAAGTGATCTGTTAAATACTCTATGTGACATCATGTGAAATGATCCATGCTAGACTACTTTTGTGCACAATTTTACAGTAAAGCCTTTGAATCATTGTCTTCTTAGAGGTGAGAAAGAGATTTTATCAAGCTCCCAAGTCCTGTCACAGTGTTAAAAAGATAGAGGCTTTAGCAGCAGATAACGACAAATGACTCCAAAGTAATAGTTTAAACAAAAGGTAAAAATTACCAGGAACAAAAATTAAAGTAATTAACTTCTTCCTCTTCACTAACAACTTCCTCAGAAACAAACATTAACAAAGACTATCCAGAATCCTTCAAATGAATAGGACGATAACACCCAGTTCTACACATTATTTATAACTAGTGTAAAAGCCCGTGTACACGGGCCAAGGTCCGGGTGATGTTAACTCTTTGAGTGCCAGAGGGGTATGCAACGCATTGCTTTGCGATGCGTTGCGTACCCCTCTGACACTCAAAGGGTTAAAAGGCTGGTCCTGCTCTGCGTCCTGCCGCCGACGCAGTCATGCACTGTAGAGACTGCCTGAAAGCACAGAATGCTCCCAGCAGAGAACTCCCAGCATTCCTACACCTCCCAGAGTTCTGTGCATTTGGGCAGTCTCTACTGCACATGACGGCTTCTGACAAACATCCTAGCAAATTATTAAACAGGATAATGATTGCAAAGTTAGGTTAGCTGGTTATTGTTTTATATATTCACTTTTTTCTCACAAAATTCAGGACACCTTAAATTCTGAAGTAGCTGATAAAAAGAAATGTCAGTTGTGAAAGATGAACATTAACTAAAAAGAGGTAAGTATGTGGAAGTCATGCAACTGATTCTTGTTCTTGCTAAAAAAAAACAATCAAGTCGCAGGATAATTACATTTGTTAATGTGTTAACAGACAGTATATCTAGCTATCTATCTATTCTATCTGTCTAGCTAACTGTATGCTTTTTTAAAGCTACTAAATCAGATCAGTAGATCCAGAGATGAATGCTTTTAAATTAAAAAAAAAAACACAAGATCATTTCTGAAAATAATGTAATGGCTGTGCATGTTTAGTAAAGGGCATCCAGAGCTGTTAATGACAACTCTGAATGTTGTCTACTGCACATATACAACAATTATATTATCTTCTGTTTTCTGTTGAGCAGGCAAGTGTAAATGAGGCCTCACAGTGTTTTTGTTTTTAAATTTGCTGCAGCCCACATTGTTTTTCTTTGTCTCAATCTGTTAACCATTTGAGTGCCAGAGGTGTTCTCAGGGTATTGCAAATCCATTTGCTGCACACCTTTCTGGTGTTCAAAGGGTTAAAAATGGTGATAGATAGTTGGGCACTTGATGACTCTGCACTGAACCATACACATTTACTTTATATCTCCCCCTATATATATAAATATATATAGAATTTTTTTGTTTGTGTATCACCCGCCGTCTTCTTCCTCTGTGCCCCTCCTCTCCCCTATCCTTGACCCCTATACCTCTTAAATTCTCACCTCTCCTTTACCAAGTTTTTCTTTGCCCTCTCCTTCCACTCGGCCCATAAACTAGCACACCTCACAAAAAACTATTTAAACTCTACTGTGTGTTGTATATCGGTATATTTCCATAATGAATTAACTATCCTTTCTAATCCTCTGTCTGGCAGTTCATGTACACTGTTCATTTCCACAATTATTTTTATTATAATTTCTGAATATATTGACTTCAATCTAATCCTGAAGTTACTTATTTACTTGTTACCTGTTTATTTCATACCCTTTGATTTTTTTCTTTTGTTGTAAATTACTATTCCTTCAATAAAACTTTGCAAAGTTAAAAAAAAAAAATGGTGATAGCAACATAAAATAGGATCATCTTATATTACTATAACCAAAGGGGTGTTGGTCAAAATGTGCCATTTTTTCCAGTGGGAAACCCACAATGTGTCATTATTTCCTTGGAAATTCCCACACACAGAAACCCCATAAAATTTCTACCTTTTCACTAACTCTAAAATATTTCCTGCAAGAACTTTACCAGTTTCTTATTATTACAGAGACATCCAACCATAGTACAAGGCTAGGGATTAGCATGGGTGGTTCTGTGGCTACTGTGGGACAATGCTGGAGGTCAATATGTATGATTCTATAGCTACCAGTGTAGTAGTACTAGCCTGAGGGATCAGTAGGTGTGGTTCTATGTCATTGACAAGCAATGTAAGGTCCTCAACCTGTTGCCAGACTACAACTCCTATATGAATCATGTGAGTTGTAGTCTGGCAGCAGCTGGAGAGTCTCACATTTCTTATCTCTGTGAATACCTGTGCAGTGGGACTAGGCATGAGGTGTAAGTACGTAGAACAATGCTGGGGGGGGTCAGTAGGTGTGGTTCTGTGGCTACAGTGAGACAAAAGCAGAGGGTCAGTATGTGTGGTCATATGGCTACCACTGCTGTAGTATAAGGTTGGAGGATCAGTATGCGTGTTCTATGGTTACAAGTGCAGTGGCACAAGGCTGGGGGGGTCAGTGTCCAGTGGAAAAAGTTGAAACATTGCACTTAATGGAAATTCCAGCAGAATGTGAAAAATTACATATCTCACACTTCTGTCTTTTGAGGGATATATTTCACCCATCCCTAGTTAAAAATGTGATGGAAAAAAGGCACTCAAAGGGTTAAAAGATAACTAATACATTCATAGGGGCTTACTATTATAGTAAGATAAGGTGTGTGTGGTGGTATTGTTATGAGGGAACAGTTTAACCAATAGGTTAATAATATCTATATATACCAATGTTTATCCACTCCAGAGTACATTCAGGTTACATTTCTGGTTATATATTCATTCTAATGAGTTTCAGTTTCATAGAGTGTGACAAGATCAAAGGCTCAGGTAATCAGACATTAATGAAGTCTATATCCTTCCAATGGCTTATGTATTTGCAGAGGTGTTTCAGTTAGTTCCATGTCATTGTGGTGGAGAAAATGTTTAACAAGGCTACAGACGTATCATTATAGTGTTAAATGTTACCATCAGGTCTCAGTTTCTGATCCATGAAATTATTTCAGCAAGACAGCTTCAATCTTGTCACTAGGGACATGCTTTTGTCAAGGCAACTATAACATCTTCCAAAATGCATAGCAATAAACAACTGCACTGATAAGACTTGTCCAACTGTATTTGTGAGGTATATTTCTCTAAATCAGCAGCTAGTACAGGAAAACATGCAGCTTATGGAAAAACTCTTACAAAACAGATTTGTCAGATACATTCTGCTTTTGGTCATTGTATCTGTACCCTAAAATGCAGGAGTAATCTATTGTTGGACATCCGGCTGTTTGGGACTGCAATCATCCTTAACTATCCAAAAGGGGTTGTAGTCTTCAACAGTTCAATGTAATGCAATGGACTGCCCCTGACATAATGGTTTTTACTTAAATAATTTTCAGTTTTCCTCTAGTGGGTTTTTAAGAACTATCAATATGTATTGTGGGAATGTGAAGGATTCTGATGACTGTAGGATGTCATCCTAAACAAAAGAATGTTATGGAACTTGCAAACCAGTATAGAGTTCAATATATATATAATTATGCTTAAGTATACACATAAATATGGAGACCATTACAGCAAAAATGTTACCTTTATAGGTTGAGTGGCACTAGGATGCAGGCTTTCAAAAAAACAGGGTATTGATCCAATCCCCACTGGTATAAAAATGCTGTTTTACAAGCACAATAAGCCATCCAATAACGCAAGCTGTCAGCTGTTCATGGAAAGAAAACAAAAAAACAAATGACAACAGCCACTAATATATCGTCCATTGAGATCAGTGGAACACCTGTACCCATGAGATATTCAGTTATGTGTGGTGAGTGCCAAAGTATGATAAACTGATACATTTACTGGCAGAAATTCTGCTCCAACTTTTTCCGGCATACACCACACAACAAGCATGGAAACAACAGCTCACCCAACACCAAGCACACAGCACAATGACAGCAATGGCAAAATTAACCTCTCCAATGCAAAGGAACTACCATGCAAATGTGTCTGCTCTACAAAGACATCCTAGACAAACAACATCAATCCATCAACCTCAGACAAGGGGTTCACAAATCAACCCCAAACAATCAGTGACACCATACCCTGGCACAACAGGGGTTAAACATACCAATATATAACACAATATGCACAGCTGGCAATCGTTAAGAGACCCAAGACTGCTGTTGCAACATCAATAGCCTGCCAACGAGGCTCATGTCAGGACCAGGAATATGATTGAACGCACCTTTGGCCTCCTCAAAACAAGATTTTGGTGCATGGATAACTCAGGGGAGCTCTTCAATTTGCACCAGGGAAAATCTGCAATATCATCCTAGTGTGTGCCATACTCCACAGTATTGCTGTGGACACACGTGTACTGGAGGATCTGAAGCCAGAACCCATTGTGGAGGTGCCTGTTCCCCCAGCCCAAGGATGAGGAGACCCTGAGAGGGGTGGAGATTAGTGATGATCGAGCACCCCAATGCTCGGGTGTTCGGGTGCTCTGACCGAGCGCCCCCGGAGGCTCGAGTGCTCGGCCGAGCACTCGAGCCCCATTGAAGTCAATGGGAGGACTCGAGCATTACACCAGGCACCCCCTGCTCTGATGAGGGGAGGGTGCCTGGTCCATAGGAAAAGGGCAGAAAATGATGGAAACACCACAGAAATGGTTCAGGGACAGCATAGGGAGGATGTCTGGATGCATCTTGGACTCCAACATCGCTGCTGGGAACGATCTTTCGCCCGTAGTACGCCATTTTTACAGACTGACCGTAAAACACACAAAAAGGAAGATAAAAACGACTTTAGGCGAAAAATTGCTACCAAACAGTATTTGCTGTGTATTTACTTGTATATCATCTGCAAATTCTGCAAAAAATTTCATCGATTTTTCGGAACTGGGGCCATGATTAAGAGGGAAACGTGCGCAGAGGCAAATTCTGCAAAAAATTTCATCGATTTTTCGGAACTGGGGCCATGATTAAGAGGGAAACGTGCACAGAGGCAAGTTCTCCCAAAAATTTCCTCAATTTTTCTGAACTGGGGCCATGATTAAGAGGGAAACGTGCGCTGAGCCGACCATCTAAAACATTATGGGTGAGGGTCTGCTGCGGAGCTGACCATCCTAAACATTATATGCGAAGGCCCGCTAGTGAGCTGACGCTATAAAACATTATATGAGAGGGCCCGCTAGAGAGCTGACCCAATAAAACATTATATGAGAAGGCCCGCTGGTGAGCTGACCTATACAAAAATTGTCAAACAGCGCCCGCTGGTGAACTGGCCCTATATAAAAATTATATCACAGGGCCCACTGGTGAGCTGGCCCTATATAAAAATTATATCCCAGGGTATATGGAAGAGAGTCAACCATATACCCATTTTTTGGGTGGAAGGGGTGAATGGGAATACAGAGTATTCCCATCATTGTAAATAACATATCTAAAGTGACTTTATGTTCCCCCGGGGCTTTCCTCCAGTGGAGTGGAGAAGTCAGGGGAAATCCAGGCCTTGTTCATTTTTATAAGTGTCAACCTATCAGCATTTTCGGTGGAAAGGCGGATACGCTTATCTGTTATGATGCCACCAGCAGCACTAAATACCCGCTCAGACAGAACGTTGGCGGCAGGGCAGGCCAGCACCTCCAAGGCGTAGAGTGCCAGTTCATACCACGTGTCCAGCTTGGACACCCAGTAGTTGTAAGGCACAGAGGGATCATTGAGGACGCTGACACGGTCTGCTACGTACTCCTTCACCATCTTCCAAAACTTTTCCCTCCTTGTGACACTAGGCTGCGCATCAGGGTGAGGGTGCTGGCGGGGTGTCATGAAGGTGTCCCACGCCTTGGAGAGTGTTGCCCTGCCTTTGTCGGAACTGCTGTGTGCTCCCCTTTTCTCCCCTTCTCGGTTGGCCAAGGTAGCACGTACTCTGCCGCCAGCGTTGTCAGATGGAAAATTTTGGAGCAATTTTTCAACAAGAACCTTCTGGTATTGCACCATTTTGCTTGTCCTCTCCACCGGAGGAATGAGAGATGAGAAATTCTCTTTGTAGCGGGGGTCCAGAAGGGTGAACACCCAGTAATCCGTGTTGTCTAAAATGCGTATAACGCGTGGGTCACGGGAAAGGCAGCCTAACATAAAGTCAGCCATATGTGCCAGAGTACCAACAGTCAAGATTTCGCTGTCCTCACCAGGAGGATGACTCTCAATCTCCTCATCCTCTTCCTCCTCTTCTGCCCACCCACGCTGAAGAGATGGAACTAAAGTTCCATGGCTACCCTCTGTAGCGGAGGCAACCGTGTCTTCCTCCTCCTCCTCCTCCTCCTCCGCCTCCTCCAATTGTCGCTGAGAAGACGAAGTGAGGGTGCTCTGGCTATCACCTTGTGTAAGCTCTTCCTCCCCCATTTCCACCTCTTCCACATGCAAAGCGTCGGTTTTAATTGTGAGCAGCGAGCGTTTCAGTAGACACAGAAGTGGGATGGTTACACTGATAATAGCGTTATCGCCGCTCACCATCTGTGTCGATTCCTCAAAATTGCGTAAAACCTCACAGAGGTCTGACATCCATTCCCACTCCTCACTTCTGATTAGAGGAAGTTGAACGGAGAGGCGACGACCGTGTAACAGCTGGTACTCCACTACTGCCCTCTGCTGCTCACAAAGCCGGGCCAACATGTGGAAGGTGGAGTTCCAGCGCGTGCTCACGTCACACAGCAGCCGGTGAGCTGGCAATTGTAAGCGCTGCTGCAGCTTCAACAGGCCGGCTGAAGCTGTTGATGACTTACGGAAATGTGCACACACGCGGCGCACCTTGGTCAAGAGATCATGCAAATTGGGGTAGGTTTTTAGAAATCGCTGAACCACTAAATTAAATACATGCGCTAGGCATGGTACGTGTGTGAGCTTGCCGAGCTCCAAAGCCGCCACCAAGTTACGCCCATTATCACACACAACCATGCCTGGTTGCAGGTTGAGTGGCGAGAGCCACTGCTCGGTCTGGTGACTAATCCCCTGCAACAGCTCTGAGGCCGTGTGCTGTTTGTCCTCAAGGCAGATCAGCTTCAGCACGGCCTGTTGACGCTTCCCCACTGCAGTGCTAAACTGCTTCCAGCTACCGGCTGACGGGTGAGTGGCGCTGCGCGCAGAGAATTCGGAGGTGGAAACGGAGGAGGAGGAGGAGGAGCCAATAACGTAGGTGCTGGCGGAAACCCTGATGGAGGTAGGGCCCGCAATCCTCGGCGTGGGTAGCACCTGTGCCATCCCAGGGTCCGAGTCGCTCCCAGCCTCCACGACATTCACCCAGTGTGCCGTCAGGGAAATGTAGGGTCCCTGGCCACAAGCACTTGTCCATGTGTCAGTCGTTAAGTGGGCCTTCCCAGTAACTGCGTTGGTCAGGGCACGGGTGATGTTACGGGACACATGGTGGTGTAATGCGGGGACGGCACACCGGGAAAAGTAGTGGCGGCTGGGGACTGCGTACCGAGGGACAGCTGCTGCCATCAGGCTGCGGAAGGACTCAGTCTCCACAAGCCTAAATGGCAGCATTTCGATGGCCAGTAATTTGGAAAGGTGTGAGGTTAGTGCTATGGCCTGTGGGTGGGTGGCTGGGTATTTTCGCTTGCGCTCAAATGCCTGGGGTAACGACATTTGGACGCTGCGCTGGGACAGGGAAGTGGATGTGGTCGCTGATGGTGCTTCAGATGGTACAGGTGCAGGGCGGGAGGTATGCGGGCCTGCGCCTTCGACAGGCGATTGGCCGGCACCGAAAACAGGGGAAGAGGAGGCAGTGGTGTGGCCTGCAGACACAGATTGGCGATCCGGGCGTTCCTCCCACTTATTACGGTGCTTGGATGCCATGTGTCGGATCATGCTGGTGGTGGTGAGGTTTCTAGTGTTCATGCCTCGGCTCATTCTGGTGTGGCACAGGTTGCAAACTACAATTTTTTTGTCGTCCGCACTTTCCTTAAACAAACGCCATACCACGGAACACCTAGCCCTTGGCAAGGGAGATTTACGCAAGGGGGTGCTCCGTGGAACATTTGCGGGCCGGTTTGGTGCGGTCCGCCTTCTTTCTGTAGCCACACCACTGCCTCTTCCAGCCTGTTGCGGTGCTGCAGATGGCTCACCCTCAGGACTACTGTCATCGCTCGGCTCTCCACCTTCCCAGGTGGGGTCAGTCACCTCATCATCCACCAAGTCCTCCTCCACTTCCTCACTCTGATCATCCTCCTCATTTCTTGATCCCACCACATACTCAGTCATTGACAACTGTATATCATCCTCCTCATCAAGGTCTTGAGACAGTAATAGTGGTTGATTTGATGGCAACTGTGTCTCATCATCATCATCATCCACTTCCTTTGACCTTAAATGCCGTTCACCTCTGTCATCTTCTTGTGATTGGGTACCCTCTAGAGGTTGTGAATCAGGGCACAAGATTTCATGTTCCTCTGCAAGCGTGCTTGGAGAGAGGTTCAAATTAAGGATTGGTGATGAGACGAGCTCCTCACTATATCCCAGTGTGGGATCACTTCTTTGACCAGACCCTCTATGGTGGGAGGAAGGATGATCAGGGTGAGGATTATGTTGACCAGACTCTTGGCTACTGAGAGTGGACTTGGTGGAAGACAGGGTGGTGCTTAACCGACTGGAAGCAGTATCAGCTGAAATCCAACCGACCACCTGTTCGCAGTGGTCTGACCTCGAGAGTGATGTCCTGCGACGCCCTGTAAACTGAGACATGAAGCTAGGTATGGTGGATGTCTTTCTTTCTTGTGCTCTGGCACCAGGCACAGTTTCTACGCGTCCTGACCCGCGCCCTGAACTATCAGGATCACGTCCACTTCCCCGTCCCTTTTTACCCGCCTTCTTCATATTACACGGAATATGTGCTGCAAATCTGCAACTTTGCACACTAAACAGAATGTGCTGCTTATCTGCGGCTAGGCACAGTGAACAGAATATGTGACTTTTATTTTTAACACTTTGCACACTAAACAGAATGTGCTGCAAATCTGCAACTTTGCACACTAAACAGAATATGCTGCTTATCTGCGGCTAGGCACAGTGAATGGAATATGTGACTTTTATTTTTTACACTTTGCACACTAAACAGAATGTTCTGCTAATCTGCAACTTTGCACACTAAACAGAATGTGCTGCTTATCTGCGGCTAGGATCAGTGAACGGAATAAGTGACTTTTATTTTTTACACTTTGCACACTAAACAGAATGTGCTGATAATCTGCAACTTTGCACACTAAACAGAATATGCTGCTTATCTGCGGCTAGGCACAGTGAATGGAATATGTGACTTTTATTTTTTACACTTTGCACACTAAACAGAATGTTCTGCTAATCTGCAACTTTGCACACTAAACAGAATGTGCTGCTTATCTGCGGCTAGGCACAGTGAACGGAATAAGTGACTTTTATTTTTTACACTTTGCACACTAAACAGAATGTGCTGATAATCTGCAACTTTGCACACTAAAAAGAATGTGCTGCTAATCTGCAACTTTGCACACTGAACAGAATGTGCTGCTAATCTGCAACTTTTCACACTAAAAAGAATGTGCTGCTAATCTGCAACTTTGCACACTAAACAGAATGTGCTGCTAATCTGCAACTTTGCACACTAAAAAGAATGTGCTGCTAATCTCCAACTTTGCACACTAAACAGAATGTGCTGCTAATCTGAAACTTTGCACACTAAACAGAATGTGCTGCTAATCTGCGGCTAGGCACAGTGAACGGAATATGTGACGTTTTTTTTTTAAACTCTGCCCCCCAAAACAAAATATATCTGCTGCCCCCACACACAGTAGTCCTAAAAAGGACTTTTGGGTCTTTTTTTTGTTCAAACGCGCTTTTTTTCTGCCTACACTGACTTTCCCTTCCTATCCTCATCTCTCCCTGGCTAAGACTGAGCCGAACTCGCTGGTCAGGTGCTATACAGCACCCGATCACGGGTTCTGGCCAGCCAATCAGTGTAATGCCAGCAGCCAACATGGCTGCTGGCATTACACTGATGTCAGAGCCTCCCCGCATGTTTATTGGCTGCGCAGCAGCCGCGAAACGTGCGGGGAGGAGACCCGAACATGGCGGGCGAGCACATGCGGTACTCGTACGAGTACCGCCATGTGCCGAGCAGAGCGATGCTCGAGCCGAACCGAGCTTCGGCCGAGCATGCTCGCTCATCACTAGTGGAGATACGAGTCAGGCTCATCAGGGACTCTTTTACATGTGAGTACAATACATGAATTAACACAATGCATGTATGACCATGATTAGGTGTGGGGAATGTGTGCAAACATACTCACACAAGACATAATGATATGTTTCAATCAGTAGGATTACTGAGAAACATATGAGCCTCCAACCTTGAAACTGCTTGCTTCAACAACACAGCCACATAGCGAGCACCCTAATGAACACATGCATCTGGCATAATGGTGGCTGTGAATTCAACTGACATCTGAAATTGCTCTTGGGCCATCACGACATTGCCACTTAAAGGATATCAACCATCCTCCAGTGAACACTGGTACACCCAATTTCCCATGTCCATAATATTCCTTAGGATAACTAACAGCAAAAAACATATATTGAGTTGAATATAACCATATCAACAATAGAACCCTTGGAGCGATAGCGGGGTATCCAATGCAATGACATGCAATGCACTGAATACCCTTTGGCATTTAGGGTGTTAAAGGAGTATTAGAGGTACTATGAGAACAATATATGCACACTACCTAATATAGCATAATAGGATTGGATTTACTGTTACTGGCTACAGCATTGTAGTAAACAATTAGGAGGGAGTTTGGCAGGCACAGCATGCTGACCTGTGTGTGTGTGGTGGTGGTTGGTTCAGATTCTAGGTAATGTATTACATTTGCTACAATGTCCCTATCAGTTTCAAAAGGGTAGACAATGCATTTCAAAGCAATGGGTTGTCTACTGCTCTGGAATGCAAAAGGTTGATAGGATAATGAAGGTTAATCCTTGCATAACAGACAGTTATGCAGTGCAGTTTCAACTCCTGTCATTCCATCCCACAGGCATCCATGGCATGACCTATCCTGGAACAGAGGAATGTCCAAGTGACTCTGGTGAAATGCATCCACTTCCACAAAGAGCACCTCTTGCTGCTCCATAGCGCTCCTGCTTATTCCATTATGACTGAAAGTATTTGCCTCTGACAAACAGTTCAAACTTTCAGAAACTGCTCAAGTGTGTTATTATGACATGCCTAAGATCTAACATGAAACACCTGTACAACAATACAGCTCTTCTTCAAAGACCTCTTGGAAAACATATATACAGGTCAACTTACTGTTTCCAGTAGGATGATATTATTATAAATGTACCCTTTGGGAGCAAAAAAAAAAAAAAAAGAAGCAAAAATATTTTTTTTTACAATAGAAATATGTTTTGCTTTGTTGTAAAATATTATTTTATTTCCCAAAGGCATAGTATAAAAGTGGCATAAGGGTGCCTGTGTTGGTGGAGTGTGAGGAAAGAATAGTTGAACAGGGAATTTTTTTGGGGGGGTTATTTACTGGGATTGAGGGGCAGTTAATAAAAAAATAAATCCTAAATACAATTAAAAAAAAACATAAGAAATGGTATAAAAGGGATCTGAGTAGGGTGCCTGTGTTGGTGGGTGTAGTCTGGGGAAAGAATCAGTTGAACAGGAAATTTGTTTTGGGGGTTTCTTTACTGGTATTGGGGGGACAGTTAATAAAAAAAATAATACATAAAATAAGAGATTTGTATGTAACATGATAGAAAAAGGGATCACCTGACGCAAGCTGCCACTGGGGTACACTGATACTTGACATGACAGAGTATTTTGTAGAGGATGATTTGTAAGATTTATTGTTAGAGGACCAAGCCCTGAGGAAACATTTGTAGGACTTATATATACAAAAAATGTTCCTGTGCCCTGAATGTGTAAAGAATCCTTAATATTCTAATTAGCCCCCTGGAGACACAGATCAAAATCTGACTTACAAGAGTGGATAAAAAAAAAAAAGACGCACAATATCAAAATATCTTATATTTTCCCAGCTCTGCTCAATCGCAATTGAATACCAAAATATCAAAAAATCCAATTACTTTATAATATAAAGCATATTAAATATTGTATTGCGCAAAAATATTGTAATGACCGAGCTGAACACACCCAAGTATATATTGGAAAATAGATATGAGACAACCAACAGGCAACCACCTCACTGTGTTCCACACATCCGGCGAACAAATGCTGCCAACGTAGGTGCCCTCTACAGCACCATAATATCTTACCCAAAAACGTCTCAAAAATGTGTCAACCAAAGACATCATGGAGGCACGCATGCGCCGGATCTTAGTCTGGGACACAGTCTATTACCGCAATAAGGGATTAATCCACCTTAATCTCTTCAAGATAATAATTATACTTTAAGAATTGCTTCAAAAGTATACAATATATTATAATATGAATATCAATGTTTGTTTCTAAAAACAACACATATATATTATCAATTACCAAAAATATTTATTAAATAAAACACAATCTTAAAAAATATATTGGCCAAAAAAAATATATAAAAAATCCTTCAAAAAGTCCCCATTGGTGTACACTTTTGCTGGATGGAATTTTTCTATTATATATATATATATATATATATATATATAAAGGTTAAGTTTAAGCACTCCTAATGTGAAAAAATACAACTGACTGGGTGCTACTAGGTCAATAAATTAATATATTGTCAACGTTTCGGCCCCCTGGAGGGCCTTTATCAAGTGCTTTGCAATACTTTGCATACCCCTCTGGCACTCAAAGGTTAAGTAAGGAGGTTTCACTGCTCCCATTGGGTGATTCAATGTGGGGAGTGATTTAAATCATGCAGGGAGTTGGCCTGCCCCCACTATCCAGCCCGCCCACCACTATCCAAGTAACTGAAAAAACAAAATGGCTGCCACTCACTCCTACACCACAGACACACACTCAATCACACATTCACACTCTCACACACACACTCACACACACACTTACTCACACTCACACACTCTCACTCAATCACACACACTCAATCACACACACTCACACTCTCTCATTCACACTCTCACACACACTCTCACTCAATCACACTCACTCAATCACTCACACTCTCTCACTCACACACACTCTCTCACTCACACTTTCTCACTCATACTCTCTCATTCTCACTCTCTCACACACTCTCACTCAATCACACGCACTCACTAACACACTCACACAATCACTCACTCTCGCACTCACTCACACCCCGGGAGCCAGCACGATCCATCTTCCACCATAGTCTCACTCACACTCACTCACACCCCGGGAGCCAGCACGATCCACCTTTTACCATAGTATTTGCAATTCCCACATGCATTTCAACTACATGAATGAATGCCACTCACTCACACACATTCACTCACACCCCGGGAGCCAGCATGATCCACCTTCCACCAAACTATGTGCAATTACCACATGCATTTCAACTATATGAATGAATGCCACGGTGGAGGCATAAGTACAAACACAAACTCATTAGAATGACACATAAGTCACCCCCTTATGACTCACCTCTGTGTGTGCGTGTATGTCTCTGTGTGTTCCTCACTGTGTGTGTTGTATGTCTGTATCACACTCTATGTGTCTGCATGTTGTGCATTGCATGTATGTATGTATGTATGACTGTGTCGATCTTTATGCATCTCAGTGAATGCGTGTGCATTTGCGTGTGTGTCTCTGTGTGTGTTTGTCCTGCATCCGTGTGTGCGCATTAATTCCCTATATATCCTGACGGGCAACGCCGTCCCACATTGCTAGTATATATATATATATATATATATATATACATACATACATATATCAGGGCTCAAAATTTCCACTTGCCACTAGCCAATGGCGAGTGAAAATTTAGCCCTGGCGAGTAGAAATTCAGCCCTGGTTGGTATTTTACAGCTTACAGTGGCGAGTAACTTTTCAGGTCTGGCTATATATATAATATTAAGCGTTATAGATGTTAATCAGTATACAGGTTTGCGCAGCATAGATGTTAATCAGTATACATCCAAAGAATCCTTAAAGGGATGACTTACCACCGCTGTCTTCACTTGGACTTACTAGTTATATCTTATATTTTGAACTCCACTTTATTCCATACTTGAATTAAATCTTCTCATATGCTATCAAATACCAGCTGGAGATCTTCAAAAAATTCCAGAATACTTGGATGTGCAATGGGCACCAGATTTGCACCGAGTTATGCTAATTTATTTATGGGGTTGTGGGAACATCATTTCATTTGGAATAACAACCCCTTTGGCGCAAATCTGGTGCTCTGAACACGTCACATCGATGATGTGTTTTTTATCTGGAGGGGGGACACTGACTCTTTATCTTTGTTTTTTCAGTATATTAATGCCAATACATACAATTTTGTCTTCTCTGAGACATTTAGTCATACCTCCATTAACTTTTTGGATGTCACTTTATACATTCAGGATAAAAATTTTTTTTCTAAAAACTACTGTAAACCAGTTGATGCAAACAGTTTAATATTATCTACTAGTTGTCATTTAGACAAATGGTTAATGAATGTACCATATGGAGAAGTTAGATGACTTAAAAGAAACTGTACAGACCCTTTAGTATTTAAAGAGGAGCTATCTGGATTAAGTGACCGGTTCTTGCAGAAGGGATATGAGCAGGGGGAGACTGATAAAGCTATATGTAGAGTGAGTAAAGTAGATAGGAAGGAAATATTGGTTCCAAAAAGGTAGATAATAAAGAAACTGATTCAACATTTCAGTTATCCTTGGTAATTAAGTATAATACAGACTATAAATATTTCAATAAAATAATAAAACGTCATTGGCACCATTTGAAAGAAGATAAATGGTTAGAAACAATGTTACCTAGTAAACCAAGAATAATATATAATAAAGCCCAGAATCTTGCCAATATTCTGGCACCAGCTGTAAAGGATAGAAGCCATAATGTGCATAAAGTACAAAATTGGTTATCTACAGGAATCTCTGGATTCTACAGTTGTGGGGTATGTATAGGGTGTAAAAAAAACAAATAACAACAAGAAAGTAACATGTTTCCAATCATATAGTACGATTTTTTAAATATTTTTTGCTATTTTGGTAATTGTGATTGCGCAGAGTTGGGAGTTCATGTACGAGGGGACCCAATTTAGTTTTTTGGGAAAATGTAAGATATTTTGATATTGTGTATCTTTATTTTTTTCCACTCTCGTAAGTCAGTTTTTGATCTGTGTCTCCAGGGGGCTAGTTGGAATATTAAGGATTCTTTACACATTCAGGGCAAAGGAATATTTTTTGTATATATAAAGTTTTTGATATAACACATAAAGTTGTGGTGTAACACAAAGTGGTGGTGTAGCAGCCTTGGTAGAGGTATAAGTGATACTTTTTCAATATTCTATTGTAGCGCAAATTATTATAAATATTTTATTTGTAGGACTTAGGCTTGTTAGAAACAAACCCCCCAAAATTGTTTATTTATATATTTATTTATTTTAAAGCACAAGCCCTGAGAAAAAAAATGCCCTTCTGGCCTAGTGCCAGCAGGTCATATCATGCTGGCCATTGTCAAATGCCCTAATGTAGACTGCTGTTCTTGCTGCTCCTGAGTTGTTTAAGCAACAGGATGATTAGGCAGCTCAAAGGAAATGGGATCAACAACAGCAGTAACATGGGTGATGGATGATAAGGTTCCTCTTGCCACCACTAGCTCCAGTGATGCACCTGAGGCAGTAGCAGCACAATAAGTAGCTCCCAGTATATATGGGGAAAAGAAGAAGTTGGCCAATAATTCTCCTCCACCTGCCACTCCTCCAAAATCATGGGTGTGTTGTAACTAGAATATAATTTTTCCCTTGAGAGCAGGAACTGTGTCTTTCATCAGCAGCTACAATGTGCACAGCATGTGTGGTAAATAACACCTGGCACAACTGTACCCAAACACCATGACACCAGAAACCAAGTCCTGCCGCTGTCACTATACCCCTTGTCCACACCCAGCTAAGGACACATGACAACTTGCTGACAGTTTAATAGTAATGATGAACCCTCCCTGCCACCAGCTTAGCATATTCTGTGGGATGGAATCTCCGCAGATGCTGCTTGATGCCCTGGTTGCGATTCTCCTCTACCACACTGCCATGTGTGGTTGGTGCAGTGGGTGGACGCGAACTGCCACATACTAACATCTACAGAGTGACTATCATTTGGCGGGGGAAGTAATGATGAATGAGGTGGATTGGCAGAAGATGTGTTCTTCCTCCATTTTGATCTCCGACTTGGCTGGGGAGGTAATGATGAATGAGGTGGATTAGCAGAAGATGTAGTTACCCTAGAGGAAGAAGGTGATGGTGAGCTAGTTCTTTCACTCATCATGGAAGTTCCAGTCTCATGGATTTCACTATTCTTTCTCCACTTTGATCTCCGACTTGCCTCTTGTTGCCTTTCTGGAGAGTTAGGGAGTACAACAGTGGTGCTTGATTTCTGTGGTGGGTGTTTGTCTTGACATAAATGACATAAATGTCATGGTGTCTGTGTTTCGTGTGTGATATCAGGGCGCTTGTGCCAAGGTGTGTTCCCTCCTTTCCTCTTCTCACTGACTTGTCACAAATTGTGCACAGTGCCATTGCTGATGACTGCACTGTGCCTGCCCCAACAGAAAAATAGTCCCACACCCAAGACTTCAGGAGGAGGGGTAGGGAACATGTGGAAGAATGGCCTCTTTCTTCTCATCCACATTCCCCTTCACTGACTGGGGCAGAGGATGATTTTGCTGCTGTTGCTGCTACTGCCTCAGAATCAGCACTGCAGCTGTGACCAGCATAATATTGCTGCTGCTGGCAAGAGAAACCTGTCCTAGTCGCGCATCACTTGTTGACCCCATTCACACTGTGTCCACAGTGGTATGTGGTACACTAGCCTTCTTCTCAGCATCCTGCTGTCCTTGCACTCAGCGGCAGCAGGAATTAGAGCAGTTGCAAACTCTGCAAATCCAAAAGCTCACTGCTGGTGGTGGTGGTGATGCCCATCCTCATCCCTGTCTCCCATTCCTTCTCAATTTGGGCTAAAAAGTCCATCAATGTCTCTTCCACCCCAGCTTCTCTCCACCATCATCATCACCACCACCTCCACCACTAGTCCCTCCATGCTGCTGCTGCTCTATTACAAACATCTCTCTGCTGGTTAGAGGAGGTTACAAGTAATGTGACAGAGGTCCCCTAATGTCACACTTCTCATTTCTTGGGACCTGAGGAAGGCAGAGTAGCAGCATTAGCAGCAGGCACAGGCAGATGATCTGTGCTCCTGGTGTGGTGGTGGTATTATTGCTGCGCCTGCTATCCACCAGTTCTGGCTTCTTCACGATCATGTTCCACGTGGACAATGCCATGGTGGGGGGAGGGGACTCCCAAGGCCAGGGGAATGGTGTGGGCTCCCTTGACTGCTAGTCTGGATTCTCTCAATTGCTTCCCTTACCACTCCCCTAACACTAGTCCCACCGGCTGTTTCACCATTACTGTTACTACTACTAACACCAACCACATCAATTTTATCCCCTGAGTCTTCCATGTCACCGTCACTAGTTATATGATTACCTCCTCCTTCACTCCTAACACTAACAAGCTGCTGGACCTTCTTAGTAGTAGTTCTAACACTGGTGGGATTGCTTGGGGATGGCAAGTGTGACTTAGGGTCCCCAGCTTCTCTTTCCCCCTCCTTACAAGACACACTGGCAGCAGGTTCAGCACTGGCAGCAAGCACATGTAAATCTTTCTGTGGAGAACAAATATCCTGTTCTGAAAATATTTCCCTATATTATTTAGTGTCATCTGCAAAAATGTAATTTTTGCTTTCTATACAATAAAGTGTATAAATCAGTCGCAGATATCGTATGTATAAAACAACAATATACTTTTTTGCACTCTCCTATTCCTATTAACAAAAGAAATATAATAAAACATATCAATATGTTTAAAGTGTCCGCCAATTATATATGGCATGACATAAGTTAAAGGGATAGTAATACTTAAATTTTACTATCCCCCATCTTGTAGCCCTTAAAAAAATGAATTAAATGAGCCCAGCGGCATCTCCGCTTTCAAAGTTCCCTCTCCCCTGACGTCAGCATTCTAGCTGACTGCTGGGGAATCCAGTCCCTGAGTAAGCGGAGGCTCTTCAGCAGAGCAGAGATATTGTTATGGAAGAAGAAATCCTTCACTGAAATGGTGTTTTACGTGTGCTTGCTTGCAAGCACACATAGAAGACCATTTCAGTGAAGGATTTCTTCTGTCATAACATGATCTCGGCTCTGCTGAAGAGCCTCCGCCGGTCCCAGGACCGGATTCCCCTGTCATCAGCTAGAACACTGACGTCAGGGGAGAGGGAACTTTGAAAGTGGATATCTCTCAAACCATAAAGGTTTTAGAGATGACTATGGGCTAGTTTCATTTAGTTTTTAAGGGATACAACATGAGGGATAGTAAAATTTAAGTATTTCTATCCCTTTAAGTAAATCATTTTCTGAATTTAAAAAAAACATACCATTTATGTAACAAAAAAAAGACAAATAAAAACATTGCTTACAAATGGCAGATATATACATGTTCCATATCACCCCTGTTGGGCCAAAGGAAGGGGGAAAAACATTTAGAGCCATTTCCAATTACACCTCAAGTGGGCCCCAGATTTCCTTTCCTGACTCCAAATGGCAGTTGAATATTTCCATGCAGATCAGCATCCTATTTAACCTTCCATTTTTACTATATTATTCATTAACTTAATCAGTGGTCTTAGTAGTGGTCCAACAGTGGTATATGGTATAGAACCCTCTTCCTGCTCCTCAGTGATGCTATTTTGAGGACTGGTGTTTTTACTCACACTATCAGGTGCAGCAGTTGGCTGAACTACTACACCTTCCTCCGTCATGGCATCAGAACTAAAATATAACTTGTTGTCTTCGGTGTTCTTATGGGACTTTGACAAACTGCCTCCCTGGATTTGAAGGATCATCACTGTTTATTGCACACACTGCATCAACCATGGCTGCAGTGAGTGGTTGGACTACCACTTTACTAACACGTTTAGTTAACTGTCCTTATCACTGTAAACAAAAAACACACTCCCTGTTTAAAGGCTTCTTTCCCCAGACTCCCGTAGCACAGAGATAACAGCCATTGCAGGCAGGAACTTGGAGGATGGCAGCCTGTATCTTCCCAGTCACACAGAATTTTGGGGTATTATGGGTAATTACCCTTTTCTCCCTTCTCACATCACAGACCCCCCCAGCACAGAGATAACAGCCAGACCAGGAAGGAACTGGGATGATGGCTGCCAGTTTCTTCACAGTAAGTCAAACTGAATTTTGGGGCTTTTAAGATAATTATAATTTGCTCCTTTCTCATACCTCCAGATTCCCCTAGCACAGAGACAACAGCCAGATCAGGAAGAAACTGGGATAACTGCTGCCAGTGGATTCCCAGGCAGTCGCACAGAATTTTGGGGTCAACCTGCTTTCTCCCTTACTCTTTACTACTACTACTACTAGGCTCCCTAAACTACACTCAGATTTTAAATTATTTGCCTATCCTAACAAGCTATCAAGATTGTGCTACTTTATCTATATCTCTCAAATACAGAAATGATATGCTGTGAGAACTTGACACCCCATTTATACTGTACCTGCAGGAAAAGAAGGGAAACTTGCCACGTGGTGGTGGAAGATCTTACAGTGAGGGAAATAATTATTTGATCCTCTGCTGATTTGTACGTTTGCCCACTGACAAATAAATGATCAGTCTATAATTTTAATGGTGGTGTTTATTTGAACAGTGAGAGACAGAATAACAACAAAAAAATCCTGAAAAAAGCATTTAAAACAAGTTGAATTGATTTGCATTTTACTGAGTGAAATAAGTATTTGACCCCTTTGCAAAACATGACTTAGTACTTGGTGTCAAAACCCTTGTTGGCAATCACAGAGGTCAGACATTTCTTGTAGTTGGCGACCAGGTTTGCACACATCTCAGGAGGGATTTTGTCCCACTCCTCTTTGCAGATTCTCTCCAAGTCATTAAGGTTTCGAGGCTGACGTTTGGCAACTCGAACCTTCAGCTCCCTCCACAGATTTTCTATGGGATTAAGACTGGAGACTGGCTATGCCACTCAGGACCTTAATGTGCTTCTTCTTGAACCACTCCTTTGTTGCCTTGGCCATGTGTTTTGGGTCATTGTCATGATGGAATACCCATCCATGATGCATTTTCAATGCCCTGGCTGAGGGAAGGAGGTTCTCACCCAAGATTTGACGGTACATGATCCCGTCCATCGTCCCTTTGATGTGGTGAAGTTGTCCTGTCCCCTTAGCAGAAAAACACCTATAAAGCATAATGTTTCCACTCCCATGTTTGACTGTGGGGGTGGTGTTCTTGGGGTTCATAGGCAGCATTCCTCCTCCTTCAAACACGACGAGTTGAGTTGATGCCAAAGAGCTCGATTTTGGTCTCATCTGACCACAACATTTTCAACCAGTTCTCCTCTGAATCATTCAGATGTTCATTGGCAAACTTCATATGGGCCTGTACATGTGCTTTCTTGAGCAGGGGGACCTTGCAGGTGCTGCAGAATTTCAGTCCTTCACGGCGTAGTATGTTACCAATTGTTTTCTTGGTGACTATGGTCCCAGCTGCCTTGAGATCATTGACAAGGTCCTCCCGTGTAGTTCTGGGCTGATTCCTCACCATTCTCATGATCACTGAAACTCCATGAGGTGAGCTCTTGCATGGAGCCCCAGACTGAGGGAGATTGACAGTTATTTTGTGTTTCTTTCATTTGCACATAATCGAACCAACTGTTGTCACCTTTTCACCAAACTGCTTGGAGATGGTCTTGTAGCCCATTCCGCCTTGTGTAGGTCTACAATCTTGTCCCTGACATCCCTGGACAGCTCTTTGGTCTTGGCCATGGTGGAGAGTTTGGAATCTCATTGATTGATTGCTTCTGTGGACAGGTGTCTTTTATACAGGTAACAAGCTAAGATAAGAAGCACTCCCTTTAAGAGAGTGATCCTAATCTCAGCTTGTTACCTGTATAAAAGACACCTGGGAGACAGAAATCTTGCTGATTGATAGGGGGTCAAATACTTATTTCACTCCGTAAAATGCAAATCAGTTTATAACTTTTTTGAAATGTGTTTTTCAGGATTTTTTTGTTGTTATTCTGTCTCTCACTGTTCAAATAAACCAACCATTTAAATTACAGACTGATCATTTCTTTGTCAGTGGGCAAACGTACAAAATAAGCAGGGGATCAAATAATTTTTCCCTCACTGTACCATTGATTTCAATGCAATGAGCTAGGTGGAAAAAAGCTAAAAATCTGTAGTTTACCGTTCGATGGCAAGTGACATTTTTCTCCAGTTTCACTTTTGAGGCAAAAAGTTTTGCCCATCTCTATTACTTAGTTGGGATAAGACAATGTATAAAACATTAAACAAATTATTTTCTTCTATATATACAAAGGAAGTAGTAATAACAAACAGGCGGGCAAACAGTGAGAATCACATATTTTCCTCCATTATATGCATGGCTTACTGAGGACAAATTCCAGAAGAGACAGAACAAGTTTATGGTGAATAAGCCACCTGGAACTGATGGTATACAAACAAGGATACTTAAAAAGCTGAGTATAGTTAGAGTAAGTATAATATGATTAATAATCATTGATTTACTCTCATCAGCTATAGAGTCCTGTGATTGTAGTAAAAGCAGCTCTAATACCATTATTCAAAAAGGGGTCAAGACTTAAACTGAGAAATTATAGACCTTTTTCACCTACTCTAAAAATGTTTTCGCTATTTTTTCAATGGCTATAGACTTCCTGCCCATTTATTTACATGTACTTGCATGCATTTTTCAGAGGGTGCTAGGCAATTTAGAAGCTATTTATCTAGTGAAACTAAGGCAGCAGAGGCTCAGGCTGTTGGCTAACGGTATGAACAGTCATCTAAAAAGTGAAAAGGAGGAGCTAGAAGGAGGAGGAAGAAGTGACTTCCACCAGTGCAGAAGGGTATGGGGTCCCTGATTCCCCAGACCCATGATGTCCAGTCCCCTGACATTGTCCCTTGGGATATGGGGGAAATTTGTGAGCAAGGCAGAACTGGGTAGCAGTGTGAACAATAAAAGTCAGCTGCCTGTCCCTGCTACTACTGCTGCAAGTGTGCCTTCTGATACTCAGGAAGAGGAAAAGGAGATTCAAACATAGTAACATAGTAACATAGTAGATAAGGATGAAAAAAAGACACTCGTCCATCAAGTCCAGCCCATGCCAAAAACACCCCTGTTGATCCAGAAAAAGGCAAAAAAGGCAAAAAAGCCCTCTGGAGCCATTTCCAATCTAGTCCCAAATGTGTGGGGGGGAATTATTCCTTCCTAACTCCAATTGGTAGTCAAATAGTTCCCTGGATCAATATCCTATTTGCTTTGAAGCCATCTGTCATAATTGTCAATATTGTTCTGTGCTAGATAGGCATCCATTGCTTTTTTGAATGCAGTTGTATTATCTGCAAGCACAACATCCCGAGGCAAAGAATTCCATAGCTTTACCGCTCTTACTGTAAAGAATCCCTGCCTTTGTTTTAGTCGAAATTGCCTTTCCTCTAGTCTTAATCGATGACCTCTTGTTCTTAGCTCAGATCTTTGCAAAAATAATTCATTGGACAGTTCTTTGTATTCACCTTGAATGTATTTGTAAATGGTAATCATATCACCCCTTAGACGTCTCTTCTTTAATGTGAACAAACCCAGTTTGCCTAGTCTCTCTTTGTAACTCAGATCCTCCAATCCCTTTATCATTTTTGTTGCACGTCTCTGCACCCTTTCCAGTTCAGTAATGTCCCTCCCTAGAACAGGCACCCAAAACTGCACTCCATATTCTACATCTTGATGTAAGTTAAAAAAAACAGCGTTTTTCACACTTTGACGTCAATCTTGATATGAATTTCAAGCACGTGATAGGTGAAGATTTTTAAAACTGCATTGTTTAGCGTTCAGCTTCTTCTTCTGAGTACGGCAATACCCCATATGCATAGGTTTCTCAAGGTTTGTGGAGCTACGGGGCCAAAATTGGAACATGCTCGTTTCCAGTTTCACACTTTGAATTTTCACAGCTTGCATCACTGGTGCCATGTCTCATTTGGGGCTGTGTAACAGTGCTCCACGCTAAGATTTCCCCCCAAAAGTGTATATTTTTGGAAAGTAGACACCCCAGGCTTTTATTTTATGTATGTTTTCAAATTTTTTATGCAGCCATTTTACCACGAATCCTTCGTAAATATTGATGTAAGTAAAAAATTCTGTGTTTTTCACACTTAGGTTTCAATGTTGATGTGAATTTCAAGCACAGGATAGGCGAAGATTTTTAAAAATGCATTGTTTAGTGTTCGACTCCTTCTTATGAGTATGGCAATACCCCATATGCATAGGTTTCTCAAGGTTTGGGGGAGCTACCGGGGCCCAGATTGGAACATGCCTGTTTCCAGTTTCACACTTTGAATTTTCACAGCTTGCATCACTGGTGCCATGTCTCATTTGGGGCTGTGTAACAGTGCTCCACTCTAAGATTTCCCCCCAAAAGTGTATATTTTTAGAAAGTAGACACCCCAGGCTTTCATTTTATGTATGTTTTCAAATTTTTTACACAGCCGTTTTACCACAAATCCTTTGTAAATCTTGATGTAAGTAAAAAATTCAGCTTTTTTCACACTTTGGTTTCAATGTTTATGTGAATTTCAAGCACAGGATAAGTGAAGATTTTTAAAAATGCATTGTTTAGTGTTCGGCTCCTTCTTCTGAGTACGGCAATACCCCATATGCATAGGTTTCTCAAGGTTTGGGGGAGCTACGGGGCCCAAATTGGAACATGCGCGTTTCCAGTTTCACACTTTGAATTTTCACAGCTTGCATCACTGGTGCCATGTCTCATTTGGGGCTGTGTAACAGTGCTCCACTCTAAGATTTCCCCCCAAAAGTATATATTTTTGGAAAGTAGGCACACCAGGCTTTCATTTTATGTATGTTTTAAAATTTTTTATGCAGCCATTTTACCACGAATCCTTCGTAAATTGTGATGTAAGTAAAAAATTCAGCGTTCTTCACACTTAGATTTAAATTTTGATGTGAATTTCAAGCACAGGATAGGTGAAGATTTTTTTTAAAATGCATTGATTAGTGTTCAGTTGCTTCTTCTGAGTACAGCAATACCCCATATGCATAGCTTTCTCATGGTTTGGGGGAGCTACAGGCCAACTTTTAAACAAACATTGAATTTTCACAGTTTGCATAACTGGTGCCATGTCTCATTTTGGATAAATAGTAACCAGCGCATCCACAATACAATAATGATAATAGAAATGTAATAACAAATAAGTAATCTAATTTGTATACATTAAAAAATGGATAGATGTAGTTCCCAAAGTTACCCCACACATCAAATAGATAATATGTGGACCACAGAAGGAGCTAAAAAAATGATAATATATAAGTTGCAATATACAACCTAATCTATATGAAGATGGTTAATATAGATTGTCAACTTAATTAAGCAAACATAAAAATATCTTTATTGCCAAAAGGTATATATAAAATTACCACAATGTAGAAACACACACAAAAAAACTTTCCATCACTAGACAGCAAAAAAAAGAGAAAGAAAAAATAATACAGCTTCCCAAAAAAAAAAGAAAAAAAATTATAATATAGATATTCGTCAAATATAGTCAACTATATAATATTACCACAATGGGCAGAAGTCCTTTGCTCTACGCGTTTCGTGGCGTACGTTAGTGCCACTTCCTCAGGAGCATTATGTGGGTAAATCCATAGTATCCAATATATATACAGTTTCCTGGTGCCAACACTTAACCAAACATCTGTTTTGTCCATGTGCGGATGTTGTTTGATTCTCGCGACGTGCTGTTACTTCCGCGTTCCATGAATGGAACGCGCTTGTCCACCTTATTTCATTAGACGTAGCGATCACATGATCGCGATGTTCATGCCGAAGCAGGCACATCCCTCATTCGCAAGGGAATCTTTACAACACATCCACCCATGTCTTTGATACAGTTGCTTTCTCCATGATATCTGAGTAGTCTTAAAACATTTCATTAACAGACTACATTTAGATATGTTTGCTATTTTCTTCTTTAGGAATTATATATAAATATAGGATCTACCTAACTAATATGAAGATGACAATTATATAAAATATATAAAATATAAAAAATATATAAAAATCACTTCTAGATGTTAAAAATCTTTATTTAAGTTTTATTATTTGTTAAAATGTACCCTCTATAAAATGAAATAAAATATATTTCTGTTGAATAAAATATGGAACTATATGTTTTATTTTTTTATTGCTTATGGGAGAATATTATCTATTGTCTATACTGAAACAGTTTTTTCTAAGATAATTTATTAAAACAGTTTTTTTAAAAAGAATAAATTATAAACATGATGCTATGTCTATCTCTGCATTCATTCCTCCGTTATACATGGTATTCAGGGTGTATATCCAGAACGCTTCTTTGTTGCATAAATTTTGATATCTATTACTAGAATTCTCTGGAATACACTCTAAACCCATGACTTTAAAATTCTCCAGACCTCCTTTCTCACAACTATTGAAGTGTCTGGGAACTCCATGGTTTTCATCTTTCCTCATTATTTTACCTCTGTGTTCATTAATACGGATTTTTAGAGGTCTAATTGTTCTTCCTACATATTTGCTCCCACAACCACAAATTATCATATATATCACATATGAAGTGTTGCAATCAATATACTGTTTAACTTTGTATTGCTTTTCATTCTTCATATCAGTTATTATGTTATTCTCATGGATCATATATTTGCAATTTGTACATTTTAATTTCTTGCAACAATAGGTTCCCCATGGTTTTTCTTGTGATAATTTTTTCTTTGTATTCCATTGTTTCGGTCTGCTTGGGGCAATGTGAGATCTTAAATTTTTGTTTTTACTGAAAATCACATGAGGTTGTTCACAAATAATATCTTTCAGCATGGGGTCCTGTTTAAGAATTCCCCAATGTTTTCTCAGAATTTTCTTGATTTTATAGCCATAGGAGTTAAATTGTGTGATGAATGCTGATTGATATTTATTAGTCGATATAGCATCTTGATTTTTTGTTTTTTTCTTGAGAATAGTACCCCTATCCAATTTTTTTGCTTTATCTAGAGCTGAATTTAATAAGTTATCTGAATATCCTTTTTCTTTGAACTGATGTATGAGGAATCTACTTTCTTTCTCAAAGTCTTTCATACTACTACAGTTGCGTCTTATTCTGTGGAATTCTCCAAAAGGAACATTAGTTAGCCATTTATGGTAATGACCGCTATCTGCTCGGATGTACTGATTAGATGCAACCGGTTTTCTGTATACAGTGCTACATATACGTTGAGAATTTTCAAAAGATAGTGTTAAATCTAAAAATTCTATTTTTTGGCGATTAGTTTGCACTGTAAATTTGATTCCTCTATCATTTTCATTGAAATAAGAAATCATTTCTTCTAATTTCTCTTGGCTTCCTTTCCATATTATTAAAATATCATCTATATATCGTCCATAATATCTAAGATGACCTCCTCCCTTCTTCGTAATCCAGCTATTTTGGGACTCCCAGTGACCCATAAATAGGTTCGCATACGATGGAGCAAAACGCGTACCCATAGCTGTGCCTTTAATTTGTAAATACCATTTTTCTTGGTAAGAAAAAAAATTATGTTCAAGCATAAATTTAGCACAGTTCACTAGGAATTTCTTCTGTGGAGAGGGTATTTCTGGATCTTGGTTGAAAAAGTATGTCAGAGCTTCTAACCCTTTCGAATGTTCAATAATAGTGTATAATGCTTCTACATCCATAGTGACCCATAGTAGATCTTCTTCATATGGGATATCTTGTAACTGTTCTAGTACATGCTGTGTATCTCGTATGAAGCTGGGTAACTTACTGACATATTTCTGTAGAAAATGATCCAGATATGCTGATAGATTCGAGGTCGTGGAATTCATTCATGCAATTATGGGTCTCCCTGGCGGGTTAGTGATATTTTTATGGATTTTTGGAGCATGATATAAAAAAGCTACGTCAGGTTGTTCAATAAAAATAAATTTAAATTCTTGTAGGGTGATAATATCTTCAGATAATGCTATTCTCAAAAATTCTTTAAAAACTTTTAAATAAGTTATACTAGGGTCTTCTTTGAGGAGAGTATAAAAGGAGGTATCTTCCAGGAGTCTATACCCTTCTTGGATGTAATCCCAAGTATTTTGGACAACAATAGAACCTCCTTTGTCTGCCTCTCGAATTGTCAAATCTTTTTCTTTTTTAAGTTTTGTCAAAGTTCTTTGTTCTTCCTTATTTAAGTTGTTCTTATTGGGTTTTCGTCCTTTGATAGTTTTGTTGTAATCTTCTAGGACCATATGATAAAAACTTTCAATATATGGCCCCTTCTTTTGTACAGGATAAAATTTCGATTTGGCTTTAAAATGTGTTCTTATAAATGGAGTTTGGCAGTTTTCCTCCTCATTTTTAAGATCCTCTAAAACTTGTAAAACTTCCTTATCTTTATAGGTAATGTTGAATTTAAAATTCTCTTCATCTTTTTTTCTCCTCTTTTTCTTTAAAAAATCTTTGCAACGTGAGTTTTCTCATAAATTTGTTCAAATCCATAAAGAACTTAAAATCATCAGACGGTGCAGTAGGTGCAAACTTTAATCCTTTAGACAAAATAGACACAATACTAGGTTCCAAATCTTTATCTGAGAGGTTATAAATTCCCAATTTATAGCTATGCGCTGAGATGGTTATACTTTGATTTTCTTGGGGGAATTTTCCATGCTGTTGTTTTTTCTGGGATTTCCCCCCTCTACACCCTCTTTTTGTTTATTTCGTGGTATGGTGTTCCATCCTGTAAACCTCTCTAGTTTTTAGTTGACCCTCAAAAAAGGAGATTTAACCATCTCCCCATTAGAAGATCTTCCTGTGGCATAGACAATCTCTTGATTAGAAGAATTAGGGTGCAAAAAATTGGCCCCCGATTTGGGTATAGTTCCTAAATTGGAACTTCGAGATGTTTCTCCAGATTTAGGTTTTGCACTTAATTCATTTTCTTTCTGTATAATAAGTGCCTCTATTTCTTCTAATTCTTTGTCCAAAGGTGCAAATTTATTTGATGTAGAAATATGAATTTTTTCTACATTCTCAATAGAAGTGTCTTGAATTTTTTGAATTTCTATATTCTCTGTAATAGATGGTATACTTCGGGTACAATCTTCTTGTATATATTTGTTTTTCTCTTCAATATTAGGTTTAGGTAGATAAGTTTTGTTGGACGTCTTTTTCCTCATAGTGTAATCTTGTTTTCTATATTTCCCATGATATTTAACATTTGGTTGATTCTTGGGGATAAACTTATTTTCACTTTTTGCATAGTCCTCTAGATCTCGATTGAGTTTATTTTCTTTTCTATTTTGTAATTCTTTCTCGATCTTAGAGATATTATTATTTACTCTCAAATCCAATTCTTTAAATTCCCAAAGAAGAAAATAGCAAACATATCTAAATGTAGTCTGTTAATGAAATGTTTTAAGACTACTCAGATATCATGGAGAAAGCAACTGTATCAAAGACATGGGTGGATGTGTTGTAAAGATTCCCTTGCGAACGAGGGATGTGCCTGCTTCGGCATGAACATCGCGATCATGTGATCGCTACGTCTAATGACATAACGTGGACAAGTGCGTTCCATTCATGGAACGCGGAAGTAACAGCACGTCGCGAGAATCAAACAACATCCGCACATGGACAAAACGGATGTTTGGTTAAGTGTTGGCGCCAGGGAACTGTATATATATTGGATACTATGGATTTACCCACATAATGCTCCTGAGGAAGTGGCACTAACGTACACCACGAAACGCGTAGAGCAAAGGACTTCTGCCCATTGTGGTAATATTATATAGTTGACTATATTTGACGAATATCTATATTATAATTTTTTTTCTTTTATTTTTTTGGGAAGCTGTATTATTTTTTCTTTCTCCTTTTTTTGCTGTCTAGTGATGGAAAGTTTTTTTTCTTTTTTTGTGTGTGTTTCTACATTTTGGTAATTTTATATATACCTTTTGGCAATAAAGATATTTTTATGTTTGCTTAATTAAGTTGACAATCTATATTAATCATCTTCATATAGATTAGGTTGTATATTGCAACTTATATATTATCATTTTTTAGCTCCTTCTGTGGTCCACATATTATCTATTTGATGTGTGGGGTAACTTTGGGAACTACATCTATCCATTTTTTAATGTATACAAATTAGATTACTTATTTGTTATTACATTTCTATTATCATTATTGTATTGTGGATGCGCTGGTTACTATTTATCTATTTTAGTAATGATGAGGATAGCGATTTGTGAAAGCCTTTTTAACTAGCAGCACACAATACCTCATGACATTTAGAATTATTCTCACTATATAAAGGTCTATCCTTATTTATTAAGTCTGAGATTATCCAAGCGCATTTTTTATGTTCTGTCAACTTGAATGAGAACATAAATCCCTATAATGTCTCATTTTGGGGCTGTGTAACAGTGCTCCATTGTAAAATTTCCCCCAACAGTGTATATTTTTGTAAATTAGACAACCCAGGCTTTCATTTTAGGCATGTTTTCCAATTTTTTTACGCAGCCATTTTACCATCAGTCCCTTGTAAATCGTTACTTAAATTAAAAATTCAGCGTTTTTCGCACTTAAGTTTCAATATTGATGTGAATTTCAAGCACAGGATAGGTGAAGATTTTTTAAAATGCATTGATTAGTGTTCAGTTGCTTCTTCTGAGTACAGCAATACCCCATATGCATAGCTTTCTCATGGTTTGGGGGAGCTACAGGCAAACTTTTGAACAAACATTGAATTTTCACAGTTTGCGTAACTGGTGCCATGTCTCATTTTGGGGCTGTGTAACAGTGCTCCATTGTAAAATTTCCCCCAAAAGTGTATATTTTTGTCAAGTAGACAACCCAGGCTTTCATTTTAGGCATGTTTTCAAATTTTTTACGCAGCCATTTTACCACCAATCCTTTGTAAATCTTTACTTAAATTAGAAATTCAGCATTTTTCGCACTTAAATTTCAAAATTGATGTGAATTTCAAGCACAGGATAGGAGAAGATTTTTTAAAATGCATTGATTAGTGTTCAGTTGCTTCTTCTGAGTACAGCAATACCCCATATGCATAGCTTTCTCATGGTTTGGGGGAGCTACAGGCCAACTTTTGAACAAACATTGAATTTTCACAGTTTGCATAACTGGTGCCTTGTCTCATTTTGGGGCTGTGTAAGAGTGCTCCATTGTAAAATGTCTCCCAAAAGTGTATATTTTTGTCAAGTAGACAACCCAGGCTTTCATTTTAGGCATGTTTTCAAATTTTTTACGCAGCCATTTTACCACCAATCCCTTGTAAATCTTTACTTAAATTAAAAATTCAGCGTTTTTTGCACTTAAATTTCAATGTTGATGTGAATTTCAAGCACATGATAGGAGAAGATTTTTAAAATGCATTGTTTACTATTTGGCTCCTTCTTCTGAGTACGGCAATACCCCATGTCATAGGTTTCTCTAGGTTTGGGGGAGCCATGGGGCCCAAATTGGAACATGCGCGTTTCCAGTTTCACACTTTGAATTCTCACAGCTTGCGTCACTGGTGCCATGTCTCATTTGGGGCTGTGTAACAGTGCTCCACTCTAAGATTTCCCCCCAAAAGTGTATATTTTTGTAAAGTAGACAACCCAGGCTTTCATTTTAGGCATGTCAAATTTTTTACGCAGCCATTTTACCATCAATCCCTTGTAAAAGTTTACTTAAATTAAAAATTCAGCGTTTTTTACACTTGGGTTCAATGTTGATGTGGATTTCAAGCACAGGATAGGTCAAAATTTAAAAACCTGCATTGATTAATGTTCAGTTGCTTTTTCTGAGTACAGCAATACCCCATATGCATAGGTTTATCAGGGGTTGAGGAATCTACTGGGCCCAATTGGTAACAAGAGCATTCCATTGTCAGATGTGGCATTTTTACAGCTCGCTTAACTGGTGCCTTTTGTATTATTTGGGATTTTAAGCAATGTTGCAATTAATATTTTACCCCCAAAATATATTTTTTAGTAAGGAATACAATAATGGGTTTTAGTCTAGGTGCATTTTGCCATTTTTTCTCAGTCATTTTACCACCAATCCCTCCCAAAACCTGCAGTAAGAAAAAGAAAACCCTGTATTTTCACACCTAAATTTCGTGTTGATGTGGATTTCAAGCACAGGATATTTGGAGATTTGTAAAAATGCATTGCCCACAATTCAACTACATTTTCTGAGTATGGCAATGCCCCATATGCATAGGTTTGTCAGGGTTTGTGGGATTTACTGGGTTCATTTGAGAACATGCACGTTTCCATTTTCACACATGAAGAAAACAGAGTTGTTCCCATTATATTTTCATAGTGTTAGATCTAAGGAGGGATGTGTTTTGGAGAAAAAAAAATAGGATATTTCAGGGGTAATGTGTGGCCTAATAATTAAATTACAGAATTACTGCATTGCACGTAAGTGATACTGTTTGAAACAGTCACCAATGCAGAGCCCAGGTTTTGTAGGGCAATCAGGACAGCAGAAGGTGGTTTCTGTCCATTTGCCATTGGCGTAGCACACCCTGCAGCGTTTCTGTGGGTTACTCTTTTGGGGGGTTGGGGGGATTTTAAATGCAAAGTGTCCTAAATGGGGTCTCTGATGTAAAACCGCTGTGGCCCCGTCAAAAAAAAAAACTGGAAATGACATGCATTTTAAATTGTAAAAAAGTGATTTTTTGAGTGGGGTTTGCCAGTTTAAAAATTATATAGGAATTATAAACTGCAGTCTGCATCAGGAAAATAGCAACCTTCTTATACCTGACCCTCGATTTTCTCATGGTGAGGTAAGGTTGCATGAGTTGATCACAAAGATCAACACCCCCCATGTGTTTATTGTAGTCTCTGATGCAGTCTGGTTTCCTGAGGACCGTGCCATGGACAGAGACTGGCACAGTTCCCTCGTCATGCATAGTTGTCAGCATATACACGTCCTTTTTGTCTCTAAACTTCACTGCCAGCAGCTCCTCTTGGCACAAAGCTAAGGACGTTCCCCTTCGTAGCTTGCAGTTGATCATTTGTTTGGGTATCTCCTTACAATTTCTCCTAACAGTGCCACAGTCCACAGAGTCAAAATAAAAAAGGGATTTGAATAAAAGGGGGCTTGTATAATAGTTATCTAAAAATAATTGGTATCCTTTATTTAATAGGGGGGAAATGAGATCCCAAACAATTTTGCCGTTGGTTCCCAGATATTCAGAGCAACCAGGAGGATCAAGCTGGCTGTCCTTGCCCTCATAAATGCGAAAAGCATACGTGTATCCTGTGGCACTTTTGCACAACTTATAAAATTTAACGCCAAACTTGGAGCTCTTGGAGGGTATACATTGTTTAAAGCCCAACCTTCCCTTATATTTCATTAAGGACTCATCAACATATATTTGTTTTTGGGGGGTATAGTTTTCAGAAACTTTTTTTTGCAAATGAGTTATAAGGGGGCGGATTTTATACAGCCTGTCATACTGGGGGTGATCTTTGGGGAGGCACAGGGTATTATCATTGAAATGCATAAAGCGCAAAAGCATTTCATAGCGTCTCCTGCTCATTTTTTGGCTGAAAATGGGGGTATTGCATACAGGATTTTTGCTCCAGTATGAGTTGATGCTTGGCTTTTTAATTATCCCCATAGCCATAGTTAGGGCCCAGAATATCTTGAATTCAGCAACATCTGTGGGGTACCAGGATTGCTGCTTGGAAACATAGCGTGTGGGATTGGCTGAAATGTATTGGGCTGCATAAATATTTGTTTGTGCTACAATCTCTCCAAAATGTCTTCCCCCAAAAATAAATTAAAAAACTGCTCCTGGTTAAACCCAGGCACATCTACATTTATTTCTGGGCTGCCTGTGAAACTGGGTATTGCTGGACTAAATTACACTGGTGGTACCCATTCTGTAGACTCTGGATGAGGGGCAGGCCTTGTGGCAGGTCTCTGAGCATGTCTTGGGGCTGCTACCGGAGCATGTCGCCTTGGGGCTGCTACTGGGGCATGTCATCTTGGGGCTGCGTCTGGGGCATTTTTTTTGGCTGCTTCTGGGGCATGTCATCTTGGGGCTGCGTCTGGGGCATTTTTTTGGCTGCTTCTGGGCCAACTCTTGGGGCAGTACGCCTCTTCTTAGAAGATGGCCCAGCAAGATCACTGGAGCTATCACTGGAGCTCTCTGTGATCTGTGAGATATCAAAATCAGAGGCGGTATCCGTGGCTTCTGAATCAAAGGCTTTTTTTTGTTTTTTGTTTTTTTTATGGGGGTTTCAGTGCATAACTCTAACCCTAAACCTTTCCCTAAACCTTAAACTAACCCACGTCAACCCTAATCCTACCTAACTTAACCCTAACAGTCACTATTCCTACAAAAATCTATATATATTTTTTGTTTTTTTTGTTTTTTTTCTTCTGTGCCTAACTTTAACCCTAAATCTTACCCTAAACCTTACTCTAACCCACGTCAACCCTAATCCTACCTAACTTAATCCAAACAGTCACTATCCCTATAATATAACTTTATTTATTTATTTATTTATTTTTCTTCTGTGCCTAACTAACCCTAACCCACGTACACTCTAAACCTACCTAGTCTCACTAAACGTACCTATCTAAACTACCTAAAAACCCTAAATATTTAAATAAATACAATTTTTATTAAAAAAAATAATAATAATTCCCTAAACCTAAACCTGACCTAAATTCAAAACTAAACTTACCCTAACCTACGTACCCTCTAAACCTACCTAGCCCCACTAAAATTATCTAACTAACCTATTAAATTACCTAAAAATTAAAAAAAATCAATTTTTATTTAAAAAAAGGGGGATTTCAATGGGGGGGACAAAACCCCCCACAGATCAGCAGAAGCTGATCTGCAGCACTTGATCACTAAACTGAGTGATCAAGGTGGGGGGAATAATTGATCACTGTATTATAGTGATCAATTGGGGAAAAAAAAGCTTTTTTCTTTTTTTTTAACTTTGTTGCAAACCTGCAACACGAACTGGAACACTGCAACAATCTCTCTGTCTCTCTTCTCCACAGATTTGTGCCTGAGGAGGAGAGAGACAGAGATATATGACAGAAGCAGTGTTTTGAAAACACTGCTTCTGTCATATGCGGGGTAATACATGTGATTCGCTATTTTAGCGAATCGCATGTATCAACAAACGGGGCATTGGCTGAAACTAGATACTCCAATATCGGAGCACCTAGTAACAGGCAGCCCGCGTCTCTCCCTTTGCGCACAGCGGCGCCAATGGGAGAGTTAACCCTTGACGTGCCAGGACCGTCAATGGTCCTTAAGTGCAGGACCAGTGTGACGGTCCTGCCCCGTCAATGGTCCTTAAGGGGTTAAACATCTGAGCAGTAGCAATAGCAGCATTAACAGCAATCACAAATGCCGCAATGTCACCACAGCATTGCCAATGGCCATTGGCCAGTAGCTACCATAAAATGGCCTGCTGGCACAATGCCAGTAGGGCATTTTTTCAGGGCTTGTTCTTTCAAACAAGAGGCCTATATAAAAAACAATTTTGGGACTTGTTTCTAACAAGCTTAAGTCCTACAAATCACTGTTTCCTATGGGCTTGTGTCTCTAGCAAGCCTGGGTCCAACAAATCATCACTGATTCCTCAGGGCTTGTGCCTCTAGCAAGCCTGAGTCCAATAAATCACTGATTCCTCAGGGATTGTGCCTAGAAAGTGTAAGTCCTACACATGAATGTTTCCTCATGGTTTTTACCTACAAATCAATTGTTCCTCAGGACTTTGGCCTCTAACATCTACAAATAAATGTCTCCTCAGGGCTTGTGCCTAACAAGTCTAAGTCCTACAAATATATTGTTCCTCAGGGCTTGGGCCTCTAACAAGTCTAAGTCCTAAAAAAATCAATGATTCCCCAGGGCTTGTGCCTAATAAATCTAAGTCCTACAAATCAACTGTTCACCAGGGCTTGTGCCCAATCTAAGTCTTATAAATTAATTGTTCCACAGGGCTTGTGCCTAACAAGTCTAAGTCCCAAAATCACTGATTCCTCAGGACTTGTTCCTAAAAAGTGTAATCCCTACAAATTAATGTTTCCTCAGGGCTTGTGCCTAAAATGTGTAAAAGACAGGATTTGATGCACAGACTCTCCTTTTATTTACTTTGTATACGTAGCCAAGATATTTCTGCTACTCTCCTGACCATACACAAATGTAACTATTTGAACACTACTAATAAAAAGGCTGTTTTGAGCTTGCAAGGAATCTGTATATTGTATACTTTTGGTATGTATTTTGGGATGTTTGTGCTCCTCCTCTCTTGGTTGGTAGCTCCTTAGCAGGGTATATTTGATTAGGGAAAGTATAAATACTTCCCCCATTTACCTCACAAGGGTTTTGTTCACAGTAGAGGTAAAGTTGGTTTTTAATTGCATTATATTAAATACATGTTCACAGATTGTAGGGAGATGCCTTGACAGGGCAGGTGGGCTTCTCATGCCTTATGGCCAAAAACATGAAACTAAATCCCTACTGTTTTATTTGTAGTAAGTAATAGGTTTTTTATTCGTAAAAAGTCAGGACTTAATGCACAGACTTGCCTTTTGTTTTCTTTGTATGTGTAGCCAAGAAATGTCTTGCTGCTCTCCTGACCATACACATATGTAAGTATTTGAACACTATTAATTAAGGCGATTTAGAGCTCAGAGTAACCAGCAATCTGTATCTTTTATATCTTTTGTATATATTTTGGGAGGGTTTGACTCCTCCAAAATTTCCCTCATAAGAGTTTTGTTCACAGGAGAGGTGAAGTTGCTTTTTAATTGCATTATACTAAATACATGTTCACAGATTGTAGGCAGGGATTCCTTGACGGGGCAGGCCCATGCCTTTTGGCCAAAAATATGCAACTAAATCCCCACTGTTTTATTTATAGTAAGTCATAGGTTAGTTATTTGTAAAAGTCAGTATTTGATTAGCGCTTGTTTAATTAATCAGGTATTACCAAAAATACTTTACTTTTTTCAGACTGTTCCAATTTTTATATTGTTAACATTCCTCAGATCTCTTCAGAGCATTATCAACCATTTTATTTAGGGACATAAACCTTGGAGGGATTGGAAGCCCCGATATAATTAAATATTATCATTGCTGAACATTCTGCATTAGTTCCATTCAGGAATTGATTAATGTTGAGTCCAATTGAATCAGGAACTGAGTTGCCTTGATAGGCTTTCCTGGATCCTCTAGCAATCAGAACAGAAAAGATCCTTGGATTCCCATTTACCCATAATTAGGACAACAATCCCAACATGGAAAATGATTATGCTTTCATCAGATCATATTTTATTAACATTTTCCCCTAAAATCACTTTTCAATTCTCCATCTTGCCTTCCAGGAATGGAGGGACGTGTCTCTCTTCTTGATGGGGATGGGGATTTGTTAGTTCAGCATTTTTTAGACCAAGGACAGCTCATCCTCTTTCATTCTCTGCAATCTAAGTTAAGATTACATTTAAATGATGAATTAGCATATGACAAATTAATCCACTTCCTCTCCTCCCACAGGGACAGTCAAAACTTAATTAGACCTCTAACCGAGTTTGAAATATTATTCACTAAAGTTCACACAATAAAACATGGTGTATCCAAGATATACAACATACTGCTTGACAAAGAGATTCCATTCTTACATCAAAAGAACCAATGGGAGATTGAACTCTTGATATCTATCTCCATTCAGGATTGGCAACAAATTATCTGCTTTTCATGAAAGAATCACCCGGTTTGTTGTGAAGACTGGGTTCAACAGGGGGAGTCCTACTCAAGTCAGTCATTGCTAAAAAAACAGCTGGCTCAAGCAGAAGCAGAGGAAGGCTGTAATAGTCTTCCTGGTCTCCACATTGATTACCTATCCTATTGGATAGGTGATCAGTTCCAGGGGGGCAACAGCAGGTCCCCCCGTGAGGTCTGAATTAATTAAACAAAATGTACATATTTTTTAACTTTGTAGTAAAAGTAATGCGGCTGCATATGTCGATTAGTAACACTTTGAGTGCCAGATGGGTATTCAAACCCATTGTAAAGCAATACATTGACTACCCCTCTGGCACTCAAAGGTTTAACTGTGTGGGGGCACAATATGTCAAATTTTGATGGAGGGCAGCATGCCAGAGGTATAGATTGTGGGGCAGCATGTCGGATTTACATGGCAACATTTGACAAATTTTGCTAGGGGGGCTGCATGTCGGAGGTTTAGATTGTGGGGCAGCATGTCGTATTTATATGGCAACATTTGTCGAATTTTACTAGGGGAGGCAATATGTCAGAGTTATAGATTGTGGGGCAACATGGGAAACATCACCATTGTATGTTAGCACCACATACACTGCCTGAAACTCTTAGCCTTCCCTTGCCCAGGTAGTGCCTATGGGGATATATGGCTAGCAGCAGGCAAGGGAAAAAGACTGGAGACTGGAGAGGTTAGACAGTGTACATGGGGATCTGTGGCTACCAGTGGGTAAGGGAACAAGGATGGGGGGCAAGTGGTGCCATAAATCCCCATAGATTCTGCCTGACCCCCAGTCTTGTTCCCTTGGGAGTGCTCTGTAGCATATATGATACAGAGCTAAGGGATATTTGTGTAATGCTTGGTGTACTTTTTTAACCCTTTCAGTGCCACAGGGGTGAGCAATGCACATCCCTATGACACTCAAAGGGATAAGTGAGTGATGCTGTCCATGGTGCTGAAAGTGTTCTCTCCATTCCACTTGTGGGGCAGTAGAAAGATTACTCTTAAACTTCAGCATTGTTGTAATGTTGGTGATGTGCAAAAGAAGGAAATCCCTTCCACAACAGTTTACAACACTCTCTGCTTGTGATTGCTTGAGGGATGTTATTGCATAGGAAAGTACAGGGAGATCCCAACTTCACACTGGAATATTTTACACTTGTTGTCAAAATGTATTGTAAACCTATACCACATATTTTACTGTAATGATTTCATATATACATGTTTTGGACAAAATGTCCAATAAAAATCTTTGAACAAAAATACAACCACAAAAAGTAAAGGGATGTACAAAATAAGGATAAAACATCTGACGATTTTAATTAAGTACATACTAGCAAACTGTATTTGTTTACAATAACCCCTTAACGACATTTGACGGTCATAGTACGTCAAGGGTCGATCTGACTGAACGAACCATGACGTACTATGACTGCCATGGAGTTACGGGCTCCCCCTGCGGCTGCACGCCGTTCAGGGAGTCAGGAACCAGAAAAAGAAAATGTAAAAAAAATGCTCCGCGGTCGTTCAGTCGCGTCGCCGCGACAATTGGCCGGTCGTTAAGGGGTTAAGAAAGTACAAGTTTGTGTATTATTACCATTTACACATACATTCAAGATCAATACAAATAACTCTCTGGGGAACTATCTACTCAAGGGCTTGAGCAAAAAAAAAAAGGCAGGGATGTTTTTACAGTGAGTTGTAGAATTCAGGAGGCTGTATTTTCAGATATTGTACATACTTTCAAAAACACATATACCTTTCTAGCTCAGAGTATTGAAAATCATGAAAGTTGGTTGCAATGCACAGAGAATGTTAATTCAGATCCAGGTAGATATCAGACTCACTGCTGGAGTCAGGAAGGAATTGTTTTACCCTCTTGACGCTTAATTGGAAAATCTTCAAGAAGAATTGTTTTGGATGTGGCCAGAGGCGTCGCTAGAGGGGGTCTAAGGGGGCTGAAGCTCCGAATGTATAATTGGGAAGCCCCGAATGTCAGGCCACCAGCAGGGGTGGGCTAGCTCCAGTCAAATATTTGGTCTGTGTGTTTCAGTCTCCCAGGAGGTGTGCCTGAGACTGGCTGCTGACCCAGCAACTCGTGGGCATAAGTATAACCCAGCATAGCAGGCTGCAGCCTCACTCCTCTGTTTTTGGCTTCAGTGTGGAGACATTGGCTATACACTAGCTCTTCTAGCACTTCCTGGTGTGTTGAGATGATATCATCAAAATGCACCTGTAAGTACCAGTGGAGGCAGTGTGGAGCCGATGGCTCTACACTGAAATAGAAAACAGAGTGGGGCAGAGCAGGAGAGAAGGTATGAGGGAGGGTGGATGGGGGAAACATGTGGCTACCACTGCAGCAACGTGTGGCAATGGAACTATGTGTTCCTGTGTGTGCTTGTGATGTGCACAGACACAGACAGTTGAAGTTAATCTCTGGGTTGGCTGGATTTGGGGCAAAAAGGTATTAACTCTACAGATAAGGAGAAATGGAGCAGCAGCCTAAGGTAGCAGTGATTATTATTATCACAAAGTCTCTCCACCTCCCTCTTATGCCTAATCCTAATTCACCATTTCTCACTTACTCCAATGCCTCTCACACTTTTGCCTCCTTTCTTACTCAACTCCTCTGTTCTCATTTCACACCCATCATGTTTCTTTTTTCCCCTCCTCTCTTTCCTCCTCTTCACCACCTTCTCCTCCATGCCTCCTTTTCCCACCCAATATGCCTCCTTTCTCCCCATGCCTTTTTTCTCAGCCATTGCCTCCTCTCTCACTACCTTGCCCATCCATGCCTTCTTTCCTCCCCCTCCATGCCACCTTTCTCTCCTTCATGCCTCTTTTTAGAATTTCACGTGGGGTCTGGATTGCAGTGTCTGAGACTCTGATATGTCATGTGGTCACTATATTGTAAGCTCTGTTGTTCCATATGTGCTGCAGAGTACCTGACTCTAAGATTTAGCATAAATATCGCTAGTTGTAGTTCTCCAATTGACTGAGTGACAGTCTTTGACGTTCCCAATATTAAACTATTGTATTTGTCAAAAGGACCTCAGTTAACCATATTTAGAACATATGTGCAAATATGTACTACATAAATATGTGTATGTGTGTGAACATGTGGTTATCGGGCATGCTGTTAATTTTGCCATGGGCTCTAGCCCCAGATCTTTTTGAAACTTAGGAATGCCCCTGTATGTGGCAAAGGCTAAACCTGGTGGATGCATGGCTTTTTGTTTTTGGCCTCATCAACTATGCTTCTCTGTGTTATCATGTTATTATGATGGACCTAGCTAAGGACCACCACACCTCATGACCAATGTCCCTCACCTCCAATATGGCCATGGTGGTAAAGTTCCATATCCATTTATTTCATGATACTCTCATTTCACATAAAAAAAATAAATGAAATTATTATTTTTTAAGGTCTCAGGAATGTAAAAGAGGTTCCTATCATATGTTTGTGGATACAATATTTTGCTTGTGTCAATGGAGAATTTAAAATTATGGCGCTCAAGGTGCAGTTGTTCTCTATGAGACTGTCATACAAATCACAGTTAGATCTATGGTGTGTTCTCTTTTAATTTGACTGTTTTCTTTACTAATGTTGCAGTTTATGATTTCCAGTCCTAAAAAAAAATAAGTATAATTTGTGTACAAAGTATTGCAATTAAATAGGACCATCTAGGGGTTATGTGTGACCATTTATAGTTGACTATGACTGCAGGCTATTGTAGGTTAAATCTTTAATGTAGACATTTTGCAATTGTTATTTTAAAGAGAACATTTATCTCACATACAGAATACGGACCTTAGTTAATTTTTCGAATTGATTTTTATAAATGTCAAAGTCTACAAACTATCAAAAAAAATAATGGCCTATAAAAATTGTAAGCTGATAGAAATAAATCACAGTCATTCTTAGAAAGTTATATTGCAAAAATATTTGAAGCCACCTATTCCTGGACTTCTGCCAAAGTAATAAAGCAATGTTATAACTAACTGGGAACAACAAGCTCTTTACTGTTGAGAGCTTAATTTGTCTTACCACTTCTGTTCATAAAGTATTTTGTTTTTATCTTAAAATTGCCGAGCTGGCCTGGCTGACACACTGCTGGATATCCTATGACTACTTTCAAAACCAAGGATAAACACACATTGTATATGCCCCAAAGCATGCTAAATAAATATGCGTGCTGGAACATTTGAAGGAAACAGGAAACTAAAATGTAAATGTCTTAGATGCCAAACCTGGTAAAATCAGGGCAAAACAGAACCACACTGATAAATGGAAATTAGACTTATAAAACATTAAGTAACTATTCATGTTATAAGTGTGGAGAAATGATTATTTATTATGTTCCAGATTTATACTAAGTAACAGTTAGCAGTGATTCTCTTTGTGGTACCTTACTAATTCACTTTTAATGATTCCCTTCTAAGCCTTTTAATTATTTACCTAAATGGTAGTGAGCTGAATTGACAGCTGAGTACTGATTAAATAAATGCAGTTCTCCTGTTTGGTGGACAGCTCCTCTCCATATATTTGAATGCAGAATATTAAAAAAAAAACAGCACCACCTCAGCTATTATGTCAAGGTGAATTTTAGTTGCTTATGTCCTTTGTATTCTGTAACACCCATTATTCCCTAACGCATAGCCATCTTGTTTATCCATTGAAAGTCCCAGTGTAATATAGATCACTCTCCTCCAATCCATCATTTACCCTTCCATGTCTTCTAGATTGTAAGCTTGCAAGAGTAGGGCCCTCACATTTTGTTTCTCATATATTTATGCCTGTTATATATCTCATGTAATGTCTAATTGTATGTCAACTTGTTTGTAACCCCCATTTTACTGTTTAGTGTTGTAGAAACTGCTAGAAGTTTATAAATAAATAATAATAATATGGAATTAACAGATGATCAACACTGTACACAACCCAGACCTATGACCTAAACAAGTTTCAATGTTGCCTACCTTCCCAATAACACTATCTTTATCATTATGATTTCATGACTCCTCAAGAGCTGTGATGCCTTACTGACCTCTGATTATCTTTTTCAAAGGATTTCCCTACGGATTTGTTTTCTATCTTTGTCTCCTGGGATGGATGAAAGGTTCCACCTCAAACATTAAAACTGGACTTCCTGCTTTACATTTGTATTGTAGTGCTGTTTTCCATATTTTTGCATTGATATCAGTGATAATGATATAATCACCGTACCATGTTAAGACGTTCATCAAAATATGTACGTCATTATAGCTTGCCAGCATAAAAGGGGGTGTGAGACTCTGCATGGAAAGAGGGAGAAAGATGCTGAAATTTTAAGCTAGCTTGTATAGAGATAGACAGGCAAAGAGAGGGGACTGACCTTACTCAATTTAGGAGTACTGGTGGCAGCCATTTATTCGCTGGAAGAATGTATTCAGGGAGTGTGAATATGAATGGTGAAAGGAGAGTTAAAAGAAAACTTTTAAAAACATTTTGAATGATAAGGGAAAGTGACAGATAGGCAGGTGATTAGGGATGGGTGAAAAATTTCACCTCAAACTGAAATCAGCAAATATGGCATTTCCCTCTTTGTGAATAATTTCCTGCGAAAAGTGCCAATTTTCCACTTTTTTCCTTTCGCTCATTCCATTGAAATCAATGGGAACATTGAATTTACAAACAATGCAGGCACAGCCTTTCTGGAAAAATAATTGTGGCTTGGGATATTCCAGTATGGAGCTACACATGAAATCTACAAAAAGAATATGGCAACATATCAACTGCCAACATCTTGGCAACCTTGCCATTCCACAGGCGTACTTTGGGATAGTTTATGTGAAGTTTTTGACTCCTTCCCAGGAACTCAGTCAGTGTGGGTTGGCAGGACATGGCAGAACAACCCTGTAATTTTATTGCTTTAACAACATGACTAGAGGAGTTGGTGGTAATAGCAGCATGTGTGGGCAGTCTATGACTCTTGCCATCTCCTACAGCAAGGCCAGAGTCATCATACTCCTCTGCAGCAGGAGCCATAGGTGTTATTTGGACTGAACTAACTGTTGGCAGTAGCACACTCTTTGACACATAAATAACTTCACTACTTTTTTTCTTCCCTACAGCCCTGGGAACTTTTTAGAGTGCTTCTGCTGCTGCTAGTTGTGTCACCTTTGGCCTGCTGACAATGTGTCTCCCAGTCAGACCTGTGTTTGTTCTTCAGTTGGGATCCCACAGAGGAGGTGCCTAGGTGTGAGTCTGCTTTCCCCTTGCTCACATGCATTTTGCACAGAAAACAGATAGCAACATGCTTAGCTTGAGGATCCTAAGTGATGTATCTCCATAATGTGGACTTCATGGATGGACTGAGGGGTTCCTGAGGTGGCACTGCTACTACTACTACTGGGGCTAGATGCTGATGCAATTCTACCGCCACTGCTACTAAGTTTCAAAGGTGCAGCACTTCCAGCAGAAGCAGAGGCACTCATATATAACATTGTGGATGTTAATAACCTGTGTTGCTGTTGTTGTTGTTGTTGCTTCTGCTGTGTACTCAACATAGGTGTGTGTGGCTGAGTGGGACTTGGACTTTGAAGAATCGATGATGCTGATGATTAGGGGTGGGAGAAAATTGTCACCACGTTCCCACGGGAAATCCCACGAAAACCACATTGTTGTCCACTTTTTTTGCAGGAAAATCCGCTTTAAAACTAGTGATTAAAATGTTCTCATTTTTCGCCCATTGGCTAAAATTGTTCGCCATTTTTTTAATGGCTATAAAGTTTCCACCCATTCATTTACCTGGTTTTCTCCTTTTCACTATAAAAAATTGATGTATTTGCAGAAGTCAAATACAATATAAGCAGTTACAGAGTAAGGTAGACATACTGTACTATTCTGCTGTGATCTTTTTCCAAAATTGAGGCAGGAGAGGCTCATAGTGACTTCTATCACCATAAGCAGGTTTAAAAATATTAAAAGTAGGAACTGAAAGGACCCTTATTTGTCCGCTGAGTCTGAGGAGGAAGTGAGCACTACTGAACCAATGCTGTACAGTCCCCCTAAATAACCCCCAGGGATCTTGGGGAATTTAATGGGATGGGAGGGAGAAAAGGGAATGGGAAGGGAGGGAGAAAATGGTAGTACTATTGACTGTGAGAGCAGGACAGGTCAGCTGCTGCTAGATGTGCTGCCCCTGCTGCCACTGCTGCCACAAATGCTGTGTCTGCTGTCAGATGTGCTGCGCCTGTTGCCAGTCCCACCAGTACTGTGCCTGCTGCCAGTGCTGAACCTGCTGCCACCAATACTGTGTCTTCTGTCAGATGTGCTGCCCCTGTTTCAACCAGAGCTGTGCCTGCTGCTAGTGCTGAACCTGCTGCCACCAATACTGTGCTTACTGTCAGACGTGCTGACCCTGTTGCCAGTGCCACCAGTGCTGTGCCTTCTGCCAGTGCTGAACCTGCTGCCACTAATACTGTGCCTGCTGTCAGACATGCTGCCCCTGTTGCCAGTGCCACCAGTGGTGTGCCTGCTGCCAGTGATGAACCTCTGCAACCAATACTGTGCCTGCTGTCAGACGTGCTGCCCCTGTTGCGACCAGTGCTGTGCCTGCTGCCAGTGCTGATTCTGCTGCCACCAATACTGACAGAAATGTTGACCTTGTTGCAGCCAGTGCTCTGCCTGCTGCCAGTGCTGAACCTGCTGCCATCAATACTGTGTTTGATGTCAGACGTGCTGCACCTGTTGCCAGTGCCACCAGTGCTGTGCCTGCTGCCAGTGCTGAACCTACTGCCACCAGTGCTGAAGCTGCTGCTAGTGTGTCTTGTAATACTCAGGAGGTGGGGGAAGGAAAAGATGATGCCAAATGTGACAGGTACACTTGCCATCCCCAAACAGTCCCACCAGTGCTAGTGCTAAGAAGGTCCAGCAACTTGTTAGTGTTAGAAGTGAAGGAGGGGGTATTCATTATCCTCATATTACTAGTGACTGTGAGGAGGAAGACTCTGTGGCTGAACTTGATGTGGTTTGTGTTAGTAGTAGTAGCAGTGAAGCAGCCGACTCCAAACTAGCGGTCAAGGTCAGGGAGCCCACAGCATTCCTTTGGCTCTGGGAGTCCTCTCCTTCCCTTCACTACAGTGTCCAAGTGGAAAATTATCCTGAAGAGGCCAGAACTGGTGTTGCAGAAGATCAGGTGCAGAATTAATACCACCAGCAGGAGCACAGATCAGCTGCCTGTGTCTGCTGCTAGCTGCCAGTCTGCCTTCATCAGATCAAAAAGAAATGCCAAGTGTGACATTATGGGACTCTCTGTTACATTGCTCATCAGCTCCTCCAAGCAGCTGTGAGATGTCTGTAATAGAGCAGCAGCACATAGGGACTACTGGTCATGGTGATGATGATGTTGGAGAAGCTGTGGTGCAAGAGACATTAATGGCCTTTTTAGCAGAAACTGAAAAGGAATGGGAGACGGGATGAGGGTGGCATCACCACCACCACCACCGCTAGCAATGAGGTTTTGGAATTTGCAAATGCACTAATTCCTGCTGCTGCTGAGTTGAAAGGGCAGCAGGAAGCTGAGAAGCAAGCTAGTGTGCCACAGACCACCGTGGACACAGTGGGCATGGGGTCAACAAGTGATGTGGGACTAGGACAGGCTCTACTTGCAAGCATCAGCAGTAGTCTTGGTCATAGTTGCAGTGCTGATTCTGAGGCAGTAGCAGAAACAGCAGCAACGTCATCCACTGCCAGCACAGACAGTGAAGACGAATGTGGAGGAGGAGAAGAAGAAAAAGGCGATTCTTCTCCACCTGGTCCTTATCCCTCCCCCCTGAAGTCATGGGTGTGGGACTATTTTCTCTTGGGGCAGGCAAAGTGCAGTCATCCCCAATGGCACTGTGCACAATTTGTGACAAGTCAGTGAGAAGGGGAAAGTGCCTTGGCACAACCACCCTGATATCACAAATGAGAAACAGACACCATGACATTTATGTCAAACATGTTAAATACAAACACCCACCACAGAAATCAAGCAGCGCTGTTACTGTACCCCCTAACTCTCCAGAAAGGCAACATGAGGAGAGGCAGAGATCAAAGTGGAGGAAGAATAGATAAGCCCAGGCAGAGACTGGAAGTTCCATGATGAGCGAAACAACTAGCTCACCAGCACCTTCTTCCTCTAGGGTAACTATATCTTCTGCCAATCCACCTTGTTCATCATTACGTCCCCCACCAAATGATAGCCAATCTGTTGATGTTAAGATGTGGCAGTTCCCCTCCACCCATTGCACACTGTGTGGTGCACTGACCAGACATGCCAGTGTGGTGGGGAAGAATCGCAGGCAGGGCATCAAGCAGCATCTGAGGAGTTTCCATCCTGCAGAATATGCTAAGATGGTGGCACGGAGGGTTCGTCATTACTATTAAACGTCAGTAAGTTGTCATGTGTCCTTAGTGGGTTCTGGACATGGGGTATAGTGACAGTGGCAGTATTTGGTTTCTGCTATCAAGGTTTTTGGATACAATTGTGCCCCCAGTTGTTATTTACCACACACAGTGCACATTGCAGTTGCTGATGAAAGACACAGTTCCTGCTCTCAAGGGAAACACTTATATTTTAATAACAACACAACCATGATTTTGGAGGAGGGGCAGGTGGAGAAGAATTATTGGCCAACTTCTTCTTTTCTCCACATAGACTAGGGGTTACTTATTGTGCTTCTACTGCCTCAGACACATCACTGAAGTTAGTTGTGGCAAGTGGAACCTTCATCATTCATTAACCATGTTCCTGCTGTTGTTGATCCCATTCCCTTCCAGCTGCTTAATCATCCTGCTACTTAAAAACAACTCAGCAGCAGCAGCAAGAACAGCAGTCACAAATTCCGCATCTACATCAGGGCATTTGAGAATGGCCAGTGGCCACTGGCTAACAAGATATCACCTGCTGACACTAGGCCAGTAGGGATTTTTTTTCCTCAGGAATTGTGCTTTAAAAAAAAGACAAAAAAAATCATATCCTACAATAAAAAATAAAACATTTTGGGGGGTTTGACAAGCCTAAGTCATACAAATCCATGTTTCCTTACAGATTGCTCCAAACAAGCTTAAGTCCTACAAATCAATGTTTCTTCAGGGCTTGGGTCTCTAACAACAAATCTAACAAATCATCCTCTACAAAATACTCTATCAAGTCAAGTATCAGTCCACCCCAGTGGCAGCTTATGAAAGGGTTCCTGTCTCTATCACTTTACATACAAATTTCTTACATACTTTACCCACTTTACATACAAATTTCTTGTGCCTCTAATAAGTCCTACAAATCAATGTTTCCTCAGGGCTTGGCTCTCTAACAACAAATCTAACTAATCATCCTCTACAAAGTACTGTATCAAGTTAGATATCAGTCCACCCCAGTGGCAGCTTTACATACAAATTTCTTATTGTATTTTATTGATTTATTGTTTTATTAACTGTCCCCCCAATACCAGTCAAGAACCCCCCGAAAACAAATTCCCTGTTCAACTGATTCATTCCCCAGACTCTACCCGCCAACACAGGCACCCTCCTCAGGCCCCTTTAATACCATGTCTTATGGGGTTTTTATTTGTATTTAGGATTTATTTTGTATTTACTGCCGTAAACAAAAACCCCGAAAAAAACATTCCCTGTTCAACTGATTCTTTTCCCACATTCCACCAACACAGACACCCTCATGCCCCTTTTATACTATGCCTTTGAGAAATAAAAAAATATTTGCTATTTGTGGGTAAATTCAATGTTCCCATTGATTTCAAAGGCAGAAGTGCCATTATTCACCAATTTCAGTTTGAGGCAAAATTTATTGCCCATCCCTACTGATGATGACTGATAGGGTGACTGTGTACTTTTTGACTTCTTTGCTCATCCAGTGTCAGACTTTCCAATGGTTTTCTCAGTTTATAGACAGGCACAGTGCTCCTTTTCAGTGGTGGAAGTTTCAGCCTTTGCCTTTCTGCTAACTTTCTTGCCATGTCATCATCCTCATTGTCAGCATCATCTTTATCTGATCAAGAGAAGAATGCTGGAGGGATATATTCTAGATCTGCATCATCAGACATCATTAGGACATCCTCAGCAGCATCTGTATCACCTGCCAATTCTTGCCCACTACCCTTATATTCCTGTTTTTACTTTTACTGTAACAAAGTTTGCTACTACTTTGAGGACAGGTGTTCGGTGCTTGTTTGTCTCACTAGCTGATGCAGCACTGCTACACCTTCCTCTGTTATGCTACTGTCATCATCAACACTTGAATGTGACTTGTTGTCGTCTTCAGTGTTCTTCTTATATGTCTTCTCTTTATTTGTACTGGCACTGGTGGTGCTCAGAGGAATAACTAGAAGCCACCGGGCCCTGGTGAAGAAATTGCCATGGGCCCCCCAACCACATTGCCCCCAATCTCCACATTGACCCCCCATTGCCCCCAATCTCCACATTGCTCCCCCAATGCCCCAGTCTCCACATTGCTCCCCAATTGCCCCCAGTCTCCACATTGCTCCCCCATTGCCCCAATATCCATATTGCTTCATCCATTGCCCCCAATCTCCACATTGACCTCCATTGACCCCAAACTCCACAATGACTCCCACATTGCTCCCCCATTGCCCCAAAGTTCTAATCTCCACATTGTTTCCCCCATTGCCTCCAATCTCCACATTGCCTTCAAGCTCCTACCTCCCTGGTGGTCCAGTGGCATGGCAGGAGAGGTCTGTGCCTCCTTTGGCACAGACACCTCTACAGCTTGAGCTCCCATGAGTCGTCTCTTCAGTAATGCAGAGCACACTCTGCATTACTAGAGCATGGAAGATGCTGCTCAGCTGCTAGAGGTCTGTGCCAAAGAAGGCACACACTCACCCTGTTGCGGGTGGCAGTGGGCCTCTGGAGTGACAGGCCAGATGCAGGTGCGACCCCTGTGACCCCCATTGTTACGCCGCTGGTGGTACTGGAGGTTTTGCTGAGACCTTGACAAACTGCATTTTCCCTTGGAGAAAAGGCATCATCATCTTTTATTGTACACGCTGCAACAACCATTCTTGCAGTCAGTTTTTGAACTACTATTTTACTCTCACGTCCCTGTTCCACCCTTCCCCCGCCCCCTTCCCCTTGTGCGTTTGCTGGACATTACTCATCTACTAGGTGTGCTTTTACTCTACAGTACACAACACAACTGATGGAGTATGATGTCTTGCCTTAGTCCAGTCAGCTGTCTGTCTCCTAATATATTTAGTTATTTTTTTATTTTTTTTATTTTTTTATTTTATTTTTTTTTAAGTTGTCCACCCTGTCTTATCACAGTCTGTCCAAAAAAAATATAACTGAAAAACAAAATCAACAACTTCTTTCCCCAGACTTCCCCAGCACAGAGACAATAACAGCAAGATCAGCAAGCAAATAGGTCCCCAGCTGCCTGTGTCTTGCCAGTCAGCCACGTGGAATGTTGGGGTATTTGGAGTCAACCTCCTTCCTCCCTTCTTCTCCCCAGAGTACCCCCAGACTCTCCTAATACAGAGAACAATTGTTCTACCTAAACGATTCCCTAAACTAAACTTCAATTCCCCTATCTTCTCTAGCTCAAATAATGTGCTGCTCTCTCCTCTCACAAACACAGAATGCATGCTGTGAGAGCCTGACACCCTTTTATATGGCTGTAGAAAGTAGAGAAAGCTTTCATGTGGTGGAGAAAAAAATGTTCTTCCCTTTGATTTCAATTCACAATGCACTAGGTGAAAAAAGTGGGAAAAAGCAGAAAAACTGCACTTTTCACTGGAAATTATTCACCAAGCGGGAAGTGCCATTATTCAGTCATTTCAGTTTGAGGTGAATATTTTCTCCCATCCCTAATAACAAGCTATCAGTCAGCAATAAACACCATAGTTTTGTCTTTATAGCAGTGTTTAATGTTTCCGGTAACCAGTTATAGAGTAAAGTATCTGAAGAAAGAGGGAAACTCTAGAGCTGTACTTAGTAGGTATTGGCAGCATTATTTTACTCTAGTATCCCTGAGTCACATTGCAAAGTGGATAGCATAGAGCAAAGAAAGGAAGTTATACGAACGTATAATCATCAAATCAATTTTCAGAGAGACCAGTAGCTTGGTATTATTTCAGCCTTAGGTATCCTACATTACCCAGTGCATTTCATTGCACTAAAATAAGGCTTCATCTGGGGCTGAGCTTATATTACAGAGCATCTATATGATACTGAGTTTAAATACTCTATATTAGGGGTGTGCAAATGTCATATGACAGGGCATGTTTAACATAAGTTGGAATTATTTCTGTTCCAGCCTCTTATGGTGACTTATTACTTCATTAATTTGATGGCCTGGATTTGGTCACTGTTTGTCGCACATCCATTGATCAAGTGTGTTATAATGCAACATAATAGTGCTAGGAATGCACTTAAGACACCTCGTTGCGGTGTATCTTGTGTTAGGAGGGCTGTGTTCATAGAAACCATACCTTATCATGTACGGGCACCCCCACTTAGTTCTTATGGTCAATATGTGTCTGTGTGGCAACACAAAATATAATTAAGGCTAACAGGATAGCTGTGCGGTGGAGACCCACTGCTTAATGCGTATATTTTTATATGGATATATTTCCAAAATATTTCACTATGCAATTTAGAGAATATATCGATAAGAATCCCAATGATTTTATTTTGGAACTTATGACATTACATTGATTGATTGATTATAGCACAATTGATCAATGGACGCTTGACAAACAGTCTATGAAATGAATGAAATAAGATGTCACTGGAACAGAAATAATTCCCACGTATCAAATGACAATGAGTACATAGCTGGTGAGAAGGCTTGGTTGGTTAAGGCACCAGCCGTAGAATCTGTTTAAACTGCAAGGTCACAGGTTCTAGTCCCAGCAGGGTTAACTCAGCCTTTTACCTTTCCGAGGTAGATAAAATGAGCACTATTAAATTGGGCAATAATAGCTATACCCCCAGGACATACTTGAAAACGACAGAAAATATCAATGTATACTTCCTGGTAAAATACTTTGATATAATTATGTTAAACATGCCCAGTCATATATTGTTGGAAATTGTGCATACCCCTAATCTAAGATATTTAAACCCAGTATCAGACAGATGCTCGGTAATATAAGTTCATCACCTGATGAAGCCTTACTTTAGTGTGGTGAAATTCATTAGGCTATGTTGGGTACCTGAGTGAAATACAACCAAGCTACAGGTCTCTTTGAAAATTGATTTGATGACTATACTTTTGTATTACTTCCTTTCTTTGCTCTATGCTATCCACTTTGTGAAGTGACTCTGGGATACTAGCATAAGTGTTGATATCTACTAAGTACGACTGTAGTGTTTCCCTCATTCTTTAGATGCTTGTTCTATACTTGGGCAGACTGTATACCTATGAACAGCCGTTAATAGAAAGTCCAGCTTTATGAGATGCACTTAACCGGTTACCAGAAACACTAAACACAGCTGTGTAGACAAAACTATGGTGTTCATTACTGACTGATGGTTTGTTATACCGGTAAAGTACCCTACATATTCTTTTACTGTGCAGGTAATAAAACATTACCAGGACACATTTAATTATCCCTACCAGTTTACTTTTGGGGAATTACTGTTTAGGTTTTTAATAAATATAAGTAAAAACTAGGTTTTACTGATATGGGAGTGCATATGAAGGGCTACAGATGCAAAACTGATATTGTTCCCACTGGGATCAGCAACGGTTGCTCTTTTTAAATGCAATTCCCCTTCTTCTTTGGTTTTTACAAATCAGTATCTTCAAAGATACCAAACTTGTTCAAGACCATGGGATTCCATAGTGTATTCATGACCTACTGCAAGTCTAAGAAAAATGGTACCCAACTGGTATGGGTTGATATACCATATCGGGCACCTAGAGCATGGCTATTAGTAGAAAAAGGATAGGGAAGAAACTGTATGTGTGATTTTATGGTTACCAGTTAAAACAGATAAGGGATCCATCAGTGTATGTACAGGCTTGTGACTGCCTGTGGAACTAGTCGAGTGGGGGGCAGGCAGTGCATATGTGGGATCTGTGACTACCAGTTTGCACTGGAAGCAGTCTATTTGATTCCCAGCCTGATTCCAATGCTCACTGGTACAATATGTCTACCAATGGGCAGTGGAACCAGTCTGGGGGAATGGGACTGAGAGTGGGTTGTGGAACCAGGCTGGGGGAGTTAGGTTATGTGTGTGTGTGTGTGGGGGGGGGGTTGATTGGAGGCAGATAGTGTGTATGCCATGGGGTTTCCACAAATTGCAAAGCAATGCATTGATCTCCCCCAAGTGGTACACGCACGGGGTTAATTTTTTCCATTATTTTTTATTCAAACCTCATTGGGGTATCAGGACCCCCTGTGACTCACAGGTTTATTTATTTAAAAACTGATGAAAAATGTTAATGCTGTGCCTGCCACAGGGTGGTCTGCATTGGACCCCCTGTCGCTTGCACAGGGTTTATATTTATGTTTTATTCAGTCCTCATGGGGCATCAGGACAAACCTAAATAATATTAAAAACCTATTTGTAGAACAATTTTGCAGTTGTGGTAAGACAAAAAAAAAGATTCATTATGATCAGTGCTGTTGGCATTGTCTCAGCTTTTCAGTGTTTAAAAGAATTATTCACTAATGTTATCAAGTAGATTTTGAAAGCTGCCATGGGATATAATGCCTATAATAACATGTCATAATTTCAATTTATCAAAATTATGTTGTGCTTTTATGATTCTGTGAAGCTTGTATGTAGCCATAAAAACAATGGGGCAGCTTTGTTATTGTGGTTCATAAAAACTGCAGGTGATATATATTGAATCTTTACCTGGCACATTTTTCCAAGAATCAACTGTCTATGTCATATGCCTGAGGTTATACAGTCCAATAATCTGTAGACCACCAGCAATCTGTTTTCTGTTCTCAGCTTCATATTCATATTTCAGGTAAGAAAAATTTGGAAGTCTCTATAATACAGTGAATTTGAATTATACAATTATTCCTTGTCAAAATTGATATCAAGTAATATATTTGAATTTTGATTACTTCCAATGTACAGTGCTCAAATGAATGCCATACATAGAGTGATGTCATATAATACACTATTATGTACACAGGGCTTTTTGTGAGCATCTTTATTAACAGCACCCTTTTTCCAAAAATAAAAAAGGCATTGTCCTATATATAACACTTTTCTCCAACAAAAAAAAAAAAATATATATATATATTGTTATATAGTTCTGTCATATTCTTCCCCAGGGAAAAAACAATTCCAGCATCAGCAAATGTCACATAAGTTTCAGGATATTGTGTCGACAATGCTTGGCAGTAGTAATAGGGGGTGGTATCATCATTCCCACCACAAACTGTGGTGGTGGAAGTATCAGGCCCATAGATTATATATGACAGATGGCTATGGAGCCTATTACTAGTGCTGAGGAAGCAGCAGAATCACAAGCCAATTTAAGTTTTGCAGTTAAGAGAGCCTTCTCTTTCTCTCCCTTTATGACAGTGTTGTAAAGACTGGGAAGGAGAGCTGACTCCTTGGAACATCTAGCCTAATAACGTACATGAAGCATAACCATCCTGCTGAACATGTGGAACTGTTCTACCACCTCAGTCTGAGGGGCTGTTGATCCTGGTTCTTCTACCACCATCAGAGTTCCCTCTAAGATTTGCATAGGTGAGCAACCCATCCCTGGAAGAGTTAAAGAGGACTGTATTGTGCAGAGCCATTGTGGAATAACAGGTGTACCATATAGTCCTGTCTAGTTTAAATTGCTATTTTAAAACTTTCAGTGCTGGGTCACTCACTCACTACCAACCACTATTATTAGTTCCTATGGGCTTGATGAATACAGCAGCCTAATCCTGTGATGACTGGTAAATGCAATGAATAAAAACACCTAAACACAATTTCTCTTGTGACAAAAAGATTTATTATATATCGTTCAGATCACGTGTCCATGACCCAAAATGAAAAAATGTAATCTTATAATATACTACTTAAAGTAACAGAGCTATATAACTAACTCGCAATGTTGGAAACTGTAGTGATATCATCTACACCATACTGAACCAATGATGGCAGTGAAATCACTAGTCCAGTGTATACTTTGATAAACACATACAGTTCGGAATGCAGTATTAAAATATCATGTTAAACACACTATATTAATGAAAACATTATATTGCATTTAATTCAATTCGGTCTTTGCCATACACATCCAACTGCTGAAAAAGATATACAGGGTAGATTAGATATCCAAACCTTCCTTTCCTACCTACCAGGAGTCTGTGTAAGCAATGGCTGAGCACCTAAACACCCTAAAATAACCAGGTAGGTGGGTAGCACAGCAAGGAAATTAAGGCTCTGTAGCACAGGAAAATTTGTGTTAAAATAATTTCTCTTTAAGTTAAGTAATATCTTCAGAATTATGAACTGAGCTGTGGTTGGGTTATGGCAGGAAGGGAATCTTGGTGTGTGGATTTTATCATCCATAATAAAATCCAACCCATTGTTTGTGTGCCTATAATTGTGTGGTTCTCCTTTCTATAAGCTATTGAGATAGTTTAGCTGGTTAATGCACCAGCTGTAGAATTTTCAAATCTCAGGATTGAAGCTTCTTGTCCTGACAGGTTTAACTCAGTCTTTCATCCTTCTGCTCACAAGAGTTCTAAGACCTCTGCAATGTGTGCAGAACCTGACCTGATGTTTATCCTTGGTGTCACCGCCTCTACTCAGGTGAACCTGTATCTAATAGTACAGGTGAGAAAATTGCAAGATACTTGATATGTAAAAACCAATGGAAATGTATTAAAAAAAATAAATAAAAGTGCAATATATATATATATATATATATATATATATATACAGAAAGACTACAACAAATTGGTGGTAATCAAAGGTAATATAATTTCAGGCAGTAGTTTACATCAGCAGGAATGTTGAAAAAGGATGATATTGTGCAAAACTGACAAAGTTTTCCTCCAAATGCACAGGTAGTAACAGATGGTACGGCTGAGGAAGCTAATGAAGGAAGAAAGCAGGAAAGCAAAGAAGAAATTGAGACCAGCTAGTAGAAGAAGGGTGAAGAAAAAGTAAATAGAGAACATAGACGAGAGGCAGAAAAGAAGGAAAAAGAGGTGGATAAGAAAGGGATGGAGAGACAGGAGTGGTTTTATTGAGTGGCAAACCAAAGAGACATGTAGAGGGATCTCAAGACCTAGTGGCACAGCTGGGGATAAAGATCTTGCAGGGATCATACTCTATGCAAGTGGGAATTTATACGTAGAAAGACAAATCTGTGAACGGGCAGGAGGAGCCAAAGGTATATAGAATATGAATAGTGTATGAAGGTAGTGATATCAGGAAGAATGAACCTCAACTGGAAAGAACATAAAGTTTAAGTCTGCAGATGTGGGGAATTTATCAAGCCATCCAATGGAGTGGCATCTCTATGCACACTACCTGATTGACCCCAGATTGCCATTGTTGTAGGGAGGAAGGGTTATGGATAGGGATCTGCGAACATTTTTACCTCAACCCAAAATTGGCAAAAAATGCCACTTTCCACTTGGTGAATAATTTTCCTGTAAAAAGTGCCATTTTCCCGTTTGTTCAGCCTAGCTCATTGCATTGAAATCAATGAGAAGAAAACTTTTTTTTCACCACATGAAAGTTTTTTCAACTTTTACTACAGGCATATAAAGGGTGTCAGGGTCTCACAGGATGCCATTCTGTGTTTGTGAGAGGAGAAACAACACATTTTGATCTAGAGAAGATATGCAATTAAAGGGGAAATTGTAGCTTAGATAAGGGAGTATTTTAGGTAGGGCATTTGTTCTCTGTATTAGGTGAGTCTGGGGGCACATTGGGAGAAGAAGAAGGGAGGATGAAGGTTGATCCCAAACATCCCAAAATTCAGTGTGACTCACTGGCCAAACACAAACAGCTGGGGTCCAATTTGCTTGCTGATTTAGCTTTTATTATCTCTGTGCTATGAAAGTCTGGGGAAAGAAGTTGTTGATTTTGTTTTTAGTTATAATATAATATAGGGTGGACAACTTAAAAAAATAATAATAACAAAACAATAAAAAATGCAATAAAAATAACATAATTTATAACATAATAAATAAACAAATAAATATATTAGGTGGCAGACAGCTGACTGGGAGCCTGGCATGAGCTGTATGACTGAGCCAGACTTGATAGACAGCAGACAACATTGAGAATTTTGTTGAGGGCTAAGGCAAGACATCATACTCCAACAGCTGTGTACTGTACAGAGTAAAAACACACACACACAGTAGTTAAGTAATGCCCAGCCAATGCACAAGGGGCAGGGGGATGAGGAAAGGTGGAGCAGTGCAGGGATGTGGGAGTAAAGTTGTAGTTAAAAAACTGACTGCAGCAATAAATGATGATGATCCCTCTCCTCCCTGGGTGAATGAAGTTTGTCAAGGTCCCACCAAATGTTCCAGCACCACCACCAGCACCAGAACCAGTTCTATAAAAAAAAATGTGAGAATAACACTGAAGATAACAACAAGTCGCATTATAGTGTTGATGACAGCTTAATGGAGGAATGTGTAGCAGCTGAGCCAACCGCTACATCTAACAGTGAGACAAACAAGCACCAAAATGCCTCTCCTCAAAGTAGTAGGAAACTTTGTGAAAGTAAAAAGACATTGTTTGACACCTCTAAAAGCTTAGAGGAATATAGGGCTAGTTGGCAAGAATTAGCGGGTGATGCTGATGCTGATGATGATGACCTAATGATGACTGATGATGATTATGCATATCTAGAATATATTCCTGCAGCATCCTCCTCTTGTTTAGATACAGATGAAGTTGAGAGTGAGAGATGATTACATGACCAAAAAGTTAACAGAAAGGCGAAGGCTCAATATTACACCAATCTTCCAATTATTTTCTCAAAATATCAATATCAATATCTCAGTGTTTCTCACTGTGCCTGTCTATAAACTGTTTGAGAAAATCATTGGAAACTCCACTATAAAGGGTTCCCCGAACAGCAAGTCGTTTGCCGAAAGGCCCAGCTCCTTGGAACCTAACTCCGCCAGTTTGGCATCGATTCTCAGCAATGCAGCCTTTCTCCTTTCAGCAGATAGAGCCGCATTAGAGTTGCCCAGGAGGCAGACAGAACGTTGAGCCCATTCCCTGATGGCATTAGGATCGAGAGCTTCTCTCTTGGACAACGCTTGATCAGAACAAGATCTTTGCCAGAGGACCTAAGACATCCAAATGTTTGTCTTGTGCCGACTTCAACCTCTTCCCAGTACCCTTCTTAGGGTCCCAACCAGATCGAGACATGAACGTAAGGACCATCGGGTCAAACTCCGGGGTAGCTGCAACCTTATCCGGGATCTGTGGTCTGGGGCATTCAGATCGAAGGAGACGCCTCATCTCCCGGTCTAGTGGCTGTCAAATCCAAAAATGGACAAAACGGGCTAAGTAATCTGGGAGGCTCCATTCGGAGGACCTGAGGTTCCAGCTGGAGCAAGGATCAAACAGTGGAGAACCTCTGGCAATGTAGAAACATCCTTCCTTCTGGAACTCTGATGACTGCACCGAAGGGCACAAACCTGGATCCACCACCACGAACTCTTTCACATACGAGAAGTCGAAACCCTCCACATCAGAAACAGGGTTGTCAGCACACCACTCATCCACAACTGCCAAAAGAGGAGGAGGTGAGAAGGCTTTGTCATCCAATGAAGGAAGCGCAGGACACTGAGGAAAATACAACTCTTCACCACGATTAGCCCTCTTCAGTGGGGTCTTCCCCTTGGTAACCTAAGGGTTGGAAGCCAAGCCCCTCCAAAGTCGCTTGGCCACTGGTAAGCCAGTATCCGGAACATCCACGAAGCAGAGGCCCCATCATCCTGAAAGGATCCAACTGAGCGGAGTCCAGAAGAAGCTTCCGAATGACAGTGCGACAGTACTCTGGCCAAAGCCTTCTCAACCGAAGTGGTCACAGCCACGTCAATCAGAGCTTGAACATCTTGATACTAACTCATATCTGACAGTGGGGGACAACCTGCAGATGAGCGAAAAAGGCAGCGTAAGTAACCGCCAATGCCAGACAAAATTAAAAATAATAAAACAATACGAATAATAGGGATAAGCACCTAAAAAATACAAACTGGGGATCACCCAACCAGAAACAAGTAATATGTGCAGAGAGAAAATAAGCAAGTTCAACAGGCAGTGTCTGTGAAAGAAAAAAAAGGGGGGCTCACCCCAAGAGAAAACCACAAGGGATAATTTTTTAAACATGTGCAAAGCATGGAAATAGTCAGGCACAAAGGCAGGAGAGTATGGGAGCTCACCCCACATGTATAGCAGTGCAGGAGAAGAAAATCCCATGAAAGGGCAGGGTGGGGGCTCACCCCAAAAGTAAATATCACTTAACCCAGTATAAGGGCAGGGATGGGGGCTCACCCCAAAGTAAATGAATACTTAAACCAGTGTACACTGAACCCAATATAAGGGCAGGTATGTGGTTTCACCCCAAAGTAAAAGAGTACCTAAGATATAGGTTCCGCTAATGGGGTCTCACCCCATAACCTAGACTCATTCCAAATAAATAAGGATAGAAGTGCAACATTTTAAGTAGGGCATTGTATCCAAAGAAAAAAGCGTAAACTAGTAGCAGAAGCCCAGCACTCCCCGGCCGCACCAGAGCCCAACCCTGACTGAAGGGAGTGTCTCTGGAACGACCGATAGCACTGAATCGAAAAACAAAATGGCTGCCGATATTTCATGAGACGCGAGATCCAAGATGGCCGGCGGAGCTATTAGTTGTCCGTGGATCATAAGGCAACTCCAACCAGGACTAAAGTAAGTAGTTAGAGGCTCCAGGCTCTACGAACCCTGCAAGGAAGGGGAAAAAACAACGGACCCCACACACACACGCCGTGCCTACAACAGAAGGTCACGGTGCCGGAGAGTAGGACCCGAATCCCTTAGTGAAAAAAGGTACAAGGCTAGAAGAAAAAAACGGGGCTAGCAGGGTCCAGGATACAAACTACCAAGTATAAAAGCATACAATAATATAAACTGGTTACACACATAAATACATGGCAAAGTAACAATAGCAATTAGTAGGAAAGGGCTAGAAAATACCCATACAGTACCAACACAAGAAAAAGACAATGTATAAGAACATAAATAGAAGCAGTACTCTGACCTGTGCAGCTTGTGGGAACAGCAAAGAAAGAGGATGGTTTAGCTGATCCATTCCTTATATTGCCTGATTCTCCTTTTTTCGGACTGGTTGTTACTATGTGAGTTACTGTGCTGCTAATGGAGTTTCGGTAAAGAAAGTAAAGCAAAATATGAAGCCTCCTGTCATGTGGTAAAATTAATTTCCCTTTGTTGTGCTGGAAGCCATATGGATCCAGTCAATTTCAGGATAGTTAAAATCTCCCATTATGATTAAATTTCCTGACCTAGAAGCCTTTTCCATTTGCATTAAAAGTAGGGCTTCATCAAACTCTCTCAATATTAGGTGGCTTGTAGCAAATCCCTATTAATATTGTTTTATTAAGTGTGCCCCCAGTGTGTATTTCAACGCACAGGGCCTCTGTATTTTCACTGGACCCTTTAGTTATATATTCCCTTATACTAGGCATGCTTTACATATAGGCACAACCCCCTCCCCTTTTATTAACCATATCCCTCCTAAAAAGTGAATAACCCTCTAGATTGACTTCCAAGTGATATGTATCATCTAGCCAGGTTTCAGATACACCAATTAGATCATATCGCTAATACATTGCAATATTTTCTAATTCCCCGTCTTACCAGCTAGACTATGAGCATTTACAAGCATTCACATACATGCATTTTATCTTTTTGCCATTCTGAAAGATTTAGGCCTCAATCCAAAAGTTGTTTTTTTTGCCAATGGCATTTTTTCTAGCACAGTAAGCTATTCAAATGTCTGTGCTGTCAAAAAATACCAGCAAAAAAAAGAGCCGTTGTGAGTTAAAGTTAAATTGCAATTCAAATGTCTGAGTTAGCCAAGAACAGGCAATAAGGGGCTCAAGTTATCTCAGGAAAGTTATCACCTATCGACTGCTTAAACTTCTAATTCTCTCACAGCCATTGGCCGGGATGTGGTTACGCATCTCCCAGCCAATCAATTTAAAGCACAGCTGCTCAAAGCTGATTGGCTGGGGGGTGAATATTGGCTGTGAGAGAATTAGAAGTGCGGGTGCCCATATATAAGGGCAGCCTCAATTCTAATTCCCTCATACCGGAATGGGAATCGGCCCGTGAAGAAGAAGAGGGGAGGGGTGTGCTGTCTTATTCTGTCTCCGCCGCCGCCTCAACGTCTCACACAGCAACGGAGACAGCAAAGATTAACCCTTTTAGTGCCAGAGGGATATGTAACGCATTGCAAAGCAATGCATTGCGTACCCCTCTGGAACTCTGTCACGGTTTTTGAAGACTCTCAGACTTAAGGTTTGGTAAAAACATAACTTTATTAAAAAGTTAAAGCAATCCCATAGGGAATCATACATACATATAGCAATACAACAAGTAATGACAATATGAATAGGTTCTACCGGCCTTGCCAATACTACCGGGCAAGGCAACCTAGTGACAGTTGCAAATACAGCAGTAGGCTCTACCGGCCTTGCCAATACCGGGTAAGGCAACCGTGAGGTGTAACATACCAGTTCTACCGGCCTTACCAATACCGGGCAAGGCAGCCTGAAGGAGTACAGCGAGTAGGCTCTACCGGCCCTGCCTATATCGGGTAAGGCAACCTTAAAGCTGTACCATAAGTAGGTTCTACCGGCCTTACCATTACCGGGCAGGGCAGCCCTAGGGAACACCGACAGTAGGCTCTACCGACCCTGCCTATACCGGGTAAGGCAACCTTTGAGATGTAACGTAAGTAGGTTCTACCGGCCTTACCAATACCGGGCAGGGCAGCCCGTAAGAGGAGACCAAGTTGTCAGATGACAATGACAATAGAGTGGAATAGGAATCAATGGTCTCGCTCAAGCAGAAGTCTCCAGACAACAGCAATAATAAGTTGGACAGCAACCGGCCCTCAGTGCTAGAACAGTCAAGGAGCAAACCAGCGTCCCTATGCTGGGACTAACAGCATATAATGCCACCAGGGTTAAGGAGTAAACCAGCGCCCGCACGCTGAACCAACAGTAATTGAGTCACCAGGTTAAATGGAGTAAACCAGCGTCCGCACGCTGGGACCAACGGTACTTGAGTCACCAGGTTAAATGGAGTAAACCAGCGTCCTCACGCTGGGACCAACACTAATCGAGCCACCAGGTTAAATGGAGTAAACCAGCGTCCGCACGCTGGACCAACAGTAATTGCGCCACCAGGTAAAATGGAGTAAACCAGCATCCGCACGCTGGGCCAACAGTAATTGAGCCACCAGGTTAAATGGAGTAAACCAGTGTCCGCACACTGGACCAACAGTAATTGCGCCACCAGGTTAAATGGAGTAAACCAGCATCCGCACGCTGGACCAACAGTAATTGAGCCACCAGGTTAAATGGAGTAAACCAGCGTCTGCACGCTGGGCCAGCAGTAAATGAGCCACCAGGTTAAATGGGGTAAACCAGCGTCCGCACGCTGGACCAACAGTAATGATATCGCCGGAGTGAACAAGCACAATGTCGCCTCGGCGACAGGGGAAGGAGCGAGAGCCCTGAGACCAAGCGGAGGCTAACCGGAAAGAGCACAGCTACGCTGACAGATGACCGGAACAGCAGGAGTCACGGATAGCAACCGAAACCGGCTAGAGAGACAAGCAGGCAGGAGACTCAGGAGCTCAGGAACGAACAAGGCTGGAACACTGCACCACTGGAACACAGGAACACCGAAACACCGGAACACAGGAACACTGGACCACCGGAACGCAGGTTCCTCAGGCCCAAGCGCCTGACAAGCAGGTCAGAACAAGTAATGTCAGAGACACCACGAAAGGGCAACCTGGGAGTGCCCAGACTGGGTTTAAAAAGGCTGTGTGAGGTGGGCTAACAGCAGACAGCCAATGAGGAACTTCCAGCAAGTGATAGACACAGGATAGCATGAATCACGGGCACCGTGATAGTACCCCCCTTTCAAAGACCCCCTCTCCTAGAGTAGGGTCTGGGCTTCTGGGGGTATTTGGTATGAAAAATCCATAGTAACCTGGGTGCATGAAGGTCCTTACTATCCACCCAAGATCGATCCTCAGGGCCATAACCTTTCCAATGCACCAAGTGCTGTACCCCTCCTCTAAGCCTACGGGAATCGATAATACTTTGTACCTCATATTCCTCCTGCCCTTCAACTTCAGCGGGGCCTGGCATCACAGATGTAGTAGTGTAACGGTTGCAAACAAGAGGCTTAAGGAGAGACACATGCATGCGCGTCCGCAGAATTTTTTCCAGGGGGGGGCATAATTTTAATGACATCCATACTCTGTCCTTTTTTCACAATGTCATGAAGGGGAGGGGAATAGTCATCACATAAAGCTCCAACTTGCCCTCACATTGCAACCATCAGCTCCAACTTGCCCCCATCAGCTTCAACTTGCTCCCATCAGCTCCAACTTGCCCTCACATTACCCCCATCAGCTTCAACTTGCTCCAACTTGCCCCATCAGCTTCAACTAGCTCCAACTTGCCTTCACATTGCCCCATCAGCTTCAACTTGCTCCCATCAGCTCCAACTTGCCCTCACATTGCCCCCATCAGCTCCAACTTGCCCTCACATTGCCCCCATCAGATCCAACTTTCCCTCAAATTGCTCCATCAACTCCAACTTGCCCTCACATTGCCCCATCAGCTTCAACTTGCTCCCATCAGCTCCAACTTGCCCTCACATTGCTCCATCAGCTCCAACTTGCCCCCATCAGCTTCAAATTGCTCCAACTTGCCCCCATCAGTTTGCTCTCACATTGCCCCCATCAGCTTCACATTGCCCCATAAGCTTCACAAGTGCCCCCCCCTGCGGACACCCATTGATGTCTTAGATTGCACCCAGCCTTACCTTGAATGCAGTCCACCAGGTCTCCTCGCTGTCTGCAGCACCGCTCCTTCAGCTGCCTGCGGCGATCACCTCTCCTCTACCCTCCGCGACGCCTTCAGCTGCCCGCGGCGATCACCTCTCCTCTCCCCCTCAGCGACGCGAAGCCCATCATGCACAGTTGGCAGCCAATGAGAGAGGGGTATCCAACTCTCCTCTCTCATTGGCTGCAGTGCAGACCGCACTGCAGCCAATGACAGAGGAGAGTTGGATACCCCTCTCTCATTGGCTGCCAACTGTGCGTGACGGGCGTCGCGGAGGGGGAGAGGAGAGGTGATCGCCGCGGGCAGCAGAAGGAGAGGTACTTCAGAGTGCGAGCGAGAGCTACGCTCAGGCTCATGTATTAAGTGGCATTGGCAAGATGAAAATCCAGGGGGGGGCAAGTGCTACAGATTCTTAGAATACAGCCAAACTCTATACCCAACTTGGAAGGAAACCGCTGGAAGCCTTCTGCGGTTAGCATGGTGCTGATGGCACTGAAAGGACTAGCCCAGTGCCCTCTGAACTTGTGCCCATGTGGAACGGAGTTGCTCGATATGCTCATCCAGAGCTGGAATGTGCTGTGTCTGAAAAGAATCCGGGAGCAGACAGGGTTGGAACCCATAATTAATCAGAAACGGAGAGCTCCCGGAAGAGGAATTGACTGCACAGTTCCTGGCAAACTCTGCCCAAGGCAACAAGTCGGCCCAATTGTCATGATGGTCAGTCACAAAACAGAACAGAAACTGTTCCAAACCTTGATTGGCCCGTTCAGCGGCTCCATTAGTCTGGGGATGATATGCAGAGGAGAAGGATAGCTGTATGCCCATCTGTTCGCGAAATGCCCTCCAGAATCTGATCACAAACTGGCTCCCCCTGTCGGACACCAGTACCCTGGGTACTCCATGGAACCGAAACACCTCTCGAGCAAATACCATTGCCGGTTCTTTAGCCGAAGGAAGGCCACGAAGGGGTACGAAGTGAGCCATTTTAGAAAACCTGTCTACCACCATCAATATGAAGGAATACCCTCTAGACCTGGGCAATTCTCCCATGAAATCGATGGAAACATGAGACCAGGGGTGTTCCCCATTAGGCACCGGCTGAAGCAAGCCCACCGGGAGATGTCTAGGGGTTTTGGCACGAGCGCAGGTAGCACAGGCATTCGTAAAATCGGCACAATCTTTTCTCATAGAAGGCCACCAGAATAACTGAGAGAGGGACCAAAACAATTGATCTCTACCAATATGTCCCGCAGCCCTAGAGGAGTGGTAGGTTTCAAGTAATTGAGTATGGAATGGTTCAGCGACAAAACATTTGCCCGCTGGAGTTTCCTGGGGAGCAGAGGTTTGAGAAGCCAAAATCTCTTCCCCTAGAGGTGAAGTGATACTGGTACGTATGGTGGCCAGTATTCGATCAGGTTGGATAATAGGTGCTGGTGCTTCTTCTCTGTCAACCTCCGCCTCAAATTGTCTAGACAGAGCATCAGCCCTAACATTCTTTGATCCCGGCAAATAAGACACAATGAAATTGAATCGAGATAGAAACAATGCCCATCTGGCCTGGCGAGAGGACAATCTCTTGGCCTCTGAGAGATAAGTCAAGTTCTTGTGATCAGTCAGAATTAACACAGGATTTTTCGTGCCTTCAAGAAAATGACGTCATTCTTTGAGGTCAAGGATAATGGCCAGTAACTCTCTATCACCAATTTCATAATGACTTTGGGCTCCAGTCAATTTCTTTGAAAAAAACCCACAGGGTCTGAGTGTTCCACCTTTGACCAGTCGTTGAGAAAGTACTGCCCCAACCCCAATATCTGAGGCATCAACCTCTAAAGTAAATGGAAGTAATGGATTGGGGTGGGATAACACAGGAGCATTAGCAAAGGCTACTTTCAGTTTCTCGAAGGCCTCCTCAGCAGCCACTGACCAGAGAGATGGATTAGCGCCCTTATGCGTGAGGTCAGACAGGGGTTTCACGATAGAGGAGAAGTTCTTGATAAACTTCCTATAATAATTGACGAAACCCAGAAACTGTTGGATGGCTTTAAGGCTCTTCGGTTTAGGCCACTGTAAGACAGCCGTTAACTTCTCTTTATCCATGGCAATGCCGTCTTTGCCAATTATAAACCCCAGGAATGGTACACTGGTTTTGTGGAACTCGCATTTCTCCAATTTACAGAATAATTTGTTTTTGCGTAACCGCTGCAATACTTCGGACACATCCTTGATGTGTTGTGACAAATGGAGTGGATAAGTGTATCGTCAAGGTAGACTACAACACATGATTGTAACATATCACGAAGAACGTCATTGATCAGTTCTTGAAATACTGCAGGAGCATTACATAGACCAAATGGCATGACTAGGTATTCAAAATGCCCAGATCTCATATTAAAGGCAGTTTTCCACTCATCACCGGCTCTGATACGTATCAAATTTTAGGCCGCCCGTAGGTCCAATTTGGTGAAAATCGAGAAGCTTATCAAAAAGCTCAGTGATGAGTGGTATCGGGTAAGCATTCTTTGCCATCATCTTATTTAACCCACGGTAGTCTATGCATGGTCGCAGTTCGCCACTTTTTTTCTTAACAAAAAGATCCCGGCCCCAGCCGGAGAAGTAGATTTCCTTATGATCCCTCTACTAAGGGCATCAGCTATGTATTCTTCCATAGCTTGGTTCTCTTCACAAGACAATGGGTATGTGAGTCCTCTAGGAGGCACTGCTCCAGGACTTAGTTCGATACGACAATTGTATGGTCTGTGCTCAGGCAAGGCGCCAGCCTCTCCCTTACTGAAAACACCGCTAAACTGCTGGTAGACGTCGGGTAGTGAAGGGGAGGTGCACAAGACCTTAACAGGATGAGTAACGCACTTATTCATACAGAACTGAGACCACGCAGAAATCTCACATTTCTGCCAATCGAATTTTGGATTATGCAACTGTAACGAAGGAAAGCCCCAAATCACGGCATGGTGAGGGGAGTTAATTAATTGAAACTGCTGCTCTTCCTTGGGGAGAGCCCCAATAGTCATGCATAATGGCATAGTTTCAAAAGTAACCTGGGCGGGTTCCAAGGGTCTGCCATCAATCGCTTCAATAGCAAGAGGGGTTTCTCTCTGAATGCGTGGCACCCCATGCAATTCAGCAAAGGTATTGTCCATAAAATACCCAACTGCACCAGAATCAACCAGGGCGAAAACCTCAACTGAATGTTGTGCCCACGATAATACCACCTGTATGGTGGATTTAAGTGCATCCATCACTGGGGACAATTGGACACCACCTAGTGCCTGTCCCCCAAGGTACCCTAGGTGTGATCGTTTCCCGGATGTACCGGATAAGATTTTAACAGGTGCCCATTTTTACCGCAGTATTAACATAATCCCTGTATCTTGCGATACCTTCTCTGCTCCTTGGCTAACCTAGTGAAACCCACCTGCATAGGTTCACCTGGTTCCTGTACCGGTTCACTAGGTTTGGATGCCAAGGGAGAGTTGGGTGGGCAAAATATGCTACTAGACCCATTATTCTTTAACCGATTTCGTTGCTCTCTGGCGGTTAATCTCTCACGTATTCTGGAGTCAATTAGAATAACATATTCAATATAATCATCTAGGTCAGTAGGCAATTCTTTTGCTGCAATCTCGTCTTTAATCTGATCACTCAAGCCTTCGAAAGGATTGCACAAATTCACAAAACTTTTTTGTGCAGGGTTTAGCGTTTTCCCACAGTGGGTTAGCCCAGGCCAATGCTCTACCGGTCAGCAGGGATATCATGAACCCAACCTTGCTGCGGTCATTAGGAAATGCATGTGCCGTCAATTCCATAAATATTTCAAGCTGATTGATAAACCCTCTACATAGCTGATGGTCACCGTCATATCTTAGCGGCAAGGATGCAGAAGCCGTTAACCCTTTGACTGCGGCCCCTGAGGGCCTAGACTCATTTTCCGGTGTCTGAATTGACGAGACTACCGGGGTAGAACCGGACTTCTCTGCAAGTACCGTGCGTTCAAGAATAGTTTGGATAGCAACCACCAGCTGATCCAAACGTTGCTCATGCATGTCCATCCTCCAGTGGATATTCTGTGTGTTACCGTCACTCTTAGTGTCTGAGGTCATGGCCCTTTCGTACTGTCATGGTTTTTGAAGACTCTCAGACTTAAGGTTTGGTAAAAACGTAACTTTATTAAAAAGTTAAAGCGATCCCATAGGGAATCATACATATATAGCAATACAACAAGTAATGACAATATGAATAGGTTCTACCGGCCTTGCCAATACTACCGGGCAAGGCAACCTAGTGACAGTTGCAAATATAGCAGTAGGCTCTACCGACCTTGCCAATACCGGGTAAGGCAACCGTGAGGTGTAACATACCAGTTCTACCGGCCTTACCAATACCGGGCAAGGCAGCCTGAAGGAGTACAGCGAGTAGGCTCTACCGGCCCTGCCTATACCGGGTAAGGCAACCTTAAAGCTGTACCGTAAGTAGGTTCTACCGGCCTTACCATTACCGGGCAGGGCAGCCCGAGGGAACACCGACAGTAGGCTCTACCGACCCTGTCTATACCGGGTAAGGCAACCTTTGAGATGTAACGTAAGTAGGTTCTACCGGCCTTACCAATACCGGGCAGGGCAGCCCGTAAGAGGAGACCAAGTTGTCAGATGACAATGACAATAGAGTGGAATAGGAATCAATGGTCTCGCTCAAGCAGAAGTCTCCAGACAACTGCAATAATAAGTTGGACAGCAACCGGCCCTCAGTGCTACAACAGTCAAGGAGCAAACCAGCGTCCCTACGCTGGGACTAACGGTATATAATGCCATCAGGGTTAAGGAGTAAACCAGCGCCCGCGCTCTGAACCAACAGTAATTGAGTCACCAAGTTAAATGGAGTAAACCAGCGTCCGCACGCTGGGACCAACGGTACTTGAGTCACCAAGTTAAATGGAGTAAACCAGCGTCCTCACGCTGGGACCAACAGTAATCGAGCCACCAGGTTAAATGGAGTAAACCAGTGTCCGCACACTGGACCAACAGTAATTGCGCCACCAGGTTAAATGGAGTAAACCAGCGTCCGCACGCTGGGCCAACAGTAATTGAGCCACCAGGTTAAATGGAGTAAACCAGTGTCCGCACACTGGACCAACAGTAATTGCGCCACCAGGTTAAATGGAGTAAACAAGCGTCCGCACGCTGGGCCAGCAGTAAATGAGCCACCAGGTTAAATGGGGTAAACCAGCGTCCGCACGCTTGACCAACAGTAATGATATCGCCGGAGTGAACAAGCACAATGTCGCCTTGGTGACAGGGGAAGGAGCGAGAGCCCTGAAACCAAGCGGAGGCTAACCGGAACGAGCACAGCTACGCTGACAGATGACCGGAACAGCAGGAGTCACGGATAGCAACCGAAACCGGCTAGAGAGACAAGCAGGCAGGAGACTCAGGAGCTCAGGAACGAACAAGGCTGGAACACTGCACCACTGGAACACAGGAACACCGGAACACCGGAACACAGGAACACTGGAACACAGGAACGCAGGATCCTCAGGCCCAAGCGCCTGACAAGCAGGTCAGAACAAGTAATGTCAGAGACACCACGAGAGGGCAACCTGGGAGTGCCCAGACTGGGTTTAAAAAGGCTGTGTGAGGTGGGCTAACAGCAGACAGCCAATGAGGAACTTCCAGCAAGTGATAGACACAGGATAGCACGAATCACGGGCACCGTGATACACTCAAAGGGTTAAACACTAAGTTTGATTTTTATTGACTTATAGAAATACAATGTCATTGAGATATATAGCAAACATTTCGTAACATTTTTATTGTTATATGGGGGATTTTTATTTTAAGACGTGGCACACTACTATATACTTTAACCCTTTGGGCCCCAGAGAGGTTCCCCTCTGGCACTCAAGAGGTGACAGAATGTATGCTTTATACTCAAACTTATCTTTTTCTTTTACAGCAAGAAGATAGAAGAAAGAAGATAGAAGAGAACAAAGAAGACAGAAGAGACAACATAAGATAGAAGAAAGAATGGAGACAGAAGGAGACAGACAGTGGATGACAGGTAAGTTTAACACAGACTTTTTAACGATAGGTGCTTGACAGTATGTCAGGCACCAATCGTTAGTTTTTTTAGTTAACTTCCCCAAACTGGCATTATTTAGAGGAAGTTAACGCACAAAACAGAAGTTTGGACACAACACCAGTTTTGTGTCCTAACGTCCGTTGTGCTAAATGTCGGTAGGGCATTTGAATTCCGACCAAGACATTTTATTTTGTCGGTCATCCATTTTACCCTACCAACATTTTTCTAATCCAAAATTTGGATCGAGCCCTTAATTCTTTGTAAAATGTCATTTGTCTTTATCAGGCTGTAGCAATGGCACCTCCCTATTAGATGAACTAGCCCATTCCCCCTCTCCACCCCCATGTCCCTTCTGTGGTCCCATTTCCTCAGTTATACTATCTTCCCCATCCTGTGTTGCTATCACGGTGCCCGTGATTCGTGCTATCCTGTGTCTATCACTTGCTGGAAATTCCTCATTGGCTGTCTGCTGTTATCCCACCTCACACAGCCTTTTTAAACCCAGTCTGGGCACTCCCAGGTTGCCCTTTTGTGGTGTCTCTGACATTACTTGTTCTGACCTGCTTGTCTGCTTGGGCCTGAGGATCCTGCGTTCCGGTGTACCAGTGTTCCTGTGTTCCTGTGTTCCAGTGGTGCAGTGTTCCAGCCTCGTTCGTTCCTGAGCTCCTGAGTCTCCTGCCTGCTTGTCTCTCTAGCCGGTTCCAGTTGCTATCCGTGACTCCTGCTGTTCCGGTCATCTGTCAGCGTAGCTGTGCTCGTTCCGGTTAGCCTCCGCTTGGTCTCAGGGCTCTCGCTCCTTCCCCTGTCGCCGAGGCGACATTGTGCTTGTTCGCTCCGGCGATATCATTACTGTTGGTCCAGCATGCGGACGCTGGTTTACCCCATTTAACCTGGTGGCTCATTTACTGCTGGCCCAGCGTGCGGACGCTGGTTTACTCCATTTAACCTGGTGGCTCAATTACTGTTGGTCAGCGTGCGGACGCTGGTCTACTCCATTTAACCTGGTGGAGCAATTACTGTTGGTCCAGCGTGCGGACGATGGTTTCTCCATTTAACCTGGTGGCGCAATTACTGTTGGTCCAGTGTGTGGACACTGGTTTACTCCATTTAACCTGGTGGCTCTATTACTGTTGGCCCAGCGTGCGGACGCTGGTTTACTCCATTTAACCTGGTGGCTCAATTACTGTTAGTCCAGCGTGCGGACACTGGTTTACTCCACTTTACCTTGTGGCGCAATTACTGTTGGTCCAGCGTGTGGACGCTGGTTTATTCCATTTAACCTGGTGGCTCGATTACTGTTGGTCCCAGCATGCGGACGCTGGTTTACTCCATTTAACCTGGTGACTCAAGTACCGTTGATCCCAGTGTGCGGACGCTGGTTTACTCCATTTAACCTGGTGCGTCAATTACTGTTGGTCCAGCGTGCGGGCGCTGGTTTACTCCTTAACCCTGGTGGCATTATATACAGTTAGTCCCAGCGTAGGGACGCTGGTTTGCTCCTTGACTATTCTAGCACTGAGGGCCGGTTGCTGTCCAACTTATTATTGCAGTTGTCTGGAGACTTCTGCTTGAGTGAGACCATTGATTCCTATTCCATTCTATTGTCATTGTCATCTGACAACTTGGTCTCCTCTTACGGGCTGCCCTGCCCGATATTGGTAAGGCCGGTAGAACCTACTTACGTTACATCTCAAAGGTTGCCTTACCCAGTATAGGCAGGGTCAGTAGAGCCTACTGTCGGTGTTCCCTCGGGCTGCCCTGCCCGGTAATGGTAAGGCCGGTAGAACCTACTTACGGTACAGCTTTAAGGTTGCCTTACCCGGTATAGGCAGGGCCAGTAGAGCCTACTCGCTGTACTCCTTCAGGCTGCCTTGCCCGGTATTGGTATGGCCGGTAGAACTGGTACGTTACACCTCACGGTTGCCTTACCCGGTATTGGCAAGGCCGGTAGAGCCTACTGCTATATTTGCAACTGTCACTAGGTTGCCTTGCCTGGTAGTATTGGCAAGGCCGGTAGAACCTATTCATATTGTCATTACTTGTTGTATTGCTATATATGTATGATTCCCTATGGGATTGCTTTAACTTTTTAATAAAGTTACGTTTTTACCAAACCTTAAGTCTGAGAGTCTTCAAAAACCGTGACAGTTACATCACCCTCCTTTTCAATTTTAAAGTTTCCTCCAACCCTCTAACCATCCTAACTCCTAGCGCCGTGCCCCCCTTCTACTAAGGTGCAATCCATCTCGACTATAAAGATTGCCCCCAAGGGAAAATACATCCCACTGGTCTTACAACCCAAACCCCTTCTGCCTACATCAAGTCTTATAAAGTGAAAGCATATTCTGTACTGCTGTACAAAGAGGAAGAGATCAGTCATGTAAGTACATGCAAGAACATACATATTTTTAAGACTTATTTATCTTCCAGTACACCCTTAAAGAAGTGTGGTATCACTTGCGTTTTATAACTGTGTACACTGGAAAAAAATTTGCTTTGATAACTGTACTCTTGCTTGAATTGGTTTTGTGCATTGATTGTATCTGTCAGACTGCTTAAAGTACTTCTGTCATACTACTTTGATGTAAACAATAGCTTTTATGAATTTCACACACAAACACACACATACATGAACACACTGCAATGTGAATCTTAAACCTAAAGTTCAATTGCCAGAGATAGACAATAATGCTCTAGTAGGGAAATATATGCCATAAAACATCAACCCTTCAAAGGTACTGTTAAAAATGTAGGGAATTTAGTACTGTATTCATTAGCTACTCCACTTCCATGTAACATGACAACCCTTTGGTATAAGAAGACATACAGTAGTGGCTACCAGAAGCACAGTACTACATAAACTACAATCTCCATTTGTTCTTTCATTTTTTAATGTAACTTGCCTGTACTAAAACAAATATATAACAACTACAGCAATTAAGAAAATGAAGACAAATCGTACCATTTTTGGAAAGAAGATTACCCACCACACTAAATGAGAGATCACTTGCCTTTCTACCCCTATACTGGCAAGCACAAATTTTCCAGGGTGGGGATCAGAAAATGCATATGGGGAATCTGTGAATACCAATAGGCAGTGGAACTAGGCTGGAGGGTCATACAATTCTTGTGTGAGATCTGCGACTATCAGTGGGCAGTGGAGCCAGGCTCAGGATCTGTGACTACCAGTGGGTAATTGAACCCAGTTGAGGGGTCTGGAAACTTCTGTTATGGATCAGTGACTACCAGTGGGTAGTAGAACCAGGCTGGGAGGAGGGTCAGACAGCATGTGAGGCTATGACTACCAGTGGGCTGTTGAATCAGGCTGGGGTTGGTCAGTATATGTAGGCATCTGTGACTTTCAGGAGGGCATTAAAACCAAGGTTGAGAAGCATGCCACGGGGGTGTCCAACGTATTGCAATACCAACCAATACCAGGAAGAGGTTCCTGCTATTCCCCCCCAAACATGGTTTGATGTACATTTTAGAGGCTTGGCACAGGAAGTCCACCTGTACAGTGTACTGGCATGGAACTCATAGGGTTAAATCACTGCACACAAGTCTGTTAATGTAAAAAAAAAAATTTAAAGTAAGGTGATCCAATGCATTTATCCTTGCACCTCTAAAAAATGTAAAGAAATAGTAACCCTTTATTTGTACTCTAAATATTCTTCATTAAGGACAAGGAAAAAGAATACCACATTTGCACACCAGTTCCCTCTATTGGATTCGATTTATTTGAATCCCAACAAAAGGAGAATAATAAAAGAAATAATAAAAACAAACTTTTATTAAGTAATCATTAAAATAAGAAAAAACTTTTAAATTCTTAATATAGAAATATACGCTGTGCATCATAACTCTATTCCAATTAAATGGGATCCAATTTCAACCATCCATATAAGATTTGTCACTCGAAGTGTTAATAGACTTCATGATTAAACATCTGATATTATTAGAATGTGTATATCTAGTAACTTCAATAGTTAAAGCGTTACTATTTTTCAACTATAGAAGGATAGTGTGTATATTTAGTACCTTTGATCATTGCGAACTTAAAGTGGAGCGTCACTATTTGGCAATACTTTAATCATTACAAGCTTTAAATAAAGTGTCGCTATTTTACAACGCTAACAGGATAATGTGTATATCTTGTATCTTTGGTAACTGTAAGCTCTACATAAAGTATGAATATTTTGCGACTTAAATGGATACACTATCAATATACTTTTTAAACACCTTGTAGGTTAACAAGATATTCTCCTTAGATATAGCTTTGTGTGTGTTCTTTTTATTAGTAACAATCTTTATTACATTTTCTTAAGACCACCCAACAAACAGCTCTATCTATTGCTCACAAGCAGGAATAAAACCTATTCCGCTGATTAAGTTGAAATTGGATCCCATTTAATTGGAATAGAGTTATGATGCACAGCATATATTTCTATATTAAGAATTTAAAAGTTTTTTTCTTATTTTAATGATTACTTAATAAAAGTTTTTTTTTTTTTTAATTTCTTTTATTATTCTCCTTTTGTTGGGATTCAAATAAATTGAATCCAATAGGGAGGGAACTGGTGTGCAAATGTGGTATTCTTTTTCCTTGTTCTTAATGAGGAATACTCTTTTGCAAATATAATTTAATACCATTGCACCCGATAGTCAACAACTGAAAAAGACAATAATCCCTCTTCTTTAACGGGTAGTGCAACCCGGATTTATTTGTGTATTCTGCAACTACATAGCAAATGTTTATTTTTTTAATCTTCATTTATTTATTTTCAGTTGTATACCCCTGACAGTGAGCTGCTTGGATCTCAGTTTCCAGAAAGTTTTGTGGGCAATAGACCATTAAAAGCAGGATGTAATATAATGTTGCTTTCTCTCTGCAATGGGGAATACTTAGGGTGTTATGCAGTAAAGCGTAATAAAGAGGTGATAACATGGAGATAACTTCTCCAGTGTTATCACTTCTCCAGTTCCTATGTTATTCCATAGATCCTATGCACTTAGATCTTCAAAGTTTGCAAAATATTACTGCATAGGCTCCATGGAATAACACAGGAACTGGAGAAGTGATATCAATGTTATCTCCGCTTTATCACCTGTTTATCAGGCCTTTGTGAATAACCCCCCATATGTGCTTTCTTTTTTACATTGTTTCTTTTAACAGTGTATTACTAGACCTGCGTTCATGCTCCCTGACAAAAAGCTATCTGAAAAAAGACCAGGGTAGCTCATAGTCAAAGACTGAAAACTATTATGTAAATTAAAATATTTATTGTATAAATATTTATATTTTACATTGCATTACATTGTGTAATATAAAGTTCACAGACTGTTTAATGGAATTATTCCTTCTTTTGTTTAAATGGTAAAAGACAAATAAATTATAATCTTTAAAAAAATATAGTGTAAATTTCATTGAAAGGTGGACCAGCAAGGCAATGACCCCATTAACTGTATGACCATTCAAACTCAATGTTTCCTATAATTCAGGCATGTGCAAGTTGTGGTATTCAACTGATTCCCTACTATTCTTATCATCCTCAGTTGGCCAGCAGTGAGTGTTGTTGTCCAATAATAGCTGGAGTCCTGCAGGTTCGTCACCCTTGCTCTAAGGTGATTATTAGTGATGAGAGAGCATTCTCGGCCGAAGCTCAGTTCGGCTCGAGCATCGCTCTGCTCGGCACATGGCGGTACTCGTACGAGTACCGCATGTGCTCGCCCGCCATGTTCGGGTCTCCTCCCCGCACGTTTCGCGGCTGCTGCGCAGCCAATAAACGTGCGGGGAGGCTCTGACATCAGTGTAATGCCAGCAGCCATGTTGGCTGCTGGCATTACACTGATTGGCTGGCCAGAACCCGTGATCAGGTTCTGTATAGCACCTGACCAGCGAGTTCGGCTCAGTCTTAGCCAGGGAGAGATGAGGATAGGAAGGGAAAGTCAGTGTAGGGAGAAGAAAAGTGTTGTTGAACAAAAAAAAGACCCAAAAGTCCTTTTTAGGACTACTGTGTGTGGGGGCAGCAGATATATTTTGTTTTGGGGGGCAGAGTTTAAAAAAAAAAACGTCACATATTCCGTTCACTGTGCCTAGCCGCAGATTAGCAGCACATTCTGTTTAGTGTGCAAAGTTTCAGATTAGCAGCACATTCTGTTTAGTGTGCAAAGTTGGAGATTAGCAGCACATTCTTTTTAGTGTGCAAAGTTGCAGATTAGCAGCACATTCTGTTTAGTGTGCAAAGTTGCAGATTAGCAGCACATTCTTTTTAGTGTGCAAAGTTGCAGATTAGCAGCACATTCTGTTTAGTGTGCAAAGTTGCAGATTAGCAGCACATTCTGTTCAGTGTGCAAAGTTGCAGATTAGCAGCACATTCTTTTTAGTGTGCAAAGTTGCAGATTAGCAGCACATTCTGTTTAGTGTGCAAAGTGTAAAAAATAAAAGTCACTTATTCCGTTCACTGTGCCTAGCCGCAGATAAGCAGCATATTCTGTTTAGTGTGCAAAGTTGCAGATTAGCAGCACATTCTGTTTAGTGTGCAAAGTGTAAAAAATAAAAGTCACATATTCCGTTCACTGTGCCTAGCCGCAGATAAGCAGCACATTCTGTTTAGTGTGCAAAGTTGCAGATTTGCAGCACATTCTGTTTAGTGTGCAAAGTGTAAAAAATAAAAGTCACATATTCCGTTCACTGTGCCTAGCCGCAGATAAGCAGCACATTCTGTTTAGTGTGCAAAGTTGCAGATTATCAGCACATTCTGTTTAGTGTGCAAAGTGTAAAAAATAAAAGTCACTTATTCCGTTCACTGTGCCTAGCCGCAGATAAGCAGAACATTCTGTTTAGTGTGCAAAGTTGCAGATTAGCAGAACATTCTGTTTAGTGTGCAAAGTGTAAAAAATAAAAGTCACATATTCCATTCACTGTGCCTAGCCGCAGATAAGCAGCACATTCTGTTTAGTGTGCAAAGTTGCAGATTAGCAGAACATTCTGTTTAGTCTGCAAAGTGTAAAAAATAAAAGTCACATATTCCATTCACTGTGCCTAGCCGCAGATAAGCAGCACATTCTGTTTAGTGTGCAAAGTTGCAGATTAGCAGAACATTCTGTTTAGTGTGCAAAGTGTAAAAAATAAAAGTCACATATTCCATTCACTGTGTCTAGCCGCAGATAAGCAGCACATTCTGTTTAGTGTGCAAAGTTGCAGATTAGCAGAACATTCTGTTTAGTGTGCAAAGTGTAAAAAATAAAAGTCACATATTCCATTCACTGTGCCTAGCCGCAGATAAGCAGCACATTCTGTTTAGTGTGCAAAGTTGCAGATTAGCAGAAAATTCTGTTTAGTGTTCAAAGTGTAAAAAATAAAAGTCACATATTCCATTCACTGTGCCTAGCCGCAGATAAGCAGCACATTCTGTTTAGTGTGCAAAGTTGCAGATTAGCAGAACATTCTGTTTAGTGTGCAAAGTGTAAAAAATAAAAGTCACATATTCCATTCACTGTGCCGAGCCGCAGATAAGCAGCACATTCTGTTTAGTGTGCAAAGTTGCAGATTATCAGCACATTCTGTTTAGTGTGCAAAGTGTAAAAAATAAAAGTCACTTATTCCGTTCACTGTGCCTAGCAGCAGATAAGCAGCACATTCTGTTTAGTGTGCAAAGTTGCAGATTTGCAGCACATTCTGTTTAGTGTGCAAAGTGTTAAAAATAAAAGTCACATATTCTGTTCACTGTGCCTAGCCGCAGATAAGCAGCACATTCTGTTTAGTGTGCAAAGTGTTAAAAATAAAAGTCACATATTCTGTTCACTGTGCCTAGCCGCAGATAAGCAGCACATTCTGTTTAGTGTGCAAAGTTGCAGATTTGCAGCACATATTCCATGTAATATGAAGAAGGCGGGTAAAAAGGGACGGGGAAGTGGACGTGATCCTGATAGTTCAGGGCGCGGGTCAGGACGCGTAGAAACTGTGCCTGGTGCCAGAGCACAAGAAAGAAAGACATCCACCATACCTAGCTTCATGTCTCGGTTTACAGGGCGTCGCAGGACATCACTCTCGAGGTCAGACCACTGCGAACAGGTGTTCGGTTGGATTTCAGCTGATACTGCTTCCAGTCGGTTAAGCACCACCCTGTCTTCCACCAAGTCCACTCTCAGTAGCCAAGAGTCTGGTCAACATAATCCTCACCCTGATCATCCTTCCTCCCACCATAGAGGGTCTGGTCAAAGAAGTGATCCCACACTGGGATATAGTGAGGAGCTCGTCTCATCACCAATCCTTAATTTGAACCTCTCTCCAAGCACGCTTGCAGAGGAACATGAAATCTTGTGCCCTGATTCACAATCTCTAGAGGGTACCCAATCACAAGAAGATGACAGAGGTGAACGGCATTTAAGGAAAGGAAGTGGATGATGATGATGATGAGACACAGTTGCCATCAAATCAACCACTATTACTGTCTCAAGACCTTGATGAGGAGTATGATATACAGTTGTCAATGACTGAGTATGTGGTGGGATCAAGAAATGAGGAGGATGATCAGAGTGAGGAAGTGGAGGAGGACTTGGTGGACGATGAGGTGACTGACCCCACCTGGGAAGGTGGAGAGCCGAGCGATGACAGCAGTCCTGAGGGTGAGCCATCTGCAGCACCGCAACAGGCTGGAAGAGGCAGTGGTGTGGCTACAGAAAGAAGGCGGACCGCACCAAACCGGCCCACAAATGTTCCACGGAGCACCCCCTGGCGTAAATCTCCCTTGCCAAGGGCTAGGTGTTCCGCGGTATGGCGTTTTTTTAAGGAAAGTGCGGACGACAAAAAAATTGTAGTTTGCAACCTGTGCCACACCAGAATGAGCCGAGGCATGAACACTAGAAACCTCACCACCACCAGCATGATCCGACACATGGCATCCAAGCACCGTAATAAGTGGGAGGAACGCCCGGATCGCCAATCTGTGTCTGCAGGCCACACCACTGCCTCCTCTTCCCCTGTTTTCGGTGCCGGCCAATCGCCTGTCGAAGGCGCAGGCCCGCATACCTCCCGCCCTGCACCTGTACCATCTGAAGCACCATCAGCGACCACATCCACTTCCCTGTCCCAGCGCAGCGTCCAAATGTCGTTACCCCAGGCATTTGAGCGCAAGCGAAAATACCCAGCCACCCACCCACAGGCCATAGCACTAACCTCACACCTTTCCAAATTACTGGCCATCGAAATGCTGCCATTTAGGCTTGTGGAGACTGAGTCCTTCCGCAGCCTGATGGCAGCAGCTGTCCCTCGGTACACAGTCCCCAGCCGCCACTACTTTTCCCGGTGTGCCGTCCCCGCCTTACACCACCATGTGTCCCGTAACATCACCCGTGCCCTGACCAACGCAGTTACTGGGAAGGTCCACTTAACGACTGACACATGGACAAGTGCTTGTGGCCAGGGACGCTACATTTCCCTGACGGCACACTGGGTGAATGTCGTGGAGGCTGGGAGCGACTCGGACCCTGGGATGGCACAGGTGCTACCCACGCCGAGGATTGCGGGCCCTACCTCCATCAGGGTTTCCGCCAGCACCTACGTTATTGGCTCCTCCTCCTCCGTTTCCACCTCCGAATTCTCTGCGTGCAGCACCACTCACCCATCAGCCGGTAGCTGGAAGCAGTGTAGCACTGCAGTGGGGAAGCGTCAACAGGCCGTGCTGAAGCTGATCTGCCTTGGGGACAAACAGCACACGGCCTCAGAGCTGTTGCAGGGGATTAGTCACCAGACCGAGCAGTGGCTCTCGCCACTCAACCTGCAACCAGGTATGGTTGCGTGTGATAATGGGCGTAACTTGGTGGCGGCTTTGGAGCTCGGCAAGCTCACACACGTACCATGCCTAGCGCATGTATTTAATTTAGTGGTTCAGCGATTTCTAAAAACCTACCCCAATTTGCATGATCTCTTGACCAAGGTGCGGCGCGTGTGTGCACATTTCCGTAAGTCATCAACAGCTTCAGCCGGCCTGTTGAAGCTGCAGCAGTGCTTACAATTGCCAGCTCACAGGCTGCTTTGTGACGTGAGCACGCGCTGGAACTCCACCTTCCACATGTTGGCCCGGCTTTGTGAGCAGCAGAGGGCAGTAGTGGAGTACCAGCTGTTACACGGTCGTCGCCTCTCCATTCAACTTCCTCTAATCAGAAGTGAGGAGTGGGAATGGATGTCAGACCTCTGTGAGGTTTTACGCAATTTTGAGGAATCGACACAGATGGTGAGCGGCGATAACGCTATTATCAGTGTAACCATCCCACTTCTGTGTCTACTGAAACGCTCGCTGCTCACAATTAAAACCGACGCTTTGCATGTGGAAGAGGTGGAAATGCGGGAGGAAGAGCTTACACAAGGTGATAGCCAGAGCACCCTCACTTCGTCTTCTCAGCGACAATTGGAGGAGGCGGAGGAGGAGGAGGAAGACACGGTTGCCTCCGCTACAGAGGGTAGCCATGGAACTTTAGTTCCATCTCTTCAGCGTGGGTGGGCAGAAGAGGAGGAAGAGGATGAGGAGATTGAGAGTCATCCTCCTGGTGAGGACAGCGAAATCTTGCCTGTTGGTGCTCTGGCACACATGGCTGACTTTATGTTAGGCTGCCTTTCCCGTGACCCACGCGTTATACGCATTTTAGACAACACGGATTACTGGGTGTTCACCCTTCTGGACCCCCGCTACAAAGAGAATTTCTCATCTCTCATTCCTCCGGTGGAGAGGACAAGCAAAATGGTGCAATACCAGAAGGTTCTTGTTGAAAAATTGCTCCAAAATTTTCCATCTGACAATGCTGGCGGCAGAGTACGTGCTACCTTGGCCAACCGAGAAGGGGAGGAAAGGGGAGCACACAGCAGTTCCGACAAAGGCAGGGCAACACTCTCCAAGGCGTGGGACACCTTCATGACACCCCGCCAGCACCCTCACCCTGATGCGCAGCCTAGTGTCACAAGGAGGGAAAAGTTTTGGAAGATGGTGAAGGAGTACGTAGCAGACCGTGTCAGCGTCCTCAATGATCCCTCTGTGCCTTACAACTACTGGGTGTCCAAGCTGGACACGTGGTATGAACTGGCACTCTACGCCTTGGAGGTGCTGGCCTGCCCTGCCGCCAGCGTTCTGTCTGAGCGGGTATTTAGTGCTGCTGGTGGCATCATAACAGATAAGCGTATCCGCCTTTCCACCGAAAATGCTGATAGGTTGACACTTATAAAAATGAACAAGGCCTGGATTTCCCCTGACTTCTCCACTCCACTGGAGGAAAGCCCCGGGGGAACATAAAGTCACTTTAGATATGTTATTTACAATGATGGGAATACTCTGTATTCCCATTCACCCCTTCCACCCAAAAAACGGGTATATGGTTGACTCTCTTCCATATACCCTGTGATATAATTTTTATATAGGGCCAGCTCACCAGCGGGCCCTGTGATATAATTTTTATATAGGGCCAGCTCACCAGCGGGCCCTGTTTGACAACTTTTTGTATAGGTCAGCTCACCAGCGGGCCTTCTTATATAATGTTTTATTGGGTCAGCTCTCTAGCGGGCCCTCTCATATAATGTTTTATAGCGTCAGCTCACTAGCGGGCCTTCGCATATAATGTTTAGGATGGTCAGCTCCGCAGCAGACCCTCACCCATAATGTTTTAGATGGTCGGCTCAGCACACGTTTCCCTCTTAATCATGGCCCCAGTTCAGAAAAATCGAGGAAATTTTTTGCAGAATTTGTCTCTGCGCACGTTTCCCTCTTAATCATGGCCCCAGTTCAGAAAAATCGAGGAAATTTTTTGCAGAATTTGCCTCTGCGCACGTTTCCCTCTTAATCATGGCCCCAGTTCCGAAAAATCGATGAAATTTTTTGCAGAATTTGCCTCTGCGCACGTTTCCCTCTTAATCATGGCCCCAGTTCCGAAAAATCGAGGAAATTTTTTGCAGAATTTGCCTCTGCGCACGTTTCCCTCTTAATCATGGCCCCAGTTCCGAAAAATCGATGAAATTTTTTGCAGAATTTGCAGATGATATACAAGTAAATATACAGCAAATACTGTTTGGTAACAATTTTTCGCCTAAAGTCATTTTTATCTTCCTTTTTGTGTGTTTTACGGTCAGTCTGTAAAAATGGCGTACTACGGGCGAAACATCGTTCCCAGCAGCGACGCTGGAGTCCAAGATGCATCCAGACATCCTCCCTATACTGTCCCTGAACCATTTCTGTGGTGTTTCCATCATTTTCTGCCCTTTTCCTATGGACCAGGCACCCTCCCCTCATCAGAGCAGGGGGTGCCTGGTGTAATGCTCGAGTCCTCCCATTGACTTCAATGGGGCTCGGGTGCTCGGCCGAGCACTCGAGCCTCCGGGGGCGCTCGGTCAGAGCACCCGAACACCCGAGCATTGGGGTGCTCGATCATCACTAGTGATTATGGCCTTGATTCCACAAATCCCTCTTAAACTGGCGGTAGGGTAAAACTGGATACCAACTGAAAAATAAAATGGAGAAGTCAGTATTCAATTGCCCTGACAACTGAAACCACAATGAACGCTGAGCCACAGAAACTGACTTTTGGCCAAACGTACTTTGTGTGTGGTAAATTCCCAAAACCCATGCTAAATAGCATGAATAATGGGAACATCAATGCAAAAGAGCTAACAGTCAGTGCTTGATGCACTGTCAAGCACCAATCATGAGCTCAACACAATCTCACCATCCCAAACACTAACCCTACACTACCCCCTAACAGTGTGGTCCACCAATACTAATCCTAACACTAACCTAACACCCAGAACTGTGTAACACTTACCTGTCACCCACTGTCTGTCTTCTTCTGTTATCTTCCATCTTCCTTCTTCTTTCTTCCTCTTTATCTCCACATTCTGTCTTCTTCTCTTCCTTTTTTCAAATACTTTCCTGTAAAGAGAAAAAAACATTAAAGATTACATTTTGCCAAAAACCATAACTTGGAAATATGTGCATTGTTTAACACTTTGACTGCCATAGTGGTATGCAACTAACTGAAGAGTAATGCTTTGCATACCTCTCTGGCAATCAAAGGGATAAAGTAATGCATAATCCTAAATTGAAAGACAATATTCTCCTAAACAAAATAAGCATTGTCCCAATCCTTTTCGTACACAACAAATGTTTCATTCTAAATTGAAATATAATCCATAAAGCAAAAATATTTTGGCTCTGCCAAAAAATACTTTTGCTCTGCCAATGTCACCGGCAAGGGCGGCAGGAAGTAGGGTTAACAAACCTCCCCCTGGTACCTTCTGGGTTGATACCTGAGCCACTGTGTGAGAAATTTGAACAGAGGCTGGCTACGTCACGGTTTTTTTAGACTCTCAGACACAGAAAAAGTTAATAAGGACCCACACAGGTCCTGAGCATACATATATGAGACATACACAAGATAGGTTCAAAATAGTAACTCATACATTGATACAGTTAGTAGGCTCTACCGGCCTTGCCAATTACTGGGCAAGGCAGCCTGAAACTAGCAACACAGGATGATTGAGGCTCTACCGGCCTAGCCAATATACCAGGCAAGGCAGCCTGGAGAGTGGCACAACAAAGTGAATGAGGCTCTACCAGCCTTGTCAATATACCGGGCAAGGCAGCCTCGAGGATGGCACAACAATAGGAATGAGGCTCTACCGGCCTTGCCAATATACCGGGGAAGGCAGCCTGATACAATAAATGAGGAAACAGCCCCACTAGTGCTGTAACGTAGGTAGCATCAGAAATAGATGGTATAGTGGAGCAAATCGGAATCACATGCAGGACAACCAGGGAGGCCCTACCCGTCAGGCACATGCACACATAGACACCAAGGGGGCTTGAGCACCTGCCCATTTTGTCCAAAGTGCCCTTGTGCCCTTTTAACAAAAAAAAAATAACAATAATAATTATGAGAAGTGCCCTTTTTTTCATTTGAGCCCCTGTCCCCCAAAATGTCTGTGCACGTCCCTGCAACAGTGCTGTAATGGAAGCTGCTAGCAACCGGTGTGTAAAGGAGCAAACCAGTACCACGTACTGGACAAACACGGAAGCCCTACCAGTGCTATAATGGAGGCAGCTAGCAACCGGTGATATGAAGTAAACCAGTACCGCGTACTGGACAACACGGAAGCCCTACCGGTGCTGTAATGGTGGCAGCGAGCAACCGGTGATATGGAGTAAACCAGTACCGCGTACTGGACAACACGGAGGCTCTACCGGTGCTGAAATGGTGGCAACAGGCAACCGGTGATATGGAGTAAACCAGTACTGCGTACTAGACAACACGGAGGCCCTACCGGTGCTGTAATGGAGGCAGCTAGCAACCGGTGAATGGAGTAAACCAGTACCGCGTACTGGACAACACAGAAGCCCTACCGGTGCTGTAATGGAGGCAGCTAGCAACTGGTGAATGGAGTAAACCAGTGCCACGTACTGGACAACACGGAAGCCCTACCGGTGATGTAATGGAGGCAGCTAGCAACCGGTGAATGGAGTAAACCAGTGCCACGTACTGGACAACACGGAGGCCCTGAGAGACTCAGAAGGCAACCTAAGGAGAATCAAGTAGTCAGAATGTGGCCCAGGCGACCATAGTCAGTAGGAGAATGTCAGTCCGGATCCAGGAGCAGGAACAACAGTCAGGCCAGAACAGGATACTGGGGCAGTAGCAACAGCCAAACCAGATCAGGAAAGGAAGCAGGAACTTCAGCCACATCGGATCAGGAATGGAAGCAGGAACGGCAGCCAAACAGGATCAGGAATGCAACAGGTACCATTCAGGAGTGACGCTGACATCTGGGCACAGACACTGACACTGGCAATAGGTAGCATAAGCGGGCCCATATACACAGGAACCAAGGGCAGGTGACCACTGACATAGGGACACCACGAAAGGGCAACCAAAGGGTGCCTGAGCTAAGTCTATATAGGCAATACTGGGCGGACTAATGACAGGCAGCCAACGGAGAGCTCTTACAACTGACTGACAGCAAAAGCCAGCAATCACGACACCGTGATAGTACCCCCCTCTCAAAGACCCCCCCCCCCCCTTCTGGAAGAGGGACCTGGTTTCTGAGGTTACTTGGAATGAAAAATTTGCAGTAATTTGGGAGCATGAAGGTCTTTACTATCCACCCAGGATCGATCCTCCGGACGATATATCCCCAATGTACCAAATACTGCAATTTTCCTCTAAACCTGCGAGAATCAATAATACTCTGAACTTCGTACTCCTCCTGATCTTCTACCTCTATAGGCCCTGGCGCACTGGGTTAGTAGTATAACGGTTGCATACAAGAGGTTTGAGGAGAGATACATGGAACACATTGTGAATGCGCATGGAAGCAGGGATATCCAAGGCATATGAAACAGGGTTAATTTTATGGCTCACCCTGTACGGACCAATAAACTGGGGAGCCAATTTATTAGACGGGACTTGTAACTTGAGGTTTCTGGAGGATAGCCATACCTTTCCCCAACCTGGAAAGAGACAGCCGGCAGCCGTCTACAATTAGCATGGCGCTGATGACGCTGAAAAGACTGACTGAGTGCCCTTTGAACCTGTTCCCATGTGGAGCGGAGCTTCTCAATATGCTCATCCAGAGCTGGAATCTGTTGAGACTGAAATGAATCCGGGAGCAAACATGGCTGGAACCCGTAGTTGATAAGAAATGGGGAGCTCCCGGACGATGAGTTATCCACACAGTTCCTGGCGAACTCTGCCCATGGCAACAGGTCGGCCCAGTTATCATGATGGTCAGTAACAAAACAGCGCAGGAACTGCTCCAGTCCCTGATTGGCACGCTCAGTGGCCCCATTGGTCTGGGAGTGGTAGGCAGAGGAAAAGGACAATTGAATGTCCATCTGTTCACAAAATGCTCTCCAAAATCTGGACACGAACTGGCTCCCCCGGTCGGACACCAGAACTCTAGGTACCCCATGCAACCGGAATACTTCTTTAGTGAAAACTACAGCTAATTCTTTGGCAGAGGGAAGGCCACAGAGAGGCACGAAATTAGCCATTTTAGAAAACCTGTCAACCACCATAAGTATGAAGGAATACCCCCTAGACACTGGCAATTCTCCCATAAAATAGATGGAAACGTGAGACCAGGGACGTTCGCCATTAGGTACTGGTTGGAGTAGGCCCACAGGGAGGTGTCTAGGGGTCTTGGACGAACACAGGTGGCACAGGCATTGGTAAATGCAGCACAGTCTGCCCTCAAGAAGGGCCACCAGAAAACCTGTGAGAGTGACCATATGAATCGATCCCTACCAATATGCCCAGCAGCTTTAGAGGAGTGGTAGGTTTCAAGTAATCGAGTGCGGAATGGCTCATCAACATAACACTTGCCCACTGGGGTTTCTGGGGGACCTGTAGCCTGAGTGGCCAGAATCTCTTCCCCCAGGGGCAAAATAATACTTGTACGTAACATGGCCAATATACGATCAGGCTGTATAATGGGTGCTGGGACCTCGTCTCTGTCAGTCTCAAGCTCAAATTGTCTAGACAGGGCATCAGCCCTAACGTTCTTGGAACCCGGCAAATAGGATACAATAAAATTAAATCGGGAAAGAAACAACGCCCATCTGGCCTGGCGAGAGGACAATCTTTTAGCTTCTTATAGATAAGTCAGTAAGAATCAACACAGGATTTCTGGTGCCTTCCAATAGATGACGCCACTCTTTCAGAGCGAGAAAGATAGCCAATAGTTCTCTGTCACTTATCTCATAGTGGCTCTGGGCAGCAGACAATTTTTTTGAGAAAAACCCACATGGTCTGAGAGTACCCCCTTTTTCTGGTCGTTGAGAAAGTACTGCCCCAACCCCAATCTCTGAGGCATCGACCTCCAATGTAAACAGGAGAGATGGGTTGGGGTGGGATAACACTGGGGCAGCTGCAAAGGTGGATTTCAGTGTCTCAAAAGCATATTCAGCTGCCTCAGACCATTGGGAAGGATTGGCGCCTTTATGAGTAAGGTCAGACAATGGTTTAACAATCGTGGAAAAGTTCTTAATAAACTTTCTGTAATAATTAGCGAAGCCCAGAAATCGCTGAATAGCTTTTAAGCCTTTAGGCCGTGGCCATTGCAAAAACTGCCGCAAGTTTCTCCTGATCCATGGCAATACCCTTCTTGGCAATTACGAACCCCAAAAAGGGCACACTGGATCTATGAAACTCACATTTTTCCAATTTACAATACAATTTGTTTTTATGTAGGCGGAGCAACACTTCTGACACCAACTTGATGTGTTGTGACAAATTATCCGAGTGAATAAGTATATCGTCCAGGTAGACCACAACACGAGACTGCAGCATATCCCTGAGTATATCATTAATCAGTTCTTGGAACACTGCGGATGCATTACAGAGACCAAACGGCATAACTAGATATTCATAGTGCCCAGATCTGGTGTTAAAAGCCGTCTTCCACTCATCACCAGCTCTGATCCGAATCAGGTTGTAAGCTGCACGTAGGTCCAATTTCGTAAAAATTGCGGAACCTTTTAACCTGTCAAATAGTTCGGTGATGAGTGGTATCGGATATGTATTCTTAGGCATCAATTTATTTAGGCCACTGTAATCAATACACGGTCTTAGCTCGCCATTCTTCTTTTTCACAAAAAAGAACCCAGCCCCAGCCGGCGAGGTGGATTTCCCAGAGTGCCAGCCTCCCCCTTACTGAAAACATCACTGAATTGTTGGTACTCGTCTGGCAATGAAGGGGAGGCACACAGAATCTTAACTGGGTGAGACACACAATGCTCCTTACAATATTGGGACCAGGCAGAAATCTCACACTTTTGCCAATCAAGCTGAGGATTATGCAACTGCAACCAAGGGAAACCCAGAATGACTGCGTAGTGAGGAGAATTGATTATCTGGAACTGCTGTTCCTCTTTATGAAGTGCCCCAATTGTCATAGATAATGGCATTGTTTCAAACGTAACCTGGGCAGGTTCCAGTGGTCTGTCCTCAATGGCCTCAATAGCCAGAGGGGATTCTCTTTCAACCAGCGGAATCTTGTGCCGTTCAGCAAAGGCACTATCCATAAAATATCCGGCTGTGCCGGAATCAATCAGGGCCAGAACCTCCACAGAGCGATCTGCTCACGAGAGTACCACCTGGATGGCGGGTTTCTGTATGATCAAACCTGGGGATGGATGAACACCACCTAGGGCCTGTCCCCCAAGGTACCCTAGGTGCATTCGTTTCCCGGACGTACGGGACAGATTCTTAGCAAGTGCCCAGTTTTACCACAGTATAAGCATAACCCCTGCCTCCTGCGGTGTGCTCGTTTCTCTTTGGTTAACCTGATAAAGCCTACTTGCATAGGTTCACCAGGTTTCCATACATGGTCTTTGGGTTTAGGCAATGAGGGAGGGATGGGTGGGCAAAATGACTGCTAGAGCCCATGCTTTTTGACCGTACCCTACGGTCCTTAGCCATAAGTCTTTCACGGATCCGAGTGTCAATTAGAATTGCATAATCAATATATTCGTCTAGATCAGCAGGCAACTCTCTTGCTGCGGTTTCATCCTTGATATAATCACCCAGACCTTGAGCAAAGGCAGCCAGCAACGCCTCATTATTCCAACCTACCTCTGCTGCTAGTGTACGGAATTCTATGGCATACTCGCCCACAGTCCGCTTGCCTTGTTGTATCTGCATTAGATGATTAGCAGCAGAGGTGGTTCTACCAGGGATCTCGAATACTCTTTGAAATGTTTGCACAAATTCCCTGAAATTCTTTGTGCAGGGTTTCGCACTCTCCCATAAGGGATTGGCCCATGCCAGCGCTCTGCCAGTCAATAAAGATATCATAAAACCAACTTTGCTGCGATCATTGGGAAAGGCATGAGAGGTTAATACTAGAAATATCTCAAGTTGGTTGATAAACCCTCTGCACAGACTGGGTTTGCCATCATATCTAAGTGGCAATGCGCAGAAGCGGTTAGCCCTTTGTCTGCAGCCACAGCGGTAATGGTATCATTCTCCGGTGTCGAAACTGAGGAGACCACTGGACTCGAAACAGACTTGTCAGTAAGTACTGTACGCTCAAGAATAGTTTGGATGGCCAATCCCAACTGATCCAAACGCAGCTCATGTACATCCATCCTCCAATGGATGTTTTGTGCGTTACCCTCACTCTTACTGTCTGAGGTCATGGCCTTTTCATACTGTCACGGTTTGTTTAGACTCTCAGACACAGAGTAAGATAAAATCAAACTTTATTGAAAAAGTTAATAAGGACCCACACAGGTCCTGAGCATACATATATGAGACATACACAAGATAGGTTCAAAATAGTAACTCATACAATGATACAGTTAGTAGGCTCTACCAGCCTTGCCAATTACCGGGCAAGGCAGCCTGAAACTAGCAACACAGGATGATTGAGGCTCTACCGGCCTTGCCAATATACCAGGCAAGGCAGCCTGGAGAGTGGCACAACAATGTGAATGAGGCTCTACCGGCCTTGCCAATATACTGGGCAAGGCAGCCTGGAGGATGGCACGACAAAATGAATGAGGCTCTACCGGCCTTGCCAATATACCGGGCATGGCAGCCTGGAGGATGGCACAACAATAGGAATGAGGCTCTACCGGCCTTGTCAATATACCGGGGAAGTCAGCCTGATACAATAAATGAGGAAACAGCCCCTCTAGTGCTGTAACGTAGGTGGCATCAGCAATAGATGGTATAGTGGAGCAAATCGGAATCACGTGCAGGACAACTAGGGAGGCCGTACCGGTGCTGTAATGGAAGCTGCTAGCAACCGGTGTGTAAAGGAGCAAACCAGTACCACGTACTGGACAAACACGGAAGCCCTACCGGTGCTATAATGGAGGCAGCTAGCAACCGGTGATATGGAGTAAACCAGTACCGCGTACTGGACAACACGGAAGCCCTACCGGTGCTGTAATGGTGGCAGCTAGCAACCAAACTATATCAGCAACAGAAGCAGGAACGTCAGCCACACCGGATCAGGAATGGAAGCAGGAATGGCAGCCAAACCGGATCAGGAACGGAACAGGTAACACTCAGGAGTGACACTGACGTCTGGGCACAGACACTGACACTGGCAATAGGTAGCATAAGCGGGCCCATAGACACAGGAACCAAGGGCAGGTGACCACTGACATAGAGAAACCACGAAAGGGCAACCAAAGGGTGCCTGAGCTCAGTCTATATAAGCAATACTGGGCGGACTAATGACAGGCAGCCAATGCAGAGCTCTTACAACTGACTGACAGCAAAAGCCAGCAATCACGGCACCGTAATAGGCTATTATTCCGCCAGTCTCTGTTCAAAATGCCTCCCAGATAGCCATTGGCTGGGATGTGTGCTTACGTACCTCGCAGCCAATCAGCTCCTAGTGGCATTTGTCATTTCCCCCCCCCATGAGCTGATTGGCGCGGAGGAGCATAAGCACACATCCCAGCCAATGAACGCCTGTGAGACATTTTGAACAGAGACTGTCTGAATAATAGCCAATCTCTGTTCAAATTTCCCACACACTGGCTCGGGCATCGGCCTGAAAGGTGCCAAGGGGGGATTCTGTTAACCTCACTTCCAGCTGCCACCACTGGTGACAGTCGCAGAGCCTACAACTATGGTTCTTTTTAACAGCCACAATATTTTCTCTTTATGGATTACATTTCGATTTAGAATGAAGAATTCGTGAAAAGGATTGGGACAATGCTTTTTCGTTTGGGGGAATATTGTCTTTCAGCTTGGGATATATGCATTACTTTAACCCTTTGAGTGCCAGAGAGGTACTCAAGGCATTGCTCTGCAATGCACTGAGTACCCCTCTGACAGTCAAAGAGTTAAACAATGCGCATATTTCCAGATTATGTTTTAGGCAAAGTTTACTCGCGAGGTCCATTTTTCCAGTCTATAGTTCATCATAGCATAGGTAATTGAATTGATTACCGTGCTTGAAGAAATGTCATTGTTTTTTTTTGTTTGTTTTTTGAGGAGAGTGGGGGGATTTAATTGAGCCTAAGGCCTATATGTCTTGCTTGTCCCATAGAACCAAAAACGAGTTTATTGCCCTCTGCATAGCATTCACCTGCTAGTTCAGTGGGATGCTATACAAGATTTACAGCATGCATAAATACACACATAAGTGCATATTTTTATGGTACTAGTTTCCCTTTAAGCATTAACCTCTTGGATGCTAGATGTGATTTGAACTGAATGCATTGGGAACCTCTAGCATTCAGGCTGTTAATGGCCGAATCTTCATCTCACTGTAAATATATAACTTACTGTTACTTTAAAGTTTTACTTCTCTGTGGAAAAAAATAAGTTTCAAATTCAGTTCCTTCAAGGCAATTCAACTGGTGACGGTCAAAGAAAAAAGAAAAACACTGTTTTTTCTGCCATAAATGAAAATACAACTTTTGCTTGCTTTAATTTCTGTTTTTTTTAAGCAATTACTGTCAGTGTCCATTATGTTATTGGAGTAGGGATGTAATAAGGGAGGGAAGAAACACATGGCATTGGCAACCTTACAGTGTGACATAGTAAGTAGGTCAGAGAAAGCACAGGAGATTTCTAATGACATAATTCTCTGTCTTTTTTAATTAGTCTAATTGTTTCAAAATATGGATAGAGGTGAGGGTTATAGGAAAAAAAATAAGTCAAACACAACATGGGTTAAGAGGCAGGACCAACAAAATGCAACTTTACAGCCTGCTGAGGTGTCAAACTGTAGGAGACTGAAACAGAAAGTGACCAGAGTTGAGGACAACAAATGAATGGCAATTAACTGTGGAAAGTGAGTGTTTAGCTGAAGGCAAATACACCTCCTGCTGTGTGGTTTTCTAAAAGTTGCCCTTGTCTTTACACATTTTCTCTTAGCATTCTAATGTCTTTGCAAAGTAACAAGTCAAATAGTGAGCTTAAAACAGAGAGGATGTAGTGTACCAATAAAAACAAAAAGCTCTTAAAAACTTTGTTGAAAGAATGAAAAATTCTACATAATGCTTCTGTTTTAATAACAAATCCACTTTTATCCTCTTCCAAATATGTAGAAAGGAAATGTTAAGGAAATGTACAGCAGAAAGGTGAATTTTCAGTTTCTGAATATAAAGTTAATATGCTTTTTTTATTCAAAAGTCAAGAAGTTGTGAAATGCAAGTAAGTGTACCGCTACATACCAGAAGGATTGACATTACCGTGAGAGTTAAGGTTAACATATTATTGAGGCAGAAAAATCCATCATGATTGTGAGCTTTCGAGCAGGGACCTCACTTCCACTGTTTCTAAACCCTTAAAGCAGGACTACCATCCCTTCTAAACTTGCCCCCAAATAATTACACATCTGGCGATTATCTGCTTAATAGTGCTAGTCGCCAGAATTATTACCGCATTATTGGGAATTCCCACTGCTTGCAGGACTGACAGCCAGGAAACAGCGCAGACATCTTTGCATAGTGACATCTGCGTCCTGCGCTGTCAGTCCAAGTCTGCTCTAGGAGGAGTTACTAGGAGCTGTGCGGTACCGGCAGGGACTGAGAGCACAGAAGCACAGATGTCACTATGCAAAGATGTCTGTGCTGTTTTCTGGCTGTCAGTCCTGGAACAGTAGGAATTCTCAATAACGCGGTAATAATTCTGCCAACTAGCACTATTGACCACTATTGACTCCTGGCTCACCAGAGCCAGGAGTCACACATGGAACGGGTAGTCTGCCAGAGCCGCAGGTCTTCACCAGAATGGATGTCCGACAAAGCCAAGGGTCATACAAGGAGCAGATAATCAGACAGAGCCACAGGTCAGCACCAGGTCGGTTAGTCAGACAAGCCAGATCATACACAGATCCCAAAATAAAGAACTGCACTGGACACCAATGAAAGGGAGACTGAGTCCTGTGTCCAGGCAGTTTAAATAGAGAAAAGGGAGGAAGAGGAGGAGCAGCCAACAGGTGGCTGTCTCTTTAAATGGAGAGCACGTCCATGCCTTTGGACGTGCGCCCAATTATGACGTCACCTGCCGTCAGAGCACCAGCAGCAGAGGCAGCTGGAGCCGCAACAGACGCCACCGGTGGCTGCGCCACCAACAGGAAGAGGATCCAGCCTCAACTAAAGCAAACCAAGTGGGCAGACAATGTGGCTGGAGCCGCTGGCAACAGATGCGGTCGGCTCGAGCAGCCGCGGCACAGGGTACCTTGACAATTGCTCTATATAACTAAACATATTAATTAATTCAAGTTCAATTCTAAGTCTTTTAACCCTGTGTATTCCATTTTGCTAGAAAAGAGTTTACCATTTCCTGTTTTTTTTCATATACTAACACTAGCACTCCACATTGTAAATTGCATAGTTTTATTGCTCAGTCAGAGCAACACATATAATAAAAAACAAAACTTGGGGGGCGGGGAGAGCCGCTTATGAAGACAGATGTGTTTTCAAGGGCTCCGTGGCTATGATCATATATCTGCTATATAACTGTCTATTCTTTTAATAGTTTGATCTCTAAACCGAGTGTTACTGTTCTGATCTCTCTCTGAGGACTTATTGGTGGATTTGAAACTTTCTTGAGGAAGGAGGCTTCTTCTGTCGAGTTGTACTCCCTTCGCATCACCTGGAATAGACACCATCTCTGAGCACCATGTTGGCCAGAGCTTTACATGTGAAGATGTGGGTTAGCCCTACTCTCGCATCAGAATTCATTGTGGACCCTGTTGATGCTACCCTGGTGCTGTCTTTCTGTAGTACACCGCTTGTTTCCTCTTCACAATACCTCACTAAAGGAGACATAATATACCTACCGTCAAAGGAAGAATTTGGAACCATACTGGGGGAGATTCTGTGTGAGACCCAAGAGGAGATCGGAAGCCTGTGCTCCGATGCACGGCGAATGGAAATTGATGCGATGATGTCGGAGTGCACTGAAGAGGCCCCAACTGTACCACAAAGGTGTTTACCAACAGACCTGTCCAGGCCTGATGACTCAGCTGGCCTCCCTTTGGTTTGCCACAAGCTGTTCGTTGATAGGATTTGGGACAGTGCTCTATATGTGTTTGACCTTCCTGGCTCACTTACTATGTGGGATCTGAAGACCGAGCCTGGAACGCGGTTTCCTGTGGATATGGGAGCACTGGTGGTCTGCTGCCTGTTTTTTTCCCCCTTGAGAATAGTTGGAAGTATAGATGAGTATAGATGGGATGCCTCTACTTGGGACCCGGGTATCCCTAAATCACTTTATAACTGTGACTCTTTGGGTCCTATCTCACATCCTGGATAATGTCAGCGGCAAAGGCCAGATGGCTACGCTACAGGTTTACTGTTTCACTTTATGCCTTTTATTTACTTTTATTTGCCTAGCTGTTTCTGTAAGATGGCAGGTGGACTCTGTAGCCCAAGGGCTAGTATCGGGCACACTCCAAGACTGATAAACTGACTGTTCTGAATCCGCACGTGCGGTCCCCCTAGGGCCCGGGGGAATCGGCTGTGTTTCTATTTTGGGGTTGCTTTGCCTCCCAGGAGGTGTTCTCAACACATTTCCATTTGGTTCAGATGATTTTATTGTAGCATGTGTGCTCTCTATCGTGATACGTGTTAATGCAGATGGCTACTGTTATGCTTCTTGTCCATCTAGTGCTGGCCTGTATCTGCCGCTCAGGGGTTGCTATTTTTTTTCTCTTGAGTGTGTTGGCAACTTATCACCTGAAGAAGCCGTGGGGCTTTGGAGTTCCTTTCTCTAGTGCTGCATGGATCGAACAGCTGAAGAGGGAATGTTTACTATCGGTTTACAGCTTACTATATCTCCTACTGTTTCGCAACTAACGTGTATATATCCGTACTACATTCTCTACTAACTTATCTCTTTCCTTTTAGCCTTGTTAGGTTTTTGACATTTTATTGTCCATCCTGAGTATAAGATCTCCTATCCCCCCCAAAACCCCTTTGGGGTCCTTGCGTGATGTTCAGGCAGGGTACAGGGTATTTGCCCCGCAACTATGTCCACACATTTGTTCTTCTATTCTCTTTTTTCTGTTCTTTGCATAGTATTACCTTCCAGGCTATCGCATTCCTTGTTTTTTCTTATTCTCTATTTCTCCTTTCTATCTGTTTGATGCCTCTTGGAGAGAATTGCTTTATGTATTTTATCATATACCTTTAGAGGGATGCCTCATTTTTACTTTCTTTAGGGCAGCTCTCTATCACGGCCTAAGGTTATCTAGTAGGGGATCCTATTATTACCTCCGTATTCCAACTACTGCTCTCATTACAGCACTACTGTATTTCCCCTCATGTACCTTGTGTGTAATCTATAGGTGTATTATTGTGTTCTATGCTGTATGCTATGTAACATTTCTTGGTTACATTACTGTTTATCCATTTTCAGTGCCTCAATTGTAATAGGGTATGATGATATGTTTGAAGGGGCATCAGTAACTCTTTTCTCTCTTTCTGTTCTCCTTTTATAATTATGCCAATGCAGTATCATTTCTATCTTGGCTGAGTACTATAGGTCAGCATTTCATAAGGTATTTTGTAATATGACTGTTAAATCATTTTTGGGCATAATTTGCTGTTTGTTTGATCACATTGTCAATAAAGCTTTTGAAAAAAAAAACCTGCCAAAATCTGACCTGAAAATTCAAATGGCCACAATGAATGAATGAATAGTGTATGAATTGCTTTCCCCAAATATGATCTTTAAAGGGATAGTAATGCTTAAAATGTAAAAATATATATATAGTGTAGGGTTTATCCTCCAGAGTAAAATGAGGGTACTTCGACTACTGAAAGATGTTTTATTCAAAAGTTATTGTAGCTCACACTTTACTTTTCCATGGGGAATATCTTAATATGGCCTGCCATTTTTGAGGGGCGCTGTTGCTACACCACCCTACAGAGGTTTACGGTCAACTGACTAGAGCTGTCCATAGGATGGTGTAGCGGCAGCATGAATGTACAATTTCAGGCCATTGAGATACGGCACCTAAAAAGAAGTCTGAACTTCAATAACATTTTAATAAAACACCTCTTAGCAGTGGGAGTACCATTGTTTTACTCAGGAGGATAAGCCATACAATATAATTATTTTTACATCTTAAAGGGATAGTAATACTTAAAATGTAAAAAAAAATATGTTGTAGGGTTTATCCCCCTGAGTAAAACAAGAGTACTCCCACTGCTGAGAGGTGTTTCATTCAAAAGTTATTAATTTTCAAAGTTGAATTTTTTAGGTGCAATATCACAGTGGCCTGAAATTGTACAGTGGTGCTGTTGCTACACCATCCTATGGAGATTTATGGTCAACTGACCAGAGTTGTCCATAGGATCGTGTAGCAACAGCGCCACTGTACAATTTCAGGCCACTGTGATATTGCACCTAAAAAATTCAACTTTGAAAATTAATAAATTTTGAATAAAACACCTCTCAGCAGTGGGAGTACTCTTGTTTTACTCAGGGGGATAAACCCTACAACATATTTTTTTTTACATTTTAAGTATTACTATCCCTTTAAGTCTTAGTATCCCTTTAATATGTAACATAGTAACATAGTAACATAGTAAATTAGGTTGAAAAAAGACACAAGTCCATCAAGTTCAACCTTCGCCTCATACCTCAGTAACTGAGAATTGTATAGCTTTCCTGCTACCAATTAAATTAGTCTTTATCAGACCTTCCTGATCAGCCTACAGATAAACAGTATAACTGTATGTTCCCTCTTGAAAGAAATGTATCTAATCTTCTCTTAAATGTATCCATTGTGTCTGCCATAACTACCTCCCTGGGCAATGAATTCCACAATTTGACAGACCTTACTGTAAAAAAACCCTTTCTCTGCTGAAGTCTAAACCTCCTTTCCTCTAATCTCAAGGGGTGTCCCCTGGTCACCTGATCAGGCCTTGGAATAAATAGCTCACCGCAGAGATCCTTGTATTGACCTCTCATATACTTGTACAATGTGATAAGGTCTCCTCTTAGTCGTCTTTTCTCTAGAGTAAATAAACCAAGTTTGTTTAGTCGTTCCTCATATGTCAAGTCCTCCATTCCCTTAATTAATTTTGTTGCTCTCCGCTGTACCCTCTCTAGTTCTAGTATATCCTTTTTCAGAACCGGTGCCCAAAATTGCACTGCATACTCAAGGTGAGGTCTTACCAATGATTTGTATAATGGCAAAATAATGTTATCCACTCTTGCTTCAATACCTCTTTTTATGCAAGGCAGGACTTTGTTTGCCTTTGCTACTGCTGTTTGACACTGGTCACTGTTTCCAAGTTTGTAGTTGACAAGGATACCCAGGTCTTTTTCTAGCAACGAGTCACCTAAAATTATTCCATTAAGTTTATAAGTAGCCTTGGGATTGTTTCCTCCCAAATGCATGACTTTACACTTCTCCACATTAAACTTCATATTCCACATGTTTGCCCAATCTGACATTGTATGCAAGTCCCTCTGTAGAGAGAAAATATCCTGTTCTGAATTAATGACTTTGCATAATTTAGTATCATCTGCAAATATTGATATTTTGCTTTCTATGTAATAGTTATCTGGACATGATTCTTTGTTGCTGTACTCAGGACACAGAAGGACTTTCACTGAAATCATCTTATGCAGGAAGGAAGCAATCCATGCAGGACTTATTCATAATGGCTATTATGCTTTTCTGCCTAGATTAAGGTAGATAAGAGTTTTTTATTGGGATGTGTTAATGCTTATTTAATAAAGATAGAAGTAGACTTCAGTTATAACATTTTCTTATTGTTTTTGTTTACTTTGGAAAATATTTGCCTATTTTGTGATATGATTCCTATTTACAAATATATGAAAGAAATAAGTAAGGGACTCTGGTGACCTTTTAATCAGCAAGGATGCATACTAATCCAAAACTATACTACATGAACACATTAGATTAACAAGTGAATGGTATTTTACAATTTAGAGAAGTAGTACTAATCTTGAACTGGAAAAGGTGCTGAGACGTGCAACAAAACTGATATAGGTTAATTATATCAGCTTACTGTTATTTTCCTTTCCTGATCATGAAGAGTCAGCGTTCACTCAAGGGTTAACCCCCCTTGCTGCTCCAAGATAGGAAACACCTCCCCAAGCAATAAATTCTTCCCCTGGACTTCTCCCCGCTGTCTTAAGTGAAAAGCTAATCCAAGATCTGGAGGGGTTCCTAGTGAACGCTGACTCGTTGTGACCAGGAAAGGAAAAATAACGGTAAGCCGATATAATTTTCCTATTTCCTGGTCACTTGAGTCAGCGTTGACTCACGGGTAATACCCGAGCAGTTAGCTGATCCAGGTTGGGAAAAAACTAGAAAGACACCTGAGTAATATGCAAAAATAGATAATTTAATTAAGTAAAGCAGAGCATAAAACTTCATTCCCAAAACATGCTGCTTTTTGGGCACGGACATCCAATTGATAATGTCTAATAAAGGTATTTCCTGATGACCAAGCTGCTGCCCTACAGATTGCATCTGAGGAAACCCTTGCCTCTGCAGCCCAGGAAATTGACACAGCCCGAGCAGAATGAGCTTTCAGACCCTCCGGTAATGGTAGTCCACAGACTTGATATGCCTTAGAGATTCAGGTAACAATCCATCTGCTGATGGTAGCTTTTCTCGAGAATCGGAAGGTATAGTAAACAGTCTCTCAGACTTTCTGATACTGCTTGTACGTTGGAGATAGATATGTAAATTACGAATTGGATGCAGAAGAGCAAGAGCTTGATCATCTCCTTCTTCCATATGGGGATGTAAATGCAGGGAGAACAATGTAATGGGACATATAAAAACTAGATACCACCTTTGGAAGGAACTCAGGGACAGTCCATAAGGTAACTTTGTCTTCAGACAGAGAAAGGAAAGGTTCTTGGACTGAGAGAGCCTGAATCTCTTGGTGCTAGCCATGCCTAAGGGGATGGATGGCATAGGCTCAAAGGGATCCAAAACTAGAGCTGAGAGAACCAGTGGCAGGTCCCAGGAGGGTGAGTAGGATGTAACTTGTGGGCGAAGCGTGCTGATGGCTTGGAAAAATCTGGAGACCAGGTCATGAAAGGCCCATTGGGGTTCCAGTTAGGGCTGAAAGAGCTGAAACTTGGACCTTTAAAGTACTTTTGCTCAAGCCCTTATGGAAGCCTTCCGTAAGGAAACTTAAGAAGTCACTGAAGCTTGGGTAGGAGAAATACTTTTTTGTTCCATCCAGTGAGCAAAGATGTCCCATATTCTATAATAAGCTCGGGATGTGGACAATTTTTTGGCATTCATGAGGAGAGCAGTTTTGGATTCTGTAAGACCCTAAGCGTTTAGGTGCTGCCGCTCAGTCTCCAAGCCGCTAGATGCAGTTTTTGAAGATTGGGGTGACGGAATGGTCCCTGGGTCAACAGGTCCAGTCTGCATGGGAGAATCCAAGGTTCTTGTGTGGCCATCATATGTAATTGTGAGAACCAGGGTCTTTGAGGCCAATGTGGAATTACCTCTATGACTTCCACACGGTCTGTCCTTATTCTGGATAGGACCTTCTGAATTAAGGGAATTGGAGGGAAGATGTAACATAATCTGTGGCTCCAAAGATGATCAAAGGCATCTGTCCCCTGGGCTTCTTAGGAGAAGGTCCTGCTGAAGAAGTTGTTTACTTTCTTGTTTTGTGGAGAAGCCATAAGGTCTATTGAAGGAAGTCCCCACCTCCTTACAATCATCCCAAAGGCTTCCCAGCTCAAGGCCCAAGAACCTGGCTGTAGTGGAATCCTGCTTAGAAAATAGGCCTGAACATTCAGCCTGCCTTGTAGGTATACTGCTGAGAGAGTGGAGGAATGACTTATTGCCCATTGCATGACTGGAGCAACCTCTTGGAGCAGAGAGCTGCTTCTAGTGCCCCCTTAATTTCTGATCTATGTTAGAGCAGGAACATTGTCCATTCTTATCTTTATGGCTGAATTTCGAAGAATGTTTGTGAAATGATGAAAAGCGCAGATTACCGCCATTTACTTCAAGTATATTTTAGGGCAGTTTTGAGAAGTGCTGAGGCCACCAACCTTGAGCTGTTTTTTCTTTACAGGTAGCGCCCCATCCTGATCCACTGGTATCTGATGTCAGAATGATCCAGTTTGGTTCTTCTAAGGGAAGACCTTTTGAAAAATGTTCCTGATGCTCCCACCATGCTAGTATTTTGTTGACTGGTGGAGGGATGGAAATTGGTAGGTGTAGTGGATCGAAGGCACTGTCCCATTGCGTTCTCAATGCTACTTGTAGTGGCCTCATGAACAAATGGGCCCATTGAACAACTGGGATTGTTGAAAACAGGAGACTCATACATTGTTGTGATGTCGAAATTGAGTGCAATCGGAAGGCTGTACAATATTATTCAGTTTTTCCTGAGGAAGGAAGACACTTGCACTCTGAGTGTCGAAGAGGACACCTAAGAAGATCATTTTTTTGCATGGGAACAAGTTGGGGGTTCAGGAGCCAACTGAGTTCTGTCAAAAAGGATGTTATCAGGTCCTTATGAGCTAAAAGGAGGTTGCGATCTTGTGCAAGAAGTAGAATGTTGCCTAAGTAATAGTAAATGCAAATTCCTTTCTGTCTGAGGACTGCAATGACAGGAAGCAGAACCTTGGAAAATACTTGTGGTGCTGTTGCTAGTACAAATGGGATGCATCTGAACTGAAAGTGGTGACCGGATATGACAAATGGTAGAAAACGCTGCTGAGCTTCGCAAACTGGAATATGCAGGTATGCATCATGAAGATCTAAGGATATTATCCAGTCTTTGGGAAGAGTCACTGAAATAATGGTCTGAAGTGATTACATTGAATTTTTCCACTTTCAGGTAGGCATTTATTACCTTTAAATCCAGGATTGGGTGCCAATCTCCTGAGGATATTTGTACAAGGATCAGGTTTGAGTAAAGACCTTTGAATCTTTCTCTTACAGGAACTGGAAGAATAGCATTCTGATCTAGCAGTTGTTTTAAGAAACTCTTCATTGCTTCCTTCTTTTGGGGATCCTTGGAAATGGAAGAGGTTCTGAAAACATTTTGCATAGTTATTTGTCCGAAGTCTAAGGAATATCTGTGAGTATGAGCTGTAGAACCCACTGATCTATGACGACTGCGGTCCATGCCTTTAGATGGTCTTGTAGATGTGCTCCCACCTGGAAGGCCTGGACCAGAATACCATCAGAACTTTCAGAAATTCTTTTGAGTCCCCTGAAGTCTGTATCATGCAGATTTCCAGAGTCCCGACTGCCCTTCTTTCCATGTCTGTGGATGAAATGCCTCTCTTCCAGGGCTGTAAAGCTGGGAATCATGAAAGGAATGTTTTCCTCTTTGAGGCCTCTTTGGGAAAGAAAACTCTGTTTTTCTATTCTTTTTTTCCTGAGGAAGGAATATACTCTTACCCCCGATGCTTTTTTTATGATGTCGTCCAATTTTTCTCCAAAGAGCATAGCTCCAGCTGAAGGATTGTCAGCATTCCATGGTTTCAGCCAGTAAGCTCTTCTGGCCACCACAGCTTTTTGCTTGAATGCGGATAAAATCCATGGAGGCATCCATTATAAATTCTGTTGCAAGCTTTAAGTCACAGAAGGCATCTAAAATGGAAGATCTGTGATCCCCTTGAAGAGTGGATTGTTCCAGTTTCTCTAACCAGGCTTACATGGCCCTGCAAAGTGAAGTTAAGGCTGTGGCTGGTTTCGATGCCGCACCCAAGGATAAATAGCGGCATTTTAGTTCATTGTCATGTCTTTTGTCAAGGGTGTCTTTGAAGGATGTAGCATCGCCCAGAGGCAGGGTGGTCTTTCTGGCCAAGTGAACTATTGCAGCATCCACTTTTAGAGGAGTATCCCATAAACTACAATCTTCATCTGAATAGGGGTACATACACATCATTTCTAGGAGTAAATTTATATTGTCTATCAATTTTAGACCATTCTTCCAAAAACATGTTCTTAATGATAAAATGTAAAGGAAAAGTCTGTAACTTTTTCTTGGCAGAGGAAAACATTTTATCTTCCATTGGTTTAGATGCAGGCTCTTGTAGATCAAGGGTTAATCTAATAGCAGCAATTAAAGGCTCAATAAAGGTAAGATCAAACCCTGATAAAGCTTCTGACTCTTCCTCCCCATCTGAAGATGCATCTGAATCTTGCCAGGTTCTTTATTCAAAGTCTGATTCCTTGGATGCAGACCAGTCTACGTGATCTCTGTTCCTTTTCTTAGACTGCAAACGGGAGGCCTCCTGTAAGCCCTGAACCACTGCATGGTGAATCAATAAAGGCATATCAGAGGTGGAAGGGATATCATTAGCCATCTGTTTCCAACAGGAGTGACAGATCTTCTTCCCCTCTAAAGCCAAATTGTCACAGGCAAAACATATTTTAACAGGACTAGAGTGAGCAGGAGACATAGGAGAACCAAGACTGGGAAGAGAGAGAGAAAAAAAAACTCTCATTAGCCATGAGAGAAAAAAAACACTCTTTTCAGAATAAATCATAACCTTAGCTATATAAATGGCTTACCCAATAACCTTACAGTGCGGTGTTTTAAGAGGGTCAGTATCCATTATGAGATAACTGCAGGGAGGAGAAAAAAAGAGTAGGTAAACCCAAAATTGAGGTTATAAAATAAATAATAAAAAAATAAAAAAAATTAAGAACTAGGCCAGGCTCAACTCACCAGAGGCACTAGGAACAAAGACTAGGGCAGCAGCAATTGAATGGACTTCAGAAAACAAACTGAGATATTTACCTTGATTCTGAAGACTTAAATAGGTGAACAGCCATCAAGGCAATCAGGACCAACTGCTAGAGGAGAGATGGGGACTGCGAATGTGTGCAATGAAAAAATTGTCGCGTCATAGATGATCGTCGGGCATATTGGAACCGGGCACCAGTTCTCTAGCAGGAACGCAATGGGCAATCAGCAACAGCCGATCCTAACACCCCCACCACTAATGGGAGCATTCATGCCATCCTCAATCAGGCAAATGAGGGAGGAGTAAACGAGGAGCATCTGACTGCCAGGAAGCGTGTGACCTGGCACCAGAGATTAACCTACCAAGGCTCCGGGTAATCCAGAAAGAAAAAACAACTCCTGAAAATGGAGGTGACCTGACCTGGAGAGCAGGAAACAAAAAAGACAGCGGAAGAGATGAACTAATTTTACCCAAACCCCACCATAAACACGTCACTATTTTTTCTTCCAGTATCTATCTCCAATTTTATAAACCTTCCTTCATAACGAAATGGCCAACTTCTTCTTTTCTCTACATATACCTGAAGTGGTTGGGGCTAATTATGGAGCTAGGTGTGGCAAGAACCTTCATCACCCATGTTACTGCTGCTGTTGATCCCATTCCCTTTGAGCTGCCTAATTATCCTGCTGCTTAAACAACTCAGCAGCAGCAAGAACAACAGCCACAAATTCCACAATTATATCAGGACATTTGACAATGGCCAGTGGCCAGTGGCCAACACAACATGACCTGCTGGCACTAGGCCTGTAGGGCATTTTTTTCCCTCAGGGCATGTGCTCAAAAAAAAACAACATAGGCTTGCAAGAAAATAAACAATTTTTTCGGGGCTTGTTTCTAACAAGCCTAAGTCCTACAAATCAATGGTTCCTTAGGTCTTGTGCCAAACAAGTATAAATCCCACAAATCAATGTTTCCTCAAGGCAAACCCAGTGGTGGCTTACATCAGAGGGTCCCTGTCTCTATGACGTTATTTACAAATTTCATATGTTATTTTATTTTTTTATTAAGTATTCCCCAAATACCAGTCAACAACAACCCCCCAAAAAAGTACCCGTTCAGCTGATTCTTTCTCCACACTCCACCCACCAACACAGGAACCCTCTTAAGACCCGTTTATACCATGTCTTTTGGGGGTTCTTTAATTGTATTTAGTTTTTGTTTTGTTTTTTTATTAACTGTCTTCCAATCCCATTAAACACCCTCCAAAAAAAAATTCCCTGTACAACGGATTCTTTTCCCTCACTTCACCAACAATATTTTTGGCCCATTCCTAGCTGGAAAGTTACTTTAATTGCATCCCTTAAAGGAAGGGGTGAATGAAAAGTGAGAAAAATTTCCCACATGACTTTTGCAAAAAACTGATAATTTTTCTCCTGTTCGACAATTCAAAATATTCCTCCTTTTCGCCAATTTCGACAAACTTTTTGCCTATGTTCCCTATGGTGCAACATTTCCCACCAAAATATTACAATATGGCAGATGTGTATTGTAGTGGTGGTAGTGGGGGACCGGCTGGTATGGTGTGATTTGTGTATGTATATAGTTTTAACTATTGTCATGTTTTCTTCAAATCTCTATCCTCCTTCTCAGATTAGTGACACACATTACTTGTCACTCACAGCAGTGGTACCAAGTGGGGTTGATAGTGGAAACCCTTCTTCACACCCCTCCTCCACCTCCTCATCTCTGCTACTGGTTATATATTTGTTCTGGCTTTGTCTGTCTTGTGTGGTTTCTGCTATCTGATACTCAGATGGTATGAGATGTTGGTTCATTTTTAAGAATGTTAGTCTCCCAACATTGCTGCTTGATAGTCGTGTCCTGCTGTCATTGACAATATAACCAGCCACACTGAAAACCCTCTCAGACTCAACACTTGCTGGAAGACAACTGAGGGTTTCCACTGCAGTATGTGTCAATGCTGGTCATTGTTTCTGCCTAAAATGTAGCCATCCTGCAAGTATGCAGAAACCATCTCACATGCAGTGGGACCACTTCTAGGAGCTACACGTGTTCCTATGTGTCAGTTATCAACCGATACTCAGGGAGCAAGTCTCAAAGAGATGTGCTGCCACCACCACCACCAAGGCTGGGTTTTTGCCGCCCCTGCTGAGACCCATGAATTACCCTCTGTTTTGAATGCGATATTCTAGTTGATGATGTAGCTGCTTCTGCTGGTTGAAATGCTTTGCTGTCTTCTTTTTCATTATACTGTTTAGATGTTTGTTGTGCTCTCACTTTCTCCCTCTCATCTTCTTTCACGATGCAACCCTTCACTTGATCAATAAGCATGTCTCGATATTCCTTGACAGAATCTAGTTCCGCAGAGAGTTGCTGCTGATCATAACTCCTTGTTGTGACAAACTGCTGATGGCCCTTTGGCAGATATTCAGAAATGTTGTGTTTGAAACGTGGTCCAGCAATGTGGAAAGAATGTATTTCTCATTTCTTTTAATGTACACTATTCGAGGATCTTGTTCAAAGCATGCTAGCATGTCCTTTACCAGCTGGTGCATGTCTGATAATAATCCTCAGCCATGTTCCTCATTTTTTTCTGCAATAAAAATATCAGTGGTAGAATTTCACTATTTCCTGCCCCAGTGCAACTTGCCAGCATGGTTGCCTCCTCAAAGGGTTTCTGGCATTTGCAAGCATACAATGACTTAAAGGTAGACAGGCAATGTAATAAGGCAGTGGGGAATGCAAGCAGGGTACTGGGTTGTATAGCTAGGGGCATTAGTAGCAGAAAAAGGGAACTGGTCATGCCACTCTACAGATCTCTAGTTAGACCTCACCTAGAGTATTGTTTACAGTACTGGAGACTCCATCTCCAGAAGGATATAGATAATCTAGAGAAAATTCAAAGAAGGGCTACTAAAATGGTGACTGGTTTACAGGAAAATAAACATCAGGATAGACTAAAGGATCTGAACATGTATAGCTGGGAGGAGAGAAGAGAGAGAGAATATGATTGAAACATTCAAATACATGAAGGGATTCAACAAAGTGCGGATGGAAGTATATTTCAAAGGAGTAAAAACTAGAGGGACACAGGTTTAGATGTAATGTAAGAAAGTTTTACTTCACTGAGAGGGTAGTAGATAAGTGGAATAGCCTACCAGCAGAAGTGATAGATGTCAATACAGTGGCAGAATTTAAGCATGCATGGGATAGGCATAAGGTTGTCCATAATGTAAGATAAGACCACGGACCAAAAAACATTTGAGGTTTTTACTGTAGGAAAATGGGCAGACGAGATGGGCCGAATGGTTCTTATCTGTCGTTAAATTCTATGTTTCTATGTTTCAGCAGCTCACATACATCACACATTAGTTGCCACTAGCAAGGTGACAAAGAAGCTCCCTCAAAGACTTCCAGTTTTACATGGTGTACTCGCTAATGGCCTTATTCCGCTTATACAAACGCTCTCCATGTACATGGTGCAATTTCACCTGGTAGGGACCTCCATTTTCAGCTGGGGATGGGACAGGTTTTTACGCTTTTGTATGGAATATAGAGCATTGCATGCACTGTAGGAGAGACTAAAATGGGCACAGATTTTGCAGGTAATAGTAAGCATCTCTTTGAGGGTTTCGAATTATGCCAGGATTCTGGTCACAACTAAATTTAGCACATGGGCAAAGCAGGGCACATTCACCATACCACCTATTCCCAAAGCAGTGATTATGTTGGAGCCATTATCAGCAGACACAAAACCAGCTTTTAAGGTGCAGGGTACAAGCCATTCCTCTATCACCTGCTGTAGCTTACTTAGAACATCCACAGCTTTGTGGGACTGTCTCTCAAAACTCTGTATACACAAGGTGGTGTGACGATGGTAGGGGCTATCCTGCTGCTGCTGCCGCCTTTTAATCACACTGCCAGAACTAGAAGCACGATTACTGGCTTTCACCTGATGCTGTAAGCTAGTGTTGTCCACTGTTGGTGATGGAAGAGAAAACCCAGTGAGCAGTCACAGTCATATAGTTTGTGCTCTGCCCACTTGTCCACATATCTGTTGTCAGGTGGATTTTCTTGCCATATGCACTTTTAAGCCCTTTTCTCACCACACTAACCACCTGCTTGTACAATTCAGGCAAAGCCATCCTGGAAAAATAAATGCAGCTTGGGATATTCCAGCGTGGAGCTACACATGACATCAGTTCTATGAAACCTCAGTTTTCTACAAAAGAATATGGCAGCATGTCCATTGCCAACATCTTGGCAACCTTGCCATTCCACTGGCTTACTTTGGGATTGTTTTTGTGAAGTTTTTGACTCCTTCACAGGAACTCAGTCAGTGTGGGTTGGCAGGACATGGCAGAAGAACAAAAAGAAGGGAGGGGGGGAAGCGCAAAAAAAGGGAAGACCCTCTAAGTGTAGTAATGACAACCACAGCGGAGGTAAACAGTGTCAGAAATTATATCTATCATGTATAAAACAATAGTTATATATAACAATACTAAAATAGAACGGTACTAGGCTAGTTTGCATCCAATTTAAAATAAATATAAATAAAACCCTACCACAAATATAAAAGAATTACAATAATGAATGACTTGGTGAACATAAAATAAAAATAAATAAATGAAAAAGGTGAACTAGTCATTCAGAAAACAAAAATTGTTATCCTTAGAGGCACTATAGAAGAAGTGTCTTGGAAAAGTGTCCGAAACATTCCAGACATGCCTATCACGGTTTTGTAAGAACACTCAGACAAGTTAGTAAGGTAAAATCAGCTTTATTAAGAATAATAAAGTGCACAAGGTCACCCTTCACAGGCCCAGATCTGGACAGTACCGTGGCACTTCCCAAATCTGACACAGGTCAGGGTGCAAAGAGACAAGCAAAACAAAAACAGTAATACTGCAGACCGGAACAGGTGTCAGGAACCAGGAACAGAACCTCAGCAGTACCAAGCCTAGGATGTAACCCTGCCGGCAAGGCTGTAGGTGACTGCAGGGCAGAATCCCTAGGAAGCTAGGGTAACCGGAGGCAATGCAGGCAAGAATGTGCAAGGCACTAGTCTCAGGAGACTAGAGTGACCGAAGGCAACAAAGGACAGGCACTGGTAGGGCACTAGTCTTAGGAGGCTAGAGTAACCGGAGGCAACAAGACAGGCACTGGCGAGGCACTAGTTTCAGGGGACTAGAGTGACCGGAGGCAACACTGACTGGCCCTGACAAGATACTACTCTCGGAAGACTAGAGTAACTGGAGGCAACACTGTCAGGCGCTGGTATGGCAATGCGGACAGGCACTGGCGCGACAACACTGACAGAAACCTGGCAAGGCAACACTGACAGGCCCTTACAAGATACTAGTCTCGGAAGACTATACTAACCGGAGGCAACACTGACAGGCACAGGTAGGGCAAGCGGACAGGCACTGGCGCGGCAACACTGACAGGCACTGGCAGGGCACTAGGCAACAACGGATCATGTAGTCTGCCTCAGCCAGGGTCAGTACTTGAGAGGTACTCTGTACACTTTTTGCCATATTTGCTTGTCCAGGATCAGACTTTCCAATGGTTTTCTCAAACAGTTTATAGACAGGTACAGTGCTCCTTTTCAGTGGTGGAAGATTGAGCCTTTGCCTTTCTGCTACCTTTCTGGCCATGTCATCATCTCTCAACTTAATCTGTATCTGAACAAGAGAATGATGCTGGAGGGATATATTCTAGATCTGCATCATCATCAGTCATCCTTAGGTCATTGTCAGAATCAGCATCACCCTCTGCTTCTTGCCCACTACACTTATATTCCTCTAAGCTTTTAGAGGTGCCAAACAGCTTCTTTTTACTTTTACAAAGTTTGCTACTACTTGAAGACAGGTTTTGTTTTTGCCTGTTTGTCTCACTGTCAGAAGCAGCAATTGATTCAGCTGCTACACCTTTCTCCATTATGCCATTGCCATCATCAACACTAGAATGCAACTCTTAGTCATCTTCAATGGTCTTCTTAGATATTTTTTTTTTGTTCTGGTGCTGGTGGTAGAACTTTTGGTGGGACAAACTGCATCCCCCCAGGAGGAGAGTGATCATCATCATCATTTATTGCACATGCTGCAGAAACCATGGCATCATTTAGTTTTTGAACTACCACTCCCTACACTGCTCCACCTTTCCCCCTCCCCCTGCTGCTTTTTTTTCTTTACACTACAGTACACAGCACAACTGATGGAGTGTGATGTCTTGCCTTATCCCTCAACAAAATTCTCAATGTAATCTCTTGTCTATCAAGTCTGCCTCAGTCAAACAGCTCATGTCAGGTTCCCAGTAATCTGTCTGTCGTCAACTAATATATTTATTTTCTTATTGATTATTATTATTATTTTTATTTTATTTTTTAACATGCCCACCCTATCTTATCACAGTCTGTTAAAAAAGAAAATATAACTATAAAACAAAATCAATAACTTTCCCCAGACTTCCCCAGCACAGAGACAATAAAAGCAAGATTAACAAGGAAAGTGCTTAGACTGCAGCTGCCTGCGTCTTCCTAATCAAACCAGTCAGATGGAATTTTGGGGTCTTTGGGGTCAATCTCCTTTGCTCCCTTCTTCTCCCCCAGAATACCCCCAGACTCCGCTATATTCTCTAGCTCAAAAACATGCTGCCTTCTCCTCTTACAAACACAAAATGGTGTGCTGTGAGAGCCTGACACTCTTTTATATGCCTGCAGGAATAGAAGAGAAAACTTCCATGTGTTGGTCTTTCCACTGATTTCAATGCAATGAGCTATAAGAAAAAGGATGGAATATGACACTTTTCACTGGAAATTATTTGCCACACGAGAAGTGCCATTTTTCACCAATTTAGGTTTGAGGCTAAAATTTTTCCCATCCATACTTACAAGTACTAGAATGGCAGAAAAAAAACATACAGCCTGGGAGACTGCCAATATAGAAATAATATGATTTGTGGAAGGGGCTAACGGAGATACTTTGACTTGATGAGTGTGGCATGATCTAGAATACTAGCCTAGACCGGCGGTGGTGTGACCTGCCTGATTTGAGGCCTGGTCAAGATTGGAGTAGTAAAAACTGAGGGAGGGTGATGGTGGGAACTGCTTGACGCCTCGTTCTAGAGGTGAGGGGGCGCAGTTTAAAAACCCTCTCGCCCCTCCCACAAATGCAGGCTCAGCCTGCTCACTTGTGGAAGGGGCTAACGGAGATACTTTGACTTGATGAGTGTGGCATGATCTAGGATACTAGCCTAGACCGGCGGTGGTGTGACCTGCCTGATTTGAGGCCAAAAAGGAGGAGACAGAATGATTTGAAAAAACTTTATTATGAAATCAATATGTCAATGTTGAAAGGGCTAGTCGTATTTCAGCTTTCGGATTCGGAATGTATCTGGCAAAGCATTGAGATTTCCATCTCCCCAATTTTTGAATAATGTGTGGAGGAGTGTGATGGCTAGAGGCTGCCGAAGCAGCACCTATCCGGAATGAGTGTCCTGAGTAGTGGTTTGGGTTGGCACCAATTCGAGCTAACAAAATACGAACTAGTTTAGTAAATGTATAGGTTGTTAGAGGACCATTGTGTGTTGGAAGAAGAGGGCTGGAGTCAGGAAGAGATTCTAATTGTGCGTACAACCTTGAAAGGGCTTTGACTGGACACCAGTTATCATATGTGGGAAATATTGGAATCTGGGCACCATTACTTGTTTGATCTGTTTTTGATTTTAAGAGGTGAAAGATGAAGTGATCTGAATGTGCTTGGAGGTCGGCCTTCTTGGGAAAGGTTGCAGATGAATGTGATTTGAGAAATTCACCTGGTCTCAAGAATCCAAAAAAGCCCAGACATATGGCTGCCAGAAGCACGAGGCTGGTATTTGGGCCGAAGGGGTTGGTGGATAAATTTTCGTATAGTTTGCGAAAGAGAGCTCCAGATATTGGCAGTCTCTTTTTTGGTTTGTTATGCGGAATTTTCTCCAGGCCTTTCAAAAATAGTTTTACATGATAGTTTGTAAATAAGGAGGGGTGTTCTGGATGGATGAAAGAGAGGTGATGGCGAATGCCTGCTAATTGCAACCTGACGGAATGGGGGGAAAGATGCAGGGCCAGAATACAGTGAGCGGCATATGCTAGGATGGAGTGTATTGAATAGTTGAGGGGGGATTTATTTAGAATTAGAAATTTGTTGAATGCGTGCCATGCTCTAGCGTAATTCTTTTTAGTATTTTGAGCTAATGCCAGGTTGATGATTGCTTCTGCTGCTGGGTGGTGGTTCATTCGAGGATGAGTAGGTTGAACGGAGGAGACGGGGTCGGGAGACGGTTGACTTGAGGGTTGAGGTCGAGAAATGTCTGTAAATCGGAAAGAATGTGGTTACTAGGCTCGGACCTGGAAGGGGGAACATGATGACTTGAAAAGGTAAATTTAAAGTACAGGGAAAGCCATGTGAGCTTCCTCAAAAAGGCCATAATGAGTGGAGATGATGATCTGCCCTTGTTAATTAAGATGGATGTGGCTGGGTCTGAGGTGCAGAAGGTTACCGGCATGTAGGACCAACATTGGCCCCAACTAGTTGCAGCGGCTACCATCGGCACTATTTCCATGTAGCTAGGGTAGTTGACAAAATTAGGTTTATCTAAAAGCTGGATGGGCCATGAATCCCGTAACCATTCGTTTGCGTATGAAGCTGCATAACCTGAAGTTTTTGAGGCTGAGGAATAAACTACCGGGGAAGAAGAGGTAATTGTTTTGTTGAGGATGGATTTGCCGTTCCAATGGTGTAGGAAACATGCCCACATGGCCAAGTCTGATTGAGCGGAATTGGTAATTATGATAGGAACAGAGTCGCTGCTGTGTGGCAGGAGGGAGAGGAGATAAGAAATTAATGATTTACCTTGAGGGATGATTCGGGTGGCGAAATTGAGGTATCCAAGCAGAGATTGGAGCTCGTGCCTGGAGCAAGTGGTTCTTTTAGAAAAATCATGGACTAAAGCTTGAATGCGGTAAATTTTGTCTAGCGGAAGACGAGCCTCCATAGCATTAGAGTCTAAGTGTATTCCTAAAAACTCAATCTCTGTGGATGGGCCAAAGGTTTTATCTGGTGAAAGTGGGATATTGAGGTCTTTGAACAACTTGATTAGTGATTGGAGGGCTGATGGTTGGACGTAAGCTGGTTCGATTAGCAAGAAGTCATCTAGGTAATGTAGAACCATTGGGCATCTGCAGTGGTTCAGGAGGAGCCAAGAAAGGGCCTCAGCGAAGTAATTAAAGATCTTGGGGCTGCTTTTCGAGCCAAATATTAGGCGTGTAGAAAAGAAGAATTTGTCTTGCCACTTGATACCCTGCAGATGCCAATGAGATGGGTGCACGGGGATTAATTTGAATGCATTTTCTAGATCGACCTTGGACAACCAACATTTGGGGCCTGCTTGTTGGATGAGAGAAATGGCATGTTCGATGTTGTGGTATTCTAAGGAGAATTCTGATGAAGGTATGAGTGAGTTGATACTAGGGATAGGAGAGGAGTGGGGTGTGGAAAAATCTATTATGAGCCTCTGTTTATTGGAAAATTTTCTAGTGGCTATACCTATTGGATTCGATCGCCATATTGTAAATGGTGGGGAATGAAAAGGGCCTAAAAGGTGATCTTTAGCAATTTCTTTTTGAAGCAGAATGTTAACTGATGCTGGGTCCGAGGTGGCTGAATGCAGATTGGGACATTCGAAAGACTGAGAGGGAAGAGCTAGAGTGCCTATGCGGAAACCTTCCTGGAAACCGTTGATAAGAAATGAGGAAAAGTTTTTGTCTGGATGGTGTAAAAGCAATGATTTGAGAAGACGAATGTTTATATTACCTAGTCATTTATTTGAGCGGCCCTGACGGGGGCAGATAATGTGGGAGTGAGAATCGCGACAAATTGAACACATATGGAGCATTCTACAATTATGAAAAAAACATCCGCGGCCATTAAAGTTATTGCATATGGGGGAAGAACCCATGTAATGAATGGTACGTCCGAGCTTGTCTACTGAAGGTCTGTTTCTAGTTGCAGGGGGTTCAGAGGGGGTTTCGATGGGTGGAGCAGCTAAAGTGGGGGCAGATGATGTAGGCCATGCTGAGGGGCACCAGCTGATGTTGTGATTGGCTGACTGGCAGGACGAGCACACTGGAGTTTTAAGGCCTGCGAAATAACGGCAAAATAGCTCGTGGTCGAGAGAACCCCAGTTTGTCGTGAAGCCAAATTGTTCTAATGCTGCTGCCGCTTTGGCTGAGAATGCCAAGTGGTAATCATAATAACTGAAGCCGCCATAGCGGTAGCCCAGATCAACAAGAATGTACAAATATTGATCAAGTTCCTGTCTCCTGGAGGGGAAAGAGGACCACACAATATCCCTAAATATGCTAAATGCCAGGACAAATTCTGGTATAGTAAGTTTTTTTTGGAGAGTCTTGGGTCTTTGGATTTTAAAGTGACTGCTACATCACCGCATTGAACGGTGTGATTTACTGCTAGGTCCTGGGTTGCTATAAGTAGGGATACCAAGTTCACATCTCTCCCCTCCAGGATGTCCCAGCGAATGTTAGCGGGGACCATGTGGGCTGGCGTGATTTGTGGATTATGAGAAGTACTGGGGATACCTTGCGTTGGAGAAGATGAATGAGAGCCTCCTAGGTTAGAAGATGATCTGTAAGAAGATTCTAGGGATATGATTCTATTTTGCATATCTGTCATGGCTGAGGACATGGAAGTGAGAAGTTGCATGATGTTCTCCAGCTGCGAAGAATGGTTCTCGGGAGTTGAAGTGCTGGGCGAAGTAGGCTGATTCGGAAAGACCTGAGGGGAGGGAGGTGGGGAAGGAGCTTGGGAAGGGAATAGGAGGCGGAATAACTCTGGCTTCCTAGCTGAGGAGGGATATGGGATCTGGCGGCGAGTTAATTCAGAAGTAATTCGTGAAATGGTCCATTCTCTATATTGTTGGCTTCTGGACGCCGGGGTTGCAGGTAAATCTTGCTGCAGGGTTTCTTGGTTTCCTTCTGGTCTAGGAGGGTCTTCTTCCATTGCTGAAGGGTGAGAATGAAAGCCAGTTAGATTGAGGATGAAGGGTGGAATGATTTTAGTAATTTGAAGATTGGGGGGGTGCAAACCTGTCGGATGGGATGGATCTCTCGGACCCCTTGACCCTGAAGGCCTCGCTGACTGGAAGTCTGAGGAGGCGGGGGAAAAGGAGGAGGCGGGTGATCCAGAGCTCGTCGTTCAGGAGGAAAAGGCAAGTGAACCCGGCGTGAGATGCCCCCTATTGACCTGTTTCACCCCAGGCAGGGGAGAACGTCCCAGCCGGGGGGAGAAAGTGATTGGGGGGGAAATGGAGGAAATGGGGTGGGGGAGTGAAGCCAAGATCGTGATATAGAGAAGAGCCTGGTAGGGGGAAGTTTGGTTGGAAGCTAAGATAACGAACTGAAGAGAATGAGACTTACTAGACTATGCCATAGGAGATGTGGAGATAAGACCTCTGACGGGAGGTCCGGAGTTAGATTGACTGCTGACATGAAAAGTTATATTGAAATAAGCCTCCGACGGGAGGGTCGGCCTAAAAACTTAACGTTGTCTCTGACGGGAGACGACTGAAATCTAGAATTCTAAGTATCTCTGACGGGAGATTGGAGAGGTGCATGAGATTCCTCTGACGGGAGGAGGTTCTAATAAGTGGAGACCAGTGTTTAATGAGCTAGAGGGGATAGATTGGATTGAAAGAGGTGTGCTTGCAGGCTTGTAAAATAAAACATTATGATAATAAGGGGTGAGCCCTGACATTGAGGATAAAACAAAGACTGACGGTGGACTATGATCTGTTGATTCTGAGTCTCTGACGGGAGACTGGTGTGAATTCTCTGACCAGTTTTGAGAGGTTGATTCTATGGGATGAAGATATCCTGAGCATGCTAAAATGTACCTACCTTGGTTAGGATCCATAGAGGTAACTGAAAAGAAAAGTATGAAAAGATGGGGTTCAATTTTTTTTTTTTTTTTTTTTTTAATATGTATATTGACTTACTGGCTGGTGAGAAGCGGATGGGGTGAGGCGTTTGAAAAGGATGAAATGACTGCGGGAACAGGTGCCTGAAACCTGATGTTTTCTTCAATTAGAAATAGTAACTGGAATTGATCGAAATAGAGCATACTGAGGAGGGGAACTCCAGATAAACGGATGATCTGCCTACCTAAATGAATGCTGGGAGATTATAGGCAATAATACAACTTCCATCTGTGATGAAAGATCACTGACTGAAAATAAGATTACATAAAATGAAAAGACATGCCAATACAGACTTATATGCTACTTAAAGAAAAGGCTACTGTCTTCTACAGGGATGCAGGGAAAACAATTTCACAAATAGCTTAAGAACTAGTGTTGAGCGAGCATGCTCGGCCGATGCTCGGATCGGCTCGAGCATCGCTCTGCTCGGCACATGGCGGTACTCGTACGAGTACCGCATGTGCTCGCCCGCCATGTTCGGGTCTCCTCCCCGCACGTTTTGCGGCTGCTGCGCAGCCAATAAACGTGCAGGGAGGCTCTGACATCGGTGTAATGCCAGCAGCCATGTTGGCTGCTGGCATTACACTGATTGGCTGGCCAGAACCCGTGGTCAGGTGCTGTATAGCACCTGACCATCGAGTTCGGCTCAGTCTGAGCCAGGGAGAGCTGAGGATAGGAAGGGAAAGGCAGTGTAGGGAGGAAAAAAACAAAAATTTTGAAAAAAAAAGAACCAAAAGTCCTTTTTAGGACTACTGTGTGTGGGGGCAGCAGGTTATTTGGTGTGGGGGGAAAAAAAAAAAAAAAAAAAAAAAAAATATATATATTCTGTTTAGTGTGCAAAGTTGCAGATTAGAGCACATTCTGTTTAGTGTGCACAGTTGCAGATTAGAGCACATTCTGTTTAGTGTGCAAAGTTGCAGATTAGAGCACATTCTGTTTAGTGTGCAAAGTTGCAGATTAGAGCACATTCTGTTTAGTGTGCAAAGTTGCAGATTAGAGCACATTCTGTTAAGTCTTCAAACTAAAATATCAAAGTCACGTATTCCATTCAGTGTGCGTCGCCGCAGTTTAGCAGCACATTCTGAGTACTGTGCAGAGTTGCAGAATAGGAAGAAATACTGTTAAGTCTTCAAACTAAAATATCAAAGTCACATATTCCATTCAGTGTGCTTCGCCGCAGTTTAGCAGCACATTCTGTGTACTGTGCAGAGTTGCAGAATAGGAAGAAATACTGTTAAGTCTTCAAACTCAAATATCAAAGTCACATATTCCATTCAGTGTGCTTCGCCGCAGTTTAGCAGCACATTCTGTGTACTGTGCAGAGTTGCAGAATAGGAAGAAATACTGTTAAGTCTTCAAACTAAAATATCAAAGTCACATATTCCATTCAGTGTGCTTCGCCGCAGTGTAGCAGCACATTCTGTGTACTGTGCAGAGTTGCAGAATAGGAAGAAATACTGTTAAGTCTTCAAACTAAAATATCAAAGTCACATATTCCATTCAGTGTGCTTCGCCGCAGTGTAGCAGCACATTCTGTGTACTGTGCAGAGTTGCAGAATAGGAAGAAATACTGTTAAGTCTTCAAACTAAAATATCAAAGTCACATATTCCATTCAGTGTGCTTCGCCGCAGTTTAGCAGCACATTCTGTGTACTGTGCAGAGTTGCAGAATAGGAAGAAATACTGTTAAGTCTTCAAACTAAAATATCAAAGTCACATATTCCATTCAGTGTGCTTCGCCACAGTGTAGCAGCACATTCTGTGTACTGTGCAGAGTTGCAGAATAGGAAGAAATACTGTTAAGTCTTCAAACTAAAATATCAAAGTCACATATTCCATTCAGTGTGCTTCGCCGCAGTGTAGCAGCACATTCTGTGTACTGTGCAGAGTTGCAGAATAGGAAGAAATACTGTTAAGTCTTCAAACTAAAATATCAAAGTCACATATTCCATTCAGTGTGCTTCGCCGCAGTTTAGCAGCACATTCTGTGTACTGTGCAGAGTTGCAGAATAGGAAGAAATACTGTTAAGTCTTCAAACTAAAATATCAAAGTCACATATTCCATTCAGTGTGCTTCGCCGCAGTGTAGCAGCACATTCTGTGTACTGTGCAGAGTTGCAGAATAGGAAGAAATACTGTTAAGTCTTCAAACTAAAATATCAAAGTCACATATTCCATTCAGTGTCTTTCACCGCCGTTTAACAGCCTATTCTGTGTACTCTGCAGAGTTGCAGAATTATAAGAAATACTGTTAAGTTTTCAAACTCAAATATTAAAGTCACATATTCCATTCAGTGTCTTTCACCGCCGTTTAACAGCCTATTCTGTGTACTCTGTACAGTTGCAGAATTATAAGAAATACTGTTAAGTTTTCAAACTCAAATATTAAAGTCACATATTCCATTCAGTGTCTTTCACCGCCGTTTAACAGCCTATTCTGTGTACTCTGTACAGTTCCAGAATTATAAGAAATACTGTTAAGTTTTCAAACTCAAATATTAAAGTCACATATTCCATTCAGTGTCTTTCACCGCCGTTTAACAGCCTATTCTGTGTACTCTGTACAGTTCCAGAATTATAAGAAATACTGTTAATTTTTCAAACTCAAATATTAAAGTCACATATTCCATTCAGTGTCTTTCACCGCCGTTTAACAGCCTATTCTGTGTACTCTGTACAGTTGCAGAATTATAAGAAATACTGTTAAGTTTTCAAACTCAAATATTAAAGTCACATATTCCATTCAGTGTCTTTCACCGCCGTTTAACAGCCTATTCTGTGTACTCTGTACAGTTCCAGAATTATAAGAAATACTGTTAAGTTTTCAAACTCAAATATTAAAGTCACATATTCCATTCAGTGTCTTTCACCGCCGTTTAACAGCCTATTCTGTGTACTCTGTACAGTTCCAGAATTATAAGAAATACTGTTAAGTTTTCAAACTCAAATATTAAAGTCACATATTCCATTCAGTGTGTTTCAACGCCGTTTAACAGCCTATTCTGTGTACTCTGCAGAGTTGCAGAATAGTAAGAAATACTGTTAAGTTTTCAAACTCAAATATTAAAGTCACATATTCCATTCAGTGTGTGTCACCGCAGTTTAGCAGCCTATTCTGTGTACTCTGCAGAGTTGCAGAATAGTAAGAAATACTGTTAATTTTTCAAACTCAAATATTAAAGTCACATATTCCATTCAGTGTCTTTCACCGCCGTTTAACAGCCTATTCTGTGTACTCTGTACAGTTCCAGAATTATAAGAAATACTGTTAAGTTTTCAAACTCAAATATTAAAGTCACATATTCCATTCAGTGTCTTTCACCGCCGTTTAACAGCCTATTCTGTGTACTCTGTACAGTTCCAGAATTATAAGAAATACTGTTAATTTTTCAAACTCAAATATTAAAGTCACATATTCCATTCAGTGTCTTTCACCGCCGTTTAACAGCCTATTCTGTGTACTCTGTACAGTTGCAGAATTATAAGAAATACTGTTAAGTTTTCAAACTCAAATATTAAAGTCACATATTCCATTCAGTGTGTTTCAACGCCGTTTAACAGCCTATTCTGTGTACTCTGCAGAGTTGCAGAATAGTAAGAAATACTGTTAAGTTTTCAAACTCAAATATTAAAGTCACATATTCCATTCAGTGTGTGTCACCGCAGTTTAGCAGCCTATTCTGTGTACTCTGCAGAGTTGCAGAATAGTAAGAAATACTGTTAATTTTTCAAACTCAAATATTAAAGTCACATATTCCATTCAGTGTCTTTCACCGCCGTTTAACAGCCTATTCTGTGTACTCTGTACAGTTCCAGAATTATAAGAAATACTGTTAAGTTTTCAAACTCAAATATTAAAGTCACATATTCCATTCAGTGTCTTTCACCGCCGTTTAACAGCCTATTCTGTGTACTCTGTACAGTTCCAGAATTATAAGAAATACTGTTAATTTTTCAAACTCAAATATTAAAGTCACATATTCCATTCAGTGTCTTTCACCGCCGTTTAACAGCCTATTCTGTGTACTCTGTACAGTTGCAGAATTATAAGAAATACTGTTAAGTTTTCAAACTCAAATATTAAAGTCACATATTCCATTCAGTGTCTTTCACCGCCGTTTAACAGCCTATTCTGTGTACTCTGTACAGTTCCAGAATTATAAGAAATACTGTTAAGTTTTCAAACTCAAATATTAAAGTCACATATTCCATTCAGTGTCTTTCACCGCCGTTTAACAGCCTATTCTGTGTACTCTGTACAGTTCCAGAATTATAAGAAATACTGTTAAGTTTTCAAACTCAAATATTAAAGTCACATATTCCATTCAGTGTGTTTCAACGCCGTTTAACAGCCTATTCTGTGTACTCTGTACAGTTCCAGAATTATAAGAAATACTGTTAAGTTTTCAAACTCAAATATTAAAGTCACATATTCCATTCAGTGTGTTTCAACGCCGTTTAACAGCCTATTCTGTGTACTCTGCAGAGTTGCAGAATAGTAAGAAATACTGTTAAGTTTTCAAACTCAAATATTAAAGTCACATATTCCATTCAGTGTGTGTCACCGCAGTTTAGCAGCCTATTCTGTGTACTCTGCAGAGTTGCAGAATAGTAAGAAATACTGTTAATTTTTCAAACTCAAATATTAAAGTCACTTATTCCATTCAGTGTGTGTCACCGCAGTTTAGCAGCCTATTCTGTGTACTCTGCAGAGTTGCAGAATAGTAAGAAATACTGTTAAGTTTTCAAACTCATATATATTAAAGTCATATATATCGTGTAAGATGAAGAAGGCGGGTAAAAAGGGACGGGGAAGTGGACGTGATCCTGAAAGTTCAGGGCGCGGGTCAGGACGCGGAGAAACTGTGCCTGGTGCCAGAGCACAAGAAAGAAAGACATCCACCATACCTAGCTTCATGTCTGATTTCACAGGGCGTCGCAGGACATCACTCTCGAGGTCCGACCAGTGCGAACAGGTGGTCGGTTGGATGACAGCTGATACTGCTTCCAGTCGGTTAAGCACCACCCTGTCTTCCACCAAGTCCACTCTCAGTAGCCAAGAGTCTGGTCAACATAATCCTCACTCTGATCATCCTTCCTCCCACCATACACGGTCTGGTCAAAGAAGTGATCCCACACTGGGATATAGTGATGAGCTCGTCTCATCACCAATCCTTCATTTGACCCTCTCTCCAAGCACGCTTGCAGAGGAACATGACATCTTGTGCCCTGATTCACAACCTCTAGAGGCTACCCAATCACAAGAAGATGACAGATGTGAACGGCATTTAAGGTCAAAGGAAGTAGTGGATGATGATGATGATGATGATGAGACACAGTTGCCATTAAATCAACCACTATTTCTGTCTCAAGACCTTGTTGAGGAGAATGTTATACAGTTGTCAATGACTGAGTATGTGGTGGGATCAAGACTTGAGGAGGATGATCAGAGTGAGGAAGTGGAGGAGGACTTGGTGGACGATGAGGTGACTGACCCCACCTGGGAAGGTGTAGAGCCGAGCGATGACAGCAGTCCTGAGGGTGAGCCATCTGCAGCACCGCAACAGGCTGGAAGAGGCAGTGGTGTGGCTACAGAAAGAAGGCGGACCGCACCAAACCGGCCCGCAAATGTTCCACGGAGCACCCCCTTGCGTAAATCTACCTTGCCAAGGGGTAGGTGTTCCGCGGTATGGCGTTTTTTTAAGGAAAGTGCGGACGACAAAAGAATTGTAGTTTGCAACCTGTGCCACACCAGAATGAGCCGAGGCATGAACACTAGAAACCTCACCACCACCAGCATGATCCGACACATGGCATCCAAGCACCGTAGTAAGTGGGAGGAACGCCTGGATCGCCCATCTGTGTCTGCAGGCCACACCACTGCCTCCTCTTCCCCTGTTTTCGGTGCCGGCCAATCGCCTGTCGAAGGCGCAGGCCCGCATACCTCCCGCCCTGCACCTGTACCATCTGAAGCACCATCAGCGACCACATCCACTTCCCTGTCCCAGCACAGCGTCCAAATGTCGTTACCCCAGGCATTTGAGCGCAAGAGAAAGTACCCAGCCACCCACCCACAGGCCATAGCACTAACCTCACACCTTTCAAAATTACTGGCCATCGAAATGCTGCCATTTAGGCTTGTGGACACTGAGTCCTTCCGCAGCCTGATGGCAGCAGCTGTCCCTCGGTACGCGGTCCCCAGCCGCCACTACTTTTCCCGGTGTGCCATCCCCGCATTACACCACCATGTGTCCCGTAACATCACCCGTGCCCTGACCAACGCAGTTACTGGGAAGGTCCACTTAACGACTGACACATGGACAAGTGCTTGTGGCCAGGGACGCTACATTTCCCTGACGGCACACTGGGTGAATGTCGTGGAGGCTGGGAGCGACTCGGACCCTGGGATGGCACGGGTGCTACCCACGCCGAGGATTGCGGGCCCTACCTCCATCAGGGTTTCCACCAGCACCTACGTTATTGGCTCCTCCTCCTCCGTTTCCACCTCCGAATTCTCTACACACACCGCCACTCCCCCATCAGCCAGTAGCTGGAAGCAGTGTAGCACTGCAGTGGGGAAGCGTCAACAGGCCGTGCTGAAGCTGATCTGCCTTGGGGACAAACAGCACACGGCCTCAGAGCTGTTGCAGGGGATTAGTCACCAGACCGAGCAGTGGCTCTCGCCACTCAACCTGCAACCAGGCATGGTTGTGTGTGATAATGGGCGTAACTTGGTGGCGGCTTTGGAGCTCGGCAAGCTCACACACGTACCATGCCTAGCGCATGTATTTAATTTAGTGGTGCAGCGATTTCTAAAAACCTACCCCAATGTGCATGATCTCTTGACCAAGGTGCGCCGCGTGTGTGCACATTTCCGTAAGTCATCTACAGCTTCGGCCGGCCTGTTGAAGCTGCAGCAGCGCTTACAATTGCCAGCTCACCGGCTGCTGTGTGACGTGAGCACGCGCTGGAACTCCACCTTCCACATGTTGGCCCGGCTTTGTGAGCAGCAGAGGGCAGTAGTGGAGTACCAGCTGTTACACGGTCGTCGCCTCTCCGTTCAACTTCCTGTAATCAGAAGTGAGGAGTGGGAATGGATGTCAGACCTCTGCGAGGTTTTACGCAATTTTGAGGAATCGACACAGATGGTGAGCGGCGATAACGCTATTATCAGTGTAACCATCCCACTTCTGTGTCTACTGAAACGCTCGCTGCTCACAATTAAAACCGACGCTTTGCATGTGGAAGAGGTGGAAATGGGGGAGGAAGAGCTTACACAAGGTGATAGCCAGAGCACCCTCACTTCGTCTTCTCAGCGACAATTGGAGGAGGCGGAGGAGGAGGAGGAGGAGGAGGAGGAAGACACGGTTGCCTCCGCTACAGAGGGTAGCCATGGAACTTTAGTTCCATCTCTTCAGCGTGGGTGGGCAGAAGAGGAGGAAGAGGATGAGGATATTGAGAGTCATCCTCCTGGTGAGGACAGCGAAATCTTGACTGTTGGTACTCTGGCACACATGGCTGACTTTATGTTAGGCTGCCTTTCCCGTGACCCACGCGTTATATGCATTTTAAACAACACGGATTACTGGGTGTTCACCCTTCTGGACCCCCGCTACAAAGAGAATTTCTCATCTCTCATTCCTCCGGTGGAGAGGACAAGCAAAATGGTGCAATACCAGAAGGTTCTTGTCGAAAAATTGCTCCAAAATTTTCCATCTGACAACGCTGGCGGCAGAGTACGTGCTACCTTGGCCAACAGAGAAGGGGAGAAAAGGGGAGCACACAGCAGTTCCGAGAAAGGCAGGGCAACACTCTCCAAGGCGTGGGACACCTTCATGACACCCCGCCAGCACCCTCACCCTGATGCGCAGCCTAGTGTCACAAGGAGGGAAAAGTTTTGGAAGATGGTGAAGGAGTACGTAGCAGACCGTGTCAGCGTCCTCAATGATCCCTCTGTGCCTTACAACTACTGGGTGTCCAAGCTGGACACGTGGTATGAACTGGCACTCTACGCCTTGGAGGTGCTGGCCTGCCCTGCCGCCAGCGTTCTGTCTGAGCGGGTATTTAGTGCTGCTGGTGGCATCATAACAGATAAGCGTATCCGCCTTTCCACCGACAATGCTGATAGGTTGACACTTATAAAAATGAACAAGGCCTGGATTTCCCCTGACTTCTCCACTCCACTGGAGGAAAGCCCCGGGGGAACATAAACTCACTTTATATATGTTATTTACAATGATGGGAATACTCTGTATTCCCATTCACCCCTTCCACCCAAAAAACGGGTATATGGTTGACTCTTAATCTTCTCATCCTCCTCCTCCTCTTCCATATGCCCTGTGCTATAATTTTTATATAGGGCCAGCTCACCAGCGGGCCCTGTGATATAATTTTTATATAGGGTCAGCTCACCAGCGGGCCCTGTTTGACAATTTTTATATAGGTCAGCTCACCAGCGGGCCTTCTCATATAATGTTTTATTGGGTCAGCTCTCTAGCGGGCCCTCTCATATAATGTTTTATAGCGTCAGCTCACTAGCGGGCCTTCGCATATAATGTTTAGGATGGTCAGCTCTGCAGCAGACCCTCACCCATAATGTTTTAGATGGTCAGCTCAGCGCACGTTTCCCTCTTAATCATGGCCTCAGTTCTGAAAATCAAGGAAATTTTTGGGAGAATTTGCCTCTGCGCACGTTTCCCTCTTAATCATGGCCTCAGTTCTGAAAATCAAGGAAATTTTTGGGAGAATTTGCCTCTGCGCACGTTTCCCTCTTAATCATGGCCTCAGTTCTGAAAATCAAGGAAATTTTTGGGAGAATTTGCCTCTGCGCACGTTTCCCTCTTAATCATGGCCTCAGTTCTGAAAATCAAGGAAATTTTTGGGAGAATTTGCCTCTGCGCACGTTTCCCTCTTAATCATGGCCTCAGTTCTGAAAATCAAGGAAATTTTTGGGATAATTTGCCTCTGCGCACGTTTCCCTCTTAATCATGGCCTCACTTCAGAAAATCGATGAAATTTTTGGGAGAATTTGCAGATGATATACAAGTAAATATACAGCAAATACTGTTTGGTAACAATTTTTCGCCTAAAGTCGTTTTTATTTTCCTTTTTGTGTGTTTTACGGTCAGTCTGTAAAAATGGCGTACTACGGGCGAAAGATCGTTCCCAGCAGCGATGTTGGAGTCCAAGGTGCATCCAGACATCCTCCCTATGCTGTCCCTGAACCATTTCTGTAGTGTTTCCATCTTTTTCTGCCCTTTTCCTATGGACCAGGCACCCTCCCCTCATCAGAGCAGGGGGTGCCTGGTGTAATGCTCGAGTCCTCCCATTGACTTCAATGGGGCTCGGGTGCTCGGCCGAGCACTCGAGCCTCAGGGGGTGCTCGGTCAGAGCACCCGAACATCCGAGCATTGGGGTGCTCGCTCATCACTATTAAGAACCTATTATGATATGCTTACTTAGAAGTTTATGGCGAACTATTCAGGATTGACCATCTTATTAAAGTTAGCGGGAGAAAATTCAACCTTACCCGAATTCGGTTAGACTTGCGTGGGGTATCTAGGATGTTTGGCAACGCGATCGAATGAAGCGGCTTGACGTGCCAGGAAATGACGCGGCTCTGGGATGATGAGAGAGCTTGATGGTTCCTCTGACGGGAGGAAGCGTTACCTGAGAACGGAGGGACGAACTGCTTGACGCCTCGTTCTAGAGGTGAGGGGGCGCAGTTTAAAAACCCTCTCGCCCCTCCCACAAATGCAGGCTCAGCCTGCTCACTTGTGGGAATTATATAAGCGGCTGTGGGAGACAGAGATCTATTACTTTCCTTCCTAAAAATGTCAACAGATGAAAGGACAAAACAGTGTGTTATTCTCTTGTTTCAGCAAAGTCAAAGTGATCAAAGGTATTCTTCATGCATCTTTATGTGCCTTGATTTGCACTTTTTCAGATATAGGCCTCGATTCAATTGAGGTTGGTAAAAAAGACGGTAGGGCAATATTGGCTAACGTCCTGTTAGCAAAAAGTGCCAGCGGAGTTATTCAATTGCACTACCACATACCACAACCAAAAACAGACATTAGTCCACAGAAAAGGACTTGCAGCCAAAAATGTGTTTTGTATGTTAAGTTCCCAAAACTCAAGCTAAATAGCATGAATAATGGGAGCATCAAAGGAAAAAAGCTAACGATCAGTGCCTGACACACTGTCAAGCACTAATTACCTTAAACACACAGTCACCCTCCCAAACACTACCCCTACCCCTACCCCTACCCTACCTACTACCCAAACACTACCCCTAACAGTGAAGTGCGACAAGACTACCCCTAACACTAGCCTAACATCCAGATCTGTAAAACCTGTCGTCCACTGTCCATCTTCTCCTTCAATCTTTCTTCTTCTGTTTTATCAAATCTTCTTTCTACCTTGTCTTGTTTCCTATAAAATACAAAGAAATATCAATGTCATTTTAAACAAAAAAGGTGCCCCCAAGATATGCCGTATTTAACCGTTTTAGTGCCGGAGGGGTACCCCTCCGACGCTCAAAGGGTTAAATGTAGTGTGTTATAGTCTTCAAAAATAATATTCAGCCAGTCTTTATACGATAAAGAAGTTAAATGTTGAGATTCCGAATTAAAAATGCACTCTTTTTTAAGTATTTTACCAGGAGGAATACATTGAGATTATCATTATCTCTTGTTTTCAAGTATGTCCTGGACTCATTTTATCTACCTCAGAGGAGTGAAAGCCTGAGCTGACCTTGCCGGGACTAGAACCTGTGACCTTGTGGCTTGAACAGATTCTGCAGTTGGTGCCTTAACCAAATGAGTATGCTTAAATAAGATTCCGTTAGCAGCTGCAGCTGTCTACTGGCACAGACTTACCCTCCATACGTACCAGGCTGTTGCCCGAGTCCCAGTGATAGAATGTTAAACAAAGACTGTTTTTTATTTGGCCAGTTTCTGTTCAAAATGCTTGCCAGCCTGCTATTGACTGGGATGTGTGCATATGCACGTCCCAAACAATCAGCTTCTAGCTGGTTTGGTCATCCCCCTAGAAGCTGAATGGCTGGGAGGTGCATAAGCACACATCACACCAAACAAAAGGCTGACATCCATTTTGAACAGAAACTGGTCATATGAAAAGTCAGTCTCTGTTCAAAATTCTTTCACTGGGACTCGAGACATGGACCAGTATGTATGGGGGGCAGGCCTGTGCTGGTAGAAACTGCTGCCACTGCCAGCGGTGCTAGTGGAGGTTGCAGCAGCCACTTCTAATAACTGCATGGAGTCCAAATAATACAAAATTCATTTACTCAAGCGAGTTGGATGGATTACAGGTTAACATGGGGAGGTGAAGTGTATTAAAATAATGACATGTAATATGTCTTTAAAAACCTCTCCTGCAGTGATCAGTAAATGTGTATACTTAAAAACACATTTTAGTAAACTCCATTTATACCTTCTCCTTCTTTATCATTTAAAACAGTGAAACAGTTACATTTACAGAGATATAGTGAAAAAGCTAGAAACACATTTGTTAGGGAAAGAAAAAGAACTCGCAGAACTAGAGCACCATAATTTAAATATACAAAGAGGGAATGCAAGAGCACAAAAGATGAGTTACAGCAAACGGGTAAGTGAAAATTTCTTTCATGCAGGAATTTTCACTGAACACTAGTGATGAGCGAGCATGCTCGGCCGAAGCTCGGTTCGGCTCGAGCATCGCTCTGCTCGGCACATGGCGGTACTCGTACGAGTACCGCATGTGCTCGCCCGCCATGTTCGGGTCTCCTCCCCGCACGTTTCGCGGCTGCTGCGCAGCCAATAAACGTGCAGGGAGGCTCTGACATCAGTGTAATGCCAGCAGCCATGTTGGCTGCTGGCATTACACTGATTGGCTGGCCAGAACCCGTGATCAGGTGCTGTATAGCACCTGACCAGCGAGTTCGGCTCAGTCTTAGCCAGGGAGAGATGAGGATAGGAAGGGAAAGTCAGTGTAGGGAGAAGAAAAGCGATTTAAAAAAAAAAAAAGACCCAAAAGTCCTTTTTAGGACTACTGTGTGTGGGGGCAGCAGTTTATTTTGTTTGGGGGGGCAGAGATTTAAAAAAAAAAAAAAACTTCACATATTCCGTTCACTGTGCCTAGCCGCAGATTAGCAGCACATTCTGTTTAGTGTGCAAAGTTGCAGATTAGCAGCACATTCTGGTTAGTGTGCAAAGTTGCAGATTAGCAGCACATTCTTTTTAGTGTGCAAAGTTTCAGATTAGCAGCACATTCTGTTTAGTGTGCAAAGTTGCAGATTAGCAGCACATTCTGTTCAGTGTGCAAAGTTGCAGATTAGCAGCACATTCTGTTTAGTGTGCAAAGTTTCAGATTAGCAGAACATTCTGTTTAGTGTGCAAAGTGTAAAATATCAAAGTCACATATTCCATTCACTGTGCTGAGCCGCAGATAAGCAGCACATTCTGTTTAGTGTGCAAAGTTTCAGATTAGCAGAACATTCTGTTTAGTGTGCAAAGTGTAAAATATCAAAGTCACATATTCCATTCACTGTGCCGAGCCGCAGATAAGCAGCACATTCTGTTTAGTGTGCAAAGTTTCAGATTAGGAGAACATTCTGTTTACTGTGCAAAGTGTAAAATATCAAAGTCACATATTCCATTCACTGTGTCTAACCGCAGATAAGAAGCACATTCTGTTTAGTGTGCAAAGTTGCATATTAGGAGAACATTCTGTTTACTGTGCAAAGTGTAAAATATCAAAGTCACATATTCCATTCACTGTGTCTAACCGCAGATAAGAAGCACTTTCTGTTTAGTGTGCAAAGTTGCATATTAGGAGAACATTCTGTTTACTGTGCAAAGTGTAAAATATCAAAGTCACATATTCCATTCACTGTGTCTAACCGCAGATAAGAAGCACTTTCTGTTTAGTGTGCAAAGTTGCATATTAGGAGAACATTCTGTTTACTGTGCAAAGTGTAAAATATCAAAGTCACATATTCCATTCACTGTGCCGAGCCGCAGATAAGCAGCACATTCTGTTTAGTGTGCAAAGTTGCATATTAGGAGAACATTCTGTTTAGTGTGCAAAGTGTAAAATATCAAAGTCACATATTCCATTCACTGTGTCTAACCGCAGATAAGAAGCACTTTCTGTTTAGTGTGCAAAGTTGCATATTAGGAGAACATTCTGTTTACTGTGCAAAGTGTAAAATATCAAAGTCACATATTCCATTCACTGTGCCGAGCCGCAGATAAGCAGCACATTCTGTTTAGTGTGCAAAGTTGCATATTAGGAGAACATTCTGTTTACTGTGCAAAGTGTAAAATATCAAAGTCACATATTCCATTCACTGTGCCTAGCCGCAGATAAGAAGCACATTCTGTTTAGTGTGCAAAGTTGCATATTAGGAGAACATTCTGTTTACTGTGCAAAGTGTAAAATATCAAAGTCACATATTCCATTCACTGTGTCTAACCGCAGATAAGAAGCACATTCTGTTTAGTGTGCAAAGTTGCATATTAGGAGAACATTCTGTTTACTGTGCAAAGTGTAAAATATCAAAGTCACATATTCCATTCACTGTGTCTAACCGCAGATAAGAAGCACTTTCTGTTTAGTGTGCAAAGTTGCATATTAGGAGAATATTCTGTTTACTGTGCAAAGTGTAAAATATCAAAGTCACATATTCCATTCACTGTGTCTAACCGCAGATAAGAAGCACTTTCTGTTTAGTGTGCAAAGTTGCATATTAGGAGAACATTCTGTTTACTGTGCAAAGTGTAAAATATCAAAGTCACATATTCTACTCACTGTGCCGAGCCGCAGATAAGCAGCACATTCTGTTTAGTGTGCAAAGTTGCATGTTAGGAGAACATTCTGTTTACTGTGCAAAGTGTAAAATATCAAAGTCACATATTCCATTCACTGTGTCTAACCGCAGATAAGAAGCACTTTCTGTTTAGTGTGCAAAGTTGCATATTAGGAGAACATTCTGTTTACTGTGCAAAGTGTAAAATATCAAAGTCACATATTCCATTCACTGTGCCTAGCCGCAGATAAGAAGCACATTCTGTTTAGTGTGCAAAGTTGCATATTAGGAGAACATTCTGTTTACTGTGCAAAGTGTAAAATATCAAAGTCACATATTCCATTCACTGTGCCTAGCCGCAGATAAGAAGCACTTTCTGTTTAGTGTGCAAAGTTGCAGATTTGCAGCACATATTCCGTGTAATATGAAGAAGGCGGGTAAAAAGGGACGGGGAAGTGGACGTGATCCTGATAGTTCAGGGCGCGGGTCAGGACGCGTACAAACTGTGCCTGGTGCCAGAGCACAAGAAAGAAAGACATCCACCATACCTAGCTTCATGTTTCAGTTTACAGGGCGTCGCAGGACATCACTCTCGAGGTCCGACCACTGCGAACAGGTGGTCGGTTGGATGTCAGCTGATACTGCTTCCAGTCGGTTAAGCACCACCCTGTCTTCCACCAAGTCCACTCTCAGTAGCCAAGAGTCTGGTGAACATAATCCTCACCCTGATCATCCTTCCTCCCACCATAGAGGGTCTGGTCAAAGAAGTGATCCCACACTGGGATATAGTGAGGAGCTCGTCTCATCACCAATCCTTAATTTGAACCTCTCTCCAAGCACGCTTGCAGAGGAACATGACATCTTGTGCCCTGATTCACAACCTCTAGAGGGTACCCAATCACAAGAAGATGACAGAGGTGAACGGCATTTAAGGTCAAAGGAAGTGGATGATGATGATGATGAGACACAGTTGCCATCAAATCAACCACTTTTACTGTCTCAAGACCTTGATGAGGAGGATGATATACAGTTGTCAATGACTGAGTATGTGGTGGGATCAAGACATGAGGAGGATGATCAGAGTGAGGAAGTGGAGGAGGACTTGGTGGACGATGAGGTGACTGACCCCACCTGGGAAGGTGGAGAGCCGAGCGATGACAGCAGTCCTGAGGGTGAGCCATCTGCAGCACCGCAACAAGCTGGAAGAGGCAGTGGTGTGGCTACAGAAAGAAGGCGGACCGCACCAAACCGGCCGGCAAATGTTCCACGGAGCACCCCCTTGCGTAAATCTCCCTTGCCAAGGGGTAGGTGTTCCGCGGTATGGCGTTTTTTTAAGGAAAGTGCGGACGACAAAAGAATTGTAGTTTGCAACCTGTGCCACACCAGAATGAGCCGAGGCATGAACACTAGAAACCTCACCACCACCAGCATGATCCGACACATGGCATCCAAGCACCGTAATAAGTGGGAGGAACGCCCGGATCGCCAATCTGTGTCTGCAGGCCACACCACTGCCTCCTCTTCCCCTGTTTTCGGTGCCGGCCAATCGCCTGTCGAAGGCGCAGGCCCGCATACCTCCCGCCCTGCACCTGTACCATCTGAAGCACCATCAGCGACCACATCCACTTCCCTGTCCCAGCGCAGCGTCCAAATGTCGTTACCCCAGGCATTTGAGCGCAAGCGAAAATACCCAGCCACCCACCCACAGGCCATAGCACTAACCTCACACCTTTCCAAATTACTGGCCATCGAAATGCTGCCATTTAGGCTTGTGGAGACTGAGTCCTTCCGCAGCCTGATGGCAGCAGCTGTCCCTCGGTACGCAGTCCCCAGCCGCCACTACTTTTCCCGGTGTGCCGTCCCCGCCTTACACCACCATGTGTCCCGTAACATCACCCGTGCCCTGACCAACGCAGTTACTGGGAAGGTCCACTTAACGACTGACACATGGACAAGTGCTTGTGGCCAGGGACGCTACATTTCCCTGACGGCACACTGGGTGAATGTCGTGGAGGCTGGGAGCGACTCGGACCCTGGGATGGCACAGGTGCTACCCACGCCGAGGATTGCGGGCCCTACCTCCATCAGGGTTTCCGCCAGCACCTACGTTATTGGCTCCTCCTCCTCCGTTTTCACCTCCGAATTCTCTGCGCGCAGCGCCACTCACCCATCAGCCGGTAGCTGGAAGCAGTGTAGCACTGCAGTGGGGAAGCGTCAACAGGCCGTGCTGAAGCTGATCTGCCTTGGGGACAAACAGCACACGGCCTCAGAGCTGTTGCAGGGGATTAGTCACCAGACCGAGCAGTGGCTCTCGCCACTCAACCTGCAACCAGGCATGGTTGTGTGTGATAATGGGCGTAACTTGGTGGCGGCTTTGGAGCTCGGCAAGCTCACACACGTACCATGCCTAGCGCATGTATTTAATTTAGTGGTTCAGCGATTTCTAAAAACCTACCCCAATTTGCATGATCTCTTGACCAAGGTGCGCCGCGTGTGTGCACATTTCCGTAAGTCATCTCCAGCTTTAGCCGGCCTGTTGAAGCTGCAGCAGCACTTACAATTGCCAGCTCACCGGCTGCTGTGTGACGTGAGCACGCCCTGGAACTCCACCTTCCACATGTTGGCCCGGCTTTGTGAGCAGCAGAGGGCAGTAGTGGAGTACCAGCTGTTACACGGTCGTCGCCTCTCCATTCAACTTCCTCTAATCAGAAGTGAGGCGTGGGAATGGATGTCAGACCTCTGTGAGGTTTTACGCAATTTTGAGGAATCGACACAGATGGTGAGCAGCGATAACGCTATTATCAGTGTAACCATCCCACTTCTGTGTCTACTGAAACGCTCGCTGCTCACAATTAAAACCGACGCTTTGCATGTGGAAGAGGTGGAAATGGGGGAGGAAGAGCTTACACAAGGTGATAGCCAGAGCACCCTCACTTCGTCTTCTCAGCGACAATTGGAGGAGGCGGAGGAGGAGGAGGAGGAGGAGGAAGACACGGTTGCCTCCGCTACAGAGGGTAGCCATGGAACTTTAGTTCCATCTCTTCAGCGTGGGTGGGCAGAAGAGGAGGAAGAGGATGAGGAGATTGAGAGTCATCCTCCTGGTGAGGACAGCGAAATCTTGCCTGTTGGTACTCTGGCACACATGGCTGACTTTATGTTAGGCTGCCTTTCCCGTGACCCACGCGTTATACGCATTTTAGACAACACGGATTACTGGGTGTTCACCCTTCTGGACCCCCGCTACAAAGAGAATTTCTCATCTCTCATTCCTCCGGTGGAGAGGACAAGCAAAATGGTGCAATACCAGAAGGTTCTTGTTGAAAAATTGCTCCAAAATTTTCCATCTGACAATGCTGGCGGCAGAGTACGTGCTACCTTGGCCAACCGAGAAGGGGAGGAAAGGGGAGCACACAGCAGTTCCGACAAAGGCAGGGCAACACTCTCCAAGGCGTGGGACACCTTCATGACACCCCGCCAGCACCCTCACCCTGATGCGCAGCCTAGTGTCACAAGGAGGGAAAAGTTTTGGAAGATGGTAAAGGAGTACGTAGCAGACCGTGTCAGCGTCCTCAATGATCCCTCTGTGCCTTACAACTACTGGGTGTCCAAGCTGGACACGTGGTATGAACTGGCACTCTACGCCTTGGAGGTGCTGGCCTGCCCTGCCGCCAGCGTTCTGTCTGAGCGGGTATTTAGTGCTGCTGGTGGCATCATAACAGATAAGCGTATCCGCCTTTCCACCGAAAATGCTGATAGGTTGACACTTATAAAAATGAACAAGGCCTGGATTTCCCCTGACTTCTCCACTCCACTGGAGGAAAGCCCCGGGGGAACATAAAGTCACTTTATATATGTTATTTACAATGATGGGAATACTCTGTATTCCCATTCACCCCTTCCACCCAAAAAACGGGTATATGGTTGACTCTCTTCCATATGCCCAGTGATATAATTTTTATATAGGGCCAGCTCACCAGCGGGCCCAGTGATATAATTTTTATATAGGGCCAGCTCACCAGCGGGCCCTGTGATATAATTTTTATATAGGGCCAGCTCACCAGCGGGCGCAGTTTGACAATTTTTGTATAGGTCAGCTCACCAGCGGGCCTTCTCATATAATGTTTTATTGGGTCAGCTCTCTAGCGGGCCCTCTCATATAATGTTTTATAGCGTCAGCTCACTAGCGGGCCTTCGCATATAATGTTTAGGATGGTCAGCTCCGCAGCAGACCCTCACCCATAATGTTTTAGATGGTCGGCTCAGCACACGTTTCCCTCTTAATCATGGCCCCAGTTCAGAAAAATCGAGGAAATTTTTGGGAGAATTTGCCTTTGCGCACGTTTCCCTCTTAATCATGGCCTCAGTTCAGAAAAATCAAGGAAATTTTTGGGAGAATTTGCCTCTGCGCACGTTTCCCTCTTAATCATGGCCTCAGTTCAGAAAAATCGAGGAAATTTTTGGGAGAATTTGTCTCTGCGCACGTTTCCCTCTTAATCATGGCCTCAGTTCAGAAAAATCGAGGAAATTTTTGGGAGAATTTGCCTCTGCGCACGTTTCCCTCTTAATCATGGCCCCAGTTCCGAAAAATCGATGAAATTTTTTGCAGAATTTGCAGATGATATACAAGTAAATATACAGCAAATACTGTTTGGTAACAATTTTTCGCCTAAAGTCGTTTTTATCTTCCTTTTTGTGTGTTTTACGGTCAGTCTGTAAAAATGGCGTACTACGGGCGAAAGATCGTTCCCAGCAGCGACGTTGGAGTCCAAGATGCATCCAGACATCCTCCCTATGCTGTCCCTGAACCATTTCTGTGGTGTTTCCATCATTTTCTGCCCTTTTCCTATGGACCAGGCACCCTCCCCTCATCAGAGCAGGGGGTGCCTGGTGTAATGCTCGAGTCCTCCCATTGACTTCAATGGGGCTCGGGTGCTCGGCCGAGCACTCGAGCCTCCGGGGGCGCTCGGTCAGAGCACCCGAACACCCGAGCATTGGGGTGCTCGATCATCACTACTGAACACCCATACATTTGCCCCCTTTTTTGTGAAACTTTTCACATACAGAAACCCAAAACATCCTGATTTTTGCTAACCCCACAAAGTTTTCCTGATCTATGTGGTTCTGGCAATATCAGTGTAGTGGGAAAAGGTTGGAGGCTGTTACACATGGTTCTATGGGTACCAGTACAATGGTACAAGGCTTGAAGGTCAGTATGTGTGTGGTTCTGTGGCTACTGTGGGACAAGGCATTGGTGTAGTATTTGTGGGTCTATGTCTACCTCGGAACAAAGCTGGAGGGTAGTATTTGTTAAGGTATAGTTCTTTGGCTACTGTAGAGCAATGCTGGAGTCCATATCTGTGATGGGAAAATGTTGCAAGACTACAACTCCAATCACCCCACCAGCCACAGGAAGCAGCTGGGGGGCTCACATTACCAACCACTGATGTGAACCCCCAGCATTGTCTCACAGTAGCCATAGAACCACACCTAGACAAATACTACCACCAGCCTTGTCCTGCAGCACATAGCTGGGGTCAGTATGTGTGAGTCTGTGGCTAGTATAGACAAGGCTTGGAGGGCTAGTATGTGTTCTATGGCTAGCAATGCAGTGGGATAAGGTTGGGGGTCAGTATGTGTGATTCTATGTCTACTGTGGGATAAGGCTGGGGGCCAACATGTGTGGTTCTATGGCTACTATGGGACAAGGTTTGGGGGAAGGTCACCAGTATGTGTGGTTCTCTGGCTGCAGTGCAGTGGGACAAGGCTGGAGGTTAGTGTATGTGGTTCTAAGGCAACTGCACTACACAGCTGAGGGTCAGTATGTTTCTAGTGCAGTCGAACAAGGCTGGGGTTCTTGGAATAAATAAAAAAATCCAGTGAATAGGAGACCTGTCTAGCATTTAAGTGGTTAAAATCTCCTTGCAAAATAAAAGAGAAATTGGGGAATTTTTTACGCTAAGATGCCCAAAAATAACTACATTCATACTGTTTTGTAATGTGTTTGAAGTTCCCTTGGCACCCAAATTAATAAAATAAAGAAATAAATTGAAGACATTACTTTATTTATTAACTTTTAAAAATCTTCAGAGCATATGAAATTATAAAGCACAGATATGACAGTAGAAATCTGACCCCAGGAATTATAGCAGGGAGGCAGTGGAGTCAGGAAGCAGCTGGGAGATACAGTCTATGGAATACTAAGACATAATAGTGATTATGCTCTGATAAATGAAGGCGACATGTCAAAGGTGGAGGTTGACATATCCCCCCCTTTTTGTTAGTGACTGACAATCCTAGCTGATGCAGCTGCTACTTATCCGTGACTATCTTGCTTTCTGGGCAGATGTTTGAAGAACAGCTTCTGCATGGCTGTGATGCTCCAGCATCTGTTCCTGTTTAGACAGATGAAGACATTTCAAATACTTGTGCCTGAGCCACACACTGGGAATTGTTTAAACAGCAGCCTAAATTGCTTATATTACTTCATTACACCTCCGGGTGGTTTTGTTGTGGTGCAGTTTAAGATGTTGATGTCAAGCGTGCATAATTTTAAAAAATGTAAAATACAAAATACACTCATGAAAATACACTATTAACCCTTTTCGCGACAGAAGGAAACTATTAATAAAATTAACCACTTTAGTGCCAGGGAAATGATAAATGCAATACCTACACACACACACCTTGATATATAAATTAGGGTGTTGTTTAAATATTGAAATTTGGAAATGTATAATTATTTTCAGCTATATCTTGAGTCACAGTAACTTTGCTATAAATGTCCTATAACAGTACTGTGCTTTCAATTTTCCATGGTATTAGGAAACTAGATGTACCCAACTACCCATGCACACAGGCATTACAGTTGAATAAATACAGTGCAAGGTTTAGTATCTAAAAGCAGGTAACATACAATCATGCGATTAAGTAACATGGATTTTATGTAATATTTCGGCACACATAAAATTGTAATTTATTATTTTGTGCTTTCTCTCAAAGACTGCATTCTCAAATTTCTAATTTTATATAAGAGGTGTAAAAACCAAATAAATCCAGTCATAAATATTATTATCTTAAGTAGAATCGTGCCCTCTGTATATGTCCATAGTCACCCTCACAAGGTTGTTGCATCTTTGGTAAGAAGTTACTGAGCATCTGGCCATGCACAGATCCCTGTGCATCTCACATTATTGGAAGCTGTGACATTATACCAAACTAGTCAGATTGGTGGATGGATTAGCCATATATGTGCTGTGCCATTGTGTTTCTGTGTGGAAAAACATACTTCTGACAGTCAATGGCTACTGTCTTTAACAGGTACAGCAGTATCATCTGACTGCCAGTGCTTAATTATCTTAGTTCATTCTTGATTCCTTCTGTTCCAGTGTTCTGGCAACTCTAGAATTGAATTTGGGTTGCCCTACTGAACTTGCATCCTTGTTTCTGGTATTTCTAACCCCAGCTTGTCCTCTCATTCAGATTTGTCTTCAGCTTATTGTCTCAGCTGCTACTTTGGACAAGATCTGACTTTGTGCCTCCCATTAATCACTTGCTCATTCACCCCAGCCTTATGGAGAACAGTCAGTTCTAGTTGCTGTTTTGATATTTCTGTTTGTCTCCTAATTCTGCTTGAATTCTGCCTGTCTTATCTCCTTATCTCCTGACCTTGCATGAAATCCACCTTTCTTGACTCAGCTAGTTTTCTGACACTTGTTTGATCTCTGTCTACCCAGACTACCCTCCACTGGGACCCAGTTATCGTGAGTATCTGCTTTGCTACCTACACTCCACCTTCTGGTGAATAGTCAGTACTAACAACTCGTTGTTCACTGATGCTTGTTATCTCTGTTACTCTAACCCTAGGGTTGATTATGAAGATATGCTGTTAAAACAATGCAGTCCAACACCAAATGTTTTGGTTACTGCAAGCATAAAAATATTACCTAAATGCTTTTTGGTGGAAAGCAAAATAATGTAATTTTTTCTGAGTGTGCTGTTTGGATTATCTGGCCATAGTGCATTTTGCTGTGTGCTTCACAAATCTTAAATGATACTCATATATCAAATTAAGGAATACCAGGTTAAATCTATTAGCTCTTAATTTAACAAACTTCTTCAGACAGACATCTTATAAGGATATTGTCTATAACTTTGGCAAAGACTGACATCCTTCACATTTTTCAGGATAACTGTAATGAACATTTCCATGGTAAGGCAGGGAAATGTGGAGCTTTTTTGCAAAGGCAGTAAAAGATTTGAGCATTTATGTAAGAAGCTTCTTGTAATACAATAAGAGAAACCTGTAGGCTTCAAGACTTTTAACTGTGGGCATACTGTTAATGGCCTGAGCTAGTTCCATATCTCTATAAATTCGTTCTTTAATTGTTGTTGATCATCCAGGGAGACTTATACATTTGTCAAGTAATGAATTAACAAAATCCTAGAATGTCTCTGGGGTAAGGTGCAGCTTGTGCATATTAAGATTATAAAATGATTAATAGTATGTTCTAAATATGTTCACAATAAGGTCATACGCAGTGAATGTCCCTTAGTGTCTTTAACATGTGAATATGTGTTCTAAGCAGATATCTAGTAAATGTTGATCTTAAAGTGACTTATTAAAGTGTTCAACTAATTATATTTTACATGAGATAGCAATCAATGTCAAGATTTTATGGAATTGAAATCACCACCTCTCCTGAAACATATCTAACAACAGTGATAAGAAAGAAAGTTGTTTTTCGTTTGGGAAGTAAACACTTACTAGTGTGACTTTGGTGTTACATATTTTACCATTAGGAATAAACAATGACCCTCTGTGACCTCCAGTTTATGAAAAAATTCCAAGGGAATAAATCTATGCAAGAGCATAGCTGCTCCTCTTTTTATTTACCAGGGCTGAGGCAAGCCATTTGTGATGAATCATGTTTTTCCTGAAGCCTATGTGTCAGGGAAAATGTTTCTTGTAGTAGGCTAACTTTAGCCCTTAAACAGAGGCCACAGCCAAGTTGTGAGAGTACGACTGGAAGATCCTAAGCAAAAACTTTTGTTTGAGCCCTGAAATCTGCATAATCATACCTTTCTGTTAGTGGATGTGGGTGAGAGAAGAATGGGAATACAAGCAGATGGAACAGAAACAAAAGATAATAAACTATGTACAAGAAAGTAGGTCTAAAGTCACCCCTAAGAAAGGACTGTGGCCTAGCAAGCCATGGGTCTCGCAAAAACTCTTCTGGTGTTCAGTGTTGTGTGTGCGTGTCCATAATGGAGTGACAAAGAGAAGCTGCCATTGGGTTACAGATAAGTGGCTTGAATACAAGGGAAGTTTGAAATAATCAGGTAAAAAGTAAATAAAGAGTATGTATGAGTTGTACTTGGTTAAAGAAAGGGTTAAAGAAAGAAATTTACTTTTATTTTTATTGTTTCTTTTCTTCCCTTCCCTCCTTTGTGTAAGTGCTTGATTAAAAAAGGGTTGCAACTGTGTGTAATTCTGTTATATAAGAAGACATTTTGCTCATTGGGATATAGATGAGTGGCTTGGACACAAGTGAAATTTGAAAGAATCATGAGATAGAACTGAAGCAGGAGTTTGAAATCTACAGAGTTCTTTGGTGCAAGTAATTTCAGGGGGATTGTCTAACAATACCTTGTCTCTTAGGCGCTCAGGTTCAGCGTATTGATTTCAGGGGTCTAGGGTGCAAGCTCAAGGCAAGGACCTCCGGGGTAATATTTTTTTTCTTCAAATACTACGAGTGCCATGTGCCAGTACAGGTTGGCAGAGGGAAGTTAAGGTCCTTAATGTGTTGCCTAAATATTGGGGTAGGAATTAGGGTATTGGCATTTTAGAGTGCTGGACTGACTGCTATTGGGTGCAGTCTGTATGGTAGTGATGGATTGCACATGAATGGAAAGGGAGCTGCTTTGCTAGGGGATATGCTTAGAAGGCTGGAGGAGCTTTTAAACTAGGAAATGAGGTGAGCGTATAACTATTAAAATGTGATAGTGTAGCTACGAACTGGGTACAAATAAAGGATCATGGGGGTAGAGAAGGGGTGAGGAGAAATTTAGCTGACAGGAAGAAACTACTATTAAATTCAGATTCACAAAAAGGCATGTAGGGGGTAAAATACAAATTGACAACAAAACTAATTGTTGGTGAATGCAAGACATATGATAGGCAAAAAAGAAGAGTGTCAAATGATGGAGGTTAATGAGTATTTAGACATAATTGGTGTTTCAAGGATTCTTTTGGATTCCAATGTAAATAAATAGAGACACATTTAGGTAAACACAGATTTTATTATCAATCAGCATATAATACTCAAATAGCATATAATACTCATCAGCCAATTATCATAGCAAAAACCATGGAATAATTATCAGTCAATGATCTCAACACATACAGGAGAGCCCCTGGTTAGATCTGACCAACCACCCATATGACTTTTGCACAGTCACACAACAGAACACGTCTCACGTTCCTGATGAAGCTCTAAAACAGCCCCCCATATCCCAGCTCTTTTAAACCCTTTATCCCCCACCCCTGATCAAGATGGTTTGACCTATTAAATTACACGGTTAGTGTCAACAGCCTACATCACCATTACATGCCTATATTCTGCTTCGTGGCTGCAATGGTTAATGCAGTCTTCAAAATTACCATTTCTGCTAGTGTTGCATGGCCTTGAAAATGTAACTGTCGTACCTGCAGCGGGGTTCGCGCCACATCTTGCGCGTTCCCCGTTCGGCCGTCTCCTTCTCTCGGGGCCGCGTCTCTTTTGTGCGCATGCGCGGTAGCTGGTTCCGGCTAACCTAGCGCATGCGCCGTTCTCCCCTCTCCTTCCATACTAGGCGCATGCGCATTGCTGTGCCTGGTGTGCACCTCCAGCCCTGCCTTTTCCTGTCCCTGCTGCTTATTAGGGGGGGAGTTTTCTGTATGGCCGTGTTGTTATAGCGTCTCCAAGCCTTGCAGTGCTGTTTGTTTGTAGACTGCTCTTCTTCAGTGTTCTCAGCCAGTCCTGATCCTGTGTCATCTCCTGTCTTCTGTAGACCTCCGTGTGTGACCTGGTTGATGCCCGTCTGCGCTCTGTACCTGCGGCTCCGGCGGTGTTCCTGTTGCTCCTGTGTATGACCCGGCTTTGCTGACTACTCTTCGGACTCATGGATTGACCTCCTCTTAGCCCTTCTGACCATCTGAGTGAGTACTGTTCCTGTTGGAGTTTGTTTTCTCCCTGGGGATAGCGGTAGTATAGATTGTCAGGAGGGGGGCATCGCGGGACCTCTTTGGCTCAACCGAAGGGGTCCAATCTAGCCTTGCGGCTAGCACCTTTATTCGGCTGTGGCCGCAGCGCGTCTCCCTTCTGGCAACCACCGTTCGCGAGCTACACACCCCAGCGTCGTTCCCCAGCAGCTTGCTCCTCTATCCCTTGTTGGAGGAGTCTGACCTTCCTCACTCTTAGGTCTGGTTAGGGGTGGCTACTTGTAGGCATCCCTTCTCCCGGGTCTCAGTCTTTACAGTAACATAATGACAGAAAGCAGCTGATAAACATGTTATGAGCAGTTGGCTAAACATGTTATGCACAAATATGTAAGAAATGCATTAACCCTTATTAACCCTTGATTAAGTAACACAAAACCCTTATTAACCCCTTCTTGCTTGGGATGCCATATTTTCTACAAAATATAGTGGGATGATACACATGACTGTAAATTTTGAGGGTTATTCTCTGTTTATGCGAAACAGGATTAACAGACGAGGGGGAGATGTGTCCATAAACTTGAAACCAGCTCTAAATCCAAGTTTAAGGGGATATATTTGTTAGATAACTGGCGATATGGTAGAGTCCTTTTGGGCGACAATTGAAGTTAATTGTGGCTAACAGGTTTTGGTGGTTATATGCTACAAACCATCAAATATTGATGAGAATGTTGAAGCCAAACTTATATTACAAATTAAAAAGCTGCACTGTTTGAACATGCTATAATTATGGAAGATGTTAACCAACCAGGTTTGTATGCATGTTTAGCGATAGCTACATGTCACAAATGGTGGATGTGCCAACAGAACATTAACAATATAGTGGATCTGTGATAACAAACAACCTTGACATGGTGTCCAGTATTAAATGGGTAGTAATGTTTCACAATAAAAGCAGCTCTAATTAATGTTCATAATATTTCGATGATAAAGTATCCCCACCCCTTTTACTGATGTGACACTGCTCACCTCAGAGCAGCAAGAGAGGGGACAATCTTCAGTGAGCATGTGGAAAAACCTGTAAAGGGGGGCAGGGTTTTCCTAATGCTCACAGTAAGAAGAGTGTACCTTGCTGTCATCTGTCTGGTCAAGAGACCAGATTCCACATCTGAGGGGAGGCAGCTTACACTAGGTAAAGTTGGGCAGGAGGGGGATATTTTATTATTCAATTGGTCTTGAACACTCTGACAGTATTCAAATAACACTCTCCATTGCCCAAATACTATGAAGATTAATTGGAGCTGCTGTTTTTGTGAAACATTACTGTCCCTTTAAAGTACATAAATATTTGGGAAACAGTGATCCCAGCATGTATAAATTCAAACAAGACTTTAGTCTTTCTTGAAATAAGAGGCATGCATCAAAGATTGCAAAAAAGGCAATTAGGTTAGTAAAATGGCATAAAACTTAATATAGCGTTAATAGGACCTTTCAAAACTGAGATGAATAAGTTGATAAGTGAAGATCAGGAAAAGGCTAATGGTTTAAATTTTCTTTTCATAGGTATATACCAGGAAACAAGTAGTCGTATAAAAGCCTCAACAAGTACAACTATACCGTTATGAGTTAGGGTTAGCACAAGAAGAGGTCAACAGAGAACTGGACAAAACTGATAAGGCAGCTAGTCCTGATAGTATACATCCGGGTATTCTTCAGGATCTTAGTACAGTGTGAGCAAGACCACTCTTTTTAATCTTTACAGATTCTGTCTGCATAAGTTTTGTGCCAACAGACTGCGGTTAAGTCAATGTGGTTTCTTTATTTAAGAAGGCAATTAAACAGAACCTGGATATTACAGACCTTTTGGTTTAACCTTGGTAGTTGGGCAATATCTAGATTTTGTGAAAGCATTTGATACAGTGACACAGGAGGTTGGCCTATAAAATAATGAAATTGGGCATAGGTCTTTGCAACTGGATAGAAAACTGATTGTAGGACAGGGAACAGTGTGTTGTTGTTGTAAAATAGAATATTCTCCAATACATTTACAGTTGAGAGTGGAGTACATCAGGATTCAGTGATAAATATATTTTTTTGGATTAAGATTTGTGTTGAGTACAGCAGTATACATAGGTACTAGTGTTGAGCGAGCATGCTCGGCCGATGCTCGGATCGGCTCGAGCATCGCTCTGCTCGGCACATGGCGGTACTCGTACGAGTACCGCCATGTGCTCGCCCGCCATGTTCGGGTGGAAGGGATCTGTGCCGGAGGAGGCACAGATCTTGCAGACGCTCCGCTGGACCACCAGGGACTGGAGGTAGGGGGCATTGCGGAGATGAAGGGGGCATTGCGGAGATGAAGGGGGACATTGTGGAGATGAAGTGGGACATTGCGGAGATGAAGGGGGCATTGCAGAGATGAAGGGGGCATTGCGGAGATGAAGGGGCACTTTGTGGAAGGGGGACATTGCGGAGATGAAGGGGGCATTGCGGAGATGAAGGGGGCATTGCGGAGATGAAGGGGCACTTTGTGGAAGGGGGACATTGCGGAGATGAAGGGGGCATTGCGGAGATGAAGGGGGCATTGCGGAGATGAAGTGGGACATTGCGGAGATGAAGGGGGCATTGCGGAGATGAAGGGGCACTTTGTGGAAGGGGGACATTGTGGAAGGGGGACATTGCGGAGATGAAGGGGGCATTGCGGAGATGAAGGGGCACTTTGTGGAAGGGGACATTGTGGAAGGGGGACATTGTGGAAGAGGGGCATTGTGGAGATGAAGGGGGGCATTGACCAGGCACCCTCCCCTCATCAGAGCAGGGGGTGCCTGGTGTAATGCTCGTGTCGCCCCATTGGATTCAATGGGGCTCGAGTGCTCGGCCGAGCACTCGAGCCTCCGGCGGTGCTCGGTCAGAGCACCCGAGCACCCGAGCATCGGGGTGCTCGCTCAACACTAATAGGTACAAAACAGAAGTGTCAAGGATCAATACAGAATTAAATAAGCAACATTTCAAAGAATAATCATGGACAATTATGGGAAAATAACATTCAGTAGGCACAATTTTAAGCAAGGAAATAGTTAATAATCCCAATGCCTCTGCTGCAATATTAGAAATGATTGTGGGGAGGAGTGGGACAGATACATGAGGTGTGGGGTTAGGAATAGGTAATGGAAGGAACAGGAGGTAGAAACTAGCCATAATGAGAGTAGTGAAGGAAGGAAAGGGAAACAGAAGAGATCAGGAGAAAATAGTAACATAAGGAATAAAAATGAGAGAAGCAAGAAAGAGAATAGAAAAAAATATGAGGGAAGAAGAAAAAGAGAAAAGGAAAATAGGAAAAAGAGTCGCGCAATGTTCCCAGTTCTGATTAAGGAGGTGTAGACTACAGGAATGTTTGTAATATAAGAATTCCACCATGATCGAAAAGATGCAGGTGGGCTCGTGTCTATGCCCTGCCTGAGCCTGGCTAGTCTGGCAAACAGAAAATGGTTCCCTACTTTTGCATTCCATTCCTAGAAGGTAGGAGAAGATCTATCTCTCCAGTGAACTGGAATCTGAGATTTGGCAGCTGTTAAATTAGTGAGTAGGAGGCTTCTCTGAGGAGGGGGTACTGTCCTGGTCGAGATCCTTCTCCCAGGCAGCGGTATAACCAGGTGCCATTGTAGACGATATTTTAAGTAATATAGCATAGATCTTACCTAAATATCTGTGTTTTGGCCATGAGTGTAAGCATAGGGTCTCAAATGGATATAGGCACCTGGAAGCTCCTTGATGAATTGTTGGTCTAGAAAGCGTTTGATCCTAAGATAGCACACATTTCATATGAAGGGAGAGATAATCTATCCTGTAGCTGGGGGAATGTGCATAACGAGCAGCAGGTGAAGAAATCTCCTAAAGACAAGTGTGGGTGAATAGACCAATGTGAAAAAAAGGATGCAGGGAGGATAACCAAGATGGATCTACAGTAAAAGATTTTGGAGATGGGTGAGAGCAAGGACAAAAGAAAGTTTGATTTAATCCACCAATTCCATGATTTCAAGGTAGGAGATAGAACGAAATGCGTTTTCAACAAGGTGTGTCTGATTGGATCAGGAAGGAAGATTTACATAAGAGTGTTGGCTTGAGGAACCTGGGAGCGTTCAAACACAGAGCTTGGAGTCATCATTATGACCCCAGTCCGGTACTGATGATTTTTTTGGGGATTCTTTTAAATTCCAAAGTTAATAAACAGACACACACACACACACAGTATTACAACAAAGCATGTAGTTTTTATTAATATACTTAGCTGCAGATGATCTCAGCACATATGGGAGAACCCTTGATGGTTCACCCCACCACCCATAAATTCCCCTCGCAAGGCTGGACATGGCAGGCATGCGTTCCAGATGAGCTCTTAAAAGCCCTCACAACATCCAGCTATTTATGCACTCTATCACACACTAACTAAGATGCTTTAACTTATCAGGTTTCATGGTTGGTGCCATACCTGTCTCATGCCAAGCCTCATGGTCTGCAGCTGAAAGATGTTAGTGTCAGCAAACTATGCCACTACATGCAAGCCTCATGTTCTTCAGCTGCGAGGGTGAATGTCAACTAACTACGTCACCTTTGTGCCTTACTTGTGCCAAGCCTTGTGTTCTGCAGGCTGCAAGCTCAGCATTGTTGCTATAGATGCGTGTCCCTGGAACTGCAACAAAAGGAGGGTGATGCACGGAAGGCTTGTAATACACACATTAACCCCTTAATGCTTGGGATAAGGCCATATTTTGCACATCGCCATACAATGATAGATGAGCCACATGATAATAGAATTTGATATCAGGTATACCCTATCCACCTAGTAACACTGGCTTCCTGGTTGATCCTCGGATGATGGAGCAACATAAAACTGTGAAAAAGGCAGGAGGGAGTCAAATAGGCAGAGTGTGGAAACAGTAAAGAAGTCAGGAGAGAATGTTCATCTTTATAACATGCACTCTTCTAAGACATAAGATATAGAGGGGGTCCCATCTGTGTAGGTGTTTGTGTATGGCGGAAAGCAGTGGCATATAGTTTGCTGCATAAATAGTGTAAAAAAAAAAAAGGCGTTAAGGTGGATGTCCAAATAATTAATGGGGGATGATGCACATTTAAAGGGAAAAGGGAAAAGAGGCCCTGAGAGGACAAAGAGTCTGACAGTGTGCCTACAGGCAATGCATCAGTTTTGATACAGCTAATTTTGAAATCTGAAAGGGCAGAAAAATTCAGACATCAACAGGATGAAGGAGGAGGGGTGAGTAATGGTAATCATTATATCATCTGCAAACATTGACAGTTTGTGATCGTGATGGGCACAAGGAATTCCTGTTATCACTACATTTAATCGTATATGTTGAGCTAAGGACTCCATTACCAGAATAAAAGGAGTGGACAACCCTGTAGGGTGTCATTGGCAATTCTAAATATATCTGAGATTACTATTTATTTTGACTCTTGAAAATAGATTATTATATAGGGGAAAGATGTGGTGTATGAATCTGAAACCAAAACCAAAAGTGAACAATGTTTGGGCTAAGAAGGTCCAATGTACAGTATCTAACACTTTTTAGATAAAAAGACAGATAAAGACAGAGGGAAGGGAAGATCGAGAGGATCTGTGGAGAAGATTTAAAAGCTTCCTAGTATTGTCCCTTGCCACCCTCCCCTGTGAAAAGCCTGTTTGATTTTGATTAGCAAGGTATTGTAGATGTGTCTCAAGTCTATCCACGAGTGTCTTCATGTAGAGTTTAAGATCCACGTTCAATAGAGATATGGGTCCATAGCTAGAGCAGAAGAGTTTATCCTTGACCAGCTTGGGAATAACAGTAATGTGAGGCTCCAACATCTCTGGGTATCCTGAGATCATTTCCAGTAAGGAGGCAAAGGTTTCCACTAAGTGGGATGTGATGACATGTCGAAATATTTCGTAGTAGGCTTGCAAAAATCCATCTGGTCTGGGGCTTTTGCCTGATGGCAATGAATGAAGCTCTGAGAATGTTATAGAAGCACCTAAAGTATCACACTCTGCCTGAGGGAGTTGTAAATTTGTGGATTCCAAGTAGGGAAAAATCCAGTCTTTCTGAGTAGGTAATGGGGGCTGTGTCCTGAAGGTTGCATATTGATTCATAGTATTTGCAGAATATGGACAAGATTTCTGAATCCGTGTGCTGTATCATACTCAATGTGGAACATATGGCAAGTTTGTATGTTGATTGAGTTTTTGTCAAAGTTCCTTAGCTAATGGTGACCCAGTTTATTCCAGTGTTCAAAAAAGTTTGTTTAGTTTGCAGAAAATGTCTTTCTACTTTTACATGAAGCAATGCCTTTAATTGTTTATGTAGTTCAATAAGGCAGGGGAGAATCACAGAGGACAATGAGAGTTTATGTGTGGTTTCTAAGGTTCAAATTTCCTCTACCGTGTGCTCTATTTGCTTAGAGTGTTGTCATTTGTTTCAAGAGGTAAGTTTAATTCATTCTCCCCTAATGACATATTTATGTGCCTCCCAGAATGTTAATGGAGAGAGATCTTAAGTATAATTTAGGTCCAAGTATTCCCTACATTTTGCCTCAATAGCTGTTTTAATATCGAATCGTGTATGGAGATTTTCATCTGGTCTCCACTGTAGCAGTGTCAAGCACAAGAGACACTGGAGCATGATCTGACCAAGTAATGGAGCCGATGATGCAGAAAAGAATGAGCAAGAAATAGATAATCAATTCTAGAATACAGATCATGTGAATGAGAATAGAAAGTATAGTCCTTGACATCTGGATTCATCACACGCCATGTGTCGACTAATTGGGTGGAATGGAGCATATTGTTGAGTTTTCTTATAGCAGATTATGGGTAGGAGGAAGTGTCAGATGTGCAGTCAAGAGGGGGAAATAGGGGTGAGTCGAGGTCTCCCCCATTATTAAAATTCCCTTTAGAAAATAAGCTAATGTGTCTAAAAGAACAGGAGTTATGGGGGGGGAAGGTAGGGGAAGAGAAGGGAGGATTGGGAAGCGTCACACGTATGGATTATCAGTATGGTTGAAAATTCTGCACATATATTAATTTGTAGATCAACAAGCATTTATAGATAACATAAAAAAGCAGAATGTATATCATAGTGTGTGGCATACTATGTACAGTTAACCCGTAAGCTCACAAACAAAAAGTTGCAAACCATGTACATTGATATGATGCTGCTCATCGAACATGAGCTGGAACCGGGAGACAGTCAATCCACAGCCTCCAATACATAGCGACACAAATTACCCTATCACATACAGGGAGAGGTGGTCAGTTCCGTTGCACATGCCTGTCACGTAGGTCCAAAACAAGCGGAGTTCAACAGCCACGCAGAAGCCCATCACACATGTTTCCTCTCTTGAACAATGTGAGGGGGAGGGTAGAGTTTAGGAACCATCATAAAGGAGGACTGATGAGGAAGGGTATGGAATAGGGATTAGAAAGCATCTATATGGGGTTTGCAATTCATGAATATTATATAAACACTTCATGGTTTGGCCAAACATAAGTGTTTTATAATTGGAGGCCACAGAGGAACAACAATACCTCTTTTATAAATAAAATAGTCGATGATGATTGAATTAGATGAAAAAAAACCTCAAAGAACAATCATAAGTACTATACAATATCCTAGATCTTACCCACTATAGCACACTCACTGCCACCCGCCACCCCACCTTAAGATCAACAAAAAGCATCCACAAAGAAGTCAGCCAACAGTAGGGCAGTCAGTGCAAATATAAGGGGGAAATGATGGCCTGGGAAGAGACCCAAATATCTACAGGGTGATGTAACAGGGGAGATCCTTTGCTATTGTATTTATAACACAGAACATGTGTGACTCCATCTTGGGTAGCAAGAAGTTTCAGCGGAATCCACATCAATACTTCACATTGTGTGCCTGCAAGGCAGCGGTGATAGGGCGGAGGTCTCTTCTCCATTGTGTAGTAAGAGGGAAGAAATCCTCAAACACCATAATACTGAAGCCCTCAAACTGTAACAAGGTAAGTCCACTTGCCTCTAAGTAAATTGCATTGTCATGGAAGTGATGGAATTTAAATATGGTGTCCCTTGGTGCATCAGGTAGTGACATTTTAGGTTTGGCAAGCCTATGGGCCCTTTCTTTTTGGAGAGGAGAAGATCCATCATGTTTAAAGAGGAAACAGAAGAGACATTGTAAGTATCCCATGAGCTGATCATTAGTAATCGAATCTGGGATGCCACTAAAGCGGAGATTACTTAGTCAGTTTCTATTTTCAATATAATTGTGCAGAGGTTTAAGCGCTATATTCTGGTGATGTTGGAATTCCAATTTTTTTTTGTCGTATCATTTTGAATGAATGCCAGCCATCAACATCTACCTTCAAGGCGTTATTCTGTTTCCCGATTCAGCAGTATTGACCTTTATGTCCTGGAGCTCCTCTTTTAAAAAAGCTTTAAGCCCAAAAAGCAGGTTTTATGTGTCCTGCTTGTTGATGAAGTATCCATTGTATTGTTGTGATCTGAAGGAGCCAGAGGTGAGGATGCAGCACTATCTTGTAAATAAATATAGAAAAGCAAAATTTCAATGTTTGTAGAGAACACTAAATTATTCAGTGTAATAAATTCAGAGCACGATGTTTGTTCTCTACAGAAAGATTTACATAAAATTGCTGATTGGGCAAACAAATGGAATATGAGATTTAATGGACAAAGTTTATTTTATGTTAAGTTGTGTATTTGAGATTGGAAAGAACAAACATGCATGATATTTATTAATGTAATGGGAGCATTCCAGGAGACTTGTTTCTAGTGAAAGATCTACGAGTCCTTATAAACTGTAATCTTGGAAATAGTAATTAGTGTCGAACAGCAGTAGCAAAAAAACAAAACAAAGTTCTGAACTGCACAAAAGGGTTTAGAGTGGAAAACATAATTTTGTCCCGTTTTTGCACTTTTTAGTATAACTTATATATATATATCTGGGGGGGAGTGAGTGACTGAGCAAGGAGTGAGTGGACTTGTTTCATCTGAGACATGTTGGAGGGAATTGATGACATAATAGCGCTCGGACCTAACCTGGTACCGGAGGAGTTAATACTCTCAGCACACCCGCACAGTAATGGTTTCCCCTGGCCGGGTTGTGGGAATGTGCACATGCTCTGTCTTTGCAGCTACTTTCTTGTATGCATGAACAGTATTGGTCTGCTGTGGCACTAATGTGCTGGGTATTTCTTTGCCCTTGCACAAGTTACAGCTCCGCCACAAACAGTCCGGTCGCCATGGAGCCAGCTGGTAGTCTCAAACTGGAAGCAGGTGATGCACCCCTGGACTGGGCACAGGAAATGGAAGCGACAGCAAAGGAGTGGGAACCAGAAGTGGGGCCAAACAGTGAGGAGCTGATCTCCAGAGATCAGGAGCCCGAGTTGTTCGAGTCTGGAGGAGAGGGTGTGGGGTTTGGTCTGACTGGGATTGGAGAGGTGAGAGGGGCCACATCTGTATAGACTACCACCAGAGGGGCCACATTTGTATAGACACATGCACCTACCGAATATCATGATTCACCTCTAACCAATTTGTTTCTGAAGTTGTTCTTCATATCCTCAAATAGCTCTTTCAGGTCTTATTTTGAGAGCAGCTCTGGTTGCAGTGTCTTGGTTGCAGGAACTGGAACCAAAGTGTCAGTAACCATATACAGGGAATGAGACAGACACAAAGTCAGATACCTTTCCTCTCATCTGCTTCTGAAATCCCTCTCTTGGCTAATTATAAGGTCTCATTTATATTACAAAATTCTTCTCCACTTCTTTAAGTCACAGGACATCAGGCATATGAGGTAATTATTAAAGGTACGCTTATCATACTTTTTAATTATCCCTGCAAAATTCTGCTTTCTTAATCCCAGACAGAAAGCTCTCTGGAAATTGACATTCATGGAGCAACTTGTCAGGGACATAGAAGTTTAGAAAGAAAGATGAAAGAAACATTCTTTTACAGACATTTTGGGAGTAACGTCAAAAAAAGTTGAGTAATTCTGAAACAAACCAACAGCATCATCAATAACAGCTTACATACATTTATCAATTGATTTAACACAACTTGAATGTGTTGGAGACCTCTCTAGCATTCAAGAAGTCTATATTGACATGGCGCTGTTAATTTGTTCCACAATCACTCCACTTTTGTGGGCAAATCAGGTGCAGATATTTATATTTTGTCCCTATACATGCATAGTATCAATTTACTAAACTGCATTCTACTGAAATGTATAGCCCGACTTCCTCCTCTTAATGCCATTTGCACAGGAAGGATGGCATTGGGACAGGTTGTGAGCTTTTGGGGGGGGGGTTCTTTCTTGTGTGAAGGCCATTTCCATGTGCATGCTACAGAGAAGGTATATGGGGTTTGCTGTCAAAAGTCTTAACAAAGGCAGAGATTGTCTGCTGATATGCACTTCAATGCTAATACTCTGTAGTGCATACCCTGAAGCGCAGCCACTGGTGTTACAAGTTAATGCCAATGGAGCAGCACTGACAATTTTGTTCATTCATTCCTTAATCTGTTTAAAAATGTGTAGTTTTAAAGACAAAATAAAATTTTTTAAGACTTCTTGTTTCTTTAAAGCATGCATGTCAAACATGCGGCACCCTAACTGCTAAAGTGTGGACCTCTATAGAGAGAGACTTTTTATATGCCTTACAACCCAGCATCTCTCCCTACCCTCCTTTCCTCAGTCTAGGGTTGACACTTGTCAGGTTTTCTGGCTTCTGTTGTGGTTTCACTCGTCCTAAAGCCCAAGCAGAATCATACAGACTCCAGGCATTATCCACAGACAGAGCAATATGATAGTGGCAAGATTATAGCGGACTGAAGGACCTTTGCTGACATCAATAGTCATGTGGCCACAAGGTGTAGGGAGTAAAACAGCTGCAGTCTGAAATCAGCAGGAATGGAAGGTGGAAACATGCATGTGGGAGCAGGCCAGAACAGATTATTTTGAGATTTCTATTCATAGATATTGCAGAACTAGTGCATATCAGTGTTAAAGCAGATCACTCCGGAAATGAGGATGTTATGGAGCTGTAACTATTGTTAAGCTAGATCTCACCTAGGACTCGATTCACTTAGGGTTAAAATGAGTTCCAGCTGGTACACACATAGTTATACCATCGGAAATCAATTGCCTGACTAACATGCACCACAACGAGTGTTGATCGCCAAAACTGGATTTGTGGCCTAATTGTAGCTTTTTGTTCCCAAAACACATGCTACATAGCATGAATAATGGTAACATCAAAGGAAACTAACTAACGCTCGATGTTTGACTTAGTGTTATTAATTGACTGTGGGCTAGTAACATCCTCCCATCAGCCTCCTAAGCACTAATACTAAAAGTACCCCCTTGCCCTACACTACACTTAACATAAAAGATAAAGTTACATTAAATCCTAGCCTTAACACCATCCCATGGCCCATTCCCCACAAATGTAACACTAACATTAACACTTAACTTAAATTCAGAGGTCCAGCGGTGTCTTCGTCACTCTGGTCTTCATTTATCTTCTTATTTAATTCCTCTTTCAGTCGTCTTTCTTATTTTGTATGTCTTCTTTCTTTTTCTGTAAATCTTCTTTCTTATTATTTAATTCTTTCTCCTTCAAATATTCCTTGAATTTATCAAATAGAAATAAAACCAAATTAAATAATAGCCACCATTGCTATCATCCTCCTCCAGTGCATCATTCATAAGAGAAACAAAAATTACCCAACCATATTCCATAGTAGTTCCTGCTCAGGCCGTTGCTCCGAGACAGAGTGAGGGAAATCTGAAAAGAGACTGGCTTTTATATGGCCAAAATCTCTTCAAATGTGTACCCACTCTTTCATTGCCTTGGATGTGGAGTTACACAGGGCACCTTCTAGGTGGAAGGGTCGCAAATGCACATTTCATAATGCCTCTAGCTACCCAATATTTGAATAGCTGGATGGATGACGAAACTCGCATTCCTGACACCTCCATCTAGCAGCTGATTGGCTGGGAACTGTGGTTATTACAGGGTATGTACTGCTCCCTGTACAACCCAACACCCCAGCCAATGGGGGTTTGGGAATAAATTTGAACAGAGATTGGCCATATAAAAGTCAGTCTCTATTCCAATTTTTCTCACCCTGGCTTGGGCAATGTCCAGAGCAGGAACTGCTGTGGGGGTAATTTTTGTTTCACTCATGAATAGTGGCACCAGAGGATGATATATATATATTCTTATACACTTTGGGCAAAAGAATGATGACCAGCCATCTAATACTCTTTGTAGCCAAACAATGATTACTTTATTTTTTTGTTTTCTAAATTTGTTTTATTAACTGCGTAGGCAAAACCATTATTGTTAGTAGTATTTAATAATTTAATTCAACAATAAATTGAAACATGTTACTATAGAAAAGACATAAATACTATAAAATATAATATATAGAACTGTGTTATACCTGTAAACATTACACATAATAATACCAGAATATATATATATATATATATATATATATATATATATGTACATAAACAAGCTCTGTCAGCATATACACTACAAATTTCTATTTAAATCATTTTAAGTATCATTTACTTCCAGCAGCCATCTGTAAAATGTAGTTAACTCCCAAAAATGTAATCCCAAACTGAATTTTAATGTGTGTGTGTGTGAGAGAGAGACACACACCCATGGGTGGCAGTAAGGAGTGGTTATAGAAATCTCCTCCCTACTGCCATTGCTGGAGATACAGGGGGGCATGATTTCAATAGGAGTGAGCAGGGTTTGCCCTCCCTCAACTTTCTGCTCAACCAGAGAATAAATATGGACAGCACACACACACACATGCACACACACTCTGACACACACACACACATACTGTGACGCACATACATACACACACACACACTCTCCCACTCACTCTGACTCCCAGTGGCCTCAACTGGACCTGTAGTACAGCCACTGAAGAGACGCACCAGCACCAGGGGAACATTATGGCACTCAAATTGTTAAGGTATGCCCTCATTGCTCAATTATTTCATGAGTGTCAATATTTGCCATGCAAGACAGAGGACAAGCAGCCATCAGGTACACAATTAACCCACTGACTGCCACAGGGTTGTCTATCAACTTTTACCCCTCAGGACAGACAGCATATGGGAGAAGTGTCGTCAAAATGCTCACACTATAAACTTCTATTTACCTCCTTCCCTCTATTTTCCTCCTTCCCCAGCCTATTCCTAACACTTTTTCACAAGTCTATTAAGCCCCACCCCTACTTGTAATTAAGCCCCACCCCCTTTTAACCCATATTGCCTCATTGATCTCTCCCGACCAACACCACATGAGTTCCCTCCAGGAACACCACAAGACAAAGTTCCCACTGCTATTTAACTCTGACATGACACATAAGTGTATACTGCATGCCTCTCTTTACCTTAACCCACTGAGTGCCAGAGGAGTGCACAATGCATTGCAAACCCCTATGGCACTCAAAGGGTTAACACTCTGGTATAACGATCCTTTTCTTTTCTGCTTTCCATTTACATAACCCAAACACACAAAGGCATAATACTGCAAATCTGGCCCAAAGTAAATGTGAAATAAAAAATAACATTGATGTAATGGCATACCTCCCTAGTGTCCCTCTTTAGGAAGGATAGTCCCTTTTTGAGATCCAAATCCCTCTGTCCCTCTTTTCTACCTTTTTGTCCCTCTTTTCTGGAGATCAGAATAAGTAGTATGTGTCACATTGCTCCACAGCAATAAAAGTCAAATAAATGTGTAGTTGATGTTAAATATATTTGTTTCTAAATTAGTCTGTGTAAATAAAATACTTTAGTCCTGATGCAAATAATTTATTCAGTTACACAAAGAGGTGTCAATAGGTTAAAACCCTTATACACTCTTAACTTACAGGGAAGTAATGTACAAGGGAGGGAGGGATGTCAGACACCTATGATACTCAAACAGTTAACCCTTCGAGTGTCACATGGGGGTATGCTTTGCAATCCATTGACAAACCCTTTGCCACTCAAAGGGTTAAAGGGTTTGTAATATTTCTATTAAAGTTTAGCTCTGAGTCTTCTTTGCATTTTTTAACATGTAGCACTATATTTAATTACTCACAGTGTTGTACTTAAAATGATATTCAAGCCGAAAGGATCCCCCCTGCCCCTTGTAGCCTCTCAATTTGGTCTGAATAGAGAGCGGCAAGGGACAATCTTCAGTAAGTAAAGGAAAATCCTGCCCTCCTTCATCAAAGGGTTTATTATAGTTACTGAATGAAGATTGTTCCTCACTGCATCTGTCCGGTCCCTCGACCAGATACCACATCTAATGGAAGGTGGCCAGAAGGGGCGGGAGGAGGGATGCCTTTGGCTTGAATGCAGTTTTAACTACAACACTAAGTAATTAAATGTAGCGGTACATGTTAAAAAAATATAAAGAAGACTCAGAGCTGAACTTTAATAGAAGTATTACTATCCCTTTAAAACATTATATACTCTTGACTTTTTCCAGTCTGACCATGTTGGGGGTTTTTTGCAGCGTTTTTTTTTTTTTTGATGGACAGTGGATGCCCTGGAGGGTCCCTGTTCTTTTCTCAACTCCCAGAAGCCCAGCACACCCTCTCCATGACCGATATCCCTGCCAGTCCCTAAGCTCAGGCCTGTTTCCTCAGAATCAACTGCAACTTCTTTCTCCCGCACTGAATTTGGATATTGCAAGGCACATTGGGCACATTGTGGGGAGAAGATTGTCTCCACTATACCAGGGCCAGTAACATAGGGTGATGAATCTACATTATTTATGTCATCGGGACAGCATCTTTATACAGTAACAGCAATCAATTGAACCCATTGAGTGCCAGAGAGGTAACTAATGCATTGCTCCACAATGCAATGGATGCCTTTCCAGCACTCAAAGGGTTAATGCTAATATGACACACCACTGTATACTGCATGGCACTCTATGGCTTAACATGCTGGTATAAGTTTCTCTCTCTCACATGGGACTCAATGCAAATGTTGGCGTTGACAGAAAAACCTGGCGACGGTGGTTTTTTAAGTCAAGTATGCAATGCAAATGTTCCCACGAGCAAGAAACAAAGGCAGTTTTGAAAACACAACGCTCGTTGCCAAAAAATCAAAATACCACCCATTGAGGACAATGTAAAAGATAACCCCAGAGCCATTCAAATGTTGGAGTTAGGGATAACGTGAGTTAAATTGCAATATTTACCGACAGAAATATAACACCTATTTTTTTAGCCGTACACCACAAAACTCAGAGTAAAAACCACCTTCCAGGAAAACAAAACAGAGAAGCAGGCCATTCAAGGACATAACTTAAGCATACAGAGGTCAGATATTAACCCCTGCAATGCCTAGCAAATACAACAAGGCCTAGACTAGTGGTTCACAACCCCTCGCCTAAGACACCCCTAACATGCAATTATGATGTTCCAGGACAACCCTTGAAGGCGCAAGGAAATTCCCATATAGAAAATAACATATGCCTAACAACAGGTCCCACTGTGTCAACGACAATGAGGAAAATATAGTGCATCATATGTACCAAACACACATCTCCCCAAAAAATGTGTAAAATGAATATTACTAATCACTAATGCAGAACATAGCAACATGGGAAAAGTGACGCACCCTGAGCTGGTGCACATGGCACACCGACATGACATCCTGGTTGCATACCAATTACATATAACCACACCACTAACCACAGACATACCAGAAATCAAATACCTGGAAAACACACACCTTTCCATTAGTACATTATGACCACATGAACACCACCCTACTGCTGTTTAGAAGTGACAGCCCACCTTCCTCAGATGTAGTGTGAGAGAGACACTGACAGAGAGACGGACCAGCACCATTATGTATACGTTTGTACCTAATACGACAGTGGAGGTGAACATGTGAGAGGGCTAGGGCTCACCATCCTCCTCCAAGCACCTCTGTCCAACAGCTGACACCTGCTGCAACTGTTCATGCTTCGGCTAAAGGCCTGCCATGCTGACTTGTTTGTGTGTGTGTAGCACAGTGAACATGCCACTCCATTGCCTGTCAATGTCTTCTCTAGGCATCAGGACCATGTGAGGTGTCCATCAAGGAGATGGCAAACAGACATATGTATGTGTGTGAAACGGAACCTGATCACACACCTCATCAGTATGTAGATCGATATCCATGAAATAACTCCTCTGTTTCATGGGTCTTGGTTTACACACCAATGTGTATGCCCACTCACATATACATATGTTTGCTTGCCATACCCGTGATACAAACCCCATAAGGTCATGATGGCTAGAAAACACCTTGACAAGCAATGGATTGCTCACTCTGCATTTCTGAGCAATGTGTTGTGTACACCTCAGCCACTCAAGGGTATGATGATGGGTCAGCAATAGCATGACTGTTGTGTTCATAGTGCACCTTCCAATCCTGTTGTCACTCTCTGCAGGCATCCATGGCATGACGCCTCATGGTCCAGATGTTTGTTCCGGTGACACGTTGAATCCACATCTATGAGGATCACCTGTTAGTGTCCATGTCAATTACACATATAATCACATATGACTATCTTGTGTTATTGATCACCTCTCCCTTGTCAGAGTTTGAAAGGGATAGTAATTCTGAATATGGTTTAGAAATCTATGTAGTAGGGTTCATCCCCCTGAGTACAACCAGGGAACTCCCACTGCTGAAAGGTGTTTCATTCCAAAGTGATTTCAGCTCAAAGCTGAATTTCATCGATCAAATATCACAGTGGCCTGAAATTGTACAGTGGCACTGTTGCTACATCATCCCATGGACAGCACCATGAATCTCCATAGGATTATGAAGCAACAGTGCCCCTTGACAACATCAGGCCACTGTGATTTTCACATTTAAAAATCAACCGTGAGCTGAAATAACCTGTGAATGAAACACCCTTCAGCAGTGGAAGTTCCCTTGTTCTACTCAGGGGGATGAACCCCGAAACACATTTGTTCAAACATTCTATGCATTACTATCCCCTTAATTGTGTTCATGTTGTTGATCTGTTGATCTATGTAATGTGTTCATGTTGTTAAAGTACAACTCACATCATGGAACAACACCCTGATGTTGTTTGGCTTTCATATGTGGTCTGTGAGTTGAAGTTGTACAAACGTTTCTGTATGTGATGTGTGTGCTCACCCCTGCTGTAAAAGTTCGGGATGCCATCCATCATGTATGAGTTGTGTTCACTGCATAGCTTTGCAATGCATTGGAGACAACTGTAACACGGTGTATGTTGTGTGTACCCCCTCCCATAGTTCAATATCCCATACCCAGGTTAGTTGTGCATGAGTTGTGTTCACTGCATAGCTTTGCAATGCATTGGAGACAACTTTGCCACTAACCGGGTCTGATAAAAAACAAACAGACATGGATATGTGTTGAAGCAACAACTGCACATTTATTTACTCAACAATGAACTCTTATTTTCTTTTCTTGGGGGGTGCTTTGGGTGGGGCTGCAGGGGTGGCCTCCTGCACTTGATGCTGTGAGGCCCTAGTGGGTCTGGAGGTGTGGGTGGCGGTGGTGAAGTGCTGGCAGGGGTAGTGGCAGTAGAATTGGAGGCCTGGGCCTAGCGTAGGGTCTCTGGCCTGTTGGGTTCCCTCATCTCATCAACCACCTGGTCCATCGCAGCTGACATTCTGTTGGTGTAGGGGACCAGGTGGTTGGTGAGGGTCAATTGCTGGGCCTCCATTGCCCTCATGCTGACCAGGAGGTGTGCGATATGCTGCTCCAGCCTGTTGAAGGACCGTGCACACTACCAGCCCACCCGTAGTTGCCTCCTTTGTAGTGCCAAACACTCCTGATCCATGACCACAGTATTGTCAGGAGTGTGTGGTGTGGAGGAAGACCGGGACAGTGGTAGGGATGCCCTCTGGCTGTCCCGTGCTCCACCACAGGAGGTGGGGGAGATGTGGAGCCATGTGCTCTGATGTGGAGGGAACATGTGGACATCAGTGCTTCATCCCCAGATGAATCACCCCCTGTTGATGTCACACCCTCCAACTGGGTGGCTAACATGGGTGGTGGGGGTGTTGTTGTGGGTTGGGGTGGTGATGGTGGGGTGAACACCACCAGGGCCTGTGGTCGTTATGGCTAGCCAATGAGGCCAAGGTGTTCATAGTACAGCGGCCACTGGCTACTGTCCTGTGGCTGTGGTCTGGTAGCTGCCCGCACTGGCCCATGCTATGGCATCCCCACAATGTCGGGCATCTAGTGTCTCCCCATGGCTGGTAGTGATTCCTGGAGTACGGTATACTGCTGCTGGACTGTGGGAGGTGGACCCTGGGGGTCATGCTGGGGCCACTGCTGCGGCTGCTGTTGTTGGTGGTGGGGTGAACCCTGGGGGCTATAGGGTGCCCACTGTTGCTGCTGCTGCAGCTGGTGGTGGTGGTGGGGTGAACCCTGGGGGCTATAGGATGCCCACTGCTGCTGCTGTTGAGGCTGTTGTTGCTGCGGTGATCCAATTGGTGGCAGCACCCTGGAGGTGGTGGGCTCCTCAGCAAATGTTTCACTGAAGTCCTCCGCACGGGATGGCACGTGAGCTGTGTGGGCAAATTATATGATATAATTAGGGATGTGAGCTATGACAGGCATGCTGCAGGACTATAACATTGACATTTGAACTGTTGAATGACAGGATGGAATGCATTGCATTGCCTTGCAATGCATTGGTTACCATCGTGACACACATTGCTAAGCCTAACATGATACCATACATTGATCTTACCAACTTACAGTGTTGTAGCTTTGGTTATCATGTGTATCCTGAGCAGTGTGGATGGCAAGGCATACCTCCTTGCTATCCACATTCATCAGGATTCATGTGGTGACCAAAACTGAACCATCATACCTTGAGTGACACAAACCCATTGCATGTCATACTCTTAGGCCTCAACAGCAAAAACAGTATGACCTCTTAACACAGCAATGCTCCAGTGATGACCAGTGACTACAGCAGTGATTCTCAACCAGGGTGCTGTGGCACTTTGGTGTGCCACGGACATCAGCTTAGGGTGCCCCATGTTTTCTATGAAGACTAACAAAAATGGACTTTTAAATAAAGATTTATATAAATTGTTATGCATAATATATTTAGTTTTGTTATTATGTTTATAAAACATAATAATAACGTTATATTTATGTATTGTACCCTTATTATGGCCTTGATAAAGTAAATTAAATATGTTAGGGGTGCCCCGAATGTTCTAGATTACGTGTTAGGGGTGTCCCGAACAAAAAAAGATTGAGAACCACTGGACTACAGAGTCCAACCAATGATGTCAGCAACAGTAACAGACACATGAAGCACACCAACCAACATGATCTGGAACCCAACAAACCAATCAGCTGGAGGACACATCATAACACACCCCAGGACAACTAAAATCCTAACACACAGCAAACATGTGCATGGTTATACTGTAAAATTGGAGGTTACTTCTACCTTTTCCTATGTTATGTTATGGAGCCTAAGTACTGATGTTGTTTCGATCTCAGTGCATTGGCTCCACAGAATAACATAGGGATTGCAGGTGTGATGACACTGCTGTTGTCATGTACACATTGTCACCTCTATCTGACACCCTAGTGAATGTCCACCCCCATCATGGTTGAGCCTTTGAAAACCACATGTGTCCTGCAGAGTGGTGATGGCGGTGATTGCCCACTGGCCATCCACACTCTGCAGGCTACATATGATTCAGAGAGCTGATCCTTGACCATTCACTTAGACTAACTACCTACATGTACAACGCCTAGCCCTGACATACAGTACCAATACTCCAATCAACATGTAATATCCCCTCCTTGCTATCTCCCATAACCCTTTGATTGCCAGGGGATTAGCCAATGTATTGTGAAACAATACATTGCTTATCCCTGTGGCACTCAAGGGGTTGTGTGCTGACCTCTTTGTCACTCTATGTATGACATTGTGATACACATAACTGTTATGTCTTTGACTGACACATGATGGTGTGAATTGTTTTTGTGCTGTGCATGATGTTGTTGTAGACAGCATAAAGGGGGTTAAACAGGGCTTTGACCATTCCTATTTATACTGGGTTTGTCATGTATTCCATCCTTGTTTGAACCCCCTCCAATCTGTGTTGCTGGATTTGTGGTGTGGAATGCTGGCCAAGTGTTCAGGTGTCACTGTGTTGGGCCATGGTAGGTGTAAAGATATGTGTTGTGTATGTACCCTTTGATGCACTTACCGGTGGCCTGGAGGCTTCTTTTATCTCCGGTGTCAGACCATCCTGGGATACCCTGTACTGTGGTATCAGAAATGGTCCTCTTCAGCCTCTCCTCCCAGTCCTCGTAGTGGATGAGCAGGGGCGGGCCACCTCCAGTGCCTCTCACATGTAGCCCCTCCTCCCCCATTTTCTTCTTCACCACTCTCTTGCATTCTGACCATTTCTTCTTGATGGACTCAAGAGAGCCGCTGCAGTGGGACACAGCATTGACTGCCACCAACACTTTCCTCCAAGCAGCCTTCTTCCTCTCCCCCATTTGGGGGACATTCCCCCAGGGAACAGAATCTTCTCCCTTGACATGATGGCCTCCACCAGGACCCTATTCTCCTTGGTGGAGTACTTAGGGTCTTGCATCCTCTCCTCCTCAGTACCACCATGAGATAGTTGAGATCCTTGGCTTAGACTCTCAGGCCCTGCGTGCTATGGCCTTGGCTGTGTATGGTGCACCCCCTGGACTACCCCTTATCCCACTCTCTCCACTGACCCTGAACTAGATGTGCTTTCTCTGGCATGGCTGCCCCTCCGCCCCAGGGTTCTCCCTCCCCTCCCCTGACCAGGGATATCCACCTGCTCCTCTTCCTCCTCTTGTCCTACTCTCCCCACCCCTCTTTCCTGTCCTCCTCTCCTCTCCATTCCTCTCACCCACTCACACCCAGGCACTCATTCAGGTCATCACACACTCACTCACTCTTTGTCACTCACTTGCACTCACAGACTTACACTGACAAAAAAAAGATAAAGGTGTGTGTGTTTTACTAACAAAACAAAATATGGTCTATGTGTGTGTGTGTGTTTGTGTGTTTGAATTTGTGTATTTGGTATGTACAAAGGTGTCGCAAGGTGTGCTGCAAGCCCTACAACTCCTTCTACCTGTGTGTGATGCACCTCAACTACCTGTCTCCGGTCCTGGGTCCTTTGCTCTAGCTCTAATGAACGCGATACACAGACAAAGGTGCATCGGTTATTTTGGGTCTATATATATTTTATTTGACTGAACTTGATACTTTGGGTTGCTGTGATCGGCTGGGGCACTAGGTAACGTTGGATGTTCGCTTGTTTTTTTTATTGGGACGTTTTTCACGTTATTTATTGTGTGTTTTGCTACGGCGATGAGGTCAGATTCTGGGTGACACCAGTTTTTAGTTTCTGTGTGTTTTGTAGGCCGTAGCCCATTAGCCTTTCTGAGTAACGGAGATTTGAATCTCTCGTTACCCAATCTTGGTTAAGTTGCAACGGCTTTTTTTTACATAATGGTTTTAAAGACAACATTTGGATCGAGCCCACAATCTTTTATTTTCTGCTTTCCACTTCTACACTCCAAACACACAGAGGCATAATAATTCAGTTCTGCCCAAAGTAAAGAAAATGAATACTTTTGATTTCACTGTTTCAGAACCACAGTGGGGATGGCAATACAGTGTGAAGTGATGTACTCTGGTCCATAAAGGGCTACATTTGGCTTCTAAGTCTCTGAATACTGCAGATATTCATTTCAATACAACATTGTTACCTACACAGCACTGTAAAACTCCTACACTAATACCAGTGTGGCCACAGTCCACATTTCTATACTGAGAAACTACAGATCCGGCAGACCAGCGAGAGTCAGAACCTCCACACACAGGGGGCGGTTACCACTGTGTCAGTGTCCCCTCTGTGTGTGTGTGTGTATGTCTGTTGCATGCGTGTGCATACGTCTGTTGATATGTGTGCATATGTCTGTTGTATGTCTGAGTGCGCATGTCTGTTGCGTGTGTGTGTATGTCTGCTACCTGTGTGTGAGCATGTCAGTTGCACGCATGTGTGTCTGTGCATGTTTGTTGTGTGTGTGTGTGTGTTTGTAAATCTGTTACATTTGTGTGTACATGTGTGCATCTCCAATGTGTGTGTGTGTATGCATGTCTTTTGCATGTTTCTTCCGCTCACTGTGTGTATGTGTCTGCCTGTGTGTTGCATATGTCTGTGTGTCAGTGTGTCTGCATTTCAGATATGTATGCCCAACGGTCATAACATGATGGGCAACACTGTTCCGCATTGTTAGTGTATTCCAATATAAACACATTTTGGTTAATTATTAAGATTAGTACCCACTACACTTCTATTCAGAAAGGCTGTTACCTAATGGTAGCCCACTTACAGGCAAAAAAACATGATCATTTCTGAAACCCCTATAAAAATACATATCAGGATCGTTATGGTAATGGGAGCCCTGCAAAAATCAGGAATCAGAACCCCAGAGGACACATGTAAGGTTATATTGTAGGCCTAAGAAAACAAATACAAGTCCATTACATGCTAGCATGGAGTTCAGGTTAATAATGAGCCTAGAGCACATTGTGTATTGGAGACCCATTTCATTCTATGCAACATTTTATTTGCCTGCTGATGGGTTTGCTCCAAAATTGTTCAACTGTTCTGTGTGTTTACTATATAAAAGCATGTAATAAAACTATTGAACTTAAAGTTCACAATGCAAGTATTGTGCAGTATCTTGTTTTTGTGTGGGGATCATAAAACCATCTGTCTTTACTTGCAAGGTTTCGATCCCCCTTGTTAATTATAATTTTACCCCCACCAATGTCAGTCTGTGTGTTAATCTATCACTACAAAAAATGAGTCTAGCCCAACACCTAGCTAATGATACATCTGACAAACAGCTTGTCACTGCAAGAGATAATACAAAGAAAGAAGATTGAGAATAGACCACACAACTTTAATTTAATAAATATATTTATTAATAAATAGATAAAAATGGACTCTGTTAAAAGCCCTATTTTGAGTCATCTGGGATTTTCATTTTCTCCCTATGGTGCAGCTGGGTTTTTCAGAAGAAAACTGAGGGAAGGCACAGGCAAGATATGTGCTAATTCTATGGAGCCTCTGTTTAGAATGAGAGATGTTAGTTCACATGCACCAAACCATAACATAGGCACTGGACAGTTTATAGCACTGAAGGAATGATCTCATCTTTATCGCCTCTTTATCACTCTTCAGCACCATACGGTAAAAGGAAAATCCTTGTGGGATTTTAACCCCCTGAGAACTAGAGGCGTCTCTAAAAAATTGCATGACAATCTGCTGGAAATGTCTCTAACAAGAGGATAAAGCCCCATTTAAATAAATGGGGAATTGTACTCTTACCCTAAGGTACAATTGGTTTGCTCTAGCATTGCGCCTCTTTAGCTTGATGAATAAGGCCCTAAGGACTGTATCCAATAACCTAGAGGGGCAATTCTGGACTAAACCACAGGGGAGAAATAAAAATGGCATAAACTCAAATTAATTTAAATGGGGAATTGAACCCCTTGAATGCTAGAGGTCTATAACAAATTCCTAGGGTATACAGTAAGGACATTGAGGCCAGAAGATAACATTTGCTTCTGGGTAGACATTTGGATAGACATTTTTAACATGTTCTATGTTTATAAATTACCTAGGAATAGGTATAGAAAGCACAATTTCAATATTTACAGCTGACATTAAATTTAGCAGGGTAATAATCTCAGAGCAGGGTGTTTTTTCTCTCTATGGAATATTTCCATTTATTAAAATGCGTCATTTAATCCCTTCAATGCTAGAGAAAATTGCACAAACTACTGATGGTAGCGGGGCTTTGTGCCGATTGGACCATGAGGATTACGAGGGGGCTTTGTCCTGTCGGGCTATTTATATGAAGGTATCCAAAGGGTTAAAACAGAGAACCACTCAGGTTGGATTTCTTCACTTAAATAGTCAATTGACAATAAAATAATTCGAGAACTTTATCTTTAATATGTACTGACACGCTACTTCACAGTAACGAATTGATCACAAGAATCAATCCTTCATATTTGTGCAACAATATATATATTTTATTAAAATACAGTATATATACAAGTATCAGCAACTATGAAAAATATAAGTGATTAGCAATTATAAAAGGTACACAGAAGATCAAACCACACTTATTATCATAAAGATTACCAGCGGTGCAAGGGTTAACCACACATAGGTATATTCAGGGGTATAATAACAATAATTGCATTCAGCAGCATAGAATAGGTTAATTGATTGTTACAATTATTATAATACAGTTGGCTGCAGGGTCTCTTAATACCTCTGCCCCAGAAACTGTATAGACTATGCCAATTATGATGTAAGGGGTATTGTGAGATGAATTAAATAATTCCTCTAACAATTCCTTGTATCATATATCAATAATAATTAAATTTAGGGAATAACTGGAATAAAATCCCAGATTTAAATCACTATAATTTAATTATCTACTGAATTCAATATTGAATACCTCTGAATAAAATATATAAATTGCAATTAATATAGTCAATCAAAATCACAAAAATAATCTACTTAAAATTACTTCATGCAACATTTATCATAATTTTGACTACAGCAACATATATATAAAACCTATAGGCACTCCAAGGGTTAATCCACACGTTTAAAATAGATGCCACAACCAGAAGTTATTTTGTCTACTGAGTTAACCTTCCAATTTACAAAATATAAGCCTAGCACATATACAGAGAATTCCAAAGAAAACACCACTAACAGCAGACAAATAGCGGTTAAAGGGTTAATAACTGGATTCAAAGAATATCCTATATCAAATATTAACTATTATAATCTTCCCAGAACCACAAAATTTGACTCTAGGAATACCAAGATTTATATTAGCTAATATAGATAACCCACGCTATATACTGCATTACACTGATTGGCAATTTATAACATTTCCCAATAGATATATATATATAGATTCTATTACTTCCAGAATTTAATAGCTAAATCTAGCTTATTATAAATTATCCCAGATGGTTGGCCAGTCCACTTAAGACAATTATAAGACTATTTAAGCTTCTTCAAACAGAAGAAAAATTATGAAATTCTGGATTAAATGAATCTAAATGAATAAATGATATAGTTACCAATCAAGATTTCTTTGTGTTTCTCTGTGAGATGGCAGGATCAGGAATTTAATCAGCAAAGCCTTCTTTTGTCAGGAATTTCAGGAGTTGAAGGACCTCTTTTTCAGGACGTGAAGCCTTTCTTTTTCAGGAGGTTAAGTCCTTTGAACTAACAGTATCTTGCATTATATTGCCAATTTTTGCCTTATCAGTAATCCCCACCTTTGTCTGATGATTGGACAAAGATCCATCTCATTATACCGTGACATCACCAGTCTGTCCTGATTGGATATTAATATATCCCTAATAATTCAAGGAATGTGGATAATCCCAGTCATGATGCTCTCAAGACTCTAGATGGCACTCTAAAAGTTAAGACCCACTTTTCTTAGCCGTTAGACACTTAACGGGCAAAACAAAACACCCGTTACATAGGAAAATACACAAAATGCTTACAGCACAACCATGTAAATGGGAAAATTAACCCGTGCAATGCCAAAACAACACAAAAACATGCACACACAACACAAATCACTCCACACACAACAACAACCAACACCACAGGGACAACGACACACAAAAAAACAACACAGCATGGCACGGAACAATGGGGGTTATCACACAACTGCACACCCGCAAATGGCACACACATAACAAGCACAACACACCACATCTTATAACACACACACACCTGCAAACACTTACATGGACAAAAACAACTCTCCATTGGTCAGCACTCACCTCATCACCAGACCTACACAACGCCCTAGCAAGTACTTAAAGGGACAACTCAACACACTCACTTCTGGCTTGTTTTCCACTCAGGGAGGGAGAGAGAGAGATAGAGAGAGAGAGGTAGAGAGAGAGAGACAGATAGAGACAGATAGAGCAAACAGTATGTTGGGTTACATATTGCTGCGAAGGCTGCGGAGAAGGCGTGCAAGGGAGAGAGCTGGGGAACATCAGCAACCTCCAAGCACGCCTGATCAACAGCCTCCACCTGTTGCAAGTGAGGAGGCTCTGGCTCAGCAGCCACACAGGAGCCCATCCCCACCCGGAGGACACTTGCCTACAGATGCACAGCTGCAGCAACAGGATGCTCACCATCAACAGGATGCTCCCCAGCTGCCACAGGGACCCCTGCAGCAGCCCAGGATGCATAGACGACCACCAAGGCCCAGGGTATACCGCCCAAGGGTCACTCTCTTTGGAATGACCGATGACGACGTTATTGATCGCTACAGGTTGAGGCCACACAGCATCATTGCCCTTTATGAGGTCATCAAGGATCAGGTGGATCTCATATGCACCCACAACCATGCTCTAACTGGCCTTCAAAAACTCCTGTGTGCCATACACTTCATGGCAAGTGGCACCTTTCAGTCGACAGAGGGTTACACATCTGGCATGTCCCAGGCCACATTCTCCAGGGTGCTGGCCCAGGTCTTGCCAGCCCTCAAAGGCAAGGCCAGTACCTACATACATTTCCCCATCACCGATATGGAGTGGACACATCTGAAGCAGGGCTTCTATGCAAGGGGAGGCATGCCCCAATCTATTGCACCCATGTCCGTATCAAAGCACCCTCACATCAGGGACATTTGTTCCTGAACCGCAAAAACTTCCACTCCATGAATGTGCAGATGGTGTGTGACAGCAACCTGGCCATCATGAATGTCTGTGCGAAATTTCCCGGGAGCTGTCACGATTCACATATACTCAGAAATTCATCTGTGCAGAGGGATTTTGAAAATGGGACCTATACAGGCGGATGGCTTCTGGGTGAGTTAACAGCACAAAATGACACCACATACACATGTGCTAGTACGTTCACCACATAAAACATCATTCACACAATATGTGCTCCTTGTCACACCATGTCACTCACTTTCCACAGGTGATGCTGGCTATGGATGCAAGCCATGGCTCCTCACCCCGGTCGCCAATCCCCAAAACGATGCCCAGGAACGAAATAACCAGGCTCATGCCAGAACACGGAATGCCATTGAGCGGACCTTCAGCCTCCTGAAGTCCCAATTCCGATGTCTGGACCAATCAGGGGGAGCATTGCAGTATGCACCAGGCAAGGTCTGCGACATCATCATGGCATGTGCCATCCTACATAATATTGCGGTGGACACCAGACTCATCGACGATGTCCATCCCCCACCCAGACCTGAAGACCCTGTGGATATCGTTGAGTGTGAGGAAACCCCAACAGGGATGCAGACAAGGGACAGATTGATCAGGGATCACTTCTGCTGTGAGTATAATACATGTATGCACACAATCCATGCATACACACCCACCACAACACACATGTTCTGTTTCACCCCACAGAATCAGTGACACAGGCCTGACACTGGCTGCAGTATGGACCACCAGCATCAACTATTCCGTGGACCAGTCAGATTGGGCCTAGAGATTCCGATTACATCTGACAACCTGTCGTCCATGTTGATACTACTACCTCAAGGATATCATGCATGCCCCCCTGGAAACCAAGGTACAACACTTTAACCTTGTTCAGCATATCCCACAGCTCCCTAGGCACCAACTAAAGTGTTTTGCTAGGATCAGACCCATAGCAACCATGGTACCCCTGTAGCGAGGGAGTCTCATCCAAGCCAATGCATCGGATAGCACTCTGTCATATAAGGGGTTCAGGGGGCATTCGAGGGGACATGGGACCAGTAGCTTGCTACAGCTGAAGAAAGCAGCAGAGGGGTGGATCTACAGTAATAGTGTGTTACACAACATGGAGCTCATGAAATGTGGATCACATCTCCAGGGACACCATGCTGCCCTGTGTGTGTGTGTGTGCAGTGATATGTGCCCCAGAAAAAAATACACACATTAACAAATATGTCCTACTAGCTCCATGAACCAAACATATTTGGGCTGTCTCTGACAGTGGCAGCCCAAATATATTGTTGTCAGGAAGCTTTTAGGACATATTTGTTGATGTGAGTAACCATGTCAGGGGCAAATATCCCTAAGGATGGTTAACATCCCCTTAGTTCCCCCATGATGGTTCATAGACCAGTACACAACACATTACAAAGCAGTGGTTTGTGTAGACTTATGTAACGAGAAAGATTAAGAGGATCATGATGTTGTAGCTGTTGCATGACGATCACTTCGAGGGTGATGTTCCAAATCCTGTCCTCTTGTCCCACAGGCATCCATAGCACGATCCATCCTTGAACAGAGGAATTTCCATATGACTGGACTGAAGTCTGGACAACACTTCCATGAAGCTCACCCCTTGGTGTTTCAAGTGATTGTGTTGGTGATGCAATGTTTGACCTGATGTTCACAGCAACCTCTACTGGAACATTCACATATGGACACGAATTCATGTGTGTACTAACATCCAGGTATCAGACCTGTACAGTAAGACTGCTCATACACAGATGCCAAACTATGTGGACAACACATGAGCAGTTCACTAGCATTTCTAATGTATTCCTATTTAGTTCAGATGTACCGTTTTGTGCTCATACAAGTGTTTAATGCATATTGGCTAAATACACAAGAAACATCACTACTCAATCCGTGTCTGTATGAATGAATGTTGGATCAAACACCTGTCAATGTGGAACCATACCCAAGGCTAGAGTATCCCTCATACAAAGGAAGGCATGATTTACATCACAGGAGTCCACTAGTTGCCTGACCATGAGTGGACTTTGTGATGTATACATGCAATGACATGATGGCAGTGATACACTGATGTGTGTTGTGAGTGATTAGCTGGTGATACAGGGGACACACTTCCACTGTGATGTGATGTCCACGGTTTGTGTGTTGCTCAATATAATCAATGTCCTGAGATTGCTGTAGGTTGTCATATCTCAGTACATGGGCTACATCAACAAACAACCATGTGGACAAGTGTTATCACTGGTGAATTGTGTTACAACCTTAGTTAAACAACAACACAACTTAAAGGGATAGTAAACCTTGAAAATAAGTTTATTTCACATTGTAGCCCTTTAAAAAACATGAAAAATGATATAAGTCTTATCTACCAAACATATATGGTTTGGGAGATAAGACTTATATCATTTTACATGTTTTTTTCAGGGCTACAATATAGAATGAACTTATTTTCAAGGTTTACTATCCCTTTAATACATAACCCAATGCTCAGCCTAAGGTTCCAATGTGCGTGCTACACAATGAAATCTTAGGAAGATCATTGGGTTATCCAGTAAGTTAGGCTGTGATTCAAACTCCTGTTGTGCAACTGACTTGCTGGAGAACACAATGCTCACCCTAGGATCACAATGTGTAACACACACATTGAGATCCTAGGGTGTACATTGTGTTCCCCAGTAAGTCAGCTGTACAATAGAATTTTGATTTAAAGACCATATTGATGCATGTTCCATCTGTCCTGCTTGTTATTTCCCTGCTAAGTCGCATGGCTGTTTGTTTGGTTTTCCCCTCAAACACAACAATTGATGCAGACGAATGTTCAGTGTTGCACCAGTTGTTGTGATAAGGGGTATGTTCTGATCAAATCTGACACACATCATGGCCATGTAACACTGTCGTGTTATATGGCTACAGGGATGGGTTGCCAGGTGAATTTGGACAACGGTGTGGGTGTGTGTGAACCCATGTTGTAACATCACACAAACATTTCCCCCAGGCAGGAGTTGAGTTCACTGCATTGTTTGGCAATGCATTGGAGACAACCCTGCCACCCAATCTATAACTGAATACACAGCAGATCAGACAGGATTCAAAAGCACAATTTTCCTTTATTGAGGGGGCAGATGACAGGTTGGGCCTTTCATTTCTTCTTTTTTTGGGGGGGGCCTTAGACTTGGTGCCAGAGGTGGATGCCCTGGCTGATTGCCTTGTCACCCTCTGTCCCCTAGGTGTGGCTTCAGGGGTAACACTGGAAGGAGTGGTGGGTGCAGTGGACCCCTCTGTGGAACGCAGGTTCTCCCTCTCCATCCTCAGGTTCTCCCTGCGGTTAATCTCTCGCAACTCCACGAGTACCTGTGCAAACATGTCCATCATCCCCGTATGGAGCTGGTGGAGTTGTGTGTTCCCCCTGGCAACCTCTGACTCCAGAGCTTGGATTCTGGTCTCCAACCTGTTCGTGTTCCTCCGGGATTCCCTCCGGTTCCTCGTGAGGTTGTCGTTGGTGGCGTGGGTTGCCCGGAGCTGTCCTCTTTGAAGGGCCATGAACTCAGCCTCCAGATCCGTGGTGCGTTGACCGCTGGAGATGGCAGTGCCCGGTGACTCATGTGCTCATGTAACATGTAACTCATGTAACAAGCAGGAAGAGGGAGATTGTGATCCCTCTGTATAGAGCTCTAGTGAGACCACATCTGGAATACTGTGTACAGTTCTGGAGGCCTCATCTGCAAAAGGATATAACTAAAATTGAGCGGGTTCAAAGAAGAGCTACAAAAATGGTGGAAGGTCTAAAGCATAGAACTTATCAAGAACGACTCAGAGATCTAAATATGTATAGTCTGGAGGAAAGAAGAGAAAGGGGGGACATGATTGAAACCTTTAAGTATGTTAAAGGACTGAACAAGGTTCAGGAGGGAAGTGTGATTAATAAGAATCTGAATACAAGAACAAGGGGGCACAATCTGAGGCTAGTTGGAGGAAAAATCAAGAAAAACATTAGAAAATATTATTTCACTGAAAGAGTAGTAGAAACTTGGAACAAACTTCCAGCAGAGGTGGTTGATAAATCCACAGTAACACAGTTTAAACATGCCTGGGATAAACATGTATCTATCCTAAGATAACAATAAAGGAATACTAAAGGGCAGACTAGATGGACCAGGTGGTCTTTTTCTGCCGTCAATCTTCTATGTTTCTATGTTTCTATGTTTCTATGTCTCCCCAGCTTCAGCTGTCTCCTCAGCCTCAGTTTCCCCAGCTTCAGCTGTCTCCTCAGCCTCTGTTTCCACAGCTTCAGCTGTCTCCTCAGCCTCTATCTCTCCAGCCTCTGCTGTCTCCTCTGCTGGTACTGGGTGTGCTGTGGCTGCTACTGCTGTTTCTGTTGGTGGAGTGGCTTGCACAGACTGTGTGTGGGTGCCCACCACATCAAGAGACCCACTGCTGCCCACTGATGTCTGTGCTGGTTGAGGTGGTGGGGTGAACAAATCCCTCGGCTGAGGGCGCTGGGGCTCCCCAATCAGACCCAGGTGTTGGTAGTCAAGTGGCCAAGGGTCATACCTTGGCCACTGGTAGGTGCTTGGCCCCCACCTGGGATCATACCTGGGGCCATACTGGGGAGCCATCCAGTAGGGTAGATCCATCTCGGTGGAATGTGGCCCATATTGGCTGGTGGCCACATTCCCGGGCAGCCATTGACTCCCTGGTGGTGGTGGTGCTGCTGCTGCTGGAGGGTAATAGCTCCCGGAAGTAGTGGGATGCATCCATCTCTCCCCCTGAATCCAGCCGCTGTACATTTGTGGAGCATCCTGTGGTGGTGCAGCCAGTTGAGGGGCAGGCAGTTGAGGGGCAGCCAGTTGAGGGGCAGGCAGTTGAGAGGCAGGCAGTTGAGAGGCAGGCAGTTGAGAGGCAGGCAGTTGAGAGGCAGCCAGTGGTGATGCAGCCAGTTGGGGAGGAGGTGTGGTGGTTGTATACGCTTCCCATTGGATAGTCCCCTCCTCTGTATACTCCTCACTGGGTGGTGTGGTCGGCTCCTCCACGGGCTCCTGCTGCGATGGAGGCCCATAAGCTGTGTGGAGAATTGAGATTGTGTGATTAGTCTAACCATGAGGGTTGGAGGGATAGGACTAACATCGATCCACATGTTGGTGAAATTAACAATTGCTATGCCATTACAGTTACATACAAGGAGAAATGGTCATATATGCATGTGGATATGTACCTTTCATATGGATATGAATATATCCTTTCCAGATATGAAGCCAGAGATCATTTCAGTAGGTGTGATTGCCTTACTGGCTATATATGTGCACCCATCAAAATATACATTGGATTGATATGATGGATATGAACATACCTCGTATATCCCATCTCATCCCGTAGAGTGGGATATACTAGGTATGTGTATTTGGATGGTATCAATGTAAGTTAGTTTCTGATGGATGCACATATCTGGCCAGTAGGGCAATCACAGGCAGTGAGATGATCTCTGGGTTCACATTGTGTTGGGACATATTTTGAGCCATTTGAAAGGTACATATCTGACCATTTTCCTTTGTGTGCATATCTTTTTTGAACAGATGTGCAGTGGGAATCAAGTGTTATTCAACCCTATCTTCTTAGCTGATCCCGTACAATGCACACTTTTTCATTACTTGACAGGTGACTCTTTGGTTGTCAGGATCATATCCTATGCATTGCATTGTAGGGCATGGGATACCACCCTGGCAATCAGAGATTGATGAACTGGACAGGATCCTGTCCATGTCGTGTGTTCCAGTTGAATCCTGAAGGGCAACAATCACGCTAGTAGTGAGGGATATCTTTGATTGAGGCCTGTTTTTCTTTGAGTATGAGCCCATCCATCCTTCTGAGTGAGGCAACCGTACTCAATCCGAGATATCCATCATTCATGGCCTGTTGGTGACCAAGGTACAATGGTTGATATTTGGTTCCCATGTGTATCCTACAAACAGTGGCTGGTGTACCATCCATCCATGGCATCAGCACCCCTGGAAATCAGATGTGAGATATGTCATTTCAAGTTAGAGTAAATGATTGCAGACACAACACCAAGGCCTACTTTTTCCACCTTTAATTCTGGGGTATTGTTTGAGGCCTGTGTATTGCACATACAACCAGTTATTCTCAGTGACACTGTGATGTGTGACCTGCTCCATCCTTTTTGTGATTCAGTAAGCGGTGTTGTCGACATGATGGAGTGTACATGATGCTGACTTCTCCAGTGATCTCATTTCCCCATTTCCAGTGTTTTCTATGGAGTCTATACGATGGGACCTTAGCAACTTGATTCATGTTATTGCATATTCTCCATAGACTAACACTGGTATTGGTGAAGTGAGGATGTGTAAGGGTGAATTTCTCTCCACCATCTGTTTGTCACCGCTTAGTGAATGTCCCCTGTGTAGCATGTGATCGTTGGCCTATTGACTTGATTGTTGTCTGGTTAACCCTTTGAGTCCCAGAGGGGTTGCCAAAGCATTGTTGATCGATGCATTGATGATCCCTCTAGCACTCAAGGGGTTAAGTGCTGACTTCCCAGTGGGGACATGGGTGATATTGTGTGTGAACAGTGATGATCTTTAACAGACGACATTTTGAACAGCATGGTTTGTGTATTGTGTGTGATGAGCACAGCGACAGGAGGGTTTGAAGTAGGACTTGGACAGGTTTGTTCCAAGTTGGACCTTGATATTTGTCCTTGTGTTGTGTCCTGTTTTTAACCCTCAGGGTGCTGTGTTGGTGCAGTTGTGTGCATGAATGATGGGCATGTGTTGAGGTGTGACTGTGTGTGCAGCTGGTGTTGGTTGCTGTAGTGTGTTGTTCTGTAGTGTTGCACTTACCGGTAGTGTGGAGGCTCCTCTCATCCCCAGTGTCAGCTCCTCCAACAACCCCCTCGATCAGGGTTGGGGACATATTCTGCCGCACCATCTCCTCCCAGCCGCAGAAGGTGATAGGGACAGGTGGGCCACCTCCAGTGCCTCGGGCTTGCTTGGCGAGTTCTGACAGCTTGTTCTTTACCACCCTCCGGCAGTCGCCCCATCGCTTTTTGATGGACTCCATGTCCCGCCTGCATGGAGCCACCGCGTTGACCCGGCTGCAGATCTGGTTCCAGGCTGCCTTCCTCCTCACTGACAGGCCAGGGACCTTTGCTGTCGGGTGGAGAACACTCTGCCTCTCCAGGACAGCTTCCACGAGAGCCGTGTTCTCCTCCTCTGTATACTTGGGGTCTCTGATACTGCCCTCGTCACCTCCAGCATGGGATGACTCAGAGCCGGAGTGCCCTGCCTAGTCTGACCCTGACTGTGTGGGGTGCTCCCCAGCAACTACCCCTCGTCCCACTGCACGTTCTGTCCCTGTCCTGTGTGTTCCTGCTCTTGTGGGCCGGGTCCCCCTCCGCCCTGCGGATCTCCCTCTCCCACCCCTGCTCTGCTGAGGGATCCCCTCCTGAGCTTCCTCCTCCTCCACTACTCTCCCCATCCCTCTCTCCTGTCCTCCTCTCCTTGCCATCACTCACCCAGTCACACCCAGGCACTCCCACAGGCCCTCACAGACACACTCGATCCACTCACTCTCTGTCACACACTTTCACTCCCAGATTCACACTGTCAAAATAAAAAGTAAAATGTGTAAGGTTTTATAAAAAAAAGGACTATGTGTATGTATGTGTATGTGTTTGTATGTTTGTATGTGTGTATGTAATATGTGCAAAAGTGTAATATGTGTATAGTAAGTGCACCTCTCTCCAAACTCCAAACTCAAAAATCTCCTTCTACCTCCAATGAATGCTCCTTTCTCCCTCTCTCTGATCACTATCCTCCGCTCCTGGGTCCTGATATCTAGCTCTGAAGAACTCGATAACAGACAGTGTGTGACGGTTATTTTTGGGTATATATAGGTGTATTTGAAGTTTTTTGATACATTGGGGCTTTGTGATTGGCTGTGTGTTTGAATTTGTTTTGGCATCAATCATGGTTGCTTGACAACGGCAGCCGTTATGTTAGATGTTGTTTTGAGCGCTGTTATCGTGTGATTTGGCTGCCCGTTGTGCATTAACATGAGCGACAACGGCTTTTGTGTTACGTGTTTTTTGTGTGCCTATGCTCGATAGCTGTTCTTGTAGAGTACCTATTGAATCTGCTGTAACTCCTGTATTATTTGAGAGCGATGTGCCTTTTTCACTTAGCGGCTGGTTTAACGGCTGCCTTTAAATCTAGCCCTAAGAATGTCTGGCAAAATTCACTTTATCACCATAAATGTCAGTTAGTTATTTCTCCCTCATAGAGGCCCCTGAATATTTTAACAGGAGATACTTTGAACACATTTTAAACAGAATTTCAGCTAATTTCTACAATTAGAATTAACCCTGTATGCTCCCCCAGGACAAAGTCTCTGACATAATCCCCCTTTTAGCAAAAGATTTTCTAACTTGATAAAAGTTCTAAAATATTATTGCTAAACTGGAGGAGACTGTTGTCATCTTCTTCCCGTGACTGGGATCGTCTCTGAAGTTAATACAGTTCACTTCATCAACTACTTAATGGCATCGGCTTGTTCCCAAAAGATGAGGCACTTATTGTTCTCTTCAATAGATGGAACAATCTCTCTGATTAGGGAATCCATATACCAATTTTGTTGATAGGAAGACATTGTGTCTAATACGTATAGTTGCTTGGCCTACTCAAGGATCTCCATTGTTTTGGCTTGAGCTGAAAAGGCATGCAGATCATATCAGACTCCCAATTTTGGAACAGGTGGTGGGAGAAATATCAAATTCTTCTTGGATGGTGATTTATGGGAGCAGGTTGGCAGAACTCCTTTAGGATCCAAAATTCTTCTCTGTTAGGATGGTCTCCGGCATCTCTTGCCCAAGGGTTCTTGATAAAAACACTGGAACCACGCTTGGCTGTGTCCGGAACTTCTGTCACAGAAGAAGGATGATTCACATCATGGCTTTGGCTTTGGCTGGAACTCCTGTAATCGAAGGAGGATGATCCACATCACGGCCTTGGTCTTGACGTCCATAACCATGGCAACTATCAATTGACCTCACTCTTTTAAGGACTCTTTGGTCTAAAAGAAATGACACATGAGTGATCTTATATTGAAACATTTGTTGCATGCATACATACATGACAATACAGTTTCAATAAGTATCCCTATGACCATGGTACTGTTATGATTACTGTATATAGTTTTTGCACCAGTTTGCTTGTGGCCCTTGCTAGCCTTAAGCTAAACTATCATAAACTAACACTCTGTCTTTACTCTTCCCCCTTTTATAGAGGAATAACCCTCAGTTGTATGCTACAAACAAAACCTTGTCAAAAGGAAAAATAAATTAGCATAACAAAATTTTCAGAGAATCATAGCATAAAACCATTTGTTGACGAGATATGTTAGAGTGTTAGTGGGGAACATACATGCCACACAGACAGACAAAAGAGAGAGCGACGTTTCACTGAAACAAAAGAAGACAAGAGAACAAGATATGACAATGTCATTTGTACAATCAAGGATACTCATCCATCCAATGATTAATTAGGATCCTTGTTCTTCTTCCGCTTCTCCTTCTATAATCTGTAACTGAGATTTAGGGTGACAAGCACGCAATTGGTTTATATGAATCCACTTTTCTACAACTTCACCATTAATAGGGATAGAAACCTTATAGGCCATTGGAGATAATTTATCAGTAATGATATATGGCCCTCTCCATGAGGGTAAGAATTTCTTTTCTCTTACCTGGTTTCTTGCAAAATTGTACAGATAAACACGATCGTTTACCTCATACTCCCTTTTGGTGGTTTTTAGGTCATAGTAAGTCTTATTACTTGTCACTACCATCTCCAGAATTATCTGGGTAAAAGACAATTGTATAACATTCCCTTAGTCTATAATGGGCTTTAATTGCTGTGGTAAATCAGCACCTATAATTAACCTGTTATAGGTTATCCCAATTACTATGACTATATGGGTGAATGATTTATTACCGATATAAAATTTTTGCCATATGGTTCCCAATACGTTTAAGGGGTTACCTCCTACGCTTATTAGGGATCCATCAAATGCTTTCAACACTGGCTTTACAGGAGTACACTCCATAATATGATACTAATGGGAGTTAGACCCTGTATCTAAGAGGTACTGAGTAGCGTAGCTTGAGAGCCTGTAAACAAATCTTCCTTCAGATGCCTGAGAATCCCCCCCTGCCTGCAAGGTTTAATTCCTGAATTTACAGGAGCAGACTTGCTGACCACTGGGTCAGGTTGTACAGCTGCAGCATCCCCCTTCACTCCTCCTCCTTCTTCAACCTGTTCTGAAGAAATGCCGGGAAAAGAAGTGACATCATCAGGGATGAACTTATGTGTACTTGGCTGTGGGTGAGATAAGGAAGAAATGTTAGAGTCACACAAAGCATTTACATCCTGTAAAGAAAATGTGTTAGCATTCCTGTTGGTTAAAATATTAGCGGTTATTATAGGACTTACATAGGGTAAAACAATGTTATTCTTTTCCCCTAAGGCCTGCTTACCATTACCCTGTTCTGTTATTGAGTGGCAGTTGCCACTCCTGGGACTGTCCCTAATAAAGGGTTAGATCCCTGCTGGGTATCAGAACTGGGGCTTTGGCCTAGCTGTGTCATAGTAGTGATAATTTTTGCCATCATATCTGTTAGGTTGATAACCTAGACCTTAAGACTTACTTGCTTCTGACCTTGGTTCCCAGAATCAGACTTATTATTTTGATGATTTTGCTGGGACTTGGATCCCTGATTATTAGAGTTTTTACTCTTTTGGAATCTCCTGGGAAACTTAGATCTATTTTGGTTTTTGTTGTAACCCTGGGATCTCTTGAAAAATGGTTTCTGACCATTTGAGTTATTAGACCCCTGGGAACTAACAGAGGCAGCTCCCTTCTGTCCTGGTGCCTGTTTATGAACCTGTGGAGATTTTAACACCTCTGCATAGGTTCTCTTGCCAGATTCAAAGGGCAAACTTTCCTCAACCAATGTTTCTGCTACACACTGGGAGGCAGGCTTCTTGTCCCTAGCTGGGGTATTCTCACTCTGCTGGGCATTATACAGCTTAATAGCTTGAGTGAGTAACCAATCTAGTAATAATAGGGGTGAATAATCCCTAGCTAGATTAGTTTTCATGTACCTAGTGTCACGGTTTATTATGACTCTCAGACACAAGTTTTAGGTAAAAAAAAATCAATTTTATTGAAATAATAAATGATAACTTAGGATGGCAATAACATACATATATATATATATACAGAATATAGCACAGACAGAAGGCAGACTCTACCGGTCCTGTCAATATACCGGACAGGACAGTCTTTAGGCTCTACCGGCCTTGCCAATACTGGGTAAGGCAACCTGCAGATGGAATAGCATAACGGTTTTACCGGCCTTACCAAATTACCGGGCAAGGCAGCCTCAATAGATACACAATGTAGGCTCTACCGGCCCTGCCAATACCGGGTAAGGCAACCTCAGATGGAATGTGGTAAAAGGTTCTACCGGCCTTACCAATACCGGGCAGGGCAGCCCAGAGATAATAGCAGCAGTCAGATGGAACTGGCAAATTAGCAGAATCGTTAAGCAGCAAGGCTTTGGAGCAAACCAGCGTCCGCACGCTGGGACCAACACAGATTAGTATAGCTGATAGGCTTTGGAGCAAACCAGTGACCGCACACTGGTGTAACAAGCGAGTTTGTATAGCCGCAAGGCTTAGGAGCAAACCAGCGTCCGCACGCTGGGACCAACACAGATTTGTATAGCTGAAAGGCTTTGGAGCAAACCAGTGACCGCACACTGGTGTAACAAGTGAGTTTGTATAGCCGCAAGGCTTAGGAGCAAACCAGCGTCCGCACGCTGGGACCAACACAGATTTGTATAGCTGAAAGGCTTTGGAGCAAACCAGTGACCGCACACTGGTGTAACAAGCGAGTTTGTATAGCCGCAAGGCTTAGGAGCAAACCAGCGTCCGCACGCTGGGACCAACACAGATTTGTATAGGTGATAGGCTTTGGAGCAAACCAGTGACCGCACACTGGTGTAACAAGCGAGTTTGTATAGCCGCAAGGCTTAGGAGCAAACCAGCGTCCGCACGCTGGGACCAACACAGATTTGTATAGCTGATAGGCTTAGGAGCAAACCAGTGACCGCACACTGGTGTAACAAGTGAGTTAGTATAGCCGCAAGGCTTGGGAGCAAACCAGCGTCCGCACGCTGGGACCAACACGGAATTGAGCAATGTCACCAACGCGACCAGGCAGAAGGTCGCCAGGATACTGAAGACAGGTGATGAGATGACAGGAACCAGCAACGATCAGTCAGGTCAGAAAACAGCAGAGAAGTTCAGCAGGAACTGCAACACCAGAGACTAGGCCGGAACCAGGACTGGAAGTACTTCAGTATGCAGGAAACACTGGAACAGTAGAGATCAGGAACTCAGGAACACATGAGATCAGGAACTCAGGAACACTGGAACAGAGGCCCAGCTATCACTAGCATAGTGGTAGCAAGAAGGTCAGAAACAACACGAAAGGGCACTCAAAGGGTGCCCAATCCAGGTTTAAATAGTCAATAAGAGGCGGGCTATCTGCAGACAGCCAATAGAAGCCCCCTACTGGTGACAGACAAGTAACTGCAGCAAATCACGGGCACCGTGATAGTACCCCCCTTTCAAAGACCCCCTCTCCTAGAATAGGGTTTAGGTTTCTGCGGGTAATTGGCATGAAAGGCCCTAGTTAACCTAGGTGCATGAAGGTCCGTACTATCCACCCATGACCGATCCTCAGGACCATACCCTTTCCAATGTACCAGGTACTGTACCCTTCCTCTAAGCCTACGGGAATCAATAATGCTCTGAACCTCGTACTCCTCCTGGCCCTCGACCTCAACAGGTCCTGGCACCACAGGTGTGGTAGTATAGCGATTGCAAACCAGAGGCTTAAGAAGGGACACATGGAACACATTATGGATACGCATGGATGCAGGTAGGTCTAGTGCATAGGAGACAGGGTTAATTTTGCGAATAACTCTGTATGGACCAATAAACCGAGGAGCCAACTTATTAGACGGAACCTGCAGCTTGAGATTTCTGGAGGAAAGCCATACTCTATCCCCAACCTGAAAGGAAACCGCTGGAAGCCTTCATAGCCTTATTTTCATCACAAGATAATGGATAAGTGCGTCCTTTCGGAGGTACTGCACCAGGCTGCAATTCAATGCAACAATCATAAGGTCTATGCTGGGGTAGCATACTAGCCTCTCCTTTGCTAAAAACATCGCCAAACTGTTGGTACACATCCGGCATAGCAGAGGAGGTGCACATGACCTTAATAGGCTGGATGACGCACTTGTCCATACAAAACTGGGACCAAGCAGCAATTTCACACTTTTTCCAATCGAATTGTGGGTTATGTAACTGTAACCACGGAAATCCCAATATCACCGCATGGTGCGGGGAATTAATCAGTTGAAACTGCTGCTCTTCTCTGTGAAGTGCCCCAATAGTCATAGACAATGGCATAGTTTCAAATATAACCTGAGGCGGCTCTAAGGGTCTACCATCAATCGCTTCAATAGTCAAGGGGTTTTCTCTTTCAATGCGTGGAACTCCGTGCAATTCAGCAAAGGTATTATCCATAAAATACCCTGCTGCACCGGAGTCAACCAAGGCCAAAACCTCCACAGAGCGTTGTGCCCAAGACAATACCACCTGTATGGTGGGTTTCATTATGCCCGACACTGGGGACGATTGTACACCACCTAGGGCCTGTCCCCCAAGATACCCTAGGTGTGTGCGTTTCCCGGACGTACCGGACAGGAATTTAGCAAGTGCCCTTTTTTACCGCAGTATAAACATAACCCTTGTTTTTTGCGATATAGTCTCTCTGCCTTGGATAGTCTAGTGAAGCCTATTTCCATAGGTTCACTTGTTTCCCGTACTGGTTCACTAGACTTCAATGCCAAGGGAGGGATGGGTGGGCAAAACATGCTACTAGGCCCATTATTTTTTGACCGTAACTTACGATCTCTGGCAATTGATCTCTCACGTATTCTGGAGTCAATTATCATAACATACTCAATGTAATCATCTAGATCAATAGGTAGATCTTTAGCAGCGATTTCGTCTTTAATGTGGTCATTCAGGCCTTGAGAGAAGGCTGCCAATAATGCCTCGTTATTCCAACCTACCTCTGCTGCCAATGTGCGGAATTCGATGGCATAGTCGCCCACTGTACGCCTGCCCTGTTGTATCTCCATAAGGCGTTTGGCAGCAGAGGTGGTACTACCAGGAGGCTCAAACACTCTTCGAAAGGAACGCACAAATTCACTAAAGTTCTTAGTACAAGGTTTAGCATTCTCCCACAAGGGGTTAGCCCAGGCCAATGCTCTGCCAGTGAGCAGTGATATCGTGAACCCCACTTTACTACGATCATTGGGAAATGCGTGTGCCGTCAATTCCATAAAGATTTCGAGTTGATTGATGAACCCTCTGCAGAGACTAGGGTCACCATCATATCTTAGCGGCAAGGGTGCAGAAGCCGTTAACCCTTGAACAGTACCCCCTAGGGGTCTGGTATCACTTTCCGGTGTCTGACTTGGCGAGACCACCGGGCTAGATTGGTCAGCAGGTACCGTGCGTTCAAGGATCATTTGAATTGCAACTGCCAACTGATCCAAACGTTGCTCGAGCACATCCATCCTCCAATGGATATTCTGTGCGTTACCTTGACCCTTGCTGTCTGAGGTCATGGCCCTTTCGTACTGTCACGGTTTATTATGACTCTCAGACACAAGTTTTAGGTAAAAAAAAATCAATTTTATTGAAATAATAAATGATAACTTAGGATGGCAATAACATACATATATATATATATACAGAATATAGCACAGACAGAAGGCAGACTCTACCGGTCCTGTCAATATACCGGACAGGACAGTCTTTAGGCTCTACCGGCCTTGCCAATACTGGGTAAGGCAACCTGCAGATGGAATAGCATAACGGTTTTACCGGCCTTACCAAATTACCGGGCAAGGCAGCCTCAATAGATACACAATGTAGGCTCTACCGGCCCTGCCAATACCGGGTAAGGCAACCTCAGATGGAATGTGGTAAAAGGTTCTACCGGCCTTACCAATACCGGGCAGGGCAGCCCAGAGATAATAGCAGCAGTCAGATGGAACTGGCAAATTAGCAGAATCGTTAAGCAGCAAGGCTTTGGAGCAAACCAGCGTCCGCACGCTGGGACCAACACAGATTAGTATAGCTGATAGGCTTTGGAGCAAACCAGTGACCGCACACTGGTGTAACAAGCGAGTTTGTATAGCCGCAAGGCTTAGGAGCAAACCAGCGTCCGCACGCTGGGACCAACACAGATTTGTATAGCTGAAAGGCTTTGGAGCAAACCAGTGACCGCACACTGGTGTAACAAGTGAGTTTGTATAGCCGCAAGGCTTAGGAGCAAACCAGCGTCCGCACGCTGGGACCAACACAGATTTGTATAGCTGAAAGGCTTTGGAGCAAACCAGTGACCGCACACTGGTGTAACAAGCGAGTTTGTATAGCCGCAAGGCTTAGGAACAAACCAGCGTCCGCACGCTGGGACCAACACAGATTTGTATAGGTGATAGGCTTTGGAGCAAACCAGTGACCGCACACTGGTGTAACAAGCGAGTTTGTATAGCCGCAAGGCTTAGGAGCAAACCAGCGTCCGCACGCTGGGACCAACACAGATTTGTATAGCTGATAGGCTTAGGAGCAAACCAGTGACCGCACACTGGTGTAACAAGCGAGTTAGTATAGCCGCAAGGCTTGGGAGCAAACCAGCGTCCGCACGCTGGGACCAACACGGAATTGAGCAATGTCACCAACGCGACCAGGCAGAAGGTCGCCAGGATACTGAAGACAGGTGATGAGATGACAGGAACCAGCAACGATCAGTCAGGTCAGAAAACAGCAGAGAAGTTCAGCAGGAACTGCAACACCAGAGACTAGGCCGGAACCAGGACTGGAAGTACTTCAGTATGCAGGAAACACTGGAACAGTAGAGATCAGGAACTCAGGAACACATGAGATCAGGAACTCAGGAACACTGGAACAGAGGCCCAGCTATCACTAGCATAGTGGTAGCAAGAAGGTCAGAAACAACACGAAAGGGCACTCAAAGGGTGCCCAATCCAGGTTTAAATAGTCAATAAGAGGCGGGCTATCTGCAGACAGCCAATAGAAGCCCCCTACTGGTGACAGACAAGTAACTGCAGCAAATCACGGGCACCGTGATACCTAGGCAGAGCATTAAAGAACAGTTCCCTGAACTCATATGAATGAAAATCTGCATCCCTATCTGCAAGGATATATGCACATTTAAGCTCTGACAAGAATTGCCTGGGGTCCTGGTCTGGCCTACATTTTAGTGCATATATAGCACATTTAGCCTCATGGCGAGTTTTATAAGGACCAAACGCTAGGATTATCTGTTCCACTGTTTCCTCCCAGGTATTGATATCCATCTCAGCTAAAGAACTGAAAAAGAAATTCTCTGCAACATCAAAAACCCAAGGCACATAATCCATTTTATAACGGTCAGAATGAAGGCATAGAGATGCAAGTGTTTCAGTATAACGGTCTAAATGACTCACAATGGATATATTAGATTTTCTGTGGAAAACTGGCACAGTATCCCTAAGAAATCTTATTATTTTAGTTCCTTCAACCAGAGGTGACTGTTCCTCCTGTTCAAACCTACTTAATGTGGGCATTGGCCTCCTGTGAGGTTTGATCATTGACTCCCTGTTAGAGGGTAATCTGTGCCCTGTTAAAAGGCTCCGTGGTGCAGGGTGTGTGACTTGCTCTGGGATGTTACCCTCATCATCACACTTCAGCAAGAAGTGTGACTTCTGAGGACTGACAGCTCCCTCCTACCCAGGTGAGTAATCCTGGTGACTGCTAGGTATAGCTGGTTGGGCCTGAACTACCTTGTCAGGACTAATATCCTGTCCCATCTCAGAGGGGGTATGGTCAGAATCAGAAGCAGTAAGGGCCTGTATTCTTTCTGACAATTCCTGGATCTGGCTGGACAAGACATTAAATATTTCTGGATCCACTGATTTATCCCCCTTAGGGGCATTATCACTGGCCTGATATACCAACACTTGCTCTCGCAATTTTATATTGTCCTGAACCCGCTTGTCTAAATGGGTTTGGAGTTGCCTAATGTGTTCTTGCAAAATGTATATCTCACCTTGTAGATCATACATCTTAGCACTAATGGCAGTATTCTGTGCTTTTGTAGACCACATTTCCTCAAGAGCTGTTTTACGCCTGCTCTCTAGCCCATTTACCTGGTGCTGGAGATACTCAATTTGCTCTTCCTGTGAGTTTGCAAGTTTAACAAATTTACGCACCTCTTCCTCTAACTCAGAAATCTTTTCAGTCTGAGCCTTTAGTGCTTGTTTTAGTGGCTCTACACCCTTTTGCTTAGCCTCCAATTTGTTTCTCTGGAAGCCTATAATAGTTAACAATTCAGGCACAATTAATAAAATCTGGATGTCCAAATCCCTTGCCTTAGTTTGATCTATACACCTATTCAATGCTCGATAATACAAGCTATCAGGCTGCCACATTTTATCAAATTGGGACACCACCCTTAGCTATATATCATTACACCATTGCTGTGCATCACTTTTAATTTTGAGGCGAGAATGGATGGCATAAATGAACCTCCCTTCTACAGCCCATTTCATGTCTTCTTCTGGTCTCTGTTACATTGGATCAGACACTGAAGAAGTTGCCTGAGACATGTTTAAGCACAAATATGTTACTGTGTAATATATCTGCCAATAAAACTATTTGACAAATGTGTCAATCCTATATAAAGATCTTGGTGGGACCTCCAAAAATCTGTCGGGCTATTTATATGAAGGTATCCAAAGGGTTAAAACAGAGAACCACTCAGGTTGGATTTCTTCACTTAAATAGTCAATTGACAATAAAATAATTTGAGAACTTTATCTTTAATATGTACTGACACGCTACTTCACAGTAACGAATTGATCACAAGAATCAATCCTTCATATTTGTGCAACAATATATATATTTTATTAAAATACAGTATATATACAAGTATCAGCAACTATGAAAAATATAAGTGATTAGCAATTATAAAAGGTACCCAGAAAATCAAACCACACTTATTATCATAAAGATTACCAGCGGTGCAAGGGTTAACCACACATAGGTATATTCAGAGGTATAATAACAATAATTGCATTCAGCAGCATAGAATAGGTTAATTGATTGTTACAATTAATATAATACAGTTGGCTGCAGGGTCTCTTAATACCTCTGCCCCAGAAACTGTATAGACTATGCCAGTTATGATGTAAGGGGTATTGTGAGATGAATTAAATAATTCCTCTAACAATTCCTTGTATCATATATCAATAATAATTAAATTTAGGGAATAACTGGAATAAAATCCCAGATTTAAATCACTATAATTTAATTATCTACTGAATTCAATATTGAATACCTCTGAATAAAATATATAAATTGCAATTAATATAGTCAATCAAAATCACACAAATAATCTACTTAAAATTACTTCATGCAACATTTATCATAATTTTGACTACAGCAACATATATATAAAACCTATAGGCACTCCAAGGGTTAATCCACACGTTTAAAATAGATGCCACACCCAGAAGTTATTTTGTCTATTGAGTTAACCTTCCAATTTACAAAATATAAGCCTAGCACATATACAGAGAATTCCAAAGAAAACACCACTAACAGCAGACAAATAGTGGTTAAAGGGTTAATAACTGGATTCAAAGAATATCCTATATCAAATATTAACTATTATAATCTTCCCAGAACCACAAAATATTACTCTAGGAATACCAAGATTTATATTAGCTAATATAGATAACCCACGCTATATACTGTATTACACTGATTGGCAATTTATAACATTTCCCAATAGATATATATATATAGATTCTATTACTTCCAGAATTTAATAGCTAAATCTAGCTTATTATAAATTATCCCAGATGGTTGGCCCGTCCACTTAAGACAATTATAAGACTATTTAAGTTTCTTCAAACAGAAGAAAAATTATGAAATTCTGGATTAAATGAATCTAAATGAATAAATGATATAGTTACCAATCAAGATTTCTTTGTGTTTCTCTGTGAGATGGCAGGATCAGGAATTTAATCAGCAAAGCCTTCTTTTGTCAGGAATTTCAGGAGTTGAAGGACCTCTTTTTCAGGACGTGAAGCCTTTCTTTTTCAGGAGGTTAAGTCCTTTGAACTAACAGTATCTTGCATTATATTGCCAATTTTTGCCTTATCAGTAATCCCCACCTTTGTCTGATGATTGGACAAAGATCCATCTCATTATACCGTGACATCACCAGTCTGTCCTGATTGGATATTAATATATCCCTAATTATTCAAGGAATGTGGATAATACCAGTCATGATGCTCTCAAGGCACTCTTACTCTACTTTAACATCTTACATATAGTCAGCTTTTATGTCATCAATGATATATGTAAGAGGGCATTAAACATCATATAAATCTGCCAATTTTCCCAGACGTTCTCATAGGGGAGTGTTTTTCTCATAAGATAAGACACTAAGAATGTCTGGCAAAACTCACTTTATCACCATAAAAGTCAGTTAGTTATTTCTTCCTCATAGAGGCCCCTGAATATTTTAACAGGAGATAATTTGAACACATTTTAAACAGAATTTCAGCTAATTTCTACAATTAGAATTAACCCTGTATGCTCCCCCAGGACAAAGTCTCTGACAGTCCCCTGCCCACTCATGGTGCAATCACCATCAAGCACAACACAGTATGTTCTCTCACCTGCTTGAAGCTGAATCGCCCATGTTGTTCTCTCACTATCAAGGACAACACAATATGTTCTCTGCGGAGATGCTTAAATGTCCATAACTCACAAAATCAGCACACTAAAAGAACTGTATTTAATTTCACCATTCTCAAATAATTAATACAAATACATTATGCTGGCCCCCATGCACACGCGTGGTAAAATAAACAAAATAGCGCTGGTGGTGCTCATGGCCAAATCACTGTCAAGCATGTTCACAGATTTTTCCCTCTCTCCTGTTCTTTTGGTGAAATTAACACAGTGATGGTGGTAGTGGTGCTTCACACTGCTTGGCCTATGAGCTTTGCCTCACTGCTTCCTCATGGCCACATCACAATCAAGCACAACACAGAATGTTATTTCACAAATTTCTACTTCTCTACAGAGATGTTTAAGTTACCATAACATGCAAAATCCATACAGTACAACCGCATCTAATGCCACCATTTCTACAATGCTTAATAAAAATACAGTATGCTAACATCCATTTTAAAATGTGGATTCCCATAATAAAATCCAAAAACAAAATTCAATCAAATATATATACAAATTAGTTAAAATCGCCTTTGTGTTATGAATGAATCGATAATTGGCTAGAGAAAATAAACCTCAGGTAATCTCCAAATATACTTTTATTGACTAAAAAACCACATGTATAAAACATCAATGTGTATCAATATATAATCAAGATAAACTGAATGAAAAAAGTACGCGGAAAATAAAAAATTGATAAAAATCCTATCTGGACAGATGCCCAAAAATAATTGTCAAAGCAACAGTGTATAAGATATCCTATAAAATAACAGCTGATACAGGCAATAATATAACATTTATGTTACAGACGGGCCACCACAGTTAAAAATTGAACTCACCTTTGACATTGCACTGGTGGTTCCCCCAACACGGCTCTGTACCCCAACCACAGAAACAAATGCAAAAAAAATTAGAAAATAAAATAAGAAAATAAGAAACACTTAAGCCAATGGATCCACTGCCAGCCGCAGGCCGTGTCACCACCACTGGCAAGTTGTAAGATCCTCTTCACTACAACCTGCCACAGAAATATGGACCCAAGTATTTGAAAATCTTCCTAAGAAAGAGTTGACAATGTTTCCAGTTCATTGTCTTTCTTAAGATAGAGGTAGAATTACATTGCCATTTCATGCATCTATACTCCGTTTAGAACAAGACACTTTATCTTGGTCATTCTTGATAGGTGCTCATCACATTCTTTATTGTATCCCAGGCATGGGTTCTTGCTCTCCATGTGCCTGGAGGGAGTCAGCTGCACCACACTGACGAGGCTCAGGTAGGCCAAAACATATGTCTGTAGTTTTACTGGCTCTGTCGTGCATTTCTGAGCTATGCTGTCTGTGGGCAGAAGCCAGTTTGATATGGATTATGGAAACTTTATCTCTGCAATGGCACATGGGAGTGAAAAATGTGACTTGTAGCACCATTGAGAGCCTACCATGACTTAGAAAAAGACACATTTTCTTGTTTTTTCTTGATGGGTGCTCATCACATTCTTTGTTATAAGTCTGCCTAAGTGGAAGGGTATCCCAGACATGGGCCCTTGCTTGCCATCTGCCTAGAGGGAATCAGCTGCACCACACTGATGAGGCACACATAGGCAGAAACATACATCAATGGTTTTCCTGGCTCTCTCGTGCATAGAGGATTTGTCTGACATTTCAAAGCTGAATATTTTAGGAAAAAGGAGAGTTGCAGTAGATACAGAGAAAGAGAAAAAAATAAAAAGCAAATATTAAAATAAAATAATGCAGTTACTGGTTCATAGTCCTGACTGAAACTATGACCGCCACCACTGGAAAAGAAGCTAAATGGACCCTGAGTCTAGGGACAGAGAGGAGGAAGAAGTCATTAGGGTCTGGAGCTCACATTCCGAAACCCAAAAATACTGTCACAGTACCTTGTAGCGCTGCCGCTTCTGGCGATGCTTACAATGACGCTCCAGTCTCATTTCCATAAGCGGTTGGACACATCAATGCTAGATGTGTCATCTGTAGTCGCGAGGCTTCAGCATGCTGCAAGCCTCTGTTTTATGTGTTTGAGACCTGTAGTCTCCTCCTACCTACTTCCTCCCTCTGAGCTGCTCCTCCTACCTACCTCCTGAAGAGGGGTTTAAAGGGCAGACTGATTCCTGACTCAGTTACCCTTACATTGTTGTTCTGAGCAGTTCATTATCTTGTATTCCTGATTCCTGTGTATGATCTGGCTTGTCTGTCCATCCATTCTGGTGTTGACCTGTGGCTCTGCCTGACTATTCTCCTTGTGCACTCCGATTTGGCTCAGATATCCTTTCTGGTGCAAACCTATGGCTCTGGCTGACAACCCACTCCGTGTATGACCTAAGTTTGTCCGATTACCCACTCTGGTGTTGACCTGAGGCTCTGTCCACTGCGTATGCAGCATACCATCGCATCAGTGGATAGCCTGTCTGGTGCAAACCTGTGGCTCTGGCTGACTACCCGCTCTGTGCATGACCTTGGATCATCTGACTATCCTATCTGGTACTTACTAGAAGGCCCTGTCTGTTTGCTCCGTGTGTTGGTTCCGTTCCTCAGACATCCTTCCTAGTACTGACCTGGGGCTCTAGCAGACTCCTAGCTACTGACTGCAGGCTTCAATCAGTAGCTTCTGTGTTGCATACGATATAGACTACGCTCCTAGAATGACTTCAGGCTGAGTCAGTGCTAGATCTGGGTGTTACCGTACCTCGAGACTCCAGTAGGCTGAAGCCTTGTCTCGGACAGTGGGCTGGAGATATTGGGAGACTGCTAGTCCTGATACAGTACTCGCCTCTTTGATCACCCACTGTGTATAGATATACATATATATATATATATATATATATTGCATTACTGTTATTATTCTCAAAATAAAGGTTATCTTAACTATTCAAGAGTGGATAACATTATTTTGCCATTATACAAATCTTTGGTAAGACCTCACCTTGACTATGCAGTGCAATTTTGGGCACTGGTTCTGAAAAAGGATATACTAGAACTAGAGAGGGTACAGCGGAGAGCAACAACATTAATTAAGGGAATGGAGGACTTGACATATGAGGAACGACTATTTACTCTAGAGAAAAGACGACTACGAGGAGACCTTATCACATTGTACAAGTATATGAGAGGTCAATACAAGGATCTCTGCGGTGAGCTATTTATTCCAAGGCCTGATCAAGTGACCAGGGGACACCCCTTGAGATTAGAGGAAAGGAGGTTTAAACTTCAGCAGAGGAAGGGGTTTTTTTTACGGTAAGGTCTGTTAAATTGTGGAATTCATTGCCCAGGGAGGTGGTTATGGCAGATACAATGGATACATTTAAGACAAGATTAGACACATTTCTTTCAAAAGGCAACATACAGAGTTATACTGTTTTTCAGTAGGCTGATCAGGAAGGTCTTATAAAGACTAATTTAATTGATAGCAGGAAAGCTATAAAATTCTCAGTTGCTGGGGTATGAGGAGAAGGTTGAACTTGATGGACTTGTGTCTTTATTCAACCTAATTTACTATGTTACTCCTGGTTTTGTTTGCCAACCGTAATAGGTACCCAGTCATCCAATATCATCCCTTGCTGAGGGAACATTTTGGAGAAGACAGAACTGGGTAGCTGTGTGAGAAGCACAGGTCAGCTCTCTGTGTTTGCTAGTACTGCTGCCAGTGGGCCTTCTTCTGATTAGAGAGATAGCAAGTGTGACAGTAGAGGAACCTCAGCCACATTTGTCATCCCCAAGCAATCCCACTACCATAGACCAGCTAGAGACTGGTGGGGGTCTTAATGAGAGTGAGGGTGTTTGTGGAGCAGCTGAGGCTATCTGGAAGGACTCTGATGCTGCTGCTGCTAAGGTGAAAGAGCATGTTAACAAGACAAGCATTCAAGGGAGCCCACATACCCCAGACCCTGTGATTACCATTCCCCCAGCATTGTTCCTTTGGGGAATTATGATGAAGAATGCAGAACTGGCTAGCAGAATGAGCAGCAGAATACCTCAGCTACATGTGCTTGCTGCTACTGAATCTAGTGTGCCTTCTTCTTCTGAGGAGGAGTAGGATGTCAAATATGGCAGCACTCTGTCACAATTGTTATCATTACCACAAATGCCAACTCCCATACAGCAGCAAGATACTATTGGTGATGAGAGTGAGAGTGATGGTGGACAGCAGATGTGAAGGAGAGCATGAGGGTTTTTAGATAGAATGTGAAAAGGAATGGGAGAAAGAGATGCAAATGGGGATGGGCATCACCACCACCACCACCACCACCACCAGCAGGGACATTGTTCAGTTTGCTACTGCTGGAATTCCTGCTGCTGAGTCATCAGTGGCAGACGATCATCTGTCTCAGCAGCAGGATTACGATGAGAGGGCTAGTATGCACAGCACACTGTGGCCACTAAGGGACTGGCTTCTTCAAGTATTAATATGATACTAAGACCTGTTCCACTTGCCACCAATACTCCTGGTCTAGCTCCAGTGATGATGTTGAAGCAGCAGCAGCACCTTCCCCAGTAAGTGATTGTGGAGAAGAAGAAGAAGAAAAAGGCCCTTCTTCTCCATTTGTCCCCTCACTGAAATTATGGGTGTGGGAATATTTTCTCCTTGGGGCAGGCACACTGTAGTTATCAGTGACTGTGTGAAAAGGCAGGGAAAAGGGGAAAGAAGTGGACACACCTTGGCACAACAGCTGTAATAAAGCACATCCAACACAAAGACCCTGACATTCATGTTAAGCATGTGAAAGCCAAATCTCCAAAAAAGAACTTGAGATGAGCTGCTTTTGCTGTGCCCCCTGTCCTTCCCCAAGAACACAAAGAAGGTGGGGAAAAATCCCAGAGGAAAACTAGAGAAACCCAGCCTGAACCTGGAAGTTTGATGGTAAACGTAACACCTACATTCTCATCATCTTTTGTGTTAGGGTCAGGGCATGGAAAGACATACTCACTGTCCCTGCCCTGGAACACTTAGCATCCTCTACCCCTCATCTGCTGGTGTGCCACCTTTGCCCCACCACCAACATCTGATAGTTAGTCTGTGTATGCAAGTATCTGGCAGTTTGTGTCTACCCATTGCACATTGTGTACTGCACTGACGTGGCAATGTGATGGAGAATAATCGGATGCAGGGTATCAGGGTGCATCTACTGACATGCCATATCTCTAAATACATAAAGCTGGTGGCAGGGAGTATTCAATATTTTTATTAAGTCTCCTCTTCATGGCAACTTGAAGCATCATTGTACCACTGCCTGTCTTTTTTAAGTGCTGCTGAATGATCCCAGCTTAATCTTCCTGCTGATTAGGCAATTCAGCAGATACAGCAATAGCAAATTCCAGAATGTAGCAAATGGCATATGCCAAAAATACCATCATGCAATGCTGGCACTAGGTCAATAGAGCATATGTTTTTCTTAGGGCTTGTTTTTGGCAAACTTTAGCTCTGCAAAAAATTATTTACTTAGATTTTGTTTTTGGCAAGCCTGAGTCCTGAAAATTTATTTTCTCATGGCTTAGTTTGGCAAGTCTGAGTCCTGCAAAAAATAATTTATTCAGGGCTTTGGTTTTTCCACACACTGATATTTCTCCGATTTTCTTTTTTAAGCCTACTGCTGTGCTGGCTAACCCTTATTTTAAAATGTTACAACATACAATGAATATGGCAGATGTGTATGGAGGACTGGAGTGTTGTGATATATTAAAAAAAAAAAAAAAAAAATATATATATATATATATATATATATATATATATATATATATATATATGTATGTATTAATCAGTGGTCATAGCAATGGTCCCAACAGTAGTAGATACTAGCAACCTTCAAATCTCACATCATCATCAACATCCTCATCCTATATGCTGTTAATAGTGTTGAGCGAGCATGCTCGGCCGATGCTCGGATCGGCTCGAGCATCGCTCTGCTCGGCACATGGCGGTACTCGTACGAGTACCGCATGTGCTCGCCCGCCATGTTCGGGTCTCCTCCCCGCACGTTTTGCGGCTGCTGCGCAGCCAATAAACGTGCAGGGAGGCTCTGACATCGGTGTAATGCCAGCAGCCATGTTGGCTGCTGGCATTACACTGATTGGCTGGCCAGAACCCGTGGTCAGGTGCTGTATAGCACCTGACCAGCGAGTTCGGCTCAGTCTGAGCCAGGGAGAGCTGAGGATAGGAAGGGAAAGGCAGTGTAGGGAGGAAAAAAACAAAAATTGTGAAAAAAAAAGAACCAAAAGTCCTTTTTAGGACTACTGTGTGTGGGGGCAGCAGGTTATTTGGTGTGGGGGGAAAAAAACAAAAAAAAAAAAAAAAAAATATATATATTCTGTTTAGTGTGCAAAGTTGCAGATTAGAGCACATTCTGTTTAGTGTGCACAGTTGCAGATTAGAGCACATTCTGTTTAGTGTGCAAAGTTGCAGATTAGAGCACATTCTGTTAAGTCTTCAAACTAAAATATCAAAGTCACGTATTCCATTCAGTGTGCGTCGCCGCAGTTTAGCAGCACATTCTGAGTACTGTGCAGAGTTGCAGAATAGGAAGAAATACTGTTAAGTCTTCAAACTAAAATATCAAAGTCACATATTCCATTCAGTGTGCTTCGCCGCAGTTTAGCAGCACATTCTGTGTACTGTGCAGAGTTGCAGAATAGGAAGAAATACTGTTAAGTCTTCAAACTCAAATATCAAAGTCACATATTCCATTCAGTGTGCTTCGCCGCAGTGTAGCAGCACATTCTGTGTACTGTGCAGAGTTGCAGAATAGGAAGAAATACTGTTAAGTCTTCAAACTCAAATATCAAAGTCACATATTCCATTCAGTGTGCTTCGCCGCAGTTTAGCAGCACATTCTGTGTACTGTGCAGAGTTGCAGAATAGGAAGAAATACTGTTAAGTCTTCAAACTCAAATATCAAAGTCACATATTCCATTCAGTGTGCTTCGCCGCAGTTTAGCAGCACATTCTGTGTACTGTGCAGAGTTGCAGAATAGGAAGAAATACTGTTAAGTCTTCAAACTAAAATATCAAAGTCACATATTCCATTCAGTGTGCTTCGCCGCAGTGTAGCAGCACATTCTGTGTACTGTGCAGAGTTGCAGAATAGGAAGAAATACTGTTAAGTCTTCAAACTCAAATATCAAAGTCACATATTCCATTCAGTGTGCTTCGCCGCAGTTTAGCAGCACATTCTGTGTACTGTGCAGAGTTGCAGAATAGGAAGAAATACTGTTAAGTTTTCAAACTCAAATATTAAAGTCACATATTCCATTCAGTGTGTTTCAACGCCGTTTAACAGCCTATTCTGTGTACTCTACAGAGTTGCAGAATAGTAAGAAATACTGTTAATTTTTCAAACTCAAATATCAAAGTCACATATTCCATTCAGTGTCTTTCACCGCCGTTTAACAGCCTATTCTGTGTACTCTGTACAGTTGCAGAATTATAAGAAATACTGTTAAGTTTTCAAACTCAAATATTAAAGTCACATATTCCATTCAGTGTGTTTCAACGCCGTTTAACAGCCTATTCTGTGTACTCTGTACAGTTCCAGAATTATAAGAAATACTGTTAAGTTTTCAAACTCAAATATTAAAGTCACATATTCCATTCAGTGTGTTTCAACGCCGTTTAACAGCCTATTCTGTGTACTCTGCAGAGTTGCAGAATAGTAAGAAATACTGTTAATTTTTCAAACTCAAATATTAAAGTCACATATTCCATTCAGTGTCTTTCACCGCCGTTTAACAGCCTATTCTGTGTACTCTGTACAGTTCCAGAATTATAAGAAATACTGTTAAGTTTTCAAACTCAAATATTAAAGTCACATATTCCATTCAGTGTCTTTCACCGCCGTTTAACAGCCTATTCTGTGTACTCTGTACAGTTCCAGAATTATAAGAAATACTGTTAAGTTTTCAAACTCAAATATTAAAGTCACATATTCCATTCAGTGTGTTTCAACGCCGTTTAACAGCCTATTCTGTGTACTCTGCAGAGTTGCAGAATAGTAAGAAATACTGTTAATTTTTCAAACTCAAATATTAAAGTCACTTATTCCATTCAGTGTGTGTCACCGCCGTTTAGCAGCCTATTCTGTGTACTCTGCAGAGTTGCAGAATAGTAAGAAATACTGTTAAGTTTTCAAACTCAAATATTAAAGTCACTTATTCCATTCAGTGTGTGTCACCGCCGTTTAGCAGCCTATTCTGTGTACTCTGCACAGTTGCAGAATAGGAAGAAATACTGTTAAGTTTTCAAACTCAAATATTAAAGTCACATATTCCATTCAGTGTCTTTCACCGCCGTTTAACAGCCTATTCTGTGTACTCTGTACAGTTCCAGAATTATAAGAAATACTGTTAAGTTTTCAAACTCAAATATTAAAGTCACATATTCCATTCAGTGTCTTTCACCGCCGTTTAACAGCCTATTCTGTGTACTCTGTACAGTTCCAGAATTATAAGAAATACTGTTAAGTTTTCAAACTCAAATATTAAAGTCACATATTCCATTCAGTGTGTTTCAACGCCGTTTAACAGCCTATTCTGTGTACTCTGCAGAGTTGCAGAATAGTAAGAAATACTGTTAAGTTTTCAAACTCAAATATTAAAGTCACATATTCCATTCAGTGTGTTTCACCGCCGTTTAGCAGCCTATTCTGTGTACTCTGCAGAGTTGCAGAATAGTAAGAAATACTGTTAAGTTTTCAAACTCATATATATTAAAGTCATATATATCGTGTAAGATGAAGAAGGCGGGTAAAAAGGGACGGGGAAGTGGACGTGATCCTGAAAGTTCAGGGCGCGGGTCAGGACGCGGAGAAACTGTGCCTGGTGCCAGAGCACAAGAAAGAAAGACATCCACCATACCTAGCTTCATGTCTGATTTCACAGGGCGTCGCAGGACATCACTCTCGAGGTCCGACCAGTGCGAACAGGTGGTCGGTTGGATGACAGCTGATACTGCTTCCAGTCGGTTAAGCACCACCCTGTCTTCCACCAAGTCCACTCTCAGTAGCCAAGAGTCTGGTCAACATAATCCTCACTCTGATCATCCTTCCTCCCACCATACACGGTCTGGTCAAAGAAGTGATCCCACACTGGGATATAGTGATGAGCTCGTCTCATCACCAATCCTTCATTTGACCCTCTCTCCAAGCACGCTTGCAGAGGAACATGACATCTTGTGCCCTGATTCACAACCTCTAGAGGCTACCCAATCACAAGAAGATGACAGATGTGAACGGCATTTAAGGTCAAAGGAAGTAGTGGATGATGATGATGATGATGAGACACAGTTGCCATTAAATCAACCACTATTTCCTTCTCAAGACCTTGTTGAGGAGAATGTTATACAGTTGTCAATGACCGAGTATGTGGTGGGATCAAGACTTGAGGAGGATGATCAGAGTGAGGAAGTGGAGGAGGACTTGGTGGACGATGAGGTGACTGACCCCACCTGGGAAGGTGTAGAGCCGAGCGATGACAGCAGTCCTGAGGGTGAGCCATCTGCAGCACCGCAACAGGCTGGAAGAGGCAGTGGTGTGGCTACAGAAAGAAGGCGGACCGCACCAAACCGGCCCGCAAATGTTCCACGGAGCACCCCCTTGCGTAAATCTACCTTGCCAAGGGGTAGGTGTTCCGCGGTATGGCGTTTTTTTAAGGAAAGTGCGGACGACAAAAGATTTGTAGTTTGCAACCTGTGCCACACCAGAATGAGCCGAGGAATGAACACTAGAAACCTCACCACCACCAGCATGATCCGACACATGGCATCCAAGCACCGTAGTAAGTGGGAGGAACGCCTGGATCGCCCATCTGTGTCTGCAGGCCACACCACTGCCTCCTCTTCCCCTGTTTTCGGTGCCGGCCAATCGCCTGTCGAAGGCGCAGGCCCGCATACCTCCCGCCCTGCACCTGTAGCATCTGAAGCACCATCAGCGACCACATCCACTTCCCTGTCCCAGCACAGCGTCCAAATGTCGTTACCCCAGGCATTTGAGCGCAAGAGAAAATACCCAGCCACCCACCCACAGGCCATAGCACTAACCTCACACCTTTCAAAATTACTGGCCATCGAAATGCTGCCATTTAGGCTTGTGGACACTGAGTCCTTCCGCAGCCTGATGGCAGCAGCTGTCCCTCGGTACGCGGTCCCCAGCCGCCACTACTTTTCCCGGTGTGCCATCCCCGCATTACACCACCATGTGTCCCGTAACATCACCCGTGCCCTGACCAACGCAGTTACTGGGAAGGTCCACTTAACGACTGACACATGGACAAGTGCTTGTGGCCAGGGACGCTACATTTCCCTGACGGCACACTGGGTGAATGTCGTGGAGGCTGGGAGCGACTCGGACCCTGGGATGGCACGGGTGCTACCCACGCCGAGGATTGCGGGCCCTACCTCCATCAGGGTTTCCACCAGCACCTACGTTATTGGCTCCTCCTCCTCCGTTTCCACCTCCGAATTCTCTACACACACCGCCACTCCCCCATCAGCCAGTAGCTGGAAGCAGTGTAGCACTGCAGTGGGGAAGCGTCAACAGGCCGTGCTGAAGCTGATCTGCCTTGGGGACAAACAGCACACGGCCTCAGAGCTGTTGCAGGGGATTAGTCACCAGACCGAGCAGTGGCTCTCGCCACTCAACCTGCAAGCAGGCATGGTTGTGTGTGATAATGGGCGTAACTTGGTGGCGGCTTTGGAGCTCGGCAAGCTCACACACGTACCATGCCTAGCGCATGTATTTAATTTAGTGGTGCAGCGATTTCTAAAAACCTACCCCAATGTGCATGATCTCTTGACCAAGGTGCGCCGCGTGTGTGCACATTTCCGTAAGTCATCTACAGCTTCGGCCGGCCTGTTGAAGCTGCAGCAGCGCTTACAATTGCCAGCTCACCGGCTGCTGTGTGACGTGAGCACGCGCTGGAACTCCACCTTCCACATGTTGGCCTGGCTTTGTGAGCAGCAGAGGGCAGTAGTGGAGTACCAGCTGTTACACGGTCGTCGCCTCTCCGTTCAACTTCCTGTAATCAGAAGTGAGGAGTGGGAATGGATGTCAGACCTCTGCGAGGTTTTACGCAATTTTGAGGAATCGACACAGATGGTGAGCGGCGATAACGCTATTATCAGTGTAACCATCCCACTTCTGTGTCTACTGAAACGCTCGCTGCTCACAATTAAAACCGACGCTTTGCATGTGGAAGAGGTGGAAATGGGGGAGGAAGAGCTTACACAAGGTGATAGCCAGAGCACCCTCACTTCGTCTTCTCAGCGACAATTGGAGGAGGCGGAGGAGGAGGAGGAGGAGGAGGAGGAGGAGGAAGACACGGTTGCCTCCGCTACAGAGGGTAGCCATGGAACTTTAGTTCCATCTCTTCAGCGTGGGTGGGCAGAAGAGGAGGAAGAGGATGAGGATATTGAGAGTCAGCCTCCTGGTGAGGACAGCGAAATCTTGACTGTTGGTACTCTGGCACACATGGCTGACTTTATGTTAGGCTGCCTTTCCCGTGACCCACGCGTTGTACGCATTTTAGACAACACGGATTACTGGGTGTTCACCCTTCTGGACCCCCGCTACAAAGAGAATTTCTCATCTCTCATTCCTCCGGTGGAGAGGACAAGCAAAATGGTGCAATACCAGAAGGTTCTTGTTGAAAAATTGCTCCAAAATTTTCCATCTGACAACGCTGGCGGCAGAGTACGTGCTACCTTGGCCAACCGAGAAGGGGAGAAAAGGGGAGCACACAGCAGTTCCGAGAAAGGCAGGGCAACACTCTCCAAGGCGTGGGACACCTTCATGACACCCCGCCAGCACCCTCACCCTGATGCGCAGCCTAGTGTCACAAGGAGGGAAAAGTTTTGGAAGATGGTGAAGGAGTACGTAGCAGACCGTGTCAGCGTCCTCAATGATCCCTCTGTGCCTTACAACTACTGGGTGTCCAAGCTGGACACGTGGTATGAACTGGCACTCTACGCCTTGGAGGTGCTGGCCTGCCCTGCCGCCAGCGTTCTGTCTGAGCGGGTATTTAGTGCTGCTGGTGGCATCATAACAGATAAGCGTATCCGCCTTTCCACCGACAATGCTGATAGGTTGACACTTATAAAAATGAACAAGGCCTGGATTTCCCCTGACTTCTCCACTCCACTGGAGGAAAGCCCCGGGGGAACATAAACTCACTTTATATATGTTATTTACAATGATGGGAATACTCTGTATTCCCATTCACCCCTTCCACCCCAAAAACGGGTATATGGTTGACTCTTAATGTTCTCATCCTCCTCCTCCTCTTCCATATGCCCTGGGATATAATTTTTATATAGGGCCAGCTCACCAGCGTGCCCTGGGATATAATTTTTATATAGGGCCAGCTCACCAGCGGGCCCTGTGATATAATTTTTATATAGGGCCAGCTCACCAGCGGGCCCTGTTTGCCAATTTTTATATAGGTCAGCTCACCAGCGGGCCTTCTCATATAATGTTTTATTGGGTCAGCTCTCTAGCGGGCCCTCTCATATAATGTTTTATAGCGTCAGCTCACTAGCGGGCCTTCGCATATAATGTTTAGGATGGTCAGCTCTGCAGCAGACCCTCACCCATAATGTTTTAGATGGTCAGCTCAGCGCACGTTTCCCTCTTAATCATGGCCTCAGTTCTGAAAATCAAGGAAATTTTTGGGAGAATTTGCCTCTGCGCACGTTTCCCTCTTAATCATGGCCTCAGTTCTGAAAATCAAGGAAATGTTTGGGATAATTTGCCTCTGCGCACGTTTCCCTCTTAATCATGGCCTCACTTCAGAAAATCGATGAAATTTTTGGGAGAATTTGCAGATGATATACAAGTAAATATACAGCAAATACTGTTTGGTAACAATTTTTCGCCTAAAGTCGTTTTTATTTTCCTTTTTGTGTGTTTTACGGTCAGTCTGTAAAAATGGCGTACTACGGGCGAAAGATCGTTCCCAGCAGCGATGTTGGAGTCCAAGGTGCATCCAGACATCCTCCCTATGCTGTCCCTGAACCATTTCTGTAGTGTTTCCATCTTTTTCTGCCCTTTTCCTATGGACCAGGCACCCTCCCCTCATCAGAGCAGGGGGTGCCTGGTGTAATGCTCGAGTCCTCCCATTGACTTCAATGGGGCTCGGGTGTTCGGCCGAGCACTCGAGCCTCAGGGGGTGCTCGGTCAGAGCACCCGAACATCCGAGCATTGGGGTGCTCGCTCATCACTAGCTGTTAACAGTACATGTGCAGTGGCTTTCCCTGTTTTGTTTGCTTTTGTCCACTTCTGCTGCCTGATACCCAAATGGTATTAGCTGTTTCATTTTTAGAAATGTCAGTCTTCCAACATTGCTGCTTGATAGCCATGTCCTACAGTCATATACAATATAACCTTCTGCACTGAAAACATGCACAGACTCAGTGCTGGTGGTCAACTAATGGTTTCCATGGCTATTCATGTCTGTGATGGCCGCACACATTGTTTTTTTTGCCAGTAGTCCATGGGATCATTGTTTCTGCCAAGAATATACCTATCCTGTAAGTATGCTAAAACCACCTCACATGCAGTGGGAACACTCCTAGGAGCTACACAGGGTTACTGAGTAGCAGTTAGCAACCCATAATCTGGAAGTAAGTCCCATAGAGATGTTCCACCACCAGAGCTGCCAACACCACAACAAATGCTTAATTGCCACCTCTGAGATACATGAATTGCTTTATGTGATGATGATGAAGTGTTCAGAAATATGTTGGGAATGGGATGTTCTGGCTGATGTTGCCACTCCTGCTGCTACTGGATTAAACCCTTACTTTCACTATGCTTTCTTGAAGTTTTTTTAGCCCTAACTTTCTCTCTCTCATACCCCACAATGCAACCTGCCACTAGATCTATAAACATATCTTTATATTCTTTGACAGACTCCGATTCCTCAGAGAGATGCTAATGATCATGACTCCTTGTTGTGACAAACTGATCACATATTGGCAGAAATTCTGAAATTTTGCGTTTAAAGCAGAGGTTCAGCAAAGTAGTGAGAATGTATTCATCATTGCTTTCAATGGACACTATTCAAGGATCTTGCTCAAAGCATGTTAACATGTCCAGCTGGTGCATGTCTGTGTTATCATTATGGTAAGATTCCTCTGCCATGCTCCTCATTTTTTTCTGCAATAAATATATCAGGGGTAGAATGTTGCTATTTCCCGCTCCTATGTGACTAACCATCATGGTTGCCTCCTCAGAAGGTTTCACCAGCTCACATACATCACATATTAATTGCCATTGCCCAAGTTACAAATATTTGCATTTTTTACTTGCTAATGGACTTGTTCTGCTTGTACAAAGGCTCTAGCATGTACAAAGTGGAATTTCACCTGTAGGGACCTCCATTTTCAACTGGGGATGAGACAGGTTGTTACTAGGGGTGGGCAAAAAGTGTGGAAAAATTTCCCACATGACTTTTAATGAAAACGTAACAATTTTTCGCTTTTCCTGTGAAAAATTTTGCCTTTCCTCCTAAGCAAAAATTTCCTCCTTTTCTCCTATTTTAACACATTTTACACCTATTTTAACACATTTTTCGCCTATATTTCCTGTAGGTACTACATTTCCTACTGTAATATTACTTCTTGTGAGGGCTGAAGTTTAGAAATAATTTCCTGAAAGTCAAAGTTGTGAGTCCTACAGCAACATATGCCTTGAAAAATGTGTTAGAATGCAGAATGTATTTGTCCTTTGCCCACAAAACTAACTTCCTGCTGTGACACTGGCACATATTCATGATGTCAAGTAATAAAAAAATAAAATAAAATACAACCCACAACGTTGCAGATGTGTATGGTAGTGGTGGTGGGGGGGACTGGCATGGTGTGATTTGTGTATGTATTTTTACCATTGTCATACTCTATCCTCCTTCTCAGATTATTAACACACATTACTTATTGGTCATAGCAGTGGTCCCAAGTGTGGAAAATGGTGGCAACCCTTTTTCTCATCCCTCCTCCACCTCCTCATCTGCGCTGCTGTTAATATATTTCTCCTGGCTTTGTCTGTCATTTGTGGTTTCTGTTACCTGATACTCTGATGGTACGAGATGTTGATTAACTTTTAAGAATGTTAGTCTACAAACATTGCTGCTTGATAGCCGTGTCCTGCGGTCATTGATAATATAACCAGCTGCACTGACTCAACGTTTGTTGGAGGACAACTGAGGCTTTTCACTGCAGTACGTGTCAATGCTGGCCACACACACTTCTTTGTTTGCCAGTAATCCATGGGGTCATTGTTTCTGCTTAAAACATAGCTATCCTGCAAGTATTCAGAAACCATCTCACATGCATTGGGACCACTTCTAGGAGCTACACGGTGTTCATGTGTGTCAGTTACCAACCCATTCTCAGGGAGCAAGTCCCAAAGAGATGTGCCGCCACCACCACCACTACCAATGTTGTGATTTTTCCGCCACTGCTGAGACCCATGAATTTCTATCACGGTGCCTGTGTATTGCTGGCGACATATTGACAAGCATTGTTTCCTGATGCCTTCTTATTGGCTAACACGATATTGCTCAACCCAGTGGTAGCCTTTAAGTACTGAGCCCTGTCACTTCTGCAGGGACCTTTCGTGGTGGTCCCGTTGCTTAGTGCTTGCTGTTGTGATCGTGTGAATCCTGTGTATGACCCGGACTGCCTGACTACTCATCCTGACTCCGTTCCTGTTCTGTGTACCGACTCGGATTGGCTGACGTTCCTGCTCTGTGTACCGACCCGACCTGCTGACGTTCCTGCTCCGTGTACCGACCCAGATTGGCTGACAGTCCTGCTCTGTACCGATCCGGCCTGGCTGACGTTCCTGTTCCGTGTATCAACCCGGATTGGCTGACGTTCCTGCTCAGTTATCACAGTGCCTGTGATTCTTGTCACTCTTTCTTGTGGTTCGCTCTGATTTGCTGAGCCAGTTTGGCCCACCCCTGGTGACCTTCTTATGCCTGGCCCAGACACCTGTCAGATGCCCTTTCGTGGTGTTTCTGAGCCAGTAGTGCTGTTGCTGTGTTCCAGTGTTCCGGATTCCTGTGTACCAACTTGGCTTGTCCTGACTACGCTCCAGTGTTCCTGTTTGTGTATGACCCGGCTTGTCTGCAAACCACCTCTGTATCCTGACCCGGCTTGGCTGACGTTCCTGTTCATGTATGACCCGGCTTGTATGGCTACCTCCTGCGTGCTCCAACCCGGCCCGGCTGACTTCCTGCTCCGAAGATCGACTTCCAGCCTGTTCCAGTGACCTCCGTTCCCGTTGTCGCCGCCGCAACATTCTCAACCGCTGCTGCCAGCCACCGTGTGACCGCCTTGCCTGGTGTTGCCATCAAATCAGTGCAGTGTACCGCTATACTTGCAGAGCTGTGCGTGCCTCAGTGAGCCTCACTATACTTGCAGAGCCTCGTTGTTTGCAGAGCCTTGTGTAAACGTGCATATTAACCCTAACAGTGCTGCCTTGCTCTCGCTACCTCGATTCCCAGAACAGAGCCTCTTCCGTGGTGCTACGTCTGCTGAGTTGGCCACTTACCAATGGCGACTCAATCCATTCCGTTGCAGAGTAGTCGCTTATTGTGGGCCGGTTGGGTGCCATAGGCTCTCCCTTCTCGTTGTTTACTGGGCGATATCTATTAAAGCAGAGTAGCGATAGAGGGAAGGCTTCAGCTCTGGCAGATTCCGTTGCATACGCCCGTGGGGGCTATTGGCTCTAGAACTACCACTACTGGTATCCGGTTAAGTCTGAGGAGGCTTAGGCAGCTCTTGCCTTGCAGGCCGGTTTCCGTTACGCCCGTGGGGGCTACACACACTTGCACTCGCAGAAGCAGTTTTCCAGTAGGTACGCCCGCGGGGGCTATTTGGATCTCTGTTCTGTTTACTACTCGGTCACTTTGGCTAGGCATCTACTTTTCCAGTACATTGTGGACTGTCTCTATCAGCACCTCCTTTTAACACCCAGGGCGTGCCAAACCACCACATCTGAGACTGACTGATTTAAGCTCTTAACCCTTTGGGGTAGAGAACACCATTATCTGCATAGTATTGTGCATGTCAACTATATTCTGCATTATCTCTTGTAACATATCAGTCTTCACTGTGTGTCTATTACTACCGCCACTAGAGGGCGATCGTTTGCATTATTGTCATTCTAATAAAATTGTGTTTTATTTCACATACTGGTCTGAGTGTCCTAAAAACCGTTACATCAGTGTGTCTCAGGCCTGGTTCACTACCGCGCCCAGTTATCCAGCAGAGGGAACTCTCCGGTGCTCTGCCTAGAGCTTGCTGACCCAGTTGGTTGCCTTGATTGCTGCTCTAGCTGTTCAGCTGCTGTGACCCATTTACACTCCTGTGTCTCGTATCTCCATACCCCTGGGTAGTAGGTATTCCCGGTTGCACACTGTACACTTGGCTTGTTACTATACTTCTACTGAGGTTGGTCTCCTGGGCGCCTCAGTTTGTTTCCACCACCTAGCAGTCTCCATCAAGCCTGAGCGTCCGTTAACCCTTGCTGTCTAGTGCACTCCCGGGTAGGAGCTATTCTCATTTGCACACTATACGTTTGGCTTGTTACTGCTCCCCTACTGAGGTTGGTCTCCTGGGCGCCTCAGTTGTCTCTACCACCTGGCAGTTGCCATCAAGCCAAAGCGTCCATTAACCCTTGTTGTCCTGTGCCATTAGCCGTGGGTCGCATTTCATGCTGGTTCAGTTTGCCGTTACATTGTTCCTCCAGGTACAGTGATACTGTGCTGTCCGGTAGTCCGTGATTCCATCAGGGCCTCGCTCATCCTTTGTGGCATAGACGCTATCGTGTCACTCTCCAGTAGAGAGTGCTTCTAGGGCCTACCAGCCTCCCGGCCTAATAGCTCCTTCACATTGTTGTCTCACTGATTCACACAAACTGTATCCTGACCTGTGTCAGTATATATATTTGCTCTGATATATGTACTGGACCCATGTGGGTTAATATTATTCTGTAACCTGTCCTGTGTCAGTATTACGTGTACTATTGCTGGACCTGCGAGGGTTACTTTATTCTATCTGGTTTCAATAAAACTGTGTTTTACCAAACTACCTGCCTCTGAGTGTACTGAAAACCATAACAGTACGAAAGAGCCATGACCTCAGATGGTACAGGTGATGGTAATGCACAAAGTATCCATTGGAGGATGGATATACACGAGCAGTGCATGGACCAGATGGCACTGGCCATACAAACTATACTAGAGCGTACCACTCACTTGGATAAACCTGTACAGGCCTCGGTGGTCTCCCCAGTTACGACACCGGGAGCTCAATCTGTGACACAAGCAAACTCGAATAGAGGGTTAACTGCTACAGCTCCATTACCGCTTAAGTACGATGGCGAACCTATCCTGTGCAGAGGGTTCATAAGCCAATTGGAGATTTTCCTAGAGTTAACTCCTCAAGCCTTTCCTAGTGACTGAAGTAAGTTCGGGCTCATGATTTCTTTGCTAACGGGCAGAGCACTGGTGTGGGCAAATCCCTTGTGGGAGGCAGCGAAAACATGTACCAAGAACTTTAATGAGTTCTTAAGAGCATTCCGTAGAGTATTCGAAATCCCAGGAAGAGCCGCCTCTGCTGCCAAAAGATTGTTGGAGATACAGCAGGGATCCCGTACGGTTGCAGAGTACACTATTGAATTTCGCACATTGGCAGTGGAGGTGGGCTGGAATGATGAGGTGCTCGTGGCGGCATTTCCTCAGGGTCTCTGTGACCGTATCAAAAATGAAACAGCATCTTGCCGAGTGATCTGGACGAATTTATTGACTATTCTATACTAATCGATTCCCGCATTATGGAGAGAGTGGCGGCCAAAGACCATAGACAATGGGCCAGAGAGTGGGGATGGGCAAAACAAAGTTCCCCACCCATGCCTCCCTCACCTCCCATGCCTCCTGAGTGTAATCGTGAGAGCAGTGAACCTATGCAGTTAGGGTTCACTAGGTGTCACGGTTTTGATGAACACTCAGAACAGTTTCGTAAGGTTAAAATAACTTTATTCAAGAAAAGTTCAAAGACATAGGTCGGCCTAGGGCCATACAACAGAGTAGATATACAGGGAAGTGGATACAACAGTATATGCCAATTATATGTAGTGAAAATAACAATCTCTAGACAGAATAGGTCCAGGCTTGAATCAGGACAGCTGGCAGGATCAGTAGGCAGTGGACTGAGCACAGGACCGGATCGTAGGTGGTCCAAGGATGGTGACAAGCTCAACCCTGCGGAGTGAGGCAACTCTGCTGGCACACCCAGATGCCTGGGAGGCACAGAACCCACAGAGGAAGGCAACCCTTTTGGCACAACCCAGATGCCTGGGAGGCACGGAACCCAAGGAGTGAGGCAACACTACTGGCACAACCCAGATGCCTGGGTGATATAGGACCCACGGATAGAGGCAACACAGACCCTGGCACCGGATGGCAACAGACCAAGATAAATCTCCCAGAAATAACCCTAGAGCGCTAGGGGTGGATTGCAGCACAGTAAGTATAATGGTGTAAAATACCAATGTCCCCTCTATAAGGATGTGTAACGTAAGGCTGGCTCTTGAGCCCGAGGCTCCTGCATATGCGATAAGCAACACTCTACCTGGAACATCCAGGTACTCAAGGGGTCAATCGGGAATGCCCAGAATACTGCAACTCCCAGAGGGAGTGAGCCCAGCGAGGATGAGAGGTGGACAGGGAGAGATCAGAGTAACACAGTCAGTGATAGCACACTGCACCGGTACGGAGCGGGTTCCCGACCAGATACAGTCAGTAACAGAGATGAGTGGAGCAGCAGAATCAGGAATGTCGTCAGACAGGCCAGGTCATACACAGTAATCAATAACGGATCAGAAAGCAGGAACAAGTACACCACGAAAGGGCACCATACTGAGGAAATGACAGGGTATATAAAGGCCATTGCTGGGCGGCGACAAAAGGTGTTAGCCAATCAGACATCAGCAATGCAAACCAGCAGTCAGATTGTCGCCGCCTGTTACACAAAGCACGGGCACCGTAAAAGTACCTCCCTCTCAAAGACCCCCTCCCCGCGGATGGGGACCAGGCTTAGATGGGAATTTAGCATGGAATCTACGCAGCAATATGGCTGCATGGATATCAGAATGTGACACCCAAGAGCATTCTTCCGGCCCGTAGCCCTTCCAATGCACCAGGTACTGCAGCTGGCCCCGCACTCTGCGTGAATCCAAGATGCTCTGAACTTCATAGTTGTCAATGCGGACAGGAGCAGGAACCACCAGAGCAGTGGTATAACGATTGCAAATCAGAGGTTTGAGTAGAGATACAGGAAATACATTATGAATCCACATATTTGTGGGTAGTTCCAGGGCATAAGAGACCGGATTGACCCTTCGAAGGACTTTAAATGGCCCAATAAAACGTGGAGAAAACTTATGACATGGAGTCTGTAAGTTCAGGTTTCTGGATGACAGCCACATGCGATCCCCAACCTGGAAAACAGGAGCCGACAACCTCCTGTTATTGGCATGTCGTTGATACCATTTGAAGGACTCACGCAAGGAATTTTGCACTTGCACCCAAGTGGAATGGAGTTGTCTCAAATGTACATCCAGAGCTGGCATCTGCTGTGCTTGGAATGCATCCGGAAGCAGGGATGGCTGAAACCCATAATTGATAAGAAATGGTGAGCTTCTGGATGATTTATTGATAGCACAGTTTCTACTGAACTCCGCCCAAGGTAGCAATTCAGCCCAATTGTCATGATGGTTAGATACAACGCAGCAAATGAACTGTTTAGTCAGTAGGGAGGAACTCCTAGTAAATGAAGGTGAAGAAAAAAGGCATGTAGGGATTAATATATGTAAAGACTTCAAAATCAATTGTATGCTAGCAAATGCAAGAAGTATGGTAGATAAAATAGGAGAACTAGAATTGCTGGCGGTTAATGAGCAATTGGACATAATTGGAATAACAGAAACATGGTGGAACGATGCACATGACTGGACTGTAAATATAGAGGGCTATTCCCTGTTTAGAAGAGACAGAATTAATAGAAAAGGTGGAGGTGTGTGCTTATATTTGAAAACAGAGCTAAATCCAGTTTTGCGAGGTGATATTAGTGAGGACACTGGCCAAACTGTGGAGTCCATGTGGGTAGAAATCGAGACTAAATGTGGTGTGAAAGGTAAAAAAAAGTTGTTGGTGGGCATATGCTACAAACCACCAAATATCGATGACAATGATGAGGCCCAACTGCTATTGCAAATGAGGAAAGCTGCCCAGTTTGGGCATACTATAATTATGGGAGATTTTAATTATCCAGATATCAACTGGAAAAATGAGACCTGTCAGAGTGCTAAGGGTAGCAGGTTTTTGAACACGCTTCGTGAAAGCTACATGTCACAAATGGTGGAAGCGCCGACAAGAAATAACAATGTATTGGACCTAGTGATCACTAATAAAACAGAAATGGTATCCAATATTAAGGTAAGAGAACATTTGGGAAACAGTGATCACAACATGGTTACATTTGAGATCTGTCTGGCAAAGCAAAAATGTATAGGTTCAACCAAAACTCTTAATTTTAAAAAAAGCGAACTTCAAATTGTTAAGGGCTTCAATGCAACACATAGACTGGGATATTTTATTTAACGGCAAAAATACTGAGGAAAAATGGTCAGAATTCAAATTTAGGTTGCAGAAATGTACCCAACAGTATATACCAATGGGGAACAAGTGCAAAAGAAGTAAGTCACAGCCAATGTGGTTAACTGCACATGTAAAGCAGGAAATGGTAAGGAAAAAAAAAGCATTCAAATTATTTAAGTCAGAAGGAACTGAACAATCTTTCTTAAAATACAGGGAGTGCAACAAAGATTGCAAAAAGGCAATTAGGGTAGCAAAAATAGATAATGAAACTCGAATTGCAAGGGAAAGCAAGACTAATCCAAAAAAGTTTTTTAAATATATAAATAGCAAAAAACTTAAGAGGGAGTGCATTGGACCATTCAAAAATTAGATGGGTGAGTTGGTTAGTGAGGATAAGGAAAAGGCCGATGTTTTAAACACTTTCTTTGCATCAGTATATACAAGGGAGCAAGGAATGGTAGAAGAGTCTCCACAAGAAACAAATAAAACAATACAATTAATAGATATTGGGTTAACTCAAGGAGATGTCATGGGAAGACTGAACAAAATTGAGACCGACAAAGCACCGGGTCCTGATGGTATACATCCAAGGGTTCTTCAGGAACTCAGTGCAGTGTTAGCAAAACCCCTATATTTACTCTTTAAAGATTCTATTACCACAGGCTCAGTGCCACAGGATTGGTGAAGAGCTAACATAGTGACTCTATTTAAGAAGGGAACTAAATCAGAACCTGGGATTTATAGACCAGTGAGTTTGACCTCTGTAGTGGGAAAACTATTAGAAGGGATAATAAGGGACTATATTCAGGATTACAACACAAAAAATAAGATCATTAGCACGAATCAACATGGTTTTATGAAGAATAGGTCATGCCAAACTAATCTTTTCAGCTTCTATGAGGAGGTAAGCAGCAACCTTGACAATGGCAAGGCAGTAGATGTAGTATATCTAGACTTTGCAAAGGCATTTGATACAGTACCACACAGAAGGCTGGTGTATAAAATAAGGAAATTGGGGCTAGGAGATAACCTTTGCAATTGGATACAAAACTGGCTGAAGGATAGGGAACAGTGTGTGGTTGTAAATGGAAAATTCTCCAGTACAGTTAAAGTGGAGAGTGGAGTACCTCAGGGTTCAGTATTGGGTCCGCTGCTTTTTAACATGTTTATAAATGACCTGGAAATAGATATAGAAAGCAAAATATCAATATTTGCAGATGATACTAAATTATGCAAAGTCATTAATTCAGAACAGGATATTTTCTCTCTACAGAGGGACTTACATACAATGTCAGATTGGGCAAACATGTGGAATATGAAGTTTAATGTGGGGAAGCGTAAAGTCATGCATTTGGGAGGAAACAATCCCAAGGCTACTTATAAACTTAATGGAATAATTTTAGGTGACTAGAAAAAGACCTGTATATCCTTGTCAACTACAAACTTGGAAACAGTGACCAGTGTCAAACAGCAGTAGCAAAGGCAAACAAAGTCCTGTCTTGCATAAAAAGAGGTATTGAAGCAAGAGTGGATAACATTATTTTGCCATTATACAAATCATTGGTAAGACCTCACCTTGAGTATGCAGTGCAATTTTGGGCACCGGTTCTGAAAAAGGATATACTAGAACTAGAGCGGGTACAGCGGAGAGCAACAAAATTAATTAAGGAAATGGAGGACTTGACATATGAGGAACGACTAAACAAACTTGGTTTATTTACTCTAGAGAAAAGACGACTAAGAGGAGACCTTATCACATTGTACAAGTATATGAGAGGTCAATACAAGGATCTCTGCGGTGAGCTATTTATTCCAAGGCCTGATCAGGTGACCAGGGGACACCCCTTGAGATTAGAGGAAAGGAGGTTTAAACTTCAACAGAGGAAGGGTTTTTTAACGGTAAGGTCTGTCAAATTGTGGAATTCATTGCCCAGGGAGGTAGTTATGGCAGATACAATGGATACATTTAAGAGAAGAATAGATACATTTCTTTCAAAAGGGAACATACAGAGTTACAGTACAGTAGGCTGATCAGGAAGGTCTGATAAAGACTAATTTAATTGGTAGCAGGAAAGCTATAAAATTCTGTTACTGAGGTATGAGGCGAAGGTTGAACTTGATGGACTTGTGTCTTTTTTCAACCTAATTTACTATGTTGCTATGTTACTATGTTCAAGACCCTGGTTAACACGCTCTGCCTCTGGTTAGCACGCTCTGGCTACAGAATGCCTTCCAAAATCTTGAAATGAATTGACTACCACGGTCCGAAACGAGCACCTTAGGGACACCATGGAGTCTAAATACCTCTTTAGCGAACACTACCGCCAACTCCTTAGCGGATGGCAGACCTGGAAGAGGCACAAAATGTGCCATTTTAGAAAATCTGTCTACCACCATTAAAATATAAGTGTAGCCATTAGAAACCGGTAGTTGTCCCAGAAAATCAATTGATACATGCGACCAGGGTCGGTCACCGTTGGGTACAGGCTGTAGCAAGCCCACAGGCAGGTGTCTTGGAGACTTGGCACTGGCGCACACCGTACAGGCGGCAGTAAATTTGGCACAGTCCTTCCTTAAGGTGGGCCACCAGAATATGCGCGACAAGGAGCAGAACAATTGATTTTTACCCACATGCCCTGCTGCTCTAGACGCATGGTAGGTCTCCAATAGTCTGGTTCGAAAAGGTTCAGCCACAAAACATTTGCCCATGGTTTTTCAGGTGGGGATTGATTCTGGGTAGCCATAATCTCCTGCCCCAAAGGAGAAGTGATGCTTGTTCGTAACATGGTCAGAATTCGATCAGGAGGTATAATGGGTACTGACAGTGACTCAGACTCTATTTCGGGCCCATGTTGTCTAGACAGGGCATCAGCCCGTATGTTTTTGGACCCGGGCAAATAGGAAACCACAAAGTTGAACCAGGAAAGGAAGAGAGCCCATCTCGCTTGTCTGGGTGACAATCTCGTAGCTTCTGATAAATATAGCAAATTTTTGTGGTCCGTCAGAATCAAAATCGTAGCCCTGGTACCCTCCAACAAGTGACGCCACTCACGTAATGCCAGGATAATGGCCAATAGTTCATGATCACCAATCTCATATACCGACTGTGCCTTAGTCAGTTTTTTCAAAAAGAATCCACAAGGCCTAGGTACCTGACCGGGCTCAGACTTCTGGGATAGTACAGCTCCCATGCCTGTGTCAGAAGCATCTACCTCCAGAATATATGGTAGGTCGGCCTTAGGATGGACTAAAACTGGTGCTGAAGCAAATGCTGTCTTTAATCCTCAAAGGCCTCCTCAGCTTCCTTAGACCATTCTGACACCTTGGCCCCTTTGTGTGTTAAGTCCGTGAGGGGCTTGACAATGATGGAAAAATCACGGATAAATCTACGATAACAATTGGCAAAGCCAATAAACCTTTGAATGGCCTTGAGGCCCTTGGGACGTGGCCAATTTAGCACTGCAGACAGCTTTTCTTTGTCCATGGAAATGCCCTCTTTCGAAATAACGTAACCCAGGAAGGGTAACATGGGTTTATTGAATTCACATTTGTCAATCTTACAAAATAATTTATTATCCCTGAGTTTCTGAAGTACAGTGGCCACATGAATACAATGAGTCTCCAAATCAGGGGAAAAAATTAAAATGTCATCAAGATAGACTACTACACAGGACATAAGCAGATCTCGGAGAACATCATTAATAAAGTCTTGGAACACGGCAGGAGCATTGCACAACCCAAACGGCATTACTAGGTATTCATAATGCTCATTGCGTGTGTTAAATGCAGTTTTCCACTCATCACTAGTGTTGAGCGAGCGTGCTCGGCCGATGCTCGGATCGGCTCGAGCATTGCTCTGCTCGGCACATGGCGGTACTCGTCGAGTACCGCCATGTGCTCGCCCGCCATGTTCGGGTGGCGGGGATCTGTGCCGGAGGAGGCACAGATCTGAAGACGCTCCGCTGGACCACCAGGGACTGGAGGTACGGGGGCATTGCGGAGATGAAGGGGGCATTGCGGAGATGAAGGGGGACATTGTGGAAGAGGGGCATAGCGGAGATGAAGGGGGACATTGTGGAAGAGGGGCATAGACTCTATGCCCCTCTTCCACAATGTCCCCCTTCATCTCCGCTATGCGCCTCTTCCACAATGTCCCCCTTCATCTCCTCTATGCCCCTCTTCCACAATGTCCCCCTTCATCTCCGCTATGCCCCTCTTCCACAATGTCCCCCTTCATCTCCTCTATGCCATAGAGGAGATGAAGGGGGACATTGTGGAAGAGGGGCATAGCGGAGATGAAGGGGGACATTGTGGAAGAGGGGCATAGAGGAGATGAAGGGGGACATTGCGGAGATGAAGGGGGACATTGCGGAGATGAAGGGGGGCATTGACCAGGCACCCTCCCCTCATCAGAGCAGGGGGTGCCTGGTGTAATGCTCGTGTCGCCCCATTCTATTCAATGGGGCTCGGGTGCTCGGCCGAGCACTCGAGCCTCAGGGGGTGCTCGGTCAGAGCACCCGAGCACCCGAGCATCGGGGTGCTCGCTCAACACTACTCATCACCTTCTTTAATACGAACGAGATTATAGGCTGCCCTTAGATCCAGTTTTGTAAAGATAGTAGCGCCCTTCAGTCTGTCAAACAGCTCAGTGATGAGTGGAATCGGGTAAGCGGTTTTGATCATAAGTTTATTAAGCCCTCTATAATCGATACAAGGCCTTAGTCCGCCTGACTTTTTCTTAACAAAAAAGAATCCAGCCCCCGCAGGCGAGGATGATTTGTGAATAATGCCCCGAGTCAGGGCGTCAGAAATGTATTCTTCCATGGCCTTGTTCTCCTCACAGGATAGAGGATACATTCTACTCTTGGGAGGCATTGCACCAGGCGTAATATCAATAGCACAGTCATATGCCCGGTGAGGAGGCAAGGTGCTTAGCCTCTCCCTTGCTAAACACATCGCTGAAGGATTGGTATTCATGCGGTAGGGAGGGAGAGGTACACATAATCCTAGTAGGTCGTTGTAAACAATGACTCATACAGTAATCAGACCAAGTCGTAATATCAGAGGTGTTCCAATTAATTCTCGGGTTATGAGTTCGTAACCATGGAAACCCTAAGATAACCGCACAGTGAGATGATTGAATAATTTGAAACGACAGCATCTCACAGTGTAATGCACCCATAAGCACAGAGAATGCACAACTCTAGTGGGTGACCTGGGGAGGCACTAAAGGTCGCCTATCAATCGCTTCGATATTGATAGGATTGACCATCTCAACCAACGGAATATTATGAGCTGCAGCAAATTACGCAACAAGTGCCCACTTTTGCCACAATACAGGCACAACCCAGTCTTAAGGCGGAAGGGCCGTTCTTCTCTGGTTAATCGCATAAACCCAACCTGCATAGGTTCAGACAATTTGTTTTGCCCAGGAGGCAAGGGAGGCGAGGGAGGCAAGGGTGGGATTTCATTCCTGTGCCATTGCCCTGTAGGCAACTTAGGTTTGCGTTCTCTATTTTGCGTCCGTTCCCTGATCCAAGTGTCAATCAGGTTTACAAATTCTATGAATTTGTCCAGCGTTTCAGGCAACTCTCAGGCTACTATCTCATCCTTAATGCGCTCATGAAGACCGTGTGCAAAAGCCGCTACCAGGGCCTCATCGTTCCATGGCAGTTCAGCTGCCAGGGTGTGGAATTCTATGGAGTAATCGGCCACAGAATGATTGCCCTGTCTGATGCACATAATCTGTTTAGCAGCCGAGATGTTGCACCCAGGAACCTCAAATACACTACGGAAGGCCCTCACAAATTCCCTGAAGTTTGTCGTAATGGGTTTTGCCGTCTCCCAAATAACACTTGTGCAAGCGCAAAATTTTCGATTAAATTCGAACTATTTTTTTTTTCTAATTCGGATGATCCTAATTTCGGACCGGGCCTATTCGATTCGAACGAAATACTGATCCATTCCGAATTATTCAGCCGAATTTAACATGGGTTAAATTATAGCAGTGCGCCTCCGTGCACGCTGCTATCATTCTTTGCAGACAGGGTGTGCATTTAGAAAAAGATCCATCCCAAAAACTGACATTGTCGTACATTGCCACTCTGTGCATGTCACCTCTACTCCAGCATGGGATGCCAGTCACAATGCAAACGTTGAACATCGAGAACCCATGCCAATCATTCAATTTAGCATATGCTCGAACATCAAAACCCCATGCCTGTCATTCAATATAGCATATGCTCGAACATCAAAAACCCATGCCTGTCATTCAATGTAGCATATGCTCGAACATCGAAAACCCATGCCTGTCACATCCTACTCAACATAAGTGGTCGACTCGAACATGGACAAACTACATGTCACATTCTATGTTAGTCCATGGGTAAAGGTTAAGGTTTCATTTTCTGGTACCAGCCTCCTACCCTACTGTCCCTCTTTAGTACCCAAATTCCTCTCTCTCGTTTTCCTATCCTGATTTCCCCTCATATCAGATAAGTCTATGTGTATATACATTGTAGCGTTTCATACTACATCAAGAATAAACATCAATGATTGTTTAAACTGCAGTATGTGTGTCTAAACTAATTTGTGTATTGAAAATACATTAACCCCATCGCGACAAGTGACTTACCAGGTACGTCCCGCAAAAACTGTCACTTAGTGACAGAGGACATACCTGGTAAGTCCCGGAAGTCATTCGCTAGAATGAAGAAGAAGAAAAATCTGTTGTTAAGTGGCGGGCGCGTGCGAGCGGGGCCGGTCGTTAAGGGGTTAATCTTGTGCTAAATCATCACCTCACTTAACCCTTCTCAGAGACTGACAGAATTGGAACGAAGTGCCAACTTGCCTTTTATTCGAGTATCGCAAATTGTGGCAAGCATTAACTCGGTACAATTGTCCATGCTCTCTTCCATGCGCCGAGTAAGTTCCTTCTTCAACCTCGTTAGAAGGACAGCAACATCTGGAAGTATATTACCCTCAGCACCAGGCAAGCGTTCCCTATGGGAAAGGAAATCACCCAATTTTAAGGAGAGGTGCGTGAAGAGGGGAATGACTTCTGCCAGACTAGCGTTCTCTTTGCTCAAAAATTCCATCAAAGCACAGAAAGGCATAAGGACTGTCACTACCTGTTCCATCAGGGCCCAGTCAGCCCTGCCTAGTGTTCTGTTACTGCCAATGAAATGGTGACATGACATTGCATGAATTGCCTTTTTCTGCTCCAGAATACACTCTAGCATATCTAAGGTGGAGTTCCACCAGGTCCCAACATCTTGTTTTAGGCGGTGCTCTGGGAGGTCTGCCTTTTTCTGTTCCTCCCTGAGTAGCTGGCTATCTTTGACGCTTCGATGGAAGTGGCCAGAAATTTGTCGGCACGACTCCAGAAGTGCTGACAACCTTACAGTGTTACTGCCATTCTCAAGAGCAGCCTTCACTACTAGATGCAGAACATGCGCTGAGCAGCGCACACCCACAAATCTGCCATCCTGCAGAGCCTTGATCATGTTAGCTGCACCATCAGTAACCACAAACCCCATTTGCGCCTGTGTGCCTGCTTGCTCCCCTAGCCATTTCACCACCATGTTCTGCAGTGCTTTGCGAATGTTATCTGAGGTGTGCTGCTGATCCATTACCTCAGCATGGAGGAGGAAAGAGAGGCACCCTGCCTGCCTATACAGCTGTGACACTGGCAGTGTGACGCTGAAGATTATTCAAACAAATAACTTGTATTTTTTATATTTTTAATAAAACCAACACAGGTGACTCTCCTTTGCGGTGGCAAAAAGGCACCCTGCCTGCCTATACAACTGTGACACTGGCAGTGTGATGCTGAAGATTATTCAAACAAATAACTTGTATTTTTATATTTTTAATAAAATCAACACATGTGACTCTCCCTTGCAGTGGCTAAAAGGCACCCTGCCTGCCTATACAACTGTGACACTGGCAGTGTGACGCTGAAGATTATTCAAACAAATCACTTGTATTTTTTATATTTTTAATAAAACCAACACAGGTGACTCTCCTTTGCGGTGTCAAAAAGGCACCCTGCCTGCCTATACAACTGTGACACTGGCAGTGTGACGCTGAAGATTATTCAAACAAATAACTTGTATTTTTTATATTTTTACTAAAACCAACACATGTGGGTCTCCCTTGCAGTGGCGAAAAGGCACCCTGCCTGCCTATACAACTGTGACACTGGCAGTGTGACACTGAAGATTACTCAAACAAATAACTTGTATTAGGAATAATTTTAATAAAACCAACACATGTGGGTCTCCCTTGCGGTGGAGAAAAGGCACGCTGCCTGACTATACAACTGTGACACTCGCAGTGTGACTGAAGAGTATTCAAACAAATGACTTGTACTTTTTATATTTTTTTTTAAGAAACACAGATGACCCCCTTGCGATGGCGAAAAGGCACTCTGCCTGCCTATACAACTGTGACACTGGCAGTGTGACACTGAAGATTATTCAAACAAATAACTTGTATTTTTTATATTTTTACTAAAACCAACACATGTGGATCTCCCTTGCGGTGGCGAAAAGGCACCCTGTCTGCCTATACAACTGTGACACTGGCAGTGTGACACTGAAGATTATTTAAACAAATAACTTGTATTAGGAATAATTTTAATAAAACCAACACATGTGGGTCTCCCTTGCGGTGGCGAAAAGGCACGCTGCCTGCCTATACAACTGTGACACTGGCAGTGTGACTGAAGAGTATTCAAACAAATGACTTGTACTTTTTATATTTTTTTTTAAGAAACACAGATGACCCCCTTGCGGTGGCAAAAAGGCACCCTGCCTGCCTATAGGACTGTCAGACTGGTTGATGTGACAATGAAAATTATTCAAACAAATACCTAAATTTTTTATATTTTGCACAGGAACAAATATTACTCGCTCTTGCAGTGGCAATAACTGGAACTAATGCTGGCTGCCTACCTATGCCTAGCCTAATGCTACCTGCCTGCCTACACAACAACTGGACACTCTCTAATCTCTTCTTCTCTCTCTGAGCTCCAACAACACAATGACGAAATGCAGGCTGCCTGTCTGTGTGACTGTGTCATTAGTCCAACCCCCATCATGAAACGAAGAAGGCTATTGGAATACAGACAAAAGAGGGAAGTAGTGCATGAAACGGAGAATGGAATTGGACTAGAGAAATGGAGGGAAAATTATGGAGGGAAAGTAATTGAACGCGCACAGGAAGTACAAAAAAGTCCTGGTCGAAAGTAGTCAAAACTTTTGGAAATTTGTCGAATGCCGAAACTTCCGAAAGTTTCAACAAATTTCGGTCCTGGGCTGTTCGGAGTCGGATCATTTTTGCCGAATGACCCTTGAGTTTTGGACGAAAACCGAATGTCTCCGAATGAATTTGCACAAGTCTACTCCCAAATAGGGTTTGCCCAGGCTAAGGCTCTGCCTGTTAAAAGCGATATCATGAACCCAACTTTACTTCTTTCAGTAGGGAATGCTTGCGCAGTTAGTTCCAAAACAATTTGTTGGTTAGCATTCAGCCTGATGCGTGCGCTCGGCTTCATACAAATAGTTGCCACTTCCACCCACAGAAAAGGTCATACACTCGATCTAGTGTTCCAGTGTGGACTAGAAGTGTCGCCAGTAACTGTAAATCCAGTTGTATGGTCCACCACTCCATACACTTTTCCATTAGATCACATTCAGCCAGACCACAGCCTCAGAACCTGGTCAAACACCGCTCATTAAAAGGGGTGACCCCACTGGACGTAACATCAAATATGGATCTAAGTGAACTGATGGACACTTGTGAAGACCCTGGTTCCTTAGTCCAACTCTACAACAAAACCATAAGGGACACCCTAGAAATCATTGCACCATCACGCATATGCACTATCAAAACTCACAATAATGCACCTTGTTTTGATAGCACCATCAGAGAATTGAAGAGAACAGGCCGTAAACTCAAGAGAAGGTGGTGCAGGACACATGACCCAGAGGACAAAGTTGCTCTTACCAATCACCTCAATGAATATCAATTTAAGATGTCAGAAAAAATCCTCATTTTTGTCATGCGAAATCACACACAGACCCAGGCAACTGTTTCGCACAGTAGAAAGGCTCTCCAAACCAGCATGCACGCATATACCCACCAACTTTTCTCAAGATAAGTGTGAAGAATTTGCAATCTTCTTCATAGACAACATTTCCTCCATCCGAGCCTCCATCACAGCAGGCCAACCAGTTACCCACCAGAACCACTACAGTGGAAGACCAGATTTCCCCAGTTTATGGTCTACTTTTACAAATGTGGATATAGAGGAAGTTAAAAGAACCATGCAAAAGTTACTCCCCACTACGTGTGACTTAGACCCTGCCCCAACTCGTCTTATATCTGCATGTACTGAAACACTTGTCCCAGCCCTCACAAAAATAGTGGAGTGTTCACTAAAAACTGGAATCTTCCCGGATCCTCTAAAAGAAGCAGTGGTAAAACCCCTCCTAAAGAAACCCTCACTAGACCCAGACTGTATAGCAAATTACAGACCAGTATCCAACCTTCCATTTCTGGGGAAACTCATTGAAAAAGTAGTGGAAACTCAACTGGAGGCCCATCTATCAAGCTATAACATCTTTGATCCTTTCCAGTCAGGTTTCAGATGCCGCCACAGCAAGGAAACAGTGCTAGTCCGAGTGCTAAATGATCTCCTTTTGGTGAGAGACAAAGGTGATTACTCCATCCTAATCCTCCTAGATCTCTCAGCTGCATTTGACACCACTGACCATGGGATTTTAATAGCGTGCTTGCAGCACATCTGTGGTCTAGGAGGCACAGTTCTTAACTGGTTTAAATCTTTCCTCACTGGTAGATCACAGAGAGTAACATCAGGATCTTGCTCATCGGCACCAACAGAACTAGCTTGCGGAGTTCCACAAGGTTCCATCTTGTCTCCTATGCTATTCACAATTTACTTACTGCCATTGGGAGACATCATCAGAAGACACGGCCTAAGATATCATTGTTACTCAGATGACACACAACTCTACTTCTCCTTTGCTCCAGATACTAAAGACCCAACATGCCTCATCAACAGTTGCTTAGCAGACCTCAAAGAGTGGATGAATGCTAGTTGTCATAAAGTGAACCCTGACAAAACAGAGTTACTCTTGGTGAGGGGACCCCGGGCAACAAGAATATCTCAGGATCACCCAACTGGCCTGGAACTTGGAGGCTCTGAACTCATTAGTTCAACAGAGGTACGGAGTCTCGGAGTGATGATTGACTCTGGACTGCCATTTAAACAGCAGATCTCTTCTATAATAAAATCTGCCTTCTTTCATCTGAGAAATATATCCAGGATACAACACTTAATTCCACCGGATGATATGCCAACATTAGTCCATGCATTTGTGTCTTCTCGTCTAGATCACTGTAATGCACTTTACTTGGGCCTCCCAGAAAAAGAACTCCATCGCCTACAGACAGTACAAAATGCAGCAACCAGACTACTGACCAATAAAACCCGCTCATGTCACATAACACCCGTTCTCCACTTCCTGCATTAGCTTCCAATTAAATGGCGAACATATTTTAAAATTGGCCTGCTGACCTTCAAAGCCTTAACTAATCAAGGCCCACCATACTTGAAAGAGCTCCTGACACCCTATATTCAATCCTGCTCACTGTGGTCAGCCAACAGATCCCTCCTGTCAGTGCCCAGAATAAAGACAACCTCAGGTTCCCGGGCATTCAGCCACGCTGCCCCCACATTCTGGAACTCTTTACCTTCCTCAGAGAGGCACCATCATTACAGACTTTAAAAAAAAAGCTAAAGACCCATCTCTTTTATCAGGCATTCAGCCACCTCTGTTTATAGATCTGTAAAGCGCTTTGAGTCTCACAGGAAGAAAAGCGCTATAAAAAAATCACAAATTATTAATTAATAATTATAAAAATTATTAGTCATGCCATTTGGTCTTTGTAACACACCTGCAGTATTTCAAGAATTAATCAATGACATCCTCAGAGATATGCTGCAGTCTTGTGTCGTTGTCTATCTTGACTACATACTTATTCATTCCAAGAATATGTCACAACACATTAAAGACGTGTCTGAGGTGTTGCTTCGTCTACGAAAAAAAAATTATACTGTAAACTGGAAAAATGTGAGTTTCACAGAACTAACGTGCCATTTCTGGGGTTCGTAATTTGCAAGGAAGGCATTGCCATGGACAAAGAGAAATTAACGGCAGTTCTACAATGGCCACGCCCCAAGAGTCTTAAAGCTATTCAACGATTTTTGGGCTTCGCTAATTATTATAGAAAGTTTATTAAAAACTTCTCTACTATTGTTAAACCTTTGTCTGACCTTACGCACAAGGGTGCTAATCCATCTCAATGGTCAGTGGCTGCTGAGGAGGCCTTTGAAAATTTGAAGTCTGCTTTCGCTAACACTCCTGTGCTACCTCACCCCAACCCATTGCTACCATTTACATTAGAGGTGGATGCCTCAGATATTGGGGTTGGGGCAGTATTGTTTCAATGACCTATTAAAGGAGGAACTCTCAGACCTTGTGGGTTTTTCTCTAAAAAGAGAATTACAGAGAATTACTGGCCACTATCCTTGCTCTTAAGGAATGGCACCACCTACTCGAAGGAACAAAAAACCCTGTCTTAATTTTGACCGATCACAAAAACCTGACTTATCTCTCTGAGGCGAAAAGATTATCCTCACACCAGGCCAGGTGGGCACTGTTCCTATCTCGATTTAATTTCATTGTATCTTATTTGCCTGGGTCTAAGAATGTCAGGGCTGATGCACTGTCAAGACAATTTGAGGCTGAATTTGACAGAGATGAGGTACCAGTACCTATTATTCAGCCTGATCGAATTTTGGCTACTATACGCACTAGTATCACTTCACCACTAGGGGAAGAGATTTTGGCCTCCCAGGCCTCTGCTCCCCGTGAAACCCCAATGGGCAAATGTTTTGTTGGTGAACCATTCCGCACTCGGTTACTCGAAACATACCATTCCTCTAAGGCTGCGGGACATATTGGCAGAGACCAATTGTTGTGGTCCCTCTCACAAGTCTTTTGGTGGCCTTCTATGAGGGCAGATTGAGCTGATTTTACGAATGCCTGTGCCACTTGTGTCCGTGCTAAGACCCCCAGACACCTCCCGGTGGGCTTACTTCAGCCGGTACCCAATGGGGAACACCCTTGGTCGCACGTTTCCATCGATTTCATGGGAGAATTGCCTGTGTCTAGAGGGTATTCTTTTATGCTCATGATAGTGGACAAGTTTTCTAAAATGGCTCATTTCGTGCCCCTCCGTGGCCTTCCCTCTGCGAAAGAATTAGCGGTGGTATTCACTATAGAGATATTTCGGTTGCATGGAGTACCCAGAGTGCTGGTGTCCGACTGGGGGAGCCAGTTCGTGTCCAGGTTTTGGAGGGCATTTTGTGAACAGATGGGCATACAATTATCCTTTTCCTCTGCCTACCATCCCCAGACCAATGGGGCCGCTGAGCGTGCTAATCAAGGTTTGGAACAGTTCTTGCGCTGTTTCATTACTGACCATTATGACAATTGGGCCGACCTGTTGCCCTGGGCAGAGTTCTTCATCCGGGAGCTCTCCGTTTCTGATCAATTATGGGTTCCAGCCCTGTTTGCTCCTGGATTCCTTTCAGGCACAGCAGATTCCAGCTCTGGACGAGCATATCGAGCAACTCCACTCCACATGGGCGCAGAGGGCACTCGGTCAGTCATTCCAACGTCATCAGCGTCATGCTAATCGCAGGAGACTGCCAGCAGTTTCCTTTCAGGTTGGGGATAGAGTGTGGCTTTCCTCTAGGAACCTTAAACTCCAAGTCCCATCTAATAAGTTGGCTCCTAGATTCATTGGTCCTTACAGAGTCATTCGCAAAATCCTGTGTCGCATGCATTGCACATTCCTGCGTCCATGCGTATTCATAATGTCTTCCATGTATCCCTCCTCAAGCCTCTCGTATGCAACCGTTATACTAATAACCCTGTGGTGCCAGGGCCGATTGAGGTTGAAGGTCAGGAGGAATACGAAGTTCAGAGTATTACTGATTCCCGCAGGTTTAGAGGAAAGGTGCAGTATTTGGTGCATTGGAAGGGCTATGGTCCTGAAGAACGATCCTGGGTGGATAGTAAGGACCTTCATGCACCCAAATTACTGGGAATATTTCACTCTAAATACCCTCAGAAACATAGACCCTCTTCTAGGAGAGGGGGTCTTTGAGAGGGGGGTACTATCATGGTGCCCGTGATTGCTCTCCTTTTGTGTCAGTTACCTATAGGGGGCTCTCTATTGGCTGTCTGCTGTTAGCCCGCCTTGCATTGCCTATTTAGACTGAGCTTGGGCACCATTTGGTTGCCCTTTCGTGGTGTCTCTATGCTGCTCACATCCCTGGCACGTTCCTGAGCTTCCTGGGCCCTTAGCTGTGTTCCTGCTATCAGAATCATCCGGTCCCTGTAGTTACCTGTCCAGTAGTTCCTGCTTCAGCTCCTGATCCGGTTTGATTCACCGTCTGATCTCCGCTTCCTGCTGCCAGTCTTCGCTGCCTCTCCTGATCCAGTTGACCGATTAAGTGCTGGTTCCTGTCTCCACCTGCCGGTTCCTATCCAGTTCCCCTGGAGCCCGCTGTCGTTCCTGAGTCGCCTTGGCAACATTTCTACTCTATGTCGGTTATCCAGTACGCGGGTACTGGTTCGCTCCACAGCCATCCGGCTGTTATGCAAGTTACAACTAGCGTCCCACGTACAGGGTATTGGTTCGCACCATAGGCCATCCGGCTGTCATGCAGGTTACGATTAGCGTTCCACGTACAGGATACTGGTTCGCCTTATAGCCATCCGGCTGTCTATGCTAGTTACGATTAGCGTTCCACATACGGGGTACTGGTTTGCTCCATAAGCATCCGGCTGTCTATGCAAGTTACGATTAGCGTTCCACGTACAAGGTACTGGTTCGCTCTATAGGCCACCCGGCTGTTGTGCAGGTTACGATTAGAGTTCCACGTACAGGGTACTGGTTCGCTCCAAAAGCCATCCGGCTGTTTATGAAGGTTACTATTTGGCATTCTGCGTACAGGGTACTAGTTCGCTCTGTAAGCCATCCAGCTGTCTATGCAGATCACTATTTGCGTCCCTGTACAGGGCACTGGTTCGCTCTATAGCCATCCGGCTGTCTATGCAAGTTACGATTAGCGTTCCACGTACTGGGTACTGGTTCGCTTCATAAGCCATCCGGCTGTCTGTGCAAGTTACGATTAACGTTCCACGTACAGGGTACTGGTTCACTCCTATAGCCATCCAGCTGTTATGCAAGTCACGACTAGCGTTCCATGTACAGGGTACTGGTTCGCTCCATAAGCTATCAGGCTGTTTATACAGGTGACATCTAGCGTTCTCAGTGAGAGGGCACTGGTTCGCTCCATAGCCATCCGGCTGCTTTGCATGATACTACTACGCTTCCTGCGTGGACATTGGTTCGCTCCTTAGCCTCCTGACTGCAGTTGCACCTTGTTGACTTTCTCCCAGTACTAGGTACTGGTTCGCTTCATCATCTTTTAGTCCATTATCACATTGTTTAGTACTGTCTTCCCAGTACTCAGGTACGTGTAGTACCTTGGAGTTATTTGGCCTGCCACTTTGGTCACTTAGCCTATTATGTGATCCTAGTGACTGCTGTTGCCACCTTTACAGTCACTGAGGCTTTAGTGGTTGCCATTCACTCCTTACCAGGCTGCCCTGCCCGGTATATTGGTAAGGCCGGTAGAACCTATGCCATTATCATCTTGGGTTGCCTTACCCGGTATTGGCAGGGCCGGTAGAGCCTGTATATCACTGTCTGTCCAAGGGCTGCCTTGCCCGGTATATTGGCAAGGCTGGTAGAGCCTGTATATCACTGTCTGTCCACGGGCTGCCTTGCCCGGTATATTGGCAAGGCCGGTAGAGCTTGTTTATTCCTGTACCAACTTCCTAGCTGCCTTGCCCGGTATATTGGAAAGGCCAGTAGAGCCTGTCTGTTCCAGTACCAGCTTCCTGGCTGCCTTGCCCGGTATATTGGCAAGGCCGGTAGAGCCTGTATCGTTATTGTTATTACTACTTTTCCTGTCAATAAAGATATATGTATGAATGTGTATGATACCCTAAGGGGTTGTCTTAAACTTTTCAATAAAGTTGTGATTTTACCTAACTCTGTGTCTGAGAGTCGTAACAAACCGTGACAAGGGCATAGGGAGCCATGTATCAGTGTTTGCCGATGACACAAAATTAAGTAAGGTAATAAGGTCTGAACTGGATGTGTCTTCATTACAAGAGGATTTGGACAAATTGAGTAACTGGGCAGGCAAATGGCAAATGAGATTCAATACAGACAAGTGTAAAGTTATGCATTTTTGGTATTATAATAAAAATGCAACATATAGTTTAAATGGTGTTTCTCTGGGGAAATCTACTAATGAAAAGGATTTGGGAGTAATGGTAGACAATAGACTTAACAGTAGCATGCAGTGCCAGCTGGCAGCTGCAAAAGCCAATAAGATATTGGCATGTATTAAAAGGGGCATTGACTCAAGGGAGGAAGATATTATTATGCCTTTTTACAGGTCCCTGGTAAGATCCCACCTAGAATATGCTGTTCAATTCTGGGCCCCCTTTCTGAAAAAGGATATTATAGACCTAGAGAGAGTGCAAAGGAGGGCTACGAAACTAGTAAGGGGAATGGAAAGTTTAAGTTATGAAGAAAGGCTAGAAAAGTTAAACTTGTACACACTAGAAAAACAGCGTCTTAGAGGGGATATGATAACACTATATAAATATGTTCAGGGCCTATACAAAGGGCTCTCCAAAGACCTGTTCATTAACAGAACAGTACAAAGGACAAGGGGCCACCCGCTTAGACTTGAGGAAAGGAGATTTCATCTACAGCAGCGGAAGGGTTTCTTTACAGTGAGGGCAATAAAGGTATGGAATTCACTGCCTGAAGAGGTGGTGCTATTGAATACATTAGATGCCTTTAAAAAGGGCCTGGATACTTATTTAAAAGAGCAGAACATAGAGGGCTATGTATGTTAGTATTAGGATTAATATTTAGTTAGTGCTTGTTGATCCAAGGAGAAATCTGATTGCTATTTGGAAGCAAGAAAGAATTTTTCCCCCATTCAATGCAGAATTTGAAATTGCTGTATTGAGGGTTTTTTGTTTTTTTTGCCTTTTTTTGGATCAACGATAGTAAACAGGAATAGGAAAAGGGTTGAACTAGATGGATGCAAGTCTTTTTTCAACCTAAATTACTATGTTAACTATGTTAACTACGTGCGGGCAGTCTATGCTTCTTGTCATCTCCTACAGCAAATTCAGAGACATGCCCCTCTGCAGGAGCCATTTGTGTTATTTTTAAATTAACAAACTGTCGACACATGCTTTGACACATCAACATCACTACTTCTCTTATGTGCCCCAGAGAACCAGGAACATTTAGGAGTGCTTCTGCTGATACTACTTTTGGCAGCTCTGACCTGTTGATGGTGTGTCTTCCAGTTAGACCTGTGGTTGTGCTTCAGGTAAGATCTCATTGAGGAGGTGCCTAGGTTTGAGCCTACTTTCTCCCTACTCACATGCTTTTTACAAAGACAAAAGATTAGCTTTTGGAATGTGATTTAAGTGTCTCCAAACTGTGAACTTCATAGACTGTGGTGTTCCTGAGGTGCTACTGCTACTTCTGGTGCTAGATGTTGTTGCAATTGTATTGCTACTACTAGGTGGCAAAAGTGTTGCAATTACAACAGGAGCAGAGGCACTCATTATAGGATGGGTTGTGGATTTTGATAACCTGTGTTGTTGCTGCTGGTTAACAAACAATAGTGTTGTGTGGCTAGGTTTGGATTGGAAGTGGTGATGATGAGGATGATGACTGACAGGATAACTGTATTTGTTGGCATCTTTGTTTGTCCTGTGTCAGACTTTTCAATTCTTTTCTCAAACAGTTTATAGACAAGCACAGTGCTCCTTTTCAGTGGTGGAAGATTAAGCCTTTGCCTTTCCACTAACTTTCTGGCCATGTCATCATCTCTCTCACTCTCAAATTCATCTATATTTGAAGAGGAGGAAGATGCCGGAGGGATATATTCTAGATCTGCTTCATCAGCAGCAGTAATTAGGTCATCCTCAGCGTTACCCACCACTTCTTCCCCACTTCATTTATATTCTTCTAGGCTTCCAGAGGTTTCATACAATTTTTCTTTACGTTTTTATTTTCACAACGTTCGCTACTACTTTCAAGACTGGTGTTTTTGTGTTTGTTTATCTTACTGTCAGATGTAGTAGTTGGTTGGGCTGCTACAACTTCTGAATGAATTAATTAATATGTTTGTTTATATAGCGCCACAAGTGTACTCAGAGTTTTACAATTTAAGTTTTTAAACAATACAGGGTTACATGTTCTTTGTAGAGTGAAACATAGGGTGGGAGGTCCCTGCCCGAAAGCTTACAATCTAAAGTGGTAATGGGAGACATACAGAGTACATAAGGGTCAAGGGCTGAATACAGAGCTAGTTCCGATGATGATAGAGGACATCAGTTAAGTAAATAATTTATAAGAGCGTTCATTGTACAACATCAGTGCCTTCTAGCATGTTGAGATTTTATCCATGAGATGTGTTTTTAAGTGAGATTTGAAGGTTATCAGCGAGGTGCAGTGGCGCAGGTTGGATGGTAGAGCATTCCATAGATACAGAGCAATGAGAGAAAAAGGTTTGATATGTGACGGGACTGTAGACACAAAAGGAGCTGAGAAAAGTCAATCACTGGCCGAACGTAAGTGGCTGGATGGGGTATAACGGGAGATCAGAGTGGAAATGTAAGAAGGAGTAGAGGAGAGAAGTATCTTGAAAGAGAGAAGTAAGATTTGGTAAGATATCCGGAGACAGCCATTGGAGAGTTTTGAGGAGGAGTGGGGCAGGGACAAACCTAGGTGACAGAAAAGTAATTCATGCTGCAGCAATCTGTATAGATTGAAGTGGATGGATATGGGAAGCAGGAATGCCAGACAGAAGAATGTTGCAATAGTCCATGTGGGAGAGGATGATTGAGTTTATAAGAATTTTAGCAGTGCAGGAACAGAGGAAGGGACGGATTTTAGCAATGTTACTCAAAAGAAAGCAAAAGGATTTAGCTATGGTATTAATATGAGGGGAGAATGAGAGAGACTTGTAAATTATCACCCTGTGCTTCTGATACTGGATTTATGGTAGTGCCATTTACAGTCACCTGGAAGAGCGCTACAGGGCTAGGCCTAGGTGGGATGAGGAGTAGCTCAGTTTTAGACATACAGAGTTTGAGGTGCCTATGAGCCATCCAGTCTGAGACAGCCGAGAGGCAATCTGTAACTTTCGCCTGGATGTTAGTTGAGGTGCAGATAAGTAAATCTGGGTGTCATCTGCATAGAGGTGATATTTGAGACCAAATTAGTTAATAAGATCACCAAGTGTTTTTGTGTAAAGAGAAAACAGAAACCGTCCTAGAACAGAACCATGAGGAATCCCAACAGAGAGTTGAATGGGAGAGAATGAAGAAGTGCCAGAGGAGACACTGAAGGATCTGTTAGATAGATAAGAGGAGAGTCAGTCCAGTGCTGTGTTACGGATTCCTAAGGAGTGAAGAATGTGAAGGAAGAGAGCATGATCAACACTGTGAAAAGCTGCTGAGAGATCAAGGAGGATAAGTATTGAACAGTGACCTTGAGATTTGGCAATGTGAAGATCATTGACCACTCTTGTAAGAGCAGTTTCGGTGGAGTGAGCAGTGAGAAATCCAGATTGTAAAGGGTCCAGTAGGTCTTATGTGTTAAGGAAGTCAAGCAGGCGTGAGTAGGCTAGGCATTCCAAGAGCTTAGAGGCAAAAGGCAGAAGAGAAATGGGTCGATAGCTAGAGGGTGTGTTACTGTCAGAAGAGTTGTTCTTGAGGATGGGGATGGTTTGAAGTCATCAGGAAAGGTAGCAGTGGCAAAAGAGTTAAAGATTTGTAATAGGATAGGGATTAGTGTGGGGGAGAGGGGCTGGATGAGGTGAGAGGGGAGCGGATCACGTGAGTATGTAGTGGACGGAGAGGAGGATAGCAGGTTAGTCAGTTCCTCCTCCGTGACTAGTGAAAAAGAGTCCAATGAGCCAGGAGGGGAACGTGGGAGGCTAGGAGGAGATGTACAAGTTGGTATATTATCCCGGATGAGTCCACCTTGGCTTTGAAATAGTCAGCAAAGTCTTGTGGCTGTATGGAGTTTGTATGGAGTTTGTGGGGAAAGCAGATGGAGGACGGAGGAGGTAGTCAAAGGAAGAGAAAAGGCGTCAAGGGTTGGATTTATGAGTGTTGATAAGTTGTGAAAAGTAAAGTTTTTTGGCGAGGGACAGAGAAGAGTTAAAGCAGGAAAGGAGGAACCTGTAGTGGAGACTTTCTCCACAGTTTTTCAGGACAGGAGGAAGCTGGTGTCTTTATTAAGCCAAGGCCGCGGGTTAGTTCTGCGAGTGGATCGGAGAAAGAGAGGCACATGCAGGTTCAAAGAGGAGGATAGGACTGAGTTGTATTTTTGACAAGGCTGTTAGTGTTAGGATTAATGGGAATAGATGAAAGTCCAGTAGTCAGGAAGGACTGGAGAGTCGTGAGATTAAGGGATTTGAGGTTACACGTGAAGCGTTGAGAGGAAGCAGGGATTGCGGAAGGTGTATAAGTAGTGCTGAATGTTAGAAGATGGTGATTGGATAATGGAAGAGGGGAGATATTAAAATCCGAGAGAGCACAGCCTTTAGTAAACACAAGGTCTAGGAAGTGACCATCCTTGTGAGTACTATCATTTGTCCACTGGGTTAGTCCAAATGCAGATGTTAAAGAGAGAAAATGGGATGCCCAGGAGACGGAGGGATCATCCACATGACAGTTGAAGTCCCCAGAAGAAGTGAAGGTGTGTCTGAAGAGAGGAAGAATGAAAGCCATGATTCAAAGTCAGATAGGAAGTCTGAAGGTGTATATGTGGAGGTAGGTGGGCGATAGATGACTGCAACTTGTAGAGAGACCGGCACAAAGATACAGACAGCATGCAATTCAAAAGAGGAGAAGCAGAGTGAGGAGGGGGGTGAAATTAGTTTGTAATGACAATGTTCAGAGAGCAGCAAACCCACACCTCCTGTCACGGTTTTCAAGACACTCAGACCAGTAGGTAAAATAAAACACAGTTTTATTAAACAATAAAAAATAAAAGAAAGGATCGCCCTCTATAGGCAGCACTGAGTAATAGCAAGTAGGCTGTATTGGCCCAATATACAGATAATAACTTTACAGATACTGTCACATAACAGATACTGAGGACAGAGAACACAAGGGTTAACACAGTAACCAGTCCGTCTCAGTTGTGGTGTTTGGCACGCCCTAGGTGGTAATTTAGGCAGTGAGTGGTGTAGTTGACACAACGGAGATAACTGCTTCAGCAAAAGGGAACTGCGACCCGGACCCTGCAGAGACTTGAGCCTGTAGCCCCCATAGGCGTAGTAATGGGAGCAACTGGATTGCAAGATCTTGAGCCAATAGCCCCCACGGGTGCAATAACGGAAGCAACCAGATTGCAAGAGCTTTGAGCCAATAGCCCCCACGGGCGTAATAACGGAAGCAACTGGATTGCAAGAGCTTGAGCCAATAGCCCCCACAGGCGTAATAACGGAAGTAACTGGATTGCAAGAGCTTAAGCCAATAGCCCCCACGGGCGTAATAACGGAAGCAACTGGATTGCAAGAGCTTGAGCCAATAGCCCCCACGGGCATAATAACGGAAGCAACTGGATTGCAAGAGCTTGAGCCAATAGCCCCCACGGGCATAATAACGGAAGCACCTGGATTGCAAGAGCTTGAGCCAATAGTCCCCACGGGAGTAATAATGGAGAATAGCACTGAACGAGCTAGAGCCCTGGCGCCTCCTCCGGGCGCGGTAACATAGACAGACTATACTGCAAGGAGTAGAATGAACTGTCGCCTCACAAGGCTAGGATGGACCGGCTCAGCAGTAATAGTGGCTGAAAGGTAACGCCTCTGCAAGAGTAAGCTATTGCTCTGTACCAGTGACTGGAGGCTCAGAATAGGAAGCACAGCTCTGCACGGTAAACGCAGGCTCGGCAATCAGGAGCGCAGCTCTGCACAGGTTAACGGGCTCAGCTAGCAGGAGTACAGCTCTGCACGGGTTAACGGGCTCAGCCAGCAGGAGTACACCTCTGCACGAGTTAACGGAGGCTCACAATCTGCCGTGCCACAATCACAGGATATAGTCAGAATGTCACCTCGGCGACAGCAGTAAGCTGGAACGCTGTTGGGGTAGTAGTAAGCCGGTACAGGTCACGGAGCAGGAACGTCAGCCAGGCCAGGTCGAATCACGGAGCAGGGTTCTCAGACAAGCCAGATCAGGTCATGAGCAGGAACGTCAGCCAGGCCGGGTTGAATCACGCAGCAGGGTTGTCAGACAAGCCAGATAAGATCACGAGCAGAAATGTCAGCCAGGCCAGGTCAGATCACGGAGCAGGAACACAGAAGCGTAGTCTAAACAAGGCAAGTCGGTACACCGGTATCAGGAACACAGCACAGCAATACTGGCTTAGGAACAGCACGAAAGGGCACCTGACAGGTGCCAATGGCCAGGTATAAAAAGGTCACCAGGGTCAGGACAAACAGGCTCAACCAATAGGAGCGCGGCACAAGCAAGAGTGACAGAAGGCACCGTGATACCTCCCCCATGTCCAGTTGAGAGTGGAGTGTGAGAGAAGGAGAGACCACCGTAGGATTGCTGCCTCTAAAGCAGTGTCAGATTGAGAGAGCCAAGTTTCAGTAATAGCAAGTAAATTGAGGGAGTGGGAGAAAAAGAGATCCTGCACAGTGTTATATTTGTTAGTAATGGAGCGAGCATTCCACAGAGCATAAGAAAAGGGAAGAAATTGAGGTTAAAGGCAGGGAATGACGATTAGATTTGAATTGTTCCTATGCTGACTGGAGGTAGAGTGTTTGTGAATCGAGATGGGGTCAGGGTTTGGAGAGAGATCTCCAGCTGCCATTAACAGAAGAAAAGAGAGAGACAGGAGATGAGAGAGTGATTTGTGTGTATTTGTTTTTTGGTTTGTGTGGGGTGGGGGAGTGCAGGAGCGGAGAAGAGTGGGGAGTTGGTGTGTAGAGGTGAGTGTGGATGATAGAAGTGAAGGAGAGATATAAACATGGGGTGGAGGAGATGGTGGAGGGTAGAAGGAACCAGATATTTTATCAAGAACTGCAGCCATAGACAGAAGGAATATTAGGTATTTAGGTACTGTTTGTAGAGCGCATTATGTTGAAACGACAGTCCGAATGGGCCAAGAGCACCTTCTCATGACGGAGTTTGTTTTTCAAAAAGAGTCCATAAGCTGGTGTTATACAAAGAATCTTGAAGTTTAGGAGAATTGCAGAGTTTCCATTTAGATGTTTGCTTCAAGTCCTTTGTAGCCTTGCTTTGGGAGGTGTTCTTTCTCCAGTGGAGTCTGTTCTGTCTCCTACCCCACTCCTGCTCAAGTCCTGCTTAATGGGATAGTAATACTTAATTATTGCTAATCCCTATATTAAAGTAATATTAAAAATAAATGTATTGCCCCCAGTGTCATCTCTCAGACCTTTATGGTTTGAGAGATGATTTCTCCTAAAGTTGCCCTCTCCCTCACCCTTCCCCGAAGTCAGCATTGTAGCTGACTGAAGGGAAATCCGGTCTTACGATCATCAGGCGGCTCTACAGCAGAGTCGCGATCACGTTAATAAAGAAAAAAGTCACTAAAACAGTCTTCTACGTGTGCTTGCAAACCAAGCACACGTAGAAGACTGTTTTAGTGAAAGATTTGTTTTTTATTAACGCAATCTTGGCTGTGGTGCAGACCCGCCTGAAAGTCGTACGACAGGCTTCCCTGCAGTCAGCTAGTACGCTGAATTTGGGGAAGGGGGAGGGAGAGGGTAACTTTAGGAGTGATCATCTCTCAAACCATAAAGGTTTGATCATATGCAAGTAAGTGCCCTGAACATTATCACACCGAAGACAACAGTCGGTACCAGAATTCCCCATGCTATACAGTCTGACTGGCGTATAATAAATTCTATGAAGGATATTCAACTGTAGTGTCTAGTCGACGTCGCCACCAGTGCTGGTCCCGCCTTAGCCAAATCCCATTCCCAATTCTCTAATGGACCCACGTGCATTTCCAATTTGTTCCGTGAAGAGAACTCCTGATACCCCGTGTGAGATTCCAGCCACTGGTAAATGAAAGAAAGAGGTCTCGAAGGCTCTAGAATCATCAATCTAGTAAGAAGTGGAAATGTAGAAATCACTGGGGCTCGATCTCCCCACTGAGCTCGAAGAGCATGTCTTATACATGAATATGAGTAAAAGAGATTATGGGGTATATGGTACTCGTCATGTAATTGTGCGACGGATTTTAGCTGACTATCCTGATATAACTGTCCAAGGGTAGTAATCCCAAATCTAGCCCACAAGGGGCCAAAATCGCTTCTAAGTAAATGGTGTAATCTCACAGGGCCTCACAAGGGGGTATCTTTAATACGGTCAGCGAGTCCCTGAGCAAATGCTGCCACCAGAGCCTCATTGTTCCAACCTACCTCTGCTGCCAACGTACGAAATTCAATAGCATAATCCGCCACTGTACTTGAGCCCTGTTGTATCTCCATTAATCTTTTGGCAGCAGAGGCGGCTCTACCTGGAACTTCAAACACTCTGCGGAAGGAACGCACAAACTCCCTGAAGTTTTGTGTACATGGTTTGGCATCTTCCCACAAGGGATTGGCCCATGCCAGGGCTCTGCCTGTCAGTAACGAAATCATAAAGCCCACCTTAGCTCCAGGTATATCTCGAGTTGATTGATAAACCCTCTGCACAGGGTAGTTTCGCCATCATATCTTAGAGGTAATGGAGCTGTGGTGGTTAACCCTTTATTCGAGGCCACTTGTGTCTGGGATTGAGCTCGCGGTGTCGAAATGGGGGAGACCACCGAGGCTTGAGTCGGTTTATCTAGATGAGCAGTGCATTCTAGTATAGTTTGTACTGCCAGTGCCAACTGGTCCAAACTCTGCTCATGTAAATCCATCCTCCAATGGATGCTTTGTGCATTACCCTCACCTGTACCGTCTGAGGTCATGGCCCTTTCGTACTGCTTCGGTTTATTGACACTCAGAGACAGTAAGTTAGGTAAAAAACACAGTTTTATTGAACAAATTGAAAGTGGCAATAGCCCTCAAGGGTCCAGTAATATATATACAATATAGTACTGTCACGGGACAGGTTGCAGTAGTAAATACCCACACAGGTCCAGCAATTGTACAGACAATAATAACAATATACTGACACAGGTCAGGTAATACGTGTGATTTTCAAACAAGGCAGCAGTGAACAGGTTACTGATAGGCCAGGAAGACTGACAGGCCCTATCAGCGCGAGGCCCTTAAGACTCTCACTAGGGAGGGAGAGTTAAACAGCGAGTAATACCACAGGAATAAGCGAAGGCCCTTAGTAAACTTATAGACTGCCGTAGCAGTAGCGGAGGACAGACTGAATGCCCAGAGATTGGCCAACGGAGACTACAATGCCAACCACCGGTGGAGAACGGCCCTATCCCCCGTGGGGGTAGATGAACACTCAGACCAAAGTCGACTGCCGAGGTGGAAGTAGCCTAAGGCACCCAAAGAAGCCCAACCTCAGCTGATGGCAGGAGTATAGGTCTAGCGTAATGTGGCACAGAATGGAAGGCACACACCGGAGTGTCGCCTGCGCGACATGTAACGTAACCAAGACTAGGCTGTAGGAATTAATGTACGGTATGCAACACTGTCCGGATGCCAAGCCCAACGGAGCCACAGAAGAAGCAGAAGGCAATCCTGGACAGATAGTAAACAGAGGCCCAACGGGTCAGTACACAGATCAGGGACAACAGCCAACCGGAATCGGTATACAAAGCAGGAACGCCAGCCAATCCGAGTAGGTTCACAGAGCACAAACGTCAGCCGGGCCGGGTCGGTACACAGAGCAGGAATGTCAGCCAGTCCGGGTCGGTACACAGAGCAGGAACGCCAGCCAGGCCGGGTTGGTACACAGAGCAAGAAAGTCAGCCAATCCGAGTCGGTACACAGAGCAGGAACAGAAGCAGCAGAGTAGTCAGGCAGTCCGGGTCATACACTGAGATCACACGAGAAACTGGAACAAGCGCTGGTACAGAAACACCACGCAAGGGCCACAGCAAAGTGACAGGACCCAGTATTTAAGGACAAATACTGGGCGGGCCAAAACCACTGCAACCAATAGGAGCCAGCTGAGAATAAGACTGACAGAATGTCGCCAGCATAGCACGGGCACCGTGATACTCCTTCCTGTTGTCTTCCAAGTTGCCGGCTCTCCCAGGTGCGGACCTGGGACTTTGGTTACCTTCAACATTGTCTGGCTTCTCCCAGGTGCGGACCTGTGGTATTGCAGACTCTCCTAGTTTCTTTGCTGGGACAAGGTTATCTAAAGAATCACACGGTAGAAGGCTTCTATTCCTGGTAGTTGTCTCGTGCTCCGTTGTATGCTTCTCTTTAGTCTTGTATATTGATTTACTGTCTTGTGATATTTCTGTAATGTTGCTGCCTTAATAAAGTTGGTGTCACCTTGAAGTACTTATCCTGTGATTCCTTGCTGGGAACGTGACAGTATGAAAGGGCCATGTCTACTGGTAACCCTTCTTTACAGAATATCATGACCAGGGTCGATGCACAGGATCAGCATATTGATCACATGATGCTAACGTTGCAAACACTGTTGAATCGTACGGCTCACCTTGACCGTTCCATCCAACAACTGGTGGTCTCCACTGCTGTTGCTTCGGCATCGGTTACACTCACTACCCCTGATACAGGCGTGATCAGGGGCTTTTCCATTCATGCTCTGCTTCCACAGCGGTATGATGGGGACCCAGTTCTCTGTAGTGGGTTTCTCAACCAAGTGGGGATACACATGGAGATGGTACCTCACAGTTTCCCTAATGAGCGCAGTAAAGTGGCATTCTTGAACTCTCTCTCTTTTCTGGCAAGGCCTGGGCCTGGGCCAATCCACTATAGAGATTGATAAGCCTATTATCTATAACTTCACAGAATTTGTGGGCGCATTCCATAGAGTTTTTGACATACGAGGGCATCAGGTCTCGGCCTCCAAGCATTTAATGACCATCCGCCAGGGCTCTCGTACTGTGGCCAAGTACGCGATAGAGTTTCGTACTTTGGTGGCTGAGGTGAATTGGAATAATGAGGCATTGGTGGCGGCTTTCTCCTAAGGATTGTGTGATATGATCAAAGACGAAATCGCTGCCCGTGACTTGCCGTGAGATTTGGATGAGCTCATCTCCTTTATTATTCTGTTTGACACATGTATACAGGAGAGACCCTCGTTTAAGGAATGCCTGCATAGGCTTCCACCTTGTTTGGCAGCAAGCTTTACTCACCCACCCATTCCTCCCACACCTCCTAGATTTGACTCCTCCGGCAGTGAGCCCATGCAGTTGGGGGCCACTCGCCTTACCGGGGAGGAGAGGGCCTTTCAGAGGAGGGGGGGTATTTGTACTGTGGGAAACCTGGTCACCTGTTAAGGTCATGTCTGGTGCGTCCGGGAAACGCCCGCACCTAAGATCCTGTAGGGGACAGATCTTAGGTTGCATCACTCAGTCCCCGGAGATGGTAAAGGGCAAACCTGTGTTGGAGGTTATTCTATCTTGGGCCAACACATCTGTATCTGTGCCTGCTTTGCTGGATTCTGGAGCGACAAATCTCTTTATCGATGTTGAGTTTGCTGGCAGGCACGCCATTCCCTTGCATTCTCGTGCCTCTCCTTTGGCGATCGAAGCCATTGATGGAAGGTCCCTGCAACCTTCCCATATTACTCAGGAAACACTTCCTCTAACCCTGAGAGTAGGTGCCCTTCACACAGAAACCCTGCAGTTCCAAGTTATAAACTCTCCTCATTATGCCATTGTCCTGGGATTTCCATGGCTTCTGGAACACAATCCCAGGATTGATTAGCGCAATTGTGATATATTGTCCTGGGCCTCGAATTGTACTAACACCTGTCTCACTGGTCCTACAAGACTACTTTGTACTTCTGCCTCAGCCCTGTCTGAGGAATATAGGGCCTTCAGTGATGTTTTTGATAATGCACAAGCAGCTGCTCTGCCTCCTCATAGGCCTTATGACTGCGAGATTAACCTGATTCCAGGAGCAACTCCTCCCAAGGGCCGGGTATATCCATTATCGGTGGAGGAGAATAGGGTCATGGAGGAATATGTGTCCGATGCTCTCGCTAGAGGTATACTCAGCAAATCTACCTCACCTGCTGGTGCAGGGTTCTTTTTTGTCAAAAAGAAGGATGGGGAGCTGCACCCCTGTATTGATTTCCGCAGACTTAATAGATTGAGGATAAGAAACGCCTACCCTATACCCTTGATTACGGAGCTCTTCAACAGATTAAAGTGTTCTAAGGTGCTTACCAAGCTGGACCTAAGGGCAGCATACAATTTGGTCCGTATGAAGGAAGGACATGAATGGAAGACAGCTTTTAACACTCGGAGCGGTCACTATGAATATCTAGTTATGCCCTTCGGGCTGTGTAATGCTCCTACTGTCTTCCAGGAACTAATCAATGATGTACTAAGAGACTTATTGCAAAACTTGATTGTCGTATACCTAGAAGACATACTTATCTATTCCCCCACTTTGGAGTCTCATCATGCAGATGTGTCCAGGGTATTACAATTATGAGAAAGAATGGGCTATACTGCAACCTAGAGAAATGTGAGTTTCACAAGTCACAAGTGACGTTCCTGGGGTACGTGATATCCGCATCTTGTTTTGAGATGGACCCCCAAAAGCTAGCCACCATTTTGGAATGGCCCCGTCCGGTAGGACTAAAATCGCTGCAAAGATTCCTGGGCTTTACTAATTATTACAGGAGATTTATCAAAAACTTCTCTTCTGTGGTCAAGAGGCTTACAGATATGATTTGTAATGGCGCGGATGCCTCGAACTGGTTTTCCAGTGTGCTATTGGCATTCGAAAAGCTTAAGACAGTATTTTCTATGGCACCAATATTGATACATCCGAATCCCGCCCTTCCCTTTACCCTGGAGGTTGATGAATCTGAGGCGGGAGTAGGCTCCCTCCTGTCTCAGAGATCAGCTCCGGGTGAGGACCTTCTTCCCTGTGGATACTTTTGTAAGAAATTATCCAAGGCAGAGCAGATTTATGACATTAGTGCTAGAGAAATGCTGGCCATCATTTTGGCCCTTAAGGAGTGGTGCTACCTTTTGGAGGGAACCAAGGCTCCGATTCTGATCCTGACGGACCATAAAAATTGAACCTACTTGTCGGAGGCCAAATGTTTATCTGCCCGCCAAGCCCGATGGGCACTATTCCTCTCCAGGTTCCACTTTGTCGTGTCATACCTTCCAGGGTCCAAGAACATCCGTGCAGATGCACTATCCCGTCAATATTGTTCAGACTCTAAGGAAGAGTCCCCGCCTCCCCCTATCATTCCGGTGGACCATATTCTGGCCACTATTCGTACTAGTATCACCTCTCCCTTGGGAAAGGAGATTTTGGCGGCCCAAGCTTTTCCCCCAGCAAAGAAACCTAGTGGGAGATGTTTTGTGCCAGCCCGGTTACACACTAAACTCCTGGAGACTTACCATACATCCAAGACCGCTGGTCATATGGGGCAAAACCAGTTGATTTGGGCTATCTCGCAATTATTTTGGTGGCCAAGCCTGAGGAGGGATTGTGCAGCTTTAGTGGCAGCTTGTTCTACCTGTGCCAGAAGCAAATATCCTAGGTGCCTGCCTGTGGGTCTCTTGCAACCTATTCTGAAGGTGGACTGTCCGTGGTCACATCTGTCTATAGATTTCATGGTTGACCTTCCAGTTTCCTTGGGTTACATGGTAATCATTATGATAGTGGACAGGTTCTCCAAGATGGCTCACTTTGTACCCCTCAAAAAATTACCTTCTGCACAGGTATTGGTGGAGATTTTAGCGAAGGAGGCATTTCGACTTCATGGCATACCAATGGTGATTGTATAGGACAAGGGAAGTATCACGGTTCCCGTGCTTCCTGGCGACATTCTGTCAGTCTCGCTCACTGCTATTCTCATTGGTTGTAGTATCTTGTCCCACCCAGTATTTGTCATTAAATACTGGGTCCTGTCACTTCGCTGTTGCTCTTTTGTGGTGTTTCCGTTGCCAACGCTTGTTCCTGTTCTCCGTGTGAAGCTCTGTGTACCGACTTGGATTGCCTGACTACGCTACTGCATCTGTTCCTGCCTGTGTATCGACCCGGTTTGCCTGACTAAGCTACTATATCTGTTCCTGCCTGTGTACCGACCCGGATTGCCTGACTACGCTACTGTATCTGTTCCTGCCTGTGTACCGACCTGGTCCGGCTGACGTTCCTGCTCTGTGTACTGACTCGGATTGGCTGGCGTTCCTGCTCAGTGTATTGACCTGGATTGGCTGACGTTCCTGCTCCGTGTACCCACCCGGCCTGGCTGACGTTCCTGTATGGTGTACCGATTTTTGGCACGTTCCTGCTTTGCGTACCGGCCCGGTAGGGCTACTGCTCCTGACCCGGGAGCGACTTGCAGTCCCATTCCGGTCCACTGTTGCCTCAGTCTCCGGACTATCCAATTGAGCCTCAGAGTCTCTTGTGTGTCTGTCAGTGTCGCGCGGGTGACATTCTGAGATTATTAATTCAGAGCACCACAGTACGCTTGTCCCTCCTTTCGGCCTACAGCTGAGGCTGGTGTTGTGTTGGGCGCCTCAAGCTGTGTTACCATCAGGCAGTCTAGGTTGGTTGTGGCGTGCGTTAACCCCTTCGGGGAAGGTGCCACTGATCTCTGGTCTATCACTGTGCAGTCTCTGTTGGGCATTCATCCGGGCATACTGTTTCAGTCCTCCGTTACTGTAGAGACAGATCTAGTATCCTGGGCCTCTGTTTTCTCCATTGGGCAATCATCCGAGCATACCGTCTTAGTCCTCCATTACTGCAGAGACAGACCTAGTATCCTGGGCCTCCGTTTTCTACTTGGCGTTCCTCGCTATTTATCACTCCCTGTACAGAGTGGGAGTTTCAAGGGCCTCGCACTATTAGGGCCGGCTCGCTGTATTGACCTAATAGTAACCCATTCCTGGTTGTCTCAGTCTGAGTTCACACGAACTTGCCTGACCTGTGTCAGTATACTGTATGTTCTGTTTGTACATATACTGGACCTGTGTGGGTATTCATTGTAATTTTGCCGTAACCTGTCCTGTGTCAGCATTTATTGTGTCATCTATACTGCTGGACCCGTGAGGGTTAATGTTGCTAAACTTGTTCAATAAAACTGTGTTTTATTTCATCTCCTGAGTCTGAGTGTCATTTAAACCATAACAGTACGAAAGGGCCATGACCTCAGATGGTACAGGTGAGAGTAATGCACAAAGTTTCCTTTGGCAGATGGATTTACATGAGCAGCATTTGGACCAGTTGACGCTGGCAGTGCAGACCATCCTAGAACTCACCGCTCATCTAGATAAACCGGTCCAAGCCTCGGTGGTCCCCTCCGTTTCGACACCCAGAGCTCAATCCCTGACGCAAGTGGCCTCGAACAAAGGGCTAAAAGCTACAGCACCTTTACCGTTAAGATACGATGGCGAGCCTACCCAGTGCAGAGGGTTTATCAATCAATTAGAGATATACCTGGAATTAGCTCCTCAAGCCTTTCCGAATGACCGTGCGAAGGTGGGCTTCATGATTTTGTTACTAACGGGCAGAGCCCTGGCATGGGCCAACCCCTTGTGGGAATCTGCCAAACCCTGCACACTGAACTTCAGAGAATTTCCACGTGCCTTCCGTAGAGTATTTGAAGTTCCTGGTAGAGCCACCTCTGATGCCAAAAGATTGTTGGAAATGCAAGAGGGTTTACACACGGTGCTATTGAATTTTGTACATTGGCAGCAGAGGTAGGTAGGAACAATGAGGCGCTGGTGGCAGCATTTGCTCAGGGACTCAATGATCGTATAAAAGACAAAACGGCAGCTAGAGATTTGCCTAATGATCTAGATGAGTTTATTGATTTTGCTATACTGATCGATTCCCGTATTCGGGAACGTATGGCGGCCAAAGACCGTAAGATGCGGGTCAGAAATGTGGGGCAAACAAGTCATAATTTCCCACCCACGCCTCCCACTCCTCCTAAACACACTCAAGAGAATAATGAACCCATGCAGCTAGGGCTCAGCAAATTGTCTAAGGTGGAACGGGTGCTCTGCTTGTATTGTGGCCAACCTGGACACATGTTACGTGCCTGTTCTATACGGCCGGGAAACGGACGCACCTAGGGTACCTTGGGAGACAGGCCCTAGGTGGCTTACAGCAGTCCCTAGATCCAGAAATTCAGAAACCCACTATCCAGGCTGTAATCTCTTGGCCAGAGGACTCTGTGGAGGTTCTGGCCCTGGTCAATTCCGGTGCAGCCGAATATTTTATGGACAAATCATTTGCTGAGCTACACAAGATTCTGCTGATTGAAAAAGAATCTCCTTTAGCCATTGAAGCCATTGATGGCAGACCCCTGGTGCCAGCTCATATCACTATGGAAACTATGCCACTATCTATGAGTATTGAGGCACTCCACACGGAGAAACAATGGTTTCAGATCATCCAGTCCCCTCACCATGCGGTCATCTTGGGGTTCCCATGGTTACATCTACACAACCCCAAGTTCGACTGGCATACGTGTGAGATAACATCGTGGTCTGAATACTGTATGAGGCATTGTGTTTCTCATCCTACTAAGGTTATGTGTACCTCTCCCTCCGTGCCAGCTGAATACCATCAATTCAGAGACGTTTTCAGTAAGGGAGAAGCTAGCACTTTGCCTCAGCATCGTTCTTATGATTGCGCTATTTATCTGCCACCTGGCGTTGTCCCTCCCTGAGGTCGCACGTACCTGCTGTCGTGCGAGGAGAATCGGGCTATGGAGGAGTACATCGCTGATGCCCTCAAGAGGGGCATTATTAGGAAGTCAACCTCGCCCACGGGGGCTGGTTTCTTTTTTGTTAAGAAGAAAAATGGCGAGTTAAGACCATGCATTGATTATCATGGCCTAAATAAACTTGTGTCCAAAAACGCATATCCGATTCCACTCATCACTGAACTGTTTGACAGGCTGAAGGGTTCCTCGATTTTCACGAAGTTAGACCTATGGGCCGCTCATAATTTGATCAGAATAAAAGCTGGGGATGAGTGGAAAACAGTGTTCAATACCAGATCCGGACACTATGAATACCTGGTGATGCCATTTGGGCTATGTAATGCCCCTGCCGTGTTCCAAGAGTTTATCAACGACATTCTCCGTGATATGTTACAGTCATGTGTGGTGGTTTATCTTGATGATATACTCATACATTCAGCTAATTTGCCGCAACACATCAAGGATGTGTCGGAAGTAACATAGTAACATAGTAACATAGTAAATTAGGTTGAAAAAAGACACAAGTCCATCAAGTTCAACCTTCGCCTCATACCTCAGTAACTGAGAATTTTATAGCTTTCCTGCTACCAATTAAATTAGTCTTTATCAGACCTTCCTGATCAGCCTACTGATAAACAGGATAACTCTGTATGTTCCCTTTTGAAAGAAATGTATCTAATCTTCTCTTAAATGTATCCATTGTATCTGCCATAACTACCTCCCTGGGCAATGAATTCCACAATTTGACAGACCTTACCGTAAAAAAACCCTTCCTCTGCTGAAGTTTAAACCTCCTTTCCTCTAATCTCAAGGGGTGTCCCCTGGTCACCTGATCAGGCCTTGGAATAAATAGCTCACCGCAGAGATCCTTGTATTGACCTCTCATATACTTGTACAATGTGATAAGGTCTCCTCTTAGTCGTCTTTTCTCTAGAGTAAATAAACCAAGTTTGTTTAGTCGTTCCTCATATGTGAAGTCCTCCATTCCCTTAATTAATTTTGTTGCTCTCCGTTGCACCCTCTCTAGTTCTAGTATATCCTTTTTCAGAACCGGTGCCCAAAATTGCACTGCATACTCAAGGTGAGGTCTTACCAATGATTTGTATAATGGCAAAATAATGTTATCCACTCTTGCTTCGATACCTCTTTTTATGCAAGACAGGACTTTGTTTGCCTTTGCTACTGCTGTTTGACACTGGTCACTGTTTCCAAGTTTGTAGTTGACAAGAATACCCAGGTCTTTTTCTAGCAACGAGTAACCTAAAATTATTCCATTAAGTTTATAAGTGGCCTTGGGATTGTTTCCTCCCAAATGCATGACTTTACGCTTCCCCACATTATACTTCATATTCCACATGTTTGCCCAATCTGACATTGTATGTAAGTCCCTCTGTAGAGAGAAAATATCCTGTTCTGAATTAATGACTTTGCATAATTTAGTATCATCTGCAAATATTGATATTTTGCTTTCTATATCTATTTCCAGGTCATTTATAAACATGTTAAAAAGCAGCGGACCCAGCACTGAACCCTTGCTAAGATTACGTAAGCACAAATTATTCTGTAAAATCGAGAAATGCGAATTCCATAAGTCCATGGTGCCTTTTCTGGGCTTTGTGATATCTAAAGATGGCATTGCCATGGATAAAGAGAAGCTCGCAGTGGTGTTGCAATGGCCACAACCCAAGGGACTCAAGGCTATACAGCGGTTTCTCGGGTTTGCCAACTATTATAGGAAATTTATCCAAGACTTTTCCAGGATTGTTAAATTGCTGTCCGATTTGTCGCATAAGGGTGCTAATCCTTCCCAATGGCCTGTGGCTGCGGAACAGTCCTTTGTGACACTTAAGTCCGCGTTCGCATCTACTCCTGTATTAATCCACCCTAACCCCTCTCTTCCATTCACCTTGGAAGTTGACGCTTCTGAAACTGGGGTAGGGGCAGTATTGTCTCAATGTCCGGCTCCTGGGAGCATACTGAGACCCTGTGTTTTTTTTTCTAAAAAATTGTCTAGTGCCCAAAGTAACTACAAGATTGGGGACAGAGAACTTCTGGCCATTATCCTTGCTCTTAAGGAATGGCGCCATCTGCTAGAAGGTACTAGGACTCCTGTATTGATCTTGACAGACCATAAAAATCTGACGTACCTTTCAGAAGCTAAGAGGTTGTCCTCTCGACAAGCCAGGTGGGCCTTATTCCTGTCTCGCTTCAATTTCATTGTATCCTACTTGCCTGGTTCCAAGAATGTTAGGGTTGATGCCCTGTCCAGGCAATACGGTCCAGAAATAGATAAGGATGAGGTCCCTGTACCTATCATTCAGCCTGACCATATTTTAGCTACCTTACGTACCAGCATCACTTCGTCCCTGAGGGAAGAGATTCTCGCTACCCAGGTTGCTGCCCCCCTTGACACCCCAGTGGGCAAGTGTTTTGTAGCTATGTCATTTCGTACCCGTCTGCTCAAAACCTATCATGCATCCCGAGCAGCGGGGCACATAGGGAGGGATCAATTGATCTGGTCTCTGTCACAGTTGTTCTGGTGGCCTTCTATATGTGCTGACTGTACTGCATTTGTAGCAGCCTGTACTACTTGTGCCCGTGCCAAGTCCCCTAGACACCTCCCAGTGGGGTTACTTTAACCTGTGCCTAATGGCGAGCGTCCTTGGTCCCACGTCTCTATGGATTTTTTTAGGGGAACTGCCAGTATCTAGGAGCTATACGTTCATCCTGATGGTGGTAGACAAATTCTCCAAGATGGCACATTTTGTGCCCCTTCCTGGTCTCCCCTTGGCTAAGGAGCTGGCTGTTGTTTTTGCCAGAGAAGTGTTCCGGTTGCATGGGTTACCAAGGGTACTGGTGTCTGACCGCAGGAGCCAATTTGTGTCCAGATTCTGGAGAGCGTGTTGTGATCAGATGGGCATACAGTTGTCCTTTTCGTCTGCCTACCATCTCAAGACCAATGGAGCCACCGAGCATGCCAATCAAGGATTGGAGCAGTTTCTGCTCTGTTTTGTGTCCAAACATCATGATAATTGGTCCGACCTGTTGCCGTGGACAGAGTTTGCCAGGAACTGTGTGGTTAATTCATCGTCTGGGAGCTCCCGGTTTCTCATTAACTATGTGTTCCAGCCGTGCTTGCTCCCAGACTCATTTCAGACGCAGCAGATTCCAGCTCTGGATGAGCATATCGAGCAACTCCGCTCCACCTGGGCACAGGTACAGAGGACCCTCAGTAATTCGTTCCAACATTATCAGCGCTATGCTAATCGCAGACGGCGGCCGGCGGTCTATTTCCAGGTTGGGAATAGGGTATGGTTATTCTCCAGAAACCTCAATTTGCAAGTCCCTTGTAATAAGTTGGCTCCCCGGTTCATTGGACCCTTTAAGGTCATCCACAGAATTAACCCAGTCTCGTACGCCCTGGATCTCCCAGCATCCATGCATATTCATAATGTGTTCCATGTATCCCTTCTGAAACCTTTGGTTTGCAACCGTTACACTACTACTCCTGCGGTCCCCGGTCCTGTTCAGGTTCAAGGCCAGGAGGAATATGAAGTGCAAAACATTATTGACTCACGAAGGTTCAGAGGGAGATTGCAGTACTTGGTCCATTGGAAGGGCTATGGCCCTGAAGAACGTTCCTGGGTTAACCAAAATGATCTCCATGTTCCCAGGTTGTTGCAAACATTTCATTCTAAATACCCTCAGAAACCAGGTCCCTCTGCTGAGAGAGGGGGCCTTTGAGAGGGGGGTACTATCACGGTTCCCGTGCTTCCTGACGACATTCTCTCAGTCTCACACACTGCTATTCTCATTGGTTGCAGTATCTTCTCCCACCCAGTATTTGTCATTAAATACTGGGTCCTGTCACTTCGCTGTTGCCCTTTCGCGGTGTTTCCGTTGCCAGCGCTTGCTCCAGTTCTCCGTGTGAAGCTATGTGTACTGACTCGGATTGCCTGACTACGCTACTGCATCTGTTCCTGCCTGTGTATCAACCCGGTTTGCCTGACTACGCTACTGTATCTGTTCCTGTCTGTGTACCGACCCGGATTGCCTGACTAAGCTACTGTATCTGTTCCTGCCTGTGTACCGACCCGGCCCGGCTGACGTTCCTGCTCTGTGTACCGACTCGGATTGGCTGGAGTTCCTGCTTTGTGTATCGACCCGGATTGGCTGACGTTCCTGCTCCGTGTACCGACCTGGCCTGGCTGACGTTCCTGTTTGGAGTCCGATTGTTGGCACGTTCCTGCTTTGCATACCGGCCCGGTAGGGCTACTGCTCCTGACCCGGGAGCGACTTGCAGTCCCATTCTGGTCCTCGGTTTGGGGTTCCACTGTTGCCAATTGAGCCTCAGAGTCTCTTGTGTGTTTGTCAGTGTCGCGCGGGCGACATTCCGAGATTATTACTTCAGAGCACCACGGTACACATGTCCCTCCTTTCTGCCTATGGCTGAGGCTGGTGGTGCATTGGGCGCCTCAAGCTGTGTTACCATCAGGCAGTCTAGGTTGGTTGTGGTGAGCGTTAACCCCTTCGGGGGAAGATGCCACTGGTCTCTGGTCTATTACTGTGCAGTCTCCGTTGGGCATTCATTGGGGCATACTGTCTCAGTCCTCCGTTACTGTAGAGACAGATCTAGTATCCTGGGCCTCTGTTTTCTCCATTGGGCAATCATCCGAGCATACCGTCTTAGTCCTCCATTACTGCAGAGACAGACCTAGTATCCTGGGCCTCCGTTTTCTACTTGGCGTTCCTCGCTATTTATCACTCCCTGTACAGAGTGGGAGTTCCAAGGGCCTCGCACTATTAGGGCCAGCTCGCTGTATTGACTAATAGTAACCCGTTCCTGGCTGTCTCGGTCTGAGTTCACACGATCTTACCTGACCTGTGTCAGTATACTGTATGGTCTGTTTGTACATATACTGGACCCGTGTGGGTATTCATTGTAATTTTGCCGTAACCTGTCCTGTGTCAGCATTTATTGTGTGATCTATACTGCTGGACCCGTGAGGGTTAATGTTGCTAAACTTGTTCAATAAAACTGTGTTTTATTTCATCTCCTGAGTCTGAGTGTCATTTAAACCGTAACAGGGCGCCAGTTTATTTCCAAACTGTGGAGATGTTTTTGCTCGCAAATGGGAATTCAGCTTGCTTTTTACTCTGCCTACCACCCTCAATCGAATGGTGCAGCTGAAAGATCCAACGAAAGCCTAGAACAATTCCTCCTTTTTTAAATAAGTAACCACCACAATAATTGGGCTTTTTTGTTACTTTGGGTGGAGTTCACCAGGAATTGTGCCTTTAACTCCTCTTCTCAGAGTTCTTTGTTCCTGATTAATTATGGGTTTCAGCCATCCGCACATCCTGAGACTTTCGAGGCACAAGCTATCCCGGCTCTGGATGAGCACTTACAGGCTCTCCGTTCCTCTTGGGTACAAGTACAGAATACCCTACGTATGGTCCGTCCCATATTGTTCCTCCATTGAGGCAGGTTCACTGTGTGTTGGCGGCTCAGCCGCTGGTGAGCCGGTTGCAGCACTAGCCACCTCTCCTGCTGGCTCGCGGCGGCAGGTGATGTCAGTTTTGGGCGCACGTCCAAAGACATGGACGTGCGCACTATTTAAAGAGACAGCCACCTGTTGGCTGCTCCTCCTCTTCCTCCCTCTCTTCCTATTTAAACTACCTGGACACAGGGCTTAGTTGCCCTTTCGTTGGTGTCCAGTGCAGTTCTAGTGTTTGGGCTTTGTGTATGATTTGGCTTGTCTGACTAACTGATCTGGTGCTGACCTGTGGCTCTGTCTGATTACCCGCTCCGGGTATGACCCTTGGCTTGTCAGACATCCATTCTGGTACAGACCTGTGGCTCTGGCAGACTAACCATTCCATGTATGACTCCTAGCTTTGACTGACCACCCGCTCCGTGTGAGACTTCTGGCTTGATTGACTATCCGTTCTGGTGTTGACCTGGGGCTCTGTCCACTGCGTATCCAGCATACCAAAGCTTCAGTGGACATCCTTTCTGGTGCAAACCTGTGGCTCTGACTTTATGATCCGCTCTGTGCATGGCCTCTGGCTTGTCTGACCACCCAATCTAGCGCTGACCTGTGTCTCTCTATAACTACCTTGTGTGTGGCCTTCCATTTAGTTAGATAACCAATCTGGTGCAGTCTTGTGGCTCTGGAAGACCCTTCCTGTTGCCTTCCAAGTTGCTGGGTCTCCCAGGTGCGGACCTGGGACTTTGGTTACCCTCATCTCTGTCTGACTTCTACCAGGTGCGGACCTGTGGTATTGCAGACTCTCCTAGTTCCTTTGCTGGAACACAGTTATCAAGAGAATCACACAGTAGCAGGTTTCTATTCCTGGTAGTTGTCTTGTGATCCGTTGTATGCTTCTCTTGTATATTGATTTACTGTCTTGTTATATTTCTGTAATGTTGCTCACTTGATACCTTGTGTTACCTTGAAGTACTTGTCCTGTGATTCCTTGCTGGGACCGTGACAAGAGAATCCTCTTCCAGGCACTCAATAAGGACTTCCATAAGATACAAAAGCCAGAGTTTCTGAAAAAGACTGATAAAATATGACTTAGCAATAATGTTTCTCAATCAGGCTTGGTAGAGTCACAAGCCCTGAGGAATCACTGATTTGTAGGACTTCAGCTTGTTAAAAACAAGCTCCCAAAAATATTTTTTGTAGGCCTCTGATTTATGTTCAAGGAACAATGCCCTACTGGCCTAGTGCTAGCAGGTCATGTTATGGTGGCCGGTGTAATTGCGGCATTTGGGATTGTTGTTCTTGCTGCTGCTGAGTTGTATAAGCAGCAGGATGATTAGGCAGTCCCAAGGGAATGGGATCAACAACAGCAGTGATATGTGTGATGAAGATCATGGTTTGAATTACCACTACTAGCTGATGGTGGTATTACTGCTGCTAGCCGGCAGTTCTGCCTTCCTCAGTATCATGTTTCAGATGGTCAATGACGGGGGAAGTGGAATCACAGACTCAGGGGGATGTTGTGGGCTACCTTGACCTCTAGTCTGGCCATTACACATCACTAGCTGCTTCCCTAGCAGCCAGTGGAACAGTCCTCTTTACAGTTTAGAAGGGATGCAGAGTAGGCAGAAACCAAGGCAGGTGATGGTAATAGGGACTCTGTTGTTGGGAGGGTAGATAAGGTAATCTGATGTCAGGAATGTGAATGCCGAATAGTATGTTGTCTCCCAAGTGCTCGGGTTCAGCATATTGCGGACAGGGCAGACAGATTATTGGGTGGGCTGGAAATGATCTACCTGTCTTGGTACATATCGGTACTAATAACAAAGTTAAAGGAAGATGGAGGTCCCTAAAAATGATTTCAGGGATTTATGGTGCAAACTCTAGGCAAGGACCTCTAGTGTAGTGTTTTCTGAAATACTACCTGTGTCATGCACTGTCATACAACGAGAGTTTGCTTTTTTCCTTTGATGTTCCCACAGTTCACGCTATCAATATCAATACTAGTCCCAAAAAGTATAAAAAAGCACCAAAAACCCACCAAACACTGCCTATCACTTTCTTTAAGCTAGCACACAGGGCCCAGGAGCAGAGGATATATTAAAGACAGAGAGAGGAGCAGTCATCTTAGAACATATCACACACATTGCATCCACACACAATCTCAAACACACATTTTTTATCAACACTACACACATTTATATTTTAATTTCTACAGTATAACTGAGTGAGTGCAAGGGGGTGCTAGAGGGTGATTGTGATTGAGTCCTTGAGTGAGTGCTTGTGTGAGTGACTGTGTGTGAGTGTGAGGGAGGTGGAGAGGAAAGATGGCTGGTAGAGGAGTGGAGGCTGGACGGAGAGGAGAGATGGCAGGGAGAGAGTTGGAGGCTGGAGGGAGAGGGGAGGTAGAGGAGGAAAGTGTTCAGGGCTTCCCTGGGCAGTGAAGGACAGGGAGAGCAAGTGGGAGGAGGGGGACCCACCAAGTGCAAGGCACACACTTGGCAGGGAGAGAGATGGCAGTGGGAAGGGGTGTGGGTGTTGGGGAGGGACATACACAGCCAGGGCCAGAGCAGGTAAGGCCTTCCATGTCCCAACAAGCTGAGTTTGCAGTTGAAGGTGACAGAGTCCGGGAGGAGAAGTACACCTTTGAGAATATGGCTCTGGTATGCGGGATCCTAGACATGGAAAGGATCCTGTACTCCTCTGACAAGGCCAGGGGCATCTCTGCCCATAAAAGGCAGGCATGACAGGAGGTGGCCAACCTTGTCAATGCTGCTGGAATGTGTAGAAGTATGGTGGAATGCCTAAAGAAAGGTTGAACAGACTGCAAGAGGTGGGTGAAATACAAGCTAGGTGAGCTTGCAGCCTACAGAAGGTGAACACTTGGTGGCCCTCCATCCTCTATCACCTTCAACGGATGGAAGGAGATGCTCCATGGCAGTCTGCCTAACACAGCAGTACAGCGCATCCCTGGTGGCTGTGACACAGGAGACGACAGTACCCTTCCGGATCCTGGTCAGCAACCATCTCTATTCCCTGTCCCCCAACCAACACCCTATATATAGATATAGATATGTCATACCATTCATTCCACAAATCTGTTGTATTGTTCCTGCTTCAGTGTTGTGAAAACTGAGCTCTTAGTACATAGTTATTGATATTTTGACCCAAGCCCCTAACAGTAACAGGCCACACATCCCAGCTCATTTAATCCTCCTGTTTGCCAGAGAAACATTCAACCTTGTCATGCGTTGGCTTCCCCACTGACAGTCGTTAGGATGTAGCATGTTGTTAACCCCTTCAGTTCTGCTTTGCTCATACATGCTATTCACAGGTGTGACAGCCAGTCCCATAGTGTAGTGACTGACACATGTGCAATGTGTGACAGGTTCCAATGACCAAACTAGTGCCACAGACAGTTGTGCAAAAGTAAAAACAGCACCCAATTGTTTAGCAAACATCACATGTGACATGTGATCAATGTTGCAAAACACCAAGTAAACCACACATTCATACTCCAATCAAATTGTAAAACCAACTTTTATTACTTAAAGCCGGAACTACCACCCCTTAGAAACATGGCCCCAAATAATTACCCATCTGGCGACTAGCTGCTCAGTGACGCTAATCGCCGCTCAGTAGTGCTAGTCGCCAGAATTATTGCCGCGTTAATGAGATTTACAGACTACTCCGGGAATGACAGGCAGGAAACCTCGCAGACATCTTTCCATAGTGAAGTCTGCGTGCCTGCGCTGTCAGTCCCTTTTGGAACCGAACTGCTCCAAGCAACGCCTCTTAGAGCAGGCTAGGACTGACAGCGCAGATGCGCAGACGTCACTATGGAAAGATGTCTCCGTGGTGCCTGTCATTCCTGGAGCAGACTATAAATCTCATGAACGCGGTAATAATTCTGGCAACTAGCGCTACTGAGCAGCTAGTCGCCAGATGGGTAATTATTTGGGGTCATGTTTCTGAGGGGTGGTAGTTCCGCTTTAAAAACATGCATAAATACCTCCAAAGAAGATCTTCGTGTATTCATACACTAAATAGAGAGACTTACATCATGGAGCTGCAAACCAGTAGATGTGACAATGTAGCAACTCACTGATCAACGCATTTCGCTCATAACACGCTTAATCATGATCAGATACTCTGACCTCGGGAACAGCTCTGTCTTTTAAATGACCATCATCCAATCTCCAGGGTCTATGGATGCAAGCGGATGTGATGTATACAAAGTTGCAAAGCAAACCCATTACAAATGTTTAACTCTTCCATGCTACCTACATAGAGTGACTCTATATTAATCTGCGGCCATAGAAACAACATATTAAAAGATATTAAAAAAACTTTTAAAACTTGAGCCAAAGTAATATATAATATCCACAAGTACTCGCATATGAATTATTTAACATACAAACTATGCTAGCTTCTTAAGTCTGAATGTTAAGCATTCAACCCCAATAAATATAGAGATTAATTCACTTGTACAGAAAGAACTTCAAATTGAACCTTAGAATACAAAAAACATTATATCAATCTCCACCGTATTACACGCCAAAAAAGATTAGTCTCATTTACATTTAATGGGTTGCCTATTTATATAACAGGGTAATAGTGCCTGTAGCCAAACAAAATAATGAAATAATAAGATAATCAAATAATTACAATAAAATAATAATGTAATAAAGGTGAATATCTATAATGAAAACATTACATACTCCATGTCCCCTATATAATAAAACGGTAATTTCCAAGTGATAATATAAATAAAAAAATTAAATTGTGAAGATGTGTATATGTATAAATTGCACCATCAAAATATTGTTGATGTCTATATTAAGTGTATTCATAAATCATGAAGCAATAGCCTGTACTTATTAAACCAATGAAAAAACATCCCATCCATAATCAATGGACTTCCAAAAATTAACACCACATAAATACTTGTGTCATATGTCAAAGATGAGCGAGAAACGTCTAACTTAAATATAAAAAAATAGGAGAAGACATTTTATATTTCCCTTTGATATAGCACAAAAAAGTGTATGTCCAAAATTATTCTATAATAATTCAAAAATAAAACATATAACATAGATTACATACACTGACATACACACAATGAACCTCAAATGGGAAATAAAGGTAATAGACAAAAAACCCAGAGCTGCTACCGGACCGATCCATAATTATAACAATTTTAAAATAAAACATAATTATTAGAAATCAAAATTTTTAATAAGCTGTACAGTGTCCCGACCAAAAAGAAATAAACTTAACAAGTGGAAGCCATTAAACTATAAACTTCCTAATAGGCAACCCATTAAATGTAAATGAGACTAATCTTTCTCACCATGTAATACGGTGGAGATTGATATATTGGTTTTTGTATTCTAAGGTTCGATTTGAAGTTCGTGTTATACGAGTGAATTAATCTTTATATTTATTTGGGTTGAATGTTTAACATTCAGACTTAAGAAGTTAGTGTAGCGTGTATGTTAAGTATTTCATGTGCGAGTATTGTGGATATTATATATTACGTTGGCCCAAGTTTGAAAAGTTTTTTAATATCTTTTAATATGTTGTTTCTATGGCCGCAGATTAATATAGAGTCACTCTATGCAGGAAGCATGGAAGAGCTAAACATTTGTAATGGGTTTGCTTTGCAACTTTGTATACATCACTTCTGCTTGCGTCCTTATGCCATAGACTCTGGAGATTGGATGATGGACATTTAAAAGACAGAGCTGTTACCAAGGTCGGCATCTCTGGTCATGATCAAGCGCGTTATGCGTGAAACGCGTTGATCAGTGAGCTGCTACATTGTCACATCTACATGATGTAAGTCTCTGTATTTAGTGTATGAATAGACGAAGATCTTCTTTGGAGGTATATAGTATGTTTTTACGTATTGTAATAAAAGTTGTTTTTGCAATTTGATTGGAATATGGATGTGCAGTTTATTTGGTGTTTTGCAAGTTTGGAATTTTGAGCTGAGAGGGAAAGCTCTTTAATACTTATCCATATTATCATTCTGCTATCAAGAATTTATTACACACTTTACAGCAATATTTCATGTTAATAACTGCTTTCGATAGACCTTGTTAACTGTGTTATGTTCCATTAAATGGGAGTAAGAGCTGCTGATTACTGTGTGGTTGACGTGATCAATGGGCATGGAACAATGATTGCCTGTATTGAGATCAGGTAACATGCTTTTACTGGAGTGTGTTGATGTGTGGTTGGGGGAAAAGCACACTCACACACACTGTGTTTCAGATTTGGGGGGGTAAACAATAGGGTTGGGCAAAAAGTGTGAAAAATTTCCTGCATGACTTCTTGCGAAAACTTGCAGATTTTTCACTTTTTTTTCCTCTTTTTCACCTATGTTAACACATTTTTCACCTATGTTAACACATTTTTGCCTATATTCCCTATAGGTACTATATTTCCCACTGTAATATTACTTCTTCTGAGAGCTGTAGTTTAAAAATAAGTGGCTGAAATTCAAAGTTGTAAGTTCTACATCAACATATGCCTTGATGTATTAGCATGCAGAGTGCATTTATCCTTCTAAAGTGACACTGGCACATATTCATGATGATGTCAAGAGATAAAAAAAATACATCCTACAGTGTGGCAGATGATTACTGTAGTGGTGGTGGGGGGGACTGGCTGGTATGGTGTGATTTGTGTATGTATATAGTTTTACTGTTGTCATGTTTGTGTCAGATCACTATCCTCATTCTCAGATTATTGACACACATTACTTGTCGCTCATAGCAGTGGTCCCAAGTGAGGTAGATGGTGGCAACCCTTCTTCACATCTCTCCTCCACCTCCTCATCTGTGCTGCTGTTAATATCTTTGCCCTGGCTTTGTCTGTCATGTGTGGTTTCTACTACCTGATACTCAGATGTTATGAGATGTTGGTTCATTTTTAAGAATGTTAGTCTCCCAACATTGCTACTTAATAACAGTGTCCTGCGGTCATTGAAAATATAACCAGCTGCACTGAAAACCCTCTCAGATTTTAACACTTGCTGGAGAACAACTGAGGGTTTCCACTGCCAATGCTGGCCACACACACACACTGCTTTGTTTGCCAGTAGTCCATGGGGTCATTGTTTCTGCCTAAAACATAGCTATCCTGCAAGTATGTAGAAGCCATCTCACATGCAGTGAGATCACTTCTAGGAGCTACACAGTGTTCCTGTGTGTCAATTACCAACCCATACTCAGGGAGCAAGTCCCAAAGAGATGTGCTGCCACCACCACCACCAATGTTGGGTTTTTGCCGCCCCATGAATTGCCCTGTGTTCCGAATGGGATATTCTGGTTGATGATGTAGGTGCTTCTGCTGGTTGAAATGATTTGCTGCCTTCCTTTTCACTATACTGTCTAGATGTTTGTTGTGCCCTCACTTTAACATTCTCATCCTCCACAATGCAACCCTCCACTTGATCACCAAGCATGTATCGATATTCCTTGACAGAATGCGATTCTTCAGAGAGTTGCTGCTGATCATGACTCCTTGTTGTGACAAACTGCTGATGGCCCTTTGCAGAAATTCAGAAATGTTGTGTTTGAAGTGTGGGTCCAGCAAAGTGGTAAGAATGTATTCCTCACTGCTTTTAAAGGACACTATGCGAGGATCTTGTTCAAAGCACTCTAACATGTCCTTTACCCCCCAGGGCATGTCCGTGTTGTAATTATGGTAAGAATCCTCAGCCATGCTCCTCATTTTTTTCTGCCATAAAAATATCAGTGGTAGAATTTCACTAATTCCTGCCCCAGTGAGACTCACCAGCATGGTTGGCACCTCAAAGGGTTTTAGTATCTCACATACATCACACATTAGTTGCCACTGGCAAGGTGACAAAGAGGCTCCCTCCAAAGCCTTCTAGTTTTGCATGGTGTACTCGATAATGGCCTTATTCTGCTTGCACAAATGCTCTAACATGTACATTGTGGAATTACACTTGGTAGGAACCTCCATTTTCATCTGGTGATGGGGCAGGCTGTTACGCTCTTGTATAGAATATAGAGCATTGTGTACACTGTAGGAGCAACTAAAATGGGCACAGATTTTGCAGGCAATAGTAAGCATCTCCTTGAAGGTTTTGGATTCTGCCAGGAATCTGGTCACAACTAAATTTAGCACATGGGCAAAGCAGGGCATGTGTATCATACCACCTGTTCTCAAAGCAGAGATTATGTTGGAGCCATTATCAGCAGACACAAAACCATCTTTTAAGGAGAGGGGTACAATCCATTCCTCTATCACCTGCTCTAGCTTACTTAGAACAACTACAGCTTTGTGGGACTGTCTCGTAAAACTCTGCATGCTCAATGTTGCGTGACAATGGTATGAGCTATCCTGTTGCTGCTTTTGCTACCTTTTAATCACACTGCCACAACCAGAAGCTTGATTACTGCCTTTCACCTGATGCTGTAAGCTAGCATTGTCCATTGTTGGTGCTCAGAGGTAAACCCAGTTAGCAGTCACAGTCATATAGTGTTGTGTCCACTTGCCCACATATCTGTTGTCAGGTGGATTTTCTTGCCATATGCACTTCTCAGCCCTTTGCCCACTACACTAACCACCTGCTTGTACAATTCAGGCACAGCCGTCCTGGAAATATAACTGCAGCTTGGAATATTCCAGTGTGGAGCTACACATGACATCAGTTCTTTGAAACCTCGGTTTTCTACAAAAGAATACAGCAGCATGTCCTTGCCATTCCACGGGTGCACTTTGGGATTGTTTTTGTGATTTTTTTTTTACTTCTTCCTAGGAACTAGTCAGTGTGGGTTGGCAGGATATGGCAGAAGAAGCCTGAACCTTTATTGCTTTAACAACAGGACTAGAGGAGGTGGTGGCGGTAGAGGCAGCATGTGTGGGCAGTCTATGACTCTTGCCATCTCCAACAGCACACCCAGAGGCATCATACTCCTCTGCAGCAGGAGCCATAGGTGTTATTTGGATTGAATTAACTGGTGGCACTAGCAGTAGCACACTCTCTGACACATAAAAAACTACACTACTTTTTTTTCCCTAAAGCCATGGGAACATTTTAAATTGCTTCTGCTGCTGCTAGTTGAGGTACCTTTCGGCTGCTGATAGTGTGTCTCCCAGTCAGACCTGTGATTGTGCTTCAGGTGGGATCTCATAGACTAGGTGCCTAGGTGAGAGCCTGCTTTCCCCCTGCTCATGTGCTTTTTTCACAGACAACAGATAGCAACATGCTTATCTTGAGGATCCTGAGTGAAGTATCTCCATACTGTGGACTTCATTGATTGAGGGGTTCCTGAAGCGCTGCTGCTACTACTACTACTACTACTGGGGCTAGATGTTGATGCAGTTCTACTGCCACTACTATTAGGTGTCAGAGGTGCAGAACTTACAGCAGCAGCAGCAGCAGCAGAGACACTCGTCATATCTAGCATTGTGTATGTTAATAACCTGTGTTGCTGTTGTTGTTGCTGCTGCTGGGTACTCAACACAGGGGTGTGTGGCTGAGTGGGACTTTGAAGAGGCAATGATGTTGATGATGACTGATAGGGTGACTGTGCACTTTTTGACATTTGTGCTTGTCCAGGGTCACACTTTCCAATGGCTTTCTCAAACAGTTAATAGACAGGCACAGTGCTCCTTAAAAGTGGTGGAAGATTCAGCCTTTGACTTTCTGCTAACCTTATAGCCATATCATCATCCTCACTCTCAACTTCATCTGTATCTGAACAAGAGAAGCATGCTGGAGGGATATATTCTAGATCTATTCTAGATCTGCACCATCATCATCAATCATCATTAGATCATCCTCAGCAGCATTAGCATCACCTGACAGGTCTTGCCGACTACTATCCTAATATGTAAATTATGAATTATTATTATTATGAATTATTTATGCAAAGAGCTGAGCTAAGAACAAGAGGTCATCCATTAAGACTTGAGGAAAGGCGCTTTCGACTAAAACACAGGCAGGGATTCTTTACAGTAAGGGCGGTAAGGCTATGGAATTCTTTGCCTCGGGATGTTGTGCTTGCAGATAATGTAACTGCATTCAAAAAAGCAATGGATGCCTATCTAGCACAGAACAATAATGACAGTTATGACAGATGGCTTCAAAGCAAATAGGATATTGAGCCGGGGAACTATTTCACACACACACACACACACACACACACACACACCTACACTGGAAATTGCTCCAGAGGGCTTTTTTGTTGCCTTCCTCTGGATCAACAGGGGTGTTATTGGCATGGGCTGGACTTGATGGACGCATGTCTTTTTTCAGCCTTATCTACTATGTAAAACAGAAAATAGAAGACAGCGCACAAGGACCTCTAAGTGTAGTTTTATTTAAAATATATTTCACAAATGATACCTTATGAGTTTAAAAAATAATTCATATAAAACTCATTCTAAGAGTAAAAATACAATTTAAAAATAAAAGAGATGTATGTTACAGCATTTAACCAATTAAACTGGTAATGTAATGGAGCTTAAGTAGATTAATGGACAAAACGGGACCTATTGTAGGGTATGCGTTGGATGGAATATGTGGACAATACTTGTAGTCAAAAGTCCCTCAATCGAGATACATAGAATCTGTTACATTGTTCTTAGTAACTGCTCACCAGATACTCTCTTGTTTTTGGGCCCATAATATTTCCTCTGGTAGCTGATCTACTGCCTCTCGATTCTTCCGCGCTTCCCCTGGTTCTCTGTCAGCCGACAGCTTGCTGTATAGTCCCAAAGTTGGTCCACTCGAGTACTCGTTTTTTGTTGCACTTCAGTATTATTTAAGATTCAATCAAATATCGTGTTGTTTAAAATTCAATCAATTATCGACGCGTTTCGGGAACAATTAAGTAGAGGTATTGGTATTGTACATTATATTTTGAACAGACACTATTGGTGTGCCTTTTATCAAGGAAAGTATTATACATTTCTGAGACTTCTCTCAGTGAAGCGCTACTGTTGTGCTTAATTTTAATTGTCTTTACTATCCTAATATTCCTCTAAGCTTTTAGAGGTCTCAAACAATTTATTTTTACTTTTACTGTAACAAAGTTCACTACTACTTTGAGGACAGGTGTTCTGGTGCTTGTTTGTCTCACTATCTGATGCAGCAGGTGGTTCAGCTGCTACCCCTAAAGTTTCTGCAAAAAAAGAGAGCAAAGAAACCAAAATCTAAACATGGTGTTTATTACAATACAACAGAAGCTCAAAAAATTGCACTTACAGGCTCATAGACCATATAGTACCTTAAGACCTCCTGGGTACCAATCGATCCATTCTCAATGAGTATCCTCCACCCAGTCCTTCTCTCCCTTCGAGTTTAAGAATTCTCGCGGTGTCACAACACCTATTGTTCTCTAGTCTCTGAAGAGTTTGTTCTTGGTACAGCAGCAATATACTCACAGTGTTCTTGGAGAGGCGGGCTAGTCGTATCCATCTGTTGTCTGATACAATGATAAAATTCCCAGTTGCTACACCTCCCTCTATTATGCTATTGCCAGCATCATCAGCACTTGAATGCGACTTGTTGTCGTCTTCATTGTTCTTCAAATATGGTTCTTTATTTCTACTGACACTGGGGGTGCTGGAAGTTTTGCTGGAACCTTGAAAAAACTGCATCCTCCCTTGGAGGAGAGGGATCATCATCATTGATTGCACACGCTGCAGCAACCATTGCTGCAGTCAATTTTTGAACTACTACTTTACTCTCACATCCCTGCAATGCTCCACCCTTCCCCCTCCCCCTGCCCCTTGTGCGTCTGCTGGACATTACTCAATTATTGTGTTTTTACTCTACACAACACAACTGATGGAGTATGATATCTTGCCTAAGCACAGTCAGCTGTCTGTCACTGTCACCTAACATATTTTGTTCATTATTTCTTTATTCTTTTTAAATAATTTTTTATTCTTTTTTTTTCTGTATTTGTTTTAAGTTGTCCACACTGTCTTATCAGTACCACAGTCTGTCCAATAAAAAAATTAAAAATGAGGAAAAAAAATCAGCAACTTCTTTCCCCAGACTTCCCCACCCAGCACAGAGACAATAACAGCAAGATCAGCAAGCAAATAGGTCCCCAGCTGCCTATCAGTCATGTGGAATTTGGGGGTATTTTGGGTCAACCTCCTTCCTCCCTTCTTCTCCCCAGAGTGCCCCACTGACTCTTCTAATAGAGAAAACAAATGCCCTACCTAAATGATTCCCTAAACTAAACTTCAATTCCTCTATCTTCTCTAGCTCAAACAACATGCTGCTCTCTCCTCTCACACAGATTGGCATTCGGGGAGAGACTTACACCCTTTTATATGGCTGTAGAAAACATTTGTGTGGTGGAGAAAAAATTTTCTTCCCATTGACTTCATTGCACAATGAACTAAGTGAAAAAAGTGGGAAAAAGCAGAAAATCTGCATTTTTCACGGAAAATTATTCGAGAAGCGGAAAATGCCATTTTTTTGCCAATTTCAGTTTGAGGCAAAAATCTTTGCAAATCCCTAGTAAACAACATGGGATTTGTGTATATCACATTTCAACTGAACTGACATTACAAAAAGTTTGGTGGGATTCACTAAGCTGTGACGAAGAGGGGATGAGGTGGAGAGATCACAGATTTCTTCTGTTTGTCAGTGCCTAGGCTTCATGCAATAACCTAGGAAGTGGAAAAGTGATATCACTGGAGACATTAACATCTCTTTATAACACCTTAGTGAATCCCCCCAGGATTGTGGATTAGTCTGTAACACTCCCTATACCGTAATGTTTCAGACAAATCTGCCATTCACCAGGTTGGGAGCAGAGTTCATAAGAATGTGGCAGACTCACCTGTTGGCATCCATTGCAAGGCATCTGGATCCTTTGAAACCACTGAAGGCTATGTCCCGGGAATGTGACAGGCTGCATATTCCAGGGCATTGTTGGAGTTGGTGTCAGCTCTGAAGAAGAAGTTCGGAAGGAACACTAACTTCCACAACACTCAGGTACAGGGGCAGGTGTCCAGCAGGAGATCAGCATCCTGGGAATGGCAACAAAACATGTTGGAATATTGGAAAATGTGAAGCCATGTTGGTCATCTGTTGTTGTTGGCTTGAGGTGGGTGTATGTATGATACTCACAGGCAAAGTATTCCCTGATGACCCTGGTCTGTGTTTCCCCCCCTCTGAGTGTATCACCCTCCAGTGACTGTGGCACTGGTACCTCATCAAGGGGATCAGGGTGGAGGTCAGCTAATAACCTGGTTTCCACAGCAATATTATGCAAGATGACACTTCTCCATTACTTTGGATGTCTCAGGGGTTAACTTGACAATTCTCCATCAGTTTGGGTGCTTTCAGGGGTTAACTTGACACTTCTCCATTTGTTTTATCCATAGAGAGCATGCATGTGTGTATTCTGTGCTGCTTTTGTTGAAACAAGTATGGTATAAAACCATTGCTGTGGCTTTTACGCCTCAACTTTGAGGTGCAGGACTACCTACAGAAAATGAATCCACAAAACACGTGTAGGAACTGACTATATAATAGAATACTACTTGTGCGTTGTTTTTAATTGATTCTTATGGGCTTTTTTTTTTACTGACAGAGTGTAGAAATACCTAAAGCTCTGTTTTAGCAACTTGGGTAATAGGAAACTGAAATCTGACCTAAAAAAATATCAAAGCCAGGGTTTTTTTTAGTGCTGGTAATAGTATCGATCTCTTTAATGTCTAACGCAGTCAACTGAATTGCAAATTGCAGTGTTTTCTATGATGGAATTTTTATGCTGCCATTTTTTCTCAGCACAGGTAAGTGAATAGCTTACCATGCTTGAAAAAATGCCGCTGACAGAAAAAAACAGCCGTTGAACACAATTGAATCAAGGCCTAAATGGGAAAAAAAAGGAAGGACTTATGGCTCAAATCAATTGTCCCCATTAGGCAAATAAAACCCAGACATCATTTTTTCAAGCATGGTAAGCTATTCGATTACCTGTGCTATGAATTAATGGTGGCAAAAAAAACCCTGTGGAGTGATAAAATTAGTGGAGTTCTCGTCCATTCAAAATAAAAAAACAACATAAGATACCATTCAATTGGCTGTGTTAGCCCTTAAGGTCCGATAAGGGACCCACTTTATCATGGGAAATTTAAGATCCCCCATGTTTGGCCAAAGAGTTCCTTATCGGAGCTCAAAACAGCCTTTATATATGAGCAGTCTCTGTTCAAAAGGATTCACAGCTATTGGTTGGGATGTGTGCTTACGCACATCCCAGCTAATCAGCTTTGAGAGGGGGATTGGAGGAACCTGCTCAAAGCTTATTGGCTGAGAAGTGTGTAAGCACACATTCCAGCCATTAGTTGTGAGTCCTTTTGAATAGAGACTGCCCATATATAAAAGCGGTATCTGTTCAAATTCTGTCACAATGGAACAGGCATTGGCCCGTAAGGTACACACGGGGGAAGGGGTGCTCCTTCTACCTTTTTCCTCTGCCACAAACAGAGGCAGAGAAAAAAAATGGCATATATTTTTCTTGAAGATGTTTATGCCAATTTTCAATCAAAATGGGGACATACAAGTGAATTGAGGCCATAATGGGGATATTATTTTTGGAATATGGGCACGTTCTATAGGCCTTAGCCACAGATTTATGTGTTCTTTAACCCTATGAGTCCCAGGGAGGTACACAATGGATTAAACTATGCATAAGCGTGTGGGTTATTTTCATGGCAAATTTATTTAACTCTTTTTTTTTTTTAAAAGAAGATGGAAGAAAGAAGAGGGAGTAAGAAAGAAGATGGAGAAGAAAGAAGAGAGGAGAAAGAAGAAAAGAAAAAGAAGGAAGAAAGAAGAAGAAAGACAGTGGATGACAGGTAAGTGTAACACAGATAAGCTATCGGTTGGTACTAGACAGTGTGTCTGACACCAGTCTTTAGCTTTTTTCCTTTGATGTTCCCATTATTGCTGCTATTTAGTGGCATTTTGGAAACTGAATGCACAAAACGGACGTTTGGCCTCAAGTCCTTTTCTTTGGCACAACTTCCATTGTGCTTTCAGCCGGTAGGGCAATTGAATAGCTTGTTAGCACTTTTTGCTAACGGGCCAGTATCTAATTTTGCCCTACAGGCTGTTTTATCTAGGGGACATATATGTTTATTAGACATAGATCATGCTGTCTTACATCTAACAGCATACATTTACCCACCTTTATTTCAACCATCTCTTTACATCTTACTGCATAGCTCTTAAATAAGATTACCATTCCCTTAGCTGCCACGGACCAGAAGGATATCTTTGGATATCTGCAAGATTGTCCAACCCGGTTGCTTGTAGAAAACAAAAATCCACAAGAAAATGAAACAAAAAAATCTTGCCATAGTTGACCTTACACTTGCAACAGTTATAGACTCAAGCCTGAAAAATTGGGAGATCATAGCCAAGAAGAGAATTGGAAAATTTGGCAGAGATCCCTTTTTTCTTAGCTTTTCCAGAAATGCTGTCAGATGAAACAAACATCTTTACAGTAAAGAGGGGGAAAGAATGTCATCTAAATCAACTCATCCTTAGTTTCACTATTATCTCTCAGATGAACCTCCTCCACCATAGCATTCCAGTTGTTTAGAGGGGAGTACCTATTTCTAGTCTATCAGATCAGAGGGGCACCACAGCTATTGGAGCCTTCCTTTCCTACCTCCATGCCATCAGAACCCCCACTACATACATTATTATATGCAATATTTTTACCAGACAATATATTCCCTTTATAGTAGCTGATTTCTTTTTATGCTTCCGAACAGTCTTCCACTCCCCCTTCTCTTCTCTTCTCTTCTCTCTATCTTTGGCGCCTATCACCACTTCTCTAGATCCTATCTGCAACCCCCCACCAAACACCCTTAGAGGAAACTTGATGATCTCTGGTTGGTTTGAGGTCCCCCTTTGTCTGGGTTACTGGGCCTGAGGCCTTAGATTCAACATCCTTCACGGACCAGATTGACTTCTGCATGACATCCCTTTCACCAGGATAACACATATGCCATATACTTTTGATATTGTCCAGTGCCTCTGGGCATGCTCTGCATGCATGACCTAAGTTCTACCTGATCTTGTCACATTCAGAATTCTCAGGACCAACCTCTCCACAGAGGCAGCACTTGCAATACTAAGATGCTTGTAGATTTACCTTTTATGATACACTTTTGACTGCCCTGCATAAAAACAGGACTGTCCCAACCAGAAGAAAAAAGAGTTTAGCATATGGCACTTGACATTGTGAAACACTTTAAACCTGAACTAGAATCATGGTTCATCACTATCCTATTCACTCTGGCCTCCGTGCCCCTTTTCATCCCTCTTTTTCCGATTGCTCACCTTCTCTTTTTACCTTGCACTTTCTGTCCTCTGTGCCCATTCTATGAGCTTGTATCCGGTTTTGTACCTTCCTCATTAGAATTACCTTTTCCAGACCCTTGGCTCCATTGTTTGACTTCTTTTCTGATATGGTATTGTGATCTGATTACCCAGTAGATACTTGACTACTTTCCAGACTTCACTTTTATTCTGATTTATACTGTTTGCCATGAGTCCTCAGCTGACCTTTGGCTTTATCCCTAACTCTGAATTTGTCCTTCACTTCTGGGGATCACCAGGCTGATCCTGGCTATCCAGTTTAGTGCTTGGGCTTGCTCATCAGACCACCTCTCCTGTCTCTCTTCCCTTCTTACCCATCTCCTCTGCCATCTCTTGACCATTGCCTTCCTGTTTTTTGCACTCCTTTTGAGTATTCTTGTTCTCTTACCCTTCTGCTCTCGCCTTCCAGGAATGGCTCTGATAGCCCATCTTTTTGACTTGTTGCTCGCCCTCTCTCTTTCTGTCTATATTCTGGATTTGGTACTCTTTCCCTGCCTCTTCCTAGGGTATTTTCCTTCCTTATTCCCTCTCTTACTTGTACACTCTTAATTTTTTCCCTAGTCTGATTTTCTACTCCTTGTCTCCTCTTTTCCCTTCCATTTTCTCATTCTCACTGTCTCCCCCTCTCTCTCTCACTTTCTCCCTCCCTAATTCTCTATCTCTCTCTCCTCCTCTCTGCCCCGTTCTCCTTCTCTCTCTGCTCATCTTCTTGGTCTGTTGAGTGTAGACCTTAAATATCTCTCCTGCTGTAGCCTCCTTTGTGTCAGACACACTAGGAATCTGGCCACAAAGGTGATAGGAACCCGCAGAACACAGGAATATGGTCTAAGCAAAGATAGGCTCCTCCAAAAAAGGGTTGATAGGGTGAAGGTTTGGGCATGTGTAACGGTATTATGGACACTCAGACACGGAATGTTTAGGTAAAATGCAATTTTATTGAATAACCACAGTAATAGAATAACCCTTGCGGGTCCAGTATGTATGCAACAGTATATTACTGACACAGGACAGGTAGCAGTACAAAATACCCACACAGGTCCAGTATATATATATATATATATATATATATATATATATATATATACAATACAATACTATACTCACACAGGTCAGGTTACAGTTATTAGTACCCACACAGGTCCAGTATATTTATATATACAATACTATACTGACACAAGTCAGGTACAATTCGTGTGAATCCAAACAAAATACGGATAGTGTGATTACTATTAGGCCGGGAGGACAGGTAGGCCCTAATAGTACAATGGCCCTTAATACACTCTCTACGCAGAGAGTGACATAATGGTGACAAAGGCAGCGACAGCAACGAAGGACCTGGACAAATGACAGACTACTGGAGCTGCCAAAGGAGGACTGCCATGGAGGCATGGAGTAACGCCAATCAGCGACTGCAATGACTGTACCCAATGTGCCAGGCACCAACCCACAAGGGGTTAACGAACGCTCAGACCTAGAATCGATTACCAGTATGGAGAAAGCTTGAGGCGTCCAGGAAAGACCAAGCTCAGCTAAAGCAGTGTAGGTCAAACGTACCGTGGTGCTACCGAAGGACACTACAACACCGGATGTCATACAACGAGGCACAATACTGATCGGGTCACAGTAACTGGCTGCCGGAGCAGCAATGGAAGCAACAGAGGATCTGTCCGTGGACAGAGAGAGACTGGAGTATGGCCCACAACCAGATACCGGATGAGTAGTAATCAGGACTGGATCGGTACACAGAGCAGGAACGTCAGCCAGGATGGGTTGGTACACACAGCAGGAACAAGAGCCAATCCGGGTCGGTACACAGAGCAGGAACGTCAGCCAGGCCGGGTCGGTACACAGAGCAGGAACGTCAGCCAATCCGGGTCGGTACACAGAGCAGGAACATCAGCCAGGCCGGGTCGGTACACAGAGCAGGAACGATACAGGCAGAGTAGTCAGGCAGTCCGGGTCATACACAGGAAACACACAAATTCTGGAGCAAGCGCTTGGTAATGGAAACACCATGAAAGGGTACTACAAAAGTGACAGGGCTCCGTATATAAGGGTTATCACTGGGTGGAGCAACACTACTTTAGCCAATAAGAATGAATCAGGAAGAAGCACAGTAATAATGTCACCAGCAATAACACGGGCACCGTGATAGTATGGCTCTAGAGCAGGGGTTCTAAAATGCGGCAACCAGAGTAATTTCCTGCGGCCACCATGAAAAATGCAGAAATGGAGGCTTCATACAAATGGTTAAATTGCCTGGTGCACATGTACTGAGGGTGCAGTTGCAGAGGCAGACCACCAGGGTGACTGCTGTGACTTACGGTGAATACAGACTGCATTAGATGTGCCCTGCTGATGCTTGCACAGTCACACTGCAGCCAATGAGAGTGGAGTGCTTTGACAGGATACTCCTCTCTCATTGGCGGCCTGAGCTGTGTGTGTGTGATGTGGCATTGAGTGACTATGCAAGAAGATGGCAGCAGCCGGAGGAGTCAATCAGTGAGCAACTAGTGTAGGGAGCAAACTGGAGGAGCAAGGATGGAAGAGGTCTGAATAAAACCCTCAGAGCCTGCTGTAGTGAAGCCAGGGGATTGCAGCAGCAGAGAACCTGGCCCATCTGGCAGATAGTTTCATAGGTGGTGCGCTCCGGCCAGGGCAGGGTGAGTACAGCAGCAGAGCTGTGGGTGTCTGTGTAATGTCACAGTGTTCAAGTGGGCAAAGTAAACATGTTGCAGTATTGAAATGTCTCTCAACAACCGCTCAGTGCCCTTTCCTCCAGAGGTGTGCTCCTGCATAAGTGAGCCGCTGGAGATTGCAGGGTGTCAGGCATTCTGTCTCCTGTTTAATCCTTTGAGTGGGAGGTGTAACATCAGTGGCATCGCCAGGTGGGGGGGGGGGGTTCTGTCCCCCCCGCAGTTCAGATTTCAATGCTGTGCACTTGTAATGCCTATAAAATCTTTCTGTCTCTGTTCCCCAACTACACACATTGATAAGAGCCCACACAAAGTGACACATGGTGACGCAGTGAGGTGAATCCTGGGGTTTTCTTCACATGCAAGAGCAAGTTTAAATCTGGTGCCCAGAGTGAGGAAGAAAGCCCCAGCATTCACCTCGCGATAGAAAGATCCTGCGGGCATTATGGAGTGCACAGCCTTATAATCTGGACAAGGGGGAAAGAAAGGCATGGGAGAGCAAGAGTAGTAAAAAAGAGGCATGGGGGAACAAGAGGAGTGAAAAAGACGGCATGGGGGGACAAGAGAAGTGAAAAAGAGGCGTGGGGGGCAAGTGGAGGGAAAAGGGGAATGGGGACAAGAGGAGTAAAAAAGAGGACATGGGGGACAAGATGAGTGAAAAAGAATGCATGGGGGCAATAGGAGTGAAAAACAGGGCATGGAGGGGACAATAGGACTGAAAAAGAGGGTATGGGGGGCAAGAGGAGTGAAAAAAGAGGGCATGAGGGGACAAGAGGAGTAAAAAAGAGCCAGGAGGGGGATCAAGTGGCAAAAGGGAGAGAGAGGCAAACGGGGGAGCAAGAAGGGAGAGAGAGAGAGTCAAAAAGGGGGGAGGCAAAAGGAGGGATCAAGAGACAAAAAGGGGAGATGGAGTCAAGAGGGGGAGAATGAGACAAGACTGGAAGAAAGATGGAAGAGTGGGGATCAAGAGTGGATAAATACTTTCTGTCCTTTGCCTTTTTCTCTTTATCCCATATTTAACTCTTTTCCCTCTTACCCCTTTATCTTTCTACCCATTTTGATTCTTTTTTGTTCATTATTTCCTCTTTTTCACCCTCTTGCCTCTCTTTATCCCAACCTTGCCTCTTTATTTTCCCTTTCCTTTTTCTCTTTATCTCACTCTATCCCTTTTGCCTCTTTCTCCCACCCCACGTGCCTCTTTCTCCCCCTTCTTGCCTCTCTTGCTCCCCTTCTCATTTCATCAAAATGGTTTGGGCTGGGACAGTGGGCCAGAGTAATTGTAGAAATGGACCACTTGACGAAATGTGGGACTGGTATCCAGGGCTGGTTGTTACTCCAAGTCCGGCCCTGGTCCAATTTGTATGACTGAATTTTAGGCCTCAGAAGAGAAACTGAGTTTAGCATGTAGCTATTAAACCTTTTGAGTTTCACAGGAGTGTCCAGTGCATTGAAAAGCAATGTGTTGGACAAGTACTCTGCCACTTAAAAGGGTCCAGGGTTGAGTGGCAGAGGACTGAGCAACACAATGCATTGCTTACCCCTCTGGCACTCAAGGGGTTAAGTGTTTATGGCCCCATATTCAAGTTTAGATGTTGTTTCTTTAACTCATTGAATGATGCAAATGCCTTCAACTTGTCCAGTATGCCAGTCTACTGGATAGTGTTACAATGCAAAATTACACTTTTTTTATATGAACCCCCTGGAGGCAAGAGACATCTAGTGGTGGCATTTTGCTGTGCTGGTGGCATATAACTATTGCTATGGTGGCATATAAATCTGTATTGCTCTAATAGTGGCATCTAACCGTAGTGCTCTGGTGGTGGTGTATTGCTTTGGTTGTGACATAACTCTTTATTGCTCTAGTGGTGGCATTTTGCTGTGCTGGTGACATAACTTTATTGCTCTGGTGGTGGTGTATTGCTTTGGTGACATATGACTGTATTACTCTAGTGATTACATAACTCTGTAATACTCTAGTGATGGCATCTAACTGTAGTGCTCTAGTGGTGGCATGTAAATCTGTATTGCACTGGTGGTGGCATATAACTCTGTTTTGCTCTGGTGCTGGCATATCTGAAGCTGATTAAGACAGTAATATAAATGGACCAGTGATGGGATGCATAATGCTTTAGTTTACACCATTTGAGCATGTAATGTCATAGTGTGGCCACCACGACATGGCTGTGGTCGCAGTGACAGCCACCAGGACATTGTGGTGGCCGCATTGGCAGCCACCAGAAAAAATCTCTTGAGAACCACTGCTCTAGAGATTGAAGCTGGCTATTGTAGGTCCCCTGTGATGTGTTGTACTGTAGCCAGGGCCGTGTAAAGATGCTAGCCTTGAAGCTAGATGACCCCCTTCTGTTGAGCTGAAGAAGGTCCAGAATAACCCATCACAGTAAGAACTAATGCTACCAACTCCAGGGAGAATCTTTCCAACAATACTTGTATATACAAGTGGGAGACTCACCAGCAAGAGCAGTGGTAGCCACACTAGAGGTCAGCACACAAAATGTCCAGGGACAAGCAATGGTCAGCAACAAACAAGCTAGGAAATACAAAATCATCAGACAAGAGGAAATCCAGGGACAGGCAATGGTCAGTAACATGCAGACTAGTGAAGTACAAAATCAGCGGACAAGGGGATATCCAAGGTCAGGCAATGATCAATAACAGCCAGGCTTGAGAAGTACAAGAATCAGCAGGCAAGGGGATATCCAGAAACTGACAGGAACTGAATGCAAAATGAACACATGCAAGGAGCACTATAATCGCACACCAGGAAAACTTGCACTCACTTACTTAAAGCCTGAAACCAGAAGTGCAGACCAAAAATGAGGCAGCAAGCCATGTGAGTGGCAAAGAGAACATGGAGTGCTGATAGCAAGACAAGACTACCAGAGAGACGTCATCAATGCAGCGGTGAACCAGAGGATGTCCGTGACACCTTTGCTCTATTTTCTCCTACACAGCTTCTCTCAACTTCTAAATTTGCCGTCCTCGTTTGCCCCAGCTCCTTTGGGGAGAAACAGCTTCTTTGGTGAGAAACAGTCTGACCATGTAGTCAGCATCTTGACTCAGTCTTCGCTGCAATAGCTCCGCTCACCAGCAGATTGAGCTCTGCAGGGTAAAGGAACCGTGTCACCTGGCACTTCCATCCCCCAGTCCATATGCCATCCTCATTCAAAATGTTGAATATCCCATCTTGATCTATACCTCTTTACCCAGACAGATACATCAGCAATGGGGTTAGTCTTATGTCTCACAAGAATTGTGAGCATCTTTATCTCTAGACAGAAAACAGGGATGGCAACAAAATTCTGCCACGCCTCACTAGATTTTATTTTCTCAGAGTGGAAAGTAGCAAAAGTAGGCCCTAAAACAATCAGAAAGCAACTGTAATTTGGATGGAGAGGACCCAAAACCAGCAAATGCTAATATGTAGTGTATACTGTTAATAATATACAGTGGCCTGAACCAAAAAGAGACTATCTGTCCCTAAAAAAACTTGTAAGTCTTTGAGTTCCTCCAGCAGCTTGTCCTCAGTCAATATATAGAGATGCTCCAACATGCAGGCATGATAAATATATGTAAAGTAAAAGAATAGGAAAGGGTGGGAGAGAGCAAATATGCCTCTAATGTAGAACATTTAATATGTATTAATAAAAAGGCAAAAATATATACATAAAAATAAACACAGGAAGTAAGACAATTAATAAATAATACACAGAACAGAAAAGGGATGTTGTTTATTCCATATCCATCTGCTACATCTGCAGCAAAGAAACAGTCTGTGTGAAAACTAATAAAGGTACCATTTGTCAATTGTTTCAAGAATGGTACTGTCTCTGTGGGTAGTATAACCACTAATTCAGTGGTATATGCAGTGGGTTATCAGAGAGAGATGTGCATAGGGGAGAGCCAACAGACTGGGTAATAATCCGACACTGTGTTTGTCGTTTCTCTTTCAGATGTTATTGCTATGTTCTAATAATCGCTGTTTTATGGGTCTAATTTTTCCACCTACATATTGTAATTTATACAGGCATTGTAGAACATGGATAACATATTCAGTTACAGTTGCAATTACCAAGGTCCTTTCTTCCATTTATAGTGCTTCTTGGATCTTGTTTTGATATCTTGGGCAGATCTATATTACTTGGGCCCAGTTTGTTCTTAAGGGTTTTGGACTTTCTGTATATAACCGCCAGTTGACTTGGTAGTAGGGGTCTCAGAGTTTTGTCCCCAAGCAGTACGGGCCAATGTTTCAGTAGTATTTTACCTATATATTCCCCCTCACTGAGTTGTATCTGGTGATTAGAGGAATTGTCTGACTTTTGGTGGTTTTCTTCCCTTTCTCTTCGTTGGTGAGTAGCCTGTGCCTTACGGATTGGTTCATCTTAGTGTGTGCTGCCTGGAGGGTTTCTTCTCTGTATCCGTTTTCCCAAAATTTACAACTCAGGTCCTCTGCTTGTTGTAAGTATGCCTTTTCTTCAGAGCAGTTCCTTCTAATCCTATAGAACTGGTTCAATGGAACACTGGAGATCCATCAGTCAAAGAGAAACCTAGAGAAGGACTTATATGCATTGATTCTACAATGCTCAATTAAGGGTACATCTTTACCAGCATTAAGTGGTTTACAGTATCCATTAAAGTTCAAATTCTATAAGAGGCAATTACCTTACTCTTGTAATTTAGAGGATTCATTGTAGGAAATTATCAACTAATAGTTGGGATCTCCCGTATTCACATCTCTCTGTGATAACCCACTTTATATACCAAAATATTAGTGGAGACAGTACCAGTGGACATTATTACTAACCCTGTTGGCAACATTGTTGCACATTACCTTTATTAGGTTTCACGCACTGTTCTTTTGCTACAGATGCAGCAGGCGGATAGGGAATAACCATCATTCCTGTTCCATTCTGTATATTATTTATTGATAGTTTTCCTTCATGTGTTTATTTTTATGTGTATAATTTTGCCTTTTTATTTATTAAGTATTTTTATACTTAGAGGCATTTGTGCGCTGTCTCACCCCTTCGCTATTCTTTCCAAACAGAAATCAGAATGTTTCAAGCCTCTGGAAGGTCACAAAGTTAAAATAATCTGAATTCAAGTCTGAAGTATGTATAACCTTGAACATTTCTGTCACACAGAAGGCTAGGCCCATAACCAGCTAACTATTTCTTTCCTCTCAGAGGATGGTAATTTAGTAACATATCTAAGTCTTACCACATTCCTTCTTCTGATAGGTGCCCATCCCTAGCTATATTGGAAACACCTGCCACCCAAGAATACATGTGCCATAAGAAGATACCTACGTTGTGTTGAAAGCTTGCATGTAAATGTATCACTTGTACTCTACCAGTCTCCTGATTATTTTTAAAAAGATTTGTAGATTTACCTAAAGCTATTGAAATTGCATGCCAAATGGAACACACTTTAAAAGAAGCTAAAGCCATTATAAATGATACACTAGAGGATGTGAAGTGAGTCTGAACCATTTAACCCTTTGAGTGCCAGAGGGTAGTCCAGAGCATTGAGAAGAAATACATTGGGCACCCCTTTGACACTGAAAGGGCTCGATTCAAATGTTGGAGTTAAAACCAACGTGAAGAAAAAAACTGCCTTCTCGCGTTAAGCAAGACCAGGTAACATGAGATTCAAATCTTCCTTACCCAGAAAGGCTAACGAGCGATAACCAACAAAATACACGTTAACCTTAAACCTGCGTCGCATAGAAAATCTTACCTAAAAACACACAATAAAAATGTTACCTAGCACCACAGCCAATCACAGCACTGCAAAGTATCAAGTTCAGTCAGAAAATCCAAAATCCACTTCGACAGTTCTGAACAGCTTTCTCTGTGCTTCCCTACCCAGCCACTAGGGGAACACAGAGATGGCTTTCAGCACCATGGACAGCTTTGAATGCCATAGGGACGTGCACTGCTCACCCCTGTGGCATTCAAAGGGTTACAATCAATAAAACTAGTACACCAAGCACTACACAATGCCCCCTTCCACACACCCCCCCTTAGTATGTCACATATATTGCATATATGTGACATACTAACCCCATTTACATCCACCTCATGGACTTCCATGTAGTGGACAAATCTGTCTTTTATTCCACAATTAACCCTTTGAGTACCAGAGAGGTAGGAAAGCATTGCTTAGCATGTTTCCTACCCCTCTGGTACCCAAAGGGTTAATAGGCAAGGTATGGACTACATACCTTGCCTGTATATATGTGTGGGTGTGTGTGTGTGTGTCTGTGTGGGTTTTAAACTTTTTTTTATTAAAATACTATTATTACACTTACTTTAAATTAGATCTCATTCATTTTTAACGCCCTACCTCCTGTGTCCCATTGCTATTAGTACTTTTGCTCCACTCTCCTTCAAATGGAGAGTGGAGCAAAAGTACTAATAGCAATGGGACACAGTAAGTAGAACATTATAAACGGATTCATTCATGAAAACTGCCTTTGCTGCAGGTGGCTGTGAAGCCCGCAGCATAAGAACAGCCTGTGGACTAGAGAGGCATTGGAGAAAGCGGAGGAGGGGAGAGAGACATAGGAGGAAGCGGGTGGTAGGCTTGTATTTGCTGCCCGCTTTCTCCGATACCTTTCCTCTCTCGTTGCATTGTGCCCGGCTGCCTGGCTCATTTTGCACAATTCGTCCCTGCTCACAATGCGTTGTACAATGCGCATTGTACAACGTATTGTGAGAAGGGATGAATTGTACAACGTGAGCCAGGCAGCCGGGCACAATGCCAACGCAAGAGGAGAGGTATCGGAGGAAGCGGACAGCAAATACAAGCCTACCACCCGCTTCCTCCTATGTCTCTCTCCCCTCCTCTGCTTTCTCCAATGCCTCTCTAGTTCACAGGCTGTTCTTATGCTGTGGGCTTCACAGCCACCCGCAGCAAAGGCAGTTTTCATGAATGAAGATGAGGGAAGCGCTGCAGTCACAGTGCAGCCTGCTCCCTCAGTTGTATTTTAACCCAAAGCATAGCGAGCCCCGACCCATTTCAACAGATAAAATAGCAGTATGTGGCGCTTTACTCACCTCTGATTCCCCTGAGGTGACTGTACAAACACCTCCGACAGAAAGCATACTGATGTAAAACACCGACCAACTTGGTATTCCATCGTCCTAGTAAGATATTCGTGATCTTTTACAATCATTGAAGACCTATCTCAGAGAAGAACTCTTTGAAGTGAGGGCTAATATTACCCAACTAGGTTGAAGAGTTTGTGCTTTGGAGGAAGATGCTGATGGATGGTACTCATTTAAGATGGACACTTCTAAAAAATGTTAGTATCTTTACAAGCAGAACCTGGAATTAACACTGAAGCTGGATGATATTTAAAATTGCAATCGCCGTTTTAACTTGAGGCTCAGAGGTATCCCAGATTCTATCTTGTCAGTTCAGTTCCTACCTTACTTACAGTGCTTCTACCATCTTAGTCACATAGTAACATAGTAAATTAGATTGAATAAAGACACAGGTCCATCAAATTCAACCTTCTTCTCATACCCCAGTAAGTGAGAATTTTATAGCTTTCCTGTTACCAGTTAAGTTAGTCTTTATCAGACCTTCCTGATCTGCCTACTGATAAACAGTATAACTCTGTTTATTCCCTTTTGAAAGAAATGTGTCTAATCTTCTCTTAAATGTATTTTATTATTAATCTTTATTTATATAGCACCAACAAATTCCGCAGCGCTTTACAGTAGGGATTAGACATACAGAGGTATTAAATAGTACAATCAAGTGTGGAGAACAGAAGGATCAGAGGGCCCTGCTCGTGAGAGCTTACAGTCTAGAGGAAGGTAGGTATGACACAGGAGGAGTAAGTGCTATTGGGTGTAAGTGCCTCCTGCCACCTGACCTGCCAGTCAATGTGTGGGAGTGAGAAATGCTGTTGAGTGCAGTGGTCAAGGCAAGGGGTGGTTCTTAGTGATATTGTTTATGGAGGCAGGTGATAGGCTTCCCTGAAGAGGTGAGTTTTCAGGGAGCGTCTGAAGATCTGAAGGCTGAGGGAGAGTCTGATTGTGCGGGGGAGGGAATTCCAGAGCTGAGGTGTAGCACGGGAGAAGTCCTGTAGGCGGGAGTGGGAGGATGTGATAAGAGCAGTGGAGAGGAGAAGGTTATGTGCAGAGTGAAGATGGCGAGACGGAGTGTATTTGGAGATGAGAGATGAAATGTAATGTGGTGTGGTGTTTGTGAGGGCTCTATAAGTAAGCACCAGAATTTTGAATTTAATTCTGTCTGCTAATGGGAGCCAGTGTAGGGATTGACAGAGGGGTTTGGTGTCAGAAAACCAATGAGTGAGGTAGATTAGTCTTGCAGCAGAGTTCATTGTGGACTGTAGTGGGGTTAGTCGGGTGAGAGGAAGGCCAATTAGTAAAGAGCTACAGTAATCAAGGAGGGACATGATGAGTGTTTGGACTAGAATTTTGGTAGTGTCATGTGTGAGGAAGGGTCGGATTTTAGAGATGTTGCAGAGGTGGAGGCGGCATGATTTGGAGAGTGACTGGATGTGAGAAATGAAGGATAGGGCAGAGTCAAATATGACCCCCAGACAGTGAGCTGTAGGGGTCGGTGTGATGGTATTGTTGTTGATGGTGAGGGTAATGTCTGGGGTAAGGCTGGTTGTGTGTCACGGTATTTGAAGACTCTCAGACTTAAGGTTTGGTAAAAACGTAACTTTATTAAAAGTTAAGGCAATCCCATAGGGAATCATACATACCGGCCTTGCCAATACTACCGGGCAAGGCAACCAAGTGACAGTTGCAAATATAGCAGTAGGCTCTACCGACCTTGCCAATAACGTAAGGCAACCGTAAGGTGTAACGTACCGGTTCTACCGGCCTTACCAATACCGGGCAAGGCAGCCTGAAGGAGTACTGAGAGTAGGCTCTTCCGGCCCTGCCTATACCGGGTAAGGCAACCTTAGAGATGGAACGTAAGTAGGTTCTACCGGCCTTACCAATACCGGGCAGGGCAGCCCACAAGAGGAGACCAAGCTGTCAGATGATAATGACAATAGATTGGAATAGGAATCAATGGTCTCGCTCAAGCAGAAGTCTCCAGACAACTGCAATAATAATTTGGACAGCAACTGGCCCTCAGTGTCAGAATAGTCAAGGAGCAAACCAGCGTCCTCACGCTGGGACTAACTGTAACATAACCCACCAGGTTTAGTGGAATAGCCCAACATCCGCACGCAGGGACCAACAGTGTATAATGCCACCAGGTTTAATGGAGTAAACCAGCGTCCGTAAGCTGGTACCAACAGTAATCAGAGTCACCAGGTGTAATGGAGAAAACCAGCATCCGTACGCTGGACCGACAGTAATAGAGCCACCAGGTTAAATGAGTAAACCAGCGTCCGCACGCTGGGACCAACAGTAATTGAGCCACCAGGTTAAATGGAGTAAACCAGCGTCCGCACGCTGGACCGACAGTAATTGAGCCACCAGGTTAAATGGAGTAAACCGGCGTCCGCACGCTGGGACAAACAGTAATTGAGCCACCAGGTTAAATGGAGTAAACCAGCGTCCGCACGCTGGACCGACAGTAATTGAGCCACCAGGTTAAATGGAGTAAACCAGCGTCCGCACGCTGGGACCAACAGTAATTGAGCCACCAGGTTAAATGGAGTAACCAGCGTCCGCACGCTGGACCAACAGTAATATATCGCCGGAGCGAACAAGCACAATGTCGCCTCGGCAACAGGGAAAGGAGCGAGAGCCCTGAGACCAAGCGGAGGCCAACTGGAACGAGCACCGCTACTCTGACAGATGACCGGAACAGAAGGAGCCACAGAAAGCAACCGGAACCGGCTAGAGAGACAAGCAGGCAGGAGACTCAGGAACGAACGAGGCTGGAACACTGTAACCACTGAAACACAGGAACACCGGAACACCGGAACACAGGAACACTGGAACACTGGAACACCAGAACGCAGGATCCTCAGGCCCAAGCGCCTGACAAGCAGGTCAGAACAAGTAATGTCAGAGACACCACAAAAGGGCAACCTGGGAGTGCCCAGACTGGGTTTAAAAGGCTGTGAGAGGTGGGCTAACAGCAGACAGCCAATGAGGAACATTCAGCAAGTGATAGACACAGGATAGCATGAATCACGGGCATCGTGATATTGTGGCAGGAGGGAAGATGATTAGTTCGGTTTTGCCAAGGTTAAGTTTGAGTTGACGGGAGGACATCCAGGTGTCACGCTTCCGATTGGCCGGCGTTCCTTTTTTTAGTGTGGCCAGCCTTCTGTGCATTGCCCGATTATTCAGGTCTAGCTTACCTGCGGGCTGTGGTTCCGGTTTCCAGCGGGCTGTCCTTGAGTTGTCTCTCTTCCGGTCCTGCATCTCCCGCTGGTTCCTGGGCAGTCCTCCTTCCTCTGGCGTCCGCCTGTGTTCTCTCCCTTCAGGACCCTTCGGTAGGGTTTCAGCTTCCGGTGCTCCCTCCTGCTGTGCCTCTCTAGCGCTAGTCTGCATTCGAGTCCGGCTGTTCCAGTCTTCCTGTTGAGGTCCTGCCCGCAGTATTTCGCTACCTTTAGCGGAGTTCCGTGTGAGCTCCGTTTGGTCCGGTATTCCTCACTGGAGTAGAGTTTACCTCTGGCTCCGTGGCTCAGAGCCTAGGGGTTGGCTTCCGCTGCCCTGCTGGTGGTTTCTCTCCAGGGTCAGTAGTCCCCCAGCCACCTTCCCTTTTTGGGCCTGGGAGGTAGTGCTGGGTAGTTTGTGGCAGCGTTCTGCCTCCAGGGGAGTGGGTACTCCTTTTCCCTTCCGCTGGTGGGGGTTTCAGGGGGGATCCTTAGTAGGTGGGTCAGCTCATCATTCCAGGCTCCCTGCTGCTGGTGGACCCTCGGATCCTATTCTGGTAAGTAGGGTTGGGGGTGCTCCTCTCTCCTGATCTCTGGTGCCTTTGGGGGTGCAGTGGTTCACAGGCTCCCTGCTCTGAATTTGGGGTTTCCCCTTCTTTGGATTTGGGACTCCCTGGGGTCACTGTTCCCTCTTTCTTATCTTTCCCTTGCTAGGGGTTTCCTGGGGTTGTCACTTCTCTGTGACTATCTCTAGGTACCTCTATCTCCATCAAGGTGTGCCGTTGGGCTATCCCACGACATTCCACCTTCCCATCTACGGAACCAGCCTGTCAGTGGTTGGAGTCCGTTGGGTATAGGCACATCTTTTTCCCTATCCTGTCCCTGCAGCTTCTGTGTTCAGTCCTGCATCTAGGGGTCCGTTGTCTGGTTCTTCCTCAGTTTGCCAATCTCTCATCCTGGTCTGGGCCCTGGCTCAACTGGGGTCGGACATCTGGCTTCGCGGCCAGCAACTTTACCCGGCTACGGCCGCAGCAAGAGAGATTGGCAACTGACTACGCACACCAGCATCGCACTCTAGCGGCGCTCCCTAGCTACTGTACCAGACAATCCCACGGCAGCTTCGTACTCTAGCAACGACCCCCAGCTTCGAACTCTAGCTTCCGTACCGTGTTCTCTTCATCGGGATCTGAGGCCGTGACAGAATAATCGGGCCAAAGATGGACCCCGCAGAGCTGGCGCAGAGGTTAGCAGATCAAGAACGAATTCTGGCATCCCATGAATCCCATCTCCAAGGTCTAGACCGTAAATTGGACGCTATCCTGGAAATGTTAAGAACTTCCATGATCTCCACCCATCCTGCTGCACCTACTACTCAGGCGGCATCATTGCCTTCCCATCAGCCAGTTGCCGATGTGACCCCTTCAAAATCTGCCTCGCCAAAAATGCCAATGCCAGAAAAGTTTGCTGGAAATCCGTCCGAATGTAGGGGTTTCTTGATTCTATGCTCCTTGCATTTTAGAACTGCCCCTCAGTGTTTTGGGACACATGCTTCTAGAGTGGCCTTCATTATTTCTCTTTTGAAGGAGGAGGCTTTGGCCTGGGCATCGCCCTTGGTGGAACAAAATTCTCCACTATTGGAAGATTCTGATGCCTTCATTAAGAACTTTCGCCTGGTTTTTGATGTGCCGGGCCGGAAAGCCTCAGCGGAAGCAGCCCTTTTGGAGATTAAACAAGGTCAGCGCTCTTTGGGGCAATATGCAGTGGAGTTTAGGACATTGGCCTACGAAACTAACTGGAACCCAGGAGCCTTGATTGCGGCCTTCCGGAGAGGATTGAATGAAGAACTTAAGGTAAGGCCCTCACATGCAGAAAGATTCCAGAAGAATTTGAGGAATTTATTTCCTTATGTCTAGAGCTGGATACACGGATTCAGGAAAGACAACTGGAAAGAGATTGGAGTCATCACACAAGGAAGGTTTTTCATCCCAACCTCCCTCCCCTACCTTCGTCTGGCCAGGACGAGCCGATGGAAGTTAGTACCATACAGAAATTGTCTGATGTGGAGAGGCGGCGAAGACGGTCTCAGGGATTGTGCCTCTATTGTTGGGCTAAGGGGCACTTTCTTCGTCAATGTCCGGTGAGGCCGGGAAACTCCAAAGCTTAGAGGTTAAGGTAGGAGAACCTCTAAGCAAGGTCGCTCACCAATCTCCTACTCCATCCCGAGTTTTGATTTTTGTGTCCCTCGTGTGGTCTTCTTTGGAGACTTCCACCCATGCCTTCATTGACTCTGGAGCGGCAGGCCTGTTCATTGATCTTAATTGGGCCCTGGAGGTGGGCATTCCGTTGGTACGCAAGAAGGCCCCTTTGTTGGTTTCTGCGGTGGATGGGAAGCCCTTGGGGAACGGGTTGGTTCTCTTTGAAACTGTGCCTCTGCTAATGAGGTCCGAACAGGGGCATACTGAAACGATTGTGTTTGATGCTATCCCTTCCCCCAAGGTTTCGATTATTCTTGGATTACCGTGGCTCCGGACTCATAATCCTGTGATAAATTGGTCGACTGGCCAACTGTCGTCTTGGAGTGAGGGTTGTCAATTTACCTGCCTCAAGATGGAGTTCCCCTTGGTCTCTGTTCTTCAGTCTTCTACTGAGTCCATTCCTGAGGCTTTCCAAGACTTTCATGATGTATTTTCCAAGAAGTTGGCAGACACTCTCCCACCTCATCGCTCTTGTGACTGCCCTATAGACTTAACGCCTGGTTCCTTTCCCCCTAAGGGCAAGACGTACCTGCTATCGGGTCCTGAAACTAGGGCCCTGGCTGCGTACATCCAAGAAAATTTGGCCAAAGGCTTTATACGTCCCTCTTCCTCGCCTGCTGGGGCAGGGTTTTTCTTTGTTGCCAAGAAAGATGGTTCTCTTCGACCCTGTGTTGATTACAGGGGACTTAATCAAGTTACCATCAAGAATCACTATCCCCTTCCTCTCATCCCTGAGCTTCTGGAGCAGCTTAAGGAAGCAGTGATTTTCACTAAATTGGATCTGCGTGGAGCGTATAATTTGATCCGAATTCGCCCTGGAGATGAATGGAAAACGGCATTTAACACTCGCTATGGGCATTACGAGTATTTAGTTATGCCGTTTGGATTGTGTAATGCCCCTGCCGTTTTTCAGAGCTTTATCAATGACATCTTCAGGGACATGCTATTATCCCACGTATTGATTTATCTGGACGATATTCTCATCTATTCGTCCAGTCTTCAGTTACACAGGCATCATGTCCGAGCTGTGCTTCAGCGGTTGCAGGAGAATTCCCTCTTCGTTAAACTGGAGAAGTGCCTGTTTGAACAAACGTCAGTTTCCTTCCTTGGCTACATCATTTCCCCTTCTGGCATTGTTATGGATCCTGCCAAAGTTTCGGCTGTTACGGACTGGAAAGTGCCTAGGGATATCAAAGGCATACAGCGCTTTGTGGGCTTTGCAAATTATTATAGACGTTTCATCCGGAATTTTTCATCCATCATTGCCCCTATTACTGCATTGACCCATAAGGGCGCTGATCCTCGGATTTGGCCTCCTTCGGCATTGGCTGCCTTTGACAAACTCAAGACGGCATTTACCACCGCCCCATTCTGTGTTTTCCTGACTCCTCGAGGCAGTTTATCCTGGAAGTTGATGCTTCGGAACAGGGTGCAGGGGCTATACTCTCTCAGCGGGATCCCTTGTCCAATAGAGTGCATCCCTGCTCCTTTTTCTCGAGGAAATTTACACCTGCTCAGCGTAACTATGATGTGGGCAATAGAGAGTTGTTGGCTATTGTCCTTGCCTTACAGGACTGGCGCCACCTCTTGGAAGGCTCATCTCATCCTATCTTAATTCTTACCGACCATAAGAATCTTCAATATTTGGAGAAAGCTCACAGGCTTAATCCTCGGCAAGCCTGCTGGGCCTTGTTTTTTACTAGATTTAATTATATCATCTCTTACCGTCCTGGATCAAAGAACACTAAGGCTGATGCTCTTTCTCGTCAGTTCGAACCTAGTTCACAAGTTTCCCTAGAGCCTATTATTCCTGCCGAACGCATTGTTGCTCCTCTGTCTTCTGCCACCTTAACTAAGATTCAGCAAGCCCAAACCGTCCTTGCTGCGGGTCAACCTCCTCAGACATGGTTTGTTCCTCCTCGATTTCGCTATGAGATTCTTCATTGGGTTCACTCCTCTCCAGTGTCTTGTCATCCTGGTGTTCAGAAGACCATTGAGCTGGTCTTACGGCAGTTTTGGTGGCCCTCCATCAAGGAGGATGTCCGCGACTTTGTACGTTCCTGTGCTTCGTGTGCCCATCACAAGCCTTCTTTGCACCCTCCAGCTGGTCTGCTGTGTCCTTTGCCTGTTCCTTCGACTCCATGGACTCATCTTTCTATGGACTTTGTGGTTGATTTGCCCGTCTCGAAGGGTTGTGATACTGTCTTTGTGGTGGTGGACCGGTTTTCTAAGCAGGCCCATTTCATTTCCCTTTCGGGTCTCCCTTCTGCTCCTGTCCTGGCGGATATTTTTCTTTCTCATGTTTTTCGGCTTCATGGCTGTCCTGAACATATTGTGTCTGATAGGGGTTCCCAGTTTGTGGCTAAGTTTTGGAGGGCATTTTGTGCTCGTCTTCAGATTACTCTACACTGGTCATCTGCCTACCATCCACAGTCCAACGGGCAGACGGAACGTACGAATCAGTCGTTGGAATTATTTCTACGTCACTTTATGGAAGTTGATCAACATTCCTGGATGGAGATTCTTCCGTTTGCCGAGTTTGCCTTTAATAATAGGTACCATGACTCTTTGCGGTGCTCTCCTTTTTTTGCCGCTTTGGGATATAATCCTAAGTTTCTTCCCTGTTCTTCTCCTTCACAAGTTCCCGCTGCAGATAAGGCCATTGACGATTTGGCCCACCTATGGTCCATTATTCAATCCCGTTTGCAGCACGCTGTGGCCACTCAGAAATCTGCAGCTGATAAACGACGATCTTCTGGACCGACCTACCATGTGGGGGATGAAGTTTGGTTGTCTACTAAAAATTTGCACCTTCAGGTTCCTTCTGCTAAGTTTGGTCCTCGTTACGTCGGTCCTTATAGGATTACTCGTCAGCTGTCTCCCGTTACCTTCTCTTTGGCCCTTCCTCCTTCTTTTCGCATCCATAATGCGTTCCACATGTCTCTGCTCAAACCAGTCTGTTGCAACCGGTTCTCACGTAAGCAACCACCTCCTCCACCCATTGAAGTGGATGGTGAACCTGAGTATGAGATTCAGCGGATTTTGGATTCTCGTGTGGTCCGGAGACAGCTTCAGTACCTCGTGGACTGGAAAGGGTATGGTCCTGAGGACCGTTCCTGGGTTCCTGTTGCAGATATGCATGCCCCTGATCTTATTCGGCAGTTTCATGATGCCCATCCTGCCAAACCCGGTCGCCCGGAGGTCTCCCCTTGATGGGGGGGCTGTGTCACGCTTCCGATTGGCCGGCGTTCCTTTTTTTAGTGTGGCCAGCCTTCTGTGCATTGCCCGATTATTCAGGTCTAGCTTACCTGCGGGCTGTGGTTCCGGTCTCCAGCGGGCTGTCCTTGAGTTGTCTCTCTTCCGGTCCTGCATCTCCCGCTGGTTCCTGGGCAGTCCTCCTTCCTCTGGCGTCCGCCTGTGTTCTCTCCCTTCAGGACCCTTCGGTAGGGTTTCAGCTTCCGGTGCTCCCTCCTGCTGTGCCTCTCTAGCGCTAGTCTGCATTCGAGTCCGGCTGTTCCAGTCTTCCTGTTGAGGTCCTGCCCGCAGTATTTCACTACCTTTAGCGGAGTTCCGTGTGAGCTCCGTTTGGTCCGGTATTCCTCACTGGAGTAGAGTTTACCTCTGGCTCCGTGGCTCAGAGCCTAGGGGTTGGCTTCCGCTGCCCTGCTGGTGGCTTCTCTCCAGGGTCAGTAGTCCCCCAGCCACCTTCCCTTTTTGGGCCTGGGAGGTAGTGCTGGGTAGTTTGTGGCAGCGTTCTGCCTCCAGGGGAGTGGGTACTCCTTTTCCCTTCCGCTGGTGGGGGTTTCAGGGGGGATCCTTAGTAGGTGGGTCAGCTCATCATTCCAGGCTCCCTGCTGCTGGTGGACCCTCTCCTGGATCCTATTCTGGTAAGTAGGGTTGGGGGTGCTCCTCTCTCCTGATCTCTGGTGCCTTTGGGGGTGCAGTGGTTCACAGGCTCCCTGCTCTGATTTTGGGGTTTCCCCTTCTTTGGATTTGGGACTCCCTGGGGTCACTGTTCCCTCTTTCTTATATTTCCCTTGCTAGGGGTTTCCTGGGGTTGTCACTTCTCTGTGACTATCTCTAGGTACCTCTATCTCCATCAAGGTGTGCCGTTGGGCTATCCCACGACATTCCACCTTCCCATCTACGGAACCAGCCTGTCAGTGGTTGGAGTCCGTTGGGTATAGGCACATCTTTTTCCCTATCCTGTCCCTGCAGCTTCTGTGTTCAGTCCTGCATCTAGGGGTCCGTTGTCTGGTTCTTCCTCAGTTTGCCAATCTCTCATCCTGGTCTGGGCCCTGGCTCAACTGGGGTCGGACATCTGGCTTCGCGGCCAGCAACTTTACCCGGCTACTGCCGCAGCAAGAGAGATTGGCAACTGACTACGCACACCAGCATCGCACTCTAGCGGCGCTCCCTAGCTACTGGACCAGACAATCCCACGGCAGCTTCGTACTCTAGCAACGACCCCCAGCTTCGAACTCTAGCTTCCGTACCGTGTTCTCTTCATCGGGATCTGAGGCCGTGACACCAGGAAGACACAGCGGACAGACAGTTAGACACTCGGGACAGGAGGGAAGGGGAGAGGTCAGGGGAGGAAATATATATTTGAGTGTCATCAGCATAGAGATGATGGTGAAACCCAAGGGAGTTGATTAGTTTTCAGAGGGATGAGGTGTAGAGTGAGAAGAGCAAGGGTTCCAAGACTGATCCTTGAGGCACTCCAACAGACAGTGGGATGGGTGGAGAAGTGGAGCCAGAGTAGGAAACGCTGAAGGAGCGGTTGCAGAGATAAGATGAAAACTAGGAGAGTGAAGTGTCACAGATACCTAGGGAGCGGAGGGCATGGAGGAGGAGAGGGTGATCTACAGTGTCAAAGGCTGCTGACAGGTCCAAGAAAATGAGTATGGAGTAGTGGCCTTTTGACTTGGCGAAGAGCAATTCATTGGCCACCTTAGTGAGGGCGGTCTCGGTGGAGTGATGAGGGCGGAATCCAGATTGCAAGAGATTGAGCAGGGAGTGGGAGCAAAGGAATCTGGTGAGCTGAATATATGCGAGACGCTCAAGGAGCTTGGAGGCAAACGGGAGCAGAGAAATTGGTCGGTAATTTGACAGTGAGTTTGGGTCCAGGGAGGGTTTCTTTAGGATCGGTGTGATGAGAGCATGTTTGAAAGAGGATGGGAAGGTGGCGGTTGAGAGGGAGAGGTTGAATACGTGAGTAAGGATTGGAGTTAGTAGAGGGGAGAGTTCTTGAATGAGACGAGATGGGATTGGGTCGAGAGGGCATGTGGTTGGATTTGAGTGAGTGAGGAGACGGGAAACTTCATCCTCGGTGACGGGTGAGAAGGCGCTATCACGGTGCCCGTGATTCATGCTGTTCTGTGTCTGTCACTTGCTGAGTATTCCTGATTGGCTGTCTGCTATTAGCCTTCCTCACACAGCCTTTTTAAACCCAGGTTGAGAACTTCCAGGTTGCCCTTTCGTGGTGTTTCTGACTTCACTTGGCCTGATCTGCATGTCAGGCTTCTGGGCCTGCTGTTCCTGCTGATCCTGATGATCCTGCTTTCCGGTGTTCCAGTGTTCCAATGTTCCTGTATGCTAGTGTCCCGGTGTTCCTGTGTTCCAGCACCTAGCGGGTTAATCTTACGGAGTTCCTGTGTTTCCTGCCTGCCGCTTCTCCAGCCGGGTCGCTCTGCACCGGCGGTTCCGGTGGTTCCAGACATCTGTCAGTGCATCAGTCTCGCCCCGGTGGACTCCCCGTTGGAGTGTAGGGCTCCTGCTCTAGCTCTGTTCTTCTCGCTGCTGCTGATACATTGTTGGTTCCAGCGTGCAGACGCTGGTTTACTCTATTTAACCTGGTGGCGACACTTACTGTTGGTTCCAGCGTGAGGACGCTGGTTTACTCCATTAAACCTGGTGGCGACATCTACCGTTGGTCCCAGCGTGAGGACGCTGGTTTACTCCATTAAACCTGGTTGCGATATACACTGTTGGTTCCAGCGTGAGGACGCTGGTTTACTCCATTAAAACTGGTTGAGATATACACTGTTGGTTCCAGCGTGCGGACGCTGGTTTACTCCATTAAACCTGGTTGCGATATACACTGTTGGTTCCAGCGTGCGGACGCTGGTTTACTTCATTAACCTGGTGGCGATATTTATTGTTGGTCCCAACGTGCGGACGTTGGTTTGCTCCTGATCTATCAGTACTGAGGCTAGGTCGCTGTCCACTCCTATGCAGTCGTCTGATTTTCCCTGGCAATAGACTTCTGCTGAGTAAGACCTTAGTTCCTATTCCTCTCTGCTGTCATAGTCATCTGACAGCTGGTCTACTCGCTCAGGCTGCCCTGCCCGGTATTGGTAAGGCCGGTAGAACCTTTGTCGTTACCATCCTTAAGGTTGCCTTACCCGGTATTGGCAGGGCCGGTAGAGCCTACTACAGTGTTCCTCAGGCTGCCCTGCCCGGTATTGGTAAGGCCGGTAGAACCTTGTACATTACCATCTTTAAGGTTGCCTTACTCGTTATTGGCAGGGCCGGTAGAGCCTACACTCAGTATTCCTTTGGGCTGCCTTGCCCGGTATTGGTAAGGCCGGTAGAACCGGTATATGTCATCTCACGGTTGCCTTACCCAGTATAGGCAAGGCCAGTAGAGCCTGTTATTGCTACTGTCACTTGGGTTGCCTTGCCCCGTATTTTAGGCAAGGCCGGTAGAACCTATTGTATGGACTATTATTGTTGTATTGTTATGTATGTTTCCCTATGGGGATTGCCTTAACTTTTCAATAAAGTTACATTCTTACCAAACCTTACGTCTGAGAGTCTTTAAAAACCGTGACAGGAGCTTAGTGTGTATGTGGGAGAGGTGACAGGGCTGGGGTGGGAGAGATGAAATGTCATCTCTGATAGAGTCGATCTTTTCCTTGAAGTGGGTGGCAAGATCTTTGGCAGACAAGATAGTGGAAGGTGTTTGTGTTGGTGGGTGCAGAAGAAATTTGAAGGTTGCAAAAATGCGTTTCGGGTTAGAGGAGAGATTAGAAATCAGAGAGGAAAAGTATGATTGTTTGGCCAGGGAGAGGGCAGAGCTATATGAACGGAGTATGAATTTGTAGTGTACAAAGTCGGCTGTGGAGCGCAATTTCCTCCAGTACCTTTCAGCAGTGCGTGAGCACCTCTGGAGGTATCGCGTTTGTCTTGTGTGCCAGGGTTGTAGTGGGGTTGTGCGTGGGTGGTGTGGAGTGGCAGGTGCTGCTGTGTCAAGCACTGTATCCATTGACACAATGTATCTATTGTATCTGCCATAACCACCTCCTTGGGCAATGAATTCCACAATTTAACAGACCTTACTGTAAAAAACCCTTCCTCTGCTGAAGTCTAAACCTTCTTTCCTCTAATCTTAAGGGGTGTCCCCTAGTCACCTGATCAGGCCTTGGAATAAATAGCTCACCGCAGAGATCCTTGTATTGACCTCTCATATACTTGTACAATGTGATAAGGTCTCCTCTTTGTCGTCTTTTCTCCAGAGTAAATAAACCAAGTTTGTCTAGTCGTTCCTCATACGTCAAGTCCTCCATTCCCTTAATGAATTTTGTTGCTCTTCGCTGTACCCTCTCTAGTTCTAGTATATCCTTTTTCAGAACCAGTGCCCAAAGTTGCACTGCATACTCAAGGTGAGGTCTTACCAATGATTTGTATAATGGCAAAATAATGTTATCCACTCTTGCTTCGATACCCCTTTTTATGCAAGACAGGATTGTGTTTGCCTTTGCTACTGCTGTTTGACACTGGTCACTGTTTCCAAGTTTGTAGTTGACAAGGATACCCAGGTCTTTCTCTAGCAGTGAGTCCCCTAAAATGATTCCATTGTTTCCTCCCAAATGCATGACTTTACTCTTCCCCACATTAAACTTCATATTCCATTTGTTTGCCCAATCTGACATTGTATGTAAGTCCCTCTGCAGAGAGAAAATATCCTGTTCTGAATTAATGACATTGCATAATTTAGTATCATCTGCAAATATTGATATTTTGCTTTCTATATCTATTTCCAGGTCATTTATGAACATGTTAAACAGCAGCGGACCTAATACAGAACCATAAGGTACTCCTCTCTCCACTATCCTTCAACCAGTTTTGTATCCAATTGCAAAGGTTATCTCCTAACCCCAATTTCCTTATTTTATACATCAGCCTTATGTGTAGCACTGTATCAAATGCCGTTGCAAAGTCTAGATATACTACATCTACTGCCTTGCCATTGTCAAGACCGCTGCTTACTTCCTCATAGAAGCTGAAAAGATTACTTTGGCATGATCTATTCTTCATAAAACCATGTTGATTCGTGCTAATGATCTTATTATTTGTGTTGTTGTATAGTCCCTTATTATCCCTTCTAGCATTTTTCCCACTACAGAGGTCAAACTCACAGGTCTATAATTCCCAGGTTCTGTTTTAGTTCCCTTCTTAAATAGAGGCACTATGTTAGTTCTTTGCCAATCCTGTGGCACTGAGTCTGTGGGGATAGAATCTTTAAAGAGTAAATATAGGGGTTTTTGCTAACACTGCACTAAGTTCCTGAAGAACCCTTGGATGTATACCATCAGGACCCTGTGCTTTGTAGGTCTTAATTTTGTTAACCCAATATCTGATAATTGTATTGTTTTATTTGATAATTGTATTGTTTTATTTGTTACTTGTGGAGGCTCTTCTACCATTCCTTGCTCCCTTGTATATACTGATGCAAAGAACATGTTTAAAACATCAGTCTTTTCCTTATCCTCACTAATCAACTCACCCATCTCATTTTTGAATGGTCCAATGCACTCCCTCTTAAGTTTTTGCTATTTATATATTTGAAAAACTTTTTTGGATTAGTCTTGCTTTCCCTTGCAATTTCGAGTTTCATTATCTATTTTTGCTACCCTAATTGCCTTTTTGCAATCTATGTTGCACTCCCTGTATTTTAAGAAAGATTGTTCAGTTCCTTCAGACTTTAATAATTTGAATGCGTTTTTTTCCTTGCCATTTCCTTCTTTACATGTGCAGTTAACCACACTGGCTGTGACTTCTTTTGCATTTGTTCCCCATTGGTATATACTGTTGGGTACATTTCTGCAACCTAAATTTTAATTCTGACCATTTTTCCTCATTAATTTTGCCTTTAAATAAAATATCCCAGTCTATGTGTTGCATTGAAGCCCTTAACAATTTGAAGTTAGCTTTTTTTAAAATTAAGAGTTTTGGTTGAACCTATACAGTTTTGCTTTGTCAAACTAATCTCAAATGTAACCATGTTGTGATCACTGTTTCCCAAATGTTCTCTTACCTTAATATTGGATGCCTTTTCTGTGTTATTAGTAGTGATGAGCGAGCACCCCAATGCTCGGATGTTCGGGTGCTCTGACCGAGCACCCCCTGAGGCTCGAGTGCTCGGCCGAGCACCCGAGCCCCATTGAAGTCAATGGGAGGACTCGAGCATTACACCAGGCACCCCCTGCTCTGATGAGGGGAGGGTGCCTGGTCCATAGGAAAAGGGCAGAAAAAGATGGAAACACTACAGAAATGGTTCAGGGACAGCATAGGGAGGATGTCTGGATGCACCTTGGACTCCAACATCGCTGCTGGGAACGATCTTTCGCCCGTAGTACGCCATTTTTACAGACTGACCGTAAAACACACAAAAAGGAAAATAAAAACGACTTTAGGCGAAAAATTGTTACCAAACAGTATTTGCTGTATATTTACTTGTATATCATCTGCAAATTCTCCCAAAAATTTCATCGATTTTCTGAAGTGAGGCCATGATTAAGAGGGAAACGTGCGCAGAGGCAAATTATCCCAAACATTTCCTTGATTTTCAGAACTGAGGCCATGATTAAGAGGGAAACGTGCGCAGAGGCAAATTCTCCCAAAAATTTCCTTGATTTTCAGAACTGAGGCCATGATTAAGAGGGAAACGTGCGCTGAGCTGACCATCTAAAACATTATGGGTGAGGGTCTGCTGCAGAGCTGACCATCCTAAACATTATATGCGAAGGCCCGCTAGTGAGCTGACGCTATAAAACATTATATGAGAGGGCCCGCTAGAGAGCTGACCCAATAAAACATTATATGAGAAGGCCCGCTGGTGAGCTGACCTATATAAAAATTGGCAAACAGGGCCCGCTGGTGAGCTGGCCCTATATAAAAATTATATCACAGGGCCCGCTGGTGAGCTGGCCCTATATAAAAATTATATCCCAGGGCACGCTGGTGAGCTGGCCCTATATAAAAATTATATCCCAGGGCATATGGAAGAGGAGGAGGAGGATGAGAACATTAAGAGTCAACCATATACCCGTTTTTGGGGTGGAAGGGGTGAATGGGAATACAGAGTATTCCCATCATTGTAAATAACATATATAAAGTGAGTTTATGTTCCCCCGGGGCTTTCCTCCAGTGGAGTGGAGAAGTCAGGGGAAATCCAGGCCTTGTTCATTTTTATAAGTGTCAACCTATCAGCATTGTCGGTGGAAAGGCGGATACGCTTATCTGTTATGATGCCACCAGCAGCACTAAATACCCGCTCAGACAGAACGCTGGCGGCAGGGCAGGCCAGCACCTCCAAGGCGTAGAGTGCCAGTTCATACCACGTGTCCAGCTTGGACACCCAGTAGTTGTAAGGCACAGAGGGATCATTGAGGACGCTGACACGGTCTGCTACGTACTCCTTCACCATCTTCCAAAACTTTTCCCTCCTTGTGACACTAGGCTGCGCATCAGGGTGAGGGTGCTGGCGGGGTGTCATGAAGGTGTCCCACGCCTTGGAGAGTGTTGCCCTGCCTTTGTCGGAACTGCTGTGTGCTCCCCTTTTCTCCCCTTCTCGGTTGGCCAAGGTAGCACGTACTCTGCCGCCAGCGTTGTCAGATGGAAAATTTTGGAGCAATTTTTCAACAAGAACCTTCTGGTATTGCACCATTTTGCTTGTCCTCTCCACCGGAGGAATGAGAGATGAGAAATTCTCTTTGTAGCGGGGGTCCAGAAGGGTGAACACCCAGTAATCCGTGTTGTCTAAAATGCGTACAACGCGTGGGTCACGGGAAAGGCAGCCTAACATAAAGTCAGCCATGTGTGCCAGAGTACCAACAGTCAAGATTTCGCTGTCCTCACCAGGAGGCTGACTCTCAATATCCTCATCCTCTTCCTCCTCTTCTGCCCACCCACGCTGAAGAGATGGAACTAAAGTTCCATGGCTACCCTCTGTAGCGGAGGCAACCGTGTCTTCCTCCTCCTCCTCCTCCTCCTCCTCCTCCTCCGCCTCCTCCAATTGTCGCTGAGAAGACGAAGTGAGGGTGCTCTGGCTATCACCTTGTGTAAGCTCTTCCTCCCCCATTTCCACCTCTTCCACATGCAAAGCGTCGGTTTTAATTGTGAGCAGCGAGCGTTTCAGTAGACACAGAAGTGGGATGGTTACACTGATAATAGCGTTATCGCCGCTCACCATCTGTGTCGATTCCTCAAAATTGCGTAAAACCTCGCAGAGGTCTGACATCCATTCCCACTCCTCACTTCTGATTACAGGAAGTTGAACGGAGAGGCGACGACCGTGTAACAGCTGGTACTCCACTACTGCCCTCTGCTGCTCACAAAGCCGGGCCAACATGTGGAAGGTGGAGTTCCAGCGCGTGCTCACGTCACACAGCAGCCGGTGAGCTGGCAATTGTAAGCGCTGCTGCAGCTTCAACAGGCCGGCCGAAGCTGTAGATGACTTACGGAAATGTGCACACACGCGGCGCACCTTGGTCAAGAGATCATGCACATTGGGGTAGGTTTTTAGAAATCGCTGCACCACTAAATTAAATACATGCGCTAGGCATGGTACGTGTGTGAGCTTGCCGAGCTCCAAAGCCGCCACCAAGTTACGCCCATTATCACACACAACCATGCCTGCTTGCAGGTTGAGTGGCGAGAGCCACTGCTCGGTCTGGTGACTAATCCCCTGCAACAGCTCTGAGGCCGTGTGCTGTTTGTCCCCAAGGCAGATCAGCTTCAGCACGGCCTGTTGACGCTTCCCCACTGCAGTGCTACACTGCTTCCAGCTACTGGCTGATGGGGGAGTGGCGGTGTGTGTAGAGAATTCGGAGGTGGAAACGGAGGAGGAGGAGCCAATAACGTAGGTGCTGGTGGAAACCCTGATGGAGGTAGGGCCCGCAATCCTCGGCGTGGGTAGCACCCGTGCCATCCCAGGGTCCGAGTCGCTCCCAGCCTCCACGACATTCACCCAGTGTGCCGTCAGGGAAATGTAGCGTCCCTGGCCACAAGCACTTGTCCATGTGTCAGTCGTTAAGTGGACCTTCCCAGTAACTGCGTTGGTCAGGGCACGGGTGATGTTACGGGACACATGGTGGTGTAATGCGGGGATGGCACACCGGGAAAAGTAGTGGCGGCTGGGGACCGCGTACCGAGGGACAGCTGCTGCCATCAGGCTGCGGAAGGACTCAGTGTCCACAAGCCTAAATGGCAGCATTTCGATGGCCAGTAATTTTGAAAGGTGTGAGGTTAGTGCTATGGCCTGTGGGTGGGTGGCTGGGTATTTTCTCTTGCGCTCAAATGCCTGGGGTAACGACATTTGGACGCTGTGCTGGGACAGGGAAGTGGATGTGGTCGCTGATGGTGCTTCAGATGCTACAGGTGCAGGGCGGGAGGTATGCGGGCCTGCGCCTTCGACAGGCGATTGGCCGGCACCGAAAACAGGGGAAGAGGAGGCAGTGGTGTGGCCTGCAGACACAGATGGGCGATCCAGGCGTTCCTCCCACTTACTACGGTGCTTGGATGCCATGTGTCGGATCATGCTGGTGGTGGTGAGGTTTCTAGTGTTCATGCCTCGGCTCATTCTGGTGTGGCACAGGTTGCAAACTACAAATCTTTTGTCGTCCGCACTTTCCTTAAAAAAACGCCATACCGCGGAACACCTACCCCTTGGCAAGGTAGATTTACGCAAGGGGGTGCTCCGTGGAACATTTGCGGGCCGGTTTGGTGCGGTCCGCCTTCTTTCTGTAGCCACACCACTGCCTCTTCCAGCCTGTTGCGGTGCTGCAGATGGCTCACCCTCAGGACTGCTGTCATCGCTCGGCTCTACACCTTCCCAGGTGGGGTCAGTCACCTCATCGTCCACCAAGTCCTCCTCCACTTCCTCACTCTGATCATCCTCCTCAAGTCTTGATCCCACCACATACTCGGTCATTGACAACTGTATAACATTCTCCTCAACAAGGTCTTGAGAAGGAAATAGTGGTTGATTTAATGGCAACTGTGTCTCATCATCATCATCATCATCCACTACTTCCTTTGACCTTAAATGCCGTTCACATCTGTCATCTTCTTGTGATTGGGTAGCCTCTAGAGGTTGTGAATCAGGGCACAAGATGTCATGTTCCTCTGCAAGCGTGCTTGGAGAGAGGGTCAAATGAAGGATTGGTGATGAGACGAGCTCATCACTATATCCCAGTGTGGGATCACTTCTTTGACCAGACCGTGTATGGTGGGAGGAAGGATGATCAGAGTGAGGATTATGTTGACCAGACTCTTGGCTACTGAGAGTGGACTTGGTGGAAGACAGGGTGGTGCTTAACCGACTGGAAGCAGTATCAGCTGTCATCCAACCGACCACCTGTTCGCACTGGTCGGACCTCGAGAGTGATGTCCTGCGACGCCCTGTGAAATCAGACATGAAGCTAGGTATGGTGGATGTCTTTCTTTCTTGTGCTCTGGCACCAGGCACAGTTTCTCCGCGTCCTGACCCGCGCCCTGAACTTTCAGGATCACGTCCACTTCCCCGTCCCTTTTTACCCGCCTTCTTCATCTTACACGATATATATGACTTTAATATATATGAGTTTGAAAACTTAACAGTATTTCTTACTATTCTGCAACTCTGCAGAGTACACAGAATAGGCTGCTAAACGGCGGTGAAACACACTGAATGGAATATGTGACTTTAATATTTGAGTTTGAAAACTTAACAGTATTTCTTACTATTCTGCAACTGTTCAGAGTACACAGAATAGGCTGCTAAACGGCGGTGATACACACTGAATGGAATATGTGACTTTAATATTTGAGTTTGAAAACTTAACAGTATTTCTTATTATTCTGCAACTGTACAGAGTACACAGAATAGGCTGCTAAACTGCGGTGAAACACACTGAATGGAATATGTGACTTTAATATTTGAGTTTGAAAACTTAACAGTATTTCTTACTATTCTGCAACTCTGCAGAGTACACAGAATAGGCTGTTAAACGGCGTTGAAACACACTGAATGGAATATGTGAGTTTAATATTTGAGTTTGAAAACTTAACAGTATTTCTTATTATTCTGCAACTGTACAGAGTACACAGAATAGGCTGTTAAACGGCGGTGAAAGACACTGAATGGAATATGTGACTTTAATATTTGAGTTTGAAAACTTAACAGTATTTCTTATAATTCTGGAACTGTACAGAGTACACAGAATAGGCTGTTAAACGGCGGTGAAAGACACTGAATGGAATATGTGACTTTAATATTTGAGTTTGAAAAATTAACAGTATTTCTTACTATTCTGCAACTCTGCAGAGTACACAGAATAGGCTGTTAAACGGCGTTGAAACACACTGAATGGAATATGTGACTTTAATATTTGAGTTTGAAAACTTAACAGTATTTCTTATAATTCTGGAACTGTACAGAGTACACAGAATAGGCTGTTAAACGGCGGTGAAAGACACTGAATGGAATATGTGACTTTAATATTTGAGTTTGAAAACTTAACAGTATTTCTTATAATTCTGCAACTGTACAGAGTACACAGAATAGGCTGTTAAACGGCGGTGAAACACACTGAATGGAATATGTGACTTTAATATTTGAGTTTGAAAACTTAACAGTATTTCTTACTATTCTGCAACTCTGCAGAGTACACAGAATAGGCTGTTAAACGGCGTTGAAACACACTGAATGGAATATGTGACTTTAATATTTGAGTTTGAAAACTTAACAGTATTTCTTATAATTCTGGAACTGTACAGAGTACACAGAATAGGCTGTTAAACGGCGGTGAAAGACACTGAATGGAATATGTGACTTTAATATTTGAGTTTGAAAACTTAACAGTATTTCTTATAATTCTGCAACTGTACAGAGTACACAGAATAGGCTGTTAAACGGCGGTGAAAGACACTGAATGGAATATGTGACTTTAATATTTGAGTTTGAAAACTTAACAGTATTTCTTATAATTCTGGAACTGTACAGAGTACACAGAATAGGCTGTTAAACGGCGGTGAAAGACACTGAATGGAATATGTGACTTTAATATTTGAGTTTGAAAACTTAACAGTATTTCTTATAATTCTGGAACTGTACAGAGTACACAGAATAGGCTGTTAAACGGCGGTGAAAGACACTGAATGGAATATGTGACTTTAATATTTGAGTTTGAAAAATTAACAGTATTTCTTACTATTCTGCAACTCTGCAGAGTACACAGAATAGGCTGTTAAACGGCGTTGAAACACACTGAATGGAATATGTGACTTTAATATTTGAGTTTGAAAACTTAACAGTATTTCTTATAATTCTGGAACTGTACAGAGTACACAGAATAGGCTGTTAAACGGCGGTGAAAGACACTGAATGGAATATGTGACTTTAATATTTGAGTTTGAAAAATTAACAGTATTTCTTACTATTCTGCAACTCTGCAGAGTACACAGAATAGGCTGTTAAACGGCGTTGAAACACACTGAATGGAATATGTGACTTTAATATTTGAGTTTGAAAACTTAACAGTATTTCTTATAATTCTGGAACTGTACAGAGTACACAGAATAGGCTGTTAAACGGCGGTGAAAGACACTGAATGGAATATGTGACTTTAATATTTGAGTTTGAAAACTTAACAGTATTTCTTATAATTCTGCAACTGTACAGAGTACACAGAATAGGCTGTTAAACGGCGGTGAAAGACACTGAATGGAATATGTGACTTTAATATTTGAGTTTGAAAACTTAACAGTATTTCTTATAATTCTGCAACTCTGCAGAGTACACAGAATAGGCTGTTAAACGGCGGTGAAAGACACTGAATGGAATATGTGACTTTGATATTTGAGTTTGAAAAATTAACAGTATTTCTTACTATTCTGCAACTCTGCAGAGTACACAGAATAGGCTGTTAAACGGCGTTGAAACACACTGAATGGAATATGTGACTTTAATATTTGAGTTTGAAAACTTAACAGTATTTCTTCCTATTCTGCAACTCTGCACAGTACACAGAATGTGCTGCTAAACTGCGGCGAAGCACACTGAATGGAATATGTGACTTTGATATTTGAGTTTGAAGACTTAACAGCATTTCTTCCTATTCTGCAACTCTGCACAGTACACAGAATGTGCTGCTACACTGCGGCGAAGCACACTGAATGGAATATGTGACTTTGATATTTTAGTTTGAAGACTTAACAGTATTTCTTCCTATTCTGCAACTCTGCACAGTACACAGAATGTGCTGCTAAACTGCGGCGAAGCACACTGAATGGAATATGTGACTTTGATATTTGAGTTTGAAGACTTAACAGTATTTCTTCCTATTCTGCAACTCTGCACAGTACACAGAATGTGCTGCTAAACTGCGGCGAAGCACACTGAATGGAATATGTGACTTTGATATTTTAGTTTGAAGACTTAACAGTATTTCTTCCTATTCTGCAACTCTGCACAGTACTCAGAATGTGCTGCTAAACTGCGGCGACGCACACTGAATGGAATACGTGACTTTGATATTTTAGTTTGAAGACTTAACAGAATGTGCTCTAATCTGCAACTTTGCACACTAAACAGAATGTGCTCTAATCTGCAACTTTGCACACTAAACAGAATGTGCTCTAATCTGCAACTTTGCACACTAAACAGAATGTGCTCTAATCTGCAACTGTGCACACTAAACAGAATGTGCTCTAATCTGCAACTTTGCACACTAAACAGAATATATATATTTTTTTTTTTTTTTTTTTGTTTTTTTCCCCCCACACCAAATAACCTGCTGCCCCCACACACAGTAGTCCTAAAAAGGACTTTTGGTTCTTTTTTTTCACAATTTTTGTTTTTTTCCTCCCTACACTGCCTTTCCCTTCCTATCCTCAGCTCTCCCTGGCTCAGACTGAGCCGAACTCGCTGGTCAGGTGCTATACAGCACCTGACCACGGGTTCTGGCCAGCCAATCAGTGTAATGCCAGCAGCCAACATGGCTGCTGGCATTACACCGATGTCAGAGCCTCCCTGCACGTTTATTGGCTGCGCAGCAGCCGCAAAACGTGCGGGGAGGAGACCCGAACATGGCGGGCGAGCACATGCGGTACTCGTACGAGTACCGCCATGTGCCGAGCAGAGCGATGCTCGAGCCGATCCGAGCATCGGCCGAGCATGCTCGCTCAACACTAGTTATTAGTTATCACTATGTCCAATACACTGTTATTTCTTGTTGGCACTTCCACCATTTGTGACATGTAGTTTTCTCAAAGCATGCTCACAAACCTGCCTCCCTTAGCACTCTGACAGGTCTCATTTTTCCAGTTGATATCTGGATAATTAAAATCTCCCATAATTATAGTATGCCCAAGCTGGGCAGCTTTCCTCATTTACAATAGCAGTTGGACCTCAACATTTTCATCAATATTTGGTGGTTTGTAGCATATGTCCACCAACACCTTTTTTTACCTTTTACACCTTATACGGAGCGATCCCACTCTGCATTGAATGAACTCACCGGCTTGCTAAATCAAAGGTGGTGCCAGCAAACACTTTGAGGGTTACTATTATCAAATTCCACTCATACCCAGGGCCGGATTTCTCGTAAGGCAGAGTAGGCATCTGCCTACAGGTGCACCCCACAGAGGGGCGCCTGTCATTGGGACCCGTTTTTTTTTTGTTTTGTTTTTTAATTATTCTAACCCTCTATTTTTCATGTGTGCACCTCTTTCGGCCCAGACCTTTAGCAGCAGAGCTCCCTCATGAGCTCTTTAGTAATGCAGAGCGCTGGGAGATGACATAATCTCCCAGCGCTCTGCATTACTGAGCAGAACACCGCGCTGGAGCTCCAGCAGTTACAGGTCTGTGCGGAAGGAGGCACAGACCTGTCCTGCCAAGCTGCTGAACCACCAGGGAGGAGGTAGGAAACGGGGGTGGCCGCAATGTGAGGGCAAAGTGGAGCTGATGTGGGCAATGTGAGGGTAGTATGGAGATGATGGCTGGCAATGTGAGGGCTATGGAGCTGATGGGGGCAATATAAAGCTGATGAGGGCAATATGGAGCTGATGGGGAAATGTGGAGATAAGGGCAATGTGAGGGCAATATGGAGCTGATGGGGGCAATATGGAGCTGATGGGACAATGTGAAGATGATGGGGCAATTAGAGGGCAATATGAAGCTGATGAGATGCAAGTTGGAGCTGATGGGGCAATATGGAGCTGATGGGGGGCAATATAAAGCTGATGAGGGCAATATGGAGCTGATGGAGGGGCAAGTTGTAGCTGATGGGGAAATGTGGAGCTGATGGGGAAATGTGGAGATAAGGGCAAAGTGAGGGCAATATGGAGCTGATGGGGGGCACTATGGAGCTGATGGGGCAATGTGAAGATGATAGGGACAATGAGAGGGCAATATGGAGCTGACGGGGGCGATTTGTAGCTGATGGGGGCAATATGAAGCTGATGAAGGGCAATGTGAGTGCAATATGGAGCTGATGGGATGCAGGTTGGAGCTGATGGGGGCAATGTGGAGCTGATGGGGGGCAATGTGAGGGCAATATGGAGATGATAGGGGCAATATGGAGCTGATGGGGCAATGTGAAGATCATAGGGGCAATAAGAGGGCAATATGGAGCTGATGGAATGCAAGTTGGAGCTGATTGGGGCAATACGAAGCTGATGGGGGGCAATGTGAGGGCAATATGGAGCTGATGGGGGGCAAGTTGTACCTGATGGGGGCAATATGGAGCTGATGGGGCGCTTCAGATTTCTATGCCTACAAGCTCCTGAGATGTAAATCCAGACCTGTGCATACCCAAATAAGGAAGCAGTGTACACAGTGGCAAAAGGTCCAAACCCAATACAATTTGAAGGTTCTGACATCCTGATATTTGGAGATTTCTCACCGCTCTCTATGAAATGGAGAAGAGACCTTCGGCCTCTCACAACCATTTGAGAACACACTCATTGGGGCTTCCCATTGAAATGATTGGCAGTAAAAGATGGAGTCTTACATATCCTGCCCTACAGAGGCAAGCTGAAACCCTTTGTTGACTCACTATATATCCCTGTACCTGTACAACCATCAAATGGGAATACCAACATATTAAAATATTTCAGCGCCAAACTATTAAATAAATTATTAAAGACACAGATGAATTAGAATGAGTACCTAGAGAAACGGAAAATGTATATGGAAAAACTTGTATTGTCAAATCAAATACCGGCCTATACTATAGTGCAACCGCTAATTAGTGACTATCAATATCGTACCAAGCAGAGAAAATATGGAAATCAAAACCCTAACTGTCCTCGACACACATAGATGATGTATAAATATCTAATATCTAACCTCTTACTAGATATTAGTGTCTCAATCCACCCTACACGTCCAGAAAATGCTCACCCGTGGACGCTCCAAACGACACCACCCTGATCTGACAACAGGTGTGCTGCTCGGAACTACCACCTCTGTGCGCATGCGCCGGAGAGAAAAACGAGACACAATATATTCATACAACAGGGAATAAGAAACACATGTAATTCATCCAAACAAGTATTACTTTATCAAAATATAAAATACACAAAATATATTGGCCAATATATAAAACAAACATGTACAATCCTCAAAGAGTCTACGTTGGTGTACACATATAAGAAAACTCTTCTATATGTAAACTATTAGAAACTTGTATATATAATTTTCTCTTCTTCAACAAGCCAGCAATAATATACTCTGTAGTATTTAGTTCTTGGTATCTTCAACAACTCAAATACTCTCCACCTTTACTTCTTCATGTTTTGTATCCACAACGCTTTAAGGAAGAATCTCAATACTATGCCAAGACTTACTGACAGATGGAAATACTAAGTGTATCGTTGCAACAATGTTGTTAAACTTAAGTTGTATCCACAACACTATCAAAGTCAGAAATCTCAGCACTGTTGGCACGTGGAAACAATATGTATATATCGTTACGCTGTATATTTTCGCAACAATGTTGTTCAGCACAGCGTAAATACACGATCATATACTTCCCACAGAACAGCTCTTACAGTTCCTTAAAGGGATGACTTACCATCGCCGTCTTCACTTGGACTTACTAGCAGTAGATAACACACACTTACACTTATTATGAGTGTAGATAAAGATATTCTTATAATTTATCTTCAGATGTTATTTCAGGTGGTAACTCAGCCACTTCTTAAATTGTAGCAATTCGCTGGTTGTATAATTAGATGGTAACGACTTTCAATTATATAGACATTATCCAAGATCTTCCTTAATCCGTTTCTTACTATTACGAAAAAAAGGGACTAATAGAGGACAGCATACATATTTCCAATGGCCCGATATCACAAAAACATATAAAATATAATCATAAAATCAACGCGTTTCAGAAGATCAGCCTTCCTTTCTCAAGAAGCATAATACAATACTAAAAACACAGGAAGCCCAGCGTCTTTTATTATGCACTTCCCGCTCTTAAATTAAAGGGATATCATACCTATTTAACCCTATACATGCAACTATTACCAATCATGTGAAAAACTCCCTATGCATATCCTAAATAAAACCAAAAAGTTCCAATTCAGCATTAAGCCCCTTAGGCTGTAATGTATCCATATTAAATATCCATTTGGATTCTATACGAGACATAGCCATTATGTGATTACCTCCTCTCCAATTCCTTTGTACCTGTTCTACCGCAAAAAAATTTAAATGTTTGGGATCTGAGTTATGTTTTTCTTTAAAATGACAAGAAACACTGTGTTTTTCAAAGCCTTTTTCAATATTTCTAATATGTTCAGCTATTCTTGTACTTAGATTTCTCTTTGTACGTCCTACATATTGCTTAGAACAACTACATTGTAATACATATATGACATCCTTCGACTTACAATTTAATACCGATTTTATCCTAAATTCCTCTTTTGTACTATAAGATTGAAAACTGGTAACTTTTTTATTATTGTTTGTTTTTCTACAACCTATACATGCTCCACAGCTATAAAATCCAGTGATTCCTATAGATAACCAACTTTTGGAATCTCCATGTTTATTATCTTTTATAGTTGGTGCTAATAAACCTCCCAAATTCTGAGCTTTCTTATATATTATTCTTGGTTTGTTAGGTAGTATTGTTTCTAACCATTTATCTTCTTTCAAATGATGCCAATGTCGCTGTATAATTTTATGGAAATATTTATGATCTGTATTGTATCCAGTTGTTAAAGACAACTGATATACAATATCAGTCTCTTTATTATCCACTTTTTTGGAAACTAATAATTCCTTCCTATCCATTTGATTTATTTTACCTATGGCCTTATTAATATCCTCTTGTTCATAACCCTTTTGTAAAAAACGGCCACTCAACCCAGATAGTTCATCTTTAAAAACCAAAGGATCCGTACAATTTCGCTTTAATCGCCTAACCTCTCCATAAGGTACATTCAATAACCATCTATCTAAATGACAGCTACTAGGTAATATCAAACTATTGGCATCTACTGGTTTACAATAATTCCTTGAAAAAATTTTTCCATCCTGAACATATAAAGTAACATCTAAAAAATTAATAGAAGTACAACTATATGTTTCAGAAAAAACCAAATTAAATGTATTGGAATTAATATATTGTAAAAATGAAAATAACAAATCAACATCCCCCCTCCAGATAAAGAACACATCGTCAATATAGCGTGTCCAGAGCACCAGGTTTGCGCCAAAAGGGTTGTTATTCCAAATAAAACGATGTTCCCACAACCCCATAAATAAATTTGCATAACTTGGCGCAAACCTGGTGCCCATCGCACATCCAAGTATCTGGAGGAAGAACATCGAATTGAACCAAAAATAATTGTGAGTTAAAATAAATCTAATGCATGAAATGATAAAATCTATCTGTTCTTGACATATATCATCTCTCTTGGATAGGTAAAATCTCACTGCTTCACAACCAACATGATGGTCAATCACTGAATACAAGGATGAAACATCCACCGTTACTAACATGTAATCCGATTGCCAGTTTATATTATCCACAATCTGTAATATCTGGGTAGTATCTCTAATATAAGATCTCAGTTGTTTAACTGAATCCTGCAAAAACTTATCCACATATGCAGAGAGATTAGAAGTTATAGAGCCTATCCCAGATACTATTGGTCGACCAGGTGGGTCAACCAAACTTTTGTGAATTTTAGGTAAATAATAAAACACCGGCAATCTAGGATCAGTTATACATACATATTTATATTCCTTATATTCCTAGATTGCCGGTGTTTTATTATTTACCTAAAATTCACAAAAGTTTGTCCAAATGGATATTTAATATGGATACATTACAGCCTAAGGGGCTTAATGCTGAATTGGAACTTTTTGGTTTTATTTAGGATATGCATAGGGAGTTTTTCACATGATTGGTAATAGTTGCATGTATAGGGTTAAATAGGTATGATATCCCTTTAATTTAAGAGCGGGAAGTGCATAATAAAAGACGCTGGGCTTCCTGTGTTTTTAGTATTGTATTATGCTTCTTGAGAAAGGAAGGCTGATCTTCTGAAACGCGTTGATTTTATGATTATATTTTATATGTTTTTGTGATATCGGGCCATTGGAAATATGTATGCTGTCCTCTATTAGTCCCTTTTTTTCGTAATAGTAAGAAACGGATTAAGGAAGATCTTGGATAATGTCTATATAATTGAAAGTCGTTACCATCTAATTATACAACCAGCGAATTGCTACAATTTAAGAAGTGGCTGAGTTACCACCTGAAATAACATCTGAAGATAAATTATAAGAATATCTTTATCTACACTCATAATAAGTGTAAGTGTGTGTTATCTACTGCTAGTAAGTCCAAGTGAAGACGGCGATGGTAAGTCATCCCTTTAAGGAACTGTAAGAGCTGTTCTGTGGGAAGTATATGATCGTGTATTTACGCTGTGCTGAACAACATTGTTGCGAAAATATACAGCGTAACGATATATACATATTGTTTCCACGTGCCAACAGTGCTGAGATTTCTGACTTTGATAGTGTTGTGGATACAACTTAAGTTTAACAACATTGTTGCAACGATACACTTAGTATTTCCATCTGTCAGTAAGTCTTGGCATAGTATTGAGATTCTTCCTTAAAGCGTTGTGGATACAAAACATGAAGAAGTAAAGGTGGAGAGTATTTGAGTTGTTGAAGATACCAAGAACTAAATACTACAGAGTATATTATTGCTGGCTTGTTGAAGAAGAGAAAATTATATATACAAGTTTCTAATAGTTTACATATAGAAGAGTTTTCTTATATGTGTACACCAACGTAGACTCTTTGAGGATTGTACATGTTTGTTTTATATATTGGCCAATATATTTTGTGTATTTTATATTTTGATAAAGTAATACTTGTTTGGATGAATTACATGTGTTTCTTATTCCCTGTTGTATGAATATATTGTGTCTCGTTTTTCTCTCCGGCGCATGCGCACAGAGGTGGTAGTTCCGAGCAGCACACCTGTTGTCAGATCAGGGTGGTGTCGTTTGGAGCGTCCACGGGTGAGCATTTTCTGGACGTGTAGGGTGGATTGAGACACTAATATCTAGTAAGAGGTTAGATATTAGATATTTATACATCATCTATGTGTGTCGAGGACAGTTAGGGTTTTGATTTCCATATTTTCTCTGCTTGGTACGATATTGATAGTCACTAATTAGCGGTTGCACTATAGTATAGGCCGGTATTTGATTTGACAATACAAGTTTTTCCATATACATTTTCCGTTTCTCTAGGTACTCATTCTAATTCATCTGTGTCTTTAATAATTTATTTAATAGTTTGGCGCTGAAATATTTTAATATATTATTATTTTGTATAACACATAAAGTGGTGGTGTTAGACTATATTTCTTAGCAGCCTTGACTAACACATTTATTTTAGGTAATAGATTTTAATTTTGATACTTCTTTGTAGCGCAAATTGTTTCTACACAGGGAATACCAACATGTCTGAGATACAGTGGGCCCCAGTACCCAACGCTCAAGATCAATGGTGACCTGTCCCAAGGAAGAGAAGGGCCCAGACTTCATCCCACACTGCATTGAAAGAACTTACCGGTTTGCTAAATCGAAGGTGGCGCCAGCAAACACTTCGAGGGTTACTATTATCAAATTCCACTCATACCCAGGGCCATATTTCTTGTAAGGCAGAGTAGGCATCTGCCTACAGGCGCACCTCACAGGATTCCCCCCTTTCACAATCTCCTCAGGCCCTGGATGAACATAACTTTGATTATGGGACTTTTACTACTGAGTTCTTGTTAATTTTTACTTGTTTGTTACTCAAAGGGATATGTTGAATACACCAACTTGATCATCCTTTACTTATTTGGAAGTTATAATCATCTTCTTGGTGAGTCTCAGCTGAAGAGGGGTACCCCCCTGGCTTTGGGGCCCTGTCTTGAGCCGACAACTCTAGAAGGGAGCTTGGGTTGAATCTCATCATTTTCTATGGGGTGGGAGAATACTAGTGGTTAAATACGCTTTTGGGAAATGTTTAGAGCACCATTGTTTAGAATTTTTTTGTTTTTTTTCTTTCTCATATAAAGCGTATTGTTGTTTGCGAAATTGTGACTATGATCGCTCAAGGTGCCCACATGTAATCCTCTCTTAGCTCCATCTTTCCATTTATACATCCATAGCTAGTCATAAGGTACTAGATTAGTTGTTGCACTCCATCGCCTCTTATCCCTCTGGTAGGACTGATAGGGGTGTGAAGTTTATGATCCATGGACAGACAGTGAGATCTCGAGACAGGGGTATTTGGGCATCTAGGTAGAGGGCTTAAGGCCTTACTCGTTAAAATGTAGGTTCATAAGCTGAAGAAGCTCTATACCTCCATAAGGTTATATTATATTATTCCACTTTCCTGTTACCAGTGTTTACAGATTAACTACATACATGCTTTTTCACATGGGACAGTTTCATCAAACATTATTCTGATGCTATATATACATGCACCCTGATTGGGTATACATTCCACACCTTTTTTCCCCCTCCACATTGCATACAGGCATCATATATCAGGAGTATTAATGGGGGGTGACCTACGGTTTGAGCGCTGATCCAGTTCTCCTGACTGAGTTAGGGACTGGACCGGTAGCCAAACCTGTCTCCGGAACTGATCTATTTAGTTCCACAAATGTATATGCCTTATTGACTTATTGTGGTTTGTTGTTCCTCTTATGCAACATTTTCTCTATACTTTTTTTGATACTGTGACCACATTATATTATAGTAATAAATAATAGGATTTCATCAAGATATCTCTCATCTTTATATTACAATTTTTTCATATGGTGATGGGGAAGTTCACTGGCATTTGGAGAACTTTTATTACTAAGACTCAACAGTCTATCACATTGTATCACGGTGCCCGTGCTATTCTAGCGACATTCTGTCAGTTTCCTCTATTGATTTCGCTCATTGGTTGAAGTGACTTGTCCCCGCCCAGTATTTGTCCTTAAATACTGGGCCTTGTCACTTATCTGGTGCCCTTTCGCGGTGTTTCCGTACCAGCACTTGTTCCTGTAGTTCGTGTGATCTCGTGTACCGAACCGGCCTGCCAGACGACTCTGCATCTTGTTCCTGCCTGTATACCGACTCGGACTGTCTGACTATTCTGCATCTCGTTCCTGTCCTGTGTACCGACTCGGATTGGCTGACGTTCCTGCTCTATGTACCGACCCGGCCCGGGTGACGTTCCTGCTCTGTGTACCGACTCGGATTGGCTGACGTTCCTGCTCTGTGTACCGACCCAGCACGGCTGACATTCCTGCTCTGTGTACTGACTCGGATTGGCTGACATTCCTGCTCTGTGTACCGACGCGACCCAGCTGGACTCCTGTGGTTGCGTATCCCTCCTGCTACGCCTCATCCAGCCTCCGGTTGGGGTTGTGACAGGATCCTCTCTGTCTCCAGACAGTTCTCTCTGCAGTCTAGTCTCCGTTGTTACCTGTGTCGCCCAGGCGACATTGCTGGTGTTCCTTCCATCCGTACAGTTCCCGGTTGGGTGCCTCTCTGGGCAAGTTGCTCTAGTCTCCGTTACTGCTACGGCAGTCCACAAGTGGCCCTGGTTTCAGATACTGCTACGGCAGTCCACAAGCTGCTCTAGTCTCCGTTACTGCTATGGCAGTCAACAAGTTGCCCTGGTCTCCGTTACTACTACGGCAGCCCACAAGTTGCCATGGTCTTCGTTACTGCTACGGCACTCCGCCAGTTGCTCTAGTCTCCGTTACTGCTACGGCAGCCCACAAGTTGCTCCGGTCTCAGTTACTGCTACGGCAGTCCACAGTTGCTCTAGTCTCCGTTACTGCTACGGCAGCCCACAAGTTGCTCTGGTCTCCTTTACTGCTACGGCAGTCCACAAGTTGCTCTGGTCTCCATTACTGCTTGGGCATTACTCGTATTGGTGCTCTCTCTTCAAGATTGAGCTCTTAAAGGGCCTCATGCTATTAGAGCCTGTCAGTCCTCCCGGCCTAATAGTAACCCATTCAGTGCTGCCTAACTTAAGTATCACACGAAAACTACCTGTCAGTATATTGTATTCTGTATTACTTGCATATACTGGACCTGTGTGGTTATACCTCATTGTAACCTGTCCTGTGTCTGTATTATATTGCTAATATATTACTGGACCCGTGAGGGTTATTGTTATTACAACTGTGTTTTATTCAAACCTACTGTGTCTGTGTGTCAAACAAACCGTTACACATTGTCACGTTATGGGATCTAGAAGTCCTATTGTGCTATGGGAGGACTCTGTATGGGTCATTATTTCCATTAGTGCAGTTGCTTACCTGTGACCGCTATCCCTTTTAGTAACATAGTTGAATAGTAAATTAGGTAAAAAAAGACACAAGTCCATCAAGTTCAACTTTTGCCTCATAACCCATCTCAGGGGTCCTTACCCCTTACTGCTGCGAAGCTATGCCCTCCTTGTGTTTCTTCCAGTGTTACAGTCTGTCCTGTAACTGGAGTTGTAGTCCTGTGAGGGATACTGGTTACTTTGTATCGTAGAATAATTCACTCTATTAAAAGTGATACATATGTTGCACTCCCATGCAAAAGCGTTTGATATCAGAAAAGTCCGCTCAGTGATTCCAGTGAATGGATCAAGTTAATATGAAAACTCCAACAATAATCCTTGTGGAGTGAGGGAACGCGGAAACAGTAAAAAAACCCTTTCCATTGCTGAAGTTGAAACCTCATTTTCTCTAATCTCAAGGGGTGGCCCATGGTTATTTGATCAGGCCTTGGAATGAATAGCTCACCAGAGAAATCCTTGTATTGACATCTCATATACCTGTAGATTGTGATAAGATCTCATCTTAAACAACTTTTCTCTAGAGTAAATAAACCAAGTTTGTCTAGTCATTCCTCATACATCAAGTCCTCCATTCCCCTAATTCATTTTGTTGCCCTTTGCCATACTCTCTCCAGTATGATAATATCCATTTTCAGAACTGGTGCCCAAAACTCCATTTTCAGAACTGGTGCCCAAAACTGCACTGCATATTTGAGGTGAGGTCTTACCAATGATTTGTACAATGGCAAAATGATGTTATCCACTCTTGCTTCAATATCCCTTTTTATGCAAGACAGGACTTTGTTTTTGCTACTGCTATTTGACAGTGGTCACTGTTTCCAAGTTTGTAGTTTATAAGGATTACCACTGCCAGGTCTTTCTCTAGCAATGAGTCCCCTAAAATATTTCCATTAAATAAGTAGCATTGGAACTTTTTTTTAACTCAAAATTTTTATTGAATTTTATAAGCAAAGAGGGGAAGGTACAAAATAAGAAAAGAAGAAAATAAAGGGGGTAGGGGTACATCCAGTAGTTACAGCACCAATAAGCATGCCTGATCGGGGGGGGTACAATACACCTGACACACTTAACAAAACATTACATCATGCAGCAGGAGGCAATGGTGCAGACCCTTGACTAAGACACACGATGCCAGGCATTAGCAAAGCTAATAGTGCTTGAACTTTATTTGCTTTTGCTACTGCTACTGCCTTTGATGCCAATATTGTAAGACTGAGATTTGCATATTAGTGAGCTCCTTTGGGATGCATCCCATCCTTTTTCCCATATAAATGCGATCTCTTCAGGGTCTCCCGACATATGATCATACTATCATGTTCCAATATAAACGTGTTATGCCTCATAGAATATGAGATGTGGCCTAACTCTCCCAATGTTACACTTAGTTGTGCCCGTGGGCTCCACCTCCTCGTCCCCCATATCCATCTTCCACATCCACCAACCTCAGTCTTGTTGCCTTACCGTCCCAATCCCACCTCTAAACACATCCGCTGAGATCTTCTTTATAAATCTCCTTATGGGATCTCTTGTTTACTATACCTCTGTCTTTCTTTTGCTTTACTCCAATAGTATTGTATATAGACTCATGCCAAATACACCCCCATCTATTTACTTTCCTGTACATGGAGACAAGACATTGTCTAACTGTCCTAATCAGAGTTGTATTCCTCCAGTTCCCCAACACTACCCATTTCCCTCTCCCTTCCATACGCTCCTTTCTTGTTTCTGCCCCCCCCCCTTTTTTTGTGTGTGCAACTCCATGGGTCGAACCCTTCTTGTGGAATCTTCTGTTTCTTGTGCCATTTTTACTGTTGCTTTACTTCAGACCTGGTCAACTTCATGAAAATAATTATGACCCCTGACTCGCTAATTATACCTACTTTACATGTTATATCTGTAAATGTTAAATGCCTAAACTCACCCCAGAAGTGCACCGTGGCTCTTGGTGATTTTGAGCATCAAGGGGGTGATGTGATTCTCATCTGGGAGATACTTTTCACTTCCCACAAAGAACAAAAACTCACCAACAGACATTTCTGTCACACTTTTACAAGCTCCTCCTCTAAATATAACGGTGTGGCAATATTATTTCATAAATGTATTTCATTCTCTCTTCTTTATTTTTTTTACTTTAACAGATACATTTATTTATTTGGAGATCAACCACAGCAATTCCAAATAAGAATACACAGCCACAGATAACAGTACTCTCATTCCAAAATGAGCTTATCTGATTGATCACAGTTCACCTAGCATCACTTCAGCACTCCACACCTCCTTGTCATGGCCTGCCCCATTTTTTTTACGATTTTATTAAGATAAAAGAAAGTATAGAATGATAGATCGAGAGAACATCAGGTAAACATTTATCATTAGCTGTACAAAAGAATGGTCAGTAAACACAAGTGCAAGTTAATAATTTGATGTTTAAAGCAAATGGGCACATACCCGCAGAAACAGATAGAAGTACTGACAGCAGAGAAGAAGGATGTAAGAAAAGAGAGTAGAAAGGAGGCATGGGGGTAGGAGAAGAAGAAAAAAGTAAGGAAAAGAAAGAGAAGTAAGTAGAAGGGAGAGAGAGGAAGAGGATAGAAAAGAGTTAATTTTCTCTTCTAAATGTTCATTGGGAGAAAGAGGGGAGATACTTATTTAATAAAGGACTCATTAACCGTCAAGTATATACCTTTGCCAACTTCTATGCGGTAACTCCTCTGTCACCTATTCTTGACTGTTCTTCTGGTACATCTCCATACCTACAATCTATCTTGAAGAAATTAAACAACCTGCTACATTCATTCCAACTTGTTGACACTTGGCACTTAAAACACCCAGATACTAGGGATTACACCCCCCACAACCTTTACTCCAGAATTGACTATTTATTACTGTCATATTCATATATACACTTAATTAGTTCCACATCCATATGCTCTATCACATGGTCCAACCATGGTCTTAAAATGTAAACACTTAAAATCACTCTTGCAAATAAAAGTAGAAAATTATTCTTGTGATCCAAACAATACATTTTTGAATAAGGAAATAACCCTGGTTCTCTATTAGATAAGCAACTCAAAAAACACAAATGACATATCCCTATAATCCTTTCTCCTTTGGGCGATTTGAAACACACGGATCTGGAAATATCCTCTATTTTTTTAACATATTACAAATCATTGTGCAATTTACAAACTTCCTCTTCCATTGAAGACACAGGATCCCACTATCTCATATTATTTAGTTTCTGCAAATTTACTGACACTCTCTCAATAGGCATTCTCTGCTTTAGACTCGCCTGTCTCGGCCCAGGAAATTTTCTCAACCATCAAGTCTCTTCCTCTGGGCAAAATTCCAAGTCCTGATGGATTTTCTCAATCCTATTACAAGAGTTTCAGTGAGGTTTTGACTTCCCTCCTTCAGGATTAATGTGATGCCTTCTCCGATGACATTTCAAAACATACCTCAGTATTAGAAGCTCACGTAGTGGTTATCTCCAAACCTGAGAAGGGTAAGCAATTATGCCCTAGCTATCGGCCAATATCCGTCTTAAATGCAGATGTAAAAATTGACTTGAAAATTCATGCTGAAAGACTCAGATGTCATTTACACTCCCTCACTGACCCAGATCAAACAGGATTCACTCCCGTGAGAGAAGCAAGAGACAACACCAGGAAACTTATTAATCTTCTGCACATCTCTGCCCACTCCTCTGTTCCTACTGTTTTTCTATCTACAGACGCTGAAAAAACTTTGACAGAGTCAACTGGTCTTTTCTGCATCAAACTCTTCATGCTTTTGGATTTGGTCCAAAATGTATTGGTCTTATTCTGGCACTATATTCTAATCCTACAGCTTGAGTAACGACTAATGGTTATCTTTGTGCTCCTTTTGGATTACGAATGGAACTCGTCAGGGATCTCCCTGGTCTCCACTGCTCTTTATTCTGGTCATGGACTATGAAATCCCTGGAGCAGCACATCAGAGACACCGATCGTTTGTCTCTCAATAGATGGCGAGTCACCTTTAAGGATTTCTCTATTTGATTTATAAGCAGAGTATAGCACTGCATCTGTTTGTTTGTTATATTGGCAATTGCTCCATTTTTATGCTCCGCTATATATGACTTTTTGGACACTTGATACTATGACACAAGATTTCCTTCTATAACATATTTGGTACAATATGGCTGATGAACTGGAGGTGGAGACGTTCGCTTTAAGCGATTTTTTAAATTCTGCTTCACGCCAATGAAAAGTCAGTTCCCTTTTTGATGGTCACCAGGGTGATTGTCCTGAAGAGGTTAATACTCTGGATATGAAAACTCTGTTCCAAAGTTTGGAGAAAGTGAAGAGTAAGGAATTGCATCTATGGTAGGACATTACCACCTTTGAAAATTATGTTGAAGTTAATTGTATTCCACGTGGGTTACGTTTTAAAAACGTTTCTGACTTTTGAAGTGATGATGGTCAAATAGAATAACATTTTCTGTGATTATTCTCTTAAGCTGATTGATTGATAATTGAATTTAAGAAACAAGAACAGTATCTGGTTAAATTGGATACACTGAAGATCCAGTCTGCACTTAAATTACAATGTGTTATTCCTGCTTTTTGTGAGTTTGATGTTTCTCTAAAAAATGATCTTGATAAATTAGACAAGGAGCTTTCATTGTTTAAAAATATATATATATCATAGACAGAGTGGACTATGAACAAGATCAAGTATATCATTGGAAACACAATAATAGAAGAAAGTCTAACAATGTCAAATCAATATTGAAATCTACTGAATGACGTGTGAGTTTTCCCAGTCAGGAGGTTATACGGGTGAAGATAGAGACTCAGATATGGCAAGTTGCACTGTCTCTTTAACCTCTTCTATATAAGAGGATTACAGTAGATCAGGTATTGACCTTAGTTCTTGGGAAACAGATCACGTCTCCACGATTCCAAAACACCAGAGAGGTCGCAGGAAATCACTCAAGAAAAGGAATGTGAAAAACCACAAAAAACCACCAGATGAGATGGTAGAAGGGCAAGAAACAAGAAGATACACCACGCAACTGACTCATGGAAGTCAGAATCATTGACAGTTTTGAATTCGTACAAAACAGTTTTCACATCAGCACAATTGTCAGTTTTGCAAAAGGGTCTTAATGTTATCCCCACTAGATCATTTGATTTGTTTAATACACTGCTTGACGTAAACTGTTTTGTTAGGCATCTTACTGTCCAAAATTATTTCCAGTTGCATCCTGGGGAGATGGTGATGTCTCTCCATATCCACAATTCAGTGCCTTTAAAGTTAGTTGTGCCTTTTTGGATCTGCAGGTTTTAAAGGGAGAGTCTGTTAGAGATATAGATGTAGTTAATTCTATTGACATTGGCTTATGCTCTAGGTCTAGTTTTTTCCTCTCCAGTGTAAGGGCGCCCAATTGGATGTCTTTCTCAGGACACTGGAGAGTGAGTTAACTAAGATACACCAGCAAGTTTGTGACATTAAGCTACACAATCTGAGTGTTAATGAGAAAAAAGCATTATTGTCTATATAGTCTAATAAAAAATTGTCTTAAAAATGTCTGACAAGGGTGGCTCCATAGTGATTCTTGATTCTGAGTATTATAAACGAGAAGCTCTTAGACAACTCCAGAACAAGGAAATATATACTATGTTGAGTTCTAACCCTACTAAGTCTTTCAGTATATCATTGAACCAATTGGTGCAAAGGGGGTTGGGCAAAGGTGTTTTAGATCAACAGGAGGGTACCTTTTTGCTCCCATAGAGCCCGATTGTACCTATTTTTCACAACTTGCCGAAGGTGCACAAGAGCCTAAGGGAACAGTCCAGCAGTCCCACTGTGTCGGGCATAGGCTCTTTAAATGAACCTTTATCCATCTGGGATGATCGTCACCTCCGGCCTCTGGTGGAAAGGCTTCCTGGCTTTCTCTGGGACACAAAGAAGGTTTAATTATAACTACAAAATGTCCAGTGGCATTCTGGTTGTAGTTGGTTATCAACAGAGGGTTACTGCCCTCTACTCTTCTATTCCACATCAATTAGGTTTGAAGGCTTTGGCCTTTCATTTATATCATTTTTCTAACTATTCAAATATTTTGAGTGAATATGTTCTTGAAGCTGTTGAGTATCTCCTATGCCACAATTTCGTCTCCTTCGATGGGGTGTTTTGCTTCCAGAGATGTGGAGTTGCTATGGAGGCTAGCTTTGCCCCCCTCTCTGACCAACCTTTTTATGGATTGGTAGGAGGTGACCCACATCTTTGGGGGTGGGAACCCTTGAGAGAGTTGATTTTGTGGTGCAGGAGATATATCACTGATTTGCTCTTTATATCCTGGGGTTTTGATCAAGATGCAATTAATTTAATTTCATTTTGTATTCTAATAATTATAATTTGAAATTCACTTTTAACTTTCAGCCTATCACTATTTCATTTCTAGATTTGGTTCTTACTGGAGATGAACATGACTCTAAAATTGTGAGTGATATTTATAGGAAGCCAACTGCTGGTGATAGCCTTTTGCATGCCAGGTCCTCACACCCCAGACATCAGGGGGAAAATATTCCTAAAGGACAGTTTCTGTGTTTACACAGGAAATGTTCCAGTATTGATTTATATTGTAAGGCATCACAAGATTTGTTCACCAGATTTAACTCTTGGGGATATGATGACCGGGTACTCAAGGTAGCTTTTCAGCATGCTTTGGATATACCAAGAGAACAACTTTTATCCATTTCACGAAATAAGGTTGCAAGACAACAGGCCAATAGAAACAAAATTAGATTCATTACTACTTATAGTTTGCAACATTCAAAGATCTGTACTTTGGTAAGGTCTTTGTTGCTTATATTATATAATATTGGAACCAATATTAAAGTTGCGGTGTGATTTTGTAGCCAGGCATGGCCGTACTATAGGAAACCAGGTTTCACCAAGTATGTAAAGGGGTACTCAAAAATGCCCTACTTGACTTGGCACTTTAGGCTTTTATAAGTGTGGAGCATCTCAATGCAAATGCTGTACTGTATCTCTGGTTTCAAAGGATTTTAAGTGTACAAAAGATGGTGCATGTTATTCTATATCTAGTTACATGAATTGAAATATCACCAATGTAGTTTATTTGTTCACCTGTACCCTACGTTATGTTCAAAATGTGGGACGAACTATGCGTCCCTTGAAACACAGGGTAAGGGAACATATGAATCAGATAGGGAAAGATGAGCCAAGTTCAGCTATTGTGAGACATGTTACTCAGCTCCATGCAGATGATATGGGATGCTGCTCCTTTCGGGGTATTGTCCTTCTCAGGAGGGGTGGCAACCTTAAAGAATTGATGGATAGAAGGGAAGCGTTTTGGATCCTAAAACTACAAAAGAGGTCCAGGATGGCTTGAAACATGAATGGGACATTAGTCATGTTCTATGATTTGTGTCATCTGTTAGCGTTTTTCCTAATATTCTTTCTGTTTTATTCAGTCTGCCTGTGAAGTCTGGAAATATGTTTCCTTTGGGTTGGTATATGTATATACACCTGAGCAGGTGAGAATGGACTGGATTAATCTATATCAATTGTTTTTTCAAAAATATTTCTTTTTTCTTTTTAGGTCTTTTTGATGTCCCATTCTCTACTGCAATATATACTTTTATTTTACTTTATTAGAAATTCTGCTCCATTGCCTTTTATGTGCCTTTCATGAGCAAAGTGGGGTTAAAGTGACCATTGGGATTTATGATCTGTGATTGTCTTGCATTTAGGGATGTCACATTTGCAACAGATTCCTTTAATCATCTCTGGATTTTATACTTTTATATTTTCCCTTTGTGTGTTCATCATTTTTGTGTCTTTGACTAAGCGTTTTGTTAAGAGCAAAACGCATCAGACCATACCATTTTGTTTTGTGTTCCACCTCCTCAGTAATCTGTATTGCCATTTTAATACAAAGAAATAAAGATATATGTTTTTTAAGCTACAAGTCATTGTTCATCTGGTGATTGATATGAGTGCCGTCACAACCTTTCTTCTAGCAACATGCCTATCAGGTTGAAGAGCCAGTGTCACGGTTTTTTGACGAACACTCAGACAGTACAGTAAGGTTAAAATGACTTTATTGAGTAAAGTGCATACAAGGAATGAGGCCACAGGCCCACAATACGAAACCACACTATATGGAAGATACATAGGCAGTAAGCAATGACTGTAAACAGAATGACTGAGACGGAGCCCAGGTAATAAGGGTATCTTAGGCAGGCGACCCTCTACTAGAGAACACGGAGCGATCAGCCTACTGGACCCCGGCTGACAGCAGGACCGAGGATGGCAGCAAGTCCTGGAGATGGTAATAGGCACGAGACCCAGACGCCTGGGTGGCACAGAACCCAAGGATGCAGCGAGGCAACACTGACCACGGGACAGGGGTCCCAGAGTGACCAAGGCCACCACTTACAGAGAATTAACCCTAGAGCTAGGGGTGGATCAAGTGAACACTGGAAGGCCACAGGTGTCCCCTCATAGGACAGTGGAACAAGCGCAAATGCTGGCTCAAGGCCTTCCGACCACTAGACAGGAATAAGAGCTCAGGGTCTCCACACCAAGTAGTGTGTGCAGATGCAAGTGCTGGCCCTCACCCAGGCACTGCAACACGAAGGAGCAAATGGGTAGCTAGATAGTTTTAGGCACTGAACAGTTAACAGGAGATGCCCAGAGATACATAGGAACTCCCACAGGGAGTGAGCCCAGCAATTAGCGCAGAGGGAGACACAGAGAGATCAGAGTAACTCAGTCAGCACTTGCTAGCACTGTACTGGTACTTCGCATGTACACACTGCCGTCGGCAGTAGGAGTAAGTGGCGATAGCACGAATGGTATGCCTAAGGTCGACAAAATAAGATAAGTGCCACGCGGCGCTCCCCAATTAGGCAACTGGAAACAGTTAAATGTAATGCTGGCCAGTTAGACAACGGAGGAGGTGCAACCAACACGGATGGCAACGGTACTAAGGCTCAGCGGACAGATTACAAACCAACGGGAAGCACAGAGTGGTCAGGTGCACAAGCAAGGCTCAATAGCCAGGCAGACAATGGCAACGAGGGTTCACAGCCAGATCACTACAACAATGGAGCGGGTTCTCAGCCAGATAGTTGGTAACGGAGCAGGTTCTCAGCCAGATCAGTTCAGCAACGGGGCGGGTACTCAGCCAGATCAGTCGGTAACGGAGTAGGTTCTCAGCCAGATCAGTTCAGCAACGGAGCTGGTTCTCAGCCAGATCAGTTGAGCAACGGAGCGGGTTCTCAGGCAGATCAGTTCAGCAACGGAGCGGGTTCACAGCCAGATCAGTTCAGTAACGGAGCGGGTTCTCAGCCAGATCAGTCGGTAACTGAGCAATACACGGGAAACACAGGAACGTCGTCAAGCAGGCCGGGTCATACACGAAACAGCGACACAGTAGCAAAACGTCAGGCTCAGATACACCACGAAAGGGAGCCTTAGAATAGATGAGACAGGAATTAAAAAGGCAAGCCCTAGGTGGAGCAAAGATAACAGACCAATCAGAGGGCAGCATGGAGATTAGGCACAGTAAGAATGTCGCCGTCCGAGCAGGAACACAGGCACCGTGATAGTACACCCCTCTCAACGACCTCCTCCCCGTGGAGGAGGACCAGGCTTAGAGGGAAACTTGGTATGGAACTGATGCAACAAAACTGGTGCATGAATATCAGCAAGCTTGAACCAAGAACATTCCTCTGGGCCGTATCCCTTCCAATATACGAGGTACTGGAGTTGACCACGCACCCTGTGTAAGTCTACAATGCTTTGTACTTCATACTCGTCATGATTTTGAATGCGTACCGGTCCTGACACCACCGGAGCAGAGGTATAGTGGTTACAAACAAGAGGTTTGAGCAATGATACATGGAAGACATCGTGAATTCTCATGTTTGCGGGAAGTTCCAAGGCATAGGAAACAGGATTAACCCGCCAGAGGACCTTGAACGGTCCAATAAATCGTGGTTCAAATTTGTGACAAGGAGTTTGTAAATTCAAATTTCTGGAGGAAAGCCATACACGGTCTCCAACCTGAAACACAGGAGCTGGGAACCTCCTGTTGTTGGCATGGCGCCTATAACGTTGAAAGGACTCATGTAGCGAAGTCTGCACTTGTGCCCATGTGGAACGAATCTGTCTGAGGTGTTCATCAAGTGCTGGCATCTGTTGAGCCCGAAACGCATCCGGAAGCAAGGATGGTTGGTACCCATAATTGACAAGAAATGGGGAGCTTCTGGATGAATTATTAATCGCACAGATTTTCGCAAACTCTGCCCAAGGTAACAACTCAGCACAGCCATCCTGATGGTTGGATACAAAGCAATGGATAAATTGTTCGAACCCCTGATTAGAGCGTTCTGCAGCTCCATTAGTCTGTGGATTGTATGCAGACGAATAAGACAGTTGGATACCCATTTGAACGCAGAATGCCCTCCAAAATTTGGAAATAAATTGACTGCTCTGGTCTGATACCAACACCTGAGGTACTCCGTGGAGTCTGAATACCTCACGGGCGAACACTACCACCAACTCCTTCGCAGAAGGCAGACTAGGCAAGGGCACAAAATGGGCCATTTTGGAAAATCTGTCTACAACCATCAAGATATATGTGTAGCCGTTAGAGGTGGGTAATTCGCCCAGAAAATCAAGAGACACATGTGACCATGGACGATCACCTTTAGGAACGGGCTGCAACAGGCCTACTGGCAGATGCCGGGGTGATTTAGAACGGGCACAAACAGTACAGGCCACAGTAAAGTCGGCGCAATCAGCCCTCAGTGTTGGCCACCAGAAAATACGAGTTAACAACCAAAATAATTGATCTCTGCCCACATGACCAGCTGCTCGTGAAGCATGGTATGTCTCAATGAGTCTGGCCCGAAAAGGTTCCGCCACAAAACATTTGCCCATGGGCTTTTCTGGGGGGGGGGGGATTCAGCTTGAGTTGCCAAGATCTCTTGACCCAGAGGAGACGTGATGCTAGTCCGCAAGGTTGCCCGGATGCGATCTTGGGGAATGATAGGTACTGGCAGTACTCTACTTCAGGACCATGCTGCCTGGACAGTTCATCAGCTTTTATGTTCTTGGAACCGGGCAAATAGGAGACAACAAAGTTAAAGTGGGAGAGAAAGAGAGCCCATCTGGCTTGTCTCAGAGACAGTCTCTTAGCCTCTGAAAGGTACTATAGGTTCTTGTGATCGGTTAGAATGAGAATCGGTACTGTGGTGCCCTCCAACAAGTGACGCCACTCACATAATGCCAAGATAATTGCCAGTAATTCACGATCACCAATCTCATATACTGATTGCGCCATTTTAAATTTTTTGGAAAAGAAGCCAGCTTGAGTGGCTGACCCGGGCAAGACCTCTGAGAAAGTACAGCCCCTACACCAGTGTCAGATGCATCTACCTCTAGTACATATTGTAGAGCAGCTTTGGGATGTGACAGGACTGGTGCAGAGGCAAACGTAGCTTTGAGTGCCTCGAAAGTTTCCTCAGCCTCCTTGGAGCATTCTGATGCCTTGGCACCCTTATGTGTTAGGTCTGTGAGGGGTTTGACAATTCTGGAAAAATCACGGATGAATTTATGATAATAATTGGCAAAGCCAAGAAATCTTTGAATGGCTTTGAGGCCCTTGGGACATGGCCAGTGTAGCACAGCCGACAATTTCTCTTTGTCCGTGGAAATGCCCTGTTTACAAATGACATATCCAAGGAATGGTACTATGGTTCTATGAAACACATTTGTCGAGTTTACAAAACAATTTATTCTCCCTTAATCTCTGAAGTACTGTAGCCACATGGATGCGATGTTCTTCCAAATTAGGAGAATAAATTAGAATATTGTCTAAATAGACAACTACACAGGAGTGCAACAAATCACGGAGGACATCGTTAATTAGTTCTTGAAATACTGCTGGGGCATTACACAACCCGAATGGCATTACCAAGTATTCGTAGTGCCCATTGCGAGTATTGAAAGCGGTTTTCCACTCATCACCCTCTTTGATGCGAATGAGGTTATAAGCAGCTCTCAAATCCAATTTAGTGAACATGGTCGCGCCCTTAAGACGGTCAAACAGCTCGGTGATGAGTGGAATTGGGTAGGCACTTTTGACCATTAACTTATTAAGGCCTCTATAGTCGATACATGGCCTTAATTCACCAGATTTCTTTTTTACAAAGAAAAATCCAGCCCTCGCGGGCGAGGATGATCTGCGAATAATTCCCCGTTTCAGGGCATCAGAGATATACTCTTCCATGGCCAGATTCTCTTCACCAGAGAGCGGATACGTTCTGCCCCTAGGAGGAACAGCACAAGGCGCAATATCAATGGCACAGTCATACGCCCTGTGTGGTGGCAACGTGCTAGCCTCTCCCTTACTGAAAACATCGCTGAAGGATTGATATTCATGCGGTAGGGAGGGAGAGGTACACAAAATTCTATTAGGTTGGCGTAGACAATGATTCATACAGTGCTCGGACCAGGCCACAATCTCACAGGAGTTCCAATTAATTCTGGGATTATGTGTCCGTAACCATGGAAACCCCAGAATTACCGCATAATGGGGTGACTGGATAATTTGAAAAGACAGGGTTTCAAAATGTAATGCTCCAGTCTGCACTGAAAGCAGACATGTCTCATGGGTGACCTGGGGAGGCACCAAAGGTTGCCCATCAATTGCCTCAATTTGCATAGGATTGTCCAGCAACACCAGCGGAAGGTTATGTAATGCAGCAAACTCCTGGTCCATAAAATATCCTGCTGCTCCAGAGTTTAGCAGCACAGATACCGTCACGGATAAGTCAGAGGAGGAAATGATCACATCAACCACTGGTTTGGAAGGCACAACCTCTGGAGACTGCTGAATACCACCTAGGACCTGTCCCCTAAGGAAGCCTAGGCACGTGCGTTTCCCGGCCGAATCGGATAATTGCGCAACAAATGACCTCCTTTCCCACAGTACAGACACAGGCCATTCTTACGGCGAAATGACAGTTCTTCCTTAGTCAGTCTCGTAAAGCCCACCTGCATGGGTTCGGCAGTTTCAACATGACCAGGAGGCGTGGGAGGAGAGGGAGGCAAGGGTGGGAGAATATTTTTGTGTCACTGTCTTGTAGGAGACCTCGGTTTGTGGTCCCTATTCTGTGTACGTTCCCTGATCCAAGTGTCAATCAGATTAACAAATTCAATGAACTTGTCCAGGATTCATGTAACTCCTGCGCCGCAATCTCATCTTTAATACGGTTCGTTTAGGCCTTGAGCAAATGCCGCTACCAAAGCCTCATCATTCCATCCCAACTCGGCTGCCAAAGTGCGAAATTCAATCGAGTAATCCGCAACAGTACGGTTGCCCTGTTGGATAATCATAATTTGTTTGTAAGCCGAGATATTGCTCCCAGGGATCTCAAAGACACTTCGAAAGGCCCTCATGAAATCACCAAAATTGGTAGTAATGGGCTTAGCCGTCTCCCAAATCGGATTCACTCAGGCTAAAACCCTGCCCGTTAACAGTGATATCATAAAACCAATCTTGCTTCTCTCTGTAGGAAAGGCCTGACGAGCCAGTTCCAGAAAAAGTTCTAGCTGATTGAGGAAACCTCTACAGAGAGTAGGTTCCCCATCATACCTTAACGGTAATGGTGCCATAGCAGATAGCCCTTTATATTGCATATTGACACTCGAGTTCTGGACCGTCGGTGCCTGGACTGGGGTGGCCACCGAGGAAGGAACAGGTCTGTCCAAGTGTGCGGTCCGCTCCAGCATAGTCTGCACCGCCACTGACAGTTGATCAAGACGTTGCTCATACATATCCATTCTCCAATGGATATTGACTGCACTACCTTCACTGGACCTGTCTGAGGTTATTGGCCCTTTCGTACTGTCACGTTTTTTGATGAATACTCAGAAAAAACATTAAGGTTAAAATGACTTTATTGAGTAAAGTGCATACAAGGAATGAGGCCACAGGCCCACAATACGAAACCACACTATATGGAAGATATATAGGCAGTAAGCAATGACTGTAAACAGAATGACTGAGACAGAGCCCAGGTAATAAGGGTATCTTAGGCAGGCAACCCTCTACTAGAGAACACAGAGCGATCAGGTTACTGGACCCCGGCTGACAGAAGGACCGAGGATGGCAGCAAGTCCTGCAGATGGTAATAGGCACGAGACCCAGATGCATGGGTGGCACAGAACCCAAGGAGGCAGCGAGGCAACACTGACCATGGGACAGGGGTCCCAGAGTGACCGAGGCCACCACTTACAGAGGATTAACCCTAGAGCGCTAGGGGTGGATCAAGTGAACACTGGAAGGCCACAGGTGTCCCCTTATAGGACAGTGGAACAAGCGCAAATGCTGGCTCAAGGCCCCCCAGCCACTAGACTGGAATATGAGCTCAGGATCTCCACACCAAGTAGTGCATGCCGATGCAACTGCTGGCCCTCACCCAGGCACTGCAACATGAAGGAGCAAACGGGTAGCTAGATAGTTTTAGGCCCTGAACAGTTAACAGGAGACGCACAGAGATACATAGGAACTCCAGCAGTTAGCGCAGAGGGAGACACAGAGAGATCAGAGTAACTCAGTCAGCACTTTCTAGCACTGTACCGGTACTTCGCATGTACACACTGCCATTGGCAGTAGGAGTAAGTGGCGATAGCACGATTGGTATGCCTAAGGTCGACAAAATAAGATAAGCACCACGCGGCGCACCCCAAGTAGGCAACTGGAAACAGTTGAATGTAATGCTGGCCAGTTAGGCAAGGCGCAACCAACATGGATGGCAACGGTACTAAGGCTCAGCGGACAGATTACAAACCAACGGGAAGCACAGAGTGGTCAGGTGCACAAGCAAGGCTCATTAGCCAGGCAGACAATGGCAACAAGGGTTCACAGCCAGATCAGTGCAACAACGGAGCAGGTTCTCAGCCATATAGTCGGTAATGGAGCAGGTTCTCAGCCAGATCAGTTCAGCAATGGAGCAGGTACTCAGCCAGATCAGCCGGTAACGGAGCAGGTTCTCAGCCAAATCAGTCAGTAACAGAGCAGGTTCTCAGCCAGATCAGTTCAGCAACAGAGTGGGTTCTCAGCCAGATCAGTTCAGCAACGGAGCGGGTTCTCAGCCAGATCAGTCGGTAATCAGCGATACAGGGAAACACAGGAACGTCGTCAGGCAGGCCGGGTCATACACGAAACAGCAACACAGTAGCAAAACGTCAGGCTCAGATACACCACGAAAGGACGCCTTAGAATAGATGAGACAGGAATTAAAAAGACAAGTCCTGGGTGGAGCAAAGATGACAGACCAATCAGAGGGCAGCATGGAGATTAGGCACAGTAAGAATGTCGCTATCCGAGCAGGAACATGGGCACCATGATAGCCAGCAGTAACTGAGCACCATACTTCCCTGATCACTTGTCTCTCAATGGATGGTCAGTCAACTTTAAGGATTTCTTGATTTGATTTATAAGCAGCATGTAGTACTGCATCTGTTTGTTTGTCACATCAGCGCTAACACCATGATCTCAGGTATCCCATCGAGTCAACATGAACTTAAACACTGCATATTTCCTGACAATATTTTGGTCACTATCTACAACCCTTCCACATCTATGCCTGCATTTATGTCAGAGTTACATTCTTCTCTCTCTCAAATTTCAAAATCAGTTATGCTAAGTCAGAAGCATTACCCATAGGGATGCCATTTGATGGATCATCGTCTCTCGAATCCACCTTTCCTTTTAAATGGGCCAAAACATCTATAAAATATTTAGGAATTTGCCTTACATCATTGGAAGACACTCTTTATGAGGCTAATTATCCTCCATTACACTCTACTATAGGTAAGGACCTTCACAGATGGGACCCACTTTAGATTTCCTGGTTTGGTTGCATTAATGTGATAAAAATTAATATTCTCCCTCGACTCCTTTACCTTTTCCAAACACTCCCCATTCATATCCCACCATCATTCTTTGCAAATTTTTCTAATTTTCTTCATAATTTTATCTGGCATACTAAACATTACGTAGCCCCAATCCAATCCTCAATCCAAGACTGGTGTCACAAGAAAGACTCCAAAATGTGGGTCTCATTATAGAGATCAAGTATACCGCAATGTGATGTTCTTGCAGATTTTTTTAGACAAGGTGCATAGAGACCCTTAACACAATTTGAGGCATTGTGCAGACCTTTTGGTCCATCATGCCATCTCTTAATTAAGACATAAGCCATACTGATTATGTTCTCTACTGCGCTCAATTATATTAAAGCTTCAACAGAGTGGACAGACATCTGGAAAATCACTGCTCAATCCTCTATTTCATCTCACACTCTTGAAACGAACTACAAACTCCTATATAGATGGTACTATACCACTTCACAACTTCATGATGTCTCCGCTTTGGTAAGTCCTCTCTGGTGGCAGTGTTAGCAACACAACGGTAGCTCTACTTTTATGGTGATCCTGCCAGTGGATACAACCATTCTGGAAACAGTGTATTGATCATATAGAGTCCTCTCTCCAACTCTGCTTACAATGTGATCCACTAACGTATAGTAATCATAATGTTAGTAATCATAATGTATCAATACATTATGATTATCTGCCTTCCTCCACCCAAAGTTTCCTTCTATTTTTAATGCTCAATATTTAATTACAGCTCATTGAAAGGACATAACGTATCATAATCATAACGGATCTTTACATTATGATTACCTGCCATTTTCTCCACCCGATGGTGATGATTTGTGATGCTCAATGCTGTCAAATCTTTAATTACGGCCCATTGGAAGGACACTGCTCCTCAAACTTTCTTGGAGTTGCATAGGAAGGTAGGCAATCAACTCCTACTTACCACTAAAGCAGGGTATGGACCTACACCCATTTCCCTCTTTTTGTCTTGCTGGAGTTCCAACTCAGCTTACATTCCTACCAACTGATGTTTCATACAAATACACTGCGTGAAGGGCTCGACTACCCAATTGCTCAATGCTGATCTGCCATTGTTCAGTACTCCTTACTCACTTTCTCTCATTGTTTTTGTTTCACCCCTCCACCCTTCCTACCCACTTTCTATATCTTAAAAAGGAGCAAAGACAGATATGATAATTATAATGCTTTGGATATTTTAGCATCACTGTTACTGTTGAGTGCAAAGCCCAACGTATAATCTGTAATGCATTTCTACCTCTTTTTATTTCTTATTATTCATTCTGGTATTTCTAATCAACAGTGTGCTATGTGATTACCTTACCTTACCTTTCTCAATAAAAACCTAATGGAAAAAAGGGTATATGTACATGTTTTTAGACAATAACATTCTATATTTCATCAGTGAACAGGTGCTTGGTGGTTGCAATGTGTGTCACGGTTTTGAAGAACACTCAGACAAATACTTGTAAGGTTAAAAAGAACTTTATTGAAAATAAAATACCAATCAGAAAATACTTTCCCAACCTACACAAGCCCAGATGGAGACAGTACAGGTACTTCCCACAACTTACACAGGTCAGGTAGGAACAGTATGTCAAAAAAACATACAGACAGACAGACTGATAGCAGGTAGCCTAGAGCTCTAGGGTGAGGTGGAGGCAGCGACCTGCTGGTAACGTCACTGGAGCCCTAGAATGCTAGGGTAGAATGGAGGCCCAAGATTCACATCTACTGGCAGCAAGGACCCTAGCACGCTAGGGGTGTACGGAGGAACAAGACCCACGGATACTGGCAACAAGAACCCTAGAACTCTAGGGTTGTAAGGAGACACACGGACCACAGATACTGGCAGCAAGCACCCTAGAACACTAGAGTTGTAAGGAGGCAACTAACCCACGGATATGGCAGCAGGGACCCTAGAAGGCTAGGGTTGTACGGAGGCACAGAACTCACGGATACTGGCAGCAAGCAACCTAGAAAGTTAGGGTTGTAAGGAGGCAACTAACCCATGGATATGGCAGCAGAGACCCTAGAACGCTATGGTGAGATGGAGGCAACAGACCACGAAAGGCAACTGGTGTCCGGTAGTACATAAGTGTACAGGAGAAGGACCACCACACTACAGATGGCTCTTGAGCCCTAAGGCCACAGCGGTACGGTAAGGCAGGGCGAGATAGTGAACCGGACCTAGAACTCTAGGGTGATAATGAGGTTCAACAAGGGTGGTATAACGCCCAGAGGATTGCCTATAACTCCCAACCAGGAGTGAGCACAGCTAGTGACAGTGGTAACCACGGACACATCAGTAAGGGAACGAGTAACTCAGCCCAACTGGTGAGAGCACGGAAACCGGTACTCCATATGTGCACACCGCCAGGAGGCGGTTGAAGCCAGTAAACTACGGCAACAGCAGCGGCTGCTCAGCCAATGGTCAGCAACGTAAGCGGGTTCTCAGCCAATCCAGTCAGCAACGTAAGCGGGTTCTCAGCCAGTCCGGTCAGCAACGGATGCGGATTCTTAACCAGTCCAGTCAGCAAAGTAAGAGGGTTCTCAGCCAGTCCAGTCAGCAACGGATGTGGGTTCTCAGCCAATCCAGTCAGCAACATAAGCGGGTTCTCAGCCAGTCCGGTCAGCAACGGATGCGGGTTCTTAACCAGTCCAGTCAGCAAAGTAAGTGGGTTCTCAGCCAGTCCGGTCAGCAAAGGATGCGGGTTCTCAGTCAGTCCAGTCAGCAACGTGAGCGGGTTCTCAGCCAGTCCGGTCAGCAATGGATGCAGGTTCTCAGCCAGTCCAATCAGCAACAGATGCGGCAGAAGTACAGGATACACAGGAACGTGGTCAGGCAAGCCAGGTCATACACGAACAGAGAAACAGCAGTAACTAGCGCTAGGTTCAGGTACATCACGAAAGGGAGCCCAAATAATGACATGACAGGGTATAAAAGGGCTGGCTCTGGGTGGAGTCAGGTCCACGAACCAATAAAAATCCAGCATCGTAAACAAGGAAGTAGGAATGTCGCCATGCAGCATCCAGGATCACAGGCACCGTGATAGTGTGTTGGTTATATCACTGGAACTCAAACGGTTACACTTAGCAGATGTAGACGTACTTAAACTTCTGATGAATTGCTAAAGATAGTAGCATGTAGCACATAAAAGGTATTACCTGCAAGGTGTTTACCAATTTGTATACTGCCTTGGCACTAACCATAAACAGTCTTACTGGGAAAGAAACAGAAAGATGGTCTGTAAGCAATACCTGTGTTGGTCGGGTTTGTAAGCAATCACCTGTGTTGGTCTGTATAAAACAAGTAACAGAACTCACAGAGCTTGCTCACAAAAAGTGTGCTTTTGTCAAAGTGATTTTGTATAAGTAACCATTTGGTGCATCACAGCAGCTGACAAGTGGTATAATGATTACACTTTAGCCTAATGCTCTTATCCCAGTTCTGTATTTTTGTATTGTACTATTTCAACTTCTGTAAAGTTCTGTGTACATGTATGGCACTATATAAATAAAGATACATACACACACATACATACATAATATACTGATTTTGGGTTTGCATCCTAAACTGCAGTAAGTAGGTTAAAGTTTAAAAGGTTCTTTGGTCTGGGGATTGTGTGCAATTAGTTATGGGTGTGGTTTGTAAGCAATCACCTGTGTTGGTCTGTATCAAACAGAACTCACAGCACTTGCTCAGAAAAAGTGTGCTTTTTGTCAAAGTGCTTTTGTATAAGTGACCAGTTGGTGCATCAGAGCAGTTAGTGCAACACAAGAGTAAGAGAAACAAAGGTAAATCAGTTGTTCCAATTTTTAAGAACTCACAGTCACACCATACATAATGAGATCTCACTCAGTGCACATCTTGTCATATGCATGCATGCTTGGAACAGCAGTACCATGGTCCATATCGCTGTGGCAAGTGTGAGCACAGGGCCTCTCTGGAAGCTCAGACTGGAGCTTTGGAGAATCATATTGTAATAATGAGAGATACTGACAACCTTGAGAGGAGTCTCTTGCTCACTGAGCAGAGTTTAGCTGGGGGAGGGAAGAGGAAGAGGGCAGCCACTCCTGGGTTTTTCCGTTCCATTGCTCATTTAAGCGAAGATGTTGGGGAGGCAGACTCAAAAGTGGAATTGCTGAAGAAAATGTTTTCCCTAACAGCCAAGCACAGAGGGGATCCAAAAGAAAGAGAAGCCTAGGCAGGTTGTGGCGGTAAGGGACTCCAATATTTAGAGAACAGATAGGGTAATCTGTGGCTTTGATCGCTGCAACAGAATGATTTGCTGTCTCCCGGGTGTCCGGGTTTGGCATGTTGCAGTCAGAGTGGAGAGATTATTGAAAGGGGCTGGAGAGAATCCAGCTGTCTTGGTGCATATTGGTACCAATAACAACGTAAGCGGAAGATGGAGAGTCCTAATAGGTAATTTTAGGCATTTCAGGAGTAAGATTAGGAATTTGACCTTCAAGGTAGAATTCTCAGAGATACCCATGCCCTACACCACAGAGACAGCGGGAGATTAGGGAGATTAATGCATGGCTGAAGCCTTGGTGTAAGAAGGAGGGCTTTGGGGTTTTAGCGCACTGGGATTATTTTGCTTTGGGGTACTATCTCTATAGTAGGGAGGATTGCACCTGAATTCAAGAGGGTCTCATGTCCTTGGGGAGAGGATGGCTAGATGGTTGGAGCAGATTTTAAACTAGGAAGGGGGGATGGGGCAATAAATACTGGGCTAGACAGTATAGAAAGGGAAGGTGATGTTGTTATTACCCAGGGGGTGGAGCTGGGGGCTTGATTAGTACAGATAATAGGCAGAAGTCTATAAACCACATAAAAATTAAATCACAAATGGAACATGGCAGTGGAATTAATTGTATGCTTGCAAATGCCAGAAGTTTAACTAGTAAAATAGGGGAATTGGTGCTGGTAGCTGAAATCAAAAACTATGACTTGATTGGCATATCAGAAACATGGTGGGATGACACACATGATTGGTCAATAAATTTGGAGGGCTACATGTTGTTTAGAAAAGATAGGTCAAACAAAAGAGGTGGTGGGGTCTGTCTGTTTGTCAAACCAGCATTATCACCTCATTTTCGGAAAGATATATGCGATGACAGTAGTGAACATGTGGAATCCTTGTCGGTTGAAATAGTCAATGGGGGTAAAATTTCCCAGAAAATATTAGTGGGTATTTGTTACAAACCACCAACCATTGGTGGCCTTGAAGAATCACAGCTATTAATACAAATAGAAAAGGCTTCTCAAATAGGGAGAACTATAATTATGGGGGATTTTAATTATCCCGAAATAGTTCAGAAAAATTAAACAACTAAAAGCAGTATGTTTCTGAACTTGTCGAATGACCATTTTTTGTCTCAATTAGTACAGACCTCAACCAGAGGGGATGCGTGTTTGGATCTGGTAATAACTAACAATGAAGAGCTTATCTCAAACATCCAAGGAAGGGAGCACTTGGAGAATAGTGACCATAATATGGTATCATTTGAGATTATTTAAAAAAAGCACTTTGGTATGGGTTCCACCAAAACAGGTTTAATGCATCCCTTGGTCTCATTGACCGGGATGAAATATTTCCTGGAAAAAACACAGAAGTTAACTGGAATGACTTCAATATAACATTACAAAAAATACATATACATTTATACCCGATGGAAACAAATACAAAAGAAGCAAATTAAAATCAGTGTGGCTAACCAGTAAAGTAATTCATGAAATAAATAAGAAGAAAGTGGCATTTAAACATTATAAAGTTGAGGGATCTGCCCAGGCAATTGCAAAATAAAAAGATGCCAACAAAACCTGTAAAAAGGTGATTAAATTAGCAAAATTGGAGAATGAAAAAATAATTGCTAAGGAGAGCAAGAAAAATTTTTTAAATACATTAATGGCAATTAAATTAAAGTCTGATAATGTTGGGTCTTTATTATCTGAAACAGGTGAAATGGTCAGTGAGGACAGAGAGAAAGCAGATATTTTAAAATATATTTTCTTCTCCAAGAAAGGCTCGATGGACAAGAACCTGCAAACTACTTTTACAGAACAGTTGCCGCAAGCATGGGATTGGCTAAAAAAAGAAAAAATGTTAAAACAATTAAATGGTGTTAAGGTAGACGAAGCCCCGGGGCCAGATTGTATACACCCATGGGTACATAAAGAGCTAGGCTGGGCCTTGATTTTCAGGTATTCTTTTATTTCAGGTATTGTGCCCACGGATTGGCGTAAGGCAGATGTTGTGCCCATATTTAAAAATCCCAGCTGGGAAATTACAGACCTGTAAGCTTGACATATGTGGTAGAGAATCTGTTTGAATGGTCGCTAAAGGAATATATTCAGGAACTCATCTTGAACAGGAATATCATTAGTAGGAGCCAACACGGCTTTGTGAAAGACAAGTCTTGTCAAACTAACTTAATATGCTGTTCAATTCTGGGCACCTTTTCTGAAAAAGGACATTAAGGAACTAGAGAAAGTGCAGAGAATGGCTACAAAACTAATATGGGGAATGGAAAGTTTTAGTTATGAAGAAAGGCTAGAAAAGTTAAATTTGTACACACTAGAGAAAAGGCATCTTAGAGGGGATATGATAAAATGATATAAAATATGTTCAAGGCCCATACAAAGGGCTCTCAAAAGACCTAACAGAACAACAAGCACAAGGGGTCAGCCACTTAGACTTGAGGAAAGGAGATTTTGTCTACAACAGTGGAAGGGATTCTTTAAGGTAAGGACAATAAAGGTATGGAATTCACAGCCTGAGGAGGTGATGCTATCAAATACTTTAAATGCCTTTAAAGAGGGCCTAGATACTTTCTTAAAAGTGCAGAACTTAGAGGGTTATGTATGTTAGTATTGGGATTAATATTTATTTAGTACTTGTTGATCAAAAGAGAAATATGATTACCATTTAGAATCAAGAAGGAATTTTTCCTCCCATTCAAAGCAGAATTTGAAATTGCTGTATCGAGGGGGATTTTTTGCCTTCTTTTGGATCAACGATGGTAAACAGGAATAGGAAAATGGACGCAAGTCTTTTTTTTCAACCTAAACAATTATGTAACTATATTTCCAATGCTGTTGTTTTGCATTTAATTCTTTTTAGTACATGTTTGTTCCAGTCAGGCATCTGACCACTTATTGAAGTTGCACCATGGATTGAAGAACATTAAACTATACTTTGCCATTTTTCTTCAGGGATCTCCAAAGAATCCTTCATGTTCTGCCTCAGTCTCTAGGCTCCACTCCGTCCTCAGCTGGGCTTCTCATCCAGATCATTTGGGTAAGCTTCCCCCCTTCCACTACTGCCCTCCCCACCCTACCATGAGTCTCGATCCTTCCCCTTCTCCTGCCTCTACTCCCCACTTGCTGTTTTGTCTTTCCTATAACTGTAATGGCCTCAATTACCTTAGAAAATGAGTGGTTGCTTTCTTTTGGTACTCTTGCCTAAAGGTGAACATCTTATTCCTCCAAAAGACTAATTACTTTCACAAATCCCACCCCAAATATTTCTGCAAAAACTTACTGCAATTCTTTTTAGCTAGCTCCTCCACCAATCAAGGGGTAAAGCTATACTCTTCCATCAAAATATGTTACTGTCCCTCTGGATACCTGGTGGACCCATATGATAGATATTAGGTCCTCTGGGGCACGCTGAATACTCACACATCACAATAGCCAGTGACTCTGCTCCCAATTCCCACTAGAAACAGTTTTACCATTCCTTCTTTGGCAAACTACAGTCTCTGCATTCACCTATCAATATAGTTGGAGTTGATTCCAACAAGATTCTTCAAAATAACTTAGACAGAACTTGAGATACCATATCTACCCAATCTTCTGATACAAAAGTCCTTAAAGCCCAAATTCTACTCGCTGGAGCACACCTGACAAGAAAAACACCCCACTGATACTTTCTTTTCAGCCCTCCATTATAGGTATTCCAGAATAGATTTTATTTTTTAAGCCAACACGCTTTACTTCATTTTGTCGTTATCTAATCGGTCCTTTGGTCTGACCATTCCCTGGTCATCTCTATATTCACAACACTTGGCATGCCGTTGGGCCCTGGGCCTTGGAAAATAAGCAACACTTTATTGACCTTCAGTCAAGATTTAGGTCTCTTATACAATCCCAAATTATTTTTCCTTAAACTCCGGATCGGTAGACTCCCCCTTCAAGCTTTGGGAGGCTCACAAAGCTACCACACGGGGTGTTCTGCTCCACTTGACTAAGTGAAAAAATAAACTTCCTCACTGCCATTGACAAAATTACCTCCAAACTTTCTGCTCTCACTAACTTACATAAATCCTCAAGTGATACGAATGTATATGAAACACTTTGGAATTTTTATCAATTTATATCTTAATTTTTATTTTACTCTACACACTATTGGGATCTTTTTCCAGTGCTCATGAACTGTTCTCACCCAGTATTTTATGATATATACCACATCCAGACAGGAGAGGTATTACCTATGTTGTGTATTTCTGCCTACAACATATTTATAATTCTATGGGAGGGAAACTCGGTTACAGCATTGGCTTACAGACTGGATCAGGTCATCTCTGTCCACTTTTACTTTCATGACTGGCTACTTATCTGTATTAGAGGGATCATCTTACTGAGGTGAGATGGGAGATTAAGATTCACTGAAATGGAGGTACTCTACCCTCTGACCATCAGTCATTACAGAGAAGCCAGTTTTCGCCAAATTTGCAACATTTAACTCTTTGAGTGCCAGAGGGGTGCAAAACACATTGCCTACCCCTCTGGCATTCATAGAGTTAATGGGAAAGGACACTTACCAACAGTGTACCGGTACTTCATTAGAAAACTTTGTTTTTATATATTTTTAGTGATATCACTAGCTACTTTTTTCCTCTGCTGGTACCATATATACTTTATTTACTCTTTGTGGATCCTATTTAGTGCCGCACAAATCAGTCATTATGGGCACAAGGAGTTCTGAGTAGCACACACATAGCTGTATCAGTTTGTGTCCTTTTGCCTGGCCAGCATCCACTTCAACAAGTTCTGGTTGCAAAAACCCATGTTATGTTCCTGCTTCTTGATCCCACAACTCACACTAAATAGCATGAATAGTGGGAACATCAAAGGAAACTAGGTAAAGCTCAATGTTTGACATAGTGTCAAGCATCAAGCTCCAGCTATAAACACAGTCACCCTTCTCCCACCCTCCTAAACACTAGCCCTAAAATACTTCCCCTGGCTCTACACTACAACTAACATTAAAAATAAAGTTAAAAAATACTAGCTCTAACACTATCCCATGGCTCATTCCCCACAGCATTAACAATAAACATTTACCTTGAAGTCGGAGGTCCAGTGGGGTCTTCTGCATTCTGGATTTTGTCTGTCTTCCTCTTTACTTCTTCCTTTCTCTTTAAGTCTTGTTTCTTCTTCTATAAGTCTTATTTGTACTACTATGCCTTTTTTCTTCTTCTGTATTTGTCTTTGGTTTATGAAAAACCAAACAATAAATAAAATTAAAATCCCCCCTTTCATTATTTCCATCACCACCGCCACCATAAAATAAAAAAATGTTCAGGTCATTGCTTTAGCCAGACTGAGGGAAATTTGAACAGAGACTGGCTTTTATATGGCCAGTCTCTGTTCAAAATTGTTGCCAAGCGTTAACTTTAGGAGGGATTAATCCTTTGGGTGCCAGAGGGATATGCAACAATCTGCAATAAGTTGCATACCCCTCTGACACACAAAGGGTTCATTATTGTTTGGTTTCACTTATGTTTTTGGTAACTTGGATGTATTGATACAGGGCTTTGTGCCCCATATCAATACATCTGTACGTCACTGGTGCAGGGATGCCTAGTTGAGCATGCAAATTTTTTTTTTTTTTTTCACTTTACAATTACATGTCGGTGTTTATTAACATGCGTTAGGTACTCAACACCAAGGGGCTGGATTCAAATGCAGGTGCTAATTTTATCTCTGCTTTTATCTCCAGGTATCCCCATAGCCTTCATTATGAAAATTTTTGATAAAACGGCAGGTACCATTTAGCTCCTGCATTTTAATCCAGCCGTAGGTTTGTTAGGCTCTAATATAACACAAAAAAGAGAGTCCTTGAACGCATGTTACTAGACACCGCATGTAATTGAATAGCTTATCTAAATGCTGTTTCTTTGTTTTCAGTGGTTGCTAATTTTGTGCCCACTGTGCTTTTTAAAGGTGGTAGTTTGTCACAGCACAATTAATAGAATGCCAAACTGTGAATTAAAACTACCGTCATTAGTTTAGTTTCAATAACGGTACTAAAAGAATTAAGTCCCAGATCCTATCTATACCCAATATTACAAGAAACAGGTGAGTAATAACTCTAAATAACATAATCTAAAACAGAGAAAAATGGTCTTAATAACAATTAATAATTCAGCTACTGCCTTATCTTTCAAACATACTTTGTTATCAAAAATGGTCTTGTTGATAATATACAGTGGGAAAGAATCAGGAGACCCCAAATTTTAGTACTGCTTCCATAAAACATACAATAGCATTTTAGTTAGATTAGTCTGAGATAAATTCATAAAGCTAGGTCTGATACACTACTTAACAGTAAATAAAAATCAATTATGCATATTTATGCAAAAAATAATTTTATTGGAATATAAAATGTAATATAAATTAGCAATCTGTGTAACCAGAATATTAGTGAATATCAAGTGACTCAGTAATATATCTAATATATATATTATATACTAAAATATATTTATGAAATTGAAATATGGCAAAATATATCAGTTGATATAATAAGGTAAAATACCCAGCTTATATATCCAGAGGTACAAACTAGAACACAGCAGCATATCAAGGGTTCCCAAAAACTGATAATAATACAATTGGCTGCAGCACATGTAAATACCTGCCCCCAAAAACCTGTATAAAACTAACAATTTATGTAGAAGGTAATTGTGTAACATAGTTGACGAGGCTGTAAAAAGACATGCGTCCATTAAGTCCAGCCCATGCCAAAACACCCCTGTTGATCCAGAAGAAGGCAAAAAAAACAAAAACAAACAAACCCTGAAGCCATTTCCAATTTAGCCCCAAATGGGTATGTCTTGTGAGATGAGCTCAATATGGCCTCATGTCTCTTGTCAACCCTTTGAAACCACGTGCAAAATATTGCAAGAATTACAAACTAATCTTGAAGACAAAATGTCCCAGATCAAATACAATGTAACTATTTATCTGCTGTTTTCTATGTTCATACCTTCTGGATGAAACAGAAGCTGTGAATACATTTCCCACATAATAATAATCATATGCATTGAACAATGTATGTTTATTGTCATATAAACGATAATGATAAAAAAGGCAGCATCATGTTTACTTTACAATGCCAGTACTGCAAGGCTTAACCAAAATGGCGAATGTCATTTGTTCTGTCAGAAGTTGTACCATGAGTCCTCCAGCTGATGTATTCATGATTAAATTAATTTTGAACTACAACTTATTTCTCACTATGAGAAATCCTATTGTTATTAACCTGCATATAAGCATATATAATGTTGAAGTTGTGATGCTGTAAAGATAAGCTAAGTTTATTCATTATTAAACTTGCGCTATTCTGGAGCAGACCAACTGCACGACAGGGTTCAGGTGAAAATCCCATCAATTCCCATTGATTTAAATGGAATGTAACCCTCTATTTTTTAGACTTCTCAAACCCATTACTTTTGGAATTCATTGGAGACTTCTCTACAATCTCTAGAATTCAAAGGGTTAAAAGTCCAATTTAAATGAGATTTCATTTTCACCCGTGATGCATTTGGCTGGAGTATACAATAGGACAGACATAATTGTTTTTTCAGAAACTGTAATGTAACTTGTTCAGATCGGTGATCTAAAACACATGTTGCTATAATCAATAGGTTCATATCTTTTAGGCTTTATGTCAAATATGTTCTACTTAAAATGACTGAAGGTCAATATTTAGTAGAAAATATAAACACTGGGCACACTTTATCCCTAGCACAGTGAGGGATAAATGTCCTGAGAAAAGATGAAGTCACACAACTGTTCCTCTGGGGACATCTGCTGGTTGACTGAAGAATAGCTACACTTTACATAACTGCCTGTGAGTGTTCTTAGTGACTGAAATTCATAATGGTTGGGGGTAGGTAATAAAACAGCATAAATTTTATTAACTACTATACAAAGGATATATTTTAATAATTTATATATTCTTGTTTCTGTGTTTTTTGGTTATTATACATTTACAGCAGTGCAGAAAAAGTAGGTTTTTTTTATAAAAGCTAATAACACTAATAAAACTTCTTCTTTGGTGTGTTTGTTTTGTTTTGTTTTGTTTTACATGTTTTAATAAATTGTATATACTTTAAATTCCACAACATCCATTTGTCAATCCACCCACTCTCAGAGAATCGCCATATATATCATACAAACATCATACATGTTTTACACCTATAAAAGTTTTATTATAAATGTAAGTCAACTGATTGCTATTAATTTCACTTACAATAAGAGGAAACTTGCAAAATTCAGACACAAAGTATACATACTATATTGTGGCACACAAAATGAGTAATGCATATAGGCACACAATGTTTACTCAGTGAGGCTGATATACTAAGAAGAATTGGAGTAGTTCTAGAGTAAACCAAATGCACAGTGGGGCACAAATACAAATTCTCAAAATCCCCATTGATTTAAATGGGGGGCTGCTCTTGGTAATCTCTGCTCACTGCACATGGTAATCTTAAACCTTTTGAGTGTCAGTGGATACACAACACATTGATCTACAATGTTTTACGTAGCCCTATGGCATTCTAAGGGTTAAGGCACAGACAGGTGTGCAACATGTTGTTTTGAAATGCTGCAACACCTTTCCTCAGGGGCTTCTAATAGGCCGTGGCTTTAGTATTTATTTGAAAGTTCACAAGTGAGTTAAGCAGTGGCTCAGTCATTTAATTTACTCACTAAAAACATTACCTATTAGGCCCCTCTAAAGATATGGTTGGGAGCTACTGCTATAATTCATTGATGGTGTTCCTATAGTAGCTATCTATGGATGCATCCATGCTTCTGTTCAACTCTTTGAATAATGAGTTCCCCAGACAGTTCCATGTGTTGCCTTTGAACATATTAATCATATGCCACCATAGACATCTCTTTTCCAGTGCAAACAAAACCAGACTGGCTAGTTTTTCCTTTAGTAAAACCCCCCTGACCACTTGTATCAAAATGGCCAGGAGGGTGAATCCCCCTGGCCACTCCTGTCAAAATCGGTACAGCAAGACTTGCAGGTGAGGCAAAGTCCCCCTTCCCACTCCTGTCACAATCGCTATAGAGAGATTCAGCAACATCGATTTCATTGGCAACATCATGCAGCATTCACTAGTCTGTGTGTGTGGGTGTGTTTGTGTATATGTGTGTGCGTATATGTGTGTGTGTGTGTGTGTGTGTGTGTTTGTGTGTATCTATCTATATATATATATATATATATATATTTTATTTATTTATTTTTTTTTTATTTCTTTGTCAAATGCAAAACTGGTATGCTTATTTGTGTATACCCCGATAAACTCAGATTACATACATAACATACAAAACAATCAGACAATAAATGTAAAGAATGTAAATAATATTAGCACTGACATGTAATGCAATATTTTTCCAACAAGTAACTGGATTTTTGGAAGTGTGTATATTTTTATATGAAATCTGTGTCTCAGTTTTGTATATAAAATATGTTAATGAATATGAAATATAATATTTGGCATAAGAAAATTCTGAAGAGGACGTTAAATAAATCACAAACAACTGAAAAAATATGACACGCCATAATATATGTTATGCATTTTTCCCTGGTATTTCCATAGTTTAATGCATAAAAAGAATAGAAAGAACCTAAAACATCTCAAAATGTTTAGAGCATTAATCTCTATCAATTATTTAGATGATAAAGCCTCTATTTTACATACACTTTTTTTAATGAAGGTTTATTAACACTGAAAGCAGTGCCCTAACAAATTCCTGCTCACATAAATCAGTGCAGGACTGTAACAGATGGGATGTGTTTGGGATCCCTTTATAACTGTCCTGGAGAGAGGTTCTCAGCAAAATTGCATTTTTAATACCCATCAGCTTGAGCAGATAGCCCCATTCATTTGCATTTAGGCACCCTTGGTTAAAGCCTCCCTCATTTGGTAGCAGCAAGTGGCAAACTTAAGGAAGCGGTGGGTCATGGGAAAGGTCCAATTAGATCAGTAGGAGCACACTCTAGACAAATACAGACACATGGATGCAGACATTAGAAACACTGCCCAAGGGAATTTGTGGACATATGTTCAGTGTGAATGATCAAGGCTGGCTTGAGGCCTTTAGAAACCATAATAAAAAAATTCCATCAATCAGAATCTGGCCCTGTGAATTATACAAGCAGCAATGCACGGGAAACATGTGCTAGTCTCTCTTTCACCACTTTTTCCCCTTATCTTTTTTTTTGTTGTTATAACCAGCTGCCTACATTGGCTTGCCTAAACACTGCCTTGGGACAGCTCCAGGAATCTCAAGAGATAAACACTGGTAAGCATCGCCAGAGGCATTATTTTACCAGTGGTACATTATATCTGCTCTGTACAATTTTACCAAATGTGTTATCCTGGTTACATGAAAGTATTGCCAAATCATATCTAAATTGAATTAATCAACAATGTGATTTCTTTCAATCACTACAGATGCATTTACAGATTTATGGATCGACATTTGTAAAATATTTCTTAAAGCATAGCTTTATCAAATTAGCTAGCTATTGGGAGAGAATATAGTAATAAAAATATCTGGTATGAACATTTTTAGATTATTTTTCAGTCAGAGTTTTAACCCATTGAGTGCCAGAGAGATATGCAATGCAGTGCATAGCAATGTTTTTCGTAACCCTCTGGCACTCGAAGGGTTAATGTTTTCAGAAAATCTTAGTTCCTTTGTCCAATTGAAGCATTTTTAATGTGTGTATCCATGAATAAACATTTCATTTATATATTGAACAACTTTTACATCCATACGATTTTAATTAAAAATGTAAGTCAATTGATTGCTGTTAATTTTGCTTCCATTAAGAGAAAACGTGAAATTTGGACACAAAGTATCCTATATATACATCTATATTGTAGCACACAGAATGATTAATATATATAGGTACTCAATGCTTACTCAGTGAGGCTGATGTACTAAGTAGAAATGGCAAACCAACTACATCTTGGGGCACAAATAAAAATTCCCATTGATTTGAAATGGGACTTTTAACCACTTGAATGCTAGAAATGTCTCCAACACATAGCAAAATAATGTACTGGAAACATCTCTAGCATTCAAGGTGTGCACACACATTCATATGGCTCTAATGAAAGTATACAACTTATGCATTTACAAAGCCACGCAACTGAAATATTCTGAAAAGTCTGTGTGAAAAATAGTGGATTTTGTTATTAATGGGGAAAATGGACCAGATATTTTTGCCTCTGTTTGCACCTAATAGGTGTGGTAAAATGCTCCTCTTTACTATTTATAATTAGGTAATTTACAATATAAAACTGAGCAAATGGTGTTTATTGGGTGCTTCAAATGCAACACACTGATGGAAATCTATTAACCCTTTGATGACCAGAGAGGTGTGTGTGAATTGTTTCATAATGTATTGCACACCGTTCTTGTTCACAAGGACTTAACATCCCTCTGACCTTCAAAGGGGATAATGAATTTACCACAGATTTCTCATACTGTTAACCTGTGTATGTGGGCTTTCCATGAGTGAACAGATGTATTACTGTTTTGTGTGTTTATGTGTTTTGTTTGTATGCCGGTGTCTAACAGGAGTCCCCATTTGTACTATAACCTTGTCTTTATATTTAGGCTAACTGTCTGAAAAGTTCTGCATTCAATATATCCCTGCTTCCTATGCCTCACAATCTTTGAAATAATCATTTATATCATTATGTGCCATTAACAGTTCCTTTATTTTTCCCATGGATATCTTGGACATGGTTGTAAATGATTCAACATCCAGATATTTAGACATCTGGACATGTTGTGCTTGAGGGTGAGTTTGATGATATACTTTCTGCAGTTATCAGTGAAACTTGTGACCTACATATCCTCCATAGTTTTTGTTCTTATTCTGAAGGATATAGGAGTGTGTTTACAGGCTAGCAACAAGATAAAGTGCTTTAAACATGAGATCCAAGACTTTAACACCACCTGCCCTTTCTTCTGAATATCATTTATTTGTATTCTTATCATGAATATGTGGCATTCAGTGCCTTCCATGCCATCAAAGGCCAAGATTTTATCTCATTACTTTTTTCATGCTCACTATATTCCAGGTCCATTTGAGGTTTCACCTGTATCATTATTTCTCTCTTTTGCAAATGCACATTTTTGTGCAGGTTTCCCCCATCAAAGTGAAGACCAACTACACTCATTGCATTAACTGTTTCACTCCACAATTAATTTTTTACATGCCTTATGGGTTTAAGTAAATTTCTGCTTATTAGAGTATCCTAAACTGCTACATGTGGAAAAAGAAAAGAAGAGAAGGAGGCGCTTATAGGGTTAAACCTTCTTGGAACTTATATGTTACATAAAAGAACAAAATTATTGCACTCACATATGTAAGTGGCCATGAGAATTCTACTTGTGGCAAATGAGCGGGTGGGTGATATTACACTGCCCTCCATGCAGATAGATTCCAAACCAGCTGCTCCCTGAATATCAACCTTCAAAGAAGAAGGGAAAACACAGTAAAATGAAAACAGACAGATGGGGCACTTCTTATACACAGTTAAGCACTCTTCAAATTATAACAAACATTAAATTACATACAAACGGTATGTAGCAACAGGGGATATTGGCCTGCCCCTGTTCAGGCTCTCATGGTCACTGCTCCAGGAAGTTCTGGGAAAAATCCAAATTTGATCCGAAAAAGATCCACAAAAAGGCGATCATAAAATAAATAATCCAATTTATTTTATAAAGTTTAAAAACAATTAATCACCATCGCGTTTCTGGATACCACGATCCTTTTGTTAGGGTTTCGGTCTATAGAGTTAAAGGTTAAGTACTAAGACAAAAAGCAAAGGGCCTTGGACTAACTTAGAAGGTTCCATTTATAACAGCTCTTAGGGCAAGATGTTCAAAAAGTTGTCATAATGAAAAAATTGTTGGATCAAGAGTTTGTGGTAAAAGAAGGACAATATTTTCACAAGTAAATCTGGCACGTTTGAAAATGGGTCTAAAGAATTATAAATGATGGTAAGAAAATCTGCATGAACATTGCCTTTAAAAAATTCTGATGTTAAAAATGTCTTTGATTTTGTCTTTGAAACAAAAATTTTCAAAGAAATATAAATTTTTTTGTCTTTGAAATGACAAATTGCTTCTGACTCCTGATAATAGTAAGCTAATTTGTCTTCTCCAAGTTTAGCCCATTTTTATTTTGTCAGGAAAAAATGACGTTAATCCAGGGCTGGTGAAAGGATTTTTGTGTATAAGTGTCAATTTGTGTGTTCGCTATATGTGTGTATGTGTGAGTGTGTGTTCCCAATATGTGTGAAAGTGTGTGCTGTCTATTTGTGTATCAGTGTGTGTGTGTATGTGTGTGTGTGTGTGTTTCTCTGAATGTGTATCAGTGAATCGTTGCATGTGTTCCTTATATGTGTATAAGTGTGTCAATGTTCCCTATATATGAATGTGTGTGTCAGCGTGTGTTCCCTATATGTGTATGTGTATGTGTGTGTGTCAGTGTGTCCCCTATATGTGTATGTGTATCAGTGTGTGTTTCCTATATGTGTATAAGTGTCAATGTGTGTGAGTCTCTGTAATGACATCAGTGTGTAATTGTGTGTATGCCTCTATATATGTGTATCTATGTGTGTGTTCTGTATATGTGTATCAGTGTGTATGAGTGTGTGTGTGTGTGTTCTGTATATGTGTATGTGTGTCAGGGTGTGTGCTTATCTCTATGTGTATGAGTGTTGGCAGAACTTCTGATTTTTGACCAAATAGTTGAGTAATACATAACTCTAATTTTACATTCTAAAAGCAATTTATTTTATTTCCATATGCATATGTGCCACTTCTAAAATGGATAAAAAATCCGTCCATTTAAAGGTAGATGTTCTATCTTAATAATAAACCAGTTGCTTTAAAGGGGAGAAATATAAATGTACCAAACTCCATTAATGTCCTATGTCCATTTCTATTCAAGGTAAAACAGGCCCCACGTAGCATGTAGTGGTGAATGGGAAAGACCTATAACTGATGGAGTTCAGGTCCACTTGGGTCTCCATCCACTCAGTGTAAGCTAATCCAGTCTGAAAGCAGTTTAATCTGCTCATGAAGACATTAGATATTTTATTTTTAATGTTTTAGACTAGGCCAATGCTTTTCCTCACAAAAATTCTTCAGGGGAAATTTTAAACTTGGCTAAGGATGGTAATATGTATTAGATAGGACTCACCTGAAATGGGGTCCTTGGCGAGGTAAGTAAGCTTGATCATGCTTTTGCCAAACTATGCAACAAAATCCTCTTTTTGAAAAAAAAAAATGTATCAAGACAGTGGTATAATATATGCTTTATATAGGGTTCACATTTCGGTTACTTTATGGAGAAGAGCAGGTTTATTTTTCTACCATAGGGAAAAGTGTGTTTCAAACTTACTTTTGACATGTTTATAAATGGCCTGGAAATAGGTATGAAATTTCAATATTTGCAGATGACACTGACTTTTGCAGGATAATAAATTCAGAGCAGGATGTTTGTTCTTTACAGAAGGATTTCCACAAAGTGGCAGATTGAGCAGTCAACTGGAATATGACATTTAGGGCTCGATCCAAATGTTTGCACTAAAAAGCCAGTAGGACAAAATGGATACTGACCGACAAAAGAAAATGTCTAAGTCAGTATTCAAAAGTCCCTCCGGCTAAAAGCACAATGGACATTACGCCACAAAAATGGTCTTGTGGCCAAACATCCATTTTGTGTGTTAAGTTCCCAAAACGCTGCTAAATAGCAGCAGTATTGGAAACTTAACAGTAAAAAAAGCTAACTCTCTGTGCCTGTGTTAGGGACCAAGAACCAGACAGACACCAAAATGTAAAGTGCAAAACACCTTTATTAAAATAACAAAAGCAAACAAAGCAAAACTGTGATCCAGCAGCATAAACCAAAGACAGTCCGAGGTCAGGAACCAAGACAGGTACTCAGCCAAGCCGGTGTCAGGAATACAGAGATCAGCAATGTCAGGAACAAGCCAGTAGTCAGGAACCAGAAGGGATGTCAGAGGAAGCCAAATCATGCACAGGAAATCAGGAACGCAGTAGAACACTCTTGCAGTCTGAAGCAAGCTGTCACGGTTTGTTAAGACTCTCAGACGCAAGGTTAGGTAAAAACACAACTTTATTGAAAAGTTTAAGATAATCCCATAGGATTTTATACACATACATACAATACATAGAATGGCAAATAGGTAGTAACAATAGCGAATCAGGCTCTACCGGCCCTGCCAATATACTGGGCAAGGCAGCCTGGGCAAGCAATGAAAAGGTGGCTCTACCGACCCTGCCAATATACCGTGCAAGGCAGCCAAATAGACAGTCAGGAGAATACAGGCTCTACCGGCCCTGCCAATATACCGGGCAAGGCAGCCTAATAGTCAGGAGAATACAGGCTCTACTGGACCTGCCAATATACCGAGCAAGGTAGCATAACGGATCACCAGCTGATACAGGCTCTACCGGCCCTGCCAATATACCGAGCAAGGCAGCCTAACGGAACACATAATAGTAGGCTCTACCGGCCTTGCCAATACCGGGTAAGGCAACCTCAGGGTGGAATAATAGAAGGTTCTACCGGCCTTACCAATATACCGGGCAAGGCAGCCTAAGGAGGAAGTGTCAACACCAGTGGCCTCAGTAATTGTCAGATGACAATGACAGTATGGAGATGGTAGGTAGAGGCGACAAGGCCCAGTGGTATTACCAGGTAGTCTGCACACCCCAGTACCCATGTACCGAGGGAATAACTAGCTGTCTAGGACTGGACAGCGCACTGGGAACCATCAGACTATATGAATCGTAAGCCGTGAGGCAGAGGAGTAAACCAGCGCCCTCACGCTGGAAACCAACAGGCTGGATGTTAAGTAGACCTTAAGGTCATAGAGCGAACCAACGCCCGCACGTTGGGAACCAACACTCTAATACAAGTAAATAGCGAGGCAGTGGAGCAAACCAGCGCCCGCGCGCTGGGAACCAACAGACTGAGTAATAGTAGGCCAGAAGGCAATGGAGCGAACCAGCGCCCACGCGCTGATAACCAACAGGCTGGATATATCGTAGGCTATAAGGCAGTGGAGCGAACCAGCGTCCGCACGCTGGGAACCAACAATGAACATATAGTAGGCCGTAAGGTAGTGGAGTGAACCAGCGTCCGCACGCTGGGAACCTAAAGATAGTATGTATTGAGCTGAAAGGCAAAGGAGCGAACCAGAACCCGTGCGCTGGTAACCAACAGACTAGTAGTGTAGTAGCCGCAAGGCAGTGGAGAAAATCAGCGTCCGCACGCTGGGAATCAACAGATAATAGTGTATAGAACCGTAAGGCAAAGGAGCAAACCAGCGCCCGCGCGTTAGTAACCAACAGACTAGTAGTGTAGTAGCCGCAAGGCAGTGGAGCCAACCAGTCTCCGCACGCTGGGAACCAACAATGATAATGTTGCCGGAGCGACCGAGGAACAAGGTCACCACAGATGAAGGAACCGGACGCAGGAGATAAACAGGAACCAGCACAATGACGGTCAACCAGATCAGGAACGGCAACGGAGACTGGCAGCAGGAAATAGCAACCTTGGACGACTTCAACCGGAACAGGCACTGGAACAAGTACAGCAGACAGGAGTCTCAGGAACAGGACGAACTCAGGAAACCAAGAACACAGCAAAAAGGCCCATGAAGCTTCTGTAGCATAGTGAAAGTGGATGCAGTCTGAGACACCATGAAAGGGCAACCAAAGGGTGCCCAAACTCAGTTTAAATAGGTTATGTGAGGCGGGCTAAAGGCAGACAGCCAATGGAAGCCCCCTACAGGTGATAGACACAGAAATGCAGCAATCACGGGCACCGTGATACAAACACAAGGGCAATCAGGTAGTGAGCTAAGCTGCTTTAAATACCCTGGGAGGGTTGACTGTTGGCTGATAGCAGTGAGGTGAGCAAACACTGAGAGGTCACCTGATTCAGCCTGATTCAGCAAAGGGAAGGCAGCAGTAATGGATAGCAGAGCACTAGATAGCTCAGATAGCAGAATCACGCAGCAGAGAAAGTGCAGCTCAGCCAATACTTGAAAGCCTGACATACTGCCAAACACTGATCTTAACTCATATGTCTTACACTTACCTGTCATCCACGGTCTGTCTCCTTCTGTCTTCATTCTTCTATCTTGTATTTTCTTAAGCAATGTATTAGTGCCCAGGTTTATTGAAATATGTTGCCATCATTATTTGAAGAAAAAAGCCATTATAATAAAGCTGCGCCTATATCATATATCCAAAAAACATAATAATAATATACTTAGCTTAATAAAAATGTCTCTGCCGCTATGTGTGGCCACAGAAGCGGCAGAGGTGGAGACAATGCTGTGTGCCACAGATCCCCCCTTCTTCTGCGTCACGGGCAGATGCCTGTTCCTCAATGAGGGAATTTGAGCAGAGACTGCCTTTATTTATGGGCAGTCTCTGATACAATTCCCTCACAGCTTACGCACATCCCAGCCAATCAGTTTAAATCTTGTATTTGAAGAAGGGGGGAATCTGTGGCACACAGAAATGTCTTTACTATGTATTATATTATTCTGCATTGTATTCATACTTTTTTTTGTTTTACAGATACAAGAAGACTGAAGAAAAGAAAAAAGAAAGAAGAGAAGACTGAAGAGAAGTGAACAGTGAAGAGAAGGACAGAAGAGAAGACTGAAGAGAAGGACAAAAGATGATCAGCATGCTGAGGACTCCGCTGGACATTAGGATTAATGGTAAGTGTTACTTTTAATGGGATGTTGTTTTTTTAACTTAGTCGGGTTAACTCTATGAATGCCGGCAGGGTAATTATACCCCACTGGCACTCATAGGATTAATTCTACTACCCTTTGACACATTTTTCATACTTTGGATGTATTGATATGGGGATTAGGGCCCCATGTCAATACATCCACTGTGGACTTTTTTAACTTTTTTATACTTTCAAGTTCTGCATTGGCTATTTGAAGGTCCGATAAGGGACTCAAGTCACAAAATATGGGTTTTAACTTTCCTGCGATAACATGAGTCCCTTATTGGATCTTCATGGCTAACACAGACATTTGAATTCCAAATTATTATGTTTTCATCATTTGCTTTTTTTTGTCAGTGTTTTTTCACAGCACAGGCATTTGAATAGCTTACTGTGTTTGAAAAAATGCCGTCTGCAGAAAAAACAGCCGTCTCCAACATTTGGATTGAGCCCTTAATGTAGGATGTTTAAGGGTATGTATTTTGGACTCTGAAGAACAAACAAGCATGGTACTTATGGGAGCATTCAAGGAGAATCATTTCTAGAGGAAAAATATGGAAGGCCTTGGAAACTGCAAATGTGGCTATGGTGATCAAACAGCAACTGGGGTTACTGTCAAGACCTCACCTGCAATACAGTTTTGGTCACCTGTTCTTAAAAAGGATAATCTAGAATTTTAAGTGCAGAGAGGATCAACAAAATTAATTAAGGGAATGGAGTTATTGCTCCTACAAGGGGATCTTCTTACAATTTATAAGTATATGTAAGGTCAACGCAAATTCTCTCAAGTGAAATTTTCATTCCAAGGTCTGATCAAATAATTAAGGCCATCACTTAAGATTAAAAGAAATGAGATTTCAGTTTTAGCAGAGGAAGTGGCTCATTTCTCTAAAGTCTGTTAAATTGTGGAATTATTTGCCCAGTGTTGTGGTAATGACAGATACAGTGGACACACTTAAGAGAAGAACAGATACATTAATACACAGTATAACCTGCAAGTTCCCTTCTGCTAGAAATATATATATTCTTCTCTTAAATGTGTCCATTGCATTTGCCAATACCACATCACTAGGCAAAGAGGAGTAAGGAGGAGATGTTCATGTCTCCTCCCTACTGCCACTTCACAGCATACACAGGGGCATGATTTTCATACTTGCACTTACACTATGTTGTTAACCATTTGAGTGCCAGAGGGGGGTATGCAACGCATTGCTCAGCAATGCATTGCATACTTCTCTGCCATTCAAAGGGCTACACTTTTAAGCATTGTGCCTTCATCTATCAGTCAACATCCCACAAATTACCTCACCTCCACTCACTAATAAAGCCAATTAAGTCTGCTAAAAATCACCCTTTTCATCACAACCACTGACGATGGGTAAGGATTATCGGAGTTGTAGTGCTATTAACTATCAAATGTTTCAGCATGATTACTCTTTCCTCCCAGCCTGTCCTATAACTCTGTGTGTATAATGTTGTCTGGACTGTTTTATAAATGCAGCATTTTTGCTGTACTGTCTCTGTATATATATTGTGTCTCTATCAATATTGTCTGTTCTATATGTGGATGTGTGTGTTGTGCCAAAGTGTATGGAAGGATTTTAGAGGGAAGGTATTTAGGATCCATATTCCTACATAGCCTATACCACTCCACCTTTCCCAATTAGCAGCTTTAGCAATCCCAGGCTGTAGTGTTTGTAAAAAGAAAAAAGAGTTTGACTTGCTGTGAGCAAGAAGTGCAGAGCAGAGCAGTACAACAAAGCAGAACTTGAAAAGGTAAGTTAAACATGTGCTATTTTTATTAGTTTAGAACCTTCAAGTATAAAAGGGAATCTACTACAAATAAAGTTAGTGCTCAGATTGAGCTAGGTTTTTATTTGTATTGTGTTTTCATTTTGTTTTGTAAAACACTGCCTACTAATTGTGTTTGATGCAATGACAAAATAAACCTGTAAATCTTTTTTAAGAACTGTGGACTGTGTGTGATATCCTAGAAGCTTGCTGCCCACCCAGGTTTATCAAAGTGTGTTTTATGCATGTGTGTTGTACATGTGTGTGTTGTGATATATAATGTGTATTGCATGTGTGTGTTGTGCATGTGTTTGTGTATTGTATGTGTGTGGTGTTTGTGTATTGCATGTGTTTATTTGTGTGTGTGTATGTGTGTGTGTGTGTGTGTGTGTGTGTGTGTGTGTGTTGGGTACGTGTGTGTGTAAATTGTGTGTGTTGTGCATCTTATGTGTATATATATATATATATATAGAGAGAGAGAGAGAGAGAGAGAGAGAGAATCTTCTACAGCAACATCTGTGTGGCAGAGACCCCTTTGGCAGTTTATAATGAATCTGTTTCTCTCTTCCTTTTAACAAGCTTCCTTCATCACGTCTCAGGGGTATAATATCAGCTTTTGGACAAATGACTAGTTTTCAGTCACATACAAGAACTGCCCAGTACAATCCTGTATACAGATTTGGAAATCACATATCTCCACAAGGAAAGTATCACGGTGCCCGTGATACTTTACTGTCACTCTCGGTTGTGGGCGCTCCCATTGGCTGAGCCTGTTTGACCCGCCCACTGTGGCCTTTTTTTACCTGGCCTTTGGCACCTGTCAGGTGCCCTTTCATGGTGTTCCTTAGCCAGTGTTGCTGTTGATGTGTTCCAGTGTTCCTGATTCCTGTGTACCGATTTGGCCTGTTTTGACGACGTTCCTGGTTTCCTGCTCCGTGATCTGACCCGGCCTGGCTGACGTTCCTGCTTGTGACTTGATCTGGCTTGTCTGAGAACCCTGCTCCATGATCTGACCTAGCCTGGCTGACTTCCTGCTCCGTGACCTGAACTGTCTTACTGCTGACCCTGCCACCTTTCCTGCTTCCTGCTGTTTGGTGTCGCCGAGGCGACATTCTGACTTCCGCTGTGCTTGTGGCAGGGCTGATCGTGTCATAGCCTCCATTAACATTTGCAGAGCCGTGCCTCTGTTTGCTGAGCCTCCGTTTTCACTTGCAGAGCCGTGCCTTTGTTTACTGAGCCTCCGTTGTACTTGCAGAGCTGTATCTCCATTCCCTGAGCCTCCGTTTACACTTGCACAGCTGTGTGTCCGTTCCCTGAGTCTCCGTTAACACTTGCAGAGCCGTTGTCTCCGTTCACTGAGCCTCCATTAACACTTGCAGAGCCGTTGCTGATCTTCCTCTACACTTGCTGAGCCGGTTACGTTTCAGAGCCTTGTATAGGCGGCAGTTCATCCAGTCTGTCTTGCAGTGTAGTCGGTCTCTGTTACCGCGCCCGCGGGAGGCACTATTGGCTCTAGCTCATACAGTGTTTTGCTCTCCGTTACATGCCCGGTGGGGCTATTGGCTCAAGCTCTTGCAGTGTAGTTCTCTCTGTTACTACGCCCATGGGGGCTATTGGCTCAAGCTCTTACAGTGTAGTTGTCTCCATTACTACGCCCGTGGGGGCTATTGGCTCAAGCTCTTGCAGTGTAGTTTGTCTCCGTTACTACGCCCGTGGGGGCTATTGGCTCAAGCTCTTGCAGTGCAGTCTGTCTCCGTTACTGAGCCCGTGGGGGCTATTGGTTCTAGCTCAACTCTGCAGTGTTCTGGCTTCAGTTCCTGCTCAGCCCTAGCAGCTATCTCTGTTCAATAGACTGACGGTGTTGTTTCATCTAGCACCACTTGCTGCTTCATTACCACCCTGGGCGTGTCAAACACCACAACAGAGACTGATTGATTTACATGTACTTTTACCATTGAGTACCCTTATGTTTCTATGCCTGTCCTGTGACAGTATATGTATATTCCTTGCATCTGTATACTGGGCCTGAGAAGGCATCTGTAAGCCACTATCTCTCTATATTTCTGTATTGCCTATAGAGGACGGTCTTGCTTATTTTGTTTTAATAAAACTGTGTTTTATTCTAACCTGCTGGTCTGAGTGTCTGTAAAACCGTTACAGAAAGGTCATTTTTGGTGTCAAAATTCAGCTGATGCAGAACATCTTTCTGTGATTATTTGTACCATAATCCCAATTGTCCCTTTTTAGGATATATTAGGGGTCCATATCTCCCAAGTGTCCCTCTTTAGATGATATTAGGGGTCGATATCTCTCACATGTACCTCTTTAGGAGATAGTAGGGGGTCCATAGCTCCCAAGTGTCTCTCTTTAGGAGATAGTAGGGGTCCATTCCTCCCAAGTGTCCCTCTTTAGGAGTGAATAGGGGTCCATTCCTCCCAAGTGTCCCTCTTTAGGAGATAATAGGGGTCTATACCTCCCAAGTGTCCCTCTTTAGGAGAAACTAGCAGTGTGGGATGCATTGGCCATCTGTTTGTTTATTTTTAAACCAATGCTTAAGCCTTTGAGTGGCAGTGGGGTACGCAATACATTGTGTACCCCTCTGCCACTCAAAGTGTTAATGTGAGGCTGAGTGCATGATGGGCAACTCCGTCCCAAATTGTTGTTATATTAATCAAGAAATTCAGGGACAAGAAGCACTAATGTGTGATAAAGTGGTAATAAAGTGGAGATAACTTCTCCAGTGCTATCACTTGTCCAATTTTTTTATTATTCTATAGAGCCAATGCACTAAGATCCCTAAATTGAGAGAGATCTTAGTGCATAGGCTGTATAGAATAACATAGGGATTGTAGAGGTGATATAACTGAAGAAGTTATCTTCACTTTATCACTTCTTTACACACCTTAGTTCATCTCCCTCTGGAGTCAGGAAAGTTAACCCCTTAGTGACGGCCGCGTGCAGACGCGGCCGTCACTTAACGTCCGTCTAACATTTTTTTTTTTTTTAAAAAAACAATCCGGAGTCCCCGAACGGCGCGCAGCCGCGCGGGGAGCCGGATTTCCGGGACGTACATGTACGTCCTCTGTCACTAAGTGACAGCCACACGGGACGTACATGTACGTCCCGTGTCGCGAAGGGGTTAAAGGGATAGTAATGTTTCATAATAAACGCAGCTCTAATTAATCATCATAGTATTTGGACCTTGGAGAGTGTTATTTCAATTCTGTCAGCGTTGTAGTTCAAGAGTAATTCAATGACCGAGTCTCCCCCTCCCGCCCATTTTACTGATGTAACACTGTTCAGCCAGATCAGAAGGGAGGTGCCCAGGTAGACTGCAGAGAGGGACAATCTTCAATTAAGATAAGGGAAAAACCTGAAAAACTTGCCAAGGGGGGCAGGGTTTTCACTGTTTTCTAGAAAGAAGATTGTCCCCTGCTGTTATCTGTCTGGTCTTACAACCAGATTCTACATCTGAGAAGAGATGACTTTCACTAGGTAAAAGGGGCAAGAGGGGAAACTTTGCTTGTGAATACCTCTCAAACCATAAAGCTTTGAGAAATAAGACTTATATTGTTCTTCATGTTTTTTTAATGCTTACAAAATAAAATAAAGATAAAACGAAGTATTACTATCCCTTTAATGTAATTCTCATTTTTATGTCTTATACTGTGGCAAAGGTTGAACTTGATGGAACTGTGTCTTTTTTTCAACATAATTTACTATGTAACTGTTATAGTTGTTTCATATCTGACATGCTGATGATTTGTATCCTAATCAGACCTGTGGTTGTAGTTCAGGAGGGATCTCATTGAAGATGTGCTTAGATGTGATCCTACATTATTATAATGTGACTATGTGTAATATTTCCTGTTTTTAAAAGGCTTAATACTACTACTGTGATGGTGGAATTTTTCATAACAGCCACCACAGGAGGTGGAGGCTCATCATCATCATTTACTGAACAAGCCGCAGCAACCATCTTCAAAGTCAGTTTTTCTACAACAACTTTACTACCACCAACATATTCATGCATCCCCTATACCTTTCCCCTAGGATGTTTGGTGAACATAATGATAGCAGTGTTGATTTTTACTATAAAGTGCAAGAAAGAGTTGTTAGCTTTGGAATAAAGTTTTGTCCTTCTGAAAATAATGCATGATGTATGTACCAGTCTCTACTATCTATCACTGCTAGTCTCAGTTCCAGCTTAGGGCAATTGTCTCCTGCATGTCTCCTTCACATATCAGTCCAAAGGTTTTTATTTTGACTGTTTCTGCCTGCAAAGAATCCACACCCATACTCTCTACAACCACATGCAACTTCTGTGTCCCTTTTTACATGTCTGCCTTTACACATATCTAATGTCAGAATTTAATCAACAGCCTCCTCTTTCTCTCACCACTTAGCCGCAATGTTAATTTTTACAGTGTAGAATAGGATACACCTGCACCAGTAGACACCAGTATATGCTGGTCCCTCCTGTCGCATGTAGTAGTGAGTGTGTATAGATAGATAGATAGATAGATAGATAGATAGATAGATAGATAGATAGATAGATAGATAGATAGATAGAAATAGTATGTCAGGTTTTACCTTGTTGTCTTGAATGTATGATGTATCTGTGTTTGTCTGTAAAGTATCTGTCACTCATTTACTCAGCTGAGGCTCAGTCAGTTCAGGCTGGAACTTAAACCCCTTCCTGTCACTTATCAGTCAGAAAGTTTTTTGTTTTTTTTTACTCTCATATTTTCATAGACAGCAGTCCAGCAACTACAGATCCCTCTCTTTGCCTATCTAAAATCAAAAGTTCAGCTTCCTTCTTTCACCCTTTCCCAAGCACAGACTGACAAAATGAAAGAAACTGACACCTATATACATTTATACTTAGCAAGTCAAAAATACATGTGGAAAACTCCACATATAGGGGATTCATTGAAAAGCAGTGGGGGTGGGGGGGAGCAGAAAATAATTACTTTTCATAGTAATTCCTGCACATTTGAACTTTGTCACCTATCACTAATGCTTTCAGCAATTCCCCAGTAGTTGATATGCTCACCGATGGAGTGAATAGTCTAAGAATAATCATTAACCTTTCAGTACAAAACACAGTGCAATGCAACAATAGATGACATCAATTGATAAATTAGATAAAGTTAAGGTGAATAAAATCCCTGGACCAGATGACCTTCATCCACAGGCACTCAGTGAACTAGTCTATACATATTCAGTGGTTCTCTTTCATCAGGCAAGATGCAACGGGATTGAAAGTCACATATCCTACCTTTATTTAAAATAAAAATAAAAAAATAAAAAAGACATATCTATAGGAGCTGGATGGCAATATTACAATACTGGAAATGGAAGCCAACATAGGAGAAACATGAGCAGACATTTAGACAAATGTATGCAGTATACATTACATGCTAAATTTTGCAAAAGCTACTAATAAAGTGACATATAGAAGATTATTTCTGAATAACCTACAGGAAAACGTTTGTACTTACAGAGAAAACTAGTTGTAGGATAGTATGCAGAGTGATATTATCAATGAAACACTCTCACACTGAACAAAAGATGCAATTAGTGAACTTAGGCTGAAAAAAGATACAAGTCCATCAAGTTCAGCCTTTACCTCATAACCCAGAGAAATGAAAATAATATAATCTTTCCTGCTGCCAAATAAGTTAGGCTTTATCTGAACTTACTATTTTGCCTATTAATACACAATATAACCATGTATGTTCCAACTTGAAAAAATGTATCTAATCACCTCTTAAATGTATCCATTGTATCTGCCATAATCACATCCTTGGGCAAGAAATTCCACAATTTAACAGACATTATTTTAAAAGAAAAACCTTCCTCAGCTGAAGTTGAAACCTCCTTTCTAAGGGGTTGGCCCCTAGTTAATTGATCAAGCCTTGGAATGAAAAGCTCACCAAAGATATCCTTGTACTGACCTCTTATATACTTGTACATTGTGATAAGATCTCCTCTTACTCTTCTTTTCTCTAGAGTAAATAAACCAAGCTAGTATAGTAGTTCTTCATACATCAAGTCCTATATTCCCTTAATTAATGTTGTTGCTCTTCGATGAACTCTCTAGTTCTATAATATTCTTTTTCAGAACCAGTGCTCACAGCTGCACTGCATATTCGAGGTGAGGTCTTACCAACGAATTACACAATGGCAAAAATATGTTATCCACTCTTGTTTTAATAACCCTTTATATGCAAGACAGGAATTTGTTTGCTTTTGCTACTGTTATTTGACACAGGACATTGCTTTCTAGTTTGTGATTTACATAAAATCCCAGCTCTTTCTAGCAAAATTAGTTCCCTAAAATGATTCCATTAAGTTCACAGTAACATTGGAATTTTTTTCTTCCCAAGTGCATGACTTTACACTTTCCCACATTAAATTTCATGTTCCATTTATTTGCCCAGTCTGCCATTATATGTAAATCCCTCTGTAGAGAACAAATATCCTGTTCTGAATGTATTACCTTACATAATTTACTGTCATCTGCAAATATTGATAATTTGATTTCTATAGCTATTTCCAGATCATGTATAAACATGTTAAAAAGCAGTGGATCAAGTACTGAACCCTGAGGTACTTTACTCTCAGCTTTGACTGTATTGGAGAATTGTCCATTTACAACAACACAATGTTCCCTGTCCTTCAACCAGTTTTCTATCCAATTGCAAAGGTTATTCCCTAGCCATAATTTCCTTATTTTATACCCCATCCTCCTATATGGCACTGTATCAAAAGCCTTTGCAAAATCTAGATATACTATATCAACTGAATTACCATTATCTAGGTTGCTACTTACTTCTTCATAGAAGCTGAAAAGATTAGTTTGACATGATCTATTCCTCATAAACCATGTTGATTTCTGCTAATATTCTGCTTATTTTCTGTGGTGTAATCCTGGATATAATCCCTTATTATGCCTTCTAGCAGTTTTCCCACTACAGAGGTCAAACTCACAGCTCTATAATTGCCAGGTTCTGTTTTAGTCCCCTTCTTAAATAATTGGCTTTCCACCAGTTTTGTGGCACTGAGCCTGTGATGAGAGAATCTTTAAAGACTAATAAAAGGGGTTTTTCTAGCACTGTACTGATTTCCTGAAGAACCCTTGGATGTATATCATCAGGACCTGGGGCATTGTCAGTTTTAATTTTGTTCAGTTTTACCATAACCTCATCTTGTGATAACCCAATATCTGATATTGGTAAGGTTTTATTTGTTACTAGCAATGTGGGACGGCGTTGCCCATCAGGATATATAGGGAATTAATGCGCACACACACGGATGCAAGACAAACACACAGAGACACATGCAAATGCACACGCATTCACTGAGATGCATAAAGATCGACACAGTCATACATACATACATACATGCAATGCACAATATGCAGACACATAGAGTGTGATACAGACATGCAACACACACAGGCACACACAGAGACACACATGCACACGCAGAAGTGAGTCATAAGGGGGTGACATGTGTCATTGTAATGAGTTTGTGTTTGTACTTATGCCTCCACTGTGGCATTCATTCATATAGCTGAAATGCATGTGGTAATTGCACATACTATGGTGGAAGGTGGATCGTGCTGGCTCCCAGGGTGTGAGTGAGTGGCATTCATTCATGTAGTTGAAATGTATGTGGGAATTGCAAATACTAAGGTAGATGGTGGATCGTGCTGGCTCCCGGGGTGTGAGTGAGACTATGGTGGAAGGTGGATCGTGCTGGCTCCCGGGGTGTGAGTACGAGAGTGAGTGATTGCGTGAGTGTGTGTGATTGAGTGAGAGTGTGTGAGTGTGAGGGTGTATGAGTGTGAGGGTGTATGAGTGTGAGTGAGAATGAGTGTGAGGGTGTATGAGTGTGGGGGTGTATGAGTGTGAGTGAGAATGAGTGTGTGTAATTGAGTGCGAGTGTGTGTGATTGAGTACGAGTGAGAGAGTGTGATCGAGAGAGTGTGAGTGTGTGGGATTGAGTGTGAGTGTGGGAGTGAGAGAATGTGAGTGTGCGTGTGATTGAGTGTGTGAGAGTGTGTGTGTGAGAGTGTGTGTGTGAGAGTGTGTTTGTATCTGTGGTGTAGGAGCAAGTGGCAGCCATTTTGTTGGGCGGGCTGGATAGTGGGGGCAGGCCAACTCCCTGCATGATTTAAATCACTCCCCCATTGAATCACCCAATGGGAGCAGTAACTCCTCCTTACTTAACCCTTTGAGTGCCAGAGGGGTACGCAACACATTGCTTTGCAATGCGTTGTGTACCCCAGGGGCGTCGCTAGGGGTGGGCTAAGGGGGCTGAAGCCCCGAGTGTGTCAGTGGGCCGACCCGAATGTCAGACAATCAGCAGACTCACTCCTCCTGCTGTTTATCCTGAGGCTGGCTGGCTGCTGCCCAGCAACTTGTGGGCATACATAGCTTAGAACAGCAGGCTGCTGCCTTACTCTGTTCTCAGCTTTAGCACACAGTCATCCACTCCACACTGGCTCTTCTAGCACTTTCCGGTGCTTTGCGATGAGATCATCAACATGCACCTGAAGTACCAGAGGAGACAGTGTGGAGCCAATGGCTCTACACTGAAACAGAAAGCAGAATGGGGCAGAGCAGAAGGTATGAGGGACAGTATAGATGGGAGAAATATATGGGCAGGGGAGCAAGGCTAGGTGGGTTATATAGTGTATGTAGAGAATCTGTGGCTACCAGTGGTTAGGGGAATAAGGTTGTTGGGGGGGGGGTCCCATAATGTATGTATGGAATCTGTGGCTATCAGTGGGCAGGGGTAAAATGCAGTTGGGAATCACATAGTGTATGTGAGGAATCTGTGGATACCAGTGGGCAGGGGGGGCACAAGCAGAGTATGTGGGGAATCTGTGGCTTCCAGTGGGCAGGAGAACAAGGCTGGTGGGGATGCACAATGTATGAGGGGAATCTGTGGTGACCAGTAGGCAGTTGTAGAAGGCTGGTGGGGTAGCACAGTGTATTTGGGGAATCTGGGCAGAGAAACATGTCTGTGGCTACCAGTGGTCAGTGGAACAAGGCTGTGGTATCATAAAGTTTATGTGCATTGTTCTGTAGCTACCAGCGACCGATGGAAAAATGCAGGCAATCAGACAGTGTATGATTGGCTACAGGTAACCAGTGGAACAATGATGGGGTATCACACAGTGTATGTATGGTTCTATGGATACCAGTTGCCAGTAGAAGAAGATTGAGATATCAGTTCATGTGTGAGCCTGGTGCTACCGGTGGCAAACCACTGGAGTATCAGACAGTGGATGTGTGGCTAATAGGGGCTAGAAGCGCAAGGTTATCAGGCAGTGTATGGAATAATGCTTTGTATAAGCATACCCCCCAAATGTCCCTCTTCGAGCCCCAAATCCCTCTGTCCCTCTTTTTAGGACATCAGACTGTGTGGTGGGTATATAAGTGTATCACATTGCTCCACAGCAATAAAACTCACATTAATGTTTGTTTAAACAGTGTTATATTTGTTTATACATTATCTGTGTAAATAAAATACTTTGGTGTTGCTCGTGATAATTTATTCAGTTACATCAATGGCTCATATGTATTAAAGCAACCTGGTTTTATTCTGGAGTAAACCAACTGCACAATAGGGGACAAATAAATAAACTTGAATAGAGTTTTTAACCTCTTGAATGCTAGAGAGGTCTCCAATGCATTGCTTTGCAATGTATTGAAGACCGCTCTAGCATTCAAGGAGTTAAAACCCCTATTTAATGTGACAGGAATTTTGAATTGTTCCCTGTGGTACAGTTGGTTTACACCACAATAACTTCAATTAGTTAGAACAAAAAACAATGGCAAGAGTTGAACATAAAATGGCTTACTTCTTAACTCTTTGCATTGCATTATATATAGATTAGTAAAATAAACATATATGTTGTGTAAGGATAACTCATTCCACACTATAGCGTTATCATCACTACCACTGGTGGCAGGCACTCTGTTGAATTTTGCTGTGGGCTCTAGGCCCAGATCGTGTTGGAACCTAGAAACGCCCCTGGTGTACCCCTCTGGCACTCAAAGGGTTAAGTTGAGGTAACATAGCAATATAACACACGGTGGCTCTTCAGTTGAGGGAGCATAGCAATATTCTGAGGGAACAAATAGAAAGTGGTGTTTGAGGCTTGCCCTCTGTAACATACAGCAAAGCATCTCTCTCCCTTTAAGGAAAAAGGGCAGGAATCAGGAAGCAGGAAGTGGAGGAGTGACAGTTGAAAACAGACAGTGAGGTGACTGAAGAGATGAAAAGAGTTAAATAAAAGAGAGTTTGTATTTTATGGGAACATTACACCCTCGTACTGAAACACAGTGTATGGAGGGTTATAATTATCTGTGGGAGGTGAAACAGTGTGTTTGTGGGGTCATGATCCTGAGTGAGTGTGTGTGTGGACCGGGAGAAGTTACTGATATCTCCTACTTCAGGAGCGAGTGGCAGTTATATTTTGTTTGTCAGTTGGATAGTGGTGGGTGGGCTGGAGGGGGCGGGCCAACTCCCTGTATGATAAACATGCCCCCATTGAATCAATCAATGGGAGCAGTAAAGTCCCCATTCAGCCACCCAATAGGAGTTGTGTCTCCTAATGAGACATAAATTATGTAATGAGGCATTCTGTTCAATGTGTGTGTGTTTTCTGAGGAGACATAAATTATGTTCTGTGTGTGAGGTACCATAAATTATGTAATGAGGCTTATTCTTTTATATATATATAGATTTGTTGAGGCTCTTCTACCTTTTCTTGTTCCCTTATATATACTGATTCAAAGAAATTGTTTAGAACGTCAGACGTATCCTTATGCTCTCTAATCAACACACCCATCTCATTTTTTAAATGTCCTCTTAAGTTTTTTACTATTTATGTATTTGAAAAACTTTTTTGGATTAGTCTTGATATCCCTTGCAATTTGAGTTTCAGTATGTAGTTTTGCTAACCTAATTGCCTTTTTGCAATCTTTGTTTCACTCCCTGTATTTCAAGAAAGAATGTTCAGTTCCTTCATTTCCATTTCTTTTTTTATGTTTGCATTTAACCACATGTGATGTATGTCTTTTGCATTTGTCCCCACTGTAGTATATACTGTTGAATATAATTCTGCAACCTAAATTTAATTTCTGACCATTTTCCTCAGTATTTTTGTATTTAAATATTTTATGTGCTGCATTGATACTCTTAACATTTCGAAATTAGCTTTTGTAAAAATTAAGAGTTTTGGTTGAGCCTGTAAGTTTTGGCAAATTGATCTATAATGTAACCATTTTTGTGATCATTGTTTCCCAAATGTTCACCTAACTTAATATTGGATACCATGTCTATGTTATTCGTTATCACTAGGTTCAATATATTGTTATTTCTTACCTGCACTTATACCATTTATGACATGCAGCTATCCCTAAGTATGCTCACAAACCTGCTTCCCTTAGCGCTCTGACAGGTCTCATGTTTCCAGTTGATATTTGGATAGTTAAAATCTCTCATAATTATAGTATGGCCAAGATATGCAGTTTTCCTCATTTCCAATAACAGTTGGGCCTCAACATTCTCATCAAAATTAGTGGTTTGTATCATATACCCACCAACATGATTTTTTTTATTTTACACCAGAGTTAGCCTCAATTTTTACCCACAAGAACTCCATGTTATGGCCAGTTACTTCACTAATATCACCCCTTAAAATTGGATTTAGCGCTGGTTAAAAATATAAGTACATACCTTGTCAGAGACTTTGTCCTGGGGAAGCATAGAGGGTTAACTCTAATAGTAGAAATTAACTGAAATTCTGTTTAAAATGTGTTCAGATTCTCTAATCTTTAAGACAAAGAAATAACTAACTGACAGTAATGGTGATAAATTGAGTTTGCCAGACGGTCTTGGTGTCTAGAAAATAATTTTATCTTATGAGAAAAATACTCTCCTATGAGAATGTCTAAAAAAATGGCAGATTTATATGACATTTAATGCCCTCTTACATACATCACTGATTACATAAAAACTGATTATATGTAAGATGTTAAGTAGAGTAAGAGTGCCCTCTAGAGTCTTGAGAGCGTCATGACTGGGGTATCCACATTCCGTGAATAATTAGGGATATAATAATATCCAATCAGGGCATACTGGTGATGTCACTGTATAATGAGATGGATCTTGGTCCAATCATTAGAAAGAGGTGGGGATTACTGATAAGACAAAAATTGCCAATATAATGCCAAAATACTCTGAGTTCAGGCCCTTCACTTCCTGAAAAAGAAAACTCCTGGGAGATTCCTGACGAAAGAAGGCTCTAACAACACATGATCCTGCCATCTCACAGAGAAATACAAAGAAATCTTGATTGGTAACTATATCATGTATTCATTTAGATTCATTTAATACAGAATATCATAATTTTTCTTCTGTTGAAGAAACTTAAATAGTCTTATAATTGTCTTAAGTGGGCTGGCCAACCATTTGGGATAATTTACAATAAGCTATATTTAGCACTTAAATTCTGGAAGTAATAGAATCTATATATCTTCATTGGGAAATTGTTATATTTTGCCAATCAGTGTAATACAGTATATTAGCTAACATAAGTCTTGGTATTCCTAGAGTAATTTCTTGTGGTTCTGGGAAGATTATAATAGTTAATATTTGATATAGGAAATTCTTTGAATCCAGTTATTAACCCTTTAACCGCTATTTGTCTGTTGTTAGTGGGGTTTTTTTGGAATTCTCTGTATATGTGCTAGGCTTATATTTTGTAAATTAGAGGTATTCATTTCTAATAGACAAAATAACTTCTGGATGTGGCACCTATTTTAAACTAGTGGATTAACCCTTGGAGTGCCTATAGGTTTTATATATATTGCTGTAGTCAAAATTATGATATATGTTGCATTACTAGACATATGTTACTGGATTAATTCTGGTAGATTATTTGTATCTTTGATTGACTATACTCATTGCAATTTATATATTTTATTCAGAGGTAAGCAATATTGAATTCAGTATATAATTAAATTATAGTGATTCAAATCTGGGATTCTATTCCAGTTATTCACTAAATTTGATTATTATTGACATATGATACAAGGAATTGTTAGAGGAATTATTTAATTCATCTCACAATACCCCTTACATCATAATTTGCATAGTCTATACAGTTTCTGGGGCAGAGGTATTAAGAGACACCGCGGCCAACTGTATTATATTAATTGTAAGAATCAATTAACCTGTTCTATGCTACTGAATGCAATTATTGCTATTATACCTCTGAATATACCTATGTGTGGTTAACCCTTGCACCGCTGGTAATCCTTATGGTAATAAGTGTGGTTTGATTTTCTATGTACCTATTTTAATTGCTAATCACTTATATATTGCATTGTTACTGATACTTGTTATATATATAGCATATTGTATTTTAATAAAATATATATTTTTGCATAAATATGAAGGATTGATTCTTGTGATCAATTCGTTACTGTGAAGTAGCGTGTCAATACATATTAAAGATAAAGTTCTCAAATTATTTTATTGTCAATTGTCTATTTAAGTGAAGAAATCCAACCTGAGTGGTTCTCTGTTTTAACCCTTTGGATACTTTCATATAAATAGCCCGACAACCTCCCTATTGGCTACATTTATACCTACCCCTTCTCCACCTCCATGATCCTCTACATTGACCCAGTTCCCATCTACTCTATCTACCTAATTTTTACTATCTACACCCCACTTTCCTAGTTTAAATGCTCCTCCAGCCTTCTTAGCATTTTATCCTCTAGCACTGTGGCTTCCCTACCATCAAATTTGATTATTATTGATACTGTAGTGAGAGTGCAAAGCATTAGGTCTGTGTTTGCTAATTATGTCAAATTCTGTAAAGTGAAATCATCAAAAAAAGATGTTTCTTCTCTATAGAGTGATTTGAAGATATATCTGGGCCACATGCAGATTGACAGAGATAAAAGAAAGGCTATGTATTTGGGGAAAATGGGCAGGCAACTTACATACTACAGATAGTAACATAGTAATTTAGGTTAAAAAAAGACTTGCGTCCATCTAGTTCAACTTTTTCCTATTCCTGTTCATCATCGTTGATCCAAAAGAAGGCAAAAAAAAACCCTCAGTTAGTAATTTAAAATTCTGCCTTGAATGGGGGAAAAAAAAATTCCTTCTTGATTCCAAATGGCAATCAGATTCCTCCTTGGATCAACAAGCCCCAACTAAATATTCATCCCAATACTAACGTACATAGCCCTCTATGTTATGCTCTTTTAAATAAGTATCCAGGCCCCTTTTAAAGGCATCTAATGTTTTCGATAGCACCACCTCCTCAGGCAGTGAATTCCATACCTTTATTGTCCTTACTGTAAAGAAACCCTTCCGCTGTTGTAGATTAAATCTCCTTTCCTCAAGTCTAAAATGAAAGATGAAATTCAATAAGCTAAATAGGTGCAATTCAGAAGCAAACCAACCACAAGCAAGAGAACAATGGAAATATTCCATGCTCCCTGATTTCCACTGATTCAAATGAAGGTTTAAACTCCTTGAAAGAAAAGCAACGTGTAGGAGACTTTTATAGCATTCCAGGTGTTAAAAGCCCATTAAATTAAAATTGAATATTTATTTATCCACTATGGAACAGATGGTGTTCTCCAAAGTTGCATTTCTTTTGCTTATTGAATTGCATCTTAAATGTATTAGATATATCCTTGAAGGAAAAAAGTAAAGAAGATTACTCCAGTGATATCCATGTCATATGTTATTCTATAGAGTGTATGCACTAGGGACTAAATTTAACAGCAGCCGACACCAAAAAAAAAAAAAAATAGGTGACTGTATTTTTTCAAGTATGGTAAGTGATTTAATGACCAGTGGTATGAAAAAATGCCGGCAATAAAAACCCTGCTGGCTGCTACATTAAGATGAGTTTTGGCCCATTGAAAATAAAAAAAAAAAATGCTAGAAGTTGCAATTTAATAGACAGTGTTAGCCCTAAACATCTGATAAGGGACCCAATTTAGCGCATAAAATTTAAGACCCAGATTTCCTTATCTGACCTTTAGTCAGCTGACACAGCTATTAAAAAGCAAAAAAACTAAGTCTCTGGTGGATGTATTGATATGGGACCCTAAGCCGCAAATCAATATATCCACAGTATCTAAAATGTGTCCAAAGATAGTAGAATAAAAGGGATAGTAATACTTCATTTTAACTTTATTTTATTTTGTAGGCATTAAAAAAACATGAAGAATGATATAAGCCTTATCTCTCAAACCTTTATGGTTTAAGAGATATTCACAAGCAAAGTTTCCCCCTCCCACCCCTTTTACCTAGTGTAAGCTATCTCTTCTCAGATATGGAATGCAGTCCATAGACCAGACAGATAATAGAAGGGGACGCTCTTATTCCTATGAAAACAATGAAATCCCTTCCAACCTTAACAAGCTTTTCAGGTTTTTCCCTTATCTTAATTGAAAATTGTCCCTCTCTGCAATCTACCTGGGCACCTCCCTTCTGCTTTGGCTGAGCAGTGTTACATCAGTAAAAGGGGCGGGAGGGGGGCACTATGTCATTGAATTACTCTTGAACTACAACTCTGACAGAATTGAAATAACACTCTCCAAAGTCCAAATACTATGATGATTAATTAGAGCTGCTTTTATTATGAAACATTACTATCCCTTTAACACTATGAGTGCTAGTGGGGGATAATTACCCCACCGGCATTCATAGGGGTAACCTGACTAGCTTACAAAGCAACAGCCCATTAATCCTGATATCCAACAGAGTCCTCAGCATCCTGGTCATCTTCTGTCCTTCGTCCTTCTCTTCTTTCTTCTGTCTTGTATCTTCGTCTTCTTTTCATTCTTCTAGCTGTAAAAAAACCATGAGTGTGAATACACATTTGCTGAAATATCCCAGACAATAATACATAGTTTAACCAACTGAGTGCCAGAGGATTGCAAAACAATGCCTTGTGTACCTCTCTGGTGCTCAAAGGGTTCAACCCTGTATTAGTGCCCAGTTCAATAGAAATATGCCTCCATTACAATATGTCCAATACATATTCCAAAATGCCATAAAAAAACTTTAGCTTTATTTTATCTATCTCCGCCACTGTGTGAGCCAGCAATATGTGGCACAGTCCCCCCGTCCTGTCCCTCATGGGCTGATGCCTGTTCCACACTTATATATGGGCAGTCTCTGTTCGAATCCCCTCACAGCGGCTGTGCTTTAAATTGATTGGCTGGGATGTGCATAGGAATTTGAACAGAGACTGCCCATATATAAAGGCAGTTTGTTAAATGGCATTGGCTCATGAGGGACAGTACGGGGGGCTGTGCCACACATTGCTGTCTCCACTGCCACCTCTGCGGCCCCCCACAGCGGCGGAGACAGATAAAATGAAGCTAAGTTGGTTTTTTATGGCATTTTGGAATATATATTATGACAAAGTTGAACATATTGTAATGGAGACATATTTATATTGAACTGGGCACTAATACATGGTTGAACCCTTTGAGCCCCAGAGAAGAATGCAACGCATTGCTTTGCAATATGTTGCTTACCTCTCTGGCACTCAAAGGGTTAAACTATTTATTATTGTCCAGGATATTTCAGCAAACATGTATTCGTACACATTTTTTTTTTTTACAGCTAGAAGAAAGAAGAATGAAGAGAAGAAAGAAGATACAAGACAGAAGAAAGAAGAGGATACAGAAGGAGACAGACAGTGGATAACAGGTAAGCTGAACACATATAAGTTATTGATTGGTGCTTGGCAGTGTATCAGGCACCGATAGCTTTTTTACTGTTAACTTACCAATATTGCCACTATTTCGCAATGTTTTGGGAACTTAAAGCACAAAATGGACATTTGGTCACAAGACCTTTTCTGTGGCCTAACCTCCATTCTGCTTTTAGCTGGTAGGGCCTTTAAATACCGACTTAGACATATCATTATGTCAGTTGACACTCAGTTTGGCCCTACCTGCTGTTTTAGCGCAATCCTTTAAATCGAGCCCTTAGATTCACAAAGTTGAAGAAATCTTAGTCATTGACTCCATAGAATAACGCAGGACTAGAGAAGTGATATCACTGGAGATCTACACTTTATTACCTCTTTAAAGGGATAGTAATACTTCATTTTAACTTTATTTTATTTTGTAGGCATTAAAAAAACATGAAGAATGATATAAGTCTTATCTCTGAAACCTTTATGGTTTAAGAGATATTCACAAACAAAGTATCCCCCCCTGTTCAACCAGATCAGAAGGGAGATGCCCAGGTAGACTGCAGAGAGGGACAATCTTCAATTAAGATAATGGAAAAAGCTGAAAAACTTGTCAAGGGGGGAAGGGCTTTCATTGTTTTCATACAAAGAAAATTGTCCCCTTCTGTTATCTGTACTGTCATACAACCAGACTCACATCTGAGAAGAGATGGCTTACACTAGGTAAAAGGGGCGGGGAGGGGAAATTTGCTTGTGAATATCTCATAAACCATAAAGGTTTGAGAGATAAGACTTATATCATTCTTCATGTTTTTTTAATGCCTACAAAATAAAATAAAGTTAAAACGAAGTATTACTATCCCTTTAACGCCTTAAGGCTTGATGCTATTAGCCCCAGTATTTTAAAAAACAGTGGTAGGGGTTTTGACAGCACAGTATACAATTCTATAAACTGTGCTGTCAACAACAAAAAGTATGCATAAATGTTCATCATCATCCCCACAAGAAAATGATTGGCTGGGAAGTGTGTGTAAGCACTTACCAGCCAATTGAAGACTGCCAAATTATTTTGAACCGAGACTGGCATACAAAAGCTAGTCTCGGTTCAAAATCCCAGCAATCTGACTTGGGCAACGGCCCGAGGGGTGGCAACAGAGGAGTGCACTGCTCAAAATGCCTTCCTCCGCCAGCAGAGACGATGGCTGAGGCAAAGGGGGGGTGAGCAATTGAACATAGCAAATATAACTCAACATTTTGGCAAACATTTTCTTTTTTATTTAGAATGAACATTAAGATGCAACCCATATTAACCCTTTGAGCGTGGAGGGTTACCCCTCCAGTTCTCAAAGGGTTAACGGTCGCATCTTTGGGGTCTTATTTTCTTGATATTTGTTGAACAATAATGGATTTTTTTTTAAATTTAACACAAGAAAGAAGAAATGATGGGAAGAAAATAGAAGGAGAAGACAGAAGAAAGAAGAGAAGATTAATGAAGAATCCAGACAATGGATGACAGGTAAATGTTACATTGCTGACTAGTTTTAGTGCACTCTCGCTGTTTGACACTGTCAGACAATGAGAGTTTGCTTTTTTCCTTTGACGTTCCCACAATATGCACTATTTAGCGCGAGTTGAGGGAACAAAAACCAACAACGGCCATTTTGCCAAAACGTGAGTTTTAGCCAACAACGCTCGTTTTGCCATGTACCTCACCAGCAACAGAATATCTGAGGTACATGGCTGAGTTTTTTAGGCATTAGTGTTTTTACTATTACTGCCATTTTTACCAGTGGTAATAGTATCAAGCCCCTAGTGCATAAACCCACTGTGTCAGCAGCTGCAATGGCCAGAAAATATTAACCTGGATAAAAGGGGTATAGAATGTTGTCTATGCACAAATTCTCTGTAAAAACCTTACCATGATTTTGAAGTACTCCTTTTGATACTGATCCATCTGAAACTGGAAAATGTTCAGAAACAAACAGATTAATAGAAATCAGCCACTCAGATTAAACACAATTTCAGCTTCTGTGAAAGAAAGATTAAAAGCAATAAAATTATTGGAGATTACCACTTAGGGCTAGATTTAAAGGCTCACGTTAAACCAGTCGCTAAGTGAAAAAGGCACATTGCTCGCAAATCATACATGAGTTACAGCAGATTCAATAGGTACTCTACAAGAATAACTATCGAGCGTAGGCACACACAAAACACGTAACACAAAAGCCGCTGTCGCTCATGTTAATGCACAACGGGCGGCCAAATCACACGATAACATTGCTCAAAACAACATGTAACATAACGCCTGCCGTCGTCTAGCAACCCTGATTGATGTAAAAACAAATTCAAACACACAGCCAATATCAAAGCCCCAAAGTATCAAAAAACTTCAAATATACTTATATATACCCAAAAATAACCGTCACACACTGTATGTTATCGAGTTCTTCAGAGCTAGATATCAGGACCCAGGAGCGGAGGATAGTGATCAGATAGAGGGAGACAGGAGCATTCAGTGGAGGTAGAAGGAGATTTGGATTTGGTATTGGATACCATGTCTATGTTATTCGTTATCACTAGGTTCAATATATTGTTATTTCTTACCTGCACTTATACCATTTATGACATGCAGCTATCCCTAAGTATGCTCACAAACCTGCTTCCCTTAGCGCTCTGACAGGTCTCATGTTTCCAGTTGATATTTGGATAGTTAAAATCTCTCATAATTATAGTATGGCCAAGATATGCAGTTTTCCTCATTTCCAATAACAGTTGGGCCTCAACATTCTCATCAAAATTAGTGGTTTGTATCATATACCCACCAACATGATTTTTTTTATTTTACACCAGAGTTAGCCTCAATTTTTACCCACAAGAACTCCATGTTATGGCCAGTTACTTCACTAATATCACCCCTTAAAATTGGATTTAGCGCTGGTTAAAAATATAAGTACATACCTTGTCAGAGACTTTGTCCTGGGGAAGCATAGAGGGTTAACTCTAATAGTAGAAATTAACTGAAATTCTGTTTAAAATGTGTTCAGATTCTCTAATCTTTAAGACAAAGAAATAACTAACTGACAGTAATGGTGATAAATTGAGTTTGCCAGACGGTCTTGGTGTCTAGAAAATAATTTTATCTTATGAGAAAAATACTCTCCTATGAGAATGTCTAAAAAAATGGCAGATTTATATGACATTTAATGCCCTCTTACATACATCACTGATTACATAAAAACTGATTATATGTAAGATGTTAAGTAGAGTAAGAGTGCCCTCTAGAGTCTTGAGAGCGTCATGACTGGGGTATCCACATTCCGTGAATAATTAGGGATATAATAATATCCAATCAGGGCATACTGGTGATGTCACTGTATAATGAGATGGATCTTGGTCCAATCATTAGAAAGAGGTGGGGATTACTGATAAGACAAAAATTGCCAATATAATGCCAAAATACTCTGAGTTCAGGCCCTTCACTTCCTGAAAAAGAAAACTCCTGGGAGATTCCTGACGAAAGAAGGCTCTAACAACACATGATCCTGCCATCTCACAGAGAAATACAAAGAAATCTTGATTGGTAACTATATCATGTATTCATTTAGATTCATTTAATACAGAATATCATAATTTTTCTTCTGTTGAAGAAACTTAAATAGTCTTATAATTGTCTTAAGTGGGCTGGCCAACCATTTGGGATAATTTACAATAAGCTATATTTAGCACTTAAATTCTGGAAGTAATAGAATCTATATATCTTCATTGGGAAATTGTTATATTTTGCCAATCAGTGTAATACAGTATATTAGCTAACATAAGTCTTGGTATTCCTAGAGTAATTTCTTGTGGTTCTGGGAAGATTATAATAGTTAATATTTGATATAGGAAATTCTTTGAATCCAGTTATTAACCCTTTAACCGCTATTTGTCTGTTGTTAGTGGGGGTTTTTTGGAATTCTCTGTATATGTGCTAGGCTTATATTTTGTAAATTAGAGGTATTCATTTCTAATAGACAAAATAACTTCTGGATGTGGCACCTATTTTAAACTAGTGGATTAACCCTTGGAGTGCCTATAGGTTTTATATATATTGCTGTAGTCAAAATTATGATATATGTTGCATTACTAGACATATGTTACTGGATTAATTCTGGTAGATTATTTGTATCTTTGATTGACTATACTCATTGCAATTTATATATTTTATTCAGAGGTAAGCAATATTGAATTCAGTATATAATTAAATTATAGTGATTCAAATCTGGGATTCTATTCCAGTTATTCACTAAATTTGATTATTATTGACATATGATACAAGGAATTGTTAGAGGAATTATTTAATTCATCTCACAATACCCCTTACATCATAATTTGCATAGTCTATACAGTTTCTGGGGCAGAGGTATTAAGAGACACCGCGGCCAACTGTATTATATTAATTGTAAGAATCAATTAACCTGTTCTATGCTACTGAATGCAATTATTGCTATTATACCTCTGAATATACCTATGTGTGGTTAACCCTTGCACCGCTGGTAATCCTTATGGTAATAAGTGTGGTTTGATTTTCTATGTACCTATTTTAATTGCTAATCACTTATATATTGCATTGTTACTGATACTTGTTATATATATAGCATATTGTATTTTAATAAAATATATATTTTTGCATAAATATGAAGGATTGATTCTTGTGATCAATTCGTTACTGTGAAGTAGCGTGTCAATACATATTAAAGATAAAGTTCTCAAATTATTTTATTGTCAATTGTCTATTTAAGTGAAGAAATCCAACCTGAGTGGTTCTCTGTTTTAACCCTTTGGATACTTTCATATAAATAGCCCGACAACCTCCCTATTGGCTACATTTATACCTACCCCTTCTCCACCTCCATGATCCTCTACATTGACCCAGTTCCCATCTACTCTATCTACCTAATTTTTACTATCTACACCCCACTTTCCTAGTTTAAATGCTCCTCCAGCCTTCTTAGCATTTTATCCTCTAGCACTGTGGCTTCCCTACCATCAAATTTGATTATTATTGATACTGTAGTGAGAGTGCAAAGCATTAGGTCTGTGTTTGCTAATTATGTCAAATTCTGTAAAGTGAAATCATCAAAAAAAGATGTTTCTTCTCTATAGAGTGATTTGAAGATATATCTGGGCCACATGCAGATTGACAGAGATAAAAGAAAGGCTATGTATTTGGGGAAAATGGGCAGGCAACTTACATACTACAGATAGTAACATAGTAATTTAGGTTAAAAAAAGACTTGCGTCCATCTAGTTCAACTTTTTCCTATTCCTGTTCATCATCGTTGATCCAAAAGAAGGCAAAAAAAAACCCTCAGTTAGTAATTTAAAATTCTGCCTTGAATGGGGGAAAAAAAAATTCCTTCTTGATTCCAAATGGCAATCAGATTCCTCCTTGGATCAACAAGCCCCAACTAAATATTCATCCCAATACTAACGTACATAGCCCTCTATGTTATGCTCTTTTAAATAAGTATCCAGGCCCCTTTTAAAGGCATCTAATGTTTTCGATAGCACCACCTCCTCAGGCAGTGAATTCCATACCTTTATTGTCCTTACTGTAAAGAAACCCTTCCGCTGTTGTAGATTAAATCTCCTTTCCTCAAGTCTAAAATGAAAGATGAAATTCAATAAGCTAAATAGGTGCAATTCAGAAGCAAACCAACCACAAGCAAGAGAACAATGGAAATATTCCATGCTCCCTGATTTCCACTGATTCAAATGAAGGTTTAAACTCCTTGAAAGAAAAGCAACGTGTAGGAGACTTTTATAGCATTCCAGGTGTTAAAAGCCCATTAAATTAAAATTGAATATTTATTTATCCACTATGGAACAGATGGTGTTCTCCAAAGTTGCATTTCTTTTGCTTATTGAATTGCATCTTAAATGTATTAGATATATCCTTGAAGGAAAAAAGTAAAGAAGATTACTCCAGTGATATCCATGTCATATGTTATTCTATAGAGTGTATGCACTAGGGACTAAATTTAACAGCAGCCGACACCAAAAAAAAAAAAAAATAGGTGACTGTATTTTTTCAAGTATGGTAAGTGATTTAATGACCAGTGGTATGAAAAAATGCCGGCAATAAAAACCCTGCTGGCTGCTACATTAAGATGAGTTTTGGCCCATTGAAAATAAAAAAAAAAATGCTAGAAGTTGCAATTTAATAGACAGTGTTAGCCCTAAACATCTGATAAGGGACCCAATTTAGCGCATAAAATTTAAGACCCAGATTTCCTTATCTGACCTTTAGTCAGCTGACACAGCTATTAAAAAGCAAAAAAACTAAGTCTCTGGTGGATGTATTGATATGGGACCCTAAGCCGCAAATCAATATATCCACAGTATCTAAAATGTGTCCAAAGATAGTAGAATAAAAGGGATAGTAATACTTCATTTTAACTTTATTTTATTTTGTAGGCATTAAAAAAACATGAAGAATGATATAAGCCTTATCTCTCAAACCTTTATGGTTTAAGAGATATTCACAAGCAAAGTTTCCCCCTCCCACCCCTTTTACCTAGTGTAAGCTATCTCTTCTCAGATATGGAATGCAGTCCATAGACCAGACAGATAATAGAAGGGGACGCTCTTATTCCTATGAAAACAATGAAATCCCTTCCAACCTTAACAAGCTTTTCAGGTTTTTCCCTTATCTTAATTGAAAATTGTCCCTCTCTGCAATCTACCTGGGCACCTCCCTTCTGCTTTGGCTGAGCAGTGTTACATCAGTAAAAGGGGCGGGAGGGGGGCACTATGTCATTGAATTACTCTTGAACTACAACTCTGACAGAATTGAAATAACACTCTCCAAAGTCCAAATACTATGATGATTAATTAGAGCTGCTTTTATTATGAAACATTACTATCCCTTTAACACTATGAGTGCTAGTGGGGGATAATTACCCCACCGGCATTCATAGGGGTAACCTGACTAGCTTACAAAGCAACAGCCCATTAATCCTGATATCCAACAGAGTCCTCAGCATCCTGGTCATCTTCTGTCCTTCGTCCTTCTCTTCTTTCTTCTGTCTTGTATCTTCGTCTTCTTTTCATTCTTCTAGCTGTAAAAAAACCATGAGTGTGAATACACATTTGCTGAAATATCCCAGACAATAATACATAGTTTAACCAACTGAGTGCCAGAGGATTGCAAAACAATGCCTTGTGTACCTCTCTGGTGCTCAAAGGGTTCAACCCTGTATTAGTGCCCAGTTCAATAGAAATATGCCTCCATTACAATATGTCCAATACATATTCCAAAATGCCATAAAAAAACTTTAGCTTTATTTTATCTATCTCCGCCACTGTGTGAGCCAGCAATATGTGGCACAGTCCCCCCGTCCTGTCCCTCATGGGCTGATGCCTGTTCCACACTTATATATGGGCAGTCTCTGTTCGAATCCCCTCACAGCGGCTGTGCTTTAAATTGATTGGCTGGGATGTGCATAGGAATTTGAACAGAGACTGCCCATATATAAAGGCAGTTTGTTAAATGGCATTGGCTCATGAGGGACAGTACGGGGGGCTGTGCCACACATTGCTGTCTCCACTGCCACCTCTGCGGCCCCCCACAGCGGCGGAGACAGATAAAATGAAGCTAAGTTGGTTTTTTATGGCATTTTGGAATATATATTATGACAAAGTTGAACATATTGTAATGGAGACATATTTATATTGAACTGGGCACTAATACATGGTTGAACCCTTTGAGCCCCAGAGAAGAATGCAACGCATTGCTTTGCAATATGTTGCTTACCTCTCTGGCACTCAAAGGGTTAAACTATTTATTATTGTCCAGGATATTTCAGCAAACATGTATTCGTACACATTTTTTTTTTTTTACAGCTAGAAGAAAGAAGAATGAAGAGAAGAAAGAAGATACAAGACAGAAGAAAGAAGAGGATACAGAAGGAGACAGACAGTGGATAACAGGTAAGCTGAACACATATAAGTTATTGATTGGTGCTTGGCAGTGTATCAGGCACCGATAGCTTTTTTACTGTTAACTTACCAATATTGCCACTATTTCGCAATGTTTTGGGAACTTAAAGCACAAAATGGACATTTGGTCACAAGACCTTTTCTGTGGCCTAACCTCCATTCTGCTTTTAGCTGGTAGGGCCTTTAAATACCGACTTAGACATATCATTATGTCAGTTGACACTCAGTTTGGCCCTACCTGCTGTTTTAGCGCAATCCTTTAAATCGAGCCCTTAGATTCACAAAGTTGAAGAAATCTTAGTCATTGACTCCATAGAATAACGCAGGACTAGAGAAGTGATATCACTGGAGATCTACACTTTATTACCTCTTTAAAGGGATAGTAATACTTCATTTTAACTTTATTTTATTTTGTAGGCATTAAAAAAACATGAAGAATGATATAAGTCTTATCTCTGAAACCTTTATGGTTTAAGAGATATTCACAAACAAAGTATCCCCCCCTGTTCAACCAGATCAGAAGGGAGATGCCCAGGTAGACTGCAGAGAGGGACAATCTTCAATTAAGATAATGGAAAAAGCTGAAAAACTTGTCAAGGGGGGAAGGGCTTTCATTGTTTTCATACAAAGAAAATTGTCCCCTTCTGTTATCTGTACTGTCATACAACCAGACTCACATCTGAGAAGAGATGGCTTACACTAGGTAAAAGGGGCGGGGAGGGGAAATTTGCTTGTGAATATCTCATAAACCATAAAGGTTTGAGAGATAAGACTTATATCATTCTTCATGTTTTTTTAATGCCTACAAAATAAAATAAAGTTAAAACGAAGTATTACTATCCCTTTAACGCCTTAAGGCTTGATGCTATTAGCCCCAGTATTTTAAAAAACAGTGGTAGGGGTTTTGACAGCACAGTATACAATTCTATAAACTGTGCTGTCAACAACAAAAAGTATGCATAAATGTTCATCATCATCCCCACAAGAAAATGATTGGCTGGGAAGTGTGTGTAAGCACTTACCAGCCAATTGAAGACTGCCAAATTATTTTGAACCGAGACTGGCATACAAAAGCTAGTCTCGGTTCAAAATCCCAGCAATCTGACTTGGGCAACGGCCCGAGGGGTGGCAACAGAGGAGTGCACTGCTCAAAATGCCTTCCTCCGCCAGCAGAGACGATGGCTGAGGCAAAGGGGGGGTGAGCAATTGAACATAGCAAATATAACTCAACATTTTGGCAAACATTTTCTTTTTTATTTAGAATGAACATTAAGATGCAACCCATATTAACCCTTTGAGCGTGGAGGGTTACCCCTCCAGTTCTCAAAGGGTTAACGGTCGCATCTTTGGGGTCTTATTTTCTTGATATTTGTTGAACAATAATGGATTTTTTTTTAAATTTAACACAAGAAAGAAGAAATGATGGGAAGAAAATAGAAGGAGAAGACAGAAGAAAGAAGAGAAGATTAATGAAGAATCCAGACAATGGATGACAGGTAAATGTTACATTGCTGACTAGTTTTAGTGCACTCTCGCTGTTTGACACTGTCAGACAATGAGAGTTTGCTTTTTTCCTTTGACGTTCCCACAATATGCACTATTTAGCGCGAGTTGAGGGAACAAAAACCAACAACGGCCATTTTGCCAAAACGTGAGTTTTAGCCAACAACGCTCGTTTTGCCATGTACCTCACCAGCAACAGAATATCTGAGGTACATGGCTGAGTTTTTTAGGCATTAGTGTTTTTACTATTACTGCCATTTTTACCAGTGGTAATAGTATCAAGCCCCTAGTGCATAAACCCACTGTGTCAGCAGCTGCAATGGCCAGAAAATATTAACCTGGATAAAAGGGGTATAGAATGTTGTCTATGCACAAATTCTCTGTAAAAACCTTACCATGATTTTGAAGTACTCCTTTTGATACTGATCCATCTGAAACTGGAAAATGTTCAGAAACAAACAGATTAATAGAAATCAGCCACTCAGATTAAACACAATTTCAGCTTCTGTGAAAGAAAGATTAAAAGCAATAAAATTATTGGAGATTACCACTTAGGGCTAGATTTAAAGGCTCACGTTAAACCAGTCGCTAAGTGAAAAAGGCACATTGCTCGCAAATCATACATGAGTTACAGCAGATTCAATAGGTACTCTACAAGAATAACTATCGAGCGTAGGCACACACAAAACACGTAACACAAAAGCCGCTGTCGCTCATGTTAATGCACAACGGGCGGCCAAATCACACGATAACATTGCTCAAAACAACATGTAACATAACGCCTGCCGTCGTCTAGCAACCCTGATTGATGTAAAAACAAATTCAAACACACAGCCAATATCAAAGCCCCAAAGTATCAAAAAACTTCAAATATACTTATATATACCCAAAAATAACCGTCACACACTGTATGTTATCGAGTTCTTCAGAGCTAGATATCAGGACCCAGGAGCGGAGGATAGTGATCAGATAGAGGGAGACAGGAGCATTCAGTGGAGGTAGAAGGAGATTTTTGAGTTTGGCGTTTGGAGAGAGGTGCACTTACTATACACATATTACACTTTTGCACATATTACATACACACATACAAACATAAACACATACACATACATACACATAGTCCTTTTATTTTATAACACCTTACACATTTTGCATTTTATTTTTACAGTGTGAATCTGTGAGTGAAAGTGTGTGACAGAGAGTGAGTGGATCGAGTGTGCCTGTGAGGGCCAGTGGGAGTGCCTGGGTGTGAGTGGGTGAGTGATGGCAAGGAGAGGAGGACAGGACAGAGGGATGGGGAGAGTAGTGGAGGAGGAGGAAGGTCAGGAGGGTATCCCTGAACAGAGCAGGGGTGGGAGAGAGAGATCTGCAGGGTGGAGGGGGACCCGGCCCACAAGAGCAGGCACACGCAGGACAGGGACAGAACCTGCAGTGGGATGAGGGGTAGTTGCTGGGGAGCAACACACACAGTCAGGGTAAGACCAGGCAGGGCACTCCGGCTCTGAATCCTCCCATGCCAGAGGTGACGAGGGCAGGATCAGGGACCCGAAATCCACAGAGGAGGAGAACACGGCTCTCATGGAAGCTGTCTTGGAGAGGCAGAGTGAAGGTCCCTGGCCTGGCAGCGAGGAGGAAGGCAGCCTGGAACCAGATATGCAGCCGGGGTCAATGTGGAGGCTCCATGCAGGCGGGACGTGGAGTCCATCAAAAAGAGATGGGGCGACTGCCAGAGGGTGGTCAAGAATAAGATGACCAAGCTTGCCAAGCACGCCCGAGGCACTGGAGGTGGCCCACCCGTCCCTATCACCTTCTGCAGCTGGGAGGAGATGGTGCGGCAGACCATGTCCCCGACCCTGATCGAGGGGGTCGTTGGAGGAGCTGACACTGGGGATGAGAGGAGCCTCCACACTACCGGTAAGTGCAACACTACAGAACAACACACTACAGCAACCAACACCAGCTGCACACACACTCACACCTCAACACATGCCCATCAGTCATCCATACAACTGCACCAACACAGCACCCTGAGGGTTAAAAACAGGACACAACACCAGGACAAATGTCAATGTCCAACTTGTGACAAACCTGTCAAAGTCCTACTTCAACCCTCCTGTTGCTGTGCTCATCACACACAATACACAAAACGAGAAGTTCAAAAAGTCGTCTGTTAAATATCATCACTGTTCACACACAGTGACGCCCATGTCCCCACAGGGAAGTCAGCACCTAATCCCTTGAGTGCTAGAGGGATCATCAATGCATCGATCCACAATGTTTTGGCAACCCCTCTGGGACTCAAAGGGTTAACCAGAAAACAAACAAGTCAATAGGCCAACGATCACATGCTACACAGGGGACATTCACTAACTGGTGACAAAGAGATGGTGGAGACAAAGTAACCCTCACACACCCTCCACTTCACCAATACCAGTGTTAGTCTATGGAGATTATGCAAAAACAAGAATCAAGTTGATAGGGTCCCATTGTACAGACTCCATGGTAAACACTGGAAATGGGGAAAGGAGATCACTGGAGAAGTCACCATCATGTTCATTTCATCAGTTCAACATCACCGCTTACTGAATCACAAAAAGGGTGGATCAGGTCACACATCACATTGTCCCAGAGAATAACTGCTTGTATGTGCAACACACAGGCCGAATACTATTCCACAGAATTAAAGGTGGATGAAGTAGGCCTTGGTGTTGTGGCTGCAATCATTTACTCTAACTTGAAATGACACATGGATCCACAGGGGTGCTGATGCCATGGATGGATGGTACACCAGCCGCTGTTTGCAGGATACACATGGGAACCAAATATCAACCATTGTACCTTGGTCACCAACAGGCCCTGACTGATGGATATCTCGGATTGAGTATGGTTGTCTCACACAGAAGGATGGATGGGCTCATACACAGAGGAAAACAGGCCTCAATCAAAGATATCCCTCACTACTGGCTTGATTGTTGCCCTTAGGATTCAACTGCAACATACAACACGGACGGGATCTTGTCAAATTCATCAATCTGTGATTGCCAGGGTGGTATCCCATGCATCACAATGTAATGCATAGGATATCATCATGGCAACCAGAGAGTCATCTGTCAAGTAATCCAAAATTGTGCATTGTACGGGATCAAATAAGGAGATAGAGTTAAATAACACCTGAATCCCACTGCAGATCTATTCACAAAAGATATGGACACTAATAAAAACGTTCAGATATGTACCTTTCAAATGTTTCTAAATATGTCCCAACACGATGTGAACATAGAGATCAGTTCACTGAATGTGATTGCCTTACTGGCCAGATATGTGCACCCATCACAAATCAATCTACATTGCTACCATCCAAATACACATACATAGTATATCACACTCTACGTAGATGGGATATACGAGGTATGTTCATATCCACCATTTCAATCCAATGTATTGTTGGATGGGTGCACATATATAGCCAGTAAGGCAATCACACCTACTGAACTGCTCTCTGGCTTCACATCTTGGAAGGATATTACTCTATCCGTATGAAGGGTACATATCCACATACATATATGAACATTTCTACTTGTGTGTGACTGCAATGGGATAGCAATGGGTAATGTCATCATGATGTAGTATAATTGGCATCGTAAAAAGATGTGTGTCAATGTAAGTCCTATCCCTCCAACCCTCATGGTTATACAGATATGGCTTTATGTGACAGATTGAGATATCTGTCATCTGACCACACGGAGGCTCTTCAGCAGAGCCAAATTCGCAACATTTCGAGATAAACACCTCTTTGGAATGGTCCACAGTGTGTGCTTGCAAACCATGCGCACTCTGTACACCATTCCAATTATTGTTCTCTAAATGGGGCGATTTTGGCTCTGCTGAAGAGCCCTTGTGTGGACAAATGAGTGAAATCTCCATCTGTCACATAAAGCAATATCTCAACAACCATGAGGGTAGGAGGGATAGGACTAACAGCGAACAACATCTGTTTTCACAATGTCTACAATATGACATAAGGTGGACTTAACCTTTGCTATCCCCCTGGAGGGATAGCCATCCCTACAAGTTGTAAAGACAAATAAATGTTGTTGGATTCACCCCCCGGAGTTAAACAACGGTATTCCTACAGCTGAAAGGTGTGTTGATTCAAAAGGTATCACAGCTCAGACATGGATATGTCAGGGGCAATATTCCAGTGGCCTGAAATTGTACAGTGGTGCTGTTACTACACTATCATATGGACAGCTCTGGTACAGGGACCAGATATCTACATGGGAGGGTGTTGCAACAGCACCACTGTGATATTGCACCTCAAAATGAAACCTTCACCCATAATAACTCAAACAACACCTTTCAGCAGTGGGAGTACCCTTGTTTACCCAGGGGGATTAACCCAAACACATATATTTTTCTTCACCACATATCAAAGTATAACTGTCTCCACAAACATATGGCTAAAATCACTAATCTCAACATCTTATTTCTCCACACAGCTTACTACCCTCAAGCCCAGTGGGAGCCAGTGGAGGAGGCTATGTCATACCCCAGTGAGGAGTACACAGAGGAGGGGACCAGCCGGTGGTCACCATACACACCATCCCCATCCCCTCCAACACAGGCTGCACCACCACCTTCTGCACCACCACAGGCTGCACCCCTCCAAGCTGCACCTCCCCAGTACAGTGGCTGGATGCAACAGGAGGAGAGGTGGACGTATCCAGCCACCTCCACCAGCTACTTCCCTCCAGCAGCACCACCACCACCGCCAGGGAGGCAATGGCTGCCAGGGACAGTGGCCACCACCCAATATGGGCCATATGCCTCACACAACACACCCTCCTGGATGGCTCCGCATCATTCCCCAAGGTATGATCCCAGGTGGGGTCCAAGCATATATCAGTGGCTACCATATGACCCTTGGCCACTGGACTACCCACACCTGGGCCTGATTGGTGAGCCCCAGCACCCCCTATCCAGGGACAAATTCACAACTCCACCAGCACACACATCATTGGGCAGCTCGCAGTCACTTGATGTGGTGGGCATGTGCCCATCATCTGCACCAGCCAATCCAATAGCTGTCACAGCAGCCACAACACCTCCAGCAGCAGCAGATGACACAGCACCTCCAGCAGCAGAGCAAACAGTACCTCCAACAGCAGAGGAAACAGAACCTCCATCAGCAGCAGAGAAAAGAGCACCCTCAGCAGCAGAGGAAACAGCAGCACCAGGGTCACCGGGCACATCCACCTTCAGCACTGCATGCCTCACAGGGATGGAGGCGGAGTCTATGGCCCTTCAGAGGAGACTACTCCGGTCGAGCAGGAGTACAGATAGCAACATCACCAGGAGCAGGAGGCAATCCAGGAGGAACATAGCCCGATTGGAGACCAGAATCCAAGCCCTGGAGTCGGAGGTGGCCAGGGGGAACACACAACTCCAGCAGCTCAAGACTGGTATAATGGACATGTTGACACAGGTACTTGTGGAGTTGAGGGATATCAACCGCAGGGAGAACCTGAGGATGGAGAGGGAGAACTTGCGTTCCACGGAGGGGTCTACTGCAACCACCACCCCCTCCAGTTTTACCCCTGAAGCCACACCTAGGGGGCACAGGGTGACCAGGCGATCAACAAGGGCATCCACCTCTGGCACCCAGGTTAAGGCCCCCCCCCCAAAGAAAAGAAAAAATGAAAGGCCCAACCTGTTAACTTCCCCCTCAATAAAGAAACCTTTTTGTTTGGAATCCTGTCTGATCTGCTGTGTCTTCAGTTATGGATTGGGTGGCAGGGTTGTCTCCAGTGCATTGCAATACAATGCATTGAACACAACCTCTGCCTGGGTGAAATGTTTGTGGGATGCTACAACATGGGTTCACACACACACACACACACACACACACCGTTGTACAAATTCAACTGGAAATACATCCCTGGAGCCATATTATTCAACTGTATTATAGGGCGATGTTGTGTGTTGAATTTGAACAACAAAACATACCCCTTAGCACAACAAATAGTACAACATTGAACATTCGTCTACATCATATGTTGTGTTTAACCCTTTGAGTGCCAGAGTGGTAGGCAATGCATTACCAAGAAATGCGTTGTGTACCACTCTGACACTCAGAGGGATAAGGGGATAACCAGACAAACAGCTATGTGACTTAGCGGGGACATAACAAGCAGGACAGATAAATGGGACATGCATCAATATTGTCTTGGATTCAAACACTCATTGTGCAACTGACTTATTGGGGAACCCAATGTTTTTAACCTAGGATTTCAATGTGTAGCACACACATTGATATCCTGTGGTGAGCATTGGGGTGTCCAGTAAGTTGAGTTGTTGTTTCCCTAAGGGTGTAACAGACTTCACCAGTGATAACACATGTCCACTTAGTCTGGTTGTTCGTTGATGTAGCCCATGTACTGAGATATGTCAAAGTGGAGCAATATCTCAGAACATTGATTATACTGAGCAACACAGAAACTGTGGACAGGAATTCACTGTGGAAGTATGTCCCCTGTATCACCTCTTTATCACTCCCACAACACATTAGTGTATCACTGCCACCATCATCTGTTTGCATGAATACATCACAGAGTCCACTCACTGGCAAACAAGTGGTGAACTCCTGTGATGTGGGTGATGCCTTTCCATGTATGGGGGATAATCTATCCTGGGTGTGGTTACGCATTGACAAATGTGTAATCAAATATATCCTCATACAAGCACAGAATGAATAGTGATGGTTCTTCTTAATTGTGTCTCAAAGTACATTAGAACATACATGTGTTTTCTGTGTGTATTGCCTATATGCATTGAACACTTGTATGAGAACACTAAATGTACTTTGAAACTAAATTGTACTACTTTAGTAACACTGCTGTCCTGCTCATGTGTTGTCCACAAAGTTTGACAACTCTGTAGATGAGCATCCAAACTGTACAGGTTATTACACTTCTGAATTTGTGTTTTCTGTGTCTATATGAGAATGTTCCAGTAGAGGTTGCTGTGAACCTCAGGTCAAACATTGCATCACCAATAACATCACCAGAAACAGCAAGGGGTGATCTTCATGAAGGTGTTGTCAAGACATCAATCCAGTCACATGGAAGATCTTCAGTTCAAGGATGGATCATGTTATGGATGCCTGTGGGAAAAGAGGACAGGATTTGGAGCAGTAGACCTGAACTGATCATCAAGCAACAACAATTTCGACTTTATAATCCCCTCAATTTTCTTAATTACAGATGAGTACACAAACCATTACTTGACAATGTGTTGTGTACTCATCTGTAACCAATTATTTGGAGAACTAAGGACATGTGCACAAGCCCTATGGATATGTGCCCCTGACATGTATACACACATCAACAAGTGTTTTGAGAGCTCAATGGAAGTAATGAATTTGGGCTGCCACTGTGAAAGTGACAGTGGCAGCCCAATGTCATTTGTTCCATGGAACTATTATGACATATTTGTTGATGTGTGTATTCATGTCGGGGTACATATGTCTGCACACTCACAGGTCAGCATGGAGTCCCTGGTAATCTGATCTATGTTTCATGACCTCTACATTGTGTGACAATACCACTGTACATCCACCCCTCTGCTGCTCTTCTCAGCTCTAGCACAGTACAGGTTCCATATTGAGTCCAATGACCCTTTAATCCCTGATGTGCCGGAGTATTATCCAATGCATAGGACTGGATAATACTCTTTCGCTACTGGGCTAGCATGGCTGCTCAGGCTATGATCATGGCAAATCAAGTTAGTTGCTGTCAATCAAGCCCTGTAAGGTGATGAACATGGGTTATGTGTTGTACCTTGTTTCTCCTGGGGGTGTCCGTGATATCCTTGGGGTCTGTATGTCAACGTGGAGAGGGGAATGGAGGATGGTTTTTGAATCCCCACACACAATCTGCCACATCCATGGTATGGTTGATGTTTGGGGCCATGCTGCTGCCAGTGCAGTGCTCTGTCAGTGTTCCTGTGGGGTAAGACAGAACATCATGTGCAGTGTGGTTAGTGTGTTGGCACCAATTCACAGGACTGATGGGGGACTTGCATGGATTGTTTGCATGCCTGTGTTATACTCACAGGTAAAGTGTTCCATGATGAGCGTGTCTCTGATCTGCGCCCCTCTCAAGGACTCCTCAACATGGCCAATGTCCATGGGCACTTCAGGTATGGGGGGTCCTGGATGTGATCCAGCAGCCTGGTGTCCACTGCGATGTTGTGCAGTATTGCGCATGCCACAATTATGCTGCATACCTTTCCAGGTGCATACTGCAGTGCTCCCCCTGAGTGGTCCAGACATCGAAATCTTGACTTGAGGAGGTCAAAGGTCTGCTCAGTGGCATTCCTCGTTCTGCCGTGAGCCTGGTTGTACCTTTCCTGGGCATGTGTTTGAGGATTGGCCACAGGGGTCAGTAGCCAGGACTTGCAGCCATAGCCAGCATCACCTGTGTAATGTGAGTGACATGGTGAGACAGGGAGCACATGTTGTGTGAATGATGTTTTGTGTGGTGGACGTACTAGCTGTGGGTCAGGAGCATGCTGAGCAGCGTTGTGTGTACGCCTGTGGATGTGGTGTGATTTTATATTGTGAACTCACCCAAAAGCCATCCCCCTGTAAAAGTTCCATTCTCGAAATCTCTGTGGACTGAGGAGTTTTGTAGAATGTATGAATCATGTGAGCTGCCAGGATACTTTGCACAGACATTCATAATCCTCATATGGCTGTCACACACCATCTTCACGCTGATGGAGTGAAAGTTCTTCTTGTTGAAGAATAGCTGTGCATCATGTGCTGGGGCTTTAATACGGATATGGGTGCAAGCTATAGCACCCATGACCCTGGGCATGCCTCCCCTTGCGTAAAAGGCCTGCTTGATGTGTATCCAGTCCATGTCGGTGGTGGGGAAATGTATATAGGTACTGACCTTGCTTTTGAGGGCTGGCAGGACCTGGGCCAGCACCCTGGAGAATGTGGCCTGTGACATGCCAGATGCGTAACCCTCAGTGGACTGGAAGGCCCCACTTGCCATGAAGTGTATGGCACACAGTAGTTTTTGCAGGCCAGATAAGGCATGGTTGTGGATGTAGATGGGATCCACCTGATTCTTGATGACCTCATACAAGGCAATGATGCTGCCAGGCCTCAACCTGTAGCGATCAATGACCTCATCATTGGTCATTCCAAAGAGGGTGACCCTTGGGCGGTATACCCTGAACGTTGGTGGTCATCTATACATCCTCTGCTGCTGTGGAGCATCCTGTTGCTGTGGAGCATCCTGTTGCTGCAGCTGTGCATCTGCAGGCAGGTGCTGTCCTCCAGGTGGGGATGGACTCCTGTGTGGCTGCTGAGCCAGAGCCTCCTCACTTGCAACAGGTGAAGGCTGTTGATCAGGCGTGCCTGGGGGGGTGCTGGTGTTCCCTAGCTCTCTCCCTTGCACGCCTTCTCCGCAGTCTTCACAACAATATGTAAGCCAACATACTGATTGTGCTCTCTATCTCTCTCTATCTCTCCCTCCCTGAGTGGAAAACAAGCCACAAGTGAGTGTGGTGAGTTGTCCCTTTAAGTACTTGATAGGACGTTGTGTAGGTGTGGTGATGAGGTGAGTGCTGACCAATGGTAAGTTGTTTTTGTCCAAGTAAGTATTTGCAGGTGTGTGTGTGTTATAAGATGTGGTGTGTTGTGCTTGGTATGTGTCTGCCATTTGAGGGTGTGTAGTTGTGGGGTGCAGGTCGCTTGTTGATGTTGCACAGGTGAGCTTGTATTTGCAGGTGTCCATTTTGTGTGATAACCCCCATTATTCCGTGCCATGTTGTGTTGGTGTTTTTTTGGGGGTCCTTGTCCCTGTGGTGTTGCTTGTTGTTGTGTGTGGAGTGACTTGTGTTGTCTGTCCATGTTTTTTTGTTGTTTTGGCATTGCACGGGTTAATTTTTCCATTTACATGCTTGTGCGATAAGCATTTTGTGTATTTTCCTATGTAACGGGTGTTTTGTTTTGCCCGTTAAGTGTCTAATGGCTAAGAAAAGTGGGTCTTAACTTTTTCCCGTTAGGTGTCTCTTTTTTTCAGCCGTTAACAGTACCACAAGCCTTTGAATGGCTCTGGGGAATCTTGTTCATTGCGTCTCAATGCACGTAAGTGTATCGGCCGTAAGGATTCTGAAACTGCCGTTAGCTGTTCTTTAGACGGATCTTTGAATTGCTACATGAAACTTAATGCACCCGTTAGTGATTTTTTTTTTACTAACGGCTGCCTTTAAATCTAGCCCTAAGGGTGGTGGTGTTGGCAGATTAGATAGACATATTTTAGAAAGGTTCATTCATTTTTTAGTAAATTATGATACACAGGGTTAAAGTGTTGAACTTGATGGACTTAAGTCTTTTTTTCAGCTTTGTGTTAAGCCTCACTGGCATCTGGATTGCCTCTCATCCCTCATTGTTGCTTTGGATTTTAAATATTTGCCAGATTATCAATATTTTCTGTCTTGGAGTTTCTGTGCTGGTTGTCTTAATGGCTTCTGACCCTGGTCGTTTAACCCGGCCGTGTGATCATGGGCTGGTGAGGAGACTGGAAAATCTTCCTTGACTGGCCCACAATGTGCGTGAAGGAGTGGAAGGTCTGTGCACTTACAGACAGATCAGTGTTCAGTCACTTATTCAGACAATGCATGCTTTCTTTGTCCCACAGAGAGCATGCTGAACCAGCCACATATAGAAACAGAGTCCTGCTAAATCTGACAGCTGAGCTCATCCTTCACCGGTGAGTTCAGCTCATTCATAGATAATGTTGCAGGCAGGCATGCGAGTTGCAGGGCAGGGGCTGGTTGGAGGAGAGAGTGAAAGCAAGCGTGCAATGGAGGTGAGGGGTTTGGGGAAGAATGGGGGGAGGAGGAAACAAGATTTGTCTGTAGAAGAGCAAGAGAGATAAGAAGAAGACAGGAGGATTAATAGATGGAGGGAGACGGAGGGACGTGAGTGCAGGGGGAGAACGTGAAAAAGAGATATAGGTGTACGGAGGAGAAGATAGAGACATAGGTGCAGAAGCTAGACTAACATGGGTGAGGGAAAGGGAGACATAAGTGGTCAGGAGAGAGAGAGACATGGAAAAAAATAAGATACATAGTTACATACAGTTCATGGAGGACAGGCCACATTCTCCAGGGTGTTGGCCCAGGTCCTGCCAGCCCTCAAAAGCAAGGCACATCTCAGGAATGTTTTTTTGCAAACCAGAGGTGTTGCTTATTTCTGTATATAAACAACACCTCTGATTTGCAAAAAATGTTCCTGAGATGTGCCATCTGTCCTCTATGAACTATATAACTATATATATATATATATATATATATATATATATATATATTAAATACAACACACAATGGGATACCAGATAGTGGGCCAGTTTTTTTAAAAAAATCCCCTGGACTGGTATTCCAGTACAACCTGCCCCTGAACCCAACATTTGCCTTCTGATTTGGTATCTTCCTCCAACCATCCTCCATTGATGACCCAGCCTGACCCTGCTTACTTGTTTTTCCAGCTTCTGACCTTGCTTGTTAGTGAGAGTTTGCCTCTGAATTGGTACCTCTCTCCAGTATCCCTGGAATACCAGTGAATACCCCAACCTGCTTGACCCTGCTTTTTTCTGCCAATTTTGCTTGAGACTCTCCGATACTGTTACATGTCCAGACATCTTGTCTCCTCGTTAAGGCAAGGTTCATGCTTTAGACCTGCCCCTAGCTATTCTTCTGTTGCTGCCTCTGCTTGGGACTCAGGTTCCTGCTCTCCATGCCAGCCCTGAGACAGCTCTTGCTATCCTAGTATTCAGCGCCTCTGAGTAGTCTCAGCAGACTCTCCATTCCTGTGCAGCTTGTCCTGACTTCTATCCTGAGAGAGCAGTGGCCAATAGTGCAATTATTGAGAAATTCATCTGATCTACAGGCAATCTGTGACAGTATGCATCCAGACTCAGTCTTTAGCAATTAATCAGATCTACAGGAAACCTGTGACCAGTCTACAGCCGGAACTCAGTCTACAGATTTCCATCTGATCTACAGGCAACTTGTGTCCAGGCAGCAAATGGCACTTAGCTTACAGAAATCCATTTGATCCACAGGCAACCTGTGTCCAGTCTACAGCCTGCTCTTAGTCAGCAGAAATCCATCTGATCTACAGGCAACCTATGTCCAGTCAGCAGCTCTCATTTTATCAGTGGCCAGCGCCAGTCTTCAGAAGTTTATCTGATCTCCAGATGACCTATGTCCTGTCTGCAGTCAACATCCTGTCTGCAGAATTGTAACTGATTTACAGGCTACCCATACGTCTGACAGCAGCCAGTTCTCTGCCTGCAGAGTAGCATCTGACCTACTGGCAACTAGATTCCACAATAGCCTGTTCTGCACTTCTATCTCCATTCAGGAGTCCATTCTGCTTCCTGTCTAAGCTTTGCCTTACCAGTTGCCCGTTACCCATCCAGGTTAGACCCCAGCTTCACTGGGGTAGATTGTCCAGCCTTCGGGCTGGCATCTTACCCTCAGCTGTGGCCACAGTAAGGGTATATGGGAACAGACTGCAATCTCTAGTCTCAAACTCTAGCTTTATTCTGTAGCCTCACCCTGTTGGGGGTCTGTGGACATGACATTTGAAAACTCTGTATACAGGAAGGGGTTGTTTATCTTTGTTTTTAATGTTACTTAACCTTTGGACTGGATAACTCTATATATTATGCAGTTATTCATAAACATATATGGTGCAATTCAGTTAGGGTCAGTGCAACCAACTGTTCCAAAGAGGACAAATAAAAATGTTCACAATTCACATTGATGCTACAGTTGCTTTGATCCAGAATTGCATTTTGCTTACAACGTGTTCTGGGTGAGACAGTGTAATATAGGGGATAGAATAAGTACAGAAAAATGTAGAAAAACAACATCTAAGGGGTCTTTTTAATAAAGTAAAACTACAAATGCCCAGAGCAAAACCTCTATCTAACTTATTATTTAGCTGGCAGCGGTTGCCTGCTGGCTCAGAGATGCACAAATAACAAGTTATTTATTTATTTTATTTTTGCATTGCTCAGTAACCATTTATTTTTTTATGGTGTTTGTTTTTTAATCAAATATAGCTGAATCAGGGATGTATTGTCCTCCACTTTAGTAGTGCTATTTAATAAAACTGACCTCTAAGACTTTCGAATATAAATTGTAGATCATTGCATTAGAAACAAATTAAAACATCATGCCAACAGGCAACTAAAGCAGAAAAATTATGCTGAATGATTAAAGCTATCACTGTCTGTCTCAATGACTTGAAATTGCCAGGAAACTGTTTGTATGTAACCTTAGGCTAAACTGCTCTTTTCAGTGCATTTCCCCAATACAAACCTGTCACTTATAAACATAGCATTCTGCTGGTGAGACAAGTGAGCACTATAGTAGGTAACTCAGTTTATTAGATAGTAATGGTTCATGTAACATTTTTAGTGAAAATATAGGACAAAGAACATAAAAAAATTATAATGTTGGTTTTGTTGTTCAATTTAAAAATGATTATTAAAATGCATTAATGTGTAGGCATGTTTGTATGTACATATCTTAATAATAATAATTATATTATTATTATTATTATTATTATTACTACTACTAATCATTATTATTCACATTCTGTAGTTTTGAACAGTAGGGGAGCAATAATAATACATATCTCACTGACAGGCACAAGCAGCATTTGGCTCTCCAACACTCTAAGATTTCCCCCCAAAAGTGTATATTTTTGGAAAGTAGACACCCCAGGCTTTCATTTTATGTATGTTTTCAAATTTTTATGCCACCATTTTACCACCAATCACTCGTAAACCTTGCCGTAAGTTAAAAAAACAGCGTTTTTCTTTCACTTCAATGTTGATGTGAATTTCAAGCACATGATAGGTGAAGATTTTTAAAAATGCATTGTTTAGTGTTCAGCTCCTTCTTCTGAGTACGGAATTACCCCATATGCATAGGTTTCTCAAGGTTTGGGGGAGCTACAAGGCCCAAATTTGAACATGCGTGTTTCCGGTTTCACACTTTGAATTTTCAAAGCTTGCATCACTGGTGCGATGTCTCATTTGGGGCTGTGTAACAGTGCCCCACTCTAACATTTCCCCCCAAAAGTGTATATTTTTGGAAACTAGACTGCCCAGGCATTCATTTATGTATGTTTTCAAATTTTTTACGCAGCCATTTTACCACCAATCAATCGTAAATCATGACGTAAGTTAAAAAACAGCGTTTTTCACACTTTCACTTCAATGTTGATGTGAATTTCAAGCACATAATAGGTGAATATTTTTAAAAATGCATTGTTTAGTGTTCAGCTCCTTCTTCTGAGTATGGCAATACCCCATATGCATAGGTTTCTCAAAGTTTGGGGGAGCTACTGGGCCAAATTTTGAGCAAATATTGAATTTTCACATCTTGCTTAACTGGTGCCATTACTCATTTTGGGCTGTGTTCCAGTGCTCCACTTTAGGATGTCCCCCCAAAAGTGTATGTTTTTGGAAAGTAGACACCCCCAGCTTTAATTTTAGGTGTGTTTTCAAATTTTTTACACAGCCATTTTACCACTACTTTCTCGTAAACTTGACATGAGTAAAAAAACAGCGTTTTTTGCACTTTGCCTTCAATGTTGATGTGAATTTCAAGCACAGAATAGGTGAAGATTTTATAAACCGCATTGATTAGTGTTCAGCTCCTTCTTCTGAGTACGGAAATACCCCATATACATAGGTTTCTCAAGGTTTGGGGGAGTTACGGGGCCCAAATTGGAACATGCGCGTTTCCAGTTTCACACTTTGAATTTTCAAAGCTTGCATCACTGGTGCCATGTCTCATTTGGGGCTATGTAACAGTGCTCCACTCTAAGATTTCATAGCTTTCTCATGGTTTGGGGGAGCTACGGGGCTCAAATTGGAACATGCGCGTTTCCAAGTTCACACTTTGAATATTCACAGCTTGCGTTACTGGTGCCATTTCTCATTTGGGCTGTGTAACAGTGCTCTTTTTTAAGATTTCCCCCCAAAAGTGTATATTTTTGGAAAGTAGACACCCCAAGCTTTCGTTTTAGTTGTGTTTTCAAATTTTGTACACAGCCATTTTACCACCAATCCTGTGAAAACTTGACCTAAGTAAAAACATTCAGCATTTTTCACACTTTGCCTTCAATGTTGATATGAATTTAAAGCGCAGAACAGGTGAAGATTTTATAAACTGCATTGATTAGTGTTCGGCTCCTTCTTCTGAGAACAGCAATACCCCATATGCATAGCTTTCTCATGGTTTGGGGGAGCTACGGGGCCCAAATTGGAACATGCGCATTTCCAGGTTCACACTTTGAATCGTCACAGCTTGCGTTACTGGTGCTCTTTTTTAAGATTTCCCCCCAAAAGTGTATATTTTTTGAAAGTAGACACCCCAGGCTTTCATTTTAGGTGTGTTTTCAAATTATGTACACAACCGTTTTACCACCAATCACTCGTAAACCTTGACGTAAGTAAAAAAATCTGCGTTTTCACACTTAGACTTGAATTTCAGCACAGAATAGGTGAAGATATTATAAACTGCATTGATTCGGCTCCTTCATCTAATTACAGCAATGCCCCATATGCATAGGTTTGTTAGGATTTGGGGGAACTACTGGGCCCAGTTGGAACATGTTAGTTCCTTTTAGACATGCCATTTTTACAGCTGGTGCCTTGTCTCATTTCGGTCTGTTTGGCAATGCTGCAATTAATTTTACCCCCAAAAGTAGAAGAGTAGACAACCCTGGCTTTTAGTGATGAGCGAGCACCCCAATGCTCGGGTGTTCGGGTGCTCTGACCGAGCGCCCCCGGAGGCTCGAGTGCTCGGCCGAGCACCCGAGCCCCATTGAAGTCAATGGGAGGACTCGAGCATTACACCAGGCACCCCCTGCTCTGATGAGGGTTCAGGGACAGCATAGGGAGGATGTCTGGATGCATCTTGGACTCCAACATCGCTGCTGGGAACGATCTTTCGCCCGTAGTACGCCATTTTTACAGACTGACCATAAAACACACAAAAAGGAAAATAAAAACGACTTTAGGCGAAAAATTGTTACCAAACAATATTTGCTGTATATTTACTTGTATATCATCTGCAAATTCTCCCAAAAATTTCCTTGATTTTCTGAAGTGAGGCCATGATTAAGAGGGAAACGTGCGCAGAGGCAAATTATCCCAAAAATTTCCTTGATTTTCTGAAGTGAGGCCATGATTAAGAGGGAAACGTGCGCAGAGGCAAATTATCCCAAAAATTTCCTTGATTTTCTGAAGTGAGGCCATGATTAAGAGGGAAACGTGCGCAGAGGCAAATTATCCCAAAAATTTCCTTGATTTTCTGAAGTGAGGCCATGATTAAGAGGGAAACGTGCGCAGAGGCAAATTATCCCAAAAATTTCCTTGATTTTATTGAACTGAGGCCATGATTAAGAGGGAAACGTGCGCAAAGGCAAATTCTCCCAAAAATTTCCTTGATTTTCTGAAGTGAGGCCATGATTAAGAGGGAAACGTGCGCAGAGGCAAATTCTCCCAAAAATTTCCTTGATTTTATTGAACTGAGGCCATGATTAAGAGGGAAACGTGCGCAAAGGCAAATTCTCCCAAAAATTTCCTCGATTTTTCTGAACTGGGGCCATGATTAAGAGGGAAACGTGCGCTGAGCTGACCATCTAAAACATTATGGGTGAGGGTCTGCTGCAGAGCTGACCATCCTAAACATTATATGCGAAGGCCCGCTAGTGAGCTGACGCTATAAAACATTATATGAGAGGGCCCGCTAGTGAGCTGACCCAATAAAACATTATATGAGAAGGCCCGCTGGTGAGCTGACCTATATAAAAATTGTCAAACAGGGCCCGCTGGTGAGCTGGCCCTATATAAAAATTATATCACAGGGCCCGCTGGTGAGCTGGCCCTATATAAAAATTATAGCACAGGGCATATGGAAGAGGAGGAGGAGGATGAGAAGATTAAGAGTCAACCATATACCCGTTTTTTGGGTGGAAGGGGTGAATGGGAATACAGAGTATTCCCATCATTGTAAATAACATATATAAAGTGAGTTTATGTTCCCCCGGGGCTTTCCTCCAGTGGAGTGGAGAAGTCAGGGGAAATCCAGGCCTTGTTCATTTTTATAAGTGTCAACCTATCAGCATTGTCGGTGGAAAGGCGGATACGCTTATCTGTTATGATGCCACCAGCAGCACTAAATACCCGCTCAGACAGAACGCTGGCGGCAGGGCAGGCCAGCACCTCCAAGGCGTAGAGTGCCAGTTCATACCACGTGTCCAGCTTGGACACCCAGTAGTTGTAAGGCACAGAGGGATCATTGAGGACGCTGACACGGTCTGCTACGTACTCCTTCACCATCTTCCAAAACTTTTCCCTCCTTGTGACACTAGGCTGCGCATCAGGGTGAGGGTGCTGGCGGGGTGTCATGAAGGTGTCCCACGCCTTGGAGAGTGTTGCCCTGCCTTTGTCGGAACTGCTGTGTGCTCCCCTTTTCTCCCCTTCTCGGTTGGCCAAGGTAGCACGTACTCTGCCGCCAGCGTTGTCAGATGGAAAATTTTGGAGCAATTTTTCAACAAGAACCTTCTGGTATTGCACCATTTTGCTTGTCCTCTCCACCGGAGGAATGAGAGATGAGAAATTCTCTTTGTAGCGGGGGTCCAGAAGGGTGAACACCCAGTAATCCGTGTTGTCTAAAATGCGTACAACGCGTGGGTCACGGGAAAGGCAGCCTAACATAAAGTCAGCCATGTGTGCCAGAGTACCAACAGGCAAGATTTCGCTGTCCTCACCAGGAGGATGACTCTCAATCTCCTCATCTTCTTCCTCCTCTTCTGCCCACCCACGCTGAAGAGATGGAACTAAAGTTCCATGGCTACCCTCTGTAGCGGAGGCAACCGTGTCTTCCTCCTCCTCCTCCTCCTCCGCCTCCTCCAATTGTCGCTGAGAAGATGAAGTGAGGGTGCTCTGGCTATCACCTTGTGTAAGCTCTTCCTCCCCCATTTCCACCTCTTCCACATGCAAAGCGTTGGTTTTAATTGTGAGCAGCGAGCGTTTCAGTAGACACAGAAGTGGGATGGTTACACTGATAATAGCGTTATCGCCGCTCACCATCTGTGTCGATTCCTCAAAATTGCGTAAAACCTCACAGAGGTCTGACATCCATTCCCACTCCTCACTTCTGATTACAGGAAGTTGAACGGAGAGGCGACGACCGTGTAACAGCTGGTACTCCACTACTGCCCTCTGCTGCTCACAAAGCCGGGCCAACATGTGGAAGGTGGAGTTCCAGCGCGTGCTCACGTCACACAGCAGCCGGTGAGCTGGCAATTGTAAGCGCTGCTGCAGCTTCAACAGGCCGGCCGAAGCTGTAGATGACTTACGGAAATGTGCACACACGCGGCGCACCTTGGTCAAGAGATCATGCACATTGGGGTAGGTTTTTAGAAATCGCTGAACCACTAAATTAAATACATGCGCTAGGCATGGTACGTGTGTGAGCTTGCCGAGCTCCAAAGCCGCCACCAAGTTACGCCCATTATCACACACAACCATGCCTGGTTGCAGGTTGAGTGGCGAGAGCCACTGCTCGGTCTGGTGACTAATCCCCTGCAACAGCTCTGAGGCCGTGTGCTGTTTGTCCCCAAGGCAGATCAGCTTCAGCACGGCCTGTTGACGCTTCCCCACTGCAGTGCTACACTGCTTCCAGCTACTGGCTGATGGGGGAGTGGCGCTGCGTGTAGAGAATTCGGAGGTGGAAACGGAGGAGGAGGAGCCAATAACGTAGGTGCTGGCGGAAACCCTGATGGAGGTAGGGCCCGCAATCCTCGGCGTGGGTAGCACCCGTGCCATCCCAGGGTCCGAGTCGCTCCCAGCCTCCACGACATTCACCCAGTGTGCCGTCAGGGAAATGTAGCGTCCCTGGCCACAAGCACTTGTCCATGTGTCAGTCGTTAAGTGGACCTTCCCAGTAACTGCGTTGGTCAGGGCACGGGTGATGTTACGGGACACATGGTGGTGTAATGCGGGGATCCACAAGCCTAAATGGCAGCATTTCGATGGCCAGTAATTTGGAAAGGTGTGAGGTTAGTGCTATGGCCTGTGGGTGGGTGGCTGGGTATTTTCTCTTGCGCTCAAATGCCTGGGGTAACGACATTTGGACGCTGTGCTGGGACAGGGAAGTGGATGTGGTCGCTGATGGTGCTTCAGATGGTACAGGTGCAGGGCGGGAGGTATGCGGGCCTGCGCCTTCGACAGGCGATTGGCCGGCACCGAAAACAGGGGAAGAGGAGGCAGTGGTGTGGCCTGCAAACACAGATGGGCGATCCAGGCGTTCCTCCCACTTATTACGGTGCTTGGATGCCATGTGTCGGATCATGCTGGTGGTGGTGAGGTTTCTAGTGTTCATGCCTCGGCTCATTCTGGTGTGGCACAGGTTGCAAACTACAATTCTTTTGTCGTCCGCACTTTCCTTAAAAAAACGCCATACCGCGGAACACCTACCCCTTGGCAAGGTAGATTTACGCAAGGGGGTGCTCCGTGGAACATTTGCGGGCCGGTTTGGTGCGGTCCGCCTTCTTTCTGTAGCCACACCACTGCCTCTTCCAGCCTGTTGCGGTGCTGCAGATGGCTCACCCTCAGGACTGCTGTCATCGCTCGGCTCTACACCTTCCCAGGTGGGGTCAGTCACCTCATCGTCCACCAAGTCCTCCTCCACTTCCTCACTCTGATCATCCTCCTCATGTCTTGATCCCACCACATACTCAGTCATTGACAACTGTATAACATTCTCCTCAACAAGGTCTTGAGACAGTAATAGTGGTTGATTTAATGGCAACTGTGTCTCATCATCATCATCATCATCCACTACTTCCTTTGACCTTAAATGCCGTTCACATCTGTCATCTTCTTGTGATTGGGTACCCTCTAGAGGTTGTGAATCAGGGCACAAGATGTCATGTTCCTCTGCAAGCGTGCTTGGAGAGAGGGTCAAATGAAGGATTGGTGATGAGACGAGCTCCTCACTATATCCCAGTGTGGGATCACTTCTTTGACCAGACCGTGTATGGTGGGAGGAAGGATGATCAGAGTGAGGATTATGTTGACCAGACTCTTGGCTACTGAGAGTGGACTTGGTGGAAGACAGGGTGGTGCTTAACCGACTGGAAGCAGTATCAGCTGACATCCAACCGACCACCTGTTCGCAGTGGTCGGACCTCGAGAGTGATGTCCTGCGACGCCCTGTAAAATTAGACATGAAGCTAGGTATGGTGGATGTCTTTCTTTCTTGTGCTCTGGCACCAGGCACAGTTTCTCCGCGTCCTGACCCGCGCCCTGAACTATCAGGATCACGTCCACTTCCCCGTCCCTTTTTACCCGCCTTCTTCATCTTACACGGAATATGTGACTTTGATATTTGAGTTTGAAAACTTAACAGTATTTCTTCCTATTCTGCAACTGTGCAGAGTACACAGAATAGGCTGCTAAACTGCGGTGACGCACACTGAATGGAATATGTGACTTTGATATTTTAGTTTGAAGACTTTACAGTATTTCTTCCTATTCTGCAACTGTGCACAGTACACAGAATAGGCTGCTAAACTGCGGTGACGCACACTGAATGGAATATGTGACTTTGATATTTTAGTTTGAAAACTTAACAGTATTTCTTCCTATTCTGCAACTGTGCAGAGTACACAGAATAGGCTGCTAAACTGCGGTGACGCACACTGAATATAATATGTGACTTTGATATTTTAGTTTGAAAACTTAACAGTATTTCTTCCTATTCTGCAACTGTGCAGAGTACACAGAATAGGCTGCTAAACTGCGGCGAAGCACACTGAATGGAATATGTGACTTTGATATTTTAGTTTGAAAACTTAACAGTATTTCTTCCTATTCTGCAACTGTGCAGAGTACACAGAATAGGCTGCTAAACTGCGGCGAAGCACACTGAATGGAATATGTGACTTTGATATTTTAGTTTGAAAACTTAACAGTATTTCTTCCTATTCTGCAACTGTGCACAGTACACAGAATGTGCTGCTAAACTGCGGCGACGCACACTGAATGGAATATGTGACTTTGATATTTTAGTTTGAAGACTTAACAGAATGTGCTCTAATCTGCAACTTTGCACACTAAACAGAATGTGCTCTAATCTGCAACTTTGCACACTAAACAGAATGTGCTCTAATCTGCAACTTTGCACACTAAACAGAATGTGCTCTAATCTGCAACTTTGCACACTAAACAGAATGTGCTCTAATCTGCAACTTTGCACACTAAACAGAATATATGTTTTTTTTTTTTTTTTTTTTTTTCCCCCCACACAAAATAAACTGCTGCCCCCACACACAGTAGTCCTAAAAAGGACTTTTGGTTCTTTTTTTTTGTTCAACAAGACTTTTCTTCTCCCTACACTGACTTTCCCTTCCTATCCTCATCTCTCCCTGGCTAAGACTGAGCCGAACTCGCTGGTCAGGTGCTATACAGCACCCGACCACGGGTTCTGGCCAGCCAATCAGTGTAATGCCAGCAGCCAACATGGCTGCTGGCATTACACTGATGTCAGAGCCTCCCTGCACGTTTATTGGCTGCGCAGCAGCCGCGAAACGTGCGGGGAGGAGACCCGAACATGGCGGGCGAGCACATGCGGTACTCGTACGAGTACCGCCATGTGCCGAGCAGTGCGATGCTCGAGCCGATCCGAGCATCGGCCGAGCATGCTCGCTCAACACTACTGGCTTTCATTCTATTTGAATCTTATCAATTTTTTCACTGCCATATCACCAATCCCTCCCAAAATCTGCAGTAGGGCAGAGAAACACCATTTTTTCACATTTATATTTTAGTGTTGCTCTGGATTTCAATCACATGATATTTGCAGATTTTTTTAAGTGCTTTACATTAGTGGTGAGTTACATTGTCTGAGTACGGCAATGCCCCATATGCATAGGTTTGTCAGAGTTTGGGGCAGCTACTAGGCCCAGTAGAGAACATATGTGTTTCTATTATCAGCGATACATTTTGATAGTGTTAGATCTAAGGAGGGATGTGTTTTGAAAAATAAAAAAACAGGATATTTCAGGGGGAAAAGGTGGCCAAATAATAAAAGAACCTTTACAGCACTACTGCATTGTGCCTGAATTGTATTCCTTGAAACAGTCACCAAGGCAGAGGCCAGGTTTGGAAGGGCAATCAGGACAGTAAGTGGTGGTGTCTGTCCATATTCCCTTTCTGTAGCAAACGCTGCAGCGCTTCTGTGGTTTGTTCTTTTGGGGAGTTGGGGGATTTTATAAATAAAATGTACTACCCCGGGTCTTGATGGAATTATTTCTGTCGCACCTTGAAATAAAAATAGGGAAATAAGTTGTAGCTGATATTGTAAAAAGCTAAATTTTTGATTGGGGTTTGCCAGTTTGAAAAGTAAAAATGAGTTATGTACAGCAGTCTGCATCGTATAGATGGCAACTTTTTTATGCCATGCCCTACACTTTCTCATTACGAGGTATGGCTGCATTAGTTGATCACACAGATCAAGTCCCCCCATGTTTTTATTATAGTCCCTGATGCAGACTGGCTTTCTCAGTACCCCTGTCCTGCCACGAACAGTGACTGCCACAGATCTGTCCTCATGCATGGTGGTCAGCATGTAGACATCTTTTTTGTCCCTAAACTTCACTGCCAGCAGCTCTTGTTGGCACAAAGATAAAGACGTCCCAGTTTTTAGTTTGCTATCTACGAGTTTTTTGGGCAACTCCCTGCAATTGCGCTTGACAGTGCCACAGGCCACGGTGTCAAAACAAAAAAGAGATAAATAAAAGGGGTCTGGTGTAATAATTATCAACAAATAATTGATAGCCTTTATTTAATAAGGGGTAAATTAAATCCCAAACTATTTTCCCATTTGTTCCCATAAATTCGGGGCACCCAGGAGGATCACGTTGGCTGTCCTTGCCCTCATAAATTCTAAAAGCCTGGGTGTAGCCTGTGGCACTTTCGCACAATTTATAAAATTTTACACCACACTTGGACCTCTTGGAGGGGATGTATTGCTTGAACCCTAACTTGCCTTTATATTTCATTAGGGATTCATCTACACTTATTTCTTTTTGGGGCATATATACTTGGGCAAACTTTTTCTGTAAATGGTTTATTAGGGGACGAATTTTGTACAGTCTATCATACTGGGGGTGTTCTTTTGGGGGGCACAGGGTATTATCACTAAAATGCATAAAGTGCAAAATGACTTCAAACCTGGACCTGGTCATAGTCTTGGGGAATATAGGGGTATCACTTTGGATACTTGGCTTTTTTATTATCCCCATTGCCATTGTTAAGGTCCAGAATTGTTTAAATTCTGTGATGTCTATGGGTTTCCATATTTCTTCCTTAACTACGAAAGCTGTAGGGTTGGCAGCAGTATACTGGGCTGCATACAAATTGGTTTGGGACACAATTTCACCTTAAATGTCTTCCCCCAAAGACAAATCAAAAAAATTATCATGGGTAAATCCTTTCATATCAATTTGACTCCCTGGTTTGCCTGTGAATTTTGGGATTTGTGGGCATAAATTGATTGGTGATACCCATTCATTATGATCAGGAGTGGCAGGTGCTGGGGCAATTGCCAGGGCAGCTCTTGGGGCAGCACTTGGGGCATTTCTTTGGGCAGGTATTTTGGCAAGACAGAAAATAGAAGAGAAGAAAGAAGGACAGAAGATAGAAATGAAGGAAAGAAGAGGACCAGGAAGCTGGACATCAGGATTAATGGTAAATGTTATTTGTAATATGATTTTTTTCAACTTAGTTGGGGTTAACCCTCTGAATGCCAGCAGGGTAATTATACCCCACTGGCACTCATAGGGTTAATAACGTCTGACACATTTTTCATCCTTTGAATGTACTGATGTGGGACTTAGAGCCCCATATCAATACATCCACTGAGGACTGAAGGTTTTTTTTTTTACTTCAAGTTTTGGCTGTTGAAACAGGCGATAAGGGACTCAAGTAAAAAAAAAATAGGTCTTAACTTTCCTGCGATAACTTGAGTCCCTTATTGCCTTTTCTTGGCTAACTCAGACATTTGAATTGCTATTTACAACTTTAACACACGACGGCTCTGTTTTTGCTGGTATTTTTTCACAGCACAGACATTTGAATAGCTTACTGTGCTGGAAAAATTGCCATTGGCAGAAAAAACAGCCGTCTCCAACATTTGGATTGAGGTCTTAATTCTTTGAATGCTAGAGGGTCTCCAATGGAGTGTAAAGCTAAAGGGGTTAAAATACCTAATTAACTCAAGACGTGGGGCTACTCTTAGGAGATCCCACTAGAATTGAAGGGGTGAAACACCCCATTTAAATTAATGGGAATTTTGAGAATATTTATTTGTACACTATATTGCAATTAGTTTGTGCCTGAATTGCTGCATTTGCATTAAATACCTAAAGCTCCTTGGCTTCACTGGCAGCCTTATGTCCCATCATTGTGCCACTGCAATGGTTGCTACAGACCCACACATACTGACCCTATAAAATTGTACCAATTCACTAGTAGTCCTAGAACTGCACGTACAGACCCCAAGATACCTGTGGGACCAGGTACAGAATAAGTTGCAGGCCTGTATTTTTTTGGGGAAAACCCCCAAACGCAATTAAAATATTTGACATCTCCCTTGCAGATTACTTAAACATATATGTGTATATACACAAACACTTTCCCCCCATGGCCCCCTCCTCCCTCTTGCCTACTTTTTAAGACTCATAAGGAGGCTCTCACCATGATCCCTGGTGGTCCACCTGTTTTTTTTTAAGCAACGAGTCTGTGCCTCCTTCGACACAGACCTCTATATCCAAAGCCATCATGCTCCTTGATGTGCCCAATAATACAGAGTGCCAGGATATGACATCATAGCCTAGTGCACTGCATTATTTGAGAGTGCATAAGTGGAATGTAGAAGTCTGTGCCGGAGAAAGCACAGGCCTGTATTGGCAACTGAAGGGGAGAACAAGATTCTTCTCAACCGGCAAGAGGATGTGGGGCCAGTGAAGTAGCAGGTAGGCACTCACTAAAGCCAGGCCTGCTTGAGGCCCCGTTCACCCTCGAATAACCCTGAAGAGCCGGCCCCCCTGGCAGCGGGCCCTCAGGCAATGACCGAATGCCCGACTGCTCAGTCCGCCCCTGAATGCAACACATTGTACAATGCGTTACATACCCCATTGGCATTCATAGGGTTAATCTTTTTCTATTTTTCAACCACAAATATGTGTTGGAAACCAGTTTTCCAACACGTACCGGTGGTTTTCAGAGCATTAGAGACCCTAAGCCTCGTTTCATGCCCCAGGATTTTTGCCATGAAAAGTGCAATCCTTCACATGCGGTGAAGAATAGGAATAGGGTAGCAAAGTCTACTTTTTTATGTGATGTCCAATGGGTGCAAATTTTGCGTCCGTTTGACATTTTTGAGTGGCGGTGGTTGTTGACAGCACAGTATATTGAACAGGCTAATACAATCGAGCCCTAGGTGTAAGAGGATAAAAGGAGTCTTATACATTGTGTTGTAACTGAGTAAGGCTCGATTCTACTGGGTCCGACGGCAAAAAAAACCAGCAGACCGCAGTTTTTTAAGCACGGTAAGCCATTCACTTAGGCATCTTATGAACAGCTAATGACAATCATAACGTACTCTAATATAATGTCCATTGAGAACTATGGAACAGCTATCCCCAGAGCCATTCAATTGTGAGCACTACTGCCAACGGACAATAAATTGATGCATTTAATGCATAAAAATCTGCACCCAGTTTTTCTGGCCGTTCACCACACAATGGCCAAAAAAAAAAAAAAATACTGTAGCACAAAATAAAGCAGAAAAACATCAGCTCGCACAATACCCAGCATATAGCAAAAGAACACCAATGCCAAAATTTACCCCTGCAAAGCCAAGCAAACACACCAATAATGCCTAAGCCCTACAAACAAGACCTGTCAATTCCCAAGCAACCCAAGCTCATTTGTGCAACATCACTAGCCAATAGAGACCCATGGTTTATCTGACAACATAACACATACACCTGACAGGTACACATCAATTACAACAGATCAAACAAACAACAAGAGACACACCGGCAAACACTGACCTGGACAATACCCATGTTCTCACTGTTCTCTCAGTACTTGATGACTGCGCCTGGACTACACGCCACCACTGTCTTAAAGGCACATCTCACCTTCCTTAGATGTGGAGCGTTTACAGTGAAATCACTCAGAGAAAGAGAGTGAGAGACAGAGAGAGACATTATGATCAGTATGTTTTCTTATGTATTTCTGAGAAGGCAGCAGAGATTATGAGGTGTGAGAGCTTGGGTTCCCTAGGAACCCCCAAGCACACCTCTTGAACCCCTCCCAACTTTGCTATTGCTGATTCTCTGGCTGGTGAGACTATCTCCACCTGTTCAACCAGGACAGGCAGCAGCACCTCAGCTTCTGCAACCGAATCTTCCACACCTCCCACAGGTGCCACAGAAACCTGTGGAGCAGCACAGGGATGACAGATGACCGGCCAGACCCAGGATATTCCACACCAGGTCACACTATTAGGAATGACGGAGTCTGAAGTGTGAGACCAGTACTGGTTGATATTGCACAGCATCATCAACCTATATGAGGTGATCAGAGATGACTTTGACCCACTGCACAGTCTGTGGTGCACTGAACACACACGGCACACACATGGCAGTGTGTTGGAGGATAATTACAACCCGGGCATAAAGCAGCATCTGAGGAGGTCCCATCCCACAGAATATTCTAAGCTGGTGGCAGGGAGGGTTCATCTTTATTATTAAACCATCTACAAGTTGTCATGTATCTTTAGCGGGGTGTGTACAAGGGGCATAGTGACAGCAGTAGTACTTGATTTCTGGTGGGGGGATTAACATTGGGGATCCTAAGTGTCCTGGTGTTTGGATAGAGTTGTGCGTGGTGTTTATTGTGAGTACAGATGTACCCATTGTTTCCAGTCCTTCCCTTATTTACCACACACTGTGCATATTGCAGTTGCTGATGAGAGGAATAGTTCGTGCTCTCAAGGGAAACATTTCTATTCTAGTACCCATGATTTTGGAGGAGGGGCAGGTGGAGAAGCATTATTTGCCAACTCCTTCTTTTCTCCACATATACCTGAAGAGGTGAGTGCTAGTTATGGTGCTGCTACTGCCTCAGGCTCATCAGTGGAGACAGCTGGGTCAAGTGGAACTTTCATCATCTGGTTATCACAGTGCCCGTGCTCCTGGCTGCAGGCGGCAACATTATCACTTCCTGTTTTTTGCTGCCTCACTTTTATTGGTCATTGAGCTTGACTCCACCCAGGGCCAGCCTTTAAATACCTTGTCATGACAGTACTTGGGCGCCCTTTCGTGGTGTACCTGTTCCTGACGTTAGTTCCTGTTTATGCTCTGTTCGTGTATGACCTGGCCTGTCTAATGACGTTCCTGTGCATCCTGATTTGCTGATTTCCGTTGCTGACTGTTCTGTCTGAGAACCCGCTCCATTGCTGACTGATCTGGCTGAGAACCCACTCTGTTGCTGACCGATCTGGCTGAGAACCCGCTCTGTTGCTGACTACCTGGCTGTGTACTCCGTTGCTAACTGGCCTGGCTGATACCACTATGCTGCCAACTGATCTGGCTAAGCGAACCCGCTACACTGCTGACTAATCTGGTTGTGCTCCCACTGTAGTGGCACCGGGTTTGCGCTTTTGTTTATTTGTCGACCTTAGGCTGAGCACTTGTTGCTGAAGCCACTTATACTGGTTAACCGTCTCTGGCGGTGTGTACATGCAAAGTACCGGTCCAGTGCTGTCTCAGCTCTGACTGTGTTACTCTTGTTATCTGTACGTGTCCCCTACTCCGCTTACCACTAGCTGGGCTCACTCCCTGTGGGAGTGTCGGCATTCGGCGCTTCCGCGGCATCCCGGAACAGGTCAGCGGCGCGCCAAGCTCTGTCGGCGCTTGGCGTCATTGCAGCTTCCCAGGGCGGGGCGTGGTGGCGTCAGACGTAGGCGCGTCACCTGTGACGTCAGGGGGCCTCCTCCATATAACTAGGCATCACGGTGCAATAGATGCTTAGTTATTCTTAGGCTCCTTGACTTGTAGTATCTCCTGTTCTGCTGCTAGTGTTGATCTCTGGCTAAACCTGACAAGCCCTCCTGGATCTCTGCCTGCCCTGACTTCTGGCTAATCCTCTGCCAAGCCCTTCTGGATCTCTGCCTGCCTTGACCTCTGGCTAATCCTCTGCCAAGCCCTTCTGGATCTCTGCCTGCCCTGACCTCTGACTTATCCTCTGACAAGCCCTCCTGGATCTCTGCCTGCCCTGACCTCTGGCTAATCCTCTGATTAACCCTCCTGGATCTCTGCCTGTCCTGACCTCTGGCTGCTCTCTGGACCTACCCTCCTGGTTCTCCATCTCGCTCTGTGCTCTGGCTGTCTCCGTGTCCACGCTCCATTGTCGGCCACACTCTACTCCGGATCTCCTCTGTTGGCCTTCCAGCTCCTTGTCTCTCTCCTCATCTGTTCTGGAACTCTCTCTTCTGAGGCTGTCTCCAGGTCTCTGGCTCCACTTCTGGCCACCTGTTCTTCTGAGCTGTTTGCTAAGGAAGCTCCAGTGTGTTCTAGTTTCTTCCTTGGTTCTGGCCTCTGTGGAGGGTCTTATCTGCTACTGGGTTCCTTTTCATCTGTTACTACTTGCTGCGTCTCTCTACTGCTTTATTATCTTGCTTTCTGCTGGTCCTCTCTGGGGTAATTCATTTCTCTTAGGGCACGGTTCAGTAAACATACATTCCTTCTATTTTCTTGCGTATTACAGGAACGCTGACAAAAGCGTTGACAGGGAGTTGCAGATATTCCTCTGGGCTCTTTACCTCTGGAACCTTTCTGTACCTAGATCCTCTAGGCATTGCTCGTCTTGCCATCTGCAGTAGCCACAAGGCTCAAGAGCCAGCTGTTGCGTGTCATACCATCTAGACACTGGGTGCCTTCCGTGTTCAGTTGTCTCGATCCACCCCTAGCGTTCTAGGGTCTCTATTACCAGTAGCAGTTGCCTAGGTCCTTCTGTGACCCTAGTGTCCTAGGGCCTGAGCTGCCTTGCCCTCTACCGGGTCCCGTGTGACCCAACTCTCCTGGGTTTGTGTGCCAGTTGTCTTCCGCTGGACTCCTAGCGTCTAGGGTCCTTGTTGCCAGTGCCTGTGCTGCGTTCCTCTGTATATCCCTAGTTATCTAGGGTTCCTGTTGCCAGTAGTCTATCATGGGCCTCCAATCTCCTTTGGGTTCTAGTCTCAGTACCATCATCTGCGAGTCGCTGCCTCATCTTCTCCCTAGCCCGCTAGGGGACTGGATACTCTCAGTACATCTCCTCAGAGTGTGCATTTCCTGCCATTGTGTATTGTACTATATCTGTACTGTCATTTTGGACTAGTGTGCCTTACATTATTGCTGTCCGTACTTTATTTTAATAAAGTTATTTTAACCTTACTAGTCTTGTCTGATGACACCATCACCCATGTTACTGCTGTTGTTGATCCCATTCCCTTTGAGCTGCTTACTCATCCTGCTGTTTAAACAACTCAGCAACAGCAGCAAGCACATCACACACAAATTTCACAATTACACCGGGGCATTTGACACAACATGACCTGCTGGCACTAGGTCAGTAGGGCATTTTTTTCTTAGGGTTTGTTTTTTAACAAAAAACAGAGGTCTACAAAAAAATAAACAATTTTTGGAGGGCTTATTTCTAACAAGCCTAAGCCCTACAAATCAATGTTTCCTCAGGGCTTGTGACTCAATTAAGTCTAAGTCCTACAAATCAATGTTTCCTCAGGGCTTGGGCCTAACACAAGTCTTATTTCCTACAACTAATCAATGTTTCTTCAGGGCATGCGCCTCTAATAAGGCTAAGGCCTACAAATCAATGTTTCCTCACGGCTTGGGCGCTAACAACAAGTATAAGTCCTATAAATCATCCTCTACAAAATAATTTATCCTGTCAAGTATCAGTCTGCCTCAGCTTGCATCAGGGGGTCCCTGTCTTTGTCAAATTACCTACTAATTTCTTATTTTATTTTATTTTTTATAAACTGTCCACCCCAATCTGAGTCTACAACCCCCCCCCCCCAAAAAACATGACCTGTTCAACTGATTGTTTCCCCACATTCCACCAAGACAGGTACCCTCATAACCCCTTTATATTATGCCATGTATTGTGTGTAAATTCAGTGTTCCCCTTGATTTCAATGGAATGAGCTAAGCAAAAAAAGTGGAAAACTGCACTTTTCACTAGAAAGTATTTGCCAAGTGGGAAGTGCCATTATTCACTGATTTTGGTTTCAGGCGAACATTTAATTCCTGGGGGCAGGCTAGCTGACCTGAAGACCAGGTGGTTGACTTGTGGGCTGGTAGGCTGGCCAGAGGGCGGGCTGGTCTGAAGGTGGGCTGTCTGGCTGGCTCCAGGGATGGTTTGCTGGTGTGAGGACTGGTTAGCTGGCCTGAGGGTTGATTGGCTGACCTGAGGGTTGTTTGGCTGGCCTGAGGGCTGCTTAGATGGCCTGGGGGCATGCTGACTCACCTTAGGTCTGGTTGGCTGGCCTGAGAGAAGGCTGGATGACCTGAAAACAGAGTTGTAGGTCTCAGGGCTAGCTGTCCGGCCTGTGGGCTGGCTGGCTTGGCTGAGGCATGGCTGGCTTTACTGAGGCTGTTTGGATGGCCTTCGAGCAGGCTGGCTGGCCTCATGGCTGGTTGACAGGCCTGAGGGTTAATTAGCAGACTGGCTGGCTAGCCTAAGGGATGTGTGGCTTGTCTGAGTGCTGGTTGGCTGGCCTGGGGCTACCTGGCTTGCCTGAGGGCTGGTTGGCTGGCCTGAGGACAGAGTGGTTGACATCAGGCCTAGCTGGCTAGCAGATGACCTGAGGGATGGTTGGCTAGAATCAAAGCTAGTTGGCGGCCTGGATGGCCAGAGGGCTGGCTGACTGGCCTGAAGGGTAACTGGCTGGCCTGGCAGGCTAGACTGAGGGAGGACTGGTTGGCCTGAGGGCTGGCAGACCTGTGGGCTGGTAGGCTGGCCTGAGGGCTGCCTGACTTGCCTGAGTTCTGGATGGCTGGTGCAAGGGCTGGTTGGCTGGCTATCCTGAAGGGTGGCTAATTGGCCTGGGGGCTAGTCTGCTGGCCTGGAAGCTAACTAGAAGCTAAATAGTCAGAGTGTTGCTAGTAGGCCTAGGTGGCTGGCTGACCAGCCTAGGGTTGGCAATCTTGCCTGAGGGCATTTGGGCTTGCAGGCTGGATTGCCGGGCTTCTGTCTTGGCAGGACTCAGACTGTCTAGCTTGACAGACAGTGCTCTCCACTCTAGGGCTGGCTATGTTGTCTAGTGATTATCACATGACCCTACAGTTAAAAAAAAAAAAAGACCGCCAGACAAAAAAAGCAGAGAAACAGAAGCTTATACAATACACAACATATAACACAATACACCTATGGCAACATTAACCCCTGCAAACGAAAGCTAACACACCAACAATGTCCATGCCCCACAAACAAGTGTCGGACAAACCACAAAAACCTAGCAACTCGCCAGGGACAAGGGCTTCAAAAAGCCATCACAAAATATCACGGAATAACAGGGGTTAACACACAACAGGCACACCTGTCAATCCAAACAAACACATACTCCCCTGTGGAACATCAAAAGCTGATCGAGACACAACCTGCACCTGACAATGTCACTCTCGCACCTGACAGCTATACAGCAATCAGAACAGATCAGAAAATAAACAACACACACCAGAAAACACTTACCTTGACAACAAACACCTTCCCATTGGTCACTACCTACCTCATGACCACACCTGGACAACACCCCACCACTTTATTAAAAGGACAGCTCACCCTTCTCTAATGTGTTTACAGAGAGATCACTCAGAGAGAGAGAGAGATTATGAACAGTATGTTCACATACTTATTTCTTCAAACACAGCGGAGATCAAGGCATGTAAGGGCTAGGGATCACCATCCTCCAACAGGCACACCTGTTGAGGCTGATGCTCCATCTGGACACTCAGACAGGAGCTCATCTTCACCTGGAGAACTGCACCAGGCAGCAGCACCACAGCTGTCACAACCGGATCTCCAACATCTGCCACAGGGAACTATGGAACAGCACAGGGTTGCAGATGACCACCAAGGCCCAGGATATACCTCTCAAGGGTCACGCTCCTGGAATGACTATGAGGTGATAGACCGCTACTGGTTGATGTTATATAGCATCATCAAACCATATGAGGTCATCAAAGATGAGGTCAACCCCATATACAGCCACAGTCATACCCTATCTGGCTTGCTGAAACTGATGTGTGCTATACATTTCATGGCAAGCGGAGCCTTCCAGTCCACAGAAGGATATGCAACTGGCATGTCCCAGCCCACATGTTCAAGGGTCCTGGCTCACACACGTTCAGGTGGTGTTGGACTCCAGCATGAGGATAATCAAAATGTATGCCAACTATCCCAGGAGCTGTCATGACTCATACATCCTCAAGCACTCCATTGCCACAGAGACTTTGAGAATGGAACCTATACATGCCACATCCACAGGTATACACACAACACTACTCAACAGGCTCATGACACACAGGTCACCCCTTACACAACATATTCCATACAACATGTGGTCCCTGTCTCACCATGTCACTCTCTTTCCACAGATGATGCAGGCTAGGAGTGTAAACAAGTGGCTCCTCACACAACTTGCAAATCCCCAAACACCTGCCCAGGAGAGATACAATGCCATTGAGTACACCTTCGGCCTGCTAAAATCAAGATTCCGGTGCCTGGGTTACTCAGGGGGAGCTCTACAACATGCACCAGGCAAGGCTTTCAACATCATCCTGGCATGTGCAATACTACATAATATAGCTGTGGACACACGTCTAGTGGACAATATGCAGCCACTACCAATGGTTGATGTACCTGTATAATTGCTAACATTAGATTAGTCTACTCCATCTTATCAAATCTTTACCACACCTTATTTGCTAACTCCCAGTGTTGTCCCTGCTTGGTGCACTCAATTGACCAGAATAGTGGCTTTTTCATTCTCATTTCTTGTATTCAAACAGTAATCAACCCAACATTTCTAGGTGTGTGTGATGTTTGTTCCCTTATCAGAGTGTGAATCACAGCATCTTTGTTTGGATAATATATCTTGCTAGTTAATTAGTTAACCCAAATACCTGGTTGGATAACACCTTTAAAACCACAACAATGGATGGAACTGAATAGGGACAGTCTGACACCTAGTATGCTAAGTGGTAGGTGTCAGTTGATCATGTTCAACTCACATCATGGCCAATCAACACTTTCATGTTGTTTGGCTTCACTAGGTGGATTGTGAGTTTTAACTGGACAACAGTGTATGTGCTGTGTGTGCATACAACACCTCACAGCCAAGTAATATGTGCAGGAGTTATGTTCACTGCATTCCTTTGCAATGCATTGGAGACTCTCTGCCACTTAACCTGCTAAAAACCTGAAACATTTTCATAAATGAATTGGATGAAGTTCTTTTTTTATTTTGGGAAAAAAATATCAAACTGAAATCGTCGAATAATGGCACTTTCCTAGCTCATGCCATTGAAATCTATGGGAACAATGAATTTACAAACAACACATAACAAATATTATTTTGTTTCCCAAAGGCATAGTATAAAAGGAGAATGACGGGGTGTGTTGGTGGGGTGTGGAGAAAGAATGTTGAACAGGGAATGTTTTTTGGGGGACAGGGGTTGTTTACTGGGATTGGGGGCAGTTAATAAAAAAATAAATCCTAAATACAATTAAAAAAAACAAAAGACATGGTATAAAAGGGGTCTGAGGAGAATACCTGTGTTGGTGGATAGAGTCTGGGTGAATCGGTTGAACAGGCAACTTGTTTTTTGGGGGGGGGTTCTTGACTGGTATGGGGAGGACAGTTAATTAAAAAATAAAAAATAAAACAAAACAAAAAAGTTGTATGTAAAGTGATAGAGACAGGGACCCTCTAACATAAGCTGCCACTGGGGTGAACTGATACTTGACTTGATAGAGTATTTTGTAGATAATTTGTTGTTGCAGGCCAAAGCCCTGAGGGCATCTTGATTTGTAGGACTTAAACTTATTAGAGGCAAAAGCCCTGAAGAAACATTGATTTGTAGGACTTAACACTTTGGTTGCGGGAGGGGTTTGCAAGGCATTGCTTTGCGATGCGTTGTGTACCCCTCTGGCACTCAAAGGGTTAAGCTTGTTTGGCACAAGCCCTAAGGAAACATTGATTTGTAGGACTTAGGCTTGTTAGAAAACAAACCCCCCAAAAGTCTTTATTTTTTTGTAGGGCTATATTTTTTTAGGTTTTTTTTTTTTTTTTTTTTTTTTTTTTTTTTTTTTTAAGCATAAGCCCTGAGACAAAAATGCCCTGTCTTGTTGTATTGGCCAGTGGCCACTGGCCATTGTCAAATGTCCTCCTGAGTCCCAAGTCCATAATTGTGGAATTTGCAACTGCTGTTCTTGCTGCTGCTGTTGAGTTGTTTAAGCAGAAGGATGAATCGGCAGCTGAAAGGGAATGGGATCAAAAATAGCAGTAACATGGGTGATGGATTGTGAAGGTTCCACTTACCATGACTAGCTCCAGTGATGCTCCTGAGGCAGTAGCAGCACAACAAGTAACCCCCAGTATATGTGGAGAAAAGAAGAAGTTGGCCAATAATTATTTTCCACCTGTCTCTCCTCCAAAATAATGGGTGTGTGTTATTAGATTATAAATATTTCCCTTGAGAGCAGGAACTGTGCCTCTCATCAGCAACTGCAATGTGCACGGTGTGTGTGGTAAATAACATCTGTCACAGTAATCAGGCAAAAAAGGACAGACACAAAGATAAAATATAACCACCTTTATTTATTATAACATCAATAATGTTAGAGCCCACACAGTACTCCAGACATATGCAAATAGGACCCAAGGTGAGAAAAGATATCCGAATGAATTAATTGTAGATTCCCAGAATAGAGCAAGTAAATTTGTGACAAGTAATAAAAAACAGTCTGTGAATATACAGAAGAAAAATTGAGAATTCCCTTTATTTATTACAAGATGTAATAATAAAACTAAACATCTAATTAATATCTTGGAAAAACATTGGGGAATCCTAATGAAAGATCCACTATTGATAGAGATTATCCCTAAAAAACCTAAAATAATCTATAGAAGAGCACCCACAATTAGAAACCTGGTGGTTCCTTCTAAAATAAGATATCCAAATAGGTCTAGAACAATGGTACAACAGACATTGTTTTCTACTAAGAGTATGGGAATCTATAGATGTGGGAAAAATTGCTGCCTTACTTGTCAGTTTATTAATCATGGTAAAAAGTCTTTTAAATTCTTTGTCACTGGGTAGGAATTTTTTATTAAGAATTATATGGATTGTGGGGTAAGTTTTGTAATCTATGTGTTGTCCTGCAAGTGCGGCCTACAGTATGTGGGCTGCACTACACAGCATCTCAGGACACGTGTAGGTCAACATAGAAGGAACATCTTGAAGGGGTTCCTATACTATGGAGTTTCCAGGCATTTCCTGGAGCACCATGGAGGAAGCCCTGAAGGTCTAACGGTTGTTCTGTCACGGTTTTTTTAAGACACTCAGACCATTGGGTGAATAAGAACACAGTTTTATTAAAATAAGATAAGGCAATAACACGCCCTCTAGTGGTGGTAAATATACACAGTGGTAATATATAGATACAATGGTAAATGCACAAATGACTTATAAGTACAATTACACAGTAATAGAATAGCGTATACCCCTCAGGGGTTAAGTCCTTGATAACAGTCAGTCTCAGATGTGGATGTTTGGAACGCCCAGGGTGTTATAAGGCTGTGCTGGAGACCAAGACTATCACCGGCTGGATACTGGACTGCCTCGCCACGGTGTTCAGTAAGAAGCACAAGAGTCCACGTAGCCCCCTCGGGCATACCTACTGGAACTGCTTCAACTAGTGCAAGTGCAAAAGGCCCCCACGGGCGTGATTGGAACCGGCCTTCAATGCGAGAACTGCCAAGCCTCCTCAGACTTAACCGGACAACGGGATAGCCCACGCTAGAGCTGACAGCCCCCACGGGCGTGATTACCGGAATACGAATGCTGATGCCTGTGCCTACCACCACTCGGTAAAGCGGAATCGCTCAATGAACAAGAGAGAGACTCTCAGGCGCCCAACCGGCCCAAACGGATGTAAACACTCTGCAAGGATGTGTGGAGCTGCCGACGAAGAGCGGCCAGCTCAGCAGTAGTATTCACCGAGAAAGAGACTCTTACAGGAGTAGCGATAGAGTGGGACCCAGCGGCACTGCTAGGGTTAATTAGCACATTTACTCGAGGCTTTTCAGCGGTATAGCAAGGCTCTGCAGTCTGAGGGAGGCGCGTATACGCACAACTCTGCAAAGGAAAATGCACTGCACTGATCGGAGTACACCAGGCAAGGCAGTCACACCAAAAGCTGGAACAGCAGATAGAAATGTCGCGGCGGCGACAACTGGAACACAGGTCACTGTAGGAAGCAGGAGGTGTTCTTCGGAGCAGGAAGTCTGCCAGGCCGGGTCGGAGCACGTAGAAGGCAGTCATACAAGCCGGGTCGTACACAAGCAGGAACGTCAGCCAAACCGGGTCAGGATCCAAAGGAGGTAGTCAGACGGGCCGGGTCATACACGAGCAGGAACACAGGAGAATAGTCAAGGCAAGCCAAGTCGGTACACAGGAATCCGGAACACAGGAACACAGCAACAGTAACTGGCACAGAAACACCACGAAAGGGCGCCTGACAGTTGTGCTAGCCAGGTATAAAAAGGTCACCAGGGGGCGGGCCAAACCAACACAGCAAATCAGTATCTGTCATAGATGAGACTGACAGGAATCACAGGCACTGTGATATGTTCCCATTGAATCTGTGGCTCCTTCACCTAGTTATGATAGATCCAGTAGATTAGCCATGAGGGAATTATACTGGATTTCTAGATTGAATATTTTGTATCCCAAGGGATTAAATGAGAATGTAGTCTGGTGATGTGTCTTTTTATTTATTTTCTTTATCGCTTTTCCTATGATCACCATCCACTGGTAGCTGGATGTGCTGATTATGAGAGGTGATTATACCTGGTTGTTCTTGTGTTTCTTGTATCTTCATTTATATTTATTTCATTAGTTTCTGAGGTTTATTTAATCTGGATCAGGGTATTTATCCTATTATCCGACAATATTTTATTGGCCCGGGTTTGTCTTCATGTTGCTACGCTTCATCATCATCTTCTATTTAGTGTCTTGGGGTACACATTGGGGTGTATACCTTTAAACTATTGGAGGGATGGATGCATTGGAGCTATATCCAGATGTGTACATACCCGGACAAGGATATGGCTGGGTATTTGCATTTATGAATTTTTTATATTTATATTCTTGTCATATTGATTATTTTTAGTTTGGGACAGGAGCCACGATCATAGGTCACTTCTTCCTAGTTGATATTGTGGTGTTATGCCATTGTAGTCCAATATACATTGGACAGGGTAATTTATTATTTTATTGTAGTAAATATCTGGATTATTTGGACATTATGGTCATCTAATTTCTGAGCTATATGGTGTGAGTTTTGTAGTCCAGTGGTATGCTGGGATCCTGCTTTCAGTTTATTTGGATACGAGGTTTATAGATATAGATCAGATGGAGTTAACTACAACTTAGTTTTTGGATTACCCTTAATTGAATTGAGAACTTGACCAATTAGAGATCGAATGAAGATGTTTAAAATGTAGCTGTTTGTAGCCATTCTGTTTGTTCATTTTTGACAATACGTTAAGGAAATTCAGGTTGATAAAGCAGTTTTGTACTTTGCGAAACGCGTACTTTTTGTATGCCTTTTTAATAAATTGATTTTTTACATATTACAGGATGGCAATTTTTATTTTTATTTGTATTTTATTTTTATTTTCTTATTTTTTATTTTGAAGTATCTGCCTATTTAATCTGCACAGAACACATCTTGAACAGGCGGAAGTTGGAGGGCAACCAACTTGTTCCCAAGCAGAGACGGGTAACGTACTCTGCATGCATATTGAGTTGATAACAGGTATGTACTTGATTGTTAGCAATACTCAAATGTGAGTTGATTCACTATACATTTAATTGTCACATAAATATCAGTCTGGTGTAACACTATAGGTGCTCATTCTTGTTTTTCTTTATTTTACTTGTCCACACCCCACTAAGGACACATGACAACTTGCTGACAGTTTACCTTTCTGGAGAGTCAGGGGGTACAGCAACAGCCGTACTTGATTTCTGTGGTGGGTGTTTGGCTTGAACATGTTTGACATAAATTTTATGGTGTCTGTATTTCATGTCTGTGTTCAGGGTGGTTGTGCCAAGGTGTGTTCCCTCCTTTCCTCTTCTCACTGAATTCTCACAAATTGTTCACAGTGCCGTTGGTAATGACTGCACTGTGCCTGCCCCAAGAGAAAAATAGTCCCACACCCATGACTTCAGGGGATAGAGATAGGGAATAGGTGGAGAAGAATGGCCTCTTTCTTCTTGTCCTCCATATTCCCCTTCACTGTCTGTCGCAGTGGATGATGTTGCTGCTGTTGCTGCTAATGCCTCAGAATCAGCACTGCAACTAGGACAAGGAGCATTGCTGCCACTGGCAAGTGGAACCTGTCCTAGTCCCGCATCACTTCTTGACCCCATTCCTACTGTGTCCACGGTAGTCTGTGGCACACTAGCTTGCTCCTCAGCATCCTGCTGCCCTTGCAACTCAGCAGCGGCAGGAATTAGAGCAGTTGCAAATTCCAAAAGCTCACTGCTGGTGGTGGAGGGTGATACCCATCCCCATCCCTGTCTCCCATTCCTTCTCAGTTTCTGCTAAAAAGGCCATCAATGTCTCTTCCACCCCAGCTTCTCGACCATCATCACCACCACCATTAATGCCTATGTGCTGCTGCTGCTGTTCTATTACAGACATCACACTGCTACTTGGAGGAGGTGATGAGCAATGTGACAGAGGGAACCCTAATGTCACACTTGCCATTTCTTAGTGACGTGAAGAATGCAGACTGGCAGCAGTAGCAGCAGGCACAGGCAGCTGCTTCACCATTAGTGCTACTACTACTAACACCAACCACATCAAGTTCAGCCCCAGAGTCTTCCTCCTCACAATCACTATTAATATGAGGATATTGATTAACCTCTCCTTTACCAGTAACACTAACAAGCTGCTGGACCTTCTTAGTAGTAGTAGTACTAGCACTGGTGGTACTGCTTGGGGATGGGAAGTGTGTCTTAGGGTCCCATGATGTCACATTGGGAATCATCTTCTCCTTCTCCCCTCCTGAGTATTACAAGACACACTAGCAGCAGCTTCTGCACTGGCAGCAGACACAGCACTTGTGGAAGCAGGTGCAGCATGTCTGACAGCAGGCACAGTACTAGTGGCAGCAGGTTCAGCACTGGCACAGGCACAGCACTGGTTGCAGCAGGGGCAGCATGTCTGACAGCAGGCACAGTACTGGTGGCAGCTGGTTCAGCACTGACAGTAGGCATAGCACTGGTGGCATCAGGGGCATCACTTCAGCAGGCACAGCACTTGTGGCAGCAGGGGCAGCACATCTGACAGCAGGCACAGCAATTGTGGTAGCAGTAGCAGGGGCCAAACCTCTGACATCAGGCACAACACTAGTTGATCTGTCCTGCTCTCACTACTACCCTTTTCTTCCTCTCTTTCCATTAAATTCTGCAAGATCCCTAGGGGTGATTTAGGGAGACTGGACAGCATTGGTTCTATAGTACTCACTTCTGCCTCCTCCTCAGACTCAGTGGACACATAAGGGTCCTTTCAATTCCTCCTTTTACTATTTTTACACTTTCTCATAGTGATAGCAGTCACTATGAGCCTCACAGCACATCTACCTTGCTCTGTAACTGCTTCTATTGTGTTTCACTCCCTGGAATACGTCAAGTTTTTATAGCGAAAAGGTGGAAAACACGTAAATCAATGGGTGGAAACTTTCTAGTCATTGAAAAAATGGTGAAGAATTTTGGCCAGTGGTAGAAAAATGCAAATATTTTAATCACTGGTTTTAAATCGGATTTTCCCGAGAAAAAGCAGACAACAATGTGATTTTCTCAGGATTTCTCGCGTGAACATGCCAAGAGCTTTTGCCCCCCCCTCCTTAAAAATCGGGATATGGGGTGGAGGATATGGAAAGAAATCCTTATCATAAGTATGTTTTCTACATCTTATAATGACATTATCACAACCTCAAGACCACATCACAAAGGGTTGGCCACATATCGGCTATCTCCACGTTTAGAGCCTTCTCAGATTCAGAGATTGCACAGCCGGCCTCAATTACTACCATCACGAACAGTTGTGTCATCCATTCACCAACCCATGGGGCGGATGGTGATTTCCAGAGTTTGAGAATACATAATATGGCAGCAGTCAACATAAGGGTATAGAATCTTGGCCCACTAATACATAGTTTAACCCCTTGAGTGCCAGAGGAGTATGCAACACATTGCAAAGCAATGCATTTCGTACCTCTCTGGGGCTCAAAAGAGTTAAAGTATGCAGTAGTGTGAAGGGTCTGCAATATAAAAATTCCCCCATGCAGAGTACATTGTGCCCATGTTAAGCCAAAGAAATAGTATTGACATAATAAAAGGTCCCAAAAAATTTACTTAGATTTTATAATTTTAATCTCTGTCTCCGCCGCTGTGTGCGACCACTGAGGCGGCAGCGGAAACAGAATCATGTACCCCAGGCCCCCCCCCCCTCATTTGTACGGGCCGATGCCTGCTCTGCTCTGAGGAATTGGAATTGAGACTGGCCTTATATATGGGCAGTCTTATTTCCAATTCTCTCACAGCCATTGGCTGAGATATGCTTATGCACTTCCCAGCCAATCAGTTTAAAGCACAGCCGCTCAAAGCTGATTGGTTGGGAAGTGCGTAAGCATATCCCAGCCAATGGCTGTGAGAGAATTGGAAGTAAGACTGCCCAGATATAAGGGCCCATGCAGGAAATGAGGGGGGGCTGTGGCGCATGATTCTGTCTCTGCCACCGCCTCAGCGGCCTCACACATCGGTGGAGACAGAGATTGCAATTATAAAATCTAAGTATATTTTTTGGGACCTTTAATTATGGCAATACTATTTCTCTGGCTTAACTTGGACACAATTTAATATGCATGGGGCCATTTTTATGTTGCAGACCCATCAAACTACTGCATACTTTAACCCTTTTGAGCCCCAGAGAGGTATGCAACTCAAGGGTTTAAGCTATGTATTAGTGTGCCGGATGTTTATTATCACGGTGCCCGTGATCTCGCTTTTGCGACATGGCTATTTCCGGGTTTTTCTCTGCAGGGTTCTATTGGCTACTGGGCTCTGTCTCTGCCCACTGCTAGCCCTTTTATATCCAGCCCTATCATTACTTGGGTGCCCTTTCGTGGTGTACCAGAATCTAGCTTTTGCTTCTGTTTGCCTGCTGTGTATCCCGTGTATGACCCAGCTAGACTGACTACTCTTTGAGACTTCTCCGATTCCTGTCTTCCGTTGTGACTTTGCGTGACAACTATCCTGCTCTGTGTACCAACCCGGCCTGGCTGACATTCCTGCTCTGTGTACCGAACCAGACTGGCTGATACTCCTGCTTCGTGTATCGACCCAGCCTGGCTGACGTTCCTGCCCTGTGTACCGACCCAGATTGGCTGACGCTCCTGCTCTGTGTACTGACCCGGTCTGTCTGATCCTCCCGGACAGGCGTTCCTTCTGGTCCACCAGTTGCTGCGCTCCCGTGTTGCCTTCCCTGCTCTTCTTCCCAGTTCTCTCCGGTGCTTGCGCTGTCTGGTTCCCAACACTCCGGTGTTGGTGATCCTTCCTTGCTATCTGCACCACTGGTATGCTTGATCTGTCGATCCATTTGTCCTTGCTACGAGGTTGGTTATCGCTGCCCTGGACGCCTTGCTAGCTCCATGTCTCTGCGGCCTAAGGGCCTGGTTCTGGTCTGAGCGTACTGTTACTCTTCCCATGGGTTGGTGCTTGGTGTCAGCGCCTGTGGGTCACAAACTGGCTGTGCACTCTCTGGGATTGGTCTAGTTGCCACTCGCATCTCCTATTACTAGCCCTAGCATTCTAGGGTTGATTGCTTAGCCTCACAGCATACTGTCAGTCCCAGTGTACCATCTAGTGTACTAGTGGTTCTGTGCCTACTGCTCCGGCAGTCTCTCTGTATTTCCCTAGTCTCTAGGGTCCTGTTGCCTGGTCGCTCCCTGTCAGTACCTTTACTAGCCCTAGCGTTCTAGGGTTGGTTGCTTAGGCTCATAGCATACTGTCTGTCCCAGTGTACCATCTAGCATGCTAGTGGTCCCGTGCCTACTGCTCCAGCAGTCTCTCTGTATTACCCTAGTCACTAGGGTCCTGTTGCCTGGTCACTCCCTGTCAGTACCTTTACTATCCCTAGCGTTCTAGGGTTGGTTGCTTCTCGGTCCTCAGTCAGCCTTGCCATTAGCCCTAGAGTTCTAGGCTCTGGTTGCCTCCAGTTGTTGATACCTCTATCGGACTAGAGTTTCTGTTGCCTCGTTTTTCCATACGAGTATATCCCTCTCTAGCATTAGAGAGTTTCCATTGGGGCCTCCTTTACTACCAGGGCCTGTCAGTCTGTTCACTGGCCTAGTAGTTCCCACCACCTTCCTGAGGAATTTGCTATTCCTGACTAACTTCTACCAGCTGCTGTGCTAGTCAACTCCTTTGGCAATTGCAGGATACACTGACTGTCTGTTAACCTGATCCTGTGTCAGTATTGTTTGTATTACTATTGCATGTTACTACTGGACCCGTGTGGGTTACAGAAGTTATTGCTTGCCTTACTTTTAATAAAACTGTGTTTTACTAAACCTTATGCGTCTGAGTGTCTCAAAACCGTAGCACTGTTTTACTAAACCTTACGCGTCTGTGTGTCTCAAAACCGTAACATTTATGCATTGTAGTTATACTTGTCTGTTTTTGTTTTTCACAGAAAGAAGATAGAAGAGAAGAAAGAAGGACGGAAGAGAAGAAAGAAGGACAGAAGATGACCAGGAAGCTGAGGACTCCGCTGGACATCAAGATTAATTGTAAGTGTTACTTTTGATTTTTTTGAACTTAGTAATTTTATAAATATACCTTATTAATGAATGAAGGACACCTTTCTAGGAAAGGCCTTGTTACACACAGTAATTATATAGATATACCTGACTGCTGTGTGATGGGATCCTACCTAGGTAAGTGTTTCTGTTACACATAGTAATTATATAGATACACCTGACTGGTGTGTGATGGACTCCTACCTAGGTAAGTGCTTCTGTTACACACAGTAATTATATAGATACACCTGACTGCTGTATGATGGACTCCTACCTAGGTAAGTGTTTCTGTTATGCAAAGTAATTATATAGATGCAACTGAATGCTGTGTGATGGACTCCTACCTAGGTAAGTGCTTCTGTTACACATAGTAATTATATACATATCCTGTGTGCAAGCACACACACATGCACGTTACACACACCAAATCAAGATGTTAAGTTCATCTTTGATGCTTCCTGTTCACTTAGGTTCCTCAGACACCCAGCATTATCCTGTTATACATTCTGTGAATAAATCAGGGCTATGATATGAGAGAGCCATGCATGTTTGTATTCCTGGAAGTTAAACTCATTCACTTGCCAATGTGCATGCATTTAAATGCATTTAAACATAGTATCTGAGCAGTGTGACAATAACACTAGTACTGTACAGTAAGTAAATGCAGCGCACCAGCGAGTGAAAAAAACGTAACTTCCTGGAACATGTACAAACATGGCTCCTTACTCGGATGTTATTGCCCTGCGTTACTCATAGAACAGGGACCAGTCATGGCAGGCACTAATTAACATCTTAACTCCCCAGTCTACAAGGGGTTAAACTGTTACCTGCCCCACATGGTGGCAACAGAGGGAGGCAACAAAGAGACAGACAGTGGTTACAACACTAGTTTGCTTTACTACGTGGTCTCGTTCTAAAAAGGTCTTCCCCTCTCCTTCTGCACTTGCAACTTCAATCAAGTCACGTTCTGCCTCCCTGGTGACATGTTGGCAGCAGGGTTATTTTAAGGCGCACTGAGGACTTGACTTATTTGTAAAAGCGGCCCCCTATATATTAATATTTTTATATTCTGAAAAACACTCTGAGTGCTAGATGTGTGTGTGTGTATGTGTCTTACAGAAACACACATACACTATCTACCACCCCTGGTAGTCAGAGACACAATTACACCTCCGTTTTTGTTACAGTGTCCATTGTTAGTCACAGAACCACACATACACTGTCTGACACCCCAGCCTTGTTCCACTGGTAGTCACAAAACCACTCATACACTGTCTGATACCCCAGCCTTGTTCCACTGCGCACTAGTAGTCACAGAAACAACACATACAGTCTGACACCCCAGCCTTTTTCCACTGAAAGTCACAGTACCACACATACACTACCACCTCAGCCGTGTTCCACTGGTAGGCACAGAACCACTCATACACACCCCAGCCTTGTTCCACTGATAGTCATAGTATCACACATACACTGTGTGACACCCCAGCCTTGTTCCACTGTTCACTGGCAGTCGGAAACCTACACATACACTATGTGACACCCAGACTTGTCCCACTGGTAGTCACAGAACCACACATACACTGTGACCCCCCCAGCCTTGTTGCACTGTTCAATGGACTCACCCCAACCTTGTCCCACTGGTAGTCACAGAACCGCCTATACAGTATCTGATAACTCTGCCTTATTCCACCTATGAAGGGGAAAGGTATGCATAGAAAAGGAGAAAGACATGAGGATGAGGGAAACATTAATGGGGGGGAGGCATGGAAGAAAAAGGGGAAGGAAGACATGAAGAAGGATGGGTAGAGACAGACATGGGTTGAGGGAGAGCCTTCTTTACTTACCTCACCAAGCCCGGGCAGGACCCTGTAGACTGATATTAACCCTTTCAGTGCAGAGTGAATAAAAAACAAATTGCTCTGCAATGTGTTCTCATTCTCACCAGTATGGCACTGAAAGGGTTAATTGTGTGTAAACACTGTCCTAGTATGTGAGTCATTTGTGGACAGTGGTCATAAATTCTCCAGAGTTGCTTCCTAACAACACGTGCCTCAGTCTGTGTGTTTGACCAGTAAATAAGCTGCTTTTGGTCAGAGACAGACTGAGTAGCTTGGGAATGCAGCAGCAGGTGGGGGGAGGTAAAAATCATAGCCCTGGAGGATTTATTACCACGACCCACCAACAGATGACATACTACAACAATGTGCAGGTGCATAACCCTTTCAGTGCCAGTGGGGGTGAGTGTGCAAAGAGGGCTGAGAGAGATTGGATCGTGACTAGTGGATGAGGATGAAAAGTAAAGTAAGAGTATGACGGGTGAGAGAGGAAGAAGAATAAAGTGGTTTTAAAGTTACCCAGTGGGATGGAGCCATAGAGGTGTCCTGAGAGGAACTATCTAGCAAATAAAGAGTTAACAATTTTTTTTAAGCACATACTATAACATGTCTGAACTGTATATAATTTATTCAAGCAGACAGGACGGAGAATAAATCACCCAACAGCTACCTCCTCCAATCAAATAGGTAACATAGTAACATAGTAGATAAGGCTGAAAAAAGACATGCGTCCATCAAGTCCAGCCCATGCCAATAACACCCCTGTTGATCCAGAGGAAGGCAACAAAAAAGCCCTCTGGAGCAATTTCCAGTGTAGGTGTGTGTGTGTGTGTGTGTGTGTGTGTGTGTGTGTGTGTGTGTGTGTGTGTGTGTCAAATAGTTCCCTGGCTCAATATCCTATTTGCTTTGAAGCCATCTGTCATAACTGTCAATATTGTTCTGTGCTAGATAGGCATCCATTGCTTTTTTGAATGCATACATTATCTGCAAGCACAACATCCCGAGGCAAAGAATTCCATAGCCTTACCGCCCTTACTGTAAAGAATCCCTGCCTGTGTTTTAGTCTAAAGAGCCTTTCCTCAAGTCTTAATGGATGACCTCTTGTTCTTAGCTCAGCTCTTTGCATAAATAATTCATTGGATAGTTCTTTGTATTGACCTTGAATGTATTTGTAAATGGTAATCATATCACCCCTTAGATGTCTCTTTTCTAATGTTATGTATTTAAAACAAGAGAGTTTAAGGAGATTCATTCAAAAATGTAGTCAGAGCCGATCTCTCCATTCCAGTGTGCTTAAATAAATCATATACGGCAGTGTGCTGCAACATTAACCCTTTAATAACCTGCTTCATTAAACAAACTCAGATGTACCCAAATTCTTCACCCTGTCATCTACACTGTCTACACTGTCTCGTAGGAAAACATTTAGCCCCTTCCTTTACTCAAATGAATTGCTTTACTGCCAAACCCATTCACAAACCCACTAAATACCTCTTTTGCTTATCACTACTTGCTTCCCTACTGCCATTCTGCATGCTCAGTTTCCCTTCCGTTCCCGCTCCTCAGAGTCATCACTGACGTGATGCAGCGAGCTGCTGTCTCTCTTCCTCCTCTGCCCACACACTGTGCCATCAGTGAGACTTCCCAGCTATGTTGCCTACGAGGGGGGAGGGATACATGGGCAGGTCAGGCATCCCCCCTGCACCCGACCCTTAGCGATGTCAGTGCGGCAAAGCAGTCTGGGGGCCTGTCACTCTGGTGGCCCTCAAGTATAATAAAATTGTTGCAAAACTTCTGGGGGCCCCTGAATCTGGCAGGGCCCCACCGCACCGCGAGGGTTGCAGGGTTCTCCACTACACCTCTGCTGGTACTCATTGGGTTAATTCTACTAAGTTTTGGCACATTTTTAAAAATGGGGATTAGGGCCCCATATCAATACATCCACTAAGGACTGAGGTTTTTTTTGCATTCAAGTTTCTGCGTCGGATGTTTAACCCCTTAAGGACTGGCCTTCACTTAAGGACCATGGACTCTTTTTTTTCTGAATCTGATTCCAGACTCCCCGAACGGTGTGCAGCCGTGCAGGGAGCCCGGAATTCCGTCCTGAAGGGTATAACAATCCATGATGGTCCAGGACCGTCATGGGTCCTTAAGGGGTTAAACAGCCGATAAGGGACTCAGGTTAAAAAAAAAGTAGGTGTTAACATTCCTGCGATAACTTGAGTCCCTTATCCGGTTTTCATGGCTAACGCATACATTTGAATTGCAATTTACGGTGTTTTCATAATTTTCTATGGCTGAAAACACCTCTTAACTTTAACTCCCAACTGCTCTTTTTTGCTGGTATTTTTTCACAGGACAGGCATTTAAATAACTTACTGTGCTTGAAAAAATCCAGTTGTCAGAAAAAAACAGCCGTCTCCAACATTTGGATCGTGCCCATAATCTTTCAAAGTCCATCATGCTATGGGAGCTTCCATCTTGAAAGGATTGGCATGATTATTCAATCTTCTTCAATTTTTCCCTCCCTCTAGTGGAAACTAAAGGTGGAGAAATGTAACTTTCTGAACATATGAGTAATTAATTATGAATGCTATATCTACAACTAATGAAAAAAAAAATGCTAAAATAATGAACCTGTTTTGAAAATAAGAAAAACCAAGATATAGATGCATTTAACCCATTGAGTGTCAAAGTGGTACGCAAATCATTGCTTTGTAATGCGTAGTGTACCCTTCTGTCTCTCAAAGGGTTACTAAGACTAAAAGCTGTGTGTGATCAGCTTTTTGAATTAAGGATTTCCCAGACAGTTATTTGTATTGGCCATGGATTTATGTGTACATAGTAAACATATACCAATAGATGTCTCTTCTCTAATGTCAAATTTATATATAATGCTATTAATCTAGTGGAGGACATGTATAATTTACTAAATGAATAAACCCTCTCATTCCCCTTGCTTTAATGGATGCAAGGTTACCTCAGCTAAAAGAGAAATTATCTCTAATTTTATTCCTGGCAGTACTATGTCAGCACAGATGGCTTATTTACTAATATACACCCTAGTCAAGTTGGGCCACTAGCTGCTGGGGACTACAACTTTCATCATTCCCAACCAACCAATGTTTGAATAGGGATGATGGGAGTTCTAGTTCAAAAAAGCTGGAAATTCAGATTAACTACTCATGCCCTAATCCCTAAATGCCAATGTTAATTTGGCCTCCTCTATCAATTTAATGTAACATAGTAACATAGTAACATAGTAAATTAGGTTGAAAAAAGACACAAGTCCATCAAGTTCAACCTTCACTTCATACCTCAGTAACTAAGAATTTTATAGCTTTCCTGCTACCAATTAAATTAGTCTTTATCAGACCTTCCTGATCTGCCTACTGATAAACAGTATAACTCTGTATGTTCCCTTTTGAAAGAAATGTATCTAATCTTCTCTTAAATGTGTCCATTGTATCTGCCATAACTACCTCCCTGGGCAATGAATTCCACAATTTGACAGACCTTACCGTAAAAAAACCCTTCCTCTGCTGAAGTTTAAACCTCCTTTCCTCTAATCTCAAGAGGTGTCCCCTGGTCACCTGAGCAGGCCTTGGAATAAATAGCTCACCGCAGAGATCCTTGTATTGACCTCTCATATACTTGTACAATGTGATAAGGTCTCCTCTTAGTCGTCTTTTCTCTAGAGTAAATAAACCAAGTTTGTTTAGTCGTTCCTCATATGTCAAGTCCTCCATTCCCTTAATTAATTTTGTTGCTCTCCGCTGTACCCTCTCTAGTTCTAGTATATCCTTTTTCAGAACCGGTGCCCAAAATTGCACTGCATACTCAAGGTGAGGTCTTACCAATGATTTGTATAATGGCAAAATAATGTTATCCACTCTTGCTTCAATACCTCTTTTTATGCAAGACAGGACTTTGTTTGCCTTTGCTACTGCTGTTTGACACTGGTCACTGTTTCCAAGTTTGTAGTTGACAAGGATACCCAGGTCTTTTTCTAGCAACGAGTCACCTAAAATTATTCCATTAAGTTTATAAGTAGCCTTGGGATTGTTTCCTCCCAAATGCATGACTTTACACTTCCCCACATTAAACTTCATATTCCACATGTTTGCCCAATCTGACATTGTATGTAAGTCCCTCTGTAGAGAGAAAATATCCTGTTCTGAATTAATGACTTTGCATAATTTAGTATCATCTGCAAATATTGATATTTTGCTTTCTATATCTATTTCCAGGTCATTTATAAACATGTTAAAAAGCAGCGGACCCAATACTGAACCCTGAGGTACTCCACTCTCCACTTTAACTATACTGGAGAATTTTCCATTTACAACCACACACTGTTCCCTATCCTTCAACCAGTTTTGTATCCAATTGCAAAGGTTATCTCCTAGCCCCAATTTCCTTATTTTATACACCAGCCTTCTGTGTGGTACTGTATCAAATGCCTTTGCAAAGTCTAGATATACTACATCTACTGCCTTGCCATTGTCAAGGTTGCTGCTTACCTCCTCATAGAAGCTGAAAAGATTAGTTTGGCATGACCTATTCTTCATAAAACCATGTTGATTCGTGCTAATGATCTTATTTTTTGTGTTGTAATCCTGAATATAGTCCCTTATTATGCCTTCTAATAGTTTTCCCACTACAGAGGTCAAACTCACTGGTCTATAATTCCCAGGTTCTGTTTTAGTTCCCTTCTTAAATAGAGGCACTATGTTAGCTCTTCGCCAATCCTGTGGCACTGAGCCTGTGGTAATAGAATCTTTAAAGAGTAAATATAGGGGTTTTGCTAACACTGCACTGAGTTCCTGAAGAACCCTTGGATGTATACCATCAGGACCCGGTGCTTTGTCGGTCTTAATTTTGTTCAGTCTTCCCATGACATCTCCTTGAGTTAACCCAATATCTCTTAATTGTATTGTTTTATTTGATACTTGCGGAGGCTCTTCTACCATTCCTTGCTCCCTTGTATATACTGATGCAAAGAAAGTGTTTAAAACATCAGCCTTTTCCTTATCCTCACTAACCAACTCACCCATCTCATTTTTGAATGGTCCAATGCACTCCCTCTTAAGTTTTTTGCTATTTATATATTTAAAAAACTTTTTTGGATTAGTCTTGCTTTCCCTTGCAATTCGAGTTTCATTATCTATTTTTGCTACCCTAATTGCCTTTTTGCAATCTTTGTTGCTCTCCCTGTATTTTAAGAAAGATTGTTCAGTTCCTTCTGACTTAAATAATTTGAATGCTTTTTTTTCCTTGCCATTTCCTTCTTTACATGTGCAGTTAACCACATTGGCTGTGACTTACTTCTTTTGCACTTGTTCCCCATTGGTATATACAGTTGGGTACATTTCTGCAACCTAAATTTGAATTCTGACCATTTTTCCTCAGTATTTTTGCCTTTAAATAACATATCCCAGTCTATGTGTTGCATTGAGGCCCTTAACAATTTGAAGTTTGCTTTTTTAAAATTAAGAGTTTTGGTTGAACCTATACATTTTTGCTTTGCCAGACAGATCTCAAATGTAACCATGTTGTGATCACTGTTTCCCAAATGTTCTCTTACCTTAATATTGGATACCATTTCTGTGTTATTAGTGATCACTAGGTCCAATACATTGTTATTTCTTGTCGGCGCTCCCACCATTTGTGACATGTAGCTTTCATGAAGCGTGTTCAAAAACCTGCTACCCTTAGCACTCTGACAGGTCTCATTTTTCCAGTTGATATCTGGATAATTAAAATCTCCCATAATTATAGTATGCCCAAACTGGGCAGCTTTCCTCATTTGCAATAGCAGTTGGGCCTCATCATTGTCATCGATATTTGGTGGTTTGTAGCATATGCCCACCAACAACTTTTTTTTACCTTTCACACCACATTTAGTCTCGATTTCTACCCACATGGACTCCACAGTTTGGCCAGTTTCCTCACTAATATCACCTCGCAAAACTGGATTTAGCTCTGTTTTCAAATATAAACACACACCTCCACCTTTTCTATTAATTCTGTCTCTTCTAAACAGGGAATAGCCCTCTATATTTACAGTCCAGTCATGTGCATCGTTCCACCATGTTTCTGTTATTCCAATTATGTCCAATTGCTCATTAACCGCCAGCAATTCTAGTTCTCCTATTTTATCTACCATACTTCTTGCATTTGCTAGCATACAATTGATTTTGAAGTCTTTACATATATTAATCCCTACATGCCTTTTTTTCTTCACCTTCATTTACTAGGAGTTCCTCCCTACTGACTAAATTTCTCCCCACCCTTTCTCCACCCCCCTGGTCATTTACTTGGACCCAGTTCCTATCTGCTCTATCTACCCCATTTTTGCTATCTATACCCACCCCCCCCTTTCCTAGTTTAAAAGCTCCTCCAAGCTTCCTAGCATTCTCTCCCCTAACACAGAGGCTCCTCTACCATTTAGGTGCAATCCATCTCTTCCATATAGATTGTACCCAAGAGCAAAGTCTGCCCAGTGTTCTAAAAACCCAAAACCCTCCTTCCTACACCATTGCTTGAGCCATGCATTAAGCTCCCTGAGCTCCCTCTGCCTACCTGCACTGGCGCATGGCACAGGTAGTATTTCAGAAAATACTACCTTAGAGGTCCTTGCCTTAAGCTTGCACCCTAAATCCCTGAAATCATTCTTTAGGGACCTCCATCTTCCTCCTATTTTGTCATTGGTTCCAATATGTACCAAGACAGCTGGATCACTTCCAGCCCCTCCCAATAATCTGTCAGCCCTGTCCGCAACATGCCGAACCCGAGCACCCGGGAGACAGCATACTGTTCGGCATTCACGTTCCTGGCGGCAGATTACCCTATCTACCCTCCTAATAATAGAGTCCCCTATTACCACCACCTGCCTTGGTTTCTGCCTGCTCTGCATCCCATCTAGCCTGGAAGGAGGACTGTTCCCCTGGCTGCTAGAGGAATCCGCCCTCTCCAGTGTTGCCAATTCTGAGCAATTCTCATCAACATCTTCACACAATCTTGCAAATCTGTTGGACTGAGTCAACTCAGAACTGGCCTTCCTCTTCCTCTGCCCACTACCTCCCCTCCTTACTGTTACCCAGCTGCCTACCTGTCGCTCCTCATCTACAACTCCACCCTCTTCACCACTAACCCCACATACTACCTGCTCTGTGAGTTCTAAACTCCTTTCCAGGTTACCAATGTCTCGCAATGTTGCAATATTTCTCTCCAAATCCAATATCTTAGACTCTAAAGAGAAAATATGCTCACACACATGTGACAAGATGTGCACTGCGTGAGATTGGCTAACCTGCTATCACTCATGCTTGGTTTTACAATTAAAATAGCTTTATATTATCCTCTAATGCTCACTATATGGTAAGTAACCAACCTTAAATGCAATAAATCCTTTGAAATGATAGTCACCAGATTCCTTCTAACTCTTCACCTGGAACCAGTCACTTTCAACAGCAGTCTCACAGAGCTAATGGACTGTATTTATAGTAACTAACAGCCAGGTGAAATCCCTTAGCAATCAGCCCTAATCACACAGGTCAGAGAAAAATCCAATAAACAGTTTTTTTTAACTCTTGCAATACCCACACAATTTTTTTTTTTTTTTTTTTTTTTTTAAACCTTAAAAAAATACCAATAAAACACCAAACACACTTATGTACTTAACTAGATTCCTTCTAACTCTTCACATGGAACCAGTCCCTTGTAATAGCAGTCCCCTGTCTTTGAATTCCCCCTGTTTTAAATTCCAGCACTTACCACCCTTCTGCACTTGAATTCCCCCTGTTTTAAATTCCAGCACTTACCACCCTTCTGCACTTGAATTCCCCCTGTTTTAAATTCCAGCACTTACCACCCTTCTGCACTTACACACGGATGCAAGATTCACACGTTCAAGTATTCACTATGTATCTGCTATTTAATCCAGGGATCCACCAATTACAAACACAGCAATTAGTCACTCCCACCACACCAGACTTCAATTATTTGCTTCTCTCACAGTAAAGAGAGGGAAAACCAAACCCAAAGATTTGTTTTTAACCTCTTCCTTACCACACTACACCACACACAATATACTTATTGTATTTTTGCAGCAGGTATCCAAACTCAGTCTTCCAGGGCACAGGTCACTGATCAACTTACAGAGCTCTCTCACTCCTTGCTATTTAATCCAGGAATCCACCAATTACAAACACAGCAATGTACTTATGGCATTAGTTTTTAGGGCATGGTTATAGGACCAAAAAGATAATACATTTTACCAAGCCTTACCAACCTCAAGAGGGTCTAAAGTACCTTAATTCAAGGTGTCCCTCTTTGATACAAGGATATTCATGAGACCACTAATGTCAGGTGATCAGGTCTCATGTTTATTATGATAGTATAAAGATCCCCAGTTTTCCCCAAAACAACTCAGGAGAGATTAGAGTATCCTATCTATTCTTATATCCCTACACTCATCATTGGTGACATTATAACAACTTAACCAATGAGCTGTGAAGGAAAACCCCTCACCCTTGTCTTCTCCCTTCTTTGTTAAATTTCCAGCTCCTGACCATAACATTATCATCTACAATATCCCTACTCCCTCTCATCACCGACAACAAAAAACTGCCAAATACATACCAATATCTACAACAAGCAGACACACAGCAAGTATTAATCTCTGTTGACATTCTCTCCCTTTTCATCACCACCTTCACCTGCCTTGAGTTTGCAATTTCTTTGTACCACATACAAAAATCTACCCATATCATGACACAATGCCACAGATAAATTTAGCTGGAGCCTTGACACCCCAAAAGAACAAGGCATCTCCATAGGTGCTATCTCTCCTCTGAGTCTCACTGGAGAAAATCACATTTATAAAAAAAAAAAAAAAAAATGATGGCGCCATACTTATTCTTATTGCTCAGTGAAGATTATTTCATCAAAAACATGAAGAAGAAAACGCAAAAAAAAATATAGTATAATATGTAAAAATCAAATGGCCACTCACTTATTCCTCCTCTTGTATAAGGGACCTTCAAACACACAACATCTTCCATAGTCTTATCCCTCCAAAAGAACAAATCATAAAACACACATGGAACAGTATCGTTGGTTTAAATAATATATTAGAAAAAGAAATGCACTCACAAGTATGGCAAAATAATGTGCGTATAAATTAAGGGGCACCTTCCACTGCACTTTCCCTATGGATAGAGTTCAGAGTCTCCAGGTCTTTCCTGCTGGTACAGCTGTGAGTATATCTCTGACTCATCACCGTTCCTCAGGATGGTGCAATTATCAACAGACTGTGGCTTTCTTCCTCATGCATCGGACGTGTTTCGGCACACAAGTGCACTATATATTTATCTGATAGTCCCATAGTTCTTCCCCGCCCATAGTTGTGATTCAGCATACATTTGGAACAAATAACTCACAAGAATGATGTAAAGGTGATACATTTTAATGGCTAAATAAACATAAAAATTGCAAGCTTTCAGGACACTAAGGTCTCTTCTTTCTATGATCTCAGTCATCAAAAGGTATCACGTTCACATCACACTAGTGAGTTCTTTGTTACAAAAGTATGTTAAATATCAATTACTCTACTGGCTAACATGGTATCACCTTTTTTCATGGTCCCACCATATCCAAACCAACACCACAATACTTCATAGTTATCATCCAACTCACAATGCCTATTCTCCACTTTCAATTCCTCTGCATTTCCCCACTACCCCAAAGTATGATCTTCACCTCCCAAGATCTTTACAGCAACTTTAAAGGGACAGTAATACTTAAGATGTAAAAAATATATGTTTTAGGGTTTATGTCCCAGAATAAAACAAGGGTACTCCCACTGCTGAGAGATGTTTTATTAAAAAATATAACAGCTCGAACTTGAATTTTTTAGGTGCAATATCACAGTGGCCTGAAAATTTACAGTGGCACTGTTGCTACACCATCCTATGGATATTTATGGTCTACAGACCAGAGCAGTCCATAGAATGGTGTAGCAACAGCGCCACTGTAAATTTTCAGGCCACTGTGATATTGCACCTAAAAAATTCAAGTTTGAGCTCTTATAATTTTTTACTAAAATATCTCTCAGCAGTGGGAGTACCCCTGTTTTACTCAGGGGGTAAACCCTACAACATATATTTTTTTACATTTTAAGTATTACTATCCCTTTAATGACAACAGTTATGCAGTACAAAATAATATTTATCTACTTTTTCTTCCCATCAAAAAATCAACTTTCATTCTCTAACCACACTATCTATTCACTTGACCAAATTACTTCTCCGTTTATTAGATGATGTTGTAAATTACTAATCTCATTGCTTTCATATCTAGATAACCATTTGATTACACATACAAATTGCAAAGGAAACATTCTCTAGACCCTACATATCTATCAGATTATTTCACTCTCTATTCCTCCTTTTCTTCCAAGCTTCTCAAGTCTTTCTTTAAATGCTCTATTTAAACCCTTACAATTTGTTTTCCATTTAAAACAGAGACTGTTCTAATGAAAGTAACTATGCATTATTCGTAGCTAAATAAAAGGGATATTTGTCCATATTAATTCAGCTTGATCTGTTTGCCACAATTGGGACAGCTGACCACTCATTTCTCCTGCAAGCTCATCCTTCTTTTCAAACACTCTTTCAATATATCTGTCAAAATTCTAACCTAGGTCTGCTAGAAGGAAGCTGGATACTGTATAGCTCCTGATTTCAGGGTAATGTTATACTGATATGTCATGGGGTACCCTGCAGTCCAGAATCTTGAAGAACCTTCTGGCTCCATCCAATTTATTTTATAGGCCAGTCCAATGTATTTCCTCTTTGCCAGATTATTATGGATCATTTTAGTGCTCTGGCATTCTTGCCTTGTACCCATGGTTGTCTTCTGTGTACCATACCCAGCTTCATCCTGGCAACAATTGCTCTCCTCTCAGTTTGTCTGTTCCTACTCTTCACTTCTGGTTACAGCTCATGTTCAACATCCTATGTCTAAATTATACTCCTTGGTACTTAAGTCCTCTGCTATGATTGACAATACCTAGCTTCTGGTTATGACTCCTGCTTTGCCTGACTACATCTAATCTCTGCTCTGTGGTAATAAGACCTTGTCTCTATTTAACAAAATGTGTTCTTTGTTTCTTGATTACTCCAAGAGTTTGTCTATAAGCCTTGTGGTCATTCAAACATTATGGGCTAGATTGGTGTTAACCAACCTGGGGTTCAAACCAGGAATGCTGATTTACACTGGGAGGCAGTAAAAACCTCATCCAAAAGTGAGTACCCAATATGGAGCATGTGGTGAAGGTGAAGGGAAAAAAAAATTGCTCTATTTTTATCTTCTTTGCTTTTTAGTTTCATTACTGGGAATCCCAACCCATTACTCAGCAGCATTGGACTTTGAGATCCATCATTGGAAGAATTAAGCTATATCCTCTTGACGGACTATTTGTGAGAATTATCATTTCAATATATTATTACTTTGTTTATTCTGGCGCTTCCTACTATACCCCAGAGTTGGAACTTGTGGTAGCTCCATACTTTAGGGATATACTAATATTGTTTGCTTGTAGATTTAAAGGCAGCCGTTAGAAAAAAAATCACTAACGGATGCGTTAAGTGTCATGTAGCAATTCAAAGATCCGTCTAAAGAACAGTTAACGGCAGTTTCAGAATCCTTACGGCCGATACGCTTATGTGCATTGAGACGCATGAAACAAGATTCCCCAGAGCCATTCAAAGGCTTGCGGTACTGTTAACGGCTGAAAAAAAGAGACACCTAACGGGAAAAAGTTAAGACCCACTTTTCTTAGCCGTTAGACACTTAACGGGCAAAACAAAACACCCATTACATAGGAAAATACACAAAATGCTTACCGCACAAGCATGTAAATGGAAAAATTAACCCGTGCAATGCCAAAACAACAAAAAAACACGGACAGACAACACAAATCACTCCACACACAACAACAAGCAACACCACAGGGTCAAGGACCCCCAAAAAACACCAACACACACCTGCAAATACTTACCTGGACAAAAACAACTTACCATTGGTCAGCACTCACCTCATCACCACACCTACACAACGCCCTATCAAGTACTTAAAGGGACAACTCACCACACTCACTTGTGGCTTGTTTTCCACTCAGGGAGGGAGAGATAGAGAGAGATAGAGAGAGATAGAGAGCTCAATCAGTATGTTGGGTTACATATTGTTGAGAAGAATGAGGAGAAGGCATGCAAGGGATAGAGCTAGGGAACACCAGCAAACCCCAGGTATGCCTGATCAACAACCTTCACCTGTTGCAAGTGAGGAGGCTCTGGCTCAGCAGCCACACAGGAGTCCATCCCCACCTGGAGGACAGCACCTGCCTGCAGATGCACAGCTGCAGCAACAGGATGCTCCACAGCAACAGGATGCTCCACAGCAGCAGAGGATGTATAGACGACCACCAAGGCCCAGGTTATTACGCCCAAGGGTCACCCTCTTTGGAATGACCGATGATGCGGTCATTGATCGCTACAGGTTGAGGCCTGACAGCATCATTGCCTTGTATGAAGTCGTCAAGGATCAGGTGGACCCCATCTACATCCACAACCATGCCTTATCTGGCCTGCAAAAACTACTGTGTGCCATACACTTCATGGCAAGTGGGGCCTTCCAGTCCACTGAGGGTTACGCATCTGGCATGTCACAGGCGACATTCTCCAGGGTGCTGGCCCAGGTCCTGCCAGCCCTCAAAAGCAAGGCCAGTACCTATATACATTTCCCCACCACCGACATGGACTGGATACACATCAAGCAGGCCTTTTACGTAAGGGGAGGCATGCCCAGGGCCATGGGTGCTATAGATTGCACCCAAGTCCTTATTAAATCCCCAGCACATGATGCACATCTATTCATCAACAGGAAGAACTTTCACTCCATCAACGTGAAGATGGTGTGTGACAGCCATATGAGGATTATGAATGTCTGTGCAAAGTATCCTGGCAGCTCACATGAGTCATACATTCTACAAAACTCCTCAGCCCACAGAGATTTCGAGAATGGAACTTTAACAAGGGGATGGCTTTTGGGTGAGTTCACAAAACAAAATCACACCACATCCACAGGCGTACACACAACGCTGCTCAGCATGCTCCTGACCCACAGCTAGTAAGTCCACCACACAAAACATCATTCACACAACATGTGCTCCCTGTCTCACCATGTCACTCACATTACACAGGTGATGCTGGCTATGGCTGCAAGTCCTGGCTACTGACCCTTGAGGCCAATCCTCAAACACATGCCCAGGAAAGGTACAACCAGGCTCATGGCAGAATGAGGAATGCCACTGAGCAGACCTTTGGCCTCCTCAAGTCAAGATTTCGATCTCTGGACCACTCAGGGGGAGCACTGCAGTATGCACCTGGAAAGGTGTGTGGCATAATTGTGGCATGCACAATACTGCACAACATCGCAGTGGACACCAGGCTGCTGGATCACATCCAGGACCCCCCCATACCTTAAGTGCCCATGGACATCGGCCATGTTGAGGAGTCCTTGAGAGGGGCGCAGATCAGAGACACGCTCATCACGGAACACTTTACCTGTGAGTATAACACAGGCATGCAAACAATCCATGCAAGTCCCCCATCAGTCCTGTGAATTGGTGCCAACACAGTAACCACACTGCACATGATATTTTGACTCACCCCACAGGAACATTGACAGAGCACTGCACTGGCAGCAGCATGGCCCCAAACATCTACCATACCATGGACGTGGCAGATTGCGTGTGGGGATTCAAAAACCATCCTCCATTCCCCTCTCCGCGTTGACATACAGACCCCAAGGATATCACGGACACCCCCAGAAGAAACAAAGTACAACACATAACCCATGTTCATCACCTTACAGGGCTTCATTGACAGCAACTTACTTGATTTGCCATGATCATAGCCTGAGCAACCATGCTAGCCCAGTAGCGAAAGAGTATTATCCAATGCTATGCATTGGATAATACTCCGGCACATCAGGGGTTAAAGGGCCATCGGACTCAATACGGGACCTGTACTGTGCTACAGCTGAGAAGAGCAGCAGAGGGGTGGATGTACAGTGGTATTGTCACACAATGTAGAGGTCATGAAATGTAGATCACATTACCAGGGACTCCATGCTGACCTGTGAGTGTGCAGACATATGTGCCCCCGACATGAATACACACATCAACAAATATGTCATAATAGTTCCATGGAACAAATGACATTGGGCTGCCACTGTCACTTTCACAGTGGCAGCCCAAATTCATTACTTCCATGGAGCTCTCAGAACACTTGCTGATGTGTGCATACATGTCAGGGGCACATATCCATAGGGCTGGTGCACATGTTCTTAGTTCTCCACATAATTGGTTACAGATGAGTACACAATACATTATCAAGCAATGGTTTGTGTACTCACCTGTAATTAAGAAAATTGAGGGGATTATAAAGTCGAAATTGTTGTTGCTTGATGATCAGTTCAGGTCTACTGCTCCAAATCCTGTCCTCTTGTCCCACAGGTATCCATAACATGATCCATACTTGAACTGAAGATCTTCCATGTGACTGGATTGATGTCTTGACAACACCTTCATGAAGATCACCCCTTGCTGTTTCTGGTGATGTTGTTGGTGATGCAATGTTTGACCTGAGGTTCACAGCAACCTCTACTGGAACATTCTCAAATAGACACAAAAAACACAAATTCACGAGTGTAATAACCTGTACAGTTAGGATGGTCATCTACAGAGTTGTCAAACTTTGTGGACAACACATGAGCAGGACAGCATTGTTACTAAAGTAGTACGATTTAGTTTCAAAGTACATTAAGTGTTCTCATACAAGTGTTCAATGCATATAGGCAATACACACAGAAAACACATGTACGTTCTAATGTACTTTGAGACATAATAAAGATGAACCATCACTATTCAATCTGTGTCTGTATGAGGATATATTGGATTACACATTTGTCAATGCGTAACCACACCCAGGATAAAGTATGCCCCATACATGGAAAGGCATCACCCACATCACAGGAGTCCACCACTTGTTTGCCAGTGAGTGGACTCTGTGATGTATTCATGCAAACAGATGATGGTGGCAGTGATACAATAATGTGTTGTGGGAGTGATAAAGAGGTGATACAGGGGACATACTTCCACAGTGAATTCCTGTCCACAGTTTCTGTGTTGCTCAGTATAATCAATGTTCTGAGATATTGCTCCACTTTGACATATCTCAGTACATGGGCTACATCAACGAACAACCAGACTAAGTGGACATGTGTTATCACTGGTGAAGTCTGTTACACCCTTAGGGAAACAACAACTCAACTTACTGGAGACCCCAATGCTCACCCCAGGATATCAATGTGTGTGCTACACATTGAAATCCTAGGTTAAAAACATTGGTCAGTTGCACAATGAGTGTTTGAATCCAAGACAATATTGATGCATGTCCCATTTATCTGTCCTGATTGTTATGTCACCGCTAAGTCACATAGCTGTTTGTTTGTTTATCCCCTTATCCCTCTGAGTGCCAGAGTGGTACCCAACGCATTTCTTGGCAATGCATTGCCTACCACTCTGGCACTCAAAGGGTTAAACACAATATATGATGTAGACGAATGTTCAATGTTGTACCATTTGTTGTGCTAAGGGGTATGTTTTGTTGTTCAAATTCAACACACAACATCGCCATATAACACAGTTGAGTAATATGGCTCCAGGGATGTATTTCCAGTTTAACTTGTACAACGGTGTGTGTGTGTGTGTATGTGTGTGTGTGTGTGTGAACCCATGTTGTAGCATCCCACAAACATTTCACCCAGGCAGAGGTTGTGTTCACTGCATTGTATGACAATGCATTGGAGACAACCCTGCCACCCAATCCATAACTGAAGACACAGAAGATCAGACAGGAATCCAAAAAAAAGGTTTCTTTATTGAGGGGGCAGTTAACAGGTTGGGCCTTTCATTTTTTCTTTTTTTTTTGGGGGGGGGGCTTAGCCTGGGTGCCAGAGATGGATGCCCTTGTTGATCGCCTGGTCACCCTATGCCCCCTAGGGGTGGCTTCAGGGGTAAAACTGGAGGGGGTGGTGGTTGCAGTAGACCCCTCCATGGAACGCAAGTTCTCCCTCTCCATCCTCACATTCTCCCTGAGGTTGATCTCCCTCAACTCCGCAAGTACCTGTGTCAACATGTCCATAATACCAGTCTTGAGCTGGTGGAGTTGTGTGTTCCCCTGGCCACCTCCGACTCCAGGGCTTCGATTCTGATCTCCAATCGAGCTATGTTCCTCCTGGATTGCCTCCTACTCCTGGTGATGTTGCTATCTGTACTCCTGCTTGACCGGAGTAGTCTCCTCTGAAGGGCCATACACTCCGCCTCCATCCCTGTGAGGCGTGCAGTGCTGGAGGTGGATGTGCCCGGTGACCCTGGTGCTGCTGTTTCCCCTGCTGCTGAGGGTGCTCTTTCCTCTGCTGCTGAGGGTGCTGTTTCCTCTGCTGCTGGAGGTGCTGTTTGCTCTGCTGCTGGAAGTGCTGTTTCCTCTGCTGCTGCTGGAGGTGCTGTTTCCTCTGCTGCTGCTGGAGGTGCTGTGGCTGCTGTGACAGATGTTGGAGTGGCTGGTGCAGATGATGGGCACATGCCCACCACACCAAGTGACTCCGAGCTGCCCAATGATGTGTGTGCTGGTGGAGTTGTGAATATGTCCCTGGGTAGAGGGCGCTGGGGCTCACCAATCAGGCCCAGGTGTGGGTAGTCCAGTGGCCAAGAGTCATATGGTGGCCACTGATAGGTGCTTGAACCCCACCTGGGATCATACCTTGGGGCATGCTGTGGAGCCATACAGGAGAGTGTGTTGTGTGAGGCATATGGCCCATATTGGGTGGTGGCCACTGTCCCTGGCAGCCATTGCCTCCCTGGAGGTGGTGGTGGTGCTGCTGGAGGGTAGTAGCTGGTGGAGGTGGCTGGATACGTCCACCTCTCCTCCTGTTGCATCCAGCCACTGTACTGGGGAGGTGCAGCTTGGAGGGGTGCAGCCTGTGGTGGTCCAGCTTGGAGGAGTGCAGCCTGTGGTGGTCCAGCTTGAAGGGGTGCAGCCTGTGGTGGTGCAGAAGGTGGTGGTGCAGCCTGTGTTGGAGGGGATGGGGATGGTGGGTATGGTGACCACCAGCTGGTCCCCTCCTCTGTGTACTCCTCACTGGGGGATGACGTAGCCTCCTCCACTGGCTCCCGCTGGGCTTGAGGGCCGTAAGCTGTGTGGAGAAATAAGATGTTGTGATTAGTGACCTTAGCCATATGTTTGTGGAGACAGATATACTTTGATATGTGGTGAAGAAAAATATATATGTTTGGGTTAATCCTCCTGGGTAAACAAGGGTACTCCCACTGCTGAAAGGTGTTGTTTGAGTTATTATGGGTGAAGGTTTCATTTTGAGGTGCAATATCACAGTGGTCCGAAATAGTACAGTGGGGCTGTTGCAACACCCTCTCATGTAGATATCTGGTCCCTGTACCAGAGCTGTCCATATGATAGTGTAGTAACAGCACCACTGCACAATTTCAGGCCACTGGGATATTGCCCCTGACATATCCATGTCTGAGCTGTGATACCTTTTGAATCAACACACCTTTCAGCAGGTGGTAGGAATACCATTGTTTAACTCGGGGGTGAATCCAACAACATTTATTTGTCTTTACAACTTTTAGGGATGGCTATCCCTCCAGGGGGATAGCAAAGGTTAAGTCCACCTTGATGTCATATTGTAGACATTGTGAAAACAGATGTTGTTTGCTGTTAGTCCTATCCCTCCTACCCTCATGGTTGTTGAGATATTGCTCTATGTGACAGATTGAGACTTCAGTCATTTGTCCACACGAGGGCTCTTCAGCAGAGCCAAAATCGCCCCATTTAGAGAACAATACTTAATTGGAATGGTGTACAGAGTGTGAATGGTTTGCAAGCACACACTGTGGACCATTCTAAAGAGGTATTTATCTCGAAATGTTGCGAATTTGCCTCTGCTGAAGAGTCTCCGTGTGGTCAAATGACAGATATCTCCACCTGTCACATAAAGCAATATCTGTATAACTATGAGGGTTGGAGGGATAGGACTTACATCGAGACACATCTTTTTACGATGCCAATGATATTACATCATGATGACATTACCCATTGCTATCCCATTACAGTCACACACAAGTAGAAATGGTCATATATGTATGTGGATATGTACCCTTCATATGGATACAGTAATATCCTTCCAAGATGTAAAGCCAGAGAGCAGTTCAGTAGGTGTGATTGCCTTACTGGCTATATATGTGCACCCATCCAACAATACATTGGATTGATATGATGGATATGAACATACCTCGTATATCCCATCTACGTAGAGTGTGATATACTATGTATGTGTATTGGATGGTAGCAATGTAGGTTGATTTGTGATTGGTGCACATATCTGGCCAGTAAGGCAATCACACCTGATCTCTGAACTGATCTCTGTGTTCACATCGTGTTGGGACATATTTAGAAACATTTGAAAGGTACATATCTGAACATTTTTATTAGTGTCCATATCTTTTGTGAATAGATCTGCAGTGGGATTCAGGTGTTATTCTCCTTATTTGATCCCGTGCAATGCACAATTTTGGATTACTTGACAGATGACTCTCTGGTTGTCATGATGATATCCTATGCATTACATTGTGATGCATGGGATACCACCCTGGCAATCACAGATTGATGAATTTGACAAGATCCTGTCCGTGTTGTATGTTGCAGTTGAATCCTAAGGGCAACAATCAAGCCAGTAGTGAGGGATATCTTTGACTGAGGCCTGTTTTTTCTCTGTGTATGAGCTCATCCATCCTTCTGTGTGAGGCAACCGTACTCAATCCTAGATATCCATCAGTCATGGCCTGTTGGTGACCAAGGTACAATGGTTGATATTTGGTTCCCATGTGTATCCTGCAAACAGTGGCTGGCGTACCATCCATCCATGGCATCAGCACCCCTGGTGATCCATGTGGGAATCAGATGTGGGATATGTAATTTCAAGTTAGAGTAAATGATTGCAGCCACAACACCAAGGCCTACTTCATCCACCTTTAATTCTGTGGAATAGTATTCAGCCTGTGTGTTCCACATACAAGCAGTTATTCTCTGGGACACTGTGATGTGTGACCTGATCCACCCTTTTTGTGATTCAGTAAGCAGTGATGTTGAACTGATGAAGTGAACATGATGGTGACTTCTCCAGTGATCTCCTTTCCCCATTTCCAGTGTTTTCCATGGAGTCTGTACAATGGGACCCTATCAACTTGATTCTTGTTTTTGCATATTCTCCATAGACTAACACTGGTATTGGTGAAGTGTGGGTGTGTGATGGTTACTTTGTCTCTGCTTAGTGAATGTCCCCTGTGTAGCATGTGATCGTTGGCCTATTGACTTGATTGTTGTCTGGTTAACCCTTTGAGTCCCGGAGGGGTTGCCAAAGCATTGTTGATCGATGCATTGATGATCCCTCTAGCACTCAGGGGGTTAGGTGCTGACTTCCCTGTGGGGACATGGGTGACACTGTGTGTGAACAGTGATGATATTTAACAGACGACATTTTGAACATCACGGTTTTTGTATTGTGTGTGATGAGCACAGCGACAGGAGGGTTGAAGTAGGACTTTGACAGGTTTGTCCCAAGTTGGACCTTGACATTTGTCCTGGTGTTGTGTCCTGATTTTAACCCTCAGGGTGCTGAGTTGGTGCAGTTGTATGGATGAATGATGGGCATGTGTTGAGGTGTGCCTGTGTGTGCAGCTGGTGTTGGTTGATGTAGTGTGTTGTTATGCAGTGTTGCACTTACCGGTATTGTGGCGGTTCCTCTCATCCCCAGTGTCAGCTCCTCCAATGACCCCCTCGATCAGGGTCGGGGACATGGTCTTCCGCACCATCTCCTCCCAGCCACAGAAGGGTGGGCCACCTCCAGTGCCTCGGATGTGCTTGGCGAGCTCGGTCATCTTATTCTTGACCATCCTCCGGCAGTCGCCCCATCTCTTTTTGATGGACTCCACATCCCGCCTGCATGGATCCACAGCGTTGACCCGGCTGCATATCGGGTGGAGAACACTCTGCCTCTCTAGGACAGCTTCCACGAGAGCCGTGTTCTCCTCCTCTGTGTATTTCGGATCCCTGATCCTGCCCTCGTCACCTCCGGCATGAGAGGATTCAAAGCCGGAGTGCCCTGCCTGGTCTGACCCTGACTCTGCGTGGTGCTCCCCGGCAACTACCCCTCGTCCCACTGCAGGTTCTGTCCCTGTCCTGCGTGTGCCTGCTCTTGTGGGCCGGGTCCCCCTCCATCCTCCGGATCTCCCTCTCCCACCCCTGCTCTGCTCAGGAATGCCCTCCTGACCTTCCTCCTCCTCCACTACTCTCCCCATCCCTCTCTCCTGTCCTCCTCTCCTGGCCATCACTCACCCACTCACACCCAGGCACTCCCACAGGTCCTCACAGACACACTCGATCCACTCACTCTCTGTCACACACTTTCACTCACAGATTCACACTGTAAAAATAAAATGTAAAATGTGTAAGGTGTTATAAAATAAAAGGCTATGTGTATGTATGTATGTGTATATGTTTGTGTTTGTATGTGTGTATGTAATATGTGCAAAGGTGTAATATGTGTATAGTTATTGCACCTCTCTCCAAACTCCAAACTCAAAAATCTCCTTCTACTTCCAATGAACGCTCCTGTCTCCCTCTCTCTGATCACTATCCTCCGCTCCTGGGTCCTGATATCTAGCTCTCAAGAACTCAATAACAGACAGTGTGTGACGGTTATTTTTGGGTATATATAGGTGTATTTGAAGTTTTTTGATACTTTGGGATTGGCTGTGTGTTTGAATTTGTTTTTGCATCAATCAGGGTTGCTAGACAACGGCAGCCGTTATGTTACATGTTGTTTTGAGCGATGTTATCATGTGATTTGGCCACCTGTTGTGCATTAACATGAGCAACAACGGGTTTTGTGTTACGTGTTTTGTCTGTGCCTACGCTCGATAGCTATTCTTGTAGAGTACCTATTGAATCTGCCGTAACTCATGTAATATTTGCGAGTGATGTGCGTTTTTCACTTAGCGGCTGGTTTAACGTGAGCCTTTAAATCTAGCCCTATGACTCCAAGCCTGGAGGCAATTGAGTGTGTGAGACAGGATCTGAAGTTTGAATTACTGCAATGCTTTACTTGAATAGAACCAGTGGTAGTCTCTGTCGGGTATACAGCTTATCTCTAGAACTCAATGACCCATGTATAAAGGCTGTCACCTAGCTTCCCCATTTTCAAAAACTCCTTTTTCAAGAATCATCTTCTTAAAAAAACCTACCCTTAAAGGGATAGTAATACTTAAAATGTTAAAAAAATATGTTGTATGGTTTATCCCTCTAAGTAAAACAAGAGTACTCCCACTGCTGAAAGGTGTTTTATTCAAAAGTTATTCATTTTCAAAGTTGAATTTTTTAGGTGCAATATCACAGTGGCCTGAAATTGTACAGTGGCGCTGTTGCTACACCATCCTATGGAGATTTATGGTCCCGGGACCAGAGCATCTTTTCACATCTAATGGAATCCTCCCACCATATTAAAGGCAGACAGTTCATGATAGTCCAGCTTCAATCACAACCGGTTCTAAACTGTGATTGACCAAGCATATTTACACATTTTTTACAGGATCTTTTTTTTTCTTTCTAATCCTTTAAGTGCCATAGGGTTGAGCAACACATCGTGGATTGGCATTTAAGGGGTTATTATTGCCATAAATGAAATTCAGTGCGGTAATGGTATTAATTAGCAAGCCCTTCCCCAATTCCATTGGATAAGTGCTGGAGTGGGGGCATAAGAAGTGGAATAGTGACCCCTTCCTTTACCTAACAATTCCATTATATAACTCAAGGCTTGTAGAAAATTGCAGTATCATTTTATTTCATTTGTATGTAAACCCACCATTCAGAAGATTCATGAGAAATATATGTTCATTTCAGGGTTATGAAGTACCATGGGGAGAGTGCTACATATTTGAGCCTATCACACTGTATTGTACCAAGGAAACAGCAGCATCTTCATACAAAGTAAAGTAATATATTGTCCAAGTGCATCATGGAGCATTTTCTGTGCAACACCTGGACCTAATAGATCATCCTCACTATTTTAATGATTGTAGACAGGAAATACATATATACAGATGTAAATAATGCTGATGAGTTAAGCACAATCTCTAAGAAATCCTGTTTCCATAATATTTTACCTATAAATGTGATTAGCTGATTTTTCTAGGCTAAACATACATATCAAGCTAATTTATTTGTTTCAGTGCTATAAAAGTAATAACAAGCTATGTTTTCTTTTGATTAGCCTTTAAGGATTTGTCACAGAGTGACTATGGAATAACGACACTGACAAGTACAGATACAGTAAAATCAATAACTTTATTAAAATAAGATCAAAAAATAAATACGGAAAGCACTTCCCCAACCCTCCCAGGACCAGGTGGGGAGACAGTACACAAGCACTTCCCCAACCCTCACAGGACCAGGTCTGGAGACAGCACATGATCCACTGACGGAACAGGAACTGATCCCAATCTGACTACGGAATGGGAAGGTAGCAAGGATGGCAGTAGTTATTAATGCAAGTAAAGCGGAATCGTCCAAACAAAATGAGAAATGCTCCCCTAGAACACTAGGGTACACCAAGGTAATAGATTCAGATACCCTAGAACGCTAGGGTAAACCTACAGGCAATAGCAATTAGAATTCCCCAGAATGCTAGGGTAGCTACGGGCAACGGTGACTCAAATCCCTAGTACACTAGGGTGCACCCAAAGGCACTAACCATCGGGATCAAGCAGTATAGGATAGCCAGAGAAAAATTCCGTTGCAGCGGGAGGATACTGAGCACAGATTGTACCAGAGAAATCAGCTAAAGCACGGTCTTGCGTACGAGTGGAGTCAGTCAGGCCAAGGGTCAGTACCGTATCGGATAGTCAGCTGGAACCAAGGTCATCACAGAGCGGTTAATCAGCCAAGTGAAAGTCGCTACCGTATCGGATAGTCAGCCGAAGCCGGGGTCAGCACAGAGCAGGTAATCAGACGGAGCCAAGGATCAGACTGGAGCTGAAGGCAACAAGTCAGGGATCGAATGTAGCTGGAGTCAAACGTAGCCATACATGGATCAGAGCATAGGAAATAATCACAAGAGCTAGCGCACAGATACACCACGATAGGGCAAAGGAGTACTGGCAGAATGAGGCCTATAAGGCCTAGCAAGTAGGTGGAGACTGACTCTGGCAATTACCACAGGCTTATAAGAATAGCTAACGCACGTAAGAGACACTCAGGAAGTGATAGTACAATGTCGCCTACAAACCACAACAGCTCTCACAGAGTGTAATCACAGGCATTGTGATAGTACCCCCTCTCAACGTTCTCTCCCTGGCAGAACAGGCCCAACTTCATTTGGGAATTTAACATGAAATCTGTGCAACAAAACAGGAGCGTGAATATCGGACTGATCTACCCAGGAACGTTCCTCTGGACCATAACCCTTCCAATGCACTAAATATTGAATGTACCCACAGACTCTACAGGAGTCCAGAATGCTTTGAATCTCATGCTCCTCATGGTCTTGAATGCGCACAGGTCCTGCACCACTGGTGTAGCGGTTATAGACCAAAGGCTCCAATAAGGATACATGGAACACGTTGTAAATGCGCATACCCACAGGAAGGTCGAAGGCATAAGTGACAGGGTTCACTCTGCGAAGTACCCGGAATGGACCTACAAAATGAGGAGCCAGCTTATTGCAAGGTACTTGAAGGTTAAGGTTCCTGGGAGACAGCCACACTCTATCCCCAACCTGGAAAACAGGAACAGGATGCCTCCTGTGGTCTTCATGTCTCTGATAGAGCTGTGTGGACCTTCGTAAGGCATTCTGAACATGTGCCCATGTGGAGCGGAGCTGCCTAATATGCTCATCCAGAGCTGGAATGTCTTGAGCCTGAAAGGTGTCCGGGAGCAGGGATGATTGGAACCCATAGTTGATCAGGAAGAGAGAGCTCCCGGACGAAGAGTTTATGACACAATTCCTGGCAAACTCAGCTCAAGACAACAGGTCAGCCCAATTATCATGATGGTCAGAAATAAAACACAGAGCAAAAATTGTTCCAACCCCTGGTTGGATCTCTCAGCAGCACCATTAGTCTGGGGATGGTAAGCAGAGAAAAATGACAGTTGGATACCCATCTGGTCACAAAAGGCCCTCCAGAACTGTGACACAAACTGACTCCCACGATCAGAGACCAGAACCTTGGCCACTCTGTGGAGTCTGAACACCTCTCTAGCAAACAGGCAATTCCCTGGAGGAAGGCAGTCCCTGGAAAGGGACAAAATGAGCCATCTTGGAAAAGCGGTCTACTATCATCAGTATGATCGTACACCCTTTGGATACTGGAAGCTCCACTATAAAGTCTATGGACACGGTTTACCATGGGCGCTCACCATTAGGAACCGTCTGGAGCAACCCCTGTGGAAGGTGTCTCCGGGTTTTTGCAGGAGCACAAATGGAACAGGTCTCCACAAATGCAGCACAATCTGCTCTTAGGCTAGGCCACCAAAAGAGCTGAGAAACTGAGCAAATCAGTTGGTCACTGTCACGGTTTGTTAAGACTCTCAGACGCAAGGTTAGGTAAAAACACAACTTAATTGAAAAGTTTAAGATAGTCCCATAGGATTTTATACACATACATACAAAACATAGAATGGCAAATAGGTAGTAGCAATAGCGAATCAGGCTCTACAGGCCCTGCCAATATACCAGGCAAGGCAGCTTGGGCAAGCAATGAAAAGTTGGCTCTACCGACCCTGCCAATATACCGGGCAAGGCAGCCAAATAGACAGTCAGGAGAATACAGGCTCTACCGGCCCTGCCAATATACCGGGCAAGGCAGCCTAATAGACAGTCAGGAGAATACAGGCTCTACCGGCCCTGCCAATATACCGAGCAAGGCAGCCTAACGGATCACCAGCTGATACAGGCTCTACCGGCCCTGTCAATATACCGAGCAAGGCAGCCTAACGGAACACATAATAGTAGGCTCTACTGGCCTTGCCAATACTGGGTAAGGCAACCTCAGGGTGGAATAATAGAAGGTTCTACCGGCCTTACCAATATACCGGGCAAGGCAGCCTAAGGAGGAAGTGTCAACACCAGTGGCCTCAGTAACTGTCAGATGACAATGACAGTATGGAGATGGTAGGTAGAGGTGACAAGGCCCAGTGGTATTACCAGGTAGTCTGCACACCCCAGTACCCGTGTACCGAGGGAATAACTAGCTGCCTAGGACTGGACAGCGCACTGGGAACCATCAGACTCTATGAATCGTAAGCCGTGAGGCAGAGGAGTAAACCAGCGCCCTCATGCTGTAAACCAACAGGCTGGATGTTAAGTAGACCTTAAGGTCATAGAGAGAACCAACGCCCGCGCGTTGGGAACCAACACTCTAATACAAGTAAGTAGCGAGACAGTGGAGCAAACCAGCGCCCGCGCGCTGGGAACCAACAGACTGAGTAATAGTAGGTCAGAAGGCAATGGAGCGAACCAGCGGCCACCCGCTGGTAACCAACAGGCTGGATATATCGTGGGCTATAAGGCAGTAAAGCGAACCAGCGTCCACACGCAGTGAACCAACAGCTAGTTGTGCATAGAGCCATAAGGCAACAGAGCAAACCAGAGCCCGCGCACTGGTAACCAACAGACTAGAGTATAGTAGCCGAAAGGCAGTGGAACGAACCAGCGTCCGCACGCTGGGAACCAACAATGAACATATAGTAGGCCATGAGGTAGTGGAGTGAACCAGCGTCCGCCCACTGGGAACCTACAGATAGTTGTGTATTGAGCCAAAAGACAAAGGAGCGAACCAGCGCCCGCGCGCTGGTAACCAACAGACTAGTAGTGTAGTAGCCGCAAGGCAGTGGAGCAAACCAGTGTCCGCACGCTGGGAACCAACAGATAATAGTGTATAGAGCCGTAAGGCAAAGGAGCGAACCAGAGCCCGCGCGCTAGTAACCAACAGACTAGTAGTGTAGTAGCCGCAAGGCAGTGGAGCCAACCAGCGTCCGCACACTGGGAACCAAGAGGTGATAATGTCGCTGGAGCGACCGAGGAACAAGGTCGCCACAGATGAAGGAACCGGACACAGGAGATGAACAGGAACCAGCACAATGACGGTCAACCGGATCAGGAACGGCAACAGAGACTGGCAGCAGGAAACAGCAACCTCGGACGACTTCGACCGGAACAGGCATTGGAACAAGTACAGCAGACAGGAGTCTCAGGAAAAGGACAAACTCAGGAAACCATGAAGCTTCTGTAGCATAGTGAAAGTGGATGCAGTCTGAGACACCACGAAAAGGCAACCAAAGGGTGCCCAAACTCAGTTTAAATAGGCAATGTGAGGCGGGCTAAAGGCAGACAGCCAGTGGAAGCCCCCTACAGGTGATAGACACAGAAATGCAGCAATCACGGGCACCGTGATAGTCACAACCAATGTGTCCAGCTTCCCTAGATTAGTGGTATGTTTCCAGTAATCTGATACGGGGAGGTTCGGCTACAAAACATTTACCACTAGGTTTCTCTCAATTTTTGTAGCACGGTAGCAACATCACTCCGATGTGCCTCAATATTAGGAGAATGTATCAGGATATCGTCCAAGTAAACTACTACACAGGACTGCAGCAGGTCTCTCAGTACATCATCGATAAATTCTTGGAACACTGCCAGAGCATTGCACAGCCCAAAGGGCATGACGAGGTACTCATAACGGCCACTACAAGTATTAAATGCAGATTTCCACTCATCACCCTCCTTGATTCTAATTAGGTTGTAGGCTGCCCGCAAATCAAGCTTTGTAAAAGCTAAGGAGCCCTTCAAGAGGTTGAATAACTCAGTTATCAATGGAATGGGGTACGCATTTTTAACCATCAGCTTGTTTAGACCTCTGTAGATAATACAAGGTCTAAGCTCCCCATCTTTTTTCTTTACAAAAAAAAATTCCTGCCCCTGCGGGCGAGGAAGACTTCCTAATAATCCCTTTGGCCAGGGCATCAGTAATGTACTCCTCCATGGTCTGGTTCTCTTCTACCGACAGAGGGTAGATGCGTCCCTTAGGAGGTATTGTGCCTGGTGTCAAATTAATAGCACAGTCATATGCCCTATGCTGTTGCAAAGTGCTAGCCCCCCGCTTACTGAATACCTCACTGAACGACTGGTACTCTGAGTATATAGGGGGGAGATACACAATATCTAAGTGGGCTGCTGTAGACAATAATCGGACCAAGATATGATGTCACAGGTTTTCCAGTCTATTCTGGGGTTGTGCGTCTGAAGCCAAGGAAACCCCAGAATGACAGCATAGTGTGGAGACTGAATGACCTGAAACTGTAGGGTCTCCACATGGAGAGCTCCTACTCTAAAAGACAATGGACAGGTCTCATGTGTGACATGGGATGGTTGTAACGTTCTACAATCAATCGCCTCAATAGCCAATGGAGAGACACGCGGCAATAAGGGAATATTGTGTTGCTTAGCGAATTCGCCATCAATAAAATAAACTGTAGCTCCTGAATCAATTAGGGCTGGTGTCACAACAGAGGAGGCTGCCCAAGATATTGCCACCTGTAAAATGGGCTTGTTTTGCTCTTGGTCTGGGGACTGATTTATGCCACATAGGATCTGTCCACTCAGAGACCCTAGGTGCGTGCATTTCCTGGATGCACAGGACAAGCTCGTAACATATGTCCAGCCTTACCACAGTACAGGCATAGACCCTCTCTCAACGGAAGGACTGCTGCTCCCTGGACAAGTAGTATAGGTTAGCCAGAGACAAAGTCTGGCGCAGCGGGAGGATACTGAGCACAGCTTGTACCAGAGAGATCAGCTAGAGAACGGTCTAGCGTAGGAGCGAAGTCAGTAAGGCCAAGGGTCGGAAATGTATTGGATAGTCAGATGGAGCTGGACTCAGCACAGAGCAGTTAGTCAGCCAAGCTAAGGTCAGTACCATATCGGATAGTTAGCTGGAGCCGGGTCAGCTCAAAGAGGTTAGTCAGCCAAGTCAAAGTCAGTACCGTATCGGATAGTCAGCCAGAGCCGGGGTCAGCACAGAGAGGGTAATCAGACGTAGCCAAGGACCAGACCGGAGAAGAAGGCAACAAGTCAGAGATCGAACATAGCTGGAGTCAAACATAGCCAGAGGTCATATATGGATAAGAGCAAAGGAAATAATCACAAGAGTTAGCGCACAGGTACACCACGAAAGGGCAAAGGAGTACTGGCAGAATAAGGCCTATAAGGCCTAGCAAGCAAGCAGAGACTGACTCTGGCATTTACCACAGGCCTATAAGAATAACGAATGCACATAAGCGCGACACTCAGGAAGTGATAGTACAATGTTGTCTGCAAACTGCAACAGCACTCCTGGAGGGCAATCTCCGGCACCGTGATAGGATTAGAGGGGAGCAGAACACATTGTACACTCTCTAGTCCTTAAAGGGTTAACTACTTCATGACTCATGTTTCATTCATCATTGACCCACTATTAAAGAAAAAAAGCAAGAGTCTTCCCTCTAACCCAATCAAAAACTGAAAAAAGTAAAATAGTCTCATAGAAACATACCATTGGCTGCAGATAAGAACAAACTTAATGTGCTTCTGTAGTTCCCCCCTCCCCTTTTACCCACATCAGCACATAATGAGAACAGTCTACAAAGGGCAGACACACTTTGTAGACCATTCTTATGAAGAATTTCTTTGTATACAATGGTATTTCGGCTCTGCAGACGAGCCATCCGGTCCCAGGACCAGGATCTAAGTCTGTCAGCTAGAGCGCTGACGTGGGTAAAAGGGTGGGAGGGGGGAACTTTAGGAGCTTATTACTCTAAAACTATACAAGTTACAGAGACAGGACTTTGATCATTTATTTTTTAAATATGTACAATATTAAAGACTAGTGTAAAAACCTGTGTACACGGGCCAAGGTCTGGGTAATGTTAACCCTTTGAGTGCCAGAGGGGTACGCAAAGCATTGCTTTTGCAATGCGTTGCATACCCCTCTGGCACTCAAAGGGTTAAGAGGCCTCTACCTCACTGCTCCACGCGGTGCACTCTTGCTTCGCCTCACTTAAGCAATGCAATCATGCGCACCAGAGACTGCCCGAATGCGGGCAGTCTCTACTGCGCATGACTGCATCGTGACAAACATCCTAGCAAATTATTATATAGGATGGTTAAAATAAAGTATTCCTATTGCTTTAAAATTATTTTGTGTTACCCCCTATCTCTTCCACAGGGAAGTTGTTGCATGTATCCATTAGTCTGTTTCTAAAGTAGTTTGTTCTTACATTTACTGCCCTGCAATGTTAGGTCGTGCCCTCTTGTTCTAGTATTCTTTCACAAAACAGCTTATTCTCATGGTACTACAGCATTATGCAAATGGTGATTTTCCAGTGCCAAGAAAGAACCCAATTCTCCTGGCAGCAGAGCTGTATACTTACACTCCCTGCTTGTCTGTTTCATTACTCAGTGAGATGGGGATACCTTATTAACAGCTTGTAATGAGCATCAATAAACCATAGGCTTGTAAATTATAAATACATGTGGTAATTTGATATGGCAATTACAAGTATGGCTTACAATGCTATTAAGCATAACAGGAATGTTATTGTTAAGTAAGATTCTGGGAGGGCAAAGTGGGGCTGTATAAAGAGATTCAGAAAGCATGTTGTTTCATGATCAGTTCTGCTCTACAACTGAAAATACATTCTCTTAATATTTTTTATTTATTACCTTGTAATCCTCTTTCAAAATAAATCATAACTTCATAAAAAATACAAAGAGAGACTGGATGTCAAGCAAATGATGCAGGAAAATGACAGGTATAACTACATGAATAATGAATATAGGAAGAATAAAGGGAGCACTCAATGAACTTAATAAATAAAATACAACAACACAAACATCCTATATAATAATTTGCTAGGATGTTTGTTATGATACAGGCATATGCAGGAGAGACTGCCCGCATTCGACAGTCTCTACTGCTCATGATTGCATTGTGTGAATGAGGCGATGCAAGACTGCATCTCGTGGAGCAGTGAGGTAGCGGCCTCTTAACCCTTTGAGTGCAAGAGGGGTACGCAACGCATTGCAAAGCAATGTGTTGCGTACCCCTCTGGTACTCAAAGGGTTAACATTACCCGGACCTTGGCCCGTGTACATGGGCTTTTACACTAGTAAAAATATAAAATACTAATGCTCAGTTTAAATGAAAGCTTAGTAAATATAGACAGTGCATATAGCACTGTAATGTGCCAACAATATTTGATACAAGTTTTTGAGAAAATATACAGTGTGTAAAGACATCATTATTATAGAAAAATAAGCCCAAAAATATATTTTAAAGAAATAAATTTCTGATTCCAAACTAGCAGGTATTTGTAACATAAATCATATGTTTCTAAAAGATGTGTAAGTCAATAGGGAGCATGGGGTGGCTCATGGCAGAAATTATTCACTCTGCATAGGCAATATGTGTGTATGGCAAAGTCAATCACATACAACACACACAGCCTTGGTTAAGTATTGTGCTCTCCCTTGACTCCAGTACTGTAATATGTATATCTATCACAATGGACCTGCACTCCCACACACAGTGATGGTCACTCTCTGGACTTGGTCTTCACTAACCTCTGCTCGGTCTCTAATTTTTCAAATGCTCCCTATCCCCTCTCTGACCACCACCTCCTCACTGGAAACCTCATCATACCACGTAAATCCATCCCCTCCACCGGGATCAAGAGCATGCGGAGAAATCTGCATACGCTTGACCTCCAACAATTTTCTACTTCCCTGCAACCTCTTCTCAACCCCATCCTCACACTTGCTTGCCCAGAGCAAACTACTAATCTCTACAACAGCATTCTCACAAAAGCCCTTGACACAGCTGCACCTGCTACTCCACGACACCCCCGCACAACCCCACTACAACCCTGGCACACAAGACAAACGCGATACCTCCAAAGGTGCTCACGCACTGCTGAAAGGCACTGGAGGAAATCGCACTCCACAGCTGACTTCATACACTACAAATTCATTCTACGTTCTTATAGCTCTGCACTATCCCTGGCCAAACAGTCCTACTTCTCCTCTCTAATTTCTAATCTTTCTTCAAACCCAAAACACCTTTTCTCAACCTTCAAGTCACTTCTACGCCCACCAATGCAAACCCCTGCCACCAACTTCTCGGCCCAAGATCTAGCCACTCACTTCAAGGACAAAATCGACTCCATCCGACAAGACATCTCATCACTTCCACTCCCACCCAGCCAGCCTAGATCCCCCACCCCCCACACACACTCACTAAGCTCCTTCTCACCAGTCACAGAGGACGAAGTTTCCCTTCTCCTCACTCACTCAAACCTAACCACATGCACTCTTGACCCAATCCCATCTCAACTTACTCAAGAACTTTCACCTCTACTAACGCCACCCCTCACTCACTTATTCAACCTCTCTCTATCAACTGGCACCTTCCCATCCTCCTTCAAACATGCACTAATCACGCCAATTCTAAAGAAACCCTCCCTGGACCCAAACTCACTGTCAAACTACCGGCCCATTTCCCTACTCCCGTTTGCCTCCAAACTCCTTGAGCGTCTCGCATATATCCAGCTAGCTAAATTCCTCTGCTCCCATTCCCGCTAGACCCCTTGCAGTCTGGATTCCGACCTCATCACTCCACCGAAACTGCCCTCACTAAAGTGGCCAATGACTTACTCTCTGCCAAGTCAAAAGGCCACTACTCCCTACTCATTCTCTTGGACCTGTCTGCAGCCTTTGACACAGTAGATCACCCACTCCTCCTCCAAGCCCTCCACTCTCTAGGTCTCCGTGACACTGCCCTCTCTTGGTTTTCATCATATCTCCGCAACCGCTCCTTCAGTGTGTCCTACTCAGACTCCACCTCCCCACCCCTCCCACTGTCTGTTGGAGTGCCTCAAGGCTCAGTCCTGGGCCCCTTGCTCTTCTCAATTTACACTGCATCCCTGGGTAAACTAATAAACTCCTTTGGGTTTCACCATCATCTCTATGCTGATGACACTCAAATCTATCTTTCCTCCCCTGACCTCTCCCCCTCCCTCCTGTCCCAGGTATCTAACTGTCTGTCCGCTGTGTCTTCCTGGATGTCCTCCCGTCAACTCAAACTTAACCTTGACAAAACTGAACTAATTATCTTCCCTCCCTCTCCTAACAGTCCTACTCCAGATATTACCCTCACTGTCAACAACACTATCATCAAACCAACCCCTACAGCATGTTGCCTGGGGGTCACATTCGACTCCGCCCTATCATTTATTCCTCACATCCAGTCAATCTCCAAATCATGCCGCCTCCACCTCCGCAACATCTTTAGAATCCGACCCTTCCTTAATGAAGATACCACTAAAATTCTAATCCAAACACTCTTGACTACTGTAACTCACTACTAACTGGCCTTCCTCTTGCCCGCCTAACCCCACTACAGTCCATAATGAACTCAGCAGCACGACTAATCTACCTAACCAGCCGCTTCTCCAACACCAGTCCCCTCTGCCAATCCCTACACTGGCTCCCATTAGCACACAGAATTAAATTCAAAAACCTGGTGCTCACCTACAGAGCCCTTACTAACACCTCACCCCCCTATATCTCATCTCTCATTTCCAAATACACTCCCACTCGCCATCTTTGTTCTGCACAGGACCTTCTCCTCTCTACATCTTTCATTACAACCTCCCACTCCCGCCTACAGGATTTCTCCCGTGCTGCACCCAAGCTCTGGAATTCCCTCCCCCGCCCCATCAGACTCTCCCCTAGCCTTCAGATCTTCAGACGCTCCCTGAAAACTCACCTCTTCAGGGAAGCCTATCAACTACCTCCATAAACATTATCACCAAGTACCACCCCCTGCCTGGACCACTGCACTCACTAGCACTTCTCACTCCCACCCACTGACTGGCAGCTCATGTGGCAGGAGGCACTTACACCCAATAGCACTTACACCTTCTGTGTCCTACCCACCTTCCTCTAGACTGTAAGCTCTCACGAGCAGGGCCCTCTGATCCTTCTGTTCTCCACATACGATTTGTACTATTTAATATCCCTGTATGTCTATCCCCTATTGTAAAGCGCTGCGGAATATGTTGGCGCTATATAAATAAAGATTATTATTATTATTATTATTATTATTATCTATGAGGTTTGCCTGACAATGATGGGGCCTTTTGACTGCTATCTCTTCTGCAGTGCATTTGATTATAGTAGATTTTTCTTCAACCATGAATATCCTCATCATCAGTGTTCCAAATGCAGGCTAACAGTCCCAGTGAACAACAGTACTGTTGGTTTCACAGCGGAGGGAGAGGGCAACATGCACATCCATGGCATTCAGTATGAGGTGTTGGAACTCAAAATACTGTTAACAGCAAGAACTGGATCATCATAAAGACATCATGACAAAGGTGGATTGTGGAGAAGGAGGGGAGGGCTCATGATGTCGATGCCCTGTTAGAGCAGTGTCAAAGGCACCTCGACAGTGTGCACTAAAGTGTCTTCGACATCATATCCCCATCAGTCTGACAAAAATCTGCCCACATCGACATCAATCTGACATGTCTTCAACAGTTTTACGAATTTTCACTCATCATATCGACAATGGCATATTTCCGTATGAAAATGCAGTATAATTAATCATTTCCAAATGGAAATGCAGGATAATGAGCCAGTATCGTATTCATGGGAGGAGTGTTTATATGTTAATGTGGACTTCATCACATGCATTAAACTCCAATAGCCGCCTATGCCTGAGGATGGAGGAGTTGGGATCTCCCTGTTGTTTCCTATGCATTAACAGCCCTCAATCAATTAGAAACATGGAGGTCTGTCAAACTGCTGGCAGTGTGAATCCCTCACACATCACCAGCAGTATAACATTCCTGAAGTCTGAGAGCATACTCTCTGCTTCCCCACTTGTCCAGTAGGGGAGAGGAGAGGATCCTTTCCCCCCAAACAGTAATGTTCGACATGCTGCCCCATTCTGTAATGCATCGTGTGTGTATATCTATTACAACTGCATATAGTACAGGATTTCTAAACCTGCACTGTGCTCCATTTTGTTTTTTGTCTTTTTAAGAAAATCAGACCTTGCAGTATGTACATTGTGACCCCTCCTGGTGTCCCCCTGGCATTAATCACGTATCCAGTAGGATAGGTGGTTAATGCTGTGACCTGAAAGGAGATCACCTCCTCCCACTACTAACTCCTACTCATCACGTAATTCTATGAATGACTGGCTTGAGTAGTAAGATCCTCAAGCCCCTGTGGAGAAGCAGAGAGAGAGAATGCTCTCAGACTTCAGGATTGTCATACTGCTGGTGATGTGTGAGGGAGGTCATCCCTTCCACATCCACAGCAGTTTAACAATCCTGTATGCTAGTGGGGACCTTCTCTTCCCCTCACATCCCTAAGCTTTAGTGCATATGGCAATGTGTGTATACATAGAAAAGTCAAAATGCTTTGACCATATCTACAGAATCATATTGCCACAGCATGGACCTTTAGTGCATCTGGCCAAGGAATTTTGATAACCACCCCTTGATGTAACCTCTGTGATTCATTTCAGTGTCCTAGGTTCCTATGGTAGTAAAGAGATGTTCAGGCTGCTTAAAGGGATAGTAATGTTTCAAAATAAAAGCAGCTCCAATTAATCTTCATAGTATTTGGGCCATGAAGAGTGATATTTCAATACTGTCAAAGTTGTAGTTCAAGAGTAATTGAATGATAAAGTATCCCCCTCCCACCCCTTTTACCTAGTGTAAGCCACCTCCCCTCAGATGTAGAATATGGTCTTAAGACCAGACAGCTCACAACAAGGGACAATCTTCTTAATGTGAGAACAATAAAAACCCTGCCCCTCTTGACAAGTTTTTCAGGTTGCCCCTCTCTGCAAGCCATCTGGACAATACCTTTCTCTTCTGAGGTGAGCAGTGTTACATCAGTAAAAGGGGCAGTAGGGGGATACTTTTTATTCAATTACTCTTGATCTACAACTGACAATATTAAAAGAACACTCTCCATGGCCCAAATATTATGAAGATTAACTGGAGCTGCTTTTATTTTGAAACATTACTATCCCTTTAAGGTGAGATGCTTTGCATATGCATAGGAGGTAGCAGATTCAGGAGCATACGATTTGCTATATACGTATATTTATTTTGGTCAGAGATATTGAACCTTGAACACATTATCGGGGAACTCCAATTAGACGTCATATGAAAGTTATCCCTCCCTGAAAACCTGTAAATGAAAAGGGCTCAAACATTCATATCTTTCTGTCACTACCTGACAAGTGACCTTTGAAAACAATGGGATGCAAATGAAAAGTAGATCTAAATCTATTCTAACAAGCTCAGATTTCATAATTAATGTTCTGTCCAGCTATCCATTATTTGATGCAACATGTCTATCCACAGTATCTGGTTGTGTAACAAAACAACTCCAGAATAATGGTGAAATAAAAATCCCCCTAATTTGAATTGATTTAAATGGATCAGTAAAACCCCCTGAATACTACAAAGGTCTCCAACTCCCTGCAAAGCAATGCAACCACTAGCAGCTACTAATCATGTATTAGTCCTCATTTACCTCCCTCTTCTATTTAACCCATCAAATCCCTATACATGTACATCTGAGAAGAGCTGTTGCCAAAGCATGTTTGTAGTAAGAAATTGTCATAAGCTTGCAGCTTATGCTACATGGAAAAACTACATTATGTACATGTTCAACTATATTAGTGGATTTCATATACAGTTTTCCCCAGAAGGCTCGGGCATCCCTACATCAGCACAGATGGATTAACCATAGGCTCAGTCATTTTAATTGACTCATTTGCACTTGCGTCCTTGTTTGATTGAAAATACTATGTTATTTGTTATAACAGAGAAAGCATTCAAAACAGCAAGTGCTAATTCTATTAAACAGATTGACCCACATGTGTGTATATAAAGGCTGGATCCTGTCATACTACCTGACTGGACAGGACATAGACCTGCATTGCAGAGTAGGGACTCAGATAACCTACCAGGGCAACTAGGACCAGTGACCTGTGCTAACAGGAAGTATTGCTGGAAGTGCAAGCTCAGTTCCTTTTTTGTTTCTTTATTAAGCATTGGTCCTAAGTAGTAAGACCCTTCAGCCCCCTTAAAAGAGTAGGGTGAACATTTGTGAGATATTCACCCCTCTCTTGAACAATGGCAAGCCCCACAAATTGGAAGCAGACGTTAGATGTAGAAACATGTATTTTTATTTAGTCTTTATTGACCCCCGACTCCCACCCCTGACCACACATACAAACCTTTTTTGGACACAATACTTTTTATTACTGCCTCACTCCAAAACAAAGATGGTTAAGGGCATAGAACAAAACTCCTATAGCTAAAGGTTTAATATTGTTTTTAACCTTTATACCCTGTGGGTGGAATTAGACACACAGGCATGCCAAACGTTTTGGTATGATTAGAGGTTGGGAAGGAGACTGCAATGGAATTGTTCACTAGTGATTTTGTACCTGTAAAACATCAAACATTTAGAAACATCATAATATGTCATACTGGCCAATGTCATGCTGGCCAATGTTGCCTGTAAGGTGAGCAATCAAGCAGTGCAGTGAAAGTATTAAAGAACATCATTGTTCTGTGCTGAATTTTAACAACAGGTGGGCCATGCAGCCTTAGATATTTAACCCTTTGAGTGCCAGAGGGATACGCAACGCATTGCAAAGCAATGCATTGCGTACCCCTCTGGCACTCAAAGGGTTAAATTATTTTTTTAAGAATTTTAGAGATGGGTTGCTCAGTTCAGTTTAGGGGCAACACTGATGCCTGACTAGACATGGAGGCAGACTCACAGGGCAGAGTAGGAGCACTTGAGAGCAGCCAGAGAACCCGAAGTCCTGAACCAACAGATACTAGTGCAGCTTCAGTACTTGGGTGTGGCTTGCAAGATACTAGATTGGACTGGAGCACTGGAAATAGACTGAGAAAACAGCATGTACTGTAATAGACATTTATTTGCAATCCCGCAGAATGACCCAGGAATGATAGAAAGAACACAAGCCCAGGTAGCACAATACCAGACACGGCTAGAGAATTGATGAGGTGGTATGAGGTTTCAAATGAGTCTGGTCTTCTGTTTGTACTAGGAGTGTTTAATCTGTGGCTTTCCAGCTGTTCTGAAAAAAATACTGTAAGGGTAATAGATATAAGGAATGTAAACAAATTTGTTATAGGTGAAAGGCTATTTGAAGGATTAAATCTGTTTGAGCATTGTTTAAACAATAGTAATGTCTTATGAAAATACATATCAAAACAAAAATGCGTTTTGTCGTGTGGTTTGCTCTTTAATCTGGAAGTAGGTGTAAACTGCTATTAACATGACAGGTAAATGATGGGCAGGGTCAATTGTTTCTTACCTACTGTCAAAGTTTATGCTTCAGTGTTATCCCCCTACTCATGAAATAAAATATTTTAAAAATGTGAAGTTTAAAATAATCCAAAAAAAAAAGTAGTAGACGTATTATTCAAGAGGTCATTAGTGTGTATGGTTTACAAATAACCACTGCTCTTCTCAATTTACACTGCATCCCTGGGCAAACTAATAAACTCTTTTGGGTTTCACCATCATCTCTATGCTGATGACACTCAAATCTAGCCTTCCTCCCCAGACCACTCCCCTTCCCTCCTGTCCCAAGTATCTTACTGTCTGTCTGCTGTGTCTTCCTGGATGTCCTCCCGTCAACTCAAATTTAACTTTGGCAAAACCGAACTAATTATCTTCCCTCCCTCTCCTACCAGCCCTACCCCAAATATTACCCTCACTGTCAACAACACTACCATCACACCAACCCCTACAGCATGTTGCCTGGGGGTCACATTTGACTCCGCCCTATCCTTTATACCTCACATCCAGTCAATCTCCAAATCATGCCGCCTCCACCTCCGCAACATCTCTAGAATCCGACCCTTCCTCACTCAAGACACTACTAAAATTCTAATTGAAACAGTATTTGTGTCCCGTCTTAACTACTGTAACTCACTACTAACTTGCCTTCCTCTCGCCCGACTAACCCCACTACAGTCCATAATGAACTCCACAGCACGACTAATCTACCTAACCAACCGCTTCTCCAACACCAGTACCCTCTGCCAATCCCTACACTGACTCCCATCAGCACATAGAATTAAATTCAAAATTCTGGTTCTAACCTATAGAACCCTTACTAACACCTCACCCCCCTATATCTCATCTCTCATTTCCAAATACACTCACACTCGCCATCTTCGTTCTGCACATGACATTCTCCACTCCACAGCTCTTATTACATCCTCCCACTCCTGCCTACAAGACTTCTCATGTGCTGCACCCAAGCTCTGGAATTCTCTCCCCCGTCCCATCAGACTCTCCCCTAGCCTTCAGATCTTCAGATGCTCCCTGAAAACTCACCTCTTCAGGGAAGCATATCAACTTCCTCCATATTTACTGTCACCAAGAACCAACCATTCCTTGGACCACTGCACTCACTAGCACTTCTCTCTCCCACCCACTGACTGGCAGCTTATGTGGCAGGAGAAACTTACACCCAACAGCACTTACACCTTCTGTATTCTTCCCACCTTCCTCTAGAATGTAAGCTCTCATTAGCCGGGCCCTTTGATCCTTCTGTTCTCCACATATAATTTGTACTATTTAATATCTCTAAATGTCTATCCCCTATTGTAAAGCTCTGCGGAATAAGTTGGCGCTATATACATAAAGATTATTATTATTTTTATTATTAAGAGTTAACCTGTTTCTTAAAGTTTTCTATATTTTTTTCTTTTAATCCCCAATAAATCTTTTTCTTAAAATTATACAGTCATGCTACTATCAATCAGTAGTACGCCTCAAACTCTGGTGGAACGTGTCTAAAGGTTTCTAGGGATATGTTCTCTACATATGATATATGCTGTCTACAAAATAATTTTGAGTTATATGTAAAAATACCCCTACTAGATTATAGTGAAGCAAACAGTGAAAATTACAATATATAACAAATTTAAGTATGTAATATACATTCAAAACACTGGTCAGATATATGTACTGAGTAATAGTCCAGTTTAAATTGGGAGCAGTGTATGACAAAATAAAAATATGTAGCTCACTGATGGAAATGTGGTAGCGACTGATGGAATGGGTTAGAAGTAATGAGATGAACTGATGGATGGATGAATCTAAAAATTCCAGTAAGTGATTGTATATAGTTTCTTTCCGAGCTGCTTTCATGGAAACAGAAGGATCCCCAGGTATGAGTGGAAATTTTTTACAAACTCTACTAAAGAGCTCAGGATCGAGAAATATAAACAGAAAAATAAATGTATCTAAGTGTAGTATTTCCTCTGAAAAAAATGTAAATATATGAATATGTATATTAAAATATATCCCGTTTATTATGACAAGTTAAACTAGTAAGCACCATCATAAAAAAAAGACTTAAAAAAACTGTTAATGATAAAAAAAAATTATAAAAAATGGAAAGTGACTCCAATAAAATCAACTAGTTAAAATACAATACATGAAAAACAAAAGGCAAGTATTAACTAGATATATTGGTCCTAGTATAGAATATATATAATGCCAAAATAGAATGGCTAGTTAGACCACATCAGTGGTACTATAATGTTCAATGCAGTTTTGGAACAGTGGTGCCGTTAATGTTTTAAGTGGGAAAATGCTAATACTGGTGTTATATACACATCTAATTACCATGTAGCCAGACAGATATTGTCCAGGTAACAGAAAATAGACATATCATATAAAATTCCCATTATGTTAAATCCCCTTTGATCTGGTTACTGTCCATCTGCTTGTACTGTTGCACATAAATTGTTTTCGAGACACCCTTCTAGTTACATAGTTACATAGTTACATAGTTACATAGTTACATAGTAATTTAGGCTGAAAAAAGACTTGCGTCCATCCAGTTCAACCCTTTTCCTATTCCTGTTTACCATCGCTGACCCAAAAGAAGGCATCTGACTCCAATGGCAATCAGATTTCTCCCTGGATCAACAAGCCCTAACTAAATATTAATCCCAATACTAACGTGCATAGCCCTCTATATTATGCTCTTTTAAATAAGTATCCAGGCCCCTTTTAAAGGCATCTAATGTATTTGATAGCACCACCTCCTCCGGAAGTGCATTCCATACCTTTATTGTCCTTACTGTAAAGAAACCCTTCCGCTGTTGTAGACTAAATCTCCTTTCCTCAAGTCTAAGCGGGTGGCCCCTTGTCCTGTGTACTGTTCTGTTAATGAACAGGTCTTTTGAAAGCCCTTTATATGGGCCTTGAACATATTTATATAGTGTTATCATATCCCCTCTAAGACGCCGTTTCTCTAGTGTGTACAAATTTAACTTTTCTAGCCTCTCTTCATAATTAAAACATTCCATTCCCCTTACTAGTTTTGTAGCCCTCCTCTGCACTCTCTCTAGTTCCATAATGTCCTTCTTCAGAAAGGGCGCCCAGAATTGAACAGCATATTCTAGGTGGGGTCTTACCATGGACCTGTAAAGAGGCATAATTATATCTTCCTCCCTTGAGTCAATACCCCTTTTAATACATGCCAATATCTTATTGGCCTTTGCAGCTGCCAGCTGGCACTGCATGCTACTGCAAAGTCTATTGTCTACCATTACTCCTAAATCCTTTTCATTAGTAGATTTCCCCAGAGAAACACCATTTAAACTATATGTTGCATTTTTATTATTATACCCAAAATGCATAACTTTACACTTGTCTATATTGAATCTCATTTGCCATCTGCCTGCCCAGTTACTCAATTTGATAACCCCTGGTCTGGTAGTCGCTCGTCCCTCCAGCGTCTACTCTGGTTCTGCTGGATGTCTCTTGGTGGGCTTGTGTTCCTCATGGCTTTGCAATTGGTTTTGGGGCCGGGGCCGGATTTGCCATAAGGCAGAGGGGTGCCTCTCATTGGAATCAATTTTTATTTATTTATTTTTTTTTTATATATTTTCATTCACAGCTCTACGAGCTGCGCACTGTGGCAACAGTAACCTGCCGCCCGCCGCATGGTAAGGTCTGTGCCTTCTTCGGCACAGACCTGTAGCTGCTGTTGCTCCCTCGTCTGCTCTTTAGTAATGCAGAGTGCTGGGAGATGACATCATCTCCCAACGCTCTGCATTCTGAAAGAGAAGGCCGCACAGGAGCAACAGCAGCTACAGGTCTGTGCAGAAGGAGGCACAGACCTCTCCTGCTGCTGGACCACCAGGGAGGTAGGAAACGGATACAGTGGGCAAAGTGGGGGCAATGTGAAGATGATGAGGGCAATGTGGAGATGATGTAAGTGTTGGAACAGTGGTGCAGTGTTGGAACAGTGGTGGGGTTAATGTTCTAAGTGGGAACATGTTAATACTGGTGTTATATACACATCTAATTACCATGTACCCAGATAGATATTGTACAGGAAACAGATAATAGACATATCATATAAAATTCCCATTACGGTCAATCCCCTTTGATCTGGTTACTGTCCATCTGCTTGTTCTGTTCTGTTCATTGGAATCGTTTTTTTTTTTTTTTTATATTTTCATTCACAGCTCTGCGCGCTATGCACAGTGGCAACAGTAACCCGCCACCCGCTGCATGGTAAGGTCTGTGCCTTCTTCAGCACAGACCTGTAGCTGCTGTTGCTCCTTCATCTGCTCTTTAGTAATCCAGAGCTCTGGGAGATTACATCATTTCCCAACGCTCTGCATTCCTAAAGAGAAGACCGCACAGGAGCAACAGCAGTTACAAGTCTGTGCAGAAGGAGGCACAGACCTCTCCTGCCACTAGACCACCAGGGTGGTAGGAAACAGATACTGGGGCAAAGTGGGGGCAATGTGAAGATGATGGGGGCAATGTGGAGACGATGGGGGCAATGTGAGGGCAAGTTGGAGCTGATGGGGGCAATGCGAGAGCACGTTGGAGCTGATGGGGGCAAGTTAGAGCTGATTGGGGCAAGTTGGAGATGATGGGGGCAATGTGAGGGCAAATTGTTGCTGATGGGGGCAATGTGAGGGCAAGTTGGAGCTGATGGGGGCAAGTTGGAGCTGATGAGGGGAATGTGAGGGCAAGTTGGAGCTGATGGCAATATGGAGCTAATGGGGGGCAATGTGACGGCAATATGGATATGGGGGGTTAATGGGGAGATTTGGAGCATTGTGGAGGTGTCCAGAGGACATGGCTAATGGGGTGGGCACATCAGATTTCTGTGCCTACAGGCTCCTGAGATGTAAATCTGGCCCTGTTCGGGGCTCCTCCAGGCCCCTTCCTCCAGGTGGTTTGGATTGGATGTTTTTATGATGGTGCCTACTAGTCTATCGTCATAATAAACAGGACATATTTTAATATACATATTCATGAACTAGTTACAAAGCCCGTATACACGAGCTGATTCGGAGAGTGGAGCTCCGGAAGGCTGACAGCCTGTCTGTGTTCCCAGCTCTGGGGCAGCAGCGGAGGCGCTGTGCGACAGTTCCTTCCGGAGCTCTCCGCTGCGAGTCACTACTGTGCATGTGCGGTTACGCACACAGTGAGCGACGCATTCTAGGACTTTGTTATAGGATTTACGATTTCTTCAGTGGAAATACAAAATTTAGATACTTTTTATTTTTTCTGTTTATATTTTTAGATCCTGAGCTCTTTAGTACAGTTTGTTACGAAATTTAAAAGTCAATACATTTAAATTAACTTACAAATAATTGCATCTAGCATATATGCATTTAAATAAGTGTACAGTATAAAACTATTGATAAAGCAAGATTTTTTGAAGAAAGTTAAAAGCTATAAATTAATGCTGCAATATTTTAAGAAGTCTGTAACATAATCTGAGTACCATAATTAATGTTACATGCTCACAATAATAGCCATGCCAATTAAAAATTACTGATATTCCCTTGGCAAACTTCAGACTAAGTTGCCTGCAGCAGCTCCTCCAGCTATGTAGGTTCTGATGGTTTGAGAATAGTGTTATGCATGGATCAGCTCAGCAAGCAGGGTTTAGAATTACAGCACCAAGAAATAAACTAGAGTGGTACACTGCATAAGGCATTGGCAGCTTCTCCAAATAGATTAGCTGGCAATGTTTTACAGAATACATTATTCCAGAATCATACATTTTAAGTAGCAATGCAATACTTGAAGCTGACACCAGCTTCCGGTATTATAGCTGAGATTTTAGTCTGTTGCTATTATAGTAAAATTTGGCATAAGTGAAGCTGTGGTACAAGTAGAAATGATTGAGCTCTCTTGAGCCTAAAGTACACAGCATCTATGCAGTTCTAAATAGCATGCAAAGTTAATCTTCACATATTGCCTGGATAAATTCTGCTTCATTATTAATTTAATCAGAAAAATTATTTTCCCTTGCAATTATTATTTTAATAGCAAACATATTTGGCTACTAAAAAAATTTTACGTGAAGTGAAATTAAGTTTATTCATGATTGTGAGGTGCAATGTGCCTCCAAATAGTCACAGTCCTCTACACTTGTGCTCCTTCTTGGATCTCAGATTGTTCTACTTTCAAGGACCTCATTGTCAAAATATTTTCTGATCTCATTTCCAACAAAGGTTGAACACCAGCAGGTGACATATTTTTCAAAATAAATTCAAAGTCAAATTGCAGATGCTCTGTAATAAACACCTGTATACATCGAGATAGATGATGATGCAAAGAAAAGTAAATTGTCCACAGTTGTTGCTAGCTTGTAAAATGCTACTTTTTTGGCTATGATCCTTGTCCAGAGAAGGTTCTCTGTAAGTGTGGGTGTTCTCTGAAACCTGACTGACTAATCTTTGTGTTATAATGCAAATGCAAATAGTGTTCCAGATTTGCCTGTCTGCCTTGAACTTCTGCTTGTACAGTCTATTTTAAGGAAAAAATACTCTTTACAAATTAGTCACTTTGAGAATGAGTAAAGAATTTTAGCTCTAAAAAGGTGGTTTTGAGGAGTGTTTTTCTTTTGATAAATTTTCTATGAAAGCACATTTTACCAAGCCTTATCTTCAAACAGGATAGCTTTTAGAGTTACTTTTAAGAGTATATTTTCAAGTATCCTTTTTAACAGGTCATTTGGTGTATTTCAAAAAGAACATTTTATTAAAACATTGAAATCATTCCATCTGTTCTATGCCCACATTTATTTCTAGTGATAGTATATTAGTGCGGTTATAAATAATCAGTGAAACTAGAAAGTAATATATCATAACCGAGACAGGAAAAGTATTGCATGAGTTCAGTAGGGACAGTTGCCATTATATTAATTTAGTGTGTCAATAACATACTAAATGATTTTAATAGGGCAATAAACTATTACATGGGTTCAGCAGGACAATAATCCATTAAATGATACCAGCAGGACAATAACTTATTACAACATTACAATATTACATTACACGAGAACAGCAAGGTAAGGCACTATTATATGAGACCATGCAAAAAACAAACATATATATTGCTCTGTTGGTGGAGTCCCTGAGTGTGCAGCTGGTTGAGGTACACGGGAAAGATCCTCAGATCTGCTTTGGGGATCAGCTAAGATTAATAAGTAGGTTGAAACACACTCATTAACTGAAACAGAAATGACTATGTAGGAAGAATAAAACTGAGTGAGGAACAGCCACACTTACCTAACAAAGTGGGGTTGCTGAAGACAGTTAAATGTCAAAAGTACTACATCATGGCAAGACTGAGCACAACAACAAGACAAAAGATAGTTATACTGCATCAGCAAAGTCTCTCCTAGGCAGAAATTTCAAGGCAGACAAGGATTTCCAGATTTGCTGTCCAAGCTCTTCTGAAGAAGCACAAAGAAATGGGCAACGTTAAGGACCGTAGGTGCAGTGATCAGCCAAGGAAACTTAGTAAAGCAGATAAAAGACACATAATGGACAACAACAAACCAGCGCTTCTCTATGTATAAAATAAATATGTGCCCTATGTTTAGCATATATAATAATATTTCTAAATAAATAAAATAAGTGAGATATTAGTTTTCACAAATTGGCCAAGTTGCGGGTAAGCTTGCCACCTCGCCAAGGTTTCTCACTGTACGGCAAGTCCTACTCTATACATCTGCAATACCCTATCTAAAATTAAAAATTAAAATAAAACTTGAACTTCCCTGAAGAGATGTTATTATAAACACGTTGGAGAGCAAGGGACCCTTTAAATGTGCTCTTTATATTGCTTCTGGGTCCCAGTGTGGTGCAATTAAAAACAGGAGACCTACATTATAATGAAAAGATGTACATAGTGGACTTACTTAATACAAAAAGACCCCAATGGATCTGCATTGTGAGTCTATGAGGGAGATGTGGATCCAACAGCTCACTGTATAATAATGTGACCTTTATATCAGCCCCCACAGGTCATGTGAGGAATAGCTTATACCAAACTAGGAGCATTTTAAGCTAGAGAAGGCCTAAGGCCTGCTCTTAAAGGCAATGTGTGAAAAACAAAAATGAAGTTACGGTGATACTAATTGTGCAAACATAATTGTGCTATATATAAATAATTAAGTTGGATAGGTGAGGAGGCTGCTTGAAGGAGTAATGGAGACATACAAAGCAAAAGACAAAAGAAAACTCCCAGCGCCAACTCACCATAACCAATACATACAATGAATGAATTTTAATTTTAAAAGTGAATATAAAGTGTATACATAGATAGCAGCCAGGAATAAGAGGGCTCTCCAGACCCCCAAACTTCAGGCCAAAACCCAAAGTATAAACAAACAGACAACAACAAACCGGCGCTTCTCTATGTATAAAATAAATATGTGCCCTGTGTTTACCATATATAATAATATTTCTAAATAAATAAAATAAGTGAGATATTAGTTTTCACAAATTGGCCAAGGCCAAGGCAAAAAAAAGCCCTCTGGAGCCAATCCAATCTAGTCCCAAGTGTGTGTGTGGGGGGAAATTATTCCTTCCTGACTCCATCTGGTAGTCAAATAGTTCCCCGGATCAATATCCTATTTGCTTTGAAGCCATCTGTCATAATTGTCAATATTGTTCTGTGCTAGATAGGCATCCATTGCTTTTTTGAATGCAGTTGCATTATCTGCAAGCACAACATCCCGAGGCAAAGAATTCCATAGCCTTACCGCCCTTACTGTAAAGAATCCCTTCCTATGTTTTAGTCGAAAGCACCTTTCCACAAGTCTTAATGGATGACCTCTTATCCTTTGCATAAATAATTCATTGGAGAGTTCTTTGTATTGACCTTGAATGTATTTGTAAATGGTTATCATATCACCCCTTAAACGTCTCTTCTCTAATGTAAACAAACCCAGTTTAGCTAGTCTCTCTTTGTAACTCAGATCCTCCAATCCCTTTATCAGTTTTGATGCACGTCTCTGCACCTTTTCCAGTTCAGTAATGTCTTTTTTTAGAAGAGGCGCCCAAAATTGTACTCCATATTCTAGATGAGGCCTAACCAAGGATTTATACAGAGGTAGGATAATATTAGCATCCCTTGCTTCTACACCTCTTTTTATGCAGGCTAGTACTCTATTTGCTCTTGCAGCAGCTGAGTGACTCTGCACGCTGCTATGATGTCTATTGTCTATCAGTACTCCTAAATCTCTCTCTAATGAGGATTTCCCAATTTATTTCCCATTTAGAGTAAATGTAGCAAGTTTGTTTCTACAGCCCAAATGCATAACCTTACATTTATCTACATTAATTGACATCTGCCACTTTTCTGCCCATTCACTTAGTTTATCTAAATCCTTCTGTAGGGAAAAAACATCCAGCTCTGTAAGTATTTCCTTACATAGATTAGTGTCATCAGCAAATATTGAGATGCTGCTTTCAATTCCCACTTCTAGATCATTAATAAACAAATGAAAAAGCATTGGTCCCAGGACTGAACCCTGTGGCACCCCACTTATAACCTTGGACCAATTTGAAAAAGTTACATTTACAATAACTCATTGCCATCTATCATTTAACCAGTTCTCAATCCATGTACAGATAAGACCGCCCAAACCAAAGCCTTTTAATTTATGCAGTAACCTGTTGTGAGGCACTGTATCAAAAGCTTTTGCAAAATCCAAGTATACTACATCAACAGCAATTCCCCTGTCCAAATTACTACTCACTCTTTCATAAAATGCAAGTAAATTAGTCTGACATGATCTGTTCTTCATGAAACAATGCTGATTCCTACTAATTATATTGTTTGTCTTCACATAGTTCTGAATACTGTCAGTTAATAACCCTTCCAGTATCTTACCCACTATGAAAGTCAAGCTCACACGTCTATAATTTCCTGGTTTGGATCTTGCTCCCTTTTTAAACAATGGAACTACCTCAACTTTCCTCCAATCACAGGGCACTATGCCTGATGAAAGTGAATCAATAAATATTAAGTACAATGGTTTTGCTATTACTGAACTAAGTTCCTTAGGGGGTTTTTGTTGTTTAAATATTGGCGCGATCCCGTCGGGCCTCAATTCTGATGAAGCTATGGCGAAACGCGCGTAAATTTGTATTGTTCCATGCTCAGAGCGCTCTATATTATTTACCTAGTCTTGGTGATCTATGAGTTTATGCACTTACATCGATATAGGTTTATATTTATACTTTGGACATATTATTTTGTCATATCCACTGATCATTTAGGCTAGGTTTTTTAACCCCTCTCTGCATTACTTTAAGAGGCAAGCCGGATATGCCCCGGTATGTGTGTGAATGGCAGATGGGTTTTAGTTTATTCATTTTTCAGGACTGGTAGTGTACAGATAGTTATAGCTCTATCGGCACTGTTTATCTCTGACTATCTTTTCAGATTTTTCAGACAATTTATACGGTCCGATGGTGAGATTCATTGGCTGAGGACACTTAGTATCTTTTGCCACTTTATTATCCTCTAGCATCACTTCGGATGTTTGTTTGCTTGTAGCATGCATTTTTTTGCTACAGGCGACTATGACCTGAACTCGTTGTATCAGTCCAGTATTTGCACAATTTGAATTTTTCTTATATCAGACTGATTTACCGTTTTACGGGTCTTTGTCGCTCTATTTTACTTTTATCATTTACTGCCGATTTAACTCCTTGCATGATCAGTCCTGATTAGGGTCTTAGCGTTGGGTTCCGCTACTATAGCTTTAGCTATTATACTTCTCAGATCCACTGATGGAGGTACCTTTCCATATGTTTTTGTGGTAATAGATATTTGAGATCTTTTCCTTTCTCGGCAGTTAACGGACTTCAGTCACACTGAGAATCACGGTACATTTTATATTGTTCACGTGAGTCTCTCATCTGGTGAGATTTCCGTGACTTTTTTTGTCAATCATTAGCACGGGATCCATTAACAGCTCAGTGTAACCTATTTGCTGAGATTTAGGATATTATCCAGAGGTACGTTAATTTTTGAATATTGTCAGTTACTCAGTGGTCGATTGGTATATGCTTTGCAAATTTACTCCTGTTTGATATACCTTGCGATGTAGTTGTGTCTACATCGTGGGAGTTAGTGGAGAACACTTGCCCGCTATCCCTCTTTCTGCTAAAACATAACACACACATATTATTACTTTAGGGATCTCGGTGGAGGTTAGACTACAATTGTTGGTTTTTTTTCAGTACTATTGGGGATCTATTTCCTTTATAGCCACCGAATATCCATACTTGAGGCATGTGTTGAGGTTATTTTTTCTACCTGTTTATATTTAATTCTTTCTTCTTTTTGGTGCATTTATTCGTTTTATTATTCATAACTTATTAATAAATAATTGTATTTTACTTATTCTACATATGATGTACTCTTTGGGAGTGCAATTCAATAGGCACTCTGTTTTTTTCTCTTTCTCTGTTAGTATGTTACATATTTAGTGCTTATGCACCCCAAGTAGTGCATCTAGAGATAGTGCACACCGAAAACTTTTTTTTTTTCCTAAGTTCCTTAAGTACCCTTGGGTGTATACCGTCCGGTCCAGTTGCTTTATTCACTATAACCCTTTCCAGTCTCTTTTGGACCTTGTCCTCAGTAAGCCATGTGGATGTTGGAGGAAATTCCATGGTTTTGTCTGTTTGCCAATAGCTTGTCATTGCTACTTCCTTTGTATATACTGAAGCAAAGAATGTATTTAGGGTGTCAGCCATAGCTTTATCCTCACTAATCAATTCACCTGTCTCAGTCCTAAGAGGACCAATATCAACCTTAACTTTTTTGTTATTAATATACTTGTAGGATTGTTTAGGGTTTTTCTTGCTCTCATTTGCAATGTTTCTCTCATTTTCTATTTTAGCTAGCTTAATTGCTTGTTTGCAGATTTTATTACATTCTTTATATTTTTTAAATGATACATCTGACCCGTTTGATTTAAACACCTTAAAAGCCTGCTTCTTATTTCTCATTTCCCTGCTAACCACATTATTAAGCGACATTGGTTTTGCTTTACTTCTCTTGTGCTTATTCCCCAATGGTATATATTGACGTGTATATTTGCCCAAAAGCATTTTAAATACATTCCATGATTCCTGTGCATTTTTATCTTTGAAAATTACATCCCATTGGATATCCTTTAAAGATTCTTTTAACTTTGTAAAATTAGCTTTTTTGAAATTGAATGTTTTGGTTAAACCCTTGCTATTGGGTTTCTCATAACAAAGTATACAATATTGTGGTCACTGCTCCCCAGATGTTCCCTTACCTGCACATTGTTTACAATGTCAGAATCGTTTGAGAGCACTAGGTCAAGCAAGGTCTCTTTTCTAGTTGGCTCCTCTACTAGTTGGGACATAAAATTATAATTTATCATACTTAGAAAATATTTCCCTTTGTTGTGCCTGAAGTCATATTGCTCCAGTCAATTTCAGGATAGTTGAAATCTCACATTATAATTACCTTTGCTGACCTAGCAGCCTTTTCCATTTGCAGTAAAAGTTGGGCTTCCTCCAACTCCCCAACATTAGGTGGCTTGTAGCAAATCCCCACCAATATCTTTTTATTATGTGTGCCCCCACGAGGCCTCTACCTTTTCATTGGACCCTTCATTTATATCTTCCCTTAAACGTTTTAAGGCCCGCTTTACATATAGGCATACCCCTCCTCCCCTTTTATTAACCCTGTCCCTCCTAAAAAGTGAATAACCCACTAGATTGACTGCCAAGTCATTCATATCATCTAACCAGATTTTAGAAACTCCAATCAGATCATACTGCTCATGTACTGCAATCATTTCTAGTTCCCCCATCTTACCAGCCAGACTGCGAGCATTTGCATGCATACATTTTATCTTTTTGCCATTCCTAAAGATTTCGTTCTTTGTCAAATGTATTTGTCTTTTATCAGGCTGTAACAATGGCAACTCCCTATTAGATGAATTGCCCATTCCCCCTCTCCACCCCCATGCCCCTTCTCTAATCCCATTTCCTAAATTATACTACCTTCCCCAGTCTGTGTTGCAGCTCCCTCCCCCCCCCTTTCTAGTTTAAAGTCTCCTCCAGCCCTCTAACCATGTCATCTATCCCTTCCTTCTCTTCCTATATGATGCTTCCCTGCTTTCCCATGTCATCAGTCCCCTTCCTCCTTTTCTATGTCATACAGAGAGTGTACTGTATTTGATGAGGCATCCATCAAGTCCAGCCCATGCCAAATCACTCCTGTTGATCCAGAGGAAGGCAAAAAAAAACACTGAAGCCACTTCCAATTCAGCCCCAAAAACCAAATGGCAGTCAGATAGTTTCCTGTTTCAGCAACCTATCTGCTTTGAAGCCAACTGTCAAAATTATCAATATTGTTCTGTGCTACTAGATAGGTATTCATTACTTTTTTGAAAGCAGTTACAGTATCTGCAAGCACAGCATCCAAAGGCAAATAATTCCATAGCTGTACTGCCCTTACTATAAAAAAATCCCTGCATTTGTTTTAGTCGAAAGCACCTTTCCTCTAATCTTAGTGGACAACCACTTGTTCTTAGCGCAGCTCTTTGAGTAAAAACAGTATGTGTGTGTATGTGGTTACCAATAGAACAAGGCTGGAGAAGCAGAGAACATGTGTGATTCTTTAGCTACTAGTGGATAGTGGAATAAGGTTGAGATGTCAGACAGTGTATTTGTAGTTCTGTAGCTTCAAGTGGGCAGTGGTACAAAGCTGGGGTGCCAGACAAAGTATGTGTGTTTCTCTGACTGCCAGTGGAACAAAGCTTTGGAAGCAAAAAATTTCAGGTTGTTTTGTGGCTACCAGTGGAGAGAGGAATAAGGCTGTAGGGGTTTGCTGCTACCATTGCACAATGGAACAAGGCTGGGGTGTCAGACCATGAATGTGTGGTAATGCGTGAGAAAATTCACTCACTGAATGTGACAGAGTGTTAGAGTATGTGTGACACGAAGTCTGTGAGTGTCTGTTAAAGTGGAAATGATGTACTAACAAAAAGTAGTGAAAGTCTGAGGCAAACCTGATGCACTTCACATAACTAATAAAAACTGCCACTGATTTAAACAAGGCTTTTTACACCTTCAATGCCAGACAGGTGCCCCAATTCATTGCAATGTGATGGTCACCTCTTCAACAATCAAGGGTCAAATCAACAACAGTTTTGGGTATTTCATATCTGCTCTTTATGATGCAGTTGCTTTATTCCAGAATTACACCAAATTTACTTAGAACTTCAGACACATTGAGTGTATTTCTGTGACTGCGTTAGTGCATCCCACTGAGTGAGTGTGTTTGTTTTCCGGGGATACTGTATACTTTGCTAGCCAGTAATAAACGTATTAATAAATCTACCCATACAACTGATCCCAGGAGCATTCTACTAGTAACCCATCCTCTCTATATATATTCTGTTGACTATGGCTCTCTGTGTTTCCTGTCCTTCAGCCAACACTTTACTTTTTAATCCAATACCTGGCCATGCAGGTTGTGAATTAACTTTTTATGTGAGATACTGTCAAAAACCATTATTATTATTACTACCACCTTTTATAGTAAGGAGAACTGTCCCATGGATTTACCTGTGAGTATGTAATTGGTTACTTTTGTTAGTGCAGTCTCAATTAAATGTTGAGGGTGGACGCCAGAATGTAGGGGATCGAGAAGATCGATAGAGGAGACAAACTGGGTCAGACAGAGTATTTCAAGGAGCTTGGCAGCAATGAAAACTTAGAAGATTGATAGACAGGCAGGGTCAAGAAAAGGTTTCTTTAGCATTGGTATGATTAGTGAGCAAATGAATCCTGAGGGGAATATGTCAGTAGTAAGGGACAGTTTGAAGAGATGTATAAGACATGGGACTAGTGTGGTCAAGAAAAATTTAAGAAGGGGAGTTGGAATTGGGTCGGGTTGGCAGGTAGTAAGGTTGGAGAATGTGAGAAGCTTGGTAATCTCCTCATCTGTCACAGGGGTATATGAGTGGATGATAGAACTGTGTGTAGGGAGGGGGCAGGACTGCTGATGGAGGGTATGATTAGGAAGTAGGTCATTAAGGTTGTACAAATCTTGTCTTTAAAATAGCTGGCAAGATCATGGGAAGTGAATGTGGTGGTTAGAGGTGGAGGAATAGGGAAGAGTAAGTGAACAAGAAGTGTTGTGATTTGGATGATAGAGAGGACACAATTATAGGAAAGGAGGATGAATTTATAGTGTAGGAAGTCAGATTTTAAGTGTGATTTTGGATGCTCAGCAGAGCATGGGCACCTCCCATAAATACTGAGGTTTCAGACTGCCTGCCAACATCAAAGCACCACAGGTCAAGCAAGTCTCTTTCTGCCTCAAATCTGTGACAGTGTAATTAGTATAATGCAATTTAAATGCAGTGACACTGTCTTTCTTCTCCAGTGAGAAAATAGAGTGAGGGAAATAAAGGAGGAATGACATCATAGTGTGTAAGAGAAGTAATCCACTATGATAGGTCAAAGATGGAGGTTAGCTAAAGGAGTTTCGATGAAGCAGGGACATTTGGATGTTTAAATCACCCATGATGAGTGTGGAGTTGTCAGTGAAGAGGAAGTGAGGGAGCAAGGCAGAAAAGTTGTCAAGAAATTGGAAGGTAGGTTCCAGAGGTCTGTAAATGACTGTTATATGCAAAGGAAATGGAAAGAAAAGTATACTTCAAAGAAATATGAGCGAGATGGAACAGATGGGAAGACTGATAAGAACATTTTGAGCAAAGTAAGATATCTATGCCACATCCTGACCCTCCTTCTGGTCTAGTGTGTGAAAGAAATGTTTGCCACTGTAAGAAAGTGCAGCAGGAGGAGACAATGTCAGAAGCAGTGAGCCAAATTTTACTAAATAAGCTACATAATAAGCTACATCTTCCATGCCCTAGTATATGATTTTAGTTGCTAAGTCAAAAAACATGGGTGTATGAAATAGAGTGGGAAGACAACTCCTTGAAGGCAACCTTTCGAAGGGGTCTATAAGAGACTCTTAAGGATGAGTTAACTACTCAGCCCATTCCTAACAATGTGGAGGATATTATCACCTTGTGTGCCACCCTGGAATATCAATCGATTGTAATCATAGGCCGGTGACAAATCCTCCTGTACCTTTTGCCACCAAATTTCAGACCCCAGTTTCTACTCTTGAGATTGTGGGGGAACCAGTGGAGGCTGGACGGGTTCTCCATTTATCGGAAGAGGCGAAAGCCAGAAGACACTCTTTAGGTTTATGCCTTTATTGTGCACAATCTGGATACTTCACCCACTTGTGCCCAAACAAGCAGGGAAACACCTAGACTTAGGGTCTAGTGAGGGACCCACCTTAAGTCTGTCTTTTGTTCCCTCAAGGGAGGACAACAAGCTTGTCATTTCCACTTCATTTATCAGTGACTGTAAGATTATTTCAGTGTCTGCTTTTGTTGATTCTGGGGCCATAGGCCTCTTTATGGGTGCTGTCTTTGCTGCCCATCATGGGGTTTATTCTATAAAGAGAAAAGTTCCTATCCATATTGTTGAAACTGATGGATCACCATTAGGGGCTGGTCTCATCACCCACTTTACCATTCCCCTTACTCTGCTTGTAGGCTCTTCTCATACTGAGATATTGTCCTTCAATTTGATTTCTTGTCCTGCTAACTCTGCGGTCCTGGGTTATACATGGCTCCAGAGGAACAGCCCTGCCATTGATTGGTCTACAGACAACCTTACCATTCCATGCGCCTCCGTACATACTCTGGAGATCTTGTTATCAAAGATAGATGTTCTGGGATATGACTCTCCTCCAGTTCCTGAATCTTACCAACCTTTGTGGATGTTTCTAGTAAAGTCAAGGCCAAAACCTTACCTCCCCATCGGCCTTATGATTGTCCCATAGAACTACTACCAAGTACTATGCCACCTTGGGGTAGAGTCTACCGTTTATCCATTCCAGAATCCAAGGCCCTGGAAGAGTACATTCAGGACATTCTTGTCAGGGGATTTATATGTCTGTCCATTTCTCAGGCTGTTGCTGGCATATTTTTCACAAGAAGAAGGATGGAGGTCTTTGTCCCTGTGTGGACTAGAGGGGGTTGGATGAGATCACCCTCAGAAATTTCTATCCATTGCCTTTTATTCCCAAGTTGTTGGACAGAGTCAGAGGATCTAGATTCTTCACCAAACTTTACCTAAGAGGTGCTTATAACCTGGTCAGGATGCGGGAAGGAGATGAGTGGAAGACTGCTTTTAATTCTAGGTTTGGGCATTATGAATACTTGGTCATGCCCTTTGCCTTTGTATGGTCAATTATGTATTCAGGGATCTCCTGTTGTCCGTCTACCTCAATTACATTTTGGTTTTCTCCCTGACTCTGGAGGAATATTGCCTTCATGTTAAACAGGGCTTGACTTGCCTCAGAAAGAATCACCTCTATTGTAAAATAGAGAAGTGCAAATTCAAGAAGATTTCATTGGCCTTTTTGGGCTACATCATATCTGCCCAAAGACTCGCTATGGATCTGGAAAAATTATCAGCCGTGACCGAGTAGCCTCTGCCTCTTGGCTTAAAAACCATCCAGAGTTTTTTTGGCTTTGCCAGTTATTACCTCAGTCTGTCATATCTTTGTGGGGAATCTACTTCACAGAGTCTACCAAACAGCTTACGTTGGGCTCTTTGTGATTATTACAATCTTGCAAAATATGCAGATTTTTTCAAAATTCCATTTAAGCTTTTTCAGAATTTAATTTCAGAATCGTTGGAGATATTAAGTCCAGGAAAGCCTCATTCCTAGCTTGCTCTTCTGCTAGTTGAGACATGATGTCATTAAGCATACTTATAAAAATGTTTTCCTTTGTTGTGATGAAAGTATCATATTACATATTCCAATTACAAGGTAGTTAAGTGTTTACTAACTGAGAAGACTTTTCCATTTGCAGTTGAGCTTCTCCAAAATATATACTTTTAAGTGGCTTGTATCAAATACTTATAAGCATCTTTTAATTATGGTTGCCCACTCTGTATTTCATCCCACATGGTCTCTACATTTGTACTGGGCCTTTCAGAAATATTTTACTTTACACTAGGTGTTAACACTTGTTACATAAAGGCATACCCATTCTACTATTCTGCTTACCTTATTTCTCCTAAAATTGTATACCCCTTTAAAATGATTGATGTTTTATATCCAACCAGGTTCCAGTAATGTTACTGCTCATTTATTGCAATCAGTTCCATTTATCCATCTTACCATATGACAATGAACATTTGCAAGCACACATTTTATGTCACTGCCACTCGAAAGCTCTGCATTCTTTGAAACATGATTTACTTTTTATCAGGATATAGTATAGGTACATCTGTTAGATGAACCAGCCTTTCTCCCTCTCTGTCCCCATTCCCTTTTTCTAATCCTAATTCATATTCTACAGTATCTACTCCATCATCATTGCCTAACACTCTCCTCATTTTATATATCCTCCAACCTTCCAATCATGTCATCCCAAGCACACTAGACTCCTTACACTAAAATGAAATCAATATAATATACTACTTTCTCCCATGTGAAAAGTCAGTCCAGTGCTTTAGAAACCAAAAACCATCCTATTTACACCAACTATTTAGCCAAGCATTAAATCTTCTTACTCTAGAGAATAAAAAAAGGAGAAGAACAGGCAAGTGCCCCTGTGCAAATCATCACAGCTAGACTGTAGGACTACCACCAACCCCCTAATAGGTTTACTCACAAATATATTGGTTGGGATATAGCTTATGCTAGTCCCAACTTCAGAGCATCTAGGTGAATAACTGATCCCAGGTACAGTATCTGAGTGTCACAAGTATGCAGCTGCTCCCTCAATACTCACTCTCCCAAACAGTGAAACCCCTAAAGTAATACTGGAACAAACATATTCAAAAAAGACCTGAATAAGTCATACCTAATACATTTAATAAATGTCAGATAAAGCAAAACTGTACCTATTACATAAATATATCAAATGTGTGATGACAGTGATGTGTTGCCATGGCATAAAAGAACAGATAAATAAAATCTTGTGAATTAAATAAAAATAAGTTACGTATCCATGTAACATATAATAACCATGTCATGCAGGATATACACACACAAGATACCAGTTTCAACTATGAGGTGATTCAAATACTGCCATTAAGGCAAAAAAGCCCAACAATCTTTATCCAGATCTTATTTAAATATTATTCAATTCTTCGTCTACCAGAATAGCTAATGAGCATAGGCCTAAAAAATTAACGTACATTCAAAGCCTGGGTAGCACCTTTTCTTACCACAAAGTGCTGCAAAACAGTCGATACACAGCAAACGGTATGTCCATATTAAACGGTCGATGTGAAGTTCAAACTCACAGCCAATCACAACACACCAAAGTATCAACTACATTCAAATACACCTATATATACCCCAAAATAACTCAAATTCTGCTTTAAATGTGGGGAAAATTCCTTCTTGACAATGGCAATTAGATTTCTCAACAAGTACTAAATAAATATTAATCCAAATACTAACATACATAGTCCTCTATTTTCTGCTCTTTTAGAAAAGTATCCAGGCCCTTTTTAAAGGCATCTAATGTATTCGATAGCACCACCTCTTCAAGCAGTGAATTCCATACCTTGATTGTCCTTACCATAAAGAATCCCTTCTGCTGCTGTAAATTAAATCTCCTTTCCTCAAATCTTAGTCCATTGTACCATTCTGTTAATGTACAGGTCTTTCGAGAGCCCTTTGTATGGGCCCTGAACATATTTATATAACATTATCATATCCCCTCTAAGATGCCATTTCTCTAGTGTGTAAAAATTTAGCCTTTCCTCATAAATAAAACTTTCCATGCCCCTTATTAGCCCTCCTCTGCATTCTCTCCAGTTCCGTAATGTCCTTTTTCAGAAAAGGCACACAGAATTCAACTGCATATTCAAGGTGGGGTCTTACCATGGACCTGTAAAGAGGCAGAATAATATCTTCTTCCGGTGAGTCAATGTCCCTTTTCATATACGCCAATATCTTATTGGCCTTTGCAGCCACCAGCTGGCACTGTGCTCTAATGGGAAATCATTAATAAACAAATTAAAAAGAAGAGGACCAAGGACAGATTCCTGAGGTACTCCACTTATCACTTTTGTCCAATTTGAGAACTTCCCATTTAGCACCAATTTTTGCATTCTATCTTTCAGCCAGTTTCCAATCCACACACAAAAGTATTCCCCTAAGCCTATTTCAGTCAATTTGTATAGTAACCTTTTGTGTAGAACCATATCAAATGCCTTAACAAAAGTCTAAATAGAACTAATCAACCTCAGCACCCAAATCTATATTTTTACTCACTTTTTCATAAAATGCAATTAGGTTAGTTTGACCAAGACCTGTCTTTCTCAAAGCCATGTTGGCTCCTGCTAATGATATTCCTGTTCAAGATGAAATATTGAACATATTCCCTCAGCAACCCTTCAAACAGTTTACCCACCACAGATGTCAAGCTTACAGGTCTTGGATGATTGGAGAAATAAGATGGACTGGGGTTGTGATGTAGCGTTCCATTTTTGGAGAGCGGAGTCACAGCCTCAGTCCATATGGTATTCCTAGGAGTAGATAGAGAGAGAGGTGAAGGGAAGTAGCAGTTTGTGGATGGCGGGGCATGTGCGGTGATGACGTTGTGATGTCGAGACCGGAAGTAAGATATGCCCAGCTAAACATCGCAAGATTTTAACATTGAAAAGAAACAGACCCAGGACGTGACGTTGCGTTCCAGAGATGGAACACACAACGCCATTTCCTGGGGTGAATGAAAGGAAGAGACAGTGTGGTGGGAAAAGAAAGAAGGCTTATGGGAATTGGAGGCATTAACAGACCAACAGTACACATAAAAGTAAGAAAATTGTGTAAAAAAAATGATGCTAAGTTGCTCTTGATAAAGGAATTTGTAATTACGAAACGCGTTGAGCGTTTTTTAGCTATATGCATATATTTTTAAATATACATTTTTTGAGATCACTATTATAGCGAAAAGAAAATAAATTTGTGGTGTTTATATATCACCTTGAATGGCTCTTTTTAATATATTTACTTTGAATCTCCAGTAAAAGTGTAGGCTTCTGGGGGGAGTTTGGTGTACTCCCTGCAGTCCTCTATAGCCCTATATTGGAGAGATCTACGCCTGGGCAAGAGCTTGGTGTCCATCTGGAGTTAACCGTCCTGGGGTTTATACCAGGAGAGCTTGAAAACTTAGAGTCAGTATTGGAAGCCCATGAAAAGTGTGAGCAAATTTCTAAAGAGCACGTGGTGAAGGTGATGGCATTTGTGAAAAGATACTACCCTTAGAGGATCTGGCGCTGTAGTTTTTTCTTGTTTTTTCTACACAGGTCTGTAATTGCCAGACTGGGATTTTGATGCTTTTTTTAAATATGGGAACCACATCTCATTTACAGCAATCCGTGGGCACCATACCTGAAATAAAAGAATCCCTGAAAATCAAAAATAATAGTCTGGCCAGGGCCTGGCTTAGCTCTTTAAGTACCTGTGGGCTTTGTCTACCCTAACATACCTTCTCTGTGTTTCAGTTTTTGGTGAGCACAGGACTGAGAGTGAGAGAGAGATACATACACTGAAGAGAGGTAGAAGACGTTGGTAGCAGAGAGACTTGGTACACCTATAAGACACATAATACACCTTTGCACATTTGCCATCATGCATACAAACACAGATAAACACACATAACTTTTTTTTAGAACACATTACACACATTTATCTAATATTTTGACAGTGTGATTCAGTGAGTGCAAGGGAGTAACAGAGAGTGAGTGTGAGCAAGCGTGTCTGTGAGGGCCTGTGTAAGTGCCTGGGTGTGAGTGGGTGAAAGAGGAGAGGGGGTTGGGGAGAGGAGCAGGAGAGGGGGAAGCTGAGCAGGGCATCCTTGGTCAGAGAATATCAATGTCCCCGTGCTTCCTGGCGACATTCTGTCAGTCTCACTCACTGCTAACTCTTATTGGTTGCAGTGTCTTGTCCCGCCCAGTACTTGTTGTTAAATACTGGGTCCTGTCACTTCGCTGTTGCTCTTTCTTGGTGTTTCCATTGCCAGCGCTTGTTCCAGTTCTCAGTGTGATCTCTATATACCGACCCGGATTGCCTGACCACTTTGCTGTATCTGTTCCTGCCTGTGTACTGACCTGGACTGCCTGACTACTCTGCTGTATCCGTTCCAGCTCCATGTACCGACCCGGCCCGGCTGACGTTCCTGCTCTGTGTACTGACTCAGATTGGTTGACGTTCCTGCTCTGTGTACCCACCCGGCCCGGCTGATGTTCCTGCTCTGTGTACTGACCCGGATTGGCTAGCGTTCCTGCTCCGTGTACTGACTCAGCCCGGCTGACATTTCTGCTTCGTGTACCGACTGGATTGGCTCATTCCTGCTGTGTGTACCGGCCCGGTAGGGCTACTGCTCTATCATGGTGCCCGTGATTGCTGCAATCCAGTGTCTATCACCTGTAGGGGGCTCCCATTGGCTGTCTGCCTTCAGCCCGCCTCACTTTGCCTTTTTAAATTCAGTTTGGGCACCCTTTGGTTGCCCTTTCGTTTGTTTCTGACAGCAGTCTCCTTCTCCTTACTGCTGCTGGTATTTGGGTCTGCTGCTCTGTTCCTGTGTTGCTGTATCGTCCAGTTCCTGAGTTCCTGCCTGCTGAGTCTGTTCCAGTCCGGTTCCGGTTGCCATCGAGTGAGGTTGCCGTTCCTGCTGCCAGTCGATCCCTCCCGTTACTTTCCGGTTGTCTACTCCTGCCTGTTTCTGCTCGGCTCCTGCTTCCAGTTCCTGCTTAGTGGGGATATTGTCATCAGTCATCTCGGCGACAGTCGCTGTCCTGCCGGTTCCAGTGTAAGGACGCTGGTTTGATCCGTTGGCCTCGCGGCCATTTACTATACTGTTGGTTCCAGCGTGCGGACGCTGGTTTGCTCCACTGGCCTTGCGGCCCATTCACAATACTGTTGGTGTCAGCGTGCGGACGCTGGTTTGCTCCATTGGCCTTGCGGCCCATTCACAATACTGTTGGTGTCAGTGTGCGGACGCTGGTTTACTCCATTGGCCTTGCGGCCCATTCACAATACTGTTGGTGTCAGCGGGCGGACGCTGGTTTGCTCCATTGGCCTTGTGGCCCATTCACAATACTCTTGGTCCCAGCGTGCGGACGCTGGTTTGCTCCATTGCCCTTGCGGCCCATTTACAACACTGTTGGTTCCAGCGTGTGGACGCTGGTTTGCTCCATTGGCCTTGCGGCCCATAAGTAATACTGTTTGGTACAGCGGGTGGGCGCTGTTTCACTCCATTGGCCTTGCGGCCCATTTACCACCCTGTTGATCCCAGCGTGCGGACGCTGGTTTGCTCCATTGGCCTTGCGGCCCATTTGTAATACTGTTGGTCCCAGCATTCGGACGCTGGTTTGCTCCATTGCCTGTGGCTTTACTATTGTTTGGTACCAGTGTGCGGACACTGGTTTGCTCCACTACCTAGCACTATTGACATTGTTGGTTACCAATGCGCGGGCGTTGGTTTGCTCCATGACCTGTGGGTCTGTTCTTATTATGCTTGATGTTATCCTATGTAAGGACACTGGTTTACTCATTGTGTCTTACTCTTGCACTTGAAGCCTCTCAGTGCACTGTCCAGTCCTAGACAGCTTTCATTCCGGTCCTCGGTCTGGGGTTCCGCTTCCAGACTCGGTCTCCGGACTACCCTGTTGAGCCTAAGAGTCACTTGTGCAGTCTAGTCTCGATACGGTCACTGTCGCGCGGACGACATTCCGGTGTCTACTCCATCAGTGCATCACGGTACGTTTGACCCTCCTTCCTGCCTTCAGCTGAGGTTGGTGTTTCGTTGGGCGCCTCAAGCTGTGTTACCATCAGGCAGTCTTTGCTGGTCTTGGCTTTCATTAACCCCTTCGGGGAAGGTGTTACTTGTCACCGGTCATTCACAGTGCAGTCTCCGTTGGGCACCCATCCGGGCATACTGTCTCAGTCCTCAGTTACTGCTAAGGCAGATCTAGTTATCCTGGACCTCCGTTGTCTCCTGGGCGTTTCTCGCTATCTAAGCACTCCCTGTGCAGAGTGGAAATTTCAAGGGCCTCGCACTATTAGGGCTTGCTCGCTGTATTGGCCTAATAGTAACCCGTTCCTGGCTGCCTCGGTTTGAGTTCACACAAACATAACCTGACCTGTGTCAGTATATTGTATGGTCTGTTTTGTACATATACTGGACCCATGTGGGTATACATTGTATTTTTGCCATATCCTGTCCTGTGTCAGTACTGTATTGTGTTACCTATACTGCTGGACCAGTGAGGGTTATATTCCCTAAACCTGTCCAATAAAACTGTGTTTTATTTCATCTACTGAGTCTGAGTGTCATTAAAACCGTAACAGAGAAGGAGTAGGAGAGGATGTTCAGCTTGGCGGAAGGGAGCCTGAGGTAGGACAGGTACACAGAATACAGGGAGAGAACTGCCATTGGGACTAGGGGTATTTGTTAAGGAGCACCCAACACAGCCAGGGACAGTGCAGACAGGGCCTGAAAGCCACAGTTCAGACAGTTCCCAGGGTGGTGTTGATGACAAGAGGCTGCGGGACCCCAAACACACACATATAAGGAGAACAGGGATCTGGTACAGAGCATCGTGGAGAGAGAGATCATTCTGTACCCTAAGGAGTGAGTAGTTGTTTGGGTGCAAAGAAGAAGGCCACCTGGAGATAGGTCCTAAGCAAGTTAAACTCCAACTCTATCTCACTCTGTGGAGTCCATAAAGAAGCAGTGGGGTGATTGCAAGCGGTTCGGCAAGAACAAGATGGGTGAAGTGGCCATGCACACTAGAGGCACTGAAGCTGGGCCCCATCTCGATATTACCTTCAACCTCTGGGAGGATATGTTATGGCAGAATCTGTCAGAGACGGTTGTTGTGGGGGTCCCAGGAGAAAGTGACAATGTAGACGACAGGACCCTCCAGACTACCGGTATGTGCATAATTCCATAACTACACATGACGCAAACCTTCATATGCCCAACACAGTGACAGCTTAATACATGGCCAGCATGCCTTCCCACAAGTTCATCAACACAGCTCTGAGAAGGTTCAAACAAGGACAGAATACCAGACAAAACCAGCACATATGGAAAGGGTTAAGCAGGACAAATTCTGTCCAAGTCCATGTTTAACGCCCTTGTTGCTATGTGCGTATACTGCTCACAAACAATGCCCACCTCATGTTTCGTACAAATATCTGTTATGCTTACCACAATTTCATACATGGAGCAACAGGGAGGTCAGCACCTACACCCTTGAATCCTAGAGGGATGACAAACCCATTGATTGACAGTATATTGGCTACCCCTCTGGCACTTAAAGGGTTGACAGAAGACAAACATAATACAGCAGGGTTACATTGCACAGGTCCACAGGGATCAGCTCACACATCACACTTCATCTCATACAAACTGACTGCATGTACAACAAATAGGCCTCAACAGAAAACACACTAGGGCCTCAGAACACATCAATCCACCATTGCAAAAAACAATGACAAACAAGTACAAACAATGTCAGCAACACAAACAGGCAAAGCAAACACACAAACAAACATAGACAGAGGAATGTAGCAACATCAGCAGCTGGAGGACACATCTAACACACACACCTGGAGAGCCACAACAAACAGACATCCTACATGGCATGGTTGAGCCTTGGGTAACACATGCATCCTGAGGCGTAGGGATGGCAAGGAAGGGAATCGGTTCACATGCCAATGTCATAGTCTTGCAGCCATCTTGTCAAAGCTTAGATAACTAATCACTTAATTTCCCCATATAGTGTCCATGCGTACAGCACAGTAGTTTCTCCCCCAGAGACACAGCTCCTGAGGAGCCAGGTGAGAGACCAGACACCATTTCACTGCAGCCACCAGTATGGGCTATAAGCACCACCACCACCCTCAGAGTACAGCCTTCCAGCCACCTTTGCCACTGACTGGATGCTCCTGGGTAGTGGATGCCTCCGGCCACCCAAGGCCATTATTGGATGGCCCCACCAGCACTTCTGCCACCGGGATGGCTCTGGATGCCCAGTACACTGGCCACCCCACAATATTGCTCATATGGGCCCATACCACGACCACAGACACCCATGGCCACTGGACTACTAGCACCTGGGACTCCTAGGAGAGCCACAGCATCCTCAACCCTGTTAGTACATCACACCCCCACCACAGACTCAACCAGGGGGAGACACATCACAAAGGAGTGAGAAGTCACCTGCCCCTCAGCACACCTCACCACCACCAGAAGAAACACAACAACTAGGAGAACCCATTGTCCAACAGGAGGAGACAGAGGACATTGGAGAGTTAACCCCAGACACTCCACCATCTACACCCACATCCCAAGTGACAGGTAGCCATACCATGAGGGCTCATGCAATGTGTGTAAGCATCCAGATGAGGCAGCTCACGGTGGCCAGGACATCCATGAGGTACCTTAGGATGTTGCAGCTGGATGTTCAGTAAAACACAGCTGCCCTTCAAGCTATAGAATCCAAGCAAGCCATACTCACAGCAGAGAAAAGTAAATTTAGGACTGGAATGCTGGACATGTTTGACCAAATGCTGGTGGAGATGTGTGAGTCAATTCGCAGGAAGAACCTGCAGAAGGAGAGGGCACAGGCATCCACAGAGGTGTCAACAACTTATACCTTGCCTCCAGTGTTACCCTACAGAAACCACCCAGAACTACAACAGTCATAAGACAGATTGTGAGGGCATCCACCTCTGCAGCCCCTTCCAAAAAGCACCCCCTAAAAAAATAAAAAAACCCATTTGTGTTTTTTTTCCCAAATTTTTCATCATTTACTATAGATTTTAAAACAGTATATTCTATTTTAGTATCTCTAGTGGTGGAAACTGGGGGGAGAGAAGTTGATGAGTGGGTTTTACATTGTACAGGCCATACACACATTTAACCAATTCACCATCAGGCTTGTTTGTCACTCTCTTTCGGGTAATCCGCAACTAGAAGTATATTCGTATTTCTTTTAGATTGTTGTGTCTGTGTAATAAACTATTTGTATATATGAGAAACAAGCTATGTTAACTTAATATTAATATTGGGATACATTAGGCAGAAGTGCATGATTCATTCAGGAGCTCAATACATAAGAGCTGCTAACCTTAAGTAATCCTGAGTCTGTAACCCAATCCGGTATAAGGAATGTGATTTATGGATGAAATGCTGAATAAGAGATACTATTAAGTAAGTGGATTCTCTTTATCCCATTTAAGGGATAAAGCTGTCCTGCTAATTTTTGGCTTTTCCATCTATCCGTATATCACGGTGCGCGTGATTATTGCCTGCCTGTTATGCTTCCAGTCCTGTCTCCTCTGGCTGACGAGCTGCGGCATTTCCAAGTGATGCCATCCTCTATGCTGCTGGCGAACGTCTTTGACATCACGCTCAATATTTTGTATCCTTCTGCACTAATTGACAGATTGTGTCCCACCTCCTGTTGCAGCCTTATATACGGCCTGAGAACTGGCCTTAGTTGCCCTTTCATGGTGTATCTGCGCGTTACTACTTGCTGTTCTCTCGTTTGACCCTAGTTTGACTTCCATGTTTCCTCCTGCTCGATCCTTGGCTTTGTCTGATTACTCACTATGGTATTTGACCAGTGGCTCTGTCTGACTACCTAATCCGTGTATGACCCTGGCCTGTCTGATTACCCGCTCTGATCTAACCCAAATATTGGCTGACTACCCGATCCAGTATTTGACTGTGGTACTGTCTGACTACCACTCTGTCATTATCGGCTTCTGTTGCCTCTCGCTTCATACAGCCTAGTGTGACATTTCCCTCCCTGGTATTGTTGCAAGCTTCCTTCCGCTTGGCAGCCTCAGTGTTAGTCTCATCACTGGTACGGTCCCAGCAGTCTATGCTCTGTGCATTCCCAGACTCACCTACCTTGAGACTATTACCTATCTGTGACCAGATCCCGCTCTATTTGCCTGGATCCCTAGCTCTCTAGGTTTCTGCTCACTCTGTGTACACTGGCTGATTCTTCCTCCAGTACTGCCTTAGCAACCAAGGGACACAGGTTATAGCTCAGTGTCACCTCCTGGGTAGTGGACTGTGCACTGTCCTCACGCCTGTCCTCACGCCTGTTCCTAAGAAGTTTGGGGAAGTGTCTGTTCACTGTCCTCATGCCTGTTTCTAAAAGTGTGTTCACTTTGCATATTGATTTTAAATAAACTGGTTAAATTCACCTGTACCTGTGTTGAGTGATTCATTTACCTAAGGTTACCGTGACAGTAGGAAAGGGCCATGAGTACTGAAGGTACAGGTGAACTAGTTCAGAGCATTTCCTGGAATTGGTACCACACGCCTTTCCAAGTGAACAAAGCAAGGTCAGTTTGATGATTTCACTGTTGTCAGGTAAGGCACTAGCATGGGCCAATCCCTTGTGAGAGATGGAAAAAGCCATTGTAACCAACTTTATGTAGCTTGTGGTCGAATTCCGTAGGGTCTTTGATGTTCCAGCCCGAGCAGCATCTGCAGCGAAACTACTCATGACCATACGGCAGGGCGTACGTACTGTAGCCAAATACGTGATTGAGTTTTGCACCTTGGCAGCAGAGGTGGGCTGGAACAATGAGGCACTAGTAGCCACATTTTCGCAGGGTCTGAGTGACTCGATTAAGGATAAGACGGCAGCCCGTGAGCTGCCAGAAGATCTGAACAAACTTATTACCTTTTCTATATTGATGGATACTAGGCTCAGAGAAAGACCTTTGTACAGAGAACATGTGCATCAACCTGCTGCTCGTTTGGCTCCTAACTTTATTCTCCCACCCAGTCCTCCCTCCCATGCCTCCTGGTTCTGAGTCTGCCAGAGGTGAACCTATGCAATTGGGCTTCACGTGCCTTTCCGGGGAGGAAATACTTTCCGGAGGAGAGAGGGCCTTTGCCTATACTGTGGTAAAGCAGGCCACTTGCTGCGTTCCTGTCCTACCTGTCTGGGAAACGCTCACACCTAGGGTTATGTTGGGGACAAACCCTGGGTGGAGTTTCGTAGTCCCCAGATCATCTGCAAGGGAGACTCATCCTTGAGGTGATTGTATCCTGGTTCTCATCTACATTTATGGCTCCGGCCTTGGTTGACTCTGGAGCTGCTGGATACTTCATGGATGCTGAGTTTGCGTCCAAGTACGATATTCTGTTGATGCCTAGTTCATCTCCATTGGCTACTGAAGCGATTGATGGTAGACCGTTACAACCATCACATGTGACACATGAAGCGTGTCCTGTATCTCTAAGGGTAGGGATGATCCACACGGAGACCCTATAATTTCAAATGATAAAATCTTGCAGTGGGCATTATGAATTTGGTGATGCCATTCGGTTTATGCAATGCTCCGGCAGTCTTCCAAGAATTAATTAATGATGTGTTGAGAGACCTACTACAAAGATGTGTAGTGGTCTATTTGGATGATATTCTTATCCACTCACCGACCTTAGAAGCACATTGAGCTGATGTCGCATTGGTCTTGCAACGACTGAAGGAGAATAAGTTGTTCTGTAAATTAGAAAAGTGCGAATTCCACAAGTCCCAGATGACATTCTTGGGTTATGTGATTTTCTCATCTGGACTGGCTATGGACCCACAAAAACTCTCGGCAGTTCTGCAGTTGCCTCATCCTGTGGGATTAAAAGCCATTCAGAGATTTTTGGGGTTCACAAATTACTATAGCAAATTTATAAGAAACTTTTCCACAGTGATTAAACCACCCACTGACATGACACACAAGGGAGCAAACCCTTCTGATTGGTCGCTCAGTGAGCTTCAGGCATTTGACAATTTGAAAGCTGCCTTTGCTAAGGCTCCTATTCTGTCCCACCCCAATCCCGCCCTGCCCTTTAAATTGGAGGTTGATGCGTCTAAGTCAGGAGTAGGCACCCTCCTGTCCAAGTGCTCGGCCCCTGGGAAAACCTTACTTCCATGTGGGTTTTTTCCAAATAATTGTCTATGGAGCAGAGTCTGTATGATATTAGGGATCGGGAACTCCTGGCTATTATTCTCACACTTCGAGAATGGCGTTACCTGCTGGAGGTGACCACTTCCCCAATCCTGATTCTCACAGACCACAAGAATCTGAAGTATCTGTCAGAGGCTAAAAGGTTTCTTTCCAGATTTAATTATGTGATTTCCTATCTTCCTGGTACAAAGAATGTTCGAGCTGATGCTCTTTCCCATCAGTTCGGGTCAGATCCAGAGGTTGAGAGTCCTCCGGTGCCTATCATTCCTTCCAACCATATCGTAACCACCAATCATACTAGTATTGCTTCTCTTTTGGGGTAGAAGATTTTGTCCTCTCAAACTGCTGTACCAGCAGATAAGCCCAGTGGTAAATATTTCAGCTGCTCATAAAAGGTATTTGAACTATGAAGAAGAGCAGTATTATCATGCAGGTTTTCCTCTTAGATCTTAGGCAACTCCTAAACATATGCTTGAGCATTTTGCTAATATGTGAAAGATTTTGCAGATATTGATAACAACTTCAGGTTTCACATTGCATAAACACCAGCACTTGGGAAAAGCAAGAGGTGAGCTTCATGGACGTGGAGTCAACGTGTCAACAGCGTCACCTGAACATTCCTCTGTTCTATTATGGGTCATAGAAACAAGCCAAGCGGTGCTTCAAGGACAATCCTCCGGACTTCATGTTCCAGGATACATATCAATTTATAAATTAAGCACTTATTCCTCTCTTAAAACGTGCAAGCCTGGGCTCTCTTCCGACACCCACAAAATGTATAACAAACCTGGAATGGCTGCACTGTTGTAATGTAGAGGTTCAATAGCGGAAAAATAAGTAAAACAAAATCTTTTATTGAAAAAATTCAAAAGTATAAAAACAACACTTCGGACAGTACTTCAGACACTAGGGGCTAGATTTAAAGGCAACCGTTAGCAAAAAAAATCACTAACGGGTGCGTTAAGTGTCATGTTGCAATTCAAAGATCCGTCTAAACAACAGCTAACGGCAGTTGCACAATCCTAACGGCCGATACACTTACGTGCATTCAGACGCATTCAACAACATACCCCAGAGCTATTCAAAGGCTTGCGGTACTGATAACGGCTGAAAAAAAGACACACCTAACGGCTAAAAGTTAAGACCCACTTTTCTTAGCCGTTAGACACTTAACGGCCAAAACAAAACACCCGTTACAGAGGAAAACACACAAAAGGCATACCGCAGAACCATGTAAATGGGAAAATTAACCCGTGCAATGCCAAAACAACACAAAAACATGTACACACAACACAAATCACTACACACACAACAACAACCAACACCACAGGGACAACGACACACAAAAAAACAACAACACAACATGGCATGGAACAATGGGGGTCATCACACAAAGCGGACACCTGCAAATACAAGCTCACCTGGGCAACATCAACACGCGACCTGCACCCCACAACTGCACATCTGCAAATGGCACACACAGAACAAGCACAACACACCACATCTTATAACACACACACACCTGCAAACACTTACCTGGACAAAAACAACTCACCATTGGTCAGCACTCACCTCATCACCACACCCACACAACGCCCTAGCAAGTACTTAAAGGGACAACTCAACACACTCACTTGTGGCTTGTTTTCCACTCAGGGAGGGAGAGAGAGATAGAGAGAGAGAGAGACAGGTAGAGAGGTAGAGAGAGAGAGACAGATAGAGACAGATAGAGAGAGCAAACAGTATGTTGGGTTACATATTGTTGCGAAGACTGAGGAGAAGGCGTGCAAGGGAGAGAGCTAGGGAACATCAGCAACCTCCAAGTACGCCTCATCAACAGCCTTCACCTGTTGCAAGTGAGGAGGCTCTGGCTCAGCAGCCACACAGGAGTCCATCCCCACCTGGAGGGCACAGGATGTATAGACGACCACCAAGGCCCAGGGTATACCGGCCAAGGGTCACCCTCTTTGGAATGACTGATGACGAGGTCATTGATCGCTACAGGTTGAGGCCTGACAGCATCATTGCCTTGTATGATGTCATCAAGGAGCAGGTGGATCCCATCTACATCCACAACCATGCCCTAACTGGCCTGCAGAAACTACTCTGTGCCATACACTTCATGGCAAGCGGGGCCTTCCAGTCCACTGAGGGTTACGCATCTGGCATGTCACAGGCCACATTCTCCAGAGTGCTGGCCCAGGTCCTGCCAGCCCTCAAAAGCAAGGCCAGTACCTATATACATTTTCCCACCACCGACATGGACTGGATACACGTCAAGCAGGCCTTTTACGCAAAGGGAGGCATGCCCAGGGTCATGGGTGCTATAGATTGCACCCATGTCCGGATTAAGGCCCCAGCACGTGACGCACAGATATTCATCAACAGGAAGAACTTCCACTCCATCAACGTGCAGATGGTGTGTGACAGCAACATGAGGATCATGAATGTCTGTGCAAAATATCCTGGCAACACACATGATGCATACATTCTACAAAACTCCTCAGTCCACAGAGATTTTGAGAATGGAACCTTTACAGGGGGATGGCTAGTGGGTGAGTTCACAAAACAAAATCACACCACATACACAGGCGTACACACCACGCTGCTCAGCATGCACCTGACCCACAGATACTATGTCCACCACACAAAACATCATTCACACAACATGTGCTCCCTGTCTCACCATGTCACTCACATTACACAGGTGATGCTGGCTATGGATGCAAGTCCTGGCTACTGACCCCTCTGGCTAATCCCCAAACACATGGTCAGGAAAGCTACAACCAGGCTCATGCCAGAATGAGGAATGCTATTGAGCGGACATTTGGGCTTCTCAAGTCAAGATTCCGATGTCTGGACCACTCTGGGGGAGCACTGCAGTATGCACCGGCTAAGGTGTGTGACATCATTGTGGCGTGCGCAATACTGCTCAACATCGCAGTGGACACCAGACTGCTGGATCACATCCCGGACCCCCCCATACAGGAAGTGGCCATGGACATCGGGCATGTGGAGGAGACCAGGAGAGGGGCACAGATCAGAGACAGGCTCATCACGGAACACTTCACCTGTGAGTATAACACATGCATGCAAACAATCCATGCAAGTCCCCCATCAGTCCTGTGACAGTAACCACACTGCACATGTTGTTCTGTCTCACCGGACAGGAACAGTGACACAGCACTGCACTGGCAGTGGACGTGGCAAATTGTGTGTGTGGACTCAACAACCATCCTCCATTCCACTCTCCACGTTGACATACAGACCCCAAGGATATCACGCACACCCCCAGGAGAAACAAGGTACAACATATTACCCATGTTCATCACCTTACACGGCTTGATTGACAGCAACTAACTGGATATGCCATGATTATAGCCTGAACAACCATGCTAGCCCAGTAGCGAAAGAGTATTATCTAATGATATGCATTAGAAGGGACATCAGACTCAATATGGGACCTGTACTGTGCTACAGCTGAGAAGAGCAGCACAGGGGTGGATGTACAGTGGTATGGGCACACAATGTAGAGGTCATGAGACGTAGATCAGATTACCAGGGACCCCATGCTGACCTGTGAGTGTGCAGACCAATGTGCCCCCGACATGAATACACACATCAAAAAATATGTCCTAACAGTTCCATAGAACAAATGACATTGGGCTGCCACTGTCACTTTCACAGTGGCAGCACAATGTCATTACCTCCATGGAGCTCTCAGAAAACATGTTAATGTGTGTATACATGTCAGGGGCACAAATCCATAGGGTTGGTGCACATGTCCTAAGTTCCCCACAGAATTGGTTACAGATGAGTACACAACACATTGTCAAGCAATGGTTTGTGTACACACCTGTAATCAAGAAGATTGAGGGGATTAAAAAGACTACATTTTTGTTGCTTGATGATCAGTTCAGGTCCACTGCTCCAAATCCTGTCCTCTTGTCCCGCAGGCATCCGTAACATGATCCATCCTTAAACTGAAGATCTTCCATGTGACTGGATTGATGTCTTGACAACACCTTCATGAAGATCACCCCTTGCTGTTTATGGTGATGTTGTTGGTGAATCAAAGTTTGACCTGAGGTTCACACAAACCTCTACTGGAACATTCTCATAGAGACACAGAAAACACCATTTCTTGAGTGTTATTACCTGTACAGTTAGGATGCTCAACTACAGAGTTGTCAAACCTTGTGGACAACACATGAGCAGGGCAGCAGTGTTACTGAAGTATTACGATTTCGTTTCAAAGTACATTTAGTGTTCACATACAGGTGTTAAATGCATATAGGCAATATACACAGAAAACACTTGTACATTCTAATGTACTTTGAGACACAATAAAGATGAACCATCCACATTCAATCTGTGTCTGTAGGAGGATATATTTGAGAACACATTTGTCAATGCGTAACCACACCCAGGATAGAGTATCCCCCATACATGGAAAGGCATCACCCACATCACAGGAGTCCACCACTTGTTTGCCAGTGAGTGGACTCTGTGATGTATCCATGCAAACAGATGATGTTGGCAATGATGCACCAATGTGTTGCGGGAGTGATAAAGAGGTGATACAGGGGACATACTTCCACAGTGAATACATGTCCACATATTCTGTATTGCTCAGTATAATCAATGTTCTGAGATTTTGCTCCACTTTGACCTATCTCAGTACATGGGCTATATCAACGAACAGACTAAGTGGACATGTGTTATCACTGGTGAAGTCTGTTGTTACACCCTTAGGGAAACAGCAACTCAACTTACTGGAGAAACCAATGCTCACCCCAGGATATCAATGTGTGTGCTACACATTGAAATCCTAGGTTGAAAACATTAGCTTCCACAGTAAGTCAGTTGCACAATGAGTGTGTGAATCCAAGACAATATGGATACATGTCCCATTTAGCTGTCCTGCTTGTAATGTCCCCGCTAAATCACAGAGCTGTTTGTCTGCTAATCTCATTTACCCACTGAGTGCAAGAGTGGTCCCCAGCGCATTTCTTTGCAATGCGTTGCCTACCACTCTGGCACTCAAAGGGTTAAACACAACATATGATGTAGACGAATGTTCAATGTTGTACCATTTGTTGTGCTAAGGGGTATGTTTTGATGTTCAAATTCAACACACAACACCGCCATATAACACAGTGGTGTCATATGGCTCCAGGGATGTATTACATGTTGAATTTGTACAACGGTGTGTGTGTGTGTGAACCCATGTTGTAGCATACCACTAACATTTCACCCAGGCAGAGGTTGTGTTCACTGCATTGTATGGCAATGCATTGGAGACAACCCTGCCACACAATCCATAACTGAAGACACAACAGATCAGACAGGAATAAAACTAAAATGTTTTTTTTATTGAGGGGAAAGTTGACAGGTTGGGCCTTTCATTTTTTTCCTTTTTTTGGGGGGGGGGCTTAGCCTGTGTGCCAGAGGTGGAAGCCCTTGTGGATCTCCTGGTAACCCTCTGCCCCCTAGGTGTGGCTTCAGGGGTAACACTGGAGGGAGTGGTGGTTGTAGTAGACCCCTCGGTAGAAAGCAAGTTCGCCCTCTCCATCCTCAGGTTCTCCCTGCGGTTGATCTCCCTCAACTCCACAAGGACCTGGGTCAACATGTCCATCACACCAGTCCTGAGCTGCTGGAGTAGTGTGTTCCCCCTGGCCACCTCCGACTCCAGGCCTTGGATTCTGGTCTGCAATTGGCCAATGTTCCTCCTGGATTGCCTCCTGCTCCTGGTGATGTTGCTGTCAGTACTCCTGCTCGACCGGAGTAGTCTCCTCTGAAGGGCCATACACTCCGCCTCCATCCCTGTGAGGCGTGCGGTGCTGGAGGTGGATGTGGCCGGTGTCCCTGGTGCTGCTGTTTCCTCCTCTGCTGCTGAGGGTGCTGTTTCCTCCTCTGCTGCTGAGGGTGCTGTTTCCTCCTCTGCTGCTGGAGGTGCTGTTTCCTCTGCTGCTGGAGGTGCTGTTTCCTCTGCTGCTGGAGGTGCTGTTTCCTCTGCTGCTGCTGAGGGTGCTGTGGCTGCTGTTGGAGTGGCTGGTGCAGATGATGGGCATATGCCCACCACATCAAGTGATCCCGAGCTGCCCAATGATGTGTGTGCTGGTGGAGGTGTGAATATGTCCCTGGGTAGGGGGCGCTGGGGCTCACCAATCAGGCCCAGGTGTGTGTAGTCCAGTGGCCAAGGGTCATATGGTGGCCACTGATAGGTGGTGGGACCCCACCTCGGATCATACCTTGGGGCATGCTGTGGAGCCATCCACGAGGGTGGGTTGATGTTGGAGGCATATGGCCCATATTGGGTGGTGGCCACTGTCCCTGGCAGCCATTGCCTCCCTGGCGGTGGTGGTGGTGCTGAAGGAGGGTAGTAGCTGGTGGAGGTGGATGGATATGTCCACCTCTCCTCCTGTGGCATCCAGCCACTGTACTGGGGAGGTGCAGCCTGTGGTGGTGCAGCCTGTGGTGGTGGTGCAGCCTGTGGTGGTCCAGCCTGTGGTGGTGCAGCCTGTGGTGGTGCAGCCTGTGGTGGAGGGGATGGTGATGGTGGGTAAGGTGACCACCGGCTGGTCCCCTCCTCTGTGTACTCCTCACTGGGGGGTGACATAGCCTCCTCCACTGTATCCCGCTGGGCTTGAGGACCGTAAGCTGTGTGGAGAAATAAGATGTTGTGATTAGTGACCTTAGCCATATGTTTGTGGAGACAGTTATACTTTGATATGTGTTGAAGACAAATATATGTGTTTGGGTTAATCCCCCTGGGTAAACAAGGGTACTCCCACTGCTGAAAGGTGTTGTTTGAGTTATTATGGGTGAAGGTTTAATTTTGAGGTGCAATATCACAGTGGGCCGAAATAGTACAGTGGGGCTGTTGCAACACCCTCCCATGTAGATATCTGGTCCCTGTTCCAGAGCTGTCCATATGATTGCGTAGTAACAGCACCACTGTACAATTTCATGCCACTGGGATATTGCCCCTGACATATCCACGTCTGAGCTGTGATACCTTTTGTATCAACACACCTTTCAGCATTAGGAATACCATTGTTTAACTCGGGGGAGGGGGGAAATCCGACAACATATATTTGTCTTCACAACTTGTAGAGATGGCAAAGGTTAAGTCCACCTTGATGTCAGATTGTAGAGATTGTGAAAACAGATGTTGTTCTCTGTTAGTCCTATCCCTCCTACCCTCATGGTTGTTCAGATATTGCTCTATGTGACAGATGTAGATTTCAGTCATTTGTCCACACGACGGCTCTTCAGCAGAGCCCAAATCTCCCCATTTGAAGAACAATACTTAATTGGAATGGTGTACAGAGTGTGCATGTTTTGCAAGCACATTCTGTGGACCATTCCAAAGAGGTATTTATCTCGACATGTTGCGACTTTGGCTCTGCTGAAGAGCCTCCATGTGGTCACATAATAGATATCTCCACCTGTCACAATATCTGTATAACCATGAGTGTTGGAGGGATGGAACTTAGATCAAGACACATTTGTTAACGATGGCAATGATATGACATCATGATGACATTACCCATTGCTATCCCACTACAGTGACACACAAGGAGAAATGGTCATATATGTATGTGGATATGTACCCTTCATATGAATAGAGTAATATCCTTCCAAGATGTGAAGCCAGAGAGCAGTTCAGCAGGTGTGATTGTCTTACTGGCTATACATGTGCACCCATCCAACAAGACATTGTATTGATATGATGGATATGAACATACCTCGTATATCCCATCTACATAGAGTGTGATATACTATGTATGTGTATTTGGATGTTTGCAATGTAGGTTGATTTGTGATGGGTGCACATATCTGTCCAGTAAGGCAATCACATCCAGTGAAGTGATCTGTGTTCACATCGTATTGGAACATATTTAGTAACAAACATTTGAATCCTAAGGGCAACAATCCAGCCAGTAGTGAGGGATATCTTTGATTGAGGCCTGTTTTTTTCTGTGTATGAGCCCATCCATCCTTCTGTGTGAGGCAACAGTACTCAATCCTAGATATCCATCAGTCATGGCCTGTTGGTGACCAAGGTACAATGATGTTTGCTATTTGTTTCCCATGTGTATCCTGCAAAGAGCGGCTGGTGTACCATCCATCCATGGCATCAGCACCCCTGTGAATCCATGTGGGAATCAGATATGGGATATGTAATTTCAAGTCTGAGTAAATGATTGCAGCCACAACACCAATGCCAACATTTTCCAGCTTGAATTCTGTGTAATAGTTTTCGGCCTGTGTGTTGCACCTACAAACATTTATTCTGTGTGACACTGTGATGTATGACCTGATGCCCCCTTTTTGTGATTCAGTAAGCGGTGATGTAGAACTGATGAGGTGAACATGATGGTGACTTCTCCAGTGATCTCCTTTCCCCATTGCCAGTGTTTTCCATGGAGTCTGTACAATGGGACCTTATAAACTTGATTCTTGTTTTTGCATATTCTCCATGGACTAACACTGGTATTGGTGAAGTGAGGGTGTGTGAGGGTTACTTTATGTCCAGCATCTGTTTGTCACCGCTTAGTGAATGTCCCCTGTGTAGCATGTGATCGTTGGCCTATTGACTTATTGTCTGGTTAACCCCTTGAGTACCAGAGGGGTTGCCAATGCATTGTTGATTGATGCATTGATGATCCCTCTAGCACTCAAGGGGTTAGGGTGGGGGTGGAGACATGGGTGACATTGTGTGTGATATTTAACAGACGACATTTTGAACATAACGGTTTCTGTATTGTGTGTGATGAGCACAGCGACAGGAGGGTTGAAGTAGGACTTTGACAGGTTTGTGCCAAGTTGGACGTTGTCATTTGTCCAGGTGTTGTGTCCTTTTTTTAACCCTCATGGTGCTGTGTTGGTGCAGTTGTATGGCTGAGTGATGGACATGTGTTGAGGTGTGACTGTGTGTGCAGCTGGTGTTGGTTGCTGTAGTGTGTTGTTCTGTAGTGTTGCACTTACCGGTAGTGTGGAGGCTCCTCTCATCCCCAGTGTCAGTTCCTCCAATGACCCCCTCGATCAGGGTCGGGGACATGGTCTGCCGCACAATCTCCTCCCAGCCGCAGAAGGTGATAGGGACTGCTTGTCCACCTCCAGTGCCTCGGGCGTGCTTGGCGAGCTCTGTCATCTTGTTTTTGACGACCCTCCGGCAGTCGCCCCATCTCTTTTTGATGGACTCCACGTCCCGCCTGCATGGAGCCACCGCATTGACCCGGCTGCATATTTGGTTCCAGGCTGCCTTCCTCCTCGCTGACAGGCCAGGGACCTTCGATGTCGGGTGGAGAACACTCTGCCTCTCCAGGACAGCTTCCACGAGAGCCGTGTTCTCCTCCTCTGTGTATTTGGGGTCCCTGATCCTGCCCTCGTCAGCTCCGGCATGGGAGGATTCTGAGCCGGAGAGCCCTGCCTGGTCTGACCCTGACTGTGTGTGTTGCTCCCCAGCAACTACCCCTCGTCCCACTGCAGGTTCTGTCCCTCTTCTTTGTGTGCCTGCTCTTGTGGGCCGGGTCCCCCTCCGCCCTGCAGATCTCCCTCTGCCACCCCTGCTCTGCTGAGGGATCCCCTCCTGAGCTTCCTCCTCCTCCACTACTCTCCCCATCCCTCTCTCCTGTCCTCCTCTCCTGGCCATCACTCACCCAGTCACACCCAGGCACTCCCACAGGCCCTCACAGACACACTCGATCCAGTCACTCTCTGTCACACACTTTCACTCCCAGATTCACACTGTCAAAATAAAAAGTAAAATGTGTAAGGTGTTATAAAATAAAAGGACTATGTGTATGTATGTGCAATGCTCTCCTCTCTCCAAACTCCAAAACTCCTCTACCTCCAATGAACGCACCTCTCTCCCTCTCTCTAATGACTATCCTCCGCTCCTGGGTCCTGATATCTGGCTCTGAAGAACTCGATAACAGACAGTGTGTGACGGTTATTTTTGGGTATATATAGGTGTATTTGAAGTTATTTGATACATTGGGGCTTTGTGATTGGCTGTGTGTTTGAATTTGTTTTGGCATCAATCATGGTTGCTAGACAACGGCAGCCGTTATGTTAGATGTTGTTTTGAGCGCTGTTATCGTGTGATTTGGCCGCCCGTTGTGCATTAACATGAGCGACAACAGCTTTTGTGTTACGTGTTTTTTGTGTGCCTACGCTCGATAGCTATTCTTGTAGAGTACCTATTGAATCTGCCGTAACTCCTGTATTATTTGCGAGCGATTTGCCTTTTTCACTTAGCGGCTGGTTTAACGGTTGCCTTTAAATCTAGCCCTAGATGTCTAGTCTCATGTCATATACAGTGCAAGGAATACATAATCCACGTGTTTCGCGCTACAAGCACTTAATCATGACGGCCAGATCACCATACCAGATAGTTGTATATATAAAGTCTTCCACCAATCATGTAAAATGCTCAATTAGCATTAATCAACCACAACGCCTCTATCATCCAACATCAAAATTGACAAATTAACCACTTGGAGTGCGCACATATGGAGATGACAACAGAGAAATGATCCCAATGTCACAGCCACATATTAACGGTTACACCTCCCAATGCGCACACCATAATGACCAATATAAGTAAACTAATGTCAAATTACATAGGTACCTATGAGGCACGCAAGTGCACCAAAACATAAAAATATGCAACTGGTGCACCGCATGTCTCCAGCACCTGAAGGGTCAAATACCGACATGGAAATCGGAAGCGCCGTGGTTGAACACTGCATATAATTCAAATACAAATGATTGGGGAACAAACTTCCCAAATGCATACAAAACTAGCAAAAAAGTGCAAGATGAAAATGTATATATACATCGACAGCATAGCCCAATGACCAAGACTAATATCTTGCAAAGGACCATGCATACCGATGTATAAACCAACCCATCTCAAGGGAACATTAATATACAATTGTAAAAATATGCATGGGTCTATAAACAAGACTCTAAAACACCTAAAAACACAAATACAAAATGTGTGATATAATATAAAAGACCAAATCTACAACCACAACTTTACTTCAAAATATGAATAAACCGGATGCAAGATGTACAATAATCAGTTAGACATGCAGATATCAATATTGCAATGTAAAAATATATATGCATATACACAGCTCTCTCATCTAACTTGGGACACTCAAAACATATACATAGGAGTACATCAATACCAAAACTCAAATGTAATATGTTACATCATATTCTCTATTTAAACCATGGGGACTTCTGGTGTCCAAATGAAAAATCCAGAAAACCTCTCTCTTTGAGAGGGTTTTATCTAGATCACCCCCCTAACTCCTAACATAACTCTCTCTATGCCTTGTATAGACAGAGTTTCACATTGTCTTCCATGAAATTTGTCAAAATGAATGGCCACACTAGATCTTACATTTCCTCTCCTAATGTCACTCAGGTGTTCATTCATTCTCTCCCTTAGAGGTCTCATTGTTTTACCAACATATTGTACCCTACATGACACACAGGAGAGAAGATAAACAACATTTTTGGTTGAACAATTAAAATAGGTCCGCATCTTGTAAACCTTATCAGTTTTATAAGACTGAAAAGTTTTGGACTCATTAATCAAAGAGCAAAGCCCACATCTCACTCCACCACACTTGTACATACCTACTGTTGTTAACCAACATCTGTTCAGAATTTGTTTGAGATTTTTGCCGCATCTTTGGGGATGTGAACCCCCATCGTGAAAGTATTGTTATGTACAAGAGATTTATAGATGACATCCTTGTGATTTGGGGTTCTGATGATCAGACTTTGGATTGTTTTATTACATACTTAAATGATAATGATCTGAATCTTATATTTACTTCAGATCATCAATCAACAAAGGTTACGTTTTTGGACCTGAGTTTGGAGGCTGATTTGTCCACTAACAGTATCATTTTTGACATTTACCGGAAACCCACTACAGTTAATGCCTTGTTGAGAGCTGAGAGTTGTCACCCACCGCACACTATAAAATCTATTCCTGTTGGGCAATTTGTGAGATTAAAGCGTAATTGCTCTACTGAAGATCTGTTTGAATTGAGGGCACAAGAGCTGTATGATAGATTTCGAGAGAGGGGTTATCCCCCATGGATGTTAGATAGAGCTTTGGTTATAGCCAGACAGCGTAATAGACAAGATTTATTAGAGGATGTATCTAATAGAGTTAATAGCCGCAGATTGGGTGGTGTTAGAGATGAGAGAGTCTTTTCAACTGTTTATAGTGTAGAGTTCAATAAAGTGAAGCAGATCATTTTGAAATATATTCCTTTATTATATGCAGATGATAAGTTACAAGAAGTTATTTCCAAAGGAGTAAATTTTGTTTCGAGGAAGGCACCCACTATTGGTAGATGGCTCTCCCCCAGTTTGTTTGGCAAGAAACAAAATCTGAACAGATGTTGGTTAACAACCAAAAATGTTGTTTATCTTCTCTCCTGTGTGTCATGTAGGGTACAATATGTTGGTAAAACGATGAGACCTCTAAGGGAGAGAATGAATGAACACCTGAGTGACATTAGGAGAGGAAATGTAAGATCCAGTGTGGCCATTCATTTTGACAAATTTCATGGAAGACAATGTGAAACTCTGTCTATACAAGGCATAGAGAGAGTTATGTTAGGAGTTAGGGGGGGTGATCTAGATAAAACCCTCTCAAAGAGAGAGGTTTTCTGGATTTTTCATTTGGACACCAGAAGTCCCCATGGTTTAAATAGAGAATATGATGTAACATGTTACATTTGAGTTTTGGTATTGATGTACTCCTATGTATATGTTTTGAGTGTCCCAAGTTAGATGAGAGAGCTGTGTATATGCATATATATTTTTACATTGCAATATTGATATCTGCATGTCTAACTGATTATTGTACATCTTGCATCCGGTTTATTCATATTTTGAAGTAAAGTTGTGGTTGTAGATTTGGTCTTTTATATTATATCACACATCCTTTGCAAGATATTAGTCTTGGTCATTGGGCTATGCTGTCGATGTATATATACATTTTCATCTTGCACTTTTTTGCTAGTTTTGTATGCATTTGGGAAGTTTGTTCCCCAATCATTTGTATTTGAATTATATGCAGTGTTCAACCACGGCGCTTCCGATTTCCATGTCGGTATTTGACCCTTCAGGTGCTGGAGACATGCGGTGCACCAGTTGCATATTTTTATGTTTTGGTGCACTTGCGTGCCTCATAGGTACCTATGTAATTTGACATTAGTTTACTTATATTGGTCATTATGGTGTGCGCATTGGGAGGTGTAACCGTTAATATGTGGCTGTGACATTGGGATCATTTCTCTGTTGTCATCTCCATATGTGCGCACTCCAAGTGGTTAATTTGTCAATTTTGATGTTGGATGATAGAGGCGTTGTGGTTGATTAATGCTAATTGAGCATTTTACATGATTGGTGGAAGACTTTATATATACAACTATCTGGTATGGTGATCTGGCCGTCATGATTAAGCGCTTGTAGCGCGAAACGCGTGGATTATGTATTCCTTGCACTGTATATGACATGAGACTAGACCTCTAGTGTCTGAAGTACTGTCCGAAGTGTTGTTTTTATACTTTTGAATTTTTTCAATAAAAGATTTTGTTTTACTTATTTTTCCGCTATTGAACCTATACATTACAACAGTTCAGCCATTCCAGGTTTGTTCTATTATGGGTCATGCCATGGATGTCTGTGGGAAAAGGTGACAGAATTTAAAACTGCACTGTCTAACTGTCACTCATGCATAAAATAAACCATCATTATTCCATTAACCTTTTGCTTTCTGGAGGAGTAGATTATCTATTGCTTTGCAATGGGTTGTGTACCCCTCTGGAACCCATAAGGTTTTGACAAAGGGTATGCCAAGCAGCTATATGTATGTGTGACAGGGACCTTGAAGCAATAGATCATTATTATGTGAACCAAGCCCCATGAAACAGAGGGAGCTGGCATGGCAATGTCATCGTGCTCCACACACACACACACACACACGCAGGTCAGCATGATGAGCCTTGCAACCTGACTCCCATACAGTTACTCTGGTGCTGTTAACAAGACTAACACAATATATCCTTCCCTATTCTGCTCCACTTGGGCTTTGCACAACTATTGTTCTCAGGCTAACTCCAATACCTCTTTAACACATGGAATGCCAGAGTGATATCCAATGCATTACATTGGATATCCCTCTATATTCAAGGGTTATAGGACTGATATGGCTATGTGAGTGATGGATGATATCCTTGACATGGCAATATCATCATGTCGGTAGGAATGGTAGATGCTAGTTGAATATACATCCTCAATATGACACATACATGGAATAGCTGCTGCATGGCTTAGATACTGTAGCAGCTACGTGATTGTAGCAGGCAGTATGAGGGCTGTGTATATGAGTCATTCTGTGGAATGAAACAGATCATTTTGTGTTGTGTGAGTGTGTTTGCACACAGTTCCCAAGCCTGATCATGGACATAAATGCATTGTGTTTGATTTATGCGTTATACTCACAGGTGAAGTAGTCCCTGATGAGCCTGTCTCCTATCTGTGACCCTCTCAAAGTATCCTCATCCTCTACAAGAGGAACAGGACCAGACATGTGTCTACTGCTAGTTTGTGGAGTATTGCACATGCCATGATTATGTCACATGCCTTTCCAGGTGCATATTGCAGAGCCCCAGGGTGATCCAGGCAACAGAATCGTGCTTGGAGCAGGCTAAAGGTGCACACTATGGCATTCTTGGTTCTGATGTGAGCCTCATTATAGTGCTACTGTGCAGGTGTGTGTGGATTGGTTATTGAAGGGAGTAGCTACGGCTTGCACACATAGCCAGAATCATTTGTGGACAAAGAGTTACATGGTGAGACAGGGACCATATGTCATGTGGATGATATACTACTTGTGTGTCATGACCATGCTAAGTTGTGTTTCCACCACACCTATGGATGTGGTATGATGTTTGTTTTGTTGACTCACCCAAAAGCCATCCTCTTGTATAGGTCCGATTCTCAAAGTCCCTGTGGATGGAGGAGTGTCTGAGAATGTATGAATCATGACAGCTGTTGGGATAGAAGGCACAAACATGGTTATCCTCATTGTGACATCACACATTATTTGTATGTTGATGGAATGGAAATTCTTCCTGTTGATGTATAGATGTCCCTCTTGCGCTGGAGCTATTATTTGCATGAGTGCAGTCCATGGCACCCAGGACCCTGGGCATTCTTCCCCTTGTCTGAAAGTCCTGTTTGACACGTGTCCACTCTATGTTTGAGGAGGGGAAGTGGATGTAGTTCCTGGCCTTACTCTTGAGGGCTGCACCTGCACTGATGAATACGTAGCCTGGGTCATGCCAGATACATAGACTTCTGTGAACTGGAAGGATCCACTTGCCATGAAATGAATGGCACACATCATCTTTTTCAATCCAGATAGGGCACTGTTGGTGCTGTAAATGGGGTTGATGGCATATTTGATCGCCTCCAATAACTGGATGATGTTGTGGGATGTCAACCTGTAGCAGTCTCTGACTTAATCATCCATCATGTACTTCCTGGGTCTTGGTGGTCATCTGTCATCCCTGTGCTGCTCCACTGGTCCCTGTGGCAGCTGTCAGAGTTCAGAGAGATACTGTTGTGGCAGTTGAGATGCTGCTGCCAGGTGTTGACCTCCAGGAGGGGATGGGCTTCTGTCTGTCTCTTCAGCTGGAGAATTATCACTTGCAACAGGTGAAAGCTGTTTAACAGGTGTGCTTGGGGGGTTGATGATGAATGATCCCTAGCCCTCACACACTTTAATCTCTGATGTCTTCGCAGAAATAGGTAAGTGAAAACATTTTCATCTCTGATCTCTTCGCAGGAATAGGTAAGTGAACATACTGGTCATAATCTCTCTCTCTTTCTTTGTCTCTCTCTCAGTCTGAGTGGTCTGACTGTAAACTCACCACGTTTGAGGATAGTGAGTTGTCCCTTTAAATCGGTGGTGGAGTGTTGTCCAGGCATGGTCATAAGGTAGGGAGTGACTATGGGAAGGTGTGTGTTGTCCAGATATGTGTTTTGCGGTGTGACTGTTTTGTTTGTCTGATTAGTTTTACTTTCTGTGTAGCTGTCAGTTGCGTGTGTGATATTATCAGGTGCATGTTTTGTCTCCATTGCCTGTTGATGTTGCACAGGTGAGCTTTGGTTGCTTTGATTTTGACAGGTGTGCATGTTGTGTTGTGTGTGCATATGTGTTGTTGACTGTTAACCCCTGTTGTTCTGGGATATGGTGTGTGGGATTGTGTTGTGTTGCTTTGTGAAGCCCTTGTCCCTGGGGTGTTCATAGGTTTTAGTTGTTTGTCCGTTGTGTGGTGTACAGCCAGTAAAACTGGGTCTAGATGTTCATCAGTTAAACATTTCAATATATTGTCTGTTAGCACTACCACACATAATTGAATGCCTCTGGGGATGGCTGTTCCATTGTCCATTGTGATTTTAAAACTGCCTTTAACTGTTGTTAAGATGTATAATTGAATGGTTTACTGTGGTTATAAAACTGTAGTCAGCTGTTTTTGTTGCCATCGGACACAACTGGATTGAAGCCTAAGTGTGAAAGAGTAGAGAGCTTAAAAATCCAATAACGTTCCCATTATTTAAACATTGAATTCTATCATAAAATGGGGAAAAGGGTATATATTCAGTAGGAAAAACTTTAAAAATGTAAAGCCCTCTTACCATGGTGACTCAAAACAAGGCAAGATGCACTATGTTGAGTAAGTCCTTTCTTATGTTGGCCTATTCTAGTTCTCAGATTTTGTGTAGCTCGGCTTACATATTGCAAATTACAAAATTTGAACCACAACTCATGAAACTCCTAAATTGGGAAAACCCTCTGATTTAACACTAGACTTAAAGGGCATAGACTTATTCACATTAAGTTAACATGTAAGACACGTATTACTACCTCACCTGTAGACGCCCCTCAATTCTCCTCCTTTAATGTGACATTAAAAGAATGGTACCTTGACTTGAATGAGCATTTGTCCCTGTCAGGGACGTGCACAGACATTTTGGGGGGCAGGGGCTCAAATGAAAAAAAGGGCACTTCTCATAATTATTTATTCAAAATATATATTTTTAAAAAAAGAAAAGAATTTACATCTCAGGAGCCTGTAGGCACAGAAATCTGAAGCACCCCCCCCCCATTGGCCATCTCCATTGGACACCTCCAAAATGCTCCACATTGCCCCCATCATCTCCATATTGCTCTTACATTGTCCCCTGTCAGCTCCATATTGCCCCATCAGCTCCAACTTACCCTCACATTGCCCCCTTCATCTCCATATTGCCCCCCATCAGCTCCATAATGCCATCAGCTCCAACTTACCCTCACATACATTGCCCCATCATCTCTCCTTTGCCATCATCTTCATCTTGCCCTATCATTTCCACATTGCCCCCCCAGTGTCCATTTCCTACCTCTTCCCTGGTGGTCCAGAGGCAGGAGAGCTCTGTATGTGCCTCCTTTGGCAAAGACCTGTAGCTGCTGGAGCTCCCACGCGGTCTTCTTTTCATGCAGAGCACAGGGAGATGATGTCATCTCCCAGCGCTCTGTAATACTAAAGAGCCGACGAGGGAGTGCAGCATCTACGGGTGCAGGCACAGACCTGACTGGGCAGTGGGGGGGTTAGTGAGGGCAGCGAGGCACAAGAGAACTTTAGACAAAAAGGGCAGGTGCTCAAGCCCCCTTGGTGTCTATGTGTGCACGTGCCTGGTCCCTGTACCTTTCACTTTATGGGTAAATTTACTAGGGGCCAAACTATTTTTAAAACTTTTTGATCTTCTATAAACTATCCTAGGATTAGATATGTTTCTTTAAAAGGGGATCATTAAGCAAGATATTCAATGTTTTCTAAACATCTTATAAATATCCTTTGAGGCAACATTCAATCTTGTAATAAATAAAAGAGTCTTACCAAAAGATTTATTTGATTTCCTCTTATTTATACAATCTTGATCTACATAGTTTCTTGCTGTCAAGTATGAGTCATAAATCAACTGACTGGAATAAGCTTTTTCTACAAAACGGTTCACCAAGATTTTAGACTGGACATCAAGATTTTCTATTTATTAGCAGTTTGGATTGATTTGAATTTGATTGAATTGCCCATATTGCACACTCCTGAGCTATTTTTATGATGACAACTATTAAACTGAAGGAAACTTTTTGTCAACTGACTTAAAAAAGGTCTTTGATGTTAAATGGGCACTGGATGAATCCATAAGTTCTGAATCAAGGAATTGAATCTTAGAACTATGAAATGTGCTTGTAAATATGGCATCCATTTAAAAGGTCGCATACAAAATGTCATGTGCACACATGACACATTAACCATGTAGCCGTGGTTAAAATGGTGTCATAACAATCTCGCACTGCATGAAAGTACTGCTTGGCGCTTCCTGAAAAGGTGCATTGACGTTTGTGACTGCAGCATGTGTTACATGTTTAATAATAGAGACTTACTTTCCCTCGGTTCAGCTTAGTTGAAATAATAAACAACATGTTTTTCTCTCTTCTTAAGTCTGCCCGCATTGAGGTTATGAAAGGGTTAATTCTTAGAGACGTGCATAGCATAAACGGCACTTCAGCCCGCATTGATGACTGGTGTTGGAATTTCTGTTAAAGAGCACACCAAATACCAACATGTTTTTCTCTAAGGTTACAGATCCCAGGTGACAAGGGGAGTCATCAATGCAGGCTGAAGCCCCGTTTATGATGCACGCGTCTCTGTAAGAATTAACCCTTTCTTAACCTCAATGCAGGCTGAATTAAGAGGAGAAAAAAACATGTTATTTAATATTTCAACTAAGCTGAACTGAATCCTGGGTCAGCAGGCTGGTATACCTAAGTAAGTTTCTATAATTAAACATGTAACACATGCTGGAGTCACAAACGTCAATGCGCCGTTTCAGGAAGCGACATGACAATCTCGAGCTTTCATGCAGTACGAGATTGTCATGTCGCCATTTTAACCACGGCGACGTGGTTAATGCATCGTGTGGGCACGCAACATTTTCTACATGACCATTTAAAAGTAAACCATAAATACTAAACCCCATCATTTTTTTTTTAATAAAACTGACAAAATCTTCACGTTTTAAATGGTCGCATTTCCGGTTGACTAGAATTTTATTGATGAAACTGCGATAGAGAACCAAACACGTGCCAAGTGGATAGTTATTGTATCCTGTGATCCCCTAAGTAACCCATAAAGAGATTTGCATAACTTGGCACAAATTTGTTACCCTTGATTTGAAGATAGTAGCAGCCATTGAACTAAAAAAAATTGTGGGTAAGAATAAATTACAATATGATCTTGATTTATTGAGTTGGAATCAAATGATCCTGAAGTAAAAAAATCTCTAATACCCTCTAGTGCACCGTCCTGATGCCACCCTCAAAGTCTGAAATTATTGGATTGTAGTAAAAGCGCATATAACCCATGTTAAACATAGGTTATATGCGCTTTATTTAAAAAACGGGCAATTGTCGCCTGCATGGATAACCCATCCTAATGCACTGAATTATATTTATTAACTAATATAACAATACACATTATAAGAAAGCCCATATAACATATGTTACACATTTTAGTGAAAATGCGGGCAATTGTAACCTGCATCGATCACCTATCCTTCTGGATCAGTGATCAATGCTAGGGGGATGTCAGGAGGGGTCCTCATACCCCCTTGAGGTCTGAACTATTTATTTTAAATACAATTAAAAATATCATAAAAAAAAATATTACATATAAACAGGCAAGGAATGCAGCCTCATACCTTGCCTATTAACCCTTTGAGTACCAGAGGGGTAGCAAATACATTGCAATGTATTGTTATCTCTCTGGTACTCATAGGGTTAACCATGCAATACAAATACAACAAGGGCATTTCGAAAAAAATTGGAGAAGAACAATGTTGAATTTAAATGGAGAAAGAAAATCATGGGAGCAATGTAAGTCAAATTTTGAAGAGGGGGTTAAAATGTTGAATGTGAACAATATTTGCTGAATTAAAATGGTGAAAGAAAGCACTATAATTTGAATTTCAAAGGGGCGGGTTAATATGCCAAAGGGAGCACTCTATATCTCATTTCTATGCTGTATACTATATTCTGCACTGCTTTTGTTTGAACAACGATGGTTTTGAAACCATCGTTGTGGCTTCTACACCTCAAATCTGAGGAGCAGGATTATCGATTGAAAATGTAACCACAAACAGCTTGCACATTGTTTTTAGGTGTTTCCTATGGGCTTTTTTTAACAAGCAGTGCGTATAATTACCGCTGATTTTGTTTTCACAGGTCTGGTAATAGGATACTAAAACATTATTTAAAAAAACACAACACCAATTTTTTTTTAGTGCTGGTAATAGAATAGAGCCTTAGGTCTTTCCAGATGTTTAGGACAACATGATCCATGAACATAAAACAAATGCTCAATGAAGATGTGATATGTAATTAACAGCAGATGAAAAGGCAAGACTGGCTAATACAAAGCATGGATAATGATTTCAAAGGTTTAAAAAATGTCATCCCTCCATCACAATGCATGCTATCAATTTAAGAGCCCATCTCCTATGTTCTTAATGCATGCACAATAACCTTTGACACATAACAGTTGGTCACAATGAATGTCACTGTAGACCGTGTTGTAACTGTGCTTGCAACCTATTTGCATCCATTATCCTCCAATTGCGGTGTCTGAACCAAAGAACAGGGAACCTGCAGAGGAAAGACAAACAGGGAGAATGATACAGGACCCTGAGGAGGCACCCACTCTAGTATCATCTGTCCATTAACAACATGAGCTCCCAGTTTCCAGCCAGGCCACTGTGGCTTCCACCACCAATACCCAAGAGGTGGCTGATGTCCCACCCCTCCCCTACAAAATGGTTGGATGACAGGGCCACAGACCTGGCCCACAGATGGGGCCTTCAGGAACAAACTGGCCTCCACCGCCATCATAATGCATGTTCCAGGGCCAACCAGCCTGGAGTCAGGTACCTGGAAGTCAGTGGCTGCGGAGTGAAGCATGGCCACTTGACTACCAACACATTGGCCTTGTTGGTGAGCCCCAGAGGCCACAAGAATGGTATAGTCCACTGACACATACATCAGAATCCACAGTAGAGGTAATTGATGTGGTGGGAGGAGTCCTTCCCACGTGGACACCCAGAGCCACTAATGGTGCCAGCTGTCCATCCACCCACCACTAAGCTTCCAATGGTGCCAGCTACATAGCTATCAAACACTGAGCCACCAATTGAGCAGCTACACAGCCATGGACCTCTGAGCCACCAATGAAGCCAGCTATGCAGCCATCCACTACTGTGCCACCTATTGAGCCTGCTACACATCCATGCCCCATTGTGCCACCTATTAAACCTGCTGTGGAGGCAACACAATAATCTGGGGATGATTCACCAGTTGCACCCTCCCCAACTGAACCTACTGAGGGGGAACTTGCCCTGGATGGAGAGTTCTTGAGGATCCTGAGGCAAAGGATGAGGGAGTCCAGAAGACACCAGCACCACATTGATGGCCAACTGTCTACATTGACCCAAGAAATCAAGCAGTTTAGGGGTGTCATAGCTGACATCCTGGGACAGGTGGTCACTGAGATGGGTGACCACAACAGGATCCATTTTCAACTACTAATCCTGCAACAGTCATGCTCCACACACTCATCCTCTATTGTGACACCAGCACCAACTCCAATCCATAGAAGAAGCACAAGGCAGTCTGGAACGCCTGGCCCCTCTGACCTCTTCACCCCTTCTGCCTTCCCCACTTGCAAAAAGAGAAGGAGGTGATCTTATCCATGAATGAACATTCCTTTCTTGGAAATATGGTGTCTTGTTTCTTAGTGTAGTTCCACATTGTCATTGCCAGAGGGATGTTTAACACATTGCAAAGCAAAACAATTGTGCATATACCATATACCATATATATGGTGCCAGTAGTCTGATTAACCCTCTGAATGTCAGAGGGGAAGCCATGTGTTGTAGAGCAATTCATAGTGTATCCTCCTGGCATTCAAAGGGTCAAATACATGGCATATACCTTTTAAGCATGAAACATGCACAGTGTACAATTTAATGGCAGTTGGAGTATAAGACATAGAACTGAAGGAAGAAGAGTAACTGACTCCCACGCACACAAACCTCTTCTGCATCCTAGAGCCACAGGGTCCTCGGCAGATTGGCAACATGTACAAGGGAAGAGAAAGAAACAGCTGTGAGACAGTGAACAGGCAGCTGTGTGAGGTGTATGATATGGGGGAAAACAAACGCTGTAGGATATCACACATGTTAGCTGTCAGTACAGACTCACCTGGTACCATCCATTGCATGGCATATGGATCCTCTCAAACCACTGAAGGCTATATCCCAGGGATGTACAAGCTGCATGTTCCAGGGTGTTGTTTGAGTTAGTGTTAGCTCTGAAGATGAAGTCCAGGAAGAACAGTCACTTCCACAGCACTCAAGTGCAGTGACAAGTGTCAAGCAGGTGATCAGCATCCTGGGAATGGATATAAAACATGGTTGATTGTTGGTATGTGTGAACCCATGTCGGTGACCTGTAAGCTTGAGGTTGGCATATGCATGATACTCCAGGCAAAGTATTCTCTGATGACCCTGGCTGATGTATCCCCACCTCTGAGGGTATCACCCTCCAATGGCTGTGGCACTGGTACCTCAACAAAGGGATCAGGGTGGATGTCACCTAATAACCAGGTGTCCACAGCAATGTGCAAGATGACATATGCAAGGGTCATTTCACATACGTAAGAGGGAGAGTACTAAAGGTGTGTTCTATAACACTCCTTGCCCTGCTGTGGGCCTTGTTGTATCTTTGCTGTGCTGGTGTCTGAGGATGAGCAACAGGTGTGTGGAGCCAGTGTCTGCACCCATATCCTGCATACCCTGGGAGATAGAAAAAAAGATATATGGGAATGGGAACCCCATTGAATATGATGTTTGTGTTCAGGTTGGTACTACCAGGGAGGTTGCATACACACGTGTGACTGTGAGGTTGTCACAACATGTCATTTGTACGATGATATAATGAAAATGCTTTCTATTGAGATACAAATGGGCCTCATGTGAAGGAGCTCTCATGCAAATATGGGACCAGTCGATGCCTCCCATGACTCCAGATATACTTCCCCTTCTGTTGAAATCCTGCTTGAGTCTTTGCCAATGCACTTCTGTGGTGAATGCACCTGTTTGGTGGGGAAGTGAATGTACTTCCTGTACTTCCTCTTCAGAGCTATGAGCACCTCACCCAGCACCCTGGTATATGCAGCCTGGGACATTCCAGAAACATAGCCCTCAGTGGACCGAAAGGATCTAGATGCCAGGAAATGCATGACACACAGCAGCTTCTGCTTGCCTGATGGGGCATAATTGGTTGTGGAGATGCTGACCCTGGTCCAGCAAACACTGGGTCTTTGTGGTCATCTTCTTCTCCCCCTTGGATGGCTTGCAAGATACCAAACAGCATGGGTTTACAGCAGGGAGATCTTGTCAAACTAATCTCATAGATTTTTTTGACTGGGTAACTAAAATAATAGACCAAGGGGGGCAATAGATATAGCTTATCTAGATTTCAGTAAAGCATTTGACACTGTCCCTCATGGAAGACTCATAAATAAACTGCAGTGTTTGGGTCTGGATGCAAAAATAGTTAAATGGATAAGCCAATGGCTGAGTGACAGGAGACAGAGAGTGGTAGTCAATGGAGAATATTCGGACAAAAGGAGTGTTACCAGTGGAGTAACACAGGGATCTGTACTGGGACCCATTCTTTTTAATATTTTTATTAGTGATATTGCAAAAGGTCTTCAAGGTAAGGTATGCCTTTTTGCAGATGATACCAAGATCTGCAATAGGGTAGACATTCCAGGGGGAATAAGACAAATGACAAATGATTTAGGTAAATTAGAAGAATGGTCAAGAGTGTGGCAGATGCAGTTTAATGTTTATGGGACATAAAAATCCAAAGGAAAAATATACTATTATGGGTACTGTACTGTCAGAGACAACAGAGGAAAGGGATTTGGGAGTATTTATCTTTAATGACTTAAAGGTAGGCAGGCAATGTAAGAAAGTGGTGGGGAATGCAAGTAGGGTACTGGGTTGTATAGCTAGGGGCATTAGTAGCAGAAAAAAGGAAGTGGTCATGCCACTCTACAGATCTCTAGTTAGACCTCACCTAGAGTATTATGTACAGTACTGGAGACCCTATCTCCAGAAGGATATAGATACTCTAGAGAAAATTCAAAAAAGGGGTACTAAAATGGTGACTGGTTTACAGAAAAAGAAATATCAGGATAGACTAAATGATCTGAACATGTATAGCTTGGAGGAGAGAAGAGAGAGAGGGGATATGACATTCAAATAAATGAAGGGATTCAACAAAGTGCAGGATGGAAGTATATTTCAAAGGAGTAAAAATGTTAGGACAAGAGGCCATAGTCTAAAAATAGAGGGACACAGGTTTAGATGTAATGTAAGAAAGTTTTACTTCACTGAGAGGGTAGTAGATAAGTGGAATAGCCTACCAGCAGAAGTGGTAGACGTTAAAACAGTGACAGAATTTAAGCATGCATGGGATAGGCATAAAGTTGTCCAAAAAAGGTTTGAGGTTTTTACTGTAGGAAAATGGGCAGACTAGATTGGCTGAAATGGTTCTTATCTGCAGCCAGATTCTATGTCTCTATGGTTCTACAACCAGTTTTGCATGGCACCTAGGAATGTGGAATGTTATCACTGGAACAAGCAGGGTGAGGAAGGACAAGGGAGACATGAACGCTAAGGGATCATTTGGGTCAGCTGTTTGATGATTGTTTGTTACCTGTTCAAGCCTAATGTCAAGGTTTTGCTGAGCAGCTCAAATATGCCTATTGATTCTGATGTCTGAGCTAATCTAGTGCTCTGCTATCCACTGCTGCTGTCTTCTGAGTTTCTGGCTCAGGCTGATCAGCTGACCTCTCTGATTGCTCACCTGACTGTTATCAGCCAACCCTCCCAGGGTATTTAAAGCAGCCTAGCTCACTTCCCCATGGTACTTGTGTTTGTTGCTGACCTTGTTGATGACTGCTGTGATTCTACTGAGCTCCTGTTTATCCGTGTATGACCTGGCTTCCTCTGACGACCCTTCTGGCTCCAGACCCATTGGCTTTCTCCTGACTTTGCAGACTTCTGTGCTCCTGACTCCGGCTTGGCTGATTACCTGTCCTGCTTCCTGACCCTGGCTTGTCATTTGGCTTATGCCCCTGGATTGCGATTCTGTTTTGCTTATTTTTCGTTACTTTAATAAAGGTGTTTAATACATTGCTTACTGCTGTTTTGCACATCCCTTCAGTATTCAAGGGGTTCTTGTGTTGCTGGTAGCTGTGCAGGTTTAGGGCCACTTGGTTTACTTTTCAAGGTTTTTTGTGCTTTCAGGGGTTAAATTGCAAGTTCTTCGTTTGTTTGTGGCTTTGAAAGCATGCGTGCATGTATTCTAAGCTGCTTTCTTTGAAAAAACATGGTTTTGAACCAGTGTTGTGGCTTCTACGCCTCAACTTGGAGGCTCAGGATTACCGGTAGAAAATGTATCCACTCAATGCGCCGTAGAACTGACCGCATTTGATAGAATGCTACTTGCTTGTTGTATTCCTTTGATTATGATTGGCTTATTTATGGATGACCAGTGCTCAGAAATACTGCAAATTTGATTTAAGCAAACTGGATGATAGAATACTTTACTGTGCTTTAAAAACCACCATCTCCAGTTTGAGATTTTACTTATGGTAATAGTATTGAGCCTGTAGCCCCTTCACATTTTTTAATTTGCTTTTTTTTCAGTTAACCTCTTGTGGAAAGAAGGGTTTGAAGCAATGAACAGCACACTGCTCTGGCCTTCAAGGGGTTAAAATACTATACCAGTCTAAAAAAAATTTTATTCTGCAAAAATATGGAGCAAATGTTAATTATTACAATACAATAAAAAAAAGGAAAAGAAAAATGGAGCAACACATTGATTTTAATTTACTTTTATAAGAAACAGAAAATTGCATGCTTTGTCGTAATTGCCTGTGATTTGAAACAGTCACAGATAAAAATAATGATATGCCAAGATACAGAGGTTAATGTTTAAAATAGAGTACTTACAACTGTGTTATTGCACAGCGCAAGCATTTTCCTCAAAAGGCTCATTATGAAGAACTGCTATTCTGTGTAATAACTTAAGAGATAACCTTGCGGTAAATCAAAGCCTTCTCACCTGCTCTAATTACTGTATGCTTCAAAGTCAACAGAAATGTACCAGGTAATATAGCTTGTTTAAAACATATCCCTGAATAACATGCTGTTCTTTACCATACTGCAAAGCAGTCTTATAGTGAAAAAAACATCACTAAGTTAAATCAAGTCATCCAGAATCTGGTAATGTAGCTTCTAACAGATATAAACTAAGATATAAACAAATATGCGGTATTGATTATGTCAATCAATTCTTTACTGTGAAGTAGCGTGTCAATACCTAATATAGTGTAAAGTTCTCAAAATTATTTAATATTGTCATTTATCTATTTAAGTGAAGAAATCCAACCTGATTGGTTCTCTTGTTTTAACCCTTTGGATACCTTCAACATAATTGGTTCGACATTATCCATCAATTGAGAAAAGGTCTTCAATCCATCCCCTAAATATAAATCTCTAATAAACCTTATTCCTTTCATTTTCCAAATTTTCAAATCAATATTTTCAACATTATTTTCAATTATATTCAGTTCATGAAAACCTAGAACTTTATTTTTAATCATAAGTCTATGCTTGATTTTTTTCCCAAGCTGGAACAATTTGATTCAAGATGAAATTCCCTTCCTTACTTAATCTCTTTGTATCGATATTCCATACTACCTGAGTAAGATCCTTAAAACCACCCAACTCTACTTCTATTTTATAGCATCCTTCCTGTTCCATTTCTGCCACTTGCATCAAGTATATATGAAAAATGATTTCCCCTTCATAATATTGTTTTAACAAAGGCAAACCAGTCCACATATATCCTGTTTAGCTGCAAACGCAATTGATTTATACTCGGCTGTTTACTCCTCCATACAAACCTAGAGAAACTAGACTGCTCCATATCTAACCGACTTTTTGGTACCTTCAGGGGGAGCATCCGAAAGAGGTAAGTCCACTTTGGGAGAACATAGGACTTCATAAGATTAATTCTTCCCCACCATGAAAACTCTACTTGCCTCCACTCTTTCAAATCTCTATTTGTTTCTTTCAATAATTACATAAAATTACTCTCCATAATTCTATCGCAATTTAATGAAATCCTTATTCCTAGATAACAAAAATCCTTCTTAATATGAAAATTATATTTTGATTGAATTTGTTCCATAATATGTTTTTTGGTATCACTAAATAATACTATAGTTTTTTCTATGTTTAATTTATAATTTTAGACTTCACTGTATCCTATCAAAGCCCCCATCAAATGTTCTATTGAATTCAGAGGATCTATAATCGTCAATAAAAAATTGTCTGCATAAAGACAAATTTTTAGATTTTTTTGTTTTTTAAAGCACAAGCCCTGAGAAAAAAAATGCCCTATTGGCCTAGTGCCAGCAGGTGATGTCCTGTTGGCTAGTGGCCACTGGCCATTGTCAAATGCCTTAATGTAGATGTGGAATTTGCAACTGCTGTTCTTGCTACTGCTGCTGAGTTATTTAAGCAGCAGGATGATTAGGCAGCTGAAAGGGAATGGGATCAACAACAGCAGTAACATGGTTGATGGATGATAAAAGTTCCACTTGCCACAACTAGCTTCAGTGATGCGCATGAGGCAGTGGCAGCACAATAAGTATCCCCCAGTATATGTGGAGAAAAGAAGTAGGCCAATAATTCTTCTCCACCTGCCCCTCCTCCAAAATCATGGGTGTGTTAGAATATAATTAGAATATATATTTTTCCCTTGAAAGCAGGAACTGTGGCTCTCATCAGCAACTGTAATGTGCTCAGTGTGTGTTTGGTAAGTAACACCTGGGAGCACAACTGTATCCAAACACCATGACACCAGAAACCAAGTACTGCCGCTGTCATTATACCCTTTGTCCAGACCCCACTAAGGACACATGACAACTTGATGACAGTTTAATAGTAATGAGGAACCCTCCCTGCCACCATCTTAGCATATTCTGCGGGATAGAATCTCCTCAGATGTCGCTTGATGCTCTGCTTGCGATTCTCCTCCACCACACTGCCATGTGTGGTCAGTGCACCACACAGTCTGCAAAGGGTGGGAATGAACTGTCATATCCTAGCATCAACAAAGTGGCTACTATTTGGTGGGGGAGGTAACGATGAACGAGGTGGACTTGCAGAAGTTGTAGTTACCCTAGAGGAAGAAAGTGATGGCGAGCTAGTTGTTTCTCTAGTCATGGAACTTCCAGTCTCTGCCTGGGTTTCTCTATTTTTCCTCCTCTTTGATCTCCACCTCACCTCTTGTTGTCTTTCTGGAGAGTCAAGGGGTAAAGCAACAGCGGTGCTTGATTTCTGTGGTGGGTGTTTGGCTTTAACATGTTTGACATAAATGTCATGGTGTCTGTTTTTCATGTGTTTTATTAGGGCAATTGTGCCAAGGCACGTTCCCTCCTTTCCCCTTCTCACTGACTTGTCACAAATTGTGCACAGTTCTTTGGGTGATGACTGCATTGTGCCTGCCCCAGGAGAAAAATAGTCCCACACCCATGACTTCAGGGGATAGGGAACAGGTGGAGAAGAATTACCTCTTTCTTCTTGTCCTCCACATTCCTTTACTGTCTGTGGCAGCGGATGATGTTGCTTCTGTTACTGATACTGCCACAGAATCAGCACTGGATCCAGGACCAGGACTCAGAGTATTGCTGCCACTGGCAAATGGAACCTGTCCTAGTTCCTCATCTCTTGTTGACCCCATTCCCACTGTGTCCATGGTAGTCTGTGGCACACTAGCTTGCTCATCAGCATCCTGCTGCCCTTGAAAACCAGCAGCAGAAGGAATTAGAGCAGTTGCAAATTCCACAAATTCCAAAAGCTCATTGCTAGTGGTGGTGGTGATGCCCATCCTCATCCCTGTGTCCCATTCCTTCTCAGTTTCTGCTAAAAAGGCCATCAATGTCTCTTACACCCCAGCTTCTCTAGAATCATCATCACCACCACCACCACCTCTAGTCCCTACGTACTGCTGCTGCTGCTGCTGATGCTCTATTAGAAACATCTCACTGCTGCTTGGAGGAGGTGACAAGTATTGGAACAGAGGGTCCCCTAATGCCAAACTTGTCATTTCTTGGTGACGTGAAGAAGGCAGACTGGCAGCAGTAACAGTAGGCACAGGCAGCTGATCTGTGCTCCTGGTGGTGTGGTAGTGTTATTTCTGCTCCTGCTCTCCCCCTACATTTGTGGTCTCTTCAGGATCATGTTCCACTTGGACACTGTAGTGAAGGGAAGGAGACTCCCAGGGCCAGAGGAATGGTGTGGGCTCACTTGACCACTAGTCTGGATGCTCTCAAATGCTTCCCCTACCACACCCTACCATCCCACTGACTGCTTCGCCTTACTGTTACTACTACTACTACTAACACCAACCTCATCAAGTTCAGCCCCAGAGTCTTCCTCCTCACAGCCACTAGTAACATGAGGATATTGATTATCCCCTCCTTCACTCATAATGCTAACAAGCTGCTGGACCTTCTTAGTAGTAGTAGAAGTAGTAGTACTAGCACTGGCTGCATTGCTTGTGGATGGTAAGTGTGACGTAGGGTCCCCTGATGTTACACTTGGCATCATCCTCTCATTTGCCCCCTCCTGAGTATTACAAGACACAGTAGCAGCAGGTTCAGCACTGGTGGAAGCAGGGACACCATGTCTGACAGCAGGCACAGTATTGGTGGCAGCAGGTTCAGCACAGGCAGCAAGCATAGTATTGGTGCAGCAGGTTCAGCACTGGCAGCAGGTACAGCACTGGTGGAAGCAGGGCTGGAAGCAAGCACAGCACTAGTGGCAGCCAGGGAAGCATGTCTGGCAGCAGGTACAGCACTGGTGGAAGCAGGGCTGGAAGCAAGCACAGCACTAGTGGCAGCCAGGGAAGCATGTCTGGCAGCAAGTACAGTAGGGGAATCCTAGTAAATGATCATGGGGGTGGAGAAGGGTGGGGATAAATGTAGTCAATAGGGAGGAATGCATATTAAATGAAGATGTAGAAAAAAAGGCATGTAGAGGGTAAAATATGTAAAGACTTCAAAATGAATAGTATGCTAGCAAATGTAAGTATGGTAGATAAAATAGGAGAACAAGAATTGCTGGCAGTTAATGAGCAATTGGACATAACTGGTATAAAGAAACATGGTGGAATGATACACATGTGTCAAACCCACCTTCCTCTAGATTGTAAACTCTTACGAGCAGGGCTCTCTGATCCTTCTGCTTTCCACATTTGATTGTACTATTTAATACATCTGTATGTCTATTCCCAGTTGTACAGCTCTGCAGAATTAGTCTGACCTCTGTAGTGGGAAAATTGCTAGAAGGGATAATAAGGGATTATATTCAGGATTATAACACAAAAAATAAGATCATTAGCAGGAATCCACATGGTTTTATGAGGAATAGATCATGCCAAATTAATCTTTTCTGCTTCTATGAGGAAGTAAGTAGCAACCTGGAAAATGGTAAGGCAGTTGATGTAGTATATCTTGATTTTGCAAAGACATTTGATATGGTGCCACACAGAAGGCTGGGGTATAAAATAAGGAAATTGGTGTTAGGGGATAACCTTTGCAATTGAATAGAAAACTGGTTGAAGGATAGAGAACAGTGTGTAGTTATAAATGGACAATTCTCCAATACAGTTAAAGTTGAGAGTGAAGTGCCATATTAGGTTCACTGCTTTTTAACCCTTTAAGTGCCAGAGGGATACAGAACGCATTGCAAAGAAATGCATTCCATACCCCTCAAGCACTCAAAGGGTTAACATGTTTCTAAATGGCCTGGAAATAGACAGAGAAAGCAAAATATCAGTATTTGCAGATTAGACTAAATTATGCAGGGTAATTAATTCAGAACATGAACAAATAGAATATGAAGTTTAATATGGGAAAGTGTAAAGTCATGCATTTGGGAAAAAAAAATCCTAAGTCTACTTATGAATGGAATCATTTTAGGGGACTCATTGCCTGAGAAAGACCTTGGTATCCTTGTCAACTACAAACTTGGAAACAGTGACCAGTGTCAAATAGCAGTAGCAAAAGCAAACAAAATCCTATCTTGCATAAAAAGGGATATTGAAGCAAGAGTGGATAACATAATTTTGCCATTGTACAAATCATTGGAAAACCTCACATCGAATATGCAGTGCAGTTTTGGGCACCAGTTCTGAAAAACGATATACTAGAACTGGAGAGGGTACAGAGAAGAGCAACAAAATTAATTAAGGGAATGGAGGACTTGCCATATGAGACATGACTAGACAAACTTGGTTTATTTAATATAGAGAAAAAGACAAGTATAAGTACAAGTATCTGAGAGGTCAATACAAGGTTCTCTGTGGTGAACCATTCAATCAAAGGCCTGATCAGGTGACACCCCTTGAGATTAGAGGAAAGTAGGTTTAGACTTCAGCAGAACAAGGGTTTTTTTTACAGTAAGGTCTGTTAAATTGTGGAATTCCTTGTCCAAGGAGGTGGTTATGGCAGATACAATGGATACATTTAAGAGAAGTTTAGATACATTTCTTGCAAAAGGGAACACACAGGGTTATACTGAATATTAGTAGGCAAATCAAGAAGGTCCGATAAATGACTAACTTATTTGGTAGCAGGATATCTATACAATTCTCATGTCACTAGGGTATGAGGCAAAAGTTGATCTTGATGGATAGTTGTCTTTATTTCAATCTAATTTACTATTTTACTATGTCTGGCAGCAGGTACAGGCAGCTCCTTCCCTTCCCAGTTAATTTTCAAGATCCCTAGGGGTGATTTAGGGGCACTGGACAGCATTGGTTCAGTTGTGCTCACTTCCTCCTTCTCAGACTCATGGACACATAAGGGTCCTTCCAGTTCCTACTTTTATTTGTTTTAAGCCTGCTCATAGTGATAGCAGTCACTATGAGCCTCTCCTGGCTCAATTTTTCCAAAAGATCACAGCAAAACAGCACAGCACATCTACCTCGCTCTGTAGCTGCTTCTGTCATGTTTTACTTCAGCAAACACGTCCCGTTTTTACAGCGAAAAGGCTAAAACCATGTAAATCAATGGACAGAAACTTTCTAGCCATTGAAAAAATGGCAAATAATTTTGGCCAATGTGCAAAAATACGAAGATTTTAATTTCTGGTTTTAAAGCAGATTTTCCCATGAAAAAGCGAATAACAACTTGGTTTTTGTGGAATTTCTTACGGGAACACGGCAAGAGTTTTTGCCCACCCCTAGAAAAAACAGAACATGTAATTGTTTTGAATTACATTTTGACCACTAGAGAGAGATCTTCAATGCATATGAGCTGAAGACCTCTCTTAGCATTTAAGGGGTTAAATTTAATTGTTTTCTGTGGAGCAGTTGGATTGTGTCTCACACACACACACACACACACACACACACACACACACACACACACACACATATATATATATATATATATATATATATATATATATATATATATATATGTTCTTTTATGCACCTCCTTTTGGTCTTGCACATTTCTACATACTCTAGACTTTTTTAATGTTATAGGTTTGCTTAATTTCTCATTGTTTTTTCATCATGGCAATTGTTTCTTATGATTTTCGGGTTGGTTTTTCTTGATTTACAGTAGATGCAAGGACATGGGTAGTGACTATGATAGCTTCAATACCTTTTTTCGTTGTGAGTTGAAATTTCTGTGTCTGGAACGTTGTGCAGCACACTGAAGCGATTTGACAGCTCTATTTCAAAATTGTTATGATTTCTCAATAGCTGGCTAATTTAGATCTTTGAGTTTGTTGACTTGATCATGTTCTTCCTTTCTTTCTTTCTTGCAGTCAGTTTTGTTTTGTGCTCTCACTAGATGATGGTCACTTCCAACGTCAAAATGATTTAAGACTGAGCAATCTGTAAATATTGTTTTAGCATTTGCAATATGAAGTCAATTTCACTTGTACTAACTTTTTGGTATTTTCCATGCCCATTTTCTCTGGGCTTTTTTCCTGTAGAATTAATTCATGATGTACAAATTTTGTTCTTCTGCAAATTCAATCAGTTGGTTGCCTCTTTCATTTCTTTTTCCAGTTCCATGTGGTTCTATAGATTTTTCACCATTTTGGATGTTCCCAATTCTTGAAATCTCCCATTAAAAATTTGTAGTGGTGTACTAAATCATCATAAAATTTGTTAAATTCTTCATCACTGTGGCTACTTTTTTTTAATCTAGAATCTGATTCCTCCACATTTTCCATCATTGGTTCCTTCATAGTATAGCAAGTGTCCATCTTCTAATTTGACTAAATCTTCATTGTTTTATGAGGCTCACTTAAGCCAGTAATGTCCAAATTGATGTTATGCAGTTCTTGCACTAGTTCCTCTAAATATGAAACTATACTCATAGATCAAATGATAAGCATTCCAATGTCTAAAGAACAAAGGCAGCTTAATAGAACCTGGTAATTCTTATCACATTCTGCCACTGAGGCGGTCTTCCTGCTGCAATAGGAAGTAGCTTGCAAGCCTCTGAAGAATGAGGGCCATTGTTTTTGCTGTGAAGCCATGCTTTTCGATAGATATAGTCAATCAAGAAGAAAAATCGAAGTGATTATGGTTCACTGTCAGGTGGGGGGGTCTGGAAAATGAGCCCCCCCCCGTCTCCTCAACAAACCACCACTGCCACACTGTGCTTAAAAAAAAAATAGTTAGCCACTGGCTTAGAATGAGACAGACCACATGTTGGGGGATCATGACCCACTCCTGATGCTACCCAGTTACTTGTCGCCCAGCTGATTTACAGTGTGTTGACGCTTCCCATACTCAAAGGGAGAAAAAAATCAAGGTTCACTGCATGGTCGAAGCCATGCCACACACGTTAGTAAATATTAGATAGATAGATAGATAGATAGATAGATAGATAGATAGATAGATAGATAGATAGATAGATAGAGGGATGCAGGAAGTCTTAAAGTCAAAGTAATACTTCACATGTGAAAAAAAAAAAAAAAAAATTTATATATATATATATATATATATATATATATATATATATATATATTGCAATGTTTATCCCCTTGAGAACTCCCACTGCTGAAAAAAGTTTTCTTCAAAAGTTATTATAGCTCAAACTTGAAATTTTTAGGTGCAATATCTCAGTGGCCTGAAATTGTACAATGGTGGTGTTGCTACACTTTCCTATGGAGATTCATATTCAACTTACCAGAGCTGTCCATAGGATGGAGCAGCAACAGCATCACTGTACAATTTGAGGCCACTGAGATACTGCACCTAAAATATTCAAAATTGAGCTATAATAATTTTTGAAGAAAACACCTTTCAGCGGTGGGAGTACTCTTGTTTTACTCAAAGGGGATAAACACTAAAATATATCTTTTTTTCACACATTAAACATTACTATCCTTTTAATGATTGCAGAGTGCTGGATTCTATCACAAGTGCTAATTTTATCACTGCTCCAGTTTTCCCTATAGACTTCAATAGGAAAATGTTTGATAAAACAGGTGTTAACATTTAGCACCTACAGTAGAATCTAGCCCATAGTTGTTAACTCACACCCTGAAGTCCAGCATCACAAATTTTAGGCCAGTGCATCAGCACAGAAAATCAGCAGCACTAATCGATTCCTTCATTTTGTCTTTGGTCTCCTGAGCCACCCAAATAATTTCAGTCAAAATATTCATGAATCATTATTATTACTTGCATAAGCTGCAGCAATACTTTAATGTACTAGGGTAAAAATTGCTGACAGGCATAAAGCATTTGAATAAATGTTTATAAATAATGTTTTACATGGACCTGACAAGTTGAAATCTATGGTAAAGTTAAATCAGAGAACCGGTTTACCTAGCTTTTTCTACTGAAAAAAAAAAAAAATAATAATAGCGACAAATATTTATCCCTGTTTTCCTATTTACCTAACAAGAAATATCAAACATACTTGGTTAAATGATCTCCAAATACATATTTTAATGTTTTCTGCATATATTACAGGAAGACTGAAACAAACAGGCCCCAATGGTCTACTCTTTCATTTCAGGGATTTAATTAGCTAATTACAACCTGCTGGCATGCATACAATGAATATGTTATTCAATGAGCATTTTTTAATTCATTTATTATTAACCCTGAGTAAACATCTGATCTCTTCTTTCCTGAGGGAATGAACTAGTAATTGGTCTCTTGAACACTAAATTCCCTGGCTAATCTTCCAGGTTGACAATAAAGCATCACCATCTGTCACAGTCTGCATAGAGATGCAGGAAATACAGGGACAGAAAAATGCAGACATGCCTCATAATATAAGCATGCTCCTAAATGTGAATGAATTCTCAGGACAGTTTTAGGCCACAAAACTAGACCAGTTATTTCTCATGATATAACTGACATTTTTTTATATTACAAAATTACTTCTTGAAGTTCAGAGAATGAATCAAAGGGATTTGTTCATCCAAATAGGAGCTTTATGCATGGAGACTGTATGTACTAACCCTTGAACATAAACCCAATAATGCAAATAAAAACCTTTGTAAATAAATGCACACAAACTTAAAGGATGGTGGTAAGGCCACAACATTTATTTAAAATAATATTAATTAATTCAAAGTAATAACCATTAATAAAATACACCACTCTTATCAGCCCTACTAGCCTGATAATAAATGTAACACCATTAACCTTAAAATAACCAAGGCTCCGCCCTACCAGCCATGAGCCTAACATTTATTTTCTTAACCAAATTAACTTACCAAACCATCCATGCTGCAACAATAAAATACCACATTTTACATACTTTTTTATATTTATTTATTTATTACTAGCAATGTGGGACGGCGTTGCCCGTCATATTATTTACATAGAGAGACATTGTGTGAAACAGAAATATGCAGTGTTACAGACATGTACTTAAAGAGACAGAGCGTGTCACTGTGAAACGCATACATACAGAGAGACACACACATACATGGACGTATGTCACATATGTAGACAGTGTGTGACAGATGCAGTGGTAATGTAGATATGCCGAAAAGAGTTGTAAACTAAGCAAAGTGGTAGAATTTTGTGTAAAAGTAACAGCAGCACAGGGAATAATACCCATTTATTTCAACACTAGAGAGGTCAGTAAAGCATTGTATTTGTTCTGTATGGTACAGATGAATTGTTCCTCTTTGTGTTAGTACATCAGCCTCACAGATCACAGTGCACAGTCAGCTGCTGCAGGAACCAAAAGTATAAATGGGTTTAAATTAATGGAGTAAGAGTATAATTGTATGGGCCTTATGTATCAAGATAAAGGGTGCAACTCAAAAAAAAACTGACACCATAGGGTTGAATTGAAAATTCAGGAAAATCGTGTTGACATAAATGGGGCTTTAACCCCTTGAAACAAAGTGAGTCCATCAGCCCCAGTTCTTACCATGGAAACTGAAGATCTGTGATCTCACTTGACTCCAATCTGCCTCTGAATGTCCCAGTGCATTATGGGACAGGGGGTGGAAACAGAAATTTTTATGCTCTTTGAAAGAAGTGATCAATGTGTGGCTCCCCAGCAAAATGGGAGCTGCTAGTTGGTGGGTTATAATATTGTGCCATGAGTTGTTTACTGTAGGAGTTGTAAGTCGAGAGAAGTGATGTTGCAGTAGGTGAGTTGTGGAGGAGAGGGTTAACCCTTTGAGTGCCAGAGAGGTATGCAACACATTGCTTTGCAATGTATTCATACCACTCTGGCACTCAGAGGGTTAAGACTGATGTTGGGGGGCAGGCTAACTCTTCCTTACAGCCGCCCCGGGTGTGGCAGGGGATGCAGGTTTTCTCTCTTATATATTTATATACTACCAATGTGGGACAGCGTTGCCCCTCATGTTATGACCGTTGAGCGCACATGTGTGAAATGTAGACACACTGATGAACAGAGACATATGCAACACACAGGCAGACACATACACACAGTGAGCGGCAGAAACATGCAAAAGACATGCGCACACACAGACACACCGGAGATGCACACATGGACACACATATGTAACAGAGATGTACACACACACAACATATATGCGCAGAAACACATGTGCGTATGAGTTGTGCACCCCTCTGGCACTCAAAGGGTTAGAGAGGCACATCAGAGTTAAATAGCCGTGGCAAGTGTATTCATACCTGGGAAATTTGACTTGTGGAGTCTCTGGAGGGGAGTTATGTGGTGCTGATGTGGAGAGACAAATGGGGCAATCTGGGTTAAAAGTGGGTGGGCTTTAATTGCAAGTAGGGACGGGGCTTAAGAGAAATGTGGAAAAGTGCTAGTAATAGGCTGGGGAAGGAGGAGAAGCGGGAGGGAAATGCAACTTTACAGTGTGAGGGGTTTGAACACACTCCCTGAGCGGGAAAACTTGATACACAACCCTGTGGCAGTCAGTGGGTTAAGTGTGTACCTGATGGATGCCTGTCCACTGTGTTGTATGGCAAATGATGACAGTGAAGAAATAATTGAGCAATGAGGACCTACCTTAACCCTTTGAGTGCCATTTTGTTCCCCTGGTGATGCAGCACCCTTCAGTGGCTATACTACAGGTCCTGCTGAGGCCACTGGGAGTCAGCGTGAGTGACTGTGTGCGTGTGTGTGTCAGCCATACTTCTTTCTGGCTTTGTGTGTGTGTTGCTCTGTGTGGGTGTGTGGTGCTGTGTGTGTGAGTGGGGCATGTGTGTGTGTGTGTGTGTGTGTGTGTGAGTGGGGCATGTGTGTGTGTGTGGTGCTGTGTGTGTGTGTGAGGCATGTGTGTGTGGTGCTGTGTGTGTGTTTGGTGCTGTGTGAGTGGGGCATGTGTGTTTGTCTGTGGTGTAGGAGCAAGTGGCATCCATTTTGTTTTTTTCTGACTTTGATAGTGGTGGACGGGCTGCAAGGTGGGGGTGGGTCAACTCCCTGCATGATTTTCACACCAATAGCAGTGGCCTTCGGCCACTGCAATTGATGTGAAAATCATGCCCCCACTGAATCACCCAATGGGAGCAGTAACTTCTACTTTCTGCCTCTCCTGGGTGTGTTTTGGCAGGAACAAAGTCTTCTTTTATATATATATATAGATTATTATTAAAAAAAATATATATATTCCTAAATCACAGTATCTTAAATAAAAAAAGTAAAATTTATTAACACCTTGAACACTTGGGGCTGGTGGGCAGGGAGCTCAGAGACCTGCTGCTACAGAAAGCTGGCTCAAAGGTGGGAAATTCAAGATGTTAGGGGTATTTATACTGCTAAGGCTAACAGGGATGTACCCCAGCTCCATGTGGGTCCCTCTTTACTCAATTTGGTCCCTTTCACAGAGACTGTATGTACATACCCTTGAACATAAACCCAATAATGCAAATAAAAACCTTTGTAAATAAGTAAACACAAACTCAAAGGATGGTGGTACAGCTGCAACATTTATTTAAATTAATATTAATTAATTCAAAATAACAACCATTAATAAAATACACCACTCTTATCAACCCTACCAGCCTGATAATAAATGTAACACCATTAACCTTAAAATAACCAAGGCTCCACCCTACCAGCCATGAGCCTAATATTATTTATTATTTATTTTCTTAACCAAATTAACTTACCAAACCCGCCACAGACAGCTCTTGATGACCCCAGCAAGAGCTGTGCCCACCCAGCACATCAAGCACTGATTCAATTAATGTTTGCAATCCTAGGTTGAAGATATCCAGACCCACATCTGATAAATGGATACCATCCATTCTATACAGGCCATTACTACCATCCTCTAAATCACAGTGCCTATATGTAACTCCCCCAACTAAATTAAAAACTTTATCTATGTATTTAATTTTCTTCTAGTCCTTTCCAACGGCTTCAGCTCTTTTTCCCCTAGCCAACAGCGGTAAGGGACTATTTCAGAAAAAGCTAAAATTACCTTTGGAAAAAACCTTAAAATCCTAGCCAAAGTTCTTTGATCTGGAAAAACAACTCCAATGACTTTACAAACCCCAAATCATTCCCTCCTGCATGTATAATAATTATATCTTGAGCAGGGAATTTCTGAAAACATAAACTTAACTCCCCATCAATTTGGTCCCATGTCAAACCCCTTTTACCTTGCCACCACACTCTGCATTTTTCCAGATTGAATCCTGCATTCTCTGTGTAAGATCTCACCAAAGCCCTTTTCCATGACGAATATACAAATTAATGTCCCACTATCCAAATTTCCACTGGCTTGGCACCTGCAAAAAACACAATAGTTACTGCGCAGTGTCTGGACACAAAAGCTGAAGGCGGATGTACATTTTGTATCTATTTGAATTCCAACGCCCAGCCTTTTTATCACCCTTTCAGAGACTCCTGATGTGTAAACTTCAGTAGCTGCTCACATTCTAAAAGAATGCAGGCTATATTTACAATGCCCTAGACCCAATTTCTCTACACAAATTGAAAAAACACTGTTAAACTGATATCTTGAAATAGGAGAACCATTCTGATGGATGAAAAAACTACCTTGTAACTCAGGCCTTATCCTCACAAAATGCATCAAACCTTGAACTGCACAGAGAGGAGAACATTCTAATTATTTAAGATTTAACCAAATACCTTTACCATCTTGATCTGTTTTTGATTTTTGTATAAAAAATTTAAACAATTCCTTTCCCAAACCTAATATGCTGACACAATAAAGAACTATTAACTAATTTGCTTTTCGCTACAATCTCACCAAATCTTAACGAACCAAAAATGCTAAAAAGAATACTGCTTTAAATACTACATACTCAAAATCATCCCTACAAACTACTTTCAGCATCTGTATCAAATCAGCCAAAAATGGCGCTGATATTGGCCTCCTGCTATTTTTTTAAATGTCGTCTTACAATAACCTTTTAATATTTGTTGAACCGCAAAATCTTTACCACAGTCATTAAAACCTAGAAATCTAAAAAAACAACTTCACACCTCGTGAAATTGCTGGCTGTTGGGCGGATGGGGGGGTGATGCGGGTTCGGGAGGGATAGAAATCTGGGAATGGGGGTATAGTGAGATTTAGGTTAGGTTAGATTTTAGGAGTTTGGGTTATTGGAGGTTTAAATAATAATAAAAAATCTCAGGTTGGCTCTGTGCACCCTATTGATATGCATATGTTCTTTTCATTGATACAAATGTCTACATACTTTTGCTGTCCTTGAACGATTATAAATGTACTTTTCTGTATTTGAGATGTGTATGGAGCAAGCTGATTTTTGCCACTGAACTAATGATGTAATGACCCATCTTTCCCAAATTAATTTCCATAGGTGACTCGGGCAAGGCTCTCCTTGTGGCTCTGCATCCGGGACCATTTTGAAAAACCTGCCAATCTGCAAACGTGACAAATTATCAGCAACACCATTTGCATATCCAGGGATATGCTTCAGCTTAATCCAAATATTCAAAGACTGGTTGAAGAGCCCGTTACATGGGCCACAGTGCCACTGCCAGCTGGTCGTGGGGCAATCATGTACAGTAGAGACTGCCCACGCCGTGTCTGATACAGTGCCAGCTGGTCGCGGTGCAGTCACGCTCAGTAGAGACTGCCCTCGCCATGGCTGATACAGACCTGGATGCTCCTTCAGAGCGCCCCACTCTGTATCAGCCTCGTCATGGGCAGTCTCTACTGCACATAATTGCAGCACGTGCAGCAGTCTCTACTGTGCATGGCTGCATTGTTACAAACTTTCTAGTGAATTATTATATAGGATAGGCATTTAAGAACTAAATATATTAACAATGTAACTACTGCTCCTGACTTTGATGATAAATTGTTCACTGTGTTCACTACACTTAAATTGTCACAAAATATTGATATCCTCTTATTTACAAAGTGCTGTCCCCATAACTCAGTAGCTACTAGGATAGGAAAATGCTCCAGCAATTTCATATTTTTTCTGTACTCATTCTCCTCCCATGATGCCGGACACACTTGTGCACTCCACTTACCCACCTCCCCAGCATGCACCCTATCCTACTGAACCTGCCGCTTCTGTAAAAAGCTGAATGTCTGAATTGCAAACAACATTCTCTTGAAGTAAGGTCCTACCATTGTAATTGCTAAGGAATCAATTCCAAACCAACAAATCATCCTTTATGTCTCTAGAAAGCCTAATGTGACACTGGGATGATTTAATACCAGCTGTCACTGCTGCCATTCTGCAAGAAAAAATCCTACCCATTGGTAGCATACTTGTAGCAAAGTTCAATAAGCCTAAAGTAGACTGCATGAACTTTGAGTTGTTTTTGAAATTGAAACCTCAACTTTCTTAATTTGTCCTCAGACAGCCTAAATTCCATCTTAATAGAATCTATAGTAATACCTGAAAATATTATTTCTTTTGTTGGTCACACTGTCAAAGTCTCCAGTCACCTTAAAAAAGGTGTCCAACAATAGCTGGCAAACCTCTGATGCCGCTGGACCCACAAAAAGGAAATTGTCAAGATAGTGCATCAATGTGTTGTGACAACACTTAAACTTAACAACCTACTCCAAAAAAACAGGCAAAAGTTTCAAAATATGAACATGACAAAGAACATCCTATAGGGAGACATTTGTCAAAGTATTACCTTGAAACTGGAACCTTAAGGAACAGAAGCTGCTGGGGTGAATGGGTAAAAGCCTGAAAGCAGACTTTGTATCTGCTTTAGCCATAACTGCACCCTTTCCACAACTTCTAACTAACCTCAAAGCTTGTTCAAAAGATGTCTACGAGACTGAACTTAAATCATCACTTATTTGATCATTTAAAGAATCACCTGGAGGAAATGACAGGTGGTGGATTAATCTAAATTCCCCCACTTCTTTTTTGGGAACTAAACCCAAAGGAGATAATCTAAATGACACAAATGGTGACTTAAAAAATGGACCTTCAACCCTGTCTGCTTCAATTTCTTTCTGTATTTTATTACTAGCCACATCTGGCATTTCCTCCGCAGATCTCAAATTCTCAATCCATTGGAATTTCTCTCCTGTGTAGACTGGCAACTGAAAGCCTTCTTGAAAACCTTCCCTAATTATGTGTGCCCTCCTGTAATGGTTTTGTAAGACACTCAGACCCAGTAGGTTAGAATAAAACACAGTTTTATTAAAAGACAAAGAACACTGCCCACTACAGGCTAGTTTGGAATGACAGGTAAATAATATTCAGGTACATATGCCCTCTCAGGCCCAGTATATAGAACAAGAACAAATACTGTCACAGGACAGGCTTAATAAAGTAATATCAGCAACACATGGGTTAAAGTACAAGGAAGGTAATCAGTCTCTATTGTGGTGTGTTTGACAACGCCCAGTAGATGGTAAAAGTAGCAAGAGACTGTAGTGCAAGATGTGGAAGCACCTTAGCAGTAAGACAGAACTGAAACACTCACTGGACTGAGAAAGGAAAGGAGGCCCCAACACTCTGCAAGAGCTAGCACTACTTTGAGCTGTGGGCACCCGTCCGGTGCAGTAACGGAGACAATGTACACTGCAAGAGCTGAGGGACCAGAGCCAGTAGCACCCTTCAGGTGCAGTAACGGAGTCACAGACACTGCAAGAGCTGAGGTATTAGAGCCAATAGCACCCGTCCAGTGTAGTAACGGAACTACTGTACACTGCAAGAGCTGAATGGAACCAGAGCCAATAGCACCCTTCCGGTGCAGTAACGGAACTCTGTACACTGCGAGAGCTGATGGAATCGCCCAATAGCACCAACCAGTCCGGTAACTGAACCACTGCATATAGTAAGGGTAAGCGGAAGCGCAGTGTTAACGGAGACCACAATGCTCTGCAAGTGTAACCAGGAGGCTCGGTGTAACGCAGGCTGCAATGCTCTGCAAGTGTAATCGGAAGGCTCAATGTATCGAAGACAACAGTGCTCAGCAAGTGTCACGGAAGGCTCAGTATAACGGAGGTAACAGTGCTCTGCAAGTGTTAACGGAAGGCTTAGTATAGCGGAGACAACAGTGCTCTGCAAGTGTTAACGGAAGGCTCAGTATAACGGAGGCAACAGTGCTCTGCAAGTGTTAATGGAAGGCCCAGTATACGGAGGCAACAGTGCTCTGCAAGAGTTAAACAGAATGCTCAGTCTGCACTATAACTGCTACAGCGAAAGTTCAGAATGTCGCCCAAGCGACACAGGATCAGGATCGCAGTGGTACACTTCTCAGGATCGTCAGGATAGCCGGGTCAGGTCATGGAGCAGGAACGTCAGCCAGGCCGGGTCAAATCACGGAGCAGGAACATCAGCCAAGCCGGGTCAGATCACGGAGCAGGAATGTCAGCCAAGCCAGGTCGAATCACGGAGCAGGAACCAATGAGAGTAGTCAGACAGGCCAAGTCAGTACACAGGAACGCAGGAACACAGCAACACAGTAGCACTGGTACAGGAACACCACGAAAGGGCACCTAACAGGTGCCTGAGGCCTGGTATATGAAGGCCATACTGGGCGGGCCAAACAAAGCTCAACCAATGGGAGCGCACCACAACAAAGAGTTACAAGCAGATCACGGGAACCGTGATACCTCCCCTTGTTTGGGTAATGCTCGAGCCATGGCAACATGTTTCTCAAGCTCACTGGGGTTGTTGCTTTTGTAAATTCTGGACTTGTTTCCTGGCTGTGCTGTAACTGCTGATTTACGAAAACACCTGACACTTGGGTGACTACCCCCACAATTTAAACACTCATGTTTAAACTTACAGGAGTTGGGGAACCTACATTGGGACTCATTAAATGCCCAGCATATACCCTTTTTATTTATTTGCCCGGGCAGTTGGCCAAAATAAGCTCTCGGCATGTTACCCATGGCCTGCTGGGACATTAGTGATACCCAAAGTACTACATCTTTTTGCCCCCAAGATGCAGTTGTGTGTACTGCTAATTTCTGCCTGAATTGCTCATCATACAAAAACCATGCAAAACCTCCAAATGTTCTGAAAGCTTACAGAACAATTTCAACATGCTCAAACATTCCTGAACACTTTTCTGGGTATTTTTTTCCCATGACTGAGGCAAAAATACAGAACGCCTGCAGCCAGTTGTGAAAAGTTCTAGGTATAGGTCTCCATCTATCCATCTCAGCTTTTTCTTCACTCTTTTTAACCACAAAATCTTTGGAAGCTGGGATTAATGACAAAAAATCCCAAAACTCCCCCTTCCAAATTCTCTCTTTCAACTGAGTGGATAAATGGAAACCCAACAGAGAAGGATCACAGGTCAAAGATTCCCTCAGGCAGGATTCACCCACACTAGTTACATTTTCCTTTCTAATTAACCCTTTCTCTATCCCTTTGCTGTGTATAGTATTATGTGACACCTCTACCCTAGGACTTTCCTCAACCCCACCATGATGGTCCTGACACGTCATGTATTTTTTACTCAAAACCCTCCTGTGGGAGCACTGTGAGTAGTAGTGGGGACTGAAATTGACTGCTCCAAGACAAGAGAGGTTACTCTCAGTCCCTCGTTCTGCTTGCCGGCACACGTGATCAGTCACATGTGTCGGTACGCCGAACTTCCCTATGTGGTCCTTAAAGGACAACACACCACGGGTTAAATGCTGGCCTGTTGGTGGCCCTTGAGGATTGAATTTGCACAGCCCTGATCAAGAGAAAGAAGAACATTGCTGGTGCAAGTCAAGTCAAGTCATCTATAGTGATCAAATAAAAATTCCTTTTAATGGGGCTTTTAAAGTGGATCTCTCACATAGATATAAGTAATGCTCATCAGTTAGAGCATTTAGGGAAAACATTTAAAACATTGTTCATTTTAAAAAAAAAATAAACTTGATCTGCACAAAAATTAATGTTTAAAAAGTGCCCGGCAGTCTACTTCCGGCTTGCCGAACTGCCTCTGCTCCCCTCCCTCCTCCAATGACTGAGGCTGTCTGTCTCTAAACTGGAGCAATCTCATTGGCTAGATATCGATCTCTGCCAATGAGATCACTCCAGCTTAGAGAAAGAAAGCATCCGTCATCGGAGGATGCTGGGTAGTGGGATGGGAGCAGAGGCAGTACTGCAAGACAGAAGTAGGCTGCCAGGCACTTTTTAAACATTAAGTTTTGCGCAGATAACGTTTTTTTTTTGTTTTTTTTAATGAGCAGTGTTTTAAATGTTTTCACTTAATGCTTTAACTAATGAGCATTACTTATATCTATGTGAGAGATCCCATTTAACCCCGTGAATTTTAGAGAGTCTCATAAATATTGCTTCACAATGGGTTGGAGACCTCTCGAGCATTAAAGCATTAAATCAATAGCAATTTGCAGCATTTTTATGCCGTCCTATGGTGCACAATGCCTCCTCTATAGTTTATTGAATACATCCCCAAATAAGCTTATGTTTATTTTATCACTAGTATGCCGTGCTTATGACTGAAGCTGGGTGAGATAGGAGGTGGTAATGAGTCAGTGGTAAAATCCCACTGGTGAAATCCCAGCAGTGGCACAGCTCCTTATCAGAACATGCAGATGCACTCACAACTTACTCCAAGTCAAAGCTGAGAGCGCATCTGCATTGCTCTTCTCCGAGGTGCAGGAGATGTGAAAGCTTCATGAATATGTATCAGTACTGTGCGTGTGAAGCAGAGGAAACTGGAATACAATATTATAAATGTATGTTGTGTTGCTTTTTTTTCTTAAGCTTTGGCTGCTATTTTGAAGTCCTCTCTAGCAACCAAATGCCTTTTGAGTGTCAGAGGTGTGCAATATGTTGTTTTAATCTCTGGTACTGAGTTAATTAACCAAAATACAGCAGCATTGCCTCCTGTGGCAATTTAATTAATGGGTGTGGTCACATATTGGAGGTGTGGTCATCATGGTTGGGGTTGGGGGTCACTTGATGGTACCTTACTTAGTGGAGTATGAAATGTATATACATAATACAGTTCTGGAACAGAACAACTGGATCACAGGGAACACATATACATTCCACAAATTCCTACTTATTTAAATTATTATTTTAACCTTTTGAGTTCCAGAGGGGTATGCAAAGCATTGCTTTGCAATATGTTGCATAACCCTCTGGCACTCAGAGGGTTAAATCTTTGAATGCAAGAGAGATCTCCAGCTTATACATTTTTCATTACAGAACTGCTTGCTTTATTGAGCAAGTCATTTTTTCAGGACAGTGTGCTAGAAGGAGAGGTCTGGAGGTGCCTATATTTCTGTTTAAGCTCATAATCAGTAGATTGTTTTTGATGAAATAATGCATGTTGTAAATTTGCCTATATATGCCGTTCTTTGTATAACCACAAATTGTAAAAGTTACAGTAATCAGATCCATAAAAGTCAGGAAGAACTTAGACATTCATGAATTGTTTATGTTTCTCACAATGTACCTCAGTATCACTTGTCAAACAAACACATAATGAGCTGTATACCCAGTGATAAGAATCCCAGTGTCTTTCACTGAACAGACACAGGTGCATCACAAACCTTATACGTATGTGTGGAATTAACCTAACAATGTTTTCAGCATGATTATATCTAATTACATCCTAGTTAATTATCGCTCATGATTAATTAAAGCAGTATTGCTATGCATCCGCTATTAATATGCCTTCCAGATGACACAATCTCATATTACTGGTGCTTCACCATTACAAATAAACAAAAAAAATCTCTACAAGTTTGGTGTTTACCAAACCCAGAAGGAACTTAAGAATAAGCATGTTTCTGTGTTCATTTGTTCTCCTCCCAGCAAATACACACAGTTTCCTTATACAGGTGTTAGTGGAGAAGACTGCAATATGATCACATTACATCTATAACTTGTAATTCACAGTATCGTTACAACAGACTTTTGTCCTTTAATGAAGGTACACAGGTAAACAAAAGCATATTTTATCTGGATAACAAAACCATGGCATAATGAAGAACACCTCTTAGATTTTATAAATTTCTAGCCACTCTTATTACAGGTCGAATAATGTTAGATGTCACCCTTATGCTTCCTTTTTCTTTCTGTTGCATTTGTCTAAAATGATATCTTAACGTATCAACAACAAAACTGAATTAATTTGTGTTCAACTTGAAATATAATGTTGATCTCCTTGCACATGGACTTAGAACAGTTATTTATTTGCTTTTGGGATTTTCCATGTTAATGGGCTATTTTTTAGGACTGCCAATTTTGAGAAATAGATAAAAGCAAATGTCTGTGATAAGATGCTGTTTAGATCATCAGTATGCCATATATAGATAGTGTTCAGCTCAAGAGTGTCATGGGAGTGTAGAGCATAAAGATCTTGGGGAAGATGCACTAAGGCATGACAATGTGGAGATGACTCCTCCAGTTTTATCACTTCTCCAAGTCCTATGTTATTCTATGGAGCCAATGCACTAAGAGTTCTCCAACTCTGGATACCGTAGTGCATGGGCGCAAGAGAATAACATAGGAACTTGTGAAGTGATATCACCGGAGAAGTCCTCTCTACTTTATCACCTCTTTATCATGCCTTAGTGTATAACCCTCATGGTCTCCTTGTTCTCTGTGAATGAAAAACCTCACCAGAGCACAAATACAAATATACCCTTGTGCAAGTATTTTTTTAAAATAAATAAAACCAAAATCAACCAAGGGGCTGCTCACAAACATGAAGGGACAACAGTGCTCATTAAATTAAAACAGTGGTCCATAGCAGTGGTGTCAGAGCCTAGGGGTACAATGTGGAGACAGTCACAGTATCAGTGCTTTCTTGTGTACAGGGGTATAACTGCAGGGAGTGCATATGCTGCAGAACAATATTTTCACCGGGGCTATCCAATGACTAGTTATGCCATTGCTTAGTTGTTGTTATTATTATAGTAAAACATTACAAAAATAAAAAAAAAGTTATTTAAAATCTAAATATTCTCTAGCAATCAGAGCAAACAAAGTGGTGTAATAACCAAATGTTTCCCAATCCCAGGAAATAAACGGGAAATATTGATAGAGAATCTGCAGCACTTGAAAGATTCTAGGCCCTGGAAAAAAAAATATGGCTTGAAGGTAAAGGACACACACTTTGTAAAAGCTCTCATGACAATGCCAAGGGTCAACATTATAGATAGAATTGGCATTAATGATGGCATAAAATGTGGACCATGGCCTATATCCCAGAGTCCTTAAAATCATGATGGGATGGACTTAGCCAATCCACTCAAAAGTCTTTTTTGGTGCACAAGTCTTACCAGTCTTTACTGGAAAGAGTAACACTATGTGGTGATTTGGTTAACATCAGCAATGCAGCATTAGATTATTTGGCTTGTTATGAGTGATTTTTTATTACCAGTGCCATAAAATGTTATTAATTCACACAGGGGTATAAACCAAATTCACATGTAGACACAAGCGTATGACTGCGATATAACTGGAACAAACAAAAAGAGGGAAGACTTAGCAAATGTACAGAAAAAATACCTTACACAATTTACACACCCTTCCATTAGTGTTCCACTAGCTGGTCTCAGTACAATAGTACCTATAGTACGTAATATATAATTATATACTGTACATAGTTAGTACCTCAGCATTTTGGGTCATGTTTTATTTGGACAGATTCCCTCAAGTTACATTTAATCTTGAGAGCAGTTGAGCTAAATGCTTCTGGTAGAAAATAACAAATGATGAAACTGAATTAATTAGTATGGCATTCAATACAATCATAGGATGTACAATACAACAGAAATATGGCAGTTGGACTGTAACATAATGAAGATTTCTACCTCTTATAAGTACTACTGTTTAGCTACACTGGCCTATATTTATAAAAGCAAGCTGGAGTTATTCTGGAGCAAACCAACTTCACCACAGGGGACAAATAGAACTTCCAGTTACAATAAATGCTAAAGAAGTCTCCAATGCATTGTGAAATAATGCACTGGAAACCTCTCTGGCAACAAAGTGGTTAAAAAGCTCTATTTAAGTGCATGGGAATTTATTTGTCCACTCTACTGCAACTTGTTTACTCCAGAATAACTCCAGTTTTCTTTTATAAATATGTGCCATTGTTAGATATGGAGATTGTGACGTCACAAATAGTGACAAACTTCTAATACCAGCATGAGTTAAGGGAGCTGGCAAAGTGCCAGAAGAATGTTGCCTCAAATGATGGGATATAATCAGAATAGTATATTATTCTGCTTAGTAATATAAAAGTGGTAATCTAATATGGTTCAGCTAGCTATTAATATGAGAAGCTCAGAATAAAGGATACCAGGGCAGTGGCATACAAAAAAGGTGGGACAAGAAAATTAAATGTAGGGTATATAAAAATCCATAAAAAAGGAAAAACATAATTCTGCAGTGGTACAAGAATATAGAATGGCATGCACATTACAGGAATGTGCTCTATAGTACAGAAAGACAATTGTGTTTGAAGAATACTTCTATTAATATGTTTGGGGATAAAATCTGCTTCATTTGTGAAGAACTATGAAATAAAGCATCGTCATTAAGAAATTGGTGTTAACATATTTTGAATTATAGAGTCTATTATCACTACAACCTTTTTTTGTTGAACAATTTCTCCCAGTGGGAATGTCAGCACCAGATCTGCAGTCATCTAGGAGAAAAAACAACATGAGTAAATTAAATCTCCTTTAATATTCACTCATATCACAGATGCTGGTTGTTTGCAGGTTAATTCTCAGTAAGGCAGTGAATCATGGCAAGGTCATTTTGAGACTACTGAATGTTTCTTATCTTAGAATAATGATCCTAGCTGACTCGGGGGCAAGAAAGAAAGAGACTATACTTTCTCATGAAGACTCCTGTAAACAGTATTGGGTTAAACTGCAAATGCATGATATACCACTGGAGAAAATATAGTTAATTGAAACATATTTGTCATTATAACAAAAGTAAAACGTGGTACCATGTTAGCTGTAGAAAAAGCAGGAGACTGGTAGAGTAAAAGTGATTTTATTATTTTATTTTACTTTATTGACTTTGTAGCTTTAGAATTCAAGCTTTCAAGACAACTTAGGTCTCTTCTTCAGGCATATTTAGAATGACGGCTGAATACAAAATACATGATAGATTAGACATTCCTGCAAATTCTTTTTAAATTAAAATTCCACCGGAGGTGAATCTCTTATCACCATTGTCTGTAAATTATTCCTTAGTCTCCAGGCATCTCTTTGTAGCTAGCAAGGTGGTACACAATTTATTTCCCTTTGGATGTGCGAATAGCTCCAGTAAATGTAGTGTGTGGACAGTTTGTGACTGCAGCCAAAGGCGGCTAAATATATGGAATGTGTGGGTTAATCCTCTGTGCACCAGGGGAGTGCACAACACATCACTTTGCAATGCATTGCACACCCCTGTGGCACCAAAATGGCACAAAATATGTTTATTATGTGGAATAATGTGAAAACTTTTTGTCACTGTTCAGGCCACAATTCAGAGTGTTAAGCTTTGTTATCAGTTTATACCCCCAGAGCTTTCTGTCTCTCTGTATCTGAACATTTGCCATCAGTACAGACAACCTGAGATATTTAATGCTGTAACCAATTTAGCACACTAGACCTATGATAATTCATCTGTTTTAGAATTTGTACTGTCTCACCTACATATAATCCTGTGTTTGGGCATTTCACACACATGATGAGGTAGACAACATTAGATGAGAATTTGCCCTTGATGTTGTGGTTTTGGTGGGAATGTGGTATGGGCATCTTATCTGTGGTACATATGTGTGCACAGCTTCTCTTTTGTAGACAGGAAGAAGTACCATTTTCTGTTGAATTTTTACCAACAGTTGCTTTAGGTTGTGGGTCTGTTTATAGGAAAGGAGTGGAGGTTTTGGGAATATTTTTTAATCTGCCATCAGTATGTAGTATTGCTTGGAGCTCTTTTGAGATTTTGTGCAATACTTCAAGCTGGGGCTTGTAAGGCACTCTGTTCTCTTCCTGTAGTTATTTGATTACCACAATGTAAACAATAATGTTTTCTTGTGTGTCAGGGATGTAAACTTCATTTATGAGATAATTAGGCCTGTGTGTTTGCTTTACAGTGATGACCTGATGGAGTTGTTTCTAATACTGACTGTGGTATCCAGAAAGTTAATTTGTGTGGGTGAATAGCTGAATTTGGGGTTAATGGTGGGATGGAAATTGTAGTTTTTATGAACTGACAAAAGTTCATCCTCACTGGCAGTCATAATGATTAGATATTATACACAGTATGTAGCGGAGGTAGATCAGAGTCTTTATTTGGCAAGTGGACAAGAACTCCTACTCCGTCTTTTGTATGTATATCACACATGTGAAATAACTATGCATTAGCATAAAGTGTATTAGATGTTCTGAGGGTAAGCACACATGCTGCAATGCCATCTTCATGTGAAATGTTGGTGTAGAGTGAGTCTGTATCCATAATGGCTAGAATGGTTTCCGTTGAGATGGAGCAAAGGTCAGACAGTTTGTTTAAGACATTGCCCATACCATATTCCCACCAAAACCACAACATAATGAGCAAATTCTCCTGCAGAACATCTAATGTCTACCTCATCATGTGTTTGAAATACCCCAACACATGATTATATGAAGTTGAGACTGGACAAACTCTAAGAAAATGTATGAATTTTCATAGATCCAAAAAAGGGACAATCCAGTGGGTCAACATTTTTGCAATACTGGTCAATGCATTAAAGATCTCAGGGTGTCTGTACTGATGGGAAATTTTCAGACATAGAGAGACAGAAAGATCTTGGAGAATAAACTGATAACCAAGTTTAACACTCTGAACTCTTTGGGGCACACGGAGGGTTAACCCATACATACCATCCACAAATCCAAACAGAAATATATCTTGTAATACTTGGCCAGCTACAAAGAGATGCCTCTACTGGAGGAACAATTTACACAAACAATTATGATAAGAGATTCACCTCCAGTGGCATTTAACCCCTTAACGACCCTTGACGGTCATAGTACGTCATGGGTCGATCTGAGTAAACGACCCATGACGTACTATGACCGTTATGGAATTCCGGGCTCCCCCCGCGGCTGCACACTGTTCGGGGAGTCCGTAACAGGAAAGTAAAAAAAAAAAAAAAAAATGCTCCGTGGTCGTTCAGTGACCGCGCCGCGCCGATTGCCCGGTCGTTAAGGGGTTAAATTTAAAAAGAATTTGCCTGCATGTATAACCTATCACATATTTTGTGTTTAGCCATCATTCTAAATATTTCTGAAGAAGAGACCTGAGTTGTCTTGAAAGCTTGCATTCTAAAGCTACAAAGCCAATAAAGAAAAATAAAATAATAAAATCACTTCTACTCTACCAGTCTCCTGCTTTTTCCAAAGTTAACATGGTACCATCTTTTAAAGGGATAATAATACTTTAATATTACTAATCCCCATAGTGTAGCTATTTAAAAAATAATTCATTGCCCCCAGTGTCATCTCTCAAACCTTTATGGTTTGAGAGATAACCAAAAGCAAAGTTCCCCCTCCCTCCCCCTTCCCTGAAGTCAGCGTTGTACTGACTGCAGGGGAAGTCCATCGTACGACAACCTTGTGGCTCTGCAGCTGATCCGAGATCGTGTTAGTAAAAAATAATTATTTCACTGAAAGGGTCTTCTACGTGTGCTTGCAAACCAAGCACATGTATAAGACCGTTTTAGTGAAATTATTCTTTTTCACTAACGCAATCTCGGCTCAGCTGCAGAGCCGCAAGCTTGTCATATGACAGACTTCCCCTGCAGTCAGTACATCACTGTCTTCAGGGAAGGGGGAGGGAGGGGGGAACTTTGCTTACGCTTATCTCTCAAACCATAAAGGTTTAAGAGATGACACTGGGGGCAAATAAATTATTTTTTAAATAGCTACACTATGAGCATTAGTAAAATTAATGTCCCTTTAACTTTCTTATAATGACAAGAAATGTTTTAATTAACTGCTAATTAATTACTATTGGTTAACTTCATTTAGCCAACAAAGTTTCACTTTTACTCTACCAGTCTCCTGCATTTTAACAATTTATATAAGGGAATACATTTTTTTTTTTTAAATCAAGCAAAGTCTACAATACTTCCTACTTCTTACAGTTAGTTTAATATTTATATAGAGACTGCAAACCTTTAAAAGATTAACATAATCTGGTAAATCAGTATTAAATATTTAAAAAAAACTTTCTTCTTTTACTCAATGCAGCAGCACAAAAAAGGTTTCAGTGTTGATCCACTGGAACACAAGATATACAGCATTCAGATGTGATATTGCTTAAAAATTCCATAATCCAGAAAAAAAACAGGTAAAACCACACCAGACAGATAATTATTGGACTAGCACCCAAAATACTATACCAGTGCTTTCTTTTATATATATGTATATCTATAGATAGATAGATAGATAGATATACATACAAGGTAAATATTCCAAAAGGAGATTGTTTTTTAACAAAATGTTCTCTAGTAATGAGCAGAGCAAAGCAATGTAAGAAACAAACAATTCCTGATCCCAGAAAACAAAAGTGTTAAGGGTTATAACTGTAGTTATAGAATGACTATTTAGTCATAGAGAATCTGCAGAACATGAAAGAGACTAGACCTTGGAAAAAAAAGCAGGCATGAGGCTTAGGTCTGAAATAAGAGGACACACACACACAGACTGATTAGAATCTCTCAGAATAAAGTCAAAGTTAAACTCTCTCACTCCTTGAAGATAGTAAAAAAACATATGTTGTAGGGTTTATGTCGCAGAATAAAACAAGTGTACTCCCACTGCTGAGAGATATTTTATTAAAAAATTATAAAAGCTGAAACTTGAATTTTTTAGGTGCAATATCACAGTGGCCTGAAAATTTACAGTGGCGCTGTTGCCACACCATCCTATGGAGGTTTATGGTCTACAGACCAGAGCAGTCTATAGGATGGTGTAGGAACAGCACCACTGTAAATTTTTTTAAGGCCACTGTGATATTGCACCTAAAAATTCAAGTTTGAGCTGCTGTAATTTTTTAATAAAATATATCTCAGCAGTGGGCGTACCCTTGTTTTACTCAGGAGGATAAAAACTACAACATATATTTTTTTACATTTTAAGTATTACTATCCCTTTAATACACTTTAATACAAATGAGGCAAAGGACCATAGGTGGAAAGGTTTGGCCTCAGATTGATTAGCAGGCTTGAGGGTCATGTCTGGGTTTATTAACATATAAATTAACCCAGGCGATCCCTTACTAGTTGTAATCAATCACAAATGTTCCTTCCTCCCAGATTGCATGATATATGTAAACAAACAAAGGAAAGTCCAATCAGAATCTCAGTATTCAAATCACAAAGAAATCCAATAGTTGCCACTTACATTTCAGTGACTCTTATTTCACATCGGTTGCCTCCTTTAAACAGATATCTCGGCAAACTCCCGTTGTCAATGAAGTTAACACACGATCATATCCTCCGCACCACTCTGATCATAAAAGGTATAGATACATAAAATCCGGTCAATACAATATTAGTTAAATTACTCAAAGACACAATGTATCCACTCACTTGTTAAATGTCCATTCTCCAGCGTGGATTTTCTCATCAAAGCCTTTCCATAGCTCCGTTGAATCTTGTAAAGTAATCCAATCAGATAAATTGTGATATCCACTGGGTATATTTAAAATTATCTTTATTCAAATATAAAATAATAGTAAAATGACAAGGATATCTATGTATCCACTAGTATCTATTCCCAATTCAAATGGACCGATAGTATTGGAGTGTTCTGAAATGACCCGCACTATCATACACTCCGTTACCACGTGTCTCTTATTTACTCAAAACTAAAGATTCACGGGTTTCTTATTGTCCTTCTGCCACTGGGGTAGACACTTATACAATACACCCTACGCGTTTCGTGCAAAGGCACTTCTTCAGGGGAAATCATAAGTTTATCCCAACAAACATCTATTTAAAGATAAATGCCCTAGCGTCAACGTATCTGGACGCATTATTCAAATCAATCAAAACTTTATCAACCCAATCAAATCACATATCACAATTCTTCCAATTAACCCCTTCGGAGCTACCATCTATCCTTACATTGTTATTAATGAATTTTTAAATTATTTAAAACTATTAAAGCCATCATAAGTCCTACCAAATATCCTTATTTTAAAACACAATTTAAATCTATACTTATATTTAACCCCCTCGGGGTTAGAGTTTTAAGTTGATGTATCCATTCAGTTTCTTTTTTTGATACCTTCACTATGATATCTTCACCCCGCCAGTTTTTCATAACCTGATCTATAGCAACAAATTTCAATAAAGAGATATCCTTATTATGCTTCTTTGCGAAATGATCCGACACACTATGTGTTGCCAGACCCTTCTTTATATTCCTAATGTGCTCCGCTATACGTATATGTACACTCCTAGTAGTGCGACCCACATATTGGAGGCCACATGAGCACTCCAGTAGGTACACTACATACTTACTGTTGCACATAATACATTTCTTAATATTGTATACAATATTTGTCTGCTTTCCAGTAAAACTTTGTATATTTCGAGATTCACTTTTACATATTTTACAAGCCATGCACCTATGACATCTAAAGAAGCCCCGCAGATCTTTTCTAAAATAAGATTACTTAGATTGTTTATAATTAATAAAACTAGGCACCAAATACTCCTTTAAATTTCTTGCTGTCTTATAAATTATATTTGGTTTTTCTGGCAATATTATTTTCAGTTCTGGATCTTTAAGGAGGACAGGCCAATATTTTTTAAAAATCCTTTCCACACATTTACTGTCATTACTGTATCTCGTTATGAACTTAGGATAATCTTTTTCAAATTCATTTCTTTTACATATATTATTTATTTGGACCTGTGTTCTCTCTCTTAAAACTGTGGTCTTAGCATGTTTTAAGCTTTCAGCATTATATCTTTTATTTATAAATAGTTTTTCCATCTCTTCAATTTGTGCCATACATACATCCTCCTCAGTACAATTCCGTTGGACCCTCCTATATTCACCAAGTGGAACATTATTGATCCATGGGCGATAATGGCAGCTTTTAGGATTTACATACCTATTAGTGTCTGTCAGTTTTTTATATGTGCAAGTTTTTATACAATTATCTTCTATATAAATTTTTAAATCTAGAAATTGCACACTATCTTTACTAAAAACCGATGTAAACTTCAAACCCATATCATTTTGATTAATATAAGATAAAAAAATATTTAATGTATCTTCTGAACCTCTCCATATACAGATGCAATCATCAATGTAGCGTTTCCATATTCCTACATCCTTATTGTATTCATTGGGATGGTTAATATATCTTTCTTCCCAATCTCCTATAAAAATATTAGCGAAACCGGAAGCAAACTTGCTCCCCATCGCTGTACCAAGTAACTGTAACTAAAAATCCCCTTCTACCCAAAAGTAATTCTTGGTCAGGATAAATTTTATACAGTCAATTAGGAAAGCAATTTGCTCCTCCCTCAGGGAGTTTTGTTTATTCAATGCCTTCCGTACAGCTTCCATCCCTTTTTTATGCTCAATCACTGTATAATGGGATGTCACATCCCTTGTGACAAGGTAAAAATTACTTTCCCATTTAACTGTCTTTAGCCATTTAATCGTATCACCTGTATCCTTCAAATAAGAGGGCAATTCTTTAACTATATTTTGTAAAAAAATATAAACATAGTGTGATAGATTCACTGTTATTGATTGTATCCCCGATACTATTGGTCTACCTGGGGGATTTATCAAGTCTTTATGTTTTATACATATAGCACAGGTATCCTTGGATTCATTATATTAAAATATTGGAATTCCTGATCATTTAAAATGCCTACATTTTTTGCATCCTGTAAAAGGGTTCCAAGTTCTTCTTTAAATTTTTTTGTAGGATCACCCCTCAACTTTTTATACGTAGTTTCATCTTTCACCTGTCTCATTAACTCTTGCACATATTTATACCGATCCATCAACACTATACCACCCCCTTTATCCGCAGGTTTGATGACTATTTCCTGATTCCTCTACAACTCTTTCAAGGCAGTACGTTCTTCCTTAGTTAAATTACATGGGGTTTTCTTCAAATCCATTAACTCAATGTCATCTAAAACCAATTTTTTAAAAGTCTCCATGTAATGACTGTTATTATTGACTGGATTAAATGTAGAATTATTTTTACATTTAGTGTGACTAAAAATATCAGTGTTATTTTTTAAAATCGCACTTTCTTTATGTAAATAATACTTTTTCAACTGTAATTTGCGCATACATTTGTGTACATCAATAAAGGTCTCAAATTTGTTATTTCTCTGGCTAGGAGCAAACTTGAGACCTTTCTTTAACACAGTTTCTTGTGGTTTAGTTAAAAATCTTTGTATCTTCACCTACTTTTTTATTATTCCTTAATTGAATCTTCTTCCCTCCCCTCTTTCTTCTCTTACATTTCTTCTGTAGTCTATCTCCACATGTCTTCTCCCCTGTCTGTACCTCCTCTCTCTGTCTTCTCTCCACTGTTGATTCATTGGGGGATTCCTCCATATCCTTTCCCTCCTTTGATATAAAAAAGGAGGGTATAAGGAATTATCCATATCAATTGTTCTTAAAGGAGAATATCTATTATAATGTTCAACATATGAATTATACTTCTTCCCATTATCATTAGACCTCCTCCTTTGATCAATTCTTTGTTCTCTATCTACCTGATTTCTTTTTGGATTATTATTCCGTTTATGCCGATGTTGCCTTACAGTAGATTGTAAATGTCTTTAGTTTACATTCTTATTTTTCATACTCAAGGATTTATTGTAATTCAATGGTTCTCTACTAATTGGCTAACTTCATCCAAAAACTGAGTAATATTCCTGCTTACTTAATCAGTACTTAACTGTTCCTGTATATTGGTATAGTCCCTCTCTTTGTTCAATTTATAATCATTTTTATCCCGTCTTAATTTCTGTTGTTTCTTTTTTATTAATTCCTCCTCTAATTTCTTTAATTTATTCCCGATTTCACTCGAAATTTCAATATAATCATCCAATTCTCTAAAAGGCTGCAATTTCTTTTGTATAGCCTCAACCCTTTCATTCAAATCATCCAATTTTTGTTTGTGACTGTGTATAATAAGAGACATTAATGTCTTAGAACAATCATCCAAGGTTCTGTTCCATTTGAACTTATATTCTTCACTCGGATGTTCAAATGTGGGTTGCTTATTCAACCTTAAACCTCTCAGGACTATATTTAATTGCACATACTTTTCGAGGGTTATCATATCCCACCATGTTTTCAATTCCTTTATCATTATTTTCTCTAAATCTTTAAGTATAGTTTGCCGAAATATCTGTTTAAAGGAGGCAACCGATGTGAAATAAGAGTAACTGAAATGTAAGTGGCTACTAATGAATTTCTTTGTGATTTGAATACGGAGATTCTGATTGGACTTTCCTTTGTTTGTTTACATATATCGTGCAACCTGGGAGGAAAGAACATCTTCACACGCAACGGGATTATACATATCCCCTAATAGACATTTGGGGTTCCTCACAGAGCACATATCCCTCTTTACAGCTAGGAGCCGATACAACTAAGCCATACTCATGGATACCACAGGTTTAGTGGATGCCTTATAAGCCCTAGGGAGCCAATATCCTCCTTAGAAGCATCAGTCCATAACTTACAAGCCAATCCGACTACACTAAAACAATGTTTCCAAGATATACAGGCTGGGCCACATTTGGCTCGTGAATCTGCGACCACGCCTTCAGACCCGGAACCCAGGATTGTTCCGCCAGACAAATTTCATGGCGAGCAAAGAAAATACAAGGGGAGCATTATGGCCTGTGACCATACCTGGGAACTTTCAGGGTTTGACCCTGAGACTCAGGGTTTTGACCCAAATCTCAGGGTCTCAGGGTGAAGGGCCAAATTCTCAGGGTGAGAGAGGTCTGTGTCACCTACTATATGAATTTCCCCAATTAAATGTTTCCTTAGCCTCTAAATTGGTGCCATTTGTACCAGAAAGACAGTGGGAGATGTCATGCTTGTCTTGTTTGTGTTCAGGCAGTGAGTTATCCAAACTGTAGCATGTTAAAGGTCCCTCACACACGGATCGGAGCACCTCTGTGTTCGAGCAAGCAGGCACATATCGCATAAAATCTAATTTTTGGGAAGCTTTAAGGCTTAATATTTCAAAGAACTCAGGGTCAGCTCATCTTGAAAGTTCCCAGGTATGCTTGTGACTTGTTTTACTCCCTTCAGTCCTGCAGGTACTCCTCCCACTCCAGAGCCAGAGCACCTACATCTTCAAACCTATCTGAACGAAAATCTACAGAAAGGCTTCATCCTTCTATCCACTTCACCGGCAGGTGCTGGCATCTTCTTTGTGGAAAAGAAGGACGGTGGTCTACGACTTTGCACCGACTACCGTTAATTAAATAAAGTTACAGTCAAGAACAGATATCCCTTGCCTCTCATCTCCAAAATGATGGAAAAACTGGCCACTGCTACCATAAATCACTATGTTTGATCTACATGGTGTGGATAAGACAAGGAGATGAATGGAATGCAATGCCCCCGCACTGTTCCAACATTTCATCAATGATATCTTCAAAGACCTTCTTCACCACTTTGTGGTGATATATTTGGATGATATTCTTGTGTTCTCTTCCAATGTTATGGACAGAGGCGTAACTAGAACCCTCCAGGCCCTAGTGCAAGAAGTGCCATGGGCCCCTCCACCCCCCAACCACGTTGGCCCCCGGGCCCTCCACAATGCTCCCATCTTCTACCTCCCAATCCCTGGTGGTCCAGTGGAGTGGCAAGAGACACAGGTTGGCACGTTAAGCTCCCACGCGGTCCTCTTCTGTAATGCATAGCGCTGGGAGATGATGTCATCTGACAGCACTCTGCATTACTAGAGCGCCGGAGGGAGATTGCGGGAGCCAGGAGGAGGGGTCGCAGTGGACAGTCGGGCCCCTGGAGTGACAGGCCCGGTTGCGGGTGCGACCCTTGTGACCCCTATAGTTACTCCACTGGAACACCGTTCCCATGTGCAGCAAGTGTTTCAACGTCTCTGGGACCATTCCTTGCACGCCAAGCTAGAACCATGCATCTTTGAGACCACCAAAATTGATTTCCTTGGATTTCTGATTTTCCAAGGCATAACTGCCATGGATCCGTGTACGATAACAGCAGTTCTGGAGTGGCCAGTCCCTACTAATATCAAAGAAGTGCAGTGCTTTGTGGGATTAATGAATTTCTACAAGTGCTTTATATGTGGCTTTTCAAAGGTCATTGCCTCTATCACAGCCCTTACAATTAGCAAACTACGTTTTGTATGGTCTACGGCCGCTCAAACTGCCTTCAAGCATCTAAAGAGCTTGTTTACTTCAGGTCTTATCCTCGCACAACCCTACATTCTGAGGGCCTTTCACGCAGAAGTAGACACCTCAGATGTGCTGTATTATTCCAAAGGCTTGAGTTATCACCTCCATAAAATAGCCTATTACTCACAATGCCTAACAATGACAGAAACTAACTATGATGTAGGTGACAGAGAGCCTCTGGTGATAAAAATAGCCCTAGGGGAATGTAGAAATCTCCTGGAGTGTACAGTTCACCCTGTCAACATGTACACAGACCACCGCAACCTCGAATATCTCCTCTCTGCGAAAAACTTTGCACTCAACAGGCTCATTGGTTACTCTTTTTCACACGCTGCTACCTGCATATCACATATCGACCAAGATCTGCCCTGCCCTGACCGCTGCCTGAACTGTGTCCGGTTTTTCACTGTCTGGTGATTTGCTCGGTGTTACGGTTCAGTACACTCAGAAACTGAAGGTTCTGGTAAAACACAGTTTTATTTGCACACAATGAATAACAGTAACCCTCGCGGGTCCAGTATACAGTAAACTGATACAGGACAGGTTACAATGATATGATTAACCCACACGGGTCCAGTATGTAGAGATAATATACAATACTGACACAGGTCAGGTAAGTCACATATGATACCGTGTAAAATGACAGAGATACTTATTGAGCCAATGACAGTGGTTGGCCCTAATAGTGGGAGGCCCAATGTAGCTCTCTACGCAGAGAGTAACAACAGCGACTGGAATAATATGGAACAGGTAAAGCCAGAGTGGAAGGCACCATAGGAGGAAGGCTGCCAAATGAACGCCCACAGGAGACTGCAAAGATATTGTGAGACAGTGCTTAGTGCCGTAAGGAATAACGTACATCAAACTGAGACTACAAATGCACATACGAATGCCCAGCACCACCCCTGAAGGGGTTAACGAACGTTACGGTCTGCAGATGGGAAATAACCCGAGGCGCCCAACTGAACCCAACCTCAGACCAAGCGAACTTGGTGCAACCGGGATAAACCGGAGGGTAGCACAGGCACTATGAGAGGGAGGATCAAGGACTGGACTACTAGAAGGAACCGAGGCAACCGGAGGTCTGGCTAGACCACTGAAGCGTGAGCAACAGCAGAAGCAGGGTAACTGGCAAGCAGGAACAATACAGGAACAGGAACTTCAGCCCAGCCAGGTCGGTACACAGAGCAGGAACGTCAGCCAAGCCGGGTCAGTACACGGAGCAGGATCGCCAGTCAAGCCGAGTCGGTACACCGAGCAGGAACGTCAGCCAGGCCGGGGCAATACAGGAAGCAGGAACGTCAGCCAATCCGGGTCGGTACACAGAGCAGGAACGTCAGCCAATCTGGGCCGGTACACAGAGCAGGAACAGTAAACAGGCAGAGTAGTCAAACAGTCCAGGTCATACACTGGTTTCATATGAGAGTAACGGAACAAGCGCTAGGCAATGGATACACCACGAAAGGGCAGCACATAAGTGACAGCCCAAAGTATATAAAGACTGCCACTGGGAGGAGCAAAGACAGCATAGCCAATAAAGAGGTATCAGGAAGTAAATATGTCAAAATGTAGCCCGTAATCACAGGCACCGTGATAGTACCCTCCTCTCAAAGACCCCTCTCCGTGAAGAGGGGCCCGGCTTTAGAGGATACTTGGCATGGAAACTGCGCTGCAATCTGGGAGCATGAAGGTCCTTTTGATCAACCAAGGAACGCTCCTCAGGACCGTAATCCTTCCAATGAACCAAATATTGTAGTTTTTCTCTGAATCTACGTGAGTCAATAATATTTTGGACTTCATACTCCTCCTGACCAGGACCAGGAACCACAGGAGTAGTAGTGTACTGATTGCATACCAGAGGCTTCAGCAAGGATACGTGGAACACATTATGAATCCGCATGGATGCTGGGAGATCCAGAGCATACGACAAAGGGTTAATCTTGCGGATAACCTTGAAGGGTGCAACAAACCGGAGAGCCAACTTATTACATGGAGTCTACAAATTGAGGTCCTTGGAGGATAGCCATACCATGTCCCCAACCTGGAAGGAGACCGCAGGCAACCATCTGTGATTAGCTTGACGCTGATAACGCTGGAATGTACTGAGGGTCCTCTGTACCTGTGCCCAAGTGGAACGGAGTTGCTCGATATGCTCATCCAGGGCTGGAATTTGCTGCGTCTGAAATGAGTCCAGGAGCAAGCATGGTTGAAACCCGTAGTTGATGAGAAACGGAGAGCTCCCGGACGATGAATTAACTGCACAATTCCTGGCAAACTCCGCCCATGGCAACAGATCAGCCCAATAATCATGATGATCGGACACAAAACAGCGTAGAAATTGTTCCAATCTTTGATTGGCACGCTCGGCGGCTCCGTTGGTCTGGGGATGGTATGCAGAAGAAAATGATAACTGTATGCCCATCTGCTCACAGAACGACCTCCAAAACCTACACACAAATTGTCTCCCACGGTCAGACACCAGCACCCTAAGTACGCCATGCAACCGGAACACCTCTCTAGCAAATACCACTGCCAGCTCCTGGGCAGAAGGAAGGCCAGGAAGAGGCACAAAATGTGCCATCTTAGAGAATCTATCGACTACCATCAAAATAAACAAATATCCCCTAGACACCGGTAATTCTCCCATAAAGTCGATTGAGACATGAGACCAAGGATGTTCACCATTAGGTACTGGTTGGAGCAGGCCCACCGAGAGGTGCCTAGGGGATTTGGCATGGGCACAAGTCGAACAAGCTGCCGTATAAGCGGTGGAGTCAGCACGCAAGGAAGGCCACCAGAACAACTGTGAGAGAGACCAGATCAATTGTTTTTTGCCAACGTGCCCAGCAGCCCGAGATGCGTGATAGGTTTCAAGTAGGCGGGTATGGAAGGGTTCAGCTACGAAACATTTGCCTACTGGGGTATCAGGTGGTGCAGTAGCTTGGTTAGCGAGAATCTCCTCCCCCAGAGGCGAAGTAATACTGGTGCGCAAGGTAGCTAAAATGTGATCAGGCTGAATAATAGGTACTGGAGTCTCATCTCTCTCTGTATCTGGACCGAATTGCCTAGACAGGGCATCTGCCTTAACATTCTTGGAACCGGGCAAATAGGATACAATAAATTTAAAACGGGACAGAAACAAGGCCCATCTAGCCAGTCGAGAGGACAATCTTTTTGCCTCAGAAAGGTACGTCAGGTTTTTATGATCCGTCAAGATCAGTACCGGGGTTCTGGTACCCTCAAGCAGGTGTCGCCATTCTTTGAGAGCAAAGATAATTGCCAACAGCTCTCTGTCCCCAATCTTGTAGTGGCTCTGAACACTAGACAATTTTTTAGAGAAAAATCCACAAGGCCTTAACATACTCCCAGGGTCCAGGCGCTGAGACAACACTGCCCCTACCCCGGTCTCAGAGGCATCAACCTCCAAAGTGAATGGAAGGGAGGGACTGGGGTGGGACAGTACAGGAGCAGAAGCAAATGCAGATTTTAGTGTTACAAGAGCTTGTTCAGCTTCCTGAGACCATTGGGAGGGATCTGCACCCTTGTGTGTCAAATCGGACAGTGGTTTCACAATCGTGGAAAAGTTTCTAATGAATTTTCTATAATAGTTGGCAAAACCGAGAAAGCATTGGATAGCCTTGAGCCCCTTAGGACGTGGCCACTGCAGGACTGCTGCCAGCTTATCCTTGTCCATCACAATGCCATCCTTAGAAATAACGAAGCCCAGAAATGGCACCATAGGCCTGTGAAATTCACATTTCTCGATTTTGCAATAGAGTTCATTCTCACGGAGTTTGAGCAGAACTGCGGTCACATCCTTGACGTGTTGTGACAAACTGGACGAATGTATGAGAATATCATCAAGATAAACAACTACACAAGACTGTAGCATGTCACGTAGGATATCATTAATAAATTCTTGGAATACTTTGGGTGCATTACATAGCCCGAAAGGCATCACCAGATATTCATAATGACCTGATCTGGTATTGAATGCCGTTTTCCACTCATCACCGGCCCTTATTCTTATCAAATTATAGGCAGCACGCAAATCTAGCTTGGTAAAGATGGAGGAGCCCTTCAATCTGTCAAACAGCTCCGTAATGAGTGGTATAGGATAGGCATTTTTAGGCATCAGTTTGTTCAGTCCATGATAATCTATACATGGGCGTAGTTTACCTCTTTTCTTTTTAACAAAGAAGAAACCAGCCCCCGCGGGCGAGGATGACTTCTTGATAATACCCCTTTCTAGGGCATCTGAAATGTATTCCTCCATGGCCGATTCTCCTCGCAAGACAACGGGTAAGCACGACCCGAGGAGGAAAGGCTCCAAGAGGCAGATCAATAACACAGTCACACGCCCTATGCGGCGGCAGTGCACTGGCCTCTCCCTTACTGAAAACGTTGGTGAATTGGCAGTATTCAGATGGCACTGAGAGAGAGGTACACAGAATCTTAGTGGGGTGGGAAATACAATGTTTGTCACAGTATTCAGACCAAGCAGTATTTTCGCAAGTCTGCCAGTTGAACCTGGGGTTGTGAAAATGTAACCAAGGAAACCCCAGGATCACGGCATGGTGAAGGGAACGGATAATCTGGAACCGTTGTTCCTCGGAATGAAGTGCCCCAATGCGCAAAGACAATGGTATCGTTTCCATAGTAATTTGGGCAGGTACCAATGGCCTGCCATCAATGGCTTCTATCGTCAAGGGAGACTCTTTCACCACCAGTGGAATTTTGTGCGAGGCAGCGAATAACTCGTCCATAAAATATCCAGCAGAGCTGGAATCAACTAGAGCCAGAACCTCCACCGCAAGTTCTGCCCAGGAAAGTACAGCTTGGATAGTAGGCTTCTGACTAGTCGGATCTAGGGACTGCTGAACGCCACCTAGGGCCTGTCGCCCAAGGTACCCTAGGTGCGTTCGTTTCCCGGCCGTGTAGGGCAAAAACAGAGGTCTTGTCTACGATGATGCGCCCATTCCTCTTTAGACAATCTAGTAAACCCTAATTGCACAGGTTCACTATTCTCACCAGTATGTTCAGGAGGTTTGGGAGGTGAGGGAGGAATGGGTGGGAAGCTCGGCCTAGCTAGTCCTACTTCTCTGGCCCTCTGCTTACGGTCTTTCACCGCCATTCGTTCCCTAATACGGGAATCGCTTAGAATCGAGAAATCAATAAACTCGTCAAGATCAGCGGGCAGTTTAATCCTTAATGCGTTCGCATAGTCCCTGTGCAAATGCTGCCACCAACGCCACATTGTTCCAGCCCATCTCTGCTGCTAACGTACGAAATTTGATGGCATAGTTGGCAACTGTGCGAGACCCTTGTTGGATCTCCATAAGTTTTTTTGCAAGAACTTCAAATACTCTACAAAAGCCCTTAAGAACTCGCTGAAGTTCCTTGTACATGGTTTTGCAGCTTCCCATAATGGATTTGCCCAAACTAGAGCTCTGCCCATCAGCAATGAAATCATGAAGCCCACCTTACTGCAGTCGCTAGGAAAGGCTTGAGGGGTTAATTCTAGGAAGATTTCCAACTGATTTATGAACCCTCTGCACAGGGTGGGTTCGCCATCGTACCTTAGAGGTAGCGGAGCTGTAGCCCGCAACCCTCTGTTTGAGTTCGTTTGCTACAAGGACTGAGCTCCCGGTGTCGAAATGGGGGAGACCACCGGGGCTGGTACTGGTTTATCCAAGTGTGCCGTGCGTTAAAGAATTGTTTGAACAGCCAACACCAACTCATGTAAATCCATCCTCCAATGGATACTTTGTGCATTACCATCACCTGTACCATCTGAGGTCATGGCCTGTTCGTACTGTTACGGTTCAGTACACTCAGAAACTGAAGGTTTTGGTAAAACACAGTTTTATTTACACACAATGAATAACAGTAACCGTTGCGGATCCAGCATACAGAAAAACGGTAAACTGACACAGGACAGGTTACAATGATATGGTTAACCCACACGGGTCCAGTATGTAGAGATAATATACAATACTGACACAGGTCAGGTAAATCACATATGATACAGTGTAAAATGACAGAGATACTTATTGAGCCAATGACAGTGGTTGGCCCTAATAGTGGGACTGGAATAATATGGAACAGGTAAAGCCAGAGCAGAACTGGCTAAGGCACCATAGGTGGAAGGCTGCCAAATGAACGCCCACCGGGGACTGCAAAGATATTGTGAGACAGTGCTTAGTGCCGTAAGGAATAACGTACATCAAACTGAGACTACAAATGCAAATACGAATGCCCTGCACCACCTCTGAAGGGGTTAATGAACGCTCGGGTCTGCAGATGGGAAATAACCTGAGGCGCCCAAATGAACCCAACCTCAGACCAAGCAAACATGGTGCAACCAGGATAAACCGGAGGGTAGCACAGACACTATGAGAGGGCGGATCAAGGACTGGACTACTATAAGGGACCGAGGCAACTGGAGGTCTGGCTAGACCACTGAAGTGTGAGCAACAGCAGAAGCAGGGTAACTGGCAAGCAGGAACAGTACAGGAACAGGAACTTCAGCCCAGCCGGGTCAGTACACAGAGCAGAAACGTCAGCCAAGCCGGGTCTATACATGGAGCAGGATCGCCAGTCAAGCCGAGTCGGTACACCAAGCAGGAACGTCAGCCAATCCGGGTCGATGCACAGAGCAGGAATGTCAGCCAATCCGGGTCGGTACACAGAAGCTGGAACAGTAAACAGGCAGAGTAGTCAAACAGTCCGGGTCATACACTGGTATCATATGAGAGTAACGGAACAAGCGCTAGGCAATGGATACACCACGAAAGGGCAGCGCATAAGTGACAGCCCAAGATATATAAAGGCTGTCACTGGGAGGAGCAAAGACAGCTTAGCCAATAAAGAGGTATCAGGAAGTAAATATGTCAAAATGTCGCCCATAATCACGGGCACCGTGATACTCGGCTCCCTGTGAATCTCAGGTAGTCTTCATTGTTATTATATGTATATTTGTATATTTGAACTTTTTCCCTCCCAAACTTTGCCCAACACCTAGCTTCACCATTACAGAATGGAATTAACATTTTCCCTCCCAAACCTTACCCAACACTTAGCTTCACCATTACAGATTGGAACTGACATTGATCCAGTCAGCTCAGCATACTGCCTTGGGGCCATATTTGATTCCACCCTTTCCTTGTCCCCTCACATTAACTCTGTGGATAGAACATCTTGCTTCTTTCTCTGCAACATTGTTAAAATCCACCCGTTCCTCTCCCAGCAAACTACTAAAACTCTTGCCCTCATTTTGTCCCGCTTAGACTATTGCAAAGTCCTACTGTCATGTTTCTCTGTTTTCCATGTTTTACTGGAATCTGGTTCCAGCTTTCTGGTCTTGCTTTTGGTTCTTTTTTCCTGCCCAGTCTCTCTGACCCTTTATCTAGTGCCGCAATCTAAGCATTCCTACTGTGACCTTGAATCCAGCCTTGATAAAGTGTTTTCGTGTGTTCCTGGCCCGGCTATTCCTGACTAATCCTTTGCCTGCTGAGTTGTCTTCTGTGTATTTTCTCAGCATCGACCCATGGCTTCATTCTCCAGACCTTTCTCTTGCTTGCTCCTTTGGTACCGTGCTTGTCCGACTGATTATCAACCCCCGCTTGCTTGACTATCTTCCATCTCTCCCTTTGGCTCTGTGTTGCATTGCTGATTTCTGACCCGGCTTGTCGACACTTCTTCTCACCTGCCTTTATAAATTCCCCTTGCTTTGTCGAGCTTTGACTCCGGTATTATGACCTTCGACTCCCCGTCGAGTGCGACTAACCCTCACCTCGTTCGAATTAGTTCTACTCCGACTAGTCATTCATCCTGTATTCATTTCCCTGTGCACCTGGTATTGACTCCCTGTCGTTGATTCCTGAGGCCTCCTAGGTCAAAGAGTTGCTGCTCGACTCCTGAGTTTTCCCTTTGAGTTGCGGCAGAGATAAGTTTAGTTGCTGGTAGGTTCGACTCTATCTGTTTTGTGTTCTCAACGATTAGCTTTCTGTAACTAGAGGTGCCATCCTGCCATCAGGCTTCATGGCCTGCAGCTTTAAGCTTGGCCTTGGCCACAGCAAGGCATCTCTAGACCAGCCAATGATCTCCAGCATCGCTCTCTAGCCTGCGCCCCCCAGCATCTTGCTCGCTGAGGCCTACTCAGCAATAAAGTCATATTGTCTCTTGTTGCTCTTTTATTTCATATTAATAGCTGCTTGTCACCTCTTGGCAGGACCCTATTCCTTGTCAAGTTTACTTTGCAGCTTACAAGGGAGCTTTCTGATCTGAAACGTTACAACTACTAACGGCCTCCCTGCTACCCATCTTTCACCTATGCAATATGTTTTAATCTCAGCTGCATGAATCACTACATTTTCCCTAATAACTGAACCTGCTCACATAATTCTTAGACATCTGTCATGGCTCCCTATTTATCAGTGCATCACATACAAAGTCCTTCTTCACAGCTATAATGCTCTCCACACTGCTACCCCTCTTACATCTCTTTCTTCATCTCCTCATATTCCTTCGCTCAGCACACAACTCAATTCTTGTTGCACCATCCACACCCTCTGCCCTCTCCTGTCTAAAACCTTTCTCTCTTTTCCTACCTATGGAATATCATACCCCTCTCCCTATGTCTTGAACAATACCCCTCTGTATTTAAAGGGGATCTATCACCCCTGTACAAATGTGTGTTAAATGTTAGATTATCTAACGATTAGGTTGATTTCTTGAATAATTTTTTTTTTTTTAATCCTATTTTGCCAAAAATGAATGTTTAAAGACTGCACTTCCAGATAGACTGCAGGTACAGCTCTATGCCCACAGTCTGTAACTCTGCCTCCGCTCCCCTCCCTCTAGCCATCCTCCTCCGATGCCGGAGGCTTCTGTCTGTAAGGTGGAGTGGTCTCATTGGCAGAGATCGATATCTAGCCAATGAGATCGCTCCAGCTTTCAGACAGAAGCCTCTGTCATCGGAGGAGACTGGATAGAGGTAGGGGGAGGAAGCAGAGTTACAGATTGCGTGTATAGAGCTGCACCCAGCAGTCTATCCGGAAGTGCAATCTTTAAACCTTAATTTTCAGCAAAATAGGATTAATAAAAATAAATTATTCAAGAAATCCACCTAATTGCTAGATAATCTAACATTTAACACACATTTGTACAGGGGTGATAAATTCCCTTTAAGTTTACCCTGAAATCTTATCTTCTGGAGCACTAGGACCATGCACTACCTTTTGCCAAACTCAGCACTTGTAATCTCAGCACCTGACACCCCGATGCCCTGTTGTCTGTCTCCTATTACCCATTTAGACTGTAAGCTCCTTGGGGCAGTGACCTCTCTCCTATTGTTTCTATGAATGTGACACTTATTTTATCCCCTCTTATTTATTATAACATACATCTATTTTAAGGCACTGTGTCCACTGTGTGGCGCCATATAAATAAATATATACATACATATAGAAAGAGAGAGGTGTACTCTCCTGTACTCATCCTGGACTTTAGTGAAGCAAACAGACCACCAATATATATACTTGCTGGGTCTAGCTTTCCTGCACCAGCCTTTGGGGGTTGTGTCTCCTATCAGAATATATCTGCTCTGCTTGTGTATATTTGTTGTGGCCCTCTCTTCCCCGAGTAGGGTTCCCGCTCACTGGACAATTGCAGTGTGTGTGTTTGTGTGTATAATTTATAGACAGTGTCAGTGACAGTTAAAATAATACTTTTCACTGAAAGGTGGCAGGCAGGGAGGTGATCCTATTCCTACACCTGAACAGAGACTGAGAGGGACAGTGACAGACAGACATACATCATGCATTACTTTTAGACAAATATCACACCACATATTCTGTAATGTATTTTAATATCATTATCTCCAACAAAACATATCATCATTACCATCACCACTTCTAAGTCCAATCCCCAACCAATTACACTCATTTATTATTGACAATGCCTGCTGGGATAGAATTATAAAAATACCTTACAATCCTATTTTCCCAGAGTTCACCAAAGTAATTTCAATATATATCTTTAGAGGTGATCCTGCCAGCTTACATACATCAAGGTTGAAGAAGAAAGGGAAGGGAAAACAAGGGAAGTAACTTTTAAAAGTATTGGGGAGGAGATGGAAGGGTAAACATAAACATAAACACCATGAAAAAAGGACCTCCTGTGTCAGTTGCCTTAATGCATAAATGTTTTAAAGGAAACCCAGAATCCCCCCAGCCCAAACATGGCCCTCTACATTTAAGTCTTTAGGAGATACTTGTCTGTTACTGGTAGTAGTCATATATTTCAACTCTAAGCATGTATGCCATTTTTACTTTTTTGTGAATATTTAAAGCCATGCTGCAGACTTAGAAACAGAAGAAATCTGACACAGAGTTACTGCCATGTGATATGAAAGTAAGACAATGGCAATAGCAACAGTGTGCAAATCATGGTGATACCTTTTCTGCACTTTTTGCAGCAAGTGTCTGGCCCCTCAAGCAAAATATTTTTGTAGCTGAACATAGTGCTGGTTCTCATTTTTTCTATAGTACCTAGACCACATTGCATCACTGCTGTTTCATAAAGTAAAATTAAAATAAGATTATTGAACGTGACTTACTTTGAGGACATGCCTTTATTGAATCATAATGAGAGGCATACAGAAAAGCTGGGCAGAGCATATTTCAGTTCAAGGGGCTATTTACAAGTACAACATGGTCCCCATTTACATTTTTTTACCTAGGCACATAGCCCATAATGTACAAAAATAGCCATTTGTGCCAAGGGGTGGGCAATGGTATGCATGGCCATGTTGCAGAAGAACTTGGCACATACCTGATTACTACAACCATGGAGCAAGCTTACACTCAGATTACTGGTGCCTAAGGTGTTTGCCCTTGTTTGGACTAATGCTCTCTTACAGGTGCACATCTCACACTATTATGTGTATAAACATCTTTTCCCCCATTCAATGCATTCACCATTTGCTTGGGTGAAAAATTTGTGCTCATAGTCATCCACAGGCACATAGCTTACTCTACACCAGCAATGCACCTATCTCAAGGGTGTCCAAACCTATCCTCAAGGCCTGATATCCTTGATTAAACACAAGTTAATCAGTTGCTGACTGATTTTGACTAAATCAGATGTGCTCAAGAAGGCATAGCTTTAAATCTTGGCCTACCTATCTCTCTTGATTAGATATTTGGACAGCCTTGTCATATACATTATACTTTTGTTCCTGAAAAGAATCCCACTGTGCCTTTCTATCCCTGGCTCAAAACAGGAATATTCTCCTAATAAGCATGTCAGAAGGAAAGAAGATGCAGCTGTTTCCATAATCCTAGTATTTGTTCTTGCCTGCTTGAGCCATGACAGACACTGCTTCACCAAAGATTGTCACGTATCATACAAACACAACAACTGACCATTCCATTTGACAAAAAATTGGTTTTAATAAGTCTACGGTGGACAAACATGGAGTGGAGTGACTTCCGAGCAAGATGGACATGTTTTAGTCTGCTCTGTGATGTGGGATCCCTAATTAGCTGATATTGCTGCAAAACTCTTTCCTACGTTCTAGAAGTTTGCTCCTGGAGTGCTTCTTACTTGAATCTCATGGCGACATATAAAAATAAATCAAAATTCTGCAATAAAACAGCCAAAAATGACTGAATTTCTGCCGACTCACTAACGTGACCTGGACTGGAGCACGTGCTTACAGCTGGTTACAGACTTTTTTGCTATATATTTTGCATGTTCTCAGGAATATCCTGTCCTTCCTGCCCTCTACAGGCAAGGTCATGATCAACTTCACCTGATCGAGAACCATCCTACCAAAATCACTGAATTTCTGCCGACCCAACAGCGTGACCTTGAACGGAGCACTTGCTTACACACACTGAGCTAGATATGGCATCCTCTTAAGCATCTCCTGGCCTTCCTGAACTCTAAGGCGAGGTCACAATCTACTTCACCTGATCGAGAACCTCCTTACCTCACAAGTGAAGATATCGTACACCAGTGGGCAAAATCAGATCTCTGATCTATTGTTAGGGAAGTGAAGATGGCGGTCCATGAAGAACTAGCAAATCTCTGTAAATACCTGGGTCACATGAGCCAGTGCATTTCCTTCCTGGAGCAAGAAAGGGGTGAGTTATTTCAGCAACAATCAAATCTGGAACAGATTTTAGTCCAACCCAACAACGCTTTGGAGCATTCCTCAACAAGGTCAATGATCTTAACAACAGAGGACTGTGATGTAATCTGAGCATCTGCAGACTCCTGGAGACAGTGCCTGGGAAAGATATGCAAGACTCCCTGGACTGTATCTTTCGGAATGTACTGGACATTGAGTCTGCCACCTCTTTACAGCTTAAACATGTGCACATAGCATTTTGACCAAGGGGAGGCCCAGGGGAACCCCAAGGGATGTGATATGCTGCTTCTTCCAGTACCAAGACAAAAAGAGGGCCATGAGACGCAGCAGATACCTGGGTGAGATACAATATGCTGGAGTGATGCTCCAATTAGACCAAGATTTAACTCCACTCACATTACAACTTAGAGCTATAAAGCCATTGACAGATAATCTCCGCAAACCACATATTAAGTACAATGGGGCTTCCCCGTCTCTCTTCAGGCAACTCATCTTGGCTGCAACAAAACACTGTGTAACCAGGAAGATATTCCTACATTTTGTGCCTCTAGTGATCACAAACCACCTCCCACATGGCTCGGACTCCATTATCTGGTGCAAGACAGCCAAACCAGCAGAGGTGTCAGCCTCGGAAGGGGTAGTCCCCTCAGATTAGATGCTGCCAATTTACAGTTTACTGGAGATGTGGATCTTGGACAACTGTTACACTGCTCAACCCTGGCTCCTTCACTTCTCTGGAGTTTCCCAGGTATTGCGTGGGGTCATGTGCTGGGATAACTGGTTCCCATGTTCCTGAACTCTTGAGTTGGAGGGGATGTGCTGTTGCCACCATCTCCCTGACCCTAGATCCCCTTGGCCTGATAGTTTGGGGATAGATCCTATGGCATCTCTTTTACAGCTGTTCCACTGCCACAGACTTTTTATTTGCTTTAAACTATTTGGTTTCTGTATTTAATAATCTGAGGGTCTTCCGGTGGGGTAGCTCTGAAGCCCTTGTCCCATGGATGGGAGCCCCCCCTTACTTTGTTCCCCTGTTAGGGGTATGTGGGTATTTCCCATGGTCCTGTAACCCTGTACCCAGTAGACCCATTCTTCTTATTGGTGCACCTTACTCCCCTTCTAGATGGAGGCCGGAGGAAGCCGTCCTCCCCGCAAGACCACAATAGATCATATAGTTTTTGTCTCTTTGTGCTGTTTGTTATAGTTTACTACATTTTGTTGGAACTGCTGCTGTTGCTCCCAATTAGGATCCCAATAAACAACCCAGCTTATGTTACTATTCCCTGTAAAGCATATGAGTCTTGTAGAGGGACTGTTCTGGGGGCCACTGGCAGCCCATATATCCGTGACCTGTACTTGCAATAATATACTCCCCCTTCTTGGAATGAGCTTCTTCCCCTCCGGTCTCCCCTTCCCCACATTGGCCAGGGTTTTTTCCCCTGTCAGTGTTTATTTCCTTCTGGCTGCCTGGGGGGTGGTCTGCCTCCCTGAGAGTCGGCAGTTGCTGGGTGGTTACAGTGCTGTTTTACCTCCTTCTTGTGATGAAGAGATGATTATCATGTTCTTGGTGTTTTATGAAATGTTTTGTACTTCACATTTTGAAGGAAAAAGATAATATGAGGTTACATGGGAACATCAAATACTTGCTTTCATGTAGACTACACATTAAAGGTATGATTGTAACTCCAGAGGTGGTTTTGGTAACCCTGTACTGTAATGTATGCCCACATACCAAAGTGCCAATGATGTTATGTAAGCCCAGTTGGCTAATACTATTTAGAAATCAAGCTATATCATACTTTTTGTATGTAATATTTTAACAAAAAACGAGTTAAACGAGTTAAAAAACTTGTTAGCCCTACTGATTATAAGCAAATAAATAACACTGTTCAGATTGGATAAGAACTTTTACTGCTTGCATCTTGGCATTATAAAATAAAAGATATTGTCTATGAACTGTTTACTCACCTTTAGCTTTATATCCCACCTGTTTAACAATATTGTATTCCTCCAATAAAAGTTCAGTACTACAAGATATAGTCAGTTTTGCTGAACTAGGGTTGTTAAATGAAGCATTTTCCTATACAGAGGTCAGATAAGATAAGATGCATTTCCTGTCCAAATTTAAAAAGAGAATGTACAAGCATGATAATCCCTCTCAGTAAAAGCACCTACAATGAACCTTGCTCTGAAGCAAACATACAAATCCAGCCAACATACCAGAGCTCCAAGAAACCAAGTAGCATACAAAAGTTACCATTTAATATCTGATAATAAGTTATTTGTTGTGCAGTGCAATCTGTTCATGATGAATCAATTTAAAGGTATAAAGCTAAAGAATACGAAATTAAATAATTAAATTAAAATAAAACCAGGTGGTTAATACTTTTTTATTGGTTTCTAGAATGGGGCATCTTTACTCCACCCTTTTTTGTTACAGAAACCATGGCACATACCTTTGTGGCAACTTGGAGTCCTGAGACTCCACTATTTAATGGAGAACTGGTGACAGTTTAGGATTTTGGCAGTAATGGTTAAATATGCGAATACAATGTCCTTGTCTCCTGCATTGATCTCACACCCCAAAATTTGCTTTTGAATATACTATCCTCCCTAGCATCCTACTCTGTCCCCAGTAAAAGCAAGACCCTTATACTTAATATTTATCAATTCATTATTGTCAGGCATAGTGCCATGTTATTGTATTAAAGAAAATGTAGTGCTATTTTTCAAAATGGGGGCAAGATCTAAACCAGGAAATTATAGACCTGTGAGCTTGACTTCTAAAGTGGGTAAGATATTAGAAAGGTTATTAGCCATTAGTATTAAGAACAATGTGATGACCAACAGCAGTACTTGCTTTTTATGAAAAGGCAAATATTAATTTGGACAAGGGTAATGCTGTTTTGGATTGTTCAAAAGCCTTTGATACTCTGCCTCATATCATGTTACTGCATAAATTAAAAGGCATTGGTTTGGAAGGTGGTATATGTGCATGAATAAAACACTGATTAAATGATAGATGGCAGAGAGCAGTTTTAAATGAGAACTTTCAGGTTGGTCTAAAGTTATAAATGGGGTGCAACATGATTCACTTCTGGGCTCAATGCTTTTCAACTTAAGTGTATTAATGTTCTAGAAGTGCAACTTGAAAATCATGTCTCAATCTCTGCTGAAGTATATTAAAAGTCATAGATGCTCAACTAGGAACGAACCTGCAATACAAATTTGCAGGCTCTATAGGAATGGTATCCTACCCAGGGTTAGTCACCGCAAAGGTAATAGGGGAAATCCAGCATAGGACCCCTTGCTCACAGTGCTTAGAGAGATCAGCTACACCTCACTCACGATGTCCAACAAGGCCGAAATGTAGTCTGGGCTTGGCTGCTTCTATGGTTCAGTGAGGAATTGCCTGGCATTTCATGGTTGGACTGTTGTAATGGCAGGACCAATATGATATGCTTTAGGATATTTCCTCTCTGTGAAAGGCACTAGTGGACTAAAAGAGATTTCACTCTGGATAGGACACCGTTCCTATACAGCCTGCAAATTTGTATTGCAGGTTCGTTCCTAGTTGAGCATCTCTGACTTTTAATATAAATATCAATCTCTGCTGAAGACACTAAGATGCCTAAAGAAATACATACAGAGCAGGATGCTTTTTCTCTAAAGAAAGATTTTGATAAACTGAGTGAATGGGCAGAAAACTGTCAGAGGTGGTTTAATATAGATAAATGTAAGGTTACGCATTTGGGCTGCAGAAACAAACTTGCTACATATACACTAAATGGGAAACTACCTGGGCAATCTTTGTTAGATTTAGAAGTACTGACAGACTTCACATCAGTGTGAAGTGTCACTCAGTTGCTGCAAGAGCCAGTAGGTTACTATCCTGTATAAAAGAGGAATAGATGCATGAAATGGGAATATAATCTCTATATAAAATCTTGGTTAGGCCTCATCTACAATATGTATGTATATATTTTTATTTATATAGCGGGAACAGGTACACTTAGCACTATACAATGTACATTTTGTATAGAGGGGGTACAATAAGTTCAGCAATTAAGTGGTTATATAGAGACAATCATAAGGGGATCTTACATTAGGAAAGGAGATCCTATCCCTTTATAGCCTGCAATCTAAGTAATATAAAGAATGGTTTTGGTCACCAAGATATTATTGAAATGGAAAAAGTACAGATTTGTAACAAAACTGGTAAAATGGATAGAGGATATAAGTTATAAAGATTTTGATTAAATTACATTCCATCACAGGGGTAATTTGATTACCATTTACAAATATGTTTGAGGTTAATATAAATAACATTTCAAGAAACTATTTACTCAGAGAAACCATTCATTAAAGCGGAACTACCATGTCACAAAATGTTTAGCTTAACTAAGTCCCCTTCTGGCGACTAGCTGCTTAGTAGCACTAGTCACCAGAATTATTGCCTGATTTAATAGATATATGCTTTATTCCACAGCTGTCAGTAGCATGGAGCGCAGGAATGACGTCCGCGTGCCTGCGCTGTCAGTCACAGCCGGAGCCGGCCAGCTCCTAGCAAAGCCTCCTAGACCCGGCTGGGACTGACAGCGCAGGTGCACGGACGTCATTCTGGAAAGATTTACGCTCTCTGTGCTACTGACAGCTGAGGAATAAAGCATATATCTATTAAATCAGGTAATAATTCTGGTGACTAGTGCTACTAAGCAGCTAGTTGCCAGAAGGGGACATAGTTAAGCTAAACATTTTGTGACTGTAACTGAAGCTAAAAAGGGACTGCGTTGCCTTCAGCCATTGTTTCCGGGTCTCCCCTTCTTGACGCCGGACGGGCGCCGTCGGATGTACCTGTCGAGCATATAAACGGTCCGGTTGTCGACTCCAAGAGGCGTCGAACCTCGGTTGTAGTCGACTCTATGTCAACGGACGCGGGTCGAGCTGGGGTCGACAGAGCCCCCGAGCAGTTAAGCGTCACAGGCTGGACTCCGGGCAGTCGAGAGTGAGGCCTCGACTCCCAGTCGAATGGTGAACAGGGAAAATGTTGCAGGAACCAAGTAGCTGTAGTCGAGCAGATTCAAGCATGCTGCAAGATCGAATCGGATGATCTCCGGAACTCAAGAAGAAGGGGAGGACGGAGTCCACGTCGCCGCCTGACGTCATATGAAGTCTGGTCACAGGAAGCTGGCAGCAGATGGTCGACGATACAGGATATTCAGCTCAGACGGGCGTCAGTGGCTACTAAGGGGGACACTTTATCATTCAATTACTCTTGAACTATAACTCTGACAGTATTGAAATAACACTCTCCATGGCCCAAATACTATGAAGATAGATTGGAGCTGCTGTTTTTGTGAAACATTGCTATCCCTTGAAAGTGGAACTACCACATTTAAACAACTTCAATAATTCCCCATCTGGCAACTAGCTGCTTAGTAGCGCTAGACGACAGAATTATTACCTTGTTTAATAGATTTATCAATTCTTCTGGAGCTGACAGGCAGGACAGATCCAAGCCAAAAATGATGTGAGAGGCTCTGAGTACGAACAAAAGCACAATGGCCTGTTCACCGGCTAGTCACCGCTCAAGAGCATCACATTTTAGCTCTCTAGCGCCATTACAGAGGAGAAATTTCCACATACATATTAGACTAATCCCGCCCATAAAGGCGGTCCAGTACCAAAATGATGGGCAAGTCTCCTCTGCACGGAAAAACCAGCTAACCCCAGACTTACGTTTCGGCCTTATTTTGGGCCTCGTCAGTGAGGTGCAGCTGGCTTCCCTAGGCACTGAGAGCAAGGGGTCCACATCTGGATTACCCTTTACACTTAGGGAGAGACCCTAAGTGTTTCGCAGTAACAAGCCAAAAATGATGTGAGAGGCTCTGAGTACGAACAAAAGCACAATGGCCTGTTCTCCGGCTAATCACCGCTCAAGAGCATCACATTTTAGCTCTCTAGCGCCATTACAGAGGAGAAATTTCCACATACATATTAGACTAATCCCGCCCATAAAGGCGGTCCAGTACCAAAATGATGGGCAAGTCTCCTCTGCACGGAAAAACCAGCTAACCCCAGACGTACGTTTCGGCCTTATTTTGGGCCTCGTCAGTGAGGTGCAGCTGGCTTCCCTAGGCACTGAGAGCAAGGGGTCCACGTCCGGATTACCCTTTACACTTAGGGAGAGACCCTAAGTGTTTCGCAGAAACAAGCCAAAAATGATGTGAGAGGCTCTGAGTACGAACAAAAGCACAATGGCCTGTTCTCCGGCTAGTCACCGCTCAAGAGCATCACATTTTAGCTCTCTAGCGCCATTACAGAGGAGAAATTTCCACATACATATTAGACTAATCCAGCCCATAAAGGCGGTCCAGTACCAAAATGATGGGCAAGTCTCCTCTGCACGACAGGACAGATCGCAGACATTTTGCCATAGTGACATCCGCTCACCTGGTCTGTCAGACCCAGCTGGCTCTAGGAGGCGTTGCTAGGAGCCGTTCGGACGTTATTATGGCAAGGTGTCTGCGATCCGTCCTGCCTGTCAGCCCCAGAAGAATTGATAAATCTATTAAACAAGGTAATAATTCTGGCGACTAGCACTACTAAGCAGCTAGTCGCCAGATGGGATGTTACTGAAGCTAAAGTTGTTTGAAGGTGGTAGCTCCGCTTTAATGGCTAACTAAAGGTGCTACAGTAAAAATGTACAGATTGAGAGAAGAGAAATATAACCCCGCAGAACTATCACTCAATAAATAAAGAATTCCTTTCTATGTATACATCTGGTAAAAGGGACAATTACTTAAAACGTAACTTTTATTGGAAAGTTAAAAAATATCAGAGCAAAAAGCAAACAGAAATTGATAATACTGGGAATAATCCAAAGAAAACGGGGGAGAGAGGGAAAACAAAAAAACATAAAAAATAAATATTAGGAAAAATCTGTTTGACTATGCCTTCTTATATTTGGATGATCTTCTAGCAATTTTTGTCTGGCTAAGTCAAATAGACTGCACAGACTTGCTATATCTAAGTATGCTTTTTTGCTAGCGACTTTAATATTAATCTTTTAGCATACGTAACATGATTCTTTTGAGATACTCCCTTATTTTTATGTTAATACTCTTTGTATGCATCAGAGTAACCTGAGAAGGCTAATCCTATGTATACATTGCATACATTGCTTCTCTTATTTATTAATTGAGGCAATAGTTTATTTTGATTTTTCCGAATATTTCTGTTTTTGTTTTGTTTACCCTCTCTTCCCCTTTCCTTGGTAAGCTGAATAGTGCCCAATCTTTATTAGTGGCAAGCTGAGATATGCCCCTGTATTATCAATATCATATTGCTTTGACATTTTTTAACTTCCTTAACTTTCCAATAAAAGTTAAATTTTAGATATGTCCTTTTTACCAGTTGGATACATACTAATAGAGCCTTTATTGAGTGCTAATTCTGCAGGGTTCTCATTCGCTTCTCTTTAAATGTTCCTCAATTATATAATTTCCAATAAATCTATTTGAATCTAGGGCATACTGGATACAGTATATCACTGAGTATTCTTCAAAAAAAGTCTCTATAAAATTAACAACATCACAAGTGAAAATAAGCTGAGTAATGCTAGTGAGTCTTAGGTAGTTTGTTACAGTTTTTTTCAGTCTAAGGCTACATAAATTTATTTCTTTTAACTAAAAATTGGGAGGAGAAACTACTCTCATTTATGAGGATGTCATAGTCCAGTCTAGAGATTAACAGTTGCCTAGCTGAACCAGTCCTGTTCCTGACTAGGGGTGGGCGAAATGTGAGAAAAATTTCCTACGTGACTTTTCGCGAAAAACGGCCAATTTTGTGGGTTTTTTGGGAAAGTTATCTCTTTTTTTTCTCCAATGCAAAATTTTCCTCCTTTTTGCCTATTCCAGCAAATTTTTCGCCTATTCCAACACATTATTTTCCCATTCTAACTCATTTTTCACCTATTCAACACATTTTTCTCCTATTCTAACAAATTTGTGCCCTATTCCAACACATTTTTTCCTATTAACAACACATTTTCTCCTATGTTTAACATGGTGCAACATTTCCCAGCTCAATATTACTTCTTCTGAGTACTATAGCGAGAAATAAGTAGCTGTAAGTCAAAGCTGTGAGTCCTACAGCAAAATATACCTTGAAAAATTATGTTAGCATGCCTTTGTCCTTTGCCCACAACACTTACTTCATGCTTAAGTGACACTGGCACATATTCATGATGATGTCAAGTGATTAAAAAATAAATAAAGTACAACCTACAATGTGGCAGATGTGTATGGAAGTGGTGGTGGGGGACTGGCGTGGTGTGATTGGTAGGACCTTGACAAACTGCATCCACCCCGAGACTAGAGGTAGCATCATCATTTATTGTACTCCACTTGAGACCACTTTTACAGACTAGTTATCCTGAGCAACCTCAACTGGTCAGTGTTCTGGCAAAACCTTTAACAGAATTATTGAATCAGTCACTATCGACAGGAGTAGTTCCAGAAGATTGGAAGGTAGCAAATGTAGTAGGGAAGATCCTTACGTCAGTAGCAGGAAAATTAATGGAACCCATGAAACTATCTAAACCTAGAAATTATATACCTGTAAGTTTGACTTTCATAGTGGGTGAGAAACTAGGAAGTTTAATAATGGATAGTATTTGTAATTATGACAAAAATTAGTAAAATTCGGTATGGTTTTATGTGTTTGTGTCTGTGGCTGTGGTGTAGGAGCAAGTGGCAGCCATTTTGTTTTTTTCTCAGTTGTATAATGGTGGGTGGGCTGGATAGTGGCGGCGGGCAAACTTCCTGCATGAGTGAATCACCCGATGGGAGCAGTAACTCCTCCTTACTGCCACCCCTGGGTGTTTGTGTCTCCTGAGGAGACATAAATTATTAAATGAGCCCTACTCTTTTTAGATGGCTCATTTCATAATATATGTCTCCTCAGGAGGACACATAAATTATGAAATGAGCCTTTCTCTGATATATATATATATATATATATATATATAAAGCTGCAGCCATCATCAATTACCAATTGAGCTATCTCCCCAGGATATATGTAAAATATATATCAATGCACACATATATATATATATATATCACAAATACAAATGAAAAAGGTGAATAAATAGCACCCATCCAACTCCAGAATCGATGATAGAGATCACTGTCGCTGATATCCCCACATCCTGTTAAAGGCGTCTAAGGGCGGGTGTAACGGTTTGTTTGACACACAGACACAGTAGGTTTTGGATAAAACACAATTTTATTGAACAATGATAATAACAATAACCCTCACGGGTCCTGTAATATATATATAATATAGTACAGACACAAGACAGGTTAAAGAGGTAGGCCCACACGGGTCCAGTATATGCAGGTAATCCAGAGTTCAATATACTGACACAGGTCAGGCAGTTCGCATGTTATTCACAGTTGGACAGCACTGAATGGGTTACTATTAGGCTGAGAGTACTGACAGGCCCTAATAGTGCAAGGCCCTTTAAGAAGCTCAATCAAAAGAGAGAGCACAAAATCGAGTAACGCCCAGAAGTAATGGAGACCAGAGCAACTGGTGGACTGCCGTAGCAGTAACTAAAATTAAGCAACTTGTGGACTGTCGTAGCAGTAACGGAGACTGAGCAACTTGTGAACTGCCATAGCAGTAATGGGGATTGAGCAACTTGGACTGCTGTAGCAGTAACAGAGATTGAGCAACTTGGATACTGCCGTAGCAGTAACGGAGACTGAGCAACTTGTGAACTGCCATAGCAGTAAAGGAGACTGAGCAACTTGCCCTGAGAGGCACCCAACCAAGGACTGCACGGAAGTGAGGACACACAGAAATGTCACCTGGGCGACACAGAGTCAATGGACACCAGACTGCAGCGAACTGTCCGGAGACAGAGAGGATCCTGACACCACCCTAACCGGAGACCGGATAAGGCGTGCAGGAGTGGTATGCAACACAGTAGCCCAGCCGGGCCGGAACCACACACAGAGCAGGAACGTCAGCCAATCCAAGTCAGTACACCAAGCAGGAACGTCAGCCGGGCCGGGTCGGTACACAGAGCAGGAACTTCAGCCAGTCCGAGTCGGTACACAGGCAGGAACAAGATGCAGAATAGTCAGACAGTCCGGGTTGGTACACAGGCAGGAACAAGATGCAGAGTCGTCAGGCAGGCCGGGTCAGTACACTGAGATCACACGAATAACAGGAACAAGTGCTGGTACGGAAACACCACGAAAGGGCACTGGAGAAGTGCCAGAACCCAGTATTTAAGGACAAATACTGGGCAGGACAATGACAGTGCAGCCAATAGGCGTAGGCAGGAGTGGAAACTGACAGAATGTCGCCAAATAGCATGGGCACCGTGATAGCGGAAGATCAACACCTGCCAAATATCCCTGCCCGCTGTACAGCTGAGGACTTTCAAGCCCAGTGTAGACAAGGTACGGAAAATAAGAAGACAGGATAGGTACTACCGACTAATGTTATAATTGTTGACCACTCATAGGTCATTAATTGTTGGAGATATACATTGTTTAAAAATCTCCCTTATGGATTTCTACAGTCTATTTATCCTCTGCCCGCAATCAGGTTATATACACTGGGCCACCATTCTAAACATATTGAGAGCTGTATGATAGACGGGAGGAAAGTTATACTACCAGATTCCAAGAATCGATCTATTCCTCACACTATCTGGATCAACATCTGATTAAGCATTATATTTGATCGGTAATACAGAGGACTGTGTACACTCTTTTTTGCTCTTAAGCTCGCATTTTTATTAATTTTTATTGATTGATTCGATTTATCTGATGATATCACAGTTTGTATTTGTATATTTAGATTAGGTATAACTAATACTAGCTTGGATATATATGTATTTTATGTTTAATAAATTTATATATCTTTATTTACAGTTGTAATATTTCTATGTCTTTTAGAAGGTAGATGGCCTTTTGATTTATGATATAGATACTAGCGCTCTCCCTAATTGTATATCTATATATATATATATATAAAAGAATAAGCCTCATTGCATAATTTATGGTACCTCACACACAGAACATAATTTATGTCTCCTCAGAAAACAAACACACATTGAACAGAATGCCTCATTATATAATTTATGTCTCATTAGGAAACACAATAGGGTGATTCAATAGGGACATTACTGCTCCCATTGGGTGATTCAATGGGGGCATGTTTATCATACAGAGAGTTGGCCCGCCCCCTCCAGCCCTCCCACCACTATACAACTGACAAAAAAAAACATAGCTGCCACTCGCTCCTGAAGTAGAGGATATCAGTAACTTCTCCTGGTCCACACACACTGTCACTCAGGATCATGACCCCACAAACACACTGTTTTACCTCACACAGATAACTGTAACCCTCCATACACTCTGTGTCACCTCCCACAGATAACTGTAACCCTCCATACACTCTGTTTCAGTACAAGAGTGTAATGTTTCCATAAAATACAAACTCAGGGATAAACTTAATAGCAACTCTTATTTAACCCTTTCAGTGCCAGAGGGGTACGCAACACATTGCTTTGCAATGCGTTGCGTACCCCTCTGGCACTCAAAGCGTTAACTCTTTTCATCTCTTCAGTCACCCTGATGAAGGTCCTTGAGATTGGACCGAAAACGTTTGGCTAGTACTACCTAGCATCTTATGACTCTTCAATAAATTCATTTAAAGGGATAGTAATACTTCATTTTAACTTTATTTTATTTTGTAGGCATTAAAAAAACATGAAGAATGATATAAGTCTTATCTCTGAAACCTTTATGGTTTAAGAGATATTCACAAACAAAGTATCCCCCCCCTGTTCAGCCAGATAAGAAGGGAGGTGCCCAGATAGACTGCAGAGAGGGACAATCTTCTATTAAGATAATGGAAAAAGCTGAAAAACTTGTCAAGGGGGGGAAGGGCTTTCATTGTTTTAATACAAAGAAGATTGTCCCCTTCTGTTATCTGTACTGTCATACAACCAGACTCACATCTGAGAAGAGATTGTTTACACTAGGTAAAAGGGGCGGGGAGGGGAACTTTGCTTGTGAATATCTCATAAACCATAAAGGTTTGAGAGATAAGACTTATATCATTCTTCATGTTTTTTTAATGCCTACAAAATAAAATAAAGTTAAAACGAAGTGTTACTATCCCTTTAAGGATTCGTGATGTGTGCTGCCTCTCTCTGCAATGGGGTTCTCCCAGGCTGAGTACATTTACATATAAATATATATATGTGTGTGTGTATATATACATATATACATATACATACACTCGAACACACACTATGGTACTATGACATAAAAGGGAGGAATTTCGCCTGCACATGCACAGAAGGCAGTAGTAGCAGAAGCAGGAATGACCAGGGCTGTGCACAGGGATGTCAAATCCAGGTAAGTTATGACAACAGGAAAAAGAAAGATGTATGACGTTAGTGGTTACCAGTGTAGGAATAATGTGTAATTAGGGGTATATTAGCTAGTGTTTTATTAATAGAAAGTAGAGACTGGTCTTGGAGCCAATAGTGCCAATAAATGGAAGTCTGCTATTTTTCCCATCAAAGCTGTCAATCCTAAATAGGATAGCCAAAATATGGCCTAGAATAAATATGTAATGGCATTTAATTGGCTTACTGGAGGAAGTATGATTGATAGTTTTGGTTAGGAAAGCATTTTATATTAAAGTACAGGCCTTATGTTTGAAACTGTAATTGTGGCAGTTTATTAATGGTAAATAGCAAATATTTATAGTGTTAATTTTTTAATTTAATTTGTGGACTGATTTGTGACTGTAATTTTTTGGTGCTATTGAGAACTCAATACAGATATCTATAACAAACAACACAGGAAGTTAATCATATTTTCCTAAGCAGGTGTTCATGTCTGCAAATTTTATTCTTCCATACAGGTTAGGCATGATAATAAAAAATGCATTACTATGCAGACTATCGGCTCTTTTTACATCTCATGATTAAAAGATGTTTAGATAAGGCCACCAGGTGAGGAACATTTATTGCAGGCTATTGTGTCACTGTGCACACAAAGGCATACAGTCTTTGCATGCTTATCTTGCAAGGAACTGTGTACACAGCAGGCCAATAAGAAAAACATTAACTAGACCTTAAGATGTCGATTATTTCTACTCAGGAATCACTAGTCAGTTTATCTTTTGATTAGGTACACCTGCTATTCTGTTTCTTAAATAAAATAAGAGAATTCAAAGGAATGTTGTAGATGTCCTAGTTGATCTCAAGTCTGCTACAATAGGGAGAAGACTTTGTATTTTCACAAATTCAGCATACACTAAAATAAAATCTGTTAGGTTGAAATACTGTAGTTCATTGCAGCACAAGCACCATTTGTTGCTTGTCATAATGCCAAGTAAACTCCTATGGAAGTAGATAAAAGTTAAAATTTGAACATCGTAATTTTAAAGCCTGCATACATTGATCATTGTTAATAATGGCATGAAGTCTTTGATTAAAATATCATGAGCATTAATGCTTGATTCTGATTGCATTCAAAATAATTGTTTATAATTATTATAAATGTTTTATTTCCATGTTATTAAAATTCCTGTTCACTCCTGTCAGTGAACTTTTGCATCTCCAGTAACATCACCACATTCAACTGAAGCATACACACACATGAAGTAAAACCAGACTTCTTATTAGTCTACTTATTCTTAGTGTGAAAATAATCATAATCATTATAAAAGGTGTTTGCCTTTGATTCCTGTATTGCTGTAAAAATGCATTTTCGTTTTATTTTTATCATAAAAGTTCACAAATTTTTTGCTGCTTTTATCATGGTCAAATATATTAATTTGCCTAGGTCTCAAGAAAAATATCAGTTCAGGTTTTGTGAATATTATGGGTATGTGTACAAATGTTGTATTTAGCCGCATTGACTAAAATAGGAAATTACAGCATGAACCTGTAGTAGCATAATTGTCTAGTTGCAGACAGCCCTATTAGCAGGTAAGGACTACTTTACCCCTCAAAACCACCTTCTGTCATTGTGGCTCAGTCTCCATGGAATGCCAGAAGCATTCCACATAGTCTGCAAATGCAGAATCATCAGATCCCACATATTGGCCACAGCTGGACCCTGCCTGATTTTTGTCACTCTCAAGTGGCCTCTTTCATCACTCAGCTGTCTCAGGCCATAAGACTGTATTTAACTGGATATTTTATGGATTTTAGACCATTCTTTTTATACTGCAGACACTGAGTGTAACCACCCCAGTAGGCTCGGCTGTAATAAACTGGAAACCTAGTACATTTCTCAGAGTATTTATAGTTATTGAGGCTAAAAAGAGACATGAGTCCATCAAGTACAGTCCATGCCAAATTACCCCTGTTGATACAGAGGAAGGTAAAAAGAAACAACTCAATTGAAGTCATTTCCAATTAAAGGGATAGTAATACTTCGTTTTAACTTTATTTTATTTTGTAGGCATTAAAAAAACATGAAGAATGATATAAGTCTTATTTCTCAAACCTTTATGGTTTAAGAGATATTCACAAGCAAAGTTCCCCTCCCCGCCCCTTTTTCCTAGTGTAAGCCATCTCTTCTCAAATGTGAGTCTGGTTGTATGACAGGACAGATAACAGAAGGGGACAATTTTCTTTGTATGAAAACAATGAAAGCCCTTCCCCCCTTGACAAGTTTTTCAGCTTTTTCTCTTATCTTAATAGAAGATTGTCCCTCTCTGCAGTCTACCTGGGCATCTCCCTTCTAATCTGGTTGAACAGGGAAGGGATACTTTGTTTGTGAATATCTCTTAAACCATAAAGGTTTCAGAGATAAGACTTATATCATTCTTCATGTTTTTTTAATGCCTACAAAATAAAATAAAGTTAAAACGAAGTATTACTATCCCTTTAAGCCCCAACTGGGTAAAACAAAATCCTTCATGACTCCACAAGGTAGTCAGATAGTTCCCTGGATCAACAATATATCTGCTTAGAAGCCAACTGTCATAATTCTGTGCTAAATAGCTATCCATTACTTTTTTGAAAGCAGTTAGAGTATCTGCAAGTACAGGATCTCAAGACAAATAATTCCATAGCTTTACCACCCTTAATGTAAAAAATTCCTGACTTTGTTTTAGCCAAAAGGACATTTCCTCTAGTCTTAATGGATGGCCTCTCATTCTTAGCTCCACTCTTTGAGTAAATTGGTCATTGAACAGTTCTTTGTATTGACCTGAAATATATTTGTAAATGGTAATCATATCACCCTTTAGACGTCTTTTCTCTAATGTAAACAAACCCAGTTTGGCTTGTCTTTCTTTATAACTCAGATCCTCTAATCCTTTATCAATTTTGTTGCATGTCTCTGCACTTTTTCCAGTTTAATAATGTATTTTTTAACAGCCGAATGACTACACATTGTTGCAAAGTCTATTAGTCTATCTTCTGTCAGTACTCCTAAATCTTTCTCTAATGAGGAGTCTCCAAGTTGTTTCCCATTTAGTGTAAACAAGCAGTGTGGGATTGCGTTGCCCATCTCTTTGGTTCTTTTTTAAATAAACTTCACCGTTTCAGTGGCAAAGGGGTGAGCAACACATTGTAATGCATTGCTTACATCTCTGGCACTGAAAGGGTTAATGTGAGCCTCAGTGAGAAGGAGTGAATATATAATGTATATTAATGTACAGACTGTACCCACAGGAGTCTATATATAATGTATATTATTCTCCTGTCTTACTGAGGCTCACATTAACCCTTGGAATGCGTTGCATACCCCTCTGCCACTCATAGGTTAAGCATTGATTAAAAAAAAAAAGAGAGAGATGGGCAACACCACCCCATACTGCTAGTATAAACTATTTCATAAGATGAAGAATGTTAAATGTAATGATATGGACATTCTTCTGATTTTGATTATATATCAAATAGACATTTCTATTATCCAAGCAAGTAAGATTTTGTCAAAATATTGCCTCTCTTGAGAAAAATATAGCACGATGGCAACATAAATCCTTACATAAAAGACTTAATTCTGCCTTTCACAACAGAACAGACGTTATCCACACCTAAACATTAATTATTTGCAACAGTAACATATATAGTAACATAGTAACATAGTAGATAAGGCTGAAAAAAGACATGCGTCCATCAAGTCCAGCCCATGCCAAAAACACCCCTGTTGATTCAGAGGAAGGCAAAAAAAGCTCTCTGGAGCAATTTCCAATGTAGTCACAAGTGTGGGGGTGGGGGAATTATTCCTTCCTGACTCCAACTGGTAGTCATATAGTTCCCCGGATCAATATTCTATTTGCTTTGAAGCCATCTGTCAAAATTGTCAATATTGTTCTGTGCTAGATAGGCATCCATTGCTTTTTTGAATGCAGTTGCATTATCTGCAAGCACAACATCCTGAGGCAAAGAATTGCATAGCCTTACCGCCCTTACTGTAAAGAATCCCTGCCTATGTTTTAGTCGAAAACGCCCTTCCTCAAGTCTTAATGGATGACTGGTTCTTAGTTCAGCTCTTTGCATAAATAATTCATTGGATAGTTATTTGTATTGACCTTGAATGTATTTGTAAATGGTAATCATATCACCCCTTAGACGTCTCTTCTCTAATGTAAACAAACCCAGTTTGGCTAGTCTCTCTTTGTAACTCAGATCCTCCAATCCCTTTATCAGTTTTGTTGCACATCTCAGCACCTTTTCCAGTTCAGTAATGTCTTTTTTTAGAACAGGCGCCCAAAATTATACTCCATATTCTAGATGAGGCCTAACCAAGGATTTATACAGAGGTAGAATAATATTAGCATCCCTTGATTCTACACCTCTTTTTATGCAGGCTAGTACTCTATTTGCTCTTGCAGCAGCTGAGTGACTCTGCACACTGCTGTGAAGTCTATTGTCTATCAGTACTCCTAAATCGTTCTCTAATGAGGATTTCCCAAGTTGTTTCCCATTTAGAGTATATGTAGCAAGTTTGTTTCTACAGCCCAAATGCATAACCTTACATTTATCTACATTAAATGACATCTGCCACTTTTCTGCCCATTCACTTAGTTTATCTAAATCCTTCTGTAGGGAAAAAACATCCAGCTCTGCATGTATTTCCTTACATAGCTTAGTGTCATCAGCAAAGATTTAGATGCTACTTTCAATTCCCACATCTAAATTATTAATAAACAAATTAAAAAGCATTGGTCCCTTGACTGAACCCTGTGGCACCCCACTTATAACCTTAGACCAATTTGAAAAAGTTCCATTTACAACAACTCTCTGCCATCTAACATTTAACCAGTTCTCAATCCATGTACAGATAACACCGCCCAAACCGATTCCTTTTAATTTATGCAGTAACCTGTTGTGAGGCACTGCATCAAAGGCTTTTGCAAAATCCAAGTATACTACATCAACAGCAATTCCCCTGTCCAAATTACTACTCACACTTTCATAAAATGCAAGTAAATTAGTCTGACATGATCTGTTCTTCATGAAACCATGCTGATTCCTTCACGTATTTCTGAATACTGTCAGTTAATAACCCTTCTAGTATCTTACCCACTATGGAAGTCAAGCTCACAAGTCTATAATTTCCTGGTTTGGATCTTGCTCCCTTTTTAAACAATGGAACTACATCAGCTTTACTCCAATCACAGGGCACTATGCCTGATGAAAGTGAATCAATAAATATTAAGTATAATGGTTTTGCTATTACTGAACTAAGTTCCTTAAGTACCCTTGGGTGTATACCGTCCAGTCCAGGCGCTTTAGTCACTATAACCCTTTCCAATCTATTTTGGAACTTGTCCTCAGTAAGCCATGTAGATGTTGGAGGAAATTCCGTGGTTTTGTCTGTTTGCCCATAGCTTGTCATTGCTGCTTCCTTTGTATATACTGAAGCAAAGAATGTATTTAGGGTGTCAGCCATAGCTTTATCCTCACTAATCAATTCACCTGTCTCAGTCCTAAGAGGACCAATATCAACCTTAACTTTTTTGTTGTTAATATACTTGTAGAATTGTTTAGGGGTTTTCTTGCTCTCATTTGCAATGTTTCTCTCATTTTCTGTTTTTAGCTAGCTTAATTGCTTGTTTGCAGATTTTATTACATTCTTTATATTTTTTAAATGATGCATCTGACCCATTTGACTTGAACACCTTAAAAGCCTGCTTTTTATTTCTCATTCCCTGCTAACCACATTATTAAGCCACATTGGTTTCGCTTTACTTCTCTTATGCTTATTCCCCAATGGTATATATTGACGTGTATATTTGCCCAAGAGCATTTGAAATACTTTCCATGATTCTTGTGCATTTTTATCTTTGAAAATTACATCCCACTGGATATCCTTTAAAGCTTCTTTTAACTTTGTAAAATTAGCCTTTTTGAAATTGAATGTTTTGGTTAAACCCTTGCTATTGGGGTTCTCATAACAAACTTCAAAGGATACAATATTGTGTTCACTGCTGCCCAAATGTTCCCTTACCTGCACATTGTATGAATTACATAAAAACGATGCATACTGCAAGTTGGCATTACACGGAAAAGGTGCAAAGATGGAGACATCCATGGCATGTAGGGAGGAATTTGGCAACGTTCATGGATAGGAGAGGAAGAGGATGGCGGCAACCTGCATGCTGGAGCAAGGGGAGGATGCCTTTAGAAAACCTTTACGGTTATACAAGAGGAGGAATCCACCAGCTGAACTAATCAGAGTGATAGAGTTCAACCGGGTAAGAGGGGCAGGGCAAATGGGCACAGGAGTGGGTGTCAGTGTCTTTTTGAGGCCTAGATGATCATAAGTGTGAGGTGTTTTACAGCTGCGGGGAGGGGGGGGACTGTGCTGGGTAGGATGCATTATAACCATTTAAAAATGGTAACACCTTGCATTAATGCTGTACTTTAAAAGGTACATTTGCTCCTTACATCAAACAATGGATAAAAATCCATTTAATATGTACACCCTTGAGATAAACCACAAAAGGCCAGACCTCGCTAATACCTCAATTGTTTGTCATCAGAACAATAAATACTGTATAAAATGCTAGTGATGTCCAAAGTATTCTGTTTTTGATGCATAAACAGCTTCATGCCAGGACAAATGGCTGTATACATAGAACTGGAACTTAATACTAGGTCTACCAGTAGTAGTAGCAGTTGTAATAGGTGCATAGGAGGATAATGAAATAGAGTCTCAATAACTTCAGCAGATAAAGGGATCTTTTACAGTAAGGTCTGTTAAACTGTGGAGTTCTTTCCCAAGTATGTGGTAATGGCAGATACAATGGATGCATTTAAGAGAAGATTAGATACATTTTTCAAGAGGGAACATACAGGGTTAAACTTCATATTAGTAAACAAAGTTCAGATAAAGTTTAATTTCTCTGGGTTATAAGGAAAAGGTTGAAATTGATGGATTTGTGTCTTTCTCAGACTAATTTACAATGTAATATCCTGCTTGATATCAGCAGAAGTTTAGAATGTTTATATTTAGAGCCCAAAGGGCTTTAATGTGAAAAATACAACACCATTAAGTGTATATTCAAAGCCAAAAAATATTGTTAAAGCCAGAGTTAAGTTCTCACTCAAATGCATAAAAGCTGGAAAATACAGATTAAGTTCTTTGAACATAACTCCAAACCTACATGTGCTTTGCTAATGGCATCAGGCATGACAACACAAATGACATCACCAGTGACATACTGATGACATAGTAGGTGACATCAAAAACAACATCATCACACTACAACACTGCTCTACCAGTACAGCATCTCTACAACTCTAGCATACCACCAACACACATCTTGAGCCAACAACACTAATCTAACACCCCTTAAATCATAAATATTAGAAGAAATTTTTGAAATTTAGAGCCTTCTTACCTGTAACTCAAGATTAGTGGAGTGCATTCTTGATTGTCCGACATACTGTTGTCCACAGATGCAAACTACTCAAAGATTGAGCAGAAGATGTGGTAAACACAGATACAATATACAGAAATGTTTTCTTCTCACATTGTGTCTAGACACTATGCCTTGTATCACAATAAGAATCCAGATTTTATTTCAGTACCTCCAATAGAACAGGTGAAATCTAGACAAAAAACCCTAACTAATAGCCACAATGGCTCCCATGAGATTGATGGAATTGATAGAGTCATATGCAGCATGATTGTAACGGTCTTTACGACACTCAGACCAAAGGTTCAAATAAAACACAGTTTTATTAAGGTAAAAATAAGGAACACTGCCCCTTAGGGCTAGAATAGGTAATAGCACGTATCAGACTATATAAGGATGTAGCACAGGCCCAATATGGTAGGAGCAAAGTAGTTAGCAACAGGAATCAATGGAGGTAAAAGGGTTAATGCCCAATACAAATAATTAGTCTCTGTTGTGGTGATTAGCCAACGCCCGGTGGATATATACAGTCCAGGTAGTAGTGCAGAAAGCAAGCGCTAGAAGTGCGACTGAACTGAATCACTACAAGATAGCTTTACTGTTATATACCCAATTGTATAGCAAGAGCTGACTGGAGCTAGAGCCAATAGCACCCCTAGGTGCGGTAGCGGAAGAGATACACTGCAAGAGCAAATGGGACCAGAGCCAATAGCACCCCTGAGGCGCGGTAACAGAAGAGAGACACTGCAAGAGCAAACAGGACTGGAGCCAAGAGCACCCCTAGGTGCGGTAACAGAAGAGACACAGCACAAGCGACTGTAACATGAGCCAAACGCACTCCCTGGTGCGGTGTGATGTTACAACACTGCGAGCAATAAGAGACCAGAGCCAAGACACCCTTCCAGTGCCATAAGGGAGCTACACACTGCAAGAGCTAACGGGATGCCCAATAGCACCACGCGGTGCAACAACTGCAAGGGTGCAAGCACCGTAAATGGAGGTCACTGCGCTGCTAGTGTAAACGGATAGGCTCGGTGATGGAGGCAACAAGCTCAGCAAGTGTTAAACGGCTCAGAATCGGAGGCAACAAGCTTGGCAAGTGTACACGGACAGGCTCGGTAACGGAGGCAACAAGCTCAGCAAGTGTTCTCTGACAGGCTCAGTAACAGAGGCAACAAGCTCAGCAAGTGTACGGACAGGCTCAGTAACGGAGGCAACAAGCTCTGCTGATGATAAGTAAGTGATCAGTCTGTACAGCACTGCAAGCACAGATCAGAATGTCACCAGGCAAAAGAGATCAGAATCTCGCAGGAACACTGGAAGCAATCACGGAGCAGGAACGTCAGCCAGAGCCGGGTCAATCACGGAGCAGGAACGTCAGCCAAAGCCGGGTCAATCACAGAGCAGGAACGTCAGCCAGAGCCGGGTCAATCACGGAGCAGGAACGTCAGCTAGAGCAGGGTCAATCACGGAGCAGGAATGTCAGCCAGAGCCGGTCAATCACAGGAACGCAGGAACACAGCAACGAATACGCAGGTACGGGAACACCACGAAAGGGCACCTGACAGGTGCCATAGGCCCGGTATATGAAAGGGACGCCCTGGGCGGGCCAATCAAGCTCCGCCAATGAGAGAGCACCACAACAGAGAGTGACAAGGAATCACGGGAACCGTGATAGTGATAGCATTTCAAGATGTTTTGCATCTATTATTGTTTTATGCTCTTCATGATTTAGTCAAATCCTATAGGTATAATACTAACATCATTACTTTTTCCAGATTCATTATCACTTTTTCACCCCACTGACGAGGTCCACATAGACCGAAATGTACATCTGGGGTTGTGCTGTTTCTCTCGTGCAGAGAGGATTTGCCTGACATTTCAGGGCTAGACTGCCTGTGGGTGGGACCAGACTGATATGAATATGGAAATGTCCTCTCTGCAATGGCACATGGGAGCGAAAAATGTGATTTGAGCAGCACCTGAGAGACCACACATGCCTTGAGCACATTACTTCATTTTGTTCTTTCTTGGTGTGTGTTCGTCACATTCTTTTTTCATTTCTGTTTTTAATTGATGTTTGATTTTTAGTAATTAGTGATAACAATAAAAGTTATGTTTTAGTATTTTCACCAAAAGCGATAAAAGTCTTGAAAACTTCTTTTGTGAATCACTATTGTGCCCTATTCAAGTATCTATAAGATTCCTGTTTTCTTTTGTTCTGTTTATCCTCACAAGCTTCCAATCCATACAGTTGCACTGTTATGGGCAGGCTACTCTATTTGATTACTGCATGATTTCACCTGCTCATACAAGCTGTTTTTCTGTCATAGGGAAGGTAGCCAAGAGGAGTAGCCCAGAGTAAAATCCCCCATCTGCTTTTAGACTTCTCACTATTTATCAACAAGGCAAAGTTTTAAGTGTGAGTTCTCATTTTTAAGAGAGAGAGATCTCAATCTGTACTTGGAGTGCTCGACAGTCTTCATATTCTTCTTTGCTTAATTTTCTTCAGACAGTGACCTATGAACTGTAATTTAAATGGAAAATTAAATTTATGGAAAATATTAGATAACATGTACTCTAAAGAAAATTACAGATTTATTCATACATATCCATCAATTCATCCATTCAAGATTTCATTACTTATGTGTTCATTAACCATCTATTTCTTTCACATGTAACATGAGTTCATTGCCACTGATTTTCTTTACCTTTAATGCCTTCAATAGGTTACATATATACACAATAAGTCTGAGTCCACCCACACCAACTAGTTTTATTGGATAATTTATTAAAAAAGTAGTAAAATATTGTAATTAGCTGATACTTATTATTCTGGAACATACTATTTAACACTGAGAAAAATCAATGTTTTATCTCTTTGTCAAATATTCATATGAAATTGCCATTTTTATGAACATCCTCTTCACACACCAGTTGATTATAAATATTAAAAACTGTTGTGACACTATATATTTAATTCAAAGGGTAACGATCTTAGCACATATGTGAGTTGTATTTGTCTTTTAATGATTAACACCTGATATTAATTATATTAGTATGGTCCTGCAAGTGCTTCTACTAGGGCTCCTGCAAGTGCTACTATTAGGGCCTTTGAAGAAGGACATCAGATGAAATATCTTTTCTAATCATGCCAAAGGAGTTTAGTGTAGCAAATCAAGGTCAAGTTGTTCTCCTCAGTGCTGAAAAACTTTCTCAGCACCAAATTGCAGCTAAGTTGAATATTTCAAAGGGGGCACTACAATGAACACTGAAGAGGTGTTCTGAAACCAAATCATTTTCATCCAAAGCAAGACCAGGCAGAGCTAAAGTGACCACACATCAGAAGACCAGTATATCACATTAACATCATTATGGAATAGAACAACATCTGCATCCACAACTCAAGCTCAGCTGAACCAGGGACATCCTACCCCAGTAAACAAAAGCAAAGTCAAAAGACAACTGGCAATGTGCGGGCTTTGTAGTAGAGTAGAGGTCTTTAAACCACTTCATTAGAAAAAAAAACAAGCAACCTTTAGCACAGGCCAAAAAATAAAGCAATTTCATGGTGGAAGACTGGGAAAAAAATCCTGTTTACTGATGAATCAAAATGTGAAATTTTTGGTTGCAATCACAGAGTTCATGTGAGGAGAGGATAACACCACAGTGTGTAAAACCTACAATTAAATATGGTGCATAAAAAATTCAGGTGTGGGGAAGCTTTGCCATATTCTGGAGTTGGTGACTTGCAGGAGATCAGCTACACTGAAGAAGAAGCATGTCATTCCTTCAGGCTTAAAGTTGTGTGGAAGACTATTCATTTACAGATTTCCCATACCTCTACATATGCATCCTCATTCTGTACGGCCAATTGCGTATTTACAGTACCACCTTTTCTCTTTTTTTTTTTTTTTTTCTTTCACTCCTAAACACAGTTTAAACTTTTTCATCTACAAGTCGTAGTATTCTTATTCATCCACCTTTTCAATCACTCACACAGGATGACCAGGCAGGATCAATATTGCAACTTAAGTTCTGTAACTTCTCGCAACCACTTCCCTCAATTCCCCAGCACTATTTTCACTTAGCAGCTAACTTAATTCATATGTTAATATGATATACATGGACCCAAGCCACCGTATCCATACTTTAAAAAGCGCACACCATATATATTTTTTCATTACACTCACCTTACCCCTTAAGCAGGGGTCGAAGGTACACGATACGATACATTCACCTTACCCCCACAGCAGGGGCTGAAGGTACACGATACATTCACCTTACCCCACAGCAGAGGCCAAAGGTACACGATATGTTTACCTTACCCCCCAGAAGGAGATGAAGGCACATGATACTTTCTCCTTACCCCACAGCAGGGGCCGAAGGTACAAGATGCATTCAGCTTACCCCACAGCAGGGACCGAAGGTATACAGTCTGTCCACCTTACCCCACAGCAGGGGCCGAAGGTACACGATATGTTCAGCTTACCCCCCAGGAAGGCGACAAAGGCACATGATACTTTCTCTTTACCCCACAGCAGGGGTCAAAGGTACATGATACCTTCGCCTTACCCCACAACAGGGGCTGAAGGACATGGCACGTTCACCTTACCCCACAACAGGGGCTGAAGGTACACAATATATTCACATTATCACACAGCAGGGGTCGAAGGACACTATACGTTTTTCTTACCCCACAACAGGGACCAAAGGTACACAAAATGTACACCTTACCCCACAGCAACGACCAAAGGTATATGATATGCTCACCTTACCCCACAGCAGGGACCGAAGGTACACAATCTGTCCACCTTACCCCACAGCAGGGGCTGAAGGTACATGATATGTTCAGCTTACCCCCCAGGAAGGCGACAAAGGCACATGATACTTTCTCTTTACCCCACAGCAGGGGTCAAAGGTACATGATACCTTCGCCTTACCCCACAACAGGGGCTGAAGGACACGGCACGTTCACCTTACCCCACAACAGGGGCTGAAGGTACACAATATATTCACATTATCTCACAGCAGGGGTCGAAGGACACTATACGTTTTTCTTACCCCACAACAGGGACCAAAGGTACACAAAATGTACACCTTACCCCACAGCAACGACCAAAGGTATATGATATGCTCACCTTACCCCACAGCAGGGGCCAAAGGTACACACTACTCAAAACCTTACACCACACAGGGGCTGAAAGTGCACCTTATTTTCACCTTACTCCACAGCAGGGGCCGAAGGTGCTTAATATACACACCTTACTCTACAACAGGGGCCATGGTACTCTACTCACACCTTACCCCACAGCTGGGGCAGAAGGTATACACTACGCTCACCTTACCCCACACAGTGGACGTAGGCCTCACTATGCTTTCCTTACCCCACTGCATGGGATGAGGGTACTAATCCACCTTACATCATGCAAAGGCCGAAGGAATCACTAGCTCCTTACCTGAAGTTTAGAGCTCATTTCATGCCTTCCCCCCATTGCAGAGGCGGAAGGTTTATCCTTACCTCTATCTGAGGCCTGTGGCCTCATCCTTACCTCTGCGCAGAAGTCAAAGGAGGATTTCATTCTCCTTTTTCAGTACTTCCCAGAAGCTCCACCTTTGTCTTTGGGCTGCCCCCTTAGAATAGGAGCAGCGTCTTCTGCTTCCTCAAAATCAAGTACCAACAAACATTACACAAGAATGGGTAGATAGCATTCGTCTTGTATTACAAACATATTTTAGATGCCAGCCATAAATACAACTCGCTTATCAATTACTTACTCACTAGCCACCTACCTCATCTCTTTTTGGCCTCTAAATTGGCTTACTGCACCTTACGACCCTTGGGTTAACTACGGCCCAGGGTTTAAGCCACACTCCAGTCACTTCCATGTTTAAATTATCACTTTATTATCTGTCTCTGTAAGCCCTGAATACAAATAAAATAAATGGTGGGCTAGCCATATAAGTGTGGTATCAAAAGAAAACCCTACTTGTGCGTAAAAATACAGTATATAATTTATGTGGATGGAATAAAAGACTTAGAGGGAAAACACTGTTGAACAAAGACATAGTCAAAAAGGTCAGAATTGCTCTGGTCTTTAAGTGCAATCCACCTCAGATTTTCCAGGTCCTTAAGGGGTTATGAACTGTAGACTGTGTGTGATACCCTAGAAGACCATGCTTACTACACATCCAAGGGTAGCCCGCTTATGGTTTATTACAATATACACACACACAGTTATTATAACTAAAGCTATTATAACTACTGCAGTGCATTAGCACCCCTCTGGGATTTAAAGAGCCAAATGTATTTACTTTCACTAAAGCAAAAGACAGATCATCTATAGTTACCCAAGAGCATGATAAACCTAGGATTAAAAATATTATTACTTTTAAACTAATCAGTTGTCTATTTCGTAATATTTGCATATGTTTACATACAAACATCTTATTTCTATCTGCATAGGTTAGCAACAAGCACAGTCCTCTGCCACAAATTGGTCAACAAGGAGTCTCCTCTGATACATTGAGCAATGATACCTTCCCCCTGGGATTTTGTATGCCACTTATGACAAATATTCTCAAAAATGTATCCAGTTTCAAGAAATAGACTTGAAAATCATCAAGAAGGAAACTTGAAAAAGGTAAGAACAGATTTCTAATCTTTTGTAACAAAGTGATTACCTTAATGTAGTCATTTTAAACAGTCAGTATTGGTTACATATGGTTTAACCCGATTAAAAGCTTTAAAACTATTTTAATATATCTACTTGACAATCATATAACACATGATTTTTATTTGTTTTATTCTACAAATGTATTTATGTTAGTATTTTACTGCATTTAAGAATGTCTCTATTTATCTGTTCAAAAACTGAACCTTGATCTCCCTCTTGTGGAATAAAATGAGAAGACCTTGAAAGATTTGAAATAATCCCTACAGATGTGCTCACTGATAAAAAGAAGTCAAAAATAATATTCTAAATTAGTTTAAAGTGGAACTTTCATCTTACTTCAAGTTTGCATATTTGAAAACTACATTAAAAACTGCCTGTGCGTCATGTTAACAAATATGCCAGCAAAAGTACAAGTTCAGTTCTTCTTTCAATACAAATGTAAGATAATTGGGGCACCTTTGCAGCATCAATGACATTTACATATGTTAATTAAGCTAAGGAGTGGGAGGATGTAATGAGAGCTGTGGGTAGGAGAAGGTTGTGTGCAGAGAGTAGAAGGCCAGTGGGAGTGTATTTGGAAATGAGAGATGAAATATAGGGGGATGCAGTGTTATAAGGCTCTATAACTTAGCACCAGAATTTTGAATTTAATTCTATATGCTAATGGGAGCCAGTGTAGGGATTGGCAGTGGGGATTGGTGTTAGAGAAGCAATGAATGAGGTAGATTAGTCTTGCAGCAGAGTTCATTACAAACTGTATTGGGGTTAGTCGGTTGAGAAGAAGACCAATTAGTAGTGAGTTACAGTAGTCAAGGTGGGACATGATGAGCGTTTGGATTATAATTTTAGTAGTGTCTTGGGTGAGAAAGGGTTGGATTCTAGAGATGAGTTGGAGAGTGATCGGATGCGAGGAATGAAGGATAGGGCGTAGTCAAATGTGACCCCCAGGCAACGTGCTGTAGGGGCTGGTGTGATGGTAATGTTGTTAACAGTGAGGGTAATATCTGGGGTAAGGCTGGTTGGAGAGTGAGGGAAGATAATTAGTTTTTTTCAGGGTTAAGTTTGAGTTGACAGGAGGACATCCACGAAGACACAGCAGACAGACAGTCGGATACCCGGGACAGGAGGAAAGGGGAGAGGTCTGGGGAGGAAAAATGGATTTGAGTGTCACGGTGTAAATTGAAAAGAGCAAGGGGCTCAGGATTGACAATTGAGGCACTCCAACAGACAGCGGGAGGGGTGGGGAAGTGGAGCCAGAGTAAGAAACACTGAAGGAGCGGTTGCAGAGATATGATGAAAACCAAGAGACACAGAGATCTAGGGAGTGGAGGGTTTGGAGGACGAGCGGGTAATCTACTGTGTCAAAGGCAGATGACAGGTCCAGGACAATGAGTAGGAAGTAATAGTCTTTGAATTTGTGTCATTGACCAATTTAGTCAGGGCGGTCTAAGTGGAGTGATGAGGGCAGAATCCAGATTGCAAGGGATCTAGCAGGGAATGGGAGCAGAGGAATTTAGTGAGCAGGTTATATGTGAGACGCTCAAGGAGCTTGGAGGCGAGACTAGAGAAATGGGCCAGTAGTTTGACAGTGAGTTTGGATCCAGGGAGGGTTTCTTTAGTATAGGTGTGATTAGTGCATGTTTGAAAAAGAATGGCAAGGTGCCGGTTGATAGAGACAGGTTGAATAAGTGAACAAGGGTTGGAGTTAGTAGTGGAGAAAGTTCTTGAGTGAGCTGAGATGGAATTGAGTCAAGAGGGCATATGGTTAGGTTTGAGTGAGTGAGGAGAAATTTCATCCTTGGTGACGGGTGAGAAGGAGCTTAGTGTGTATGTGGGAGAGGTGACATGATATTTCATGTCTGATGGAGTTGATCTTGTCCTTGAAGTGGGTGGCGAGATCTTGGGCAGAGAAGCTAGTGGAAGAGTTTTGTATTGGTGGGTGTAGAAGAGATTTGAAGGATAAGAAAAGGCATTTTGGGTTAGAAATTAGAGATGAAAAGTATGACTGCTTGGCCAGGGAGAGGGCAGAGTTATAAGAACAGAGAATTAATTTGTAGTGTATGAAGTCAGTCAGCTGTGGAGCGTGATTTCCTCCAGTGTTTTTCAGTAGTGCATGAGCACCTTTGGAGGTATCTCATTTGTGTTGTGTGCCAAGGTTGTAGTGGGGTTGTGTGTGGGTGGCGTAGAGTTGCAGGTGCAGTTGCGTCAAGGGCTATTGTGAGAGTGCTGTTGTAGAGAGCAGTAGTTTTTTTTTCTGGGCAAGTAAGTGTGAGGATGGGGTTGTGAAGAGGTTGCAGGGATGTGGAAAATTGTTGCAGATCAAGAGTATGCAGAATTCTCTGCATGCTCTTGAACACAGTGTGTAGGAGGGGGTGGATTTGTGTGGTATGATGAGGTTTCCAGTGAGGAAGTGCTAGTCAGAGATGGGAAAGGGAACATTAGAGACTGAGCAGAGGTTAGTGAAGCCCAAGTCAAGGAAGTGACCTTCACTCTGTGTTTCCAGGTCCACTGTTATAAGCCAAAGGAGGTTGTTAAGAAGAGGAGTTTGAGGGCAGGGGGTATTTTGGTTATCTACAGGGATTAGCATTTCATATGCTAATGAAGCTCTGTGCAGTACCAGGAAGTGTTTAGTTTCACTTTGCCCAAAAACAAAAATATCTCCTAACCTATACATCTGCTAGACTTTCGGCTAACATGACATATAGGTAGTTTTAATGCAGTTTTCAAAAAGACAAACTTGAATTAAGATGAAAGTTCCACTTTAAAAACAGCATTCTAAAATTATTTACAAAAATAATTGTATCAAAAAATAATACAATAATTACAGATAGAAGACACTATATTTGATCTGCTTTGCCAGGTGAGTGTCTACTGGCTGTTTTGCACAGACAATAATAAATGCTTAGGAAGCCATAGTGTTGGCATCTGTCTTATATAAGAGTGTCCACAGGTCTTCATAAACAAAAAAAGTCACTGTATCCATATGCTACTGTGATTTAAGTGCTATAAATAAAGTGGAAAACATCTTGTCAGCCATGGGGGTAAATACAATAAGCCCAGCAGATGCCGCAGAACTTCAGTTATGCTTCATTACATCATGCCACATAATAAAGTATAATTTCAAGAATTACAACAGTGATTCACAGCAATGTTCAAATAGTTTGTACATTAGCTGAAACATTCCAGTTCGAAATATTATTCACGAAAAGTGCTTCCGTGTTAGTAGTAGAGAAAGCTGGAGACTGGTAGGCCTCAATCCAATAGACCCTGTTAAAACTGTCGGTAGGGCAAAAATAGATACCAGGCGGTACACACACGCTATGTTACAGTATCAATCCAACTGCCTATCAACAGAAACCACAATGAATGTTAGGCCACAGAACCTTACTTTTGGCCCAGTGTCCATTTTGAGTTTGTTGTGTTCCCAAAACTCACTCTAAATAGCATGAGAAATAGGAACATCAAAGGAAAACAGCTCAATCTCTATGTCTGACACATTGTCAAACACCGAGCTTGGGCTCAAATAAAGTCATCCTCCCAAACACTAACCCTACACTACACCTAACAATAAAATGAAACAATACTAGCACTAACACTGTCTTAACATCCATAAACCAGAGCTGTAACACTTACCTGTCATCCACTATCAGTCTTCTTCTTTAATCTTCTATCAGCTAATATTCTTATTTTCTTCTGTCTTCTCTCATTCTTCTTTATCCCCAGCAAAAATGCTGAGAAACGCCCCCCCCCCCCAAAGTTACCTGTCCGGCAGTTGCCCAAGCCATTCTGTGGAAATTTTTAACAAAGACAGCTTCTAGCAGGTTTTGTCATCCTCCAACTAGAAGTTGATTGGCTGAGAGATGTGTAAGCATACATCCCAGTCAACTGTAGTGCAGGAACCATTTTGAACAGAGTCTGGCCATATAAAAGCCAGTCTCTCTTCACATTTTACACAGAATGGCTCATGCAACATCTGAGAGGTAACTGTGTGTGTGTGTGTGTGTGGGAGGGGGTCTCAGCATTCCTGCCGCCTCAGGCAACATCATTTCATTCATTGGAAAGGCAGCATACAATTAGTCATTGGAATGGCAGCATGCAATTATCCCTTGGAATGCCAGAGAGGTCCACAACACATTGCTGTACAATGCATTAAGTACCACTCAGGCACTCAAAGGGTTAAGGCCAGCATATCTTTACTGCATATTTTTGGGTGGGCATCTCTAATTTGGACTTTTGTCAAGGTTTTGCTGAGCTGCTCCCATTCTGCCTATTGATTCTGCTGTCTGAGCTAATCTAGTGCTCTGCTATCCACTGCTGCTATCTTCTTACTTACTCCTATCAGATGGAATGAACTGTGATACCATCTCCAGATAGATACCAACCTAGTTCAGGAAACCTCTGCACTGGTTAGGGTCGCCCTCATAATGCTGTGGGTGCGGGGCTGACCCAGTCATGCTTCTCGCAACACTGGAATCACTATTGACAGTCAGAGCAGGAGTGGCTGCAACTGTAGGGACAGACTGCGCCGGGGGCTGCTGAGGCAGTGGAGCCAGATGCGCAGTACAGAGCAACAAAGTCTGGAGGGATAACTCAAACTGGTCCATCTGCTGGTCTACCTGGTCCAGCCTGAAAAAAATATTCGGTGGATTGCCTATGCCTTCTGAATTCATGGCCCTTGTGTACTGTTAGGGACCAGGAACCAGACAGGACACAAAATGTAAAAATGCAAAACACCTTTATTGAAATAACAAAAGCAAACAAAGCAAAATCATGATCCAGAAGCATAAGCCATAAGATAAGCCGGGGTCAGGAACCAAAACAGGTTCTCAGCCAAGCCGGGGTATCACGGTGCCAGTGATCCTGGCTGCTGTGTGGCGACATTCCTACTTCCTTGTTTATGATGCTGTATTCTTATTGGTCCCTGTACCTGACTCCACCCAGGGCCAGCCCTTTTATACCCTGTCATGTCGTTATTAGGGCACCCTTTCGTGGTGTACCTGAACCTAGCTCTAGTTACTGCTGTTTCTCTGTTTGTGTATGACCTGGCCTGCCTGACGACATTCCTGTGTATCCTATACTTCTGCCGCATCTGTTGCTGATTGGACTGGCTGAGAACCCGCATCCGTTGCTGACTGAACTGGCTGAGAACCCGCATGCGTTGCTGACTGGACTGGCTGAGAACCGGCTTACTTTGCTGACTGGACTGGCTGAGAACCCACATCCGTTGCTGACTGGACTGGCTGAGAACCCGCTTACGTTGCTGACTGGACTGGCTGAGAACCCGCATCCGTTGCAGACTGGACTGGCTGAGAACCGTTTACGTTCCTGACTGGAGTGGCTGAGAACCCACTTACGTTGCTGACCATTGGCTGAGCACCCGCTTCTGTTGCTGTAGCTTACTGGCTTCTACCGCCTCTGTGGCTGTGTGCACATACAGAGTACCGGTTTCCGTGCTGTCAACAGTCGGGTTGAGTTACTCGTTCACTTTGCTGATGTGCCCGGTGTTACCACTGTCACTAGCTGTGCTCACTCCTGGTTGAGAGTTATAGGCAAATACGACCCTTGTTGAACCTTGCTATCGCCCTGCCTTACCGTACCTCTGTGGCCCAAGGGCTCTAGAGTCAGCTGTAGTGTGGTGGTCCTTCTCCTGTACACATCCGTACTACCGGACACCCGTTGCCTTCTGTGGTCTGTTGCCTCCATCTTACCCTAGCGTTCTAGGGTCACTGTTGCCATATCAGTGGGTTAGTTGTCTCCTCACAACCCTGGGGTCCTTGATGCCAGTATCCGTGAGTCTTGTGCCTCCTTTCAACCCTAGCGTTCTAGGGTCCTTGCTGCCAGTATCCGTGAGTCTTGGGCCTCCTGTCAACCCTAGCGTTCTAGGGTCCTTGTTGCCAGTATCCGTGGGTCTTGTGCCTTCATACCACCCTAGCGTTCTAATATCTTTGCTGCCAGTAGCTGTGGGTCTTGGGCCTCCATTCTACCCTAGCTTTCTAGGGTTCCTGTAGACACTACCAGCAGATCGCTGCCTCCACCTTACCCTAGTGTTGTAGGGTTCCTGTTGTCAGACTCTCTGTCTGTACGTTGTTTTGATATACTGTTCCTACCTGACCTGTGTAAGTTGTGAGAAGTACCTGTACTGTCTCCATCTGGGCCTGTGTGGGTTGGGAAAGTATTCTTTTTTGATTATTGCTTTATTTTCAATAAAGTTCATTTTAACCTTACAAGTATTTGTCTGAGTGTTCTTCAAAACAATACTGGTAAGGGTAGCTCCTTGAATATCCATTGGAGAATGGATGTGTACGAACAATGCCTGGATCAGTTGTTAGTGGCTGTGCAGACTATTCTGGAGCGTACCTCGCATCTTGACAAACCAGTACAAGCTTCGGTGGCTACCCCAGTCCAGGCACCGATGGCTCAACCTTTGGGCTTGAATCTTCCATGTAAAGGGTTGTCCACTACCGCACCACTCCCACTAAGATACGATGGGAAGCCCACCTTATGCAGGGGGTTTCTTAATCAACTTGAAATTTTTCTCGAACTTGCTCCACAAGCCTTTCCTACGGAAAGAAGTAAAATTGGTTTTATGATTTCACTATTGACGGGTAGAGCTCTAGCCTGGGTGAATCCGATATGGGAAACGGCTAAACCCATTACTTCCAATTTTACCGAATTTGTAAGACCCTTTCACAGTATATTCGAGATCCCTGGGCGTAACATCGTGGCTGCAAAACACATAATGAGTATCCGCCAGGGCACCCGAACAGTTGCGGACTATTCCATTGATTTCCGCACATTATCAGCCGAGGTGGGATGGAATGATGGGCTCTTGTGGAAGCTTTCGCACACGGTCTCAGTGACAGTATAAAAGATGAGATTGCTGCTCGCGAATTGCCGGATGATTTGGACGAATTTATTGAATTTGTAAACCTAATTGACACTCGTATTAGGGAGAGAACTCAGAATAAAGACCGTAATCCGAGGTCCTCCACTTGGTCGTGGCATAAAAATGAATTCCTACCCTTGCCTCCCTCACCTCCCTTGCTACCTGGTCATGCTGACTTAGCGGAACCTATGCAGGTGGGATTCACTAGGTTGACTAAGCAGGAACGGTCCTTCTGCCGCAAAAACAGGCTGTGACTTTATTGTGGCAAAGATGGACACCATTTGCGCACTTGTCCTGTGCATCCGGAAAACGCGTGCACCTAGGCATCCATGGGGGACAAGTCCTAGGTGGTGTTCATCAGTCCCCAGGGATTGTACAATCTAAACCAGTAGTAGAGGTGGTGGTATCCTGGTAAAGTTCCTCTTTTACTACGTCTGCCCTAATAGACGGGCGCAGCTGGGTATTTTATGAATAAGGAGTTTGCCGTCTTATACGATATTCCATTGGTTGAACTCGAAAACCCTATGGCCATCGAGGCAATTGATGGTAGACCCTTGGTGCCTCCCCAGGTTACCCATGAGACTTGTCCGTCATCTGTGCAGATTAGAGCGCTGCATGTTGAGACACTGTCCTTTCAGATTATTCAATCCCCACATTATGCGGTCATTCTGGGTTTTCCTTGGCTGCGGACGCACAATCCCAGAATTGACTGGAAATCCTGTGAAATCTTGGCTTGGTTGGATCACTGTATGATTCACTGTTTGTGGCAGCGTAGCAGGATTCTCTGTACCTCTCCCTCATTACCGCATGAATACCAGTCATTCAGTGATGTGTTCAGTTAGGGAGAGGCTAGCACATTGCCACCGCATCGTCCGTATGACTGTGTTATTGATATTGTGCCTGGCTCTATGCCCCCCAGAGGCAGAACCTATCCTCTCTCTTGTGAGGAGAATCAGGCTATGGAGGAGTATATTGCAGATGCCTTGGAGTGTGGTATCATTCGTAGATCATCCTCGCCCGCAGGGGCTGGATTCTTTTTCTTAAAAAAGAAGTCCGGGGAACTTAGACCTTGTATTGATTATAGGGATCTTAATAAATTAATGGTCAAAAGTGCTTACCCTATTCCACTCATTACGGAATTGTTTGACCCACTGAAGGGTGCTACCATATTCACTAAATTGGATTTAAGAGCTGCGTATAATCTCATATGTATCAGAGGAGGTGATGAGTGGAAAACCGTTTTTAATACTCGGACAGGTCACTACGAGTATTTGGTAATACCATTTGGGCTTTGTAATGCCCCAGCAGTGTTTCAGGAACTAATTAACGATGTGCTTCGAGATTTATTACAGTCCTGCGTAGTGGTCTACCTGGACGACATTTTGATACATTCCCCTGATTTGGATACGCACCGTATACATGTTGCTACAGTGCTTCAAAGGCTAAGGGAGAACAAACTTTTCTGTAAAATCGAAAAATGTGACTTTCACAAGTCTATGGTACCATTTCAGGGTTATGTCATTTCTAAACAAAGCATAGATATGGATAAAGAAAAACTTGCTGCAGTGTTGCAGTGGCCGCGTCCCACTGGTCTTAAGGCCATCCAAAGATTTCTTGGCTTTGCCAATTATTATTGAAAGTCTATTCGTGATTTTTCTAAGATTGTTAAGCCTCTCACTGACTTGACACATAAAGGTGCTAACACTTCTGAGTGGTCAGCAGAGGCCGAGGGGGCCTTCGAAGCATTAAAGGTCGCATTTGCTTCCACACCGGTTCTGTCACACCCCAAACCTGAACTACCATTTACTCTGGAGGTGGATGCCTCTGATACAGGGGTTGGGGCTGTGCTGTCACAAAGGTCTGGTCCTGGTCAAGTACTTAAGCCTTGTGGGTTTTTCTCTACAAAATTGACTAAGGCGCAATCGGTATATGAGATTGGCGACCGAGAACTGTTGGCCATCATCCTGGCTCTACATGAATGTTGTTGGAGGGCACCAGGGCACCAATTTTAATTCTTACAGATCATAAGAATTTACTTTATCTTTCCGAAGTTAAGAGATTGTCTCCTAGACAGGCTACATGGGCACTTTTCCTTTCAGATTTTAATTTCATACTGTCCTACCTACCTGGGTCTAAGAATGTACGGGCCGATGCACTGTCCAGGCAATATGGGCCTGATTTGGAATCTAAGGCTACACCAGTGCTGATTATTCCTCATGATCGCATCCTTCTACGTTATGTACTAGTATTACTTCACCACTGGGTCAGGAGATCTTGGCGACTCAGGCTGAGGCTCCACTGGAAAGGCCTATGGGAAAATGTTTTGTGGCTGAACCTTTTCGAACCAGATTGTTGGAGACATACTACGCTTCACGTGCTGCCGGACATGTGGGCAGAGATCAACTATTCTGGTCTCTGTCTCGTATGTTCTGGTGGCCTACCCTAAGAGCAGACTGTGCCGATTTCACTGCCGCTTGTACTGTGTGTGCTCGTTCCATGTCTCTGAGGCACATTCCTGTGGGGCATCTGCAGGCCATTCCTAATGGTGATTGTCCTTGGTCACATGTGTCTATTGATTTTATGGGAGAGCTTCCTGTTTCAAATGGTTGCACGTTCATCTTGATGGTGGTTGACAGGTTGTCTAAGATGGCTCATTTTGTGCCACTCCCTGGTTTGCCTTCCGTGAAGGAGCTGGATGTGGTGTTCGCCAAAGAAGTACCCCGGCTCCACGGTGTTCCCAGGGTGCTTGTTTCCTACCGAGGGAGCCAATTTGTATCCAGATTCTGGAGGGCTTTTTGTGACCATATGGGGATTTAATTGTAATACTCTTCCGCTTATCACCACAAACCAATGGGGCCACTAAGCGCTCCAACCAAGGGCTGGAGCAATTCCTTCGTTGTTTTGTGTCTAATCATCATGACAACTGGGCTGACTTGCTGCCTTGGGCGGAGTTCGTCAGGAACTGTGCCATTAACACCTCTTCCGGGAGCTCACCTTTTCTTGTCAACTATGGGTTCCAACCATGCTTGCTCCCGGATTCATTTCAGACGCAGCAGATTCCAGTTCTAGACGAGCATATTCGGCAGCTCCACTCTACTTGGGCGCAGGTGCAAGCCTCCCTACATGAGTCTTTTCAGCGGTATTGACGGCATGCCAACAATAGGAGATTGCCGGCTCCCGTCTTACAGGTTGGGGACTGTGTGTGGCTATCATCCAGAAATTTGAATCTGCAAACCCCATGCAACAAGTTGGCTCAGTGATTTCTTGGTCCATTTCAAGTGATCCATAGGGTTAATCCCGTTTCCTATGCCTTGGAACTCCCTGCTAGTATGCGGATTTACAATGTATTTCATGTGTCATTACTCAAACCACTGGTGTTTAATTGCTAAACTTCGGCTCCTGTTGTTCCCGGTCTGGTTCGTGTTCAGAACCACGATGAGTATGAGGTACAAAGTATCCTAGATTCACGTAAAATTCGTGGTCAAATTCAGTACCTAGTGCATTGGAAGAGCTATGGCCCAGAGGAACGTTCTTGGGTCAAACTCTCTGATATCCATGCTCCATTTCTATTACACAGGTTGCATGCTAAGTTTCCCTCTAAGCCTGGTCCTCTTCCGTGGGGAGTAGGTCGTTAAGAGGGGGTACTATCACAGTGCCAGTGATCCTGGCTGCTGTGTGGCGACATTCCTACTTCCTTGTTTACGATGCTGGATTCTTATTAGTCCCTGGACCAGACTCCACCCAGGGCCAGCCCTTTTATACCCTGTCATGTCGTTATTCGGGCGCCCTTTCGTGGTGTACCTGAACCTAGCTCTAGTTACTGCTGTTTCTCTGTTTGTCTATGACCTGGCCTGCCTGACGACGTTCCTGTGTATCCTGTACTTCTGCCACATCTGTTGCTGATTGGACTGGCTGAGAACTCGCATCCTTTGCTGACTGAACTGGCTGAGAACCTGCATCCGTTGCTGACTGAACTGGCTGAGAATCCGCATCCGTTGCTGACTGGACTGGCTGAGAACCCGCTTACGTTGCTGACTGGACTGGCTGAGAACCTGCTTACGTTGCTGACTGGACTGGCTGAGAACCCGCATCCATTGCTGACCAGACTGGCTGAGAACCCGCTTACGTTGCTGACCATTGGCTGTGCACCCGCTTCTGTTGCCGTAGTTTACTGGCTTCTACCGCCTCTGTGGCGGTGTGCACATACGGAGTACCTGTTTCCGTGCTGTCAACAGTCGGGCCGAGTTACTCGTTCACTTTGCTGATGTGTCCAATGTTACCACTGTCACTAGCTGTGCTCACTCCTGGCGTTTTACTACCCTTGTTGAACCTCGCTATCACCCTAGAGTTCTAGGGCCGTTTTACTATTTCGCACTGCCTTACCGTACCGCTGTGGCCTAAGGGCTCTAGAGTCAGCTGTAGTGTGGTGGTCCTTCTCCTGTACACATCCGTACTATCGGACACCATTGCCTTTCGTGGTCTGTTGCCTCCGTCTTACCCTAGAGTTCTAGGATCACTGCTGCCATATCAATGGATTAGTTGCCTCCTCACAATCCTAGCGTTCTAGGGTCCTTGCTGCCAGTATCAGTGAGCCTTGTGCCTCCATACCACCCTAGCGTTCTAGGTCCTTGCTGCCAGTAGCTGTGGGTCTTGGGCCTCCATTCTACCCTAGCGTTCTAGGGCTCCTGTAGATGCTACCAGCAGGTCGCTGCCTCCACCTTACCCTAGCTTTGTAGGGTTCCTGCTGTCAGTCTCTCTGTCTGTATGTTGTTTTGATATACTGTTCCTACCTGACCTGTGTAAGTTGTGAGAAGTACCTGTACTGTCTCCATCTGGGCCTGTGTGGGTTGGGAAAGTATTCTTTTTTGATTATTGCTTTATTTTCAATAAAGTTCATTTTAACCTTACAAGTATTTGATGAGTGTTCTTCAAAACCATGACACGGGGTCAGGAATACGGAGATCAGCAAAGTCAGGAACAAGGCCAGTAGTCAGGAAGCCAGGTCATACACAGGTATTCAGCAACTCAGGATAACGCACTTGCTCCAGAATCAGACACAAGGGCAATCAGGTAGTGAGCCAAGCTGCTTTAAATACCCTGGGAAGGTTGGTTGTTGGCTGATAGCAGCCAGGTGAGCAAACACAGAGAGGTCAGCTGATTCAGCCAGATCAGCAAAGGAAAGGCAGCAGTAATGATAGCAGAACACTGGATTAGCTCAGAAAGCAGAATCGAGCCGCAGAGCTCAGCCAAACCTTGACAACTTTATTTTATTTACAGTACAATTATATGTGGGAAAAAAGAGGAGAGGAGGAGACAGAAGAAAGGAGACTAAAGAAGAACATTTACTCTGGATGACCAATGTGCTGAAGACCACGTTGGACAGCAGGATTACAAGTAATGTTTATTTTCAAGGGATTTTGTTAACTTTATGGGGATTAATCTTCTGAGTGCTAGGAAGCTCTGCAATATGTTGCATGCCCTACTGGATACTACTACCCTACCCTAACCCCACTACTCATAGGGTTCATTTTTCTAACATTACACACATTTTGTCAGTAATTTGGATGTATTGATATGGGGCTTAGGGCCCCATGTCAATACATCCACAGGTCACTTGGGTTTTTGTCATTTTTTTCCCTTTCAATTCCAGTGTCCGCAGGTTAGAACATGCGTTAGGGGACTCTGCACCAAAAAAAGTAGGCATAGATTTTAGCAATAAAATGGGATCCCTTATCGTATGTTACTGAATGGGAAATTCATACTCTTTTTAATAGCTTCCAATGGGTGAAAAATGTTGTGCCCGAAACACTTTTTTTTCATGCGGTACTTTTTCCCAACACTGGTAATTGGATGGCTTACTGTGCTTGAAAGACTACCATAGGCTGTCTTTTTGTTTAACCGCCTCTATTGCATCAAGCCCTAAACGTGTAAAAGTGTACTCCCTAACTGAGAAGCTATAAGATGCAAGTTCAGACACTTTAGATCTCTTCTTCAGGCATACTTAGAATGAAAGCTGAATACAAAATACATGACAGGTTATACAAATTATTTTAACTTTAAATTCTACTGACAGTGCCATTCTTATCTTGTCGGTATAATTCATTCCCTGGGTTCCAGGAGAGGCATCTCTTTGTAACTTATTTACTTAGACTTATTTCCCATTTGATGTGTGAATAGCTTCAACAAAAAATGGATACGTCCATGGAATATGTAAATTAACACCACAAAAAACATACAAAAAATATTTTGTTTACAGCCAGGCCCTAAGGTATAACTGCATATTCTCAGAGACTTCTGAACACGATGATCATCTTAAAAATCTCTGGAATGATTTTATCAGTTACAGATATAAAACCAAAGTCATGCACATCCAAATTCAGGGAGCCACCTGTGTCCAGAAGAAATCTCCTAGAATACAAATAATTGCAGGAACAGAACAGAGTACCATTAATAGTCACCTACAATCACCAGCTTGAAGTACTGAGCAAGATCGCAAAAAAGAAGCAGATTAAAAAGAATGCTCCCAAAACCTAAGCTCCTCTTCTATAAATGGCCCCCAACCTGAAACAACTGGTGATAATGAATGCAACAGAAAATGGTACTTCTCCCTGTCGACATAAGACCTGTGTAAGCTGGGTACAGACATACCACAGATAAGGTGTCCATACCACAATTACCACAACAGCAAAGGCAAATTCTCCTGTGGATCATCTAATGTTGTCTACCTGATGAGGTGTGCAAAAACACAGGATTATGTGTAGGACAAACTCTTAGAAAGTGGATGAATTCTCAATTCTCAATTCCACTGTTGGCCGCAGATAAGAAACGGTTCACTTTTGAAATGTTGCATGCGTAAGAGCGTGCGACCTTTTAAGTAATTCACTACGTCGCCATGGTCAAAATGGCGATATGAAAATCTCACACTGCATGACAGTGCGAGAATATCATGTCACCTACTTAATGGTCGCATACATAGACAGAATGACAAGTATTCTCTGCAGAACACAGAGTTGCTCCAGCTGCAGCACAGGGAGGCGTAAGTTAATGTTTTAATATATTCCATGTGTTTAATTTATATTGATACATCCAAGGAAATGTCAAAGCGGGATATTCATGAAATGTCAAAGGGGGGTGCTCATGAAACAAACTGTATCAATCACACTGTTGAACTGAACTGCAGGACTGGTTCGAACTTCATGAGCATTCAGTCTAAATACATGAGCACTCCGCTTTGACATTACCTTGGATGTATCAGTATAAATTAAACACATGGAATATATTAAAACATTAACTGACACCTCCGTGTGCTGCAGCTGGAGAGCTTCCTTCTGCTGCAGAGAATACTTGTCATTCCGTAGACGACATGAAATTTCCTTGGATGTATCAGTATAAATTAAACACATTGAATATATTAAAACATACTCTCACAAGGCAGGTTAATATGTAACAAAATGACCAATAATGTAAAAGATTTGCTGTAGTTTTCTCTTGACAAATGGGGAGTATCTTTTGAGCTGCACAGTTGGAAGAATCAAGTATAACTTTTGATATCTGCCTCATTAACTAATATAACACAGAATATAATGTACTATAGGTAACAATTGGATTGGTGATTTGATTTGCTGGCAACGTGAATGGTGTTTAATAAACTTGTATCTAAGCTTCAATATCAGATTAACAACTTCCACAGAGACATTTATGTCTACCAAGAAATGTATTTGCCAGGTCTGCAAGTGTAGGCAGCAGTATTGTCCACACCTCACCTTAAGAATACAAAGGAAATGGAGGTAAATATTTTATTTATTTATTTTCTTTGAACTTGATGGTTTTGAATAACATCCTGTAGGTGTTTGGGGTAGATGGAGTGACTTACGTTGCTGAATTATATGCATATAGCTTATTTAATGTTAAAGGGATAGTAATGTTTCATAATAAAAGCAGCTCTAAATAATCATCATAGTATTTGGAGCTTGGAGAGTGTTATTTCAATTCTGTCAGAGTTGTAGTTCAAGAGTAATTGAATGATAAAGTATCCCCATCCCGCCCCTTTTACTGACGTAACACTGCTCAGCCAGAGCAGAAGGAAGGTGCCCAGGTAGGTTACAGGGAGGGACATTCCTTAATTAAGATAAGGGAAAAACCTGAAAAACTTGTCAAGGGGGGAAGGGTTTTCATTGTTCTTATAAGAAGAAGATTGTCCCCTGCTGTTATCTGTCTGGTCTAGCAACCAGATTCCACATCTGAGAAGAGATGGCTTACATTAGGTAAAAGGGGCGGGAGGGGGAAACTTTATCCTTCAATTACTCTTAAACCACAACTCTCACAGTATTGAAATAACACTCTCTATGGCTCAAATATTATGAAGATTAATTGGAGCTGCTGTTTTTGTGAAACAATACTATCCCTTTAAATTTAGGCAAATGAGTGTTATGCTGAGCCTTGTCTGACACCTTTTCAGGATACAGCTTGAATTGAGACAAGAAACTGGGAGGGTTAACTTTGATCTCGTCTGATTAGTATCTTTTGAGATTTGCCTTTCCACACGGCATCCATATTACGTTGAGGCTAGACACTCTGAATTTATTGGATGGAGGAACTTTTAAATGTGGGAGCCCAGTGTTTCAGATTTTGTCATCATGATTAAGCGGCGAATACGCAAAACGTGTTGATGTTACCACTAGCCTCCGGTTATCTGAAGTCGTGAGTCGTACAAATCGATAAGTACTAATTTTATACATTGTTACAGATAAAGTTTGTCTGTGTTTTTATACACTTGGATGTGTCCGCTTACATGGTGCAGTGAATTCAAGCCGTGTGAATTCTCATAGGACCAGTGTGAACAACAAAAGAGACATACCAGTGAGTCAAAATTTTGCAAAACTGATCACAGCATTAAATAACTCAAGATGACTGCACTGAAGGGTAGGTATGGGTGAAAATATTTGCTTCAAACCAAAATAGGCGATTAATGGCACTTCCCACTTGGTGAATAATTTCCTGTGAAAAGTGCAGTTTTTTTGCTTTTTTCACCTAGTTCATTCCATTGAAATAAATGGAAACATTGAATTTATACATAGCAAATGTTATTTTATTGCCCAAAATCATAGTATAAAAGGGATATTAGGGTGCCAGTGCACTGATATAATAAGTTGGACAGGGAATTTTTGGGAGGTTTGTTTACTGGGATTGGGGGGATAGTGTAACGGTTTTTAGGACACTCAGACACAGTAGGTTTAGGTAAAAACAGTTTTATTGAAAACACAGAAATTAGAGTAACCCACACGGGTCCAGTATATAAATATACAGAAATGATACTGACGCAGGTCAGGTTACTATAGTATTCAGCAACCCACACGGGTCCAGTGAAACACTAAGGTACAACTGTGGAGACTGTAGAGAAATGGGTGCTATCAGGCCAAGAGATACGGACAGGCCCTAATAGGATTGAGGCCCACAGGACACTCTCTCCGCAGAGAGTGACACAAAAGCGATAGAGGCCACACGGAGGTAAACAAAGGCCCTAGAAGTGACAGACTGCCAGAACAGTCAAGGGTGACTGATACAGTATAGCCCGGAGTAACGCCAACCGTAACCTGCAACACACTGTGACCCAAAGTGCAACCGCACCAACCCCCAAGCGGTTAAACGAACGCTCAGACCTGAAATTGGCTGCAAGGCCGTGAGGACAACTGAGGCGCCCAGGGAACAAACCAACCTCGGGTATATTGAAATGAACAGGTCAAGCGTACCATGGTGCAACCTGATTGATCCAAACACCAGGGTGGAAGGATCACAAGGCACATAAACCGGAGACTGGGTCACAGTAAGCAGGACTGCTGGAGCAGAGAATACGAGACAACCAAAGGAACTGTCAGTAGACAGTGAAAGCACTGGAGGCACGATCTCCAAACGGATCACCGGATGGATCGGGGAACCAGGCCAAATCGGTACACAGAGCAGGAACATCAGCCAGGCCGGGTCGGTACACCGAACAGGAACGTCAGCCAATCCGGGTTGGTACACAGAGAAGGAACGTATTCAGGCAGGGTAGTCAGGCAGTCCAGGTCATACACAGGAATCACACAGAAGTCAAGAACAAGTGCTAGCAACTGGAACACCATGAAAGGGCACTGCAGAAGTGACAGGGTTCAGTATTAAGGGCTAGCACTGGGTGGAGCAAAACCACAGTAACCAATAAAAGAAATCAGGAAGTAGCACTGAATCACAATATCGTCAGCGATAACACGGGCACCGTGATAGATAGTTAATAAAAAAATGTAAAATAAATACAATAAAAAAAACACAAGGCACGGTACAAAAGGGGTCTGTTGTGGGTGTCTGTGTTGTGGGTGGAGTCTGGGGAAAGAATGCATTGTAATCTTAACACCTTAAGGACCCTTGAAAGTCCTGGCACATCATGGGTTGGCAAGCCATAAGGACCCATGATGTGCCAAGACCGTCATAGAATTCAGGGCTCCCCGCATGGCTGCACGCCATTCGGGGAGCCCTGAATCAGATTCTGGAAAATCTTGCTGATCCCATATGTCTGAGGTATAGTAACCTTGATACAAGAGGCAATAATCACCTTGGAAGTGACTGTTGAGAAGGCCAGAGTGTCTTCTGTGCAGAAACAGAATGTTGGAACCTTCCTGTTCTCCCTAGTTGCTGTGAGGTCTATCGCTGGGACCCCCCCACCCCAAGCTGGACTATCAGGTAGAAGACCTCCAGGTGGATTTCCCAGTTTCCTGGATCTTTGTCTTGGTGACTTAGAAAGTCCACCAGTACATTTTCTACCCCTGAAATGTGAACAGACAAGATGGCCAGAACATGCTTTTCAGCCTTTTCCTCCTTCCAAGTGACTTTGCTGCAAGTTCCTCCTTGGTGATTGATGTACACCATTGCTGTGGCATTGTCTGACTGAACCCCCACCAGGACTCCCATGATCACTGGGCATGAATGAAGGAGCACCAGACAAATAGCCCTGAGCTCCAAAATGTTGATGGACAACAAGCTTTTGTCCAGAGTCCACCTGCCCTGGGCACCCAGATGTCCCAGAATAGCTCCCCAGTCCCTTAGATTGACTTCTTTTATGACCATAGCCCATTCTGGAATCAAAAATGGACTACCTCTCTCCAAGTTTAGTTTCTGGAGAAAACACTGGAGGTCATCTCTGACCTCCTCTGACAGAGTCATCTGGTGGAGTAGATGCTCTGGATTCCTAGACTATGACCTCAGAATGTCCCGTTGCAGTTCCTTCGTGTGGAAATCAAAATAAGAACCACATCCAGAGCAGATATCAGGTGGCCTAGCACCTGCATGTACTTCTTGATCATGGCTGAAGATCACTTACTCCAGAGCCTGATAAATGCCTGGGAACAGACCCTGAATCTTATCTTCCTGGAGACAGACTCTCCCTTGAAGGATGTCAAACCTCATGTACAGGAACACCAGAACCTGAGATGGGATTGGAGAAGGTTTCTTGAGGTTGAGAATCTAGTTGTAATGCTGTCACGGTTTGGCTGAACTGCTTTAACACTCTTCTGTTGTATACTAGCTGCCTTTTCTTCCTTGTGTCAGACTGACTCAGCTGATGATTAACAAACAGCCTTTACCTCTCTGTTTCCATGGTTACTGACCTGTTATCAGCCAACCCCTTAGGCTCATTTCCTCCTTGCCCTTCTGTTGTTTATAGCTGCAAGTGCGTTCTCCTGTGTTCCTGATTATCCGTGCATGACCTGGCTTCCTCTGACATCCCTTCTGGCTCCTGACTCCTGTCTTGTTCCTGATATTGCTGACCTCCGTATTCCTGACCCTGGCATCACAGTCCCCCTAAGGAGGCCTTAGTGTTCCCTTCCACTGTAGTGTGTCGGGCAGCATGATTGCGGTTACTTCCGCATTGCTGACGTCATGATACAGGCACTGACACGGATGCCTGTTTATGAGCCTACTCTGTTTTACCTAATTGGTTTATGCCTTCTTCTGCTCCTTTATTAAAATCCTTGGGGATAGGAGTCATTGCTTTTACTTGGTGTTTCCTTTAGATGCTCTTGTGTATCATTGTGACCCGTGCCTGTCTGATTACTCGATCTGTGTATGACCCCGGATTGTCTGACTCCCGACATCGGTTCTGACCTGTGGCTCTGGCTGACTAGCTCTCTCAGTGTATGACCCCGGCTTGTCTGACTACCCACATCAGTTCTGACCTGTGGCTCTGGCTGGCTAACTCGCTCCGTGTATGACCCCGGCTTGTCTGACTACCCACATCAGTTCTGACCTGTGACTCTGGCTGACTAACTCGCTCCGTGTAGTCCCCGGCTTGTCTGACTACCCATTCAGTTCTGACCTGTGGCTCTGGCTGACTGCTTGCTCCGTGCATTCCCCAGTGGCTTTTCCATTTGCACCTGAGCTCGCTGGCTCTGTCTTGCTTGCTCCTTGTTTGCTTCCAGTTGCATTCCCTGTTTAGACACTAGCTCTGTCTACAGGCTCTCCGTTGTGGGACTTTGCACATTACCATTACCCTGTATTTTGAGCAGTAGTCCAGCGCTCAGCACAGCGTGCAGCTCCGGGTAGTAGACTGAAGATTATTTGCCTTGGGTTTGGGGTTGTGTGGGCATTGGTATTTATTATTGTGTGCTTTCAATAAAGGTGGTTTTACATTACATATACTGTGTCTGTCCTTCATTTTTTACTGGATACCGTGACAGTAAATAAGGGCCATGTCTGCTGAAGGTACAGACAGTCCACCTAATCTGAGCATTCTATCCAGGATGGATTCTCAAGATCAGAGAATTGATCAGTTGTCATTCGCTATTCAGATGCTGTTAAATCGCACGGCTCACCTCAATCTCTTTACCCAACAACCGATGTTGCCTCCAGTAACTGCGCCTGTTGTGGCCACAACCTCTGATGCTGGCATGATTAGAGGTTTGTTGGGCTCTGCTCCATTACCCCAAAGATGTGATGGAGAACCTACTCTGTGCCAGGGGTTCCTGTATCAGCTGGGAATTTTTTGGGAGATGGTACCTCATGCTTTCCCTACTGAGCAAAGTAAGGTGGGATTCCTGATCTCCCTCCTATCTGGCAAGGCATTGACCTGGGCTAACCCACAATGGGAGAATGAAAAACCAATAATTCATAACTTTACTGAATTTTTGGCCTTGTTTCGAAATGTCTTTGATGTTCCTGGGTGTACAACCTCTGCTGCCAAATTACTCATGACAATACGGCAGGGCTCACGTTCAGTGATGGAGTACACTATAGAGTATCATATTCTGGCAGTGGAGGTAGGATGGAACAATGAAGCCCTTGTAGCGGCATTCTCCCAGGCATTCTCCCATTAAAGACGAGAAGGCAGCCCGAGACCTGCATGGTGATCAGGAGGAGCTAATCTCAGTCACCATCTTGATAGATGCAAGAATTCGTGAGAGGCCTTTGTTCAAGGAACATGTACGTAGACCTTTGCCTCGGTTGGCACCTAGCTTCGTATGCCCACCTTGTCCTCCCTCACCTCCCATACCTCCTAGTTCTGACCCCGCCGGGCGGGGAACCAATGCAGCTAGGTTTTACATGCCTTTCAGTTGAGGGGAGGGCTCAGTGCAGGAGATGGGACCTTTGCTTGTACTGTGGAGAGCCGGGTCATTTGTTGCGTTCTTGTCCTGTTCAGCCGGGAAACGTCCGCACCTAGGGTCATGTAGGGGACAGACCCTGAGTGGAATTTCACAGTCCCCAGATAAACTTCAGGACAAACCTATTCTGGAAGTAGTATTGTCTTGGGCAGAGTCATCAGTAGTGGCTCCGGCACTACTGGACTCCGGGGCCACAGGCTTTTTCATGGATTTAGGCATGGATTTAGGCAAGGCCTAAATATTGTTTTTACTTGACATTAATGTTTGTTATTTTATTGGAAAAAATACTTATTTCGGAGACCAGACAGTATGGATGCTTGTTTGGAGTGCGTGTGGAGAGGAGCAGTGTGCTATGTGAGTGGGGACGGTGAGATTTCCCCATTTGTCTTTATGTCAGCTTAGGTTATCCTCTTTGCTGACCCCATACAAATGTGAGTATATTGATTTCTCTTATTTTCAAGCAAGGTATTGTGAACTTGTGGTATATCTGGACGATATACTCATCCATTCTCCTACCTTGGAGGCACATAGAGCAGACGTAGCCCGGGTCCTATAACTGCTCAGGCAGAACAAGTTGTTCTGCAAGCTAGAAAAATGTGAATTCCAAAAATTCAAGGTGACATTCCTAGGATACGTTATTTCTTCCTCTGGCGCAGCCATGGACCTGCATAAACTGTCCGCCGTCTTACAGTGGCCACTTTCAGTGGGTCTAAGGTCCATACGGAGGTTCCTGGGCTTCACTAATTACTACAGGAAGTTCATATGAAACTTCTCCACTGCAGTCAAACTTCTCCCGGACATGACTCAGAAGGGAGCTAGTCCCTCAGACTGGTCACCTGAGGCCTTGCAGACATTTGAGGACTTGAAAGCAGCTTTTGCTAAAGCTCTGCTATTGTCCTACCCGAATCCCACCCTATCTTTCACCCAGGAGGTTGACACTTCAGAGTCTGGAGTGGGCGCCTTATTGCCCCAGCTCACAGGACCTGGGAAACCATTGCTATCTTGCGGTTTCTTCCCTAAGAACCTGTCTAAGACTGAGAGTTTATATGATGCAGGTGACCGGGAGTTACTCGCCATCATCCTGGGACTGAAAGATTGGCATTATCTGTTGCAGGTTACCTATCACGGTCCCCGTGATCCTTTCTGTCACTCTCAACTGTGCTGCTCCCTGATTGGTTGAGCTGTGTTGGCCCGCCCCTGGTTACCTGTTTTATTCTGGCCACTGGCACCTGTCAGGTGCCCTTTCGTGGTGTTCCTGAGCCTATGCTGCTGTTCGCTGTGTTCCTGATTCTGGTGTACCGATTTGGCCTGCATTGACGACTCTTCTGTGTTCCTGCCCGTTGCTGATCCGGCTTGTCTGCGAACCTCCTCTGTTATCCGACCCGGCCTGGCTGACGTTCCTGCTTGTTGCTGATCCGGCTTGTCTGCGAACCTGCTCTGTTATAGGACCCGGCCTGGCTGACGTTCCTGCTTGTTGCTGATCCAGCTTGTCTACGATTCTCCACTGTTACCGGTTCCGGTCTGGCTACGCTCCTGCTGCTGTGCCACTGGGCGACATTCTGATTCCTGTGTCGCGCTAGTACTCGAGACTGACCTTAACCCTTGGGCCTCTGTGTTGCTGTTAACGCTTTCTGAGCTGTACTACTAGCTGAGTCTCCTTTTAAGCTTGCAGAGCTGTACCATCAGGGCGATACCGATCGCTGATCTGATTTCTTGCTGTGCCTTATCTCCAACCAGGTGCCGTGATTAACCCTTGCAGAGCTATACTACTCCTTCTGAGCCGGCCGCTTGGGCCTAGATAGACGGCGGCTCATATATTCCATCTGTAGCAGAGTAGTTGTTCCGGTTCCGTACCGGTGGTCTCTTGGCTCGCGCACATTGCACTGGTGGATTCATTATACGCCCGTGGGGGCTACTTGGCTCTAGCTATCATTACGGTTGGTTTCCTTTAACGCCCGTGGGGGCTAACGATTCTCGCTCTTGCAGCTTAGTAGTCTCTGTTATACGCCCGTGGGGGCTAACGACTCACGCTTCCATAGTACTGGTGGTATCCGTTATACGCCCGTGGGGGCTATTCGCTATTGCTCTAAGCGTTCTGGGTCAGTCTCTGCCTTTAGCAAGCCACTTGCTTTCCTACGGACAACTAGTGTTGGACTTCTCACACTTATACAGCCTTCTTATCACCTTGGGCGTGCCAACACCACAACAGAGACTGACGAGTTCTAAGTGTTAACTATTGCTTGCTTATCTCAAGTTGTATCTGTCCTAAGACAATATATACACAGTCTGTATCCAGTATACTGGCCCTGTAAGGGTCTATGCACCTATTCCTTGCTATCCACTGTGTGCCTGTTGAGGGCGATATTGTTCATTATTTTCTGTCAATAAAACTGTGTTTTATCTAACCTTCTGTCTAAGTGTCTGAAAACCGTAACAGTACGAAAGGGCCATGACCTCAGACAGACAGGGAGATACTGGCACACAGAATATCCATTGGAGAATGGATGTTCACGAGCAGCGCCTCGACCAGTTGGCACTGGCCTTGCAGACCTTACTTGAGCAAACGGTACACCTAGACAAACCTAATCAGAATCCAGTGGTCACCCCAGTCTCGACACCGGAAAATCTGCCTGTAGTTACAACTACACAGACCAGAGGGTTCACAGCGGCGCCGCCGTTACCGTTAAGATATGATGGCGAACCTACCCAATGCAGAGGCTTTGTCAACCAATTGGAGATATTCTTTGAGCTCACGCCTCAGGCATTTCCTAACGACCGAAGTAAGGTTGGGTTCATGATCTCCCTATTAACTGGCAAGGCACTATCTTGGGCGAATCCTCTGTGGGAGAATGCCAAACCCTGCACCCTGAACTTTAAGGAGTTCGTAAGACAGTTCCGCAGAGTGTTTGAGGTACCTGGTAGAACCGCTTCTGCTGCCAAGAGGTTGATGGAGATACAACAGGGCGATCGTACCTTGGGCGATTACGCAATTGAATTTCGAACCTTGGCAGCAGAGGTGGGCTGGAATAACGAGGCATTAGTCGCAGCTTTTGCCCAGGGCCTATCAGAATCCATCAAGGATGAAATTGCTGCCAGAGACGTGCCTAATGATTTGGATGAGTATATCGATTACATCATGCTTATTGACTCCCGCATTCGCGAGAGTCGAATGGCTAAGACGGCGAAATCCAGGAATTATGGGCATGGCAGTCTTTTGAACCCACCCTCGCCACCCTGTCCTCCTGAAGTACAGCTGAAGCTGGGGAACAAATGCAGCTCTGGTTCACCAGACTGACAAAGGAGGAGAGGGCGCACCGTAAAAGAATGGGCCTATGCCTATACAGTGGTAAAGCTGGGCACCAATTACGCACTTGTCCGGTTCGGCCGGGAAACGAACGCACCTAGGGTACCTTGGGGGACAGGCCCTAGGTGGTGTACAGCAGTCCCTGGATGCTAGTACACAGAGACCCACCATCCAGGTGGTATTCATGTGGGCAGACTCCTCTGTGACAGTTATGGCTCTGGTAGACTCCGGTGCAGCCGGTTATTTCATGGATCATTCCTTTGCTGAGTTGCATAAGATTCCGGTAGTCAAAAGGGAGTCTCCTCTGGCTATTGAGGCCATTGATGGCAGGCCGTTGGAACTGGCATTTATCACTATGGAAACAACCCCTATTACTATGGCGATTGGGGCCCTCTACAAGGAGGAGGTACGTTTTCAAATAATTAGTTCACCTCATCACGCAGTCATCCTGGGGTTCCCATGGCTATCGTTACACAACCCCCAGTTTGACTGGCAAAGATGTGAGATACAGTCTTGGTCAGAATATTGTGCGGATAACTGCCTCTCACACCCTGTCAGGTTATTGTGTACCTCTCCCTCCGTGCCAGCTGAATACCAAGAATTCAGTGATGCATTCAGTAAGGGGGAAGCTGGCGCCCTGCCTCGGCACAGACCTTATGATCGTGCCATTGATTTGCCTCCGGGCGTGGTGCCTGCCAGGGGCTGCACTTATCCATTGTCAGTGGAGGAGAATAGGGCAATGGAGGAATATATTGAGGATGCCCTCAAGAGAGGGATTATCCGTAAATCCACTTCACCGGCGGGTGCCGGGTTCTCCTTTGTAAAGAAGAAAAATGGCAAACTCAGGCCTTGTATTGATTACAGGGGTCTAAATAAATTGATGTCTAGAAGTGCCTACCCCATTCCACTCATTACCGAGTTATTCGACAGGTTAAAGGGCTCTTCCATCTTTACTAGTGATGAGCGAGCACCTCAATGCTCGGATGTTCGGGTGCTCTGACCGAGCACCCCCTGAGGCTCGAGTGCTCGGCCGAGCATCCGAGCCCCATTGAAGTCAATGGGAGGACTCGAGCATTACACCAGGCACCCCCTGCTCTGATGAGGGGAGGGTGCCTGGTCCATAGGAAAAGGGCAGAAAAAGATGGAAACACTACAGAAATGGTTCAGGGACAGCATAGGGAGGATGTCTGGATGCACCTTGGACTCCAACATCGCTGCTGGGAACGATCTTTCGCCCGTAGTACGCCATTTTTACAGACTGACCATAAAACACACAAAAAGGAAAATAAAAACGACTTTAGGCGAAAAATTGTTACCAAACAATATTTGCTGTATATTTACTTGTATATCATCTGCAAATTCTCCCAAAAATTTCCTTCATTTTCAGAACTGAGGCCATGATTAAGAGGGAAACGTGCGCAGAGGCAAATTCTCCCAAAAATTTCCTTGATTTTCAGAACTGAGGCCATGATTAAGATGGAAACGTGCGCTGAGCTGACCATCTAAAACATTATGGGTGAGGGTCTGCTGCAGAGCTGACCATCCTAAACATTATATGCGAAGGCCCGCTAGTGAGCTGACGCTATAAAACATTATATGAGAAGGCCCGCTGGTGAGCTGACCTATATAAAAATTGGCAAACAGGGCCCGCTGGTGAGCTGGCCCTATATAAAAATTATATCACAGGGCCCGCTGGTGAGCTGGCCCTATATAAAAATTATAGCACAGGGCATATGGAAGAGGAGGAGGAGGATGAGAAGATTAAGAGTCAACCATATACCCGTTTTTTGGGTGGAAGGGGTGAATGGGAATACAGAGTATTCCCATCATTGTAAATAACATATATAAAGTCACTTTATGTTCCCCCGGGGCTTTCCTCCAGTGGAGTGGAGAAGTCAGGGGAAATCCAGGCCTTGTTCATTTTTATAAGTGTCAACCTATCAGCATTGTCGGTGGAAAGGCGGATACGCTTATCTGTTATGATGCCACCAGCAGCACTAAATACCCGCTCAGACAGAACGCTGGCGGCAGGGCAGGCCAGCACCTCCAAGGCGTAGAGTGACAGTTCATACCACGTGTCCAGCTTGGACACCCAGTAGTTGTAAGGCACAGAGGGATCATTGAGGACGCTGACACGGTCTGCTACGTACTCCTTCACCATCTTCCAAAACTTTTCCCTCCTTGTGACACTAGGCTGCGCATCAGGGTGAGGGTGCTGGCGGGGTGTCATGAAGGTGTCCCACGCCTTGGAGAGTGTTGCCCTGCCTTTGTCGGAACTGCTGTGTGCTCCCCTTTTCTCCCCTTCTCGGTTGGCCAAGGTAGCACGTACTCTGCCGCCAGCGTTGTCAGATGGAAAATTTTGGAGCAATTTTTCAACAAGAACCTTCTGGTATTGCACCATTTTGCTTGTCCTCTCCACCGGAGGAATGAGAGATGAGAAATTCTCTTTGTAGCGGGGGTCCAGAAGGGTGAACACCCAGTAATCCGTGTTGTCTAAAATGCGTACAACGCGTGGGTCACGGGAAAGGCAGCCTAACATAAAGTCAGCCATGTGTGCCAGAGTACCAACAGTCAAGATTTCGCTGTCCTCACCAGGAGGCTGACTCTCAATATCCTCATCCTCTTCCTCCTCTTCTGCCCACCCACGCTGAAGAGATGGAACTAAAGTTCCATGGCTACCCTCTGTAGCGGAGGCAACCGTGTCTTCCTCCTCCTCCTCCTCCTCCTCCTCCTCCTCCGCCTCCTCCAATTGTCGCTGAGAAGACGAAGTGAGCGTGCTCTGGCTATCACCTTGTGTAAGCTCTTCCTCCCCCATTTCCACCTCTTCCACATGCAAAGCGTCGGTTTTAATTGTGAGCAGCGAGCGTTTCAGTAGACACAGAAGTGGGATGGTTACACTGATAATAGCGTTATCGCCGCTCACCATCTGTGTCGATTCCTCAAAATTGCGTAAAACCTCGCAGAGGTCTGACATCCATTCCCACTCCTCACTTCTGATTACAGGAAGTTGAATGGAGAGGCGACGACCGTGTAACAGCTGGTACTCCACTACTGCCCTCTGCTGCTCACAAAGCCGGGCCAACATGTGGAAGGTGGAGTTCCAGCGCGTGCTCACGTCACACAGCAGCCGGTGAGCTGGCAATTGTAAGCGCTGCTGCAGCTTCAACAGGCCGGCCGAAGCTGTAGATGACTTACGGAAATGTGCACACACGCGGCGCACCTTGGTCAAGAGATCATGCACATTGGGGTAGGTTTTTAGAAATCGCTGCACCACTAAATTAAATACATGCGCTAGGCATGGTACGTGTGTGAGCTTGCCGAGCTCCAAAGCCGCCACCAAGTTACGCCCATTATCACACACAACCATGCCTGGTTGCAGGTTGAGTGGCGAGAGCCACTGCTCGGTCTGGTGACTAATCCCCTGCAACAGCTCTGAGGCCGTGTGCTGTTTGTCCCCAAGGCAGATCAGCTTCAGCACGGCCTGTTGACGCTTCCCCACTGCAGTGCTACACTGCTTCCAGCTACTGGCTGATGGGGGAGTGGCGGTGTGTGTAGAGAATTCGGAGGTGGAAACGGAGGAGGAGGAGCCAATAACATAGGTGCTGGTGGAAACCCTGATGGAGGTAGGGCCCGCAATCCTCGGCGTGGGTAGCACCCGTGCCATCCCAGGGTCCGAGTCGCTCCCAGCCTCCACGACATTCACCCAGTGTGCCGTCAGGGAAATGTAGCGTCCCTGGCCACAAGCACTTGTCCATGTGTCAGTCGTTAAGTGGACCTTCCCAGTAACTGCGTTGGTCAGGGCACGGGTGATGTTACGGGACACATGGTGGTGTAATGCGGGGATGGCACACCGGGAAAAGTAGTGGCGGCTGGGGACCGCGTACCGAGGGACAGCTGCTGCCATCAGGCTGCGGAAGGACTCAGTGTCCACAAGCCTAAATGGCAGCATTTCGATGGCCAGTAATTTTGAAAGGTGTGAGGTTAGTGCTATGGCCTGTGGGTGGGTGGCTGGGTACTTTCTCTTGCACTCAAATGCCTGGGGTAACGACATTTGGACGCTGTGCTGGGACAGGGAAGTGGATGTGGTCGCTGATGGTGCTTCAGATGCTACAGGTGCAGGGCGGGAGGTATGCGGGCCTGCGCCTTCGACAGGCGATTGGCCGGCACCGAAAACAGGGGAAGAGGAGGCAGTGGTGTGGCCTGCAGACACAGATGGGCGATCCAGGCGTTCCTCCCACTTACTACGGTGCTTGGATGCCATGTGTCGGATCATGCTGGTGGTGGTGAGGTTTCTAGTGTTCATGCCTCGGCTCATTCTGGTGTGGCACAGGTTGCAAACTACAAATCTTTTGTCGTCCGCACTTTCCTTAAAAAAACGCCATACCGCGGAACACCTACCCCTTGGCAAGGTAGATTTACGCAAGGGGGTGCTCCGTGGAACATTTGCGGGCCGGTTTGGTGCGGTCCGCCTTCTTTCTGTTGCCACACCACTGCCTCTTCCAGCCTGTTGCGGTGCTGCAGATGGCTCACCCTCAGGACTGCTGTCATCGCTCGGCTCTACACCTTCCCAGGTGGGGTCAGTCACCTCATCGTCCACCAAGTCCTCCTCCACTTCCTCACTCTGATCATCCTCCTCAAGTCTTGATCCCACCACATACTCAGTCATTGACAACTGTATAACATTCTCCTCAACAAGGTCTTGAGACGGAAATAGTGGTTGATTTAATGGCAACTGTGTCTCATCATCATCATCATCATCCACTACTTCCTTTGACCTTAAATGCCGTTCACATCTGTCATCTTCTTGTGATTGGGTAGCCTCTAGAGGTTGTGAATCAGGGCACAAGATGTCATGTTCCTCTGCAAGCGTGCTTGGAGAGAGGGTCAAATGAAGGATTGGTGATGAGACGAGCTCATCACTATATCCCAGTGTGGGATCACTTCTTTGACCAGACCGTGTATGGTGGGAGGAAGGATGATCAGAGTGAGGATTATGTTGACCAGACTCTTGGCTACTGAGAGTGGACTTGGTGGAAGACAGGGTGGTGCTTAACCGACTGGAAGCAGTATCAGCTGTCATCCAACCGACCACCTGTTCGCACTGGTCGGACCTCGAGAGTGATGTCCTGCGACGCCCTGTGAAATCAGACATGAAGCTAGGTATGGTGGATGTCTTTCTTTCTTGTGCTCTGGCACCAGGCACAGTTTCTCCGCGTCCTGACCCGCGCCCTGAACTTTCAGGATCACGTCCACTTCCCCGTCCCTTTTTACCCGCCTTCTTCATCTTCCACGATATATATGACTTTAATATATATGAGTTTGAAAACTTAACAGTATTTCTTCCTATTCTGCAACTGTGCAGAGTACAAAGAATAGGCTGTTAAACGGCGTTGAAACACACTGAATGGAATATGTGACTTTAATATTTGAGTTTGAAAACTTAACAGTATTTCTTATAATTCTGGAACTGTACAGAGTACACAGAATAGGCTGCTAAACTGCGGTGACACACACTGAATGGAATAAGTGACTTTAATATTTGAGTTTGAAAACTTAACAGTATTTCTTACTATTCTGCAACTCTGCAGAGTACACAGAATAGGCTGTTAAACGGCGGTGAAAGACACTGAATGGAATAAGTGACTTTAATATTTGAGTTTGAAAACTTAACAGTATTTCTTACTATTCTGCAACTCTGCAGAGTACACAGAATAGGCTGTTAAACGGCGGTGAAAGACACTGAATGGAATATGTGACTTTAATATTTGAGTTTGAAAACTTAACAGTATTTCTTCCTATTCTGCAACTGTGCAGAGTACACAGAATAGGCTGTTAAACGGCGGTGAAAGACACTGAATGGAATATGTGACTTTAATATTTGAGTTTGAAAACTTAACAGTATTTCTTCCTATTCTGCAACTGTGCAGAGTACACAGAATAGGCTGTTAAACGGCGGTGAAAGACACTGAATGGAATATGTGACTTTAATATTTGAGTTTGAAAACTTAACAGTATTTCTTATAATTCTGGAACTGTACAGAGTACACAGAATAGGCTGTTAAACGGCGGTGAAAGACACTGAATGGAATATGTGACTTTAATATTTGAGTTTGAAAACTTAACAGTATTTCTTATAATTCTGGAACTGTACAGAGTACACAGAATAGGCTGTTAAACGGCGGTGAAAGACACTGAATGGAATATGTGACTTTAATATTTGAGTTTGAAAACTTAACAGTATTTCTTCCTATTCTGCAACTGTGCAGAGTACACAGAATAGGCTGTTAAACGGCGTTGAAACACACTGAATGGAATAAGTGACTTTAATATTTGAGTTTGAAAACTTAACAGTATTTCTTATAATTCTGGAACTGTACAGAGTACACAGAATAGGCTGTTAAACGGCGGTGAAAGACACTGAATGGAATATGTGACTTTAATATTTGAGTTTGAAAACTTAACAGTATTTCTTATAATTCTGGAACTGTACAGAGTACACAGAATAGGCTGTTAAACGGCGGTGAAAGACACTGAATGGAATATGTGACTTTAATATTTGAGTTTGAAAACTTAACAGTATTTCTTATAATTCTGGAACTGTACAGAGTACACAGAATAGGCTGTTAAACGGCGGTGAAAGACACTGAATGGAATATGTGACTTTAATATTTGAGTTTGAAAACTTAACAGTATTTCTTCCTATTCTGCAACTGTGCAGAGTACACAGAATAGGCTGTTAAACGGCGTTGAAACACACTGAATGGAATAAGTGACTTTAATATTTGAGTTTGAAAACTTAACAGTATTTCTTATAATTCTGGAACTGTACAGAGTACACAGAATAGGCTGTTAAACGGCGTTGAAACACACTGAATGGAATATGTGACTTTGATATTTTAGTTTGAAGACTTAACAGTATTTCTTCCTATTCTGCAACTGTGCACAGTACACAGAATGTGCTGCTACACTGCGGCGAAGCACACTGAATGGAATATGTGACTTTTAAATTTTAGTTTGAAGACTTAACAGTATTTCTTCCTATTCTGCAACTCTGCACAGTACACAGAATGTGCTGCTAAACTGCGGCGAAGCACACTGAATGGAATATGTGACTTTGATATTTTAGTTTGAAGACTTAACAGTATTTCTTCCTATTCTGCAACTGTGCACAGTACACAGAATGTGCTGCTACACTGCGGCGAAGCACACTGAATGGAATATGTGACTTTTAAATTTTAGTTTGAAGACTTAACAGTATTTCTTCCTATTCTGCAACTGTGCACAGTACACAGAATGTGCTGCTACACTGCGGCGAAGCACACTGAATGGAATATGTGACTTTTAAATTTTAGTTTGAAGACTTAACAGTATTTCTTCCTATTCTGCAACTCTGCACAGTACACAGAATGTGCTGCTACACTGCGGCGAAGCACACTGAATGGAATATGTGACTTTTAAATTTTAGTTTGAAGACTTAACAGTATTTCTTCCTATTCTGCAACTCTGCACAGTACACAGAATGTGCTGCTACACTGCGGCGAAGCACACTGAATGGAATATGTGACTTTTAAATTTTAGTTTGAAGACTTAACAGTATTTCTTCCTATTCTGCAACTCTGCACAGTACACAGAATGTGCTGCTACACTGCGGCGAAGCACACTGAATGGAATATGTGACTTTGATATTTTAGTTTGAAGACTTAACAGTATTTCTTCCTATTCTGCAACTCTGCACAGTACACAGAATGTGCTGCTAAACTGCGGCGAAGCACACTGAATGGAATATGTGACTTTGATATTTTAGTTTGAAGACTTAACAGTATTTCTTCCTATTCTGCAACTCTGCACAGTACTCAGAATGTGCTGCTAAACTGCGGCGACGCACACTGAATGGAATACGTGACTTTGATATTTTAGTTTGAAGACTTAACAGAATGTGCTCTAATCTGCAACTTTGCACACTAAACAGAATGTGCTCTAATCTGCAACTTTGCACACTAAACAGAATGTGCTCTAATCTGCAACTTTGCACACTAAACAGAATGTGCTCTAATCTGCAACTGTGCACACTAAACAGAATGTGCTCTAATCTGCAACTTTGCACACTACACAGAATATATATATTTTTTTTTTTTTTTTTTTGTTTTTTTCCCCCCACACCAAATAACCTGCTGCCCCCACACACAGTAGTCCTAAAAAGGACTTTTGGTTCTTTTTTTTTCACAATTTTTGTTTTTTTCCTCCCTACACTGCCTTTCCCTTCCTATCCTCAGCTCTCCCTGGCTCAGACTGAGCCGAACTCGATGGTCAGGTGCTATACAGCACCTGACCACGGGTTCTGGCCAGCCAATCAGTGTAATGCCAGCAGCCAACATGGCTGCTGGCATTACACCGATGTCAGAGCCTCCCTGCACGTTTATTGGCTGCGCAGCAGGCGCAAAACGTGCGGGGAGGAGACACGAACATGGCGGGCGAGCACATGCGGTACTCGTACGAGTACCGCCATGTGCCGAGCAGAGCGATGCTCGTGCCGATCCGAGCATCGGCCGAGCATGCTCGCTCAACACTAATCTTTACTAAACTCGATCTCCGGGCTGCATATAACCTGATCAGAATTAAAGCTGGAGATGAGTGGAAGACGGCATTTAATACCAGATCAGGACACTACGAATATCTAGTAATGCCATTCGGCCTATGTAATGCTCCTGCGGTATTTCAGGAATTTATTAATGACATCCTTCGGGACATGCTCCAGTCCTGTGTTGTGGTATATCTTGACAATATATTGATTCACTCTACCAATCTTACCCAACACATCAAGGATGTTTCTGAGGTTTTGACTCAATTACGTAAAAATAAATTGTTTTGTAAACTTGAGAAGTGCGAATTTCACAGGTCCCAAGTACCCTTCCTGGGATTCGTGATCTCTAAAGATGGCATTGCTATGGACCAGGAGAAGTTGGCAGCAGTCCTACAGTGGCCGCGTCCCAAAGGGTTTAAAGCTATTCAGCGCTTTCTGGGCTTTGCCAACTATTATAGGAAATTTATTCAGAACTTTTCCACTATCGTGAAACCTTTGTCTGACTTAACTCATAAGGGAGCTACTCCTTCTCAATGGTCTGAGGCAGCTGAGAATGCGTTTGAGACACTGAAATCTGCCTTTGCTTCTGCTCCAGTGCTGTCCCACCCTAACCCAGCCCTGCCGTTTACCCTGGAAGTTGATTCCTCTGAGGTTGGGGTTGGGGCAGTGCTCTCCCAACGCCCGGTGGGAGGTGGTACATTAAGACCTTGTGGGTTCTTTTCAAAGATACTGTCCAGCGCCCAAAGCCATTATGAGATTGGTGACAGGAAACTCTTGGCTATCATTCTGGCACTTAAGGAGTGGCTCCACCTATTGGAAGGTACTAAGACACCAGTACTAATTCTGACTGACCACAAGAATTTGACATATCTCTCGGAGGCTAAGAGACTCTCCTCACGTCAGGCCAGATGGGCGCTCTTTTTGTCCAGTTCAATTTTTTGGTTTCCTACCTACCGGGTTCCAAGAATGTCAGGGCAGATGCCTTGTCCAGACAGTTTGTGTCAGACATTGAGAGGGAGGAAGAACCAGTACCCATCATTCAGCCAGATCGTATACTGGCCACTATCCGCACTAGCATCACTTCGCCACTGGGGGAAGAAATTTTGGCCTCTCAGGCTAGGGCTCCTCCAGAAACCCCGGTAGGCAAGTGTTTTGTCGATGAGCCATTCCGTACCCGTCTATTAGAAACCTACCACTCACCTAAGGCGGCTGGGCACATTGGGAGGGATCAGCTATGTTGGTCTCTATCCCAGTTGTTTTGGTGGCCCTCCCTTAGGGCTGATTGCTCCGCTTTTACTGCAGCCTGTGCCACCTGTGCCCGTGCCAAGACACCCAGGCGTCTTCCAGTAGGTTTGCTTCAACCAGTACCTAATGGCGACCGCCCATGGTCCCATATTTCCATTGACTTTCTGGGAGAATTGCCAGCATCTAGGGGGTACACGTTTATCCTTATGGTGGTTGATAGGTTCTCTAAAATGGCTCATTTCGTGCCCCTCCCTGGCCTTCCATCGGCTCAGGAACTGGCTGTGGTATTTGCCAAGGAAATGTTTCGGTTGCATGGGGTGCCTAGAGTGGTGGTGTCTGACCGTGGTAGCCAGTTTGTGTCCAGATTTTGGAGGGCATTTTGTGGGCAGATGGGCATCCAGTTGTTGTTTTTTTCCGCCTATCATCCCCAGACCAATGGAGCCGCTGAGCATGCCAATCAAGGACTGGAACAGTTCTTGCGCTGTTTTGTAACCGATCATCATGACAATTGGGCCGACCTGTTGCCTTGGGCGGAGTTTGCCAGGAATTGTGCTGTTAATTCATCGTCCGGGAGTTCCCCTTTTCTCATTAATTATGGGTTCCAGCCCTGCCTACTCCCGGACTCATTCCAGGCACAACAGATTCCAGCTCTGGATGAGCATATTGAGCAGCTTCGTTCCACTTCGGCACAGGTGCAGAGGACCCTCAGTCAATCATTTCAGCGCTACCAGAAGCATGCCAATCGTAGACGGCTGCCAGCGGTTTCCTTTCAGGTGGGGGATAGAGTATGGCTTTCCTCCAGAAATCTCAATTTGCAGGTGCCTTCCAATAAACTGGCACCTCGGTTCATTGGGTCCTTTAAAGTCATCCGCAAGGTGAATCCAGTCTCGTATGCATTGGAACTTCCAGCTTCTATGCACATACATAATGTGTTCCATGTATCTCTGTTAAAACCATTGGTTTGCAACCACTACACTACCACTCCAGTGATTCCTGGGCCGGTGGATGTTCAAGGCCAGGAGGAATATGAGGTTCAGAGTATCATTGATTCTAGGAGATTTAGGGGGAAGTTGCAATACTTGGTCCATTGGAAGGGATATGGCCCTGAGGAACACTCCTGGGTAAATCAGAAGGACCTCCACGTGCCCAGGCTGTTGCGCAACTTCCACTCTAAATATCCTCAGAAACCAAGACCTCCGGAAGGGAGAGGGGGTCTTTGAGAGGGGAGTACTATCACGGTCCCCGTGATCCTTTCTGTCACTCTCAACTGTGCTGCTCCCTGATTGGTTGAGCTGTGTTGGCCCGCCCCTGGTTACCTATTGTATTCTGACCACTGGCACCTGTCAGGTGCCCTTTCGTGGTGTTCCTGAGCCTATGCTGCTGTTCGCTGTGTTCCTGATTTCCAGTGTACCGATTTGGCCTGCATTGACAACTCTTCTGTGTTCTTGCCCGTTGCTGATCTGGCTTGTCTGCGAACCTCCTCTGTTATCCGACCCGGCCTGGCTGACGTTCCTGCTTGTTGCTGATCCGGCTTGTCTGCAAACCTGCTTTATTATCCGACCCGGCCTGGCTGACGTTCCTGCTTGTTGCTGATCCAGCTTGTCTACGATTCTCCACTGTTACCGGTTCCGGTCTGGCTACGCTCCTGCTGCTGTGCCACTGGGCGACATTCTGATTCCTGTGTTGCGCTAGTACTCGAGACTGACCTTAACCCTTGGGCCGCTGTGCTGCTGTTAACGCTTTCTGAGCTGTACTACTAGCTGAGTCTCCTTTTAAGCTTGCAGAGCTGTACCATCAGGGCGATACCGATCTCTGAGCCAATTTCTTGCTGTGACTTATCTCCAACCAGGTGCCGTGAGTAACCCTTGCAGAGCTATACTACTCCTGCTGAGCCGTCCTCTTGGGCCTAGACAGCGGCTCATATATTCCATCTGTAGCAGAGTAGTTGTTCCGGTTCCGTACCGGTGGTCTCTTGGCTCATGCACATTGCACTGGTGGATTCGTTATACGCCCGTGGGGGCTACTTGGCTCTAGCTATCATTACGGTTGGTTTCCTTTAACGCCCGTGGGGGCTAACGATTCTCGCTCTTGCAGCTTAGTAGTCTCCGTTATACGCCCGTGGGGGCTAACGACTCACGCTTCCATAGTACTGGTGGTATCCGTTATACGCCCGTGGGGGCTATTCGCTATTGCTCTAAGCGTTCTGGGTCAGTCTCTGCCTTTAGCAAGCCACTTGCTTTCCTACGGACAACTAGTGTTGGACTTCTCACACTTATACAGCCTTCTTATCACCTTGGGCGTGCCAACACCACAACAGAGATTGACGAGTTCTAAGTGTTAACTATTGCTTGCTTATCTCAAGTTGTATCTGTCCTAAGACAATATATACACAGTCTGTATCCAGTATACTGGCCCTGTAAGGGTCTATGCACCTATTCCTTGCTATCCACTGTGTGCCTGTTGAGGGCGATATTGTTCATTATTTTCTGTCAATAAAACTGTGTTTTATCTAACCTTCTGTATGAGTGTCTGAAAAGCGTAACATTACCACAGTCCCCATCCTGATACTAACTACCCACAAGAACCTAACATATCTGTCAGGGGCCAAGAGGTTGTCTCCACGTCAGACCAGATGTGCCTTATTCCTCTCAAGGTTTAATTTTGTGGCCTCCTACCTCCTTGATACAAAAAACATTAGAGCAGATGCTCTTTCTGGTCAATTTGAGGCTGAGTCCCAAGAGGAGTCTCTTCCAGTCCCTATCATTCCTCCTAACCGTATCTTGGCTATGATACGTACCAGTATTACATCGCCTTTGGGCAAGGAGATTTTGGCTGCTCAAGCTTCCGCCCCAGCGGAAAAGCCTAATGGGAAGTGTTTTGTGCCTGAATTCCTCCGTACCAGACTGCTGGAGACATACTATTCCTTGAAGGCTGCAGGGCACGTTGGTAAAGACCAACTAATATGGTCTATGACTAGACTCTTTTGTTGGCCCAGCCTGAGGGCAGATTGGTTCACATTTGTTGCCGCATGTTCCCCTTGCACGGGAAAGACTCTGAGACATCTTCCAGTTGGTCTCCTGCAACCCATTCCTAATCGGGAACGTCCATGGTCGCACCTCTCTTATCAATTTTATGGTAGAGTTGCCTGTCTCAGAGGGTTACACAGTCATCCTCATGATTGTGGATAGATTTTCCAAGATTGCCCATTTTTTGCCACTGTGGGACTTCCCTCCTCCAAAAAGTTGGCCGAGATCTTTGCCAGGGAGGTGGTTTGGCTCCATGGTATACCCAAAGTGGTGATCTCAGATCGTGGGAGCCAGTTTGTGTTGCGTTTCTGCAGAGCCTTTTTCGGACAGATGGGTATCCAGCTCTCGTTCTCCTCTGCTTACCATCCACAGTCTGACTATGCTGCAGAGAGGTCTAATCAGGAGCTGAAACAGTTTCTCCGTTGTTTTATCTATGACCATCATGACAATTGGGAGAACCTGTTTCCATGGGCAGAGCTTGCCAGAAATAGTGCTGTCAATTCCTCCTCTCGGAACTCTCCCTTTCTGATCAACTATGGGTTCCAACCTTCTCTCCTGCCTGAGTCTTTTGAAGCACAAAATATTCCTGCTCTGGAGGAGCTCTTGAGGGCGCTCCGCTCCACATTGGTACGGGTTCAGAGATCCCTGCAGAGTTCCACATTGCGTTATAAGAGACAAGCAGACTGTAGGCATCTACCAGCTCCAGTGTTCCAAGTGCGAAAGAGAATATGGTTGTCCTCACACAATCTCCATCTCCAGGTGCCTTGTAAAAATCTAGCTCCCCAATTTGTGTGTCCCTTTCAGGTTCTCTGTAGGATTAACCCCGTAACCTATGCTCTTGAACTCCCTGCTAATATGCGCATTTCTAATGCGTTCCATGTATCGCTACTGAACCATTGGTCTGTAACATATATACTACTGCTCCTGTCCATCCCAGACTTATCCAAGTGGGGGACCATGAGGAGTATGAGGTACAAAGTATCTGTCGCAGGGTCAGAAAACAGGTACAATATCTAGCTAATTTGAAAGGGTATGGACATGAGTAGCGTTCCTGGGTCGCTAAGAGAGATCTGCATGCACCTGCCCTTCTCTGTGAATTTCACTCCAGAAGTTCCCCTGGATCTGGTCCTCTTTTGCAGAGGAGAGGTCATTGGGCGGGGTACTATCACAGTCCCCCTAAGGAGGCCTTAGTGTTCCTGTGCTTCCTAACTCTGTGATGTGTCAGGCAGCATGATTGCAGTTACTTTCGCATTACTGACGTCATGATATAGGTACTGGCACTGACGCTTGTTTGTGGGCCTAGTCTGTTTTGCCTAATTGGGTTCCACCTTCTTCTGCTCCTTTATTAGCCTCCTTGGGGCTATGAGTCATTGCCCTTACGTGGTGTTTCCTTTAGCTGCTACTGTGTATTGTTGTGACCCGTGCCTGTCTGATTATTCGCTCCGTGTATGACCCTGGATTGTCTGACTACCCACATTGGTTCTGACCTGTGGTTCTGGCTGACTAACTTGCTCCGTGTATGACCCCGGCTTTTCAGACTACCCACATCGGTTCTGACCTGTGGCTCTGGTTGACTAACTCGCTCCTTGTAGTCCCTGGCTTGTCTTACTACCTGCATCGGTTCTGACCTGTGGCTCTGGCTGACTAACTCGCTCCGTGTATGACCTCAGCTTGTCTGACTACCCATATCGGTTCTGACCTGTGGCTCTGGCTGACTAACTCGCTCCGTGTAGTCCCCGGCTTGTCTGACTACCCATTCAGTTCTGACCCGTAGCTCTGGCTGACTACTCGCTCTGTGCATTCCACAGTGGCTATACCATTCGCACCTGAGCTCACTGCCTCTGTCTTGCTTGCTCCTTGTTTGCCTCTGGTTGCACTCCCTGTTTAGACGCTTGCTCTACAGGCTCTCCATCGTGGGACTTTGCACATTACCGTTACCCTGTGTTTTGCACAGTAGTCCAGCGCTCAGCACAGCGTGCAGCTCTGGGTAATAGACCGAAGATTATTTGCCTTGTGTCTGGGGTTGTGTGGGCATTGGTATTTATTATTCTGTAATTTCAATAAAGGTGGTTTTACATTACATATACTGTGTCTATCCTTAATTTTGTACTGGAACCGTGACACCTGGCTTGTCTGAGTACCCGTCTTGGTTCCTGACCCCGGCTTGGATTTTGGTTTACGATCCTGGATCACAATTTTGCTTTGTTTGCTTTGTTTATTTCAATAAAGGTGTTTTGCACTTCACATTTTTGTCTGTCTGGTTCCTGGTCCCTAACAAATACACCAGAATGTGAGCACACTGCTTAACATTCTGGGCCAAGAGTACCCTGGAGGGAGTCTTGATAAGAAAGTCATCCAGATATAGGGTCAGAGAGATGCCCTGGGTATTTACGAATGCAGTTAAGGCTGACATGATCTTACAGAAGGTTCTGGGCACTGAAGCCATGCCAATTGGATTGGAGACAAAAGCAAAACACAGGTAGGGTTGGCTGTCTGGGTGGATCAAGACATGCAGATACACATCCTGAAGATCGATAGAGGCCAGATACTCCTCTGGGTGCATTGCTGTGATGACAGAGTGCAAAGATTCCATCTTGAAGAACATATCAACCACATACTGGTTGAGGCCATCCTTCCTGGGGACCACAAACAGGTTGGAATAGAAACCAAAAGAGTTTTCTGGGACTGGCATTGACACCAGTACCTGCTTTTCCAGAAAGTCTGCAACAGCCTCATGCTCTGTTCAGGTTTTTTGGAACCTTTGAGGAAAGGAACCAAAATGGAGGAAGGGATCTGAAATCTATGCAGAACACTGAGCAGACTTTGCTCTTGGGTACAATCTATATGGAAGTGATGGATTGCACCTAAATGGTAGAGGAGCCTCTGTGCTAGGGGAGAGAATGCTAGGAAGCTTGGAGGAGCTTTTAAACTAGGAAAGGGGGGTATAGATAGCAAAAATGGGGTAGAGAAGATAGGAACCAGGTCCAAGTAAAAGATCAGGAGGTTGGAGTAAGGGTGGGGATACATGTAGTCAATAGGGAGGAACTCATAGTAAATGAAGGTGTAGAAAAAAGGCATATAGGGAGTAATATATGTAAAGACTATGCTAGAAAATGCAAGAAGTATGGTAGATAAAATAGGAGAACTAGAATTGCTGGCGGTTAATGAGCAATTGGACATAATTGGTATAACAGAAACATGGTGGAATGATGCACATGACTGGGCTGTAAATATAGAGGGCTATTCCCTGTTTAGAAGAGACAGGATTAATAGAAAAGGGGAAGGTGTGTGCTTATATTTGAAAACAGAGCAAAATCCAGTTTTGCGGGGTGATATTAGTAAGGAAACTGGCCAAATTGTGGAGTCCATGTGGGTAGAAATCGAGGCTAAATGTGGTGTAAAAGGTAAAAAAAAAAAAAGTGTTGGTGGGCATATTCTACAAACCACCAAATATCGATGACAATGTTGAGGCCCAACTGCTATTGCAAATGAGGAAAGCTGCCCAGCTTGGGCATACTATAATTATGGCAGATTTTAATTATTCAGATATCAACTGAAAAAATGAGACCTGTCAGAGTGCTAAGGGAGGCAGGTTTATGAGCATGCCTCGGGAAAACTACATGTCACAAATGGTGGAAGTGCCAACAAGAAATAACAGTGTATTGGACCTAGTGATAACTAAGAGAACATTTGGGAAACAGTGATCACAACATGGTTACATTTGAGATTAGTCTGGCAAAGCAAAACTGTATAGGGTCAAACAAAATTCTTAATTTAAAAAAAAGCTAACTTCAAATTGTTAAGGGCTTCAATGCAACACATAGACTGGTATATTTTATTTAAAGGCAAAAATACTGAGGAAAAATGGTCAGAATTCAAATTTAGGTTGCAGAAATGTACCCAACTGTAAATACCAATGGGGAACAAATGCAAAAGAAGTAAGTCACTGCCAATGTGGTTAACTGCACATAAAAAGAAGGAAATTGCAAGGAAAAAAAGCATTCAAATTCTTTAAAGGGATAGTATTACTTCAAAATTACTATCCCTCAAATTGTAGCCCTTAATAAACGGAGTTAAATGGCACCAGCGGCATCGCTCAAACATTTATGGTTTAAGAGATAGCCGCTTTCAAAGTTTCCTCTCCCCTGCTGTCAGCGTTCTGTTGCCAGCAGGGGAATCTGGTCCCGGGACAGGCGGAGGCTCCTAAACAGAGCCGATATCTTGTTATGGGAGGAAAAATGATTAATTGAAACAGTCTTCTACGTGTGCTTGGTTACCAAGCACACGTAGAAGACTGTTTCAATTAATCATTTTTCCTTCCATAACGAGATATCGGCTCTGCTGAAGAGCCTCCGCTTGATTCAGAGACCGGATTCTCCTGCTGGCAGCAGAACGCTGACAGCAGGGGAGAGGAAACTTTGAAAGCGGCTATCTCTTAAACCATAAAGGTTTGAGAGATGCCGCTGGTGTCATTTAACTCCGTTTATTAAGGGCTACAATATGAGGGATAGTAATTTTGAAGTAATACTATCCCTTTAAGTCTGAAGGAACAGAACAATCTTTCTTAAAATACAGATTGCAAAAAGGCAATTAGTGTAGCAAAAATAGATAATGAAACTCGAATTGCAAGGGAAAGCAAGACTAATCCAAAAAAGTTTTTCAAATATATAAATAGCAAAATACTTAAGAGGGAGTGCATTGGACCATTCAAAAATGAGATGGGTGAGTTGATTAGTGAGGATAAGTAAAAGGCCGATGTTTTAAACACTTTCTTTGCATCAATATATACAAGGGAGCAAAGAATGGTAGAAGAGCCTCCACAAGTAACAAATACAACAATAAAATTATCAGATATTGGGTTAACTCAAGAAGATGTCATGGGAAGACTGAACAAAATTAAGACCGACAAAGCACCGGGTCCTGATACATCCAAGGATTCTTCAGGAACTTAGTGCAGTGTTAGCAAAACCCCTATATTTACTCTTTAAAGATTCTATCACCACAGGCTCAGTGCCACAGGATTGGTGAAGAGCTAACATAGTGCCTCTATTTAAGAAGGGAACTAAAACAGAACCTGGGAATTATAGAACAGTGAGTTTGACCTCTGTAGTGGGAAAACTGCTAGAAGGGATAATAAGGGACTATATTCAGGATTACAACACCAAAAATAAGATCATTAGCACAAATCAACATGGTTTTATGAAGAATAGATCATGCCAAACGAATCTTTTCAGCTTCTATGAGGAAGTAAGCAGCAACCTTGACAATGGCAAGGCAGTAGATGTAGTATATCTAGACTTTGCAAAGGCATTTGATACAGTGCCACACAGAAGGCTGGTGTATAAAATAAGGAAATTGGAGCTAGGAGATAACCTTTGCAATTGGATACAAAAATGGTTGAAGGATAGGAAACAGTGTGTGGTTGTAAATGGAAAATTCTCCAATACAGTTAAAGTGGAGAGTGGAGTACAAAGGGTTCAGTATTAGGTCTGCTGCTTTTTAACATGTTTATAAATGACCTGGAAATAGATATAGAAAGCAAAATATCAATATTTGTAGATGATACTAAATTATGCAAGGTCATTCATTCAGAACAGGGTATTTTCTCTCTACAGATGGACTTTCATACAATGTCAGATTGGGCAAACAAATGGAATATGAAGTTTAATGTGGGGAAATGTAAAGTCATGCATTTGGGAGGAAACAATCCCAAGGCTACTTATGAACTTAACCCTTTGAGTACCAGAGCAGTATGCAACACATTGCAAAGCAATGTGTTGCATACCTCTCTGGCACTCAAAGGGTTAATGGAATCATTTTAGGGGACTCATTGCTAGAGAAAAACCTGGATATCCTTGTCAACTACAAACTTGGAAACAGTGACCAGTGTCAAACAGCAGTAGCAAAGGCAAACAAAGTCCTGTTTTGCATAAAAAGAGGTATCGAAGCAAGAGTGGATAACATTATTTTGCCATTATACAAATCATTGGTAAGACCTCACCTTGAGTATGCAGTGCAATTTTGGGCACCGGTTCTGAAAAAGGATATACTAGAGCTAGAGAGGGTACAGCGAAGAGCAACAACATTAATTAAGGGAATGGAGGACTTGACATATGAGGAACGACTAGACACACTTGGTTTATTTACTCTAGAGAAAAGACGACTAAGAGGAGACCTTATCACATTGTACAAGTATATGATATCTCAATAATAGGATCTCTGCAGTGAGCTATTTGTTCCAAGGCCTGATCAGGTAACCAGGGGACACCCCTTGAGATTAGAGGAAAGGAAGTTTAGACTTCAGCAGAGGAAGGGTTTTTTTACAGTAAGGTCTGTTAAATTGTGGAATTCATTGCCCAAGGAGGTGGTTATGGCAGATACAATGGATACATTTAAGAGAAGATTAGATACATACAGAGTTATACTGTTTATCAGTAGGCAGATCAGGAAGGTCTGATAAAGACTAACTTAATTGGTAGTAGGAAAGCTATAAAATTCTCAGTTACTGGGGTATGAGGAGAAGGTTGAACTTGATGGACTTGTTTCTTTTTTCAACCTAATTTACTATGTTACTATGTTACAATCCGAAGGGCATGACCAAGTACTCATAGTGCCCACTCCAAGTATTGAACGCTGTCTTCCAGTCATGCCCTTCTTTAATTCGTACCAAGTTGTATGCGTCTCTCAGATCGAGTTTCATAAATATCGTTTACCCTTTCACCTGGACAAAGAGTTCAGTGATCAGGGGAATAGGATATGCATTCTTTACCAATATCTTGTTTAGATACCAATGGGGAACAAATGCAAAAGAAGTAAGTCACTGCCAATGTGGTTAACTGCACATAAAAAGAAGGAAATTGCAAGGAAAAAAAGCATTCAAATTCTTTAAAGGGATAGTATTACTTCAAAATTACTATCCCTCAAATTGTAGCCCTTAATAAACGGAGTTAAATGGCACCAGCGGCATCGCTCAAACATTTATGGTTTAAGAGATAGCCGCTTTCAAAGTTTCCTCTCCCCTGCTGTCAGCGTTCTGTTGCCAGCAGGGGAATCTGGTCCCGGGACAGGCGGAGGCTCCTAAACAGAGCCGATATCTTGTTATGGGAGGAAAAATGATTAATTGAAACAGTCTTCTACGTGTGCTTGGTTACCAAGCACACGTAGAAGACTGTTTCAATTAATCATTTTTCCTTCCATAACGAGATATCGGCTCTGCTGAAGAGCCTCCGCTTGATTCAGAGACCGGATTCTCCTGCTGGCAGCAGAACGCTGACAGCAGGGGAGAGGAAACTTTGAAAGCGGCTATCTCTTAAACCATAAAGGTTTGAGAGATGCCGCTGGTGTCATTTAACTCCGTTTATTAAGGGCTACAATATGAGGGATAGTAATTTTGAAGTAATACTATCCCTTTAAGTCTGAAGGAACAGAACAATCTTTCTTAAAATACAGATTGCAAAAAGGCAATTAGTGTAGCAAAAATAGATAATGAAACTCGAATTGCAAGGGAAAGCAAGACTAATCCAAAAAAGTTTTTCAAATATATAAATAGCAAAATACTTAAGAGGGAGTGCATTGGACCATTCAAAAATGAGATGGGTGAGTTGATTAGTGAGGATAAGTAAAAGGCCGATGTTTTAAACACTTTCTTTGCATCAATATATACAAGGGAGCAAAGAATGGTAGAAGAGCCTCCACAAGTAACAAATACAACAATAAAATTATCAGATATTGGGTTAACTCAAGAAGATGTCATGGGAAGACTGAACAAAATTAAGACCGACAAAGCACCGGGTCCTGATACATCCAAGGATTCTTCAGGAACTTAGTGCAGTGTTAGCAAAACCCCTATATTTACTCTTTAAAGATTCTATCACCACAGGCTCAGTGCCACAGGATTGGTGAAGAGCTAACATAGTGCCTCTATTTAAGAAGGGAACTAAAACAGAACCTGGGAATTATAGAACAGTGAGTTTGACCTCTGTAGTGGGAAAACTGCTAGAAGGGATAATAAGGGACTATATTCAGGATTACAACACCAACAATAAGATCATTAGCACAAATCAACATGGTTTTATGAAGAATAGATCATGCCAAACGAATCTTTTCAGCTTCTATGAGGAAGTAAGCAGCAACCTTGACAATGGCAAGGCAGTAGATGTAGTATATCTAGACTTTGCAAAGGCATTTGATACAGTGCCACACAGAAGGCTGGTGTATAAAATAAGGAAATTGGAGCTAGGAGATAACCTTTGCAATTGGATACAAAAATGGTTGAAGGATAGGAAACAGTGTGTGGTTGTAAATGGAAAATTCTCCAATACAGTTAAAGTGGAGAGTGGAGTACAAAGGGTTCAGTATTAGGTCTGCTGCTTTTTAACATGTTTATAAATGACCTGGAAATAGATATAGAAAGCAAAATATCAATATTTGTAGATGATACTAAATTATGCAAGGTCATTCATTCAGAACAGGGTATTTTCTCTCTACAGATGGACTTTCATACAATGTCAGATTGGGCAAACAAATGGAATATGAAGTTTAATGTGGGGAAATGTAAAGTCATGCATTTGGGAGGAAACAATCCCAAGGCTACTTATGAACTTAACCCTTTGAGTACCAGAGCAGTATGCAACACATTGCAAAGCAATGTGTTGCATACCTCTCTGGCACTCAAAGGGTTAATGGAATCATTTTAGGGGACTCATTGCTAGAGAAAAACCTGGATATCCTTGTCAACTACAAACTTGGAAACAGTGACCAGTGTCAAACAGCAGTAGCAAAGGCAAACAAAGTCCTGTTTTGCATAAAAAGAGGTATCGAAGCAAGAGTGGATAACATTATTTTGCCATTATACAAATCATTGGTAAGACCTCACCTTGAGTATGCAGTGCAATTTTGGGCACCGGTTCTGAAAAAGGATATACTAGAGCTAGAGAGGGTACAGCGAAGAGCAACAACATTAATTAAGGGAATGGAGGACTTGACATATGAGGAACGACTAGACACACTTGGTTTATTTACTCTAGAGAAAAGACGACTAAGAGGAGACCTTATCACATTGTACAAGTATATGATATCTCAATAATAGGATCTCTGCAGTGAGCTATTTGTTCCAAGGCCTGATCAGGTAACCAGGGGACACCCCTTGAGATTAGAGGAAAGGAAGTTTAGACTTCAGCAGAGGAAGGGTTTTTTTACAGTAAGGTCTGTTAAATTGTGGAATTCATTGCCCAAGGAGGTGGTTATGGCAGATACAATGGATACATTTAAGAGAAGATTAGATACATACAGAGTTATACTGTTTATCAGTAGGCAGATCAGGAAGGTCTGATAAAGACTAACTTAATTGGTAGTAGGAAAGCTATAAAATTCTCAGTTACTGGGGTATGAGGAGAAGGTTGAACTTGATGGACTTGTTTCTTTTTTCAACCTAATTTACTATGTTACTATGTTACAATCCGAAGGGCATGACCAAGTACTCATAGTGCCCACTCCAAGTATTGAACGCTGTCTTCCAGTCATGCCCTTCTTTAATTCGTACCAAGTTGTATGCGTCTCTCAGATCGAGTTTCATAAATATCGTTTACCCTTTCACCTGGACAAAGAGTTCAGTGATCAGGGGAATAGGATATGCATTCTTTACCAATATCTTGTTTAGAACACGAAAGTCAATGCATGGACATAATTCTCCGTCTTTCTTTTTGACAAAAAAAAAATCCAGCACCAGCAGGAGATGTGAATTTACAAATGATGCCTCTGACCAGCACATCAGACACGTACTCCTCCTTGGCCTTATTCTCCTCCACAGACAAGGGGTAAATATGGCCCCTTGGAGGTGTAGTACCAGGCAACAATTCCAACATGCAATCATATGGTCTGTGAGGAGGAAGGACCTCAACCTGACTTTCGCTGAAAACATCTATGAATGACGTATAGTCCTCCGGAAGGAGTGGAGTCGAGGATTGAGTGACTCTCATGGGACATGATAAACAAGACTTTTCGCATTGTAGGGACCAGGCCACCACATCACAAGTGTGCCAATCTATCCCGGGGTTGTGTTTTTGTACCCAAGGAAACCCCAGGACCATGGCATGGTGTGGAGAATTAATCACCTGAAACATCAGGGTTTCCGTATGCAGGGCTCCCACCCTCAGGGTTAACAAAGCGGTCTCATGAGTGATATGTGAAGGCTGTAATGGTCTGCCATCAATGGTTTCTATGGTCAATGGGGAAGCAAGAGGCAACAATGGAATATTCTTACTGGCTGCAAATTCCGCATCTATAAAGCAGCCGGCAGCCCCTGTGTCCAGCAGTGTTGTATCACAGTGCCTGTGATTCTCTTTCACTCTTACTTGTGGTTCGCTCTGATTTGCTGAGCCAGTCTGGCCCGCCCCTGGTGACCTTCTTATGCCTGGCCCAGACATCTGTCAGATGCCCTTTCGTGGTGTTTCTGAGCCAGTAGTGCTGTTGCTGTGTTCCGGATTCTCGTGTAACGACTTGGCTTGTCCTGACTACGCTCCAGTGTTCCTGATCATGTTTGACCCGGCTTGTCTGCGAACCACCTCCGTTTCCTGACCCGGCTTGGCTGACGTTCCTGCTCGTTTATGACCCGGCTTGTATGACTACCTCCTGCGTGCTACGACCCAGCCCGGCTGACTTCCTGCTCTGAGATCAACTTTCAGCCTGTTCCAGTGACCTCTGTTCCCGTTGTCGCCGCCGCGACATTTTTCATCTGCTGTTGCCAGCTGCCATGTGACCACTCTGCCTTGTGTTGCCTTCGATCAGTGCAGTGTCACGTTGTCTTGCAGAGCTGTGCGTTCCTCCGTGAGCCTCACTACACTTGCAGAGCTTCTATACCTTACAGAGCCTTGTGTTTAAACGTGCATATTAACCCTTGCAGTGCTGCTTTACTCTCGCTACCTCGATTCCCAGTATAGAGCCTCACTCGCTGTGCTACGTCTGCTGAGTTGGCCGCTTACCGACGGCGACTCCATCTATCCTGCTGCAGAGTAGTCACGTTATGTTGGTCCGGTAGGGTGTCATTGGCTCTCACTTTTACGTTAGTTACTGGGCAATATCTACTGTGGCCTCTGGGCTTGTGTGGCAGCAAAGGGAAGGCTCAAGCTCTGGCAGGTTCTCGTTGTATACACCCGTGGGGGCTATTGGCTCTATCACTGCTATTGCTGGTCTCCGGTTAACGCCTGTGGAGGCTATTGCCAGCTCTTGCATTGCAGGCCGGTTTCCATTACGCCCGTGGGGGCTATCCACACTCGCAGAAGCAGTCTTCCTGTTAGGTACGCCCGCGGGGGCTATTTGGATTTCTGTTCTGCTTAAACTATTTGGTCACTTCGGCTAGGCATTTACATTTCCAGAACACTGTGAACTGTCTCTATAAGCACCTCCTTTTAACACCTAGGGTGTGCCAAACCACCACATCAGAGACTGACTGATTTATGCTCTTAACCCTTTGGGTACTGAACACCATTCTCTGTAAAGAGATATTGTATGTCAATTATACTGTGCATTGACTCTCTGTGTTATATCAGTCATCACTGTGTGTTTATTCCTGCTGCCTCTAGAGGGCGTTCGTTTGCATTATTGCTACTCAAATAAAATTGTGTTTTATTTTACCAACTGGTCTGAGTGTCCTACAAACCGTTACACGCTGGAACTGAGGCGAATTTGTTTGCCCAATAAATACAGGCTTTTAGCAAAGGCTTATCTGACAAATTTTCTGGAGACAATGAAATGCCCCCTATTATCTGTCTCCGACCGCCCTTCACATTCGTTCGGTGCTCAGGGCGAATTGGTCATGACTGCAACAAATGACCGGCCCTCCCACAGTAAAGACACAGGCCCTCCCTTCTCCGAAAGGCTCTCTCCTCCCTGGAAAGCCGGGTGACACCCACCATCCTAGGTTCACCACTCTCAGAAACTAGATCAGGAGGCATGGGAGGAGAGGGAGGATAGGGAGGGTCAGGAACACGGGAAGACGTCTCCCACTGAGGCCTCCGCAGGCTCTCAGTTACAGAGGGTCTCCCCCTGAATATGGCATCCATAGTCTCCACTGAGAGTGGAGTACCTCTGGGTTCAGTACTTAGTCCACGTCTTTTTAACATGTTCATAAATGGCCTGGAAATAGATATAGAAAGTAAAATAAATTCAATTATGTAGTGTAATTAATTCAGAACAGGACATTTGTTCTCTACAGAGGGATTTACATAAAATGGCAGACTGGGTAACCAAATGGAATATGAAGATTAATGTGGGAAACTGTAAAGTCATGGATGTGGGAAGAAAAAATCCCAATGCTTATGAAAGTAATGGTAGAGAAACGCCTGAGAATCCTTGTAAACTGCAATCTTGGAAACCGTGACCTGTGTCAAATAGCAGTAGCTAAACAAATAAAATACTGTCTTGCATAAAAAGGGGTATTGAAGCAAGAATGTATAACATCTTTTGCTGATGTACAAATCATTGGGGAGACTTTACCTCGAATATACAGTGCAGTTTTGGGCACCAGTTCTGAAAAAAGATATTCTAGAACTGGAGAGAGTACAGCAAAGAGCAATAAAATTAATTAGGGGAATGGAGGATTTGATGTATGAGGAACGACTAGACAAACTTGGTTTATTTACTCTAGAGAAAAGATGACTAAGAGGAGATCTTATCACAATGTACAAGTATACGAGAGGTCAATACAAGGATCTCTGGTGAGCTATGCAGTCCAAGCCTTGATCAAATAACCAGGGGAAGTCTAAATGAGGTTTAGACTTCAGCAGAGGAAGGGTTTTTTTTCAGTAAGGTCTGTTAAATTATTGAATTCCTTGCCAAAGGATGTGGTTATGGCAGATACATTGGATACATTTAAGTGAAGATTAGATACATTTCTTTCAAAGGGAACATACAGGGTTTTACTGTGTATAAGTAAGCAAAACAGGAAGGTCTAATAAAGACTAACTTATTTGGCAGGAATGCTATATAATTCTCATTTCCCTGGGTTATGAAGTTATGGACTTGTGTTTTCTTTTACCTAATTTACTATGTTATTATTATGGGGCTGTATAATCCCCATTTGTCTGGTTACATCACTGAATTTCCCTGGAGTTGGATTGCCCAGTTCACATGTGCTTTGTAGACCTATTCTGCCATGTGGAGGGATTCTTGCTTCCATGTTTTCCCTCATGAATGAGTCTCTTGAGATTCTTTCCTGTACTATGGTGGTAACCTAAAGAAAGAAGAATTGTGAGGAAAGGTTTGAGAGCCTTGCTCCACTTTATGCCCCAATTTCTGTTGACTCTTCATACAGAGGATGATATGAGCTCAGTTATGCTCTGGCATACTTTCTGGGTATCTTTATCTCTCAGAGGGCTTTGGAGTGATGATGGCTTTGTTTTCTTATGTTATTTTATTGGATTAGCCTTTTCAGTGCTTTATTGGGCATTTGTGTGTGTTGTGTGATTTGGGGGGCATATTTTCGCTCCCCCACTGCTAGGACCTTAGTTTTAGAGTGCTCCAGATGTTTCCAGGGGGTTTGGGACTCAATAATTACTTATAGGTGTATATCATTTTTAGTGTTGCAGCCCTTTATGAACAGGCGCCTGAGGCACCTGAGGCCTGAGGCTCCACTGACATCTATGAGGAAAACTTCTTTGAGACATATCTCTGCTACCCTTTGGTTTACAAAGGTCGGAATGGGCTCTTTCTTCTTGACTTCTCATGTCCTATCATTCTGAGTGTCCAGGGGGACCACCGCGATCCACAGAGTTGTATGCACTACTAGGCAACAAGCAATAATGATGATGACAGTACCCTGAATGCTTATTTCCCCATGCTTTCTTGTGATTGGCTGACAGTTTTCCAGTAGACAAATTCTCTCTTGCTTAGACTACTCATAGACTGACTGCCCTTGCTCTCCTTTTCCAGATTAACCCTTCGCTTGCCAGATAAGTGTCTTTCTGGGTATTCAGGGTTATTATCTTTGCTCTGGGGATATTTTATATAGATTTTGACAAGATGTATGGCACTATCTCAAAGACATGTCGGACTCTAAGGGACATGGCTGTAAATCTAAGGCAAAGCATTCAGGGACTTCTCTTTCCCCCCTCACTCACTGTTCCCCTTTCCATACAGGGCTACCTAGGGAATATTCAGGGTCCTTCACTACTCCACTGGGCCCCTCTAACACCATTCAAGAACATGCATGCCCAAATCCTTTCCTCTGTCCATGGGGTAATTCCCTCCTGGAAATCTGCACTACCTTTAAACAGGTTGAACCTGTCTTCAAGGGTCATACTGAGGTTATTGAAAAGGACTTACTCTTAGAGGATGGTGATGATGATGACGGGGAGTATGAGGATATGGATTCTTCCTACTTGTATGGGGATTCCTATGAGGCTGATCTGCTCCCCTCAGCTGAGGGGCTCACTATGGAAGTCCTGGAGATCCTCCAGGTTTCTGAAGCCCCTGATGGGGTAACTACCTCTCTGGATATCTTCCAGAAGTGTAGACAGTCTATTCCTGTTTTTCCACCCACACTCTTAATCAAATCCTTCTTGATGAGTTGAAAACTCCTGCTGAAAGGCTTTTCCTTAACAAGTGATTTGGTAAGCTACACCCTTTTTTAGCTGAGGCTTTGGTGCAGTGGGCTTTTCCCCTTCTGTTGAACCCCCTATTTCACCAGCCTGCATATCACCACTATATTAAAGATAAGAATTTAGTGATGGTGACAAGCTTAGCATACTATGACCATATTATGTAACTAAATCCTCATCTTTAATAAAGTGGTGATATGCAGGCAAAATGCTGCAGAGTAAAGGATTAAAAATGATGAATATATGGATGTGCACCAATACTTTGTATATTTGTTTTTAGCTATTTTGGTCAAAACTGGTTGCTCTCTAGCAATTTTAAATGTGTTTTTTCTTTGGGTGCGCTTACCAAAACCTGGACTGGATTTGTACTTTTTAGAAGTGTTGACAAGCTTCTTTTGGTTTAAGCCCCCTCCCACCCCAAGGTGCAATGTTCATCGTCTTTAGAACACTATATAATGCCTGTCAGAGAGTCTATCTGTAGCAAAATGCTGCAGAATAAAGCATTAAAAATGATGAAAATATGGATGTGCACCAATTGTTTGTGTATTTACTTTTAGCCATTTTGGTCAAAACCGGTTGCACTCCAGCAATTTTAAAAAAAAATTTTCTTTGGGTGTACTTACCAAAACCTAGACTGGAAGTGTACTTTTTGGAAGTTTTGACCACCTTCTATTGGTTTAAGCACCCCACCCACTCCGAGGTGCAATGTTCATTGTCTTTAAGACACAATAGATTTAGGACCTGTCAGAGAGTCTTTTTCCATGATGAAATATGAATGATGAAAAAAATTGTTGGATCATGAGTTGGTGCTAAAAGAAGGACAATATTTTCAGAACTAAATCCGTCACATTTGAAAATGTGTCTAAAGAATTAAAAATTACAGTAACATGATCCTGATGAACATTGCCTTTAAAAATTCTGATGTTAAAATTGCTTTTGATTTTTTTCTTTGAAACAAAGATTTTCTTTGAAATGACAAATTGCTATCACTCTTGCTAACAATACTTTAATTTGTTTTCTCGAAGTTTAGAACATTTTTATTTTGTTGGAAAAAATTGGCAATCAGACAAAAAGAGACTTTGAAACAAATATTTTTTTTCTGAAAATAACTTACAATATAATGGTAGAATAAACCACACGCACTTTTAAGACTTTTTTTTCCCTTTGATGGAGGGTGGGGGAAATGGATGTAAAAATGATGGAAATATGTCTCAGATTTGGAGGACCATGGCATAAGAACTTTTTTATCCTGATTATAGACAATTTCAGTTACCACCACTTTTTGAACATCTCGCCCTATATGCATTTCATTTGATAAAGGGAGCTTGTTGCTCTTGGAAGCTTGTCTTTACAACTGATTGTTAGTCCAATAAAAAAAGGTATTATTACATACTTTGATACTCATTCATATGGCAAATATGATATGCATACACATATTGTGAAAGCCATACAGGTTCTGTTATTTGACATTTTTATGTTGCATTTACCTTTTAACAACAGTAGCAAGATTGGCTGAGATTCTGGATTTCAGGTTGGATTGGCAGAAAAGTAGTCCCTTCAAACCCTGTAAGTTTCATACAAACTGGTTGAATAGTTCCTGAGCACCAAAATACTATATTTACTCCCATTTGGTTCTATGTAAAACGTTAGTCAGACCTACAGCCCAAACTAGCCTATGGATTTTCAGCAACATTGGTCCTTGAGGAGCACTACATATGTTTTTTTTTAAGTTAGCAAATTGGATCAGTAAAACCATAGTTATTCATGGGGTTTTTATATGGGTTTTGGGAATGCCAGTGAGACAGTGGCTGGAGTGGCAGTGTATGTGGGGTTCTGGGACTACAAGTGGGGCTGTGGAACAAGGTTGGGGATCAAGCAGTGTATGTAATCTTCTGAGACTACCAGTGGGACAGTGGTAAAGACTGAGTGTCAGATAATGTATGTTCTGGGACTACATGTGATACAAGGCTATGGTGGCAGACAGTGTTTGTTGGGTTCTTTGACTACCAGCAGAAAGAGGAACAATTATGGGTTGTCAGACTGTATATGTGCTGTTCTGATATTGTTCTGAACAGTGGACAATGGTACAGGTTGGAGTGTCAGACAGTGTATGTGGGATTCAGAGCCTACAAGTGGGACAGTGGAACAAAGCTGAGTAGGACAGTATGTGAGTTTATGGTATTACCAGTGGAACAGTGGTATAGGGCTAAGTGTCAGAAGTGTATATGGGATTCTGGGACTACCAGTACACAGTGGTACAAGGGTGGGGTGTCAAACAGTATATGTGGCATTTTGGGACCACTACCAGACAGTGGTACAAGGCTGAGGTGTCAGAAATTGTATGAGTAATTCAGTGAAGACCTGTGGAACAAAACTGGGGGTCACCCAGGTCATACAGGGTTTTACCAGTGAGACAGTGGTACAAGGCTGGAGTGTATGTGGACCTCTGGGACTACAAGTGGAGCAATGGAACAAGGCTGGAGGTCACACAATTTATGTGAGCTTTTGGAAATCCAAGCGGGACACTGGTAAAAAGCTGGGTATAAGACAGTAAATGGGCTTCTGGATCTACCAGTGGGACAGTGTTACAAGGATGTGAATAACAGTATGTGCTGTTATGGGACTACCAGTGGAACAGTGGTATAGGGCTGGGTCTCTGAAAGGAATGAGGGATTCTGGGACTGCCGATGGAAAGTGGTACAAGGATGGAGTCACACAGTGTATGTAGAATTGTGGGATTACCAGAGCACATTGGTACAAGGTTGGGGTGTCAGAAAGTTTATGTGTAGTTCTGTGATGACCCATGGAACAAAACTGGGGGTCACCCAGTTTATATGCGGTTTTAGGAATATCAGTGAAACAGTTGTACAAGGCTGGGGTGCAAGTCCTCAACTTATGTGCAGCAGCCGGCAGGCAGTGGTGCTGCTTATCTATGATCATCTCTCTCTCCTTACTGTCTCAGGTGTCACGTGTCAGAGAGTCTCACAAGTAAATAGTAATGTGATAAATAAATAATGCGGCACAGCTTTGACACAGCACTGTCTGCAGACTCAGCGGCAGCACAGCACAGCGCTTATGATCTTGTCACACTCACACTGTCCAGAGGCTCACACAGCACATGACACTCACACTGTCACAGCAGGCAGCAGCGCAGCATGCATACCACCCCCACTTGTAGTCCACCCAGACGGATCAAAGGCTGGCCTGGCAGGCTAGTGAATTAAAAAAAAAAAATCCCAATGGCAGGCGCCCCTCAGTGGCGTGCACCTGTAGGCAGGTTCCTACTCTGCCTTATGGCAAATCCGGCCCTGAGTGGGGCAGTTTAACAAGGCTGGGGATCACACACTTTAAGTGAACATCTGGGACTTCCGGTAGGACAGCGGCAAAAGACTGGGTATAGTATGTAGTATTCTGACACTACCAGTGAGACAGTGGAACAAGGATGGGTATGACAGTATGTGTTGTTCTGGGACTACCAGTGGACAGTGGTACAAAGCTGGAGTTACACAATTTATTTGAGTTTCTGGAACAACCAGTGAGAGTGGTAAAAGGCTGGAGTTTCAGAGTGTGTATGTGGAATTATGAGACTAAAAGTGGGACTGTAGAACAAGGCTGGGTAAGACAGTATGTGGGATTCTGGAACTACAAGTAAAAAGTGGTACAAGGTTGAAATCAAAATGTATGTGGGGTTCTGGGGCTACCAGTGCACAGTAGTAAAATGCTAGGGTACCAAATGGTGTATGGAGCATGCTGGGACTGTCAGAGGACAGTGGTACAGACTGGAGAAATATGACTTTCAGTACAACAAAGGGAAAATATTTTATAAGTATGATTAATGACAATTTCATGTCCCAACTAGTAGACATACCAACTAGAAAAGATGCTTTGCATGACCTAGTGCTCTCAAAAAATTATCAAAGGATAAATAGTATACAGGTAAAGAAACATTTAGGCAGCAGTGACTACAATATGGTATACTTTGAAATGTGTTATGAGAAGCCCATTAGCAAGTGTTCAACCAAAATGTTAAATTTTAAAAGGGCCAATTTTACAAAACTAAAAGCAATATTATTTGAAATTTGTTTAAAATGTTCTTAGATAAATATAATCATCAATATATACCAATGGGGAATAAGTAGAAGAGGAGAAAATGAATTCCAGTGTGGCTTAATAAATAGGTTTGCAGGGAAATAAAAAAAATAAGAAGTAGGCTTTTAAAGTATTTCATTCAGAAGGATCAGATGCATCGGTTAAAAATATAAAGAATATTATGGGGTAGTTTAATTTATTTTGGGCTCTCTGAATGACAGTTCAAGAGTGGGGTGTCAGTGTCTGTGTGTGTGTGTGTGTGAGGAAGGTGTTCTAGGACAGTTTTGGAGCTTCTGTGGGTTTTGCCTAGGGTTGTTTCTGTGTTTTTTTCTGTGTTCTGAGGATGCCTTTGAGCCTCCATCTTTTCCTTTGGCCTCTGTCCCTTTGGCCTTTGACTAAATTGCCATTGTCACGGTTCGTTGTGTGACTGAATTACAGGTTCCGGCTTAATAATCTTACCGTTCCATACTTTCATTCTCAAATTCAAATGATGGGGTTTTTTTTGTTTTGTTTTTTTGTTTACTTCAGCAGGGTTTCGCCCTTAGGGAGCTGTTTTTCCCCTTCTTGTTCTGCTCCATATTTCACACAGATGCAGGAGCTTCCTTGTTTCGGTGTAGATAGACCCTTGTGGTGCTGCATCTATGACACATGCCTTTCCATTACTCAGACTCGGTTCTTGATGAAAGTTTGGAAAGGTAATATTTATCCAGAACCTGTAGTTCAGTCATACACTGAACCATGACAATGGCAATTTAGTCAAGTACCAAAGGGAAAGAGAAGGCTTAAAAGCATCCTCTGAATCATTCCCAGACCAAGGTTAAGACCCCTGAGGAGTTAGAGTCCAGAAGTCTGGGAAAACATGAAACATACACTGCACAAGTAGGGTAGTACTAGGAAAAAGACAATATCCCTCTGAAAAAAATACAGAGAAGAAACCTGGACCATAAAAGAGCTAAAACGAAGCTCTTACTGAAGATCATCCTAAAGAAAAGAGAAGAAAACACAAAGACAAAACAGGACACAGCCACGACCCTTGTTCTCCAAAGCACTTATAAAAACCAAGGACCATACCCTACAATATGCCTTAGATGACACTGGCTTGCGAACCTTCACACAATGGCAATGACAGAAGTAGAGAAACCTTTCTCAAGATGCTGGCCTCAAGAGCCAAGTTGACAAAACTAACTTCTCCACCTTTGGAAGGCACAGAGAACCTGAAAAGGCAAGTACACATGGCGTGAAACCTGAGCTATGGATAGCTGAAAGAGAACCAAGAAACAGGCACAGAGGCCAGAAAGGGTGATAATAATCACATCCTGATTTTTTCAATACCCTGGAAATCAGAGGAAAAGAAGGAAAACCACATTCCAAGGAAAAAAAATGGAAAGACCAAGGCATCCACAACAAGAGCAAGAGAGTTGCAGAATCTGGAATAAAACAATAACCTTGAGATCCAATGGAAAAGCTATAAATTCCACAGCAGGAAGACTCCACAAACAGATTATAGAGTCAAATATATCTAGATGAAAAAAAGAGAAAACAACCAGGAGAGTGATAGTTTTCTTTACCAGATCTGATTAATATTTGCAAATTATAAGTAAGACAACCAAATGGATATACTTACTTGAACAATTTGAGACCAGTTACAAAGTGTGCTCTACCAGTCTAAGGCTAGTGGGGAATATTGGACAGGTCCTCCCCACTCGGATCAACATGTCTGATGAACACTGCTAGTTTCTAATGCTGATATGCTGAAGCAGCCAATGGATATTATAGAAATTATTTTATTTATAAAATATATACCAATGGTAAAAGTATGTATAAAATAATTACATTATATGTTTATTATCCAATATTTCCTCCTGGTTGTTTTCTCTTTTTTGTCTTTCTGAGTTAACCCTTTTGGGGGATGATCTTGTTTTGGTGTATTGAACAGCAGTTGTTGAAGAACCTCTATGGGGGCAGCATAGTATCCTATATGCATTGTTTGCTACTAATATTCCTCAGTAACATATATCAAATGTGAGTACCATGTCATATTATTATATTTGATTCACCTTTGGTATTCAATATTTACCATACATCACTCCTCTTTTTTTTCTCTTTTCTGGTGGATAGCTAGATGAGATCCCAGTTGCCAGACTCCAGACAATGATGACTGAGAAAAACTTTCACAGCATCTCCTGCTCTTGGAAGTAGAACAGCGGACAAAGAAACATTATGACAGCTTCTGCCCAAACCAGATTTAATCACAAGGTTGTACTCCTGGTTACTTCTTGGTGGTAAATAAAAGCTACTGTCATCACCTTGCCAGACTGAATCTGTACCTGGAGTGGTTTGCCTGTGCTGAAGAAGATGCCCTGTGCAAAAACCCACACAGGTGGGAGTAACAGGAACCATGCACCATCCTAATATGAAAGGGAGGCCTGGGAGGAATCAGAGATGATTGGACACATCCACCCTGAACAGAATACAGAGGAACCAAAGCGTGATCAGAGTCTGCTTAGTCAACTGATCCACTGGTCACTTTTGTAGCCAAAGGATCTAGTGTACGGCATCCGAGAGTACTAAAGCCTTCCTAGTGTGCCTAGAAAAGTCTACTGTTTCCTCAGAAAGATACAGATTAGCCTAAAGAGTTCTAGAGGCAGTATGGACACCATCCGCCCTAGGTGCATTGACATCTAAGAGTTGTTTCCCCCAAACAGCAATAGCTCAAGTAACCCAAATCATAACAGTAGCTGTGAAAGGGTGAGACTTTGTTACCAATATTTCCTGTTCTTCTATACCCCTCTACGGCCATTAATATGTATAATATGTATATTATCTCCTCCACTTACCTGGTATAAGTCTTATAAGGAGAGTCCTCCCCCTTCTCAGGTAGTCTTCTTTTGACAAAGCTAAAAAAACAAGATTAAAAGCAAATATACCATGGCCATTGATGTATATGATATACCAAAGCAGTGCTTCATAGGGTGGGAAATACAGAGATGCCTTATACCTTAATCTAATACATTCACTTATCCACGTGAATGACTTACACCAAGGAAAGTAAATGACCACACATAATGGGTGATAGACCATAACAAACAGGAGGACAAGACTCCAAACATACAGAATGCTGGAACAATGTTACCAGTCAGGACTTAATCACTGCCTCAATAACCTTCCTTCCAAATTTCGCCTCTGCTGAGGCCTGTATGTCTAGGTAGTTATGTCTAATAAACGTTGATAGAGAGGACCACATGGCCACATTGCATATTTCCTCCACTGAAGCTTATACTGACTGCAGGCATGAGTCAGATATCCACTTCCTATTACTGACTGCAGGCGCGAGTCAGATATCCGCTTCCTATTACTACTACAGGCATGAGTCTGGTAGCCTTCCCGTGGTTCTGTACCTAGACATCATGTTCCTGCTCCTGTTCCGTTCCAGTTCCTGTTCCTGGTTCCTGCAGAGACTACCAATGGCTTCAACCTAGTCTCTAGCTTTGTGGTCAATCTTGGCAGCTTACTCTTTCTGATAGTAGCGCTTGCTTGCTTGTAACCCTCTGCTTATCCCTGCTATCTTACAATTGTGTGCTACCTTTGCTGTTATTCAATAAAATTGCATTTTACTATACCATACTGACTCCTGAATATTTCTGGGAACTGTGACACTACTGCTCTAGTTGAATGGGCATTTGTCAAGCTGGGCGGATTGAATCCTGCTTCCAGATAAGACATTCTTATATAATCTGTAATCCATTTAGCAGTAGTAGATTTTGAGGCTCCTGAACATTTGTTTTTCCCCTAAAAGCAGATGAGTATGTCTTTCTTATGTCTTTTGTTCTATCCAAGTATATTGATATAATTCTAACAAGATAAACATTGTGGAATAATTTCTTTTTCTTTTCCTTTAAATTTGGACAGACGGATGGTAGAACTATCTCCTGGTTTAAGTGAAAAGAAGAAACCTTCTTGGTTCTAAATCCTGGTTTAGTTCTTAAGTCCAGCTTGTCCTGATGAATTATTAAATAGAGCAATTTTGAAGATAGAACCTGTAGTTCACAGACTTTTGTGGCTGATGTTAATGCTGTCAGGTAGATTATCTTCAAGTGAGAATCTTGATAGGGATGCTCCCGAATTGTTCAAACTGTCATGAGCCTGCCAATTGTTTTAGAACAATGTTTAAATACCATGGTGGAATTATGTTCCTAATACTGGGTCTTACTATATCTACTACCCTGATATATTTGTTGACCAGGATGTCATCCCTAAACTGTTTGGCCAATATAGCTGATAAGAAGTAAAGAATATGAGCTCAGTTGATAGATTCTTTAGTAATTTAATTTAATTTTCTAAGCACCATTTCCTAAATGTTTGCAATATTCTGCAATGCACTTTTGAAGTTGACATTTCATCTCTAACGTGATTGTGTGGATAATTGTTTTCAACAATCTTATTGATCTCAGTTTGCATTTCAGCCTCCAAGCCATTCATTTCCAGAACACTGGATCTGGAGGCACCAGGAATAGAAGGTCCTTCCTTATGGTTAATGACCAGGGATGGTCCACTGATAGACTGACCTGCTTTGAGACCCATACAGTCTTTGGAAATTGTGGAGCTAGCAGTATAGCATCTACTATGTCTTATTTTATCTTCCTTACTAGTCTTTGGATCCACAAAATTGGAGGAAAGATACTAGATTGAAGTTCCACTGGAACCTCAGTTTGTCCCTTCCAAAGTCTTTCGGAAGTTCCTGTCTTGAAAAGAACTTCAGACATTTGGTACTGAGATGGGTTGCCATCAAATCCACTGATGGCTTTCCCAATCTCTGAATTATTTTCTGACCATTCCCCTTGCTCTAGTTTGTTGCAACTGAGAAAGTCTGCATGAACATTCATACATCCTGGAATGCAGAGTGCTGTAATTGTTCCCAAATTCAACTCCACCCAAGATAATATTTTCCCTTTTTGTTCCTCTGGGTAACCCTTGAGGACCTGAATCTATTCTGTTGAGGCCTTGGAGAGCTTCAAGATTTTGGAGAACCCATTTGTCTAGGTTTGTATAGATTTTCCAGATCTGAATAAACTACTCCAGCAGACCTCCTACTGGAACTAAAAGCTAGGCCCACTGATAATTTAAATTCCCTTCTGTACTGGTTCTTCCATCTTTTCTGAAGGGTCTTCTAGTGCTTTGTAAATAACCTTGTTTCATGTCATCATAATGTCTAGATGACTGGAAACACTTTGCTTCACGAAAGTACTGCTTTTGTCCTCTATAGGATGAGCGAATTTGAGATGCTCTGGGCCTACACTCCTGAGGTAGCAAGGAGCTCTTCCCACCAGTTAGCCTCTTAATAAACTCGTCCAGACGTTATACAAATAGCATAGTTCCTGAAAAAGGCAATGATACTAGTTTGCTTTCTGAAGAAGCGTCTGCCCTCTAAGAGGGCTCTTCTAGTGGAAAGAGATAATGAGGAGGACTTTGCGATCAGCCTAAACGTTGGCCGAGGTGAAAATATATACAAAAAGCGTGCCTTTGATGAAGCTGAAACAGCCCTTCGGATCTCAAACTTTAGCCTGTTCCACCCATGGGAGCCAAGCTTGGGCCAGCAGAGGCTAGGAAAGTGCTTATTTGAGAAGGTAGGGGGTTGTAGCTGTGGGAAGTGAGTCTACTGCACAAAGATAAAGTCTGCCCACAGTCTGTAGATGTCACACAAAGTGAGTGTCCTTTTATTTGCAGTATTTAGGTGTCATGGGGTGACTTCGGAATAACAACACTGACAAGTACAGATACGGTTAAAATGAATATCTTTATTGAGAAATAGAACAACATGAAATAATATGTACTTTCCCAACCCTCATTGGACCAGGTGTAAGGACAGTGTCTGGGCACTTCCCCAACCCTCACTGGGCAGGTAAGGAACAAGCACAGGATAGCCTGACTGAATAGAGGTAAATACCACTCTGACTGAAGGCACTTGCTAGTAACAGTGATGGTAGTAGCTACTAGTACAGGAACAGCTGTAAAGCCCCTGGGAACAGAGGGAAATACACCATATATCTTACGGAGGTAAATCTCAGAGACAGGACTCCCTAGAATGCTAGGGTAGACCATCAGGCAGCAGTAACTGATATTCCCTAGAACGCTAGGGTAAACCAACAGGCAGCGGTAATGGATATTCCCTAGAACACTAGGGTAAATCAACAGGCAATGGTACTGATATTCCCTAGAACGCTAGGGTAAACCAACAGGCAGCGGTAACGGATATTCCCTAGAACGCTAGGGTAAACCAACAAGCAGCAGTACTGATAATCCCCAGCATGCTAGGGTAACCCAACAGGCAACGGTAACTGATATTCCCTAGAACGCTACGGTAACCAGCAGGCAGTGGTGACTGAGACTCCCTAGAACTCTAAGGCATCCAAATAGGCAATGGTGACTGAGACTCCTTAGAACGCTAGGGTAATGGAACAGGAAGTGGTGACTGAGACTCTCTAGAACGCTAGGGTAGTGGAACAGGCAATGGTGACTGAGACTCCCTAGAACGCTAGGGTAATGGAACAGGCAATGGTGACTGAGATTCCCTAGAACACTAGGGTAGCCGAACAGGCAGTGGTGATTGGAGAATCACAGTCAGCCAGAGCCAGGTCAATACGGAGTGGGTAGTCCGCCAAAGCCAAAGATAAAACCGGAGCGGGTAGTTAGCCAGAGCCAGGAGTCAAATCGAGAGCGCGTAGTCAGCCAGAGCCAGGAGTCAAACCAAGAGCGGCTAGTCTGCCAGAGCCAGGAGTCAAACTTAGAGCAGGTAGTCAGCCAGAGCCAGGAGTCAAACCGAGTGGGCAGCAGTCAGGGATCAAACGGAGCCGAAGTCAAAACAAGCCAGGAGTCATACACAGGAATTGAGCATCGGAATCACAAGAGCTATAGCGCACAGGTACACCATGAAAGGGCAAGGGAGAAGTGGCAGGCTGAGGCCTTTAAGGCCTAGTATGTAGGTGGAGACTCACTCTGGCAATTAACAGTGGCCAATAAGAATAGCAACTGTTCTTCAGAGCGACAACCAGGAAGTAATGCAATGTCACCTGTACACACAGTTGCTGGAGGCAATCACGGGCACCATGATAGTAGCCCCCCTCAATGATCTCTCCCCCGTGGAAGAGATCCAACTTTATTAGGAAATTTAGCATGAAATCTGCGTAGCAAAACAGGAGCATGACTATCATGCTGATTCACCCAGGAATGCTCTTCAGGGCCATAGCTCTTCCAATATACAAGATATTGAATGCACCCACAGACTCTACGGGAGTCCAGAATGCTTTGGATTTCATACCCCTTGTGGTCTTGAATGCGCACAGGACCTGGCACCGCTGGAGCAGAAGTGTAGCGATTAAAGACCAAAGGCTTCAACAGGGAAACATGGAATACATTGTGGATACGCATACCCACAGGGAGGTCCAAGGCATAAGTGACAGGGTTCACTCTGCGAAGTACCTGGTATGGACCTACAAAACGTGGAGCCAGCTTATTGCAAGGTACTTGGAGATTCAGGTTTCTGGAGGACAGCCACACTCTATCCCCAACTTGGAAGACAGGAGCTGGAAGCCTCCTGCGGTCTACATGCCTCTGATAGCGCTCTGAGGACCTTTGCAGGGTATTCTGAACCTGTGCCCATGTGGATCTGAGCTGCCTAATATGCTCATCCAGTGCTGGAATGTCTTACGCCCGAAAGGAGTCCGGGAGCAGCGATGGTTGGAACCCATAGTTGAACGAGGAGTTTATGGCACAATTCCTGGCAAACTCTGCCCACAACAACAGGTCAGCCCAGTTATCATGATGGTCAGAGATAAAACAGCGCAAGAATTGTTCCAACCCCTGTTTGGATCTTTCAGCAGCACCATTCGTCTGAGGGTGGTAGGCCGAGGAATATGACAGTTTGATGCCCATCTGGTCACAGAAGGCCCTCCAGAACCTAGACATGAACTGACTCCCACGGTCAGAGACCAACACCTTGGGTAATCCGTGGAGTTGGAACACCTCTCTGGCAAACACTACAGTCAATTCTTTGGAGGAAGGTAGTCCCTGGAGAGGGACAAAATGAGCCATTTTGAAAAAGCAGTCCACTATCATTAGTATGATCATACACCCTTTGGACACTGGCAACTCTACCATGAAAACTATGGATACGTGTGACCATGGGCGCTCACCATTCTGAACCGTCTGAAGCAGCCCCAGAGGAAGGGGTCTTGAGGTCTTAGCACGAGCACAAACGGAACAGGCCTCCACAAAAGCTGTACAATGTGCTCTTAGACTGGGCCACCAAAAGAGCTGAGATACTGACCAGATTAGTTGGTCGCGCCCAATATGTCCAGCCGCCCTCGAGGAGTGGTATGTCTCTAGCAGTTTGGTACGTAGAGGCTCGGCTATAAAATATTTGCCACTAGGTTTTTCTGCTGGAGCACCACCCTGGGATGCCAAGGTCTCCTCACCTAATGGAGACATGATACTAGTGCGTATAGTAGCCAGTATGCAATCTGGGGGAATAATAGGCACAGGTGCACTTTCAGTCTCGCAGTCTGGCCCAAATTGCCTAGACAGTGCATCAGCTCGAACATTCTTGGACCCTGGAAGATATGAGACCACAAAATTAAATCTGGACAGGAACAGTGCCCACCTGGCCTGTCGTGGCAACATTCTCTTAGCCTCAGACATGTATGTCAAATTTTTATGATCTATCAAGATCAGGATTGGAGCATTCGTCCCCTCCAGGAGATGACGCCATTCATGGAGAGCGAGAATAATGGCCAACAACTCACGATCACCAAAGTCATATAGGCTCTGAGCCTTAGTCATCTTTTTAGAAAAGAGCCCACAAGGCATGAGGGTTCTCCCAGGCTCGGGTTTTTGGGACAGCACTGTCCCCACACCTGTCTCTGATGCATTCACCTCCAGGGTAAAGGGCAAGGCAGGGTTAGGATGCAACAAGACTGGAGCCACAGCAAAAGCAGACTTCAAAGCTTCAAAAGCCTCATTGGCCTCAGGGGACCAAGCTGAAGTATTAGCCCCTTGATGCGTCAGGTCAGTCAAAGGTTTGACTACTGTAGAAAAATTCTGTATGGATTTTCTATAATAGTTTGTGAATCCTAGAAATCTCTGTATGGCCTTCAGGCCCACCGAATGCGGCCATTGCAGTACTGCCGAGAGCTTCTCTTGATCCATAGCAATGCAGTCAACAGAGATTACATACCCCAGGAATGGCACTTGATCTTTATGGAATTTGCATTTTTCAGGTTTACAATATAGTTTGTTTTCTCTCAGTTTTTGCAACACAGCAGCAACATCTCTCCAATGTGTCTCAAGGGCAGGAGAGTGTATCAGGATATCATCCAATTAAACTACTACTCAGGACTGTAGTAGATCTCTTAGAACATCCTTTATAAATTCTTGGAATACCGCTGGCGCATTGCACAGCCCAAAGGGCATGACCAAATAATCATAATGGCCACTACAAGTATTGAAAGCAGATTTCAACTCATCGCCTTCTTTGATATGGATTAGGTTATAGGCTGCCTGTAGGTCTAAGCTCTCCATCTTTTTTCTTTACAAAGAAAAATCCAGCCCCCGCGGGAGAGGAAGATTTCCTGATAATGCCTTGGGCCAAGGCATTAGAAATGTACTCCTCCATTGCTTGGTTCTCCTCCACCGACAAAGGGTAGATTCGACCCTTAGGAGGTATCGTGCCTGGCTTCAAATTAATAGCACAATCTTATCCCCTATGCTCCGGCAAAGTGCTAGCTGAATACCTTACTGAATACCTCACTGAACGACTGGTATTCTGAGGGTATAGAGTGGGAGGTACACAAAATCTTAATGGGCTGCTGTAGACAATACTTCTGACGGTAGTCGGACCAAGATATGATGTCACAGCTTTTCCTGTCCATTCTGGGGTTGTGTTTCTGAAGTCAAGGAAACCCCAGAATGACTGCATAATGTGGAGACTGAATGACTTGAAATTGTAGGGTCTCCACATGGAAAGCTCCTACTCTGAGAGACAGGGGAGACATCTCATGTGTCACATGGGATGGTACTAGCAGTCTACAATCAATCGCCTTCACAGCCAATGGAGAGACTCAAGGCACCAAGGGAATATTATGCTGTTTAGAGAATTCGCCATCAATAAAGTAGCCTGCAGCTCCTGAATCAATCAGGGCTGGAGTCGCAACAGAGAAGCTGCCCAAGAGATTGCCACATGCAGGATGAGCTTATTCTGTTCTGGGTCTGATTTACACCACCTAGGATCTGTCTCCTCAGGGATCCTAGGTGCATGTGTTTCCCGGATGTACAGGACAGGCCCTTAGAATATGTCCAGCCTTACCGCAGTACAGGCATAGACCTTCTTTAAGACTGAAGGACTGCTCCTCCCTGGACAAACGTGTTAAACCAACTTGCATAGGTTCGGCCCTACCGACCTCAACACTAGGCAGCTTGGGAGTTGTGGGAGGCATGGGTGGGAACTCCCAGTTAGTCATCTGTCTAGACTCAAGCCTTGACTTGTGGTTCTTGAATGAGGATCTTTCTGTAATGCTGGTATCAATCAGTATAGCAAAGGAGATAAACAGATCTAGATCCTCTGGCAGCTCACGGGCTGCCTTTTTATCTTTTATAATATCATTACGCTCTTGGGAGAAGGCCACCACCAGAGCCCCATTGTTCCAGCCTACCTCTGCCTCTAGTGTATGAAATTCAATAGCGTATTCTGCTACTGTACGGGCTCCCTGGCGAATGGTCATCAATTTCTTTGTGGCAAAGGTTGCTCAGCCTGGAACGTCAAATACTTTACGGAAGGCATCCACAAATTCAATAAAGTTCGATGTTATGTGTTTGGCTGTTTCCCATAATGGGTTGGCCCATGCCAAAGCTCTACCGGTCAGCAAGGAAATCATAAAGCCCACTTTGCTGTCGGCTACCAGTATCTGTACTTTCAGAGTTTATGGCCCTTTCGTTCTATCATGGGGTGACTTCGGAATAACAACACTGACAAGTACAGATACGGTTAAAATTAATATCTTTATTGAGAAATAGAACAGCATGAAATTAAATGTACTTTTCCAACCCTCACTGGGCCAGGTGTAAGGACAGTGTCTGGGCAGTTCCCCAACCTTCAATGGGCAGGTAAGGAACAAGCACAGGATCACCCGACTGAATAAAGGTAAATACCACTCTGACTGAATCATTTGCTAGTAGCAGTGATGGTAGTAGCTACTAGCACAGGAGCAGCTGTAAAGCCCCTGGGAATAGAGGGAAATACACCAGATATCTTACGGAGGTAAATCTCAGAGACAGGACTCCCTAGAATGCTAGGGTAGACCATCAGGCAGCAGTAACTGATATTCCCTAGAACACTAGGGTAAACCAACAGGCAGCGGTAATGGATATTCCCTAGAACGCTAGGGTAAATCAACAGGCAGTGATACTGATATTCCCTAGAATGCTGGGGTAAACCAACATGCAACGGTAACGGATATTCCCTAGAAAGCTAGGGTAAACCAACAGGCAGTGGTACTGATATGCCCTAGAATGCTTGGGTAACCAACAGGCATTGGTGACTGAGACTCCCTAGAACGCTAGGGTAGCCGAACAGGCAATGGTAACTGAGACTCCCTAGAACGCTAGGGTAACCGAACAGGCAGTGGTGACTGAGACTCCCTAGAACACTAGGGTAGCCAAACAGGCAATGGTGATTGAGACTCCCTAGAACACTAGGGTAGCCAAACAGGCAGTGGTGACTAGAACTCCCTAGAACGCTAGGGTAGTCTAAGAGGCAGCGGTGATCGAAGATAGCGAGAATGCCAGTGACACGGACTGACACAAACTGAGCACCGCTCGAATAAGGGACAGAAAGTGGAGACAGTAGGCCACAGGTATAGAGAATCAAGGTCAGCTGGAGCCGGGTCAATACGGAGTGAGTAGTCAGCCAAAGCCAAAGGTTAAACCAGAGCAGGTAGTTAGCCAGAGCCAGGAGTCAAACCGAGAGAGGGTAGTCAGTGTGGGCAGCAGTCAAGGATCAAATAGAGCCGAAGTCAAAACAAGCCAGGAGTCATACACAGGAATCGAGCTTCGGAATCACAAGAGCTATTGTACACAGGTACACCACGAAAGGGCAAGGGAGAAGTGGAAGGCTGAGGCCTTTAAGTCCTAGTATGTAGGCAGAGACTCACTCTGGCAATTAACAACGACCAATAAGAATAGCAACTTTGCTTCAGCATGACAGCCAGGAAGTAATGCAATGTCGCCTTTACACACAGTCACTGGAGGCAATCATGGGCACCATGATATTAGGCCCTTGGCATTGATGCAGAGGACCTTCAAAAGGTAGTCAAGAAGGAGCATGAATAAAGATAAAAATGTCAGGAACCCAGAGTCCATCCCCACCACAGCACAAGCTGTCCGAACACAAGGGAGGAGGAAGGTTAAGGAAAGGGGGTAATAAGGAAGTGCAGGCCTGGTGTGCGCAAAAGAGCGGGAGAGATAGAGAAGGGAGATGGAAGTGCCAAATGGAGAACCAGAATAGGGATGGGCGAAAATTTTCGGCTCAAACTGAATCAGCAAATAATGACACTTCCCACTTGGTGAGTAATTTCCAGAGAAAAGTGCCATTTTTCCACTTTTTTCACCATTCATTCCATTGAAATCAATGGGAACATTGAATTTACTTACAACACATAGCATATATTTTATTTCCCAAAGGCATAGTATAAAAGGGGCATGAGGGTACCTATGTTGGTGGGTTGTGGAGAAAGAATCAGTTAAACAGGGAATGTTTTTTGGGGGGTAAGGGGTAGTTCTTTACTGGAATTGGGGGACAGTTAATAAAAAAATGAAAACTAAATATAATTAAAAAAACAGACATGGTATAAAAGGGGTCTGATGAGGGTGCTTGTGTTGGTGGGTGGAGTCTGGGGAATAAATCAGTTGAACAGGGAATTTGCTTTTGGGGGTTCTTGACAGGCATTGGGGGGGCAGTTAATAAAAAAAGATAAGAACTTTGTGTGTAAAGTGATAGAGAGTCCACACCCCGCTAAGGACACATGACAACTTGTTGACAGCTTAACAGTAATGATGAAACCTCCCTGCCACCATCTTAGCATATTCTGTGGGATGGAATCTCTTGAGATGCACCTTGATGCCCTGCGTGTGATTCTCCTCCACCACACTGCCATGTGTGGTCAGTGCACCACACAGTATGCAATGGGTGGACAAGAACTGCCACATCCTAATATCTACAGAGTGGCTATCATTTGGTGGGGGAGGTAATGATGAATGAGGTGGATTGGCAGAAGATATCGTTACAGTAGAGGAAGAAGGTGATGGTGAGCTAGTTGTTTAGCTCGTCATGGAACTTCCAGGGTGCCTGGGTTTCTCTATTCTTCCTCCTCTTTGATCTCCGCCTTGCCTCTTATTTCCTTTCTGGAGAGTCAGGGGGTACAGCAACAGTGGTGCTTGATTTATGTGGTGGGTGTTTGGCTTTAACATGTTTGACATAAATGTCATGGTGTCTGTTTAATGTGTGCCAAGACGCATTCCCTCCTTTCCCCTATTCACTGACTTGTCACAAATTGGCACAGTGCTGTTGGTGATGTTTGCACTATGCCTGTCACAAGAGAAAAATAGTCCCACACCCATGACTTCAGGGGGGGAAGATGGAGAAGAATGGCCCCTTTCTTCTTGTCCTCCACAATCCCCTTCACTGTCTGGGGAAGAGGATGATGTTGCTACTGTTGCTGCTACTGCCCCAGAACAAGCACTGCAACTAGGACCAGGAGCATTGCTGCTGCTGCCAAGTGGAACCTTTTCTAGTCCCAGATCATTTGTTGACCCCATTCCCACTGTGTCCAAGGTAGTCTGTGGCACATTAGCCTGCTCCTCAGCATCCTGCTGCACTTGCAACTCAGCAGCAGCAGGAATTAGAGCAACTGCATATTCCTCAAATTCCAAATGCCCACTGCTAGTTGGAGGGGGTGATGAGCAATGTGACAGAGGGTCCACTAATGTCACACTTGCCATTTCTTGGTGATGTGAAGAAGACAGACTGGCAGCAGCAGGCACAGGCAGCTGATCTGTGCTCTTGGTGGTGGTGGTATTATTGCAGTGGTGACAGTTCTGCCTTCTTCAGGATTATGTTCCACATGGACAATGCCATGGGGGGAAGGGGACTCCCAGGGTCGAGGGAATGGTGTGGGCTCCCTTGACCACTAGTCTGGACATTCTCAGTTGTTTCCCCTACCACTCTCTTAACACAAGTCCCACCGGCTGCTTCACCATCACTGTTACTACTACTACTACTACTAACACCAACCACATCAATTTCAGCCCCTGAGTCTTCCTCCTCACAGTCTATTAATATAAGGATAACCATCTCCTTCACTCCTAACACTAAAAAGCTGCTGGACCTTCTTAGTAGTAGTAGTAGTAGTAGTAGTAGTAGTAGTAGTAGTAGTACTAGAACTGGCGGGACTGCTTCGGGATGGCAAGTGTGACTTAGGGTACCCTGCTGTAATACTTGGCATCATCTTTTTCATCCCCCCCGAGTATTACAAGACACACTGGCAGCAGGCACAGCACTGGTAGCAGCAGAGGCAGCACATCTGACAGCAGGCACAGCACTGGTGGCAGCAGGAGCAGTACTGACAGCAGGCACAGCACTGGTGGGCACTGGCAGCAGAGGCAGCACATCTGGCAGCAGGCACAGCACTGGTGGCAGCAGGGGCAGTACTGTCAGCAGGCACAACACTGGTGGTGGCACTGGCAAAAGGCACAGCACATCTTACAGCAGGCGTGCCACGTCTGGAAGCAGGCGCAGCATGTCTGGCAGCAGGTGCAGGCAGCTGACCTGTCCTGCTCTCACTACTACTACCCTTTTGTCCCTCCCTTGACATTAACTTCCCCAAGAACCCTAGTGGCGATTTAGGGGGACTGCCCAGCATTGCTTCTGTAGTGCTCACTTCCTCCTCAGACTCAGACTTGTGGACACATAATGGTCCTTCCAATTCCTCCTTTTATTATTTGTAAACCTGCACATAGTGATAGCAGTCAGTATGAGCCTCTCCTGCCTCAATTTTGCCTCAAAATCACAGCAGAACAGCACAGCACATCTACCTCGCTCTGTAGCTGCTTCTGTTGTGTCTCACTTCCTGGAATACATCATGTTTTTATAGCAAAAAAGCGAAAAACACGTAAATCAATGGATGGAAACTTCCTAACCATTGAAAAAATGGCAAAGAATTTTGAGCAATGGGTGAAAAATGCAAAGATTTTAATCTCTAGTATTAAAGCATATTTTCCTGCGAAAAAGTGGAAAATAATGTGGTTTTCGCAGATTTTTTCGAGGGAACATGGCAGGACCTTTTGCCTACCCCTAAACCAGAAGAGGCAGAGAAACCTTTCACCTACCCCTAAACCAGAATAGGCAGAAAAACCAGAAACGATGAAGTGTAACAAAAAGAAAGCGATAGAAGACATGGAATATAATAACTGAAGGCAGGGGACTAGGGTCTCCCATAGAGCACCTGGCAAAGAAGTCTTGAGAAGGCCAGAAGGCCATATCGTGCACGGAGGTAAAAAGAGTATAAACTGACCGGACAGAAGGGTAATAAAAGGACAGACATAAATATGTTAAGATAGCATAAATGGTATAACACTGCACAAATATGGAAACATTGGTAACTTAAAGGCCCATATTGAGGATGGTGTGTCATTAGCTTCCCCAACACCCAGCGGGATAGATGATTAGGGGAAGGCCAGGGGGTCTGCAACAAGAACGTAGCTGAAAAAAGCCAATCCTAAAGAAAACTGCGGACTACAATGTCCCTCACCTTGCCCCCCCACACACACACACCCTAAAAACAGACCAGCCGGGTGGTCCCATCCGCAGGACACCCAGGGAACACCCACTCCTGAGGAGGAGGCCATACCTGAATGGGCTGGACTCCCTCAATCCATGTTCCCAAGCACCTTTGATTGGAGGGTCCCCAACACAGAGAAGGACACACTGCGGTATCCCACACTGGCAGGCCAAGAGAGCATAAGAAAAAATTACCTATGCGGAGGAGGGAGCACGGATCAGAAGCAACAAAATGAGCACCTTTCAACCTCTCCTCCTATACCAGTATACATCTCAAGACTCCAGGCCAGCACACCCTAGTGACCAAAATTCAAGATTAAAAGACTAGAGGAAGAGAACAGTCCCTGCACTGTACACACAATATTGGCATGAATAAAATGGCCAATCACCCCCAGAGCTAAGGGAAAGGGAAGGGAGACAAAGTAATGGAAGAGAGGAGGAGGTGGAGGAGAAAACAGTAAGGGGAAGAAGAAAGCGCAAAGGCAGGAAAGGAGAGACATAGGTGAAGGCAACAAGAAGTGGTCAAGGAAGCTCCGGGTGTGAATGGTGACTACCCCACCGCAACAGGGTGACCCACGGCGAGAAATGGGGGCTGCAATTCCCCCCAGTCCACCCCCAGGGGGATATATCAGCTGATGTATCTATGCTACAGGTTTTTTTTTATTTTGTATTTAATCTTATGGTATTACAACAAGTATAAGATCATCCCCTTTAGGCAATCCCCTGTAATAGCATACAGCAAAGTATACAAAGGGCAAACTGAGTAGGCTCAAAGCCTCGAAAGACTGCCGAAGTGAATACTATTTATCAACCCTTCCATCCTTTGCCCAAGAGAATGCCCAATAGTGATAAGTATAGAGACTACAGTACAAGCTTATATGAAGTATAAAGCTAAAACATGTGAAACACACACTGGTATATATTTTTAACATAGCATGTCCCCAGTCCTGGGTATAGGGGAAAAGGGAGGCAAACCTGGGAGGCTGTCCAGCAAATGTTGAACTAGAACATACACCACATCATGAAGACCATGGCCACTCGCCACCATCAACGAACATGGGAATCAGTTAACAATAGGCACAGAGACACCCCACTCAGTCTAGTCCATTTATGCTTGAGATAGTGTGTCAAAGAGGTTCACCATTAGGCCGTTCTACAATGACTAGCAAGGTCAACACAGACAGGAGGCAGGAATAGGCCATCTACTACCCCTCCACGGGAGTGATTCGGGGATGTAGGTTTCCCCGTTGACTAATGCTCTCTGAATTCCTTGGGAGATGAGAGCCAATATCCTCCAGGTCGCTCTGATCTAGTAGCATAGTCCAGGAGGTTGGTGATCCCTGGGAGGCACAGAAAGCTGGATTTCTTCTACATTCTTCAGGACAGCAGCAGCCCCTCGATAGGTAGCCAACAGAGCAAAGGGGAACCCCCATTTATATCGAAATTGAAATGTGCCTTGGGTTACACACCGACAAATATTGTATCATCCGTGTCACCACTAGCAAATGAACTTGTTCGGTGCCAGAGGGAAATGCTGGAGTGTGAAGAGGTTAAAACTTAACCTTTAATCACTAATCATTAAAATAAACCTAATAGTTGACATTTAAAATGACATCAGCCAAACTCTTAGTCTAGTTAGGCTGTGTAAATCCTAGTAAATAGGGTATTCCCCCAACGAGGTTAAAATTAGTATTGTAATATTCAATGCAGTGTAACTAGCTGTCCCTTTGCTTGGATAGAACAGGTAGGAGAAGTAAGGGTAAAGAGAGAGTCCCTGGAGCATGTATCAAGAAAATACCGGCAATAGTATTACCTCCCGGATCCGTATATGACTTCACCGGTAACTGTCCCTATGTCTCAAAGGAGAAAATTAAGGAGATAGAACACCCTTTGAGTATGGGTGTAGAAATTGTTTCTAAATACTATTTACTATCTCAGAATCACTGCAGTGAGTCTATACTTAGCCTCATGGAGGAAATATGCCCCAGATAAAAAAAACCTACGTGTTTCGCTGCTCGTGTGGCAGCTTCGTCAGGTGTAAAGATTTACGGAACTGCCGGTTGCCACCGTAATTAAAGGTCTACAAACTAAGGAGGGCCGTATTACGTCATACGAACACTCCCGTTACTTACAGTGATTGGTTGATGTTGACGAGGCTTATTCAAGTCCGTCTAAACTTAAGAACCATTGGTTAACAATGTAACCTTTTCATATTTTGAAAAGAAAATATAAAGTGAAACAGCCAATATACATCAAACGGAATAATTATATTAATCATAAGTTTCGGAGCTGGTACTTGATTAAGAAATCGATATACACATTTTGACTGCCGTATATACCTCCTAAAGAATAGAACAGTATATGCAGCCTGATCTTAGCTGATCTCCACATCCGATGGATCATAATTTTAAAATTGAAAAATAAAATAAAGTAGCTCCAAACATGCTGTACTATGATCCACGTTTTTATCTCAATGAGCGTGGTAGATAGCGTTGATCACTCTTGAAACTAAGTAATACGTCATATATGTAGTCTGCTGCATTATGGGTGTTGTAGTTCAAAAACGATGGCAATCTAAATAGCTCACCAAGTTGGGGTGTTAAGTACTCATATACAATGAATATATCCCTATGAGGCATCCGCCATAGACTGGATCAAAAAATCTTCCAGGAGATTGTATAAAACTAAATCAAAATTGGCACTCAATATATTTACTTAATGGACAGCCATATCCTCCCACCAGCCTAGGTAAATATTGGCATAGGTGGGAGTGCAAGTGCTCCCCATTGCGATACCTTATACCTGATGGTAGAATTTTTTGTCGAAAATAAAGTAGTTATGAATGAGGAGGAATGTTAGTAAAGTAAGCACAAATTGATTGTGTCTGGCAAAAGATTGCCCCTTAGTGGATAAGTAATATTCCACCGCTCGTATGCCTGTTTCGTGCTTAATGCTGGTATACAGAGACTCAACATCAAGACTAGCCAAATAGTGGTTATGTTCCAGATGTTTACCTTCCACTCTAGTGATAGCGTCTTGGGAGTCTCTTATGTATGATGGTAATGCTGTTACAAACCTCCTCAATATTTGATCAACATAATTACTACTTTTTTCTGTTAAACTGCCTATGCCCAAGACAATTGGTCTCCCTGGAGGTTTGGTGGGATTTTTGTGGATGTTGGGAATTATGTAAAAAGTTGCTATCGTGTGATTTTTCACTAACAGATAATCATGTTCTTTCTGGTCTATCACATCTTCCTGATGACCATCTGTCAAAATATTTTTTAGGTCATCCAAATACTCAGTGGTAGGATCTCTTTTCATTAGTGCATAGCACTGTTTATCACTCAATAACCTTTTACACTCAGACTCATACTACTTAGTTGAAAGTATTACTATATTAACCCCTTTATCTGAGGGTTTGATTGTGATGTCTTTATAATCTGCTAAATCTTTTAATGCAGCCTTCTCATATGTGTTCAGGTTAGAACACCCTTTGTAAGGTGTTTGAGGCTTTGTGTCCAGATTTTTTTTCCTCTATCACCAATTGAACAAACACTTCTACATTAGGTGACGCTGCCATTGGTGGTGTGAACCTGGTATTATTTTTTTAGATTAGTGAAAGGCCTTTTATTAATTATCTTGGAGTCTCTGGACACAAAGCCTCAAACACCTTACAAAGGGTGCTCTAACCTGAACACATATGAGAAGGCTGCATTAAAAGATTTAGCAGATGATAAAGACATCACAATCAAACCCTCAGATAAAGGGGGTAATATAGTGATACTTTCAACTAAGTATTATGAGTCTGAGTGTAAAAGGTTATTGAATGATAAACAGTGCTATGCACTAATGAAAAGAGATCCTACCATTGAGTATTTGGATGACCTAAAAAATCTTGACAGATGGTCTTCAGGAAGATGTGATAGACCAGAAAGAACATGATTATCTGCTAGTGAAAAATCCCATGATAGCAACTTTTTACATAATTCCCAAAATCCACAAAAATCCCACCAAGCCTCCAGGGAGACCAAGTATCTCAGGCATAGGCAATTTAACAGAAAAAAGTAGTAATTATGTTGATCAAATATTGAGGAGGTTTGTAACAGCATTACCATCATACATAAGAGACTCCCAAGATGCCATCACTAGAGTGGAAGGTATACATCTGGAACATAACCACTATTTGGCTAGTCTTGATGTTGAGTCTCTGAATACCAGCATTAAGCACGAAACAGGCATACAAGCGGTGGAATATTACTTATCCACTAAGGGGCAATCTTTTGCCAGACACAATCAATTCATGCTTACTTTACTAACATTCGTCCTCACTCATAACTACTTTATTTTCGACAAAAAATTCTATCATCAGGTACAAGGTATCGCGATGGGGAGCACTTGCGCTCCCACCTATGCCAATATTTACCTAGGCTGGTGGGAGGATACTATCATTTTTGCGGATACCATGGAACAATATACCCAGCATATTTCTCTTTGGCTGAGGTATATTCATGATATCTTGCTGATATGGACAGGCTCAGAGCAGCTATTTCATGAGTTTATCACTGGAAATAATACAAATACCATCAATTTAAAAGTGACAAGTAATATTGATCGACATACCATGCCGTTCCTGGATATAATGATTAAAAGGGGCAGTGATAATACCATTGAAACAACTCTATACCGCAAACCCACAGCCACCAATAGTCTGTTAAAAGCCTCTAGTAATCACCCACAGACTCTGATTAGAAATATCCCTATGGGGCAATATTTGAGGCTGAGAAAACTCTGTACAACGGATACAGACTTCAAAGAAGAAGCAACTAAACTTAAAGTGCAGTTTAAGGAACACGGATATAGCAATAAATGTCTCAAAAGAGCTTACCAAAAGGCTTTGGGGTCCATTAGGGAGGAGTTGCTACATCCCCTATCTAAAGATGTCAGAGATCCAAGGAAGATACGGCTTATCAGCACTCTTGATCAAGCACACTCCCAAGTGAAACAAATACTTAATAAACATTGGCCAATCTTGATAATGGGTCCTGACTTCAAACAAGTTTTACGGAATTCTGCCATTGTGACATACAGAAGGGGACCCAACCTGAAGGACATACTGACAAATAGCCACTATAGAGCAACACCAACTGGTACTTGGTTAAAATCCACTATAGTTGGCTCCTACCCATGCTCTGACTGCCAAGCCTGTCCTTATATGTCCAAAAGCAAGACTTTTGGAGACCTGATGGGACCAGATAAAATTCAGATTTGTCAATTTATCAATTGTAAGGCTACAGGGATCATTTACCTTATGGCATGCAAATGTGGCAATACATATGTTGGGTAGACAAAATGACAACTGAGACGACGTATCCTTGAGCATGTGGGAGACATAATGTAACGGTTTTGTAGGACACTCAGACCAGCAGGTCAGAGTAAAACACAGTTTTATTAAAAGACAAGAAAGACTGCCCTCTATAGGCAAGACAGAATAACTGAAATGAACAGATGCCCTCTCAGGCCCAGTATACAGAGAAATAAATATATACTGTCACAGGACAGGCATAAGTAACATACAGGGTACTCAGTACATAGAAATCAATCAGTCTCTGTTGACACACCCATAAGATGGTAAAGGAGCGATAAGTGGTGCTAGATGAGAAAACACCAGTAATAGAGCAGGACAGAGACTACTGCTTATGCTGAGGCAGGGAACTGAGGCCAAAATACTCTGCAAGAGCTAAATGAGCTAGAGCCACTAGGACCCCAACCGGTGCGTGAGCGGAGAGCAAGTGCACTGCAAGAGCTAAGGATAATAGAGCCAATAGCCCCCAAGGGCGTTGTAACGGAGACCAATTACACTGCAAGAGCTTAGCTGTATAGAGCCAATGGCACCCACCCGGTGCGTTTAACAGAGGCCAAGGACACTGCGAGAGCTGAGGATAATAGAGCCAATAGCCCCCATGGGCGTTGTAACGGAAGCCAATTACACTACAAGAGCTTAGCTGTATGGAGCCAATGGCACCCCCATGGGCGCTGCAATGGAGACCAACTACACTGCAAGTGCTTAGCTGATAGAGCCAATGGCACCCCCATGGGCGCTGTACAGAGGCCCAAGGGTCAGCAAGTGTAGCGGAAGGCTCAGGGTAGCGGAAGCAATGGCTCTGCAAGTGTTAACGGAGGCTCAGTGAATGGAGACAACTGCTCTGCAAGTGTTAACAGAGGCTCAGTGAACGGAGGCACGGCTTTGCAAGTGTTAACGGAAGGCACAGTGCTCTGTAAGAGTAAACGGAGGCCCAGAGTAACAGAGGCAGCAGGCTCAGCAAGAGTAAACGGAAAGGCCCTTACACAGGAGGCAACGACACAGTCAGCCCTGCCACAAGCACAGCGGAAGTCAGAATGTCGCCCAGGCAACACTGGAACAGCACACAGCAGGAACACAGGCAGGGTCAGCAACGTAGCCGGGTCAGGTCACGGAGCAGGAACGTCAGCCAGGCCGGGTCAATAACGGAGCAGGATCGTCAGACAAGCCGGGTCAAATCACGAAGCAGGAACGTCAGCCAGGCCGGGTCAAATCACAGAGCAGGAACTAAGGAGCGTAGTCAGACGGGCCAAGTCGGTACACAGGAAGCAGGAACACTGGAACACAGCTACTCAGCAACACTGGCTCAGGAACACCACAAAAGGGCACCTGACAGGTGCCAAAGGCCGGGTATAAATAGGCCATACTGGGTGGGCCAAACAAGCTCAGCCAATGGGAGCGCACCACAGCAAAGAGTGACAGAGGAAGATCACAGGCACCGTGATAGTACCCCCCTCTCAAAGACCCCCTCTCCTAGCAGGAGGTCTAGGTTTCTGGGGATATTTAGAGTGGAAATTGCGCAATAACCTAGGCGCATGGAGGTCCTTCTGATCTACCCAAGAACGTTCTTCAGGGCCATAGCCCTTCCAATGGACAAAATATTGCAATTTCCCTCTAAATCTCCTAGAATCAATAATACTCTGGACTTCGTACTCCTCTTGGCCTTGAACGTCCACCAGCCCAGGGACCACCGGAGTGGTAGTGTAGCGGTTGCAAACCAAGGGTTTTAACAGAGACATATGGGAACACATTATGTATGCGCATAGAAGCTGGGAGTTCCAATGCGTACGAGACAGGGTTCACTTTGCGGATACCTTTGAACGGACCAATGAACCGGGGAGCCAACTTATTGGAAGGTACTTGCAGATTGAGATTTCTGGAGGAGAGCCATACCCTATCCCCAACCTGGAAGGAGACCTCTGGCAGCTGTCTACGATTGGCATGCCGCTGATGTCGCTGGAATGACTGACTGAGGGTCCTCTGAACCTGTGCCCAAGTGGAGCGGAGCTGCTAAATATGCTCGTCCAGAGCTGGAATTTGCTGCGACTGAAATGAGTCCGGGAGCAGGCACGGCTGGAACCCGTAATTGATGAGAAACGGGGAGCTATCGGACGATGAATTAACTGCACAATTCCTGGCAAACTCTTCCCACGGCAACAGTTCGGCCCAATTGTCATGATGATCATTCACAAAGCATCGCAGGAACTGCTCCAGTCCCTGATTGGCACGCTCAGCGGCCCCATTGGTCTGGGGATGGTAGGCGGAGGAAAAGGACAATTGAATGCCCATCTGGCTACAGAATGCCCTCCAGAATCTGGACATGAACTGGCTCCCACGGTCAGATACAACCACTCTGGGTTCCCCATGCAAGCGGAACACTTCTCTGGCAAAAATTATTGCCAATTCCTGGGCCGAAGGAAGGCCAGAGAGGGGCACGAAATGAGCCATCTTGGAGAACCTGTCGACCACCATTAGGATAAACCTGTACCCCCTTGATACTGGCAGTTCTCCCAGGAAATCAATAGATATATGGGACCATGGACGTTCGCCATTAGGCACAGGTTGGAGCAGGCCCACTGGGAGGTGTCTGGGGGTCTTGGCACGAGCACAAGTGGCACAGACTGCAGTAAAAGCGGAGCAATCGGCTCTAAGGGAGGGCCACCAAAATACTTGTGATAGAGACCATATTAACTGATCCCTCCCGATGTGCCCAGCAGCCTTAGAAGAGTGGTATGTCTCCAGCAGACAGGTATGGAATGGCTCATCCACAAAACACTTGCCAACTGGGGTTTCTGGGGGAGCCGTTGCCTGAGATGCCAAAATCTCCTCCTCCATTGGCGAAGTGATGCTAGTACATACCGTGGCCAGTATACAATCTGGCTGGATAATAGGTATGGGTTCTTCATCCCTCTCAATGTCCGATGCAAACTGTATGGACAGGGCATCCGCCCTAACGTTCTTTGAGCCTGGTAGATAGGACACTACAAAATTGAACCGAGACAGAAAAAGTGCCCACCTAGCTTGTCGGGAGGACAGCCTTTTTGCTTCAGAGAGATAAGCCAAATTTTTATGGTCAGTTGGGATTAACACCGGGGTTCTGGTACCTTCCAGTAGGTGACACCATTCTTTTAATGCAAGAATAATAGCCAGAAGTTCTCTGTCACCAATTTCATAATGGCTTTGGGCACTAGAGAGTTTTTTAGAAAAGAACCCACAAGGTCTCAAGGTGCCACCTCCCACAGGACGCTGAGAAAGTACTGCCCCAACCCTGACTTCAGAGGCATCAACCTCCAAGGTGAATGGCAGGGCGGGATTGGGGTGGGACAGTATAGGAGCAGAAGCAAAGGCGGATTTCAGAGTCTCAAAAGTATTTTCAGCTGCCTCGGACCATTGAGAGGGATTAGCGCCCTTATGCGTAAGGTTAGACAGAGGTTTAACAATAGTAGAAAAGTTCTGGATAAATTTCCTATAATAATTGGCAAAGCCCAAAAAGCGCTGGATAGCTTTTAACCCCTTGGGGCGAGGCCATTGTAGGACTGCCACAAGTTTCTCCTGGTCCATAGCAATGCCATCTCTAGAAGTTACGAACCCCAGGAAGGGTACTTGGGGCCTGTGAAACTTGCATATTTCTAATTTGCAGAACAGTTTATTTTTGCGTAATCGAAGCAAGACCTCAGAGACATCCTTAATATGCTGGGTTAGGTTAGCAGAGTGAATCAATATATCATCAGTGGTATACGACCACACAAGACTGAAGCATGTCACGGAGGATATCATCAATGAACTCTTGAAATACCGCAGGTGCATTACATAGACCAAATGGCATCACTAGATATTCATAATGCCCTGATCTGGTATTAAATGCCGTCTTCCACTCATCCCCAGCCTTAATTCTGATCAGGTTATTAGCGGCCCGTAGATCAAGTTTCATAAAAATGGAAGAGCCCTTCAACCTGTCAAATATTTCCGTAATAAGTGGTATGGAGTAGGCATTCTTAGACATAAGCTTATTCAGCCCACGGTAATCAATACATGGTCTTAGTTCGCCACTTTTCGTTTTTACAAAGAAGAACCCGGCACCAGCCGGGGAAGTAGACTTGCGTATCATTCCTCTTTTGAGGGCGTCCTCAATATAGTCCTCCATAGCCTTGTTTTCATCGCAGGACAATGGGTAAGTGCGGCCCCTAGGAGGCACCACGCCCGGATGCAGATCAATAGCGCAATCATACGGTCTGTGCTGAGGCAATGCGCTAGCCTCCCTCTTACTGAATACGTCACTGAATTCACGATATTCAGCTGGCACGGAGGGAGAGGTACATAAAATCTTGACAGGATGTGACAAACAGTTTTTCATACAGTATTCAGACCATGATCTGAATTCCTCCTTGTGGAGAGCCCCAATAGACATAATAATAGGAATCGTTTCCATAGTGATAAATGCAGGTTCCAAAGGGCTACCGTCAATAGCTTCAATGGCTATGGGAGTGTCCCTTTTGACCAACGGAATTTTGTGCAATTCCGCAAAAGAGTGATCCATGAAGTATCCAGCTGCACCGGAGTCTACCAGGCCCATCACCTCCACAGACTGATCAGCCCAAGAGAATACCACCTGGATGGTGGGTTTCTGTGTACTTGAGTCTAGGGACTGCTGTACGCCACCTAGGGCCTGTCCCCCAAGGTACCCTAGGTGCATCCTTTTCCTGGCCTGCCGGACATGTGCGTAATAAGTGCCCAGCTTTGCCACAATATAAACATAGGCCCTTCCTTTTACGGTGCGCCCTTTCCTCCTTTGTGAGTTTGGTGAACCCAAGCTGCATTGGTTCACCAGGTTCGGGTGAACGTTCAGGAGGAATGGGAGACAAGGGAGGGTTTAAAAGACTGCCATGCCCATAATTACTGGATCTCGCCGTTTTAGCAAAACACCTTTCACGAATGCGGGAGTCAATAAGCATAACATAATCAATGTATTCATCCAGGTCACTGGGTACATCTCTGGCAGCTATTTCATGGAGTCAGACAAGCCTTGAGCAAAAGCTGCAACTAATGCTTCGTTATTCCATCCCACCTCTGCTGCCAATGTTCGAAATTCAACAGCATAATCGCCCAAGGTACGGTCGCCCTGTTGTATCTCCATCAACCTTTTGGCAGCAGAGGCAGCTCTACCAGGAACCTCAAACACTGTGGAACTTTCTTACGAACTCACTGAAGTTCTGAGTGCAGGGCTTGGCATTCTCCCATAGGGGATTGGCCCATGCCAGAGCTTTGCCAGTTAACAAGGATATCATAAACCCGGCCTTGCTCCGGTCGTTAGGAAACGCATGAGGCGTCAGTTCCAGAAATATCTCTAATTGATTAATAAACCCCCTGCATAGGGTAGGTTTGCCATCATATCTCAACGGTAACGGCGCCGCCGCGGTTAGGCCTCTGGTAGGTGCAGCAGGAACCACAGAATGGTTATCCGGTATCGAAACTGAGGGGACCACCGGATTCTGGTTTGGTTTGTCAAGGTGTACCGTACGCTCAAGTAAAGTTTGTAAGGCCAGTGCCAACTGGTCCAAGCGCTGCTCATGAACATCCATTCTCCAGTGGATGTTTTGTGTATTACCTTCACCTTTACTGACTGAGGTCATGGCCCTTTCGTACTGTAACTGATCACAGGCACCGTGATACATAAGGAACAAGAGAGACAAGCCCATAGCAAATCATGATAATCAAGTCCATATTGGTGACCCGAAGGTAATTTCCTTCAAGGGTATCAAACATTTTGAGTTAAATGAAAGGAAAGGTGACATTGACAAAATCCTTTTAAGATCTGAAGCATATTGGATTTTTAACTTAGGCACGAAAGCTCCTTGGGGTCTCAATGAGGGCTTTACTTTTTACTGTTCATAAAGGATAATGGTTAGAAAAGCCCATATACTAAGTCAGGGTATAAAAGTGTAGGACATGAAATACATCATTAATGCCTCTCTTGCCTGAATACTCTGTCACTCACTGAGATGTGCTGATCAAAAGAGTGTAATATCCTCACAATAGAGTATTATTCATGTGTTTTATAAACAGTATCATTACTAAAGTGACAAGTATGGTCACACTAACTTGGTTTAAAGAATGCACATTTATTGTGGCCCACACATTGTGTTTTAACATCTTTATTAATGTGAAGCCAGATCTTAGTGATACGTTGCATCTCCTACATTTCTGCTACAATTGTGTTGAGTAGATTCGATCTATATGATTATTTGCTACAATCTTATTTGTCATGCACTAAGTAAACATACAGTAGAATCTCTTTGAACTTTATGTACATTGTATCTTTCTTTGATGAGCACTAATAAGTAATATCATCTGATATGGCTGTCCTTTAAGGAAATATATTGAGTGCCGTTTTTGATTTAGTTTTATACAATCTCCTGGAAGATTTTTTGATTCAGTCTATGGCGGATGTCCCATGGGGATATATTCATTGTATATGAGTACTTAACACCCCAACTGGGTTAGCTATTTAGATTGCCATCGTTTTGGAAATACAACACCCATAATGCAGCAGACTACATATATGACGTATTACTTAGTTACAAGAGTGATCAACGCTATCTACCACTCTCATTGGGATAAAAAGGTTGATCATAGTACAGCATGTTTGACGCTACTTTATTTTATTTTTCAGCTTTAAGATTACGATCCATTGGATGTGTAGATCAGCTAAGATCGGGCTTCATATACTGTTCTATTCTTTAGGAGGTATATATACACGGCAGTCAAAATGGGCAGCGTATAGCTATTTCTTAATCAAGTACCAACTCCGGCACTTATGATTAAATATAATTATTCGGTTTGATGTATATTGGCTGTTTCACTTTATATTTTCTTTTGAAAATATGAAAAGGTTACATTGTTAACCAATGATTCTTCAGTTTAGATGGACTTGAATAAGCCTCGTCAACATCAACCAATCACTGTAAGTAATGGGAGTGTCCGTATGACGTAATAAGGCCCGCCTTAGTTTGTAGGACTTAAATACGGTGGTGAACGGCAGTTCCATAAATCTTTACCCCTGACGAAGTTGCCACACAAGCAGCAAAACGCGTAGGGTTTTTTTATCTGGGGCATATTTCCTCCACGAGGCTAACTATATACTCATTGAAGTGATTCTGAGATAGTAAATAGTATTTAGAAACAATTTTTACACCCATACTCAAAGGGTTTTCTATCTTCTTAATTTTCTCCTTTGAGACATAGGGACGGATACCGGTGAAGTCATATACGGATCCGGGAGGTAATACTAGTGCCGGTATTTTCTTGATACATGCTCCAGGGACTCTCTCTTTACTTTTACTTCTCCTACCTGTTCTATCCACGCAAAGGGACAGCTAGTTACACTGCATTGAATATTACGATACTAATATTAACATCATTGGGGGAACACCCTATTTACCAGGATTTACACAGCCTAACTAGTCTAAGAGTTTGGCTGATGTAATTTTAAACGTCAACTATTAGGTTTATTTTAATGATTAGTGATTAAAGGTTAAGTTTTAACCTCTTCATACACCAGCACTCCCTTCTGGCACCAAACGGGTTAATTTGCTAGTGTTGATATGGATGATGCAATATTCGTTGGTGTGTAACCCAAGGCACATTTCTTTGTTTGTATAAATTAATATGATAGGAATCTATTTTATGATTTTATCCTCCTTATCCAGCAAACCTGGACAATTTTATATTCTATTTCCCAACTGATGAGGGGCGTAATGTTATGTTCCAGAAATCGAAATAATTTATTTTTGACTTAAAGGAGACAATAAGAGCTGTTATTGGAGCTTAGACCCACCCACAAACATTTGATGGACATTAAGATCATATTAATAACACTCCCAGTTTTAATAAGCACACTGAAAATGAAAATGTAAGTTCAGTGCAAATAGAGATGGGTGATTAAAGCAAAATGTTGCCAGATTCCTGATGGTTCTATGTTGGAGGAACACACTAAAAAGAAACCCTTGAGAGAGCACAGGGAGACTGTGCTTGCTGTTACTTTGTTATCTGCTAGAGTTCAGTCATTCTGGGATATTGGGCTTTGAGCCCATCTACATATGCATGTTACTCCTCAGTGAGGGATATTGGATCAAGTTCATCTAGCTCGTTTTATATCAATCGAATTATATAATCTATATTCACTGCCACCTACCCTTTTCTTACAACTTTTTATCTTATTTTACAACAGATCTTTAAATGTTTTGGTTTTTTTTCAATGTTGCTTTTTATATATTATTTTATTTAATATAGCCAGTGAGATGGCTCAGTTGGTTAATGCACCAGCTATAGAATCTGTCACAGGTCCTAGTCCTGGCAAGGTCAGTTCAGCCTTTTGCCCCTCTGAGGTAGATAACATGAGTCCAGGACGAGAGACAATCTCAATGTATGCTTCCTGGTAAAAAACTTTCCACAGAAAAAAAAAAAAAGTGTTTATAAATTGCATTTTAACACTATTGATTACATTTGGCCAATCTTAAAATTGACTTTGTTCTCCCTTACCTGTTTGCATGTAATCTCTTTTTCATGTATTTTCTAAGCATCTTTAGGCTCCTTCTGATCCAGAGAACTTAGGAACATTAGTACATTTCGAGGGGAAGTCATCTATGCAATTTCAAGCAATGTTGATCAAATTGTGAATCCATACCCGCCATACCTCAGGAACATGCAGTATGATTATTAAGTTTCATTTCCTATCAGTCTCCTCCTTCATCGATCTGTGGGACTGATGCCTTTTCATAATTTCCATAGTCTGATATAGCTAAATATTACTCTTTGACTTTGAGCATCTTACCTTTTTATTAACTGACTTTCCAAACCATGTGGACAGATCCTCATGTAATTATCTTTTTGTTGATTTTCACCATTTCTCCACAATATTCTATTCTGGACAATGTTTATATAAGCAATTGAATTCATTATTTTTCTATGACATAGTTCAGGTTTTGAGTATTGATTTGGTATATGGTATAATTAGTACATATATAAGCATAACAGGATGCAAACATCAAGGAGAACCATTTAACAAATCAACTGATGTACTGAGTTTTCTCTTTGTTTATGAAGGGCGAACATCCCATGAAACAGAAAACCACATATGATACAATTAGAAGAAAAGTACAAAGGAAAAACAAAGTGTGTGTGTGTGTGTGCATGTGTGTGTAGTGAGATAAATGGTAATTCCAGTGTAAAAAATCAACATTAAAACAAAGCCATGTACCAGTACATTATATAAATGTATGTAAAAAATACAAAAGGTGGTAAATTATGAATAATTTGCATGTATATAACATAGGCTAACAAGAGTTTGTATTTGACTTAATATCTCATAATAATTATATATAGATATATCAGTGAGTGTTGACAATAAATAGATAAACAAAGACAGGAGAGAACAGGAAAAAGGAGAGAAGAGAAAGAGTAGAAGAGAGGAGGTAAGATGACAGACAACAATAACGTAAGCAACTTTTAACTTCTTCTAGGGAACAATTCAGGAGATGCAACACAATATTCCAGTGGTTCCAAGTCTGGTTAAACTGCTCTTCCTGATTTGAAATGCATGCATGCATTTTCTCCATTTTACAAATGTGGAGTAGTTTCAACTTGTCAATGAGGAGAGAAATATCCCTATACCTCCACCTCAAAATAAGGCAGGCTTTGGCCACCTTGGTGGTAAACAATCATTGTTTAAGTGTTATTTTGGATGGTATTTGCAGTATTGTGAAGGGCATTTAGAAATACTTGCTGTGGTGAGAATTTGGTTCTATAAGGAGATAGGTGTGTACAGATAAATCCTTTTCTCTTAGTCCCGGTGGAACAAAGGAATCATGGGGTAAAATATCCACCGGCCAGGATGGCAGGGAACTTGCCTTAAAGGGTCTTCTGAAGGTAGACACTCCTTCCCTACATCACTGTACCCCCCCCCCAATCCAGATCATTTTTCACATATAGCAAAGATCAAAGAAAACAGAAGAGAGGCAGGAAGAGGGGCCATCTTAACCAGGGAACCCAAAGGACCCCTGACCAGAACACAAACATCTGTTTTTTTTGTTTTGTTTTTAAGGGCCGGAAGCCCTATGTTTTACATGGATTAAGCAAAAAGGAGTTATTGGTAAGTACATAAAAATTCTCTTTTCTCTTTAGTCCAATGTGGAACACAGGAACCTTGGGGATATAACAAAGCTATACACGAAGATTCTAGGCACAGAAAGAGAAAAACACTCTCAACACTCAGACCTGTTCTAACAGGGACAAACTAAAACAACATGAACCACGTGTCAACGGACACCAACACAGGAAACCAAGGATGGGAAAAACCAACACGTTACTGGTAAAAGAAACCAGGAAAGACCTATATAGGAACAACATCCTGAAGAAGCTTCTAGCCAAAACTGTCTTCAGCTGAAGCCTGAACTTTGAAACAGAAACATGTTTAAAAAAGTGTGAAGGAATGACCACATTGCCACCTTACACAGCTCCACTGCAGGCTTGTTTCATGTTGGCCCAGGAGATATGCACCGATCTGGTAAAATAAACTGTGTCCCAAAAGGACAGAGACTTCTTCCTGCGAACGTACAGCACTGTGCAAAAGTTTTAGGCAGGTGTGGAAAAATGCTGTAAGGTAAGAATGCTTTCAAAAATAGACATGTTAATAGTTTATTTTTATTAATTAACAAAATGAAAAGTTATTCAACAGAAGAAAAATCTATATTCGATTCAATATTTGGTTTGACCACCCTTTGCCAAAACAGTATGAATTCTTATAGGTACACTTTCAAAAAGTCAGGGATTTTGTAGGCATATACAGTAGTCAGGTGTATGATTTAACAATTATAACAAACAGGTGATAAGGATTATCAATGCAGTAAGCAGGTTCAAACACAATCACTAACTGAAATAGAAACAGCTGTGTAGGAGGAATAAAACTGGGTGGGGAACAGTCAAACTTAGCTACGAAGGTGAGGTTGCTGAAGTTTAATGTTAAAAGTCATACACCATGGCAAGACTGAGCACCGCAACGAGACACAAGGTACTTATACTGCATCAGCAAGGTCTCTCCTATGTAGAAATCTCAAGGCAGACAGCCGTTTCCAGATGTGCTGTCTAAACTCTTTTGAAGAAGCACAAAGAAACGGGCAACGTTGAGGACTGTAGATACACTGGTCGGCCAAGGAAACTTTGTGCAGCAGATGAAATACACATCATGCTTACTTACCTTCACAATCAGAAGATGTCATGCCATCAGCTCAGAATTGGCAGAAAATAGTGGGACCCTGTTACCCCCATCTACAGTTCAGAGAAATCTGGTCAGAAGTGGTTTTCATGGAAGACTTGCAGACAAAAACCCATAAATCCAATGTGGAAACAAGGCCAAGTGACAACTATGCAGGAAAACACAGGAACTGGGGTACAGAAAAATGGCAGCAGGGGCTCTGGACTAATGAGTCAAAATTTTAAATATTTGGCTGAAGCAGAAGGCATTCTATTTGCCGAAGGCTGGAGAGTGGTACAAGAATGAGTGTCTGCAGGTAACAGTGAAGCACGACGGAGGTTTCATGCAAGTTGGGGGTTACATTTCTGCAAATGGAGTTGGGGATTTGTTCACAATTAATAGTATCTTCAATGCTGACAACTACAGTCGTATACTTATCCATCATGCAATACCATCAAGGAGGCATTTGATTGGCCCCAAATTTATTCAGTAGCATAACAATGACCCCAAACATACAGCCAAGTCATTAAGAATACCTTCAGCATAAAGAACAACAAGGAGTCCTGGAAGTGGTGGTATTGCCCCTGATCTCAACATCACAGAGTCTGTCTGGGATTACATGAAGAAAGAGAAGCAACTCAGGCTGCCTAAATCCATAGAAGAACTGTGGTTAGTACTCCAAGATGTTTGGAACAACCTACCTGCCGAGTTCCTTAAAAACCTATGTGCAAGTGTACCTAGAAGAATTGATGCTGTTTTGAAGGCAAAAGGTGGTCACACCAAATATTGATTTGATTTAGATTTTTTTTCTGTTTACTCACTTTGCATTTTGTTAATTGAGAAAAACAATTAACATGTCTATTTTTGAAAGCATTCTTACTTTACAGCATTTTTTCACACATGCCTAAAACTTTTGCACAGTACTGTATATGTCTGGTGTATGGTAGCCTTAATCCATGAAGGTACTGTCAGAGACAAAGCCTGGCTAGTACGAAGGTTCTCACAAATGACAAAAAGTCAGTCAGACTTCTGGAATGGCTGGGTGCAATTAACATAATAGAAAACTCATACAAGTCTGCATAACCACCATATCTGATAAAAAAAAACAGAAAAGAGTTTGGCAACCCAGCGAACAGACACAGGGCTGGATTCTATTGCAGGTGATAAATGTTACCTCTCGTTTTATCAAATATTTTCCTATTGACGTCTATAGGAAAACCTGTAGATAAAAGCAGTGATAAAATTAGCACCTACAATAGAATCCAACCCGCAGTCTCCACCAGGAAAGAAGTCTTGAGTGAGGATGGGTGAAAAAGTTTTGACTTCAAATGAGCAGGAGAAAAATGTCACTTTTTGCCAAGCAGGAAATTTTTTGAGAAAAGTGTCATTTTCTCAATTTTTTTGCCTTGCTCTTTGCATTGAAATCAATGGGAAGACAATTTCTCTCCAACACATTTCAATTTTCTCTTCTTTTCCCACAGGCATATAAAAGGGTGTCTGACTTACATATCATGCCATTCTGTGTTTGTGAGAGGAGAAAACAGCTAATTTTTGAGCTTGAGAAGCAAGCTAATAAAGTGGAGTTGAAACTTTGTTTAGGGAGTCTTGTAATCAGGAAATATGTTCTCTGCATTAGGGGAGTCTGCGGGACTCTCAGGGACAGGAAGGGAAAAAGGAGTTTGACCCAAAATACCCCAAAATTCAGTTTGACTGAACTTGACTGAAGACAAGTTTCTTCCTGATCAAGCTGTTATCTCTGTCCTACAGGAGTCTAGGAGTGTGAGATGGGAGCAAAGGTGTTTTACCCCAAATAACTCCAAATTTTGTATGATCAAGTAGACACAAGCAGCTGTGATTCAGGTTCCTTTTTTGATCTGGTAGTTGAACAAGGAGTGTTTTTTTGACAGTAATGGGGTAACAGTTAATTAAAATTAAAAAATAAATAAACGATAAGTGAAAGGGACCCTGCTGTGATCTGTGACTGAGGTAGATGATATAGAGTATTTTGTAGATATACAAGGCAAGACATAACACACAAACCGTTCTATTGTGTACTTTACAGTAAAAAACAAACCACACACACAGTCATTGAGTAATGTCCAGCAAACACACAAGGGGTAGGAGGAGGGTGAAAGGATTATGAGCATTGCAGGGACATGTGAATTAAATGGTAGTCCAAAAACTTACTGCAGCCATGGTTGCTGCAGCGTATCCAATAAATAATAGCGATCCTTCTCCTCTCGAGGAAGATGTAGTTTGTCTAAGTTCCACCAAACTTCCACCAGCACAGTACTATTAATAAACAATCTAAAAGCACTGAAGATGACAAAGAGTTACATTTGAATGTTGATGCCATAGTGCAAGAAGGTGTAGCAGCTCAATCAACTGCTGCATCTGACAGTGAGAGAAACAATCATAAAAACAGCTGTCATGAAAGTAGTTGCAAATGTTGTGAAAATCCCTCCAAGGGAAAAAGAAATTGTTTGAGACCTCCAAAAGCGTAGAGGAATTTAAAAGTAGTGGCGGAGAAGAGACAAACAATGCAGAGGATGACCTAATGACTGATGATATAGATCTAGAATATATCTCTCCAGCATCCTCCTCTTCTTCAGATGAAGTTGAGGTGAGAGAGATTATGACATGGCTAGAAACTTAGCAGAAAGGCAAAGTCTCAATCTTCCATCACTGAAAAGGAACATTGTGCCTGCCTGTAAACTGTTTGAGAAAACAGTTGGAAAGTCTGACCCTGGATAAGCAAAAATGGCAAAAAGTACACAGTCTTCCTGTCAGCATCATCACCACTTCCAAGTCCAAGTCCCACTCAGCCACACACACTAATGGTGTTGTGTAACAAGCAACAACACAGGTTATCAGCATCTACATTCTTAGCTTTGAGTGCCTCTGCTGCTGTTGGAATGCAGCACCTGTGACACCTGGTAGAAGTACAAATTCAGCAACATCTAGCTCTAGTAGTACTAGTTGTAGTAGTAGTAGTAGTAGTAGTTTGGGCACCCTTCCAGTTGATGCACTAGTATTTTTTAATAAGGTCTCGGAACTTGACTTGCTAGGCCTTAATCTAAGTTAGAGAATGACAATTCCAGAGCTTAATACATTCTTTGCTACTACAAAATTCTCAGGGCAACAGTGAGCTCCTCTATGCAGCTGACAAGGATCAGAAAATAATGATAATTGACTCTTATAAAGCAGAGAAACGCTATAAAGAGATATCTAAACGCTATTTACTTGCAGTTTCCACTTTCCGAAATGTCATTAAGAAATGGATGTTAAGGTGAACTGTTGAAGTCAAGATAAGACCTGGAAGACCAAGAATAATGCCCACTACAACTGCTCATAGACTGGTCAAGAATACAAAGCAGAATCCCTATATCACTGCAAAGGACCCGCAGGAAAGTTTATCTGGCAGAGGAATAGGGGTGTACCAGCACAAGACTTACATAAGCCAGATGAGTTTTGAACCATGCTGTGGTCTGCTGAACTTAAAAGGATAGTAATGTTTCATAATAAAAGCAGCTCTAATTATTCGTCATAGATTTTGGACTTTAGAGAGTGTTATTTCAATACTGTCAGTGTTATAGTTCAAGAGTAATTCAATGACAAAGTGTTCCCCTCCCGCCCCTTTTACTGATGTAACACTGCTCAGCCAGAGCAGAAGGGAGGTGCCCAGGTAGACTGCAGAGAGGGACAATCTTCAATTAAGATAAGGGAAAAAGCTGAAAAGCTTGTCAAGGGGGGCAGGGCTTTCATTGTTCTGATAGGAAGAATATTGTCCCTTGCTGTTATCTGTCTGTTCTATGGACTGCATTCCACATCTGAGAAGAGATGGCATACACTAGGTAAAAGGGGCGGGAGGGGGAAACTTTGCTTGTGAATATCTCTCAAACCATAGATGTTTGAGAGATAAGACTTATATCGTTCTTCATGTTTTTTAATGCCTTCAAAATAAAATAAAGATAAAACGAAGTATTACTATCCCTTTAAAACTGAACTTTAGCTACAATCGCCAAAGGTAAGTTTGAAGACAAAAAAGGAGCATTTGAAGTAAAGAACACTTTCAAAACTGTTAAAGAGAAGTAATGATTCGTTATAAAGTAAGGTTCGATCATTCCTTATAATTTGTACTAACACTTTCCACCGTTGCCAATGTTCATATCTGTCTAGTTTCTGTGTGATTATATTATAATGTTTTCCCCTCCCGTCCTTTTTACATAAGCCAAACTTCTGTCTTCAGATCAGAAAGCTGGTACTTATGAATCACGACACGGGACAAAATCTTATATCTGCATAAGGAGGGCAGTTTTCCTTACACTGATGGATAGAAGATTGTCTCTCGTTGCTATCTGTCCAGTCAAGGATTTCAGATCTGAGAGAGGCTACTTGACATATGGAAAAGAGGCAGGAGGCATGGGCATCCACAGAAATGTGGTGAGGCATAGACAGAATAGGGTGGAGCATGGGCTGGTTAATAAGTGGCAGGGCATGTCCCACCCATACACACACATCCACAAACACACATCCAGACTCTAGAAACCATGTTTGGTGTTAGCAATAACAAATTAAAGACATTTACCATATTTAACTAAACTGTTTAATTTGAAATCTATCAACTTAAATATGATTTGAAATATATTAACTTAAATATCTTAACATAAATACTGTATATTTAATTAAATATGCATAATAAAATATATGTCAACCAAGTTATACATATGGTATATATATAAAAATTGCCCTGCTTATGCTGACAAATTATATATATATATTGTGTGTGGGTATACAAATGAATTAGAGGAAAAACATGGTTGAACAAAGGAATACTAAAAAGGCCAAAATTGCTCTTGTCCTTTAGTGTAAAAGGCCTGGTCCTTAATGGATTAAGAGAGCAGGTCAGTAAGCTAAACCATCTGCCCAGTAGGGTAGAAATCAGGGGAAGGCTGGCCTCGGGGGCAGGGGGTCAATTGCCTCCTGGGCCAATCATATGTCTGGGCCAGTGGGCCCCTGCCTCCAGTGCTGGATTACCAGCAAGGCACCCTAGGCGCATTCCTAGGGCCTGGCCAAGTTGAAGGTGCCCGATGGAGACCTCCTCCATCTTCCTCTCCTCCTTCTCCCTGGCTCCAACAAAAGACCAAATCAGATGCCACAAGTACTATGCCCATCAGTTACCCTCGCTTGACCCTTTGAGTGCCAAAGCATTATGGAACTCATTGGAAAGCAATGTATTTCATACCTCTACGGCAGGACTTCCTGTTATCGGATCCTGGCACTTGTGCACATATGGGAGGCAGGGATGAGTTTGGTCACGTGGTGGCAGAGCTATCAATTTGAAGAGCTTCCGCCTGCTCCTTTTTGCAGTCTTCCTTGTCCTTGTTGGAACCTGTCACTGGCGGAGGAGGCAGCACACATGGTAAGGGCTAAAGTGGGCCCAGCATCTTATCAGTTTTAGACACCATTGTCAGCATGTTCCAAACCAGAGGACTCGCTAAAGCAAGATAGAAAATGTCTCCATCTCTCTTGCCCTCCCTCAGGATTTATTGGATAACCTATTGAGTGCTTTGTCCCTATGCCCACAAACCTGGTTCATAACCAACTGTACACTGTGGAGGTAGCCAGGGCTAGGGAGGGAGCCCAGATAAATTACTTAATTTATTTTGTCCTCTCACTGCCCCTGGACTGGAGATGCTTGTAAAATAAACAACTGTGCCTAAATGACTAAACTGAAAATTAACCCTTTAAAGGCAAGAGAAAGGCATGTATTGAGTACCTCTCTCTGGCATTCAAAGGGTGAATTTTCAGTTTAGGCGCAGTTATTTAATTTACAGGTGTCTCCACGGGACAGAGAAAGGACAAAAATAAATGAAGTAATGTATTCTGGGTTCCCTCCCTTACCCTGGCTATGTACACAGTGTTTAGTTTACACTACAGTTTTGTAGGCAAAGGCACTGAAATCATTGGATAACCCTTCGAGTTCCTGTGGCCACAAAACTGTAGTGTAAACTAAACACTGTGTACTTAGCCAGGGTTAGGGAGGTATGCGGGCTACTATATGGGGGGAGGGTGCCCCAAATTGGTACCTTGCCTAGGGCCCTGCAGAGATTTAATCTGCCTCCCTCAATCTCCCACTTGGTGCTGTAAATGGAGCTACACTAGTGATGCCACAGAGCTTACAACTGAAATGGAGCTACACAAGTGCTACCACAGGGCTACAGTATAAAGGGAGCTACACTAGTGATACCACCGAGCTGCAATCTAATTGGAGCTACAGAAGCAGCATAACCCATTTACCTTGTAAGCACTACAGTATCAGTGTAAGCTCTGTGGTATCACTAATGTAGCTCCCTTTCAATTACAAGCTCTGTGGTATCACTAGTGTAGCTTCATCTCAGCTGCAAGCTCTGTAGTATCACTATTGTAGCCCCATTTCAATTGTAAGCTCTGTGGTATCACTTGCGTTACTTCACAAAATGAAAGACAATTTTAAAATTAACAAAAGGGGATGGGCTGGAAAGATAGAAGAAATGGGCTATTTTTTTCTATTTGCCTCCAGGACTCAAGTTGCCAGCCCTCCCCTGGAAGAAATTAAAATATCCATTAATTTAAATTTGTAAGCATTTGAATGCTAGAGAGGCCTCCCAACACATTACAAATGTGTCTCTAGAATGCCATGAGTTAAAAGTCCCAATTAAATCAATGAGAATTTAGGGAATATAAATTTGTTCACTACAGAGCAGTTGGCTGGCATCAGAATGTCACCTCTTTAGATTACTGTAACTTAAGAGTAGATTTTAACTCTTTGAGTATCAAAGCTTTGCTGTGTGATGTGCATCCCCTGGCACCAAAAGGGTTAAATTAAGAATATGATTATGGTTTTTACAGTATGTACTTAAGATTAACATATGGGAGGTTCAGAGATACAAAAAAAAATGGGGGAAATGAGATAGAGGACTGAGAGGGAGAATGAGTGGCCTAAAAGGATGGGAGGTTAGACAGTAGTTGGCAATGCTAAGAGAAGGAGACAGGCAGATGGGAAAAGATGGGTGAGTAAAAGCAGACTCCCCAAAAGCACAGAGAGAGCAGCATGTTTGGGATCACAGAACCAGAAAAGGAGTGCAATGCACCAAGGTGGAATATCTCACAGAAGGGTGTAAAAGATAACACTAGTACCAATGTATATATAGCCAATGATCATAGGCTAGTACTCACACTTGTTGTCAAATTTGCCGGTTGTGAGAACAACTGGCAGTCTACAAACGGGGTTAAGTACAGCCCCGATACGGTCCCATGTGAACTTCAGCAAGAGAAATTATTATAGAGAATCCAAAAATATATGTTAAAAAAATAGAATTTTAATAATAAAATAATGCCAGTTATATAAATAGCGTCAATATAGCCCAAAAGATGCGTGTACCCCTCTGGCACACAAAGGGTTAAAGTCAATGTTGTGCAATTCTGGAGCAAAGCATCTGAAATGTGGTGGACAAATTGATAGATTCAAAATTTGCAATTATGTTTGTAACCTCTAGAATGCTAGAGAGGTGTTTTACTCCACTATGAGATGAGCATAGGGGAGAAGAATGGACACAATGGGGAAAAAGGATAAGGAACAACAGAGTGGCATATGGGGCAACTGATTGGTAAAATAGGAGAAACTGAGGCACAAAAGGCGGCAATGAAAGATAAGAGCGTTAAATATGGGTCAAAAGAGATACCAGAGAAGCAAATGGAGGGTAAAGAGCATAAGGGGATTAGAACAAGGGAGAAGGTCACATAATCACACTACCTGATATAAGAAAGTCAACACTTACTGGAGAAGAGGCTGAGGGGACAGGAAGGAAGCATGTGTGATGTCACCAGGTTACACGACTTACAGCAGGGGGTCCTCCTAACAGGATCCAGGCAACTAGGGCTGGATGTGGAAAGGCAAGGGGAACTAAGAAGTGCTTAGCAGCCCTCAACTCCCAACTGAACAGACAGCTAAACAGTGAGTCCAGGCAGCACTGCAGCATATCAAATGCTTGACACAGATGCCTGCTCTTTAACTGAGATGAGGTCTGCTCTGTTGACTGGGTCTCTCTTTTCATTACTTGCACTGCCCATTTCACCCTGTCCCCATTCACTTAATTTTTTAAAAAATGTCCTGATCACTGTGCATGCAGCTCTCCGCCCAGTGCTTCTATGCTTGCATGGGACAGGGGAGTCTGTCATCTAACTGCAGAAAATTAATCAATCTGACAGACTCCATGCAAGTACAGAAGCATTGGGTGAGGAGCTGCTGTTGCAAATTTTCTACTAATACACTGACACACAGCATTCTATTACCTCTCTCTCTCTGGGATCTATACAGACCAGCAGAATTATTCTGCTCCTGCTCTGTTCCCCACGTGTTGGCTTGGCTGTGAGAGTTGCGTGATCATGGGGTGGATCTATTATGCTCTGAGGTTGTGTGGCAGCCATTGGAAGAGGAAATATGTGCGGGTAGAAGGAAAAAAGGATTCTGCTAAGTAGCAACAATTCCTGGAAGCTAATGCTCCACAGTTAGTGAAGAAACTGAAGCTGGAAAGAGGTTGCTTATTACAACAGGATAATGATCCAAAACATACCTCAAAATCAACCATGAACTACTTCAAGAAACAAAACCTTAAGTTTTTGGAATAGCCTTCACAGCCCCCAGACTTTAATATTATTGAAATTCTGTGGCAAGATCTCAAACATGCAGCGCATGTAAGACAACCTAAGAATATTTGTGAGCTAGAAGAATTCTGTTAAGAGTGGGGAAAAAATCCTAAATCAAAAATTGAAAGACTGTTAGCTGGCTACACAAAATGTTTGGACGCTGTGATTTCTGCCAAAGGGGGGTGTTACTAAGTAAATACTGAGAGGGTGCCCAAACATTTGCACATGCCACATTTTGTTTCCATTTTTTTTTTTTCAATCTGTTAAATTCAACAAATAGTAACTGTGCATTATAATTTGCAGGAATGTCAGGTTTAGGTTTATTCAATGCAGAGGTTTTGTTAACTTTGTACACTTGCAGCATGTCATCAATCCATATCCTTATGTATACTTTGCACCCCCCCATATATCACTCCATCCATATACATTGTATGTAATATTCTCCTGTATACTTCTCCCCCTGGCCAAATCACTGCCTCTAGCCTTATCTGCACTGCAATATGGCTAGAGAAGAATGCTGTATCCTACAAAAATATAAAACAATTTATTAAAGTTTTAATATACAGACATGTCAAATTATATGTAGAGGATAGCAAATACTTGCAAAGGATCTCTGGTTCATTACGGACTTATTTGTTAATAACAGTATTATATTTGATATATTTTCACGTACCCTCTTGTGGCCATCAGATTCTCCATCCCTATATGGCTTGTTGGCCTCTGCCTACCCAGTCACATTAAAGATTCCAGGTCGGGGCAGCAGGAGCCAACTGGTCCCCAGTTTAATATGTAGCCAGCCTCTGATTGGTTACTGCTTGTTCATTCCTTGTTGCTACGATCCCCATTGGCTGGAGATCGGTGCAGAAAGATTAACTGTGCTTTGTGTTCCCTCCAACCCTCCCAGTTTTGAGCATCAAAATGTAGGAGGCCTTATGATTAGCCGCCGCTTGTGCATCTCTTGTCACTCCAATCCCCTTTGGCTGGACATCGGCACGGCAAAAGTAAACTGTGTTTTGTTTACGTTTGGGATTATTGCCCTATCTATGTTTGCTGTGTTCTCAAATAAAGCTGCTGGATACCAGTTTCCTGCCTGCTGTGTGTTATTCCAGGAATGGTCTAAAGAATCCCCTTTGACTCCCATTCACTGGACCCCTGCTACTCTGGACCGGCTCACGTACCCTCCTAGTAGCTGCATCAGAGGGAGTGGGTAAACACTGAAACAATGGCCAGGGATCACTCACATCGCCTGGTTCCTGTTACAATACTCATATACAAATATTATATAAAATTGAAGATACATTACTATGGATGCATCAATGATATCAGTCCATTCTTATTTATCACAATAGATGTACGTAAGAGTGTTTATTAAATAGTATTGAAACATATTTTTCGTACAAGTTTTGTTTGAATTGTAATTTTTGTACTGGCATTACCAAATACCTTACTATACACATAATATATCCTCTAAGCTTCCATCCTTTGTTTCCTCAGATTCCAGATGTAAGCCATTTACTTCTTTTGTACCATGCTTTGTTATTACTTGTACCGTGTGTGTGTACTGTGTCCGTTTCTTTTGATGTTCACCCATTATAAGCAAAATAAATAAACAAGTAAATATATAAAAATCGGCTCATTTCAACTAAAGGGTTCCCCTTGATGTTTGTCTCCCACTAGGCCCTCTTGTTCTCATTATGCACCTCAATCTTGTCTCTTAAGATCAGCTAAAATATTATTCCCTCAGCTCCTTTTGGGTCTACAGATGTCTTGAATTAAAATGTTTCCTTAATTGCTCCCCATCAGTGGGAGACTGCTGCAGTGCGCTTCTCTCAGCATCTTCAGATCTCACTTGAAAATGCATCTTCTCAATGAAGCTTTAACAAACTAGATGACACTCCCACTCTTAATGCATCCAAGGCAATTAAAATCTATATTTACATTTAACCCTATTCAGCATTACTACACTGTACTGTGCATTTAAAAGAATAGTAACACTTCATTTGTTTATTAAAAAAAAAAAACGTTTTAGAGTTCATCGTCCTGAGTAAAACAAGGGCACTCCCACCGTGGAGAGGTGCTTTACTCAAAAGTTGTTGCAGCTCTAACTTGAATGTTTTTAGGGGCAATATCACAGTGGCCTGAAATGTTACAGTGGCACTGTTGCTACACCATCATATGGGCAGCTCTGGTCAGTTGACCATAAGTCTCCATAGGATGGTGTAACAACGCTGCCACTGTAACATTACAGGCCATTGAGATACTGCACCTAAATTTTCAAGAGCTGCAATAACCTTTATATAAAACACCTCTTAGCAGTGATATATATCATTTTTACATATTACCCTTTAACCCTTGTTAAATGTACATTTCCCTAATTCACTTTACTTTGTAAGCTCTAGAGCAGTGGCCCCTCCCATTGTTTCTCTTTGTAAAACACTTGTGTTACACTGTATTGTCTTTACCATTAAAATGTAAAGTGCTGCATACAATTTTGGTGCTATATAAACATATTTATTCATATTAAACTAGATCTATTCCCAAACATGTGCATCATCTGACAGGTTTCATTACCATACCTGAGAACGCTCCGGATTTGCCCCGGAGACTCCGGTTCTGACAGAGATTTACCGGGTCTCCGGGGCAGAGGCTGATTCCTCCGGATGTGGGGAGTTTCTATTGAAACTCTATCCACTTAAACTCTTTCTCCCACCGTTCCTCCGTCCCCAGCCTTCTGTGTGACATTTTTAACCCTTTGAGTGCCAGAGTGGTACGGAATGCATTGCTTTGAATTGCATTCCGTACCACTTTGAAACTCAAAGGGTTACACCCCCCCCGCTTGCGTCAAGCCCCGCCCCTTTTTGACACCCCCTTCTGAACAGAGGACTACCCTCCGGGTAGCCCTCAGCTGGAAGTTCCCAGGTATGTTCATTACTATATACTCAGAGGTGATATTTAAGTAGATTGAACGGTAGATTAAGTTTAAGATTAAGTTAACAAACAGAAAATAACAAAAAGCTACTGCCAATCCTAGAAAACCCTTAGTTTCTCTTGGGGTTATACCAGGCTAGCAGTAAGAAAGATCAGTTCAGTTCCAAAATGTACCCATCTGAATACCTGGGAACTCTCCGGATTTGCCCTGGAGACTCCGGTTCTGACAGAGATTTACCGGGTCTCCGGGGCAGAGGCTGATTCCTCCAGATGTGGGGAGTTTCTATTGAAACTCTACCCACTTAAACTCTTTCTTACGCCGTTCCTCCGTCCCCAGCCTTCTGTGTGACATTTTTAACCCTTTGAGTGCCAGAGTGGTACGGAATGCATTGCTTTGCAATGCATTCCGTACCACTTTGAAACGCAAAGGGTTAACCCCCCCCCGCTCATGTCAAGCCCCGCCCCTTTTTGACACGATTACCGTAATTTTTGTCACCCCCTGCTGAACAGAGGACTACCCTCCGGGTAGCCCTCAGCTGGAAGTTCCCAGGTATGGCCATCTGTATAGAATACCGATTAAAATATAAACTTTATTGTTCACATTTCAAAACAAAAAATATAGTATTTGTCCTTTCACAGTGGAAGATTCAATGGGAACCTTTAAAACAAGTGAGCCTATAGCCCATCAAATGGAATGGTGTGAGTCTCAGGGGTGTGGGAATATTCACTTATATGTTAGAATAAACTCTATGCAGCCCCATCAGTTAGTCAAAAGTCTCATATGATCAGATTTTTTTTTAAATTAAACCTCCTAAAAGACACAGTTGGCGGTCTGTGTTAACTCAGTACAAGCTGTTTACTTGAGGCGAGTGACTTAACTACTGGTCACAATAGATACATAGTACTGCTGCACTATTGCTTTAGTTGGAGTATAAGGTGCGCATCGTTTCACCCAAGATGGATAGAAGTTGCTTGAAAGTGTTTGTGAGGCTGTAATTAATGATAACACATGACAGAACCTGTTTGCTTAGTTTATTACACCGAAACCCCACCTACTATGTACTAGTATCTGTAGTGCTTACAGTGTATCAAATGCCTCCTAAGCATGTCGCTTGTAATCACTACTGTTAGTGACTAGATAGAATGCTAAGTAACTTAATTAGTTTGTACTTTGAAGAATAAACGGCCCTTTCAGTTTTGAACCATGCTCGCAGATGCTACAGCAGTTCGCTGGAGTTACATTGATTCTTAGAATTAATTCAAGCATTCAATCACGTTTCTGTAGCAGAGAGCACCTTTCAATTAGGAAGCCTGCTCTCCTCTGCTACTTCGAAAGCTACAGAGGTGTCTCTGAATCACAGACTTAATGTTAACGGCTGCATTAACGAAAAAATACTATTTTGCTAAAACTCAATTGCTATTTGGCTGTCTAACTGACTAGAATATTTCCCACACAGTGTCCCCCCATCTGTAAATCGCCCTACACATTTTGCCCTGAGGCTTCTTTAGGGGCAATGTTACCAAGTGTGTTTCAATGCCGGTATTTAAACCCTATTTCCGGGCGTGTCAAAGAGAACATCATCCGATGTTCACCTGTCAATCAAATGGTTGTTCCATTTGTCATATTATTTGACAATATAGACAGCCTGATCTGTCAAGGCAGTTGAATATGCTTGCTGTATATTCTTTGTGTCCCTTAATGTTATAAAACATATTCATATTATATGCTAAGGCAAGAAGAATGTTTGCAAGGAATAATTAATTATATGAATTGTATGGTACTAGGAATGCGTATTCTTACAATACTTGATGAAAGTGTGTCTTGTGTGTGGCAATAGTGTGTCTTAGACATGAAATGACTTATTATGATTATTCTTTATTTAAATAGTGCCAACTAATTCTGTAGCGTTGTACAATAGGGAATAGACATACAGATGTATTAAACAGTACAATCAAATGTGGAGAATAGAAGGATCAGAGGGCCCTGCTCGTGAGAGCTTACAGTCTAGAGGAAGGTAGGTTTGACATAGAGGGCATAAGTGCTACTTGGTTTAAGTGCCACCTGTAACATGAACTGCCAGTCAGTGGGTGGGAGTGAGAAGTGCTGTTGAGAGCAGTGGTCCGGACAAGGGGTGAATCTTGGTGATAATGTTTATGGAGGCAGTTGACAGGCTTCCCTGAAGAGGTGAGTCTTCAGGGAGCTTCTGGAGATTTGAAGGCTAGGGGAGAGTCTGATGGGGCGAGGAAGGGAATTCCAGAGCTCAGGTGCAGCACAGGAGAAGTCCTGTAGGTGGGAGTGGGAGGATGTGATAAGAGCTGTGGAGAGCAGAAGGTCCTGTACACAGCGAAGATGGCGGGTGGGAGTGTATTTGGAAATGAGAGATGAAATACAGGGGGGTGCAGTGTTAGTGAAGGCTCTATAAGTTAGCACCAGAATTTTGAATTTAATTCTGTATGCTAATGGGAGCCAGTGTAGGAACTGACAGAGGGGGTTGGTGTTAGAGAAGCGATGAGTGAGGTAGATTAGTCTTGCGGCAGAGTTAATTATAGGCTGTAGTGGGGTTAGTCGGGTGAGAAGAAGGCCAATTAGTAATGAGTTACAGTAGTCAAGACAGGGCATGATGATTGTTTGCATTAGAATTTTGGTAGTGTCTTGTGTGAGAAAGGGTCAGATTCTAGAGATGTTGCGGAGGTGGCATAAGTTGGAGATGGACTGGATGTGAGGAATGAAGGATAGAGCAGAGTCAAATGTGACCCCCAGGCAGCGTGCTGTAGGGGTTTGTGTGATGGTAGTATTGTTAACGTGAGGGTAATATCTGGGGTAAGGCTAGGTGATGAGTGGAATTGGGTAGGTACTTTTGACCATTAACTTATTAAGGCCTCTATAGTCGATACATGGCCTTAATTCACCAGATTTCTTTTTTACAAAGAAAAATCCAGCCCCCGCGGGCGAATGTTGCCCCGTTTCAGGGCATCAGAGATATACTCTTCCATGGCCAGATTCTCTTCACAAGAGAGCGGATACGTTATGCCCCTAGGAGGAACAGTACCAGGTGCAATATCAATGGCACAGTCATACGCCCTGTGTGGTGGCAATGTGCTAGCCTCTCCCTTACTGAAAACATCGCTGAAGGATTGGTATTCATACGGTAGGGAGGGAGAGGTACACAAAATTCTATTAGGTTGGCGTAGACAATGATTCATACAGTGCTCAGACCAGGCCACAATCTCACAGGAGTTCCAATTAATTCTGGGATTATGTGTACGTAACCGTGGAAACCCCAGAATGACCGCATAATGGGGTGACTGGATAATTTGAAAAGACAGGGTTTCGAAATGTAATGCTCTGGTCTGTACTGAAAGTGGACATGTCTCATGGGTGACCTGGGGAGGCACCAAAGGTCACCCATCAATGGCCTCAATTTACATAGGATTTTCCAGCAACACCAGTGGAATGTTATGTAATGCAGCAAACTCCTGGTCCATAAAATATCCCGCTGCTCCAGAGTCTAGCAGCGCAGATACCGTCACGGATAAGTCAGAGGAGGAAATGATCACATCAACCACCGGTTTGGAAGGCACAACCTCTGGGGACTGCTGAGTACCACCTAGAACCTGTCCCCTAAGGAAGCCTAGGTGCGTGCGTTTCCTGGCCGAGTCGGACAATTGCGCAACAAATTACCTCCTCTCCCACAGTACAGACACAGGCCATTCTTACGTCGAAATGACCGTTCTTCCTTAGTAAGTCTAGTAAAGCCCACCTGCATGGGTTCGGCAGCTTCAACATGACCAGGTGGGGTGGGAGGAGAGGGAGGCAAGGGTGGGAGAATATTTTTGTGCCACTGTCTTGTAGGAGACCTCGGTTTGTGGTCCCTATTCTGTGTACGTTCCCTGATCCGAGTGTCAATCAAATTAACAAATTCAATTAACTTGTCCAGAGATTCAGGTAATTCACGGGCAGCAATCTCATCTTTAATATGGTCTTTTAGGCCTTGAGCAAATGCCGCTACCAAAGCCTCATCGTTCCATCCCAACTCGGCTACCAAGGTGTGAAATTCAATAGAGTAATCAGCAACTGTACGGTTGCCCTGTTGGCTATTCATAATTTGCTTGGCAGCCGAGATATTGCGCCCAGGGATCTCAAAGAAACTTTGAAAGGCCCTCATGAAATCACCAAAATTGGTAGTAATGGGCTTAGCCGTCTCCCAAATTGGATTCGCCCAGGCTAGAGCCCTGCAAGTTAACAGCGATATCATAAAACCAATCTTGCTTCTCTCCGTAGGAAAGGCTTGGGGAGCCAGTTCCAGAAAAATTTCCAGCTGATTGAGGAAACCTCTACAGAGAGTAGGTTCCCCATCATACCTTAACGGTAATGGTGCCGTAGCAGATAGACCTTTATATTGCATACTGACACTCGAGTTTTGGACTGTCATTGCCTGGACTGGGGTGGCCACCGAGGAAGGAACAGGTCTGTCCAAGTGTGCGGTCCGCTCCAGCATAGTCTGCACCGCCACTGACAGTTGATCAAGACGTTGCTCATACATATCCATTCTCCAATGGATATTGACTGAACTACCTTCACTGGACTTGTCTGAGGTCATTGGCCCTTTCGTACTGTCACGGTTTTTGATGAACACTCAGACTGAACAGTAAGGTTAAAATGACTTTATTGAGTAAAGTGCATACAAGGAATGAGGCCACAGGCCCACAATACGAAACCACAAAAAATGGAGGATATATAGGCAGTAAGCAATGACTGTAAACAGAATGACTGAGACGGAACACAGGTAAAAGAGGTATCTTAGGCAGGCAACCCTCCACTAGAGAACCTGGAGTGATCAGGCTACTGGACCCCGGCTGACAGGAGGACAGAGGATGGCAGTAAGTCCTGGAGATGGTAAATAGGCACGAGACACAGACACCTGGGTGGCACAGAACCCAAGGAGGCAACACTGACCACGGAACAGGGGTCCCAGAGTGACCGAGGCCACCACTTACAAAGGGTAAACCCTAAAGCGCTAGGGGTGGATCGAATTGAACACTGGAAGGCCACAGGTGTCCCCTCATAGGACAGTGGAACAAGCGCAAATGCTGGCTCTAGGCCCTCAGGCCACTAGACAGGAATATGAGTTCAGGGTCTCCACACACCCAGTAGTGCGTGCCAATGCAAATGCTGGCCCTCACCCTCACTGCAACACAAAGGAGCACACGGGTAGCTTAGATAGTGTTAGGCACTGAACAGTTAACAGGAGATGCCCAGAGATACATAGGAACTCCCACAGGGAGTGAGCCCAGCAATTAGTGCAGAGGGAGACACAGAGATATCAGAGTAACTCAGTCAGCACTTGCTAGTACTGTACCGGTACTTAGCATGTACACACTGCCGCAGGCAGTAGGAGTAAGTGGCGATAGCACGAATGCTATGCCTATGGTCGACAGAATAAGATTAGCGCCATGTGGCGCACCCCAACTAGGCAACAGGAAACCGTTAAATGTAATGCTGGCCAGTAGACAATGGAGGAGGCACAACCATACACGGATGGCAATGGAACAATTGCTCAGTGGAACAGGTTACAAACCAACGGGAAGCACAGACTGGTCAGGTGCACAGACAAGGCTCATTAGCCAGGCAGACTATGGCAACGGGGGTTCACAGCCAGATCAGTACAGCAATGGAGCGGGTACTCAGACAGATCAGTCGGTAACGGAGCAGGTTCTCAGCCAGATCAGTTCAGCAACTGAGCGGGTTCTCAGCCAGATCAGTCGGTAACGGAGCAGGTTCTCAGCCAGATTGTCACGGTTTGTTAAGACACTCAGACAATAGATTTAGGTAAAAGCATAACTTTATTAAAAAGTTAAAGCACTCCCCTTAGGGTTCACATACATATACATACAATATATAACAACTGAGAAATAGAACAGGTTCTACCGGCCTTGCCTATAATACCGAGCAAGGCAACCTAGGCGGCTATAAGGAATAGCAATAGCAGGCTCTACCGATCTTTCCTATACTGGGTAAGGCAACCGTGAGATGGAATATACCGGTTCTACCGGCCTTACCAATACCGGGCAAGGCAGCCCGGGGAGATACTGAGAATAGGCTCTACCGGCCTTGCCAATCCCTGGTAAGGCAACCGTGAGATGGAATATACCGGTTCTACCGGCCTTACCAATACCGGGCAAGGCAGCCTCAGTGAATACTGTGAAGAGGCTCTACCGGTCCTGCCAATACCGGGTAAGGCAACCGTGAGATGGAATGTACCGGTTCTACCGGCCTCACCAATAGCGGGCAGGACAGCCCCAAAGGAGGAGACCACCAGGTTAAACGGAGATAACCAGCGTCCGCACGCTGGAACCAACAGTATAATATGTACCAGGTTTAATGGCGTAAACCAGCACCCGCGCGCTGGAACCAACGGTATGATCTGCCACCAGCTTAAATGGAGTTAACCAGCGTCCGCACGCTGGGACCAGCAGGATAGTATACCACCAGGTTTAAAGGAGTAAACCGGCATCCGCACGCTGGGACCAACAGGATAATATGCCACCAGGTTAAATGGAGTTAACCAGCGTCCGCACGCTGGGACCAACAGTATAATCTGTAACCAGGTCTAATGGAGTTAACCAGCGTCCGCACGCTGGGACCAACAGGATAATCTGTCACCAGGTTTAATGGAGTTAACCAGCGTCCGCACGCTGGGACCAACAGGATAATCTGCCACCAGGTTTAATGGAGTTAACCAGCGTCCGCACGCTGGGACCAACAGTATAATATGCCACCAGGTTTAATGGAGTAAACCAGTGTCCGCACGCTGGGACCAACAGGATAATCTGCCACCAGGTTTAATGGAGTTAACCAGCGTCCGCACGCTGGGACCAACAGTAAGAATATCGCCGAGGCGAGAGAGTGAGCAATGTCGCCAAGCGACTACTGGATGGAAACTCTGAGGCTAGGTGAAGATGGAGCACAGCGAACACCGCTGATTAAACAGCAACCGGAACAAGCCAGACGAAACAACTGGAGCATCAGTCGTCACGGAGAGGTCCAACCGGAGTGGCAAGCAGACTGCAACAGGAACAGATGAAATCAGGAACACTGGAACTCAAGATTCAGTAGCTGAAGACTCTGGAACAGGCTTCAAGCAGCGAGACAGACTGGAACACAGGACTCTATAGCACTGGACTCTGGAACACTGGAACAGGCCCACACAGCATGACAGGAAGAACAAACAGGTACTGTCAGAGACACCATGAAAGGGCAACCAAAGGGTGCCTGAACTGAGTATAAATAGGCAGTCAGAGGCGGGCAGACAATAGACAGCCAATAGGAGCCCCTGCAGGTGATAGACAGTGTATAGCACCAATCACGGGCACCGTGATAATACCCCCCTTTCAAAGACCCCCTCTCCTAGAATGCGGTCTAGGCTTCTGAGGGTACTTGGCATGAAAATTTCGTAATAATCTTGGTGCATGAAGATCCTTACTGTCCACCCAAGACCTATCCTCAGGACCATAGCCTTTCCAATGCACCAAGTACTGTACCTTTCCTCTAAGCCTAAGGGAGTCAATGATACTCTGTACCTCGTATTCCTCTTGCCCTTCAACCTCAACGGGCCCTGGCATTACGGGTGTCGTAGTGTAACGATTGCACACCAGAGGCTTAAGGAGAGACACATGAAATACATTGTGAATGCGCATGGATGCAGGTAAATCCAATGCATAGGAAACAGGGTTAATTTTGCGAATGATTCTGTAAGGACCAATGAATCGAGGTGCCAACTTATTAGATGGGACTTGGAGTTTCAAGTTTTTAGAAGACAGCCATACTCTATCCCCAACTTGGAAGGAAACCGCTGGAAGCCTCCTGCGATTAGAATGGCGCTGAAAGGACTGACCTAGTGCCCTCTAAACTTGTGCCCATGTGGAACGGAGTTGCTCGATATGCTCATCTAGAGCTGGAATCTGCTGTGTCTGAAAGCAATCCGGGAGCAGGCAGGGTTGGAACCCATAATTAATCAGAAATGGAGAGCTCCCGGACAAAGAATTAACCGCACAATTCCTGGCGAACTCTGCCCAAGGCAACAAGTCGGCCCAATCGTCATGATGTTCAGTCACAAAACATCGCAGATACTGTTCCAAGCTTTGATTGGCACGCTCAGCGGCCCCATTAGTCTGGGGATGATATGCAGAGGAAAAAGATAGCTGTATGCCCATCTGTTCGCAAAACGCCCTCCAGAATCTGGATACAAACTGGCTCCCCCTGTCGGACACTAGTACCCTGGGTACCCCATGCAACCGGAACACCTCTCTAGCAAACACCATTGCCAGTTCTTTAGCAGAGGGAAGGCCATGGAGAGGTATGAAATGAGCCATTTTAGAAAACCTGTCTACCACCATCAATATAAAGGAATACCCTCTAGACCTGGGCAATTCTCCCATAAAATCGATAGAGACATGAGACCAAGGACGTTCGCCATTAGGCACTGGCTGGAGCAATCCCACTGGGAGATGTCTAGGGGTTTTGGCACAGGCACAGGTGGCACAGGCATTGGTAAAATCGGCACAATCAGATCTCATAGAAGGCCACCAAAATAATTGAGAGATGGACCATAACAATTGGTCCCTACCAATATGTCCCGCAGCCTTAGAGGAATGGTAGGTTTCAAGTAATCGAGTACGGAGCGGTTCAGCGACAAAACATTTGCCCACAGGAGTTTCATGGGGAGCAGAGGCCTGGGAGGCCAAAATCTCATCCCCAAGTGGAGAAGTGATACTAGTACGTATGGTGGCCAAAATACGGTCAGGTTGAATTATAGGTGCTGGTGCTTCTTCTCTGTCAATCTCAGCATCGAATTGTCTTGACAGAGCATCAGCCCTAATATTCTTTGATCCAGGCAAGTATGATACAATGAAATTGAATTGAAAGGAATAATGCCCATCGCGCTTGGCGAGAGGACAATATTTTGGCCTCAGAGAGATATGTCAGATTCTTATGATCAGTCAGAATCAAAACAGGATTTTTAGTGCCTTCAAGTAAATGACGCCATTCCTTGAGAGCGAGGATAATGGCCAATAACTCTCTATCACCAATCTCATAATGGCTTTGGGCTCCCGTTAATTTCTTTGAAAAGAACCCACAGGGTGTGAGTGAGCCACCTTTGACTTGTCGTTGAGAGAGTACTGCCCCAACCCCGATATCTGAGGCGTCAACCACCAAGGTGAATGGAAGTAATGGATTGGGGTGGGATAACACAGGAGCATTAGCAAAGGCTACCTTCAGTTTCTCAAAGGCCTCTTCCGCAGCCACCGGCCAAAGAGCTGGGTTAGCGCCCTAATGTGTGAGGTCAGTCAGGGGTTTCACAATGGAAGAGAAATTCTTAATAAACTTCCTATAATAATTGGCAAACCCTAGAAATCGTTGGATGGCTTTCAGACTCTTAGGTTTAGGCCACTGTAGGACTGCCGTCAATTTTTACTTGTCCATGGCAATACCGTCTTTGCCAATTATAAACCCCAAAAACAGTACACTGGTTTTGTGGAACTCACATTTCTCCACTTTACAGAATAACTTATTGTTTCGTAATTGCCGCAGTACTTCAGACACATCCTTGACGTGTTGAGACAAGTCTTTAGAGTGGATGAGTATGTCGTTGAGGTAGACTACAACACATGACTAACATATCTCTGAGGACATCATTAATTAGTTCTTGAAAAACTGGGCATTACACAGACCAAATGGCATAACTAGATATTCGTAGTGCCCGGATCTCGTGTTAAAGGCAGTTTTCCACTCATCACCGGCTCTGATTCGTATCAAATTGTAGGCAGCACGTAGGTCCAATTTTGTGAAAATCAAGGAACCCTTGAGTCTATCAAAAAGCTCGGTGATGACTGGTATCGGGTAAGCATTTTTTGCCATCAGCTTATTTAACCCACGGTAGTCAATGCAAGGTCACAATTCGCCATTTTTCTTTAACAAAAAAGAACCCGGCCCCGGCCGGAGAGGTAGATTTCCTAATGATCCCTCTATTAAGGGCATCAGAAATATATTCTTCCATAGCTTGGTTCTCCTCGCAAGGCAATGGGTACGTGCGTCCCCTAGGTGGCACCGTTCCAGGTGTTAATTCGATGCGACAGTCATATGGTCTGTGCTGAGGTAAGGCGCCAGCCTCTCCCTTACTAAAAACATCGCTAAATTGCTGATAGACATCAGGTATTGAAGGGGAGGTGCACAAGACCTTAACGGGATGGGTGACGCAATTCTCCATACAGAACTGAGACCAAGCAGAAATCTCGCATTTTTGCCAATCGAATTGTGGATTATGCAACTGTAACCAAGGGAACCCCAATATTACGGCATGGTGTGGAGAGTTAATTAACTGAAACTGCTGCTCCTCCCTGTGGAGAGCCCCAATAGTCATGGATAATGGCATAGTTTCAAACATAACCTGAGCGGGTACCAGGGGTCTGCCATCAATCGCTTCAATAGCAAGAGGGGTTTCTCTTTCAATGCGTGGCACCCCATGCAACTCAGCAAAGGTATTATCCATAAAATACCCAGCTGCACCAGAATCGACTAGGGCCAAAACCTCCACAGAGCGCTGTGCCCAAGACAATACCACCTGTATGGTGGGTTTAAGAGCGCCAATCATTGGGGACGACTGCACACCACCTAGGGCCTGTCCCCCAAGGTACCCTAGATGTGTTCGTTTCCCGGACGTACCGGACAAGATCTTAACAGGTGCCCATTCTTACCGCAGTATAAACACAACCCTTGTTTCCTGCGATATGTTCTCTCCTCCTTGGTTAACCTAGTGAAACCCACTTGCATAGGTTCCCCTGGTTCCTGTATAGGCACACTAGGTTTAGCTGCCAAGGGGGAGGTGGGTGAGAAAAATGTGTTACTAGACCCAATATTCTTAGACCATATTTTACGATCTCTGGCAGTTACTCTCCCGTATTCTGGAGTCAATTAGAATAACATATTCAATATAATCATCAAGATCAGTAGGCAGATCTTTTGCTGAAATTTCATCTTTGATCTGGTCACCCAAACCTTGGGCAAATGCTGCCAACAGAGCCTCGTTATTCCACCCTACCTCTGCTGCCAAGGTGCGAAATTCGATGGCATAGTCGCCCACCGTGCGCCTGCCCTGTTGTATCTCCATAAGACATTTAGCAGCAGAGGTGGTTCTGCCAGGAGGCTCAAATACTCTCCGAAAGGATTGCACAAATTCACTGAAATTCTTAGTGCAAGGTTTAGCATTTTCCCACAAGGGGTTAGCCCAAGCCAATGCTCCACCAGTCAGCAAGGATATCATGAACCCAACCTTGCTGCGATCATTCTGAAATTAATGTGCTGTCAATTCCATAAAAATTTCCAGCTGATTGATGAACCCTCTGCAGAGTTGGGGGTCTCCATCATATCTTAAAGGTAAGGGTGCAGAAGCCGTTAACCCTTTTATTGCAGCCCCAAGGGCCCTAGTATCATTCTCCGGTGTCTGACTAGGCAAGACCACCGGGTTGGAACCAGACTTATCAGCAAGTACTGTGCGTTCAAGAATAGTTTGAATGGCAACTGCCAATTGATCCAAACGTTGCTCGTGCATATCCATCCTCCAATGGATATTCTGCGTATTAGCATCACTCTTAGTGTCTGAGGTCATAGCCCTTTCGTACTGTCACGGTTTGTTAAGACACTCAGACAATAGATTTAGGTAAAAGCATAACTTTATTAAAAAGTTAAAGCACTCCCCTTAGGGTTCACATACATATACATACAATATATAACAACTGAGAAATAGAACAGGTTCTACCGGCCTTGCCTATAATACCGAGCAAGGCAACCTAGGCGGCTATAAGGAATAGCAACAGCAGGCTCTACCGACCTTTCCTACACCGGGTAAGGCAACCGTGAGATGGAATATACCGGTTCTACCGGCCTTACCAATACCGGGCAAGGCAGCCTGGGGAGATGCTGAGAATAGGCTCTACCGGCCTTGCCAATCCCTGGTAAGGCAACCGTGAGATGGAATATACCGGTTCTACCGGCCTTACCAATACCGGGCAAGGCAGCCTCAGTGAATACTGTGAAGAGGCTCTACCGGTCCTGCCAATATCGGGTAAGGCAACCGTGAGATGGAATGTACCGGTTCTACCAGCCTCACCAATACTGGGCAGGACAGCCCCAAAGGAGGAGACCACCAGGTTAAACGGAGATAACCAGCGTCCGCACGCTGGAACCAACAGTATAATATGTACCAGGTTTAATGGAGTAAACCAGGACCAGCGCGCTGGGACCAACGGTATGATCTGCCACCAGCTTAAATGGAGTTAACCAGCGTCTGCACGCTGGGACCAACAGGATAATCTGTCACCAGGTTTAATGGAGTTAACCAGCGTCAGCACGCTGGGACCAACAGGATAATCTGCCACCAGGTTTAATGGAGTTAACCAGCGTCCGCACGCTGGGACCAACAGTATAATATGCCACCAGGTTTAATGGAGTAAACCAGCGTCCGCACGCTGGACCCAACAGTATAATCTGTCACCAGGTTTAATGGAGTTCACCAGCGTCCGCACGCTGGGACCAACAGTATAATATGCCACCAGGTCTAATGGAGTTAACCAGCGTCCGCATGCTGGGACCAACAGTATAATATGCCACCAGGTTTAATGGAGTAAACCAGCGTCCGCACACTGGGACCAACAGTAAGAATATCGCCGAGGCGAGAGAGTGAGCAATGTCGCCAAGCGACTACCGGATGGGAACTCTGAGGCTAGGTGAAGGTGGAGCACAGCGAACACCGCTGATTAAACAGCAACCGGAACAAGCCAGACGAAACAACCGGAGCATCAGTTGTCACGGAGAGGTCCAACCGGAGTGGCAAGCAGACTGCAACAGGAACAGATGAAATCAGGAACACTGGAACTCAAGATTCAGTAGCTGAAGACTCTGGAACACTGGAACAGGCCTCAAGCAGCGAGACAGACTGGAACACAGGACTCTGTAGCACTGGACTCTGGAACAGGCCCACACAGCATGACAGGAAGAACAAACAGGTACGGTCAGAGACGCCATGAAAGGGCAACCAAAGGGTGCCTGAACTGAGTATAAATAGGCAGTCAGAGGCGGGCAGACAATAGACAGCCAATAGGAGCCCCTGCAGGTGATAGACAGTGTATAGCACTAATCACGGGCACCGTGATACAGATCAGTTCAGCAACGGAGCGGGTTCTCAGCCGTATCAGTCGTTAACAGCGCAATACACGGGAAACACACGAACGTCGTCAGACAAGCCGGGTCATAAACGAACAGCAACACAGTAGCAAAACGTCAGGCTCAGATACACCATGAAAGGGCGCCTTAGAATAGATATGACAGGATATAAAAAGGCAAGCCCTGGGTGGAGCAAAGATGACAGGCCAATGAGAAGGCAGCATGGAAATTAGGCACAGTAACAATGTCGCCATCAGAGCAGGAACACGGGCACCTTGATAACATCCTCCTTCCACAGGTAACCCTGTAGAAGAAGATCCAGATGGCAAGGGAGCCGGAATGGCTCCACCACGGACAGATCAAGCAGCTCCAGAAAACAAGCCTGTCGAGGCTAGAATGACTGGACATTGCTCCAGTCTCAATTTCCGTAACACCCTGTACAACATGGGAAGGGGAGGAAACATGTAAGCCAGAGGAAATAACCAAGGAATGGATATGGCTTCCACTGCTGGAGCTAGAGGATCCCTCCAGCGAGAGCAGAACATTGGAACCTTCCGGTTGTGTGTTGTTGTCATCAGGTCAATGCATCGACTGAGAAAGTCTGCCATGACGTTGTCTGCACCAGGAATGTACACTGCCGATATGGCAGGAACATGTTCTTCTGCCCAGGACAAAATAGCCTTGACCTCTAACCAAGCGGTGAGACCTCTTGTTCCGTCCTGCTTGTTGATGTAAGCCACAGCTGTGGCGTTGTCGGACTGAACCCGGACTGGGCATTCTTCCAGCTGGGGTGTCTAATGATGAAAGGCATGAAATATCGCCCGAAGCTCCAACACGTTGATGGGAAGGAGGGATTCCTCTGGAGACCACCGAACCTGAACACTCAGGCGACCCACATGAAGAGGGAGGGATACTGACGTCTTCAGAAGGTCCGGCTGACCCCTGCACACCTGGATCACAAACCTCTGGAGTTCCCTGGTGTGAGTCATGGCAAATGGGACCACTTCTATGGTGGAGATTAATTTCCCCACTAGACAGGACAGCTTCTTGGCTGTAACTGGATCTTGAGCCAGAATAGCAGAAACTCTGTGGGCGATCTGGCGAGCCACCTCGTCCATGAGAAACACCATGAACTGCTGAGTGTCGAAGAGAAGGCCCAGGAAGACCAGATGCTGGGATGGGACAAGATCTGTTGATGATCCACCAGTGATGGGAGAGAGCATGAATGCAGTACTGAACCTGCTGATGAAGAAGTTCCACAGAAGGGGCTTTCAGAAGCAGGTTGTCTATGTATGGAGTAACTCTGATGCAGTCCTGATGAAGGATGGATACTAAAGCTCCTAGGACACGGCTGAAGACTTGAGGAGCTGTAGTTAGACCAAAGAGAAGAGCTGAAAACTGAAAGTGCTCTTGGTCACAGGCAAATCTGAGATACTGCTGACTCTGGATGAATGGCGATGTGTAGATATGCGTCCTTAAGATCCAGAGAGGCAAAGAATTTCCCTGGGGACATAGCAGCAATCACCATCCTTAGGGACTACTGGTGATAATGAGTCTTGATCACAAAGGAATTGAGATCCTTCAAATTCAAAATGGGAGAACAGCCTCCGTCCTTCTTGGAAAGCACAAAGAGGTCCAGAAGGGCCTGGATAGCGCCATTGAACAGATGGCGTTTCTCTACGCCCTGAGGAGTATGAGAGGGAAAAAAAAAAGGGAGGAAGAGAGGCGAAATGGATCCTGTACCCTTCCGCCACCACCTGTAAAACCCACGGGTCCGCCACTGAATCCTCCCAGACACTGTGGCAGTTATGCAGATGGCCACTCACAGCCAAGTGGGGACCTGGGTTCGGCGAGTCATGCCAAAGGAGGCTTGGAAGCCTTAGGCATGGAAGAGACCTTGGGCTTCCAATGTTGTTTGGGCTTGGAGGAGGAACACGCAGCTGAGGGAACCGACTGGTGCGCCGGACGTGTCTCAGTCTGGAAGGAACCAAAAAGCCGATTACGCTTGAGAGGCATCATCCTCCTGAGGACCATAGGCAGAAGGGTGCTCTTGCCCCCTGTGGCCTCACTAATCAGGTCTTTAAGATCTGACCCAAACAAAGAGGTGCCTTGAAAAGGCAATGAGAGCAAAGCTTTCTGGGAAGCAGTGTCAGCAGACCAGATCTTGAGCCAAAGAGCTCGTCTGGCAACCACAGACATGGTGGAAACCCTTGCCACCAAATGGATGGCATCAAATAAGGCAGCAGAAAAATAGTGCTGGGCCTCAGAAATGTTGGCAAGAAGACGCGACATAGGAGCATCCTGATGGGCAGCCAAGGTGACCTGTTCATTTCAGACTGCAATGGCCCGGTTCACCCATGCCGCAGTGAACGCTGGACGCATGGCAGTACCAGCAGAGGCAAAAATGGTTTTGAGGGAGACTTCAAGTTTCTTGTCAGTCCAGTCTTTCAGAGCGGACGCATCAGCAACTGGAAAGGCAGTGGACTTAGATAGCCTGGAGACAGGAGCATCCGCTTTGGGGGGAGGGTGAACCCACTGAGCAAGCGCCGCCTCAGAGAAGGGGTAAAGCTTGGCAAATTTCTTGGAAACAGAAGGTTTCCGGTCCGGAGACTTCCACTCAGACACAAGGCGGTCAAGAGTGGGGTTAGGTGGAAAACAAGTATAGGGCCTTTTAGGCTCCTGAAATACATCAGAGGGATACGAAGAAACCTCCTGAACTAAGGGAATGCTTAGTGTAGTTAAGATGGCTCTGATCAATCCCCTTAGCCGAGGGATCAGGATCAGCCTCAAAGGGGTCCCCATAAGACTGAGAGGAGCCCACAGCAGAACATTCCTCAACATCCGAATCTACCAACAGTTCCTCCTCAGAGGAATCTGATATGTCAGGTACTCCCTGCTGTTTCGGCAGGGAAGATCTGTCGGAAGAAGGGGTCTGCCAAGAGTGGAAGACCCCCTGTAACTGGGATGGAAAGAGTTGCAATGTAGACCGGAGGTTTCTAGTATCATCCTTGAACTCTTGCACCCGAACTGGCTCTAATGCTTGGCTGGAGGTCCCTGGGAGAGACTCAGGGACATCAGAACATGCTGGGCATAAATAACCTGAGAATTCTCTAGGTAACCCTGATTGACATGAGGAGCAATGCGCAATAGGGGACACAAAGACACCAGCGTCCTTAGTCTTAGGTCTGGCTCCATGCTCTAACGGATTAGACATTCTCGCAGTGTCAAAACATTTAAAAGTATAAGGAATCTCCCAAATACAGTGTGTAAGATTAAAATTTCACCCCAGAAATCGCTAAAATGCACTTATCTGGCAGGCGAAGGGTTAATCTGCAGAGGAGAGAAGGTGAGTCCAAGCCATGCATAGGATACTCATTCAGGAAAAGGCACAAAATGGCTGTTGCGGCGGGAACCAATCAGAAACGAGCGCACGAAGCAAGTGCTCATGGGAAATGTAGTTTTCCCAGCAAAAGTACCCCAACAGTGCTCGAAGCCCCCAGAGCCCCCCAACACACTTAAAACGTTAACCGGATGACAGAGCAAGGGCAGACAATTAAAATGAGCCATTTCTGAAGTGGCTACGTTGAGCGGTTGCAGAGATATGTTCCAAACTGTACAGTTTGAAAGGAGCAATGGTGTCTATGCGGTAAAGCGTGCCTTTAACACAAATTTTGCAAAGTTGAAACTGTGAAGTAAAATTACATTAAACATCACTAGAACATGTTAGCAGACCTAAAAAAACACTGGAACCAGTAGGGAAAGTGCCAATTAACCCCCAAAAGATGCAGCTAAAGCGTTAAATTACCACAGAAACCTACTCCAAAACACCCAACAGACATACAGATAAACCCAATGAGTGCAGGAGTATGCAATAGGAACTCCAAATGGAAACCCCTGTGTGGATGGGCACTGTGGGACATGTGGACCTGCAGCACTCAAAGGGTTGCTCACCTTTCCTGCAGATCTTCTGTCTTCAGATCACTATGTTTAAAGAAGTAGCCTCGGTGGGCAGCTCCTGAGGAAAGAACTTGTAGCCAAAAGCACCTGGATACTGAGCTAGCCACATTATCACAGTGCCTGTGATAGCTGCATTTTCTTGTCTGTCACCAGTAGGGGGCTTCTATTGGCTGTCTGCATTTAGCCCGCCTCATATTGCCTATTTAAACCTGGATTGGGCACCCTTTGAGTGCCCTTTCGTGTTGTTTCTGACCTTTTGCTATCACTATGTCCAGTGATAGTTGGGCCTCTGTTACAGTGTTCCTGAGTTCCTGATTTCAACTGTTCCAGTGTCTCCTGCATGCTGAGTTGTTCCAGTCCTGGTTCCGGCCTAGTACTCTGGTGATGCAGTTCCTGCTTGAACTTCTTCTCTGCTGTTTCCTGACCTGACTGATCGTTGCTGGTTCCTGTCATCTCATCTCCTGTCTCCTGGCGACCTTCTGCCTGGTCGCGTCGGCGACATTGCTTGTTAGTCCCAGCGTGCGGATGCTGGTTTGCTCCAAAGCCTTGCGGCTACACCATTCAGTTGTTAGTCCAGTGTGCGGACACTGGTTCGCTCCAAAGCCATGCGGCTACACGATTCAGTTGTTAGTCCAGTGTGCGGACACTGGTTCGCTCCCAAGCCTATCGGCTACACTATTCAGTAGTTGGTCCCAGCGTGTGGACGCTGGTTTGCTCCCAAAGCCTCGCGGCTACACGATTCCCTGTTGGTCCAGTGTGCGGACACTGGTTTGCTCCAAAGCCTATCGGCTATACGATTCAGTGTTGGTCCCAGCGTGCGGACGCTGGTTCGCTCCAAAGCCTTGCGGCTATATGATTCACTTGTTACTCCAGTGTGCGGACACTGGTTTGCTCCAAAGCCTATCGGCTATACGATTCAGTGTTGGTCCCAGCGTGAAGACGCTGGTTCGCTCCAAAGCCTTGCGGCTATATGATTCACTTGTTACTCCAGTGTGCGGACGCTGGTTTGCTCCAAAGCCTATCGGCTATACAATTCAGTAGTTGGTCCCAGCGTGCGGACGCTGGTTTGCTCCAAAGCCTTGCGGCTATATGATTAAGTTGTTACTCCAGTGTGAGGACATTGGTTTGCTCCTAAGCCTCGCGGCTATACGATTCCCCTGTTGGTCTCAGTGTGCGGACACTGGGTTGCTTACGATCCTGTCATTCTGCCATTATCATCTGACTGCTACTGATATCTCTGGGCTGCCCTGCCCGGTATTGGTAAGGCCGGTAGAATCTTTTGCCACATTCCATCTCAGGTTGCCTTACCCGGTATTGGCAGGGCCGGTAGAGCCTACACTGTGTACTTATTGGGGCTGCCTTGCCCGGTAATTAGGTAAGGCCGGTAGAACCGTTATGCTATTCCATCTGCAGGTTGCCTTACCCGGTATTGGCAAGGCCGGTAGAGCCTAATATTCTATTCTCTCAGACTGTCCTGTCCGGTATATTGACAGGACCGGTAGAGTCTGCCTTCTGTCTTTGCTATTATTCATGATTTATATATGTATGTGATTGCCATCCTAAGTGATCAATTTAATTATTTCAATAAAATTGATTTTTACCTAAAACTTGTGTCTGAGAGTCATAACAAACCGTGACAGTACGAAAGGGCCATGACCTCAGACAGCAAATGTGAAGGTAACGCACAGAATATCCATTGGAGGATGGATATGCACGAGCAACGTTTGGATCAGTTGGCGGTTGCAATTCAAACGATCCTTGAACGCACGGTACTCGCTGACAAATCTGGCTCTAGCCCGGTGGTCTCGCCAAGTCAGACACCGGAAAGTGATACCAGGCCCCTAGGGGGTACTGTTAAAGGGTTAACGGCTTCTGCACCCTTGCCGCTAAGATATGATGGTGACCCTAGTCTCTGCAGAGGGTTCATCAACCAACTTGAAATTTTTATGGAATTGATGGCACACGCATTCCCCAATGATCGTAGTAAAGTGGGGTTCACGATATCGCTGCTCACTGGCAGAGCATTGGCTTGGGCTAACCCCTTGTGGGAGAATGCTAAACCTTGCACTAAGAACTTTAGAGAATTTGTGCAATCCTTTCGAAGAGTGTTTGAGCCTCCTGGTAGAACCACCTCTGCTGCCAAACGTCTTATGGAGATACAACAGGGCAGGCGTACAGTGGGCGACTATGCCATCGAATTCCGCACATTGGCAGCAGAGGTAGGTTGGAATAACGAGGCATTATTGGCAGCTTTTGCTCAAGGCCTGAATGACCACATTAAAGATGAAATCGCTGCTAAAGATCTACCTATTGACCTAGATGATTACATTGAGTATGTTATGCTAATTGACTCCAGAATACGTGAGAGATCACTGCCAGAGATCGTAAGATACGGTCAAAAAATAATGAGCCTAGTAGCATGTTTTGCCCACCCATCCCTCCCCTGGTATTGAAGTCTAGTGAACCAGTACGGGAGACAAGTGAACCTATGCAAGTAGGTTTCACTAGACTAACCAAGGAGGAGAGACTATATCGCAAGAAACAAGGGTTGTGTTTATACTGCGGTAAAAACGGGCACTTGGTAAATTCCTGTACGGTACGTCCGGGAAACGCACACACCTAGGGTACCTTGGGGGACAGGCCCTAGGTGGTGTACAATCGTCCCCAGTGTCGGGCATAATGAAACCCACCATACAGGTGGTATTGTCTTGGGCACAATGCTCTGTGGAGGTTTTGGCCCTGGTCCGAATTGCACGGAGTTCCACGCACTGAAAGAGAAAACCCCTTGGCTATTGAAGCGATTGATGGCAGACCCTTAGAACCGCCTCAGGTTATATTTGAAACTATGCCACTGTCTATGACTATTGGGGCACTTCACAGAGAAAAGCAGCAGTTCCAACTTATTAATTCCCCTCACCATGCTGTAATATTGGGATTTCCGTGGTTACAGTTACATAACCCACAATTTGATTGGAAAAAGTGTGAAATTGCTGCTTGGTCCCCGTTTTGTATGGACAAGTGCGTCATCCAGCCTATTAAGGTCCTGTGCACCTCCTCTGCTATACCGGATGTTTACCAACAGTTTGGCGATGTTTTTAGCAAAGGAGAGGCTAGTATACTACCCCAGCACAGACCTTATGATTGTTGCATTGAATTGCATCCTGGAGCAGTACCTCCTAAGGGACGCACTTATCCATTATCTTGTGAGGAAAATAATGCTATGGAAGATTACATTTCTGATGCCCTTGCTAGAGGGATCATACGAAAATCTACCTCTCCAGCTGGGGCTGGGTTCTTTTTCGTAAAAAAGAAAAATGGCGAATTAAGACCATGCATTGACTACCGGGGCCTGAATAAACTAATGGCAAAAAACGCATACCCAGTACCACTCATCACCGAGCTTTTTGCTAGGCTTAAGGGCGCTTCGATTTTTATCAAATTGGACCTACGGGCCGCTTACAATCTGGTTCGCATTCGAGCAGGTGATGAGTGGAAAACTGCCTTTAATACTCGATCTGGGCACTACGAGTATCTAGTGATGCCATTTGGGCTGTGTAATGCACCCGCAGTTTTTCAGGAACTGATAAACGATGTTCTGAGAGATATGTTACAGACATGTGTTGTGGTGTACCTTGACGATATACTGATTTACTCCCAAAACATGTCACAGCACATCAAAGATGTATCCGCAGTATTGCTACGACTCCGTGAGAACAAATTATTTTGTAAACTGGAAAAATGTGAGTTTCATAGAACCAGCGTGCCATTCTTGGGGTTCATAATTGGCAATGATGGCATTGCTATGGACAAAGAAAAGTTGACAGCTGTCCTACAATGGCCAAAACCCAAGGGTCTTAACCCCTTAAGGACCGGGAAAATCTGAGGTCGTTTTCCCTTAAGGACCGGAGCAGTTCTGACCTTTTTGACTATATCTTTGTTCAGCAATATTTTCCCTCTAAGTCTTTTATTCCACCCCCATAAATTATATACTGTTTTTTTAAGCACAAATAGGGCTTTCATTTGATACCCTACTTATATGGATAACCCACCATTTACTTTATTAAAATTAAAAAAAAGGTAAAAAAAAAAGTAAAAAAACATCATTTTTGGTTTTTCTCTTTGGATCAATTAGGCACAAAGGGTTAAAATTTTATGGAGACTGCATGAAAGGTATGACCAGTCAGTCATACCTACAAAATGCACAGTTTAAAGTAGCCACTGTCCCCCCTGGGTGAAAATCCCCATGTCCCTTTTTCCCACCCTATTTTGACACTTTTTATCCGTGACATTTGGCAGTGTATATAAGTGTATTACATAGCTCCACAACAATCACACTTACACTTTTGTTTAATTAGATTATTTTTTTTTTAAATAAAATATTTTTGTAAAAAAAAAAAAAAAAGTGTTTTGTGTTTTTAAAAAAAAAAAATAAATAAAAAATAAATTATTGCTGGTCAGAAATTGACCTGCATTTAGCAAGCCTTTGGCACCAGCAGTGAAGGGGTTAATACCCCTAGCTGCTGTATTTACTTTCACCACTAGGTGTCTCCTGTCTACTTCTGTCTCCGTTACTTTCATAGCAACGGAGCCAGAGGCAGACTTGACATGCATAGACAGCATGCTTTCTTTGCTGTCTGTGTCTGTCACTTTGCCGGTACATGTGATCGCTGGAACGGCGATCGCATGAACCAGCAAAGGCAAGAAGGGCTGAGACTGAATGCCCCGGTCTCGGAGCATTCAGTCTCAGCCTGGAATTAATGATAGCAGCGTGCACGGAGGCACACTGCTATCATTTAAGCCATGACGGTCCTGGACCGTCATGGGTCCTTAACGGGACTGCAACCCATGACGGTCCAGGACCGTCATGGGTCCTTAAGGTGTTAAAGCCATACAGTGTTTCCTGGGTTTCGCTAATTATTATAGGAGGTTTATTAAGAACTTTTCTTCCATTGTCAAACCTCTGTCCGATCTTACGCACAAGGGTGCTAATCCTTCTTGTTGGCCGGTATCTGCTGAGGAAGCCTTTGAGAAATTGAAGCTGGCATTTGCTGCGGCTCCTGTGTTATCCCACCCCAATCCTCTACTTCCATTTACGTTAGAGGTTGATGCCTCAGATATTGGGGTTGGGGCAGTACTTTCGCAACGACACGATAAAGGTGGAACACTCAGACCTTGTGGGTTTTTTCTAAAAAGTTGACCGTCACTCAAAGCCACTATGAGATAGGTGACAGAGAATTATTGGCCATTATCCTCGCTCTTAAGGAATGGCGTCATTTGCTTGAAGGTACTAAGAATCCTGTCTTAATCCTAGCAGATCATAAAAATCTGACATCTCTCGGAGGCCAAGAGATTGTCCTCTCGTCAGGCCAGATGGGCACTGTTCCTGTCCCGATTTAATTTCATTGTATCATATTTACCGGGATCAAAGAATGTCAAGGCTGATGCACTGTCAAGACAATTTGAGGCCGACAGTGACAGAGTGGAAGCACCAGCACCTATCATCCAACCCGATAGAATATTGGCTACTATACGCACGAGTATCACTTCTCCTTTAGGGGAGGAGATCCTGGCCTCTCAGGGGTCCCCTCCCCATGAAACCCCAGTGGGCAAATGTTTTGTCGCTGAACCATTTCGTACTAGGTTGCTCGAAACCTACCATTCCTCTAAGGCTGCGGGACATATTGGTAGAGACCAATTGTTATGGTCCCTTTCTCAGTTATTTTGGTGGCCTTCCATGAGAAACGATTGTGCCGAATTTACGAATGCCTGTGCCACCTGCGCCCGCGCTAAGACCCCAAGACATCTCCCAGTGGGCTTGCTTCAACCGATGCCTAATGGCGAATGCCCCTTGTCTCATGTTTCCATTGATTTTATGGGAGAATTGCCTATGTCTAAGGGGTATTCCTTTATATTCATGGTGGTGGACAGGTTTTCTAAAATGGCTCATTTCGTGCCCCTCCGTGGCCTTCCTTCAGCTAAGGAATTGGCAATTGTGTTCGCCAGAGAAGTATTCCGGTTGCATGGAGTGCCCAGGGTACTGGTGTCCGACAGGGGGAGCCAGTTTGTGTCTACATTTTGGAGGGCATTTTGCCAACAGATGGGCATACAGCTGTCCTTCTCCTCTGCCTACCATCCCCAGACCAATGGAGCCGCTGAACGAGCTAATCAGGGCTTGGAACAATTTCTCCGTTGTTTCGTTACTGACCATCATGATAATTGGTCCCACTTGTTGCCTTGGGCAGAGTTCGCCAGGAACTGTGCGGTCAATTCTTCATCGGGGAGCTCCCCGTTTCTGATTAATTACGGGTTTCAGCCCTGTTTGCTTCCAGATTCATTTCAGACGCAACAGATTCCAGCTCTGGATGAGCATATCGAGCAACTCCGTTCCACATGGGCACAAGTTCAGAGGGCACTTGGTCAGTAATTGCAGCGTCATCAGCGCCATGCCAATCGCAGAAGGCTTCCAGCGGTTTCTTTTCAGGTTGGGGACAGAGTATGGCTTTCCTCCAGAAATCTCAAGCTGCAGGTTCCGTCTAATAAGTTGGCTCCCCGGTTCATTGGTCCATACAGAGTCATTCGCAAAATTAACCCTGTCTCCTATGCACTAGACCTACCTGCATCCATGCGTATCCATAATGTGTTCCATGTGTCCCTTCTTAAGCCTCTGGTTTGCAATCGCTATACTACTACACCTGTGGTGCCAGGACCTGTTGAGGTTGAGGGTCAGGAGGAGTACGAGGTTCAGAGCATTATTGATTCCCGAAGGCTTAGAGGAAGGGTACAGTACCTGGTACATTGGAAAGGATATGGTCCTGAAGATCGATCATGGGTGGATAGTAAGGACCTTCATGCACCTAGGCTAGCTAGGGTCTTTCATGCCAAATACCCACAGAAACCTAGACCCTATTCTAGGAGAGGGGGTCTTTGAAAGGGGGGTACTATCACAGTGCCTGTGATAGCTGCATTTTCTTGTCTGTCACCAGTAGGGGGCTTCTATTGGCTGTCTGCATTTAGCCCGCCTCATATTGCCTATTTAAACCTGGATTGGGCACCCTTTGAGTGCCCTTTCGTGTTGTTTCTGACCTTTTGCTATCACTATGTCCAGTGATAGTTGGGCCTCTGTTCCAGTGTTCCTGATTTCAACTGTTCCAGTGTCTCCTGCATGCTGAGTTGTTCCAGTCCTGGTTCCGGCCTAGTACTCTGGTGATGCAGTTCCTGCTGAACTTCTTCTCTGCTGTTTCCTGACCTGACTGATGGCTGCTGGTTCCTGTCATCTCATCGCCTGTCTCCTGGCGACCTTCTGCCTGGTCGCGTCGGCGACATTGCTTGTTAGTCCCAGCGTGCGGACGCTGGTTTGCTCCAAAGCCTTGCGGCTACACGATTCAGTTGTTAGTCCAGTGTGCGGACACTGGTTCGCTCCAAAGCCTTGCGGCTACACGATTCAGTTGTTAGTCCAGTGTGCGGACACTGGTTCGCTCCCAAGCCTATCGGCTACACTATTCAGTAGTTGGTCCCAGCGTGCGGACGCTGGTTTGCTCCCAAAGCCTCGCTGCTACACGATTCCCTGTTGGTCCAGTGTGCGGACACTGGTTTGCTCCAAAGCCTATCGGCTATACGATTCAGTAGTTGGTCCCAGCGTGCGGACGCTGGTTTGCTCCAAAGCCTTGCGGCTATATGATTAATTTGTTACTCCAGTGTGAGGACATTGGTTTGCTCCTAAGCCTCGCGGCTATACGATTCCCCTGTTGGTCTCAGTGTGCGGACACTGGGTTGCTTACGATCCTGTCATTTTGCCATTATCATCCGACTGCTATTGATATCTCTGGGCTGCCCTGCCCGGTATTGGTAAGGCCGGTAGAACCTTTTGCCACATTCCATCTCAGGTTACCTTACCCGGTATTGGCAGGGCCGGTAGAGCCTACACTGTGTACTTATTGGGGCTGCCTTGCCCGGTAATTAGGTAAGGCCGGTAGAACAGTTATGCTTTTCCATCTGCAGGTTGCCTTACCCGGTATTGGCAAGGCCGGTAGAGCCTAATATTCTATTCTCTCAGACTGTCCTGTCCGGTATATTGACAGGACCGGTAGAGTCTGCCTTCTGTCTTTGCTATTATTCATGATTTATATATGTATGTGATTGCCATCCTAAGTGATCAATTTAATTATTTCAATAAAATTGATTTTTACCTAAAACTTGTGTCTGAGAGTCATAACAAAACGTGACACACATCTAAGGGCATTGTCAGTTATTGTAATCCGCCTAATGCTGGTATTTCATATCTAACAGAAAAATAAAAAATTAGTTAAAACTGATCTATTTCCTGTATCTTCAACAAGGAACACATTTTACTGGAGCTGATTTGCTAGCGGCAGCCAAGGAGGGAAGGTAGGCTCCACCCTGCATTCACTTCTAGAATTGTTCCTGCCTAGTTAAAGGGGCAGATCGCCTAGCCAAACTTACCAGTAACCTGTACTGGATGACAGAGAAAAGCAGTTTCACTTGAGGGTCTGTTTTCTGATGGCTTCTTGTTATTTATTCTAGGGCCCCTTCTGTTAAGTTTTGGTCTTTGTTCAGTATTACTTTTTCTGATTCTGACTTTTCTGAATCTGATTCACTCCATTGTAGATCTCTAACTGATTCTGTAATTATTCTCACTCTGTAAATTCTGCCCTCCTTGAAATATTTTTGAAATTCTTGAACTTCCTATTGTTTAATTTCTCTGCAAGTTTGTCAATGTCTTCTTTGAGTTTAATTTCAAAGTTCTGAAATTGCGGTTTTCCTTTTTTCGCCAGTATCTCCTTTACTTTATCTTCAATTTCTGTGTTGGTTTTTTCCAATTCCTCTTTTTCTGTATTAATTAAATTTAAAAAAATTTGCTAGTTGAATAATCAAGAAAGAATATATAATAGAACAATTCATTAACTGCAAATCCACAGCAGTCATGCCTGTGTGGTAAACAATACATAGGGAAGACTAAAAGAGAACCAAGACGCAGGATTTTGGAACATGTGGGCGATGTACACCACAAAAGGGATAAACCCATAGCCAGACACATCATATATGCTATTCATGGGAATTGTTAAAATATCCCTCAGTCAAATAAGAGGTGACATCAATATCAAGCTCTTAAGAGCAGAAGCACAGTGGATATACATACTGAAGACAAAATCACACTTAGGTCTTGTATAAGGGATTTACATTTACTCCCTTCATCAGACTAATGTGATATGATCTATCTGTGTCCATATATGAGCTATTGTGTATACCCCCCCCCCTTTTTTTTTCTAACAATGTTTCTGTAGAATAATTTGGAGATGGGTTTTGTCTTTACAGAGTGGGCACTTTATGCCGTTTTGAATTTTCCATCTCACTATGTGCTAAACATATAGTTTCTTTAACTTTATTTTGTTTCCCCTTTTGTCTTTTCAAGAAGGCACGTGGGAATGTGTGGAGATACAAATTTGGAGTGTGAAGTGTTAGACATTTGTCTCAAACCTCCCTTTTATCACATTTGTAAGCTTCTTTTTATATATTACATTATAATCATCAATATGAGTATAAGAATGTATATTAGTTTCTATGTAAGCATACGGCTAAGCAAATTATATGACAGATATATCTAAGTCATAAGTTTGTCTAAGACAAACAATTGGCACACACAAGACACACTTTCCCTATCAATACAATTATTTCATCACATATTGTAAGAATACGCATTCCCGGTACCATACAATTCATATAATTAATTATTCCTTGCAAACAAACATTCTTCTTGCCTTAGCATATAATATGAATAAGTTTTGTAACATTAAGGGACACAAAGAATATACAGCAATCATATTCAACTGCCTTGACAGATCAGGCTCATTGTCTATATTGTCAAATAATATGACAACAACCATTTGATTGACAGGTGAAGAACAGATGACGTTCTCTTTGATACACCCGTAAATAGGGTTTAAATACCGGCACTGAAAAACACACTGTACACACTGTAACATTGCCCTTGACGAAGCCTCAGGGCGAAACGCATAGGGCGATATACAGATGGGGGGACACTGTGGGAAATATTCTAGTCAGTTAGACAGCCAAATAGCAATTGACTTTTAGCAAGATAGTATTTGTTCGCTAATGCAGCCTTTAAAATTAAGTCTGTGATTCAGAGACACCTCCGTAGCTATCGAAGTAGCAGAGGAGAGCAGGCTTCCTAATTGAAAGGTGTTCTCTGCTACAGAAACGTGATTGAATGCTTGAATTAATTCTAAGAATCAATGTAACTCCAGCTTCTGCAAGCACGGTTCCAAAATGAAAAGGGCCGTTGATTCTTCGAAGTACAAACTAATTAAGTTACTTAGCATTCTATCTAGTCACTAACAGTAGTGATTATAAGTGACATGCTTAGGACGCATTTGATACATTGTAAGCACTACAGATACTAGTAAATAGTAGGTGGGGTTTTGGTGTAATAAACTAAGCAAATGGATTCTCCCACGTGTTATCATTAATAACGGCCTCACAAACTCTTTCAAGCAACTTCTATCTATCTTGGGTGAAACGATGCCCACATACTCCAACTAAAGCAATAGTGTAGCAGTACTATGAATCTATTGTGACCAGTAGTTAAGTTACTTGCCTCAAGTAAACAGCTTGTACTGAGTTAACACAGACAGCCAACTATGTCTTTTAGGAGGTTTAATTTTAATAAAATCTGATCATATGAGACTTTTGACTAACTGATGGGGCTGCATAGAGTTTATAACATATAAGTGAATATTTCCACACCCCTGAGACTCACACCATTCCATTTGATGTGCTATAGGCTCACTTGTTTTAGAGGTTCCCATTGAATCTTCCACTGTGAAGGGAAACATACTATATATTTTGTTTTTAAATGTGAACAATAAAGTTTATATTTTAATCGGTATTCAGCACAGATGGGCACACTTTGGAACTAAACGGATCTCTCTTACTTCTAGCCTGGTATAACCCCAAGAGAAACTAAGGGGTTCTCTAGGATTGGCAGTAGGTTTCATTGCTACATAATATACTGCTAATTTGTTTCAATCAGTTCTAATGTCTCCATTATAGCAGTCAGATTTTACTTATTTGCAAGCATATGTTATATATGTGATCACTCACATCACCAACCTCTCACCCATTTAAACTTATATTGTCACTAAACAGTGCATCTGTTAATTTTCGTATTACTGTTTCTTCCACCTCAACTGTGTAAAATATCAAAAGCATTCAGCCCTCCCACCTGCTCATCAATCTCTATATCTCCATCTCTCCTACACTCTCCAATGATTTGTTCTCATGAGCTGTTCTGTTACCTCAGCTCTTTATATCCATCCACCAAGAAACAGCCCCCACCTTCTCACACATGCAAATCCTCCTCTCACCTGCTTTTCCTGACTGCAACTCTTCTCATGGCTGCAGGTGACGGTCCCACCTACATTCCCACCTGTGTCCGTCCTAGATTGCGGCCTACCAGCACCTCTTGTGGGGCAGACCCTAGAAATCTACTAGCTGTTCCCTGCCTCCCCCCATCCCTTCCACCCTTCTCCTGTGCATTATGGAATGCTCGCTCTCTACTAAACAAACTCCACACTACTCACAACCTATTCCTCTCTAACTCTCTAAACCTCTTAGCTATCACTGAAACCTGGCTCTCACATTCTGACTCATCTGCCGAAGCTGCTCTCTCCTTTGGTGGCTTATCTTTCTCGCACACTCTTTGCCCTGATGGCAAGGGTTGGGGTGTGGGACTTCTTTTCTCTCAGCTCTGCCTCTCCAGGCCTCTGTCCCTTCCTCCATCAGTCTCCCTCACTGCTTTTGAAGTGCACACAGTCCAGCTCTTCTCCCCTGTCCCTCTCCTAGTAGCCGTGATTTACAGGCCACCAAGCAACCCTTCCTCCTTTCTCTCTGAATTTGAAACTTGGCTATCTTTCTGTCCTCAGACACATTACTCCTTTGAGACTTCAACCTACACACTGATGATGCATCCTCATCTAGTGCCTCCCAACTTCTCTCTCTGACCTTGTCTTTTGGCCTTCAGCAGTGGACTGCTGCCTGCAATCACAGGGATGGTCACTGACTAGATCTAGTTCTCACCAGAAACTGTTCAGTCTCTGACTTCACAATTCCCCCATTTCCGCTCTCTGATCATCATCTTATCTCCTTTACACTCTCTCACACTCCTTCCCCTGCCCTCCCTAAATCACCCTTCCTAACCAGGGAGCTACACTCAGTTAAACTACCAGACCTGGCATCGACTGTGCAGGCTTCCCTTTCTTCTCTCTGCCCTACTGCTACTACTACTAACATAGACACTCTGGTCCACGAATATAACACCTCATTAATGTCCTCCTTGGACCATGCTCCCCTCCAACGTCGACAATCCCGCCCCAGGAATCCCAGACCCTGGTTAAATTCAACAACCCACATACTATGCACCTGTTGTCGAGCTGCAGAACATCTCTGGCGAAAGTCTCATTCTGTTGCCAACTTCCACATTATAAATTCGTGCTATCCTGTTTTAACCCAGCTCTCACCCAGACTAAACAGAAATACTTCTCTAATATCATCACTACCCACAAATCTAGCCCCCGTGACCTCTTTATAATCTTTGATTCTCTTCTCAAACCCCCAACCTTGAACTGCTCCTCCTCCTCCTCCAACAATCCACAGGACTTTGCTGACTTTTTAAAAAATAAGGTACAGTCCATCCAACAAACGATACCCTCTACATCCTCTCCTCCTATGCCTTTGATTCCTAGTCCACCCCGAGCAACCCTCAGCTCATTCTCCCCTACAACAGATGAGTAGGTATCTCTTTTACTATCCTCCTTTCCACCCACTACCTGCCCCTCGGATCCCATGCCCTCTCACCTTGTTAAGGCTCTTGCAACTACTCTTGCTCCCAGCTTAATATCTTTAACTCCTATCGCTCTACTGGAACTTTTCCATCTTCATTCAAACATGCAATAGTCAGACCTATACTCAAAAAACCCTCACTCGAACCCACCTGCCTTTCAAATTACCTTCCGGTTTCACTCCTCCCCTTTACATCTAAGATCTTGGAATGCTTTGTATTCTCCCGCTTAATCTCTTTTCTCAATACAAACTCTCTTCTTGACCCTTTGCAGTCAGGTTTTCGTTCCAACTATTCCACCGAGACAGCCCTAATAAAAATTACAAATGACCTATACACAGAAAGGGATAAAGGACACTTTAGTATACTAATCCTACGAGATCTATCTGCTGCTTTTGACGCTGTTGACCATGCACTCCTACTGGACACACTACACACCCTTGGCATCCGTGACACACCTCTAGAATGGATTTCCTCCTACCTCTCTAAACGTACTTTCAGTGTTTCTTTTGCTAACACTTTCTCATCTCCCCTCAACCTCTCAGTAGGTGTACCTCAGGGATTAGTCCTGGGACCATTTTTTTTCCACTCTACACCCTCTCACTTGGTGACTTCATCTCATATCTTGGATTTAATTACCATCTGTATGCAGATGACACACTAATCTATCTCTCTGTCCCCGACCTCACTTCAGCTGTGCAGTCTCAAGTCACTCAAAAGCCACTCAGTGTCTCAGCCATTTCATCATGGATGGCCCACCGCCACCTCAAACTTAATATGGCTAAGACAGAGCTGGTGGTGTTCCCTCATAAAACCCATCCACTAACCCCCTTCTCCATCACAATAGAAAACTCTTCCATATACTCTCTATCCAAAGCATGCTGTCTTAGGGTCATACTTGATTCTAAATTAACCTTCTCCCCCCCATATCCAAGAGGTCACTAGAACATGTCACTTCTTCCTAAAAAATATTGCAAAATACATCTGTTTCCTCTGCATATCAAGGGCTAAAACACTATCTCATGCACTCATTCTTTCTAGATTTGACTACTACAACATTCTACTCTCCAGTCTTCCTGCTTCTCATATATCTCTCTCCACTTCAATCTGTTATCAACTCAGCCGCAAGAATCACCACAATTGCTCCCAGATACCTTCCTTCTCATCTCCTCCTGAAATCCCTCAATTGGCTACCTACAAAGTAACATATTTCTTACTAGATTCTCCTCCTCTCCTGTAAGTCTCTCTGCTCCTCAGCACCCTCTTACATTTCTGCTACACCCATTCCCATCCCATACAGTCTTCTCAGGGGTTCTTCCTGTCCTCTCCCTACACAACTCGAGCCATCTCTCGACTACAAGCTTTCTCACTGGCTGCTCCTCTACTCTGGAATGCCCTCCCCATCACCATTCGCCTATCATCCACACTCATCACTTTCAAGTATCTCCACAAAACCCACCTGCTCAGAGAGGCATCTCAATAGCAATATCCTCCTCTTGCACACTGACAGTCACAGCAGAATCCTTCTGCACTTCTTTCACCACACCTTGTACCTGCACTTATAATCATCCTCCAACTGTTTCTGTTTGTCATTATGAATTCAACTTAGATTGTAAGCTCCTTGGGGCAGGGTCCCTTTCCCAGTCTAGGATTCCCTTGCTGCACTTTCCCCCATGAATAATTAAATGATTGCACTTAATCTTAATGTTCTTAACCCAGTTCTGTAGTTTTGTATTATATTGTTTAAATTTTTGTTAAGCGCTGTGAACATGTATGGTGCTATATAAATAAAGATACATACATACGTTACTACCACTCTGAAAATGTATATTTTCTGAAAAATAATTTTGTTTAGCAGACTAATACGTGCACCTTCTTATTAGTCTTTTCCTTCTCTCTACCTCCACGACCTTTCTGTAATCACAGCTCATCTTCTACATTGTCTACCCTTGTTTTTTCTTGTTTCCACCTCTTATAAAACAGCCTAACAATCCTCTCCCTTGAAACTGCAGACCACCTCCCACTAAAGTGAAATCCATCCTCACTACAAAGCTCACACACACACAATTAACAATATAACTGCTCAGAAATTCAGCAGAAGCATAGCTTGCATTTTTTATTTCTTCAATAAAGAAATACAACAGTTGAAGATCCTTAGGAAATTAATTCCAATAAATACAGTATAAAAAGACAGTCAATCAAAGCATATCCATAAAATCTGAATATATAATTATCATTTTACTGCCTTTGGTTGAGTGTGCCTTTTTTCTCGTTTTCATTTTAATATAATATGTATTAAGAACTGCAGAGAATGTATGCATTTCCATATGTTCAGATGGCAGTCAGTGAGTGCAGCTGAGAGGAAATATAAATTGTGAGATATCTGAAGAGATCCAGTGTTGCATGATAGTCATATTATAAACCTGAGCTTGAAATTCTGAAATGCTGATTTCAGCTAAGCAAACTAAAATTCATGACATGCATTTGTATATTTGTTCTGGCATTACTAAGGTAAAGAGTAGTTGTTTTGACAAGTTTGGGCCCATTTTCCCTTTCATAGTTCCATGGTTTGTTTTAATATTGCTTGTTAAGTGTGGCTGGAATAGAATCACTCATTGTAAAGCTTCACATCTTGTGTAACATTATTTTGGATACAATTGTCTCCTTAACATGTCATTTTTAGATGACCTTGCAAAAGCTAATCAAAAATTAATTATGAATATCCAGCAATTAATGTAAGAAAACACAAAACAAAACAAAAAACAAAAACAAACTTGTTCTTCTTTCTCCTTGGCATAAAATTAGTCATTATCTTAAGTGCTTTCCTACTGACACTGTGACAAGTTACTGCAGTTTAGTTTGTTGTATAAATGCACCACTTTAGTTATAGCACAAAAAACAAACCGTATTATTTGTTAAGTTAATTAGAGTGCAAAGTTCATGTTAATTGCGTGCCTTTTTTCTTCAAAAAGCACATTTCTTTCATTGTGAGGTTTCCAGTCAATTCACAATAAAAAATGTCAGCAGTTGGCAGCAGCAAACAAGCCAAATTGGTTTACACAGCCTTAAAGTCGTGCCATAGGAAACTTTTCTGTGAACAACTGTAGCCCTATAAAAGAAAAAGATCATCACTATACATATCAGCAACGTTGACTAATTAAATATACAATCAAAAATTTGCATTCCTTGCCAAGTAATAGTAGGGTATGCTTATTGTTGGGTAATCTTTCATTCAAAATATGTTAAAACTCAGACTTTTTTTTTTCAGCGGGTGCTGTTCATATCCTATATAATAATCTGCCAGATGTATGTTTGTCCGATGCAGTCATGCGTAGTAGAGACTGCCGATGCAGTTATGCGCAGTAGACACTGCCAGAATGTACAGAATGTTGGCCCATGTACACAGGCTTTTACACTAGTAACTTATAATAAACAGCCTAAGGCTACATCTTCAAGCTCTGCCTTAGCATGCATTATAAAAATGTGCAGCTGGCAAAATTGCTAACAGTTTAATTAAAAAACAAATGTTTGCTCTGTAGTAACTTTTGAATGACAAATCACAGTAGTGGATGTATTGGTATATCTGAAAAGGGGATTTTTGTGTACTTTCCGATAAATCCTTTTCTTAGTCCATGTGCAACACAGGAACCATGGGACAAAGAATCATCTGGCTAGAAGGCCTTAAAAGACTCTCTGAAGGTGGTGACTCATTCCCTACACCAACCTTACACCTACCAGACATGTCCAGTTTTAACTAACAGCAAACATTGAAAACAGAAATCCACACATGAAAAAAAAAAAAAATGCCATCAATAATTATAAAAAACCTAAAAAAAAAAACCCTTAAACAAATGTGTGAAGGGATTATTATATTACCACTTTGCAAAACTGCTTGGCTAGGCCTAGGGATGAACTATAACCCAAAAATGGGAAAGGCTTGCTACCTGAGGGCATATTCCTGGGAAATGTCCCCATAACCCAGGAAACGCAACTCAGCTTGCATGAGGACCCTCAGGGATGACAAGAAGCAAGTCCGAATAGTGGAAAGGCTACATGCGATGAATGTAGCACTTCGAGCATCTGCTTCTGACAGACAGAGCCAAAAAAAAGAGAAGGATAAAAACAAATTCCAGGCTAAAGAAAAACTTAAAAAAAAAAAAAAACTTTAAAAAAAGAAAAAAAAATCTTAGGGCAAAACCCTACAGGAGTTCTCAAAACCACCCTATCAGAATGAAAGCTCAGAAAGGGAGTTTTACAGTACAAAAGCTGCAGATCAGCCACATGTGGAACAGGCACAATTGCAAGCAAAACGGTCTTCAGAGAAAAGAACTAAAGGAGAAGATAGAGGCTCAAAAGGAACCTTCATAAGAATGCCAAGACCAAAATCATGACCCACAGAGAAGCGGCCTACTGAAAGACTGGGTAGACATGTGCCACTTCCTGCATTAAGGGTGTGCAACTGGTAAGAAGGCAATATGCCTCTGAAAAGGCACAGCTTGAGAAGAAATATGGATGGTAATAGAACTAAGATTAAGCCCTTACTGAAGACAATCCTAAAGAAGGCTAAGATAACCGGATGACACAAGTGCAACAATTGGTCTTCTTACCACTTGTAGAACAAGGACCATAACCTATGGCGCACTTTGGATAAACAGTCTTACAAGCTTTCATTATAGTGGCAATGACAGAATCAGAGAAACCTTTCTCAGGATGCTGACTTCAAAAGGCCAGCCATCAAAACCAAATTCTGGAAGACACAGAGAACCCTGAAAAAGAGGTCAAGAAAGAGTGAAAGCTGAAATGGCCCCTTTATGGACAGATGAAGAACTACTGAGACAGGTGAGACCAGAATGGGATGATGAGAATCTCATGAACACGCTCCATCCTAACTTTCCTCAATACCTTGGGGATACAAGGGAAAGGAAGTAGCACATAAGCTGGGGAACTGCCACTGACTAACCATTGCATTCACAGTAAAGGCATGTTGGTCCTGAGATATAAAGCGAAACATGTCAACCTCTCAAGTCAACCAAGAAGACATTTGATTCACAGCTGGAGGACCCCACAAACTACCCTATGGAGTTGAACCTCATCTGTTAAGATCCAGATAATACTACCCCTGGAATGTGAATGGCAGAGGGAACAGACATTTAAGCTTCTGCCCAAACTAGAAACAAATTGACACTTCTGACTATATGGTTGTACTTCTGGTCCCTTCTCTGCAGTTGATATAGTCCACCTCTGTTGCACTGACTGACTGAATCCAAACTGGCAAACCCTTGAGGGACTAGAACCAATGCAGCAGAGTGAGAGAAATCACCCATACCAAGCACATAGATATGAAGAAGACCTCCTCTTTCTGTCCAAAGACCCTGAGGCATCTGAGGGCCCCCCCAAAGGATCCCCAGTATGGAAGTCAGAACAATTACCCCATTCAGAATGGCCAATGGCCATCCTAATGACAGATGGAAAAACTGAATGCACCAAAGAAGCTTGAACTTCATACAGTCTACTAAAAAAGTAAATGGGGAAGAGGACACTGCTGCTTGGACTGGTTCTACATAATCTCCAGCAACAGCTCCTGAATGGAATTGGGCAAAGGGGTGTTACGGTTTTCTGACACTCAGACAAGGTTATAAGTAAAAACACAGTTTATTTGGAACTGAAAATCAGGAATAGTGCCCCTGGGGGCCAGGTAAGGCATAGACAGACTGGTATAAAGCAGTAATGGTACAAAAATATGGAATAGCACTGTATAACAGGATAAACAAGGGTTAAGGAATAACCCACTGATCAGTCACAATGATGGTAGGCTGACAACGCCCAGCTGAACCAATAAGTCTCTGAAAGAATACACGATCAGTAGTAGGCTTGCTCAAATCACTCTCATATAGCTGTTACAAAAGGACGCCCAAGGAGCCTGCACAAGCAACCAGAGCTGAGTAAAACTCCAGGAGGAGTGAATGGAAGAGCCGCTAGCAGAACTGGTAAACGGAACCTGTCAAGCCCTTGTACGTACAGGAGTACTGTTGTGAGCCAAAGGAGATTAGAGCCAGGCCACCCACAAGGTGCCAACAGGAGTAACACTATACCAGCCACCGCGAGCCTCGCACAGGAATGCGATGAATGATACTACACACGAGCAATGACTAGCGCCCAGACACCCTTCCAGTGCCGTATCAGTACCATACAGCGAGAGCAAACGGAGGCCACAGCACCGGGAGGTGCATGCACGGTAAACCACGTACCGGGACTAAACTGCCACGGACAGACTAGGTACAAAGCGCAGCTCAGACTGTGTAAGCGGCTCAGATAGTATGATAAAGCTTGGCAAGTGTAATCGGCTCTATAATGGAGGCAACACACACACAGTAACTGGATCGGGCAGGTACGGCCACGGAGGGGCAGCTCAGCTAGCATACAACAGCTCAGTAAACGAAGGCCACGGTGTAGCGCCAATGAGAGTGAATGAACGGAGCCCCACTACTACAGTTCAGAATGTCGCCGTCGGGCGACCTGGAAACACAGGAACTCAGGAACTGATGAGCAACCGGCAGCGATGACCGAAACCAGGACCCTCTCGATCAGGAACGTCAGCCACAGCCAGGTCGGTAACGGAGCAGGAAGTCAGCCACAGCCAAGTCGGTAATGGAGCAGGAACGTCAGCCACAGCCAGGTCGGTAACGGAGCAGGAACGTCAGCCACAGCCAGGTCGGTAACGGAGCAGGAAGTCAGCCACAGCCAGGTCGGTAACGGAGCAGGAACGTCAGCCAGCGCAGGAATCCAATCAGAGAGCAGGAACAGAGAATGGTCAGACGAGCCGAATCGGTACACAGGAACACAGTAACTCAGCAAGAGGCTCAACTTCAGGAACACCACGAAAGGGCACCAGATAGCTGTCACAGGCCCAGTATAAAAAGGAACATCCTGGGGCGGGCCAAACAATCTGCACCAATGCACAGGTACCATCAGTGTGACTGACAGGGAATCACGGGCACCATGATAGTACCCCCCTCTCAAAGACCCCCTCTCCTGCCTGCTGGTTTGGGTTTGTGCGGATATTTAGAGTGAAAATTGCGTAATAAACGTGGAGCATGTAGGTCCTTTTGGTCCACCCAAGAACGTTCCTCAGGCCCGTAGCCTCTCCAGTGGACCAAATATTGCAATTTACCTCTAAATCTCCTGGAGTCAATAATACTCTGTACTTCGTATTCCTCTTGGCCTTGAACATCCACCGGCCCAGGAACCACCGGAGTGGTAGTATAGCGGTTGCAAACCAAGGGTTTCAGTAGTGACACATGGAACACATTGTGAATGCGCATAGATGCAGGAAGTTCTAGTGTGTATGCCACGGAGTTAACCTTACGGATAATCTTAAACGGACCAATGAACCGGGGAGCCAATTTGTTGGATGGTACTTGCAAATTTAGATTCCTGGAGGAGAGCCATACCCTATCCCCAACCTGAAATGAGACCGCTGGCAACCGTCTGCGATTAGCATGCCGCTGTTGACGCCGAAAGGACTGGCTGAGGGACCTTTGCACCTGTGCCCATGTGGAGCGGAGTTGCTCAATGTGCTCATCCAGAGCCGGAATCTGTTGTGACTGAAATGAGTCTGGGAGCAGACAAGGCTGGAACCCGTAGTTGACAAGAAATGGAGAGCTCCCAGACGATGAATTGACCGCACAGTTCCTGGCAAACTCTGTCCACGGCAACAGGTCGGCCCAATTGTCATGATGATCAGTCACAAAGCAACGCAAAAACTGCTCCAGTCCCTGATTGGCACGCTCAGCGGCCCCGTTGGTCTGGGGATGGTAGGCGGAGGAAAAGGACAATTGTATGCCCATTTGGCTACAGAATGCCCTCCAGAATCTCGAGACGAACTGACTCCCTCGGTCTGATACTATTACTCTGGGAACCCCGTGCAAGCTAAATACCTCTTTGGCAAAAACTGTTGCCAATTCCTGGGCCGAAGGGAGATCAGAGAGGGGCACGAAATGAGCCATCTTAGAGAACCTATCCACCACCATTAGAATAAAGGTATAGCCCTTGGATGACGGCAGTTCTCCCAGAAAGTCAATGGAGATGTGTGACCATGGGCGTTCGCCATTAGGTACTGGTTGGAGCAAACCCACTGGGAGGTGTCTGGGAGACTTATTACGGGCACATGTGGCACAAGCAGACGTAAATGCCGCACAGTCAGCTCTTAGAGAAGGCCACCAAAACATTTGTGATAGAGACCATACTAGCTGATCTCAGCCAATGTGCCCAGTTGCCTTCGAGGAGTGATGGTACTCAAGCAATTGGACCCGGAAAGGCTCATCCACAAAACACTTGCCAACTGGGGTTTCCGGAGGTGCCCTTGCCTGGGATGCCAATATTTGTTCCCCCAATGGCGAAGTGATACTAGTACGTATCATGGCCAGAATTCTGTCAGGCTGAATAATAGGAACCGGGGTTTCATCCCTCTCAATGTCTGTGCAAAATTGCCTGGACAGGGCATCAGCTCTCATGTTTTTTGATCCAGGCAAGTAGGACACTATAAATTTAAACCTTCACAGAAACAGTGCCCACCTAGCCTGGCGAGATGACAACCTTTTAGCCTCTGAAAGGTAAATCAAATTTTTGTGGTCTGTAAGTATTAATACTGGGGTTCTTGTGCCCTCTAATAAATGTCGCCATTCTTTCAGTGCCAAGATTATAGCCAACAACTCCCTGTCACCAATTTCGTAATGGCTTTGGGCGCTGGATAACTTCTTAGAAAAGAACCCGCATGGTCTCAGGTTGCCCCCTTCTTTGGGACGTTGAGAGAGAACTGCCCCTACCCCAACCTCAGAGGCATCGACCTCCAACGTAAATGGCAGGGAGGGGTTAGGGTGGGAAAGGATAGGAGCGGAGGCGAATGCAGATTTGAGAGTATCAAAAGCCCTTTCAGCTGCATCAGACCATTGAGAGGGATTGGCTCCCTTATGCGTAAGGTCAGAGAGGGGTTTAATAATGGTGGAAAAATTCTGAATGAATTTCCTGTAATAATTGTCAAAACCCAAAAACCTTTGTATTGCTTTCAACCCTTTAGGTCGTGGCCATTGTAGGACTGCTGCCAATTTACCCTCATCCATGGCAATGCCATCATTAGAAATGACGAATCCCAGAAAGGGTACCTTGGAACAATGAAATTCGCATTTCTCCAATTTACAGAACAATTTGTTCTTGCGTAATCGTAGCAGGACTTCAGACACATCCAGAATGTGTTGGGTTAAGTTGTCAGAGTGAATCAATATATCATCGAGGTACACGACAACACAGGACTGTAATAAGTCACGGAGGATATCATTGATGAATTCTTGAAACACGGCAGGTGCATTACATAAGCCGAATGGCATGACCAAATATTCATAATGACCCGACCTAGTATTGAAGGCCGTTTTCCACTCATCCCCGGCCCTTATCCGTATCAGGTTGTACGCAGCACGTAAATCGAGTTTAGTAAATATAGATGAGCCCTTCAACCTGTCAAACAGTTCTGTAATGAGTGGAATTGGATATGCTTTTTAGGCATCAATTTATTAAGTCCTCGATAATCAATACAGGGTCGTAACTCGCCATTTTTCTTTTTTACAAAAAAAAAACCTGCACCTGCCGGAGATGAAGATTTACGAATTATCCCTCGATTGAGGGCATCCTCAATGTATTCCTCCATGGCCTGATTCTCCTCACAGGACAACGGGTATGTCCTGCCCCTCGGTGGCACCACACCCGGGGGCAAATCAATAGCGCAATCATACGGCCTATGCTGCGGCAATGCGCTAGCCTCTCCCTTACTGAATACGTCACTGAATCTGCTGTATTCAGCTGGCACAGAGGGAGAGGTACATAAAACCTTAACTGGATGAGACAAACAATGCCCAGAACAGTAATCAGACCACGACTTGACCTCACATGTTTGCCAGTCAAACTGTGGGTTGTGTAAAAATAACCAAGGGAACCCCAATATGACTGCATGATGGGGTGAATGTATAATATGAAAACAGACCCTCTCCTGGTGGAGAGCCCCAATATTCATAGAGATAGGTGTAGTTACCATGGTGATGAATGCGGGTTCTAGCGGTCTGCCATCAATGGCTAAAGGCGTATCTTTCTTGGACAGCGGAATACTGTGCGTCTCAGCAAATGTCTTGTCCATAAAATAGCCTGCAGCGCCAGAATCTATTAATGCTAGTGCCTCAACCGTTCAATCACCTAGAGGGAAGCACACCGGAATGATGGGTTTCTTGGAACAGGGATCTGGGGACGATTGTACACCACCTAGGGCCTGTCCCCCAAGGTACTCTAGGTGCGTGCGTTTCCCGGCCGTACCGGACAATTACGGAGCATGTGCCCATTCTTGCCACAATATAAGCATAGGCCCTGCCTTCTGCGATGTGCCCGTTCCTCCTTAGACAGCATGGTGAACCCGAGTTGCATAGGTTCCCCCAGTTCGTTAACTCGATCAGGAGGATTGGGAGGCGAGGGTGGGTTTAAAGGGCCTTCGTGCCCATGGATTCTGGATCTAGCCCTTTTGGCCAAGTGCCTTTCTCGTATGCGTGTATCAATGAGCAATACAAAATCTATGTAATCATCCAAATCGGTAGGTACCTCTCTGGCCGCAATTTCATCTTTCATAACATCTGATAGTCCCTGGGAAAAAGCTGCCACTAGAGCCTCATTATTCCACCCTACCTCTGCTGCCAGAATCTGAAATTCTATGGCGTACTCGCCTGCGGTGTGTTCGCCCATCTGAATCTCCATTAATCTTTTGGCAGCAGAGGAGGTTCTCCCAGGCAGCTCGAATACTCTCCGAAACTGCTTGACAAATTCGTCAAAGTCTGATGTACATGGTTTGGCCTTCTCCCACAGTGGGCTAGCCCATGCCAGGGCTTTACCCGTTAATAGAGATATCATGAACCCCACCTTACTACGGTCGTTCAGAAAAGCGTGAGGCGTGAGTTCTAGAAATATCTCAAGTTGGTTAATAAAGCCTCTACACAGGGTGGGTTCGCCATTGTATCTCAACGGTAACGGCGCCGCCGCCGTTAAACTTCTGGGAACGGCAACCATTTGACCAGCAACGTGATCCGGTGTCACAACTGGGGGGACCACCGGATTTTGGTTAGGTTTCTCAAGATGTACCGTACGTTCAAGCAAGGTTTGCATGGCCAGTGCCAACTGGTCCAAGCGCTGCTCGTGCACATCCATCCTCCAGTGGAGGTTCTGTGTATTACTGTCACCTTTACCGTCAGAGGTCATGGCCCTTTCGTACTGTTACGGTTTTCTGACAGTCAGACAAGGTTATAAGTAAAAACACAGTTTATTTGGAACTGAAAATCAGGAATAGCTCCCCTGGGGGCCAGGTAAGGCATAGACAGACTGGTATAAAGCAGTAATGGTACAAAAATATGGAATAGCACTGTATAACAGGATAAACAAGGGTTAAGGAATAACCCACTGATCAGTCACAATGATGGTAGGCTGACAACGCCCAGCTGAACCAATAAGTCTCTGAAAGAATACACGATCAGTAGTAGGCTTGCTCAAATCACTCTCATATAGCTGTTACAAAAGGACGCCCAAGGAGACTGCACAAGCAACCAGAGCTGAGTAAAACTCCAGGAGGAGTGAATGGAAGAGCCACTAGCAGAACTGGTAAACGGAACCTGTCAAGCCCTTGTACGTACAGGAGTACTGTTGTGAGCCAAAGGAGATTAGAGCCAGGCCACCCACAAGGTGCCAACAGGAGTAACACTATACCAGCCACCGCGAGCCTCGCACAGGAATGCGATGAATGATACTACACACGAGCAATGACTAGCGCCCAGACACCCTTCCGGTGCCGTATCAGTACCATACAGCGAGAGCAAACGGAGGCCACAGCACCGGGAGGTGCATGCACGGTAAACCACGTACCGGGACTAAACTGCTCTGCTCAAGCCATGGACAGACTAGGTACAAAGCGCAGCTCAGACTGTGTAAGCGGCTCAGATAGTATGATAAAGCTTGGCAAGTGTAATCGGCTCTATAATGGAGGCAACACACACACAGTAACTGGATCGGGCAGGTACGGCCACGGAGGGGCAGCTCAGCTAGCATACAACAGCTCGGTAAACGAAGGCCACGGTGTAGCGCCAATGAGAGTGAATGAACGGAGTCCCACTACTACAGTTCAGAATGTCGCCGTCGGGCGACCTGGAAACACAGGAACTCAGGAACTGATGAGCAACCGGCAGCGATGACCGGAACCAGGACCCTCTCGATCAGGAACGTCAGCCACAGCCAGGTCGGTAACGGAGCAGGAAGTCAGCCACAGCCAAGTCGGTAACGGAGCAGGAACGTCAGCCACAGCCAGGTCGGTAACGGAGCAGGAACGTCAGCCACAGCCAGGTCGGTAACGGAGCAGGAACGTCAGCCACAGCCAGGTCGGTAACGGAGCAGGAACGTCAGCCAGCGCAGGAATCCAATCAGAGAGCAGGAACAGAGAATGGTCAGACGAGCCGAATCGGTACACAGGAACACAGTAACTCAGCAAGAGGCTCAACTTCAGGAACACCACGAAAGGGCACCAGATAGCTGTCACAGGCCCAGTATAAAAAGGAACATCCTGGGCGGGCCAAACAATCTGCACCAATGTACAGGTACCATCAGTGTGACTGACAGGGAATCACGGGCACCGTGATAAGGGGAGAGTCTCCAAGGCAGACACAAGATACCCAAAACAACTGAATATTCTCCTGCACTGTTGCTGATGGGCAAAGTAAGCTAGAAACCTAAAATCCCCTCGAGCAGCCACCAGACAAAACAAAAAAGCAGAAAAAAAAGGAACTATTCTGAAAGGCCAAGAGCAGAAAAAATCTGCATGGATGGGAATATGCGAATAAGCATCCCTTATGTCTAGGAAACACATTCCCCTGGATGAGATTGATGATGGAGCACGAGGACTCCATCTAGAACTGCTGCAAGTACAAAACAAAAGTCATATCAGGCCCGAAGAAGGCAACTGCCACCAACCATTCTGGAAACTAAATAAACTAAATAAATTCCTGCAATCCTCCCTGGGAATGAACAGGTATCCAACCTTGCATGTCCTCTGAGGAAGAAACAACACAGGGAAACAAATATGTCCAGAGTTCCTCGCAGTCTGACATAACTATGTGACATGGAGGAAGATACATGTAATGTAGAAAATGCTCCTCCAAGAGCACACAAGACACCCACTGGTCACCACAGACCGGTGACAAAACATAGATGACCTCTGATTGTCTGAGGAAAACCAGCCCCTGCAAGTCATGCAGAGGGAGACTTGTCAGATGGTGAGTCCTGGGAAGACTCATAGTCCACTCTATCCAATAGGGTGTATGGTCAGTGTGTGACTGGGCTGACATAGACAACCTGAGCATAAATCCATACTGGTGGGGGTAATTGGAATCACTCATTATCTAGTACAAAAGGAATGCCTAGAGAAAATTCAAGACAACCAAGCACTCTTACCTTCAGGAGAAGTGCTAAGAACATTCACCAAATCTGGGCAAAACAGATGAGTGTCCACAAAAGTAAGAGACCATAGTCTGTTTAGCAGACTAAGCAGCCAACCACCTTCTTAGGAAAAGGATCCAGTATATGGCAGCAGAGTGCTAAAAACTTCCTAGTGTGTCTAGTGGAGGCTTTAAAAATAAATAAATAAATAAAATAAAAAAATACATATTTGCCTCAAGTCATGTCAGCATCCAAGAATCACTGGCAGGAGTTTGAAATGGAAACACTGTGAACATCAAGACCAACTAGACCACACAAAATGACAAAGAATCTAGGGATCAAACCATGAATGAGAAACATTAATTTGATGCATACATATGTGGAAGTAAGAGTGTACCTATATATTATGGCATCATGGGGAGGAAATAGCACCTGAGAAATATTCAGTGTAATTGTTGAGAATAAAATCCACTTTCAAGCAGTATATAAATTAAAGAAACTCTTAATACACAGTTGGTTAGGCACTGCCATTAAGATAGTCCAAAGTGCAATATATATGGACAAACATCAAGATCATTTTATAATTTACAAGCTTTATGATAAACAAATTGCCACATACGTGTACAGATAGAAAATTGTTCATATGAATAACCTAGGGAAGTATACAAGAAAGCATGATTTGGAACTGATATTTTAAATATATCTTTATATTTTTTACGACTGATCATTTATTTATATAAACCAGTTCGATCAATTTTTTCTCTCAAATAAGATTAGTTTAGAGGGTATTCTCTAGGCTAGAGAGTCAGGGCAGTATAGTACTGTTCCTTCTGCTTGTAAGGGTTAATGTGGAGTGGAGCCGAGGCAGCGTAATGGTGGCTTATTTAAAGACATATTGCCATACCTGGGAACTTTTTATTGTTGTCTCCCAATAGGAGAGTCCTCTGCTGCCATGGGTGGGGTGAAGAATGACGCATATCGTGTCAAAAAGGGGCGGGGCTTAACACAAGTTCCGGGGGAGGGCTTAAAAGAAGGCTGGGGGGAAGAAGCTACACCAGGGGAAAAAGTGGAAGTGGGTAGAGTTTCAAAAGAAACTCCCCACATCCAGAGGACTCAGCCTCTGCGTATTGGGTATAGAATTGTACGACCCAAATAATTTGGAATATATAAAATTGTTTGTTTACTGACCATTTAAGCCATTTTAATTGTTTTACTTGTCTCTATTTTATTTCTTACATAACGTTTGTGCTTTTTGTCTTAGACGCACGTCACGGACCATAATTAATAAATTCCATCTGATTTTATATTTTTCAATATTCTTGGCCTCCATTTCATGCTATAGGTAATGGACAGTAGGCCAAAAAATACAGTGACCCTATACCACTGTAAAGGGACTTGTAGTTCGATATTATGTCCCATTTATTTATTCTACTTTAAATTTGTAGCTTCCTTACTGTAATAGACTTCTTTTTTATTATTTTTCCAATATTCAAATAAAAGTTTTAACAGAAGATACAATTTCAAACATGCCTCTCTGGGGAGGTGAGATTTGATGATCGTTTACACATTTTATTTATCATTATTATAAGTTTACATTTTTTCCATGACATCTCCCACCTGTCAGTGATTGTGTCTGAGCCCATTCTCAGTCTGATTTCAGACCAAAGTTACAGGGACTTTTTGGGTGTGCAATAAGTGGTAAACCAACTATCTCTTCTCCTCTGTTATGAGGGAAAAGACTATTTGTTGTGTCCAAATTACATCTCAGTGCTGATGTTGCATGAAACTCAACGACATCAACAGCTTATTACTCAAGGGTATTTTGCAACTTTCTTTGTCACAGTATATAAGGTCACATTCAGTGGTGTTCTGGTTGTGTAGATAAAGACCCTTTTGTGGGCTAAAATGCTGACATTAAATTCAACATCACACTGCAATAAAAAGTCCTTTGGACTGCACACTTTTACATGGCTTTTGATACACCATTTTATTTTTGGTGCAACTTTGCCTGTAACTTGCATCCATATACTAAGACATGGCAGATATTCACATGAAAAATGTATTCTGTAGGGTTGCATAAGAATTAGTGTTATAAGCCTCCCTCGTGTAAAGGGGTATGTGGTCATAAAAGTGATACAATTCTAGATCAAACCACCTGCAACATGGGCAAGAACTAATAAAAAATGCCCAGAATTGCCATTGATTTAAATGGAGACAAAACTCTCTAGCATTCAAGGGGTTACACTTAAACCACTTAAGGATCAGAAAGGTGGTCAACACATTGTGAAGTAATGCAATGTACACCCCTCTGAACCTTAACGTGTTAAATACACAGCAGTTTTATTTGTTCCCAACAGTGCAGTTTGTTTGCACCAAAACTGCACCGCTTCTCTTAGGACACTATCCCCGATATGAGAGAGAGACAGAGAGAGCACACACGAGACAGAAGGGCAAAAACATGGAAAAGACACAGTTAAGAAAGAGAAAAAGCAAAAAATAAATGCTGGGAACATACTTCTTGTCAACACAAAGCAAATAAATAAATACAAAAACATAATATATGCATCTTACCAAGCTTTTCTGCTGTTTCCTTCATGGCTTTCTTATCTACACAGTAAGTTGTCCCTTTATCCCTGAAAAATAAGAATTCACTTTTGTTGAATAAATGATTTTTAAACACTCAATTATGTCAGCTGTAATACATGTATGTACTTCTATGCGTACAGATTGTTGACCTTTACCATTACTAGACTAACTTCATCAGCAAAAACATAATGGAACTAAATCAAAACAAATTTTACAAGTCCTATTCATGTCTATTTTGTAAATTAAAAAAAAAACAAAACAAAAAAAAAAAACCCACTAAAAATACTCCTAGTAATCGCACCCTGATAAATCTAACAAAAATATACAAAATGGGGTACAGGCTGCTATTCGAATAATTCCTCCAACCTTTGGTAAAAAAAATTATAAAATATACAAGTCTCCAATCTTGAAGCGCCACTTCACTCCTATATAAAACTAAAGTAGATCCCTAGAGGATTATATATACATACTAGTGTAAAAGCCTGTGTACACAGGCCGAGGTCCGGGTAATGTTAACTCTTTGAGTGCCAGAGGGGTACGCAACACATTGCATACCCCTTTAGCACTCAAAGGGTTAAGAGTCCACTAGCTACCTCACTGCTCCATTAGATGAAGTCTTGTGTCGCCACACTCACGCGATGCAATCATCCTCAGTAGAGACTGCCCGCGTTGCGCATGACTGCATTGTGAAAAACATCCTAGCAAATTATTTGATAAAATATATACATACTAGATGAACAGCCCGTTACACGGGCCACAGTGCCACTGCCAGCCGGTTGCGGGGCAGTCATGCGCAGTAGAGAGTGCCCGCGCCACGGCTGATACACACGTTTTAGCGAATTATTATATAGGATATATATATATATATACTATATGGAGGAAAGGGCAGCACCCGTGGGTCTTTTAAATAAGATTTATTCAAATGATTTAGGCACAAAAATGGTCATATATATATATATATATATATATATATATATATATACACACACACACACACATATTATATATACACACATACATATATACATACAGTTAGGTCCAGAAATATTTGGACACTGACACAAGTTTTCTTATTTTTGCTCTTTACCAAAATAAATTCAAGTTACAGTTAAATAACGAATATGGGGTTAAAGTACAGTCTCTCAGCTTTAATTTGAGGGTATTCACATCCAAATTGGAGGAAGGGTTTAGGAATTAAAGCTCTTTAATATGTAGTCCCCTCTTTTTCAAAAGACCAAAAGTAATTGGACAATTGACTCAAAAGCTGTTTCATGGACAGGTGTGGGCTATTTCTTCATTATTTCTTCATCAATTAAGCAGGTAAAAGGTCTGGAGTTGATTCCAGGTGTGGCATTCGCATTTGGAAGCTGTTGCTGTGAACATGTGATCAAAGGAGCTCTCAGTGCAAGTGAAACAGGCCATCAGTAGGCTACAAAAAAAAAATCCATCAAAGAGATAGCAGGAACATTAGGAGTGGCCAAATCAACCATTTGGTACATTCTGAGAAAAAAAACGCACTTTGGAGAGCTCTGCAACACAAAAAGGCCTGGATGTCCATGGAAGACAGCAGTGGTGGATGATCATAGGGTCCTTTCCATGATAAAGAAAAAACCCTTCACAACATCCAGCCAAGTGAAGAACAATCTCCAGGAGGTAGGCATATCCTTATCGAAGTCTACCATAAAGAGAAGACTTCACGATAGCAAATACAGACGGTTCACCACAAGATGCAAACCATTCATAAGCCTCAAAAATAAAAACGCTAGATTAGACGTTGCCAAAAAACATCTAAAAAAGTCAGTCCATTTCTGGAACTGCATTCTTTGGACAGATGAATTTAAGATCAACCTGTACCAGAAAGATGGGAAGTATGGAGAAAGCTTGGAACAGCTCTTGATCCAAAGCATACCACATTATCTGTAAAACATGGTGGAGGCAGTGTGATGGCATGGGCATGCATGGCTTCCAATGGCACTGGGTTTATTGATGATGTGACAGAAGCAGCCGGATGAATTCTGAAGTGTATAGGGATATATTGTCTGCTCAGATTCAGCCAAATTCAGCAAAGTTAATTGGACAGCGCTTTATTTTACAGATGGACAATGACCCCAAACATACTGCGAAAGCAATCCAGGAGTTTTTTAAGGCAAAGAAGTGGAATATTCTGCAATGGTCGAGTCAATCACCTGAGCTCAACCCGATCAAGCATGCATTTCACTTGCTGAAGGCAAAACTTAAGGCAGAAAGACCCACGAACAAACAACAACTGAAGACAACTGCAGTAAAGGCCTAGCAAAGCATCACAAAGGAGGAAACACAGCAGTTGGTGATGTCCATGCATTCCAAACTTCAAGCAGCCATTGCCTGTAAAAGGATTCTCAACAAAGTATTAAAAATTAACATTTTATTTATGATTCTGTTAATTTGTCCAATTACATTTGTGCCCTTGAAATAGGGGGACTGTGTATGAAACTGGTTGCAATTCCTAAACGTTTCATATGATATTTTTGTTCAACACCTTGAACTAAAGCTGAAAGTCTGTGCTTCAATTGCATCTAAGTTGTTTCATTTCAAATCCATTGTGGTGGCGTATAGAGCCAAAATTATGAAAATTGTGTCAGTGTCCAAATATTTCCAGTCCTAACTGTATATTTATTTAAAAAAAAATGTTTTTTCAGGAAGAATACATTAAGAGTGCTCTTATTATCAAGTATGTCCAGGAGAGCTCTTACAGTAAAGAGTTACCTATTTACACAAATAGAGAAACAATAATGTATTATATATCACAAACAAATTTACAAAGAAATGTATATACAAGTACATATTGTTTTTAGAAGCAGTTATTTTTAGGGATTTTATTTATTTATATATACATTTTTATTGAGTTTTAAATCAAAATAACAATTCAATTATACATGAATCTTATACAATACTATGAAACAATATATGAGGATAAGAAACAGAAAAACACGTATTGTATATAAATATGGAAAAATAGTAACTCCGGATATACAATATCTTTTAGATCATCATGTATTTTGAGGAAAGGAATGTATATAATAAGAAATAAAGAGCAAAGAAAAGAAGAAGAAGAGAAAAAGATAATCTTGTTGACATTATAAATGTCCAGTCGCAAAATAAGGAGAATTTAAAGTCGAGGACTACAAACCCATTTACCCACGTTCATATAGGATTATATAACAGTATCTGAAATTTTTGTGCTTATTAAGCAAAATATTGATCATTTAAAATCAACACTGAGATATATAATTAATCCACAGTCTCCAGGTGCCCATAAATTAAACCGTTCCCTTTGTAGATCTATGTATAAGCATTTCCATTATCATTATGTGGCTAACTCTACGTTCCCATTCTAACACAGAATGAGTGATCTGTGTTTTCCAGAAGATAGGTATGCACTGTTTTACGGCATTTAGTAAATGTTTGATTAAACAGCACAGGCCTTGAGAATCAGATAGTTTCCTAGGAGGGAAGTTAAGAAGGATAAACACAGGTTGGTCTGGTATGTGTATTTGGGTAATATGTTTTATTAAAGAGAGTATTTTTTTCCAAAATATCTGTATTATGGGACAAGACCACCATATGTGCAACAAAGTGCCTATTCCATTACTACATCTCCAGCACGTCTGCTCTATAGAGTGATACATTTTGTGTAAGACCTCTGGTGTTCTATCCATCTTGGTATATCTGGTGTTCTGTACCATCTTGTTGCAAGTTTGTAGTTAGTTTCAACAATCATTATATTGGTGGAAGCTTGTAGGAAATTACTTAAGATCTTATGCCAATCATCTAACGCTAATTGTATTTGCAGCTCATTTTCCCATTGGGATTTTTGAGATGTATAAAGGGGATCTCTATCTGCTAGTAGTTTGTAAATTTTTGAGATTCCGTGAGAAAAATTAGTAGATTTAAGACATAGGTTCTCAAAATCAGTAAGTTTTCTAAAAAGTATATCAGGATCCATATGACTAGATATATGACTAATAATTTTGTCATATGAAAGCTCATCATTTGAGTGCAATCCCAATTCATTTTGAAAGGTTATAAATAGTTTTAATCTACCATTATCAGATAGGTGATAGAAAAGCAAACCCCATTTTGTTTCCAATGGTCTATTTGTATATCATCTATTTCTAGTGAGTGAAGAGGCAGATCATAAATTGATTGTAAAGGTGAGAAGGGAAAAGAGGAGACTCGTGGAAGGTGTCTAACATATTGCCATGTGTATAGTAATACATAACATAGTAACATAGTAATTTAGGTTGAAAAAAGACTTGCGTCCATCTAGTTCAACCCTTTTTCTATTCCTATTTACCATCGTTGATCCAAAAGAAGGGATTTCTCCCTGGATCAACAAGCCCTAACTAAATATTAATCCCAATATTAACGTACATAGCCCTCTATGTTATGCTCTTTTAAATAAGTATCCAGGCCCCTTTTAAAGGCATCTAATGCATTTGATAGCACCACCTCCTCAGGAAGTGAATTCCATACCTTTATTGTCCTTACTGTAAAGAAACCCTTCCGCTGTTGTAGATTAAATCTCCTTTCCTCAAGTCTAAGCGGGTGGCCCCTTGTCCTGTGTACTGTTCTGTTAATGAACAGGTCTTTGGAGAGCCCTTTATATGGACCTTGAACATACTTATATAGTGTTATCATATCCCCTCTAAGACGCCGTTTCTCTAGTGTGTACAAGTTTAATTTTTCTAGCCTGTCTTCATAACTAAAACTTTCCATTCCCCTTACTAGTTTTGTAGCCCTCCTCTGCACTCTCTCTAGTTCCATAATGTCCTTTTTCAGAAAGGGCGCCCAGAATTGAACAGCATATTCTAGGTGGGGTCTTACCATGGACCTGTAAAGAGGCATAATTATATCTTCCTCCCTTGAGTCAATACCCCTTTTAATACATGCCAATATCTTATTGGCCTTTGCAGCTGCCAGCTGGTACTGCACGCTACAGCTAAGTCTATTGTCTACCATTACTCCCAAATCCTTTTCATTAGTAGATTTCCCCAGAGAAACACCATTTAAACTATATGTTGCATTTTTATTATTATACCCAAAATGCATAACTTTACACTTGTCTATATTGAATCTCATTTGCCTGCCCAGTTACTCAATTTGTCCAAATCCTCTTGTAATGAAGACACATCCAGTTCAGACTTTATTACCTTACTTAATTTTGTGTCATCAGCAAACACTGATACATGGCTCCCTATGCCCTCTGGGAGGTCATTAATAAACAAATTAAAAAGAAGAGGACCCAGGACAGATCCCTGAGGTACTCCACTTATCACTTTTATCCAACTGGAGAACTTGCCATTTACTACAACTCTTTGCATTCTATCTTTCAGCCAATTTCTGATCCACACACAAACATTTTCCCCTAGGCCTATTTCATTCAATTTGTACAGTAACCTCTTGTGCGAAACTGTATCAAATGCCTTGGCAAAGTCTAAATAGATCACATCAACTGCCGCTCCCTCATCTATATTATTACTCACTTTTTCATAAAATGCGATCAAGTTCGTCTGACAAGACCTGTCTTTCACAAAGCCATGTTGGCTATTGCTAATGATATTCCTGTTCCAGCAGAATTCTTGAATATATTCCCTTAGCAACCTTTCAAACAGCTTCCCTACCACAGATGTCAAGCTTACAGGTCTGTAATTTCCTGGCTGTGACTTTGATCCCTTTTTAAATATGGGCACCACATCTGCTTTACGCCAATCCATGGGCACCATACCTGAAATAAAAGTATCCCAGAAAATCAAATACAACGGTCTGGCCAGGGTCTGGCTTAGCTCTTTAAGTACCCGTGGGTGTATACCATCTGGCCCCGGAGCTTTTGTCTACCTTAACACTATTCAATTGTTTTAACACCTTTTCTTGTGTTAGCCAGTCCCATGCTTGCTGTGACTGTTCTGTAAAAGTAGCTTGCAGATTCTTGTCCATTGGGTCTTCCTTGGTAAAAACAGAAGAAAAGAAATTATTTAACATATCTGCCTTCTCTCTGTCCCCTTTGACGATCTCACCCGTTTCAGATAACAAGGACCCAACATTATCAGACTTTAATTTTTTGCCATTAATGTATTTAAATAATTTTTTGGGGTTGCTTTTGCTCTCCTTAGCAATATTTTTTTCATTCTCCAGTCTAGCTAATTTAATAGCCTTTTTACAGTTTTTGTTGACATTTTTGTATTCTGCAAATGTCTCTGCTGATCCCTCAGCTTTGTAATGTTTAAATGCCGTTTCTTGTTATTTATTTCATGAATTACTTTACTGGTTAGCCACATTGGTTTTAATTTGCTTCTTTTGTATTTGTTTCCTACAGGGATAAATTTATGTGTGTATTCTTGCAATGTTATTTTGAAGGTATTCCACTTACCTTCTGTGTTTTTTCCTGAAAATATTTTATCCCAGTCAACGAGACCAAGGGATGCATTAAATCTGCTAAAGTTGGCCTTTTTAAAATTCAGTGTTTTGGTGGAACCCATACCAAATTGCTTTTTTGAATTAATCTCAAAAGATACCATGTTATGGTCACTATTCACCAAGTGCTCCCTAACTTGGATGTTAGAGATAAGTTCTTCATTGTCAGTTATTACCAATTCCAAACATGCATTCCCTCTGGTTGAGGTCTGCACTAGTTGTGACAAAAAATTGTCATTCAACAAGTTCAGAAACTTGCTGCTTTTAGCAGAATAAGCTGTTTCATTTTTCCAGTCTATTTCTGGATAATTAAAATCCCCCATAATTATAGTTCTCCCTATTTGGGAAGCCTTTTCTATTTGCATTAATAGCTGTGTTTCTTCAAGGTCACCAATGTTTGGTGGTTTATAACAAATACCCACTAATATTTTCTGGGCAGTTTTACCCCCAGTGACTATTTCAACCCACAGGGATTCCACATGTTCACTACTGTCATCACATATATCTTCCCACAATTGAGGCAATAATGCTGGTTTGATATACAGACAGACCCCACCTCCTCTTTTGTTTGACCTACAATGTAGTAGTAATGATTTCACAAGTAATGGCAGTTTATAAAAAATACGTTTAGATATAGAATGAGTCCACAAAATAGAAGATATTCTACGTATGTCTCCCGTGTCTCTAAGCAGTTGAATCCATCTCTTATCAGAATTTAACTGAAACATGGACACTATATTTAATAATTTTATAGACCTATAATATCTAGCTACATTGGGGACTCCCAATCCTCCTCTCTCCTTGTTATAAGTAATATGTGAAAATCTCAATCTGGGTGGCTTCCTATTCCAAATAAAATGATTAAGAATTGTCTGAATAGACTTTAGGTAAGCATTAGACAAACGTATAGGGATCGTTTGGAATAAATATAAAATTTTTGGTAGAATAGACATTTTGATCAAATTTATCCTGCCTATCCAAGATATTGGCAAGGTTGACCATGATAAAACTTCCTTCTGGATCTTATCTTTTAAAGGGGATCTCTCACCTAACTACAAGTAATTCTCATTAGTTACAGCATTTATCTAGAACACTGAAAATAGTGTTCATTATATTTAAAAAGCAGTTACAATTGCAAGAATTAAACTTTAAAAAGTGTCCGGCAGCCTACTTCCGGCTTGCCGACCAGAGACAGCTCCGTCCCACTACCCATCATCCTCCCATGACGGAGGCTGTCTGCCACTAAATTGGAGCAATCGCATTGGCAGAGACCGATATCTAGCCAATGCGATCGCTCCACTTTAGTGACAGACAGCCTCCGTCATGGGAGGATGATGGGTAGTGGGACGGAGCTGTCTCTGGTCGGCAAGCCGGAAGTAGGCTGCCGGACACTTTTTAAAGTTTAATTCTTGCGCATTTTTAAATATAATGAACACTATTTTCAGTGTTCTAGATAAATGCTCTAACTAATGAGCATTACGTGTAGTTAGGTGAGAGATCCCCTTTAATGGTTTGTAGTTGAAATGGAAAAGGTTGGAAGTCTTCGGAGTCAATTGAATACCCAGATATTTAATGTAGTCAGATGTCCATCTGAAAGGAGAAGAAGATTTTAGAGAGGTCACTCGGCCAATAGGAAGATTGATATTCAGAATTTCAGATTTACTAAGATTAGTACAGTTTCAAATTTTAAACCTAAACAAATTTAATTCTTGCACTATATGAGGAAGTGAGTGTTCTGGTTTAGATATTGAAAATATAATGTCATCTGCAAAGAGACTAATTTTGTATTCCTGCTGATGAGTATCAATACCATGAATATTATGATTCTTCCTAATTCTATTGTCTAGGGTTTCCATAATTAATACAAAAAGAAGAGGGGACAATGGACATCCCTGTCTAGTACCATTATTCAGACTAAAGGGTTGAGAAAGATAATTATTTACTTTAACTCTAGCTCTAGGATTCGTATATAATGCTTTAACATAATTACAGAATTTAGTGTTGAACCCAGTATGACGAAGTGTCGATTCTAAAAAATACCAATCTACCCTATCAAATGCTTTTTCAGCATCTATTGTGAGTAAAAGGGATTTGATATCTTTTGAAGTTGCATAATCTATCAAACTGATCATTCTCATAGTACTGTCTTTAGCCTCACGTCCCGAGACAAATCCTACTTGATCGCCATGTATGAGGAGAGGGTTTAGCGGTTTCAATCTATTCGCTAAAATGTTCGCGTATATTTTGATATCAGTATTCAATAAATATATAGGTCTATAACTTGTACAAAGTTTAGGGTCTTTTCCTTCCTTATGAATAACCATAATATGGGCCTCAGAACATGCGGGGTGTTGGTGAATTAGGTAAGGTAAGGCATTAAAAGATCTGATCAACAAGTTGCCCAGAAGAGGAAGAAATTTTTTATAAAAAATTAGTGGTAGGCCATCTGGGCCTGGGGATTTACCTATCTTCATCTGAGATATTGCACATTCCACCTCTCTTAGTGTTATATCAGAGTCTAGTTCCTCAGCTTGTAATGGTGTAATTTTAATAGGTTCAGCCTTTTGTATATAAGAATCAATCTTTCCTCTATGATCGTCCGAAATGTCTTTTCTTATGTTATACAGTTTTTCATAATAATTTTTGAATGTGTCAGAAACCTCCGGACATTTCCTAGTCAAGAGACCATCTACAGTCTGAATCTGACTAATAGAAGTTTTCTGCAAAATCAGTTTCGATAAATTCGACAAATGTTTGCCACATTTATTACCAGATTCATAAAATCTACTTTTACTATATGTGAACATCCTATCAATATTGGATTGGAGATGTGTTTTAGCTTTATTTCTTAATAACTGGATGTCATGATAGCTGGTCAAATCAAGAGATTTTTTATGTTTAAGTTCCAAGTCAGAAAGAGATTTCAGAATAGTCTCTAGTTCTTTTTGGGATTGTCTCTTTTTAAAGGTGGAAATTTTTATAAATTCACCTCTAATTACGCATTTCAGAGACTCCCAAATATTCAAAAGTGAAGTATCGGCATTATCGTTAATGGAAAGAAAATTCCCAATACGTCTCTATTTGAGATATAACCATGGGGTCATTTAATAAAACAGAATTTAGGCGCCAAGAAAAGGAATTAGGTATATGTAGGGGCAAAGAAATATTAATTTCTATAGTCGAATGATTGGACCACGTGATAGGATGAATCGTTGAAGATACTACATTTTGTATATAAGACTGGTTGATGAGCAGATGATCGATCATAGTATACAATTTATGAACATGGGAGTAGAAAGTATAATTCCTTTTTGTCGGGTGAAGAAGCCTCCATGAATCTAATAAGTTATGTTTATGTAGTAAAGATTTAAGCTGTCTAAAATGTAAAGGTGGTAAATGTGATCTACCTGATGAACAATCTAGTGCTGGGTCAATAGGAGAATTGAAGTCTCCCCCAAAAATTACCAGTCCTTCTTGAAATAAATCTAGATCGGTAAGGGAATCAGCAATGAAAGGCACTTGGTTAGAATTAGGTGCATAAATATTGGCTAGGGTGATTTTCAAATCACCTATATTGCCTTTAACAAATATATATCTGCCCTGCGGGTCTGTACAAACAGACTTCTCTTCAAAGGGTATATTTTTACTCATTAAAATCGCTACACCTCCCTTTTTCTTGTCTAAAGAACTATGATATTGCTTCAAATAGTATTTATGTTTAAGATTAGGGAGCTGATTTCTATTATAATGAGTTTCTTGTACAAAACATATCTGACCTCCCAATCTTGTACATTCTCTATATAAAAGAGCTCTTTTTGTGGAGTATTTAGGCCCTTAGCGTTGATTGAAAGAATATTCAGATAAAAACTATTAGACATAACTCTACTGTGTAAGAGTTAAGAATGCAAGAGTGGTGGGGTGCGTCCTCGACCATTACTGAGAAATATAGAGAAAAAAAATAGAATTAAGGAGAGTATTGAGAAGGAAATCCCAGCACTGAGTTTGTAGCTGGGTGATCCAAAAAGAGGTAAATATTGAATCGCCAGTGTAAAGTAGAAAAAAGAAACTTATAAAATAACAATATTGCAAACCAGTTGAAAGGCGACAAGTAGTGGGGGAATCGACCATCAAAACAATGTCGGGACTCACGCCCGTTAATGCACAAAAGATTAAACAATCAAGACGTGGTGCGTCCTAATCAAATATATTTCAAAAAATGATATAAGATAGAATCTTCCTAAAGGAAAGGGTCAATTCTAATCCAGAATTATTCAGCATCAGAAGAGATCCTCTGAAAGATAGCCAAATACATGAACTATAAACTGCAAAAGGTATTAAGTTAAGTGGATTAATTTTTTTTTTTTTCCCCGAGATGTAAGTATACACAACGTGGGTGGATACGAAGATCCAACCTTAACAAACTACATATCTACTTTAGAGGGGGAGAGGAGAATTCCCTCATGTTCAAAACAATGAGAGTATCCCCTACAACCATCTCACCTCCCCCTATACAAGATCGAATATCTCCGGACACATTATGGGATAAATACACCTCAGAAATTATAGGAAAAAAGAAAAAAAGAAAACATCCCAACAAGTATAACATTGTTAACAGTCATAACATGAGAGACTCCCACAGATATAGAAAATAAATATGGGCAAGCATATCAGGGGAGGGGGAGAAAAGGGAGGGGAAGACAAGAAGAGGGGAGCTGGTTCTGATGGAATAAACCAAAGAGAAAAGTCACCACCCAGACATTTCTAAGGAATATTGATATTGCTCCCTAGAACATTAAAAAATAAAGACTCACCCCGCTCTCACAACATTCCCCTCAAATTTAACATCTAAGGGATCATCATGTCATCTTTGTTTATTTATCTGTGACCTCTGATGAAGGTATCATGGAATTCCTGTTCAGACGCTTCTTTGTTGAGACAGGTGTCCAACGCAGGCGTTGGGGTGTCATATGTTTCGCTGGTGTAGAATGAATGGGCAAAGTCTTAGATTGACCAAGATTTGCAACGTTTATAGCTTCACATAGTGATTTAATTTCTGAAGCATGTCGTATCTTGGTCACCTTCCCTTCAAAAGTAACTGAAAGCAAAAATGGATATCCCCATCTGTAGAGAATTCGGTGTTCCCTCAAAGCATCAGTAAGAGGTTTGAACTGCCTTCATAGTTGGAGGGTGTGGGAAGACAGATCATTGAATAAGTGAATATCATGACCCTCATAAGAAAAAGATGATTGTTGTCTGGCACATCTCATAATATTAGCTTTCATTTGGAATGAATGTAAACAGCAAATCACATCTCTTGGTTTATCATTTGGTAATGACTTAGGTCTCATAGCTCTGTGAGCTCTCTCTAACTCAGTGGTTCTCAACCTGTGGGTCGGGACCCCTTAAGGGGGTCGAATGACAATTTGCCAGGGGTCACCTAAACCCATCAGATATTTCTATTTTGATTCATAACAGCAGCAAAATTACAGCGATGAAGGTGCAACAAAAATAATTTTACTGTTAGGGGTCGCCACAACTTGGGAAGTTTTATCAAAGGGTCGCTGCACTAGAAGGGTTGAGAACCGCTGCTCTAACTTAATATTGTCACCTGGTTCTAACTGTAGGATCTGAGCAAAAAGATTTTGTAGGGTCAGACTGATATCTTTAGGAGGAATGGATTCTGGAAGACCTCGAATTCTAATGTTATTTCTCCTACTTCTGTTTTCTAGATCATCTATTTGTAGCTTAAGTTGATTTATAGTATCATCCTGTGTTGATATTTGTTGGCTCATAGTATGACAGTCGTTTAATATAGATTCTTGAGTTTTTTCTAGAGTTATTACTGGCAGTGGACTTCATGTTAAATCAAGCAGACATAATATATATATATATATATATATATATATATATAATTTCTGGAGGAAAAATACTGAAACGTGCATCCCATGTGAAGCCGCTGTATATAGATGATACACAGCTTACTGTTGTTCCGTGACCCTAGTTAACAGCCTGGTCTTTTTACATGTAAGGCTCTAAAGCCTAAGAATCACTCTCACAGACCTATTGGCAGGGATAGGGAACTAGGAAGTAAAATAAAAAAGAAAGATGGTGATCTAAAATATGAGAGGCAGTAGAATTGGCTTGGATAAGGATTGCAATAATGTGATTATGCTCAGTCAATTCTGAGTGCCTTTGAGGGCTCAGAGCATATATGGAGGACTGAAAAGCATTACTTAGTGTCACGGTATGTTAAGACTCTCAGATGTAAGATTTAGGTAAAAACATAACTTTATTGAAAAGTTAAGGCAATCCCATAGGGTTTTCATACATATACAAACATCACATATATATAAGCAATTGACAATTGAGATAGGTTCTACCGGCCTTGCAAATAATACCGGCAAGGCAACCCAAGCGATACTGAAGGAATAGTGATAAGCAGGCTCTACCGGCCCTGCCAGTACCAGGTAAGGCAACCGTAAGATGGTAACGTACTGGTTCTACCAGCCTTACCAATACCGGGCAGGGCAGCCTGAGGAATACACAAGGATAGGCTCTACCAGCACTGCCATTACCGGGTAAGGCAACCTAAAGGTGGCAACGTGAAAGGTTCTACCGGCCTTACCAATACCGGGCAAGGCAGCCCAAGGAGGAAGACACCACAAAGACCAGCGACTGTCAGATGACGATGACAGTAGGATGGTAAATAGAGTATAAGGTCAAGCTGTCTCACCCAAGGAGAGGCTAGTGTCAGTACACATCTGAAACAAGTGCTGCTAAGACTGGAGAACACCTAGAAACCTGACTGCAAGTCAGGGAGTAAGCCAGCGTCCGCACACTGGGACCAACAACTGTACCTTGAGCAGCAAGGCAAATGGAGTAAACCAGCGTCCGCACGCTGGAACCAACAGGCAGTAGAATGAGCCGCAAGGCCAATGGAGCAAACCAGCGTCCGCATGCTGGAACCAACTGACAGTATTGTGAGCCGCAAGGCTAATGGATTAAACCAGCGTCCGCACGCTGGGACCAACAGACAGAATTGTGAGCCATGAGGCTAATGGAGTAAACCAGCATCCGCACGCTGGGACCAACAGACAGTATTGTGAGCCGAAAGGCTAATGGAGTAAACCAGCGTCCGCACGCTGGGACCAACAGACAGTATTGTACGCCGCAAGGCTAATGGAGTAAACCAACGTCCGCATGCTGGGACCAACAGACAGTATTGTGAGCAGTAAGGCTAATGGAGTACACCAGCGTCCGCACGCTGGGACCAACAGACAGTATTGTAAGCCGCAAGGCTAATGGAGTAAACTAGCGTCCGCACGCTGGGACCAACAGACAGTATTGTAAGCGCAAGGCTAATGGAGTAAACCAGCGTCCGCACGCTGGGACCAACAGACAGTATTGTGAGCGCAAGGCTAATGGATTAAACCAGCGTCCGCACGCTGGGACCAACAGACAGAATGTTGCTGGAGCAACAGAACAGAAATATCGCCACAGGAATTGAACACTGGAAACAGCAGGAGCAGGCCGAGGCTCAACCGGGACAAGCACCGCTAGTCGGCTGGCAACCGGAACGACAGCAACCGGAACCGGACTGGAACTGACAAGCAGGCAGGAACACAGGTAAACTCAGGAACAGGCCCAATAGCTTCAGCAGACAGGCAAAGTGAATGCTGTCAAAGACACCACAAAAGGGCAACTAAAGGGTGCCCAGACTGAGTTTAAAAAGGCAACCAGAGGCGGGCTGACTGCAGACAGCCAATGGGAGCCCCCTGCAGGTGATAGACAGAGAACTTCAGCAACCACGGGCACCGTGATAGTACCCCCCATTCAAAGACCCCCTCTCCTAGAATAGGGTCTGGGTTTCTGAGGGTACTTGGCATGAAAAATCCGCAGTAGCCTGGGTGCATGAAGGTCCTTACTATCCACCCAGGATCGATCCTCAGGACCATAACCTTTCCAATGCACCAAGTACTGTACCTTTCCTCTAAGCCTACGGGAGTCAATGATACTCTGCACCTCGTACTCCTCCTGACCCTCGACCTGGCATCACGGGTGTAGTAGTGTAACGGTTACATACAAGAGGCATACGGAGAGACACATGGAATACATTATGAATGCGCATGGATGCAGGTATGTCCAAGGCATAGGAAACAGGATTAATTTTGCAAATGATTCTGTAAGGACCAATAAACAGAGGTGCCAACTTATTAGATGGGACTTGGAGCTTCAGATTCTTAGAAGACAGCCATAGTCTATCCCCAACTTGGAAGGAAACCACTGGAAGCCTTCTGCGATTAGCATAGCGCTGATGGCGCTGAAATGACTGGCCCAGTGCCCTCTGAACTTGTGCCCATGTGGAACGGAGTTGCTCGATATGCTCATCCAGAGCTGGAATCTGTTGTGTCTGAAAGGAATCTGGGAGCAAACAGGGTTGGAAGCCATAATTGATCAGAAACGGAGAGCTCCCGGAAGAAGAGTTGACAGCACAGTTCCTGGCGAACTCCCCCCAAGGCAACAAGTCGGCCCAATTGTCATGATGGTCAGTCATGAAACAGCGCAAAACTGTTCCAAACCCTGATTGGCACGTTCAGCGGCCCCATTAGTCTGGGGATATGATATGCAGAGGAGAAGGATAGCTGTATGCCTATCTGTTCGCAAAATGCCCTCCAGAACCTGGACACAAACTGGCTCCCCCTGTCGGACACCAGTACCCTAGGTACTCCATGCAACCGAAACACCTCTTTAGCAAACACTATTGCCAATTCTTTAGCCGAGGGAAGGCCACGGAGAGGCACGAAGTGAGCCATTTTAGAAAACCTGTCTACCACCATCAATATGAAGGAATACCTTCTAGACCTGGGCAATTCTCCCATAAAATCGATGGAAACATGAGACCAGGGGCGTTCACCATTAGGCACCGGCTGAAGCAAGCCCACTGGGAGATGTCTAGGGGTTTTAGCACGAGCACAGGTGGCACAGGCATTAGGAAAATCGGCACAATCTGATCTCATAGAAGGCCACCAGAATAAGTGGGAGAGGGACCATAACAATTGGTCTCTACCAATATGTCCCGCAGCCTTAGAGGAATGGTAGGTTTCAAGTAAAAGAGTACGTAATGGTTCAGCGACAAAACACTTGCCCACCGGGGTTTCCTGGGGAGCGTAGTCCTGGGAGGCCAGAATTTCATCCCCTAGTGGTGAAGTGATACTAGTGCGTATGGTGGCCAATATTCGATCAGGTTGAATGATAGGTGCTGGTGCCTCTTCTCTGTCAACTTCTGCCTCAAATTGTCTTGACAGAGCATCAGCCCTAACATTCTTAGATCCCAGCAAATATGATACAATGAAATTGAATTGGGACAGGAATAATGCCCATCTGGCCTGGCGAGAGGACAATCTCTTGGCCTCAGAGAGATAAGTTAGATTTTTTTGATCCGTCAGGATTAAAACGGGATTTTTTGTGCCTTCGAGCAAATGGTGCCATTCCTTAAGAGCGAGGATAATGGCCAATAATTCTCTGTCACCAATCTCATAATGGCTTTGAGCTCCGGTGAGCTTTTTAGAAAAGAACCCACAGGGTCTGAGCGTTCCACCTTTGACCTGCCATTGGGAAAGTACTGCCCTAACCCCAATATCTGAGGCGTCAACCTCCAAGGTGAACAGGAGTAATGGGTTGGGGTGGGATAACACAGGAGCATTAGCAAAAGCCACTTTCAGTTTTTCAAAGGCCTGCTCCGCGGCCGCTGGCCAGAGAGATGGATTAGCGCCCTTTTGCGTGAGGTCCAACAGGGGTTTAACAATGGACGAGAAGTTCTTAATAAACTTCCTATAATAATTGCGAAACCCAGAAATCGCTGGATAGCTTTCAGACTCTTAGGCCTAGGCCACTGCAAGACTGCTGTCAACTTCTCCTTGTCCATGGCAATGCCGTCTTTGCCAATTATAAACCCCAGGAAAGGTACACTGGTTTTGTGGAACTCACATTTCTCCAATTTACAGAATAATTTATTTTTTCGTAAGCGCAACAATACTTCAGACACAACCTTGATGTGTTGTGACAAGTCTTTGGAGTGAATAAGTATATCGTCAAGGTAGACTACGACACATGACTGTAACATATCTCTAAGAACGTCATTGATCAGTTCTTCAAATACTGCGGGTGCATTGCACAGACCAAATGGCATGACTAGATATTCATAATGCCCAGATCTCGTGTTAAAGGCAGTTTTCCACTCATCACCGGCTCTGATACGTATCAAATTGTATGCTGCCCGTAAGTCCAATTTGGTGAAAATTGAGGAGCCCTTGAGTCTGTCAAAAAGCTCAGTGATGAGTGGTATCGGATAAGCATTCTTAGCCATCAGATTATTTAACCCACGGTATTCGATGCATGGTCTCAGTTCGCCATTTTTTTTCTTAACGAAAAAGAACCCGGCCCCAGCCGGAGAGGTAGATTTCCTTATGATCCCTCTATTAAGGGCATCAGAAATGTATTCTTCCATAGCTTGGTTCTCCTCACAAGACAATGGGTATGTGCATCCCCTGGGGGGCACCGCTCCAGGCATTAGGTTGATGCAACAATCATATGGTCTGTGCTGGGGTAAGGTGCCAGCCTCTCCCTTACTGAAAACATCGCTAAACTGCTGGTATACATCAGGTAGTGAAGGGGAGGTGCACAAGACCTTAACTGGATGGGTTACGCACTTATCCATACAGAACTGAGACCAAGCGGAGATCTCGCATTTCTGCCAATCAAATTGTGGATTATGCAACTGTAACCAAGGAAAACCCAATATTACGGCATGGTGAGGAGAGTTAATTAGTTGAAACCGCTGCTCTTCTTTATGGAGAGCCCCAATAGTCATGGATAATGGCATGGTTTCAAATGTAACTTGAGCGGGTTCCAGGGGTCTACCATCAATTGCTTCAATAGCCAGAGGGGTTGCTCTTTCAATACGTGGTACCCCATGTAATTCAGCAAAGGTATTATCCATAAAATACCCAACTGCCCCAGAATCAACGGGCCAGAACCTCCACTGAACGTTGCGCCCAAGATAGTACCACCTGTATGGTGGGTTTTAGTGTGCCCAACACTGGGGACGATTGGACACCACCTAGGGCCTGTACCCCAAGGTACCCTAGGTGTGTTCATTTCCCGGACGTACCGGACAGGATCTGAGCAAATGCCCATTTTTACAGCAGTACAAACACAATCCTTGCTTCCTGCAATATAGTCTCTCCTCCTGGCTTAGCCTAGTAAAACCTACTTGCATAGGTTCACCTGGTTCCCGTACTGGTTCACTAGGTTTAGATGCCAAGGGAGGGATGGGTGGGCAAAATATGCTACTAGACCCATTATTTTTTAACCGTACTTTACGATCTTTGGCAGTTAGTCTCTCACGTATTCTGGAGTCAATTAGAATGACATACTCAATGTAGTCATCTAGGTCAGTAGGCAAATCTTTTGCTGCAATTTCATCTTTAATTTGGTCACTCAGGCCTTGGGCAAAGGCTGCCAACAAAGCCTCGTTATTCCACCCCACTTCTGCTGCCAAGGTGCGGAATTCAATGGCATAGTCGCCCACCGTGCGCCTGCCCTGTTGTATCTCCATAAGACATTTAGCAGCAGAGGTGGTTCTACCAGGAGGCTCAAACACTCTCCGAAAGGATTGCACAAATTCACTGAAATTCTTAGTACAAGGTTTAGCATTTTCCCACAATGGGTTAGCCCAAGCCAATGCTCTACCAGTCAGCAGGGATATCATGAACCCAACCTTACTACGGTCATTGGGAAACGCATGTGCCGTCAATTCCATAAATATTTCGAGTTGGTTGATGAACCCTCTGCAGAGATGAGGGTCACTGTCACACCGTAGCGGCAAGGGTGCAGAAGCAGTTAACCCTTTGACTGCGGCCCCTGAGGGCCTTGTATCAATCTCCGGTGTCTGACTTGGCGAGACCACCGGGCTAGAACCAGACTTGTCAGAAAGTACAGTGCGTTCAAGGATAGTTTGGATTGCAACTGCCAATTGATCCAAACGTTGCTCAAGCATATCCATCCTCCAATGGATATTCTGCGTATTACCGTCGCTCTTATTGTCTGAGGTCATGGCCCTTTCGTACTGTCACGGTATGTTAAGACTCTCAGACATAAGGTTTAGGTACAAACATAACTTTATTGAAAAGTTTAAGATAATCCCATAGGGTTTTCATACATATACAAACATCACATATATATAAGCAATTGACAATTGGCAGGGCAGCCTGAGGAATACACAAGGAATAGGCTCTACCGACCCTGCCAATACCGGGTAAGGCAACCGTGGAGTGGCAACGTAACAGGTTCTACCGGCCTTACCAATACCGGGCAGGGCAGCCCAGAATGGATACCCAAGGATAGGCTCTACCGGCCCTGCCAATACCGGGTAAGGCAACCTAAAGGTAGCAACGTGAAAGGTTCTACCGGCCTTACCAATACCGGGCAGGGAAGCCCAAGGAGGAAGACACCACAAAGACCAGCGACTGTCAGATGACGATGACAGTAGGATGGTAGATAGAGTATACGGTCAAGCTGTCTCACCCAAGGAGAGGCTAGTGTCAGTACACATCTGAAACAAGTGCTGCTAGGACTGGACAGCACCTAGAAACCTGACTGCAAGTCAGGGAGTAAACCAGCGTCCGCACACCGGGACCAAAAACTGTACCTTGAGCCACAAGGCAAATGGAGTAAACCAGCGTCCGCACGCTGGAACCAACGGACAGTATTGTGAGCCGCAAGGCTAATGGAGTAAACCAGCGTCCGCACGCTGGGACCAACAGACAATATTGTGAGCCGTAAGGCTAATGGAGTAAACCAGCTATCACCGTCCCCGTGATTTCCTGTCAATCTCTGACTGTGTACATTTGCATTGGAGGAGTCTGATTGGCCCGCCCAGGATGTGCCTTTATATGCTGGGGTTTGGGCACTTGTCAGTTGCCCTTTCGTGGTGTTCCTGTTGCTGCGCCTAGTTGCTGATTTCCAGCTGACCCGGCTCTGGCTGAAGACCCTGCTCCGTGATCTGACCCGGCTCTGGCTGACGACCCTGCTCTGTGATTCGACCCGGTTCTGGCTCCTGATCCTGCTCCGTGATTGATCCGCTCTCCGGTGGTGTTCCTGTTGCTGAGCCTAGTTGTTGATTTCCAGTGTCTCCTGTGTACCGACCCGGCTAGTCTGACTCTTCTGCTGTTCCTGCTCCGTGATTTGACCCGGTTCTGGCTGACGACCTTGCTCCGTGATTTGACCTGGCTCTGGCTGACGACCCTGCACCGTGATCTGACCCGGCTCTAGCTGAAGACCCTGCTCCGTGATCTGACCCGGCTCTGGCTGACGACCCTGCTCCGTGATTCGACCCGGTTCTGGCTCCTGATCCTGCTCCGTGATTGATCCGCTCTCCGGTGGTGTTCCTGTTGCTGAGCCTAGTTGCTGATTTCCAGTGTCTCCTGTGTACCGACCCGGCTAGTCTGACTCTTCTGCTGTTCCTGCTCCGTGATTTGACCCGGTTCTGGCTGACTACCTTGCTCCGTGATTTGACCTGGCTCTGGCTGACGACCCTGCACCGTGATCTGACCCGGCTCTAGCTGAAGACCCTGCTCCGTGATCTGACCCGGCTCTGGCTGACGACCCTGCTCCGTGATTCGACCCGGTTCTGGCTCCTGATCCTGCTCCATGATTGATCCGCTCTCCGGTGGTGTTCCTGCGACCCTGTCATCCGGTTCCGGCTATCGCTCCTGTCCGGTTGCTGCTCCAGTTTCCTCCGGTCGCGCTGGCGACATTCTGAACTGTTCTCTGTTTCCTCTCTCGCTCATTTAGCTGTAGCCGAGGTTGCCTGCCTTATACTCGCTGAGCATTGCTCTTTTAAATGTACCAGATTAACCCTTGCAGTGCCTGTAGTCTCCGATTACGTGCCACTTGTTAGCTTGCCAAGCTTCTGTTGATTCACTGAGCCGTTACACTTTGAGTCTCCTCTTGACGCTAGCTCCGGAGGTGACATGGAATAATGAGGCACTCCTGGCAGCATTTGCCCAAGGGCTTTCGGATGCTATCGAAGATGAAATTGCTGCCAGGGAGGTACCTACCGATTTGGATGAGTACATCGATTATGTGATACTCATTGATACTCGCATGCGCGAGAGGCGCTTGGTTAAAAGGGCGAGTTCCAAAATCCATGGGCATGAGAGATTGTTTAACCCACCCTCTCCTCCCATTCCTCCTGACCGTGTACCTGATACTGGGGAACCTATGCAGATTGGTTTTACTAGGTTGACCAGGGAGTAGAGGGCATATCGCAAAAGACAAGGATTATGCCTGTATTGTGGCAAAGGTGGGCATTTATTACGCACATGTCCGGTGCGTCCGGGAAACGCACGCACCTAGGGTACCTTGGGGGACAGGCCCTAGGTGGTGTACAGTCGTCCTCAGATCCTTGCTCCTTGAAACCCACTATACCTGTGAGTTTTCTCCTAGGCGACCAAGCTGTGGAGGTACTAGCCCTGGTAGATTCTGGCGCAGCTGGCTATTTCATGGACCAGGCATTTGCTGAAAGACATAATATTCCTCTGTCTAAAAGAAATACTCCGCTAGCCATTGAGGCTATTGATGGCAGACCTCTTGAACCAGCACTTATCACGATGGAGACTATTCTCCTTACTATGACTGTGGGGGCCCTCCACAAGGAGGAGGTTCGTTTCCAGATTATTGAGCCGCAAGGCTAATGGAGTAAACCAGAGTCCGCACGCTGGGACCAACAGACAGTATTGTAAGCCGCAAGGCTAATGGAGTAAACCAGCGTCCGCACGCTGGGACCAACAGACAGTATTGTGAGCGCAAGGCTAATGGAGTAAACCAGCGTCCGCACGCTGGGACCAACAGACAGTATTGTGAGCGCAAGGCTAATGGAGTAAACCAGCGTCCGCACGGTGGGACCAACAGACAGTATTGTGAGCGCAAGGCTAATGGAGTAAACCAGCGTCCGCACGCTGGGACCAACAGACAGTATTGTGAGCGCAAGGCTAATGGAGTAAACCAGCGTCCGCACGCTGGGACCAACAGACAGTATTGTGAGCAAAGGCTAATGGAGTAAACTAGCGTCCGCACGCTGGGACCAACAGACAGTATTGTGAGCGCAAGGCTAATGGAGTAAACCAGCGTCCGCACGCTGGGACCAACAGACAGAATGTCGCTGGAGCAACAGGAGAGAAATATCGCCACAGGAACTGAACACTGGAAACAGCAGGAGCAGGCCGAGGCTCAACCGGGACAAGCACCGTTAGTCGGCTGGCAACCGGAACAACAGCAACCGGAACCGGACTGGAACTGACAAGCAGGCAGGAACACAGGAACAGGTAAACTCAGGAACTCACGAACAGGCCCAATAGCTTCAGCAGACAGACAAAGTGAATGCTGTCAGAGACACCACGAAAGGGCAACTAAAGGGTGCCCAGACAGTTTAAAAAGGCAACCAGAGGCGGGCTGACTGCAGACAGCCAATGGGAGCCCCTGCAGGTGATAGAGAGAGAACTGCAGCAATCACGGGCACCGTGATACTTAGGCACTTCATTTCTGAATGAAGTCATAGTTATTCCGTCAGAGTAAGGGTTGGAACTCCATCCACTGAAAGATAGTAGATTCAAGTATTTAAATGCCTTCCCAGGTTAATAGGTATGATCGTGGGTTTTTGTGTTTACCTGGATAGTATGGTTATTCCCAGTAAAAAAACCTTCAGCGTGTAAGTTCCTCTAGACAGCCGTACCTGTATAAAGTGCTGCTTCCTCTTTCCCAGGGTACAGCCACCTTCGTTAAAGCATCCGAGAAAGATATAGCCTTAATGGCGAGTGCGTCTCAGTATATCAGGAGGCGAGGCAGCGGTTTGCGGCCTATCTGCCGCCGTCTGCCGAAAACTCAGGATCGGGAGAGCTTTGCAACAAAAAAAACTTATCTCCAGGTAGCTCGAGGTGAGTAGAAGGTAATCCACCTATTTTCAGAACCGAAATTGGTATTTCAATCCAAGATGATCTGGGATTCCTGTGTAGATTCACTGGAGCTGTAAAATCACACGTCTTTCCAGTATGGTTGCCAGGCCACGCCCCCATTTTTAGGGATTTTAGACTGGGTGCAGATCATATTTTTTTTGAGGCAGATTATTCCAGGCTTTCTGTGCTCTGAAGGAGAAGGCAGATTGACCAGCTTCTTTCTTGTAGTTTGGAATACTCAGCAAGCTATTAGTAGTTGAGTGGAGGTTCTATTTGGTATACTTATATTTAGTATAGTAAGCTAGAGTGAGCATACTGCTCATGTAGTCTGGTAGCTTTCCAGAGAAGTGGTTATATACTAGGCAAGAAAGGTGAAGGACACATCTAGATTTGAGTGTTAGCCAATTTAGTTATTTAAGCATACCAAAGTGGTGGGCAATGTAATTGCATTGGAGAACAAAGTGGCATAATGATTTATACAGTGTCACGTTTACCAAGATGGATTTGTAGTACAATAGCATATATTATGTTAAATTAATATGAGCATTCTATTGTTATATAGTGACAATTCCTATTTTGACCTTAGATAACAGGCTTCTAAAACAACCAGAGCCCAAATCATCTTCAACCATCATCTTAGAATATAATAAGTCCACCTCAGTTGCTAGTGAATCAGTAATTAAAAAAAAAAAAAAAAGCAGGCACTGGAAAAGTAAATATCAAGATACACAAAAAAAAATAAGGTGGTGCACTTTAAGACCAATTACAACATAAATAAACTATAAGGGGAAAAAAGGAAACCCTTTATAAAGTAGGTCAAATAATGGAGGCACTCATCTTGAAAAAACAATATATCCAAAATATACATTTTATTGAAAAAATAATGTACATACAGATGACATTTAAAAACCGTTAAAACCACAATGGGAGGGTAAAGGCGAAGTTTACTCTAATGTATGTACCAAACTAATATCTCTAAAATAGAGCAAGTTAAATACACCGATGGCAAATAAATAATGACACATATAAGGTGCAACAAGAGATCAAAAATGTGATAAATCTCGTATATAATAAACCAACATCTAATATAAAACACCATAATCCTGTGTATCAAATATCTAAATATAAAAAAGTGCCAAGTGCAAGAAAAAAAGAATAGGATTTTAGTGTTACCTGTTAAATCCTTTTCACTTAGTCCATACAGGATACTGGTAACACTGGGAGGCGTCAGTCCCCTTTAAGTAGGCAGGAACATTCTCTAAATGTATGCGGGGGGTGGAGCCTCCCTTCCCTCTTAGGCTGCAGTTCACGTAGCCTGCTCAGAATTGTTTGAGAACTAACCAGACTAGATAATAGAAAGAAAGAAGAATCCTGTGAGCATGCCCCGAAGGACTCCCACAGATTGCCACAGGAGAGCCAAGCATGGTCTCTTGACAGGGTGGGAGACCAGTAACCTGTATGGACTAAGTGAAAAGGATTTAACAGGTAAGACTAAAATCCTATTTTCAGTGTCATCCAATACAGGTTACTGGTAACACTGGATGTCCAAACATTGAGTTTCCCAGAGGTGGGAAGAAGGCAAGGACCAGGCGTAAGGCCCCCAGCGTCACCAAGACCCCTATGAACCAACCAGTCAGAGATCCCAACAAAACAGAAGTGTCAACGGACACCAACTAGGGGTAAAACAGACCCCAGGAACTGTTGCACAGCACACTAAACTAGAGCCAACAGGGCTCAACAGTAAGGAAGCACTAAGAACTACAGAAGAAGAAGACCGTAGACAGGCAATACTGCCTCCAGAACCTTCCTCCCAAAGCTGGCATCAGCCGAGACCAGCACATCCACGCGGTAGTGCTCCGAAAAGGTGTGCACAGAAGACCAAGTGGCCGCCCGGCACAGCTGTTCAGCAGATGCTGGATTCTTGTAGGCCCAAGAGGCCCCAAGTGACCTAGTAGAATGAGCAGTAACCCGAAAGGGAACATGCTTATTCCTCAATTCGTAAAACTTATGAATAATACTCTATCCAAGATGCAAGGGATACCCTGGATGCCTGTCTCCCTGCCCTAGGACCCTCAGGAATGACGAACAGAGCGTCAGACTATCTAATAGACTCAGTGCGATGAACATAAAACTTGAAACAACGCACAACATTCAACAAGTGGAGATACCTTTCCGTGTCAGAGGAAGGATTAGGGCAAAAAGAGGGCACCACAATCTCCTGAGTGATGTGGAACTCGGAGACCACCTTAGGCAAGAACTCCGTAGAAATACGAAGCATGGCCTTATCCTTGTGGAACACTAAATAAGGCGGTTTACAAGACAGAGCTTGTAATTCTGCTACCCGGCGAACTGAAACAATAGCCAAAAGGAAGGCCATCTTCCAAAACAAAGGCGCAAGGAATAGTAGCCAAGGACTCAAAGGGGGGGCGCTGAAGAACCCCCAAAACCAGATTAAGGTCCCACTGAGGAGCTGGACTCCTAAAGGCAGGACGAACATGAGCCACACCTTGGAAGAAAATCCTGACATCAGGAAGAACAGCAAAATGCTCCTGGAAAAAGACAGAGAGCGCCGAAGTCTCGACCTTCAGAGAACTCAGACTGAGCCCCTTATTGACACCATCCTGCAAAAAGGCCAGGACAGTAGGAAGATGAAAGGCATGAGACAGATCCCTGTCAGCACACCACGACACAAAGGTCGACCAGACTCAGTGATAGATCTTGGAAGAAACAGGCTTACGAGCGCGTAGCATAGTAGACACCACAGCAGAAGAAAACCCTTTCTTCCTTAAAATCGAGGATTCAACATATAGTCCAAAAACTTGAGCCGAAAAACAGTCTTCCACAGATAACCCTGTAGATGAAGAGCTGGACAAAAGGAGAGCCAAGCTGACTCCACCACAGATAGGGTCAAAACCCCAGAGACCAAGGTTGACAATGTCAATCTAGAACAATCAAAATTACCGGACAACATACCAATTACAATTTCCATAACGCCCATATTAACATAGGGAGAGGAGAAAAAATGGCCAGAGAGGATGTCCAGGGATGGACATTGCATCAGCATCAGCGTTAAAGTGTCTCTCCACAGAGAGCAAGACGGCAGAACCTTCCTGATGTGTCCCATTGCCATCAGATTCCACTGAGGGAATCCCCATCTCAAACTAGGAGTTGAAACACGTCCTGATGTAGTTCCCACGTTCCAAGTCGACTGTGTGACGACTGAAGAAGTCTGCCATAACGTTGTTTACGCCTGGAATGATCACTGCGGAAATAACGGGAACAGGAACCTCTGCCCAGGACAGAATGGCCTTGACCTCTAACCAAGCGGTGAGACTTCGTGTCCCGCCCTGACTGATGAAGTAAGCCACTGCCGTGGCATTGTCGGACTCGTCCACCAGGTGAGACTCCCGAAGATGGGAAGAAGGGATTAATTCCATGAATCACTTCCCCTGAGCGCTAAAGAGACCCAGAACAGCTCCCCAGCCCAGGAGGCTGGCACCCGATGTGACCTCGGTCCAGTAGGGAATCAGGAAGGATCTTCCCAGAGGAGATTGGAAAGGCCCAACCACCACTCCAAGCTCAACTCGACATGAGGAGGAAGAGAGAGATCGGTAGCTTCCGAAGATCTGGTCGGTCCCAGCATGCCCATATCACAAACCTCGAAGTGCCCTGGCATGTACCATGGCAAATGGAACCACCTCAATCGTGGAGATGGACTACCCCACCAGAAAAAATAACTACAAAACCAGTATCTGATCGCGGGATAGGATCATTGAGGTCCTTCGAGTAAGTTGATGGTTACCTAGTCTGGTAGAAAAACCATGGACCTCTAAGTATCGAACAGAAGACCCAGGTGCCAAACGGAACAAGGTCTGACTGGACCTATTTCACAATCCAACCGTGAAGAGAAGGAATTGAATACAGGTCTGGACCTGCTGAAGAAGAAGGTCCGCAGCTGATGCTTGCATAAGGCAAGTGGTCCGCAACGAAGAACTCTGATGCCGTCCCGATGGAGGACGGATATCAAGGCCCCCAGCCCCGTTGAAAACCTGGGGCTGTTGACAGACCAATGGAAGGCTGAAACTGAAAATGACCTCTGGCGCAGTTAAACCCAAATACTGCCTGCTCTCTAGAAGGACTGGGAAGAGCAATACGCATCCTAAGGTCCAGAGAAGCAAGAAACTCCCCCGCAGCGAATACTGTGAGCAGATACTCCTGATGATAGTGAGACTGCACTACAAAGGAATTAAGATCTTTCAGATCCAAAATAGGGCGGCATCCGACAACCCTTTTATTTATATATTTTTTTTGTTGGTCATCCAAAGAGGCTTCAATAGAATCTTGAACCCCTGACTGCAGGGGGGACCTGTTCCAGGACATCCTTGTCCAGAAGAACCTGAATAGCGTCTTCGTGGGAGGGAAAGGGTTCTAGTATCCCTCAAACACCACCAGAAAAGCTCACAAGTCCGACACTGAATCATCCCACGGTGTCGAGAGTCATTCCGAAGCAGACACTAAGTCTAGGGCTTGTATGCGGCCTAGGGCCGCAATTGCTGCATGGTCCAGGAGGAACGCGGAACAGATGGCACCACCTGGTTCGTTGTACGTGACTGAGAGAAAAGGAACGAAAAGACCGGTTACGCGTAAACGGCAACCCATTTATTTATTTAGTTTGAAACCAAGGGTAGAAGACACTCTAACCCCTGAGGCCCCTCTAATCAGTTCCTTAAGTTCGGATCCAAACAAGGAAGTACCCTCAAAAAGCAAAGAAAGGAAAACTTTCCTGGAAGCAGTGAGAGCAGACCAATCTAAAGACAAAACGCACGCCAAGCCGCCACAGAAGTAGTGGAGGCCCTTGCCATCATGTGGGGGGCATCAAGGGCAGCAGCAGAAACATAGCGTTGATCTACAGAGAGAATAACAAGAAGACACAATGTCTCTGAAGTAGGCGCATTCTGACAGACCACCAGTGGGTTGCACAGTCCAGACTGCAACAGCCCAGATAACCCATGCAACAGCAAAGGCTGGACGCAAAGCAGAACCAAAAGAAGCGAAAATGGACTTGAGGGAAACCTCAAATTACTTGTCAGTCCAATCTTGCAGTGTCAGAAACATGTAGACAGTAAGCTGAGACAGTCTAGATATGGGTGCGTCCACCTTAGGGGGATGAACCCATGTAGTCATTTCTGTTTGAGAAAAGGGAAAAGGTTTAGCAAACATTCTAGACACTGAAGAGGACTTGTCTGGAGTAGTCCATGGTCAAGAGTTGGGTTAGGAGGAAAATGAGTAAGGGGCTTTACAGGCACCTGAAAAACATCAGAGGGAACAGAGAGAACCTCCTGAACCGATGGAATGTTGAGAGTGGGCAATACAGCCCTGATCAGGCCCTCAGCAGAGGTTTCAGGATCAGTTACAAATGGGTCCCTTAAGAGACCTGGAAGATTCCAAAAAAGCACCAACCTCAACATTCCAAACTAGCAACAATTCTTCCTCAGAAGAATCTAACACATCAGGTGCTCCCTGAGGTTGAGGCAGGGAGGATCTGATAATAGAAGGGGGTCTGCCATAACTGAAGTGCCCCCTGTATCTGGGATGCAAAGAGCTGTAAAGATCTTCAGTTGCAGCCTTAAACTCTTGCACCCAAGCTGGCTCAATAGCATGGCTGGAAGGCCCTGGGTTGCTGCCAGGAACCTCAGAACCTGCTGGGCAGAAATGACCAGAGAACACTCCAGGTAGCCCTGTGTGACAGGAAGAACAGTGCGCAATGGGGGATACTGAACCCCAGCTTCCTTAGTCTTAAGTCTAGTCCCTAGCTCCAGCGGTATAGACATTCATACATTGTCAAAATAACTAACTGTACAATGAATCACCCAGAAATGCTAAATACAGACTGCTCTGGCAGGCGAAGGGTCAATCTGCAGAGGAGAAAAGGATTGTCCAAGCCATGTATAGGATACTCATTGAGAAAAGTGCCCAAAATGGCTGCCGCGACGGGAGCCAATCAGAAATTAGGCGCGAATCAAGCTCTCACGGGAAATGTAGTTTTTCCCAAAAAGTACCCCAAAACAGTGCCCGAAGCCCCCCAACACACTTGAACTATAAACCGGATGATAGAGCAAGGGTAGACAAGAAAAATTAGCCTTCTCTGAATTTGCTGTGTGAAGCGGTTCCAGAGATACGTCCCAAACAGTGTAAGCCCATTGAAAGTAAAGGAGCAATGGCGTCCGTGCGGTAAAGCGTGCCATAAAGGCGCAGAACATAATTTTTGATAAAATTAACCCCCAAAGGGAAAAGGTTAAGAATACATAGTAAACACATGTACAACATAAGAAAACACTACCCTATACAGGAAGTGTCCCAAAAAATTAGTCAAACCAGCAGAAAAAGGGTTAATATGCCATATAAACTGCTCCAAAACCACAGACACACACTTATATATACTATATATATATATATATATAAACAATGAGTGCTGGAGTGCGCAATGAGAACTCCCAAATACAAGCCCAGTTAAGGGACACTGTGGGACAAGTGGACCTTCAGCACTCAAAGGGTGACTCACCTTTCTGCAGATCTTCTGTCTTCAGGTCACCAGGGAAAGAGGAGTACCTCAGAGAGGAATCCCCAGGGAATCACTTGAAATCAAAATTATTCCCTCTTCAGAGCTTAAGGTCCACCAAACTGCTCTGGCCACTGAAACTAGCCACTTTGGAGAGGGCATTGTCAGTCCTGGTAACCTGCCTAATGGTGGTATTGCATATTTTACAGAAAATAACAAACAATTAAAAATTGAAGAGAGATGTTCTCCACCTGTGTGTCTTACACAGGAACAAACAATTCTGAGCAGGATAGGTGAACTGCAGCCTAAGAGGGAAGGGAGGCTCCACCCCCCTGTATACATTTAGAGAATGTTCCTGTCTACTTAAAGGGGACTGACGCCTCCCAGTGTTACCAGTAACCTGTATTGGACGACAGTGAAATATATTTATCAAAACGATGCAATCAGTATAGAAAGATGCTTGTGGTCCGGGCTTCCGGCAGAGAATGAATAACCCTGAGCTTTCTGCAAGCTCAGGAGTCGAATAGACGAGGTAGGCTAAAATAGAGGCCTACCTTCAAAAAATATAATAATAAATTGGATGAGGAGGGGAGGCACAAAGACGGAGCGCCCCGTGGGAGAGACTGCAAGAGGCATTTAAAGCCTGCAGCCCCTCCCACAAATTCAGGCCCAGCCTTCCACTTGTGGTCCGGGCTTCCGGCAGAGAATGAATAAGGGTTTGCTATAACCCTGAGCTTACTGCAAGCTCAGGAGTCGAATAGACGAGGTAGGCTAAAATAGAGGCAAAAAGGATATAATTAATGCAAAAAGATTTATTCAATTCGATAGTACATCATTTAGCTAGATTAGTAAGTGCCTGGAGTAGCAAGATGACTGCCATCGGCCCAAACGTTTAAAAATATGTACAGGTACATTGTTCTTGGATGCAGGAGATGCTGCCCCGATTCTAAATGAATGACCTGAAAATTGATCTGGATTGAGGCCAAGTCTTAGTAATAAAATCCTAACGTAAGAAGTGAATTCTTCCATAGTGAGGGGGCCAGAGTGAATTGGAAGAAGGGGGCTTTCTGCTGAGAAGTGCTGACTGTTCGATGTGAGGTTTACCAATGCTTGATAGGGACACCAGGGGTCGTTGGTAGCATAAAATGGGATGTGATGGCCCTTACCAGTTTGGTCTGTTTTAGAATGCACAAGGAAGAGAGTAAAGTGATTTGAATGCCTGACAAGTTGACCCTGGCGCACGAAGACATAAGTCTTCGAATGGCAGGAGAACTCACCCGGCCTCAAAAAAACAAAAAATGCCAGACAAATAGCAGCAAGAAGAGTATTATTAGTATAGAAGGAGAAGGGGTAGATTTCAAAAGATCATACATGTCTCTAAATATTTTTCCTGAAACTGGCAACCTGGATCTAGTGGTGGATGGTTGAATTTTAGCAAGCCCTTTTAGAAAGAGTTTATCACTGTAAATCGAAAGAATAGAAGGGGATTAAAGGGTGCATTAAAGCATGATAGTGTTGGATGCCAGCAATGAAAGTTTTAATGGTAGCTGGTGAAAGCTTTAACCCTAAGTGACAATGGGAAGCAAAGGCTAGAACAGTAGTTTGAGAGAAAGATAAGGGAGAATTCGTGAGAGTCAAGAAAGATTGGAATGATTGCCAAGCTGTCATACGACTTCTTAGTATTAGGGGTGAGAGCATGTTGAATGATGTGGAAGGCTTCTGAGAGTAGATTATTCAAATTGATGTTATTTCTGTGAATGATTGAGGTATTGCCGTTTCTGGATGCAGACCTGCCGTTACTGAAATTGAAGTTTTGAGAGAATTAAAGTGGCTGAGTTAACATTATTTAAGGTAGGAGATGGATAAATAGAAAATTTATGAGTAAGGGAAAACCATTTAAGTTTTTTAACAGTTTGTTGGTAATGGCAAATGAGGATCTACCTTTTTTAAGGAGTTGAAGAGAGTATTCAGAAGAGGCATAAAAAATGACAGCTTTACCTTCCCATAGTGGGGCCCAAGTAGCTGCTGCAGCCACCATAGGGTAGATATCAGCAACACCTGAGGTGGACAAGTAATTGGAAGATTTAATTTCAATTGGCCAAGGGCTACTAATCTGATTAATATCCCAAACTGCTGTATAGCCAAGGTTGGCGGAGGAGTCTGTAAATACAGCCGGGCTGGCTACAGAAGGAGAGGGAGGGAACATAGCTTTACCGTTCCAATTAGTCAGGAATTTTTTCCACATACGTAATTCAGATTTTATCTAGCTTAGCTTGGGAAATTCTAGCTTCCAGGAGCCTGAAATCTAAAGTGATACCCAGGAATTCAAGTTCTTTAGTCGGGCCACAAGACTTTCCTGGGGACAAGGCTATATTAAGGAAGTGAAATAACTGTTTAAGTTTAAAAAGTCTATCAGTGGCAGAGGAATTATCAATAAGAAGGAAGTCGTGCAGGTAATGGAGGACTCCCGGACAACGACAGTGGTTCAGCAGTAGCCAACACAGAATCTTAGCAAATGAGTCAAAGATCTTGGGGCTGCTACATGATCCAAAGGTAAGAGATGTGGCAAAATAATATGTGCCTAAACAGCGAATGCCCTGGAGATGCCAGAGAGACTGATGGACTGGGAGTAATTTAAAGGCATCTTTGATATCAGCTTTAGATAACCAGCAGTCAGGAAGAGATTGCTGGATAAGGCATATTGCATCGTCAATAGTTGAGTAAGTTAGCGAGAATGATTCATATGGAATTAGTGAGTTAATGCTTGGTGTAGTGGTGGAATGGGGAGCCGAGAGATCAATTATTAGCCTTTTCTTACCTGAGAATTTATTTGTAGCTAAGCCAATGGGGTTAATGCGCCATAAAGGAAAGGGTGGGGCAGGGAATGGTCCTATAATAAATTTTTCTCTGCTTCCTTAGCCAGCAGGGAGGTAACAGTGCCTGGGTCCTCTAGTGCTGAGGCAAGGTTTTTACATTCCAATGAAGTATCTGGGTAGGCTACAACACCAGTGTGGAAGCCTTCAGACAGGCCAGAGAGGATATAAGTAGTAAGGGTTTTATCACGATGTGATTCAAGAATAGACCGGAGCCCATCAATATAAATACCACCAGATTTTTATTAGCTGCAGTTAACTTGGGGCAAATGGTTCTAGTGTGTGAATCATTACAGTAAGAGCAGATGTGCAGCATTCTACAGCTGCTGAAAAAACACCCACGTGAATTAAAGTTATTGCAAATAGGGTGACTGCCTAAATAATGAATGACTCTCCCTTGCTTGTTGTGGGAAGGGCGGGAAGATGTACCAGACTGGAGGTGCTGCAGCTTGGAGGCCAGATGGGCCGGCCACTACGAGGGGGGGGGGGAAGGGCAGAAGTCACTAGAATGGGAAGAAGACTGGCAGTTATGACACACAGATGCCTTCAAGCTGGCAAAGCATTGGCAAAATAGCTCCATGTCTAGGCAGCTCCAGTCAGTCACAAAATTAAATTGGGATAGAGCATCGGCGGCTTTAGCTCTAAATGATCGATGGTAGTTGTAAAAAGCGGATCCGCCTGGGGTTGCGGGTGAGGGTGGGGAGTATTTTGGATGGGAGCCACCTTACCTCTTCCCTTCCTCCTACTTGTCTTCCCGATTCCTAGTCTTCCCTTCCCTTCTTCCCTCTTCCTTTTGCCCTCCCCCTTCCACCCTTTTTTTTTCCTTCTGTGTTCTTCTTCGCTATTTGTCTATTCTCCGTCTTTTGTGCCCTTTTCTCAACATCTTAGTTCTGTTGTCCTTTTTTCTTCCTCTGTTGGAGACATACACCCCCTTTTGTGTGGAGACCTAGTCGTTGGTTGGGCCTATGTGAATGTTGTATTTCTTATCTAGGAGATGTCCTCCCCGGCTGGCGGGGACCCAGCTTCCTGTCATCTGGGGTGGATCTCGCTCTTTACTGTCACCCGATCCGAGGCTGGGTCTCAAATATATGTAAATATGTATGTTAAACAAATGCTATTTGACAGGGGTTTACCCATTTCTTGTTTGTTTTCTCTCTTTCATTTTGTATTTCTGCTCAAAAAACTTGTGAAATTCAATAAAGAAATATTAAACAAAAAAAAAAAAAGCGTATTTATGAGCAAGATCTACCACCAAATGCATGTAATGGTCCAGCTCTTGACGTCTATGTGGAAAAGCAGAACAAACTATATCCCGATAGACGCCAAAAGCCAAGACGAATTCCGTGACTGACAGTTTTTTATTGAGCAGAGGATCCTTGGAGCAGAGTGTTACCGACACATTGCCGCAGTTAATAATTTAACTATCTGCAAGATCTTGAGAGGCTATGAGTAAATTTACCAGATTTACATCTTTCCCCTCTATAATATCACTACAAATACTAGGGGGGATTAAATGCGCCAGAGAAACTCTTGGTGCCACTGAAGATGAAGTACCTGCATGTGGTTGCTCGGTCATCACTAAGGCAGGTGGAACTTGGTGAGAGGAGTTCTCTAGTGAAGATACTCTAGCTTGAATATCTGCTAACATACGGGTAATCTGAGCAAACTGCTCCGAGACTGAGGGTGCTGGCGTTGGCGGAGAAAGAGAAGGGGAGGGAGGGGGAATGTGAGCTGAAGTGGGGGAGAACAGAAGCTTAAACAGCTCAGCCTTTCTAGATGAAGCGGGAAATGGGATATGTTGGCGGGTAAGTTCTGCCTTAAGTTTCCCCACTGTCCAGCCTCTAAGGGAAGGACTTAGAAGGGTAGGTGCAGAGGTCCTGGCTTGTTGAGTTTCACTGTCAGACTGGATGGGTTGATCAGCATTTTCCATGATGGTCTAAAACAAAAAAAAAGAAGACATAGATGCTTAAGATACCTCCAGTCCTCATGTAAGGAACAATAGGATATTATCTCGAATAAAGTGACAAAGTGCTAGAACCTTCGACCATTGAAGAGGTAATGTAAGATCTGAGGTTCCCCAGACCTCCACTACTAGGAAAGATGTTACAAAACCATGGGGTAGATTAGGAGGTACCTTCGGCCTCTACGAACAGGTAAGGTAAGAGCAGTGAAACCTTCGGCCTCTACGAAGAGGTAAGGTAATTGAAGTGGGAACTTTGCCTCTACGAAGAGGAACAGTGAGGGCAGTGGCACCTTCGGCCTCTATGAAGAGGTAAGGTAAGAGCAGTGAGACCTCTGGCCTCTATGACAAGGTAAGGTAAGTGCATTGGAACCTTCGGTTCTATGAAGGGGCAAGGTAAGTGCAGTGGAGCTTTCGGCCTGTAAGCGGAGGTAGGGTAAGTGAAGTGGAGACTTCGGCCTCTATGAAGAGGTATAATAAGTGCAGTGAAACCTTCGGCCTCTACGAAGAGGTAAGGGAAGTGCAGTGGAACCTTCAGTCTCTATGAAGAGGTAAGACAAATGCAGTGGTACCTTCAGCCCCTGCGAAGAGGTAAGGCAAGTGCATTGATACCTTCGGCCTCTATCACGAGGTAAGGACAGTATAGTGATATCTTAGCATCTACGAAGAGGTAAGGAAAGAGTGATTTTTTGTGACTTTCTATGAAGATAAAAATAAGTGCTGTGCTATCTTTAGCTTCTACAAAGAGGCAAGGCAAATGAAATAGTCATTTTGCTCTCTGTAGGCAGCAAGGCCTCATAAGGATGTGACATGGGGGGGGAGTGACTTTAAAATAAATAATAGCTTACCTTAGGATGAGTCTGATGAACTAGTGTTGAGAACATAAACTAATATTAGATTAAACCATCATTAATGGTATAGATTAATAAACATAGGAGGGAGAAGTATAGTAAACTACCTGGCGGGTAATTACGCTTTGCAGAAAAGCTGGACCCTTTAAGCGTTAAAGACAATGTGGAAGGTCCGACACGCAAATTTAATAAATCTGGACGATCTGCTGACTGCTAGTATTAGAAGAACCTGCTAGATGAAAAATAGAGTGAAGGGGGTAACAGAAAGGGGGGGGGGGGAAGAGGTGTCGGTGAGAGATCTGTGCTGATGTCTTGTTCACTATTGCTAGTGCTAAATTCATTAAAATAACAATAGATGCTTACATAGAGATGCATTTATTTAAAGATAACCAAAAGTTATCGTTCAAACAGTCAAGGTTCAAGGGATCCTAAAAAAAAGAAAATTCACATACATGTAAATTATCAAACAAGGCATGAAACACAAATCAGCAGGGTTAAATTTCAGGTTTAATATGGGAGACTAAGATGACTGTGGAACCACCTGGTGAGTGCTTTAGATAATGATCCATAATAGACCACAGATATGAACCAGTTAACTGTTCTGAACAGGTGACAAGAATGCACAATTGGATGTATTAATAATAGCAGCAGTCAGCTTTGTTCAAATGCATAATTTCAGTTCTTGCAAAATACCTTAACTCACTTAGATATGAATCCCTGTGCCAAGATTAATTGATAATGTTCTCAATGTGAAATTTAGTCATTTCATTACATGAGAAGCAATAAAACCTACCAATAACTCCCCATCTTTATCCCTTTGACCAAAGAATCCTCTTGTTCAAAAGAAAACTACTCCAATCCGTGCTAGATGTCAGGCCCACGAAGGCTGATATGACAGCTGCTGGCACGTTATCTACCAAGTTAAAGCAGGCAGAGTGCGTGAGGCCCCATAAATGTAGCTGATACAATAATGCTGCATACCCATTTAATTGCAGATAAGAAAATGCTCCAAGAGAAATAAGCGTGGGTAGTTTGGAGTGAGGGCTTAGCATTTACCAAGTGTAAGCTACCGTTATAAACGGGAGGAGATGCAATCACTAGTAGCGATGAAACGTGCAGCTTCAGCGTTAACTCAGAGGACAGCTCTTGCTTACCTAACTCGGATCGTAGAACCGGAAGTGACGTGACCGCTAGAACCGGAAGTGACATCACTGATATACTTACGAACCGGAACGAACGACGAACAGGCACAAAGATGGAGAGCCCCGTGGGAGAGACTGCAAGCAGTGTTTAAAGCCTGCAGCCCCTCCCACAAATTCAGGACCAGACTTCCACTAAACCAGCACAAGACCATTCCGAAACTGACCTCCCAATGTGCGTCACCTATACAGGCTTCGTCAGGGGGTAATGGTCTGATAACGGATTGGGCTATTTGAATATATCAGATGCCAATCAGCAAAGCCTCAGAAAGTCACATGGAGCGCTGTCTATTTAGGTATTAAAGATATACATATGAATCTAACATGTTGCACTCTGAGCCCTGCATTAGACCAAAAAAGTCTGCGCACGATTACAAATCTTTCTCCAAACTTACAGGAGAAAGGAAAAAGTATCACAATGGTGCTCTATAAGGCGATCTCAATACAATAACTTATGCTAAATCCTCTCACGATTACCACACTAACTGTTAAATAATAATATAACTAGTAATTATATATATAATCCATGTAATAGTGCTATCAAACAATGAAACAACTTTCTTCGATCAAATATAAATGACTATTACAGCCGGCTGTATAATAACTTTGTGCTCAGTTATCATCAAGACAAAGGAGCAAACACAGTCTAAATCATAAACGGAGGAAAAACATAATTAAATAGATAGAAAAATTATAAATGTATACAAATACTGGTCAACACGGAAACCCTATGTGGCATCACACTGCTCCACGCCTAGCATAAGAGCATGCAATCAGATTGCTAGATATAATACCACTATGACTGTCAAAGCTCGAAGAGCGGCGCTGAAACACAAAGCCCCAATACTTATATAGCTGAATAGACTCCCCCTAAGGGAACAATTAGAATATTGATACTAATATACATATATAATATTGAAATATTATAAAACAATGGACTACAGACTTTGAAAATCGTAACTAGTATTTTAATTAGAGACATCAACTCTTATCCCAAAGCTGGTACAAACAAAAAATTAAATAGTTCCTTAGAAAAATCATAAGTCCTAATAGAAACCCATTTATGGTGAATAGAGAAAAACCTCTGTAGATAGTCTATATTTCATTGGATCTTGTATCATTGACTCTCTTGCGTTTAATTCCAGGAAAGGTTCAAAATGAGTTATATATCTATATTTTTCATTGAAAAGTGTCTCTCCATCATTGTTGCATGACTGAACAAGAACTCCAAATTTCACAATCAGAGTGTCCATTTAAGGGAAGATCTTCATGGATGGATACCTTTCTAAGTTGCTACCGTTGCTCTATCAAGGTGCCATATTTGTCAAAATACTTATTCCTTTTACCGAAGGACCTCATAAATACATTTCTTTTAGTATTAGCTGCTGTCATTCCATCAGTGTCCTCATAGATAGTTTTCTGTCACAATGCCCTCCTTTCTCTTCACCACTTTATTCAGCTATATAACTATTGGGGCTTTGGGTTTCAGTGCCGCTCTGCAAGCTTCGACAGTCATAGTGGTATTTTATCTAGCAATCTGATTGCGTGCTCTTATGCTAGGCGTGGAGCAGTGTTACGCCACATAGGGTTTCTGTGTTGACCAGTATTTGTATTTATTTGTATCTGATGTTATTTACGTAATACAAATTTACATGTATGGGCTATATGGGTGTTTATAATTTTTTGATCTATTTAATTATGTTTTTCCACCGTTTAGGATTTAGACTGTGTTTGCTCCTTTGTCTTGATAACTGAGCACACAGTTATTATACAGCCGGCTGTAATAGGCATTTATATTTGATCGAAGAAAGTTGTTTCATTGTCTGATAGCACTAGTACATAGATTATATATATAATTACTAGTTGATGTACCATATTATTTAACAGTTAGTGTGGTAATCGTGAGAGGATTTAGCATAAGTTATTGTATTGAGATCGCCTTATAGAGCATCACTGCAATACGTTTTCCGTTCTCATCTAATTAAGTTTGGCGAAGGATTTTTAATTGTGCTCAGACTTTTTTGGTCTATTGCAGGACTCAGAGTGCAACATATTAGATTCATATGTATCTCTTTAATACCTTAATAGACAGTGCTCCATGTGACTTTCTGAGGCTTTGCTGATTGGTGTCGGATACATTCAAATAGCCCCAACCGTTATCTGACCATTATCCCCTGACGACGCCTGTATAGGCGACACATGTTGGGAGGTCAGTTTCGGGAGGGTCTTGTGTATATATTTTTTCTTGCACTTGCCACTTTATTATATTTAGATCTTTGATACACAGGATTATGGTGTTTTATATAAGATGTTTGTTTATTATATACAAGATTTATCAAATTTTTATCTCTTGTTGAACCTTATATGTGTCATTATTTATTTGCCATCAGTGTATTTAACAGACCATTGGGTCTAATATTTACATGTCCTTGTTCTATTTTAGAGATATTAGCTTGGTACATGCATTAGAGTAAACTTAGCCTTTACCCTCCCATTGTGGTTTTAACGGTTTTTAAAAGTCATCTGTATGTACATTATTTTTTCAATAAAATATATATTTTTGATATACTGTTTTTTCAAGATGAGTGCCTCCATTATTCGACCTACTTTATAAAGGGTTTACTTTTTCCCCTATGCTAGTGAATTAGTGACAACCCAAAAGAGTTAAAAATCAGCTTCATGCACAGCAATTTAATACAAATACAAAAAATGTCTCCTCCTAATCTACGTCAGTCTACTCTTGATTAACCAGCAACCAAAACGAATAGTCTGGTATAATAATTGCACACCTGCTGTTCATTGGCCCATACCTCATACAACTTATAAAATGTAACATGTAAAAAAAATCCCCAATTCACTTTCTTAACTCATTCTTCCAGTCTACTACTCCTCTTAGGAACTCTAACACCAAGAGGAATTACGTTTCCAAATGTTGGTGCATTTTATATATTATTTTGGGTCTCAATGGAAGAATTGAATGTATAATTTTGGCCCCTTTTAAAATGTCCCAGTGTTTATCAATGTAAAGGACCATAGGCCGTTACTGGGGGATCTTTTAAGAGCCATGGGAAACTCCCCACAAGAGACTGAAAGGCACTGGGTGAAATCCCAGGTCTGGGCGGCTATACAGCCACAAAACACGGCTGGGCACTAAGAATACCACATGCCCCATGTTGAAATTAGGCGGCATTCTGATTGACTGCCTACTGTCCTATGTTAAATGTTATGGGAATTGTTAATATGTTTTCATATACTGTAATACATGCTGGACCCCTGTGTTCAATGTTGACCTACCATCTTACATGGGAAGGCAGGGGTTAAATATTTGTGTTTGTGCAATGCTATTCCAAAGGTGTATTGTATCACTCTCTGGTCCAGAGTTTGATTAATGCTTCACATTACTAATCCCTTCACCTCTGATGTGTATTTGCTATTGTCTTCTGTGTGATGGGATTAGTCTGGGGTTCTGATTGCATGTGACACCTGTTTCTATTGTACTGCTTTTGATGATTATATCAATCCCACTGTATTGTCCCATTGTCTTGTGCCCCATTGTCTGGCCCAGGGTTTACTGTAAACACCATTATTATTCACCATTGGCCCTTTGTGTAGTTATGTGTATTCCCATTGTACTGATGTCTGGAACTCCTGTATAAATGTCCCTGTCTCATTCAATAAACTAGTTAGGCACATCAGCCTCAATGGGGAGACCATCAAGTGGGAAAGCAGCAGCCGCTGCCTCGGTGTGACCCTGGACAGCAAACTCAACTGGGGAAGTCATATTGAGAATATTCAGCAGAAGGCAACAGGAAAGATGACAGCACTGTTCCCACTCCTGAAGACCAAGTCCATGCCACTACGGACAAAGATCAACGTCTACAAGGCAATCATCAGACCTACCCTGACGTATGCCTCCCCAGCATGGATCACTTGCCATTAGCGACACCGGAAGAGTCTTCAGACAGTCCAGAACAAGACCCTGCGGATATCGACAAGATTCGTAAGGACAGCTGATCTTCACAGGGAGCTGGACATCGAGATGTTGGATGAACACCTAGCGAAGCTGAGTAAGAACTTCTGCCAAGGACTGGATCAGAACCCGAACCCTCTGATCAGAAAACTCACTGCCACCACTGCAAACCCCTTTGACCGCTACCCGCGGCCCATCACAGCAAAGACCCTGTGAAACCAACCCAAATGTGACAAGTCAACACAGACCAAGAAGAATCCAAACCTGCGACTTAAAACCCAACCTGAGAAGATGGAGTAGTGAGGCTCAAGCCTCGGTATCCAAAAATCACCGCTGATGGATAAAATCTATCAGCAAGAAGAAGAAGACGACACAATAAACTAGTTAGTTAGTTGTTCTGAACTAAGCAGCATCTTGATGTCCTGATTCTCAGTGGTAGAAAGGAGCCCCACTTTCCCCCTATTCAAGAGTCTCCAGGTCCAGCCTTTTCAGCATTTCCAGTGGATTCTTCAGCTGCAGATTTCCACTGAATGTTTCCACAGCTCAGTTTGTGTTTCCAGTGCTCCATGGGTTCCAGCATTTTATCCTGATTCACCAGTCAGGAGTCATCTGTTTCATAATAATTTTTATAGCTAGAATAGTCTATTATATTAGTAATTTAATGCCTTATTAAAATCATTTTTATCTGAGCTTGCCCCTGTAGTTCTTAACATGTCCTCTCTATTTACTGATGAATTAAAAGTATCCAAATTATATCCTCTCTCTATAACTTGGTCATACATCTGAATTGCCTCCATTCCAAAATCTATATCACTTGAGCCTACAAACTCGTCCATATGGCATAGTCATTAGTCATTTAAAATAATAGTAACTGTCTGCTAAAATAAAACAATTTATATCAGTGGGTTCTAAAAATGTTTTAGAGAGAATTAGATTACCTAAACTAAACATTTTTAACACCAAAAAATTTACACCACCAATAGTTTGTGTGAGTAAATAAAAGGTCAGTAAAAACTAGTAGAGGCGTTTGGTTGTAAGCCCTTATATCAAACACTGATCTGATTTATATTGTACAAAATATAATCTTTGGAATTGATGTCCTGCAGCCTTGATTCCTTCAATGGTCCAACAACCCTAGTAAACAACCCAAGGTGACAAAAAGATCATATAATGGAGTCGGCTCTGACACCCATATCTCTCCACCTATTGTACCAACAAACATACACAATAGATTGATACAAGCTCTACTAAGCAATGGATATAGAGCAGTAATGGAATAAAAACATACTTAAAGGGGAACTACCACCCCGCAATAACTTTACATGTATGCAGTCTTCATCTGGCGACTAGCTGCTTAGTAGCGCTAGTCGCCAGAAATATTACCTGGTTCCAAAGATTTAGCAGTTTTTCCAAGGCTCACAGGAGCAGGAAGCACGGACATCTCGTCACAGTGACGTCCGTGCGCCTGCGCTGTCAGTCCCTTTTGGAGCCGGCCGGAAAAACTGCAAAATCTTTGGAACCAGGTAATATTTCTGGCGACTAGCGCTACTAAGCAGCTAGTCGCCAGATGAAGACTGCATACATGTAAAGTTATTGCGGGGTGGTAGTTCCCCTTTAAAATCATAAACTCTTACATAGGTGTAACATTTTTCAATTTCTGGATGCACAATGTGAACCCCTGGCCTGGAAACGACACATCAAATTGCAAGATGTTTTGCAATAAAAAAGAATTAAATGTGTTGTGCACCAAGAGGTAACTGAATGCTAATGCAAGCTAGTCAATTGTCTAGTTGGCGGAAGCTAAATACAAGATTCTAATGGGATCAAATTCTGAAAATCAGAGCAAAAACTAGAGTGTCAGAGTTGTCTCAAAAAGCTCAAATACAGTGGCCAAAAAACTATTAACGTATATTACATGTATATTACATCTACTGAGACATCAAATTTAAAACTACAGATTCTACTATAAACACAGCTGCAAATATTCTAATTTCTATTTTTACATATAAAAAGAAAAAAACAGTTTATATTCACAAATGCACATCATTTTAAATGGATGCTGAGGAATATCCACAAGCTCACTCCCATCTCTAATTGTGCATTACCACATTAAACATCCTTCAATCATGGGGGGGGGATGTCAATTCATAATTATATCTATGCTTGTAGGAAGGATGCCAATTTGATGTTTTTGTTGAGTCCATTAGGGCTCAAAGTATCTAGAGTAAACATCCAAAAGGCCTCTCTTCTATCTTCTAATTTCCCCCAACAGAGTTGACCTTCAGTTGCATACCCTGTTAGAAGTTTGGCATCCCCACATGAGACTCAAAAAAATGATGGGAAATGGAGTGATTCATAACTTTATTCTGGATATTCCTCCTGTGTTTATAAAGCTTCCTGTAAACGTTATCTTACTTTTTCCTATATACCGGAGGCCACATGAACATTCCAGTATATATAGAATGCCAGTACTATTATTATTAAGATAACTTTTAACATATTTATTTGTAACAAATGTTTTACTTTTTGGGCAGTTGGAGCAGATGGCACACTTGCCACACTTGTGCCAACTGGTCACAGGTAACAAATTAAATAGGCTTCTTTGGCCATTTTTATTCTTATTATCCTTATGTATTTTCAAAACTATTAGAGCCAAGATGTTCTTTAAATTAGGGTTTTTCTTATGAAGTATTTTAATTCTGTCTATTAAAATTAGTTAATTAGTTATCAAAAAACATGGCTAGATATGGTCTCAAAAGGGCAATTTATGAGACTTATACGTAATTCTTCAAGAATTTATGATTATTATATACAGGCTATGTTGGTTTTTAAGATATTTTTAGATAGGGGTTATGGTGGAACGAAGGTTTGCCTAGATTTGGTTGATGTTATGTACATGGATAGAGTTTTACTGATGGGTGGAGTGAAAAACAAATCATCTCTGGAAGTTTTGCATTCTAGTGTTAACCCCTTATGAGTTTGTTTCATCCATAATGAATAATGCCATTACTGTACATGAACAAATGCTTGAGAGTAATATTATGCTTTGTAGAATTAAATGTTTAATTAAGTTAATAAACTGAAAAAGTTTGAAGAAAAGACATATGATAACTTTTAGGGAAATATCATAAATGGAAATGTAGACTTAAAGTACTGTGCAAAAATCTTAGGCAGGTGTGACCAGAATACTTGAAAGTAAGAATGCTTTAAAAAATAGACACATTAATAGTTTATTTTATCAATTAACAAAATGCATAGTCAGTAAACAGAAGAAAAATCTAAATAAAATCAAAATTTGGTGTGACTACCCTTTAAAACAACATCAGTTCTTCTAGGTACACTTGCACAAAGTCAGGGATTTTGTAGGCATATAATTTGGTATAATTATTTAATCATACACTAACGTGTATGATTAAATAATTATACCAAACAGGTGATAATGGTCATCAATTTAATAAGTGGGTTGTAACACAATCATTAACTGAAATAGAAACAGCTCTGTAGGAGGAATAAAACTCTGAGAAACAGCCAGACTCCGCTAACAAGGTGATGTTTCTGAAGACAGTTTAATGTCAAAATCATATACCATGGCAAACTGACTACAGAAACAAGACACTAGGCAGTTATACTGCATCAGCAAGGTCTCTTCCAGGCAGAAATTTCAAGGCAGACAGGGGTTTCCAGATGTGCTGTCCAAGCTCTTTTAAAGAAGCTCAAAAGCAGGCAATGATATGGACTGTAGACGCAGTGGTTGGCCAAGGAACCTTAGTGCAGCAGATGACACATCATGCATATTTCCCATTGCAATTGGAAGATGTCCAGCAGTGCCATCAGCTCAGAATTGGCAGAAAACAGTAGGAACCTGCTACAACCATCTACTGTCTGGAGAAGTCTGGTCTCCAAAACACCACACCTCCGACGTGGAAACCAGGCCAAGCAACTCTATGCACAGAAACACAGGATATTTGTCCTTGATACCTTGAGCCCAAATGGACTCAACAAATACATCAAAGTGGCATTCTTCTTACAAACATGAATACTATTATGAATTGACATTCCCCCCATGATCGAAGTATGTTAATGTGGTGGTGCACAACTTTTAAGGAAGGGAGTGAGCAATTAGGGAAGGGAGTGAGCTTGTGGATATCCCTTGGCATCCTTTTAAAATGACTTGACTGTGAATATAAATTGTTTTCTCTTTTTATATGTAAAATTAGAAATTAAAATATTTGCAAGTATGTTTATAGGAGACTCTGTATCTTTAAATTCAATATCTGATTAAGTGTAATATACGTGAATTGTTTTTTGGTGTCTATATTTGAGCTTTTTGAGTCTACTCTGCTATCTTAGTTTACTTGGGCTTTTGCTGCGATTTTCAGAATTTGATTCCATTAGGACCTTGTCTTTAGCTGCCGGCAATTAACCAACTAGCATTCAAACAGCTGTTAAATTTTGGTGCACAATGTGTTTAGTTCTTGTACGATAAAGCACGTTTTTTTAGTGAAAAACGTGTTGCAATTTTTATGTGTCTTTTCCCAGCCGGAAGTCTCACATTGTGCATCCAGAAACTGAAAAATGACCAATAAAAAAGTTTTTATGATTTACAGTATATGTTTATATTCCATTCCATTGCTTAGTATTGCTTGCATTAATCTATTGCTGTGTATGCTTATTGTTATGATTGATTTTCTACATTTTCATATTACATTTATATGCAAGACGAATTGTGTCTCAGTTTTTTACTATGATATTTATAGTATTGTTTATAGTCATATATGGACTTATTTAATAATAATAATAAAAAAATATTATATCTGTATACACACACACACACACACACACATTTAACCTGCTTATTATTTGAATATTTAACCTGTATAGGTACAAATACTGGTACATTTTTTATTTTTGTCATTTAAGGGCCACTTTCATTGGAGAGATATTGGTGTCCGCTCCAAATCCATTATATGATATTTTCATCACCTTGAGTTAATAAAAAGGTTATACTCATTATTTCCAATATATTGAAAAAAATCCTGTAATAAATCCTCCCCTCCAGATAAACAATATGTTGTCTATAAATTGAAACCAATATATTCAAACTCATACCATCCCATATACAAGTTAGCATAGCTAGACGCACTCTAGGTGCCCATGGTGACGTCAGACTCTGATGATAAAAACTTATACTACAATTTTAATAGCTGAATAAGGGGAAGTCGATCACTATAACTTAACAGAGGTCTTGGGATAGCTCAAAGTTAAATAAATATAAAGGTGAATAAAAACATGTATTGTACTTACGATTTGATATCCTTCACAATTCCCAGTTGCACAAAGGAGGATAGAGTGTTCTTTTGCATATCAGAAGATAAAGCTTCATAACATTTGGTAACCCCTATCACAAAGGAACACACAGACACCGTAATGAATGAACTAACAAAAAACAATAGCATGCATAGAAAAGGGCACTGACTAATGGGAAGAAAAGACAATTTTCCTCTTTATAAATCTTTGGTAAAGCTCCATCTTAAGTACCTAGTACAGCTTTGACAACAAAATGAATAAAGGCGATGCAAGACTTATGAGATAATTCTTTGTTTAATCTCTACCAGGGGATAGGATAATTATTAACATGTATGTGTAAGCAATACAAAGTACTATCAGAGAGCAGGGCTATGCATATTACAAGTGTTCTTCCATTAAGAGAAGATGAAATTACCTTTCTACATTAGAAGTGTTTTTAATTTTAAAAATATTTAGAAATCTTCAAGAATGGTTAGCCACATTTTTGCATCCTGAATACACATGGTTATGGAATTAAGTGGATGGAAGTTGAGGGATGTACGGTTTTTTTCAACCTCAATTATGCACACACAATAAATACTAAACACGACCATTGTAAAGGTAAATGTGGTTAAACTTTGCAGTATTCCATTTCCACCGATTTGTGACAATGTTTTTTTTCTAGAAAACTGGAAAAGGAGATTTACAAATGTAAATTAAATATATGCATAAAAAGTTTAGTCCACCCAGAGTTCATATATATCTATCAGATACCTGCACAAAATGAGCTCATGAAAAAATAGGATTTTAGTGAACTTACAGTTAAATCCTTTTCTCTTTAGTCCATATGCAAACACAGGAACCGTCAAAGTTCCCTCTTGCAGGAGGGCAAGAAACTTCAGAAAAGACAGGATCTCCTCTTCCATCTCAACCACCTGGCTACAATCCATATTCGTGTGTAACAAGTACCACAGAAAAGAACCAAAGCAGTAAGAAGAACAGGAAACATCCTAAAGAAAGACCCAAAGAGGACTCCCCTGCCCAGGGAAGGGAACACACGCAGTTTTCTATTCAGGATGGAGTCCAGTGGTCAATATAGACTAAAGAGAAAAGGAGTCATTGGTAAGCTCGCTAATATCCTATTTTCTCTTACGTCCAATATGGAAAGTAAAAACCATGGGGATATACCAAAACATCCCAAAGATTCTAGGAAAGGAAAATAGAAAACTTCACTCTCCCCATAGGATACCAGAATTCCACAGAACTAAACTGCATCTATGTAAACTATTACAACAAACCAAACAAATAAGAGCCAACTGGGATGAAACTACTGAATGCAAAGTGACATTAAGGACTATTTTCTTGTATTTCCCCTTAAACAGGCATAACTGCCTAAAGGACCTGCCAGCCAAAACATTGGCACTGTAGTGTTTGGTGGATGTGTGCAAGAATGCCATGTAGCAACTTTGCACAAATGGCCAGCAGAGGCCTGGTTTTTGTAAGCCCAGGAGGCCCCCACAGATCTGGTGGCCTCTTCCTGATCACATATGTCTGGAGTATGCTAGCCTTAAACCAAGAAACAATAGTGGCTTTGGATGCTGCCTAGGAACCGCAGGAACGACAAAGAGGGAATCAGCCTTGCAAAATGGCTGTCTATGATGCACGTGATACTTAAGTCATTGCACCCATATGCAACAGGTGAAGAACTTTCATCTATTTCAAGGAACGGTCAGGACAAAAAGAAGGTAAAATTATTTCTAATTGATGTGAAAATCTGAAAATAAAAATAATAATAAAATAAATAAATAAAAGTACCAGGAAAGGCTGTCTGAAAGGCAGGGCCTGCAACTCAGCAATCCTCCACTGATACAATGGCTAAAAGAAAGGCAATCTTGATCTTAAAAAATAAAAAGACCAAGAAAAGAGGCTCAAATGGACATCTCTGAAGGATGCTCCAGACAAAGTTAAGGTTCCACGGGGGGGGGGGGGGGCATTCCCTGAAGTAAGGTAAGGCATGAGCCATCCCTTGAACAACATTTTTAACAACTGGCAGAATAGCAATACGCCTCTGGAAGAGAACAGAATGAGCTAAGATCTGTATCTTAATAGACCTTAGACTATGATCTTTGCTCACACAGTCTTGCAGGAAGTACAGAACCGTAGGAAGATCAAAAGTCTGAGAAGATGCATCTTTGTCAGCACACCTCTGGTGGAAGATGGACCAAATCCTATGGCACACTTTAGAAGAGATAGGCTTCCTGGTTTGGACCATGGTAGAAATTACATTGTCCGAGAAACCTTTCACCTCAGGATGTTGTTTTCAAGAGCTATGCCGTCAAAGCCAGACTTTCCACATCCTAGTACCAGATGGGACCCAGGAGAAAGATTTGGTCTTGAAGGAAGATGCAAGATAGATTGTTAGATTGAGAAGGTCTGCAAACCAAGCCTGATGGGGCCAGACAGGGGCAACCAGGATGATTAGAGCCTTCACCATACTGATCTTTTGAATCCCCCTGGGAAGGAGAGGAATTGGAGGGAACACTCAGGACAAATAAATGTTCAATGGAATGGACATTGCATCCCTTGCTCAGGCCAAGGGATCCTTTGTCTTTGTGCAGAACAGAGGCACCTTCCTTTTCTTGTGAAATGCTATCACATCTACCTCTGGAAGACCCCAACTTAGAACCATCTGTTCGAATACCTCCTGGTTCAGTCCCCAGTTTTCTGGATCCACGTCTTGACAGTTGATAAAAATTGGCAACTATGTTTTCTACCCCTGGTATGTGGCTGCCGAGATGGGTGGAATGTGAGTTTCAGCCCAATAGCAAAAGTTTTCATACTTCCTTCCAGACTAACTCGCTTCAAGATCTTCCATGGTGGTTGATGTAAGCCACTGCCGTTGATCTGTCTGACTAAATTTGCACTTAAGTGTCCGTTAGTAAGGCATGCCAGATGAGTGACATGAATCTCCAGGATGTTGATTGGCAGGGGCTCTGCTCTCAGTTTCATTATCCCTGAGCTGTCAGGAGACCCAAGGTTGACCCTAGCCTCTCAGGCTCGCATCTGTCATGATCAGACTTCATTCGAGAATGACAAAGGGACTTACACGAGTCAAATGAGGAAGCGACCAGCAGAGATCCTCCTTTGTTTGAATGGAGAGGATCATAGAGTAAGAAAGGTGAAAATGCGGTCAAGACCAGTTTCTGAGAATATCCATCTGGAATTCCCTTGTGTGGAATTGAGCAAAGGAGACCACCTCCAGGGCAAGCAGTAGAAGTCATAGGATCCTTATGTAATCCCTTATTGCTACACATGGCCATTTCAGCACCCACTGGAACAGGATCTGTATTTTGTCCTCTGATAGAAGCACTCTTCCTTGATGTGTGTTAAACTTCATTCCCAGAAAGAAAAGGACTTGGGATGGAATTGAGACTTCTTGAGACTGAGAATCCAATCGTGGTGCACCAGAATGTGGGCATACTCTTGGATATGGATCTCCAAGTTTTCTTCTGAAAGAACCTTGATCAGTAGATCCTCCAGATATACAGTCAAAGAAATGCCTTGTGAGTGGATGTATGCAATCAAAGCTGCCATAATCTTCATGAAGATTCTTAGAGTTGAGGCCAGGCTGAAGGACAGTGCAGTGAACTGTTAATGATTGCATGTGAAAACAAAACAAAGGAAAATGTGATGGTCTACATGGATCGGGACATCCAGGTAGGTGTACTTAAGATCTAGAGAAGCCAAGAACTCACCTGGATACATCTCTGAGATGAGAGACAGCAAAGGTTCAGTCTTGAAGCACACAACAACTACACAGTGGTTGAGCCATTTAAAGTCCAGAATAGGGTAGCATACTCCGTCCTTCTTGAGAACTACAAAAAGGTTGTAATAAAAAACCTGAAAAAGTGCTCTTGAGCTCGGACCAGAAATAGAAACTGCTTGTCCAGCACAGAGGTGACGGAATCTATAAAGAGGCACGTTTGCACTTGATCCTGACAAAATTGACAAAATTAAGTGATGAGGAGTGCGATACACTTCTGAAATAACCCACAAAATCCACTGGTATGTAACAGAAGACACCCAAGTGTCTTGAAAAAGGCAGGCATTAACAGACCAGGACTCCTCACATCATGAGGATGCTGGCTTGTCTGACTTTGGTTTTGGAGCGGACTTCTTGGTCTCAGTCTGTTTGGGCTTTTAGGCACGACATGCATGGGAGACCTGAGGGGCTTGAACCTCCTGCACACGAAACTGGTGGAGGGAATGAAATCCTTGCAAAAGAAAAAAAAAGAAAATAACGTTTCAAAGAAATCTGTGGCAGGAGAGTACTCTTGCCGCTAGTGGCATTATTAATAACTGACCCATATAGGGTCTTACCAGCAAATGCCAGAGTAACCAGTAATTTCTTGGAGTATTGGTACACAGACAAAACCTTTAACCACAAGGGGAAAAGAAGGTGGAGGCCTTTCCAGAAAACCTAGCAGCATTAAAGGAGGTGTCAAAGATATGCATTAGCTTACAAAATATTGGCACGCATAATTCCAAGATCTTCCTTTGCAACATAAGAGTATACAGCTTCAGAAATCTGTTTGGCCCGGACAGCTATAGCCCTATTAACTCATGCAGAAGCAAAAATGGGCAACAGAGCTGCCACTGTGGCCACAAAATCAACCTTTAGAAGGGAATCAAGGCACTTGTCAGCCTGATCCTTGCCAGCAGCATCTACCAATGGAAGAGTTGTATTTTTGGCTGAGTGATATAGGAGGGTCCATAGCCAGGGGAGAAACCAACTGCGCTAGAGCCTCAGGCATAAGGGGTTTTGAGATGCATTTATTAAGAAAAATAACTCTTATCTGCAGTCTTCCATTCTTCTAATAGCACTTGGTCTAGGGTGCTGGGGAGGTGAGGAAAAACCTCTCTTACATTTTTGTATTATATCCGGAGAGGCAGATTCCACCATCAGAGGCCTCAGGGACCTGAAGGATCACCAACAGCACTCAAATAGCCCCTCTGTAGAGGGGACAGGGTCAGCCTCATAGAGATCCCCAAAGGACAAGGAAGAATGCATATATTTTTCCTCTTAACCATTGTCATCAGATGTTTTCCCCACTTATTTGAGAATGTCCAGCCCAAAATAGGACTGACTTGACTGGGGGGGGGGGGGGGGGGGGGGAGGACCCTCTGAATGGACGATGGTATGGATGCCACGGAGGACATCAGAGTTTTAACCCAAGGTGGCTCGTTATCAGTGCTGGATGGCCCTGGAATTGTAGTAGGGACAACAGTACAGGAGGGACATAGGGACCCAGAATATTCCCTTGGAAGGCCAGCATGGCAAAAGGAACTATGAATAAGGGAGGTTAGCAAAGCTCCTAAGTCCTTGGGATTGGTTTTCCCCATATGCCCCTTGGGATCATACATTTCCAGAGATACTAGATAAAAGTAACACCAGTCTAATACAAAGGTCCCAGAAAGAACCAGAAATTACTTATCTGGCATGCAAAGTAAAAAAAAAAGCTGCCGAACCAATCAGAAATAAGCCAGATAAACAAAGTATTCCGGGCAATGTATCCCTCCCCCCATTACTGTAATTAAGCAACATGTGGCTCCCCAGTTGCTGCATGGTGAAATGCACACCACTGGACAGTCAGGACACTGATCATGCAACATCAAAGGAAAACAAAGAGTCCAATCTGACACATGTAGCATAAATGGTTGTAGAGATATGTCCCATACAACTTCTCCCATTTAAGTCTATTGTAACAATAGCTAAAGAAACCAGGACACTCTTAGCAGTCCTTCAGGGTTTCCCTCTCTTTGAAGTGACTAAAGTTGGGTAGCCATGTCTGTCCTTCAGAGTATAGTTCCTAGGAATGGGGGTCAAAGGGGACCCTTTAAACCATTCCTGTAGTAAGAGACACAACTTGTTTCTATTCCACAACTAATGCTGTCCTTTATTGGAAGTGGCCATATATATAGCCACATTGTCAGGGGAAGAAGATGTGACATGCAATCAGATCTGCATACATCCCTGTATAATGGACGAGCTTCTGGCGCCATGCATGACGACATCTCAGACTGCCGCTGGTGTCTCTCTACACTTTCCATCAGGGTCTTGTAGGACCACTGCAGAATTCACTCATATATAACAATCTGTTGTAACTCTGGCCATAGGTCCGGCATTGCTTCTCTTTGGTCACTTAATTCCCAGATGCGAATATCCCACTGGCCGCCATAGTTAGGCTCATGACAAAGTGTATTCCACACCAGCCCTGGCCTGTTGTAGCCATAACCTGCATGCCAGTAGCAGATGTGTGCCAAATTGGGGTACTTCTGGTCTGCTTTCCAACACAGATCCATGTACAAGTCCTCTATCACCAGCTTGGCCTGGATGAAGATGGCCAGTGATGATTCCTATTCATCCAGAGGTTGCTCACCCAGAAGCGACTTCCACAGGGCCCATAGATCGGTATAGCAATGCTCCTGCCATCTTGTACCGGCGTGATCAGAGTTGGTGGTTTGGATCTCTGATAAGGAAAGAGGATCCCACCACTGCCAACCAAAATAACGGAAGCTAAAGATGCCAGGTTATCCTTAGCGGTCGTTCCGTGTTTCCTGTAGTTAAAGACATAACGTAGTTCTATTCCACAATAAATGCTGTCCTTTAATGGAAGTGGCCAGGGTTTATATAGTCACACTGTCAGAGGAATGGGGGTGTGACATGCAATCAAATTAATACAATTGACACATAGCACAATTGCTATTTTACAGACAACCATAACACCAGACTAATCTCATCACACAGACAGCAATGGTGAATACACAACAGTGGTGAAGAGATGAGGGAAGTAACACCTAATCAAACCTGGACCAGATAGTGGGACACACGCAATAGTAGACCATAATGTGATAACACACAAAAATATAATTTAACCTGTACAGGCCAATGTATGATTGCAGTCCAAATAATTTCTTAAAACAGGGGTCCAGCATTTGATACATGTATTACAGATGCACTTACAGTCCTCAACTCTGGACTGTGGTTACAGCCACAGGTCAGTCACATCTATGAAGCAAAAATGCCTGAACACTCTCCTAAATAGTACCCAAAACCCCTTGGTACATCTGAGAGGAACAGAGATAAAACGTATATCAGCTATCAATGCTATAACTGGCACTGAAAGGGTTACATATGGAAAGATCAAGTAAGACAGGCATCGCTACTAATCAGACATATTTGGGAGAGTAAAGACAAAGAAGGATGAGCGCATATTCACCACAAGAAGTGGAAATTAGAAAATAGTGAGACATAGAATAGGACCATGGCACTCAAAGGGTTACTTACCAGTCTTCTGTCTGCACGCTCCCATCTAGATAGAGTGGACTCTCAGAGATTGAGCTATGAGGAACAGATTTGTCATAAAATCAACCTCCACAAAATGGTCCGAGTATAGAAACTCCTGTGAACTGGGCAATCCAAATCCAGGAAAGCCAGTGATGCGGGCTTGCTAATGTAGAATTATAAAGCCCATATCTGAGAACAAAAATAAAATAAAATGCACCTAAAAGCTAAGAAATGCCAGATGCTCCTCATTTCTGATTGCAAAGCACATGCACTTGGGTTGGAGGCAAAGGGTTGAGCTGGAACAAGAATGGAATTCAACCCCATGGTTCCTGTGTTCCATATTGGACAAAACAGAAAATAACTTTTATATTATCAGTGACATTTAAAATACATATGTAGGGTATATTTATTTGTGTGCACCACTACCCTCTAATATTATAAGCTATAAACTAACAGGGAGCAATAAACTAGCAGGGAATTTAGGAATCTCAATACCCAACATTTGACTTGCATGATACCTACACGTTTATTTTTAAAAATGTACAACTTAAAAGTCTAACTAGCAAAATACACTTATTCTGCACAATATACCACACATTTCAGATTAATATTTTGGGATAACATTTTGGTTAAAAGTCCCTCAGAGTGAAAACAATGCAGACAGACACTTTGTTCACAGTTCTTATTAATAACCTGTGCTATAAACACTCTGATCTTCACTCAATAATGGGGTGAAGATGAATGAAAGATAATTTTCAATCTGGGTTGCAACAAGCTCAATGGTATGAATAGGAAATGTGAAGGGATGTTAGGGTAAGCTGACCAGACCACCCCTTTAACTGAGAACATATATGAAATAAGCATATTTCAGTGTTGTGCTTAAAAGAGGATTTTAGTCTTACCTGTTAAATCCTTTTCTCTTAGTCCATATAGGTTACTGGTAACTTTGGGAAGGCGACTGCCCCTTTAATAGGCAGGAACAATTCTTGAAAAATATTGCAGGGTGGAGCCTTTCTCCTCTCCTAGCTGGTTCCCAGACAATCCCATCCAGTAAGATTTGAATCGCTAACTAATGACTAGGTAGCAAGAAGGGAAAGGAAGACTCCTGTGAGCATGACCCTGAAAGGACTCCCATGTTCAGTCACAGGACTAAGAGAAAAGGATTTAACAGGTAAGACTAAAATCCTCTTTTGTCTGTTGTCCAATATAGGTTACTGGTAACTTTGGGATGTCCAAACATTGAGTTTCCCAGAGGTGGAAAGTAAGGCAAGGACCAGGAGCAGGTCCCCAAAGTCACCAGAGCACATGTGAACCATCAGATGATAAAGTAGCCCTAAAAATAGCAATAAAGTGTCAACAGACACAAAAACTGGGGTATAACACACCAGGAATAGAAACACAGCACAAAGAACTAGAACCAACCGGGATCAACAGTGAAGGAGTACTGAAGAGACAAGGAAGACCTTAGACAGACAAGACTGCCTCCAGGACCTTCCTACCAAAGCTTGCATAGGCCGATGTCAGCACATCAACACGGTAGTGTTTAGAGAAGGTGTGAACAGAGGACCAAGTGGCCACCTTGCACAACAGATCAGCTGAGGCCTGATTCTTATAGGTCCAAGAGGCCCCAATAGACTTGGTGGAATGAGCCGTGACATGAAATGGAACAGGCTTCTTTCTCAGTTCGTAAGCCTTACGAATAGTAGAATTAATCCAGGAAACTATGGTAACCTTGGATGCCAGTCTACCTGCCCTGGGACCCTCAGGAATGATGAAAACTGTGTCAGACTGACGAAAGGACTCAGTGCAGCTCACACAGAACTTAAAGGGATAGTAATACTTCGTTTTCACTGTTCATGAAATTGTTAGGTTTTAAAAACTAAATCATCCTATCCTCGTCTTTCTGATCTCACTTCTATAAATATAAAGTTTTTAGCTGTTAAAGTTTCCCCCACCTGCCCCTTTTTCATACGTCACCAATTCAGGTCTCAGCTAAGAAATCTGGTCCCGGGACCGGATGAAATCTCCAGAGGGACAAATAGCTGTGTTGTACAGCTCTAAGCCATGCCCACTAGGTGAACAGGCAAGGAGTGAGATCCCCCCTCCCATCGAGTAAAAGAAGTGGAGCGCGCTACATACAGAGAGCACAAACAAGAACACGCAACTACAAGGGATTTTTAAAGATGGCTGACCGACTTCACATTCCCTTAAATTATAAGACGCTAAAAACTCGGTATGTATTTATTAAATATTTATAAAAAGAGGCTCAATATACTTGGATTCTCATTCCGAATCCAAGCATACATTTTCGTATAGTGGCATTACTATCGCTTTAAGGCACTGCACCACATCGAACAAGTGGAGATCCCTTTCCTTGTCAGATGTAGGGTCAGGACAGAAAGAGGGCACCACAATTTCCTGATTAATATGGAAGTCAGAGACCACCTTCAGGAGGAACTCCTAAGAAGTGCAAACAACTGCCTTGTCCTTGTGAAACACCATAAAGGGTGGTTTACAAGACAAGGCGTGCAACTCAGCGACCTGCAGAACAGACACTGTCGCCAGGAGAAAAGCCATCTTCCAAGTCAGCAGACGTAGAGGAATAGTAGCCAAGGACTTAAATGAAGAGCACTGAAGGATGCCCAAAACCAAGTTAAGATCCCACTGAGGAGCAGGGTTCTTATAAGAAGGGCGAGCATGAGCCACACCCTGAAAAAAACCTTGACATCTGGAAGGATGGAAATGCGCCTCTGGAAGAAAACAGAAAGCGCAGAAGGGAACTCAAGCTGAAAATTATGGGAAAGATCCCTATCAGCACACCAAGAGAGAAAAGTGGACCAAACTCTATGGTACACCTTAGAGGAAACAGGCTTACGAGCACTAAGAATAATGGCCACCACACCCGAAGAGAAACCCTTCTTCTTCAGTATTGAGGATTCAATTTTCATGCCGTCAAACCCAGACGGTCTACATCCTCCTTCCACAGGTACTCCAGTAGAAGAAGGGCTCCGCCATGGAGAGATCCAGAAGCTCCGGAAACCAAGCGTGACAAGCCCAGTACGGAGCAATCAGAATGACTGGAGAACCTTCCAGATGCAGTTTCCGCATCACCCTGTGCAGCATTGGAAGGGGAGGAAAGACGTATGCCAGATGGAAGGGTCACGGGATTGATATGACATCCACTGCCAGAGCCAGAGGGCCCCTCCAGTGGGAGCAAAACTACGGAACCTTCCGATTGTGCCTTGTCGACATCAGATTGATGCAAGGAAGTCCCCAATTACGAACAATGAGGCTGAACACGTCTTGATGCAGTTCCCACTCTCAACTGTCCACTGTGTGTCGACTTAGGAAGTCTGCCATAACGTTGTCTACGCCAGGAATATGAACTGCGGATATGGAAGGAATATGTTCTTCTGCCCAAAATAAAATAACTTTGACTTCCAACCAAGCTGCGAGACTTCTTTTTCCTCCTTGCTTGTGGCATTGTCGGACTGGACTTGAATTGGGCAGTTTTCCAGCTTGAACGTCCAGTACCAGAGCGCATGAAATATTGCTCGAAGTTCCAGGATGTTGATGGGAAGGAGAGACTCCTTCGGACACCACTGACCCTGGGCATTCATGTGACCCAGGACTACACCCCAGCCGGATAGGCTGGCATCCACTGTTACAGTTGTCCAGAAGGATATCAGGAAGGGTCTGCCCTTCAGGAGACTGGACAGGTTGAGCCACCATGACAGACTCAGCTCCACATGTAGAGGTAGAGAGACCGACATCTGCAGGAGATCCGTCTTGCCCTTGCAAACCTGGATCACAAACCTATGAAGTTCCCATGGCAAATGGAACTGCTTCCGATCCAGGAACTGGATTGGAAGCCAGGACCATGGACACTTTGTTGGTGATCTGGTGAGCCACCTCGTCCGTGAGAAACACCATGCCTTGCCTGGTGTCGAAGAGAAGACTCAGAAACACCAGTCTCTGGGATGGAGTCAAATCCGACTTGTCCATGTTGAGGATCCATCCATGATGGGTGAGAACATGAATGCAGCCCTCAACCTGCTGGTGAAGGAGTTCTGGAGAGGGGGGCCTAGAGGAGCAAGTCAGACCAAAGGGAAGAGCAGAAGACTGAAAATACCCTTGGTCGCAAGCAAACCTCTTTGGATGTATGGCTGTATGCAGATATGCATTCTGAAGGTCCAGAGAGGTGAGAAATTCCCCAGGAGAAATGGCCGCTATCACAACCCTCAGGGACTCCTGGTGACAAGTCTTGACCATGAAGGAGTTGAGTTTCTTGAGGTCAAAAATTGGACAACAGCTACCGTCCTTCTTGGAAACCAAGAACAGGCTGGAATAGAAACCCAAACCCTGTTCCAGCTCGGGAACCGGTTCCAGAACCTCTTTGTCTAAAAGGGTCTGGATGGCGCAGTTGAAGAGACGGTGCTTCTCTGCTCCCTGAGGAATGCGAGAAGGAAAGAACCTGAACGGAGGAAGAGAAGTGAAAGGGATCCTGTACCTCTCCAAGACTACCTGCAAAACCCACTGATCCACCACGGTTTCTGTCCAGACATTGAGGAAGTGGCACAAAAGGCCACCCACTGGCGAGTGGGGACCAGGGTTCAGAGAGTCATGCCGAAGGAGGTTTGGAGGTCTGGGGCTTGGTGGAGGACTGCGTGGGCCTCCATGGCTGCTTGGGCTTGGAGGAGGAGCACAAGGACTGGGGAACCGCCTGGTTCATGGGATGCTCTTCAGCCTGAAAGGGACGAAAAAGCAGATTCCTTTTAACCAGAGGCTTCTTCTTGGGGACTATGGGTAACAGTGTACTCTTACCACCGGTGGCCTCACTGATGAGGTCCTTGAGCTCCAACCCAAACAAAGACGTTTCCCTGAATGGGCAACTAGGCCTTCTTAGAGGCAGTGTCTGCAGATCAGATCTTGAGCCAAAGAGCTCGTCTGGCTACGACAGGCATGGTAGAAACCCTAGCCACCAACCGGATGGCATCAAAGATAGCTGCAGAAACATAATGCTGAACTTCAAAGATGTTGGCCAGAAGCCACAGCAGGTCAGCAGTGGGAGCACCCTAATGAACAGCCACAGTGAGCTGTTCAGTCCAAACTGCAATGGCCCTGTTCACACAAGCAGCGGCAAATGAGGGGCGCAATTAAGTGCCTGCAGTAGCCTTTAGAAAGGCCTCAAGCTTCCTGTCAGCTCAATCCTTAAGGGCAGAAGCATCTGCAACAGGCAGAGCAGTGGACTTAGAAAGTCTAGAAACTGGGGCGTCCACCTTAGAAGAAAGAGCCCACTGTGCTTGGGCTGCTTCAGAGAAGGCATACAGCACAGCAAACTTCCTAGGCACAGTAGATTTCTTAACAGGATACTTCCACTCATCTAACACAAGTTGGTCAAGAGTGGGATTAGGTGGAAAGAACACTGTTTCACTGCTTCTTAGGTTCATGAAACACATCAGAAGGGTCCTTGGGAGTCTTAGAGGCCAGGGAAATGTTCAGCATAGCGAGTAATGCCCTGATGAAACCTTCAGCTGAGGGATCAGGGTCAGCCTCAAAAGGAGTCCCCAAAGAACTGGGAGGATACTACCACGGAACATTCACCCTCATTCGAGTCCACCAACAGTTCCTCCTCAGAGGAGTCTGATACATCAGGTACACCCTGCGGCTTAGGTAAGAAAGACCTGATAGAAGGAGGGTGCTGCCAGGACTGGAAGACCCCCTGTAATTGGGATGGAAGGAGTTGTAAGGTAGACCATACTTCACTAGTAGTGGCCTGTAACTCTTGCATCCACAGTGGCTCTAGTGCATGGCTGGAGGTCCCTGGGGGAGACGCAGGGGCAGCAGTGCATGAGGGGCATAAATGACCTGAGTATTGTCTAGGCAGCCCTGATTGACATGAGGAGCAATGAGCAATGGGGGTCACATACACCCCAGTATCCTTAGTCTTAGGCCTAGCCCCAAGTTCCAACGGAGTTGACATCCTCACAGGGTCAAAACATCTGAAAGTATAAGGTATACCCAAATACAGTGTCTAAGATTAAGTATTTCACCCCAGAAATCGCTAAAATGCACTTATCTGGCAGGCGAAGTGTTAATCTGCTGAGGAGAGTCCAAGCCCTGCGTAGGATACTCATGAAGGGAAGGCAGAAAATGGTGTCCACGACGGGAGCCAATCAGAAACGAGTAAGCGAAGAAAAGCATTCATGGGAAATTTAGTTTTCCCTTCAAAGTACCACAAACAGTGCCTGAAGCCCCCTGAGCCCCCCAAAACACTCAGAACATTAACTGGATGATAGAACAAACAATAGAACAAAGGCAGACAAACAAAATGAGCAGTCTCTGAATTCGCTACATTGCAGAGATATGTCCCGAACTGTAAAGTTCCATAGAGGTGAATGAAGCATGGCGTCTATGCAGTAAAGCGCGTCTTAAAGGCGCAGAACTCAAATAAACCAAAATTTTCAGAAAGTGTGTGTGAACAGTGCAAAAGGCATCAACAAAAACTAAAAGGATGGAACACTGGACCCAGTAGAGAAAGTGCAATAAACCCCTCAAAAGTGCCCAAACCGGCAGTTAAAGGGTAAATTTACCACAGAAACCCAACTGCTCCAAAACCCACAGACATACAGATAAACCCAATGCTCACATTTTTAGCAGGTCTTCTGTCTTCAGATTACCATTTTATAAAGAAGAAGCCTCAGTGGCAACTTCCAGGGAAAAAACATGCTACACAAGCTTTTCCCTCTCAGGGCTGACAGGTCCACAACAGCACCTGGAAACTGAGCTATCCAACTGGGGAATGTCATTAATGGTAATCCGCCTAAAGGCTGGTATTCCATATCTAACAGGAAATTAATAAATAAGCTAAAATTATAGCAGAACTGTTCTCATACCTTACAGGAACAAATCTTACCGGAGGGGAGTGGCTGGGAACTAGCTAGGAGAGGGGGAAGGCTCCACCCTGCACTTTCAAGAATTGCTCCTGCCTATTAAAGGGGAGGTCACCTTCCCAAAGTTACCAGTAACGTATAATGGACGACAGAGAAAACAAAATTGCCTGGCAGGATGTAATTTTCATGCATGTCCCTGGATAAGTCGAATGCTGGGCCTGCATTTGTGGGAGGGGCTGCAAGCCTTAAATACCGGCTGCAGCCTCTCCCAGGCGCATCGTCATTTATGCCCCCCCTCCATCACCCCTTTATCTCATTATTTACCTAGGTGGCCCTCCATTCAGGCCTACCACGTCGATCTTCACCCGAGCTTCCGATAAGCTCTGGGTTATGGCAAACCTATCCATATATCAGTCGCTGGAAGCCCCGACCACAAAGGTGCATTCTGGCCAGCCTACGTTATTGGGACACTGCAATGCAGCATATTGGGAGCAATGGAAATGTTTGTGGATGTAAATATGTATACTATCAGTTTCTGCCGGATTCCTGCTCAGTTTATCAGGAGATGGGGTAGGTGAGGTTGGGGAAGCCTGCTATCTGTATGTGTAGGGCAAACACCTTACCTAGCTATACAAGTTTAGTGGGAGGGAAGCCAGTAAGATAAAAGTTTTACTTGAATAAATTAAAAAAAAGTTACAGGGAAGTAGGTTCAGCCTGTATGAGTTGCACACAATAAGATACAATAGATCTTAAAATGTTCGCTATAGCATTTTTCTTTTATGAATGCAAAATCTGTGGTCAGTCTCAATGAATTATATGGATTAATGTGGCAAGCACAATTGGCCACTTGCACTGTGGTCTGAAAATGCAAATAAGCAACAGATGCAATGCAACAAAACCCATCTGTTAGGCTAAGGCCACTGGGTTACTTAATTATGCTTTCCTGGCCATAACAAAATATGTCATCCTTCCATTGTGTGCCATACTTTAGAAAGCAGGGGAAGATCTGTTTTTCCCCTCAGATGCCACATTGGTTCTTTATGAACTAACTCTCAGCATGGATCATGGGTAGGAGTAGGAGATAAGCTAGGAGGAGGGGGCCTTAATCAGTACTAGGACCCCAGTTATTTGCAGGAAGAAGATTGTGTTACATATAAAATAGAAGTATGAGAGAAAGCTTCCAATATATGGAATTTTAACAACTTATGTATTCACATACAGAATTTTGTGGCATCCATGTTTGGTGTTCTTTATTGGTACAATGCAATTGTGTTTACACAATGATACCATTTTAGTAGGTATAACTATCTATCGCAAAACCAAGATATTGCTGTTCATCAACGGAGTTAAACAAATGGATACCAAAATATGGATAATTTGTTCAGCTGCCCAATGTCATAGTTAATAATCTGTCCAGGTGGGAAAATGGTCCAAACCACTTGTAGTCAAAGCTACAAAAATTGAAGAAAAAAAAAAAAAAGTGTTGTTACGTTTTAAACATTTGAATGCCAGATGGTTAAGCAATGCACTGTGAAGAAATGTGTTGCAAAGTCATCTGCCACTCAAAGGGTTAAAGTAAGTAATAAGCATTGATTAAAAATATGTACAAGAGGCTAACCAGTATTAGTACACAGTTGATTGCATAACACACACTCACCTGATACAATCAGTTGAGAAATATAACCTCTCATCCCAGACACATATTGCTTTTCAGTAAAAGAATCCACTACTTCCTTCATTAGATACATGCAGGCTAACTGAAAAAGAAAGACAATACAAATGTAAACTTCTGTTTGTGTCATTTTGCCATAAGAGAGAACAATTGAAGATTATGCTAGCTTTAGAGTACTTATAATCTTAATTTTAATAATGACAGGAGGCAAGTATTTTGCATTAAATCCTTCTTTACTCTCTCACAGCAGCAAGTATCCAGTTAACCAATGAAAAAAAAGAAACCTATCCCATAAAACCTTCTTGCCCTTAAGTCCCTCCCTCTTTCTTTGATAATACTCCAACACACAGGAACAAAACAATCCCACTGGAACCAAAACCAATCCGACAATTGAAACTGGCGCTCTCCAATTCAGTCACAGGTCCGATTACACTGAAAGAAAAGAAACAAAGTGAAAGACATCTCAAACAATACCATGTATCATTCCAAGATAACTACAATATGAGATACAATCAAGTGAAACATAGCACACATTATCTAATTATACACATCATTAGAAACCCCCCCCCCCCACAATAGTAAACATTTAACAGTGCTGACCCCAAATTCAGAAACAATCCGCGGGAGGGAAGGGAGGGAAAATACTCGCCTCCTGTCATTATTACAATTAAGATTATAAGTACACTAAAGCTTGCATAATCTTCAATTTTACAACATGACAGGAGGCTTCGTATTTTACATTTTTAACGCTCAGAAAACAATGCTGACGAAAGTAGATTGTACGAAACATAGTCTCTCTGGACCAATCAGCTGAGCGCAAGATATCAGACAAGGAAGCCCCTGCCAGAAAAGCCGACGAAGCCGCCGCTCCCCTAACAGAGTGGGCACCAAAAGACCTATCAACTCCGGCCAATGATAAAATCCACTGTATCCATCTGGCCAACGTAGTGGTAGAAACTGCCTTATACGGTTTCACATAAGGCACCAAAAGTTGACCCGACGGACAAAAACAAAGAGATTCCGTCCTCCTGACATAGGATCGAAGTACCGAACACACACAAAGCTTAGGCTGGTCCCGAAAAAATGGATAAAAATCCGCAACAGAATCGGATTTAGTCCGTCTGGAAATGGAAAAAGTAACACCTGACGGGGAGAAAGTGAACCCGTGCACATCAAATGCCCGGATGTCTGATATACGACGAAACGACACCAAATAAAGCGAATTTCGCTGACAATTGACGCAGAGACAGAGCGTCATCCTCCGGCTACTCTTGAACAAAACAAAGGACCTGTTGAACATCCCATAAATGTGAATATTTGGGACGCGAAGGACGAGATAACTTCATACCCCGCAACAGTCTACAAACAAGTTGGTCCTGACCCAACGGAACCCCGGAAATAGGGACGTGAGCCGCCGAAATCGCAGACCTCATAACATTTAACGATCAAAATGACTTACCCGAATGAAATAGAGCGGACAAAATATTCAATATCCAGGGTAAAGGTGCTGTAAAGGGATCAAGACCCCTTCCCAAACACCAGCTACTCCACTGACCCCAAGCGGAAAGGTAACATCGTCTGGTACCCGGAGCCCATGAATCCCAGAGGAGATCCTTAGTCTCCTGCGATAAGCCGTGGACATCCCAACGTCCCCTGAAACCATCCAGGCCACCAGCTAAAGACAGCCCTGCTCCACCAGAGGGTGCGGTTGTCCCTGTGGGTCCCGAAGTAGAAACTGCTCAGAAGGCAGAAGAAGAGGATCCTGAAATGATAACTCCAGTAGATCTGGGAACCATGCTTGGCCCTGCCAAAACGGGGTCAGAAGAAGAATCAACCCTACCTGACGCCTGATCTGATACAGAACCCTTGAGATCATGGCAAAGGGGGGAAAGGCGTAAGCCCCCCGAGGAGGCTGATCTGAAGAAAAGCGTCCACCGCTTCGCAGGCCGGGTCCGGAAGCTAGCTGCAAAACCTTGGAAACTGATGATTCGCCCGAGACGCAAACAGATCTAAGATGAACGGACCCCTCAGCACCTGCAGACGATCGAATACCACCTTGTCCAGCATCCAATCGCTGACATCCCTTCAATGCAGAGAAGACCAGTCCGCCGTCAGATAGACTTTCCCCGGCAGATATTCCGCCATCAGCGTGATGTTCCTCTGGAAGCAGAATCAATAAATCTCCTTTGTCGTATCCGTCAACACTCGTGATTTCTTGCCTCCAAGATGATTGATGTATTGATCAGCAGACACGTTGTCCATCTGCAGCAGGATACAGAAATCTGACAGATTTTTTGCAAAACTGTGAATGGCAAAAGAGCCCGCTATCAATTCCAGACAACTGATGTGGAGACCGGTTTCCTTGAGTGACCAAGGACCCCCTGTCGCATCGTCCCCATAGGCTGGCATTGGACTCTAGAATGAAATCCGGGGTCTGGCCAAAAATTGCTCTGCCGTTCCAGGTGCTCATGTGCCGGATCCACCATCTCAGCTCCCCTTTTACCTCTGAGTTCAAAGGAATCACCTGATCGTATGAAGGCCGAATCCTGAGAAACGAAGCCTTCAGCCTCCGCATCTCCCTGTAGTGAAGAGGCCCTGGAAAAATTGCCTGGATTGACGACGACAGCAACCCCACTATCCGTGCCAGCTGCCGAAGTGGTAAGTAATCCAGCCAAACAATTCTCCAAAGTTTCTTCATGATCGCCTTGACCTTGGGAGAAGGTAGATGAAGTGTGCATGACTCTGAATTGATCTCGAAGCCGAGAAATTGAACCGTCTTGGACGGAGTCAGTGCCGACTTTTCTACTTTTACCAAAAATCTCCGTGATTCCAACAACTGAATGGTAAATCTCGTCTGAGAGCGAAGTCGAGAGGGATCGTCGCAAAAAAGCAGAATGTCGTCCAAATAAAACAGACAACGAAAACCCCGAGCCCTGAGGTGCGAGACAACTGGCTTCATCAGCTTGGTGAAGCACCATGAGGCAGAGCTCAGGCCAAATGGCAGGCATGTGAATTAGCAGACACAATCCCTCCAATGAAAACGCAGGGACCGTCGACTGCAATGTGCCATTGGTACCGACAGGTACGTGTCCGTCAGATCCAACCTGGTAAACCAGTCGTTGTGACGCATGAGATCCCTGAGACGATGGATACCTTCCATCTTGAAATGACGATAGAGGACAAAGGCATTCAAGTGCCGAAGATTGATGACTGGCCAAAATCCCCCGGTCTTCTTGGGCACCAGGAAGATGTTGCTGAAGAATCCGCCGGTATCGTCCACCGCGCCTTTCTGGAACAAGTCCAATTGATCTGCCTCGAACTGAATGGGCCAGGGAGGTATCCGTTGAATGGGGTCTGCAAAAAACTCTATCACATACCCTTGAACTGTCTGTAGAACCCAGGCGTCTGAAGTTAAGAGCGACCAGGCCTGCAAAGAAAGAGCCAATCGGCCAGCAGTTAGAGTATGACAAAGAGGACTTAGAGAACCACTCACCTCTAGACCGGGAAGACCTGCCTCTGCCACGGAAATTGGATCCTCTACCTTGACCCCTGGGCTGAAAGTTTTGTCTCGTGGAAGTGGATGGGAAGAACGGCAACGCTCCGGAACGGGGATCTGATGGCCAGAAGCGGCTGGCGGCACGGCCCCTCTGCCGACCAGCCCTGCCAAAAACACCACGGCCTGTGGTGGGATGGAAGACCTTCTTCATCGATAGTTGTGCCTTATTAAGCGTTGTGAACATATTCACATGCTTCTGTAACTCCTTCAGAAAAGCGTCTCCAAACAGAAGGCCATCAGCAGACGGCCCCAACTCCTTAGCCGCCAGATCCGACAGTTTGCTATCTATCCGGAGCAGCGCAGCCTTCCTCCGTTCTGACAAAAGCACTGTATTTGCGTTTCCCAAGAGGCAGAAGGACCGGAGGGCCCACTCCCGAACACAAATCGGATCCAGGGTTACACCGTGTGCCACTGCATCGTCTGCCATATGTAAGATCTGAGCCAACAGACCCGTGATGTCCAGCATCTTGTCCTGGGCCACACACAGACCCTTTTCCATTCCTTTCCGAGGATCACGCCCAGTGCGAGACATAAACACCACCATAGTGTTTTCAAATATTGGAGTAAGAGCCACTTTGTCTTGCAGTAGAGATCTCGGGCATTCTGCCCGCAGGCGTTTACGGACTTCGCGTTCCAAGGGCCTGCGCAGCCAGTAGTGCATATAGTTGGCCAGGTGTTCTGGCAGTTGCCAGTCGGAAGAACGTGGATGGCGAATGGTCCTGGGATCGAAGAGAGGAGCACCCAAGGAATCCAGAAACGTGCCATCTGTGTCCTGAGATGTAGAAGAATGGAAAGCTGAGGGTCGGTCCTCCACCACTGATTCCTTGACGTATGGAGGGACCTCGTTGCCATCCTCCCAGCGAAGATCTTTATCAGACATGGACTCCGTGTCCGCCGGCCATTCATCCACCACTGAAAGGGGCGTAGGAATGGTCCACAACCTGACGAGGGTCCGCAGACACCGAATCCAAACCGGACTTGACGGGACGTTTCCCTTTAGCAGAGGAACCAGCAACCGCCAAGGTGCACCTAGATTTCTTCGGAGGCGGCAAGAACTTGTCATCAGACTCCAGCGAATCTGCAGCGTCTGTTCTGGCGGACATATCAGAAGGGCGAAAACTTTCATCTTGGCCAAAACTTTCTCCACAGATGCTGAGACTGCAGCGTTAATCATGGCCTGCATCTCGCTGGACTGGTCCCTGGATGATTCCATAGTGGCTTTAGTCTGTGAACAAAGGAACCAGTCAATATCCGTGCGCACCAGCCGAGGGGAAGACCATGCTGCGCAGGGGAGCCCCCAAGGGGACCTAGCAAGTCACGTAAAAAAACAAAACAAAAAAAAACCAAACAAAGAATGTATGGCGAGTAAGAAATATGTGGTGATTTTTTTTTTTTTTTTTTTATTTTACTTAATTTAGAAGAAAGTAGAAACGCCTAAAACATTGCCAGGGGGCGCAATAAGCTCCAGGGTAAAGGGAGGCTCAGCCCCCAAACCAGTGACCAACCACCCTGGGCTATAGAGAAAAAAGGGGGATCACCTGTAGGCAGCAAGGACTCAGTCCCAAAACATATGAAATAGAGATATACAGTAGTAGACTTAAATGCACAGCAAAAAGGCAGAAAAGCAAGGCATACACATATATATGCTACTGAGAGCATGCAGACACTGGGATTGAATCAAGGATTGCTGCGTAAAGGGCCTGTACTCTAACCACCAGGCTATCTGTGGAACTCAAAGGTTCCAGAGAACCCCATACAAGAGACGGCAGACCCAACGGAGGAATACCAGCCTAGAGAACCGGAAGCAGAGTCTGGAGTACACGAGGCATGGGAGGGGGGCTCACTCCCGCGGGATACAGTGACTCAGCACCGGAGACCTAACCTAGGGTGCCCCCGGCAGACGCGATCACGCAGGCCAGGGCAACCCAGAAAACCTCAACCTTGGAACATAAAGAGGTGAAATTCGCGACGCAGGCCCTCTTAAGCCACTCAAAGCACAACATACGTGCGTCGCGAACGACAGAGAGACAAACCAGGAACCTGGGGAGATTGCCTCCCCGCTCCGGTAGAGAAAACAATGGGAGATGGCACAACGGTTTGAACATAAGGGAACTAAAAACTACCCACTATAAAGGACAGGGCCGGAGTTCACATCCCATCCCCACAGGGAGATGGCCCATCACACCGCCAGCCCAACCACTCGGTAAGGCAGAACCAGAGCAGTGGAAACAGACCAAACCCCCGCGGGAAGCAGACCGAACCCCAGCAAACTCAATACACACATACAAGAAAAGTAAAATATACAGTACCCCAGGGATACAGTAGCAAAAGTATAAAATTAAGCCCACATAGACACTTATACATGAAAATACAGTAGAAGAGCCCAAAACGCTGACCTTGTGATTTGGTGAGAGCAGCAAAGAAAGAGGGAGGGACTTAAGGGCAAGAAGGTTTTATGGGATAGGTTTCTGTTTTTCATTGGTTAACTGGGTACTTGCTGCTGTGAGTAAAGAAGGATTTAATGCAAAATACGAAGCCTCCTGTCATTTTGTAAAATTATGTTTTTAAGTACATGTTGCATTCTCTACTTTACAACAGCAAATAACGAATCTGTGTTGGAGGCATGGTCAGAGAAGCTCCACTGGGAAGGAGTCGGCCCAGGTAAATAACTCTCTCTCCAAGGTACATATACAGAGAAGAAACGTCCTAAAACACCTCCTACTGGTCCTGTCTAGAAGACAATTCAGCCGCAAAGTGCCAGGCAATTCCTCTCTGAATGAGGGAAGTAGCTGATGCCATACGTAGATTTCAGCCTTCAAAGGTCTTGTGAGTGAGGTTCAGCTGTTCTTTCTAGGCTGCTTGACTCATTCAGAAAGGAATTGCTGTACACATTTCAGCTGTATGATGTGCTTCAGGACCTTTTTTTCCTCTGTGTATGAGACCTGTGAGAATGCACCAATGGTAGTATACACAGTTTTATAGAGATTGCTATATATGCTGGTAGGCTTGTTCTTAGTGGAGCTTCTCAGGCCTTTAACTTGCAAGTAAAACTTGATCTTAGTCCGTCTAACAATTATAGGGCAATCCATAAGGGGATGCACCTCACTGATGACGACCAACAAGGCCAAAATGTAAGCGGTTTCTCTTTTTCAGAGAGTAATTTGCATGGCACTTCTTGGCTGGACTGTCATTTCTGGCAGGATCAGAAAGATGTACTGCAGGATATTTCTTCTGTGGATGGCACCTGTGAGCTAAAATAAATGACACCCTGGATAGGCATAAGTTGTATACTGCCTGAAATATACCTAGTACCTAGCTGAGCATCTGTGACCTGTAATTTGTGTGTTTCTATATATAAATATCAGTCACACCATATAACCATACAGCAAAAAAACTCCCACAAAAACAACATATGTGTTTTAACCCTTTAACCCCTTAAAGACCAAAGTGGTCCTTATGGGATGGACATGTCCCAGGACCGCTGGACCTTAAGGGGTTAAGGACCGGGCAACCGTCCTTAAGGACCACAAACCATTTTTTTTTTGACACATCCGTTTTAGCATGCAGCCGTGCGGGGAGTCAAGAATTCCAGGACGGTCCTGGCACGTCATGGGTCCTTATGGCTCACCAATCCCATGACATGACAGGACCGTCAAGGGTCTTAGGAATATACAAAAGACATGAACATATGAATAAAACACACACACATTATATATATATATATATATATATATATATATATTACAATACAGACATCACACTTGTTTGAAATAACAATCTCTTCATAGCCCAGTTTAGAATAAATCATATAAAGTGTAATGGATCAGTGTAACATGGAAAGAGAATGAACCTTTATTAGCTGACACCAGGGTCTCATTGTAACGGTTTTTTAAGACACTCAGACCAGTAGTAAAATAAAACACAGTTTTATTAAAAGAAAAATAAGGCAAATGATCGCCCTCTACAGGCAACACAAAATAATAGCAAAATAATGACAGATATGCATCCACAGGCCCAGTATACAGAACAAGGGTGTACATATACTGTCTCAGGACAGGCACATAGTAGATACACAGATAAGGGTTAATAGCATAGATGGATAGTCTCTGTTGTGGAGTTTGGCACGCCCAAGGTGTTAATTGGGAGAAGTAAGTGTAGCTGGAATCACACTTATAATACTGAGAGGGGACGTTGCTAGGCCCTGTGTGACCAGAGGTAATCTCAGCAGAACAGTACCCAGAATAGCCCCCACGGGCGTAACCAAGGATACAGCTGAATCTGCAAGTGCCTGAGTAGTTAGCCCCCACGGGCGTCACCACAGTACAGCCTGAACTGCAAGAGCTGCAAATAGCTCCCACGGGTGTATACCAAAGTCAACCTGCAAGAGCGCTGAGCCAGTAGCCCCCACGGGCGTAACAACGGACCACCATATGCTGCAACAGAGAAGCAAATAGCCTTTCACCCTTAGCTATAGTAGCTACTGCCTTCAACCCCAATAGCGTTAACGTATGCGCCTGAGCCAAATGGCGCTCTACCGGAATCGTTACCGAACAGCACTACTCTGCAATAAGGTAGACTGAGCCGCCGACCAACCAGAGCTTAAGCGGCCGACTCAGCAGATGTAGTGCAAGAGGCTAGGCTCTATACCAGAGCGAGGAGGCTCAGCGAATGGTAATGCGGCACAGCTAGGGTTAAAATGCAGCTTTACGGATTAGAGGCTCAGAGAAGTGCGATAGCTCTGCAAGCGATACTGAGGCTCTTTAACAGCAGCTCAGCTCTGCAATCAAGCAATACTCAGCACTGGGAGCAAGCAACATCGGACTGGAGCAGGTCACACGGCCAGCCTAGCAAGCGGCAGTGGCGGAAGTCAGAATGTCGCTACGGCGACGATCGGAGAAGAGAGCTGGAACTAGCAGGTCACCGGTGCAGTCCGTAAACTGGTCACGTAGCAGGAAGTCAGCCAAGCCGGGTCGGATCACGGAGAGGGTACTCAGACAAGCCGGGTCAATCACGAACAGGAACGTCAGCCAAGCTGGGTCGGATCATGGAGCGGGTTCTCAGACAAGCCGGGTCAATCACGAGAAGAAACACAGGAACGTAGTCAAGACAGGCCAATTCGGTACACTGGAAACCGGAACACAGGAACTCAGCAACAGAAACACTGGCTCTGAAACACCAGGAAAGGGCAACAGGCAGGTGTCACGGCCAGGCATAAAAAGGTCACCAGGGGCAGGCCAAACCAGTATAGCAAATCAGCATACACCACAAGCGAGAGTGACAGGAGAGAATCATAAATAATACTCATAAATAAAGTACAACAGTATAATAAGAATAAACAGTACACACAAAACAACAAAAAAAAAACACCACTACTGATAACATTAATAAGGTTCATTTAAGCTTTTGAGTGCCAGAGGGGTATGAAACATATTGCTCTGCAATGCATTGTGTACCCCCTGGCACTCAAAGGGTTATCAAAATGCTATCCAATCATTCAAGTCCCCAGTGGAGGTATACGCTGGACTAAGGCTAGTGTCTGAAGAGACGCAAGTGTTTGGAGAGACTCCGGGTTGGCTACAGTTACATACTTGATCAAGGTAAAAGGAAAGTAATATTGCCATCAAAGATAATTCATCTGCCTTGAATATATAGTAGCCTAATGCAGGTTTGATACAACTCCACAAAAGAAATGGTGGGATAAGAATGTTTAATATCAGTCTAAGTGGAAACAGTATATCGTCAAGTGAACAAGTGGTTAAATATTCATTGTAGAGAGGAAGAAAGGGTGGATTTCCTAAGTGGTCAAACTATTCATAAGACTATTAACTTTTATGAGAATTGTGGTGAGAACTAACATCTATATGTGTCATTTTTGATTGGAAATTCGGAATTAAAGGAAAAGTGTCAACACACTTAAGAGGATATTGCTACATATCAAACAGGAGATAAAGTCAATTTCTTTCGGGATTACCCTGTTGCACAGTGGATCATGTTTTGTATATAGTTTTTTCCATTAAGTTCCGTCTGCAGCCGACCTATTGGATATACTTTTTGGTAGATTCCTCCACCTTCGTATATATCTCTATCTATCTATTTTGTGCATCCTTATATTAATATCTTGTATTTTAACTGTCTATTGAGTGGGCTGTGCTTCTGGGCAGGATTGGAACACGTAGGTGGTCTGTTCTGTACAGAGATGCAGTATATCAGTTTAGGGGTTTTTCAGTTACTTTTGGATATATTGTGTGTATCCTGCATGTCCCGTGTGATAAACATTGTTTCTTGGAATACCTAGTTGGGTCGGACACATTTATTTGGTGGTGTACATTGTATACACATTACACGCTGTTTGATGGATGGCTGTGGGTGGTGAGATGTTCGTGCACTGTGAGGTTTAATTATGTAACACAGTATGAGGCACGGCTCATTTCTAATTTCAGTTTTCCACAGGTTGTAATAATAGAGGTTGTGTGTGCAGTGTTTTGAACACTCACAACCATCAGTGTGTATTGAGACAAATAGGTGAATGATTAACTGGCCCGAACCTTGGCCCGTGTACATGGGCTTTCACACTATTTATATTATATTATAGTTTAACAGCCCGTTAGGAGTGTAAAACTATTGCTGTTAAGTAGAAAGTTCAAATAAACGTAAATATAGATTTATAAGCAGATAGTTACCTTAATAAAGGCATGTATTATCCCTGCTTTAAACTTTCCTGGCAACATGACAGATATAACAAAGGATATGATGTCATCCAAAGAAATTCTGAGCAAGACCCTCTTAGTTTTCAAACAAGTGAGGCACAGCTGAAGCTGTTGTAAGGTGCTGAGGCTTTGAAGGGTTAAAGTGATAGTAATGCATGCTGCTAAAATACTAATATTGTAGACATTAAAAATATAAATTCAATGATGTACGAGTTGTCTCTCAAACATGTATAGTTTGTGATATAAGGTTTCAAAGTTCCACCCATCTGCCCCTTTCACTGACATCAGCCTCTAGCTGACAGCAGGAGATTCGGGTGGTGCAACCCGATGGTGGCTCTTCAGCAGAGCCAAGATAGCGCTATCTAATAAGAAATACTTAATAGGAATGGTCTACAAAGTGTGCCTATTTTGCCGTTGGGTCGCACGACCCAAATCTCCTGCCATCAGCTAGAGACTAATGTCAGAGAAAGTGGCAGGATGGGGGAACTTTAAAAAATTATATGTCTCAAACTACAAGTTTGGAAGACAACGCATACATCATTGAATTCATATTTTTAATGTGTACAATATTAAAGTTTATTAACAGCAGGCACTACTATCCCTTTAAATATCAGAAGACAGGCTGCTGTGGCCTAGGACAAGGCAGTCTCTGCTTACTATAATAGGTTTGAAGGCAAAGGCTCCTCCATAGGAACCAGCCCTGTTTGCTCCTGATCCAATCAGCCCCTTTTTGTTCTTGATTGTGGTCTCCTGATGAGGACTTTGATGTATTCCATTACCAAGGACTTGCACTCTGCTCTTCCAGCACATGCCTTGGTTGGGATCGGGGGACAGTTGTGCAGCCAGGCACCCTAACCCACAAGGACAGGATGTAAAGACAGCTGGATCTGCTGGGGGAGTGATCACATCCATTTCAGCTTGTTTCATGTAATTGACGTTCCAAGGACCAAATGCTACTGCGGACCAGAATTCTCCTGGTGGGCATAGTCTTCATTGCCCTGCTGGTAACCCCTGGGCTAACCTGCGGACCTCCCCCACAGTGAGCATGGTGGTCTCCATATTCTTTAGTGCCACTCTTTATTCATTGTCCTAGCAGAATTGGCATTTAACCCTTTGAGTGCCAGATGGGCACGCTGCACATTGTTCCACACTGCATTGCATATCCCATGTGGCACTAAAAAGGGTTAAAAAGTCATATGTTCCAAGAAGAGTGGAGTCATTCTGGACATTTTGTATTAACATTTTAGTACCGTGCTGTACTAACTCATTATTAACTCATTCATAGCGGCATAAGTAGTAGTGATGGGAAGAGAACTCGTTGAAACCATGCAACATTTTGAACCATGCAACATCAGAATGACTCTTCCATTTCAACCATGTGACATTTTGAAACCCGCAACATTTGTATTGCTCCCTTTTGAACAACTCAAAATTTTCAATGCACCCTTTTGTTTGACATCCAATAATGTGCGATAATTCAAATGGATACCTCTGGGACATAATCAGCACAAAGCACCAGATACTGCAAGAAACCCTGAAGCAGATGGATATCCAAGCTGTTCCATACATATATTCCTGATGACCATAGACCAAGATGGGAAATGGAGGTGGAGTTGAAGTGGAAAAATGGGAAGACACCAGAGACTTGAGAAGAGAGACATAAGAGAGTCTGATATCCGCATTGTAGAAGGTAAATCAAAGGCAAAGGTGACAAGGGACCGACATGCCACTGATATTAAACAGACCTATGAACCATGGACCAAACATAGATGAGGCTTGTATCAGATAATTTTTTTGGGAAGACAACCACAAGCCATCACTTACCTAGGTGGTGGAGGCTGCTTTTCTCAGCCGGTCAAGTATTTATACTGGGGAACAGAAGCATTCAGCCGAGAACATCTCAGTGAAATGATCCTCTAGGCCGTATAGTTGAGCAACCACAGCTGGCACTCCTGAAGCCAGGCAGTGGCAAGGATCATGGATGGTATCCCAGAGAGGCATAAAAAGGCAAGCACTGCCAAGGGTCATAGAGAATGCCATTATATAGGCTAATTCCATAGCAGGTCTGTCAAATTAGTTTGCAAAGGATCAATAACGAACAGAAGATACTGTTCCAAAGTCTGATTAGTTCTGTCTGTCCATTGGATTTCAGATTGCAGGCTGAAGAGAAGTGCAGGTCAATCACCAGACAAACAATGAATGCCCTCCAGAACTGGGAGATTAACTGTGATCAAAAACTATCTGTAATGGAAGATCATGCAGTCTGAATATCACTTTTATGAAGATACCTGAGAGGAAGGCAACTTGGACAGGGAAACAAAATGAGCCTAGAAGTAGAAGTCAGAGATGCTCAACTAGACTAATGAGCTTGCAAGGGTATGCAAAAGCTCATTGGGACTGTGTCCTTGCACCCAGGGTGCAATCTCTTTTAGCTCACAAATTCCATACACAGAGAAGAAATATCCTGAAGCATATCATACATGTCCTGCCAGAATGACAGTCCAGCCACAAAATGCCAGACAATTCTTCTCTGAACAAGGGAAGTAGCTAACCCCAGACATACGTTTCGGCCTTCATGGGCCTCGTCGGTGAGGTGCAGCTGATATGATATGCTTCAGAATATTTCTTCTCTGTGTATGGCATTTGTGAGTTAAAAGAGATTGCACCCTGGGCATGAGGACACAGTTCCAGTGAGCTTGCATACTCTTGCAAGCTCATGAGTCTAGCTGAGCATCTCTGACTTCTTCAACTTCTATGCAAATTGCTCTTAGGGCTAGTCACCCTAAGGGTAATGGGGGACTCTAGATGTGGACCCCTTGCTCACAAGTGCCTAGAGGGATCAGCTGCACCTCACCGATGAGGCCCAAGAAGGCCTACATGTACGTTTGGGGTTAGCCGCTTCCCTTGTTCAGAGAAGAACTGTCTGGCATTTCGTGGCTGGACTGTCATTTTGGCAAGACCTGTATGATATGTTTCAGAATATTTCTTCTCTGTGTATGGTCGTTTATGAGCTAAAAGAGATTGCACCCGGGGCGTGAGGACACAGTCCCAAGTGAGCCTTTGCATACCCTTGCAAGCTCATGAGTCTAGTTGAGCATCTCTGACTTCTTCTACTTCTAACAAAATGAGCCTGTCCAGACAAACTGCCAACTGTTAGAATGAGCACTTGCTCCTTGGAGGGTGGAAGGTCAACAATAAAGCCCATGTAAAGTGGGTCCATGGCATCTCCGGAAGGGGTAGAGGCTGAAGTAATCAAGGTGTCAAATACATCCTGTTTGAGATTCAGCCACTAGAACAGTCTTCTCAGGAATTTCAGGGTCTTGGCAGCTCTGGGTCTATAGGATGTAGGGTCTATAGGATGCAAGCCCTCCAGGGGGTATTTAGGTGGAACAAAGAGGTGATACAGAGGAACTGATGAATCAACCATGCTCTGGGCCTATTCAATATTCAAGAGGGTATAGAAGGACAAGAGATGATTCAATCAGCTGGTATGATGTACTCTGAAGGGGAAAAGACATGTGAAAACAGTCAAGACATGGGCATCGGCCTTATGGTTTTTATATCCCAGAACATAGATTATGAGGAAGTTAAATCTAGAGAAAAATAAGGCCTATCTCGCATGTCAAGGGTTTGATCTTTTGATGGTTCTCTATAGAACCAAGGTTTTTGGGGTTGGTAAGGATCATTAATGGAGTCTCTGAACCTTCTAGCAGGTGACTGCACTCCTTAAGAGTAAATCTGTCTACCAACAGATCTTTGTTTCCAACGTCATAGTTTCTCTCAGATTGCAAGAACTCTTTGGAGAGAAACGAACATGGATGGAGGAGTTTGGATTTGGGATTTCGTTGGGACAGAATAGCTAATGCTCCATCTTCAGAGGTGTAATATTCAATCCAGGAGGGTTGTGCTGGACCCATCAAAACTGTAGCAGTACTAATGCCTGCTTCAATCGGAGAAAGGCTTCAGAGGCCTCCTTGGACCACTACTCAGTGTTGACTCCTTTTTTTGCAGGGGGATAGGAGCCACTATCTCTAAGAAATTCCAAATTCCGTGCAGACTATGACCAAAAGGTAACAGCATATACCTTGGGTGAATCGTTCTCAAATCCAGAATTTGAAACAATATACCCTAAAAAGGGTAGATTGGTCTTTTAAAATTCCCACTTCACCGTTGTAGATGGGGTTGGGGGAGACAGAGATGAAGGGGGGAGAGAGAGAGATGAAAAAAATAAGGATGTTGTCTAAGTATACTTTAAAATAGGATATCAATATATCTTGGAACACATCATTAACAAATGCCTGAAAAAACACTGCAGAGTCCAAAGGGCATGACCAAACACAGCAGCTCCTTTCAACAGCCTCGGTATAAATGGATAATGTTTAACTGTCATTTTATTTAGACCCTGGTAGTCAATACATGGTAATCCTTTTTTTTGTTCAAAAAGAAGAATCCCATCTCAGACTAGGATGGCATATGTAACACAAAGAGGGATTTTCACATATGTCCTTGACTAATGCCTTATTTTCAGGCTGTTTGACTATGTAAGTAGAACCCCTATGGGGTGTAGTGCCAGGATGGAGATCAATGGGGTAATCCTACAGCCAGTAAGGTGCAATGGCGCTATCCCAACCAGTGAATTGGGATAAAGACCAACTGGTCACCAGATTATGGTGTCAAAGCCACGGTAGTCCAAAGAGTGCAGGTCCATGGGGTAATAAATTAGATCAACACCGATTTCTTCAATATGGAGGATCCCCTGTAGTCACACTAAGGATTTCTGTCTCAAAGGAGATTAACCCATCCATTAACAATTTGCCATCCACAGTAGAGACCCATAGTGTGACCACCTTACAGTGGTATACCTTTTTGTTTAGACCATGTAAGAAACAAATAAACCAGCTACTCCCAAATTTATAAAGGCATGGACGTAAACCAAACTGAATACCACTTAAGTGAACAGGAATTAATATTTTGTTAGGAGGCAAGGACTGAATATTTAAAGAGTAGTCTCCGCTAAACCTAAGCCAGGCCATTTCCCAGCTGGGCTGGACACTGGCAGACCATATGACCCTTTAGGCCACAATGTAGATAGGTTCCCATGGTTCAATATCTTTTCTTGTCTTTTTCTGTTCCTAACGGTTCATATCCGTGGGACTTTGTGTCTCTGAGTGAGTGTCCAGAGATTGGACCAGAAATGATTGACCCAGTCACTGACAACAGTAGGGGTTTCTTTCCAACTGGCATTCCTGGAGCTGCTGCTGAGGTCAAGGCAATAAGTCCATCTAGAACATCGGGAATGTATCGACAGGTGAATGCATCCTTAAGCCCATCATTTAGCCCTCTGAGAAAAGTGGCTTTTAACTCTGCTTGATTCCAATCCATTTCATACGAGAGATCATGGAACTCGATTGAGAATTGACTGAGTGGTGGTTTACTTGGTACATCTCGAAGATAGATTCTCCTGCAGAGGACATACATCCCGGAATCTCAAACACAGCTTTGAAAGCGCCAAGGAAGGAATCAGAATCCTCCAACAGAAATACATTCTGTTCACCTCACCTTTAATGAAGAAATGATAAACATCACAATGGAGGCATTTATAAAGTAGGTGTGGAGTAGTGTGAAAAACTGCAGGAGACATTGGTTAAAATACACAGAGCTTTTACAGAGCGGCCTAAAAATGTTCCAGCAATGCGGTATGTAATGGAGTCAGCCATCGCCAAAAAAAAGAAGTGGACGGAGCAAATGAAGACTGTGACAGATGTGTTTGCACTGAAGTAGTTATTTAAAGGACCTTGTCCAGTTTCTGCTCTAGGCTCTGGAAATGGAAGACGTGAGAATAAAACACTTGCTCCTGGTGTTCCTTTAGATTGCACAGACAGGTCAATCTGCTGGGTCCATAATGACCCATTCAGTCACGTCATGCCTGGCCTCAAAGGGAGGTTGCTAGGGTGCTATGGAGAAGAGCTAAAGAGTGTGGTCAGCACCCAGTTCTGGTGGACCCTTGCTGTATCTAAAGTTGACCAAAATATGCTGATAACAACCCTCACCCCCCAGTTGATCCAGGGAAGAGTTCAGGATGAATGCACCAGGAACCAAAATAACAGTGTCAGGCAACTACTAAACCAACCTCAGGACTTGTAGAGAAGAAAAGAGAAGTACAAAAAAAGATATAGAGGAGAGATGAGATAGAGACACAAGACAAAGGAGAAGGAACAAACTTCCTAAGAGGGAAGAAACAGGAAAATTGGGACTAAGAGGAAGATGCCACTTTAGAGAAATAGGACAAAGTTCCTTTAAGAGAAAAAGTAGAGGATCTTACAAAGAACAGGAAATGGGTAGAAAAGCTGAGGCAAGAGATAAGAGAAGTTCAGGTTTAAGCGTCAAATCAGAGCTGGAAGAAGACAGATGAACCTGAGTAGTGAGTGAAGTAAGAGAGGAGGGTAATCCACCAGAGCAGGGAGGACAGAAGGAAAGCAAGCAGAGAGACAAGAGTATTTTAGTCTTACCTGTTAAATCCTTTTCTCTTAGTCCATATAGGTTACTGGTAACTTTGGGAAGGCGACCGCCCCTTTAAGTAGGCAGGAACAATTCTTGAAGAGAAGTGCAGGGTGGAGCCTTCCTCCTCTCCTAAGCTGGTCCTGAGCCAAACCCCATCCAGTAAGATTTGAAAACTCACTACTGACTATATATTAACCCTTTGAGTGCCAGAGGGGTACGCAACACGTTGCTTTGCAATGCGTTGTGTACCCCTCTGACACTCAAAGGATTAAGAAAGAAAAAGAAGACTCCTGTGAGCACTAACCTGAAAGGACTCCAATATTTGGACACAGGAGAACCAAGAATGGTCCGTTGACAGGGTGGGAGACCAGTAACCTATATGGACTATGAGAAAAGGATTTAACAGGTAAGACTAAAATCCTGGTTTCTCTGTCATCCAATATAGGTTACTGGTAACTTTGGGATGTCCAAACATTGAGTTTCTCAGACGTGGGAAGTAAGGCAAGGACCAGGCACAGGTGCCTCAAAGACACCAGAGCATATATGAACCATCAAATCATAAAGCAGCCCTACAATAATGATAAAGCCTATGCCAGCACATCAACACAGTAGTGGTTAGAGAAGGTGTGCACAGATGACCAAGTAGCCGCCTTGCACAACTGATCAGCTGAGGCCTGATTGTTGTAAGCCCAAGATGCCCCAATCTGATAGAATGAGCCATGACGTGAAACGGAACAGGCTTCTTCCTCCATTTGTAAGCTTTACGAATAGTAGACTTAATCCAGGAAACTATGATCACCTTGGATGCCGGTCTACCTGCCCAGGGACCCTCAAGGAAAGATGAAAAGTGCATCAGACTGATGAGTGCATGTAGAACTTAAGGCACCGCACCACATCCAACAAGTGAAGATGCCTTTCCTTGCCAGATGTAGGGTCAGGACAGAAAGAGGTACCATGATATCCTGAGTAATGTGGAATTCAGAGACCACCTTCGGGAGAAACTCCTGTGAATTGCGAAGAACCACCTTGTCTTTGTGAAACACCTAAAAAGGGTGGTTTACAAGACAGGGCATACAATTCATTGACTCGGCGAACAGATACTATCGCCAGAAGAAAAGCCATCTTCCAAGTCAGCAGACGTGGAGGAATAGTAGCCAATAACTCAAATGGAGGGCACTGAAGGATGCCCAAAACCAAGTTAAGATCCCACTGAGAAGCAGGGTTCTTAAAGGCAGGACGAGCATGAGCAACGCCCTGTAAGAAAACCTTGACATCTGGAAGGATGGCGACTCATCTCTGAAAGAAAACAGAGATCGCAGAAGTCTGGACCTTAGGGAACTCAAGCTGAGGACTTTGTCCACCCCGTCCTGCAGAAAGGACAGGACCATTGGAAGATCAAATTCCTGGGAAAGATCCCTATCAGCACACCAGGAGAGAAAAGTGGACCAGACACTATGGTACACCTTAAAGGAAACAGGCTTGCGGGCACTAAGCATGGCACCCACTACACCCGAAGAGAAACCCATCTTCTTCAGTATTGAGGATTCAACTTCCATGCTGTCAAACCCAGACGGTGTACATCCTCCTTCCACAGGTATCCCTGTAGAAGAAGATCCGGACGGCGGGGAAGCCGAAAGGGCACTGCCACGAAGAGATAAAGAAGCTCCAGAAACCAAGCCTGACAAGGCCAGTATGGAGCAATCAGAATGACTGGAGAACTCTCTAGACATAGTTTCAGCAACACCCTGTGCAGAATGGGAATGGGAGGAAAGATGTACGCAAGAGGAAAGTGCCATGGGATTGACATGGCATCCACTGCTAAAGCTAGAGGGTCCTTCCAGCGGGAGCAGAATAACGGAACCTTCAGATGGTGCCTCATCGCCATCATACTTGATGCAAGGAAGTCCCCAGTTCTGAACAATGAGGTTGAACAGCTCTTGATGCGGTTCCCACTCTCCACTGTCCACTGTGTGTCGACTTAGGAAGTCTGCTAGAACGTTGTCTAAGCCTGGAATATGAACTGCGGGTATGGCAGGAACATGTTCTTCCGCCCATGATAAAATAGCTTTGACTCCTAACCAAGCTGTGAGATTTCTTATTCTGTCTTGCTTGTTGATGTAAGCCACAGCCGTGGCGTTGTCGAACTGGACCCGGACTGGGCATCCCTCCAGTTGGAACGTCCAGTGCCAGAGTGTGAGAAATATTGCACAAAACTCCAGCACGTTCATGGGGAGGAGAGACTCCTCCAGAGACCACCAACCCTGGGTGTTGCAGTGATCCAGGACCGATCCCCACCTGGAGAGACTGGCATCTGTTGTCACTGCAGTCCAGAAGGAAACCAGGAAGGGTCTGCCCTTCAGCCGATAGGAGAGGTTGAGCCACCACGATAGACTCAGCTCCACACGAAGAGGTAGAGACACTGACATCTTCAGGAGGCTTGGCTTGCCCTTGCACACTTGGATCACAAAACTCTGAAGTTTCCTCGCATGAGCCATGGCAAATGGTACCACCTCTACAGTGGATATGAACTTCCCCACTAGAGTGGTCAACTTCTTGGCAGGAACTGGATCGGTAGCCAGAACAGCAGCCACCTTGTAGGCGATCTGGTGAGCCACCTCGCTCATGATGAGTGAGTACAAGAGTGAAGTCCTTGACTTGCTGATAAAGGAGTTTGGGAGAGGGGGCCTTCAAGAGCCAGCCGTCCATGTATGGAGTGATTCTGATGCCGTCCCTGTGGAGGCCGGACACCAAGACACCCAGGACTCGATTGAAGACCTGGAGAGCTGTAGTCAGACCAAAGGGAAGAGCAGAAAACTGAAAATGCCCTTGGTCGCACGCAAACCTCAGGCTCTCCGGATGAATGGCAATATGCAGATATGCATCCTGAGGATCCCAAGAAGCAAGAAATTCCCCCAGAAGACATGGCCACGAGCACTGTCCACAGGGACTCCTGGTGGTAATGAGTCTTGACCAAGAAGGAATTGGAAACCACAAACAGGTTGGGATAGAAACCCAAATCCTGATCCGGCTCTGGAACCGGCTCCAGAACCTCCTGAGGAGTGTGAGAAGGAAAGAACCAGAACAAAGGAAGAGAGAGGAAAGGGATCCTGTACCCCTCTGAGACTACCTGCAAAATCCACAGATCCACCAAGGTGTCTGTCCAGACACTGAGAAAGTGGCGCAAACAGCCACCCACTGGTGAGTGGGGACCAGGGTTCGGCGAGTTATGCCGAAGAGGGTATGGAAGACTTGGGCTTAGTGGAGGACTGCTTGGATATCCATTGTTGTTTGGGTTTAGAGAAGGAACGAGGAGCCTGTGGAACCGCCTGGTTCATGGCATGCGCCTCATCCTGAAAGGGAGGAAAAAGCCGATTCCGTCTCGCCAGAGGCTTTTTCTTAGGAACTAAAAGGTAACAGGGTACTCTTACCCCTGTGGCCTCACTAATAGGTCCTTAAGCTCCAGCTCGAAACAGAGAGGTTCCCGGAAAGGGCAACGAAAGTAAGGCTTAGAGTTAGTGTCTGCAGACCAGATCTTGAGCCAAAAAACCCAGTGTGGCTACCACAGACATGGTAGAAACCTAGCCACCAACTGGATGGCATCAAAGATAGCGGCAGAAACATAGTGCTGAGCTTCAGAGATGTTGGCCAGAATCTGCAACATGTCAGCAGTGGGAGCACCCCGACGGACAGCACTAGTTAGTTGTGTTCAGTCCAGACTGCAATTACCCTGTTCATCCAAGCAGCAGCAAATGAGGGACCCAATGAAGTACCAGCAGTAGCAAAGATGGCCTTTAGGAAGGCCTTAAGTTTCTTGTCAATCCAATCCCTAAGGACATATGCGTTCGCCACAGGCAGAGCAGTGGACATAGAGAGTCTAGAAACTGAGGCGTCCATCTTAGGGGGATGAGCCCACCGAGCTAGGGCCGTTTCAGAGAAGGGATACAGTTTAGCAAACTTTCTAAATACAGTAGATTTCTTGTCAGGGGACTTCCACGCCTAAAACACAAGGTGCTCAAGAGTGGGGTTAGGTGGAAAGAAAGTACACTGTTTCTTAGGTTCATGAAACACATGAGAAGGGTCCTTAGGAGTCTCAGAAACCAGGGGAATGTTCAGCGTAGTGAATACTGCACTGATCAGGCCCTCTTAGCTGAGTGATCAGGGTCAGTCTCAAAGGAGTCCCCAAAGAATTGGGAGGATACCAATGCAGAACATTCACCTCATCCGAATCCACCAACAGTTCCTCCTCAGTGGAGTCTGATACATCAGGTACACCCGGCAGCTTAGGTAGGGAAGACCTGATAGATGTATGGGGCTGCCAGGACTGTAAGACCCCCTGTAATTGAAATGGAAGGAGTTGTAAGGTAGACCGTAGGTATCTAGTAATGGCCTTAAACTCTTGCATCCACAGTGGCTCTAGTGCATGGCTGGAGGTCCCTGGGGAAGACGTAGGGGCAGCAGTACATGAAGGGCATAAATGGCCCGAGTATTCTCTAGGTATCCGTGATTGACATGAGGAGCAATGCGCAGTGGGGGTCACAGACACCCCAGTATCCTTAGTCTTAGGTCTAGCCCCAAGTTCCAACAGAGTTGACATCCTCACAGTGTTTAACGTCTGGCAGGCAAAGGGTTAATTTGCTGAGGTGAGAAGAAGAGTCCAAGCCCTGCTTAGGATACTCATGAAGGGAAGGCAGAAAATGGCGTCAGCGACGGGAGCCAATCAGAAATGAGCGAGGGAAGCAAGCGCTCATGGGAAATGTAGTTTCCTTTGAAAAGTACCCCAAACAGTGCTTGAAGCCCCCTGGGCCCCCCAAACACTCAGAACATACACCAGATGATAGAACAAGGGTAGATAAACAAAATGAACCATCTATGAAGTAGCTACGTTAAGCGGTTGCAGAAATATGTCCCAAACTTTAAAGTCCCATAGAGGTGAATGGAGCATGGAGTCTATGTGGTAAAGCGCACATTATAAGCGCGGAACTCAAATAAGTCAATTTTTTAAAAAGTGTGTGAACAGTAGTAAAACACCTAAGAACACACTAAAATAAATGAACACTGGACCCAGTAGGGAAAATGTAAGAAACCCCCAAAAAGTGCCCAACACAGCAAACAAAGGGTAAATTTACCACAGAAACCCAGTTGCTCCAAACCCCAACAGACATACAGATAAACCCAATGAGTGCAGGAGTATTCAGTAGGAACTCCAAGGGAGACCCCTGTGCGGAGGGGAAGCATGGGACATGTGGACCTCAGCACTCAAAGGATTGCTCACCTTTTTAGCAGGTCTTCTGTCTTCAGATTACCATTTGCCAAAGAAGAAGCCTCTTTGGGCAACTATCAGGGAAAAAGCATGCTACACAAGCTTTTGCCCTTCAGGGCTGACAGGTGTACCACAGCACCTGGAAACTGAGCTATCCACTTGGGAATGTCAGTAATGGTAATCTGCCTAATGGTTGGTATTCCATATCTAACAGAAAATAACAACAAAAAAGCTAAAACTATAGCAGAACTGTTCTGATGCTTTGCTTCATCAAGGAACAAATCTTACTGGATGGGGATTGGCTGGGGACCAGCTAAGAAGAGGAGGAAGGCTCCACCCTGCACTCCTCTTCAAGAATTGTTCCTGCCTACTTAAAGGGGTGGTCGTCTTCCCAAACTTACCAGGAACCTATACTGGACGACAGAGAACTAAAATATAATGTAAGACTGCCAGGAGTAACAATCAAGGAAGAAAGAAACCAGTAGGGAGACTAGAGGGGATAAAACAAGAGAAAAAGGAGCCCAAGCCAATGAGACAGTATAGGGTAATGACCACAGATACCTAGAGATAGAGGGTAGTTGAGAGGACCAATGTTGGAAACCTGGTTCAAGCATGAAAATGGAAAGTAGTCAACAGAGCTGAAGTCTGAAACTGGAAGATTGGATATATGCAGGAATAGGGAACGTAATCAACAATGCCATGGTCAGAAGCTAGCAACAATCGAGCAAAGGTATAAAAGTGCTGGGTCAAATGGAAATCAACAAAGAAGCAGGATCTCAGCCAGGTAATCACAGAAATAACAACCTCAGGAACTAGCTCACAAAACATGCATAGGAAACATCCAGCTGCAAGCTTAAAATGGAATTAGAGCAAGTCAGAAGGAGGGGAATACAAAAGGCTCACCACAGAAATCCAATAAATGGAAAAGCAAACCATGCCACTAGTCAGTAGACAGAGAATATATTACTAGGCCATCCAGTGTTAAACATAAATAAGCATAATGTTTTCAAACCTTATTCACACTTTAATAAGTATGCCCCCTGTAAAATTATAGCAACAAATCAAAGCCATGTTGGTATTTTAAAAGGCAAAATGAACTCATAACTAATATTTCATCTGCTCATTTTGTTAGTAAAATGTGAGCAATTTCCTTTCTACACAAAGAAAGCATAGAAGTATGTCCTTAATCAGGGTCTTTCTTACAATGCATTATATGACACGATCATAGAAAAGATGGCTGCCACACAGGATTTTAGTCATTCAATGAAAAATTTTAATGAACAGAACCCTCAATAACTGTGGGGATACTTATTAGATAAAGGGGGCATAAACCATAATGGAAAATATATATGTTTTATGGCTTTTGCATAATAAGTAAAACAAGTTTACTTCCAATGCTGGGAGAAGCTTGTTTCAACAGTTCCTTTAGGGTTAATTTGGCATTTTTTTTTTTGATAGCTTGCGTTCAAGATGTTTTTCTGCTCGGATACATTGTTGCTACATCCACTGATTGACAGCTTGTTTCTATGACACTCAGCTTTTCACGGGACGCAACAGCAACAGCTCCACATGGATGCAAAACAATTGTAAACATACATTATAAAAAAAATGCATGTTTGCACTTTAACCCTTTGAGTGCCAGCGTGGTACGCAGTGAAGTATCTCCCAGTAGTACAAGTACCCTTGTTTTACTCAGCAGAAAAAAAAACATTTCTATAATCAGGGATATTAGCCACTTAACATTTTAAGTAATTAACATGGAACATGGAAAAAATAAACCATTTGCATACCTGATAACCTTCAAGAAAGGGCTGGAACATTCTTGTTAAAAACAAAGCAGTACTTGTGCCTTTCTCAGTCATTAAAATTTCATGAGTCGTTATGTGACTTATATCAAACTTCGCCAACAGGAAGCATCCTTCTTCAAAATCCTGCCAAAGAAAAAAAGTTGCTTTGTAAAGATAAACTCCAGGAAAGACTGCACTTCCAGTGATGTATACAGAAGATCAAAGTGAGGGAGGAAAACATACAAAGTGACTGAAATTCAAGCTGTGTAAAAAGCAGCATGGTATATGTGTTGCTCTTTGCCATGATCCTTGATGGCTACCTTAAAGTATTCATCAATGATTCATCAATCAATACAAAGCAGAATACAAACAATAAAAAATGGAGGAAATGGCAACATTCTGGATATAGACATATGCCATATGTGCATGTACGTGTTCACCTCCATTGGCTGCATCGGTATTAGCCAGCTTGAAAGGGGATTTTTGTGTACTTACTGATATATCCTTTTCTTGTAGTCTTTGTGGAACCACTGGGTTAAGCAGTTACCTCCAGGATGCAGGGAACTTGCAAATCACAGCATTCTGAAGCCTACCTCACAACTCCACTTTCCACCATTCAGCAGCAGCAGAAACCTTCAGTTTTAATGTATAGCAAAGACGTAAGAAAGAAGGAAAAAAAAAAAGAAACAAATAGGGAAGGAAGGTAGTCACCCCTGCCCAGAAATCTAAACATGTTTATCTCTGGAAGAATCCACTTTTCTCTTTCACCACTGGGACACAGGAACATGGGGGTATATATAGGAAAAAAAAAAAAAAAAAAAAAAAAAGCTATTCCAAGAAGTATTCCAGGGAAAGGGAGAAAGAAACAGTCTCTCCAGTGACAAACCAGATAGGACTATGAACCACAGGTGTTAATAGACACCATCAAACACAAAAAAAAGCAGCTGGAAGGTTACTAGAAGGAAAGAAAAAAAGGCACTTACATAGGCTCTACCTTCTGGAGGACTTTTATCCCAAAGCTGGCCTCAGCCAAAGTCAGCACTTTGACTCTGTAATACTTTAGCCAACTTGTGAAGTGACTACCACATGCACAACTGCTCCGGCGTGGCCAGGATTTTCTAGTTCTAAGAAGCTCCCACCCTCCAGCGGGATGAGCCATTATGCTTCTTCATCCTCTTCTTAATGACAAACACCCAGCAAATGATCATCAGGATCCAAGAGGCCACTGTCATCTTAGATGCAGCTTGGTCCCCACATTGGCCCTCGGGCATTACAAAAAGAATCATATTTGAGAAATGGTTTAGTGCAAGGAACATATTTAAGACAACTATGTCCAGACAGTGAAGATTCTGAGCAGGACAAACAGAAGGAAAAACAATTGCCTGATTAATATGAAAATCAGAAGCCTCCTTGGGAGGAAACCTAAAGTGAGTAGGCATAGCTTTGGGCTCTATAAAGCAAAGCCTGCAGCTCAGTAATCACGTCAAGCATACACAATCACTAGAAGGAAAGTCGTCTTCAGAGTTAAGTAACAAAGAGATATCAAAGCCAATGGTTCAAAAGAATCCATCTGAAGTACTAAAAACATCAGATTCAGATTCCATGGGATCACTTAAGATGGGGTAGGAACATGCCAACCCTTACACAAAAACCCGAACATCTGGCAACAGAGCAATATGCTTCTGAATAACAAAATATGGCCCCTGATAAAGCCAACATAAAGCCCCTTCTGAAAGACATCATTGATACACCTTAGAAGAAACTGGCTTATGGACCTTAAGCATTGTCGCAATGACAAGCTCAGAGGAGCTGTTTCGCCTCAGTATATTAACTTCAAGAGCCACAGCATCAAGGATGACACAGAGGGCCTTGGGAAAAAGATCCAGAAGAAGAGGGAGATGCCATGACTTGTCCAAAGATAGATTGATCAAATCTGAGAAACATGCTCTTGTATGCCCTACTGGCCTAGTGCCAGCAGTGCTAGATGTTGTTGGCAAATGCAAATTCTGACATTTTGGAATGTTGTAATGGAGTCCTCTAAGCAGCAGGAGAATTCAGCTGCTGCATGTGCCTGGGATCATAATCATCAGAACTCATAAGAAAGGCACTGGTATGATGATTCTTCCACTTGACACTAGACCTGTGCTGCGGCATCAACATTACAACAAGCCCCCACTCCACTTCAGGTGCATCTAGAGAAGAATTTGATAAAATTTCCTTCTCCTTCTGCATCTCCTTTAAAATCACGGGTGTAATAGATTATATTTTTACAACTGCAATGTGCACACTGTGCTCATGGAAACATTGTGAAATAGGGGAAGCATCACAACAATTGACACATCTGCTCTCATATTAAGAAAAAGGCACACTTGGAACCAAACAACTTGAAGGTTAGTTATGTGCCCCCTTTTGGACACAGACATGGCACACAAACCCAAAAAGAGCTGACACTTATGGATACAGAAAGGAGAAAAATACAAATGTACCATGACCCAATGAGGAGGGCTAGTAGCTACAAGAAAATAATCTGATGACCTCAGGAGAAAGCCAGCTGCAGGAGGTGCACTCTGGGTGTGCTGCATGTAGGGAAAGAAAAACAGGGATAAGAAGCTCCCAGCTAACTGGACTACAGTAGGAAAAAAAAACAAAAACAAAAAAAAACAAACAAACAAACAAAAAACTGTGGTTCTCCAGTCATTTGTACCACACTATGCTGACACAGAGTAAGGGGGGCCCCAGTCTGAGTTTCCCTCTCATGAATGTGGAAGCCCTAAACTGCTCAGAGTGCCCCCAAACCAGAACCCACCCACAGCAGTGGGTAATAAATGAAAATTCAAATGGAGCTGCATAACCCAGATGTCAGACAAAAGTGCCTATGCTTAAGGGAGCCTGTACCCCCAAAAAATGTAAATAGCACTCTATCCCATAAAATCAAGGGACACAGTAAAACTAATAAAAAGTATAAAAGGGGAAATTCAATAAAGAATATTAGATAGAAGCAATGTGTCACAAACAGACCTAGCATAGTGGCCTGCAGGCATAAGACATAAAAGACATCAGTCTCTTATTAAATAGGGCTGGAGAGTGGCTTCCTGTAATCTGGGCAATCAACTTGTCAGACATTGTAGAATACAGAATACACTCCAGTGAAATACTCTGCATCCAGGTATGCTCTGCATGTAAGAGGAATAAGAGGATTTTAGTCATACCTGTTAAATCCTTTTCTCTTAGTCCATACAGGTTACTGGTAACTTTTGGTAGGCGATCCGCCCCTTTAAGTAAGAAGGAACAATTCTATAAGTGTATGGAGGAGGTGAAGCCTACCTTCCTTCCTTCCTTGGCTGCAGCTAGCCAACCAGCTCCAGAAAGATTTGAGACACTAATTATTGACTAAATAGTGGAAGGGAAAGAAGACTGCTGTGAGCATGACCCCGAAGGACCCAAACGGTCTGCGACAGGACAGTCAAGCATGGTCCCTTGACAGGGTGGGAGACCAGTAACCTGTATGGAATAAGAGAAAAGGATTTAACAGGTAAGACTAAAATCCTCTTTTCTCTGTCGTCCAATACAGGTTACTGGTAACTTTGGGATGTCCAACCATTGAGTTTTCCAGTGGCAGGAAGTAAGGCAAGGACCAGGCTCAAGGCCCCTCAAAGTCACCAGAGCAGATACGAACCATCAGATTAGAGATAGTCTAAACACACAACTGAAATGTCAAGGGACACTGAACAGGGATAACAGCACCCCAAACTGTTACACAGCACACTGAACTAGAGCCAACAGGGCTCAAAAGTGAAGGAAGCACAAAGAACCGAATAGTGGACTTGATCCAAGAAGCAATAGTTACTTTGGATGCAGGTCTTCCTGCCCTGGGACCCTCAGGAATGACGAACAGCATGTCAGACTGCCTGACAGACTCAGTGCGATGTACATAGAACTTGAGACAATGACCCACATCCAACAAGTGGAGATCCCTCTCCTTGTCAGAGGTGGGGTCAGGGCAGAAAGAAGCACCACAATCTCCTAATTGATGTGGAACTTGGAAACCACCTTCAGGAGAAACTCCTGAGCAGTGCTAAGCACCGCCTTGTCCTTGTGAAACCCAAATAGGGTGGCTTACAGGACAGAGCATGTAACTCCGCCACACGGCGAATGGACACGATCACCAGGAGAAAGGCCATTTTCCATGTCAACAGGTGTAGCCGAATAGTAGCCAAGGACTCAAATGGAGGGCGCTGAAGAACACCCAAAACCAAGTTAAGATCCCACAGAGGAGAGGGATTCTTGAAGGCAGGACGAGTATGAGCAATGCCCTGGAAGAAAACCTTGACATCAGGAAGGATGGCAATGCGCCTCTGAAAGAAAACAGAGAGAGCAGAAGTCTGAACCTTAAGAGAACTCAAAATGAGGCCCTTATCCACACCGTCCAGCAAAAAGGCAGACCTGAGACAGGTCCTTGTCAGCACACCAAGATAGAAAGGTCGACCAGACACGATGGTAGATCTTGGAAGAAACAGGTTTGCGGGCACTGAGCATAGTAGCCCCTCCACAGAAGAAAAACCTTTCTTCTTCAAAATTGAAGATTCAATTACCAAGCTGTCAAAGTTAGCCGATGAACATCCTCCTTCCACAGGTAACCCTGTAGAAGAAGATCCGGATGTCAAGGGAGCTGGAATGGCTCTGCCACTGACAGATCAAGCAGCTCTGAAAACCAAGCTTGGTGAGGCCAGTACAGAGCAATCAGAATGACTGGACAGCGTTCCAGTCACAATTTCCGTAACACCCTATGAAACATTGGGAGGGGAGGAAAGATGTAGGCCAGAGGAAATAACCAAGGAATGGACATTGCATCCACCTGCAGAGCTAGAGGGTCCCTCCACCGAGATCAGAATCTCGGAACCTTCTGTTGTGTCTTGTTGCCATCAGATCGATGTAAGGAAGAACCCACTTCTGAACAATGAGGGTGAACACCTCTGGGTGCAGTTCCACCTCTCCGCTGTCCACCGTGTGTCGACTGAGGAAGTCCGCCATGACGTTGTCTACGACAGGAATGTGCACTGCGGATTTGGCAGGAACGTGTTTCTCTGCCCAGGACAAAATAGCCTTGACCTCTCTCCAAGCGGGAGACTTCTTGTTCCGCCCTGCTTGTTGATGTAAGCCACGGCTGTGGCGTTGTCGTACCATACCCAGACTGGACAGTCTTCCAGCTGAGATGTCCAATGACGAAGGCCATGAAATATTGCCCCAAGCTCCAACATGTTGATGGGAAGGAGAGATTCCTCCGGAGACTGACCCTGAGCACTCAGGCGACCCAGGCATGCTTCCCAGCCAGAAAGGCTGGCATCCGTCGTCGCAGTGGTCCAGAATGATACCAGGAAGGACTTGCCTTTCAGCAGATTGGAGAGGTCGAGCCACCATGACAAACTCAGTTCCACATGAAGAGGGAGGGACACTGACATCTTCAATATGTCCAGCTGACCCCTGCACACCTGGATCACAAGCCTCTGGAGTTCCCTGGTGTGTGCCATGGCAAATGGGACCGCTTATATGGTGGAGATGAATTTCCTCACTAGAGAGGACAGATTCTTGGCTGGAACTGGATCTTGAGTCAGAACAGCAGAAACCCTGTGGGCGATCTGGTGAGCTACCTCGTCCGTGAGAAACACCATGCTCTTCTGAGTGTCAAAGAAAAGGCCCAGGAAGACCAGATGCTGGGATGGGACAAGATCTGTCCATGTTAATGATCCACCTGTGATGGGTGAGAGCGTGAATGCATAGCTGAACCTGCTGATGAAGAAGATCTGCAGTGGGGGCTTTCAGAAGCAGGTCATCCACGTATGGAGTAACTCTGAAGCCGTGCCGGTGGAGGACGGACACTAAGGCTCCGAGGACACGGTTGAAAACTTGAGGATCTGTAGTCAGACCAAAGGGAGGAGCTGAAAACTGAAAATGCCATCGGTCGCAGGCAATTCGGAGATACTGCTGGCTCTCTGGATGAATGGCGATGTGTAAGATCCAGAAATGCAAGGAATTCCCCCGGGGACATAGCAGCAATCAAAGTCCGTAGAGACTCCTGGTGATTATGAGTCCGGATCACAAAGTAATTGAGATCCTTCAAATCCAAACTGGGACGACAACCGCCGTGCTTTTTGGAGACCACAAAGAGGTTCGAGTAAAAACACATACCTCTGTCCTGAACTGGAACTAGCTCTAGAACATCCTTGTCCAGAAGAGCCTGAATAGCGCCGTTGAACAGCCGGCGTTTCTCCATGCCCTGAGGCGTATGAGGAGGAAAGAAGTGAAAGGGAGGAAGAGAGAGAAGTGATCCTGTACCCTTCCGTCACCACCTGTAAAACCCATGGGTCCACCACTGAATCCTCCCAGATGCTGTGGTAGTGACGCAGACGACCACTCACAGCAGAGTGGGGACCTGGGTTCGGTGAGTCATGCCGAAGAAGGTTTGGAAGCCTTGGGCTTGGAGGAGACCTTGGGCTTCCATTGCTGTTTGGGCTTGGAGGAGGTACGAGGAGCTGATGGAACCGTCTGATTCACCGGACGTGTAACATTCTGAAAGGAACGAAAATATCGGTTACGCTTAAGCGCCGTTTTCTTCCTGGGGGCCAAAGGTAGAAGGGTAATCTTACCCCCTGTGTCCTCACTGATCAGATCTTTAAGATCTGGCCCAAACAAAGTACCGTGAAAAGGTAAGGAGAGCAATGCTTTCTTGGAAGCAGTGTTAGCAGACCGGATCTTGAGCCAAAGAGCCCATCTAACCACAGACATGGTGGAAACCCCAGCCACCAAACGGATGGCATTAAATAAGGCAGCAGAAACATAGTGCTGTGCCTCTGAAATGTTCAGTCTAGACCGCAATGGCCCGGTTCACCCATGCTGCAGTGAATGCTGGACGCATGACAGTACCAGCAGTGGCAAAAATGGACTTGAGGGAGACCGAGTTTCTTGTTAGTCCAGTCCTTCAGAGCAGACGCATCAGAAACTGGAAAGGCAGTAGGATCAGCCTCAAAAGGATCCCCAAAAAACTGAGAGGAGCCCACAGCAGAACATTCCTCAACTTCTGAATCCACCAGCAGTTCCTCCTCAGAGGAATCTGATACGTCAGGTACTCCTTGAGGTTTTGGCAGGAAAGACTTGACAGAGGGGGTCTGCCAGAATGGAAGACCCCCTGTAACTGGAATGGAAAGAGCTGCAATGTAGACCTAAGGTCCCTGGTAGCAGCCTTGAACTCTTCCACCCAAACTGGCTCTAAAGCATGGCTGGAGGTCCCTGGAAGACTCTCAGGGACATCAGAACATGCTGGGCATAAATGACCTGAGAATTCTCTAGGTAATCCTGACTGACAGGAAGAGCAATGCGCAATAGGGTATACAGAGACCCCAGCATCCTTAGTCTTAGGTCTGGCCCCAAGCTCCAACGGTATAAACATTCTCACATTGTCAAATAACCTTACAACAAAAGAAATCACCCAAGTACAGTGTGTAGGATTAAACTTTCACCCCAGAAATTGCTAAACTAGACTTATCTGGCAGGTGAAGGGTTAATCAGCAGAGGAGAGAAGGAGAGACCAAGCCCTGCGTAGGATACTCGTTCTGGAAATGGCACAAAATGGCTGCCGAGGTGGAAGCCAATCAGAAACAAGCGCGTGAAGCAAGTGCTCATGGGAAATGTAGTTTTCCCAGAAAAAGTACCCAAACAGAGCCCAAAGCCGCCAACACACTAGAAACATGAACCAGATGATAGAGCAAGGGCAGACAAGAAAAATGAGCCATCTCTGAAGTCGCTAGGTTAAGCGGTTGCAGAGATATGTCCCAAATTGTAGTCCCTTAGGACTGAATGGTGCAATGGCGCCTATGCGGTAAAGCGTGCAACTCAAATTTTACAAAATTAAAACAGTAAAATAAAAATGCATGAAACATCAGGAGAACATGTTAGGATACCCAAAAAATACTGAACCAGTAGGAAAAGTAAGAACCCCCGCCCCCAAAAAAGATGCAAAACTAGCAGCTAAAGGGATAAAGTACCACATAAACCTGCTCCAAAACACCCAACAGACATACAGATAGACCCAATGAGTGCAGGAGTGTGCAATAGGAACTTCAAAGGTAATCCCCTGTGCGGAGGGGCACTGTAGGACATGTGGACCTGCAGCACTCAAAGGGTTGCTCAACCTGTCCTGCAGATCTTCTGTCTTCAGACTACCATGTATTAAGAAGATGCCTCGGTGGGCAACTCCTGATGAAACTTGTAGCCAAGATTTTCCCCCCAGGGCTTAAGGTCCACAAAAAGCACCTGGTTACTGAGCTAGCCACATCTAAGGGAATTGTCAGTTATGGTAATCCGCCTAATGGTGGTATTCCATTTCTAACAGAAAAATAAAACATTTCTAAAACTATAGCAGAACTGTTCTCTTGCCTGTCTCTTTACCAAGGAACAAATCTTTGTGGAGCTGGTTGGCTAGCTGCAGCCAAGGAGGGAAGGTTGGCTCCACCCCTGCATACAATTCTAGAATTGTTCCTGCCTACAATTAAAGGGGCAGATCGCCTACTAAAATTTACCAGAAATTTGTATTGGACGACAGAGAAAAACAATTATAAGGAGGCGGCCATGGGGGGGGGATGCCTCGCATAAGAGAAGCAAACAAATGGAAAAAGAAATGCAAAATAAAAGAAAATCTGAAGAGAAGAATAAGCACTGTGCTCTCCTGTAGGCAGAGCACTAAAACTAAAGGCTGCTGCTGGGCAGGGGTTAATTGGAGCTGGGGCAGGAGTCTCATCCTCTAGAAAGCACTGATTTGCAGGTGCCCTGCCTCCCGGTCACAGCTACTTGACCCATAACCCTTGTATTCCCCAATAGATGAAAGTGGAAAAAAGGATAGTAATACAACGTAACAGTATCCATGCAGCACTGATTGCTATATGGTATCTTTTTATTATACACTGAATAAAAATTCTTGCTTTCATAGTCCCTGAAAGAAAGTGGTCTGAAACAGATCTAGGGATCTAATACGCAGGGCGTAAAAATGTAACAAATAAAAATAAATAATGTTTAGGCAATCTGATTTTACATACTATACACTTGTAGAATATGTATACTCAAAACAAAAGCTTATTATCCCTTTTAAAAGCAGTGTACCAAGTACAGGACCTTGATGTACTCCAATCTCAACTTGAATTGCATTTGAGAATATTTAATTTACACCACCACGTTCAACCAATTCTCTATGCAGTTACAAAGGTTAGCCCCTAAACCTAATTTCCTAAGTGAATGTCAATGAAACAGCAAAGTACCATGGCACTGTGGTAGTTCCAACTGGTCTTTCTAGATTTTTGGCTCTCTCTGTGTAATCTCAGTTTGGGCGAGTACAGATTATGTTAGCAAATGATGATATAATGGCACTAATCAAAATAATATAATGTTAATTGGAACAGTCACTTGCCCAAATAAAGCATTTTGTGTTTTCCCCACCTAAAATACTTCAATAAGCTATGCAGATTTTTCTAACATAAAATATAAAATGGCAGTTCTGCATTATACTCAGAAGGAGCTGCCACATTGCCATTTGGCTGCTCCCTCTGCTTACTTTCTGAGGAAACCTCAAACTCCGGCTCATGAAATTTCATCATAATGTTTTGTAGGCAGAGAATGTAGCCAAATGGCCATTCTTCCCATATTCTGAGGAAATCTCATAAATCCCAACGTATCATGCTCCTTGATGCCACACATCAGCAGCAGTGGGTACGATCATATTTGAGCATGCCTGCTAACTGATGCCTGAACAAATAGCTGCAGGCACATTGACTAGATCTGTTCTCAGCTTTATACAGTACTGATAAAGGTGGAGCATGGCAGTTCAGTTTTACAAATGATGTGTATGCTGTAGCATTCAAAACTTTGACAGAAGGGAGACTAAAGTGGCTCACAATAACCCCTTGACTACCATTGTGTAACATTCCTGGCTCTCTGAACCAAGGGCTAGGTGGCTGGTCCAATCAGGATCAATTGATGGCCCCCTAATGGTACAAAAGAGCAGAAGCAAAAGTGTAGTCAGACAGTCTAAGATCAAGGGCAGGTAACTCAGGTTCACAATTGGTAAACAGGTAGAAAGGGCAGGGCAGGAAGCATTCAAGAAGCCCGAGGTAACAAGCCAGGCCAAGATCATGTAGTCAGGAACTGAAGAATAACTCCAAGCAGCATGGAAAAAGCCAAGACAACTAACCATTGCTTGAATATAGCTGTTTTTTTTTTTCAAAGTTTGGCACCAAATTAAGTTTCATCTGAAAATGATTGTACATTTCTGGTATTTCCACTCTAATGGGTGACTGCACAGAAACTGCCACTATGCCATGATACTACAACTGTCATGATTGCTTACTTTTTGGCACAGTGACAAACTCACAGTTAGGGAAGAGAGAACATTTTTGCCACAAAAATAGGAGAAATAGGAGAAAAATGACACTTCCGTCTAGCTGGAAATTTTCCACAAAATCAGTTTTTCGTTTTATTCGCCTAACTTACTGCATCAATGTGAAGACTGAATATACACCTACCACATAGCAAATTTACTTTATATTATTTGATAGTGATCCCTCTCCTCTTCCTGTCAAGAATGCAATCTGTCAAACTCCCACCACCACTATCCACATTTGCTACATTCAATTTGTATTTTATATTTTAGTACCACTTTTTTAATGGTTTCTTTATTCCTCTTTAAAAGCAATGGTTAGGCAGCATAGCAGCAGGCTTAAAAGCTGAAAGATATTTGAGAAGGACTGAAATTAGTCAAAACAAGCCCTAAGACAACATAGATTTGTAGAACAGACATGTTAGATAAAGAACCCCTGTGGAAACAGTGATTTGTAGGACTTGGGCTTCTAAGAAACAAAAAATTGTTTCTATAGGCCCGTGGCTTGCCAAGGACAAGCCCTGAGACAAAAAAGATACCCCACTGGCCTAGTGCCAGCAGGTCATGTTATGGCATTTGCGACTGTTGTGCCGTTATTGATGCTGCGGAGTTGTCTAAGCAGCAGGACAATTAGGCAGCTCCAAGTGAATGAGATCAACAGCAATGATATGAGACAGGTGATTATAGTTTCACTCGCCACCAGCTCCAGTGATGCAACTAGGGCAGTAGCAACACCACAACTAGCTCCCACCACTTCAGGGATACCTGGAGAAAAGAAGCTGGCCAATAGGAGTTCTCCTCCTGCACCTCCTCCAAAATCTTGGGTGTATTTTTCGAATATAAATTTTTTCCTTGACAGAAGAAACTGCATTGTACACAGAGTGTGTAGGAAAGCTATGAAATAGGGGAAGGATTGTGAACAATGGACACATCTGCACTCACATCAAACAACTGAAACAACTGAAAGGAAACACCTTGATGCTTAGGTCCGCAATGTCAAAACATTCCCCCAGGAAACCTAGTACTGCTGTCACTATGCCTCTTGTCCACTCTGCTAAGGAGACATGACAGCTAGCAGACTAATAATAATGATGAATCCTCCCTCCCTGTCACCAACTTAACATGTTGTGTGGGATGGAATCTCTTCAGATGCTGCTTGATTACCTGCTTCTGATTATACGCCACCACATTGACATGTGTGGTCAGTGCACCACACAATATGCAATGGGTGGACACAAACTGCCATATCCATGCATTTACAGAATCACTATCAGCTGGTGGGCAATTTAACAATGACTGAGGTGGTATATTAGAAGACACTGATACATCTTCCCACACCTGGACCCTAGGGCAAGAAGCAGATGATGATGCAACATTCAGGATCAGGCTGGGTTTCTCTATTCTTCCTCCTCTTCGATTTCTTCCTTCATCCTTGGTGCCCTTTGGGAGGTATTTCTTTTGTGGGGGTTTGGCTTTAACTTGCTTCTCATAAATCTCATGGTGATTAATATTTCATGTGTGTTATGAGGGCAGTTGTGCCAGAGTTTGTCTCTTCCTTTCCCCTTTTCACATATAGTGCTGATGGAAAGGCGAAGAATTGCCTCTTTCTCCTTCCCCACAATCCCCTTCACTGGTTTGGGGCAAAGGATGATGCTGCTTCTGCTCTGTCAGTATCAGCACTAGAACTAGGACCAGGATTATTGCTGGCATTGGCAAGTTTAACCTGCCCTAGTCCTGCATCACTATTCCCACAATTCCCACCGTGGCAACGGCAGTCTGCAGCACACTAGCCTCCTCATCATTAGCCTGATGCTTAAAGGAGCAGTAAACTTTTATTTATAAAAACACATATTTTAGAGAGCATTTCCTGCTGAATAAAACAAGGTCATTCCCACTGCTGTCAGATGTTTTATTCAAAAATGATAACAGTTCAAATAATCAGGAAGTGAATTTACTGTGTTGTACTTCCTGATAGTTCTGACAGGAAGTGACAGGCAGTTTCTATCACATTCTATGGAGACTTTTCTGACTTTCCTCTCCATTAGAATCTAACAGGAAAACTAATTAGAATTTGACCACATGAGGGCACTGCTAATATAAAAAAACATGGGTTTAAACTATAATAACTGGAAATATAAATCTCTCAGCAGTGGGAGTACCCTTATCTTACTCAATAGGAAAATCCCTAAAATATATATTTTTTCATAAAAAAAGTTTACTGCTCCTTTAAACAGATTAACATCTGTCCCTTGCAACTCAGCATCAACAATTACAGCAGCAGTAAACTCAGCAATGTCACTGATGGTATTGTTGATGATGCACATCCATATTTGCATATCTGTCTCTCATTCCTTTTTGCTTTCAGCTAAAAAGGTCCTCATTCTCTCCTCCTTCCCAGCTGCTCCACTATCACCCTCATCACCCCCACCACCAGTCCCTTGCTGCTGCTACTCTAGGAGAGTTGGACTAGTTGGTGATAATGATAAATGTGACAGAAGGTCCCCTACTCTAACACTTGCAATCTCATCTTCAGGTCAAAAGGCAGACTGGCAGCAGGCACAAGCAGCAGATGTGTTCTGATGTCAATAATGCTAGAGAGTTCTGCCTTCACCATCATGTCGAGGAATGGTAGTCACAGGGTCTGGGGGATATTGCGGGCTCCCTAATCAACTAGATTGGCTGCTCATCACTTCACCTTCCACCTCATTATGAGGATCAACACTCAGGCTAGTCCCACCAGCTCTTTCACAATCACCTTCGCCACCACTCCCACCCACACCACTCTCTAGATGCTGTGTGGTAGTATGGGGACTGCTTGCTGTTGACAAGTACCATCATCTTCTCATCCTGAGTATTAAAAGGTACACTGTCAGCAGTAGCAGCAGGCAGCTGACCTGTAATGTTCAGACTGCTACCCACTTCTTCCTGTGACTTTGCTGATGATATTATTTTCCTCCAGATCACAAGAGATGCTGTAGGGTGATGGAGAATCAGTGGGTCTGGAAAATCAGGGCTCCTGACCCTTCCATACTGGTGGTGGTCACTTCCTCCTCTGAATCACTGGATGCATCACTGCCCTTCCAGCTCCTCCTTTTCTTTTTAACCTGGGTGCTCATAGTGTTAGCCAACTCTTTATCAGATTCTGCTAGCCTTATTTCACTAAATTAGATACTAGGAAATCACCTTCAACCTCTCTCTCTCTCTAGCTGAATATTTCTCTGTTTGACTTCCTAGTAACATCACTTTTTTATGCAAAAATTCAAAGCACGCGTAGTAAACGGGTAAAAAGTTTTTAGCCTTTGAAAAACATAGCTAAATATTTTTTGGTGTTGATAAAATGGAGACATTAAGACTCTGGGTGCCATTTTGCCAACCTCCATTGAAATGGATGACATCATGACACAGAGAAATGGATTGGTCTCTTACTTCCTTACCTGGCTCTCCAGGTCTGTGCTTCTTCTTGTTTTTGGGTCTGGTTCCCATCCTGACTTACTTGGCAGCTCCACAATAGTCTTTTTTTTTTACCTTGGCCAGTGTATTTTTGTAGTCTCATGATTCTGAAATTCAGCTTTGTTTTTCGGAATTTGTTTTGTGGTTTCCTCTGATACTCTATTGCTTCAAGTGACTCAGGCTTTCCTTGTAGGACATCCTCTGGAGTTCTAAGCAGCATTCTGCTTTTCATTTCACTATTTGTGGGCTGGGCCTTCTTCCTGTTTCAGCGGTAGTGTCTCTGATGGCCAGATAGGTTCACCGGCAAGCAGGATTACTACACACTACTATAGTGTGTACCTCCCATTGGTAATTTGCCTCTGATTGCCTTTTCTGTGAGCCACTTGCTGTCCCTTCTGGGACACCAGAGTTCAGGGTTTTAGCTCTCTCCTTGTACCACAGAGTAGGCAGTCGGAAAGGACTGGGGCATAGACACAAGTCATTTCAGATTGCGGTCTTAGCCTGCTGAAGCACTTGTATTTATAGCTCCTACTCCATCTATTTAAATTTGTTAGGGGTATCAAATAAGTGCAAATATAAATATAAAAAAGCATAATGTTATTGTTATCAAACAGTTATTCCACTAATATGCAGAAGGGGTAGTGGGCTCTCTGTGACACTTCTCTATTGTGTCCAATAGAAACCTTTACTTGTACTGGTTGTGACACAAGTTTTCCTTTGCCACAAGGGACCAATAAATCCAAAATGTACTCCAGGGTAAATTCTTAATTTTCATATATTCTTTGATAGCACGTTCTGGTCTCTGCCCTCTAAAAACACACTAGTGGAATTCACAAACACAAGCTGCAGAAAACATGAACAAAAGAAAAAGACAGGGTGCAAGCCATTCTAAGAGAAGATCTGTTTAGGAAATTAGAGTATTTTATTCTTACCTGTTAAATCCTTTTCTCTTAGTCCACATAACTCACAGGTACCATGGGGAGGCGACAGCTCCTCCCAGTGGGCTGGAACAATTCTAAAAGAAGTGCAGGGGTGGAGCCTCCCCCTCCTCCATATCAGGCTACCTCACTAGCCCCCACCCTGATTGACTTGTGAAAAGCCTACTAAATAAGATAGCAAGAAGGAAGCGAGAAAAACTCCTGGGAGCAATTATCCCAAGAAGACTCCCACGTCCAGCCAAAGGAGAAGCAGAATGGTCCCTTTCATTGGGTGGGAGACCTGGGAGTTATAAGTGAAAAGGAATTAACAGGTAAGACTAAAATCATCTTTTCTCTGTCACCAAATATATCTCACAGGTACCATGAGGATGTACCAACATTGAGCTCCCAGGGTGGGAAGAAGGAAAGGACCAAGCGGCGGGTCGCCATGATACCAGAGTTCCCAAGGACTATTCAGGACATGGAACAACAGTCAAAACTAACAAAGTGTCAATGGACACAGAATAACATAACACAGCACACAAGAACAAGAGCCAACAGGGCTCAAACAGTTAATGAGCTATAAGGCACAGAAGGACAAAAGTCCTAGATGGGCAAAACTGCCTCCATGACTTTCCTACCAAAGCTGGCTTCAGCTGAACCAGAACATCCACACAGTAGTGTTTGGCAAACATGTACACAGAGGACCAAGTGGATGCTCTGCACAGCTGTTCAGCAGAGGCCCAATTCTTGTAGGCCTAGGAGGCCCCAACAGACCTGGTGGAGTGTGCTGTAATGTGGAAGGGAACGGGTTTCCCTCTGAGCTCATAGGCCTCATGGATGGTAGACTTAATCCGGGATGCATTAGTCACCTTGGATGCTGCAAACCAACCCTGGAACCCTCAGGGATGACAAACAGAGCATCAGTCTTACAGACAGTACTGCGCACACAGAATTTCAGGCAGCGAAACACATCCAATAAATTGAGAACCCTCTCCCTGTCAGATTTAGGGTCAGGACAAAAGGAAGGTACAACAATCTACTGATTGATGTGGAACTCAGATACCACATTAGGAAGGAATTCTTGAGAGGTACTGAGAATAGCCTTATCCTTGTGAAACACCCGGAAAGGGGGTTTACAGGACAAGGCTTGAAATTCAGTGACTCTGTGGACACAGACCACAGACAAAAGAAAGGCCATCTTCCACATCAAAAGACGTAGAGGAATGGTAGCCAAAGACTCAAAGGGAGGTCGCTGCAAGACACCCAAAACCAGATTAAGGTTCCACTGTGGACTGGGAGCCTTGAAGGCAGAGAAAGCATGAGTGACACCCTGAAAGACAACATCTGGCAAGATGGCAATACGTCTCTGGTAGAAGACAGGGAGAGTGGAGGTCTGCACCTTCAAGGAACTCAGACTGAGACCCTTGTTCATGCCATCCTGCAAAAAAGACAGGATCGCCAGGAGATCAAACATCTGTGAAGACAGATCCCTGTCCACACACCATGAATGGAAAATAGAACAAACCCTGTGGTAGGCCTTGGAAGAGATTGGTTTCTAAGTCTCGATCATGGTGGAGACCCCCTCAGCAGAATAGCCATTCCTCCTTAGGATGGAAGCTTCAACAGCCATGCCGTCAAAGCCAGACATTCCACATCCTCCCTCCAGAGGTAATCCTGAATGAGGAGATCTGGTCTGAGTATCAGAGGAAATGGATCCTTAACAGATAAGGCCACCAGTTCTGGGAACCAAGACTGCCTGGTCTAATAGGGGGCGATCAAGATGACCACTGCACTTTCCATCTGAATCTTCCTCAGCACCCTGGGAATGAGAGGGAATGGAGGAAAAATCTAGGACAGAAGAAAGCCATGGAATCAACAGAGCGTCCACTGGAAGCGCCAAAGGATCCCCCTAGCGAGAGCAAAATATATGAGCCTTCCTGTTGCCCCTGGTGGCCATCAGGTCTACCCAAGGGAGGCCCCACTTCTTCACCAAAAGGTCTAAAACTTCCGGATGGAGCTCCCACTCCCCAGTGTCCACCGTCTGGTGACTAAGATAATCTACCAGGACATTTTCTATGCCTGGGATGTGCACAACTGAGATGGCAGGAAAGTGTTCTTCCACCCAGGCTAAAATAACCTTGACCTCGGACCAAGCAGAAGCTCTTCTTGTGCCTCCTTGCTTGTTGATGTATGCCACGGCCGTGGCATTGCCCGACTGCATGCGGAATGGACAGACCCTCAGTGGAGAGGGTCCAGTACACTAGAGCATGAAGAATCTCCATTAGCTCTAGGATATTGATGGGCTGGAGGGTCTCCTCCGCAGTCCATTGGCTCTGAACCCTGAAGTTACCCAGAACCGCTCCCTAGCCATAGAGACTGGTGAACGTTGTCACCACAGTCCAATTCTGGACAACGAAGGGGTTCCCCTTCTCCAAGTTGGATCTGTCCAACCACCAAAGCAGGTACTGCCTCACTTCCTGAGGAAGAGAGACCAGACGGTCCAATAGATCTGGATTCCTACGGCAAGCGTGGAGGGTGAACCTCTGGAGATCCCTGGTGTGAGTCATGGAGTACGGAACCGCCTCCATGGTGGATATTATGCAGCGCGTCAGAGACAGGAACTTGCGCACCGGAGCTTAGGTCCACTCCAGGGCCAGGGACACCCAACACATGACTATTTTGAACAGAATCCTCTGTCAGGTAGACCACACCTTGACAGGTTCCGAACCTGTGACTCAGGAAGACCGGTCATGAGAGGGAACTGGAGCAGATTTGTGCATATTCAGAATCCACCTGTGACGGAGGAGAATCTGAGCACATTCCTGGATTTGACGGTCCAGAAGGAGCCTTCAGCAGAAGGTCATCCATGTAAGAAGTCGCCTGAATACCCCCAGGTATGCAGGTAGGCAATCAATGCTCCTAAGACCCGTGCGAACACCTGAGAAGTAGTGGTAAGCCCAAGGAGCAGAGAGGTGAACTGAAGTACCCCAAGGCTCAAGCGACTCTGATGTATTTCTGACTGTCCGGATGAACTGGAACATGCAGGTAAGCATCCTGCAGGTCCAGAGAGGCTAGAAATTCTCCCGGACACATTGTTGAGATAACAGAGTGCAAAGACTCCATATGAAGTGAGTATGGACCACAAAAGAATTGAGATCCTTGAGGTCCAAGATGGGGTGACTGCCGCTGTCCCTCTTGGTAACCACAAAGAGGCTTGGATAAAAACCTAAACCTCGTTCTTGTGAGGGAAATGGAGCCAGGACTCCCTTGTCCAAGAGAGCCTGCACTGCCCCATTGAAAAGAGGTGGCTTTTCCCAACCTAGAGAAGCCCTTGAAAATAGGATTTTAGTCTTACCTGTTAAATCCTTTTCACTTAGTCCATACAGGTCACTGGTACTCTGGGAGGCGATCCGCCCCTTTAATAGGCAGGAACAATTATGCAAATGACTGCAGTGGGCGGAACCTCCCCTCCTACTTAAGCTGCCTTCAGGCCAGAGCCACTAGATTGATTTGAGACACTAAAACTGACCATAGGTAAGCAAGAAGGAAGACTCCTGTGAGCATGCCCCAAAGGTCTCCCACTGAATGCCACAGGAGAGCCAAGTATGGTCCCTTGACAGGGTGGGAGACCAGTGACCTGTATGGACTAAGTGAAAAGGATTTAACAGGTAAGACTAAAATCCTATTTTCACTGTCGTCCAATACAGGTCACTGGTACTCTGGGATGTACAAACATTGAGCTGACCCAGAGGCGGGAAGTAAGGCAAGGACCAGGCGCAAGGCCCAAGTCACTAGAACTGCTATGAACCAGTTAATTACATAGCCCAAAATGTAAGTGTCAACGGACACCAACCAGGGGAAAACAACCCCTGAACTAACACAGCACACAGAACCAGAGCCAACCGGGCTCAACAGTAAAGAAGCACTAAGGACCACAGAGTAGAAGGCCTAGACAGGCAAAACTGCCTCCAGGACCTTCCTTCCAAAACTGGCATCAGCCGAGGCCAGTACATCAACTCGGTAGTGCTTTGAAAAGGTGTGCACAGAGGACCAAGTGGCCGCTCTGCACAGTTGATCAGCAGATGCCTGATTCTTGTAGGCCCAAGAGGCCCCAATAGATCTGGTGGAATGGGCAGTCACCCGGAAGGGAACATGCTTATTCCGCAACTTATAGGCTTCATGAATAGTAGCCTTAATCCAAGAGGCAATGGTAACTTTGGAAGCCGGTCTCCCTGCCCTGGGCCCCTCAGGAATGACGAATAGAGCGTCAGACTTCCTGATAGACTCGGTGCTATGAACATAAAACTTGAGGCAACGCACCACATCCAACAAATGGAGATCTCTTTCCTTGTCAGATGAAGGGTTAGGGCAGAAAGAGGGAACCACAATCTCCTGATTGATGTGAAACTCGGACACAACCTTGGGTAAGAATTCCTTGGTAGTGCGAAGCACAGCCTTATCCTTGTGGAACACCAGGTAAGGAGGTTTACAAGACAGAGCTTGTAACTCTGCTACCCGGCGAACTGAAACAATAGCCAAAAGGAAGGCCATCTTCCAAGTCAAGAGACGTAATGGAATGGAAGCCAAGAATTCAAACGGGGGTCGCTGGAGAACTCCCAGCACCAAATTGAGGTCCCACTGGGGAGTAGGACTCTTGAAGGCAGGCTGAACATGAGTCACACCTTGGAAGAAAACTTTCACATCAGGAAGGATAGCAATCCTTTCCTGGAAAAACACAGACAAAGCAGAAGTCTGGACTTTGAGGGAACTCAGACTGAGCCCTTTCTCAACACCGTCCTGCAAAAAGGCCAGGACAGTGGGAAGATGAAATTCTAGGGACATCCTCCGATCAGTACACCAAGCCACAAAGGTGGCCCAGATACGATGATAGATCTTGGAGGACACAGGCTTACGAGCACTAAGCATCGTCGACACCACTGAAGGAGAAAATCCTTTCTTCTCTAGAATCGAGGATTCAACCGCCATGCCATCAAATGGAGATGCTGAACATCCTCCTTCCACAGATATCCTTGAAGAAGTAGATCCGGACGGGCAGGGAGTGGAAACGGTTCCGCCACTGACATGGCCATCAACTCCGGATACCAGGACTGGCGAGGCCAGTTTGGAGCGATCAGGATGACAGGACAACGCTCCTGCTTCAACTTCTGGATGACTCTGATCAATAGAGGAAGAGGGAAGATGTAAGCCAGAGGAAAATCCCAAGGGATTGACAAGGCATCCACTGCTAGAGCAAGAGGGTCCCTCCACCGGGAGCAAAACACCGGCACCTTTCTGTTGTGTCTGGTAGCCATCAGGTCCACTACAGGTACCCCCCACCTCTGGGTGAGTAGGTGAAACACCTCTGGATGAAGAGCCCATTCTCCGCTGTCGACTGTGTGACGACTGAGAAAGTCTGCCATGACGTTGTCTACGCCTGGAATGTGAACTGCTGAAATGACAGGCACGTGATCTTCTGCCCAAGATAAAATATCCTTGACCTCCAACCAGGCGGTGCAACTTCTTGTGCCACCTTGCCTGTTGATGTAGGCCACTGCGGTGGCGTTGTCGGACTCCACTCTGACTGGGCAACCTTCCAGCTGAGATTCCCAGTGCCTCAGGGCAAGCCGGATGGCACGCAGTTCCAGAACATTGATGGAGAGAAGAGATTCCTCCAGTCCCCATTTCCCCTGAGCACTGAGACGACCCAACACAGCACCCCATCCCCGGATGCTGGCATCCGTTGTAACCGTGGTCCAATAGGGAACTTGAAAGGATCTCCCTTTCAGGAGATGAGAGAGATCCAACCACCAGTGCAGACTCGATTCCACATAAGGAGGTAGAGAGACTGACAGATGCTGATGATCTGGATGATTCTCGCACATCTGGATCACAAACCTCTGAAGTTCCCTGGAGTGAGCCATGGCAAATGGTACCACTTCGATCGTGGAAATGAACTCCCCCCCCCCCCCAGAGACGTCAACTTCGGTACTGGAACTCTGTCCAGCTCCAGGATCCCAGCCACTTGGATGGCTATCTGATGAGCCACTTCCTCCGGTAGAAACACCATGCATTGGCGAGTGTCGAACAGGAGACCCAGGAAAACGAGCCTCTGAGATGGGACCAAGTCTGACTTGTCCAGATTCAGGATCCAGCCGTGACGGTTCAGAGTGTGAATACACAGCTGCAGTTGTCGTTGGAGAAGCTCCGCTGAGGAGGCTTTCAGGAGGAGATCGTCCATGTAGGGGGTCACCCTGACACCTTCTTGATGAAGTACAGCTATCAAGGAACCCAACACCCTCTGAAAGACCTGAGGGGCCGAAGTCAGCCCAAAGGGAAGAGCTGAAAACTGAAAGTGTCCCCTGTGGCAGGCAATCCTGAGATACCGCCTGCTCTCTGGATGAATAGGGATGTGAAGATAAGCATCCTGAAGGTCCAGGGAGGCAAGGAACTCCCCTGGAGACATTGCTGCAATCACAGAGTGCAGGGACTCCTGGCGGAAGTGGGAACTCACAACATAGGAATTGAGATCTTTGAGATCCAAAATGGGACGAGCACCTCTGTCCTTTTTGGCCACCACGAACAGGTTGAAATAAAATCCTGAACCTGTGTCCTCTGGAGGAACCAACTCCAGGACCTCCTTGTCCAAGAGATCCTGAATAGCGTAGTCGAACAGACGTCTTTTTGTAGGTTCCTGAGAAGGACGAGTAAAATGGAACCGAAAAGGAGGAAGGGAAGAGAAAGGGATCCTGTATCCCTCTGATACCACCTGAATGACCCATGGGTCCGCCACTGACTCCTCCCAAGTCCAGCGAAAGATGCAGAGACGTCCACCTACTGCCGGATGCGTACCCGGGTTTGGTGAGTCATGCCGAAGCAGTCTTGGAGGTCTTGGCCTTGGGGGCAACTTTGGGCTTCCAGGACTGCTTGGGCTTGGAGGAGGAGTGCACAGAGGACGGACCCGTCTGGGACGTGGAGCGTGTCTCAGTCTGAAAGGAACGAAAGGACCGATTGCGTTTGGCTGGAAACTTCTTCTTGAAGACTGAGGGTAGAAGAGTACTTCTACCACCAGTAGCCTCGCTGATCATTTCCTTAAGTTCAGAACCAAATAGCAAGTTCACCTGAAAGGGTAAGGAAAGCAAGGCTTTCTTAGAGGCTGTATCAGCAGACCAAATTTTCAGCCAAAGGGCATGTCTGGCCACCACAGAAGAAGTGGAGGCCCTCGCCATCATGCGCACAGCATCAAAGGCAGCATCAGCAACATAATTTTGTGCTTCAGTAATGTTAGCAAGGAGCTGCAACTGCTCAGATACCGGTGCATCCTGGCAGACTGCCTCAGTCAGTCGTTCAGTCCAGGCCGCAATAGCTCTATTAACCCACGCCACTGCAAAGGTTGGACGCATGGCAGTGCCAATGGAGGCAAAAATAGACTTAAGAGAAAGTTCTAGCTTTTTGTCCATCCAATCGTGCAGGGCAGAGGCATCAGAGACAGCTAAAGCAGTAGATTTGGACAGCCTGGAAACAGGAGCATCCACCTTGGGAGGATGAACCCATTTTGCCAGTTCAGTCTCAGGAAAAGGGTAAAGTTTAGCAAACTTTTTAGACACTGAGGAGGATTTGTCAGGATTCCTCCACGCCTCAGAGACTAGACGGGCAAGGGTAGGGTTAGTTGGAAAACATACAACCGCCTTAGATGGTTTTTGGAAAACGTCAGTTGGATCATGAGTAGATTCCTGAGTCAGAGGAAGGTTGAGCGTAGTTAACACAGCTCTAATCAGACCCTCAGCAGAAACCTCAGGGTCACATTCATAAGGGTCCCCAATGGACCTGTTAGACTCAATAACAGTGCCTTCCTCAGCATCAGAATCCTGTAATAGTTCTTCTTCAGAAGAATCAGACACATCAGGAGCTCCCTGTGGCTTAGGCAGGGAAGTCCTGATAGTAGAGGGGGTCTGCCAAACCTGGAGAGCCCCCTGTACCTGAGAGGGAAAGAGTTGGAGTGTGGATCTGAGATCCCTAGTGGCAGCTTTAAACTCTTTCACCCAAGTTGGCTCAATAGCATGGCTGGGAGGCCCAGGGTTGCTATCACGACAATCAGTGCATTTAGGGCATAAATCACCAGAACAATCTCTAGGCAGCCCAGAGTGACAAGAGGAGCAAAGCGCAATGGGGGGAACAGACACCCCAGTCTCTTTAGTCTTGGGTCTAGCCCCTGGCTCCAGTGGAGTAGACATGCTCACAGCGTCAATATACACCACTAAACAATATCACCCAGTAAAAGTGTGAAAGATTAAAGTTTCACCCCAGAAATGCCTAAAAATGGACTTATCTGGCCAGCGAAGGGTTAATCTGCTGAGAGGAGAGAAGGCTCGGTCCCTGCGTAGTATACTCGCTGAGAAAGAACACCACAAAATGGCGGCCGTCAGGTCAGCCAATCAGAAACGAGCGCGAACCGGGCGCTCATGGGAAATGTAGTTTTCTCTCAGAAGTACCCCAAACAGTGCCCGAAGCCCCCCTGAACTCCCCACACCCTGTGAACATACACCGGATGATAGAGCAGGAGTTTAGAAGTAAAATGAGCCATCTCTGAAGTTGCTGTGACAAGCGGTTGCAGAGATATGTCCCACACTGTGAAATCCCATAGAGAGTAAAGGAGCAATGGCGTCTAAGCGGGAAAAGGCGCGCTTAAAGGCGCGGAACACTAAATCTTAATAAAGTCCCACTAAACTTTAAAAAGTGCTAAACAGTAACCCAAAACATGAGAAACATAAATAAAATTACACCCAAAGCTCCAGAACCCAGAGAATACCACAGAAATTGCATAAACATAATAAATGCAAATAAAAACACCATATGAGTGCTGGAGTGCAATGCAACTCCCAAATACAAGCCCATCAAAGGAACACTGTGGGGACAAGTGGACCTTCAGCACTCAAGGGGTGGCTCACTTTTCTGCAGGACTTCTGTCTTCAGGTGACCATGATAAAGTGGGAATAGACCAGAGGTAAATTGCTCAGCAGGGAAGCTGCTTGACTCAAGCTGTTCCCTCTTCAGGGCATAAGGTCCACAGAAAATTCCTGGAAGCTGCACCAGCCACTTTAAAGAGGGCAATTCACAGCCATGGTCACCCTCCTAATGGTGGTATTCCATATTTGAATAAAAATAACAAAACACTAAGATGAATGCAAAGATGTTCTCCACCTGGTGTGCACAGCACACAGGAACAAATCAATCTAGTGGCTCTGGCCTGAAGGCAGCTTAAGTAGGAGGGGAGGCTCCGCCCACTGCAGTAATTTGCATAATTGTTCCTGCCTATTAAAGGGGCGGATCGCCTCCCAGAGTACCAGTGACCTGTATTGGACGACAGTGAAAAGAAGAACCTGAAGGGAGGTAGGAAAATGAAGGGAATCCTGTAGGCTCCTGAAACCACCCGCAATATGCACTGATTCACAACAGAGCCTGTCCAAATGCTTGAAAAATGCTGCAAGCGACCACCCACAGGGAGCTGCAGATCAGGGTTTGGCGAGTCATTCAGAAGAAGGTTTTGTGGATTTGGGTTTGGTAGATGAAAGGTCAGCAGACCTTAAGCCACAAAGTGCATCCTCAAGGGAAAGCCGGTAATGGTAATCCGTCTAATGGGTGAATTTGGACACCCCATATCTAAAAAAAATAATAAAAGTACTAAAAACAAAGCAGAACTGTTCTCAGCCACCTAACCAGGAACAAGTCTATCTGGGCGGGGCTAGTGAGATAGCCTGATAAGGAGGGGGGGGGGGAGTATCCACCCCTGCACTTCTTCTAGAATTATTCCAGCCCACTGGGAGGAGCTGTCGCCTCCCAATGGTACCAGTGAGTTGTAGTGGACAACAGAGACATTTTATAAATTTATAATATATATATTACCCCCGCTGTGAGTGGAACTCACCAGATAATAATTGAATAAAGGTCTGAATATTAGAAATCTTTTACCTTGGTGACAGTGGAGCCTAGAAGCATAATCAGATTTCTAATATTCAGGCCTTTATTCAATTATTATCATCTTGTGAGTATCACTCAAAGAGGGAGTAATATATATGTTTCCTAAAGAGATCTGCTATTAGAAGGGCTTGCGCCCTGTCTTTTTCTCTTTTGTTCACATTCCTATCTGTGGAATACCACATTAGTCCTCAATAGCCACGTCCCTCCATCTGTACTTCCGGTGCTCCTGAGGGGGAATTCTGCCTTCAAGCTCCTGTTCTTTTGAATTCCTTGTCCTTACCTGTGTTACTACCTCTATTAATAGGCATTAATCTCCACAGCCTCTAGCGTTTGCAGTCTTAGCCTGCTAATTTCCTAGACACTCTCTCTTGTGCCTCATTAGTGAGCAGTCCTAGTCTACTATAATTTGGCATATCATTGGTGCTTATCCCTGCAGCTGTCTTGGCTTGATTTCACCAGACTGGTTATCCTCCTACTGGGGGCCATAATTATGAAGGTATGTTAATTTCCTTTCTACTTAATTTATCAAAATATTTTACTTTAAACCTTTGCTCGCCAGAGAGGTATCCAACGCATTTCAGTGCAATGAGTTATATACCTCTCTAGCACTCATGGGGTCAACTGAGCAAAAATATTTTTACTATGAAATAAATATACTGTATATTGGGGAACATTTCCTGCAAAGTAAAGCAATATTAAGGGTTGATGTTTTCTTCAAATGTTATTACAGCTAAGACTCATATTAAGGTAGAGCAACAGCACTTCTAAGCAAATGGCGATATTCCCCTCAGTTTGAGCCTCATTCAGAAGTGGGAGTGACCTTGATTTTTTCAACAAGAAAAACCCTTCAACATAAATGTTTTCATTAAAAAAAAGTTTGTGGCTCCTTAAAGTTTCAACAGGATTGGTGTCTTGGTCACTCAAAAGCCAATATGAAAACAGCCACTACGTTCTCACTGGTGTCAGCTCTGAGCCCCAGCTTGTCAGCTTAGTGAAATTACACTGGACTCCCTACCCAGTGACATCACCTCCTGAGGAACACACAAACACACCAACACTTATGCACATACAGGAAACACACATACATGTAAAGGCAACACACACGCACTGACACTTTTACACATGCAGGGAACACACATACATTGACATACTTGTATATGGAACACACACATTGACACATACACATATAGGGAACACACAAAAACACTGACACTTATACACATACAAGGGTGGGGTATAAAGGGTTGGAGCCAAGGGGGTGGCAAAATGAGGTTTTGCCTAGGGTGGCAATAATCCTTGCACCAGCCCTGGCCACAGTAAGGGAGTTGTGAGACTGACGCCACTCCCAAACTATGTTCCACAGCGTCACACTCAAGCACCCTATGAGCAGAGTCACTAGGACTATCCTGATATCACCCTGACTGAGATTTAAGATATTTAAACATTTTAGTTTTCTGGAATGTTTGAAACATAGTGTTCCTGTAAACCACTGGGAACTTAATGACATGCTTAACCAGGTTTCACATGTACTGGAAAAGGCAGTAATCCTATATAATAACTCGCTAGGATGTTTGTCACAATGCAATCATGCACAGTAGAGACTGCCCGCATTCAGGCAGTCTCTACTGCGCATGATTGCATCATGTGAGCGAGGCGACACAAGACTTCATCTAATGAAGCAATCACGTTGCGTACCCCTCTGGCACTCAAAGGGTTAACATTACACGGACCTTGGCCCGCGGACACGAGCTTTTATACTAGTATAAAATATAGTTCCTTACCTTGTCTTCAAAACCAGGAAAAAAGATGAACTCATTTGAAAAAAGATTTCTCATGAAGATAAAGGATTTGCAAACTTCCTCTGAAAAGAAAATAAGTGTTGATGAGGTAATATCTCTTTTAAATAAAATGTTAGGTATGGTATATTTTTAAATTTGTTATAAGAAACTCAAAAGCAAGGGTTTGACCAAAACATTACATTTTATAAAGGCTAATTTTATAAAGCTAAAAGCAGTATTAAAGGATATTCAATAGGATGTAATCTTCAAAGATAAAAATATACAAGGACCATGTGATTTGTTTAAAATGCTCATTGTGGAAGAAGAACAAGAGGAGCAAAGTAAGACCATTGTGGCTTAATAATGAGGTTTGCAGGGTAATGAGAAATAAGAAACAGGCTTTAAAGTGTTTAAGTCAGATGGGTCAGATACATCATTTAAAAAATATAAAGAATGTAATAAAATTAGGCTAGCTAAAACTGAAAATGAGAGAAGTGTTGCAAAAGAGAGCAAGGACATTCCTAAATCATTCTACAAGTAAACACAAAGATTAATGTTGCTATATATATTTATATATATCTGTATATATAAAAAAAATAAAAATGACAAGCCATGGGCAAACTGACAAACCCACAGAATTTCCTCCATCATGTACATGGTTTACTGAGGACAAAGTCCAAAAGAGACTGAAAAATGTTATGATTACTAAAGCCCCTGGACCTGATGGTATATATCAAAGGGTACTTAAGGAACTTAGTTCAATAATAGCAAGACCATTATACTGAATATTTATTGTTTCTCCTTCATCAGGCATAGTGCATTGTGATTGAAGGAAAGCGGATGTAGTACCACTGTTCAAAAAGAGGGCAAGATCCAAACTAGGAAATTAAAGACATGCAAGCTTGACTTCCATAGTGGGTAAGATATTAGGAAGGTTACTAACTGACACTATTCAGAAGTATGTGAATAGTTCTAAACTGAAAGGGCAGAAAAGTGGCAGATGACATTTAATGTGCCTTGAGGGCATGAACTGAGTACCGCTGAACTAGAACATGTTAAATTAGACTCCACATAGCTACATATGTAGTTACACAGTTGATGACTGCGTAACTACATAAAATTCAACCAATGAGGTTGAAAAAGGCCATCAAGATCAACCTTTGTAAAATCTCCTACTGTTGATCTAGAGGTGGTGAAAAATAAATAAATATTACCATTTTACTTCCTGGCTCTAAAATGGAATTCTGATTTTTTCCCTCAAGCAATTTACCTGTGTTGAAACAGTCGTACTCTTCCATTGTTAGCTATAAAGGTATCCAATTGTTTTGTGTACATATATACAGTATCTGCCAACACAAGCCCCAGAGGAAAGGAATTCAAACACCCTTATAATCCTCCCAGATCCCTCTGTGTTTTTAAACAAATAGTTCCCAGGGAATCTTTTTAATTGACCTTGAATATATGTGGATTTTTTAGTACATTTCTCTGGGGACAGGAACCCTAGGGTATAGTACCCTGCAGCCAGGATGGATGGGCACTTGTCTAAAAAGGCTCTCTGTGGCGGAGGGCTCTCTCAGTACTTCCCTCTAACCCCAACAGATATGCTCAGTTTTAATATATAGCACACAAAGAAAATACAAGCAAGGCAGGGAAGGGGATCATCTAAACCAGAGAAGCCAAAGGACTTCCCTGCCCAGAGCTCAAACAGCTGGCTTTTATCCAGGAGGGAAGTCCTGTGTTCCACATGTACTAAGAGAAAAGGATTTATCTTTAAGTACACAAAAATTATCTTTTCTTACATTACCTGTGGAACACAGGATCCAAGGAGATACACCAAAGCTATCCACCAAGATTCCAGGGAGGGGGAAAAGGGAAAAAAAAACAAACAAAAAAAAAAACCCTCAAAACACAGACCACTTGTAACAGACACAGAGCTGGAACAACATGAACATCAGGTGTCAATGGACATCAACACAGTAACCAAGGTAACAGGGAACCAACAGATTACCAAGAAATGAAATCAAGAGGTCAAAGCAGACTGTAGGACCTTCTAACCAAAAACTGCCAAATGTGTGGAGAGACAACCACCAACCTGGTGGAATGATCCGTGACAAGAAATTGGACCAGCTTCTTCTTGAACACATAAGCCTGGCAAATGATAGCATTAATCCAAGAAGCTATTGTCACCTTAGATGCAACCTGACCTGTACAAGGGCCCTCAGGAATGATAAAGTGTGCGATGAATATTGTATTTCAAGCAAATAATCAAACCCACAAGAGTAGGGAAGAAAAAAGGAAAAATCTCCTGAATGATGTGACACTTGGAGACAATCTTAAGGGGAAATCTATGGAAGCCTGCAATACAGTCTATCAAAATGGCAGCTTACAAGACAAAGTCAGAAGTTAAGCAACCCTGAAAACAAACACAATCACAAGCAAGAGAACCGGTCTTGAGTGTCCAGCGACATATGGAAACTGAAAACAATCTAACACCACTTATAAAACAAGGACCACACATAATGTAGTATGCCTTGGAAAAAAACAGCTTTATCATAGCAGTAATGACAGTCAGAAAAACTTTTCTTCCTCAGAACGTGGTCTTCAAGAGCCAGGATATCAATGCCAACTTCTCCACCTCTAGATGACACAGCAGACAATGAGTCAAGACATCTGGAATGTGAGGAAGCCTAAATGTCTGTCACAGATAGAATGAGAAGACCTAAAAACCAGGTCTGACGGGGCCAGAATGGAACAATAAGAATGACATTAGCACACTGCATCCTGATTTTCTGCAGCATTCTGGGAATCAGGAAAAACTGAAGAAACGTACTTCAGGGATAAGTGCCATGGGATGACCACTGCAAGAGCAAGAGGGCTCCTGGATCTGACACAGAACCGAGGAAACTTGTTGTTCAGCCGATATGCAATTAGGTCCACTGGTTGAGGATGACATAGCAGAACTACAGAACTGAATACTGTCCAATTGAGTAAATTCTCAGGATCCAGGTACTGGCGACTGAGAAAGTCTGCTATGACATCGTCTACCCCTGAAATGTGGATAGCAGTAAGCTTCCACCCATGAGGATAAGCTGAATCTGGGGCCACATGGCCACACTTCTGTTTCTTCCTTGGTGGTTGATGTGAACTACTGCAATTCCACTGTCAGACTGGATCTGCACCAGTGATCACTGGAGGGATCCAATGCTCCAGAGAATTGATGGACAGGAAAGACTCAGCCACGGTACACAGACTTAAGCGGTCTAAAGGCCCAAGCCTTTAATACTGACATCTGTTGCATCTAACACACAGGTCAGAAAGACCAGTGGTAGTACCACTGACAGATGGAGACTCTGAAGCCACCATAGAAGGTCCAGCTTCATCAGGTTGGACAGACACAATGACCAGGAGAGATGACACTAATATCTGGACCAATTCCTGAGAACCTCAAGCTGCAAATCCCATGTATGAAATTGGGTAAATGAGAATGCCTACATGGCAAAAACTAGAAAACCCAACAATTTAATGAATTATTGGATTGTTGCTGAAGGGCGAAGTAGGGCCTGAGAGACCTGGTGAGACAACATAATCTTGTCATCTGGTATAATGGCCCTTCCCAGACAAGAGTCAAATCTCATGCTGAGAAAATGTAGGACCAGGTAGAGAACCAGAGAGGATTTCTTGAAATTGAGAAAACAACCTTGCCGCTCCAAAACATACATCTGGTTCAGAAGGAGCAGAGCTGCCTCTGAAGGAAGCTTTAGCAAAATGTCCTCCAGGTAAGGAGGGAGATCCCTAGAGAGCCCCGTAGACAGCCCCCAAGGCTGTCATGACTTTGTGAAGGCCCATGTGTTACAGCTTACCTTGGTTTCAGCGTCACCTGCAGGCGCGAGGCTTCAAGAATGTAGCAGGCCTCTGATTTATGCCATGCTTCCTGTACTACTTCCTTCCTCTGAGCTGCTCCTCCTACCTACTTCCTGAGAGTTTAAAGGGAAGACTGAGTTCTGACTCAGTTGCCCTTGGGCTCTGTGTGTGACCTGGCTTGTCTGACCATCCATTCTGGTGCTGACCTGTGGCTCTGTCTGACTACTCTTTTGCCTGCTCCCATTGTGTAGTGGACACCCAATCTGGTGCAGACCTGTGGCTCTGGCTGACTACATGAACTGTGTATGACCCGGTCTGTCTGTCCATCCATTCTGGTGTTGACCTGTGGCTCTGTTTGACCATTCTCCTTGTGCGTTCCGATTTGGTTTAGACAGCCTTTCTGGTGCAAACCTGTGGCTCTGGCTGACTATCCGCTCCATGTATGACCCGGCTTGTCTGACTATCCTTTCTGGTGCCGACTAGGGGACTCTGTTTCCTCCGTGTGTTGGTCCCCCATCCTAGTGCGGACCTGGGGCTCTATCCGACTCCTAGACTGACTGCAGGCTGAGTCAGTGATAGTCCTTTGGGCATTCTGAATTACCTCGAGACTCCAGTGGGCTGAGGCCTAGTCTCGAACAGTGTGGTGGATCTATTAGCGATCTGCTATTTCTGATACAGTGCTTGCCTCTTAGATCACCCTCTGTGTGTTACCTGTTTACGTACATTACTGTGATTATTCTAATAAAAGATTGTTTTACTTTACCTCCTGGTTTATTCCTGGCATCCGTGACACTATGGAGTGGACACAAAACCAAATGGATAGGCAGTAAACAGAAAATTATATCTTGAAAGGTAAACTGAAGGAAACGATGATAATCTGAATGAATGGGAATATACAGATAAGCATTCTTTATGTCCAGAGAGGCCAAAAGCTCCCCAGAACATAGAGCACCTTTGACGGTGCACAATGACTCCATCATGAACCAGAGTACAAAAATAAAATGGTTGACAAGCTTCAAGTCAAGAATAGGACGGCATTCACAGACTTTTTGGGTACTAAGAAAAGGTTTGCAAAGAAACCCATGAACCGCTCCTGAGAAAGGATATGAACTGAAACTTGCATGTCTACCAGAAGAGACTGCATCTAACAAGAGAGAACTCCAGAAGGGTTTGCAAGGAAGCAACTTAAAATATATGTGGTACCCTTCCAAGATTACCCTCAAAACCCACTGATATTCCACATAGAAGGCCCATGCACCATGAAAAAAGAGCAAATGACATCCTATTGCCTGAGGCACATCAGACACCTGCTAGTCATGCAGAGATGGACTTGACAGTTGTGGACTTCTAAGCAGGCTACTTAACTGTCCACGCCTGTGTGGGTTTTGAGAGAAGGCACACCTGGGCTGCTGAAGAAGTAGAAGCCCTAGGTGGAAACCCAGACTGGCAGAGTAACGAAAAAATAATGTGTCTTTCACTTGTAAGAAGGGTGCATAGGAGCAACCTGAGGCAAAAAAGTACTCTTGCCCCCAGTGGCCTGACAGATAACCTTCTCTTGTCAACAGACTTCCATTCCTCCAGAAGTCCCAAGTCTAAATAATAGTGAAGAGGAAAAATGGAAGCTGCTGAAGGTCTCTGAGGCCAGATAGTCCCCAGAGTTTTCAGGCCAGCCTGTATATGAAACAGAGCCATCCTCAAAAGAATCCTTAATAGTGAAGGATGAATCCAAATCATCCTCATCAGAGTCCCCTTCCTCACCTACTGTTGGAAAATGTCCCTATGAAAAGTATGTGTGGCTGCTTTTGGAGTGAACAGGACAGTCCTAACACATTCAGTGACAGGAGAGCCAAGCATGGTCCCTTGACATATAGTAACCTAGATGGAAGAAGAGAAAAGTATTTAACAGGTAAGACTGAAATCCTCTTTTCTCTGTCGTCCAATATAGGTTACTGGTAACTTTGGGATACCTAACCATTGAGTTTCCCAGAGGTGGGAAGGCAAGGACAAGGCGCAGAGCCCCCAAAGTCACCAGAGCCTATATCAACTATCAGATCATAGACAGCCCAACAATAACAATGATGTGTCAATGGACACAAAACCGGTGCATAACCCACCGGGAACATAGCACAGAACATAAACTCGAGCCAACTTGGCTCAAAAATGAAGGAAAACTGCAGTGATGAAAGGAGAACCTAAACAGGCAAAACCGCCTCTAGGATCTTCCATCCCAAACTGGCATCAGTCAACGGCAGCACATCAAGGCGGTAGTGCTTAGAAAAGGTGTGCACATATGACCAAGTGGCAGCCTTGCACAACTGATCAGCTGAGGCTTGATTTTTGTAAGCCCACGATGCCACAATGGACCGAGTGGAATGAGCTGAAACCTTAAATGGAACAGGCTTTGTTCCGCAGTTCGTAAGCCTTACGAATAGTAGACTGAATCCAAGACGCTATGGTCACCTTGGATGCCGGTCTCCCTGCCCTGGGACCCTCAGGAATGATGAACAAGGCATCAGACTGGCGAATGCACATAGAACTTGAGACATCGCACCACATCCAACAAGTGAAGATCCCTCTCCTTGTCAGATGTAGGGCCAGGACAGAAAGAGGGCACCACGATTTCCTGATTAATGTGGAATTCAGAGACCACCTTCGAGAGGAACTCCTGAGAAGTGCAAAGAAACGCCTTGTCCTTTTGAAACACCAAAAAGGGTAGTTTACAAGACAGGGCATGCAACTCCGCGACACAAACAGACACAATCGCCAGGAAAAAGGCCATTTCCCAAGTAGCACGCGTAGAGGAATAGTAGCAAATGATTCAAATGGAGGAAGCTGAAGGATGCCCAAAACCAAGTTAAGATCCCACTGAGGAGCAGGGTTCTAAAGGCAGGACAAGTATGAGCAACACCCTGAAAGAAAACCCTGACATCAGTAAGGATAGCGATACATCTCTGAAATAAGACAGAGAGTGCAGAAGTCTGAACATTAAGGGAACTCAAACTGAGGTCTTTATCCACACCATCCTGCAGGAAGGACAGGACAGCTGGAAGATCAAATTCCTGAAAAAGATCCTTATCAGCGCACCAATAGAGAAAGGCAGACCAGACTCTACGGTAGGCCTTATTGGAAACAGGCTTGCGGGCATTAAGCATAGTGGCCACCACCCCAGAAGAAAAACCCTTCTTCTTCAGTACTGACGATTCAGTTTCCATGCTGTCAAACCCAGACGGTCCACATCCTCCTTCCACAGGTATCCCTGTAGAAGAAGGGCCAGATGTCGGGGAAGCCAAAAAGGCTCCGCCACAGGGAAACAAGGAGCTCCGGAAATCAAGCTTGACGAGGCCAGTACGGAGCAATCAGAACAACTGGAGAGCCCGCCAAATGTAATTTCCGCAACACCCTGTGTAGCATGGGAATGGAAGGAAAGATGTACACCAGAGGCAAGTACCATGGGATCGACATGGCATCCACTGCCAGAGCTAGAGGGTGCCTCCATCGAGAGCAGAACAACGGAACTTTCTGATTGTGCCTCATTGCCATCAGATCGATGCAAGGAAGTCCCCACTTCTGAACAATGAGGTTGAACACTTCTTGATGGAGTTCCCACTCTCCACTGTCCACTGTGTGTCGACTTAGGAAGTCTGCCAGCAAGTCGTCTATGTCGGGAATACAAACTGCGGATATGGCAGGAGCATGTTTGTGACAGTACCAGGATTTACTGGACCCTTTTGGTGTCGTCTGTTCCTGATCCGCCACTGCTGCTGCCACTCTTCCATGGCTGGCTGGAGCCATGCTACTTCCTGGTGTCTGAAGGTCCTGAATAGTCAGACAGGAACAACGGGATGCTGCCCCCTGGCAGACCTAGTGAATTTAGCTGCAGAACCCTAGGTGGGGTTTCCAGAGGCCCTACGCCAGCAGACCGGAGAGGAAAGTGAATGCGCTCTTGCAGTGGTTAGGGAGAGAATCCCCAGCCCAAGCCCCCTCCAGAAATACAGATGAGACTTGTATTAAGGAGGGTAGAACAGAACAGCCTTTATTGATAAAACACACTGCTTATATACACTTCCAGACACTCTTATCAAGATAAGAATACAAATTAGTGCTTGAAAAAGGGACATTTTAACTGGTCCATAATAACCTCCCCTGACTGGTCAATGAAGCACAGCAGGAGTCAATTCACATTCCAAACATTCCTTAGCACATGGAGTATTCTTTAAACAAGCCAGAGTGCGGGACTTAACAGCCCACTCTGCACTCTGGTTCCCCACTGCTATCCCCTTTGCAGGACTTACAGTATAACCCCACACACACTATTACCAAATGTCACACAATGTACAAAACAGTGATCAATATTTCAAATGTTATAGTTCTAAATTATTCCATCTGGTCACAATGTTCCTCTGCCCAGATTAAAATAGCTTTGACCTCTAACCAAGCAGCGAGACTTCTTGTACCACCTTGCTTGTTGATGTAAGCCTCGGCCGTGGCATTGTCGGACTGAACTCTGACTGGGCACCACTCCAGTGGCGAAGAACATGAAATATCACCCGAAGCTCCAACACATTGATGGAAAGGAGAGATTCCTCTGGAGACCACCGACCCTGGGCATTGCTGTAACCCAGGGCCACTCCCCAGCCGGAGAGGCTGTGATCCTTCGCCATGGTAGTCCAGAAGGATATCATGAAGGGACAGCCCTTCAGCAGACTGGAGAGGTTGAGCCACCATGACAGACTCAGCTCCACGTTAAGAGGAAGAGACACAGACATCTTCAACAGATCCTGCTGACCCCTGCACACATGGATCACAAACCTCTGAAGTTCCCTGGTGTGAGCCATGGCAAACGGAACCGATTCTGTGGTGGAAATGAACTTCCCCACTAGTGAGGTCAGCTTCTTGGCCGGAACTGGAATGTAAGCCAGAACAGCAGATACTTTGTGGACGATATGGTGAGCCACCTAGTCTGTGATAAACACCATACCCTTTTTGGTGTCGAAGAGAAGACCCAGGAAGACAAGTCTCTGAGATGGTACAAAGCCCGACTTGTCCATGTCGAGGATCCATCCGTGATGGGTCAGCGCATGAATGCAGTCCTGGACCTGCTGATGAGGGAGTTCCGGAGAAGGAACCTTCAGAAGCAAGTCGTCCATGTATGGAGTGACTCTGATGCTGTCCCGGTGGAGGACAGCCACTAATGCACCCAGAACATGACTGAAGACCTGGGGAGCTGTAGTCAGACCAAAGGGAAGAGCAGAAAACTGAAAATGCCCTTGGTCACAAGCAAACTGGAGGTACTGCTGGCCCTCTGGATGGATGCCAATATGCAGATTTGCATCTTGAAGGTCCAGAAGTAGCGAGGAAATCTTCAGGAAACATGGCCCCAATCACAGTCAGCAGGGACTCCTGGTGGTAACGAGTCTTGCCCACAAAAGGAATTGAGGTCCTTGAGGTCCAAAATTGGACAACAGTCGCCGTCTTTCTTAGAAACCTCAAACAGGTTGGAGTTTAAAAATAAATAAATAAACATTTCTGGTACTGGGACTGGTTCCAGAACCTCCTTGTCCAAAAGTGCCTGGATAGCACTGTATGAGTATGAGAAGGAAAAAACCTGAATGGGGGAAGAGAGACGAAAGGAATCCTGTACTCTTCTGACACAACCTGCAAAACCCACGGATTCCCCACGGTGTCTGTCCAGACACTGAGGAAGTGGTGCAAATGACCACCCACTGGTGCGTGGGGACCGGGGTTCGGTGAGTCATGCCAAAGCAGGTTTGGAAGTCTTGGGCTTGGTGGAGGACTGCTTGGCCCTCCATTGTTGTTTGGGCTTGGAGGAGGAGTACGGAACCCGGGGAACCGCCTGGGTCACGGAGCGCCTTTTACCCTGAAAGGGACAAAAAACCTGATTCCACTTCACTGGAGGCTTCTTCCCAGGTACTAAAGACAGTAAAGTACTTTTACCTCCTGTGGCCTCACTGATGAGGTCCTTAAGCTCTGGCCCAAACAGAGGGGTACCCTGAAAAGGCAATGAAAGCAAAGCTTTCTTAGAGGTAGTGTCTGCAGATCAGATCTTGAGCCAAAGAGCCCGTCTGGCTACCACAGACATGGTAGAAACCCTAGCCATGAAGCAGATGGCATCAAAAATAGCAGCAGAAACATAATGCTGAGCCTCAAAAATGTTGGAAAGAAGTCGCAACATATCAACGGTAGAAGCTCCCTGACGGACAGCCACAGTCGGCTGTTCAGTACAAACTGCAATGGCTCTGTTTACTCAAGCAGCGGCGAATGCCGGGCGCAATGAAGTACCAGCCGTAACAAAAATGGATTTCAGGGATGTCTCAAGCATCCCATCAGTCCAGTCCTTAAGGACAGATGTGTCTGCCACAGGCACTTAGAAAGTCTAGAGACTTGCGCGTCCACCTTGGGTGGATGAGCCCACTGAGCTAATGCTGCTTCAGAAAAGGGGTACAACTTAGCAAACTTCTTGGAAAAAGAAGGTTTTTTATCAGGAGCTTTCCACTCAGACACCAGATGGTCAAGAGTGGGGTTAGGTGGAAAACAGGTAGACTGCTTCTTAGGCTCCTGGAACACATCAGAGGGGTCCACAGGAGCAAATGGAACCAAGGGAATGTTGAGTGTGTTTAACACCTCCCTGATCAGACCCTCAGCAGAGGGATCAGGGTCAGCCTCAAAGAGGTCCCCAAAGAATTGGGAAGAGACCACCGCAGAACATTCCCCCTCATCAGAATCCACCAGTATTTCCTCTTCAGAGAAATCAGAGACAGCAGGTATGCCCCGCTGCTTAGGTAGGGAATACATGATAGGAGTAGGGGGTTGCCAAGCCCGGAAAACCCCCTTCACCTGGGAGGGAAGGAGTTGTAAGGTAGACCTTAGGTCTCTAGTAGTGGCCTTAAACTCTTGCATACAAACTGGCTCTTGTGCATGGCTGGAGGTCCCTGGGGGAGACGCAGGGGCAACAACGCATGCTGGGCATAAATGACCTGAGTCCTCTCTAGGTAACCCTGATTGACATGAGGAGCAGTGCGCAATGTGGGACACAGACACCCCAGTATCCTTAGTCTTAGGTCTAGCCCCAAGCTCCAACTGAGCTGACATCCCCACAGTGTCAAAAAACGTCCCAAGTAAAAGGAAACAACCAAATACAGTGTTAAGGATTAAAATTTCACGCCAGAAATCGCTAATTTGCACTTATCTGGCAGACGAAGGGTTAATCTACAGAGGAGAGAAGGTGAGTCCAAGCCATGCATAGGATACTCATGAAGGGAAAGCAGAAAATAGCTGTCGCAATGGGAGCCAATCAGAAATGAGCATGCAAAGCAAACACTCATGGGAAATGTAATTTTCCTTAAACAAGTACCCCAACAGTGCCCGAAGTCCCCTGAGCCTCCAAAACACACAGAACACTGACCAGATGATAGAACAAGGGCAGACAAACAAAATTAGCCGTCTCTGAAGTCGCTACATTGAGCGGTTGCAGAGATATGTCCCAAACTGTAAAGTCCCATAGAGGTGAATGGAGTATGGCATCTCTGCAGTAAAGCGTGGAAACTCAAATTTGCTAAATTTTACAGAGAAGTAAAAAAAAGTTGTAAAAATACCACAAAACATGTTAAGAGTCAAATAAACACTATACTCTGAAGGGAAAAGTGCTAATACACCCCAAAAAGATGCCAAACCGACAGACAAAGGGTTACATTTACCACAGAAACTTGCTCCAAACCCCCAACAGACATAGAGACAAACCCAATGAGTGCAGGAGTATGTATTAGGAACTCCAAAGGAGATCTCTGTGTGGAGAGGAAGCTTGGGACAAGTGGACCTCAACACTCAAAGGGTTGCTCACCTTATCAGCAGGTCTTCTGTCTTCAGATCATCATGTGTTAAGTAGCAGCCTCGGCTGGCAACTCCTAGGGAAATAACTTGCCAAATAAGATTTTCCCCCCAGGGCCAAGAGGTCCACCATCGCACCTGGAAACTGAGCTACCCACTAGGGAATGTCAGTAATGGTAATCCGCCTAATGGTGGGATTCCATATCTAACAGTAAAACAAAAAAATAAGCTAAAACTATAGCAGAACTGTTCTCTTGCTTGTATCTTCAAGGAACAAATCTTTCTGGAGAGGAAGTGGCTAGATGCAGCTAAGGAGAGAAGGTAGGCTCCACACAGCATTCTCTTCAAGAATTGTTCCTGCCTACTTAAAGGGGCAGTCGCCTACCCGAAGTTACCAGTAACCTATATTGGACGACAGAGAAAAGGAATTAAAGTGAATTAAAATCCCACCTAAAAAGTAGAGGCAAACAGACAAGGACATAGTCACAGTCTTCAGTCTCCTGTGTACCATACAGAGTTCTGCTCAGGGAACCTACAGAGAGGAGAGAAGCTGATGATGTAAGCCATCCCATATCAGACCCAGGTCCCTTTTAGTCTGCATTCTGTGGTCTGCAGAGATAGGAGCCCACCTAATTGGGGAATACTCAGCCCCAACCTATGGACAAAAAGGCAGCTAACTAAGCCATTGCACAGCCCATGAAGTCTCCTTTAAAACTGAGCATGTCACGTGTGTGTGTGTGTGGGGGGGTGAGGAGTGAAGTAGGGAGGGAGTCTCCACTTCCCTTCTGGTCACATGACAATTCACCCCACAGCTCCTGTGGTCCAAGAAATAGACTAAGAAATAGTAATCATGGGCCCCTATTTATGCCACTCCTCGAAATTTAAAAAAACCCAGTTTGGTTAGTCGTTCATTATAACCAATGTATACTATTTCCTTTTGTCAGCTTGCATGTACTTCTTCCAGTTCAGTCTTTAACCACTTCGCTGCTAAGCCAGTTCACATCTGTTTTCACACTTTCATTTACAGTTAAATGACAACTATCGGTACTCTTTTGTGTTACCCACAATGGGAAATTATTTTTTACTGCAAGATGACGTAATTGACATGTGAATGAAAAACAGCTGTGCGAGTATATTTTCACTATGCTCCCTTATCAAATGTGTATGGTCTAATTTTAGTATTAGCCCTTTGAGTGCAGAGGAGGTATTCAACATATTGCATTGCAATCCATTTGATACCTCCCTGACACTCAGAGTTTAACTCACCTTTCTAAAACAAAAAAGTTTGTGTTGTAGTGCATATGTCTTATTAAAATTGGCAACTGAAAAAAAAAAAGGAAAAAAAAAAAATTGGATTCAAGATCTCCTTTTTTTTTTTTTTTTTTGCACCATTCTGGATTTCCAGTACAAAGAAACAAGAAACAAACCATGTTAAACCATATGTGTTTTATATATATACTAGTTGAACAGCCCGTTGCACGGGCCACAGTGCCACTGCCACCCGGTCGCGGGCCAGTCACGTGCAGTAGAGACTGCCCGCGCTGTGGCTGATACAGATCTGGACGCTCCTTTGGAGCGCCCAGCTCTGTATCAGCTGTGGCGCGGGCAGTCTCTACTGCGCATGACTGCAAAACGCGCAGCAGTGTCTACTGCGCATGTCGCGGCGTTACACACGATTTAGCGTGTGCCTAGAGAGATCAGCTGCACCTCACTGACGAGGCCCAACAAGGCCAAAACGTACGTCTGGGGTTAACTGCTTCTCTTGTTCAGAGAGGAATTGCCTGACACTTTGTGGCTGGGCTGCTTTTTTGGTATGATCAGTATGATGTGCTTTAGGATATTTCCTCTCTGTGAAAGGCACTAGTGAGCTAAAGGATTGCACCCTGGGTAGGATACTTCTCCTATAGCAATTGGAGGGCAGGCTCATTCCTAGTTGAGCATCTCTGACTAGCTTGCATAATCCATTACTATCCCTTTAACCCTTCCTCTTTTAAAACAATTTCCCCTTTATCCCCACAATCATATTCATTATTTGCAGGCTTACTTGCCATACTTATTATGCTTACTTATAATTGTTATGGAGAGCTGCAGTAAGACTTCAGTTCACTTATAGAATAAAATAAACATACAACAAAGCCATGCTAAACTGCCTTTTGGACAGCAGTTGGTCCTGCTGCTAACAGTTTGATTACAAAAATTTAAGCTATAATAATTTAGAGGAAAAATCTCCCAGCAGTGGTAGCAACCTTATTTTTACTCAGCATGAAAACCCTATAACAAAACAAACAAACAAAAAAATCCCCTTACAAATTCTAAAAATGTGTTGTACAGTACCTTTTCTGTAGCTCTGCTCCATTTCACATGCCAGTAACACCAGAGCTGGACGCACATAGACATTAATTAATTGGTTCCTGTAGGTTGAACATATGAGTAAAGGGACTGCTTGTTTGAAGACCAGCTCCTCAGTTAGTACACTGGCTTGTTTGTGCTCAATCAAAACCACTTGCCCATCAACAACACTCATAATGTTTGAATGAAGATCAACGCTGGACCGGATCACCTTGCTGGCAGTCATGTTATCTGGAGGTACAAGACAAAAAAGTATAAGGACTGCACAATTACATCTTCAAAACACAGTGCTCATTTATTTAGATAAAAGGATAAAATCATACTACAAACTGAAACCTAACATGAGTCATTGTATGCATGTTAGATACACAATTAAATTATCACCAATCATAATCTGAATATTTATTTGAGCTAAATATTTGAAATACCATAGCTTAAAGGTTATCGGCTAGTGTGAATTTCACTACTAATTAGTTTTTTTGTTTTTGTTGCCAGTATGACAAAGTATAATCTCTGATATTTCCTATATATATTAGACTGCAACCTGATGTTCAATTCGCGCGCGCACACACACACACACACACACACACACACACACACACACACACACACACACACACACACACACACACACACACACACACGGAGGTGAATGAAGTTTGTGGGTAATGAAATGTCAGAATGGATGATTCTCCAATTGTAGGTGATCTAATATACTTTAATCAATGAAACAGAGTGCCTATGGCACCTATGTAGGCGTTACTGCCTGGAAAACATTTCCGCCAAAATTGGTTGCAGCTGAGGCCAGCATGTTAATTACATAAAAATTAAATCCTTATCTCTTTAGTCCATAGGGAACACCGGTACCATGGGGTTGAGTTCCTCCTACTGGAGGGAAGAGCACATCACAAAAGACAGGATCTTTGGGTTAGAGACTCCCTCCTCTTCTTCTAACTCAACTCCTCGACTATTTCCACAAATAGCCACAGCAAAAGAACTAAGCAGGGAAGAAGAAAAGAAAATCTCCCAGGACTAAGGATCCTAAGAGCACTCCTCTGCAGTAAAAATAATGCAAAGAAGGCTTTTCTCTAGTTGGGAGATCTAGGTTCCATATGAGCAAAAGAGGAAAGTATTTAACAAGTAAGAACACTAAAGTCCTATTTTCACTTATGACCAATATGCAACACATGTACTATGGGAATATACCAAATATCCAAGATTCCGGGAGAGGTGAAGGAGAAAAGACTGCCCACACGTCCCCATGATGCCAGAGTTGCCTAGGACCAATCCGGATCTGAATAACCATAGGTGTCAATAGACACCAAACTAGCAAACTACTAAACAAGAGTCAATGGGGCTAAAAAACTATTGAACAACTGGCAGTAGAAAAAAAAGCTATATAGTGATCCCTAAAAAGGCAAGACTGCCTGAATAACCTTCCAGCCAAAGCTTTTTGTAGTGTTTGGTGAAAGTATGCAAGGAGGCCTGGTTCATTGAGGCCCAAAAAGCACCCACTGATCTGGTGTAATGCACTGTGACCTTGAAAGGAACCAGCTTCCTCCTGATCTTATACACTTGGCATATAGCAGCCTTGACCAAAGATACAATGGTTACCTTGGATGCAGCCTGAACCACACTAGGCCTTTCAGGGATGACAAAAAGAGAGTCAGCCTTACAGAAGGGCTAAGTGCAATGCACATAAAACTAAAGGCAGCACACAACATCCAACAGATAAAGGTCCCTGTCATGAGTAGACAAAGGGTCAGGACAAAAGGAATGCACAACTATCTCCTGATTGATGTGGAACATGGAGATGACCTTAGGAAGAAACTCTTGAGATGTACAAAGTACTGCCTTATCCTGGTGAAAAACTAGGAATGGAAGTTTTTAAGACGAAGCTTGTAACTCAGCCACTCTACGAACAGAGACAACTGCCAGGAGGAAAGCCATCATCAGCGTTCTCAAGGAGATGGAAGCCAGAGGCTCAAAGGGAGGACTCTGAAGGACGCCTAAGATCAAATGAAGATCCTACAGATGTGTGGGGTCCAGAAAGAAGGCAAAAGCATGAGCCACCCCCGTAGTAAGGTCTTCACTCCTGGGATAACCGTGATTCATCTTTGAAAAAGAACAGAGAGGGCTGAGATCTGAACCTTGAGGGAACTCAAGATGACCCACTTGTTGACACCATCCAGAAGGAAGGATAACCCAATGGGAAGGTGAAAGACCTGTAGGTGCCATTCTTGTCCACATATCTCTGTTGAAAAAATGGACCAGATCCTATGGTATACCTAAGAGGAGTCGGGCTTCCGAACCTGAGATTATGTAAATTGGAGAACCCTTCCCTCTTCAGAATGGGGATCTCAGGAGCCATGCCATCAAGGTCAGTCTCTCCACGCCCATGTACCACAAGGGGCCCTGAAGCAACAGATCTGGTCTGGGCGAGAGGCAGATTGGATCATGGATTGACTGACTAGGTCTGCAAACCATGTCCTCCTAGGCCAGAATGGAGCTATCACAAAAGGTCTCCCTCTCACCAGGTGTGGCCGATTAAGCCAACAATGAAGATCCTCCCTAGCCTCCTGAGATAGTGTTATCTGATAGAAGTGATGCTGCAGACTGTCATGGTTTCTGGGTTTTCTTATGCTTTCCGGGATTTACGCCTCTCCTTCTTGGATTCCTCTTGTCTCCGCTTTGTCGTTACCCCCTTTGTTTTGGGGCCTATATCTAGCAACGACATTCTTGTATCGGTGCGCAATCAAAGTGTTTTGAGTTTTAAAGTACTGGGATAGGGTTCCAACTTTTCCTGTTTTCGATCCGGCTTACCTCGACCTTGGTTCCGTCTCCTGATTTGGCTTTGTCTCCTGTTCTGCTCTTATCCGACCCCAGCCGGTTTACGACTATTCTCTTGTCTCCTGTTTTGGTACTGTACTGCTCAACTGGTTTTGACCTTGGCTTGTTCGACTATCCCTCTTGTCTCATCCTTAGGTTTGACGTCTCCCACCTGTTGCAGACCCGGATTTGTCGACCCTCCGTCTTCTGTGCCAGTGTGTCGAGTCTGTCGTGATTTCCTACCGTCGGGTTCAATGACCCCATTTCATAGACTCCTAGTCATCCGACGGTTTTTTACGACCCTCAGTCGGATGGTATTCCTGCGACCCTTGCAGCTGCTCCACTCAATAGAAGCTGTCCATACTACTGGTAGGTTTCTCATGCTGTTTCCTGACCTGGTGAGTAGCTGTCTGTCTCCTAGGTGGTTATCCAGCCATAAGGCTTTGCGGCCTGCTACCCCACCCAGCTCCAGCCGCAGCAAGATCACCTGGGAACAGCCACCGACCTCCAGCAACGCTCCCAACTCCTCGCACTCTAGCTCCTGGCTCACTGGGGCCTACACAGCGAGTATTACATAAAGCTTACTGCCTGCCATATCCTCATACTCAAAGTAGCAGCTTGCCACTCCTACTGGGGCTATCTCTCCTCTAGGTGTTCTCTGGCTGCTTACATTTGGGCGCATAGGTCAGAGCCTGAAACAGACTCCATGATCACGTCCAGAGAATGTCCCTCTGAAGTTCCCTTGAGTGGTACTACTACCAGAGCAGAAACCCAACCGACCTAGGACTTTCATGAAGTCCCTGATATTTGCAGCCTGACACTCCAGCACCCGAGACATGTCCAGGAACAGAAGCTGAATCCTCTCTATTTTGTGAGGAAGACCTTCCCCTGAAGGGTGTCGATCCTCATGCCAAAACCTGGGATGGTATGGGAGAGTTTTTGAGATTTCTGAGATTGAGTATCCAGAATGCAGGCAGCTTCAACATGCATGTCCAGGAGTAGTACAAAGGTCAGGGCAGGCAGCTTCAACATGCAAGTCCAGGGGGAAACCCAGGGGTCATACACGGTGAGAGCAATGAGAACAGATTGGAGCAGAAACCGAAGAGAGCTCAGCAGGAAGCACGGAAAGAAGCTTGAGACTGTGCATCGGCTCTATCACGGATCTGGGTATAAATAAGGAAGCTGGGCGACGTCAGAGCTAGACGCCACGATGACTCATGATGCCAAGGCGTGGTTGCCTAGCGACGCCCATATGATGAGGCACAACACAGTGACTCGGCCTCCCAGAGATGCGCCAACAGGAAAAAGATAGACCGTCTCTGACCATTGTAGCCCAAATGGTTGCAAAGATGTGTCCCAAATAATTTTATCCCATAGAATTCAATTGAGAAAAGATGGCCATGGGTGGGGGCTCTGGTTCCTAAAGAAGCCGCTACATAAAAATCGATCTAAATTTAAAAATAAAAGAAAGAGCCCCAAACCCCGAGTACTACTTGTAGTAGTAGTAGTAGTAGTAGTAGTAGTAGTAGTAGTAGTAGTAGTAAGGGAGCAGAGAAAAGGCCTCCAAAGCACACTAACCCAACATATTCAAACAATGAACGGTGCACAGAAAGCAAGGAAAGGGTGAACTACCAGCAAGGATAGCAGCCATCTGAACTTCCAGAACACAATGAAGCGAAAAGAGCCATGAGTGAGTGCATTAATGTATAGGCAGGATAGGCACGATATGCTCTATAAACAAAAAACAGAAGTCAAGGCATGTAAGTAGAAAAGGCGAGGGTGAACCAGGAAGTGCTGCTATTTAAAGCAGAACTGTCACCAAATATGAAGCCCCCCCCCCCAAATGAACTGCTTATATGCTACATATAATAAACAGGCCAGTTTCACCTACTATAGTATTGCAGTGCAGGTGAAACTGTTAACCCAAATTTCAGCCAAGATGAGGTAGAATGCAGCCATCTTTCCTCCAACTAATGACATGCAGTTATCCACCTTCCCCTTTTCTTCCACCAGTTTATCTAAACAGCTGCCTGAAGGTAGGATCAACATGACAGAACATTATTTTTTATCATTGTCATTGCTCCCAATTTCATATGCGAGCAGCATGTGTAAAGGCGATAGCTCCCCTTTAAAGGTTCTACAGCCAGCCTGAGAATAACAGGGAAATGAAATCCACTGAGTAGTATGACAGTACCCCCCACCTGAAGAGTATACCTCTGAGCAACCAAGCTTCAGCTTGTAAGCTTGATGAAATGCACTGACCAAAGAAGGGGTGTGTAGATCAGAGAGTGGTACGCACAAGCTATCTTCACACCCATAGCACTTCCAGTGCACAAAATACTGTACTGCCCAGCCAACCAGCCACGATCCACAATCCATGAGACCTTTTATTCAAGATGGCAATCTACAGCATACTGGGTCCTATGCCTCAAACTTCAAAAGATATTTGAAAGGCACTGCGAATCTTCAAAGCCGCAGGCAATGCCAAGGAAAAAGTCATGTAAGTGATCCTCTTATGAATGAAAAAAAAAAAGCCACTAAAATGAGGTCCCAATATGCCAGATGGCTGCTGAAAGCCTAGATTCTAAGACAACAAAACTAGAAAACCTGATTGGATAGAAGAAGTTTGTTGCCTTCTATATGCTGCATGCATATGTCTCATAGAAGCTTGAACTAGGTGTTGTATGCATCTGCAGCCAATGATTCTGTAGGTCTGATATCATATTGTCTGCAGCTGGAATTCTGATAGGGCATAAGTAAGAAAAGATTTGAGGACTGAAGCCAGTAGCAGCAAAGAAGGAAGAACAGAGCAAAGTCTCATGATAGAATTTATGAAATGCAAATTTGGCCAGGGTAACAGGTCAGACCAGTTTGAATGCTGAGAATTAATGTCATGTTGAGGATAGGTCTTGAGGGACTGATTCGTTCACTCAGACTAACTACTGGATTGGGGACTGTAGGTATATGAAAAGGGGTGAAATTTGCTTACCTATCTTTCCTTTTCTTCTGTATCCATCCACACCATTAAATAGAGTGTCTTGTTTCCTCCCACAGCTGGTAGGACCAATCAAAAATCTACTCAAGGATTCTCCTTCCTGTGCCTCTCGTTGTATGGTTGATCAAGCACAAAGGATATTAAGGGCAGGATGTGTTGTAGATGGATACAGAAGAAAGTAAAATATCGGTAAGAAAATGTCGCCCTTTCTTCTGTGTCCAAATCCACAGCATTAAATAGTGAGACATGCAAAAGCAGTGAATAAGGGTGGTGAGACATAATCCTAAAAAGACATGAATAGGTGAGAAAATATATAAAGGTAAAGCACAGCACCTTGTGCAAGCATGGAAACTTCCCGCCGATTAGGGCAGAATTACACCAGGAGCACCATTCCTCCCAAAGCAGGCTTCGGCTGAAGCTCTGACATCTAGACTATAATGCCTAGTAAACGGGATACTGAAGGCAACATAGCTGATCTGCATATCTACTCTGGTGCTACTATGGATTTTATTTGCCCACAAATTCTAGACAGGTCTAATAGAATATGCCTTGAGGTAAAGGCTGGAGGCTCTTGGTTTGCCTCTTCAAATGCTAACATAATACATTGGGGGTTACGTGATAAAGTGGAGATAACTTCTCCAATGAGATCACTTCTCTAGTCCCTATGTTATTCTATGGAGCCAACTTTGGTGATCTTGGTGCATAGTCTCCATCCATAAAATAAGAACTGTAAAAAAGTGATATCACTGAAGACATCATTCTCCACTTTGCCACCTCTTTATCACGTCTAAGTACATAGACCCATTGTCTAATCCATCTGGCAATGGATGCTATAGAAGCTAAAGAATCTTTACAATTCCCGTGGAAGTGAATACAGAAGTTGTCCAATGAATGTAAATGGAGATGAACAGTGCCGAGTGTAGAACATGGTCTACTCTTTTGTGCCATCCAGGATTAGGACATAAAGATTGTAAAATAATTGTATGGTTTAGGTGTAAATTGAATACAAACTTACTGCTAAAGGTAGGTTTCAAGAGGAAAACAACCTTATCCTGATGGATCGTCAACTATGGAGGATGACCATCAGGAACACAGTCTTCAGAGTTAAGGCCCTGAGTGAAGATTGCACCACACTGCAAGGTTCGAATCCCAATGGAGAACAATCTATCTAATCTTAGGCCTCACTTTCTCAGTAGCCCTGATAAAACATTTTAATAAATCCTCTTCAGCAAATTGGCTAGCAAAAATGGCAGATAGAGCAGAAATTTGAACTTTTATAGATGCCAGACTGAGGCCTATCTCAAAGCCCCTCTGCAAGAAATCCACGATACCAGACACACCGATGAACTCTCTGGAAAGATTCTTGTCATAAACAACAACTGAAACTTTTCCATACTCTACAGTAAACCTTAGATGTGGAGGTTTTCCTACCAGACAGAACTGTCTCAATTACATGTTCCGAAAAAACACTGAGGCTCAGGGATGCCCACCACGCCTCCAAGCCATCAACCTCTGGTAGTCCCCACTTGATCACAATTTGACGAAAACCCTCATGATTTAATGTCCATTCCCCTGGATCCAGATCCCGTTTAGATAATATGCCAAGCATTTAGGACTCCAGACAAATTGGAGGTGAACACTTTTCAATTAATTTGGCGCCTCGCTTCCGGTACCACCCATTGTTTTTCAGGTATTTTTCTATTGCATGATGTCAGAACGGACATGGACGGCTTTCCCCTTTAATACCTCTTGGGACCGCAGGCATCTTTCAACCAATCAAACCTCTAAGATGTTTATATGAAGAGCCAACAAGTCTTGCCTTGACCAACTCCCTTGTATAACTGATGGGGCTGGCATATGTAGTGAGTATTTCTCACTGGAGATTTTGAAAAGGAAGGCCTTTGGAAAGATTGCTTCTAATTGTCCGCCAGATTAATTGCTTCTTTATCTGAGATGTGCACTGAATACTCTGGGAAGTATTCAGAGTGTTTTTTGTTCCAATTTTTGAGGAAGAAATTCTGGATTCTCCTGATGGTGAACCTTGCCCAGTGTGCTAGTTAAATAGTGAAGGTTAGTACTCTCAGAAGTTTCACATAATTCTGAGCTGCATGAACCAGTTGGGATCTAATTGTTCTCACCTTCTTTGTCACTCTTGAGATTCTGGCCTCTGAAAGGACCGCCACTGCTGTCCTTTCGACCTACACATGCTAAAGTTGTGGCCACACTGAGATTTAGATCAATATAGGCATATTGCTTTCTAAGGGCAATACCCACTATCCAATCTTCTCTCCATGGGATATTTAAGGAAAAAACAACCTCCATAGGAATGGTTGTGTGACCAGACATGTGAGAAAACTCTGCATCTACATTTGAAGGAGTAGACCACATTTAGAAATGGTCATCACCAAAAGGATACATTCTGGTAAATCTTTTGTTGCTCTTGTCCTCTTTCTACCATCCTGTTTTTCACTAAGTCAGCTAGAGAGTGGTGTATTGAGAAGACTGGTGAAGCTTTTCTATTTCCCAAAGGTTGTGCATCCATGATCCCCAGCTTCTTTTGCTCATCCGTCAATGCTAAGGTTTTTCATAAATTCTTAAGGAAGGGCTACATCTGGTCTAAACTGAATGTACCAGCTTCTTCCAAAATCTCCAATTCCTCTTCTGAATACTCTGAAATAATCTCCTGAAGACTTGCATTTTCTTTAATTTCCACAGGCCCTGAAGAAATACCCTCTTTAGGGTCATTCAGGTACTGTCTCTTTCTAGGACTGGATGCCTCCTGCATAACAGATAAAGTTTCCTGCGTGGAAAGCTCTCATGCAAGCAGCAAGGAGGCATTTCCTGAAGAGCTGTCTTTTTTAAGCAATCCTGGCATAATTTGGAGGTTTCAGATCTTGGGAAATTTTTTCACAGCCAACAGTTCCTTGTTTTTTGCTTTTCATCCTTGCTACAAGATGGATTAGGGGGAGCCTCATCTTTAACAAGAAATACTTGGGGGTAGAAGACAGCCTAAACTCACTGAAATTAGACAAAAAAACCCCTAAACTATCTACAAACTTACTATATATATATATATATATATATATATATATATTGTCGCTTAAATTATGGAGTGTTTTCCAAGGGTGGAATGCAGGGACACTGGAAACTGCTCGAAAAGGAAGTCTAAAAAAGATCCAGTCATTCATCTCACTGCAGCCGCATTCTAAATAGAATGAGTATGTTCTCCATGATGGTACAAAAGAATACAGAGCACAGGGACCAAATACAAACAAGTACGGTATGGACAAATTGTAAACAATCTTGCTGATGCTGCCGGAGACAGAAACCAGTGCTGGCTAGTGGGAATAGATGGTTAAATTAGAAGCTCTCCAATGCAAGGACTCCCCTTGGAGGGCATCAAAGGTGATGAACCAAGGGCTAGAAAGATACCTCCCAAACCAGACTCCCTGGCTTAGGTGGCATAAATGTGGTCTATAAGGAAAGCTTCCTTAAAACAAATAGAGTAAGCCAAAAGGAGGTACACCCTACAGTGCCTCCAGATGGTAAGACCAAACTAACTGGAGATGTACAAGAAGAAGAATCCTTAAGTAGATCTTCGATTAGTCCGACCTGCTGGGGGAGGATATAACACCTACTATTTAATGCCATGGATTTGGTGCAGAAAAAAAAACTAATTTATGTTCCAGATGTTGACAAAAGGCTCTCAAAAAGTAGGAAATAAACAGAGTGCCATTATCAGAGACAATTTGAAGAGGTACTCCATGCAGAAAAAAAATATTTCCTTAATGAGGACTGGCCAAGGTTCTGGCAGATGGAACTTCCACTAATGGTATGAAGTGTGCTTGCAGTGAGAAGCAATCAACAATGACAACCCACATAGTAGTGAATTGATGTGATGGTGGTAATTAAACAATGGAACCCATAGCCAAGTGTGTCCACTGTTTTGGAGAATGGGTAGTGGCTGCAGGAGACCGAAGGGACACTTTCAAGGGAACTTGTTTCTGTCACCAGATGCACAAGCTTGAACAGTCAATTACATTAGTTTTAGCAGAATAGGGAGGGCACTCATCCTAACAGATCTGCTACAGCTGGAAGAACAGCCCCTTTAGCACTGAAAGGATCCACAACACAGGCAGAACTTGACAATAGTGGTGGTGGTAGGGGGGATTCTATCATAAAGAAGATAGGATTGCTACAATAGAACAGTGTGCTGCCTCCCGGGTGCTCTACATGTGGCAGATTTGACTGATAGATAGTTGGGAGGGCCTGGGCAATGTCTTGGCTGTCATGGCACATGTTCGTACCAATGACAAAGTCAGTGGAAAATGAAGATCTATTAAAAGGATTTAAGAAATGTAGGTTATAAGCAAGGACCTCTAAGGTAGTATTTTCTGAAATTCTAACTGTGCCCAGCATTACATCACAAAGACAAGATTAGGGAGTTAAATGTGTGGCTAAAGACTTGGTGTAAGCAGAGGGGTTCGGGTTCCTAGAGCACTGGGCTGCTTTCTCCCTGGGAGGCAATCTTTATACATTGGATGGCTTTCATCTTAGCAGAAAGAGGGTAATGGAGCTAGGATGGTTAGAGGGTTGGACGAGACCTTAAACTAGGAAACATGGAGGGGATGATGCAGCAATGAATGGGGAAGGCAGTGTAAATGAGGAAATGGGATTAGCGAAGGGGCATGGGGTGGAGAGGGTGAATGGGATCTAATAGGAAGATGCCGATGTTACAGTGAGATAAAACTGGATTTTAATACTCATTTTAAATCCTTCTCTTTAGTCCATATGGAACAGAAGTACCATGAGGGTTGAATCTCTACTCCAGAAGGGCAGGGCATATCACAAAAGATATTATTTTTTAGGGGGTGGAGACTCCCTCCTCCTGCTCAAACCCCCGCCTACTAACTCCTAGAATTTATGTGACTAAAGCCACAGACAAAGAAAAGTTGGAAAGAAGAGAATTCAAGTCTCCCAAGCCTAAGATTCTAAGGGAACTCCTCTGAAAAGGTCTTTTCCTCTGGGTGGGACACCTGTGTACCATAAGGGCTTAAAGTGGAACTTTCACCTTAATTCAAGTTTGCATATTTGAAAGCTGCATTAAAAACAGCCTATAGGTCATGTTCACCAAACGTCCAGCAGATGTCTAGTTTAGAAGAAATTCCCACTTTTATTTCTGGGCAAAATGAAGCTAAACACTTCCTGGTACTGCACAAAGCTGCTTTTTCATATAAATAGTAATTGAAACATTCATTAGCATGTGACAAATCACTGAAAAGGCTTAATTAGCATATGAAAACATCATTGATGCCACACAGTGCCACAATTAGCATATGAAAGTAGTATGAATATCTCCTGAACATTTGCTGGCCGTTTGGTTGACAGAAAGAAGTGTAAACAAACACTGAAGGAGCAAAGTGTCATGATCTGCCCCTTTTTCTTTATGTTTTCTGATTCTTTGGTTTTCCTTTTGTTTTCCCTTGTTATCCAGATATTGGTTCCCCATCTTGTCTTGTGATTGCTCTGAGATTTTATAGAGCCTCTGTCATTTTGGGCAGGGTGCAATCAACGAGTTCCAGGTAGTGACCCTGAGTTTCCTGTCCTGTTCCCGAGTGTTATCTTGTGTATTAACCTGGCTTTTGCGATTTGGCACAGGGCTCATCTGAAATCCTGTTACTGACCTGGGCTCCATTGATTCAACCATTCCTCTGTCTGCTGCCTTGTACTGTATTGCCTGTTCATTCTTGATCTGGCTTGTCTGTCTTCCCATTTGCCTTGACCCTGCTGGGAATCTTCCTCTCGACCACCCTGACAGACTTCGACTATCCTGTTCTCGGTCTTCTCAGTTGAGCTCAGGCCTCAGTGTCCTGACAACTACAATTATACTGCAGGTGGGTTATTTGTTCAGTATTCTTTTCAAGCCCAGTGGGAAGCTGCTGTTCTCTGGGTTGTCATCCTAGGTGTAGGCCTGCTCCTCCGGTTGGCTCTAATCTGGCCTTGTGGGCAGCATATCTAATTCAGCCTAGGCAGCATCAAAGCCACCCGGAGAGCAGCCACTGCCAGCCAGCTTCATACTCTAGTCTTCGTTCTCTAGCATGTGACCCCACTGGGTCCTGCTTTGCAGTATACCTGCATTCTCTGTTCTTTTAGCCTAGTATTTACATCAAATAGCAGTTTGTCACATCTTTTATGGAAAATCTACTTCACATAGTCTACTAGGCAACTTACATTGGGCGCTTAGTCTGTCAGATCATTACACACAGCATACCAAAGAAGAGCCAGCGGGACTCAGCAACTACTGAACATCTGGCAGTAAGAAAAAGTACACAGTCCCTTAAAAAGGAAAAGCTGCCTGAAGGACATTCCTGCCAAAGCTGGCCTCAGCCGAGGCCAAGACATTGACGTGGTAGTATTTGGTGACAGGCCCAACCACCTCTAGGACTTTCCTGCCTAAGCTGGCTTCAGCTGAAGTGAGAACATCAACACGGTAGTGTTTGGCAAAGGTGTGCACAGAAGTCCAAGTGGCCGCCTTGCACAACTGTACAGGAGAGTCCTGATTCTTATAGGCCCAGAAGGTCCCAACATACCCAGTAGACCGCTCTGTAATGGTCTCCCTCTGAGCTCATAAGCCTTGCAGATGGTAGACTAAATGCAGAATGTGTTAGTTACCCTTCATGCAGCCATACCAACCCTGGGACCCTTAGGGATGACAAATAAGGCATCAGTCTACAGACAGAATCTGTGCGGTACACATAGAATTTTAGGCAGATTATCACATCTAACAAGTGAAGATCCCTCTTCTTGTCAGATTTAGGACAAAATGAAGGGACACCAATCTCATGATTGATGTGGAACTCAGAGGCCACCCTAGGAAGGAATTTCTGAGAGGTACGGAGAACAGCCTTATCTTTGTGAAACACCTGGAAAGGCAGTTTGCAGGAAAAGGCCTGCAATTCAGTGACTCTGTGGACAGAGACAACAGCCAAAAGAAAGGCCATCTTCCATGACAAAAGACGTAGAGGAATAGCAGCCAAAGATTCAAAGGGAGACCACTGCAAGACTCCCAAAACCAGATTAAGGTCTCACAGAGAGGCTGGAGTCCTTCATCACCAGGGTCCAGTCACAAATGCCAAGGGCTTCCCCTTTTTAAGGTTGGACTTGTCCAACCCTCAAAGCAGGTCCTCTGTCACCTCCTGTGGGAGGGAGACAAGGCTGTCCAAGAGATCCGGATTCTACCACCAAGCTTGGATTGTGAACCTCTGAAGCTCCCAGATAAGCTAAAAATGACCCCTGGATACAGGGGCAACCTGTTTATAGATGGACACAGGTTTCAGGGAGGGAAGTACCCTGTAGACTGAAGAAGGGATTTGGATCTCTGAAGAGAACAGTTTCTTAACTCAGACAGATTCATGATTGGTGCTAAAGGGGCCCGGTGGAGTTGCATGAGTGGCACAAAGACCCTGAATATTCCCTAGGTAGAGTGGTATGGAAAGAGGAATAATGAGTGAGGCTGGTAAATGAAGCCTCTGAATCTGTTGCCTTAGTTTTTCCCCCATGCCCCTTAGAGTCTGACATGTCTCTGAGAAAAATTACCAAAGCCTAGTAAATACTAGATAAATGCCCACAGAATAAAGATAAGAATCCCAAATATGCAGAAATACAAATATCTGGCAAGCGAAGGATTAATCTGGAAAGGAGAGCAAGTAAAGTCAGCCACTACATAGGAAAGGCAAGAGAGAAGTAAGATGGTAACCAGAGAATAGTCAGCCAATCGGAAGAAAGCCAGCAAACAGGCATCCTGGGAGCTGTAGTCTTTTCTGTTGCTTGTTGCCTACAACTTCATATGCCCATCACTGCAGCACCCCTCCACACTCAAAGTGTACTGAATGATAGGGCATGAGGAGACAAGAAGATAGAGCCCTCTCTCACCATTGTAGACCAAACAATTGCAGATGTGTGTCCCAGAGATGTTTTCCCCTCTAGAAGTCAATGGAGCAAAGATGGCGGCAGACGGGCTCCTATTCTTAAATGGGCCAATGCACCAAAATCGAACTACCAGTAAAAAGTATGCAAGACCACAAACCCCCCCAGAGAACACAGGGGGGGGGGTCCTAAAAACTAAGCTCTCTACAGCCACGATGGGGATTGGCAACACAAGCTGGGACATACAGTCGAGCAAGGCACTCAAAGGGTTACTCACCAGTCTTCTTTCTTGAGGTTACCACCATAGCAAGGGACAAAATCACAAGAGACAGAGAAAACTTGGACGCAAGAATCCCTCCATACGGCAAAATAGGTCCACAATACACCTGTGAACTGGGCAATCCAACTCCAGGGAAGCCCACTGATAGTAATGTCTAAGAAGAAAATAATAAAAACCTTAGAAAAACTACAGGACACTTGAATGTCCTGTAGTAGGAATTAGTAGGTTGGGGGGGGGGGTGTTTGAGCTGAAGGCGGAGGTAATCTCCACCCCAAAGACCCTGTATTTTGTGATATGCCCTGCCCTCCAGAAGGAGGGACTCCTCCCTCATGGTACCGGTGTTCAGTATTGGACGTAAGACAAAAAGCAAATACATTTTTCAATAATTATTTTTTTCAGAATGGCAATAAAAGTATGCATGTTAATGCTCGTCGTCTCTATGGTAAGATGGGGCAAACTGGAACGGATTGCAATGTATGAGCAGTATGATGTAATTGCGGTGTCTGAAACCTGGCTACAAGATGCATATGACTTAGCAGTCAATCTAGAATGTTATTCACTTTTTAGAAGGGATAAGGTTAATAAAGGGAAGGGGAAGTATGCCTATATTTAAAGTATGACTTAAAGGGATAGTAATACTTGTTTTCTGTAAGCTTTAATATTGTAGTTATGAAAAAAGCAAAGCATCAAAATCTTTTTGCTACAACTTTCATAATTTTAGTGTAATATTGATCTAAAGTTTCCCCCTCCCGCTCCTTTGAGCTATGTCAGCACTCTAGCTGACAGACTTGGATTCTGGTCCTGTGGACGGACGGCTCATCTGGAGAGCAGAAACAGCAGTGCATACACAGCAAATCTTCATGTCAATGGTCTACTGCCTCAAACCAGGCACACTTTGTAGACAGTTGTCATGAAGACTGAACCTTGTATATGAAAGATGTTCATAAAGGGTCCAGTGAGGATGTAAAGGCCCGCTGTGGATTGAAATACACACTGAGGGTATACATAATAAAAAGTGGGGGATTAATCCACTGGGATTTGATATAAGCCTCCTAATAATGGGGTGTTTGAAGCAGCTCAGCTGTTATTGCATATGGAAAAGGCTTCTCGGTCATAAAATGTAATCATAATGGGAGATTTCAACTATCCTGAAACTGACTGGAGAAATAGGACTTACAGCACAACAAAGATAGTTTTTTTAAGTATAGGTAAAGACAATTTCATGTCCCAACTAGCAGATAAGCAAACTAGAATAGAGGCCTTGCTGAACCTAATACTCTCAGACAGTTCTGACCTGATAAACAGTACACAGGAAAGGGAACATTTTTGGGCAGCAGTGACCATGATAACATAACCTTTGAAATAAGTTAGGAGAAAATAATTAGCAAGGATTTAACCAAACATTACATTTTAAAATGGCTAATTTTACAATGCTAAAAGCATTCACTACCTTCAAAGATAAAAACTCACAAGAAACCTGAAATTTGTTTAAAATGCTCTTAGATAACTATACCTGTCAATATATATATATATATATATATATATATATATATATATATATATATATATATTTACAGTATAGGCAGTAAAGTTATCTAATTCTTTGCCTCAGGATGCTGTGCTTACAAATACTATAACTACTTTCAAAAAAGTAATGGATACCAATCTAGCACAGAACAATATTGATAAGTAGGACAGTTGCCTTTGACGCAGATAGGAGGTTGATTCAGGGAATAATCTGACATTTTTTTATCCACTTTGGGTTTAACTGGAAATGGCTTCAATGTTTTTTTTATTTGTTCAGGTTTTTTTTTTTGCCTTCCTCTGGATCGACAGGGGTGATTTTGTATAGGCTGAACTTAATGTTCTTTTTTTCAGACTCAACTATGTTAATATGTAACTGTTATGTTACTATTTTCTCTGGAGGAATAATGTGCTCAAATGGAGACTCTGGGAGTGTGGGAAATAGATGTGATATGGAATCAGCTTTTTTTGAGATTGGACCACATAAAGTACATAATAATGAAACTGAACCTCCTATACAACAAAGCCCTACTAGCATTCTAAGGGTTGAGTCACTGGAGGTAAGTATTACCACTGGATGTGCAGGTCCTGCAAGGAGGAGTCTCCACTCCTCCAGTGCTTTCTTGACGGCTAAAAGATTTCTGTTTCTAATATAGTAATTCCTTTCTGCAGGCATAAATTGCTTGGAGAATTAGAAGCAAGGATGCTGAAGTTTATCATTCTTATCTCTTTCTGATAGAATAGCTTTGGTCCCCATATCGGAGGTATCAACCTCCATAATAAAAGGTCTGGATGGATCTGGATAACAAAAAGCTGGGATGATAGTAGAAAGCTTCTTAAGTTTCTTGAAAGCAGAGTACAAAGTAGAGGTCCAAACAACAGGGTCAGCAAGTGGCACTATGATCTTGGAAAAATTTTGATGAACCAACTGCAATTGTCATCAAGAGACTCATTCAATTTCCAAGTATGATTTTTAGGTTGCACTTTAGAGAGATCAAGATAAAACCATAGAGGCACATGGTCTGACCAGGTAATTGGTCAGGTCTGGAAAAATGTAAAAAGCGCAGGAGAGTCAAATATATATTATATTTTAGAATAATTTATGTGCTGAAGAATAGAAAGTAAAGACTTAACGTAGGGTAGAAGATTCACCAAACATCGTCTGTGTTGAGAGAAAAGGTCCTGGAATAGCCTAGCAGGTGAACCCATCACACCTGGGTTTATGGGTGTACAGGACGGAATTTTGTCTAAACAAGGATCTCAAACTGAATTAAAATCTCTGCCGAGAATGATCTAAGAACCTAAAGAGGAGAGTTTAGTAAAAAAAATGTATTAAGTAATTTGATTTGGTGCGAGTTTGGGATATACATTGTGGCAACAGTCAATTGTCTACCATTGAGCTGACCCTGTAAAATTAGAAATCTACCATTAGGGTCTGAGATCTGATTTGTGATCGGTAAAGGGAAGTCATGTCTGCAAAGGATTGCTACCCATGCTTTCCTTTTGTATGATGATGCTAGATAAGAGTTGGTGTACACTTTATTCCAGAGGTGAGAAGACCCAAGCTTGAAGAAATGTGTTTCGTGGAGTAAGACTATATGTGTCCCTGCCCATTTTTCATTCTAGCAGAGCCAGTCACTGTTTCTGGTGTTTAGTCCCTTTACATTTAGAGAAATGCACACTATTTTTGGCATTAAGAGGAAAAAAAAAGCCACCCCTCCCACACACACCTAAACACCCAGGAAGATCCTCCACCTACACCAAAGTGAGAGAGGAGGATGGCCCCGAAAGTGGTAATGAACCAATACTTTACAAGAACAGGTAAGCCTGAAGCAGAGATGTCACCAGAAGGCTACTAGAGCCACACCCCTAAAAGTAAAGAGAGGAGACCCAGCAACCACCAGCCAACAACCCATAATTATGTGTACAACAGAAAACTTTTTGGCAGAACAAATCATACAATTACTTTTAGCAGAACAATACACAGAACACTGGGGAACACTAAATCACACTATCCACCCACGCAAGAGATTAGGTCTATGGTATTTTAAGACAAGGCAATAAGGTGCATAGGTAGTTAGAATTACAAATTAAACAAAAAGAGAACATTTTTCCTCTAAAGGAAAAAAGAACTACCCTTAAATTGCAATCCTATTGTAACTTGTTCCCAGAAATGCAAAATGATTAAGTAAATGAAGATAAAAATTAACTTTTATTAATTGGTACTTAAAAATAGACAAAAATATCAGAGTACTAGTATGAATGAAAACAGTTTTATTAAAATTTGAGTTAAAAGGATAAGGGCATAATTTCTAGCTCCCAATAGGATACCACTGATAATTATTATGCCTATTGTTTCACCAGTGTTAGGGGGAAAAAAAGATATGGACACTATTATCTCTGCTGTGATCTTTATCCAATAGGTGCTACTGTACTAAGTGCCTCAGAACCACTGGATATGCATCAGAGGTTGAAAAATCCCTGGTTTGGCTACCTAGCTATTGGTGAATATAAAGCTAGATATACCGGATCAGTGGCCATGAGAAACGTATTTTTCTGTGTGTATTGCACAAAATCACTAAAAATATAATCTCCACTTTGGAGTAATATATGGCAATCCCCTAACACTGGTGAAACAATAGGCATAATAATTATCAGTGGTATTCCATTGGAGAGCTAGAAATGATGCCCTGGGTGGAAGATCTGTGTTCCATATGGACTATAGAGAAAAGGATTTAACAGGCTAGGTATTGATCTACGCCAATGAGACCACTCCAGCTTACAGACAGAAAGCCTTTGTCATCGGAGGAGGCTGGATAGAGGAGGTGAGCAGAGGAAGTGCACTCTTTAAACATTAATATTTGGCCAAATAGGTTTTAAAAACATGAATAAAGAAATCCACATATTCGCTATATAAACTAACATTTAAGACACACTTGTATAGGGGTGATAGATCCCCTTTAACGAAGGCACCACAATCTCTTGATTGATGTGGAATTCAGAAACCATCTTAGGAAGAAATTCCTGTGAGGTCCTAAGCACCGCCTCATCCTTCTAAAACACCAGGGCCTAGATGTACTAAAGGTCAAAGAGGCCTTGTCGATGTTCTGTCAGAGCAGTGTCGTAGGCACATCCACAGTATTCACCAAACTGTCTAAGACATTATATCACCAGCACTCCGACACAAATATGCACACACTGACATCAATCCGGAAGGTTTACAAAGTTTCATTCATCACATCGACAATGGCCTATTTCCATATGGTAATGAAGCATAATGACTCATTTCCATATGGAAATGCTGAATAATGAGACACATTCATATGCAAGGGGGTGTGTATTGATATGATAATGTGACACTTCCACTCATTCAGCAGCCTCTGCTGTCGGAGTTCACAGTCTCCAATTCACCTAACTCAGGCTGTCGTAGCTGGGATCTCCCCTGTACTTTCCTATGGAGTAACAGCAGGGAGAGCTACGACAGTCTGAACAGCATCTCTTTGCTTCCCTACTCAGCCAGTAGGGGAATACAGAGAAGACTTTCAGCACCATGGACAGCATTGAATGCCATAGGGATGTGCATTGCTCACCCCTTTGGCATTCAAAGTGTTACAATAAACAGAACTAGTACACCAAGCACTACACAATGTCCCCCACTTCGACATCCCCCCCTTAGAATATTGACATATACTTCATACATTCAACATACTAACTCCATCCGACTTCACTTCAACATTGGACAGGAACTGCCATTTATTCAACAGTACCTGTCCTTCATTCGACACTTAACCCAATGTGTTTCCTACCCCCTCTGGTAGGAAATATGTGCTAAACTGTATGAAGCCAAACATCAGACTCCTCATGACACCCCCCTATCATGAGGGCGACAATTGCCCATTTATTACATCAAGGGCATATAACCTATGTGAAACATAGGTTATATGCCGCTTTTATAATTAAATTAAACTTTCAGACCTCCATGGGGGCACCAGGGCCCCTCCTGATAGGCCCCTATCATGGATCATCTATCCAAAAGGAAAGATGATCCATGGGGCGACCCCAAAGGCATTTTCTGCCTTCTTGATGCTGCCGGCAGCTGTATAAGCGGATTGCAGCATCAAGCATTTGTAGAATAAATAAACCCTGTCACTGGGTTCATTCTTGGAAAGCAGCACTGAGCTGTAATCATTGGATTAGTCACTGGGATCAAACCGGATGACTGATTCAATGATCAGAGAGCAGGGCTGCTTTCTAAAAATGAACCTGGTGACAGGGTTCATTCATTGAAGGCAGCGCTTATAGTAGATGTGGCTTTTACATCTAATATAAGTGCTGCCTTCAATGAATGAACCCTGTCACCGGGTTCATTCTTAGAATGCGCAGCGCTGCACCCTGATCATTGAATCAGTCACCCAGTCTGACCCCAGTGACTGATTCAATGATGGGAGCGAATCGCTCCGCTTACCAAGAATGAACTCAATGACAGGGTTCATTCATTCTACATAAGCGCTTGATGCTGCAAGCAGCTTATGCAGCCAGCGGCAGCATCAAGGTGGCAGAAAATGCCTTTGGGGTCTCCCCATGGATCATCTATCCTTTTGGATAGATGATCCATGATAGGGGGGCTATCAGGAGGGGTCCTGGTGCCCCCATGGAGGTCTAAAAGTTTAACTTAATTATAAAAGCGGCATATAACCTATGTTTCACATAAGTTATACGTCCTTGATGTAATAAACGGGCAATTGTTGCCCTCATGATAGGGGGGTGTCATGAGGGGTCATGATACCCCCCTTGAGGTCTGATGTTTGGTTTCATACAGTTAAACACATATTTTAAGAAAGATATTTGTCACACACACACAGGCAAGGTATGCAGCCCATACCTTGCCTATTAAGCCTTTGAGTACCAGAGGGGTAGGAAACACATTGCTAATGCCTTACTACCTCTCTGGTACTCAAAGGGTTAAGTTTAGAATGAAGGACAGGTTCTGTTGAATAAATGGCAGTTTCTTTCCAGTGTTGAAGTGAAGTCGGATGGAGTTAGTATGTCGAATATATGCAATATATGTCGACATACTAAGGGAGGGGGATGTCGAACGGAGGGGGATGTCGAAGGGGGGACATGGTGTAGTGCTTTGTGTACTAGTTCTGTTTATTGTAACCCTTTGAATGCCACAGGGGTGAGCAATGCACATCCCTATGGCAGTCAATGCTGTCCATAGTGCTGAAAGCCTTCTCTGTATTCCCCTACTGGCTTCTCAAACCTTCCCCTTCCATTTGACAATTTTGGTGAATATGTCGATGTGTGTGCAGATCGAATTGTCTGAGTGATTCGAACACATAGCCAATATCATACAGACACCACATCGACTTTTAATGCATCTAGGCCCAGGAAAGGTGGCATGCAAGCCAAAGCCTACAGTTCAGCAACTTTGTGGACTGAGACAACTACTAGCAGAAAAGCCATCTGAAGCATCAGTTGACGCCAAAAAAATGTAAGGGGCTCAAAGGAAGGCCTCTGCAACACTCCCAAAAACCAGATTAAGGTCCCACAGAGAGACAGGAGCCTTAAAGGCCAGGAAGGCATGAGCTATCCCCTTAAGAAAAACCTTTACATCTGGAATGGCAGCAATACGTCTCCGAGAAAAAACAGGAAGAGCTGAAATTTGAACTTTCAAGGAGCTCTAGCCGAGTCACTTGTTCACTCCATCTTGGAGAAAAGATAATACAAAAGGAAGGTCAAGCTACTGCAAAGACACAGAACTGTCCACGCACTAAGAATGAAACAAATACCATACCCTATGGCAGGCCTTGGAAGAAAGAGGCTTGTGAGCCTGAATCATAATGCAAATGACCTCGGCGGTGAACCTTTTTCTCCTCAAGATGGGGGCTTCAACAGCCATGCTGTCAAAGCCTTAAAACCTTCTATTCCACATCCTCGGAGGAACAGCCTGGGAGGGAGGTTAAGTGGATCCTGAATGGAAAGACTGACCAGGTCCGCAAACTATGCCCTCATGGTCTAGTAAGGAGCAACCAGAACCACAGTAATGCCATCCTTCCTCATTTTCCTGATAACCCTTGGTATGAGAGGAATTGGAGGAAAGACATAAGCTAGATGAACGTTTCACGGAACTGACATGGCATCTGTGACGAAGGGCAGAGGATCTCCCCTCTGGGAGCAGAAGGTCTGAACTTTCCTGTTTTCCCTGGTGTCCATCTCTATCGTGGACACAGCCCACTGCCGCACAAGTAAGTAAAACATCTCTCCCCTTGGCGGTTGATGTATGCCACTGCTGTGTCACTGATCAACATAACCCTCATGGGCATCCCTTTCAAGTAGGAGGTCCAGTACACAAGAGCCAGACTAATCACCCTGCGTTCCAGAACACTGATGGACTGAAGAGAGACCACTGCAGTTCACCTGCCCTGGACCCCCAGGTGACCCAAAACCATACCCCAGTCGCTAAGGCTGGCATCTGTCTCGAGTGCATCCTGATGTCACAAAGGATTTCCCCTGTTCCAGGTTGCGCCAGCACAGCCACCACTGAAGATCTCCGCAGGCTTCAGGAGAGAGGGAGCTCTGGAGATCCAGGTGTGCTGGATTCTCATACTCTGAAGAATGTCTCTGAAGCGCACCCTCCAATGTAGACACTAGCTTGTCCAACACTCTCATATACTTCCCTGATCGTGGGAGGGCCTGACACACATCCTGCATCACCAGAGAGATCTTCTGTTCTGGTAGGAAAATTTCCCTTGATGGATGTCAAACCTCATCCCCAGAACACCAGTTCCTGAGATGGTACAGGAGAAGACTTCATCATGTTCAGGATCCATCCATGGTGGACCAGAAGCCAGGCACAGTCTTGGAAGTGCTGAGCCAGGAGCTCAGCCGAAGGAGTTTTGAGCAGAAGATCATCAAGATACGGTGCCATGGAAATGCCCCTGGTGTGAAGGACCCCAAGATTCTGTAAACATTCGGGGTGAAGAAGCCAGGCCAAATGCCAGAGCTGTGAACTCACAGATACTGTTGTTTTTCTGGGTGGATGTGTAGGAACACATCTAGAGACACATCTAGAGATGCCAGATATTCCCCAGGGCACATCACTGCAATGACAGAATGCAAAGATTCCATCTTGAATCACGTATTCACCACCATTCGGAACCACAAACAGGTTGGAATAAAAACCCGAACTGTGCTCTGGGAGAGGTACTGGGATAAGAACCTTCTTGGCCAGCAGTGAGGCCACTGCCTACTGGAACAGCTGTACTATGCTTGGCTCTTTTGGCACCCTGGACAAAAAAGTAACAAAATGGTGTGACTCTAAATCTATGCTGTACGCTTCCAAAATTACCTGCAAAAACCACTGGTCCGCTACTGAGGACTCCGAGGCATCTCAAAACATCCGAAGACTCCCCCTACAGGATTCCGCGAGTGATGTGGAAGATTGCTTGACAGAATAAACTCTTGAAGCTGGTGGTTTGCGCTGCCACTGCTGTCTGGGCTTGGCGGAGAAGAAAGCGTGGGGGGCCTGAGACATTTGCGGCCTTTGCTCCTTCATTTGACCTAGATCAAAAAGACGCAGTTTCCTCGGCATAGTTTGGAGGACATCTGAGGCAACAATGTGCTCTTGCCCCCAGTAGCATCCTAATGATCTGCTTCTTTTCTGGTCCAAACAGGTCCTTGCCCTGAAAAGGCAAAGAAACCAGGGACTTTTTCGAAGATTGATACACAGACCAAAGCTTAAGCCACAAAGTGCGTTGAGCAACAGAAAACGCCGAGGCCATAGCAGACAACCTGAACACCTCAAAAAGAGCCTCAGACACATAAGTACTGGACAAAAGAACCAACAGGTCATCCTTGGAAACCTCGGCACACACGGCCTCCATAAGCTGTTCACCCCAAACAGCAACAGCCCTATTAACCAAGGTGGAGGCAAAGATAGGTCTAAGTGCAAAACCAGTGGCCGTAAAGTTGGCCCTGAGAATGGAATTCAGTTTCTTATATGCTAGATCCTTGAGTCCAGCTGCATCTGCCAAAAGCAAGGCAGTGTTTTTTTTTTTCAGCCTCTAGACAAGAAGATCCCAGCAGCCTCTGAAAAGAGGTACAGTTTAGAAAACCTCTTGGTAATAGACAGGTGTTTGTATGGAGTCTTCTACTCATCCAGAAGGATCTGGTCCAGATTGCCAATAGGGGGAAAAAGGTGGAGATTTTTTACACCCCTGGAAGACATCTGTAGAAGAAGACCCCTTCAACGGAGGTGTCAAAGACCTTTCATATCCTCGTATTCCCCTTCCTCTTCAGATAATTCCTCCTCAGAGGAGGCCCCTAGAAACTGAAGTACACTCAGATATAGGGGCCACATATTTAAAGTTAGTGAGGGGCTTCCGGGATTGGAAAACCCCCTGAAGGGAGAAGAGTGGCAGAGAGATCCAGAATACGCTCTAGGAAGCCACATTTGACATGTGGAACAGTAAGCAAGGGGGTCAGGGACACCGACATGTCCTTAGTCTTGAATTTACTCCCATGACCCTTAGAATCAGATATCCTGACATGAAGAGTGTCTTACAGTAGTACAAAACCAATAATACTACCCCCTGATTAATAATTCAACCTATAAAACCCAGAAAAATGACTTATCTAGCAGGAGAAGGGTTAATCTGAAGGAGAAGAGTAAGGAAAATCTGCCTCTGCGTGGGATAAGCAAGAGAGAAGTAAAATGGTGACTTCCAAACAGGCAGTGAATCGGAAAAAAGCCTGTGAAACAGGCATTCTGGGAAATGTAGTCTTCTCAGTTGCTGTTCCCTATGAATGCCTAAAACTCCGTCTGTGGATTGCCACAGGCCCCCAAGACACTTAGGACATGACCCCGATGAAGGGGCATGAGGAGACAAGAAGAATGAAATACTGACATAAGTCAGAGTGGGCTCTAACAGGTGCAGAGTTATGTCCCAGAGAAGCTTGCCCGTAGAAGTCAATGGAGCAAAGATGGCAAGCAGTGCAAGCAACCATTCTTAAAGGGGCCGCAGCACAAATTCGGTCAGTAGCAAACGAGGTACCCAAAGACCCCAAAAACCCAGGGAACATGTGAGGGCAGCCTAACAATATACCCCAGATAAGAAAGGAGTGGAAATACAGACCACAGTATACAACACCTAGTGAAAATCAGCAGAGAAAGGGTTAAACATGGAATAAATGAAACAACCCAACATTCAAAATGTGGGTGTGGCCAGCACATCTGAGGCACCCCTCAAAATTTGGAGCTCAAGACAGCTGCCTACTCTGCCTATTGGGAAATCCAGTCCTGATGCCAATTAGTTTTGCTTGAGTCAAACCTTATTGCTTACTGTAGATTGTGAGTTCTGCCTAGATTAATTCCTATTGCAGTGTGTGGAAATAAATGGCCCAGAACAGAAACTAATTAGCACAGATTACAACCAACAATTCTAAAATATTATTTTAATTTCTAACAAATGGCTAGAACACCACATAGGAAATTCTTAATGCTCTTAAAAATTATCTAAAATTATCTTAAAGCGACAGGTGCACTTTATTTAGATGCATACAATCTGTGAAATGCATTACTTATAAAAAATAAAAAGACATACCAGGCCAGTCAATGAACCCTCCAAAAGCTTCAGTTAAATCTTTCAGCCAAAGGGTCTTCTCACTTAAAATTGTGAAGTTAACTGCTGGCAAATTCTGAAGTAAAATGGCTGCTATTAACACTCCTGGACTGAGAACCATGTTGGTTATTTGGTGAAGCTCTACTTTAAAGGCCACGTCACGAACAAATGATTGCATATTCTCAGAAGGACGCTGGGGAAGGTGCCTAAAAAATGTAAGAAATCAAAACATTTTTTTAAAAACTTCTCAAAAGACCAACTGAATATTCAATTGGAATATTTCCATATACCTGCCTTGAGGCCCTGTGCAAACCAGATATAATATGTTTCTAGATTTCTTACCCATGATGTCAGTTATGCGTGTTTATTACTTATAAGGATATATTATGTTGCAGATGATAAAATTAGCACTTGTTTTACCAATTTGCCTTGATTCACTTTATAACTAAAACCTCTAAATTCCTTTATCATGTCTCCTGTTCAATAATATTTTAGAAGCTGTTGCCCAAAATTGAACTCCATATTGTAGATGAGGTCTACCAAGGATTTCTAGAGGATTTAGATTTATATACTCATTTCCTGTGCATCAATATCAATTTGTATATCATAGTACTCTAGTTCATTGACTCTTCACAATGTTGTGATGTTTATTGCATACCAGTAATCTCAAATCTCCAACAAGATTTCCTTAAGTAATTTCTCACTTAGTCTAAATGCAACATGTTTATTTCTGCAACCAAATGTATGATCTTAGTGGAAGTCCATTAGAACAAAACTGTCACTTCCTTAACAATGGTGCACACCTCCAAACAAACCAGATTTTCTACATAGTTACTTTTAAATATAAAAAAAATTAACAAATTGTTTACCTTTTTCTAGGTGTTGTGATATACTCTGTGGGAGCCACCATATTGCAGTTTCATTATGGCATTTTGCTGCTCACTCTGGCCATGTTCTTGGGTAATCTAATCTGCCCCAGCTACCTCCCTTCCCCTTTTCTCGGTGATTCTAAATAAACACCACATCTGGGCCATCACTGTTACAAGTGAATCACATTTTATATATTTGTATGGTCACAATGGGCACTTAGGAGATCATCCAGCATGCCAGAGGGCAGAACTGGGTAGATAAGCATTAATTTTTTGCAAAGCCAAATTAACTGAAAATACTGTACATGAAGAATTAATGAAAGAATAACATTTAGCTGGCTCTAGGACTGAAGCCTGAAACAACCCTGAAGCCTAACCCTAAAGCAAAGTATCAAATGATTTTCAAAAATGATAATGATTTAAAAACTGAAACTGAGCATATTTTAAATAAATTGATACATTATACCAGTCCCCAGGATACTTTACACAGAGATTAAACATAAAAACATTAGCCTATGTAATATTACATTTTAAGATGCAATTTATTAATTATATGTGCAAATAATAAAATAGTGTATGGAGTTAAAGTGGAACTACCACCCTATAAAAAGTAGACACCCAATAATTAGGCATATGGCAACTAGCTTCTAAATACTGCTATTATCTTCCATAAGTACTGCGTTTTGAAGTAATCCTGTTTCTTCAGAGACTGACCCAATTATTGGGTGGCAACTTTTTATAGGGTGGTAGTTCCGCTTTAATGTAAAATAAGATCATTTTTGTTAATTTACCATTATATCCTTTTCTCTTAGTCCATGTGGCACACAGATAACATGGGGTAAAGCTTCTTCCTCTAGAGGGCAGGGCACTTACAGTAAAAAAAAAAAAAAAAAAGGCAGGGCATTTGAGGTGGAGACTCCCCCTCACTCCAACAGCTTTACCCCCCACCCCTCATTTTCTGTATAAAACAAATTAGCATAAAGAGATAAAAGTGAGGCAAAAGAAATTCCCTGAACAAAGATCCCAAGATAACATATCTGCCAGGGGACTTAAACCACGTTTTTTCTCCAGGTGGTATTTGTTACATATGGACTAAGTGAAAATTATTTAATGGTAAGTTCACTAAAATCTTCTTTTCTTTTACATCCAATGTGGAACACAAGAACCATGAGGATATACCAAAGCATCCACTAAGATTCCTTCCTGAATAAGAACAAGAACCAACAGAATAGTGCATAAACAAAGAAAAGAAAAAGGTCTGTAAACAGGCACCACCATCAGAAGGACCTTCTGCCCTACCCTGGCTTCAGCCAAGACCAGAACATTGACACAGCATTGTTTGGTTAAGGTGTGCAGAGACAACCAAGTCCCCTCATTACACAGTTGTTCAGCGGTGGCCAGATTCCTGTAAGGTTAAGAGCTGCCCTCCACGTCAACCACGTTGCTCCTTATTCTTTTCCAGTTTTGATTTTGCATATATACCCAGGACAAATAATATAATCTACAACCTATCTACAGCTCCTGAACCCATTGTTTCCTCTACACGGACAGTGTCCTCTTTGTCCACTGTTCTCCTTACAAGTATACAGGAAGCGCAGTCCAGCCACCCATCAGGAGTCACTATACCCCGATAACTATTATGTACTAGAACGTTACCGTACGGATATCCTCCCTTTGGGACATTGTTCTGTAACAGGTGGTCATCCTGTCCTTCTTATCCAGGATTTCATTTCCCAGTATTTCTGGTGGCCTGCGATGAAAACTGACATTTCTTCTTTCTTCTTGTCTTGTCCAGTTTGTGCCCATATGAAAACACCTACGACACAACCACTGGGCCTTATTCAGCCTTTAATGGTACCAGCCCTACCATGTACTCTGTTGTGGACTTCCCTTCCTCTACTGGTAACAAGGTAATATGAGTTATGGTGGAACAGTTTTCCAAATGGGGCACTTCGTTCCGTTGGTCAAATTTCTAACATCTTCAGAACTGGCTGACCTATTCATCAAACACATCTACCACCTGCATGGGATCCCTCAGCACGTCACCTCCAACCATGGCTCCCAGTTTGTTTCCCTCTTCTGGAAAGTTGTTCCAGGCTGGGTGTGCACTTACAGCACTCGTCCGCATATCACCCGGAACGGCTTAACCAAAACACTAGGTACTTCCTGCACTGCTATTGTTCCCGTCAACAGGATAACTGGTCTCGTCTCTTTCCGTTGGCGGAGTTCTTCTGTCTCATCCCAGGCACAATCTTTGCCTACCTGTTACTGACTTAGCTTGTCGACTACCCCTCCTTTGACTCCGAGGGTTCTCCAGTGCCCAGTGTTTAGTGTTAGACGTTGTCGACCATCCAGTCGAGTATGCTGATGACCATCTCCAGTTTGACCCCCTCGGATGGTAATTTGCGACCCTTGATTCTACAACTACTGTTCTGTTTTTGATAGAGACAAATATACTGCTGGTAGGTTAAATGAGTGGATTCCTGACTCAGTGAGCAGTTGTCTGTGTCCTAGGTTGTCATCCTGCTATCAGGTTTTGTGGCCTGCACCTCTACATGACTTAGGCTGCAGCGAGGCTTCCTGTCACTGTTACCCAGATAAGTTCAGGAGTCAGTAAATGCAATTTATTAACAATTAGATAGAAAGAACAATACATATAGAGGAACAAGCAGAGGGTTACCAGCCAGCAAGCACTATTATCAGGAATAATAGGCTGCAAAGCTAGACCACACTGCTGGAGACTAGGCCTTAGCCGCTGGTAGTCTCAACAGGAATCAGGGGGAGGAGCAGGAACCGGAACTCAGGATCTTGATCTGACGTAACGAGAGAACCGACTCACGCCTGCAGTCAGTATGGAGCAAACTGACTCACGTCTGCAGTCAGTATGGAGCAAACGGACTCACGTCTGCAGCCAGTATGGAGCAAACGGACTCACGTCTGCAGCCAGTAGGGAGCATAGTCTACCAGATCCGTAGTAGGTTGGGAGTCTGCTAGGTAGAAGGAACAAACATAAGAGTAGTCAGACAGAGCCACAAGTCAGCACCAGAGGGGATAGTCAGACAAGCCGGGTCATACACAGTTCAGGTAGTCAGCCAGGGCCACAAACCTGCACCAGATTGGATGTCCACTATTTAGGGGTTAGGCAAAAGAATAGTCAGACAGAGCCACAGGTCAGCACTAGAACGGATGGAAGACTAGCCAGGTCATACACAGAGCCCAAGGTAACAGAACTGCTATGAACAACAACGCAAGGGTATCTGAGTCAGGACTCAGTCTGCCTTTTAAACCCCTCCACAGGAAGTAGGAGGAGCAGCTCAGAGGGAGGAAGTAGGAAGTAGGTAGGAGGAGACTACAGGAAGCAAACACATAAAACAGAGGCCTGTTGCATGCTTGAAGTCTCGTGCCTGTAGATGATGCTGAAAGCAAGGTAAGCTGTAACACTTCCTTAGCACAGCCACCGCCACTAGCTATGCTCCCCAAAGTGCAAACTCTAGCCCCTGGTTCACTGAGGCCTACCAAGTAAGTATCACTGTATTGCTCTCTGTTGTCTTTACTTCATATCAATCAGCAGTCTGTTATTCTTTTGTGGGGTTTCTCCTCCACAAGGTACATCTCAGTCAGCTCTCCGGTCAGTTCATTAAAATGCAATGGCCGTGGCATTGACCGACTGCTCCCTCACCATTACTCCTGAAAGAACCGGGGCTAGACTGACAAGATGTTTATAGGTAGCAGACGCTCATCCAGACTCCACCTGCACTGGACAACTAAGTGACCCAGAACAGCTGTCCAACTCCTCAGGCTGGCATCCATGGTGACCAGTGTCCACTTCGGAATCACAAAGGGCCTCCCCCTCTCCAGATTTGGCCAATGTAACCACCCCCTCGGGCTTCTGCATAGAGAGACATCTGTTAAAGATGCTCCGGATTCCTGGACCAGTTCCTGAGAACATCCCTTTGAATCTTCCTTGTGTGGACCCAAGAGTAAGAGGCCGCATCCAGCGTCGACACCAGCCGACCCAGCATGCTAATGAAATATTTGATCGCGGCTGAGGACCAACTCCAGGGCCTGTGACATGTCCTGAGACAGAAGCAGAATCTTCTACTTTGGGAGGAAGACCACAACCTGATAGGTGTCTCATCCCAGAACCTGGGATAGTCTGAGTGACTCTTTGGCAATGCACTGAGGACAGATCGAGCCAGTAAAGCTACCAGTAAATTCCAACATTGCTCCCCACATGCATGCCCTGCTTGATGAGGGGAATGAAGAAAGCGTTTTGAACACCTATCCCACCTATATTCCCATTTCTGTTGCTGCGGAGTATGATAGTGAAAAATAAACTTTAAAAAAAAAAAAAAAAAAAAAAAAAAAAGCTTAGAAAAGCGCTTATTGAAGAAAAGCCTTTTATCAGGAGTTTTCACTCATCCATAAGTATCTGATTTCTGAGGGCAAATCTTCCCCAGAGGAAACCCCAACAACCTATGAATGACCTGTAGAAATGGAGGCAATTTACTTAAATGTAGGAACAGGCTTCCATGAATGAAGTACCCCTTTGACAGATGAGAGGATTTGGGCCACTGAAGACAGCATAGCCTTGACCCATGTTGGCTCTTAATCTGTATTAGAGGGCCCTGGTGGAGTAGTGAGTACCACTGCACAAGAGGGGCATCAAGAAAAAAAAAAAAAAAAGAAAAAAAAAAAACTCCAATCAACTTAAGGTTCAACAATCTCCAACCCTCTCTCCTTTACCTCTACTGGTGGTTGGTAATTTGGAGGTTAGGAGGAGGCTTTTTTTTTTTTTTTTTTTTTTTTTTTTAAACCAGGGGCATGATGTCCTCCTACTCCAGCTCCGGCACGCCAGTGTTCCGGAGCCTGTTTTCTGCCCCGGTCCTGGAGCTGCAAGTGGTGGATGCGAGGCCAAGAGGTATTCCATAGGCCTCTCCTTTCGCTACTAGACTGGGTCAGTGACTGGGGAAAGGAAGAGGCTAATGCCAATGGCAGGCTTCTCTTATGCTTTGTTGATATTTAGTGGGAGTGGATAACTCACCTGGAGAATAGGTAAAGAATCAAAAAAAGCACATTTTGCGGATTAACGGGACTTGGGATTCTAGGTGGGGGGAACTTCTCCCACTCATTAGGGATATGCTAGGATCTGGGTAGCTCCCCACCCACCCACCTGTGGCATAGATGTTACCAAACTTAGCGGTACAACACCCTTTTCCCCCGGAGTTGCTCTAAAACTCTCACATACCTAGATGCCCATATTTCAGCATTGTCAATGTAATGTGTTGTGGAACTGGACCTGACTGGAAGCTCCCCTCCTATGGGGGGAAGGCAAAAGGACAGAAGCCTCTCCCTTGGGTACTGAGGGGGCACAGTGTGGGCAAATGCTGGACACATTCACTTTCACAAAAAGAGAACGGGTGGTGTTGTAATATGGGAGCAGGACTAGGCAGGTCTCCCTGCATACTGCTACAAATCCATATAGCCTTAGAGATGATTTCTCTGTCTGCCTTCCGCCCTTGTGAGTTTCCCCCGTTATTGCTTGTGATTCAATAATGATATGTTCTCAGGTCGGACATAGATGGCCATGCCAAGCTTCCTTGTTTTTCTTGGCAAGTCGGCATTTATACTCGCCCACTTGTGTGTTCTCCATCCCCCTACTCCACACAAAAAAGGAACCGCATCTGTTGGTTCTTGTTTATGTTTGGCCACCCTGTGGTGGCTTCTTGTCTTCTCAATGTTGCTGTGTTCAACAATGCAGCCTATTCTCAGTTTTACCCCCTCTCTTCCCTTCTTTCTCCTGCCCTCCCATCTCTCCCTTTTCCCATTTCTCTGGGGGCGCTCTGGGCTTGACCACTCATATCAGGGACGTTTGGCTTGATCATGGCTGACACATTTACATTGCACTGCTGCTCTCAATGTACAAGGACTTAATGTCCTGAAAAAGGAAGACTTTTTCTTACCAATATTTCCTTTTCTTCTGTGTCCCTCCACGGCAACAGAGACAAAGTGGGTATACGTCACCTCCCTCCAGCTGGTGTAGGACCAGTGAAAACATTTAAAAGGAAGCCCCAGACTTCCCTGGGCAGTCATCTTTTGTCATAGCTGAAAAACAAAGATAGACCAGATTCATGCACAGGGAGTGCTGTGGAGGGACACAGAAGAAAAGGAAATATATTTAAGGAAAATGTCTCCCTTTCTTCTGTGTCCCTATCTATGCTGAAACAGACAAAGTGGGATATACCAAAGCAATGCAATAAGGCTGGGATAGAAGAATAGTAAGAGGGGAAAAAAACAAAACAAAAACCCTTTCCCAGTTGTGTAGCTGTCCTTTCTACACAACTACAAAAATAGTATGTTTAGTAAGAGTACATGTTTTCTTTTCATTTAATCATGGTTACGCTTACTAAGCATACTATTTTTGTATTTTTTTCCAGGATGTAAGGCAGCCTGAAGGACCTTCCTACAAAATCTTGACTCGGTAGAAGCATTAACATCCAGATGGTAATGCATAATGAACGTAGATATGGATGACCTTGTTGCAGCTTTGCAAATGTCTTCTGCAGAAACTGATGATTTTGAGGCCAATGAGGTAGAAACTGCCCTAGTTGAATGGGCTTTGAGTTTTCTAGGAGGACCCTTCCCTGGATCTTAAAGTGGATGTGTCACCTATAGACAACATCCCCATAATAGTTAGATTATATATCACAAACGACGAAAAGGTATTTATTTTTTATTTCAAGCTTGCTGTTGTATAAACTTAGCTTATAAAGTCTGGGTTTCAGCTACTTCCGTGTAGCTTGCGGTTCAACCACAGCCCGACGCTCTGCCTCCTCTCTCCTCCCTCCTCCGATGACGGCAGCTTCTTTCTGTAAGCTGGAGCAATCTAATTGGCAGAGGTTGATATCTAGCCAATGAGAGCACTCCTGCTTACAGACAGAAGCCGCCATCATCAGAGGAGGGAGGAGAGAGGAGGGAGAGCGTCGGGCTGCAGTCTATGCGGAAGAAGCTGCAGTCCAGACATTATAAGTTAAGTTTATACAACATCAAAGCTAGAAATAAAAAAAATAAATACCCTTTTCGTTGTTTGTGATATATAACCTAAATATTATGGGGATGTTGTCCATAGGTGACACATCCACTTTAATGAGTTCCTCTAAGCTCCCAGGCCATTAGTTTCAAAAACCCCAGACCGTGATGTAGAACTGATCCCTGGGAAAGGAGATCCACCCTGACAGGGAGTGTCCAAGGATTTCCCACTGATGGACTGACTAGTTCGGAGAAACAGATCCTTCTTGGCCAGTACGGGGCTATGAGTATTACGCTGGCCCTATCTTTCCTGATCTAACTGAGGACCCTTGGTATCATGGGAATGGGAGGGAACAGGTACAGTAGTGAGAAGTTCCAAACCTGAGACTTGGCTTCTGTGCCCAAAACCCTGTGATATCTTTCCTTGGAGATGAAGTTTTCACATTTCCTGTTGCCCCAGGAGGCCATCAAATCTATCATAGGTTTTCTACATTTTTCAATAATCTGATTAATCTAGTCTGTTCCTGCTTAGGTAAACCGCTTGACAATTCAGATTCCCTGCTATGTGGGTGGCTGACAATGCTTGTAGATTCCTTTCTGCCCATGATGATATTTTCTTGGCTTTCAGATTCAAGATGCTACTCCTTGTTCCTCCTTATTTTTTATGTACCGGACTGCCATCATGCTGTCTGACACTACTTGAACTGTTTTTTTTTTTTTTTTTTTTTTTTAAGGTGTTTCCTGAATCCCTGAAGGAAGTGCCAGATTGCTCTCAGCTCCAATAGATGTGCAGACTTCTTTCTTGTCCAAACTCCCTGTACTGTGATGTTGTTGCAACATCCACCCCAGCCTGTCTGGCTTATATTGGTCACTGGTGGTCTATCAATGAGATGCCTTCCTTTATATTCTTCATGTTCATCCACCAAAGTAATTCCTTCTTCACCCTGGGGGACAAGGCTGTCCTTTGTATACTTGTTCAAATGGGATAGGAACAGCGTTGGAAGAGGTCTCATGTGGAATCTTGCCCATGACAGAAATTCCATGACGTCAGTACCCCCAAAAGCTGCATATAGTCTTGAGCTGTTTGAATTTTCATGTTCCTGAAATGTCTGACTCTGGTAACAAATCCCTTTATCCTGAATGGGGAAAGGGATAACAGGTAGTTGGATGTATCCAGGATCATACCCAAAAAGGTCAATTGATGAGGTAAAAGCTGCCTTTTGTAAAAATGCACTAGCCACCCTAACTTCTATAGATGAGCAAGCACTGTGGACATATGTTGTAAGGCCACATTCTTGGACTCTGCTACAAGAAGGAGATCATCCAGGTAAGGGATAATTAGAATCTCCTTTCTTATCAAAGGTTCGAGGGCTGACCAGTGGGCCGAAGAGAGACCAAATGGCAGTACCATGAGCTGCCAATGATGCCCCTTGAAGAAGAATCTGAGGAATTTCCTGTGATGGGGCCTTATTGGAATATAATAAAAGGAGTCCTTCAGATCTTTGGTTGTGAGAAAGGACCTCAGCCGAATCGCTTGGATCACTGAAGAGATTGTTTCCATCTTGAAAGTTTTCTTCTTTATGAACCTGTTGAGAAGCTACAAAATCGAGGATGTTTCTGAAACCTCTTGATGTTCTTGGGACTGTGAATATCACCGAATAGAATAAATTTTTTGATCCACGAGAACAGGCTCTATGACTGTCTGTGACCAGGGTCTGGATGGATTTTCTTAGTTTCATGGCATTGACTAGAAAAGATATTGTTGTGGGGAAGAAGGTCGAATTCCAGTGGGCACCCTGTTTTCAGTACCTGGTACACCTATTTGTCAAGGTTAGTTGATTCTTTCCAAGCCTGGAAAACTTCTCTTTTGAACCGATTACTTCTAGGGGTATTTTTTCTGAAAGACCCCCTTGAGGACTGTGAGAATGGTTGTTTCATCTGGTCATACACTCTGGAGGGATGAAAGCGTCTTGAGTCATTAAATGATCTTCGATTCCTGAAAGATAGTCTTTAAGGAGATTCTCGTCCTCTCCTGTCTTATGGGAGAAAATAACGTTTCCTTCTGGTTATTCTTTTAATAATTTCTTCAAAATAGTCCCCAAATAACAGAGCCAGAAAGCAGAAGGGACGCCAGTTTACTTTTGGATGACACGTCAGCTCCCTAAGCTCATAACCACAGGGCTCTTGTGGTGGTGACTGAGAGGAAAGAAGATCTGGCTCCGAATAGAATATCATCCCAGGAAGAATCGCAAGAGAACACAACTGCTTCTTTGATGGAAGCGACATCCTTCATTATCTTTAACCTGGAAATGGAAGATTCCATCTTTTCCTCAAGTTGGGAAAGCCATATCCTGATAGGTCTTGACACAGACACAGCTTTCAGATTCTGCCCCAGTATAGAAAATTGTTTCTTAAGGACGCTCTCCATTCTCCTATCCACAGGGTCTTTTACTGAGGAAACATCTTCCATTAGTATAGCAGTTCTCTTAGCTAGCTGAGCAATCGGAGCATCAATTTTTGGAGGTACCTCTCAAGCTTCCTCCATAAAAGGGTACATCTTCTGAAATCTTTTTGAAATAGACATCCTTTCTTTCCACCCTTCTTCCACACTGAATTTACTAATTAAATTACTGAATTGGGAAAATGGTCACTTCCTTTTGAAAGATGCATCAAGGATACCCTGTTCTTTAGGTTCCTCAGATAACCCAATGGTTTTGCACATATTTTTGAGGAAAGGCTCAATCTTATCAATGTTAAATGTTCCCTCATCCTCATCAACAATTTCCCCTTCTTCCTCGGACAAATATTCAGAAAGGTTATCTAAAACACTGTTTTCTTCTATATGTAATGCTTTGGTAAATACCCCTTCATCTGCATCTTCAAACCTGGGGTGTTTTTTACTTGAAGAACCCTGCATAGACGTAAAAGTATCTTGAAGTCTTCATCCAAGATAAAAAAAAAAAAAAATCTGAAATTGTGACTGTAATTCAGAGCCCGCAGCCTTCTTAAGGCAAAGCAGAGAAAAGTTTGGCCACTTCAGGCAAAGGGATCTTGTTGTCGCATCCCTAAAAAAATAGCTTCAAGTTTCTGTGGGCTTTTGTCCTCCTCAGTCTCAGGACCCCTTTTATCTTTATCCTTCATCTGCCCAGACTTGGAAACCGCAGTAATCTTAAACTTTTAATAAATATAATAAAAAAACATGCAGCAACCTTTTAGATATCCGGAGTCTAAAGCACCCTCAGGAAAAAGATTTCACCTTTTTTCTCACATCCCCATGGTAGAATGCCAGATACTCCCTTATTCACCTGTTCATTTTTCACCAGTACTCCCTACATTTCACGTGCAACTAGTGGGAGGGGATCATCACTTGGTCGGATCATAGTCCGATCTTTGTTGACTTGCGATCTTCAGAGGGGGTGTGTGTGTGATCCAATCCGTCATAGCAGTTGTGTCGCCTTTGATTTGGTGGGAGGCTCACAAGACCATCATAAGAGGTGAGTTTATTCGGATGGGGGCCATTAGGGAAAAAAAAAAAGAGCTCAAGCTTTGGGGGTCATATGTTGACCCACCTGAGGGCATTGGAGATGAGTCACAAGTCCACATTCTTGGAGGAGGAAGGGAGTTACTGCAACGCCACCTTGATGTTTCCACTCACCTGAAATTCTCTGTCTTTAAATCCTATTTGTGGTGTAAATATAAGGCCTACTTACAGGGCAATAAATCAGGCAAACTCTTAGCCCGTGTAGTGTAAAAACACCATAGGGCGATACAGGTTAGACAGTTACAGAACCTCCAGGGAAAGCATCAAATACGCTGTCACAAGATAGCGGACTCATTCAGCGCATTCTACTCTTCATTATAAATCTTCTGAAGGCCTCCACACAACCACTCAATAGCTCTCAGGAGAACCCTGTTGTGCTTCCTACACATAAAATGTCCCATTTAAGCTGACATCATCTATGATCACTTTTTTGGACCGAGATTTCACAGAAGAGGTTTGGCTAGCTATCTGTCAATTTCCGAAAGGGAAAAGCCCGGGGCCAGATGGATTTCCAACAAAAATTACTATAAAGGCTTGACTTCCATTATCGCACATAGGTTGAAGACTACTTTTAACTCAATATCAGATTTCACAGTTTTTACCCCTCAGACACTGGATGCACACATTGAGGTGATACTCAAGGAGGGCAAAACCCAAAAATGTGCACAAGTTACAAGAACATTTCTTTACTAAATGTAGATTTGAAACTGTATGCTAAACGGCTGGCTTTAAGGTTGAACCCCCCCCCCCTCCTTGTGACCGGATGCCAGGCCAAGGATAACACTGCCCTGTCCTCTCTCTTCTCCACAAAGAAATGCATGCACGGATTCCAACACTTTTCCCCTCTATTGACTCAGAGAAATTTTCAATAGGTCAATTGCGACTCTCCCTTTGGGCTCATCTGTACACTTGGGATGGACACACAATTTATTAACAGGGTTGCAGCTTATATACTTCCCCATGGCCAAGGTGAGAGTTAATGGAGTGTGGTCTCACTCCTTCCCGATCTCAAACTGAACAAGACAGGGCTGTCCCCTCTCCTCACTCTAACATGTCCTGGTCCTTGAGCCTCTCTTGTGTGCCATATGCACCCATCCTGATATATGTGGTGTACCTAGCTCTGGATGGTAATATAAGGTTTCAGGAATTGCAGATGATGTGCTGCTTCTCTTGTCTAATCTGGAGGACTCTTTGAGAGCCTCCATGGAACTTATGAATGTTGACGAAGTATTATCTGGTTTACACACAAATGTTTCTAAATCAGAACACAGTGCAAGACTCTTCACACCCAATTTGCTTTTGTGTGGCCGGCATCCTCTATTACTTGCCTTGGGATTAAAGTCTTCCCATCTCTAGACAACAGATATTCCCATAATTTCCCTCCACTCCTGAAGTCTATATCTGCAGATCTTCAAACATGGCAGGGTCTCCCGATTTCTTGGAAAGAGAAGATGAGAGAGCACACACCATCTGAGAGCAACCTCTGAGTATCAGAAAAACATTGTATAACACCAATTGTACTCACAAAAGATCTTTGGGTAGTAGCCCAAATGAATGATCAAAAAGTGGCATGTGGTTAACAGATCTCCTCCTTTCTCCCACTACAGAATAATGGATCTATAGTTGGTAAACTGGGCTTGATGGTGTATCAGCAATTCTTAGCTGGAAATCAAAAGAAAAGAGAAACTTCCTCCAAGAGCACCTCTATAGATATAATGCCCACAGGGAAGCCCCAACATAGAATCACTCACCAGAAAATAAATGGAGGAGTGTGAATAGAGCCTGACCCGGCATGAACAAATTCCACTCTTAACGATCTGGATAGCTGATAATCATTAAACCGATACTTGTAATCACAGAGAGTAGCGCAGGATATATTTAATTATGGATACTTTATTGTGTAATTGCCCTATGTGCTTCGTGAGTTAAATCACTTCACCGATTTCTTGGCTGGTCATTTTGATCAGGTTAATGTGATTATTCTCCCCAAATTATCAGGAAATTAATCTGGAAGGACAGATCTCCCAGAAGCGGCAGGAGACTTCTAACCACCCCCAGGAAGGTGGGAGGCCTGGGCCTTCCAGACTTCGAAAAGTACCATATAGCATCTGTTCTCATTAAACAGATGGATATGATGAGACCCAGGATTTAAGTGGATTGGCTTGATGTGGAACCTCTTCAACATACAGATGATGCTCCACGATAGTAGCTTTTAGTCGACAAACACAGCCTACTGAAGGAATTACTATCCTTCCTGATTTTGAGCAGGGTTCTGTCTCTTTGGGAGCATCTGAGGGGACCCCAGGGGTTGGCCCACCTACTCTTCCCCATAACTTGATATTTGTGGCAATGCAGAGGTTTTTACCAGGACTGAACAAGAGATCATTTAGAAGGTGGATAGATGCAGGACTGGCACAGGCTGTTTCCCATATGTCAAAACTCCACTATTATACCATTCCACGACCTAGCCCAGAGCAAAGATCTCCTAGAAGCAGAGGTCTGGAGATACCTCCAGCTGCACAATTATCTGACTGGCCTCTTGTAAACTGGGCCCTTACAGAGAGATATTCCTTACTTCCCCTCATTACCATGTTAAGATTCTTTCTAAGGTTTACAAGCTGGATTGTAGGGCAAGTTGTTTGACCTTGCATCCATTTGCGAGAGCTTAGCCTGCAGAATTCGCTAATCCTATACTGGACAATATGGAGACATGGAAAATGATTTTTGGCATCTGACACTCTACCTAGGGATATTACCTCTCAGGAAGGCTACTATAAGCTGATGACCAAGTGGTACCTTACGCCACACAGACTACTGAAGAGCAATGTGACAATGGACGATAAATGCTGGAGATGTGGAAAGGCAGGGAGGACAATATTCCATATATGGTTGGAGTGCACTGAGATTGGGGAGGACTGGTTGCAGATCAGCAGGGTGATTGGGGATGTACTGAGCTTCCCGATTCCACAGGACCTACTCCTTTTTCTATTCTCATTCCCAGTCAAGAAAAGAGAAAATTTACTCACCGATATTTATATTTCCTCTGTGTCCTTCCACGGCAATACTGTGGGACTTACCAGAGCAGTATCCCAAGGGATGGGATTTATTTAAGGATTCTGGACAGGAGTGGCTGCTTGGAGCACCTTCCTGCCAAAACTAGCATCTTCTGCAGCCTGGACATCTAGACTGTAATGTCTGACAAATATAGAAACTGACGACCAAGTGGCTGCCTTACAGATCTCAGCTGCTGAAGCCACATTTTTTAAAGCCCAGGAAGATGCCACTGCTCTCGTAGAATGAGCATTTGTCAGCTGGTAGGCTAAGAAAATGCAGTCTCTTATCCATCGAGCAACTGGTAGGCTAAGAAAATGCAGTCTCTTATCCATCGAGCAATGGATGCCTTGGATGCTGCAGTCCCTTTAAATTTTCCACAAAAATGCACAAAGAGGGCGTCTGTTTTCCTAAAAGACTCAGAACGTTTGAGATAAATTTGTAAACATCTACGCAAATCAAGATTCTGCAGGCGACTATCTGGATTATGAATAGAAGCTGGAGGAAAAGTGGGTAAGACTATTTCTTGACTCAAGTGGAAGCTGGAGATTACCTTACATCTGAAGGAGGATTTAGGCCTCAGAACTACTTTGTCCTGGTGGAACACTAAATAAGGTGATTTACAAAGTAAAGCCTGTAACTCGCCCACACGACTGGCCGAGGTGACTGCTGTAAGAAGTATGGTTTTTAGTGTAAGGTGTTTCAAGGATACCAGCTCCAAAGGTTCAAAGAACGGGTGAGCGGAGAGTTGTTGAAGAACCAAATTTAAATCCCAAGGAGGGATAATTTCCCTAATAGTGGGTTTAATCCTAGATATGGCTGAAAGATATCTTTTAATGATGTACTGTTCAGCAAATGGATGGGCAAGAATGGCAGAGATGGCGGACAGCTGCACTTTTAAGGATGCTGGTTTTAATCCTTTGTTAAATCCTTCTTGTAAGAATTCCAAAATGGTTTCTGGGGATATATTATGTCTGTTTAAATCTTTAGAAACACACCATGAGTGAAAAATTGACCAGACTCTGTAGTAAATCCGGGAAGAAGAAGATATTCTGCCCTGCAGAATGGTACTGATTACCGAGTCTGATAACCCAGAGTATTTTAAAGAGCTCCGTTCAGCCTCCAGGCCATCAGATTCAAGAAAGCTGGGTCCGGATGTAGAACAGGACCTTGTGACAGCAGGTCTGGTATGTTTGGCAGCTTTATTGGAGACCGGATTGAGAGTTTTATGAGGTCTGCATACCACAGTTTTCTGGGCCAATTTGGAGCGATCGGGATCACATTGGCGTGGTCCCTTCTGACTTTTCTTACTACTTCCATGATTAGTGGAAGAGGAGGAAAGACATATGCCAGTGGGAAATTCCATACTGTTTGAAGAGCATCCTGCTGTAGAGCCAGAGGAGTCCTCCACCTGGACATGAACTGCTTGCACTGAGCGTTTTCTGGAGTGGCCATGAGATCTATTACTGGCATACCCAGTAGTGACGTGATGTTTCTGAAGATGGACTTTTTCAGGGACCATTCCCCTGGATCCAAGTGGTTCCTGCTTAGGAAGTCCGCTTCCTTGTTTAATCTGCCTGAAAGGTAGGATGCTTTGAGGTTCAGCAAGTGATGCTCTGCCCAATATAAAATTTGAATGGCTAGATGGTTGAGTCGAAGGCTTTTCGTTCCCCCTTGATTCATCAGGTAGCTGACCGCTGTGGTGTTGTCTGATCTCACCAAAACTGCTGCATTCTTCAGATAGGGCTGAAATGCTTTTAACGTTTTCCAAACTGCCAGGAGTTTCTAAATAATTGATGTGAAATTTTGTTTCCCTGGCTGACCAAGTGCCCTGTATTGTTCTTGTCCTCCAAACACCTCCCCAACCTCGAAGGCTGGCATCCGTAGTCACCGTCTCCCATTGAGGTTCCAAGAGAGATTTCCCTTTTTTGAGGTTCTCCGGAATGCTCCACCAAACTAATTCCTTCCTGGTTGAGGGAAACAGAGGGATTGGTAGAGATGGATTGAATGGGTCTTTCTTGTAAAATTTTAAGTAATTTTCCTGTATCAATCTTCCGTGGATCCTGGACCAAGGAACCACCTGTTGAGTGGAAGTCAGATTGCCTAGAAGTCTTGCAAATGATTTTGCTGATTGAACTCTGGATTTTCTGAACAGACTTACAGCATGATATATTCTGTCTTGTCTTTCTGTTGATAGAGTCACCAGGGCTTGAAGAGTGTCTATTTTGACCCCTAGAAAGGTGAGTGACTGAGTGGGGGATAATAAACTTTTTCGTAGACTGATGATCCAACCCAGATGTTTTAGAAGATCTAGACATACTTGAGTGTTGGCAGATGCTTGCTGTGGAGAATCTGCTATCAGGAGCATGTCGTCCAGGTAAGGAACTATCCGGATTCCCTTTGACCTCAGAACACCCATTACCACGGCCAAGACTTTGGTGAAAGTTCGGGGAGCTGTAGCCAGGCCAAAAGGAAGCACCTTGAACTGATAATGACGTCCCAGTATGTGGAATCTCAGAAATCTACTGTGAGACTCCCTTACTGGGATGTGATAATATGCGTCCTGGAGATCTATTCGGGTCAGAAACGCTTGAGGCTGGATTATCTTGAGAATAGAGGACATAGTCTCCATCTTTAACTTTCTGATGTGTAGACACGTATTCACTTGCTTGAGATTCAGAATAACTCGGATTTCCCCTGATGGCTTTGAAACACAGAAAAGATTCGAATAAGTTCCTCTGAACCTCTGGATCTGAGGGATCTCTTCTATAACTCCCATCTGAAGAAGCCTCTGGATTTCTTTCGTCATATGTGGAATTAAACGTTTGTTCCTGATACTGGATGTCTGAAAACTTGAACGCTGGGGGACAGTTCGAAAATTCCAGAGAATACCCTATCTCTAAAATCTGGGATACCCAGTGGTCCGGTTGAATTTCTCTCCATTGTTTCTGGAAAGCTTGTAGTATGCCCCCCACCGGAAGAGATAGGGTATTGCTGGCTTCATTGAGGGTTTTGAGTGAAATTGGTCTTTCTCCGGAAGTCTCTTCGAGTTCCAGAGCGTGTGTTTTGTCCAGAGCCCCCTCTTCTTTGGTTATAGGAAGAACCTGGCCTATACCTTCTGGATTCACGAAAGGACTGACGCTTAGATCTAGTAGATCTTGGAGAGGATGCCTTCTGGCGACGCTCTTGAGGGAGGAAAGGGCTTTTTCCACCTGAAGATTTCTTAATAATTTCCTGTAACTGGTCTCCAAAAAGTTTGCTTCCTGAGTATGGCAGAGAAACTAACTTGTTCTTGGATGAGGCGTCAGCTTCCCAAGCCTTAATCCATAAGGCCCTGCAAGCTATGACTGATAGTGCTGAAGATCTAGCAGTTAACTTGATATTATCCAAGGATGCATCACACGAAAAATTCACCGCGTCTTTGATAGTGGCGACTTCCTTCAGGAGTCTAGATCTTGAGACGGAGGAGTCGATCTTTTCTTCCAAATCTGTCAGCCATAGACGCAGGGTGCGGAACATACAGGCCATTGCCGTGGCGGATTTGAGGTTATGCCCAATTGTAGTATACTGCTTCTTTAAGGCACTATCTGCTCTTTTACCCATGGGGTCCCGTAATGTCGTTCCATCTTCCATTAAGATCGTTGTTCTGCGGGAAACCTGGGCTACTTCAGCATCCACCTTAGGAGGGTTAATCCAAGTTGCCACTTCTTCTTCTGGAAAAGGGTACATTTTATGGAATCTGCGCGATATAGCAGACTTTTTATCACCCTGTTTCCATTCATTCTTAATGATGTCCTGGATGGAACTGTGGACTGGAAACTGCGGTAAAGACTTCTTATACCCAATGAAGGCTGCATCCATTACGTTGAGGTCCTTTTGTGTTTCAGACAGGCCTAGAGTTTTACGCATAATCTTAATCAGGTTGTCGACTTTATCAATACTAAAATTGCCTGGAAGGCCCCTCATCTGGATCAGATGGTCTCTGACGCTTCCTAGAAGACTCTTGGAGGGCAGAAAATGTCTCCTGCATAGATGAGCGCATCCACCCCAAAAATTCCTGGAATTGAGAAGGGATAACATCTCCTGCTGCTTTCCTTAAACACTCTGCGCATAACTTGGAAGAATCAGAGGGGTTTAATTTAGTATCACAACTTGCACACACTTTAGCCTTAGGAGCTTCTTTTTCCTCCTTAGATTCAGATGAAGGTTTAGGCTTTTCAGACTTCTGGTCTTTTTGAGCAGACATGATCAACAAAAGCACTTGACAATAGATCAGCTTAAAGACTTAAATACATCTATAAATATATAAATGCAGCCAAAGTAAAAAACTTACCCCATGACCTTAGCTGGTGCTGTTATATGCAGCATGCCTCCAGATCGCCTCCCCCTCTGTTTCCCTTAGCGTGCGGTTCATTGCTGGAACGCACGCTGATCATTTCCTGTCATGCGGCATAAGGCTAAGCACCAGCCGCCCGCGTCCTTCACGGCCCGCCGGGAAGTATAGAGTGCCCAAAACAGAGGAAGCCGGCTTCAGAATGGGGCAAGGGGATGCAGGACTCAGTCTGTTACTCTGAGTCTGCAATCCGGTAGACAGAGGTGAGGAATTAAAATTTCGCTAGCGTGTGAGGCTAGCGACATAAAAAATAACAAAACAACATGTTTCCTCTTTTTTTTTTTTTTTTTAAACCACGGCGTAGAGGCTTGTGCCTCCATCCTCCCAGCTGTGGTAGGACCAAATAACTGGGGACAGAGAGCAGAGCAGGTGCTTAAATAAAAAATCAATTGGTCCTACCAGCTGAGAGGAGGAGTTACAACCCACAGTATTGCCGTGGATTGGACACAGAGGAAATTTCAGTTTCTACACTTCATGCTGACGGCAGCTCACTCGTGCATTGGTGCACATTTGAGGCAGCCTATTAAGCCACCACAGGAGGCTTGGCGAGCGAGAGTCAACTGATTTCCAGACATGGAAAAACTATATACCTATAGTTTCCATAGGCTGCAGTGTTATGAGGAAACTTGGATACATTGGCACAAAATCGATACGAACATTTATACCTGCTTCCCAAAGCATAAAGTTTAGCTGCAGCTCATTGCCCTTGCTCCACTGAACTTGACATCCAAATTGGTTTGGTTCACTGCCCCTTATACCCCCCTCCTCTCTATCATTCTTCCCTTATGTTCATTCCTTTCTTCGAGATCTACTCTACTTCGGTCCCTCTCGTCTTCCCATTAACCTATGCTTTTCTCCCCCCTTATGTACCCCTCTATTCATATCTCCCGACAATACATCCCTTACCGTATTCTTTATTATTAAGATAATTGTTGTTGAGGCCTACTAGTTTTAGGCTGAGCTGGTCTTTAATACCCGAGGTGCAGACTCGGGGCAGCTTCTGTAAAACTCCATAATAGCATGACCTGGGGCGCTAACTCCGGAGCATATCGGACTCTTGGTCTCTGGATGACAATGGTGGGGTTAAGTGTATTTTACCCTGGTTTATGTATCAATCAGTTGTCCTCCCCATTTGTACTATTCTATACTGGATTCAATATGACTGCATTGTACTGTACTTTATTGGGAATTCAATGAGGATACAACAGTAAATATACAATCAAAGTATTTAAAAGAAAAACAAAACAAAACACACACTATAAAAATGTCCCTAGAATAATACAGCCTCTTAATAACTGAGAAATACACTTATCTGGAAAGCGAAGGGTTAATCTAGAGGAGGAGAACAAGGACAGTCAGCAGCTGTGTAGGATAAGCAATGGAGAAGTAAACTGACCACTGCCAGCCAATCTGAATTAAGCCAACAAAACAAGCATTCTGGGTACTGTAGTATTCTCCCTTGCTCGTTTCCTAGCAAAGACTACAACATTTGTGGATCTCCACGAGTCACCTAGGCACTCAGAAAGAAGACCAAATGATAGGACATGAGGAGACAAGAAGAGAGAGCCCTCCCTCGCCGCTGCATCTTAAACTGTTGCAGAAGTTTTCCCAAAGAAGTCGGGTGGGCTCCTGTTCTTAAAGGGGCCACCACACTAAAAATGGTCTATAGTTAAAAAGTTGCCAATAGACTCAAAACCCCTGGGGTGAGAATAAAAGATACAAGTAGTGGAAAGGTGAAAATAAATCCCCAAAGGCCCTCAAACACAGGAAATAACCAAAACACAAGATAAAGGGTTAATCCCATAGCATAAAGCAACCATTCTCACTCCAAAGTTCTATGACAGAAACATATAGATACCCATGAGTGCCAGAGCCTACCAAGGTTCACATCAGCACGTGTATGGAGAGGCAACACAGTTTGGGATATATACCGGACCAAAGCACTCAAAGGGCTACTCACCAGTCTAGTGTCTTCAGGTTACCATCTCTGCCTTCTCTCTGAGACTCAAGAGACCCTGTCATTAGTGAAAACTTGGCAGCAAGATTCCCTCCACAGAGCTGAAAGGGTCCACAAAGCATTTGTGAACTGATCAGTCCACTCCAGAGAAGCCCAGGGATGGTAACCCACCTAATGGGGGATTATACAGCCCCATATCGAATGAGAAATAATAAAAGAAAACCTAAATAAAACTAAGTGGATGGCTTTGTGTAACGGATGCTAAGAAGGGACCGTGTCGCTTTCCGCCGTCGTTCCCGGGTCTCTCCCTCTGGACGCCAGATAAGTGCCGTCGGATGCACCAACGGTCACTGAAACAGTCACAAGATTGCTGGAAGCAGGGAAGCAAGGGCAGTAGAGAGTGAGGCCTCTACTCCCGGTCAAAGGATCGCTGGAAGATGTCGCAGGAACACAAGGATGAGAAGATGGAGTCCACGTCACCACCTGACAGCATACGAAGTCCGGTCACAGGAAGGTGGCAGCAGACGGTCGAAGATATAGGATACTCAGTTCAGATGGGCGTCAGAGTGGCCGCTTTTACCATAAGAACATAGGACACCAGAACTCCACTGTTCACTCAGAAGACTGACTTTATTGTACAAAACCACACATATTTATACACAAATCTTACATTGAAACTCATGGGGGAACCAGATATGATTACATTTCAGATACAAAAGGGTTTGATGAACAAAGACTTGAGGGCTTGAATTAATTACCACTGACTGCAGTTCACAATGGCTTAATTAACACACAGCAGGGGGTCTAGCTACAGTACACATAGTCAAATGGCTGGAGTGGCTACAACAGACATCTTAGGGACAGTGGCCCAAGGTTGGAGCGTTTGTTTGACTACTTTGAATGCCCTGCTCCAACCTTGACCAATCCTTGAGCTGCCTACGGTTACCCAGCTTAGGCTATGGAGGATATTTGCATGCCTACTCCAGGGTTTTGAGTGACCCCGCTTTCACCTCTTGCCCTGCAGCCGAACGTTCGATCCAGTGGCACTGATCGCACACCGCGCCGGTACCCTCCGACTGGTAGTCGGTGAGTGTGTAAACCCTCGACCACAACAATACATTAAACATAAACCTTTCTACAGTACATGAACCAAAGGCTATGAACCTAAGTCTTTTTAGCTAGTGTAATGGGTGGCCAGTTCGTACGCCAGGGCCCACAGCAAAGTCCAAACAGGGCAAAATGTCCAGAGTCTTTGGCTAAATAGTTCTAGGGCCAGACAAGGGCTCAAGTAACGGGTAGGATCCGTTACACTTTGCTTGTCCATTTTCTAGCAGGACACATTCATTCTGGGATTTAGTGAGTGGGGAAGCTGAGCTGGAAGAGGAAGTCTCCTCCTCAAGACTAATTTTGTGATGTGCCCTGCCCTCCAGGAGGGACTCAACCCCATGATACCTGTGTATGGAAAGTAAAAATAAACATATGACAGAAAAAGCTAAAACACTCATATATACCTAGTAAAATGCAAGAAAATATACATGGAATAAGGCTATCTGCTCTAATGGAAGGAGAAAGTCCATACACAATGCAATCACAGTTCAAGTACAGAAAAGGTTAAAAATAAATAAATAACCTACTACAAAGGCAGCCACCTTTAAAAACATAGGATGCAAGAGAAATGAGAGGGACTGGATGAAAAACAGGTAAGACCACCACATTTTAGTGGGTGCTTAATAATAGCAGAGACATAAGGAAAAAGAACCATAGCACTGAAATAGTTAACTTATCAGTCCTCAAACTCACAGTTTTAAACACAGAACCTCAAAGTGTAGTGAGGCACATAATTATAATATAAAACAGTGCCAGCGTGCCATACGTGTTTCGTAACGCACAGCTACTTTTTCAATTCCCTTGAAAAAGTAGCTGTGCGTTACCAAACGCGTAGGGAGTTTACTTCTTTGTTAATTTTGGATGTTTTTAGCTTTAAAGTGTTGTTACCCGGGAGCGGCTAAATTTTAATAAATTTATATTTTTTTTCTATATTTGATCGCTCCTCCTGTTTCTTTGATCTTTAGTGTGCCCATCCTTATGCCCCCTTCCTTTTGCTATTATTGGCTGATGTAAGTATTATACTCCCCATAGAGAGACTATAGATTACCTAATAGGATATACATGGCCGGGAGGAGAAGTTACATTTAGGAAGGAGGAAAGTATCTGATTGGAAAGAGGACACGAAACTCAACAGCTGGGAGACGAAAGAGAGAGACCGTGACTGGAGGTCAGATCTGGTCGATGCACTTTATCTAGAGGCAGTTAGGCCTCTTAAAAATGTGAGTACCCTATAGAGGGGATTTCCTTTGACTATATATTGCTTTGAAATTGTGGAACCGAAATACTGGACTTAGAGGAGTTTGCGCTGTTTTCTTTTTTTCAAAAATAAGGAAAGAAGGATGTGGTAGGTGGAGCAAGAATGGTGCTGGATGAGTTTAGCAGAGTGGAGAGGTACTCCGGATTCACACTTAGCTACCAGACGCAAAACACATGTACACACAGGAGGGGAGCTCGGGAACCTGAATAAACTTGTTCACTTGTTGACATGTTTCCTCCTCTGAAGAAGTGGTCAGCTGAATACGAAACAGGATAGGAGATTTGTTGTTTTATTTATTTTAACAAATATTTTTTTTCTTAATATTCAAGTTCTTTTGGTCTGCTTGTATCCAGAATAATTTGTTGATTTCCTTACAGTATATGGACTTTTGCAAACCACAATCAAGTGTGGTCCGTGGCTCTCTCACCGGTTCCCAAATTTATTGAGCATTTTTACCATGGATTCCTAATATCATGTTTACATTCTATCCAACATATAAATTTATGAACTTTAGCTGTTCCGGTAACAATTTTTTTTTTTTTTTTCATCCATTGTTGTTGCTTGGAATTATTGCTTTTTATAAAGATGATATATGCTCCCGGCCTAGTTTTTTTTAACCTATTTAGCTAGGGATTTTTTTTTTTTTTTTTTTTTTTTTTTTAACTTATTAGCGGTATATCACCCAAGGCTGCTTTTACACGTGTCTTTAACCCTTTGAGTGCCAGAGGGGTACACAACGCATTGCAAAGCAATGCGTTGTGTACCCCTCTGGCACTCAAAGGGTTAATACAGTTTTAGTTCTCTTTACATTTTATTGAATGTTTGTAACTTTTATGTCAATCCAAATGTAATTTTTGTGTGTGTTTGGAGCTACATATTTTAATATTTCTCTCTACATTTTCTGAAAAGGAAGGCAACTGAAGATTAGGATTTTAAACACAAGGGTAAACACTTTGTGTAAGCATGAGAGTTTCAGTAAAACACGGAGCTGACTTCTCTTGAGTGCAGTCTTTAATGACGAGATGGGTTGCTTCTTGACTGATAACATTTGCTTACGTGTACTCCATGTTAATGGACAAAAAGAGTAATTTTATATTATTGTATCAAATGCAACCAGAAGTATGGGCAATACTGTTCCAGTATCTACCCAAGAAAATAAAATGTAATGCATGTGAAATTATTCCTACTTTACAAAATTAGAATAAATAAAAAGTTCTACATTTAAAGATGTCTACAAACTAATGTGTTTGTCCACATTAAAGCCAAGTTCACACTGTTGATTTGAAGTTGCAATAATGAACCATTCAAGTCATCTATGTAACAAGCTAGTGGTATTTTGCTTTCCCAAGGTGATCCAAAGGGGACCCAGGCTCCTTAATAGGATCAAAAGGCAGGGGAATATTGATATCAGCCACGCATGACTGGCTGAAATACATGAAGAGCTGCCATTCACTGGACTTTGTGTGCGTTGCAAACCGAATTGGTTGTCTAAGCAATCTGAACGGCACTTAAGGCTGCTATGTGGACTTCCTCTGCTGCCACTTCTCTGTGTTCTTTGTTGAATGCAGGAAAGTTGTTGCAAACTCTGTTGGTCTACACTTCATACACAGAGGTGGAGGTTTTCAGTGTGAACAGCTGAATCTGACAGCAATGTTATTTGCTCCAGAAGTGAGACTGCATTGATATCATTGTCCAGTGATGTTGCCTCCATGAGAAAGAACATAACCATAATCACATATTTATTGTTTACATTTTTCTTCCATTTTTATTTTACTTTTACATGCAAACGCAACAAAAAGTATTGTTTATCAATATACTTCTACTCTGTTGATCATCAACAGTGTACCATACACCTATGGTGTCTGAAATCAGGGGATTATGCCTCTATATTTACTTTAGTAGTACAGGTTTTATTTGATGTGAATTTAAATGTTAAATAAATCAATCAACTACTCATCTGCAGTTGCTGCATTCACACACCTCCTGCAAAATCCACTGATAGAAGAGTAACAGCATACTTAGTATAGGTCATATATCTCGTCATAGGAAATGTTCATTCATAAAACAATTTAGTATGCGGGAGGAGCTAACAAAATAAAAAATAAATCACATGGGGAAATTTTTTTCAAAGTGCTAGCCTCTTCAAAATTAAAGAAGTTGCAATAATATAAAAGACCAATAAAGAATGACAACAAGTACTCAGTATTATAAATACACTGTATAATCTGTTGCAAACAATGATTTAATTGGCAAAAAGCATAATACCTAGGTTTGAGATTATACAGCGAACGGTTAATCCTCCCAGAAGCCAATGAGCGTAGGGATAAAGGCTGTCCAAAATAAATGTGGATACTTCCAAAATTTTCACTAAGGATTCTCCTGGCCTTTATCAAACCCTGCAAGGCAGACAGGGAAAAAGATGTAAGTGCCATGTTACTGCTGCAATATGAAGGGACAATGTGTGCAACATATTACTTACCGATGTAGTTTCTTTGGGTTTTGGAACTCCAAGAAGCTCATATGCATAGAGGGATTCTTCCAATACCCTCTCATAGCTAATACTAATTGGAACAAGGTAAGTATCAAACACTTCACCTTTGAAAAACGGCTCCATGACAACATTTAACAGACCTAATAAAAAAATAGAAATAATAAGACTTACTTCATATAAAATTGACTCAGGAATAAATCATAAAATATGTAATACTATTATCTGTTTTGCTTTTTGATTTATACATATTTTTCTTTGCAAAGTTACCTAGCTAGGCTTAGGAGGAATTCCACTGTCTTTTTTTTTTTTTTTTGTTAAAGACTAGACTATGGATATATTGGAGAGGACTCCTATGATAGTGGAAGGATCGCATCACTGGAGGATTATATTTATCTCTGTGAGTAGATACTTTGTTTTATTACTGGATGTGGTTTGGATTTAACCCCTGTATCTCCTGTTTGTTTCCAATGACCGGGCAATGAGCTATTAGACCCCAGACTTTTACAGACTGGATACAGACGTTCAAAACTTGAAAGATAAGGGAGGAGTACTTGGGAGACCTTCATACGAGGGACAAAGATTTTTACCAAGTGAGTAGATGCTTATATTAGGGAAACCTTTATGTTTTGTAATTACTGGTGGTGTGTTTCTCTATATCCCTATATATTGTACCGGAGTGATTACAAGAAATATAGAGAGAACAAAGAAAAACCCATTGAACTAAAATCTGTTTAATTTTAATAGAACATTGTGTCTCTTATTGACAGAAAAGCATAAGGACTTTGGTTCGCCGAGAATTTTTTGTGTTTGTATAGTGTAATTATTTAAGCTGCACACTGTATGTCACCGACGTGACAGCTGCTTTAAAGTTATTTAGTGTCTCCGTATGTTGCAGCTGAAGCACCTCCGTGTGCTGTGCTGCAGATTTTACTTCCCTTGTTTCGGTGCCCCATTTCACCAATTTTTTTATTTTGGCTTTTTGCAGAAAATGCCATTTTTGGCCGAAACATTTCGGCCACCGAAATTTTGGCGCACCCTCAAGTAAGACACAGGAAAAATTAGGTCCTTAGAGAGGCGGCACTGCCTGAAGGACCTTCCTATCGCAGCTGGCCTCAGCCGAAGCCAGAACATTCACACAGAAATGTTTGGCAAAGGTGTGCACAGTGGACAAAGTCATAGCCTTGAACAACTGTTCAGCCAAGGTCTGATTCTTGTAGACAGACCTGGTGGAATGGGCTGTAACACTGAATGGTTCTTCCGGAGTTCGTATGCCCTATGAATTGTAGATTTGATCCAGGAGGCAAAGGTGACCTTGGAAGCAGCCTGATCTGCCCTACGACACTCAGGGAAGACAAGGCATCATTCTTACGTAAAGACTCTGTATGGTGCACGTAGAATGAGACAGGGCACCACATTCAACAAGTGTAGATCCCTCTCCTTGTCAGACTTGGAGTCAGGAAAATGAAAGGACAACAATCTCCTGATTAATGTGGAACTCAGACTCCACCTTAGGAAGGAATTCCTGGAAGGTTCAAAAAGCAGCCTTGACCTTGTGAAAAAACAGGAAAGAACCTGTAACTCAACAACTCTGAGGACACTGACCACAGCAAGAAGAAAAGGTATCTTTCACATCAAAAGAAACAATGGAATGGTAGCAAGGGATTCAAAGTGAGGCAGCTGCAAAACACCCAAAACCAAATTAAGGTCCCACGGGGGTGTGGGTGACTTGTAGGCAGGGAATACATTGGGCGATCCCCTGAAAGAACGCCTTGACATCTGGCAAGATAGCAATACACCTCTGGAATAATACAGAGAGAGCAGTAGTCTGAACCTTCAAGGAATTCAGTCCTTTGTTCACACTATCCTGAAGAAAGGATAGGATAACCAGGATGTCAAACTCCTTGGAAGACAGATCCCTGTCCACACACCAAGAATGAAAAATGGACCAAACCCTGTGGAATTATAGTGGAGATAACTTCATGAGAGAACCCCTTTCTCCTCAGGATGGTGGCTTCAACAGTCATGCCATCAAAGCCAGCTTCTCCAAGTTCTCTTTCCAGAGGTAGCCCTGGCTGTCCAGTCCAGATGGCAGCGGAAACGGATACTGACTGGAAAGACACCATCTCCGCAAACCACGCCCTCTTGGTCAAATAAGGAGCAACCAGAATTACCATCAGAGCATCCATCCTCCTCTTCCCGAGGACTCTGGGAATGAGAAAAACTAGAGAGAAGATGTAAGCAAGGTGGGATCGACTCTGCGTCCGTGGCAAGGGCCAGAGTGTCCCCCCCAATGAAAGCAAAACACTGGAACCTTCCTGTTGTTCCATGTGGCCATCATGTCTATCTGAGGTAGACCTCACTTCTGCATAGGATGAACACTTCCGGATGGAGTTCCCACTCTTCAGGATCCATGTCTTGGTGAGAAGTCCGCCAGGAGATTTTCCTCCCCTGGCAAAAATGGTCGGAATGCGGGCTTCTGCTCAACCTAGTATATACTTGACCTCTCACCAGGCAGGGGAGCTCAGACTGCCCCCTTGCTTGTTGATGTAAGCCATGACAGTGGCATTGTCCAACTGGACTCTTACCGGATGATCCTTTAATTGAGAGGTCCAGTAAACCAGAGTGAGATGGAGTTCCAGAACATTGATGGGCTTAAGAGACTCCTCTGCAGTACATCTGCCCCGGATCCCCAGGTGACCTGGAACTACACCCCAGCCACTCAGGCTGGCATCAGTCGAGAACATGGTCAATTCCCGGAACCACAAACAGCTTCCCCTGTTCCAGGCTGCACCATTGCAACCACCACTGCAGATCCCGTCTGGCTTCCAGAGAGAGTGAGAGCTGTCGATACAGGAGATCCAGATTCCCATACCATATCTGGATGACAAGTCTCTGGAGTTCCCTAGTGTGTACCTGAGTGTAGGGTACCACTTCTAGGGTAGACACTAGGCAGGCCAGAACCCTCATATATTGGCGGATGGAGCGGAGGGCCACTCCAGAGCTTGAGACACAACCTGAATGACCTGCAGGACCTCTGGCAAGAAAACTTTCCCCAGTTGGGTATTGAACCACATTCCCAGGAACAACTACTCCTGGGAAGGACTTCGACATGTTTCAGATTCACCCATGGTGAACCAGAATAAGAGTACATTCCTGGACTTGCTGAGCCAGGAGCTCCTGCGACAGAGCCTTCAGTAGAAGGTCGTCCAAATAAGGAGTCATCTGAAAACCCTGGGTGTGAATGAAGGTCATGAAGGTCGTCAGGGCACCCAGAACTCTGGTAAAATACCCAAGGAGCAGAGGCCAGCCCAAAGAGCAGAGTAGTGAACTGGTAGTGCTCTGAGTTAGTGTTGACTTTCCAGGTGGACTGGTGAGTAAATACGCATCCTGAAGGTTTAGAGATGAGTGGTACTCCCCTGGGCACATAGCTGCGATGACAGCGAGCAGAGTCCATCTTGAAGCGAGTAGTCTCTACATACAAGTTGAGTTCCTTGAGGTCCAGAATGGGACAGCAGCCACCATCCTTCTTTGAAACCACAAACAGGTTTATATAGAAAAGAAGAAAGAAAAGTACTTCTGAGGCACACTTAAATACCCTATTAATAATAAGATATGGAAGATAGTTTTAGAATAAAAAAATAATGCTTACAGAAATTAGCTGTGCTTGAGTTAGAAATGTAAATATACAAATCCTTTGGCAGAAATGGAAAACAATTTTAAAATAAAGCTTGTAGAGGCAAGATTAATGATTTGAGTGTTCAATCTAAAAAGTATGTTTATAGAAATCAGCAATGCTGGAGTTAGAAATGGAACAATACTTACACAAAATCGAAGAATACATATTGTCTAGAATTAAGCTTGTACAAGCAACATCAACGATTTTTCTTCTCATGTAGCTCATGAACGGCAACAGACAATACCACCTTATTCTTTGATAGAGGTTCGCTGGTTAATTTTAGGGTTGGGGATAACAACTGACTCCTTTTTGCTAGCTTACTCAGACCACAATTAACTCAGGTGGATATGTATCATTTTCCTTAAGTGTTAAATACATCGTTCAGGATAGAGGTTTGCTGGTTAATATTTAAGGTTGGGGTTATTCACCAATTCCTCTTTTGTCAGTTTACCCATACTATGTACACTTTAATAAGTTGGTGCATCAATCGTAAATAATTACTCTATTTGATTCCTTCTTTGATGTGTTGTCTAGCATGATTGCATATGTAAACCATACAGCGTAAGAAGACAACACACTGTAAATATAAAAGAGATGCTTCCTCGTGTGATATCTTCAATTCAAATGTACTGGCACCTCGACACCAGCCATAAAATGGTACTCACAAACTAATCAGCTGGAAAATCACTTATGTGAAACCCAGCAGGGGAGCTCAGGGGTTAACAATGCTGTCCCTTTTTCAGCTATATGGAATTCTATCCTCGGCTGCTCTCCAAATTCCTCCACTCATGATGGGATATATAAAAAAAGAAAGAACAAAACGGAGGCGCCAATAGTGCCTTATGAACACTTATTAAGATTTGACATGAAATAAAAATAACACTGCACTCACATTTATGTGTGGCTATGTGAATACTGGTTTGTGACCTACTGTTCTGAAGAAGCAGCGCTGAGTGCTACAAAACGCGTTTATTATTAGTAGTGTATGTTTTTGCATTATTAAACTTTTTATACCCTTCAGACTATTTTTGGAGCAGTTCTTTCTATAATTGGGGATTCACATTGCTTTGGAGATCTTTTAGAAGAGAGATTCATTATTTTCACTTGCTGATACCGAACTGGGATGGTAAGATCTCCCTGCATGCTTTGAAGCTGTGTTTATACATACATATTCACATAGCCACATATAAATGTTAGTGCGTTATTATTTTTACTTCATGTCATACCTTAATAAGTGTTGATAAGGCACTACTGGCACCTCCATTTTGTTCTCTCTTTTTTCCTACACTGTTTCATATAGTGGTTTGCTGCTTAACTCCTAGGGGTGAAATACAATGTCAGTTCCTTGTTGGCAGCTCACCCAGAACGTGTATTAATATGCTCTTTGCTAGTGGTTATATTTAACCCTAGAGTGTTCTATAATTGGTTCAGCCTCAAAATTGACTGACAGAGGTCTGGTGTTATATATCTCCTTGGAGGGGCAAGAACTAGTGGTTTCTGTTTGTGCCATTCATGGACTAGTTTTGGGGCCAGCGGACCAGGATTCCGCAAGTCATGTGGAAGCTGGCTTGCCAGACTTAGGCTTTGCAGCAGCTTGCTTGGACTGCCACTGCTGCTTGGGTTTGGTGGTGGTGGGGTGCTGGGTAAAAGCCTGCAAGGCTTGCGGCCTTTGCTCCTCTCTTTGGCGGGGATGAAAAATATGCAGTTTCCTTGCCAAAGTAAGGCGTTTGGACATCTGAGGTAACAGGATGCTCTTGCCCCTAGTAGCATCACTGACGATCTGCTTTAATTCAGGACCAAAAAGATATTTTCCCTGAAAGGGCAAGGAAACCAGTGACTTCTTGGAAGATTAGTCCGCAGACCAAATCTTAAGCCATCAGGTGCGTCGCACAGTAACAGAGTAGGCAGAGGCCTTGGCCGACAACCTGACAGCTTCAAATGGGGCATCAGAAACATACGTATTAGCCTCTGACATGTTGTCTAACATAGCCAACAGATCCTCATTTGTGGCACATGCATCCATAAGCTGTTCGCCCCAGACTGCAACAGCGCTGTTGTCCCAGGCAGAAGCAAAGTTGGGCTTCATTGCAGCCCCAATGGCAGCAAACTTGGGCCAAAGTCAAGCTTCTTATCCCGCCACATCCTTAAGACCTGCTGTGATCACCAACTGCAGAGCAGTGAACTTGGCTAGCTTGGACACAGGGGTTCCTTAGAAGAAGGCAAAGGCCACTGTGCCAAAGCTACCTTAGAAAATGGGTACAGCTAGAGAATCTCTTAGAGATAGTTCCACTCATCCAGAAGAATCTGAACAAGAGTGGCTTTAGGGGGAAAACAGAGGATTTTCTACGCCTCTGAAAGACCCGTAGAGGAAGGACCCACATCAGGGGTGTCAGTGACTTGAAAGGTCTCTAAAACAGCCCTGATGAGCCACTTGGCAGAGGGTCAGCCTCATAGGAGTCCCCAAAGGAGTAGGAAGAATCCACATCTTCATATTCCCTTGCTCTTTGTCAGCTTCAGAAGACTCCGCCTCAGAGGATCCTATGAGTTGGAGCAAACTTGGGGGCTTAGGGGACACAAACCTGAATGTGGTAGAGGGCTTGCAAGATTGAACCCCTTTGATAGAAAGAGGGAATTGTGCCATAGTGGACAACAAATTATTTACCCAAACTGTCTCATGTTCAAGGCTGGAGGACCACGGTGGGGTTGTAGGGGCCACAGCACATGAGGGGCAGAGAGATTCAGAATATTCTCTAGGCAGCCCCGAGTCCTTTGCCTTAAGGTCTAGCCCCATGTCCCTTTGGATCCAACATCCTGACAGATGTAGTGTCTAAAAAGGTATAGAATACAGGAAACTCTTCCCAATAATAATAATAATAATAATTCACCCTAAAATAGCCCAGAAATGTAATCTGGAAAAGGAGAGCAAGGAGAGGAAGCCTGCAAAGCATAAGCAAGAGAGAAGTAAAATGATGACTGCAAACCACGCAGCCAAATCAGAAGAAAGCCTGTGAAACGGGCATTCTGGGTAATCTGGTCTTCCCTGTTGCTGCTGCCTAGAAATGCCTACAACTCCGACTGCGGGCCCCCAAGACACTCAGGACATGAACCGGATGAAAGGCTATGAGGAGACAAGAATGTTCAGAGTGGGCTCAGATGGTTGCAGAGATATGTCCAAGAGAAATTCTCCAATAGAAGTCAATGGAGCATAATGCTGCTGCGAGGGAAGTGCTTCTTAAAGGCACCATGCACCCAAAAAACATGAAATTTTTAAACGTGAACCAAAACACCCAAAGACCCAAGGGGACATGAAGGGGGTAATAAAATACAAAATCCTGCAGGGAAAAGCCCTTAAAGGGATAGTAATGTTTCACAAAAAAAGCAGCTCCAATTAATCTTCATAGTATTTGGGAGGTGGAGAGTATTATTTCAATACTGTCAGAGTTGTAGTTCAAGAGTAATTGAATGAAAAATTATCCCCCACCCACCGTTTTACCTAGTGTAAGCCACCTCCCCTCAGATGTGGAATCTGGTCTCTTGACCAGACAGGTTGCAGCAAGGGACAATGTTCTTACTGTGACCATAAGGAAAACCCTGCCCCCCCCTTGACAGGCTTTCAGGTTTTTTCTCATGCTCACTGAAGTTTGCCTCTCTCTGAGATCCATCCAAACAGTCTTGCTGCTCTGAGGTGAACACAGTGTTACATTAGTAAAAGGGGAGGGAGCGGGATACTATATCATTCAATTACTCGAACTACAACTCTGACAGTATTGAAATAACACTCTCTATGGCCCAAATACTATGAAGATTATTCTGAGTTGCTTATATTGTGAAGCATTACTATCCCTTTAACCCATAGAAACCAGCAGGTAAGGGGTTAAAACATACTAAAGTAGCCATTCATACTCCACAACTCAGGGAAAGAACATGAAATAGAATACCCAACAAATGTGTAAGGCTCAGAAACAACCAATGTATGGAAGGGCACAACTGGGGACAAAGAGGACCAAGGCTCACCCATCTTCACATCTTCTGTCTTCAGAGTCTCAGAGAGACCCTGATGGGAGTGAAAACTTGGGTAGCAAGATTCTCTCCACAGGGCTGCAAGGGTCCACAACAGCATCTGTACACCGGACAATCCTCCAGGGGAAGCCAGTCATGGTAACCCACCTAATGGGGTAATTGGGACAGCCCCATATCAAGTAAAAAAATAAAAGAAGCTAAAACTAAGAAGCAATGTTCCAAGCCTGTCCATTCAGTCAGGAACATATCAAAACTGGAATGCAGGGGCTGGGTTGTGCCTCCCATGGTACCTGTATTCCATATTGGATGAAAGAGAAACAGTGAATTTCCCCTAAAAGAAAGATGCTTATGAGTAACCTGGGGAAACAGATCACCTTTGAACCGCCCCCCCCCCCCCCCTCATAACAAGTAAGGACTTTCTCCGGTTCTGAGTGAAAAAAAAAATAATTTCCCTACAAATAGAAGAGAGATAAAGGAGTTTTTAAGGCTGCTTCACTAAAATATGTATCGGCTTCTATAATCTTAGCGCTATAGAGAACAATATCCCATTTAAGAGTATCTGAGTGAACTACTGTCCCCAAACAGCTATGCTATAGCAAAGTCTGGGTGTAAGGTGACCCCAGAGGCCAAAAAATTTCACTTGGGAAGAAAATCCAGGCCTGATGCTTGAATGCCACTGCATCTGCAACTGGCTAAGCTGTGTGCTAAAACAAGTGAGAAAACATGAGGATCAACTGCTGGAAGATTAGCACACTACTGAAATGCAGCAAGAGAAAAGGGGTACAAAAGAGAAGAGAGTATGGGGATGAATATCAGGCGATTACCATTCCTCAAGTACCACTTAGTGAAGGGAATGATAAGGAGGGAAAAGAAACATGCCATTTGTACATTTTAAAAAATGTCTGGAGGGGAAAAACCTGTATCTGACTTCTCAGAGACCTTAAAAGTCTTCATTACTATCTGGATAAGACCCTGATATCCCAGAGTATTCCTCCACAGTTTTGCCCTTCTCCATAGAAGAGTCCTCCTCAATTGGTAAAAAAATCCCCATACCTAAAGGAATAGAGATTTACTTAATGGAGCAAGTTATTACTGGTCCCAAGGCTCAAGAACCCCCTTGACAGATGCAGGAATATGACATAGTTGAAATAAGGGCTTTAAACTATGCAGGTACCTGTTCAGAAGAAAAGGATCCTAGAGTTGTCTGTGAAACTTAACAGAACAAGAGAAACATAATGGGCCAGTATGATCCTTTGGGAAACTAACCTGACATGTGGAAGGAAGAGCCACTGCACAAAACCTCAGTCTTGGTTGATCTCTTCTTCCCCAGCTCTCCTATGTGGTCAGTCATAGAAAGGATACCCCCAAAGGGAGAAAGAAGAAAAAAGTAGAATAAGGAGGCAAGATAATACGCTAGGAAGGAAGATCAGCCACCCAAAGGGAGACTGCTATACCAGATGTCCTCTGGGTGAGCCATGACCTGTAAAGATAAAAGAAGGAGCAATGGCTCCCGTCCCTCCTTTCTCTAAGGACAGGGAAAAACCAGGCCTCATGGGACATGTAGGGGAGAGAAAAAAAAAAAAAAAAGATTCCTGTATATACATGACAAGATGGCTCTCAAGCCTCCCATGTCCATAGTGGCTATGGATCAGCCTGTGCCACTTCATATTGCTCATGCGGCTTGTAACAAAAGGATATATTTTATTAGACAGGAACAGAAACAAAATTAAAAACAATATCAGGAAATAAGAAAGGACTCAGGTAGATAACCCATATTCACATATAATGAAATCAATCAGACTATAAAAGAATCACATAAATGGTGGGACTAGGACAATAATGCAGTATAAAGCACCAAAGTTAAAAAACCGTGGATATATGAAGACTGATATCATGTGTGGGGATTCTATTATACAGCGGAGAGCATACAGACAAGCAGTCCAAATGATTGGAGCAATGGTGAATTAGTCAAAACTCAAGTGACTCAAGCTACAATGAGTTTAGCGACTTATATTTCTCTCCTTTGCCAGGACTATTGTGCATAAGATGAAAACCGGAGTGCCTTCGGTACATTATGTGCTTATTTGGGCAGAGCTTGAATAACTTCTCACTCTTACCGTATCACTCAGTGTCCTCTGTTCTCTCTCATGGGGAATGTTGTTGATTGAATTTAAGTGTTTTGATACTCACACTGGTGTCTTTGTCTGGCATGATTATTTATGCTAAATTTGTCAAAATAGCTCAAAGGGGCCAGGCTCAGATGAATGACTGACAGATATAATAACGGGCAGCCATACAGAACGGGGTCAATACCTGGTAACAGTAAATTAGGCTGAAAAAAGGACAATAGTCCATCAGGTTCAACCTTTGCCTCATTACCAAGAAAAATTAGTGTAATGTTAGATTTCCTGCTGCCAAATAGGTTAGCCTTCATCTGAAATTCCTGTTTTGCCTACTAATACACAGTATAACCCTGTATGTTCCCTCTTGAAAGAAATGTATCAAATCTGCTCTTGAATGTACCCATTGTATCTGCAATTACCACATGCTTGGGCAAGGAATTTCACAATTTAACACAGCTTACTGGAAGAAAAAACAACAACAAAAAAAAACAAAACACAGCTTCCTTTGCTTAAGTCGAAACTTCCTTTCTTCTAATCTCAAGAGGTGGTCCCTGGTTATTTGATCAGGCCTTGGAAAGAAAAGGGAGATCCTTCTACTGACTTCCATCCTGTACTTGATAAACTTGTGTTAATAAACTTTCATAATCTACTAGAAGAAAACGAGTACACCCAAAATGTAAAATACATAAATTAAAAAATGGATACGAAAATGGGGGATATTAGGGGATAAATCCTTATGTCCACTCTTACCGAAAATACCTGAAATTACATACAGAAAGTCCAAAAACCTGAAGCGTAAACTGATACGGAGTAATACTGAGAAACCAGGAAGAAAGAGGACACAGGACAGTTAATTTTGATGGTACCACACTGATAGGGACTTTCAAATGTGGCCACAGTGTACCACTTGTGGCCATATTGAGAAAATAAACGCTACTTCTTTAAGAGCAACACACAGGGGAAACTTTTGAAATTAAAGAAGTCTTTAACTGCAATACAGAATATGTTATTTATATCCTCCAGTGCCCTTGCAATCTACAATATGTTGGCAGCAAGATACACCCCATTAAGAGACGTCTCCTACAACACAGGAGGAATAATTTAAAGAGGAATCCAAAATACAGTGTCTCTAAACACTTTACCCCTCATCACAATAGTGATCCAAGGGAACTGTATTTACTGGTCATTGACAGCATCCCTCCATAAACTAAAGTAAAGGATTATTTTGCAAGACTGGCAAGACATGAGACACATTGGATCTTCACATTATAGACACTTAGCCCAAAGGGCTTGAATGAAGAACTAGAACTGAGATGTATCACATTTCCACCTTCCAAACTTAGTTTGTGGACCATTCTTTATCTTCATACTCTTGGGCTCTTTTGCTAGTGGCTACATAAGCAGATAATGGTCCAAAAACCTATTTGGTCTAATCTAGTACTCTCAGTTACAATCATTCATGTACGTTACTATTGTAGAGGGCTATAGGCACTTATAGCATATTATGTACCCATTTCACCATCTATGTATTTTTTAGTATCCATAATTATTCATATATACCATTTGATAGGAGCACTGATAGAATGTTGAAGGATTATAATATTTTTTATTCAACCTCCATCTACCTCCATGCATTCATCCAACTAAGTCACCATATTTAGTGCAATTTTCAAATGTTTATCCCTGGCTATGTATCTTTTACATGGGACATCTAGGGTATTCAACAATTTAGTCTCAAGCATATGATGTATTCATTTTTTTCATGCATGTTACATTTTGGATGTACTCATGGTCTCCTAGTGAATTATGAAAGCTTCTTAACTGTTCTCTAGGTCTATTCGGTATTATAGTTGTCAATCATCTCAAACCGTCCATATTTAGCTACTTTGACAAATTTAGCATACATCAGGGAAAGTAATACAAGGACATCCTTTTGATCTCCAGATGAAGATGCAAGTGAGAGTATCGAAATACGTTGATTTGATCAAAAGTCAAAAAGAGACACTGGAGCAGCACTGGAGTGAGAGTCAAACATTTCAGTACAGTCACTCAAGCTCAGGCCAAGCAAGCGCACAATATACCGGAGGGACTGTGGATTGAGTTTTACATTTCTCACAGTCTATTGAGCGTACGTGGCTAGGCACATTGCATCTTGAGTCACTAAAGTTTTTGGACTGCCCGTCTGTTTGCTCACCAGTATATATTAGGCTCCCCACACAAGATCAGTCTATATGTAGCCACAGTATATATTAGACTCTCAAGTAGTCAACTGTAAATAATTGTTCCCTAGCCACACCTTCTATACTGCCAATTTATGGTGAGCGACCTGATCACTACTATTTCTAACCCACCAATACCACCTCAGAGTACAAACAAGGATCCAAAGCTTATTTACTGCCAATGCTGCTCTTAAAGGGACCCATACCCAAAAATGTAAATGTATGCCAAAGTATGTCCTAAGCACAAATTAAACGTATCCTAGTCAGAGGAACATGGGGAAATAAACCATAAGTAAAGACTAGAAGGATTTTCCAAAATTCTTCACCCTATATAAGGTCAAATCGACTTAGTCTTCAGTCAATTTCATAACAGTCATCAATCACCATACCTGGGAACTCTCCGGTTTTGCCCCGGAGACTCCGGATTTCACAGGTAATTACCGGGTCTCCGGGGCAGTCTCTCAATCTACGGGCGGGCAAAACTCTGCCCACTTGTTCTCCATCCCGCACAGGTTCCTCCCACTCCCCGCCCTCTTACCCGCATTCCACATATATTTTACCCCTTTTTTTAAAAAAAAAAATTTGTCCCGCCCCCCTCGCGACTAAGCCCCGCCCCTTTTATGATGCGAATCGCGTCATTTCACTCCCCGGTCGGCGCTGGCAGGGCTGTCCTCCGGGTAGCCCTGCCTGTTAAGTTCCCAGGTATGTCAATCACATATGATGATATTAATTGAGAAGATACTGTAGTAACAGGATGAAATCGTGTAATGCAATGAGATGACAATGAAGATGAATAGAATCCATCCATACAATCAATTACACAACAGAGTCTGGCCATAATAGTTAATTGTGGTAGGCATACACATAGATGGGGAATTTTATAATCCCTTCTTCACCAAATTAGGGCTATGCGTTATACAGCCTCCAACCACTTTTGTTCAAACGCCACTCACAGTTTGCCAAGACAATGGGATAAATCATATCATCCAATCCATAATATAGTTTCTTCAATGATGTCCTTCTTCAAAGATATAGAATAAAGCTGGCTCAGGCACCAACATGTAATTGCCCCTGCTAGCCTCCGTGTTTCGCCCGCTCTCCACTGGGCTTTCTCAAGGCAAGCAATTCTCAATAAACAACCGTTACTTTTAAACTTCCTTTACCAGAAGTCATCATCCCTCTGTCATAATAACCCAATGTAAACAAATAGTTGTGCATATAGTCCATTGTTCTCATTAAGGACAGCCCAGATTCAATTGGACACACTGAATCCCATTAACAAATATCACACACAGTAATAATGTACCGACTCACTCACCTGTAATTGAACAATCGTTACCACTTCTGTGTAAATCTACATCCTGCAAAGGATACGTCAGGAAACATCCAGATGACTTAGTCCGGTGAGAGCGCTGCACCCATGGACCACCCCTAAGCCAACTCCCCCCAAATAGGGGCGTTCATAGGACACAGAACACAGTAGAGAGATAACATCCCAGGCAAGCATATGGTGTTCCGTACCAGCTACACAGCATGCTTCAAACACACACTAATTTACTTTTCATCTAACAGCTGAGTCACTACACCACCACAGTGCATGATATCATAAGGGAATTTCAATACTAGGGAATTACACATATTACAATATCATCACAAATCGTAAATAAATACTGAATAGGTGAGATAACCCCTCATATCAACATATATGGTCATGATGGTACAAAGTCAGACAAGGAATGAGCTAGTTCATCTAATAGGGAGGTGCCATTATTACAGCCTGATAAAAAGGCAAATACATTTTACAAAGAATGAAATATTTCAGAATGGCAAAAAGATAAAACGTATGCATGCAAATGCTCGTAGTCTGGCTGGTAAGATGGAGGAACTAGAAATGCAATGTATGAGCAGATGATCTAATTGGTGTGTCTGAAAACCGGTTAGATGATACATATGACTTAGCAGTCAATCTAGATGGTTATTCACTTTTAGGAGGGATAGGGTTAACAAAAGGGAAGGGGGGTATGCCTATATGTAAAGCATACCTTGAAACCTAGTGTTAGGGAAGATATAAATATTATTATGTCAGTGGGATTTGCTACAAACCACCTAATACTGGGGAGTTGGAGGAAGCCCAACTTTTACTGCAAATGGAAAAGGCTTTCAGGTCAGGAAATGTAAATATAATGGGATATTTCAACTATCCTGAAACTGATTGGAGCAATAGGACTTCCAGCACAATAAAGGGTAATTAATTTAAGTATGCTTAATGACAATTTTATGTCACAACTAGTAGAGGAGCCAACTAGAAAAGAGGCCTTGCTTGACCTAGTGCTTTCAAAAACATTCTGACATGATAAACAGTATACATATAAGGGAACATCTGGGCAGCAGAGACCACAATATGGTATCCTTTGAAAATTGTTATGAGAAACCCAATAGTAAGGGTTTAATCAAAACATTCAATTTTAAATAGACTAATCTGACAACTGCCATTTGGAGTCTGGAATTATTTTTTTTATCTACTTCAGGCTAAATTGGAAATGGCTTCAGGTTTTTTTTTTGTTTTTTCCTTCTTCTGGATCAACAGCGGTGTTTTTTAGCATGGACTGAACGTGGTGGAAGCATGTCTTTTTCAGCCTCATCAACTATATAAATAAAACATGGATGCCCCATATACGTTCAATTTTTGTTTGTTTTTATTCAGCATCTCACACATAGTTCTTAATAATGCAAAATACAAGGAAAAAAAAAAAAAAGACTAGGCAGGTATTGCCAGCAACAAATATTTCTTTGGTGTGTCCCACAGTGAGATTTCAGAGGCTAAAACCACTTGTTAGAATGGCTATATTTAACACCCCCAGGCCTCTCGCTATGAAAATGTATACATTTCAGACAATAAAGCAGAAAGGCTCTGGTCCCAGTTTATGGCAGTTTGTGGAACACCACCTCCACATGTAGGATGCCCTAACTTGAAATTAGCTAGGAGTTTGTGGACAGATTTACTGAATTCTCCCCAAGTGGAAGGCTTTTTCATTTCTGTTTTCAAAGAAAAGAAAACATTACTGGACACCCTTTTTATCCCTCACAAAATAACCCTGTAAACTATAAATATGAATAGCACAAACACTAGATGCAAATTTATTTTTTTTCCCCATTTTTCTATAGTAGCGCCCAAAGGACCATTATTTTTACAGGCTGAAAATGGATTTATATGAGAAAACATAATGCCGTTTGCTTGGATCTCAATAAATAAATAATACATAAATAGTATATAGCTAAAATATACCTTGCTGCGAAAAAAACTGCATAAGAAATATGCTACTTTTCTGCAGGTTTTAGATATATTCATTGATTGCTACCTTTGTTTATTAATCAATCATATATCATATAACTGATCATATATCAACTCTATGGTATATGGAAAGGAATATCTCCATTCCAGAAAACCACACAAACACGCATATGTTTACAACTCATGTGCATGTATGTTTTTAAACCCATTCACTGAAATGGGATCCACCAGCTTTAAGCTGGTGTATAGAATTGGTAGATCTCCCTGGCATTGTTTACGGATGAATAAGTGATGGCTGGATAAGATCAAAACAGAAAAAAAAAGGGGGGGGGGGCGCCCAATAGTGCCTATTATCTTCACAAATCACCCAGTATTGTAAGAAATATAAAATATACTCACAAAGGTAATTGCCAGTTTTTGGCTTATACCAAACACCAGCTTCCAGGAATGTGGGGGAAATAAATCTGCCCCCACTCAGATTTCTTTGGTACCTGGTCCTCCAATAAATAGGTCTCCAACCAGTAGTTTGAAAGGAATGGCTGCTGATATTCTTGAAGTTGTCTCAAATGTAGTTTATTATATAAAATCAAATAAAATTTAACATACCAATTGAAAAATGATGTAACGTTTTGCGGTATCTAAGACCGCTTCTTCTGACCAACTGGTAGTACAAAATGACAAACAAACAAACAAAGCAGCCATCTTTCCCCATTTAAAATTCCCTCCTTCCTTTTTCATTGGATGACCTCAAAGGTCACAGACAATTACCATATACATAATACTATAATATCATAATGTCTATCAAAAAATTCTTTTACATATCAATCACAATTCTTAAACAGATCTTATGCATATACACATACATCCAATATAACATTAAACATTTCTATACAGATTTCATGTATATATATCTAACTCATTTTAATCGTTATATATCAGAATCCTATACCATAAGTCAAATGTCACATTCTATTAAAACTTACATATCACATTTAAAATATTACTTTAAAAATTGAATAACAATTTCTCATTATGATTTTATACTCATGATCGCTCTCATCTTATTTATTCTCTTCACGATCGAGTGGTATATTTTCTTAACTTAACCAAATTTCACATTCCATAGACCTTATTTATATTAGTGTTTCTTTCAAAAGGCATTCCACATAAGAAAAAGAGATTAAATATATTGTATTAACCCTTATAATGCTGGTAACGGGCAAACTAAGTAATCAAACCAAAAATGTCCCCTCTATTCTTCCAACTGTGCGGAACCCTGCGGTTCAACAGTGGAACCCATCAGCATATAGCTTAATAACCAATGTATTCTCACATTAACTTAAATAGGTATAACTCAATGTAGATACTGTGGCTCCATACAGAAATAATATGTCTCCAAACTTAAATTCTAACATAGCTATAAATCACGTGGTTCAAAAATGAAAAGCATGAATCCATAACTAACAGATAACGGGTCTAGACCGAAAACGGAAGTGACCTGTATGTTCCAGGAAATAAGTGTAACATGACTCATGCGTGTTAGAATCTCATGTGTCTCAATAATGAAACGCATGGATCCAAAACACGATTTTTCTTAACACGATTTTTCTTAACACGATTTTTCTTAACTTAACCAAATTTCACATTCCATAAACCTTATATTAGTGTTTCTTTCAAAAGGCATTCCACATAAAAAAAGGAGATTAAATATATTGTATTAACCCTTATAATGCTGGTAACGGGCAAACTAAGTAATCAAACCAAAAATGTCCCCTCTATTCTTCCAACTGTGAACCCTGCGGTTCAACAGTGGAACGCATGAGCATATAGCTTAATAACCAATGTATTCTCACATTAAGTTAAATAGGTATAACTCAATGTATAATGAGAAATTGTTATTCAATTTTTAAAGTAATATTTTAAATGTGATATGTAAGTTTTAATAGAATGTGACATTTGACTTATGGTATAGGATTCTGATATATACTTATATATAACGATTAAAATTAGTTCGATATATATATACATGGAATCTGTATAGAAATGTTTAATGTTATATTGGATGTATGTGTATATGTATATGCATAAGATCTGTTTAAGAATTGTGATTGATATGTAAAAGAATTTTTTGATAGACATTATGATATTATAGTATTATGTATATGGTAATTGTCTGTGACCTTTGAGGTCATCCAATGAGAAAGGAAGGAGGGAATTTTAAATGGGGAAAGATGGCTGCTTTGTTTGTTTGTTTGTCATTTTGTACTACCAGTTGGTCAGAAGAAGCGGTCTTAGATACCGCAAAACGTTACATCATTTTTCAATTGGTATGTTAAATTTTATTTGATTTTATATAATAAACTACATTTGAGACAACTTCAAGAATATCAGCAGCCATTCCTTTCAAACTACTGGTTGGAGACCTATTTATTGGAGGACCAGGTACCAAAGAAATCTGAGTGGGGGCAGATTTATTTCCCCCACATTCCTGGAAGCTGGTGTTTGGTATAAGCCAAAAACTGGCAATTACCTTTGTGAGTATATTTTATATTTCTTACAATACTGGGTGATTTGCGAAGATAATAGGCACTATTGGGCGCCCCCCCCCCCTTTTTTTTCTGTTTTCTTCTATGAGCTTCCTTGTTTTGGATGATTTGGGAGGAGCTGCCCAGCTACAGAGTGCCTGTGAGAGAGATAACCAGTGGGACAGTTTTGAGTTCCCTGATGCCTATACCTCAGTGAACATATATATGTTACACTGAACACTTGTGATTGTGAGTATAATCTGTATTGATTATTGTATTGTACATCTTGGCATACTTCACCAGGAGCGCCTCCTATTTTGTGTTTTTTCTACAGTACTTGGATAAGATCAAGCCATTCATGAATAGGCAAATGCATAAAGATAATCTCTAACTTTGTGCACATTCAGCCATCCACACCTTGATAAATTTTGTCCTAGGAGATTAGTAATTATTCAGAAATAGCTCTTCATGATTTACATACCAAACTTTGGATTTAATGTCTTGCATGTTCTGCTTCTCTGGCCTTCAACGAAAAATTCCACTGGAGCATATCCATTCTGGAAGAGAGAGCATCTGGTCAAAAAGCAATGCAGGAAAATGCCACTAGAAGCCAATATTTTAGTAAATGCTCAATATCATTACCTGGATTATGGTTTATGGGAAAGTATAGAAAAGGTAAACTTTTTGATGCTCATTGGGATTCTTATTAAGACAATCTCATATTGCACACCCCTGTTTAATACCCAGTGTATCCCAGTACAGAAGGCAGTATATTATCAAACTACCTTAGGAACAATAAAGGCAAGGGGAATTACTGAATAAAACATTTTAAAGTAATAACTAAAACTACCACCATATGTGGTGTCAACATTCTATTTAAAATATGGCCAACAGGATAGCCATGTAACTAGTTCATCACGTAATTGCAACTGTGTTACATTTGTAAACATATGCTGAAAGGAAGCTACATAGAAAAGCAATGCATCACAGAAAAAAAAAAGACAAACAAAAATCACAAATGGGGTTTTTAGCCCCTTGTTGCAAGACTGAATGGCACTTGAGAGGTTCATTTCTATGAAAGGCCACACACTGAAACCCCATGGGCCACAAGGGCTATAAAAATCCCATTTTTACTTACTGATAAATCCTTTTTTCTCAGTCTGTTTGTGGTATGAAGGAACCAATTAATTAATGAGACCTCCTCCAGGAAGCAGTGTACTCTATGATGAAACTCCTCCCACATTCTTCCCAATACAGCTCTCCCAAAAGCCAGCTAATTTAGGTTTCCTGTAGCAAAGTGAGAGAGGTAAGGACAGGAATGTCAAGAAAACGGACAGAGCACTCCAACTTAACATAAGGAAGCATGTTCTCTCAGGATGTGATGCCCTGCATCCTTCAATAGGACCACTAGAAAAGGAATCATGGATAAGTAGAATAAGTTTTCCTCTAGTGTCTATTGAAGGATGCATGGACCATTGGGGATGTCCGGAACCAGTCTGAAAAATACAGAGGGAGAAAAAGAAGAATTGTTTGGGTTGCAAAACGTTTCACCTTATAAAATTTGGTAATGATAAAAAAGTAATGTCCAGGTAGCTGTCTTGCTGAGTTGATCTGCAGAAGCTTTATGTTTCTAAGTCCATGAAGTACTCAATGAATGTGTAGAATCAGCTGTAACCTGAAATGGAGCTGGATGAGATTTAAGAAGGTAGGTTTGTCTAATAGACCATTTAAGCCTTGTACCATTTGTTTTGGAGCCAGATGTACCTTTCCTGGTGCCTTAGGGGATAGCAAACACGGTATCCATTTGCCTAAAAGATTTAGTTGCTTGCAAATACTATTTACGACATCTGACAACATTCAAAGTGTGAAGATGGGGCTGCTTATGATTATGCAGTTTAGGTGGGATGAACCAATTACTGTTTGATGTGGAGGAAGAACACATTTTGGTGGAAATTCAGAAAGTCTGTAAAACCATTTTGTCTCAATGTGCTTGGAGATTTGCTAAGCAAGCCTCCAAAGTTCTGAGACTCTTCTAACTGAAGAGATAGAAAAGGGAGAAAGGATAGCCACTGTCAGACCCAACATGAAATTGAGCCCAAAAAAAAGACATTTAAGAAGGAAAATTTGAATAAGAAGAATAAAATGCAAGTATACTATGGTTATACTGGCACGACAACTTGCATGACTTTTCTCCCAAATGTGGCTTCCACTGAAGCTTGTACATCCAACTGATAATGTCTGATGAATGTTAAGATTGAAGACCATGCAACTGCTTTACAAATCTCCTCCCCTGAGCCATGGCTTTGCTTGCCCAGGATAAATAGAGCTTTCTAGTGGAATGTGTCTTATCCTTAGTAGGAGGCTGAAGACCTGCTTCCTGATAGGCAACTTCAACTCATTCCTTCATCCATCTAGTTTGAGAGGCTTTAGAGGTTGCCATGCCCTTGAATTTTCCAAAGAAATGGACAAATAGTCCATGTTTCTAAAATCCTCAGTTCTACTGAGGTAACAGAAGATGTATTTTCATAGGTCCAGAGATTGTGAAACTTCATTTTCCTTATATCCTTTTGGATTAGCGAAAAAAACATGGTAAGATTATTATTAATTTTTATTTAATTAAGGCATTTTACCAAGAATGAAACACAGAGATTCTCTCTCACTTTCAAGTACATCCTGCTGGAAGGATGAAAGATTGAGCTGACTTTGAATTACAACCTGCAACCATGAGGTTTGAATAGATTCTGTGGTTTCTGTGGTTTACATGAAATTCAGAAACCACCCTGCTTCTTAAAAGATGGTTTTGTACCAAAAAACACTATCTTCTAGTGTAATTAAATAGATAGTAATGTTTATACATACAGCAAGATCTATACTGCAATGTAGTTTTTTTGTTTTTTTTAATAAGAAAATGTTCCATTCTAACTGCTCATAATGTTGTGGTGTTCATTTTATATTAATTAAGTGTTCCACTTCCACCCATTTTATATACAAAATGTTACCTCCCCTCAAATCAGAGATCTGGACAGATTGCAATGAGGAACAATCTTCTTTCTATCAGTATAAGGAAAACCCTGTCCCTTTGACGAAGGAGGGCAGGTTTTTCCTTATGCTAACAGAAGATTCTCTCTCATCCCGATCGGCTTGCTGCTCTGAGGGGAGGCAGTGTTAAGTATGGAAAAGGGGTGGGAGGGGGACACTAAATTAAAATAAAATGAACACCGCAACTTCATGAGTAGTTAGAATGGTATGTTTCATTATAAAAAGCTATATTGAAGAATTGAGCTGGCTATATTTAAACAATACTATATCTTTAATTAAGGAGATTTACAAGAAAGTGTGCAGTTAACTAACCCTCCTAGAGGAGGTGATGGCTGTCAGGAACACAGTTCTAAGTTCAGATACTTAATGGATGATTCCTTCCTAGGTTCGAATAATAGAAAGCCAGAACAATATTCAAGTCCCACGGGAGAACAAACTCCTTAATTCCGTTTTTGTTTTTTTGTTTTTTTCTATTGCGCTTTGGAATTCTTTAAGCAAGTCATCTGCAAATTCAGTTGCAATAACTACAGAGAATGCCGAGAGCAGGACCTTTAAGGAAGCTGGACTAAGCCCTCAATCAAATCCTTCTTGAAGGAAATCCAAAATTATTGCTGTGGAAAGAGAAGCTCTATTGAGGCCCATCTCCAGACAGCAATTCTGAAAATATTCCAGAACCTGAAAGGTATCCACCTCCAAGATATACTTCTTCTAGAATAAATGGTCTTGGCTACTGGTCTGGATAGTCCTTTTGATAGCAGACTACCACTCAGCCTCTAAGCCGTCAACTTCAAGAATGCTGGATATTCTGATGCAATTTTGGACCCTGACTTAGGAGGTTCTATGTTAGAGGAAGGGGCCAGGGTTAACGACTGATCGTTTGAACAAAATACGCATTCAAAATTTCCTTGACCAATTTCGAGCTTACATTATGACTTCGGCTTTGTCAGTCCTTATCTTTTGTATTACTTCCAGAATGATCGGTATGGGAGGAAAGATGTAGGCCAGAGGGAAGTTCCAACAATCCATTTCAGTGCATCTTGACCCAGAGCTTCTGGACCTCTACATCTGGAAACGTAGAGAGCATATTTCTTGTTCTGGTTTGATGCCATAAGGCCCACCATTTGTTTCCCCATCTGTTGACTAGCTTCTTCAGAATCTTGGGGTCTAGGGACTATTCTAAATGGTCCAACTGAAATCTACTCAGGCAGTCTGCTTGAATATTCTTGACCACTGCAAATGTGGAATGCCAAGATCACAGTTAATTCTTCTCTGCCCAATATAGAGTACTCTCCACCCCTTTGTCAGCTCATTTACCTCCTTTATTTTTGAAATATATAACCACTGTCATGCAGTCTGATCTTTTCTGGACAGGCCTTCTTAAAATATGGTCTTTGGACTTCTTTAGGCATCTTCATACAACTCTCATTTCCAGAACATTTATGTACAAGAGGGATCCTTTTACAGACCATTTCTCTTGGGATATTGTTAAATAGAATCCACAACCTTTTTAACTGGAACCTATTGTGATTATTTCCCAGTGGGGAAGGGGGGGGTTCCTCAAGGGATGACCTGCAGCAGATTCTTCCTGCTCAACCACCATGCCAGGTCCTGTCTGAGTCCAGAAGAGGAATCTCCTGAGAGGTGTTGTCTATTCTTTTGCTCCAAAATCAGGTGATGTTATTTTGGACTTTTCTGAGATGAAACCTTGCCCAAGGATGAATATGAATCAAAGATATGAGAGATACGATTACTTCCCTGAACCCCTAAGCTGTATGAATCAATTGCTTCCTGAATGATCTAACTCTGAGTCTTATTCTTGATATCCTGTCCTCTGATAGATATGCATCCGCTTGTGGATGTCTAACTCCTAAGAAGACTAGATTTTTTTCCCTGTTTATTATGCAACCACAAATGGATGGAAAAATGTAAACTTCTTTGTTTGAACTTAATCAAATGAGACCTTGAGAACGCCACAATCAGAACATCTGTTTTTGTCATGCTTTCAGGCCAAATAGTACAATCAAAAAGAAGAAAGATCCTCTACGGTCTGTTTATTCAATCAGACTCATCAAACTATAAAGCCAATCATATGAAAGACTGGGAAAGGGACAAAAGCTCAAATCTGTGAAGATCATAATAGTTTTACAATGGCACCATTGTAGCAATGAGAAGTGGCCTAAGCAGCTTTAACAGCCCCAACATAAAAAGGGTGCCTAAGAGGTTGTACCATAAAAATGATTAAGAAAAAAAAACAAAAAAAAAAAAACGGTCTATGCTGCACTAGATGCAAGGATGCACAAAACACATGTATGGCAAAGATGCACCAAAATAGATGCATTACAAAAAGGCACCGAAATAGATGCATAGTAGCACTGCACCAAAACAGATGCATGGCAGGAATGCACTGAAATGGATGCCTAGCAAGGATGGTCTGACATTGCCGTTTGGAAAAGATTCCCTGTAATGGCTTGTATAACTCTTACACTAGAAAGGATACACGGCAAAGCGGCACAAAAATCGGGTGCAGGAACAGATGCCACCAAAATATGTAAACACAAAAACATAGAGCCAAAATTCACAGGAAACATGTATTGTCAGGATTCCTAGGTTATATGCATAAACAGGAAGCATCAAACAAAGACAAGATGTTTAAGTATATGACATAGTTGCACAAGCCAGGACATAGTGAAAAACATGGCCAGACAGAGAGCCTAGAAAAGGGGTGAAATTTACTTACTGATATTTGCTTTCTTTGTCCTTCTGTGGGCTGCCACTGCTGTCTGGGCTTGGCAGGGGGGCAGGGCAACCTGGGTGGAGGCCTGCGAAGCTTGCGGCCTTTGAGCCGCCGCTTGGCAGGGATGAAAAAGACACAGTTTTCTCGCCATAGTAGGGAGTTTGGTGGATATCTGAGATAGCAGGGTGCTTTTGCCCCGAGTCGCGTCACCTGTGTTCCATATGTACTATAGAGAAAAGTATTTCACAGAGAAAATAGGATTTTAGTGTTCTTACCCAACATCCAATATAGATCACGGGTACCATGGGGATATACCAACACTAAGCTACCTGTCAGGTGATATACCAACACCAAGATAAGTGTCAACAGATGCTGAACTTCCACTGCACACAAGAACAAGAGCCAACGGGGCTCAGCCAACTGAACCTCAGTATGGAAATGAAGTGTGCAGGTCCCTAGACAGACAATGCTGCCTGAAGGACCTTCTGGCCAAAGTAGGCTTCAGTTGAAGCAAGAACATCAACAAGGTAATGCTTAGCAAAGGTGTGCAAGGAGGAACAAGTTGCTGCCTTGCACGACTGCTCTCCAAGGACTGATTCTTGTAGGCCCCGGAGGCCCCCACAGACCTAGTGGAATGTGCTGTGACCTTTAAGGGAACATGTTTCTTTGTGAGTGCATACCCCTGGCGTATGGTAGCCTTAACCCAACAGGTCACAGTGACCTTGGAAGCAGCTTAACCTGCCCTGGGACCCTCAGGAATGACAAACAGCATCAGCCTTATGAAAAGGCTCAGTGTGGTGCACATTCAATTTGAGGCATAGTATCACATCCAACAAATGGAGATCTTTCTCCTAGTCAGACCTATGGTCAGGACAAAACGAAGGCACATCAATCTCCTGATTGATGTGAAACTCAGCAGCCACCTTAGGAAGAAATACCTGAGACGTTTGAAGCATCACTTGTCCTTATGAAAGATCAAGAAAGATGTCTTACAAGACAAGGCCTGCAACTCAGCGAACAGACTACTGCCAAAAGAATAGCCGTCTTAAGCGTCAACTGACCCAAGGGAATTGAAGCAAGGGGCTCAAAAGGAGGACTCTGAAAAACTACCAGAAACAAATTAAGGTCCCATGGAGGAGTGGGAGCCTTAAAGACAGGGAAGGCATGGGCCACCACCTGAAAAAACACCTAGACATCTGGAATGGTGGCAAAAATCCCTGGTAAAACACAGAAAGAGCTGAAATTGAACCTTTAAGTAACTCAAGTAGAGTTCTTTATTCACTCTGTCTTGGAGAAAGGATAACACCAAAAGGGAGGTCAGACTCCGGTGAAGGCAAAGACTCATGCACCATGAATGAAAAAGAGATCATACTATATGGTAGAGCTTTAGAAGAGGCATGCTTGCAAGCCTGAATCATAGTGGAAATTACCTCAGTGGAGAACCCTTTTTTCCCCAAGATGAGGGCTTCAACAGCCATGCCATCAAAGCTACTTAGAAGAAGCTGAACACTAAATCACTGCATTTTTTTTTTTTTAAATCTGCAACTATCCTGTGCTTGAAATCTATAGTAACATTGTAATGTAAGTGTGGAAAAAAATAAAAATAGTATCACAATTTTGGTACGGATTTCTGGAAAAATAGCTGCATTAGAAACACCAAAATTCTACTGATGAATTACCCTATGTTGTCTACTTTTCAGAAACATTCATACTGGTGTTCATCTTGTAATATTTACCCTGTGAATGTAAAAAGGGGATTTAAATACTAGGCATATGGGGTACGCCCATTTTCAGGAGAAGCAAATGAATGTATTTGGGGATTTTTTTTTTCTAACACACTAATAGTGCACAAATCCTAACTGGAGGAATTAGCAAAATGTGTTTTTTCAGTTTTTTTATATTTTAATCAAATTAAAAGATTGGGTATCCATATAAATGTGGTATCAAAAGAAAGCCCTATTTGTGCTTAAAGAAACCATATATAACTTGTGTGGGTGTACTAAAGGTGTTAGAGGGAAAATATAGTTGAACAAAGACATACTCAAAAAAGTTAAAATTGCTCCTGGCCTTAAGTGGAACCACCCCTGATTTGCCCGGTCCTTCAGGGGTTAAGAGTGAGCAGTTTAGGATCAGAACCCTAAAATTTTGTAGTGGCTGGTGTCTAAGAGAAGAGAACACTAGAAAAATACTGATCAACTTTCCATTTTAAACTAGTGTGTAAAGTTGAACACAAATGAGTTATTAATTGTATTAGTTTTAAAATGGATGTTGCAACTCCAGTCACTAAACAACAAAGCCACCTATATATTATATACATAAAATTATAGTGGAAAACTATTGGGGGAAAAAACAACTATACAGCATAGCATGTACATACGTATACTCTGTGTCTACCATTATACTGACCCGCAGCATTGTCTTCACATACTCTGCAAACACTGCCCAGTACAGTTTGTTCCCTTTGAATGTACGTCGCATAAAGAAGGCACCCGACATCCGTAGCAGTTCTCCTACAATTTTCATACCCATAAAATCTATAATAGACATGAAAAGTAATACCTTTAACATTCATACACATTATATTAATTTAAATTCACAAACACTGTAACAAAAGTGGTCACAAACAAAAACAAACTCACTATCATTAATTCAGCTTCCCAACATGCTTTCCAAATGACTTCTTGTTTACATCATTAATAATGTCATTATGTGAGGAAGTAATGTTTGCAAATCTACAACACTGAATGTATCTATTTTTTCCTTTTCAGTGAGAAATTTAACCCCTTCACGTCCTGTGACGTACCCGGACCGTCACACTGGTCCGGCACTTAAGGACCATTGACGGTCCTGGTACGTCACGTACTTTTACTCACAGCGCTCCTGCATGAGCGAGGTAATACCGGGGACTGAAATTGATCGCTCCAAGACTGGAGAGATCTCTTTCAGTCCTTCGTTCGACGTGCCGCCCCACGTGATCAGTCACGTGGGACGGCACGTCAAACTTGCCTGTCTGGTCCTTAAAGGACCAGACACCCTGGGACCGTTGGTCCTTAAGGGGTTAATGTCGTGTTTGACCAAGGCTTTTTGCCTTTGAATTCTCATATTCTTTTTAAATTTTAACCATATTAATTAATATTAATTAATTAAAATATTAGCATTAGCTAAAGGAATAATAATAGTTTAAGATTAAATATTTTATTGCATTCTATAGTATAACCCCAAAATGATCCCATGCCGTATGTGTATATATAATATATATTATAGCAGAAATCGCTGAGCTTTTGGCCATTGTATTCTTTATATATGGCCACTGATATCGTTTTGAAAGCACCTACAGTATCTGCAAACACAGCATCCCAAGGCAAAGAATTCCATAACTGTTTGGCTTACTGTAAAAAATGCCTGCCTTTGCTTTAGTTGAAAGCTCTTTACCTCTATTCTTAAAGGGATAGTAATACTTGAAAATTTATATTGTACCCCTTAAAAAAACATTAAAAATTATATATGTTTTATCTCCCAAACCTTTATGGTTTGGAAGATATTAGCAAGTAAAGTTTCCCCTGGAGTGACGTCACTGCTCTAGCTATCTGATTTGAAATCCGGTCCGCAGCCTGGCCAAGGCTCTTTAGAAGTGCTGAGATCATGATCTTTAAACAAGAATTTCTTCACTGGAATGGTCTACAAAGTGTGCTTGCAAGCCAGGCACACTTTGTAGACAGTTCCAATGAAGTAGTTCTTGGCACTGCTAAAGACCTGCAGGCTGATCTGTGGACCGGATTCCAAATCTGTCCACTAGATGGCAGACTTGGCTAAAACAGCCAGGAAAAGGGAACTTTAATCTACTTTACTTGCTAATATAGCCCAAACCATAAAGGTTTGGGAGATAAGACTTATATCATTTTAACCCCTTAAGGACCCATGACGGTCCTGGACCATCATGGGTTGCTATACCCTTAAGGACTCATGACGGTCCTGGACCGTCATGGGTTAAACTCTCCCACTGCTGCTGCACAGAGCGATGGGAGAGTGCGGGCTGGTTGACACTAAGTGCCTTACTGCAGGTTTTGGGAGGGATTGCTGATAGAGTGGCAGTGAAAAAATTGAAAAATGCAAATAGAATGAAAGCCAGGGTTGTCTACTCTTCTGCAACATATACTTTTGGGGGTAAAATTCATTGCAGCATTGCCAAACAGTCTGAAATGAGATAAGGCACCAGTTGTAAAAATGGCATGTCTGTAAAAGGAAACTAACATGTTCCAACTGGGCCCAGTAGCTCCCCCAAACTCTGACAAACCTATGCATATGGGGCAGTGCCGTACTCAGAAGAAGAAGCCGGACACTAATCAATGCAGTTTATAAACTCTTCACCTATCCTGTGCTTGAAATTCACATCAACATTGAAATCTAAGTGTGAAATATGCATTTTTTTTTTATTTTTTTTTTAATCTTACGTCAAGCTTTCACAGGATTGGTGGTAAAATGGCTGTGTACAAAATTTGAAAACACACCTAAAACGAAAGCCTGGGGTGTCTACTTTCCAAACATATACACTTTTGGGGGGGAAATCTTAGAGTAGAGCACTGTTACACAGCCCCAAATGAGACATGGCACCAGTGATGCAAGCTGTGAAAATTCAAAGTGTGAACCTGGGAATGCGTATTTTCCAATTTGGGCCCTGTAACTCCCCCAAACCATGAGAAAGCTATGCATATGGGGTACTGCTGTACTCAGAAGAAGAAGCCAAACACTAATCAATGCAATTTAAAAAATCATCACCTACCCTGTGCTTGAAATCCACATCAACATTGAAATGTAAGTATGAAAAAAGCTGACTTTTTTCACTTACGTCAAGTTTACGAGAGAGTGGTGGTAAAATGGCTGTGTAAAAAATTTGAAAACACACCTAAAATGAAAGCTGGGGGTGTTTACTTTTCAAAAATATACACTTTTTAGGGGAAATCTTAGAGTGGAGCACTGTTACACAGCCCCAGATGAGACATGGCACCAGTGATGCAAGCTGTGAAAAAAAAAAAAAAAAGTGTGAAACTGGAAATGCACATGTTCCAATTTGGGCCCCATAGCTCCCCAAACCTTGAGAAACCTACGCATATGTGGTATTGCCGTACTCAGAAGAAGGAGCTGAACACTAAACAATGGATATTTTTAAATTTTCAACTATCCTGTGCTTGTATCACGGTGCCCGTGATTGGTGCTGTTCAGTGTCAGTCACTTGCTGAGTATCATGATTGGCTGTCTGTGATTAGCCCTCCTCACACAGCCTTTTTAAACCCAAGCTGAGCACTTCCAGGTGGCCCTTTCGTGGTGTTTCTGACTTCACTCTGCCTGACCTGCTTGTCAGGCTTCTGGGCCTGTTCCTGCTGCACTTGCTGATCCTGTGTTCCAGTGTTCCTGTATGCTAGTGTTCCTGTGTTCCAGTGTTCCTGTGTTCCTGTGTTCCAGCACCTCGCGGGTTAATCTTACTGAGTTCCAGTGTTTCTGTGTTCCAGCACCTCGCAGGTTAATCTTACTGAGTTCCTGAATCTCCTGCTCCAGCCGTCGCTCTGGCGACATTGTTCTTCTCGCTGCTGATCATACTTGTTGGTTCCTGGTGGCGATATACATTGTTGGTCCCAGCGTGCGGACGCTGGTTTCCTCCACTAAACCTGATTGCAATATACATTGTTGGTTCCAGCGTGCGCACGCTGGTTTACTCCACTAAACCTGGTGGCGATATACATTGTTGGTCCCAGCGTGCAGACGCTGGTTTACTCCACTAAGCCTGGTTGCGATATACATTGTTGGTCCCAGCATGCGGACGCTGGTTTACTCCACTAAACCTGGTTGCTATATACATTGTTGGTCCCAGCGTGTGGACGCTGGTTTACTCCACTAAACTGGTTGCGAGATATACTATTGGCTCCAGCGTGCGGACGCTGGTTTGCTCCACTAAACCTGGTTGCGATATACGTTGTTGGTCCCAGCGTACGGACGCTGGTTTACTCCACTAAACCTGGTTGCGATATACATTGTTGGTTCCAGCGTGCGGTCGCTGGTTTGCTCCATTAAACCTGGTGGCGCTATTACCATTAGTCCCAACGTGCGGACGTTGGTTTACTCCTGAACATCCAGTACTGTGGTCAGTCGCTGTCCACTTCCTTGCAGTTGTCTGAGTATCCCTGGCAATAGACTCCTGCTGAGTGAGACCACTATACTTATGCTCTATGCTGTCTTAGTCACCTGACAGCTGGTCTACTCGCTCAGGCTGCCCTGCCCGGTATTGGTGAGGCCGGTAGAACCTTGACGATACCATCCTGTAGGTTGCCTCACCCGGTATTGGCAGGGCCGGTAGAGCCTACTCCAGTACTCCTTTGGGCTGCCCTGCCCGGTATTGGTAAGGCCGGTAGAACCTTGTAATTCACCATCTTTAAGGTTGCCTTACCCGGTATTGGTAGGGCCAGTAGAGCCTACATTCAGCATTCCGTGGGGGCTGCCTTGCCTGGTATTGGTAAGGCCGGTAGAACCGGTATACGTCATCTCACGGTTGCCTTACCCGGTATAGGCAAGGCCGGTAGAGCCTGTCATTAAAACTGTCACTTGGGTTGCCTTGCCCGGTATTTAGGCAAGGCCGGTAGAACCTATTGTATGTTATATTACTGTTGTATTGTTATGTATGTTTACCCTACGGGGACTGCCTTTAACTTTTAATAAAGTTAAGTTATTTTACCAAACCTTAAGTCTGAGAGTCTTCAAAAACCGTGACAGTACGAAAGGGCCATGACCTCAGTCACTAAGAGTGACGGTAACGCACAGAATATCCATTGGAGGATGGATATGCACGAGCAACGTTTGGATCAGCTAGAGGTTGCTATCCAAACTATTCTTGAAAGCACGGTACTTGCGGATAAGTCCGGTGCTAACCCAGTGGTCCCGCCAATTCCGACACCGGAGAATGAGTCTAAGCCCTCAGGGGCCGCAGTCAAAGGGTTAACGGCTTCTGCACCCTTGCCGCTGAGACCCTCAATTATGCAGAGGGTTTATTAATCAACTTGAAATATTTATGGAATTGACGGCACACGCATTTCCTAGTGATCGCAGCAAGGTTGGGTTCATGATATCCCTGCTGACTGGCAGAGCATTGGCCTGGGCCAACCCACTTTGGGAAAACGCTAAACCTTGCACAAAGAATTTCTGTGATTTTGTGCAATCCTTTCGGAGAGTATTTGAGCCTCCTGGTAGAACTACCTCTGCTGCTAAACGTCTCATGGAGATACAACAGGGCAGGCGCACGGTTGGCGATTATGCCATTGAATTCTGCACCTTGGCAGCAGAGGTAGGGTGGAATAACGAGGCCCTGTTGGCAGCCTTTGCTCAAGGATTGAGTGACCAGATTAAAGATGAGATTGCAGCAAAAGAATTACCTACTGACCTAGAAGATTATATCGAATACGTGATTCTAATTGACTCCAGAATACGTGAAAGATTAATCGTCAGAGAGGGACGAGTACGGTTAAAGAATAATGGGTCCAGTAGCATATTTTGCCCACCCAACCCTCCGTCTGCATCCAAACCTAGTGAACCTATTTCGGAACCAAGTGAACCTATGCAGGTGGGTTTCACTAGGTTAACTAAGGAGCAGAGAAGGTATCGCAAGACACAAGGATTATATCTGTACTGCGGTAAAGATGGTCACCTGTTAAGATCTTGTCCGGTACGTCCGGGAAACGAACACACCTAGGGTACCTTGGGGGACAGGCCCTAGGTGGTGTCCAATCATCCCCATTCTTGGACACACTTAAACCCACCATACAGGTGGTATTGTCATGGGCACAACGCTCGGTTGAGGTTTTGGCCTTGGTTGATTCTGGTGCAGCTGGGTATTTTATGGACAATACCTTTGCTGAATTGCATGGGGTACCACGGATTCAGAGAGAAAACCCTCTTGCTATTGAAGCAATTGATGGCAGACCTTTGGAACCCGCCCAAGTTACTTTTGAAACGATGTCCTTGTCCATGACTATTGAGGCTATTCACAAGGAAGAGCAGCAGTTCCAATTGATTAATTCTCCTCACCATGCTGTGATTTTGGGCTTTCCTTGGTTACAGTTGCACAACCCACAATTTGATTGGCAGAAATGTGACATTGCTGCTTGGTCTCAGTTCTGTATGGATAAGTGCGTTACCCATCCTGTTAAGGTCTTGTGCACCTCCCCTTCACTACCTGATGCCTACCAGCAGTTTAGCGACGTTTTCAGTAAGGGAGAGGCTGGCACCCTACCTCAGCACAGACCATACGATTGTCGCATAGAACTGAGTCCTGGAGCAGTACCACCGAGGGGACGCACGTATCCATTGTCTTGTGAGGAGAACCAAGCTATGGAGGAATACATAGCAGATGCCCTCAGTAGAGGGATCATAAGGAAATCTACTTCTCTGTCCGGTGCCGGGTTCTTTTTTGTTAAGAAAAAAAGTGGTGAACTGCGACCTTGCATAGACTATCGTGGGCTGAATAAGCTGATGGCAAAAAAATGCCTACCCAATACCACTCATCACCGAGCTGTTTGATAGACTTAAGGGGTCCTCGATTTTCACTAAATTGGACCTAAGGGCAGCCTACAATTTGATACGTATCAGAGCCGGTGATGAGTGGAAAACTGCCTTCAATACGAGATCTGGGCATTATGAATATCTAGTCATGCCATTTAGTCTATGTAATGCTCCTGCAGTATTTCAAGAACTGATCAATGACATTCTTAGAGATATGTTACAATCTTGTGTTGTAGTCTATCTTGACGACATACTTATCCACTCCAAAGACCTGTCACAACACATCAAGGATGTGTCTGAAGTCTTGCTGCGCTTACGAAAAAATAAATTATTCTGTAAACTGGAGAAATGCGAGTTCCACAAAACCAGTGTACCGTTTCTGGGGTTTATAATTGGCAAAGACGGCATTGCCATGGATAAAGAGAAATTGACGGCAGTCTTACAATGGCCTAAACCCAAGAGCCTCAAAGCCATCCAACGATTTCTGGGCTTCGCCAATTATTACAGGAAGTTTATTAAAAACTTCTCCTCTATCGTGAAACCTCTGTCTGACCTCACGCACAAGGGCGCTAACCCATCCCTCTGGCCGGTGGCTGCTGAAGAGGCCTTTGAGAAGTTGAAGGTAGCCTTTGCTGAAGCGCCTGTGTTGTCCCACCCTAATCCAATACTCCCCTTTACTTTGGAAGTTGATGCCTCAGATATTGGGGTCGGGCGGTGCTCTCTCAGTGACAGGTTAAAGGCGGTACACTCAGACCCTGTGGATTCTTCTCAAAAAAACTGACTAGTGCTCAAAGTCATTACGAGATTGGTTGATCGAGAATTACTGGCCATTATCCTCGCTCTCAAAGAATGGCGTCATTTACTTGAAGGCACAAAAACACCCGTTTTGATTCTAACTGATCACAAGAATCTGACGTATCTTTCTGAGGCCAAGAGATTGTCTTCTCGCCAGGCCAGATGGGCACTGTTTCTATCCCGATTCAATTTCGTTGTATCATACCTGCCGGGATCAAAGAATGTTAGGGCTGATGCTCTGTCTAGACAATTTGAAGCAGAGGTTGACAGAGAAGAGGTACCAGCCCCTATCATTCAACCCGATCGAATATTGGCTACCATACGTACTAGTATTACTTCACCACTAGGGGAGGAGATTTTGGCATCCCAAGCCTCTGCTCCTCATGAGACTCCAGTGGGCAAATGTTTTGTCGCTGAGCCATTCCGTACTCGATTACTTGAGACCTACCACTCCTCTAAGGCTGCGGGACATATTGGTAGGGATCAATTGTTCTGGTCTCTCTCTCAGCTATTTTGGTGGCCTTCTATGAGAGCAGATTGTGCCAATTTTACGAATGCCTGTGCCACCTGTGCCCGTGCCAAAACCCCTAGACATCTCCCTGTGGGCTTGCTTCAGCCGGTGCCTAATGGTGAACGCCCTTGGTCTCACGTCTCTATCGACTTTATGGGAGAATTGCCCAGGTCTAGAGGGTACTCCTTCATATTGATGGTGGTAGACAGGTTCTCTAAAATGGCACACTTCGTACCCCTCCGTGGCCTTCCTTCGGCCAAGGAACTGGCAATGGTATTCGCTCGAGAAGTATTTCGGTTACATGGAGTACCCAGGGTGCTGGGGGAGCCAGTTTGTGTCCAGATTCTGGAGGGCATTTTGCGAACAGATGGGCATACAGCTATCATTTTCCTCGGCATATCATCCCCAGACTAACGGGGCCGCTGAGAGGGCCAATCAAGGATTGGAACAGTTTCTGCGATGTTTTGTGACTGACCATCATGATAATTGGGCCGACTTGTTGCCTTGGGCAGAGTTCGCCAGGAACTGCGCAATTAATTCTTCCTCCGGGAGCTCTCCGTTTTTGATCATATAGAGCATATAGAGCAATTCCGTTCCACATGGGCACAAGTTCAGAGGGCATTGGGCCAGTCTTTTCAGCCACATCAGCGTCATGCCAATCACAGAAGGCTTCCAGCGGTTTCCTTCCGAGTCGGGGATAGAGTATGGCTGTCCTCCAAGAATCTAAAGCTCAAGGTCCCATCTAATAAGCTGGCACCTCGGTTCATTGGTCCGTACAAGATCATTCGCAAAATAAACCCTGTTTCCTATGCCTTGGAATTACCTGCTTCTATGCGCATTCATAATGTATTCCATGTGTCTCTCCTTAAACCTCTGGTTTGTAACCGTTATACTACCACACCTGTGAGGCCAGGTCCTGTTGAAGTCGAGGGGCAGGAGGAGTATGAAGTACAAAACATTATTGATTCCCGCAGAGGTAGAGGAGGGGTACAGTATCTGGTGAATTGGAAAGGTTATGGTCCTGAGGATCGTTCCTGGGTAGACAGTAAGGACCTTCATGCACCCAAGTTACTACAAATATTTCATGCTAAATACCCTCAGAAGCCTAGACCCTACTCTGGGAGTGGGGGTCTTTGAAAGGGGGGTACTATCACGGTGCCCGTGATTGGTGCTGTTCAGTGTCAGTCACTTGCTGAGTATCATGATTGGCTGTCTGTGATTAGCCCTCCTCACACAGCCTTTTTAAACCTAGGCTGAGTACTTCCAGGTTGCCCTTTCGTGGTGTTTCTGACTCCATTCTGCCTGACCTGCTTGTCAGGCTTCTGGGCCTGTTCCTGCTGTACTTGCTGATCCTGTGTTCCAGTGTTCCTGTATGCTAGTGTTCCTGTGTTCCAGAGTTCCAGTGTTCCTGTGTTCCAGCACCTCGCGGGTTAATCTTACTGAGTTCCAGTGTTCCTGTGTTCCAGCACCTCGCGGGTTAATCTTACTGAGTTCCTGAATTTCCTGCTCCAGCCGTTGCTCTGGCGACATTGTTCTTCTCGCTGCTGATCATACTTGTTGGTTCCTGGTGGCGATATACATTGTTGGTCCCAGCGTGCGGACGCTGGTTTACTCCACTAAACCTGGTTGCGATATACACTGTTGGTCCCAGCGTGCAGACGCTGGTTTACTCCACTACACCTGGTTGCGATATACATTGTTGGTCTCATCGTGCGGACACTGGTTTACTCCACTAAACCTGGTGGCGATATACATTGTTGGTCCCAGCGTGCGGACGCTGGTTTACTCCACTAAGCCTGGTTGCGATATACATTGTTGGTCCCAGCGTGCGGACGCTGGTTTTCCTCCACTAAACCTGGTTGCTATATACATTGTTGGTCCCAGCGTGCGGACGCTGGTTTACTCCACTAAACCTGGTTGCTATATACATTGTTGGTCCCAGCGTGCGGACGCTGGTTTACTCCACTAAACTGGTTGCGAGATATATTATTGGCTCCAGCGTGCGGACGCTGGTTTGCTCCACTAAACCTGGTTGCGATATACGTTGTTGGTCCCAGCGTACGGACGCTGGTTTACCCCACTAAACCTGGTTGCGATATACATTGTTGGTTCCAGCGTGCGGTCGCTGGTTTGCTCCATTAAACCTGGTGGCGCTATTACCATTAGTCCCAACGTGCGGACGTTGGTTTACTCCTGAACATCCAGTACTGTGGTCAGTCGCTGTCCACTTCCTTGCAGTTGTCTGAGTATCCCTGGCAATAGACTCCTGCTGATTAAGACCTCTATACTTATGCTCTATGCTGTCTTAGTCACCTGACAGCTGGTCTACTTGCTCAGGCTGCCCTGCCCGGTATTGGTGAGGCCGGTAGAACCTTGACGATACCATCCTGTAGGTTGCCTCACCCGGTATTGGCAGAGCCGGTAGAGCCTACTCCAGTACTCCTTTGGGCTGCCCTGCCAGGTATTGGTAAGGCCGGTAGAACCTTGTAATTCACCATCTTTAAGGTTGCCTTACCCGGTAGAGCCTACATTCAGCATTCCGTGGGGGCTGCCTTGCCCGGTATTGGTAAGGCCGGTAGAACAGGTATATGTCATCTCACGGTTGCCTTACCCGGTATAGGCAAGGCCGGTAGAGCCTGTCATTAAAACTGTCACTTGGGTTGCCTTGCCCGGTATTTAGGCAAGGCCGGTAGAACCCATTATATGTTATATTACTGTTGTATTGTTATGTATGTTTACTCTACGGGGACTGCCTTTAACTTTTAATAAAGTTAAGTTATTTTACCAAACCTTAAGTCTGAGAGTCTTCAAAAAACGTGACAGCTTGATATCAACAGTAATATTGAAATGTAAATGTGAAAACTGCAAAAAAAAAAAAAAAAATATTACCACAATTTTGCAAAATATTTCTGGAAAAATAGCTGCATAAAAAAACTCCAAAATGCTCCTGACTATTTACCTTATGTTGTCTAGTTTTCAGAAACATATACCTTTGTGGGACATTTTTGGTTCTGGCACCGTCAGCTAAGCTATGATGCTCACATGCCAATTGTTGAAAAATTACAAGTTGGAAATAATGGCATCCATCTTGTAATATTTACCTTGTAAATGTGAGGAAGGGATTGAAATACTAGGCATATTGGGTACTCTTATATTCAGGAGAAGCAAATTAATATATTTAGGGGTATTTTTTGTCATGAATTAATAGTATGCAAATCCTGACAGGAAAATGTAAGCAAAATGTTTTTTTTGTTTTTGCTCTTTTTTTCTATTTTAATCAAATTAAATGATGGGGATTTAACAGGTAAGACTAAGATCCTATTTTCTCTGTCGTCCAATACAGGTTACTGGTAACTTTGGGATGTCCAACCATTAAGTTCCCCAGGGCAGGAAGAAAGGCAAGGACCAGGCATAGGACCCCAAAGTCACCAGAGCACCAATGAACCTACAGATCATAAATAGCTCAACACTAACTGCAAAGTGTCAACGGACACTGAACAGGGGTAAAAACAAACCCCATGAACTGCAGCACAGCACACAGAACTAGAGCCAACAGGGCTCAAAAGTGAAAGAGTACTGAGAGACTAAAGAGATCTTAGACAGGCAAGGCTGCCTCCAGGATCTTCCTCCCAAAACTGGCATCAGCCGATGCCAGCACATCCACAGGACAGTGTTTAGAAAAAGTGTGCACAGATGACCAAGTGGCCGTCTTGCACAACTGATCAGCTGAGGCCTGGTTCTTGTAGGCCCAAGAAGCCCCAATAGACCTCGCAGAATGAGCCATGACCCTGAAGAGAACATGCTTCTTCCGAAGTTCGTAAGCCTTACGAATTGTGGACTTGATCCAAGAAGCTATGGTTACCTTGGAAGCAGGCTTCCCTGCCCTAGGCCCCTCAGGAATGACACACAGAGTGTCAGACTGCCTCAAGGACTCAGTGTGATGCACATAAAACTTGAGACAATGCACAACATTCAACAGATGAAGATCCCTCTCTTTGTCAGAAGTAGGGTTAGGACAGAAGGAAGGGACCACAATCTCCTGATTAATGTGGAACTCAGACACCACCTTCGGGAGAAACTCTTGTGAGGTGCAAAGCACCACCTTGTCCTTGTGAAAGACCAAAAAGGGTGGTCTACAAGACAGGGCATACAGCTCCGCAACTCGGCAAACAGAAACAATCGCCAGGAGAAAGGTCATTTTCCACGTCAGCATACTCAGAGGAATGGTAGCCAAGGACTCAAAAGGAGGACGCTGGAGTACTCCCAAAACCAGGTTAAGATCCCACTGAGGAGCAGGGGACTTAAACACCTGATGGGTATGAGCAACACCCTGGAAGAAAACCTTGACATCAGGAATGATAGCAAGCCACCTCTGAAAGAAGACAGAGAGCACAGAAGTCTGAACCTTAAAAGAACTCAGACTGAGACCCTTATCTACACCATCCTGAAGAAAGAAAAGAACTGTAGGAAGGTCAAAATCCTGAGACAGGTCTTTGTCAGCACACCAAGCCAGAAATGTAGACCAAACTCAATGGTAGGCCTTCGAGGAAACAGACTTACGGGCACTAAGCTTAGTAGCCACCACACCAGAAGAAAAACCTTTCTTCTTCAAAATTGAGGATTCAATCTCCATGCCATCAAAGCCAGACTATGAACGTCTGCCTTCCAGAGGTAACCCTGTAGAAGAAGGTCCGAACGGGGGGGGGGGGGGGGGGGGAGTCGAAGAGGTTCCGCCACTGAGAGGTCCAGAAGCTCAGGAAACGCAGCCTGTCGGGGACAGTCCGGAGCAATCAGAATGACAGGGCAGCGCTCCAGTCTCAGTTTCTATAGCACCCTGTTCAATAGGGGAACAGGAGGAAAGATGTAAGCCAGAGGAAATGTCCACGGGATCAACAAGGCATCCACTGCCAGAGCCAGGGGATCCGCCCAGCGAGAGCAGAACATTGGAACCTTCCTGTTGTGTCTGGTTCCCATCAGGTCGATGCAAGGAAGACCCCACTGCTGGATGATTAGGTTGAACACCTCCAGATGCAGCTCCCACTCTCCACTGTGTGCCGAATGATGAAGTCTGCCAGAACATTGTCTGCACCAGGAATACGAACTGCGGAAATGGCAGGGACATGCTTCTCTGGCCATGATAAAATAGCCTTGACCATTAGGCAAACTGAGAGACTTCTTGTGCCGCCTTGCTTGTTGATGTAGGCTGCCGCTGTGGCGTTGTCTGACTGTACCCTGACTGGGCAATCCTCCAGTTGCTATGGCCAGTGAAGTAGGGCATGAAATATCACCCGAAGCGCCAAGACATTGATGGGAAGGAGATATTCCTCCTGAGACCACCGGCCCTGAACACTCAAGTGTCCCAGCACCGCTCCCCATTCAGAGAGGCTGGCATCCTTCATCACTGTGGTCCAGAAGGGCAGCAGGAAGGGTCTGCCTTTCAGGAGACTGTTCAAGTTGAGCCAGCACATGAGGCTCTGCTCCGCTTGAAGATGGAGAGATAGGGATCTCTCCAGGAGATCTGGATGGCCCCTGCATGCCAAGATTAGAAATCTCTGAAGATCTCTGGTGTGAGCCATGGCAAATGGGACTGCTTCTATGGTGGAAATTAACTTTCCCACCAAGGATGACAACTTCTTGGCTGGAACTGGATCCTGAGACAGGATAGCCTGGACTTTCAGTTCTATCTGATGAGTCACTTCGTCCGTGAGAAACACCACCCCCCTCTGAGTGTCGAAGAGGAGGCCCAGAAAGACCATCCTCTGGGAAGGAACAAGGTCTGACTTGTACAAGTTGATGATCCACCCGTAATGGGAGAGAGCATGAAAGCAGTCCTGCACCTGCTGGTGAAGGAGTTCCGGAGACGAGGCCTTCAGAAGGAGGTCATCCATGTATGGAGTCACCCTGATGCCGTTCCGATGTAGGACGGAGCTCAATGCTCCTAGGACTCTGTTGAAGACTTGAGAAGCCGTGGTCAGGCCAAAGGGGAGGGCAAAGAACTGGAAATGCCCTCGGTAGCAGGCAAAGCATAGATATTGCCAACTCTCTGGATGAATGGTAATGTGCAGATAGGCGTCTTGAAAATCCAGAGAGGCCAGAAATTCCCAATCCTCAAGTCCAATCTTTGAGAGCAGAGGCATCAGCCACTGGCAAGGCAGTCAATTTAGAAAGCCTCTTAGGTCTATGTAGAGCACACAAAACATGGGGTAAAGTTCCACACTTCCACAAGGCAGGGAACTTAAAAAAGGCAGGGCCTCTGAGGCAGAGACTCCCTTCCAGCTTTACCGCCTCCTAATCAATTTAAATGTATAGAAAGTGAAAGGAAAGAAGAAGTGAGAAAAGAGGAAATCAACTGAACAGAGACTCAAAGAAAACCCCTTAGTCCGAGGACCTAAACAACATGTTTTTTCTCCAGTTTGGATCGTGCATTCCATATGGACTAATAGAAAATATTTAAGGGCTCTCTAAAACCCTCTTTTCATATTCATCCAATGTAGGATACTTATTTAAAAAAGTATAATATAGAGGGCTATGCACGTTAGTATTGGGATTAATATTTAGTTAGGGCTTGTTGATCCAGGGAGAAATCTGATTGCCATTTGGAGTCAGATGCCTTCTTTTGGGTCAGCGATGGTAAACAGGAATAGGAAAAGGGTTGAACTGGATGGACGCAAGTCTTTTTTCAACCTAAATTACTATGTAACTATGTAACTAGAATATAGGAACAATGGTGACGTACCACACCACGATTCCTGGGGGGGGGAACAAAACAAAAAAACTCCACTGTAGACCAGTATTCCACAGGACTAACTGGCACAATACGAACCTTAGCTGTAAATGGACTCCAAATTGGCACACCGCAAAACTGAGCAAGAACCAGTAAAGTTCAAAACTGGTGCATAAAGAAAGAGAAAATTAGTTAAACAGGAACCACTGCATAAAAGAAATTCCTGCCAAAACTAGCCTTAGTTGAGACCAGAACATTCACACGGTAGTGCTTGTTGAGATTATGCAAAGGCAACCACATGGCCGCACAGTTGCAAAGCAGTGGTTTGATTCTTATAGACCCAAGAAGTGCCCACTGATTTGATGGAACACACCATGGCTCAAAAAGGCACAAGTTTGTTCCTGAAAGAATACACCTGATGGATGGATCACATTTACCCAGGAAGCAAAGGTAACCTTAGACGCAGCCTGGCCATCAAGCGGGCCCTCACGGATGACAAAAGGAGAATGACTGTAGTACTTTAAAGGGATAGTAACACTTCGTTTTAACTTTATTTTATTTTGTAGGCATTAAAAAAACATGAAGAATGATATAAGTCTTATCTCTCAAACCTTTATGGTTTATGAGATATTCACAAGCAAAGTTCCCCTCCCCGCCCCTTTTACCTAGTGTAAGCCATCTCTTCTCAGATGTGAGTCTGGTTGTATGACAGTACAGATAACAGAAGGGGACAATTTTCTTTGTATGAAAACAATGAAAGCCCTTCCCCCCTTGACAAGTTTTTCAGCTTTTTCCATTATCTTAATAGAAGATTGTCCCTCTCTGCAGTCTATCTGGGCATCTCCCTTCTTATCTGGCTGAACAGATAAGTACCACAAAGTACCACATCCAAAAGATGAATATCTTTTCATGTTTGTTAGAAGCAATTGGACAGAAAGAAGGAAGAGCAATTCTCTTGTTGATGTGAAACATATCCTATCCTCTTGAAAAAACAAAGGAGCAGCTTACAGGGAAAAACCTGGAGTTCAGCTACCCTGCAAACAGACAAAATGGTCAGAAGGAAGGTTATCTTGAGTATCAAAAGAGCTGACACTAACTGAAATAGCTGACACCATCTTGAAGAAAGGCCAAAACCACTGGAAGACAGACCCAATCTGCACACCACTGACAGAGTAGGGACAAAACCCTATGACAGGCCTTGGAAGATACCCTATTCCTAGCTTGAAGTATGGCAGTGATGACAGCATCTGAGAAGCTTTCTTTATCAAAGCCAGTCTGAGGATGACAAAACAGGGCTTGGGTCAGATTGACAGAGTGAGAAGATCAGAGAACCAGGCCAGATGGGGCGAGAAGGGAGCAATGAGGATGATTTGAGCTCTCTCCATCCTGACCTTCCTCAACACCGTGGAAATCAGGGAAACTGGAGGAAACCCATACAGTAGATGAAAATCCCATGGAATGGACATAGCATCCATCGCAAATGCTAGAGAGTCTTTTGATCTGGCACAGAACAGGGGGACTTTGCAATTCTCACTTGAAGACATGAGATCCACTGATTTTCTGCTGTTGAGGTTTACCATCAGGTTGAACATACTCTGGTTGAATCTCAAATTTCAGGATTCATGTGTTTGTGTGTTAGAAAGTCTGTGACCACATTTTCCAAGCATGGGATGTGAACTGCAGAGATGGCTAGAAAAGGAGTCTTGCCCCACTGGAGGATCTCCCAAACCTCTGTCCAGGCTGATGTGCACCTGGTTTCTTCCTAATGGCTGATGTGTGCAACCACTGTCATGTTGCCAGATTGGACCCTTATGAATATCTAGAGCATTGACTCTAATTTGGTCCAAGGATCCTGAGTCCATACTGATGATTACGGCAAGGATATTGCTTGAATCACTTGAAGGGACAGAGATTGGATCTTGTCCTCCAGCTTAAACACCTTCACTTGAAGGGTATCAAATCTCATGTCTAATAAATGCAGAAATTAGGAAGGTTCCAATGATAATTTATAGAGGTTGAGAAGTCAGCTGTTCTTAAAAATAGGCATTGTTAAACTGGAAAAAGTGTAGAGACGTGCAACAAAACTGATAAAGTGATTGGGGGATTTGAGTTATAAAAAGAGACTAGGCAAACTGGGTTTGTTTACATTACAGAAGAGATGTCCAAGTGGTGATATGATTACCATTTACAAATATATTTGAGGCCAATAAAAAGAACTCTCAAATTAACTATTTACACAAAGAGCTGAGGAAAGAAAGAGAGGTCATGCATTAAGACGAGAGGAAAGGTGCTTTTGACTAAAACAAAGGAAGGCATTTTTCAAAGTAAGGGTGGTAAAGCTATGGAATTTTTTGCCTTGGTAAATTCTGTGCTTGCAGATACTGTAATTGCTTAAAAAAAAAAAAAAAAAAAAAAAAAAAGTAACAGACACGTATCTAGCACAGTGCAATATTGAGAATTATGACAGCTGACTTCAAAGCAGACAGAATGTTGATCCAAATAAATATTTGCCTGCCATTTTGAGTCAGAAAGGAGCTTAATTGGAATGGTTTTTTTTTTTGGTTTTTTTTTTGCCTTTCTCTGGGTCATGACATGACATGGGATGAATTTAATGGACACTTCTTTTTTAAGCCTTATCAAATTTGGACACTACTGAATTTGTGAATGTAGAATCACTTCTGAAGGAGCATTGAGTAAACACAGAGAACAATACACAGGTATAGTAAAATTAACACCACCTTTATTGAACAATAGAACAGGTATGAATGTAATCAAACCCCAAATGAGATAACCTATATATACACAGGTGTCAGAACTAGAGCAGCAGTTTCCACAGATACCGGAATACTATTCAGGAACGGACTGTGCGTAATCTCTAAATCAATAGAACCCCAGTGGTCAGACTTGCCTAAGGTCAAACCGGAGCGGTAGTCAGCCAGAGCCACAGGTCAGCACTAGAGTGGGTAGTCAGACTTAGCCAAGGGTCATGCATGGAGCGGACAGTCAGCCAGTGCCACAGGTCAGCACCAGAGTGGGTAGTCAAACTTAGCCAGGAGTCATACACGGAGTGGATAGTAAGCCACAGGTCAGCACCAGAGTGGGTAATCAGATTTATCTAAGGAACAGACACAGGAAAGCAAAGAAGCCAAGCAAGGATCAACCAGAGACTGATACAGGACACTAGGAGCTACTGCAATGGACACCACGTAAGGGCAATTGAGATGGTGTCCAGGCAGCCTGCTTGGACACCATAGACGTCCATAGACGTGGCGTGAACCGCCGGACAAGGTAAGTCACATTGTGAAAGTCTTCTAGAGAGGGAGTAAAGGAGATTCCTTGAGCGCAGATGTCAGCTGCCAAGGCAGACAGCAATCCAAACGGAATAACCTGAAATGCTAAAAGTAGGAAATGCTGTTTGGGATGAATCAGAACATGCAGGTAAGGTTTTGAAGGTCTAGGGAGGCAAGGAACTCCCCTAGAGACATGACTAGGATGGCAGATCTCAGAGACTGCCTTTTGAAGCAGGGAGCTAACACGAAGTGGTTAAGGTACTCCAAGTCCAGAAGAGGAAGGCGGCTGCTACCTTTTGGGAACTACAAAAGACTGAAGTAGAATCCCTTTAAGCACTCCTGTACTAGAACAAGGACCAACACCTGCTTTTTTAGCAGGGAGGATATAGTGTCTGATCAGACACCCCCAAACCAGATCCTGAGGAATTCTGGACAGAAAGAAATGGTGAGGAGGAAGGGATCTTAAGTCTATTCAGTACCCTTCTTATAAAAACTAAACACACTGCTTTGTCTCCCACATTTCTCGAAAGAAATAGTGGTGACATCAATAAGCAGAGATGGACCAGTTTCTTCTTCTTCAAGGGTGGGTTGAACCCCAGGCGTTACATATTGGCAGGGGGAACAAACCACGTATCTTCCAGTAGCTTTCCTAAAATATCTTATTTAGATCAGGGCCAAAAAAAGTTGTATTCCCAAAATGTCTTGATTACTTGGCTTGGTATTGCATCTAACTACGAACCAGCCTTTCAACTCTGCTATATGAATTGATCACCCGACTTGACCTTGGCATTACATCGGACTACAAATCATCCTTTCAACTCTGTACTACGACTGATCCCCCAGCTTAATTACTGGCATTGCATCAGACTATGACCACTCTACTCGACCACCGCTCCTCCAAACTCCTGTTACTAAAGGCGACCTTGGACTTGCTTGTCTCTGCCTGATGGTTCCCAGGCTCAATGGAAAGTGTTCTTTACTACTATCATGCCTGCTATATGAGGGTGTAGTTCAGTCTGTTCCTCTTTTCCTCCTGCACTTGCTTCACCTTACATCTAGTGTGTTGCTCTTTTCTTGTCCTGCCCAAATTCTCCTTAGCGGTGATTCCGTTTCTTGGATTACCTGAGACCACTCCAACACACATCGCATTTCTTTTATTTCTCTATCCCTGTATACACTAGGCCTCTCTCCCTTCCTATTGTTTTGATCCTCTCTCTCTCTCTCTCTCTCTGGGATTCCCCCTGGCCTGTCCTCCGTTGTCCCATATCACCACTACTTAAGTGAATGAAGCTCAGGCCTCCTGCTGTGTCCTCTAGCTTGTGCTACTTCCAGGGCTGTAATGTACATTTAATGCAATAAAGAGAAATAAAATAGTGTGCATAACAAGAAGTAGGTTTCAGAACAGCGAGTACATAAGAAATAGGACCATAGTTCTTAATAGGTTAACTTACCCTGCTTCAGACTCCATTTCATAAAATTAACAATTTCAGAAACATTCAACAGTGGGGTACAGTATAAAAGGAGCAGTAAACTTTTGTTATGAAAAATATTTATATATATTGTAGGACTTTTCTTGTCGAGCAAAATAAGGACACCTCCAATGCTGTGAGATGCAGATTTCCAAAATGATTACAGTATAAACTGATTTTTCATTAACCCTTTGAGTGCCAGAGGGGTATGCAACGCATTGCTCTGCAATGCGCTGCATACCCCTCTGGCACTCAAAGGGCTAATAGTGCCCTCTAGTGGTCAGATTCCAACTACTTATTCTGATATATTTTATTTAAGAGGAAATTCAGTGACAGTGATCTATATAATAATATTATAGAACCTGCCGAGTCATGCTGCCAGAACTTTCAAGAAGTAAATGTGCTGGAAATGTATTTCCTGATTATATGAACAGTTACAACACTTGAATAAAACAGACAGCAGTACCCTTGTTATACTCAGCAAGAATCTATAACATACATTTAAAAAAATGAATTGCTGCTCTTTTAAAGGAAAAGTCAACCTCCATAGGAAAAGGTCCAAAAATAGATGTGTAAACTTGGCAGTGCATAGCCAAATAAAACCAGTTAAATACAGTCCCATATGAACTAGGAATACAATTAAAAAAGTCTAAGAGAGCAGTGCCTGGACTCCCTTTCATGAGGCCAGGTCACTGGAGTAGGTGGGGTAAAACTGGGGGGAAGAAGGGAGTCTCCTCCTCAAAGGCACTGCCTTTTGTGAAGTGCCCTGCCCTCTGGAGAAGCGGAATTTTACCTCTTGGTTCCTGTGTTCTGCACTGGAATAAACAGAAAGAAAGCCTATATATCCAGAAAAAAGAAATCATATATTGTTTGCATACTGAAATTAATTTAAAAAAATGGTGAAACCATGTTTAACTGGTACAAAATGGAAACCTGAAAATGCTCATGTTCATAAAGGTGTAAATATCCCAGTAATTAAGGGGATAATTAGAAACACCTTTCAGTGACCAGAACTCATGTAACACTCAAGGAAAACTAAACTACTCACACAGACATATTTCTCAATGGGTAAAGAATGAAGGCACAAGAATAAAGACTGAATGCAAAATAGAGGACTTTACAACTTATGCACATTATTTGAACATTCAGATTCAACTGACAGTGTATATTCTTAGCAGTACGGACCATTTCTCATTCCCAGCATTTTTGCAAAGTGATCACAGCATTAAAGATCTTAAAGTGACTGCACAGACTGGACATTTTAGGACACACAGAGAGAGATCAGGGAGTATATAAACTGATCACCAATTTTAAAGTAGAACTTTCATGCTTTTAACCCCCTAGCCCCATTCCTGTTTCTGCCTTTAAACATAATTAAAAGTGCCCAAGAATTGTTTAATAAAGCACTATAGTACGAAAAATATACCTAGTTGCAGTCTGAATGGCACCATCTTAAAGGGAAAGTAATGTCTGTTTGTATTAAAATATAACATTGTAGCTATTACAGCAATAAACTAAACAATATATGGCCCCATCTCTCAAACCTTTATGGCTTGAGAGATATATGAAGATAAAATTCCCCCTTCCCTCCCTTTCTCAGACGTGACCTGTAAAGATGTCAGCAGGAGATTCTGGTCGAGCGACCAGATGGAGGCTCTTCAGCATAGCCAAAATAGTGCAGTTTAAAAGGGGGGGTGGTACTTTATCTTCATATATTTCTCAAACCATAAAGGTTTGAGAGATGGGACTTCCATTGTCTGGTTTATTGCTGTAATAGCTACAGTATTATATTGGAATAGAAACAGTCTATCCGTTTAAAGAAGTTTTCATTGATGGGCAGAGTTCTATCTCTGAAAAGCTGCCAATCTTGCTCCCAATACCTGCCCCTTCACTCGGAGGTAAGCTCTCCATTCGCATTTCAAACACACACAGCCCACTCCATTGGATTCTATTTTTAGAAGGGGAAGAGGGCTGCCAATATATATAGTGAGGCAGAGAGCTCTCACTATGAAGAATATGATTAAGGAAGGCTCAGGCATGCGGACGTCAAGGAATATTCCTGAGCATGGAAATAGCATTGTTTGCATTTTCTAATCCACTTCAGAGAAAGTTTACTAGAGCCTAGGGAATGATTAGGGTCCATACTGATAAGAATATACAACGCCAATAGAATTTAAATGTCAAAATAATGTGATTGCATTTTAACGTCATGTATCGTGCATCAGCCTTCATTCTTATGCCTGAAGAGAGACCTAGTTGTCTTGAAAGCTTGCATCCTTAAGCCACTCAGCCAATAAAAGGTATCATTTTTACTCTGCTAGTCTCCTGCAAATTCCTCAATGTCAGTGAGTACTCAGCAGGTTCCCATGGAAACCAAGCCCTATTGGTGAGCCTCTTCACTACAGAAATGAATGTATGAAAGAGGTGGGAAGGACATACTTAGCTCTTTCAAACTACTCAGGATTTACCCATTGAGTGCAGCTGCTGTCTTAGGAAATGTCATACCTGGGGTTCAGGCCTTCCCCTTACGTCTCCAGTTTGTATTGTCACTGAACATGACCATAGATGAGAGTTGGTACCGTGTTAGCCGTAGAAATACAGGAGGCAAATATAGTTTTTGATACCTTTTATTGGCTAACTAAGCAGATTTACGGTCTTGAAAGCTTGCATTTAAATCTGCTTAGTTAGCCAATAAAAGGTATCAAAAACTATATTTGCCTCCTGAACATGACCATAACATCACAAGAAAGAGGAGCCCACAAGAACCACCATGGATTTGAAGTCAGGTGCGTCTTTCAATCTCACTACATTTTTTACCTTTTTACAGGATGGTGTCTACAAGGTCCACAGTCTGAGTTCTATTAAGGTTCAGATTTCATCCCTCTATTCTTTTTCAGAAGCAGACTGCTTTTTCACTGTTGTCAAAACCTTTTTTCAAGGAGTGACTCACACACGCCCCACCTTCAGGGATCCTGCGTCTCCATGATACTTGAAATCTGGTGTTAGGAGTTCTACAGACACCTCCCTTCAGTCTCTATCATCTGTTTCTTTGTGTTTCTGATACTTAATATGGCTTTCCTTTTGGCCATTGTTTCTATTCACAAAGCGGTCGAAAAACAAGCTCTGTCATATAAATCCCCCTTTCTGGTTTTTCACCAGGACGAGGCAGCTCTTCTTACTCCCAGAGGGTTTTTTGCCTAAGGCTTCCAAGGAATTTCACATGAATCAGGAAATTGCCCTTCCTTATTTTTGCCCTGATCCTTCTAACAAGCAAAAGCTCCATCTGCTGGAAGTGGTATGTTGCCTGAAGTAATATGTTTATCTCATGCAGCCTCTCTTTTTTTTTTTTTTTTCATTCCTGAGGGACCTGAGTGGGCCAGGCTGTGTCCAAAACAACATTTGCTTCTTATATCAATGCTGCTATCTGACAAAAGGGTGAGATTAGAAAGCAACCATTTCTCTTCTGAGTCTCTTTGCACTTTGCCAGATCTGTGGACACCTCCTGGGCCTAGAGGTGTGAGAAAGTTGTCGCCGTGTTCCTGCGGGAAATTTCGTGAAAACCACGTTATCTGCTTTTTTTTGCGGGAAAATCCACTTTAAAACTAGCAGTTAAAATTTTCGCATTTTTTGCCCACTGGCCAAAATTGTTCGCCATTTTTTCAATGTCTAGAAAGTTTCCACCCATTGATTTACGTTGTTTTCGCACTTCCGCTATAAAACGTGATGTTTTTGCTGAAGGCAGACACAATAGTAGCAGCTACTGAGCAAGATTGACGTGCTGTGCTGTTCTCTTGTGATATTTTGCAAAAAGTGAGGCAGGAGAGGCTCATAGTGACTCCTATCACTGTGAACAGGGTAAAAAATAATCAGTGGAGGAGCTGGAAGGACCATTATGTGTCCACTGAGTCTGATGAGGAAGGGACCACTACCATACCAATTCTGTCCAGTCCCACTAAATCACCCCAAGGGATCTTGGGGAATTTAATGTGAAGGGAAGGAGAAAAGGGAATGGGACGGGAGGGAGAAAAGGGTAGTACTAGCGAGAGCAGGACAGGTCAGCTGCCTGTGCCTGCTGCAAGACGTGCTGCCCCTGCTGCCAGTGCCACCATTGCTGTACCTGCAGCCACTAGTGTTGTACCTGCTGTCAGATGTGCTGCCACTAGTGTTGAACCTGCTGCCAGTGCTGAACCTTCTGCCAGTGTTAAACCTTCTGCCAGTGTTAAACCTGCTGCCAGTGCTAAACCTGCTGCCAGTGCTAAACCTGCTGACAGTGCTAAACCTGCTGCCACCAATACTTTGCCAGCTGCTAGTGTTTCTTGTAGTACTAAGGGGAGGGGGGGAGAAAATGATGCCATGTGTGACAGCAGGGGACCCTCTGTCACATTGCTCATCACCTCCTCCAAGCAGCAGTGAGATGTCCGGAATAGAGCAGCAGCACGTAGGGACTAGTGGTGGTGTTGGAGAAGCTGGGGTGGAAGAGACATTGATGGCCTTTTTTAGCAGAAACTGAGAAGGAATGGGAGACAGAGATGAGGATGGGCATCACCACCACAACTAGCAGTCAGCTTTTGAATTTAATGGAAATTGCAACTGCTCTAACTTCTGCTGCTGCTGAGATGAAAAGGCAGCAGGGTGCTGAGGAGCAGGCTAGTGTGCCACAAACCACCGTGGACAGAGTGGGAATGGGGTCAACAAGTAATGTGGGAATTGGACAGGTTCCACTTGCCAGCAGTAGCAATAGCAGCAACATTATCCACTGCCACAGAAAGTGAAGGGGAATGTGGAGGACAAGAACAGGCCATTCTTCTCCACCTGTTCCCTATCCCTCCCCAGACGTCATAGGTGTGGGACTATTAGTCTCTTCCGGCAAGCACAGTGCAGTCATCATCAACAATGGTAAAGTGCAAAATTTGTGACAAGTTAGTGAGAAGGGGAAAGGAGGGAACACACCTTGGCACAACTGCACTGATAACACACATGAAACACAGACACCATGACATTTACTACAAACACGTTAAAGCAAAACACCCATTACAGAAATCTAGCACCGTTGTTACTGTACCCCCTGACTCTCCAGAAAGGTGGAGATCAAAGAGGAGGAAGAATAAAGAAACACAGACAGACACTGGAAGTTCCATGATGAGCGAAACAACTAGCTCGCCATCAACATCACCTTCTTCCTCAAGGGTAACAAGTACATCTCTTGCCAATCCACCTCATTCATCGTTACCTCCCCTGCCAAATGACAGCCACTCTGTTAATGTTAGGATATGGCAGTTCATCTCTACCCATTGCACACTGTGTGGTGCAGTGACCACACATGCCAGTGTGGTGGAGGAGAATTGATATCAGGTCATGAGGTGGCAGATGAGGAGATTCCATCCCCGCAGAATATGCTAGGATTCTGGCAGGGAGGGTTCATCATTACTATTAAACTGTCAGCAAGTTGTTATGTGTCCTTAGTGGGGTCTGGACAAGGGGTACAGTGACAGCGGCAGTATTTGGTTTCGGGTGTCATGGTGTTTGGTTACAGTTGTGCCCCCAGATGTTATTTACCACACACACACTGTGCACACTGCAGTTGCTGATGGAAGCCACAGTTTCTGTTCTCAAGGGAAAAATATATATTCTAATAACAACACACCCATGAAGATTTTGGAGGAGGGGTAGGTGGAGAAGATTTAATCGTCAAATTGTTCCTTCCTCCACATATACTGGGGGCTACTTATTCTTCTGCTACTGCCTCAAGCTCATCACTGGAACCAGTCACTGCAAGTGGAACCTTCATCATCCATCTTCCATGTTACTGCTATTGTTGATCCTATTCCCTTTCAGCTGCCTAATCATCCTGCTGCTTAAACAACTCAATAGCAGCAGTACGAACAGCAGTTGCAACTCAGGAGGACATCTGACAGTGGCCACTGGCCAACATGACCTGCTGGCATTAGGCCAATAGGGCATTTTTATTTATTTATTTTTTTCTTAAAAACTAGTCCTACAAAAAAAAATAAAAAATTTTTGGGGGATTTGTTTCTAACAAGCCTAAGTCCTACAAATCAATGTTTCCTTAGGGCTTGTGCCAAACTAGCTTAAGTCCTACAAATCAATATTTCTTCAGGGCTTGGGCTTCTAATAAGTAAGTCCTACAAAGGCCTCTAACAACAAATCAAACAAATCATCCTCTACAAAATACTCTATCAAGTCAAGTATCAGTCCACCCCAGGGGCCGTTTATGTCAGGGGGTTCCTGTCTCTGTCACTTTCAATACAAAGGTCTTATTTTATTGATTCTTTTATTAACTGTCCCCCCCAATAGCAGTCAAGAAAGCCCCCCAAAACAAATTCCCTGTTCAAATGATTCATTCATTCCCCAACACAGGCACCCTCCTCAGACCCCTTTATACCATGTCTTATGGTTTTTATTTATGATTTCTTTTTTATTAAGTGCCCCCCAATCCCAGTAAACAACCCCCCAAAAATCATCCCCTGTTCAACTAATTCTTTCCCCACACCCCACCAACACAAGCATCCTCATGCCGCTTTTATACAGTGCCTTTGGGAAATAAAATATTATGTGTAATGTGTTGTGTGTAACTTCTGTGTTTCCATTGATTTTAATGGGCGAAAAAAGCAGAAAATCTGCACTTTTTGCTGGAAATTTTTCGCCAAGCAGAAAGTGTCATTTTTCACTGATTTCAGCTTGAGGCGGAAAGATTCGCCCATCCCTACCTGGGCCTACAAGAATAAGGACTGTACTAAGAAGCTAGGTAAGGCAACAACCTTCACCAAACACCATGTCAATGTCCTGGCCTCTACTGTGGTCAGCTTTGGCTGGTAGGTCTTTCAGGGGATGGTGCCTGTTTAAGGAATTCTTTCCTACCTTCCTTTACGCAGAGTTTCTGAACCATTCCTGGTTTTCTTCCTGTTCAGATGTTTGGTCTGAAAGTTTGGGGTCTGTTGTTAACGGAGGTTTTTATGGTACCAGTTAGTCCTGTGGAATATTTGTTTACCATTAAGGGTTTTTTTTTTTTCCTTATTTTTCCCTCCCAGGAATCTTGTGGATGCTTTGGTATATACTTATGGTTCCTGTGTTCTACACTGGATGTAAGAGAAAAGGGGATTTTTATACTTACAGAATAATCCTTTTATCATAGTCAATTGAGGGGTATCCTATTGAAAACTCTATTTGGTGGCCATCAAAAGGTTTAGATCATAATGTCGCCTACATCAAAAGGGCAACATTCTGATGTCACATGCTAGAGGGCGACATTTCAATAGGATACTGTATACCGCTAACTTCATGGCCAGTATATAATCACAGCAATAGCAGCACATGGTAGGTCTGATGCTGAATGTGTGCAGTAGGAGTTCTGTGATGGAAGGTCTGATGCTGAATGTGTGCAGAATGCAGAAGGAGTTCTGTTATGGAAGGCCTCATGCTGAATGCGTGCAGTGTGTAGCAGGAGTTCTATGATATAGCACAAACTAATCAAGACAATCATTTGAATGCTTGTCCACAAACAGGGCTGTCATCAACAAGATAACCCCAGATGCACACAAAAGGGTGACATTCTGATGTTGTACATTTCACCCTGTGTGTGTCAGAGAGGTATCCAATGCAATGCGTTGGATACCTATCCGGCAGTCACTGCGATGGATACCTATCCGGCATGGCCTTGTAGAAATTTACATCTTCAAAGTTCTACATGGCTGTGCAGTGCAACCTATAAGCATTTGACTGCTGGATCAGTATCCAATGCATTGCAATGAGTTGGCTACCTTGCTGAAACACAAAGGGTTAAGTGTGCGACATCAGAATGTAGCCCCTTTTCCATGCTGCTGGGGTTATCTTGTTGAAGACAGCTCTTTTTATGAGCAAACTGAGAGGAGAGTCCAGGCTTCCCAGCAACCGCATTTGCACTTTTTTGTCCTATATCAACATATGGCTGCAAAGGCCCTGTATTGAAATGTCTCTCTCTATTTGGTGACCCTTAAGTGTGCGACATCAGAATTTTGCCCTTTTGCTGCAGGCGACATTATGATGATCTCGCTCTTTCGATGGTCACCAAATAGAGGGAGACATTTCAATAATAAACCCATTGAGGGATGCAGGGACCATGGGGTTAAGCAGTGTGCCTAAAGGAGGCAGGGCACAGTAAGAAAAACTACTTCCACCTCCCCCTGCAGCTCAACCGTAATTTTTTGTTTAGCAGGAAGTCAGGAAGGGAATAAACATGAAAAACAATGCTGCCAAGAATAGCAGGACATCCTCACCCAATGAGTTTTCTGTGGGAGTGGGATGCATTGCATCACTCAATGGACTAGGAGGAAAGGATTTATCGGTAAGTATAAAAATCCCCTTTTCTCTGTCATAATTGAAGGATGCAGGGACCATGGGAACTTCACAAAGCAGTCCCAAAAACAGCAGGAGGGAAGAAAACTAATGAACAATGGCTTCTAGAACTATGTGGCCGAAACTGCCATCTTGAGATGCAAAAAAAAAAAAAAAAAAAAAATTAACTTTGTGGACTTTGGAAAGTGTTGCTGTATTTCACACTAACTTGGTTCTTCAAGGGCCATGAAGTACTGATGGATCTAGTTGAATGAGCTGTGATCCTGAAGGGTGCTGGCACAGATTTTAGTAGGTATGCTTGTCTAATAATCTATTTAAGACATGCAAGCAATAGTTGTCTTAGATGCTGGTCTGCCCTTCTTAGGGATTTCCGGAACAAAAAGCCACGTATCGGTAATGTCCTAAAGGACTGCATAACTTGGACAAATTGCTGTAGGCATCTTGCCACACCTAAAGTATGAAGTGATTCCTCTTTTCGGTTAAACGGGTTAGGACACAAAGGAGGAACCATGTCTTGATTTATGTGGAGGGCTGAAACCACTTTTAGTTGGAACTCCAGAAGAGTTTTAAAACAACTTTATCTTGATGAAAGATGCGGTAATGCACCAAGTTCTGAAACTCTTCTTGATGATGCAATTGCCATGAGAAATACTGTTTTGAAGGTCAGGTCTTTTATAGAGGCTGAAGAGAATGGCTCAAATGGAGAGGATTGAAGAGTCTCTAGTGCTAGATTTAAGTTCCATGGTCAAAGGTCTCTGTTTGGAGAAACTATTCTGTTTATCCCCTGAAGAAATGTTTGAATTTCAGGGATAGTGGCATTTCTCCACTGAAAGAGAACTGACAGCATTGAACTTTGAACTTTTAGGGAGTTAACCCGTATATTCTTTTCTAGGCCTGTTTGCAAGAACTCTAGTAATGAAGGGCGGTGGAAGAAAAAATGTTCTAGTCATTTGTTAGGTCAGAAAGAAAAGTAGATCTTCCGAATAAGATTATATATTTTGGTAGGAACAGGTTTTCAAGCCCTAAGAATGGTTTGAATGACCAGGGAACTCAGGCCTGGAGTCCCTTATCGCCTGTTTCAACAGCCGACACAAACTTGAAGTAAAAAAAAACAAAACCTAGTCCTCAGTGGATGTATTGATATGGGGCTCTAAGCCCCATATCAGTACATCCAAAGGATGAAAAACGTGTCAGACATTAGTAGAATTAACCCTATGAGTGCCAGTGGAGTATAATTACCCTGCCTGCATTCATAGGGTTAACCCAACTAAGTTAAAAAACATCACATTACAAGTAACACTTACCATTAATCCTGATGTCCATCGGAGTCCTCGGCTTCCTGGTCCTCTTCTTTCCTATCTTCTGTCCTTCTTTCTTCTCTTCTATCTTCCATTCTGTCTTCTTTCTTCTATCCTCTTGCTGTAAAACACACAAAAAAAGTTTGTTAAAAGCATACATATGCAGCACACCAATACACAGTTTAACCCCTTGAGTGCCAGAGGGGTAAGCAACGCATACTCTCTGAGTCCTAAAGGGTTAAATTATGTAGTAGGTTGCCAGTTAAAATATAAATGCCCCCATGCATAGTAAATGTTTTTAATTTATTCCAAGCCAATCGTATTGCCATAAGTAAAATGTCCAAAATGCGCCACCCCCCCTTCTTGTCCATGGGCCGATGCCCGCTCCGGTCTGATGGAATTAGAATTGAGGCTGCCCTTATATATGGGCAGCCATACTTCTAATTCTCTCACAGCCATTGGCTGGGATATGCTTACACACCTCCCAGCCAATCATCTTTGAGCAGCTGTGAGAGAATTAGACGTATGCAGCCTCAATTCTAATTCCCTTAGACCGGAGCGGGCATTGGCCCGTGGACAAGAAGGGGGGGGGAGGAGGTGGCGCATTATTCTCCGCCGCAGCCTCAGTGGCCTAACACCGCAGCGGAGACAGCGACAAATATATGCTATGATTTTAGACATTTTACTTATGGCAATATGATTGGCTTGGAATAAATTAAAAACATTTAATATGCATGGGGGCATTTATATTTTAACTGGCACACTACTACATAATTTAACCCTTTGGGCCACAGAGAGGTACACAACGCATTGCTTTGCAATGCGTTGCGTACCCCTCTGGCACTCAAGGGGTTAAACTATGTATTAGTGTGCCGCATATGTATGCTTTTAACTTTTTTTTGTGTTTTACAGCAAGCGGATAGAAGAGACAAGAGAAGACAGAAGACTCAAGAGAAGAATGAATGGAGATAGAAGGAGACAGACAGTGGATGACAGGTAAGTGTAACACAGATTATTTACTGATCGGTGCTTGACAGTATGTCATGCACCGATAGTTTTTTTTTTTTTTTTTTCCCTTTGAAGTTCCCAAAACTGCAGTTATTTAGCTGCGTTTTGGGAACTTAACACACAAAATGGACGTTTGGACACAACGTCCTTTGTGTTTAATGCCGGTAGGACATTTGAATACCGACCAAGACATTTTATTTTGTCGGTTGGTATCCATTTTTTTACTCCAACATTTGGATCGAGCCCTCAATCCCTTGATCTTTAATATTTGGGTCCCAAGTTCCATGTAGCTCAAATCTAGATTCGGTAGGTTGTGTTGGTGAATTAGCCCTTGAGAAATGAGATCTGCAGTCTGAGGCAGATGCCACGGCTCTGCCACTGACATCTCTCTCAGGCGATGAAACCAAGATCTCCTTGGCCAAAATACAGTTATGAGAATGGTTTGTACTTTCTCTTCTGTTATTTTGCAGAGATTTCTGGGAATAATAGCTAGTGGAGTGAAGACATACACTAGTGTAATTCCATGGAACTGACAGAGCATCCACCCCTATTTCCTGTGGGTCCATTGCTTTTGAACAAAACTTTGGTAGTTTTCGGTTTATTCTTGAAGCCATCATGCCCATTTCAGGTACTCTCCAGCAATCTGTTATCTGAAGGAATATTTCCTGTTTTAATTCCCATTCCTCAGGGTTTATGGTCTGGTGGCTGAGGTAATCTGCCTCCTAATCATCCACGCATGGAATGCATATGGTTGACAATGCTGACACATGGTTCACTGCCCAGAGAAGGATTTTTTTTTCCCACTTCCATCCAAGCAGCGTTGCTCTTTTTTCCTACCTGGTACCACAATATGTGACGGATTTCTTTTTTACATATTATCTTTTAGCTTTATTGTGAGGTAAAAAGGTGCTTTCACCTCCAGTGGCTTGACTGACAATTCTGTCAAGTTCAGAACCAAACAGCAATGAGCCTTTAAATGGCAAAGCTACCAAAGCTTTTTTGGAGGCAAAATCTGCATTCCATATCTTTAGCCACAGTGTACATCATACTGTAAAGGTAATTGCTGAACATATAGATGTTATTTTGGCTATCTCCAAGGCCGCTTCACCTATATAGGTGGTAGCTTCTTGTCAATAACCCATTAGAGGATGAATATCCTCATGTGGTGTATTGCATTGTATGGCTTGTATAATGTGTTTGCCAAGCCTCTGTCACTCTGCATGCCCATGATGATGCAAATGAAGCTCTAATGATAGCTCCCACTCCTGAAAACATTAACCTCTTTAATCAATTCAGTTGAATCAGTATAGTAGTATGTTTAGACCGTCTGGATACTGTGAGATCCATTGTTGGCTGTTTAGACAAAATATCTACCTTATCTTTGAGAAATGGATAAGTAGCTTTACATTTCTTGGCTATAACCAAGGAATGGTCTGGATTAAGCCACTTATCTGTGACTATGTGGCCAAGTTTCTCATAAGCAGGAAAGGTGATAGAGGATTACTTTTTACACTTAAAGAGGGATTTAGAGGACGTATTAGTGATTTGTTTACCCGACTCTAAGAGAACTTCTATAATTGCTTTAATGAGAGAATATATTGAATGAGTGTCAAGTGTGGACCCCTCAGCCATAGACATGGGCAAGTCACTTATCAATGGACAATAATTGATAATTCCCCCTCATTGTCTGGCATATATTTTAAAGAATTTAGAGTATCTTTTGAAGAATGCTTAGGAAGAGGTCTTTTAAAAGGTACATGAGGTGTTTCTGAACACAATCTAATACTTTCGCTAAAGCACTGGCCATTGAACCAGGTAAAGTTTTAGCCCACTCTGGTTCAAGATTTTGAACATAATGTTGCATTGTTTGAAACTTTAGCACCACAAGAAACAAAGAAGGCAGAATTGTTTTTATTGCCGTTTTTTCCCTTCTCCTTTCTTTGCTCTGCCATAAAGGAATGAAATTTATGTGAAAAAATGAGTTTGTTCGATACTGTCGCAAAGGCACTAATGTAAGAATTTATTGGATTGTAACAGCATTTCCTAATTAAGCTGAAAGGGAAGACTGTGCTGGCACAGAACAGAGCTAGTCTGTATTATAATATGCTGTCTGTTTATTTCTGGACTAGCAAATGACGTCCTGCTCCAACGGAGTTAGTGTGAAGGCAATGAGGCCTTTATTTGTCTATGTGTAACAAAAAAAAATTCTGCTCCAATGGAGCTAGATCGTAATGGGAGTGCTTTTGTTTCTGTAAGGTGATTGTGCGTGCGCATGCATGTAACGTGGAGTTCAGGTGAGCAGCTGGCCCAATATGGTACGAAATAGTGTTCCCTTAATATACTATGGAAAAGAAATTACCGTGTAGCACTCTTCCTCATAGTTGTATGGAGGGGAATGCTACATGGAAAATTTAACCAGAATTGTCGGTCTACGAAGCTCTCTGTAACATCCTAGTATAAAGCTTCTTCCTTCTCGGCACACAGCTGAGCTTGGGTCTCCACAATAAATATACTGTCCCAACAGAACTAGCATGAAATAGAGGTGAGGGTCCCCAGAAGCTTAATAAGTTAATAAAAATAACAAATCTAATCAGGTTGATAAAATCAGTCACTGGAGAAGGAAAATCATGGACCTCCTGAGGGACACACTTTAAAAACGGTTATGCTGCAGGGGGAGGGGGTTAGCAAATGAGAAGTGGGAGGAGATTCTTAGATCCTATAGGAGATCCTATAAGCACGCTGTAACTCCATGGTCCCAGCATTCCTCAATGGACTAAGAGAAAACGATTAATCTGCAAGTATAAAAATCTCCTTTTCTCTTATATCCAATATGGAACTATGAGTATACACCAAAGGATCCACCAAGATTCCTGGGAGGGAAAAAAAAACAAACAAACAGGACTAACTGGTACCATATAAATCCTCAGATGACAACAGACCCCAAACATCTGAACAGGTACAAACAAAGAAATGAAGATTATATTCTTTTCTCAAAGTCCATGTGTATCACAGGACTCAACGCAGAAAAAAATGTGGTTTAAGTAACTGGCAGAGGGGTCCTCTTGGGGTCTTTGTTCAGGAGATTTTCTTCTTTCCTCTTGCTTTTGATTATTTGTGCAACTTTGAGAAATGTTGAAACTCAGTGGTGGGGATAAAGCTGGAAGGGAAGAGGGGAGTCTCCACCTGAAAAGGCCCCACCTTTTTTGAAGTATACTGCCCTCTGGAGGAGAGAACTTTACCCCATGGTTCCTGTGTTCCACATTGGACATGAGAGAAAATAATATTCATGTACTTCAATCTCAAAAATGACTGCATAGATGTATATGGAAATTGCAGGAACTGCATTGCTACTTGGAATATAAAATTTCAGCTAATTTTGTCAAGTCATAAGTGTAACGTGACGCCTTGTATCGTAAGCTGGATACCTCTTTTATAGTTCCTTTCTCCCTCAGGATAACACTCCAATAGTAAACTGACCCTCCTGTTCCCAAACGTCAGCCGAGACTTGATGAAGGGAAGAACTCTCTTTTATTGACTCAAACACACAGCTTATATACACTACAGAGACTCTTATCTAGATCAGCATGCAAACGAATACTTGGGACAGTGTTTCTATGCTTGACCAATCAGTCGCCAGCATCCTTATCAGGATAAGCATGCAGATTAAGACTTGAAATCATACATTCTTAACTGGCTCATCAATAACCTCCTCTGATTGGTCAAGAAAGCACAGCAGGAATCAATTAACATTCCTTAGCACAGGCCTGGAGTAGAGTGGAAGCAAAGCCCAACCCCCCACCATCTCTGCACTCCAGAACTGAAGTTGAAGCAACTATGGCTAAGCTCAGTCTATGGTTGTTTGTCTTTTGGGTAGAAATAGTCTGAAGACATGAGATCCCATATCTCTAACACACCAATATCTCCCATGGTCGCCACAGTTCCGTCACAATAAGCATTCCATTCAAAATGGAACTACGACAGTGACATAGCATCTCAGAGAGAGAGTATGATAACAGGCAAAACCACGAAACGTCAAGCCTCACAGTTTAGGTTATGTGGGCCCTGATTGAGGCTCCTATATACTGCTAGGGATGGGTTTTCTGGGGCTGAATGAGCAACCAGCAAAGTTTTTGACTTTGAAACAGAAACTTATGAGTTGTGTACAGCCCAGAATTAAGCTTTGCTATTGCCTAACTAATTTAAAGTTATTGTTTGTTGCAGCATTCTACAAGACCATTCTACTGTATATCTATCCTACAACCAGCATATCCTTATTCTGCACTACCAACTCTTCATATACTGTCTGGCTCTAAACCACAGAGCATATGAAACTTCATTGTGAGGATTAGAATTTCTATGAATTGTTTTCATTAGACACATTTAAAGTATATATTTGATCAAACATAGCACACCAAAGCTTACCATTAAAAGGTTTAACGCTACAATTAACACTAAACATATAATCTGTAGGACAGCCTACAGTGAAAAAGCTTTTCTGCCAGGCAGTGTTGTTGCTATATCCACCTATGGAAATCTTGTGTCTGACTATCAGATTTTCACAGGAAATAATAGTGACAGCACAACCTGGTAGCAAAAACAAATGTTACAAAACTCTTGAAACAGAACTCTAATAAACAAACAATTAATACAAACACAAGTTTGTTCTGTAATAACATCCAATTGGCGAATCAGTGCACGTTCTCTTATTTTACTCAGAAGACAATGGTCTGCAATATAAACAATATCATAATGAGTTATAGCCTTAAATTTAACCATTCGTCTACTTAGAGTCATTTTTTTGCCCCCTTTCCCCAAAATGACTGACAGAAGATATTTTGGGATTTCACAGCACCTGCATTTTTATTAAGACCATAGTATAAAGTCCTACACTGAGATACCAACAAGTAAAGGTTAATATTTACAAAAATGATTTATATTTCTAACAAATGTCTAAGCCAGCAGATTTTGACTTTTAACCATAAACCAAAACTTTAAGGCGACGTATCCACTTTCACTCCTTGAATGCTAGAAAAGCAATGAGCTGGATTCCTTCTTTGCATTCAAGGGGTTAACAGCCACAGTTAAAACAATAAGAATTCTGGGAATTTGTATTTGTTCTGCTATAGCGCTGCTGGTTTGCTCAATCACTTCTTTTGCACTGAACGCTAGGGAAGAAATGTGTTTGAGTTGTCTCAAGCATTCAAGAGGTTAGTGACAGTTAAGCTTTATTTCTGCTTTATATAATTTGAAATATAATTTCTGGATATTACATATTTTTATATTGCATAATATGTAATGCCAAACTGCCTAAACTTTTTATAAACTTCACAGCATATTATATACTAGTGTAAACGTCAGTGCACGGGCTGTGGAGCAGTAAGGTAATGGCAGTACGCAGAGCAGGACCGACCTCTTAACTCTTTGAGTGCCAGAGGGGTACACAACAAATTGCAAAGCAATGCGTTGCATACCCGTCTGGCAATGAAAGAGCTAACATTACCCAGACCTGCTCTGCGTACTGCAGTTAGGTCACTGCTCCACGCGATTGCTTCTCCTCACTCACGCAATGCAATCATGCACAGTAGAGACAGTCTGAATGCGGAGAGTCTCTACTGCACATGACTGCATCGTAACAAACTTTCTGGCCTTTTATTATATATAGGAGGAGGATATGTACACACACACACACACACTACTGTGCAAAAGTCTTAAAGTGTTAGTAATGTCTAAAAAAAGTTTTTTTGCATTTAGAAGAGCTTAAAAAGCTGATCTAAATGCAAAAAAAACGTATCTCTCAAACCGCTATGGTTTGAGAGATATGGGCGTTTAAAGTTTGATTTCTCCTACTGACAGCTGTAAAGCTGTCAGCAGGAGATCCGTGCCGGTCGACACGGAGGCGCTTGAGAAGTGCCGAGATCTCATTACTTACACGGAATCCCTTCATTGGAATGGTCTAAAACGTGTGCCTGAACACTAGGCACACGTTTTAGACCATTCCAATGAAGGGATTCCGTGTAAATAACGAGATCTCGGCACTTCTCAAGCGCCTCCGTGTCGACCGACACGGATCTCCTGCTGACAGCTTTACAGCTGTCAGTAGGAGAAATCAAACTTTAAACGCCCATATCTCTCAAACCATAGCGGTTTGAGAGATACGTTTTTTTTGCATTTAGATCAGCTTTTTAAGCTCTTCTAAATGCAAAAAAACTTTTTTTTAGACATTACTAACACTTTAAGCAGGTTTGAAAAATGCTGTAAAGTAAGAATGCTTTAAAGGGATAGTAATGTATCATTAAAAGTCATTTGCCGAGTCTTCTGTATTGTAAAAGTAACAGATTGTGCTACGTCTAAGACCTTACTTGTTTGTAGCTCAAAACTTATGAAGCGATAAAGATCCCCGGCCCGCCCCTTCTGGCCACATCATGCAGAAGATGCAGTCTAGTCAGGACGGCTGCAGCGAGGGACAAACTTCAGTATGCAAAGGGAAATCCTACCCTTCTTCGTCAAGGGGGAGCAAGATTTTCCTTACACTTACTGAAGTTTGTCCCTCGCTGCAGCCGCCTGGTCCTACGACCGGATTTCAGATTCAGTGGAAGGCGGCCAAAAAGGGACATAGCGCAATCTGTTACTTTTAATTTACAGAAGACTCGGAAAATGACTTTTAAAGAGACATTACTATCCCTTTAAAAAAAAAATAGACATGTTAATAGTTTATATACATCAATTAACAAAATGCATAGTGAGCGAACATAAGAAAAATCAGAATCAAATTATATATATTATATAAATATAAATTATACACACACATTTATTTTTCCTCCACACTGTTTCCCAAATGCTTTCTGTCAGTAATGCGATAGCATTAGTAGTGAGAGAATGTTGCTAAATGGCCTTAGGATACAGGCTAAAATGTTAAACAGTCAAAAAAAATTCTCAACTTGAATTACTTCCTGAGAGTGCTGTACAGAGTTTCAACATATTGTAAAGATTCCCAGTTCCAGCATCTAGGCAAGTTGCAAGAATATAGAAGGGATGAAAACGTTTGCCTAGGCTAATGAACCTTGGATACTTTAAAGGGGATGTATCACCTTATAAAAAGGTGTTACCAACTGCTTTGTTCAGCTGTGCTGAAGAAATCAGCGTGTCCCATTATGCTGACCGGCACTGCTCTTCTGCACATCCTATTTCTCCTCCCACCTCCCTCCCAGCTGCACAAGCTGCGTTCGCGCTTCCCTTCGATGTGCTGTGAATGGCCCGTTACGTTACAGCAAGCTGCGATTAGCATTATACTGAGGTTAGCACCTCAGTATAATGCTAATCGCAGCTTGTTGTAACGCTGCGAGCTGTTCACAGCACACTGAAGGGATGTGCAAACGCGCTCCCTGGAGCAGCTGGGAGGAGAAATAGAACGGTCTGAAGATCTGTGCTTTGCATATAATGTGGAGGTTGCACAGTACAGAAGAGGCATTCTATCAACATATAGTAAGACAAAAAAAAAAAAAAAAAAAAAAAAAACTTTCCTAAAATAACTTTTAACAACAAAGCGGATGGTAACACCTTTTTATAAGGAGATACATCCGCTTTAAAATATATCTTTATAACTGGTGACTCTATTCTTCTCCCTTGTATTTCTAGACGGAGGCCATATATATCTTGCTATCTCAGTAAGCTTAAAATACATATCTAGAGTGTAACTATACTTGCCCATTCCAGCTGCGATAACAGGAAGTGCCAAGTCATATGTGTACAAAATATAGGACATCATCAAAAAGTCAATGTAGCTCCGATGACTGGGCAGCAGCACAACTGGATGTTCCTGAATAGCTTGAGTCAACTAGAAGAAAGGAAAAAAATTACAGCTTAAGAAACAATTCTCAGCTAATAAGAATTCCAGACTATATTCAGGAAGCTAGAGAGAACCAATTCTGGAGCAAGGCAACAGCATTTTAGGGGACAAATAAAAATGTCCAATTGATTTAAATGGGGCTTTTGACTTATTCATGGTGTATTTGGTTAGTATATCGTGAGTTAGTGTTCGTAAAGAGTGTAAATACCAGGTGATTTGAAGATCTAGAAGCATGAGTGATAGTAAGTTAGAGAAAAGTCATGTAGTGGATTGATTAAACCCAACAAATTTGCAAGATTGTGTGAAGATGAGGATGGTTCAGAACTGGCATTACTGGAGAGGGCTGATCTCAACAGCCATGGGAACAGCCCTTCCTCCAGTTTACATGAGAGAGAGAGTATTGACCTTCAAAACATAACAAAATGTTAGTCATATCAACCCTTCAACATCTCTCCTTTAAAGTAAACAAACCTTGATTGGCTATTTAGAACTCAGACCCTCCAATCCCTTTATCGGATTTTTGCACGTCTGAGCCTTTTCCAGTTCAAGAATGTCTCCTAAGAACAGGTGCCCAAAATTGTACTCCATATTCTAGATGAGGCCTAACAAAGGATTTATTGAGCTAAAATTATATTCCATCCATGCATCAATGCCCTTTTTATATAGAATAGTACCCTATTGGCTCTTGCAGCAGGTGAGTGACACTGCTATGAAGTATATTAAAAGGGGTAGTAATGTCGCTATTAAACTTTATCTGCAAGTCTTCTTTATGCTTTTTATAACACTTTGCGCTATGTTTAATGACTTACAGGTCTGTAGTTCAAAAGCTATTCAAGGTAAAATGATCTTCCTCCTACCCCTTCTGGCTGCCTCCCCTTAGAGTTGCAATCCAGTCGTGGGACTGAACGGATGCACAGAGAGAAAAACTACAGTCAGTACATATAAGGAAAACCCTGCTACCCTTGATGAAGGAGGGAAGGATTTTCCTTTTGATTACTGAAGATTGTCATTCGCCGTTCTCCATCCGGACCATGCTTTTCGGCAGCGTGACACTGCGAGAAGAGGCGGGATGGGGATCCTTTTACCTTGAATAGCTTTTGAACTCCAAAACTCATTAAAATCATTAAACATAGCGCAAAAGGTTATAAAAAGCCCAAAAAAAGACCCCCCAAAACTTTAACAGAGACATTATTATCACTTTAAACCTCATAAACATCTTTTAATCCCATTTACTGAAATCTTTCTGCAGGGGAAAAAAAAAGTATGATCTGTATGTATCTGCTTGGTGCCATCAAAGACTGAGACATTACTTTCAACACCAAATTCTAGATCATTTAATTAAATCATGTTAAAAAGCACAGGGCCTAAAACTCTATGCCATAATTTAACCATTTCTCTATCCATACATAGATATCTGCACCCAAACCGAAGCCTTTTAAAGTATGCAATTAACCCTTCAAATAAATGATTCACTACACAACTGTATATAGGTATAATCCTATATAATAATTCGCCAAGTTGTGTGTAACGCCCGACATGCGCAGTAGATACTACTGCGCGTGCGGCAGTCATGCGCAGTACAGACTGCCCGCGCAGCGGCTGATACAGAGCTGGGCGCTCCGAAGGAGCGTCCAGCTCTGTATCAGCAGTTGCGCGGGCAGTCTCTACTGCGCATGACTGCCCCGCGACCGGCTGCTAGAGGCACTGTGGCCCGTGTAACGGGCTGTTCAACTAGTATTGTATAATAGGTATATATATTTCCTGATTTAGATCTAGCACCCTTTTTCAATAATGGTGCTACATCTACTTTGCGCTACAAAGGCCTCTATACCTGATTATAGTGAATAAATAAGTATAATAGCCTTGCTATTACAGAACTAAGATCCTTAACCCATTAATTACCACGAGGAGCATGGACGGCAGTTAAGGACCACGGATCTTTTTTTTTTTTTTTAAATGGATTCCGGGGTCACGAGCAGTGTGGATAAAACCTCAAAATGCTAGAAGTCATTGATGTTGCACAAAGAACACTCTTATAAATTATTTACTTTACTTGTGTCTCCTATCATCATCAGAACTCTAGCACTGTATTCAGCACTTGACCCTAATGTCTATCATTACCACTTTAGATTGTAAGCTTTCGGGCAGGGACCTCGCAACCAATGTTTCACTCTACAAAGCATTTGTAACCCTCTATTGTCTAAAGCCTTAAATTGTAAAGCGCCGCATTCACTTGTGGCGCTATATAAATAAACATATTTATTCATTCAGGATAGCTGTAATCTGCAATTATGACTGCATTTCCTGATTGAGAAGCCTTTTCTATTTGCAACAATGAGTTGACTTCTTCAAACTCCCCGAAAATGAGCACCTAATAACATGTTTTAAATTATGAATGGGTCAAGTGTGTATTTTGACCCACAGAGTCACTACATTTTCACTGGAACCTTCATTAATAGATTACCTTAAACTAGGTTTTAAGGTATGCTATACATGCATATCCCCTCACCAGAATAACCCTCTAAATTGACTATACAGTCATGATGATCATTCAACCAGGTTTCACATCACACCAATTAGATAACACTTCTCATACATTGCAATTAGTTCCATTTCCCCCATCTTACCATCCAGACATTTACATGCATCTATTTGCTGTTACTGCCATTATGAAGAATTGCAATGTTTGAAATATTGATTTGCTTTTTCAGAATGTAACGCAGGCACCTCCGGTTTCGATGAACTAGATCAAACCCCCACACCCCTTCTCTATGCCATTTCTTCTTCTACACTGCCTACCCATTCCAGTGCATCACCCCCTTCCCTGTATAAAGTCTCCTCTAACCATATTAACCCCTAGCACAGTAGCTCCCCTACAATTTATGCAGAATCCATCTCTACGATAAAGATTGGCCCCAAGGGAAAAAGACAGCACAGAGCTCTATAAACCCAAACCTCTCCTCCTGCTTACACAAAATCTTTAGCCAAGCATTTAACTCTCTAGTCTACTGTTGCCTTTCTGGTGTAGTACCTGGCACAGGAAGTATTTCAGGAAATACTTCCATACAGGTCCTGAGCAACTTCATATTAAATTCTCTTTCCTTCCAAAATGCAGTGGATTCTTGATTCTCTTTTAAAACATGCTTGTCAAGGATCAGTGCTTGAGTGCAAGCAGACTAAGATTTAAATGATTGCTCCTTAACCAGTGAAATCCTTTAAAGGGATAGTATTGTCATAAAATAACTAAAGATAATCCTGCATGCGGTAAAATGTTAAACTAAACTAAATACCCCAAGTCCCATCTCTCAAAACTTTATGGTTTGAGAGATATTCTGGACCAAAGTTCCCACATCCCTCCGCTTCCCTGACGTCAGTGCTCAAGCTGACTGCAGGGAATCTGGTCCTGGGACCATCTGAGGCTCTTCAACAGAGCCGTGATCACTTCACTGAAACCCTAAATTGGAACAGTCTACAAAGTGTGCTTAGTTCACTCTGTTTCTACCTGAGAGTTTACTCTGCTATTGTTCCTGATCTGATCCGCATCTGATGGCCTATTGGATTGAACTCTGCCATCTTAGTTGTCTTACTCGAATTCAACAAATGCCGGCTGTGGATTGATCTCCAACACAGGCCATTCTTCATCTGCAGGTCCTCAGTTGGATTGATCTCCACCAGTACTTGTAGTTCTAGTCTTACTGACTGTTGGATTTCTGCCACTTCCGAGATCTTGAGGCTTCCTGGGTAGATTGATCACCGGCTCCCCAGTGTTTGCTAGAAGCACCTAAAGGCAAATGCTGACAGTACAGCATTCTCCATCTGCCTGTCATACAGCCACATGACTTTGAATACTCTGTGTCCAGGCTATCTACTGGGTGTACAACCATACACAGCATGGCATTCATCTACACTCCATGTCCACAGTATACCATCGCCACCAGAAGAGTTTCAGGTGGCCAGTCTCAACTTCCTCTTCCTCCCTTGATTCTGATTCTAACATCTGCCTGACTAAGCTCTTTCTCAGAGACTCTTTGTTGCCATTCTTTGACATTCAAGCTTCCTCAGATCTACAGTTCCAACAAAGGTTCACATTCCTTAGTGTCTCGTTAGCCAGCTTCGCTGCCTAACATCTTTGGGAGTCTCAGTACAAAAACTATGGAGGCACTTGGTGGCAAACATATTTTCTCCAGAGAGAATTTATCAATGTATCAGCAACCTTTACTCCTCTCCTCCAAGCATCTGACAACCCTTTTAATAACCAAAGATAAACACATGTACTGACTGTAGGAGTCAGCACTGGCATATACTTCTTCCCAATATATACAAACGGAAAGAGAGAATACACCAATATCTAGAATGTATAATATATTATATATATATTTATGATATGTATAGACACACACACACGTTAGAAATAAAATGTATATAAAAAAAGTACAAAAATAGAATATAATAAAATTCATACCTATTATTGTTTCATCCAGATAATATAATTAATTACAATGTAGTTGCAAGAATTATATCCACATACTAATCCTAAGGGTTAAATTGTTAAATTGGCAGAACAAATACTGTAAATAACTGGATCTACCACAGAGGTAAGAAAGGATGACATTTCTTACAGTTATTTCCTTTTCCTCCGTGTCACCCCACATCCAGTATTAACATAAGTGTTATGTCCTCCCACCAGTTGGCATAAAATTTGCATCGGAAATGCTTAAAAGAGCTCTCCTCACTTCCCCTTCAGTCAGACATTGCCACAGCTAAAAAATATAATATAGAGAGGCTAAAGGGCAGGTGTGCCATGGCGGGGAGGGACAGGAGGGACAAAGAAGAAAGTGAAATAACGGTAAGAAATTTTCATCCTTTCCTCCGTGTCCCCTTCCATGGCCAATATTAACGTATGGGTATTACCATAGCAGTATCACAGGATGGGCTATATCGTAAATGATATATAAGTGCTAGAAAGCCGATTAATAATTATATATATATACACACACACACACACACACACACACACACACACACCTATTCATTCAACAATCTAGTGAGATATTGAAGCTTTAGAAGCTGCCACTACCTGAAATTGTCCTTGATGATTTACAAACAAGGAATCTGTTTCCCTGAAATCTTTTGCCCTGGCAAAAAGGTGAAATTTACTCATCGATATTTGATTTTCCTCCGTGTCCTTCCACGGCATACAATGGGTAATTGTCTCCGCCTCCCAGCTGGTAGGAAGAATCAAAAAAATATAAGTTCTGTGAGCTCACTTCCCCCTGCAGTTTTACAGCTGTCCAAGCTACAAGACATAACAGGTTAGAGATGGTACAGTAAAGGCACACTGCAGTAGATATTACATGACTGATATGGTATAGTATTATGGAGAGAAAAGGTAGGGAGGGACAACGCAACAAGATCGCTCTAAGTGTAGCGTTTTTATTAATGGTAAAAACATAAAAACATGAATAATATACTCCAAAAGAAATGGATCAAAAAGGTACAGATCACAGTATAGGAAAACTGTGTCTGACCAAAATCTCCAAATGTTAGCAATGCAATAGACTTAGTCTCAAAATAGCATAAGAAATACAAGACAGTATAGCAGAAACTATAATAATGAGTAATACATATGTAGTAAATAATAGCAATGAGGAAACCAATACTTAATCCATAGTCTATGCTAATAAAGAGAGATCATATGGGAAATATAGGAAATAAATGTCCATACTCCAAATAGGGTACGTACAACAAAAAAGCAAAATTAAAAAAAATGAGTAAAGAGCACTATGAAAATAGAGTAAATAGATAAATATATAAATAAATAAATATAAGCAGCCTTCGGGGATAACCCCAATCGTGATTGCTCTTACTTGATATATAAAGTTACAGGCACATCGAAAGAGTCTGGCAAGCGTCTCCCAGGCAAATCCACAATCCTCTCTGGTCCCGGTGTGTAGCACCGTACCTGCGTCTTCCAGGGGCGCCTCCGGTCCTAGTAGTATAGTGCCGTGCCTCAGTCTTCAAAAGGAGCGCTCTCCCAACAGCGCACCGATCAGTGATTGCCCAGGTTGTCAGCGGCCCAATTTCTCTTTTCTCGATGTAACCAAATGTCTCTCAGATCTGTAAGGAGCCGGCTGCAGGCTCCGTGCTCTAAAACATTCACCAAGTCCAACGCGTTTCTGCGGAGTCTCCCGCCTTCCTCAGGGACAAGTAATATCAACTGACACTCCATCTGTCTGTATTATACTCTCACATCAGCAAACCAAATTAATTGAATAATTGAATAATAGATGAAGAGTGTGGATAATGACATCATAGTAAATCTTTAACCCTTATATACTAGAGGGATATACTAAAGGGCTATAAACTAATATACCCACACAAAAATGTATAATAAAAAAGAAAATAATCTAAAATACTTGAATAAAAATTTAAAATAAAAAGAAGCTTAAAAAAGTAGTATAAAATGGACATATGGCACTGATATATAGTTAAAAATTGAGGGAAATACATATACATAACAAATATAAAATAAATGTATATAAATCCGAAAAGGGATAATATATATAAAGCCCCAAAAAACTATATATATAAAAATCCCTATATATATATAAAAAAATCTCTCTCTATATATATATATAAAAAAACTATATATAAAAAAAGGAAAATATAGTGGAACTCCAGAGAAGTGTAACATATAATAAATAAATTCTGTAATATTCTCAAGGGAACATGAGGGACCACTCAAATACACCAGAGATCTAACTCCTCATTTAAACCTTTAGGGGACATAGTTTCCAAAAGAAAGATCCACTCCGTCTCTTTTCTGGCTAGTAAGTTGTAACGGTTGCCTCCTCTATTTTGTGGTGGAACATGATCAATAATAGTTAATTTCAGATCTTTCACATTGCCTCCATGAAAATCTCGGAAGTGTCTAGGAACACTATGATTATCTTTTTTCTTTATGATGTTATTGCGATGTTCCCGAAACCTCTCTTTGACTGTTCGTGTGGGTCTTCCTATATACTGTTTGGAACAAGAGCATTCCAAAAGACATATAGCATAATCAGTGTTACAGTTATAACCACCCTTAATGTTAAAGACCTTTTGGTTTGTATGGGAAGAAAATTCCTTACGCCGATGTTGGATATGTGTACATGTAAGGCATCTAGTGTTACCACATCTCCAATTCCCTTGTAAATTTTCTCCATTAGAGTAAAATATTCCATCTTTTCTATTAGTAATCGTTTCTTTCAACATACTAGGTGCTAAATAATTTTTAAGATTCTTTGCCTTCCTGTAAACAATTTTCGGATATTGAGGTAGAGTAGATCCTAAGATGTTATCTCCCAAAAGGATGGACCAATTCTTTTTCAGAATATGTTCAATTTGTTTTCGAGCTCCATTGTACCTAGTGATGTATAGTGGTGACTGGTCCTCATTCATCTTCAAAATATCCTTCTCATCTTTTTTCTTTAGTAGTTTTTTCCTAGATGGGTTCTCTGCCTTAAACATGGCTACTTCCAAATCTTCCCTCTTATATCCCTTTTCTAAGAACTTCTTGGCCAAATCTTCTGCTTGTTCTTTAAAAATTTCCAGATTGGAACAATTTCTGCGCATTCTCAAAAATTGACTATAGGGCACACTCTTTAACCAGTTGGGGTGGTTTGAGCTATTAGACTCTATATAAGTGTTCACATCCACTTCTTTCTGGTGAGTACTGGTAATAATACAACCTCCCTCGCTTCCAAGGCATAAATCAAAAAAAACAATAGAGTTTTTACTCCAATTGCTCATAAAGGATAAACCCATATTGTTGTTATTGATATTCTTCAGGAAATTTTGTAGTGTCTCCTCACCTCCCTTCCAAATGATCAACAGATCGTCAATATACCTGGTATAGAGAACAAGGTTTGCCCCATATTGTGGGTAAAGGAATATCTCCTCCCACATGCCCATAAATAAATTGGCATAACTAGGGGCAAACCTTGTTCCCATTTCTGTCCCACATACTTGAAGATAATATTGACCATTGAAAAGGAAGTAGTTATGTTCCAAAATATATCGGATGGCCTCCAAGATGAAATCTCTTTGTTTAGGTAGTATGGCTGGGTCTTTTTCCAAAAAGAATCGAACCGCTGCAATTCCTTTTTCATGCTCTATATAAGTGTACAGAGATGTAGCATCGCAGGTCAGCCATATTAAATCATCCGTCCATTCCACTTCATCCACGCTTTGTAAAACTTGAGTCGAATCTTTCGTGAAAGAATTCAGTTGCTGGACATACCCTTGGAGATAATAATCCAGGAATTGAGACAAATTACTTGTAAGGGAATCAATCCCCGAAATAATTGGGCATCCCGGTGGATTTTTTAAACATTTGTGGATTTTCGGAAGGTGGTAATAAATAGGGGTTTTTGGGAAGTTTACATTTAAAAAATCAAATTCATTTTTTGTAAGGATCCCTTCCATTTTGGCCTCCTTGATAAGTTTCATATATTGATCTTTGTATTCAGACAAAGGGTCACTAGACAATCTCTGATAGGATATCTGGTCTCCTAGGATTCTTGCCGCTTCCTTCATATATTCCTCTTTATCTTGTATTACTATCCCACCACCTTTATCAGCCTCCTTAATAATTATATTTTCATTCTCCATCAGATTCTTTAGACCTTTTCTGGCCCTTTTGCTCAATTTGTTTTGAAATTTCCAAGGTTTCTCAAAACTTTTCTTTAAATCCCTTATAACCATTTGTGTGAAGGTTTCAATGAAGGGTCCCTTTGAATGTTGTGGGTAAAACTTCGACATAGGTTTGAATCTGCTATGTATATATTGCTGGTTCACCCCTAATGTCTCATCACCCACAACATTTCTCTCTGATATTTCATCTAATAGGTCTCCATACATTTGTATTTCCTCTTGATTCACTTGTATTGGGGTTTCTTCCAAATCTTCATTTTCTATTAATTCAGCTAATTGTGTAATGTCCCCTACATATCTCTATGAATGTCTTTTTAAAGTGAGTTTGCGGATAAATTTGTGAGTATCAATGAAGAGTTCAAAAATGTTGGGTCCCTTAATTGGAGCAAACTTCAGGCCCTTACTTAAAATGGTTATTTCTTCTGATGTTAAAGAATGCGAGGAGAGGTTGAAGATTCCTCTGTCCTCTGGTCTATCTTCTCGAGAAGTTGTTTTTTTGTTGGTCTTTCTCCCAGCTCTTCTCCCTCTTCTTGTTCTTCTATTTGTTCTGTTCGTTTTCCTTCTCTGGTTCATTCTCTGTGCATTGATCTTGCAACTCTTCCATTCTTCCCTCACCCAATGTTTGAATGGTTCTCTGGTCCCTCCTCCCAAAAAATAGTCCTTAATGGAGCCCACTGCTGGTATTCTACTAGATCTATCTAGTTTCCCATTATTTTCTTGATGATGTATAGGTTGTTTATTTGAAAACTTGTTTTGTCGTTCCATTTGTCCACTGTTATTCATGGGTGCATAGACATGTATGGAGTTCCCATTGGTATGATTATTCATGGATCCTATACTGGTGGTAGATTGTATTCCACTCTTTGATGTATCTATCCTAGGAACCTTATTTTTCTTCTTTATTATTTTCCCTTTATCTCTTTTACCTTTAGGAGCTTCACTCTTCTGTGTCTCCACAGGTAAGACAAATCCCCCACTATTTTTGGAAGTTCCCTCTCCTGGATCATCCTGAGTGATGTCTTCAGATACACAGGTTTCAGATATCTCCTTTTGTGGTTTCTGTGTCTTATTCTTTTGTATATTTTGTTTATTTTGTGTATTTTGATTCTTATTATCATTGTTCCAGGAGTCTTTTTCCTTATTAGGGGCAGATTCATCTCATTCTCCTATTCAAATTTACAAGGTTTAGACGTGTATCTAAACCATCAAAAGTAAGCTTTCCATGTCTAGCATACTGATGAGTGTTCTTTCTCCATTCTCTTATTCTATTCATTTCATAGTCCTCTGCATCTCTTTTTATTTCCTTTGTTTCCTAAACATCAATTCTTTTTCAAATTTCTCCACACTCTCATTAGTGTGTATATCCAAATCCTTAAAATTAGGATCTTCCTTAACCCCTTAAGGACCGGGAAAATCTGATGTCGTTTTCCCTTAAGGACCGGAGCAATTTTGACTTTTTTGACTATGCCTTTGTTCAACCATGTTTTCTCTTTAATTCCTTTTGTGCACCCACATAAATTATATACTGTTTTTTTAAGCAGAAGTAGGGCTTTCTTTTGATACCACAATTATATGAATACTTCATTGTTTAATTTGATTAAAATAGAAAAAAAGAGGAAAAAAATTGAAAAAAAACAACATTTTGCTTACATTTTTCTGTCAGGATTTGCATACTATTAGTTAATGAAAAAAAAATACCCCTAAATATATTCATTTGCTTCTCCTGAATATAAGAATACCCCATATGCCTAGTATTTTAGTCCTTTACTCACATTTACAAGGTAAATATTACAAGATGGCTGCCGTTATTTCCAACTTGTGATTTCTCAACAATTGGCATGTGAGCATCATAGCTTAGCTGACGGTGCCAGAACCAAAAATGTCCCACAAAGGTATATGTTTCTGAAAACTAGACAACATAAGGTAAATAATCAGGAGAATTTTTGAGTTTTTCATGCAGCTATTTTTCCAGAAAAAAATTTCAAAATTGTGGTAATATTTAGTTTTTTTGCAGTTTTCACACTTACATTTCAATACTACTGTTGATATCAAGCACATGATAGGTGAAGATTTTTAAAAATGCATTGTTTAGTGTTCAGCTCCTTCTTCTGAGTACAGCAATACCCCATATGCATAGGTTTCTCAAGGTTTGGGAGAGCTACGGGGCCCAAATTGGAACATGCGCGTTTCCAGTTTCACACTTTGAATTTTCACAGCTTGCATCACTGGTGCCATGTCTCATTTGGGGCTGTGTAACAGTGCTCCACTCTAAGATTTCCCCCCAAAAGTATATATTTTTGGAAAGTAGACACCCCAGGCTTTCATTTTATATATGTTTTCAATTTTTTTACGCAGCCATTTTACCACCAATCGCTCGTAAATCTTGACGTAAGTTAAAAAAACAGCGTTTTTCACACTTGCACTTCAATGTTGATGTGAATTTCAAGCACATGATAGGTGAAGATTTTTAAAAATGCATTGTTTAGTGTTCAGCTCCTTCTTCTGAGTACAGCAATACCCCATATGCATAGGTTTCTCAAGGTTTCGGAGAGCTACGGGGCCCAAATTGGAACATGCGCGTTTCCAGTTTCACACTTTGAATTTTCACAGCTTGCATCACTGGTGCCATGTCTCATTTGGGGCTGTGTAACAGTGCTCCACTCTAAGATTTCCCCCCAAAAGTATATATTTTTGGAAAGTAGACACCCCAGGCTTTCATTTTATGTATGTTTTCAATTTTTTTACGCAGCCATTTTACCACCAATCGCTCGTAAATCTTGACGTAAGTTAAAAAAACAGCGTTTTTCACACTTGCACTTCAATGTTGATGTGAATTTCAAGCACATGATAGGTGAAGATTTTTAAAAATGCATTGTTTAGTGTTCAGCTCCTTCTTCTGAGTACGGCAATACCCCATATGCATAGGTTTCTCAAGGTTTGGGAGAGCTACGGGGCCCAAATTGGAACATGCGCGTTTCCAGTTTCACACTTTGAATTTTCACAGCTTGCATCACTGGTGCCATGTCTCATTTGGGGCTGTGTAACAGTGCTCCACTCTAAGATTTCCCCCCAAAAGTATATATTTTTGGAAAGTAGACACCCCAGGCTTTCATTTTATGTATGTTTTAAATTTTTTTACGCAGCCATTTTACCACCAATCGCTCGTAAATCTTGACGTAAGTTAAAAAAACAGCGTTTTTCACACTTGCACTTCAATGTTGATGTGAATTTCAAGCACATGATAGGTGAAGATTTTTAAAAATGCATTGTTTAGTGTTCAGCTCCTTCTTCGGAGTACGGCAATACCCCATATGCATAGGTTTCTCAAGGTTTGGGGGAGCTACGGGGCCCAATTTTGAACAAATATTGAATTTTCACATCTTGGTTAACTGATGCCATTACTCATTTTGGGCTATGTTCCAGTGCTGAACTTCAGAATTTCCCCCCAAAAGAGTATATTTTTGGAATGTAGACACCCCCAGCTTTCATTTTAGGTGTGTTTTAAAATTTTTTACACAGCCATTTTACCACCACTTTCTGATAAACTTGACGTAAGTTAAAAAACAGCGTTTTTCACACTTTGCCTTCAATGTTGATGTGAATTTCAAGCACAGAATAGGTGAAGATTTTATAAACTGAATTGATTAGTGTTCAGCTCCTTCTTCTGAGTACAGCAATACCCCATATGCATAGCTTTCTCATGGTTTGGGGGAGCTACGGGGGCCAAATTGGAACATGCGCGTTTCCAGGTTCACACTTTGAATTTTCACAGCTTGCATTACTGGTGCCATGTCTCATTTGGGGCTGTGTAACAGTGCTCTTTTTTAAGATTTCCCCCCAAAAGTGTATATTTTTGGAAAGTAGACACCCCAGGCTCTCGTTTTAGGTGTGTTTTCCAATTTTATACACAGCCATTTTACCACCAATCCTGTGAAAATTTGACGTAAGTAAAAAATATTCAGCATTTTTCACACTTTGCCTTCAGTGTTGATGTGAATTTCAAGCACAGAATAGGTGAAGATTTTATAAACTGAATTGATTAGTGTTCAGCTCCTTCTTCTGAGTACGGCAATACCCCATATGCATAGCTTTCTCATGGTTTGGGGGAGCTACGGGGGCCAAATTGGAACATGCGCGTTTCCAGGTTCACACTTTGAATCTTCACAGCTTGCGTTACTGGTGCCATGTCTCATTTGGGACTGTGTAACAGTGCTCTTTTTTTAAGATTTCCCCCTAAAAGTGTATATTTTTGGAAAGTAGACACCCCAGGCTCTCGTTTTAGGTGTGTGTTCCAATTTTATACACAGCCATTTTACCACCAATCCCTCGTAAACCATGACGTAAGTAAAAAAAAAAACAGCGTTTTTCACACTTAGGGTTGGCGGCAGTATATTGGGCTGCATACAAATTGGTTTGGGAAACAATTTCACCTAAAATGTCTTCCCCAAAAAACAAATCAAAAAAATGATCATGGGTAAATCCTTCCACATCAATTTGAATCCCTGGGTTGCCTGTGAATTCTGAGATTTGTGGGCATAAATTGATACCCATTCATTAGGATCCGGAGTGGCAGGTGTTGGGGCATTTCTTTGGGCAGGTCTTTGGGCAGATCTTTTGGCAGGTGCTGGGGCAGTTGCCAGGGCAGCTCTTGGGGCAGCACTTGGGGCATTTCTTTGGTAGGTCTTTGGGCAGATCTTTTGGCAGGTGCTGGGGCAGTTGCCAGGGCAGCTCTTGGGGCAGCACTTGGGGCATTTCTTTGGGTAGGTATTTTGGTAGGTCTTTGGGCAGTTCTTTTGGCAGGTGCTGGGGCAGTTGCCAGAGCAGCTCTTGGGGCAGTGCGTCTTTTCTTGACAGAAGGCCCAGCGTCATCACTAGAGCTGCTCTCACTTTCTGAAAACTGCGCTGTGTCAAAATCTGACGCAGTGTCTGTTGCCTCAGAGTCAGACGCCAAAAAGGCATATGCCTCTTCAACGCTGTACCTGCGCTGCATTTTGCCCACTAAAAAAACCTTTTTTTTTCTTACGCTATCCCTAAACCTAAATCTAACCCTAAAACTTACCCTAGCCTACGTATATCTTGAACCTACCTAACCCAAATGAACTACCTATCTAAACTGCACATATATATATATATATATATATATATATATATATATTTTTTTTTTTTTTTTTTTTGGGGGGGGGGTTTGGGGTTTTTGGGTTTTTTTTTTTTTCTTACGCTATCCCTAAACCTAAATCTAAACCTAAAACTTACCCTAACCTACGTATATCCTGAACCTACCTAACCGAAGTGAACTACCTATCTAAACTGCACATATTATATATACATATATATTTTTTTTTTTGGGGGGGGGGGGGGGTTTTGGGGTTTTTCGGTTTTTTTTTCCTTACGCTATCCCTAAACCTAAATCTAACCCTAAAACTTACCCTAACCTACGTATATCCTGAACCTACCTAACCCAATTGAACTACCTATCTAAACGGCGCTTATTATATTTTTTTTTTTTTTTTTGGGGGGGGGGTTTGGTTTTTTTTGTTTTTTTTTCCCCTAAACCTAAATCTATCCCTAAAACTTTCCCTAACACACGTCTACACTAAATCTACCCAACTACCTACCAAAATACCTAAAGAATATTTACTATTAAAAAAAAAAAAAAAAAATTTAAAAAAAATTAAAAGAAAATTTAAAAAAAATTTAAAAAATTTTAAAAAAATCTAAAAAAAATCTAGGGGGATGGGGGGTGTCCCACAGATCAGAAAACACTGATCTGCAGCAAATTGATCACTCCAAGAGTGATCAGATGGGGGGGCACTTATTGATCACTGCAGAACAGTGATCAAAGGGTTAAATTTCTTTATTTAAATTTTTTTTTTGACTTTTTTTTTTTACAGTAAGGCAGTAACAGCATGTCTCTCTGTCTCTCTCCACCTCAGCAGTATGCAAGGTGGAGGGAGGCAGAGAGATCTGACAGGGACAGTATTTACAAATACTGTCCCTGTCATTCAGGTTTTGCAACATGTGATTCGCTTTTGAAGCGAATCGCATGTTGCAACAATGTTTCAGCCGCTTGTTACTAAGTGTCCCGATACCGGGACACTTAGTAACAAGCGGCTTGAACTCTTCCATCGCTCCGTGCGGCCGCGATGGAAGAGTTTAACCCATGACGGTGCAGGACCGTCATGGGTCCTTAACGGGTTTGCAACCCATGACGGTCCTGCACCGTCATGGGTCCTTAAGGTGTTAAAATCTTTCAAAATATGTTTTTTCTTATTTATCTCCACCTTTATTTTTTCCAATTCCTCATTTTTGTCTTCTATGATCAATTTCATCAAACTAAAGGAGCATTCATCCAGGATTCTTATCCATTGTATATACATTCTTTTGTTAGATCTTCCTGAAGCTGGATCCTTAATAATCCTCAGGCCCCGAGGAATTCTCTTTATCAGGAGGCTGATAAAGGTGGTGGGATAGTAATACAAGATAAAGAGGAATATATGAAGGAAGCGGCAAGAATCCTAGGAGACCAGATATCCTATCAGAGATTGTCTAGTGACCCTTTGTCTGAATACAAAGATCAATATATGAAACTTATCAAGGAGGCCAAAATGGAAGGGATCCTTACAAAAAATGAATTTGATTTTGTAAATGTAAACTTCCCAAAAACCCCTATTTATTACCACCTTCTGAAAATCCACAAACGTTTAAAAAAATCCACCAGGACGCCCAATTATTTCGGGGATTGATTCCCTTACAAGTAATTTGTCTCAATTCCTGGATTATCATCTCCAAGGGTATGTCCAGCAACTGAATTCTTTCACGAAAGATTCGACTCAAGTTTTACAAAGCGTGGATGAAGTGGAATGGACGGATGATTTAATATGGCTGACCTGCGATGTTACATCTCTGTACACTTGTATAGAGCATGAAAAAGGAATTGCAGCGGTTCGATACTTTTTGGAAAAAGATCCAGCCATACTACCTAAACAAAGAGATTTCATCTTGGAGGCCATCCGATATATTTTGGAACATAACTACTTCCTTTTCAATGGTCAATATTATCTTCAAGTATGTTGGATAGCAATGGGAACAAGGTTTGCCCCTAGTTATGCCAATTTATTTATGGGCATGTGGGAGGAGATATTCCTTTACCCACAATATGGGGCAAACCTTGTTCTCTATACCAGGTATATTGACGATCTGTTGATCATTTGGAAGGGAGGTGAGGAGACACTCCAAAATTTCCTGAAGAATATCAATAACAACAATATGGGTTTATCCTTTACGAGCAATTGGAGTAAAAACTCTATTGTTTTTTTGGATTTATGCCTTGGAAGCGAGGGAGGTTGTATTACTACCAGTACTCACCAGAAAGAAGTGGATGTGAACACTTATATAGAGTCTAATAGCTCAAACCACCCCAACTGGTTAAAGAGTGTGCCCTATAGTCAATTTTTGAGAATGCGCAGAAATTGTTCCAATCTGGAAATTTTTAAAGAACAAGCAGAAGATTTGGCCAAGAAGTTCTTAGAAAAGGGATATAAGAGGGAAGATTTGGAAGTAGCCATGTTTAAGGCAGAGAACACATCTAGGAAAAAACTACTAAAGAAAAAAGATGAGAAGGATATTTTGAAGATGAATGAGGACCAGTCACCACTATACATCACTAGGTACAATGGAGCTCGAAAACAAATTGAACATATTCTGAAAAAGAATTGGTCCATACTTTTGGGAGATAACATCTTAGGATCTACTCTACCTCAATATCCGAAAATTGTTTACAGGAAGGCAAAGAATCTTAAAAATTATTTAGCACCTAGTATGTTGAAAGAAACGATTACTAATAGAAAAGATGGAATATTTTACTCTAATGGAGAAAATTTACAAGGGAATTGGAGATGTGGTAACATTAGATGCCTTACATGTACACATATCCAACATCGGCGTAAGGAATTTTCTTCCCATACAAACCAAAAGGTCTTTAACATTAAGGGTGGTTATAACTGTAACACTGATTATGCTATATATCTTTTGGAATGCTCTTGTTCCAAACAGTATATAGGAAGAACCACACGAACAGTCAAAGAGAGGTTTCGGGAACATCGCAATAACATCATAAAGAAAAAAGATAATCATAGTGTTCCTAGACACTTCCGAGATTTTCATGGAGGCAATGTGAAAGATCTGAAATTAACTATTATTGATCATGTTCCACCACAAAATAGAGGAGGCAACCGTTACAACTTACTAGCCAGAAAAGAGACGGAGTGGATCTTTCTTTTGGAAACTATGTCCCCTAAAGGTTTAAATGAGGAGTTAGATCTCTGGTGTATTTGAGTGGTCCCTCATGTTCCCTTGGGAATATTACAGAATGTATTTATTATATGTTACACTTCTCTGGAGTTCCACTATATTTTCCTTTTTTATATATAGTTTTTTTATATATATATATATAGAGAGAGATTTTTTTATATTTATATATATATATATATATATATATATATATATATATATATATATATATATATATATATATAGGGATTTTTATATATATAGTTTTTTGGGGATTTATATATATTATCCCTTTTGGGATTTATATACATTTATTTTATATTTGTTATGTATATGTATTTCCCTCAATTTTTAAACTATATATCAGTGCCATATGTCCATTTTATACTACTTTTTTAAGCTTCTTTTTATTTTAAATTTTTATTCAAGTATTTTAGATTATTTTCTTTTTTATTATACATTTTTGTGTGGGTATATTAGTTTATAGCCCTTTAGTATATCCCTCTAGTATATAAGGGTTAAAGATTTACTATGATGTCATTATCCACACTCTTCATCTATTATTCAATTATTCAATTAATTTGGTTTGCTGATGTGAGAGTATAATACAGACAGATGGAGTGTCAGTTGATATTACTTGTCCCTGAGGAAGGCGGGAGACTCCGCAGAAACTCATTGGACTTGGTGAATGTTTTAGAGCACGGAGCCTGCAGCCAGCTCCTTACAGATCTGAGAGACATTTGGTTACATCGAGAAAAGAGAAATTGGACAGCTGACAACCTGGGCAATCACTGATCGGAGCGCTGTTGGGAGAGCGCTCCTTTTGAAGACGGAGGCACGGCACTATACTACTAGGACTGGAGGCGCCCCTGGAAGACGCAGGTACGGTGCTACACACCGGGACCAGAGAGGATTGTGGCTTTGCCTGGAAGACGCTTGCCAGACTCTTTCAATGTGCCTGTAACTTTATATATCAAGTAAGAGCAATCACGATTGGGGTTATCCCCGAAGGCGGCTTATATTTATTTTTTATATATTTATCTATTTACTCTATTTTCATAGTGCTCTTTACACATTTTTTTAATTTTGCTTTTTTTGTTGTACGTACCCTATTTGGAGTATGGACATTTATTTCCTATATTTCCCATATGATCTCTCTTTATTAGCATAGACTATGGATTAAGTATTGGTTTCCTCATTGCTATTATTTGCTACATATGTATCACGCATTATTATAATTTCTGCTATACTATCTTGTATTTCTTATGCTATTTTGAGACCAAGTCTATTGCATTGCTACCATTTGGAGATTTTGGTCAGACACAGTTTTCCCATACTGTGATCTGTACCTTTTTGATCCATTTCTTTTGGAGTATATTATTCATGTTTTTATGTATTTACCATTAATAAAAACGCTACACTTAGATCGATCTTGTTGCGCTGTCCCTCCCTACCGTTTCTCTCTTTTTTGTTTTCTATATGGAACATATGTCTTGGAGGTCCTGAGACGAAATGGGATTGGCGGCACAGTAGCTCACTTTGGAATTTGCCATATATAAAGTCCAAAAGGATTTATTCCCTGTTCTTTATCCATTATAAAAATATTTGTATGGTAATTTTTGGGGAATCCACTTATCTCTGAATGTATTGTACTCCACATCTCAAATTATATTTTTTTGATGTACTGTACTCCACATCTGAATTCAATTTTCACAATAGACTATAGATCACATACGTCATATAGAGGACTGTGGTAGCGCTGGTTTCTTGTAATAGTATTATGGAATCAATACAAATACCCAAGAATAACCTTAAGGGAGGGTTACTGTGGAAGGACACAGAGGAAAATCAAATATCAATCAGTAAATTTCACCTTTTCCTCTGCGTCCAATCCACGGCATGCTGTGGGACTTACCAGAGCAGTACCCCAGAAGTTCGGGAGGGCAATAAGTTCAGACAGGAATGGCAGCTTCAAGCACCTTCCTTCCGAACTTGGTGTCCATTGATGGTTGAAGGTCCAGTCTATACTGTTTGATGAAAGTAGAGACTGATGATCAAATAGCAGTCTTGCAATCTCAGTAGGTGTCGCAGCTGCTTCCTGTGCTCATGAGGTTGTGATAGCACAGGTGGAGTGGGCTTTAATACCCTAAGGAGGGTCTAGATTAGCAGAGTCATAGGCCATTGCAATGTAGTCACAAATCCAACGTGCGATAGAGGGTCTGGAAGCTGAAGACCCTTTGAATTGTCCAAGAACTTGAGAAATGCGTCCGTCCTACGTAGAGTTGGGTTCTGCTGAGGTATATCTGAAGGCAGTGGAGAAGATCCAAATTATGTTGTCTCTTCTCAATCTCGTTTGAAGGATAGTGACAAAAGGACAGGAGAAATATTCCGTGATGAAGGTGAAACCAAGCAATGACCTTGGAGCGAAAGGAAGCCTTAGGACGTAGGACTACCTTATCTTGATGGAAGATCAAAATTGGAGTAACACATACCAAGGCCTGACCTTTTATACAGAGGTAAGATAGCTGCTTACCTGCAAAGGGAGCAGCTAGAATTGCAGAAATTGCAGAGAACTGGACTTTCAGGGATGCAGGTTCAAGGTCCTTTTAAACCCTACCTACAGAAATTGAAGGATTAGTGGAGCAGAGATTGATTTATGATCCAGATTCTGTGACAGGCACCACTTGTGGAAAATAGACCAGGCTCTGTAGAAGAGGGTCATCTGCTTCTCAGCATGGTTTGGACTACAGATTCAGATACATCCTGTAATTTTAAGGATTCCTGCTCAGCCACCAGGCCTTGAGCTGGAAGAAATCTGGATCCAGGAAGAAGAGAACCTGGTCATAACAGTTCTGGGATGTTTGGCAGAGGCATGGGGGCCTGACTGACAAATGAAGAAGATCGGCATACCAGGGTTTCCCGGACTAGTCCAGGACGATAAGGATGACATATGATCTGTCTTGCCTTATCTTATTACTTTCGCAAGTATAGGAAGGAGAAAACAGGTATACCAGATGAAGTCCCAGGACACAAATCACATTCTGTGCCAGGGCCGGAGGTCCGTGCCATCTGGATAGGTAGGTGTGACATTGTCCTTTCTGAGATGTGACCATCATATCTATTGAGGGTCTCCTAAAGTTGCGGTTACTGAATGAAACGCTTCTTTGTTCAGAGTCCACGCCCCTGGATCCAATTTCTTGAGGCTTAAAAGTCCGCCTGAACATTTAGATGATCTGACAGGAAGGATGCTGAGAGAGTCAGCATATTTTTCACTACCCAATAGAGAATCCCCAATGCATGGATGTTGAGTGTAGTGCTCCCTGGTCCTCCCTGGTGTAGAAGGTAGTCTACTGCTGATATAATTTTCTGATCTAAGCAGGACACCTGTACTTTTGTAGATCGGCCTGAAGTGTTTGAGAAATTTCCAGCATTGATGTGTAGACTGAGTTGTCCAAATTCCCTGAATAGTGTGCAGATTCCAGATTGTTCCCTAATCCGTGCTGCTGGCGTCTGTACACAGGATCTGCCCGTCTGGCTCAATAAGTGGGCGGCCTCTTGAGGGTTTTTCTGGTGAGTCCACCAAGACAATTCCTTACTGGTGGGTCGGAACACTGGAATCCTCTGGGCCAAGTAGGAGGGATTTCTTTTGTAATAAAGGATATAATTCTCTTGAGTTAAATGTGAATAAACTCAGGCCTATGGTAGGATCTGATAAACTGATGAGAGGCATCCCGGTAGTCGTGAAAAGCTTTGTTGCGGTGTGGAACTTCCATGATTTTGTTGAAACTGCGGTGCTGGGTATTTAGGGACAGGGTTACTTGCCTTTGACTGGTACGGAGTTGCATTCCCAAGAATCTTAGCTGTTGGGAGGGAAAGAACTTCTTTTCAAATTGATTATCCAGCTGAGTTTGCGAAGAAGGTCCCAGCAAATGTTTGTGCTGGTTACCGATTGTGGATGTGATGTCTCAATAATCAGAATGTTGTCTAGATAGAGGCCACTTTGATCAGATGACTGTCGCAGCATTACCATTACCAAAATCTTCATGGAGACTCTTGGGGCTGACGCCAATCTAAATGGGAAGACCCTGTACCAATACTGATAACCGAAGATCTCGAATCTGAGGTAGTTCCTGTGCGTTTCCCAGATCAGGACATGATAGTATGTGTCACACAGATCTATTCAGGTGACCAAGACATGCGGATATATCAGAATTAGAGTTGATGACTCAATATCCATTTTGAAATGATGGATCTTCAGTACAGAGTTGAGCTTCTTAAGGTCCAGGATGAGGAATAGCTATCCAGTAGGTTTGATAACATAAAAAAGTGGAATGGAGCCCCTGAATCTTTGATGTAGTGGGATCTCTTTATCTATTAAAGGAATGGAGGAAGTGACATATGAGGAATGACTAAACAAACCTGGATACGCTAGAGAAAAGAAGACTAAGAGGAGATCTTATCACCTTGTACAAGAGGTCAGTACCAGGATCTCTGTGGTGATCTATTAATTCCAAGACCTGATCAGGTGACCAGGGGACACCCCTTGAAATCAGAGGAAAGGAGGTTTAGACTTCAGAAGAGGAAGGGGTTTACAGTAAGGTATGTTAAATTGTGGAATTCCTTGCCCAAGGAAGTGGTTTTGGCAGATACAATGAATACATTTATTGCAAAAGGGAACACAGGGTTATACTGAATATTAGTAGGCAAACCAGGAAGGTCCGATAAATGACTAATGTAATTGATAGCAGGATAGCTATACAATTCTCATGTCACTAGGGTATGAGGCAAAGGTTAAACTTGATGGACTTGTGTCTTTATTTCATCTAATTACTAGGTTACCCTGTTTGAAGCAGAATCTGTACTGCCTGTTTCATCTGTAGAGACCTTGTTTTTATATAGGTGACCTGAAGTGAAGAATAATAGGGACAGGTTGAAATTCCAGAACCCATCTGTCGTGATAAACTAGAGTCCAGGCCTGATGGAACTCTTCTAATCTGCCTCCCACTGGAGGTGGAGAAGGGGTTAGTTTGGCTTTATTGTTGTAACTGCCATCTTTTTTGGAAATCTTTATCATTTCAAGATCTCTGATTTTGGGGAAGGCCACATTTCCTGTTGGTTGTATCCCCTATCTGGCTTGTATCTTCTGACTTCTTAAAAGACTGATGTGTGAAGTGACCGGTTTGGGCAGGAGAGCCTCTGTCTGTTTTCTCCTGGGGTAAAAGGGGCTCTTGATCATTTATTCTGGCAGATCTCAAACTAGCTTAGTTCTAGAGAAAGTCAAAAGAGACCAGTCTGTATTTAGAAGAAGGGTCTGCTTTGATTATCGATCATAAGATTAGCCAACAGTCTCTTTGATAGAACCCAGTTATTTTAAGATATGGGATTTAGGGACTGAAGACTCAATTTCTCCTAGTTTGGTTAGCCATATGCATAGTGTATGAAAGATGCCATGGGAATGGCAGTGGTCAAATTCTGCCCAATTGTTTTCACTCACTCGTAATAAGTGAAAGGCAGGGCCTATATTTGTGGGAGGGGCTGCAAGCCCTTAAATAGCAGGCCGCAGCCTCTCCCATGGAACGCATCGTCAAGTTGTGCATCCCACGTTGTTTCCAGTGACGTCATTCCCGGTTCAGTTGCACCAGACTGCATGTTCCACCACATCATGCCTATTGTAACAACGTCCAGTTACACTACACAGTACCATGAACATTCCAATCGTAACCTACATCCAGAGACATCATACTGTATATATCAAGACGACAAACGTCCAGTTACACCATATCGTAGTGCTAATTCTACATTTTTATTGTAACCACGTTCAATGACACCATACTGTATGCATCAATACAACATTCCATTGTAACCAACGTTCAGTTACATCAAACTGGATGTACCAATACAACATTCCATAATAACAGCGTCCAGTTATCCATACTGTATGTACCAATACAACATTCCTATCATAACCAACGTACAGTTGTCATACTGTAAGTACATTTACATCATTCCCATCGTAATCAACGTCCGTATGTACCAATACAACATTCCTAAACCAACATCCAGTCACACCTTACTGACGTACCACTACAGCATTCCTATTGTAATCAACATTCAGCTATTCCATACCGTATATACCACCATAAACATCCCTATCATAACAAACGCCCAGTGACACACAATGTATGTACCATTCAACATTCCTATGGTAACCAACGCCCAGTTATTCCATTACATATGTACCACTACAACATTATACCACAATCAAAGTCCAGTATACCATACTGTGGGTACCAGTACAACATTCACACTGTGTCCATCGCCAGGTATTCCATACTGTACATACCAACATAACATTCTCATTGTAACAAGTCCAGTCACACTACGCCGTATATGCCAATACAACATTCCTACAGTACTATGTCCAGTAATACATAATGTACCACTACAACATTTCATCGTAACAATGTCCAGTTACACATACCCAATGTACCAATACTACAGCCATACCGTAGGTACTATACAACATTCCCATGGCACCAACACTCATTTACTCCATACTGTATGTATCAATACAACATTGGTACCTCTCTCCCCATCCCCTCAGCAAGCAGGCAGAATTTAACCTTACTAGAAGTAGCTCCACACCCTTCCCCTTCATATTCTATACCATTCTACCATCTCTACCGCTACAACATTCTTATCATGCCAACGTCCAGTAATACCATTCAGTACGTACCATTTCAACATTCCTATTGTACTAACGCAGTTATTCCATAATGTATATACCACTACTACATTACTTCAAGTCCAGTATACCATACAGTGTGCACCAGTACAACATTCCATTATACATATATCTTGTTACTCCACACTACAGGTAATAACACAGCATTTCATTATATAGACGTCCACCCACTCCATTCCGTAAGTGCTAATACTACAGTATTATGGTACAGAGTACACTCGTACCATACCGATGTACTCTACAACATTCCTGTTTTAACTATCAACCATTACACTACATTATACGTATGGTACATCCCTCAGTCACAGAGCAACTCACTTACATCACCATCTCCTGTTACAAGTGTGGCTACAATCACTGTCATCACCCCAGCACTTCCAGTTACACCTTACCTTAGGTATCATACACATTCCTATCATAACATCATACAGTTACTATTCTGTATGCACAAATACAACATTCCATTGTTACAAACACCTAGTCACTCCATACGTAACATACTGTATGTATTGATACAACATTGGTACCTCTCTCCCTATCCACTCAGCAGAAGCAGGTTCTTCACTAGGTAGAATAATAATCCTAATAGAGGTAGCTACTCACTTTACCTCGTCACAGGGGTCACGCCTAAGTCAGATACCTCACCTCTTATCAGAGGCTGAAGGTTCCTAGGTAGATACCTCACTTCTACAAAGAAGTAGAACTCCCAATCGGATACCTCACCTCTTCGCAAAGGCCGGAGGTCCCCCAGACAGATACCTCACCTCTTTGCAGAGGGCGGAGGTCCCCCAGACAGATACCTCACCTCTTCGCAGAGGCCGGAGGTCCCCCAGACAGATACCTCACCTCTTCTCAGAGGCCGGAGGTCCCACAGACAGATACCTAACCTCTTCTCAGAGGGCGGAGGTCCCTCAGTCAGATGCCTCACCTCTGCGAAAAGGCCAGAGGTCCCACAGACAGATACCTCACCTCTTCGCGGAGGCCGGAGGTCCCACAGACAGATACCTCACCTCTTCGCAGAGGCCGGAGGTCCCACAGACAGATACCTCACCTCACCGCAGAGGCCGGAGGATCACACTTGAATCCTTACCTCACTGAAGAGGTCGAAGGATCACACTTCAATCCTTACCTCACAGCAGAGGCCGGAGGATCACACTTCAATCCTTACCTCACAGCAGGGGTCGAAGGTTAGCAATTCATCCTTGCCTCCCAGCAGCGGCCGAGGGAATTGAACTCTAAATCCTTAATATTAGTAAAAGCAACAAGAATTACTCTGTAAATGTTGCCTCCTCTCAGAGGCCGAAGCAATCACACTCCCATTCTTACCTCTTCACAGAGGCAGGAAGGATACACGCTAATCCTTACCTCCTCATTAAGTCCAGGTCACACACTCCAATCTACCCTCGATCAATCCAGCCTCTCAGACTTAAGCATATAGTCTAACTCCCAATTCGAAGGCCGGTCCCTATTCCTCTTCACCTACCATATAGCCTGCAGTCTATAGATGCAGCAGAAGGAGCAGGGCTCCTCAGCATTCGTAGCACCAAACGGTCTACAGAACATGACACAGGAAGTACTAAATGCTCTGATTTTATCCTTTTCTATCTTACAGCTTCGGCACTATTCAAGCCTTCACAATCTATTTTTTGCAACAACTCACTTCTTCAGTAGCATCACCATCCTTAGTAAAGCATCTAGGCTGCCATTTTCTATTCTCAGAGACATTAAATATTCACTGCATCTCCGGGCACATATTCAGAGGCGTCTATGATTACCTCACAGAAGTCATTTTAGCAGCTACAATAGTATTAAGGCAGCTTCATGCCTTGCATTTTGCCTCTCTGTCCGGGCGGGTTTTTTTTTTTTTTTTTTTTTTTCCTGTCGCACTAGATCAATAAGATTATGAGTAGAACTAACTCTCCTGCTGCTCTGATCAGTTCACTCTATCACACACTCCAAACGATATGTCTTAAGCTAGTCACTTACCATATTTAATCACTATGTCATTAAGACCACACAATCACTAAACTCGCCTCACTGATGCATTCGAAACAGCATCCAGATAATAGTTTACTCCTTACAGGCCACTCAGTATATCACGTTCACGAATCATACACATACTATCCTGTCACGTTTAGGCTACATTCCATAGTACCCAGGTCATTCTTTAGGCAGTATAATAGCCACAAGAAGTGCCCGCTCATACAATATCACTTAGTAGATGGCAATCTTCATGCCTCAATAGATTCATCCCAATCCTGATACTAGATAGGCAGAACACATACTAACCAAGCTAATAACATGTCATCTTTATACAGGCTTCTATAGTTATTTTGGTACAATCTCTTTTGCCTCTCTTCAGGTCACCTTCGTCACCTCATCCCCTGAAGCTTACAATAGCTCAGGGGGACAGCAACCCTCCATAATAACATACTCTGGAAGCCCTGACCACAAGTGAAAGGCAGGGCCTGTATCTGTGGGAGGGGCTGCAAGCCCTTAAATAGCGGGCCGCAGCCTCTCCCATGGGACGCATCATCAGTTGTGCCCCCCACCAACACCCTTTCTTTAAAGGACTTACTAAGGTGGTCCTCTCTTCAGGTCACCTTCGTCGCCTCATCCCCTGAAGCTTACGATAGCTCAGGGGGACAGCAACCATCCATAATAACATACTCTGGAAGCCCTGACCACAATATCTTTTATAGAGCTGTACACCTGTATGTGGGGGCTTGATTTCTTATATCCCACAATACAGTATCCATAAGTCAAAGCCGTCTGGACCTCAGAAAGGCCCAAAGATTTTCTCATGGCCTTTACCAGTCGGTTCTGCTGATCAAAACTTAAGCTGCCAACTTCTTTGGTAATTTCAGCTTCTTCAGCTGAGGAGGCTGCAGATTCAAGGTCAGTGAAGCTATCTTCATCATGCTCCATAGAGGGTCCTTCATCTGGGTCAGAAGTTCTAGGCTGCCTTCGTGCTGCTTCCTACAATGTCTTCTTCCAGCTAAGGAAGTCCTGGAACTGGGCAGGTACAATACTAGTAGCAGCATGCTAAAGGTAGTAGCACAGAGTTTGGCAGGGCCTGACATAGCTAGATCTTGATCACACCCTGCACAGGTTTTAGGTTTTTTTGGTCTAACTTCTCTGCCTAGGAGGGTCAGAAGCCTTGGGCTTTTCTTTATACGATTAGTTAGGGGTAAACACAGTGCAAATGGCATAGCAGCAATAAGCATTAGTTCACACTAAGTAGAAGGCAACCACAAACACTTGTATGAATCAAACAAGCAATAAATATATATTTAAGGCAAATAGGGTTACTCGCTGTGCCTGCATGCCATCCTGAATGCGCATTTTATCCCAGGTCCATCGAACAGCCTGTTTCCTGTATGCGTTTCACCAGTGGAAAGCAAAAGTGCCAAACTTTCACAAGGCTGCTGTACACACGAGCACTTTCAAACAAACACTCTGAGCTGAATGGCAAGAAGGGAAGGCTGAGCACTGAGCTGGTAGTCTGGCCAGAACCCCAAGACTAAGTCGGAACCCATGAGACCTCACCAGGTATCATGGTGCCCATGCTCCTTTATTGTTTTTCTGTCAGTCTATCCTTTATATACTGGGCTATTGGCACCCTCCAGTGCCCTTTCGTGGTGTTCCTGTGCCAGTGCTTGTTTCTGCTCAGTGATTCCCAGTGTACCGACTTGGCCTGCCTGACTACTCTGCATATTGTCTTCTGCTCCTGTGTACTGACCCGGATTGCCTGACTATTCTTCTGCGCCTGCTCCTGTGTACCAACCCAGCTTGGCTGACGTTCCTGCTCCTGTGTACCGACCCGGCTTGGATGATGTTCCTGCTCCTGTGTACCGTCCCAGCTTGGCTGACGTTCCTGCTCCGTGATCTGACCCGGCGTGGCTGACGTTCCTGCTCCGTGATCCGAGCCGGCTTGGTTGGCGTTCCTGTGCTGTGTCGCCTAGGCGACATTCTGACTGTCTGTTCCGTTACTGCTACGGCAGTTTGCCTTGGGCTTAGTTTCTGTTACTGCCTCTGCAGAGTGCAAGCGTCCGCTTCCGTTACTGCTACGGCAGTTTACCTTGGGCCTAGTCTCCATTACTGCCTCTGCTAAGTGCAGGTGTCTGCCTCCGTTACTGCTCCAGCAGTGTGTCACCAGTTTCCCTCCGTTACTACTTCTGCAGAGTGCAAGTGTCTGCCTCCGTTACTGCTACGGCAGTTTACCTTGTGCGTAGACTCCGTTACTGCCTCTGCAAAGTGCAAGTGTCTGCCTCCGTTACTGCTCCGGCAGTGAGCCACCAGTTTGCCTCCGTTACTACTTCTGCAGAGTGCAAGTGTCTGCCTCAGTTACTGCTGCGGCAGTTTGCCTTGGGCCTAGTCTCCGTTAGTGCCTCTGCAAAGTGCAAGTGTTGCCTCCGTTACTGCTCCGGCAGTGAGCCACCGGTTTGTCTCCGTTACTGCTACTGCTAAGTGCATGTGTCTGCCTCCGTTACTGCTCCGGCAGAGTGCAAGTGGTCTGGTCTCTGTTACTGCTACGGCAGTACCTTATGTGATTCTGTTCCCATTGTTGCCTAGGCAGTTCATGTTAGTTCTGCTTATCTGTTTCTGGGCGTTATGAATCCTTCAGCTGTCCACATGCAGAGAGCCCCATCACAGACCTCTCTGCACATGGGACACTTAAAGAAGACCATTAACCCATGCAGTACCTTGCTCCTGGGAATCCATTATAATCTGCCTGACCTGTGTCAGTATAGACTGTTGTGGACTTTATGTTTATGCTGGACCTGTGTAGGCATACGTATATATAACCTGTCGTGTGTCTGTACTATTCAGCTTATATACTACAGGACCTGTAAAGGTTATTTTATTGCTGTGATTTCAATAAAACTGGGTTTTATCCTAAACCACTGTGTCTGTGTGTCAAACAAACCGTTACACCAGGATTCTGAGGTACGAGGTTCCTTTGCAAGGCAACGTAAGCCGCGATTAGGCAGGCCACATGGGAGAGAAAATAATAACATAGTACTTTCAAAGTTTCAGATATGAGAGAGAGAGAGAGAGAGAGAGAGAGAGAGAGAGAGAGAGAGAGAGAGAGAGAGAGAGAGAGAGAGAGAGAGAGAGAGAGAGAGAGAGAGAGAGAGAGAGAGAGACAAAAGCCTCCGTCCTCCAGCTTGGTAGGACCAAAATAACTGCAGGACGAAGTGAGCTCACAGAACTTTTTTTTTATTGGTCCTACTAGCTAGGAGGTGGAGCCAATTACCCACAGTATGCCATGGATTGGACACAGAGGAAAATATATTCTGATGCATCTCACCAAATCTAAATTGTGCAGTAGCTCTGCTGTTGTTCCTACTGGGTTACGATACAAGGAAGCTAATACAATTTCCTGATTTATATAAAATTCTGAAACTACCTTAGTTTTGAATCCTGGCCTTGTTCATAATACAATTTTATCTTGATGGATGGCTAGATATGAGGGTTTATACGATAGGACTTGGAGCTCCCCCACTCTCCTAGCTGATGTAATAGCCATTAGGAATATAACTTTAAAGTGTGGTTTTTCAGAGGAACTTTGTCCAGTGTCTCAAGGTTTTTTGTTTTTTTGTTTTTTTTAGTTGATTCAGAACTATATTTAAGTTCCATATTGGAATAGGATTTTATACACTAGGCTTCACCCTTTCTATTGCTCTGACATATCTCTTCACTATGTGATATTCTACAAACAGAGTTGTCAGGATAGCTGAAATAGCTGATAATTGGACTTAGAAGGATACATGTTTTAGCCCCTTTTCATATTCTTTTTGAAGAAATTCTAATGCTTTGGAAGATGAAATAGATCTCTCTCAATACACCAGTCCCTAAATATTCCCTGTACTCTGTAATATATTTTGGAAGTGAACATTTTCTTCCAGACAGAATAGTGTTTATTATAGACTTGGATAGACCTTTTAGCTTTAAAGGACTTTCTCTTAGCCTCCATGCCATTAATCTCAAGAATCTCGCATCCTGATGACACAGGTCCTTGGTTAGGAGATCTTGCCTGCCTGTTTAAGAGAATAAATGGATTGTCTATTGACAGCCTTACCAGCTTTGAATACCATGACCTCCTAAACCGATCTGGGGCTATTAGTACTACATTGGTTTTGTCTGTTCTGATCTTTCTGAGAATTGGCTGAATCATGACAGTCTGACGTGCCATTTGAATCTCATGACATCTGTACCCAGAGTTTGAGGGTGCTTCCAGAGAGAAAAATGTTCTGCATTTTCTGTACGAGTGAGAAGCCATCAGATCCAGAGACAGTTTTCCCATCTTCTGGCTAGGTACCTGAACACTTCCATATTCAAGGGCCACTTCCCCAGATCCAGTGTGTACCTGCTCAGAAGTCTGCTGTGCAATTCAGATCGCCCCTCTGTGTGTGTTGCGGAGTGCTAGTGGAATTTTTTTCCATCCTTCTTACCATCTTCTTTGCTTAAAACTGCACTCCTTGTGCCTCCTTGGTATCTTATGTGCATTACTGCCAAGGTGCTGTCTGATTAAATCTGGACTGGTCTTCCCTTGATAAAGGACTTCAACTTCCAAAGACATCGATCTATTGCTTTTAATTCCAACACATTTATGTGTAGATGCCCTTTTTGTTTTTACCACAGCCCTTGTACTGTTCTGATGTTCCAATGTCCTCCCCAACATGTTAGGTTTGCATCCGTAGCGACAATATGCCAGGCTAAATTTTGCAAAGGTGTGCCTTTTTCCAGTTTGCTCCAATTTATCCACCACTTTAATTACCTCTTCATTTTTAAGGGAAGATGAATTCTCTAGGATAGGTTGCTACAGTCCTTGTCCCAATTTTTTAAGAACCATCTCTGTATTGGATGCATATGACATCTGGCCCATGGTACTACCTGGAAGGAAGCTCTAATACACCTAACAGATGTGTAAAAGCCTAGGGTGCCTGATGAGTAGGTCTGATGAACTTTCACCTTCTTGATGGTACTGGTGATTCTCTGGTGCGATAGGCACGTTACGTTTTCATCTGTGTTCAAGATCATTCCTAGAAATTTAATGATTAGAGAAGCTTGATGCCTGGATTCTGCCACTATCAGGAGATAGTACTATATCTGGACTATCATGTTTCATTTTATTCTAAGGCCACTGCCAGAGTTTTTGTGAAAACGCCTGGGGCTGATGCAAGCCCGAATGGTGGGCTCTGAATTGCCAATGCCTTCCCTTGTAAGCAAGTCTGAGAAATTTCCTGTGTGAACTTCTGATCAGAATATGATCATATGCATACTGTCCGAAGTACTATGGCCACTGTTTCCATTTCTAAGGCATGAGTTTTCAGGAATTTGTTTAGGAATTTTAAATTGCTTTTGGGGCTAGGGATATGATGGAGTAGATTCCTGTTCTTTGTTTATTTCTTGCCACTTGCTATATTATGTTGCCTCTTTGTAGGTCTAGAATGGACTTGTCCAGTGTGGCTTCCTTTGCACAGTTTTGAGGAATTTTTGAGATTTTGAACACATCTTCTTGGCATGGATTCGAAATCCAGCGGATACCCTGTCTTCATTTCAGTTGTCTAGGTATGTATGTTGTTTCAGGAGGAAAGGAACTGTTGAAGCTGCCCTCCCACCTGTGCTGTACAGGGCACGCTGAACTTCATAGGAAGTCTCTTCTTCCATGGATTCTGCGTGGACCTTCTCTTCTGAAGCCCGCTCTGTATCCCTGAGCCAAAGACTGTCTACTTTGATCATATTACCCATTTTGTTGGTACTTTTTTGTGTCACGGAATGGCGGTCTCTTTGAAATAAAGGGTGTTCTGTTTGGAGGACCTGCTTCTGTGATCTTGTGGTAATAACAGAGCTTTTACCTCCTTATACCTTCTTTATTAGCTCTTCCAACTGTTCCCAAACAGCATGGATACCGTTAAAGGTAAAGAGATTACTTTGCTCTTCGGGAGTCTTCTCCCCACAATCTTAACTATAAAGCCCTGCGAGCAGAGATGATGATCTTGCTGCCAATTTTATGGAGTCCATGGATACGTAACATGAGAATCCTATGGCTTCTTTGATAGATGCAGCTTCTTTAATGAGTTTTGACCTGGAAACTGAGGACTATCTTCTCCTCCAGCTCAGAAAGCCATATTCTCAATGTCCTGGATACACAGGCTAGAGCAGTGGCTACACTGATGTTCTACCCTAGGAAGGAAAACAACTTCTTCAATGCTGTAAAAGAACAAGAAAGGGGGAGAAAAAACAGGAGTGCCCCTGTGTATATCAATTTCATGAAATAAAATATTTCAAACCGCTTCTTTAGGGCTTAAAAGCCTAATCTGATACAATTAAATCAACAAGCGCACTCCAATACATACATAATGCCAGCAATATTATGTCAAAAAATGTTTTATAGAATCATGTTACAAATGTCACATTGTCCACATCTGTGCCAACCCATCACCGGTGAGAAATCAAATAGACTATGTATATTATTCCTTATTTTATTATCTTTGTGTGCTTTTAAAATGTTTGGGATCAAAATATTTTTTACATTTGGGTTTTTTTCTGCAAATAATTCTAACCCTTTCGGGTTCCGATTTTCTGAGCACAGTTTGCATGTAGTACAATGAGATGATACTGTAAAATTAGGAATTTAACATCGAGTCTCATCTCATTGTACTACATGCAAACATCCTTCTATTTCATTTGAAGCCAGTGGGGAAAAAGCTGTAAGTAGTATTTGAAAAGAGAGCTTCTCATCCTCTTAAAGCTAATATTCAACTGCACCCACAGTTCTGATGTTAACTCTCTCAGTGCAACACTGAGCCCCTTCTCAGCCAACTTGGAGAGAGTTAACAGAGCTGTGGGTGCAGTTGAATATTAGCTTTAAGAGGATGAGAAGCTCTCTTTTCAAATACTACTTACAGCTTTTTCCCCACTGGCTGTGCCACCATTCTGACTGGGCTCCATAAAACAGTGCACCCTATCCCAGCTTGATTGTGGACCTTTTGCTACCATCCCCTCTTTCTCTCCCCTTACGCTCTTGCTGTCACAGCCTCCCATTGTCACACACTTCCTTTCAGTTTAAGCATGCTGTTCACATGAAGACAGGAAGTTTGTGACAAGGGAACTCTGTTCTACGCTTCCCTCATTATGTGAGGGGCCTTCTCCTGTGACAAATCCCAATGCCACCCTGTCTGCATGATAATTGTACGCATGCCACCACAAAGGCCTGTACAGGCCAGTGGTGGCATGCATGCTATAGGTTCACATTCACTTATCTAGACAATAAATAATAGGTACAAATTTTATTTTATGTATGTTTTTATGTATTTCTTGGTGTATTTTTTTTATTAAATATTTTTAATTAACCAGTGATTTTTCCCCTTTTTACATATGTTTTTTTAAAGAAAAAAGTTATATCTATATTTCTAAAAGTGGGGATTCCAAAACAAATGTTAAAGTAATAATCTACTCGCCCCAGTGCTGCATGAAATGAGAATGTATAAAAGAAATGTACATGCTACCATCCCCTCTCTCTCTCCCCTTAGGCTCTTGCTGTCGCAGCCTCTCTCTCATCTTGCTCCCAGATTGTGAGACAAAGGGAGGAACACCCCGCTCCTCTAATGATCCAGTAGGAATTGAGGGTCATATTTTTACACATGAGGGCACTGTAAAATATGATCCTCACTTCCCATTAGATCCTTATAGCAGCGGGCTTTTCCTCCCATTGTCACACACTTCCTCTCTGTTTAAGCATGCTGTTCACATGAAGACAGGAAGTGTGTGACAAGGGAACTCTGTTCTACGCTTCCCTCATCATGTGAGGGGCCTCCTCCTGTGACAAATCCCAATGCCACCCTGTCTGCATGATAACTGTATGCATGCCACCACAAAGGCCTCTACATGCCAGTGGTGGCATGCATGCTATAGGTTCACATTCACTGATCTAGGCGATAAAATAATAGGTACAAATTTTATTTTATGTATGTTTTTATGTATTTCTTGGTGTATTTGTTTTATTAAATATTTTTAATTAACCAGTGATTTTTCGCCTTTTTACATATGTTTTTTTAAAGAAAAAAGTTATATCAATATATCTAAAAGTGGGCATTCCAAAACAAATGTTAAAGTAATAATCTACTCGCCCCAGTGCTGACTGAAATGAAAATGTATAAAAGAAATGTACATGGTGAGATCACCAAACAGTAAGAGCATACATGGGTCTTAAACAAGGTAAATAGCAGAAATGTGCAAAAAAAATAAAAATAAAATAATAATAACGAGGAGCGGGTCATGGTGCATCTCTGCTATTTACTGTATATATGGTTAAAACTTAATGTGTTCTGGTTGTCTTGAGAAAGGCCCTCAGGGGGCCGAAACGTGACTAATAAAATACATAATTTTTTCACCTTGTTTAAGATCCATGTTAGTCTTCCCGCAGTGCGCTGACATTGCATCACAAAGAACAGTTTCCTGTCCTGCACAATACATTTCTCCATAGAACCACTGTATTGGGCTTGACAGCCAGACACAACAGGTCCACAAGTAATGCACATGCAACCAAGGAGTTTTTGCCTGACAGCCACAGACTTCCATGTTGTGTGCCAGCAAAGGGGGTCAGTTTTCTGATAAGAGCCATTTTGGGGGCTCCAAATGCCTTTTATGACCTCTGCCTCCATTGGAGAAAACTTAGTAAAACAATATAAAGTATCTATTAAATCCTGGCCTATATAGAGAGCTCAAGGACTGAACTTCAACCATACTGTTTTAATCTGTGATTCTAGTGGATTGGACCCAGTCTACATGCCTCTTTGAAGGTCATCCACCTTTCCCCAAAAACTCTCTCTTGCTCAACTATCTACCCCTTTCAAATTACTTTTGTCCTAAACACTTGCCCTTCCAAACTGTATACTTTCCAGTCAATTTCATGACTCTCCTGGGAACAAGAGTCGCCAGTTACCCTCCTAGCTAAACCCACCATAATTTTCACTGCCTAATGCAGCTGTCCACTCCCAGCTGCTTATGGTATCCTGCTTCCTTTTGTTATGTCACCCGAGATTAAACCCTGAGAAGCATGCCACGGTTTGCGGAGCTGCACCAATTCCATCATACAAGCTGCGCAAAGCAGTTACTACTTCAGCTGCAGCACCCTCCCCAATACCAGCCAAATAGCTTTGCATGAGCTTACTGTCAGTTGTCAGACTACACTTCACTGCCACACCAAGGTGAATTTAGTATAACTGCCTGTCACTAAAACCCATACCAGGCCCTGGGCCCTTTCAATGTGCCACAGTGTTAGGATCCTAGACCTTCACAAAGCAGTGGGATTGCCGAGAATCTATCACAATACTATTTTTTGGTACCTCTCAGTACAGAAACTGGACTCTCATAAAATCACTTGGCAAGCCAAGTCTTAAATCCACAACTACTGCAGAGAAGGACTAGGTAAGAAGATAATAGGATTTTAGTCTTACCTGTTAAATCCTTTTCACTTAGTCCATACAGGTCACTGGTACTCTGGGAGGCGTAAGTCCCCTTTAATAGGCAGGAACAACTATGCAAATAATTTGCAAGGGGCGGAGCCTCCCCTCTTACTTAAGCCACCTTCTGGCCAGAGCCACTTTAGATTGATTTGAGACCCTAAAAACTGACCTCAGGTAAGCAAAAAGAAAGACTCCTGTGAGCATGCCCGAACGGTCTCCCACTGAATGCCACAGGAGAGCCAAGACTGGTCCCTTGACAGGGTGGGAGACCAGTGACCTGTATGGACTAAGTGAAAAGGATTTAACAGGTAAGACTAAAATCCTATTTTCACTGTCGTCCAATACAGGTCACTGGTACTCTGGGATGTACAAACATTGAGCTGATCCAGAGGCGGGAAGTAAGGCAAGGACCAGGCGCAAGGCCCAAGTCACTAGAACTGTTATGACCAGTTGATAACATAGCCCAAACTGTAAGTGTCAACGGACACCAACCAAGGGAACAATCCCTGAACTAGCACAGCACACGGAACTAGAGCCAACCGGGCTCAACAGTAAAGAAGCACTAAGGATCACAGAGCGGAAGACCTACACAGGCAAGACTGCCTCCAGGACCTTCCTTCCAAAACTGGCATCAGCCGACGCCAGTACATCAACTCGATAGTGCTTTGAAAATGTGTGCACAGAGGACCAAGTGGCCGCTCTGCACAGTTGATCAGCAGAAGCTTGATTCTTGTAGGCCCAAGAGGCCCCAATAGATCTGGTGGAATGGGCAGTTACCCGGAAGGGAACATGCTTATTCCTCAACTTATAGGCTTCACGGATGGTAGCCTTAATCCAAGAGGCAATGGTAACTTTGGAAGCCGGTCTTCCTGCCCTAGGCCCCTCAGGAATGACGAATAGAGCGTCAGACTTCCTGATCGACTCGGTGCGATGAACATAAAACTTGAGGCAACGCACCACATCCAACAGATGGAGATCTCTTTCCTTGTCAGATGAAGGATTAGGGCAGAAAGAGGGAACCACAATCTCCTGATTGATGTGAAACTCAGACACAACCTTGGGTAAAAATTCCTTGGTAGTGCGAAGCACAGGCTTATCCTTGTGGAACACCAGGTAAGGAGGTTTACAAGACAAGGCCTGTAACTCTGCTACCCGGCGCACTGACACCACAGCCAAGAGGAAGGCCATCTTCCAAGTCACAAGACGTAATGGAATGGAAGCCAAGGATTCAAACGGTGGTCGCTGTAGAACTCCCAGCACCAAATTGAGATCCCACTGGGGAGCAGGACTCTTAAAGGCAGGTCGAACATGAGTCACACCCTGGAAGAAAACTTTCACATCAGGAAGGATAGCAATCCTTTCCTGGAAAAACACAGACAAGGCAGAGGTCTGAACTTTGAGGGAACTCAGACTGAGCCCCTTATCCACACCGTCCTGCAAGAAGGCCAGGACAGTGGGAAGATGGAAGTCAAGAGACAACTTCTTGTCAGAGCACCATGTCACGAAAGTTGACCATATGCGATGATAGATCTTGGAAGACACAGGCTTACGAGCACTGAGCATCGTCGATACCACAGAAGGAGAAAAGCCTTTCTTAGCTAGAATCGAGGATTCAACCGCCATGCCATCAAATGGAGAGAGTGAACATCCTCTTTCCACAGATACCCCTGAAGAAGCAGGTCCGGACGGGCTGGAAGTGGGATTGGATCCTTCACTGACATGGCCATCAATTCCGGAAACCAGGACTGGCGAGGCCAGTTTGGAGCAATCAGGATGACAGGACAACGTTCCCTCTTCAACTTCTGGATAACTCTGACCAATAGAGGAAGAGGAGGGAAGATGTAAGCCAGGGAGAAGTCCCAAGGGATCGACAAGGCATCCACTGCTAGAGCAAGGGAGTCCCTCAACCGGGAGCAAAACACCGGAACCTTCCTGTTGTGTCTGGTAGCCATCAGATCCACTACAGGCATCCCCCACCGTTGAGTGAGCATGTGAAACACCTCTGGGTGCAGAGCCCATTCTCCGCTGTCGACGGTATGACGACTGAGGAAGTCTGCCATGACGTTGTCCACGCCTGGAATATGAACCGCAGAGATGACAGGCACGTGATCTTCTGCCCAAGACAAAATATCCTTGACCTCCCACCAGGCGGAACCGCTTCTTGTGCCGCCTTGCCTGTTGATGTAAGCCACCGCCGTGGCGTTGTCGGACTCCACTCTGACTGGAAGACCGGTCAATTGAGACTCCCAGTGCCTCAGGGCCAGCCGGACAGCTCGAAGTTCCAGAACATTGATGGAGAGCATGGATTCCTCCAGACCCCATTTCCCCTGAGCACTGAAGCGACCCCAGACTGCACCCCAGCCCCGAAGGCTGGCATCCGTAGTGACTGTGGTCCAAGGAGGAACTAGAAAGGATTTCCCTTTCAGGAGATGAGAGAGATCTAACCACCAGTGCAGACTCGACTCGACATGAGGAGGAAGAGAAACAGACAGATGTTGATGATCTGGATGATTCTTGCACGTCTGGATCACGAATCTCTGAAGATCCCTGGAGTGGGCCATGGCAAATGGTACTGCTTCGATTGTGGAAATGAACTTCCCCACTAAGGACGACAACTTCGGAACTGGAATCACGTCCAGGTCCAGAATTCCAGCCACTCTGACAGCTATCTGGTGAGCCACGTCCTCTGGAAGAAACACCATGCATTGGCGAGTGTCGAACAGGAGACCCAGGAACAGAAACCTCTGAGATGGAATCAAGTCCGACTTGTCCAGGTTCAGGATCCAGCCATGACGGTTCAGGGTGTGCATGCACATCTGTAATTGCTGAAGGAGAAGCTCCGCTGAGGAGGCCTTCAGAAGGAGATCGTCCATGTAGGGGGTCACTCTGATCCCATCCTGATGGAGCACCGCTATCAATGAGCCCAACACCCTCTGGAAGACCTGAGGGGCTGAAGTCAGCCCAAAGGGGAGCGCTGCAAACTGAAAGTGTCCCCTGTGGCAGGCAATCCTGAGATACCGCCTGCTCTCTGGATGAATAGGGATGTGAAGATAAGCATCCTGAAGGTCCAGGGAGGCAAGAAACTCCCCTGGAGACATTGCTGCAATCACAGAGCGCAGGGACTCCTGGCGGAAGTGGGAAGTCACCACATAGGCATTGAGATCTTTGAGATCCAAGATGGGACGGGCTCCTCCGTCCTTTTTGGCTACCACAAACAGGTTGGAATAAAATCCTGAACCTGTGTCCCCCTGAGGAACCGCCTCCAGGACCTCTTTGTCCAAGAGATCCTGAATAGCGTCGTCGAACAGACGCCTTTTTGTGGGTTCCTGAGAAGGACGAGTAAAATGGAACCGAAAAGGAGGAAGGGAAGAGAAAGGGATCCTGTATCCCTCTGACACCACCTGAAGAACCCATGGGTCCGCCACTGACTCCTCCCAAGTCCGGCGAAAGATGCGGAGACGACCGCCTACAGCCGGATGCGGACCCGGGTTCGGCGAGTCATGCCGAAGCAGTCTTGGAGGTCTTGGCCTTGGAGGCAACTTTGGGCCTCCAGGACTGTTTGGGCTTGGAGGAGGAGCGCGTAGTGGGAGGACCCGTTTGGGCCGAGGAGCGTGTCTCAGTCTGAAAGGAACGAAAGGACCGATTGCGTTTGGCTGGAAACTTTTTCTTAAAGACTGAGGGTAGAAGAGTACTTTTACCGCCAGTAGCCTCACTGATCATTTCTTTGAGTTCAGACCCAAAAAGCAAATTCCCCTGAAAGGGCAAGGAAAGCAACGCCTTCTTAGAGGCTGTATCAGCAGACCAAATTTTCAGCCAAAGAGCGCGTCTAGCCACCACAGAAGAAGTGGAGGCCCTCGCCATCATGCGCACAGCATCAAAAGCAGCATCAGCAACATAGTTCTGAGCTTCAGTGATATTAGCAAGAAGCTGCAACTGTTCAGATACAGGCGCATCCTGGCGAACCGCTTCAGTCAGTCGTTCAGTCCAGGCCGCAATAGCTCTATTAACCCATGCCACAGCAAAAGTGGGGAGCATGGCTGTGCCAATAGAGGCAAAAATAGACTTAAGAGAGAGCTCTAGTTTCTTATCCGTCCAGTCCTGCAAGGCAGAGGCATCTGAGACAGCCAAAGCAGTAGATTTGGATAGTCTAGACACAGGAGCATCCACTTTGGGAGGATGAACCCATTTTGCCAGCTCCGCCTCAGGAAAAGGGTAAAGTTTGGCAAACTTTTTGGAGACAGAGGAAGATCTATCAGGATTCTTCCATGCCTCAGAGACCAGACGGGCAAGAGTAGGGTTAGTTGGAAAACAAACAACAGGCTTAGATGGCTTTTTCTGAAAAACATCAGTAGGATCATAAGTGGATTCCTGAGTCAGAAGAAGGTTGAGCGTATTCAGAACCGCTCTGATCAGACCCTCAGCCGAGACTTCAGGGTCACACTCATAGGGGTCCCCAATGGACCTGTTAGATTCAATAACAGTACGTTCCTCAGCATCAGAATCCTGTAAAAGTTCTTCTTCAGAAGAATCAGTGATATCAGGAGCTCCCTGTGGCTTAGGCAGGGAGGTCCTGATAGTAGAGGGGGTCTGCCAGACCTGGAGAGCCCCCTGTACCTGAGAGGGAAAGAGTTGAAGCGTGGATCTGAGATCCCTAGTGGCAGCTTTAAACTCCCTCACCCAAGATGGCTCAATAGCGTGGCTGGGAAGCCCAGGGTTGCTATCTTGACCAGTACAATTAGGGCATAGATCCCCCACATTATCGCCATCCAGCCCAATGTGGCAAGAGGAGCAAAACGCCATGGGGGTAGCGGACCCCCCATCCTCCTTAGACTTGGGTCTAGCCCCTAGCTCCAGTGAAGTAGACATGCTCACAGCGTCAATATACCCCACTAATAACACTATCACCCAGAAAAAGTGTTAAGATTAAAGTTTCACCCCAGAAATGTTCTAAAAACGGACTTATCTGGCCAGCGAAGGGTTAATCTGTTGAGGAGAGAGAAGGCTCGGTCCCTGCGTAGTGTACTCGCCTAGGAAAAGTACCACAAAATGGCGGCCGTCGTGACAGCCAATCAGAAACGAGCGCGAACCAAGCGCTCATGGGAAATGTAGTTTTTTCCTTACAAGTACCCCAAACAGTGCCCGAAGCCCCCCTGAACACCCCACATAAATATAACACATTCCGGATGATAGAGCAGGAGCCTAGAATTAAAATGAGCCCTCTCTGAAGTTGCTGTGACAAGCGGTTCCAGAGATATGTCCCATACTGTGAATTCCCATAGAGAGTAAAGGAGCCCTTGCGTCTGAGCGGGAAAAAGCCGCGCTTAAAGGCGCGGAACACCATTTTTAATAAAGTTTAGTAAAACATTAAAAAGTGCCCAAACAAGCATGAAACACATGAGAAACATAAATAAATGAATACCCAATGCTCCAAAACTCAGAGAATAACACAGAAATTGCATAAACAGTAATAATGCAATAAAAACACCCTATGAGTGCTGGAGTGTATTAAAACTCCCAAATACAAGCCCATCAAAGGGACACTGTGGGGACAAGTGGACCTTCAGCACTCAATGGGTGACTCACCTTCCTTGCTGACTTCTGTCTTCAGGTGACCATGATAGGGAGGGAAAGAACCAGAGGTAAATTCCCCAACAGGGGAGCTGCTTAACACAAGCTGTCCCCTCTTCAGGGTATAGGTCCACAGAAAATCCCTGGAAGCTGCACCAGCCACTTTAAAGAGGGCAATTCACAGCCATGGTCACCCTCCTAATGGTGGTATTCCATATTTGAATAAAAAATAATAAAATACTAAGATGCATAGATGTTCTCTACCTGGTGTGGAAGCACACCAGGAACAAATCAATCTAAAGTGGCTCTGGCCAGAAGGTGGCTTAAGTAAGAGGGGAGGCTCCGCCCCTTGCAAATTATTTGCATAGTTGTTCCTGCCTATTAAAGGGGACTTACGCCTCCCAGAGTACCAGTGACCTGTATTGGACGACAGTGAAAAAATGGTTTGCATGGCTGCCACAAACTGTGATAGGTACTAAGCATATTGCATGCCAATAAGTATGTTTAAGTTACACTATATGCCTCTTTTACTCTGTGTGGAAACATGTCTCTATCAATCACTATGTTTCTAAGAACTTACATTTCTCAATGTGAACATCTGAATAAGTCACTTGTGTGAACATTCTCATTATGACCCCTTAAAACCTGCATCAATACATACATGCTTTGGCCAAGTCAGGATTTTGTGTTAACGTGGTTCTCAATAGAATAGGTTCGACAATATATTAATAAATAATCAGTTTGTAACACTCAAAGTACTTTAACGTATGTATATAAATATGTACAGTTAGATCAATGTAGTAGTACAGTACAGTATCATGAGTGCAGGTTTTGGATATTTCATTAGTGATATATTTTATACATTTTTGCTTTAAAAAACGTGCAAAGTGCGTAACCACCAATGTACAATTGCCCTCATGTGCATAACTTTACTGTGTCAAAGGTGATGATTACTTGTTATATTATTAATTTACCTAATATTTTAATGGAATATTTGTTGAATTCAATTAACAGGAGTAGACCGATACAGTGTATCAACATTTGGACTTATAGAAAGACACAAAGTATCAAAGATATTTTAGCAAGAAAATACTTAAGTGTATATGAAACATTTGTTTAAAGTGGACCAAACATCCTCCAGAAATTAGTATCCCAAACAAGAAGTTTTACGTTTCATAATACTTACTCTCTGTATGCCTTCTTCATTGACGCACACTTTCTGGAAAAGCCTTTTGAAGATCTTACTCAGACTCATTGCAAACAATCGAATGGCTCCCATACTTAAATTGTGACCCATTTCATGCAGGATCTCAGCTGCCTGTCCCTGGATGACCTCCAAGGACTCGCCGGATTCCAAAGATATCTGCAAACCCAAGAGAAGAAAGTAGCAAAACAAGAATATTTAGAAAATTTCAATAAACACTGGTGTCTAGAATTCAATAGGGCACATACATAAAAAGCAAATAATTTAGCCAACTGAAGTATATTCTGTAGTACAGTCTATAAGAATGTTTGTAGTGTCACAAGTTTTGTTGTATTGGCTCTGTAGTACAGCACACTGAACTTAAAATGAAAAATGACTAAAAAGATATAAGCACATTTATTATCAGTTTGGTTTTTTTTTAGGTCATTTACATCCATGTATAGTGAACTTTGTAGTAATGAAAGCCCTTTTTTATACATAATCCCTCTATTTTAGAAGACCAAAGTAATCAGACATTTTGCGGCTCAGATTTTCTTTGCATCATTAGTTCATGCACAAGGAGACATAACAAAAGGTCTAGAAGTGATGGCATAAAAATTGGTCAGACACAGCCAAAACAGTACATTTGTGTCAGCCTTCGGCAGGGTCAGTTCTCCTAACACCTAGTTGCTTCTCAGGCTTACCGTGGGCTGTCGTCTGAGTTAGGTGTTTAGGCATTAATCTCCTCCCCCCTGTGTTCTCATTGGCTCTGGTGGGTATTTTAGATCAGCTAGTATGGGTCTCATTGCCCGATTATTGAGCTTCGCTCTGTGCTGTGGCTAGTTTACTGTGTTCTGACCTTGGCTTGTTTGGCGTGCTTCTCCGGTTCTGTGATCCCTGGCTCCATCTGACGCTGTCTCCTGGTTCTTTCCATTGTTCCTGACGCTCCTGGATTGACCCATCGGCTTGCTTTATGACTCTGCCTTATTGTGTTGTTTGTGCCTGTGTTGTCTGTCTCCCTCTGCAGCCCATGTTCCTGTGTGCTGATAATCCTGGTGACTCTGGTCTCCCCACGGGTAGGAGAGGTGCGCGGCGCTTATCGGTCGGATCGTGTGTGTGGGGTATCGGAGCTGCATTGGAGGTCTGAGTTAGGTGGGTGCTTACTATCACAATCCTTCCCAGGTTACCGCTTCCCAGTTGCCCCCGGGTTGGAAGTGGCTGGGCTGTTTAGATGCTTCACGTCTCCCCTGTCTCTCCTCCTCTCCACCCCTGGGACGTTGCAAGCGTCTGATCACATCCTCTGTCAGACAGCCGTGTCCCAGTCTCGTCGTCAATCCCATTCGCATCCTCTGTCGGGCCACGGTCTCCTCCGTTACTAGGTGCGCTCTTCTCCTTCCGGCTCTCTCGTTAGGGGTATCAGGTCCAGTCAGCTGGGCACTTGTGCTGAGGATCTCCCGCAGGGAGAGACAATCCACACCTTGCTCTGGGGAACAGACTTAAACCAGTTACAGGCAATCTCTTTGGCACTCTTCCCTGAGCCCTCATCTCAGAACTTCTGGTCCGGTGTTGCCTTGTTTTGGGGGTGAGTTTCGGCTGTGAGTAGCCTTGGTGGCGGACGGGGGTTTCCCATCCTTTGTATGCCTGTAGCTGAGGCTGGGGCTCAGTCAGACTTAGAGATTGAGGTTTCACTTCCTCCTGGCCATCCTGGTACTGCCTGGTCTGGCCTGGGCTATCTTGGTGGAGGTCTGGTCTCATAAGCTTTGCACGCAACCTCGGTCTGGTGTGCAGTTACCAGTCTGGTATCCTTGTTTCCTCTCCTCCCATTCATTTTGGGAGCCCTCTCCTGGGGTCTGCTCGGTTCCTTACTGAATTGTTGGGGTCACGGTTTCACTCAGCTGACTCTACTTCCATCCTGGTTGCACCCCAGCTCAACTGGGGTGGAACAATCTGGCTTTGCGGCCAACATCTTTAATCCAGCTGTTGCTGCAGCAAGGAAGTAGGGGGGCTGACTCCGCACCCCAGCCTCGCATTCTAGCACTGCTCCCTAGCTTCGTTAGTCTGACCCCCGGGGCAGTCCTGACAATTTGTCAAAATCAATTGTGTGGTACATATTTATGAAGAAAGAATGCATAGGTGAGCTCAGTAACAGCAAACAATCTGATAGCCCACTGTAGTGGAAGAAAGAAGAATGCTTGCAATTGTAAAGAAAAATCCCTTTTCATCTGTCAGACAGATCAAGAACACTCTCCATGATGTTGCCACAGTAGTGTCAGCGTATCATAAACAGAAGACTACATCAGAATAACCTAAGAGGGTTTACCACAAGATGCAACCAACTGGATACTCTAGAACAGGGGCTCTCAACATTTTCTTGCTCAAGACACCCCTAACATGCGTTCTGTAATGTTTGAGACACATGATTGGTCAACTGTCAAGAAGTTAGAATGGTAAAACTGTAAAACTTAAAAATATATTTGTAATGAGAATAAGAAAAATATGCATACTGTGCATACATTTCCATAAGTGTATGAAACTCAAAAGACTTTACTTAGATGGAGGGACACATAAATGGAGGCACACCAAAATGCCAGAGCACCCGAAAGTAAAAAATAACTTCAATTAACAAGAGCTCTTTAAAATGTATATGCGGAATAAGCTTTCCAATGTAGCTGAAAATGCTAATAGAAAATTAGACTTTTGCTTATTCAGAAATAAGACGTACGAATATCTTCTAATGTAAGCATATTCTGGACTTTTGGCTAACTTAAAACATAGGCAGTTTTGAAATATGCACACAACTCAAGGTGACATAACATTGTTCATGTCAGTTCCCCTTTAAGGCTTTTTATTATGAAGCTCACCTGTTTGATGACCCATTGCAGCTGATCAGACTGTAAGACAATAGATTTTAGGGCACTTGGTTTGCAAGGAGTAATGTTCTTGTAAAGCACTGGTGTATAACATTTCATCGCATATCGGAGGTCACTGGACTGTCGGCGTTCCTCCATTATATCTTCAAACACCTCTCGCTTCTTGCTTCTGAACTCATTATGCTGTTCAAAAATAAAACTATATTAAGCTATGTGCCACATCTTTTTTAATTGAAAGGTCATAAATTATGTCAGTATTTTCATTAAAGTATAAATACACGCACTCATATGACACGGTTAGATTTTACACCATATTTATAAGGACTGTGATAAGGTCCAGCAATGTGAGCAAGTATTCCACCCCAAAAATCAAGGACATGTTATAATCCTTTTAATGCAATATATGACCACTAACTTACCCCCCCCAGCTCTAGATGTATTAATTAGGTAAATAGTGGTCATTTTTTCTCCCACCCCCTCCCAAAAGATTAAAGTGAAAATCCATCAGACTAAATTAAGAGGGCATCAGGACTCACCTAATGCCCCCCACCACTATTACTACTGATCTACCAACCAATCGCACTGGGCATTCAATAGAGGCAACCATGCTGCGGAAGGAGACACCCCTGCCTCCACACAACTTGAACTTCTGCGTCATTGTCAATGACGCATCTGGCTTACCCTAATCCCTACCCCTCAACATCAAAGTTGGGGTTGTGTGGAGGCAAGGGATTCATGCTTTATCAGCGAGGTCACTGCTGTTATCTGCTCATTTTACATAGTAACATTGTAAATTAAGCTTGAAAAAAAGACCTAAGTCCATCAAGTTCAACCCTTGCCTCATAAACCAGAGACATGAGAATCACATAGCTTTCCTGCTGCCAAATAATTTAGCCTATCAGAACTTCCTGTTTTGCCTACTAATGCACAGTCTAACACTGTATGTTCCCTTTTGAAATAAATCTAATCTTCTCTTAGATTAATCAATTGTATCTGCTAGAACCACATCCTTGGGCAAGGAATTCCAAAATTTAACAGACCTCACTGTAAAAAACCTTTCCTCCGCTGAAGTTGAAACCTCCTTTCATCTAATCTCAAGGGGTGCCCAAAACTGCACTGCATATTCGAGGTGAGATCTTACCAATTACCTGTACAATGGCAAAATTGTTATCTACTCTTGCTTCAATACCCTTTCTTAAGCAAGACATGACTGTTTGTTTTTGCTACCGATATTTGACACTGGTCACTGTTTCCAAGTTTGTAATTTGAAGAAAAAATGTTGTTGATTGACCATTTTGCGTAGGAAGGCACTTAGTGATTTTCTTCTTTTTTTTTTTTTTTCTTTTCACGTTATCAATTATCAGGATATATATGCTGTTTTAAGGTTCATTGGGCTGTTTTATAATAGTTTTCCCATGTAATTGATGGAATGGACACTTAATTGATAAATCTGAAAATACCCTTTTGAGCTCCTGTTAATGCGGAGTCTGTGCATGAAAGCTAAAAAGGTGAGATTTACTCACCGATATTCGGTTTTCCTCTGTGTCCTTCCAAGGCATAGAGTGTGGGTATTTGTTCCGCTCCCAGCTGGTAGGACCAATTAAAAAGGTGTACTTCATCTTCCCACTGCAGTTATACTATGACCCAAGCTAGAGAGAGACAACAGGTTAGATATAACAAAATAATGCATGAAATTTCAATTAGTATCAAAAGCCCAGTGCATTGAACTAGGAACGGTAAATTACCCACTGAATAGTAGGGAGGGGAGCCGTAGAAGGACACAGAGGAAAACCAAGTATCAGTGAGTAAATTTCACCTTTTCCTCTGTGTCCAATCCACGACATTAGACAGTGGGACTTACCAGAGCCATATCCCAAATACTAAGGAAGGAATAAAACACCTGTCCTATACAGGAATGGCTGCTTCAAGCACCCTCCTGCCAAATTTCACATCTCTGGATGCTTGAAGGCGCAGTCTATAGTGTTTGACTGAGACGGAGGACCAGGTGGCAGTGGGTGTATCGACTGTCTTTTGTGCCCATGGGGTGGAAAAATGTACTTTAATGCCAGGAGGAGGATCTATATTGGCTTACTCATAGGTTAGATTAATACAATCACAAATCCACCTAGAAATAGAGGATTTGGCGGCTTCTGTGCCTTTAAAGGAGAGGTGTTCTCTTCAGGTAAATCTACAAATAAACTAAATGCAGACTGTGCATCTTTCTTTCTGTATCATGTAGGGGATTTGAACAAAAAGATGGAAGAACAATATCATGATTGAGATGGAATTGGGACACCACCTTTCAACAAAAAGTAGCTTTTAGACATAACAAAACTTTGTCTTTATTAATCATCATAAAGAGTGACACATACTACTGTCTGCACTTCAGACACACTTCTAGCAGAAGTCGCAGCCGTTAGTAAGATAGTCTTGACTGCAAGATGTTTAAAAGATAGCCTCCCATCTATACTTTGAACCCTTGGAGGAGATAATTGTTGCAAGACAAAATTAAGATCCCACGGTGGAACTGTTTTCATCTTGAAATGGTGTACACTGAAAAAGAGTGGAGATGTTTCAGATCCAGAATAAGGGGTAAGTATCCTGAAGGTTTTGTGACAGAGAAAGAGTGGATCATCATCCCTGGAATTTCTGACTTATTAAAGCTGGTTTTATAACTTGGTTCTTGTGACGGTACCAGGTGTCCCCGTCAGTCGCTGCTTCCTTCAATCCTGAGCAAGACTGCTCTGCTGGAACATCACAATTTTCCACAATCACCAGGCAGGACTAGTGTATTGCTTTAGAATCAGTTCTCCTTTACTGAATGGAACACACAGCTTATATCCACTTGCAGAGACGCTTATCAAGATTAACATGCAAACTAGGACTTGGGACAGTATTTCTACTCTTGACTAATCAGTCACCAACACCCTTATCAAGATAAGAATGCATATTGGGACTTGAAAAATAGACACTCTTAACTGGCTCATAAAGAACCTCCTCTAATTGGTCAAGGAAGCACAGCAGGAACATTCCAATCTTTCCACAGCACAACACAGACAGGGAAGCTGGGAAAGCCAATTCCCCATGCATAGAGTCCATAATCTGTAGGAAGGGGGCTAACCCCCAGGCACCTCCAGAAGCCAAGGGGCCGGTGGTTCCCATGACAGTTCTGAATAAGATTTTGGACAGCTTTCAACGTTTTCTTCACTATCTTTTTGTTTCTGATCTGAACCGATTCTGTGTAGGGAGATTTTGAAATTATAACGCATATCCCATCTCCAGTATGTCAGATACCCATTTGTCTGGGTAAATCTGCTTCCATGTGTTCTGGAAGAGCCTCAGTTTCTTCTGTACTCCACGTCACGTTTACGTATGGGATTCATCTCCTTCCTGCAGCTGGTAGGACCGTTCAAATAATTTAAATAGTTAACTCCCCCCCACCGTCCCCAGTTTTATTCGGTCCTATTCAGATGGAGGATAGGAGGCAAAGGCCTCCGGTTCTATTTTTTTGAGGGAGTCAGCAGAGCACACAGAAATACCGGGGACCGGGCAGTCAAAAGACGGTTACTGGTCCACCGGTTGACGAATGGATCCGGGTGTCCTTGATATGTGCCCCTATTAGCGGAGTTCACGGGGAAAGGAGTGAGCCCTACTCCGGTTACCTGTAGGTCCAGGAACAGCCACGCATCAAATCCGGTCAGCAAAAAGCATGGCATTAGCCTTTATCCCTGTTACTTGTAGGTACAGGAAAGGCTTTTTTTTTTCCTTCACCCCAGTCGGCAACGAGCAGTGAGAACAGGGAGATCCTCGGCATGTGTGTCATGGATGGAACGCATGAAAACGCTTCTCGGTACAGAGCGGCAGCAAGAGGCAAAGGAAGGAAGAAGATTTGTAAGTAAAAGGTGGGACTTCCGGTGATGGCAGGATGTGTGCGTTCCAGGGTTCAAACGCACGCTGAATATAAGGAGCACTGGGCACATGGAACAGGTAGGATTCATGCTAATAGCAGATTATTAATTTTAATGCATATTATTAAAAGTTTAGTGTTTTTAAGCAACATGTCTTCAACTAAAGCTTCAGCTTCCAAAGAGAAGGGAGACACTGCTCCTCCAAAAGAAGATACGTCTCAGAAAAATTCTTGTTCTAATTGTGATAAGAAAATTTCAGCTTCAGATAATCCTGACAAAACTTGGCATTGTCTACAAAAAGCAGCTTTGCAGGAAATGCCTAGTCAATTTCAGGAATTTTTGTCATGGATGAAGGTTTCTATGCAAGAAACCTTCACATCCATGCAAGAATCCGCAGTCCTCAAGAAAAGACAGAGGATAGATGACCCTGGCGAGGGTACTTCTTCCCAGAAAACAGATAATGATGACAGAAACAGCCTAGAATTTTCAGATTTCTCTTCTGAAGAAGGAGAAATTGTGGAGGATTCGGGGGCCTTTTTCGGTAGATAAAATAGATGGTTTTGTTAGTTCTGTCAGAAAGTCCTTGGGGTTAGTTGATGAGCATGAAGAATTAGACATAATAGATACGGCTTTTGTGGGTAACAAAAAACTGTCACCTAGTTTTCCTGTACACCAGTCTATATCAGATATGATTTCTTCTGAATGGAAAAAAGTTGATAGGAGATCTTCAATTACCAAAAGGGTTGCAAAAATGTACCCTTTTGAGTTAGATAAAACCAATGACTGGGTTTCCCCTCCTAAGGTAGACGCTGCCGTCTCTAGACTGGCTAAGCACACTACCATGCCCTTAGAGAATGGTTCATCCTTAAAGGACCCTATGGAGAAAAGGCTTGAATCGGCTCTAAAAAGACAGTTTTCGCTTACTGGCAGTAGTATGCAGATTTCTACAGTGGTTGCCTGTGTCACTAGATCTATTAGAATCTGGCTTTCTAATCTGGAAGAAAACAGAGTCAGGTACCTCAAGGTCTAAATTGGTTAAAGAAGTTGCAGCTATTAAGGAAGCTAACAACTTCATTTGCGATGCCTCCATGGACTCGATCAAACTAGGTGCTAAAGAAGAGCACTTTGGCTTAAATCTTGGGGAGCGGACGGATCCTCCAAAAATAAATTGGTCAACCTTCCTTTTAAAGGAGGAATGCTAGAAGACATTATAAAAAAAAAAAGATTTCAGGGGTAAAAGCACCTTTTTGCTCCAGGAAAGGAAAAGAAGATCTTCTACACCCAGGTCTTCTTCCTACAAGAATAGGTCATATTCCTTTCGTGACTCCAGGAAATATCAAGCAAGGCCATTTGAGCAGAGAAGTCAAACGTCCAATCAGGCAACCAGAGTAGGTTACCGTAATGATTTCATCAGAAAGCCACAGTTCAAGAAAGAATTCTGAAAGTCAGCGGAATCCATTTCCAGAGCAGGTGGTGGTATGTGTGTGTGTGTGTGTGGGGGGGGGGGGTCGCCTGCAACTTTTTCAGACCCAATGCAAACATCAGACAAATGGGTTCAGAAAATTCTGGAGATAGGATAGCCGCTACCATTCATAGTGACCCCAAAAGAACACATTTTCAGAAAATCAAGGATTCCGAAAGACAGGAAAAAGGAAAGGTTATTGAGATGGGAAATTCAGGCACTCCTATCAAAGAAAGTGATTCAACCAGTTCCAGCGGTTGTGCAAAGGTGTGCAAGAATTTATTTGATTTTATTTTTAGTTACAAAGCAATCAGGTTCCTACAGAACCATCCTGGACCTCAAGAAACTCAATTCCTTCCTAATCCAGAAGACCTTCAAGATGGAATCAGTAAGGTCAGTCATAAGATCGGTGTTTCCAGGCAGGTTTCTCACGAAAGTAGATTTACAAGATGCCTATTACCACATCCTGGTAAGAGAGCAGGATTGCAGATTCCTAAGATTTGCCCTAGGACACCAGCACTTCCAGTTCAGGGCCCTTCCTTTTGGTCTGTCCACAGCACCAAGAGTCTTCACCAAAGTATTAGCTGCGGCCATAGAACCAATCAGGGAAAAATGGGATAATAGAAATTCCTATCTAGACGACCTACTGATAATATCTCAAACCAGAGATCAAGCAATCGAAAATACAGAAGTGATTGTCAAACATCTTCAAAGCCTGGGATGGCTTATCAACACTCAAAAGAGTCATCTACTCCCATCACAGGACTTAGTCTTTCTGGGAATGAGGATAGACACGAGAAAAGAAGTCATCACTCTTTAAGATCTTAAAATTCATAAAAAGAAGTCACATTGCTCATATATTCATGAAGTGCCTAGGGGTCATGATATCAGCTATCCAAGTAGTTCCTTGAGCAAGGTTCCATTCAAGACACCTGCAGTCGTATTTTTTTAAAATCCTGGAACAAACATCAGCAGAATCCTCTTCAAAGAATACAGTTGTCAGAGGAGGTTCGCCAAGATCTATTATGGTGGACAAAGAAGAAAAATCTTCAAAAAGGAACAGTGCTCAAGGACCCGAATTGGGAACTCGTCACCATGGATGCCAGCCCTCTGGGTTGGGGAGCTGTTTGGAAAAGCAGGACAATAGAGGGAACATGGTCCATACCAGAAAAGGCTCTACACATAAACCTGTTGGAGCTCCGAGCCATCAAGTACGCCTTAAAACATTTCCAAAAGGAGCGGAGAGGAAGAGCACTTCACATTAGGTCAGACAACATGACAGCTGCCATGTATATAAAAAAATCAGCGGGGAACAAAAAGCTCAAGCCTAAACAAAGAGCAAGCACAAGTGTTTATCTGGGCAGAAAGAAACAAACATACTAGCCATATCCGCCTCACACATAGCAGGAGCAAGAAACATTCAGGCAGATTATCTAAGCAGGAACAAGGTTCACCCAGGAGAATGGGCACTCAGGAAGTATTCCAGCAGATCAGTCAGAAGTGGGGAACCCCTGTAGTAGATCTGATGGCCAGCCAAGAGAACAGCAAGTGCAAACTCTTTTTTTCCAGGTGGAAGACAAAAGGGGCATTAGACCAGGATGCTCTAAAACATTCTTGGACTTTCTCGCTGGCATACATTTTTCTGCCTATTCCATTAATCAGGGAAGTAATCAGGAAAGTAAAGTCAGACAAGGCAGAGGTCATTCTGATCACCCCCAGATGGCCCAGGAGATCCTGGTACTCGGAACTGGTGAGGATGTCAATTCAAGATCCATGGCCGCTACCAAGGAGAAAAGATCTGTTAACACAGAGACCGCGATTACATCCATGTCCCAGTTTTTTCCAGCTGACAGCATGGAGGCTGAGCGGCAGAATTTAAAACAGCGAGGCATTTCTAGTAAGGTAGCTGAGACCATTATTCTAGGAAGAAAGAAATCTACATTAAAGGTCTATGATAGAGTCTGGAAGACGTTCAGTATATGGTGTATTAGAAACAACATTCACAAAGATCAGATCACAGCACCAGTCATTGTGGATTTCCTAAAAAATGGTTTTGACATGGGATTAAGTCCCGCTTCTCTAAAAGTACAGATTTCAGCATTATCAGCTGTCTTTTCCAGGCATTGGGTAGAAGATGATCTGGTCAAAAGATTTGTGAGAGCAATAGAGAAAGCCCATCCCAGGATAAGAGAGATTGTACCGGCGTGGGATCTCAATATAGTATTAACTCAACTTATTGATTCTCCCCTTTTTGAGCCATTAGATAAAATCTCTCTGAAGCATTTGTCCTGGAAAACTGTCTTCTTAACAGCCATCACCTCTGCCAAAAGGGTTAATGAGCTACAACCCCTCACTTGTAAAGCCCCATACCTAATGTTTCATCAGGATAAAGTAGTCCTTAGGATGAAACCCTCCTTTAGAGGAAAGGTGATTTCAGAGGTTCATTTAAATCAGGAAATTATTCTGCCCTCTTTCTATGCTTCACCTAAAGGGGACAAGGAAAGGAGAATTCATTCATTAGATCTTGTCAGATGCATATCGGTTTATTTAAAAAGAACCCAGGCGTTTATGAAGTCAGATAACCTATTTATCCAGTTTCTAGGGAAAAGAAAAGGTTCGCCAGCATCTAAACAATCAGTGGCCAGGTGGATTAGGCAGTGCAGTATTAAAACATATAAGGAGGCAAAATTGGCAAAAAGGAGGCAAAATCAAAGCTCATTCGACCAGACCCATGGCCACATCTTGGGCAACCAAGGCTGACGCTTCTCCTGAGGACATATGCAAAGAAGCCACATGGACTTCTATTTCCACCTTTATAAAACATAAGTTGGATATCAACGCCTCAGCAGACGCTAGATTCGGAAGGTGTATTGCAAGCAGTGGTTCCACAGTAATGGTATGTTACACGGGTCCTGTTTTATTATAAGATTCAATTATGCCTGTTTAACATAATACTTATACGTAGGTGGCACTCATTTTAGAATGATGTGGATTTCCCTCCCTGTATATGCTTGGGAACTTCCCATACGTAAACGTGACGTGGAGTACACAGAAGAAAGAAATTTACTGACCGATATTTCCTTTTCTTCTGTGTATCTCCACGTCACACCCACCCTTATCCTTATGTTGTCTATCATATTTTTCAGCTTGGATAAATGTATGACTGAGGACGGTGGGGGGAGTTAACTATTTAAATTATTTGAACGGTCCTACCAGCTGGTGGAAAGAGATAAATCCCATATGTAAACGTGACACGGAGATACACTGAAGAAAAGGAAATATCGGTCAGTAAATTTCTCTCTTTTCCCCCTACTGGAGCAGGAGATTGGGTGTGTCTGGCTTCATTTAAATATTTCCCATTTCCAGGTCTAAGATGTTCCTCTCTTCCTTTGGTCATAACCCCTGCCAGGTTTGTACCTTCTTACTTCATGAAAGGACTGCATTCATGCTTGATTGGATCTTGATGGCAAAGTCCTAATTTTTCTTTACAGAGGCAGGAAAGGACTCTTCGATACCAAACAGATTTGAACCAGTAAATGGAAGTGAAACAAACCTGTATTTTGGATGAGGCATCTGCTTCCTAGGCTTTTATGCATAATGCCCTTCTGGCAGTGGCAACGCAGATGATCTTGCCAGTAGTCTGATATCATCAAGAAAGGCATCACACGAGAAATTCACTGAATCTTTGATTGAAGACAGTTCTTTCAACAAACGGAATCTGGATACAGATGATTCAATTTTGTCTTCCAGGTCAGATAGACAGATATGCAGGGTATGGGACATCCAGGCAGATTCTAAGTTATTCCCTATGGTGGAAAACTTTTTTTTTTTTTTTTTTTTTAAGGGAGCCGTCTGCTCTCTTGTCCATGGGATTGCATAGTGTTGTTCCATCTTTCAATAATATTAATAATAATAGCTTTAGGAGTAATTTGAGTAACTGCCTCATCAAGCTTAGGTGGGCAGTAGTATCTTCCTTTGCAAAAGGATACATACAGTTTATCAGTATTGAAATTACCCAAATCATCTGTAATGTATCATTTTTCTGCAGATGAGGTAGAAACTTTAGTTCAATCAGGCCTTCTTCATCTTCAGTGGAGACGGGAGGGCCCCTTCTGGGTCTGATACTCTAGGTCTCTTCCGTGCAGATCCCTGCATGGAAGTCTTCATCCATCCTAGAAAGTTTTTAAATTGGGATGGAATTTTACTCCCAGCAGAACATTTTAAACAGTCATCGCACAATTTTGCTGGATCAGACAAAAGCAAGCATGACTGAAACACAAAATTATGGCGTATTCATATGACTCGTTCAGAACCTCCATTGGATTTCTCATGTATGTATAATCTTTACAATTCCTCCTTTCCCCACTAGGTATATCTGTTTGGATTGACTTATCCATGATTTTTTGGATAATTGTATTGTTTAGTTCTATTTGGGACTATTCTCCCCCTCTTTCTTTCCCTTATAACTTTTTTCGCATTTGACACCTGGGGGAGTCTTGTGTGGAGTCCGTTGGGTGTTTAGCAGAGAGTGTGAGGAATGGGAAAGAAAAGGTTCTTTTCTCCAGTTTAAAGATCTACAGGAGATGAATTTCCCCTCATTCCCTTGTATATTCGGTCAGTTGCGAAATGTGTGATCTGTCTATGCCTCATATTGCTTGAAGGTCTCTTTAAGATTTTTTGCTTGTATACCTAACAGTTGTAGTTACTGATTGTTTATTGGTTGTGGAAAATTGATGGGAGGAGTTGGAGCAGTTTTAAATCGGCTTCCTTTGTGAAGTCGGCTTTTGCCTCTGATGAAGCCCGTTTAGAAGGAGGAAACGCGTTAGGCGTTCTGATTGCGCTTTTGTTTTTAATTTAATACAAGAACACCCATCATTATATATCCATGTGATTAGAGCCGAGGAAGAGATAGATTACCCTATGGCTACAATGTTATGGCTCTGGTCGTAAGACTGTATGATCAAACAGATGCATGTTAGATGTATCCGAGAGATGGAATGCAGCTGACAGAGCAGGTATTAGTCGTTAGTTTACAGCTCTAGTTTATAACTCTGGTCGTAATACTGTATGATCATACTGATGCATGTTAGATGTATCCGGGTGATTGAATGCAGCTGACAGTAGTGATAGTGAGTCTTAGGTATTACTATTAGATATACGGTTACTATTTCACGTGGATATTTGAGTTCACTCTACAATATACTTTTTAATTCTGGGTGATAAGTGCTATATTCTGTGTAGAGATCACATCTATGTCCCCTTTTTCCGATCGTCTTTTGAGCAAACGCCTAATTATGGCATATAAGGGATAAAGCATAATGTCCTATGAATACATGTGATTTAATTTGGGATACGAGTTATTGACAGTGTTGCAGTAATATCTCTAGCAACTCCTAGATACTCTTATCATCTAGTCACTGTGGTGGACATAAGAACCGTTTGAGTGACATATTATGGGATATCAGTCATTGATAGGGTTGTGGGTGTCTATCTCTACAATTCCTTGATGCTTTTATCACCTAGTCACTATATTAAACGATCGCAACTAGGTTTGATCACCAGAGGGGTTAATCCTGTTGAGATGATATCCATAGACAAGGAGTAGCTTAACACTCACTCCTTTAAGTGTTAATGGGGTGATTGTGCTAACCACACTATCTACAATCTGATAGTTGTACATTTTTTTGAGACGTTAAATGTATCTACATAGTTGAATATACGCACAACCAGACTTCAAAGATCAGTGAAAGATGATTATTTAATAGCACTGGAGAAAACAATTATTTAGAGTGCTTTATTGATGTATAACGTGCTCTTGTTTTTCACAGTTTTAAGGGGGAGAATGTATATACTTTTCCCTTATACTGTGTGAGAACATATATGATTTTATTTGCTCCTTATACATTTTAAGAGTTTCCAATAAAGAGTGATTTTTTTACTTTTTTGTGTGTGTTAACTGTTTGGGTTTTCTGGTGAGGATTATCTTATCAAAGGTGGACTATCGAAATATTTATTGATTATAGGGAATAGGTGTGCCTTTGTAGGTGGTTTCTTTTTTAATATTTAAGGTGGTGCATATTATTTCCTAATTATTTTTCTTTTCCTATATCAGAGAAAGGCTGGATTTCCCAATAGGCAACTGCCTCTAGCTCCAAATTTTGAGGGCCGCCTTTGCTGTGCAGGCCACACCCACATTTGGTATTGTGGGTGTGGCCAAAGCAATCTCAATGTCCCTGTGCCAGTTATATACCCCTTTATAAGCTATTATTTAACTCCTTGGATGCTAGGGAAATGTCCAATGAGATCTCGCTACCAAGCAAGGGGTTAAATCCTTTTTTCTTTTTGGTGTTGCTTGTTATTTGCCAAGGGTATTTTTCTGTGCCAGGAAATAGTGAACTGGTCAGGAGGGTGGGTGGTCATGGGTGGAGCTAAGAGCACCTAGAATGCCTTACGTATGGTCGCCAGGGATGTAAATTCAGCCCTGTATAAGAGTTAATGAAGTTCTTGAATACACAGAGTAAATATTTCACTTATATACTTACACATGCTCTCTCTCCCTTCCAAAAACCAAAAAATAAGACACTGCCCACTCTCACATTTTGTCTCTCTCATAGACAATAACACACATCCACTAACACCCTACATAACTCTTCGGTTACAGAGCTCAATTAGAACACAAGGACAAAAACATATTACATTTTAGATTTAATACTCAAAAATCACAGTGCTATGTATAAAAATAGTGATTACATAAATGTACATGTACATAGAAGTATAAAATAAACTGATTAAAACTAATACATTTAGAATTTTAACAATTTTTTCTTGGCATGACAACATGCAAAGCCTTTGCTCTCAATAGTCATTTCTCTGGTGATATCAGCTGCTCAAATGTAATTCAGCCCTCTTAGCTTATGCTGCTCCTTCAAATTTCCATCAGCGAGTTAGCTCATGATCATCTTTGGAAGGTTAAATGGATCAGAAGGTCAAAGGAAAGGGAATACAACTGGATTCAGTGGTCCCCAAAAGATTTTAAAAAATGGTGAATAAAAATTGCTTCCCCGATTGTAGGAGGCACTGTCTATTTAAGTGTAGTTTCTCTGAAAATGCTTCACAAAATGGAGTTGAGCACTGTGAAATATCATCTATGTAAGTAGTTAAAGGAACAGTAATGTCCCATAAACATATTTGTTGTTTCATAAAATAAAAAAATAAAAAAATTATTTGTTGAAAATCCTCTCTCTCAAACCTTTATGGTTTGAGAGATATTTGCATCTAAAGTTCCCGGCTCCCTGATGTCAGCTGTAAAGCTGACAGCAGGAGAACAGTGTCAGCCGACACGAGGCAGCTCTTTACCAGAGCCGCAATAGAGATATTGGAAAATAATTACTTCATTGGAACTGTCTACAAAGTAATTATTATCCAATATCGCTATTGCTGCTCTGCTGCAGAGCCACCGGCTGGTCCCAGGATCTCCTCCTGTCAGCAGAGGGGGAGGGAGGGGGGAACTTTAGCACCAAATATCTCTCAAACCGTAAATGTTTGAGAGATAGGATTTTTGCCACATTTTTTTTTTTTACTCTACCAAACAAAACATGTTTATGGGACATTACTGTACCTTTAACTGTTCCCCCATCTAAATTTTTTTTATTTTATTTTTTTTAAATCAGGCCAGTGGTTTTGTTATAGATTATCTGGTATTGGGCCACATACCATAAGGCATTCGAAAAGTCAAAATGCAAAATAAGAGATGGAATGTTTTGTGCATTGGATTTGGGTCATCATAAGATGCACATTCTGGGGAAGAGCTCTGGGATCTCTTTAAATGAGATGGGGTTCATTTGAGTAACAGTGAAAAACATTTCTTAATACTAGATATCTCCAAGGCACTGGAGCTTCCTATCAAAGACACATGACCTATTTGGGTTGATATTTGTTCCTGTGGGTGTCATATTCCTGCATTTGCTTTATGGTAGTAAAGATGGTAAGCCTGGCACTTAGTAATGTACAGGCTTGTTTGTAAATTGTTAAGGAAGTTGGAGATTGTGGACATATGACACACATCCAATGTTTGATACCTATTGATCTGGGAGGCAGGGGTTCATGCTGGATGTCACAAGCGGAGGCTATGGGCCCTGCTGAGACAGTTGGGAGAGTGTGGGAGGGAATGGGTTTACACCACCAGACCCCTGGTTACCTGTTACTATTCCTAGCAACCACCAAATTAACCCCTGAAATCCCTCCTGCATTATCACCCCAGTACTACAATTCACTGCCACCACCAAGACTTTATATCTGGGCGTCTCAGGTTACCCCAAACACAACAGAATTACAGTATAAAATCACCTTAATAGTCAAACATTTAGACTTAACACTTTAGTAGCATGTTCTAACAGCTTCCTTCAGAGTACTGAGTTTATGTTAGAGAACAGAGACAAGAGCTGATTAATTGAACATTTAATCTGAAAAAAGGTTTCACAGTGCTGGTTACAAAAATACAGAAATAAAGGACATACACAAATAAAGATTACACTTTGGCAAAACAGTCCATAAAACAAAATGGGAGAAACACAAGAAATCTTTAAATACAATTACCAATATTTTAAGAGTCCTTGTGGGAACTTGCAATGGTATTTCCCCCTTCAGTTGTTACAAAGAAATTCACCTTTTTTTTATCCACAAACCCATATTAAATAGGAGTCCACAGTTGCTTCTAAGAGGCCAAACCCCTTGGGTGTTACTTGGGGGGTTAGGGGTCTGGCCTGACCATTTACAGCCTACTCAGTCAGACCTGTCAAGGATGCTACTGCAGAGTTCTACCTGAAAAATCATAAGGCTTCTCAAAACATGCAACCCATAGCACACCTCTATAATGTTATAATAATCATATTCCTCATATCTGTGTGAATATCTGGACACCAAACATGCTGGGTCTAACTGGTTGCAAAGTGGCTATTCTTGTAACTCATAGCAGGAACACCTTCCCCTGGCATGTTTGGTACCCACCACAAGGGTAAAACCTGGGCATTCTGAATATATATGTATTGAACCGTTTTAGACTACATATACACATGTTCTCCCTATTTCATAATATTTGACTATCCCCTGGGTGAACCCCATCAGAGCAGAGGGTCCAATATAGTTTATGACACTCTGTTCTGCTCCGGTGATCTACTCATTCAGTTTCTGGTGATGTTATCTACTCTGCTAATTTTATGGCCTAGGACTGGTGCACTTTGAATAACATACAGGTCAGCAAAAAAAACAAACAAATTATACAACCCAGGGGGCCAACTCATGCCTTGGCATGACAGTGAACTATGTCCATTAACTCCTTAACCCCTTAGTGACGGCCGCATGCAGACGCGGCCGTCACTTAACGCCCGTCTAACATTTTTTTTTTTTTTTCTAAAAGAATCCGGAGTCCCCGAACGGCGTGCAGCCGCGCGGGGAGCCGGATTTCCGGGACGTACATGTACGTCCTCTGTCACTAAGTGACAGCCACACAGGACGTACATGTACGTCCTGTGTCGCGAAAGGGTTAAGGACCACTGAGTTTTTGGGGGTTTTTTTCACGTGAGTGCACTCAGGACTCCCTGAATGGCATGCAGCCGCGTGGGGAGCCCTGAAATCCATGGTGACAGGACCCTCATGGGTCCTTACGGAATGTTCACCCATGACGGTCCTGGCACATCATAGGTCCTTAAAGGGGTTAATAACAGCAGGTGGCAACAGAACTCCCTGTAGGTGAAATCCTGGTTCTGCATATGTTAGCATGCTTTATTTACAGGGGTCCAAATATTCCTCAGAGCTATATAAAATAGGACTTAGAGCATACTAAGATATACAGAACCTGACTGAAACAAATGGTAATGAGGGACCTGCTTGGAAGAGCTAACAATATAGGGATTTCCTAGATCTTATCCATTTGTTTAAAGGAGCAGTAAACTTTTTTTATGAAAAAATATATATTGTAGGGATTTTCCTACTGAGTGAATTAAGGTTACTCCCACTGCCAAGAGATTCATATTTCCACAGTTATTACAGTTTAAACCCATGTTTCTTTACATTATTAGTGCCCTCTAGTGGTCAAATTCTAATTAGTTTTTTCTGTTACAGTCTAATGGAGAGAAAAGTCAATAAAGTCAGTGATATACAGTTCTTCATAGAATGTGATAGAAACTGCCTGTCACTTAGAACTATCAGGGAGTAAACACAGTAAATTAATTTCTTGATTATTTGAACGGTTATACATTTTGAATAGAACACCTAACAGCAGTGGGAGTACCCTTGTTTTATTCAGCAGGAAAAGATCTATAAAATAAGTGTTTTCATAAAAAAAAAAAAGGTTACTGCTCCTTTAATAAAAGCTGTGTCTGATTTACATTCTATGATATGTGTGGAGTGCTTTATCTAATCAGAGTACATCAAACACATACTTAGAATATGCATGAAAACATATAAATTTACTTACCGATATTTAGTTTTCTTCTGTGTATTGCCAAGGCATTTTAAATCATGGGAACACCTCCGCCCTCCAGCTGGTAGGACCAACGATAAAGTTTAAAAAGGGTGACTTCCCCGAATGCCCTCAGTTTCCTTTTGGCTTAGCTGAAAAATACTAGCAGACATATAGATTAGTAGGGAGGGAATGCCTTGGCAATACACAGAAGAAAACTAAATATCGGTAAGTAAATTTATACGTTTCTTCTGTGTATTACCAAGGCATTTTAAATCATGGGACTTAAAAGCAGTTACCCATATACAGAACAGGGAGGGAAAATGAGCTTACCATTATTGGTGCACTACTGCCTCCAAGACTTTTCTGCTGAATTCAGCATCAATAGAAGCTTGGACATCTAGATGATAATGTTTCATGAACGTGGTTATGGAGGACCAAGTGGCCGCCTTACAAATGTCTGAAGGAGAAGCTTGCTCCTGTTTTGCCCAAGAGGTGGACACAGCTCTGGTTGAATGTGCCTTAATGTTAACAGGTGCTGCCAGACCTGACTCTGTATAGCATCTTTGAATACAAGCTTTTATCCATCTGGAAATGGAGCCTATGGATGCCACTTTCCCTTTGAGCCTACCCTGAAAGTATATAAACAAGGACTCTGATGCTCGAAATTCCTTAGTCCTCTGGAGATAAGAGGAGATGCATCTGACCAAATCCAGGTTATGTAGGAGCTTTTCCTTGGAGTTGGAAGGGTTGCTACAGAAGGACGGGAGCACAATGTCCTGATTGATATGGAATTCAGAGACTACCTTAGGTCTGAAGGATGGTTTGAATCTTAGAACCACTTTATCCGAATGTATGGATAGTTAGGGAGAGATACTGGACAAGGCCTGGAGTTCATTGACTCATCTGGCCGAAGTTACGGCCGTAAGAAAAACAGTTTTCAACGTGAGGAGATGGAGAGAAATATCACTGATAGGTTCAAAAGGATGCGGTTGAGACAGAACTGAAAGGACAAGATTCAGATCCCACGGAGCTACTATTTCCCAAATAGTAGGCTTTACTTTAACAATAGCCCTGGTGAATCTCTTAACTAAATCATGTTCTGCCAAGGGAATAGCTAGGATGGCCAACAAGGCAGAAATTTGAACCTTCAGGGAGGCAGGTTGAAGGCCAGTTTGGAAGCCATCCTGTAGAAAGTCCAAAATAATAGCAACAGTGGCTTCATTCGCTTGAATTTTTTACTTGATGCACCATTTGGAAAAGGCAGCCCAAACCCTGCAGTATACCTTCGATGTAGATGGCTTTTGTCCCTGAAGGATGGTTGAGATTACTGGATCTGAAAGACCCCTTCTTCTTAACGAGTCCCGCTCAACCTCCAGGCCATCAGGCGTAGCATCCTGAGGTTGTCATGGAGGACAGGGCCCTGGTGTAGAAGATCCTTCCTCAGTGGTAATTCCCATGGAGCCTCTGTTGACAGCTGTACCAGTTGGGAGTACCAAATCCTCCTGGCCCAATTGGGGGCAATTAAGATTGCTTCCACATGGTCTTTCCGAATCTTCTTTAGTACTTGCATGAGAAGAGGCGTTGGAGGGAAGATGTAAAACTAGATTGAATTTCCAGGGGATTGTCAGGGCAACAAGAGCCTTGTTTTGGCGTTGCAGTTGGTTGCCATCAGATCTCTCTCCGGGTAACCCCACCTGATTGTGAGGAGGCTGAAGACTTCCTGATTTAGAGCCCATTCCCCTTGATTTAGGCTGAGCCTGCTCAGAAAATCTGCTTCTACGTTTCTTTTCCCGGAGATTTAAGATGCTGTTAGTTGAAGTAGGTGTCGCTCTGCCCACAGAAGAAGAGGCCTTACTTCCTTGTTTAGGGCTTGGCTTCTGGTGCCCCCCAAGTTCTATATGTACATGGCTGTGGGCACATTGTCGGTTCGGATGAGCACATTCTTGTGTTGCAGAAGAACTTGGAAGTGTAGAAGAGTCCGTCTGACCGCCCTGGCTTCTAGAATATTGATATGAAGGGACTGTTCTTTTGAGGTTCACTTTCCCTGGGTTGTTCTTGAGCCCCAGACTGCTCCCCATCCACTGAGACTGGCATCCGTGTAAATGATTTGCCATTCTGGATCTACCTGAGACCTTCCCTTGATGAGATTGTCTGTCTTTAGCCACCAACTGAGCTCTCGTTTGGCGGCCTGCAGTAATGGGATTCTCTGAAATGGATTCCCAAGGCCGGGCTTCCAAAAAGTAAAAAAGTTTGCTTGGAGGATACACTAAGGTAATTTTGCCCAAGGAAGGATCTGGGTTGTGGATGACATTAGGCCAAGTAATTCCTGGAAATCCTTTACATAAAGATGTGGTTTCTTCAGAAAACTCCGGGTTGTCAACTGAAGTTTGAATATCCTGTCTCTTGATAGTTGTATCAAGGATGTTCGAGTATCTATGCGTAGACCCAGAAAGATTAACTTTTGTGCTGGGTACAGCTGACTTTTTTACAGATTGATGATCCATCCAATTTCCTGCAGGAACATGAGAACCTCCTGTGTTTGAAGATTGGATATTTCCAGTAATGGGGCCATAATCAGAAGATAATGCAAGTATGCAAGAATGTTGATTCTCCTCTCTCAGGCATGCTAGTGCTGGGGCCAGGATTTTTGTAAAAACTCTGGGTGCGGATGACAGACCATAGGGCAGGGCTGTAAACTGGTAGTGATCTTGATTCACCGCTAGACGTAGAAATCTCCTGTGCGCCTGATGAATCGGGATGTGATAGTAGGCGTCTTTGAGGTCGATGGATGTTAGAAACATTCCGGGCGACAGGGAGTGTATTACTGACTACACAGATTCCATTTTGAAATGTCAACTGAAGTTTGAATATCCTGTCTCTTGATAGTTGTATCAAGGATGTTCGAGTATCTATGCGTAGACCCAGAAAGATTAACTTTTGTGCTGGGTGCAGCTGACTTTTTTACAGATTGATGATCCATCCAATTTCCTGCAGGAACATGAGAACCTCCTGTGTTTGAAGATTGGATATTTCCAGTAATGGGGCCATAATCAGAAGATCATGCAAGTATGCAAGAATGTTGATTCCCCTCTCTCAGGCATGCTAGTGCTGGGGCCAGGATTTTTGTAAAAACTCTGGGTGCTGATGACAGACCATAGGGCAGGGCTGTAAACTGGTAGTGATCTTGATTCACCGCTAGACGTAGAAATCTCCTGTGCGCCTGATGAATCGGGATGTGATAGTAGGCGTCTTTGAGGTCGATGGATGTTAGAAACATTCCGGGCAACAGGGAGTGTATTACTGACTACACAGATTCCATCTTGAAATGGCTGTGTCTGAGAGTTGAATTGATTTCTTTGAGGTCCAGGATGGACCTGAAAAGACCAGAGGGTTTGGGAACCAAAAAGAAAGGTGAATAAACTCCGGAACCCCTCTCCTGAACAGGTACTTTCTCCAGTACCCTCTGCTCTAATAGGTTGCGGATTGCCACCAGAAAGGCCTGTCTGGTCTTCAAGTTGGTAGGAATGCGTGATCTGAGAAATCTCGGCGTTGGAGGGGCTGAGAGAAATTCCAGCGTGTACCCCTTGTCCAGGATCTGAGACCCCCAGGCATCCGGACTTACCTGGGCCACCCAGATCAGGAAAAAGGATCCCAGTCTGCCCCCTACTGGGACCCCTCCTGGGGCCCGCTGACCTTCATTGGGATTCAGGCCTGAACTGAGGCTTCCTGGAGTAATTTCTTCTGAAGCCTCCTCTGTTGGAGAATCTTCCTCTCTGTTCGTCCAGACCACCAGCGTCGCATCTTCTATTGTCCCGAAATGATTGGTTCCGAAATCTGGATGGAAGAAAAGGGGGGGGAGATTTTTTGTTTTCTTTCTTGAGGTAGAAAGGGACTCTTGACTCCAGATGTTTTCTTGATAATTTCCTCCAGGTGCTCGCCAAATAGGGCGGATCCTGTGAAAGGAAGAGAAACAAGCCTGTTCTTAGAGGTAGTATCTGCCTTCCATGGCTTTAACCAGAGGGATCTGCAAGCTGAGATGGACAGGGCAGAAGATCTGGCTAGTAGTCGAATTATATCCAGTAAAGCATCGCATGAATAATTAGTAGCCTCCCTGATCATGGCAACCTCTTTCAATAATTTGGATCTGGAAAAATTAGATTCAATCTTGTCCTCCAATTCCGCTAGCCAGATGCGCATGACCCGAGACACACAGGTCATGGCTGTAGCTGCCTTCATATTTTCCCCAATAACAGAAAATTGTTTCTTAAGGGCACTCTCTAATTTACGTTCCATTGGGTCCCTCAATGAAGTCCCATCTTCCATAGGTAGAATAGTGTGCTTGGCCAAGTGGGCTATAGGAGCATCCACCTTGGGGGGGGGGTGTAGCCCAGTGCTGCATCTTTGTCATTGAAGGGAAACATTCTTTTGAATTTTCTAAGCACCGCAGCTCTTCTATCACCTAACTTCCATTCTGACAGGACCATGTCAGAGATAGACTGATGTACAGGAAGGACTGGAGCAGACTTCTTTTTACCCAGGAAAGTAGTGTCCACAATATCCATATCAGCCTGGGTTTCTGATAGAGCCAAGGACTTACGCAGGAGAATGATAAATGGATCAATTCGGTCTAAATTAAAGACTCCAGAGTCCTCAACTAGCTCCCCTTCCTCTAACCCCAAATCAGATGCTTGATCTTCAATGGGAGATTCTGGGTCATATTCTTCTCCTGTCATCATGGAGGTATCCTCCCCTAGGTCTTTACATTGTCTCTTATGGGCTGGCTCTCCTTGTTGCATGGATTTAAAAGTCTCCTGAATAGAAGACTTCATCCATGTGAGAAAATACTGAAACTGACCTGGTATATCAGGACCTGCAACCTTTTTTAGACATTCCTCACATAACTTGGCCTTGGTAGAGGCTGGGAGATTGGAATCGCAGCCTGCACATACTTTTGGTTTAGGAGCTGCTTTATGCTCCTTGCTAGGGGGCTCACGGTGCTTTTCTTTAGAGGAGGATTTGGCTGGGGCTGATATCAGGCTAGATTAAAACAGCTGACCTAATAACAGGAAGGCACATCCATATACAATAAAAGAAGGAATCCCTTACCTGTCTGCTTTAAATACCCCGCCAAACGATGCTGCTCCCCAGCGAATGGAATCCCAGCGTGCAGTCTCCAATTGCTCTTTGCGCATGCGCGCTGGCCACCTGTTGGCGTTTCACTCTGGAGCGCAAGGAGGACTTCCCCCAGAAGAAAGAACCATTTGCTTCCTTCCTACTCAAAAGGGCAGCGTGCACGGTGCTGCCGATGAGACGCCTGGCTGCTGAGGAGAGAAGGCGCCTGTCGCTGCAGCATGTTGACCCGGCACGAGACGGAGGTAACCGGGGGGGAAAATTGGTGGCACTCACAGAGGCCCTGCGATACAGAGGAGCGTCCATCCAGCTGGCAGGACCAAAGAAACTGAGGGCAATCGGGGAAGTCACCCTTTTTAAACTTTATCGTTGGTCCTACCAGCTGGAGGGCGTAGGCGTTCCCATGATTTAAAATGCCTTGGTAATACACAGAAGAAAAAGTATATATTTCCATTAAGATACTATAATATATATATATATATATATATATATATATATATACTAATTTTTTGGTGTGGTTGCTTATTTCTTCACGTGTCTCAAATTACTTGTACATCTTGAGTTGGCGGTGATAACTGGAGACTAAAATAAAGCTGACGTCATTATACATCGTGGTTTGTCCCACCTGTAGTGAAACCACCTGGTTTCTCTGTGGTTGTAGTCTAGATTAGTGATTCTTAAATCAGACTTGTTGGTGTGTCTCAATGACTGGAGCGGAATCACTAGTCTAGACAAGGCAAAGTTAACACAAGATACATCCACACAAACATGGGGGAGATATATAAAACTGAGACAATTTCACAGATGCTCTATAACTCCAAAGTTACATTATGATATGTAACATAGTAAATTAGGTTGAAAAAAGACACAAGTCCATCATGTTCAACCTCCACCTCATACCTCAGTAACTGAGAATTTTATAGCTTTCCTGCTACCAATTAAATTAGTCTTTATCAGACCTTCCTGATCAGCCTACTGATAAACAGTATAACTCTGTATGTTCCCTTTTGAAAGAAATGTATCTAATCTTCTCTTAAATGTATCCATTGTATCTGCCATAACTACCTCCCTGGGCAATGAATTCCACAATTTGACAGACCTTACTGTAAAAAAACCCTTCCTCTGCTGAAGTTTAAACCTCCTTTCCTCTAATCTCAAGGGGTGTCCCCTGGTCACCCGATCAGGCCTTGGAATAAATAGCTCACCACAGAGATCCTTGTATTGACCTCTCATATACCTGTACAATGTGATAAGGTCTCCTCTTAGTCGTCTTTTCTCAAGAGTAAATAAACCAAGTTTGTTTAGTCGTTCCTCATATGTCAAGTCCTCCATTCCCTTCATTAATTTTGTTGCTCTCCGCTGTACCCTCTCTAGTTCTAGTATATCCTTTTTCAGAACCGGTGCCCAAAATTGCACTGCATACTCAAGGTGAGATCTTACCAATGATTTGTATAATGGCAAAATAATGTTATCCATTCTTGCTTCGATACCTCTTTTTATGCAAGACAGGACTTTGTTTGCCTTTGCTACTGCTGTTTGACACTGGTCACTGTTTCCAAGTTTGAAGTTGACAAGGCTACCCAGGTCTTTTTCTAGCAATGAGTCACCTAAATTTATTCCATTAAGTTTATAAGTAGCCTTGGAATTGTTTCCTCCCAAATGCATGACTTTACACTTTCCCACATTAAACTTCATATTCCACATGTTTTGTAACATTTTCACTAAATGCTAACTCCAGTTAGTCTACTTTTATGACAAGTGGGATAGAAATGGGCTTGTCCATATAAGAATTGCATATCAACTTATTTGTAAATAAAATTTGCTAAATTGCCCCAAAAATAAAGGCAGTTTCATTGATTAAATCTCAACATCAGGTACATACCTGGGAACTTTTCATTGTGGACTACCTGGAGCGCAGTCCTCTGGTGCGGCGGGGGGAGATGTATGCCGCGATTTGCATCAGAAAAGGGGCGGGGCTTACTCATGAGTGAGGGACAGGGCTTCAAAAAAAAGAAAAGGAAGGCAAAAAGAAAAAAATAGGCTGGGAAGGAAGGGAATTTTGCTGGAGTGCAAGGAACATACACAGAAGTGGGCAGAGTTTTAGTTAAAACTCCCCACACCTGGAGAATCATCCTTTGCCCCGGAGACCGGTAATTAGAAGACAAATACGGAGAGTTTCCAGCTATGACAAGGTATCACGTGATCTTAACGGTCATGAATAGGAGCAGCTAGGTATGCAAAAAAAATATATATATTCTCAGGTGCAAATTTTCTCAGACATATTCATAAACTTTACTTCTTTAAAAATATGATCCTTCGTTGTGAATTTTAGTAAATATTCTCAAAACATACAAAGACTGTGTAGACATCTCCCCCTATGTATTTAAACGTGACAGTGATAGTGTTTCATGGGCTAACCGCCCCTATATTTTAATATAAGGTATATATGCTTGCTTTAAATTCAGCAGCTTATTTAATGCCTCAATGTTGGGGGTGAAAGGGACAAAAAAAAAAAAACTATACGAATATGCATTCCCTGTAACTCTCAGAGTTTGACCTAAATCTCAGGATCAAAGAACAAATTCGCAGGGTGAAAAAGTGCAGTCTTACTATTTAAGATATGTGCCAAAATAACTGCTTGTTTAGCATCTATATTGAGTTCAAGGCTAACAAAGTCAGAGGGAAAATACCTGCTTGCAGTGGGTGCTGAAGCAGCAGAACCTCGACGTTATAGAACGCCAAGGAATCCTTGCAAATTGACTGTAGTGCCTACGAAGTACAGCAAGTAGGGACATATCTCTTAGCATTCACTTTCTGGGAAACAGTAAGGGTCGATATGACATACATATCAGGGCTAGATTATTTGAAAGTGACCGGGCATGCTAATATGAGTCCATCTAGAGTGAGCCTCATGTGTTGACACAAACACCCAAGGGGAAAAGAAGAAAAACCCTATGCCACACTTAAACTACACTCTTCAGCAACTGTGGCTTCTAATTGTCTCATTCACATTTATGGGAGATGGAACACGTGCAATGGATTTAAACGCCTAATCAACTTACTGAATACAGGCTGTCCAATGAGCGCGCCATCTCTCTTCAAACAGTCGCCACCCACACACACTGTTAATGCGAATCCTTTTCTCTAAACATCATCGTTATGGTACGTTCTACACCAGCTGTTTAAGTTTTTAGATAGAAGTACAGGAAGAGGAGGGAACAATACAATTGACATGTCCCAGTTCATTTTTGACAGCTACGGAAGCCGTAGACACAATTAATTCAGTATTACAAGCAGGACTTCCGCAGTTACGGAAGCCGTGAAGGGTTTTCGGACCCGCGTGTATCCTCTGGAGGTACACATGTAAATAGAGCCAGGCAGTTTTTCGCGGGGCAACCAGCTTTGGCATGGAGTGTTCCTAGTATCTGCAATTAAAGAGTGAAATGATGGCGTTAAGTTTTTACATGCTTTGACGTCTGCTTGGTTCCTGCGGGAGCCATTATTGCTTTTAATTAGTGTCTATGGACAACATTCCTGCTTAAAGCTACGGGATTGTATAAATTCGTACACGTGTAGTACGGCCAAAAGTGGGAATACACTACATGTAGGATAACTACGGAAACCGTGCAGTGTCTGGGATAGTATATTTAGAAGACTTGGAACAGTGCAATGTTTACTGGTATTTTATTATTCTTCATTTCTGCTATTGGATCGCCACAGTTTTAACGTGTTATTATCTATTTACTGGAAGTTGTAAGAGATTTGACATGGCAGGAACGTCTATGGAGGTGACAAATCAACTAGACTCCGTGCTGGGCAGCCTTTATGATTTTGGTGAGTGCGATATGAGTGAGTAAAATTAGTGATTATATTTTCCAGGGCAGTGCTTAAAAAAAAAAAAAAATCCGATAAGCGCCAAATATAAGGACATCTTTATCAATGTCTCCTTCTCACCTGCCTGTTTGCGGAGGCAGCTTCACTTCATCTTAATTAGCTGACCCCAAGTTTATTTAGGTTCCTCTCTGAAAAAATTGGACTGTTGGTTAAATCAAGTTGAGGCGCTGCTCAAGTACACAAATATCCCTGACGTTGTTGATAGGCAAGCTGAACATTTGTGCCCTATGGAGGCTAATCCTCCATAGGGCTCACTTTTAAAGGAGCGGTAAACTTTTTTTTATGAAAACATATTTTATAGAGCATTTCCTGCTGAATAAAACAAGGTCACTCCCATCGCTGTCAGATGTTTTATTCAAAATTTATAGCACTTTAAATAATCAGGAAGTGAATTTACTGTGTTTACTTCCTGGAAGTTCTAACTGACAGGAAGTGACAGGCAGTTTCTATCACATTCTATGGAGAACTGTATATGACTGACTTTTTTTCTCTCCATTAGAATCTAACAGGAAATCTAATTAGAATTTGACCACTAGAGGGCACTGCTAATATAAAAAAAAACACAGGTTTAAACTAATAACTCTGAAAATCTAAGTCTCCCGGCAGTGGGAGTACCCTTATTTTACTCAGTAGGAAAATCCCTACAATATATATTTTTTCATAAAAAAAGTTTACTGCTCCTTTAAAAGTGTCTGTAATTGGAATATACTTAATAGTACGTACACTAACAAATCCAGGGTTTGCAGATATATAAATATACATTTGTATTTTCTCATAATGCATATGGTTTTCTGTAACTTTGCTCGAGTGTCAGAAAAGGTTCTTGCCTATAAACCAGGAGTGGGTAACCTGCAGTCCTCCAATGGGAAATTGGGAGAGGCACTAAGGTTCAAAGAAGGCTCAGTATGTCACCATCAAATCGCCATGCTTTTGATAGGTTATGATTTTTCCGCTGAATACATTGACGGTGGCGCATTTCCACATGAAAATGCAGCTTAATCTCCATGTACGGGGGTACAATGTATGTGCTTGGACAGCTGTTCCTGCTGCACCAAGCATGTACATGTACGATTGAAATGCAGTCACTAAATAAGCTGGTATTATCAGCTTGCAGTGACCGCAGTAAAAAAAAAAATATATATATAATAATAATAAAATGCTCAGCTATTGATCTCCTATAATATTGTGCTACATAGTAACAAACTGCTGTCAGATCAGTAATTTCAACACAGGAGAGCAACAGGACCTTCCCCTCCTCTTGTTCTTGAATGTCCAGGTAGGAGTGGACGGGACGTGGAAAGCCTTCTCACGTCACTGGGGTCATGGTCACAGGGCCGGTGCAAGGATTTTTGTATACACAGGCAAAGGTGCATTTTGATGCCCCCCCCCCCCCCGACACAATCCACCTGCCCCCCCGACCTTGCCACAGTCCCCTGCCCCCGCCCACATATTCACCTCCACAATGCCCCCTTCATCTCCACATTGCACCTTCCACAATGCCCCCTTCATCTCCACATTGCACCTTCCACAATGCCCCCTTCATCTCAACATTGCCCCTTCCACAATGCCCCTTCATCTCCACATTGCTCCTTCCTTTATGCCCCTTCATCTCCACATTGCTCCTTCCATAATGCCCTTTCATCTCTACATTGCTCCTTCCATAATGCCCCTTCAGCTCCACATTGCTCCTTCCTGTATGCCCCTTCAGCTCTACATTGCTCCTTCCTTTATGCCCCTTCATCTCCACAATGCTCCCTACCTTGAGTCCCTGGTGGTCTAGCCATAAGAGAGCTCTGTGCCTCCTTCGGCACAGAGCTGAGCCTCCCAGCGCTGTTCTCTGTAATGCAGAGCTCTAGGAGATGATGTCCTCTCCCAGCTCTCTGTATTACTACAGAGCCTGGGTCGCTCTGCGTTGTGAGCATCCCATAGACGCCGCGAGGGAGCGCTTGTTAGTGTAAATGAACGCTCCCTCGCGGCAGATATAGTTAAAAAAAAATTCTCAGCTTCTCCCTTTCTGGCGCCCCTCCGATGCGGCGCTCTAAGGCAGCTGCCTGTGCTGCCTTAATGGTAGCGCCGGCCCTGCATGGTCACTGGAGACGTGTGAAGGCTTTGCTTGATTCCGGTTAGGGTAGGAGTGAAGTGAAGCAGGATAAGCATGTTACTCTCTTGCATTGCCATAATTGATCTCCCTGCATTATCAGCTGGGAGAAAAATAGCTAGCAGAGCATGAGGAGAGCTATTGATGGTGTCTACTCCCCCTTCATAAGAGCTGAACACCCTGTGGCACACACAGGATATTCTTTTTATAAAGGCTTTTTTTTCTCTTTTCGGTTCTGATTGGGGGCACCAGAAGGTGTCCTGATGCCCTTTCAATGAGGTCTGAATGTAAAAAATATATATACACTGGAAAAAAGGAGGTAGCACCAGTGGTTCTTATTGAAGGGGAACTTTCACCTTCTTGTGACTTCATGTCGTTGGATTAAGTTATTTTAAAGGATTATATACAGTATTGTGCAAAAGTTGTTTTAGGCAGGTGTGAAAAAATGCTGTAAAGTAAGAATGCTTTCAAAAATAGACGTGGTTATCAATTAACAAAATGCATAGTGTGTGAACAGAAGAAAAATCGAAATCAAGTCATTATTTGGTGTGACCACCCTTTGCCTACAAAACAGCAAAAATTCTTCTAGGTACACTTGCACACAGTCAGGGATTTTGTAGGCATATTGTCAGGTGTATGATGAAACAATTATACCAAACACATGCTAATGATCATTAATTTAATATGTAGGTTGAAACACAATCCTTGATTGAAACATTAACTAATGCTAAGAAAATTAATCCTAGAAATGCTGGGGCTTAGCTGTCTTGTCAGTCAAATATGCAAATAAGTAAAAGGCTGCCGGTAATTGAAGCTATTCCGAATTGTCAATACTAGTCTGCTCGTTAGGTTAAACCCTAGATATACTGTGGCTAGGCTGTTATAGATTTTAATACCGGGGTTTGTCCGGCTTGCCAGTGTAATAGATGGCTGTGCATAAAAATCTACTTCTGTAGAATTTAACCCTAAATATACCGGGGCTTATCTGGCTTGCCAAAAGGTATCTAATGCTGACAGAATAAACCCTAGAAATGCTCGGGCTTATCTGACTTGCCAGCCAAATATGCAAATAAGCAAAAGGCTGCTAATAAACAGAGCTGTTCCGGCTTGTCAATACTAGTCTGCTATTGTATACTGGGGCTTGTCCAGTTTGCCAATCTGATATACAAATAAGCACAAAGCTAATAATAATCTGAGCTCTTCCTGCTGCAAATACTAGTCTGCTGTTATAGATTTAAACACCTAAATATACCGGGGCTTGTCCGGCTTGCCCATATATAATATGTAGCTACGCATAAAGATCTACTGCTGTAGAATTTAACCCTAAATATATCGGGGCTTATCCGGCTTGCCGAGAACAATGTAATACTGTCGAGGTTAGCCCTAGATATGCCGGGGCTTATCCAGCTTTACAGTCCTACTTCTCAAATTAAAATCAAATTATCTTCATCTCTCACACACAGAGATGGTGGCGATTTGATAAGTCGCACTTTGAGAAAATTAATTTATTATCCTGTTCTGATGTGCGTTTCGTATAGAACTTCATCACCGCCAACGAGAGCGATCCAGCTTACAGGCAGAAAGCCTCCATCTCTGGGGCTGGCTGGATATTTGAGTAGAGCATAGTCAGAGTGACAGACTGCGGTACAGAACTGGTAACTGCAATCTGTCCGCGAGTAGTGTGCAGGGCAGTATTTAATAATTAATTAATTTTGGTCAAATAGTGTTTTAAAACAAGAGAGTAATACAGTATTCATTATTATCGCTATATAACCTAAAGTTTAAGAGAAACTTGTATAGGGGTGATGTATCCCCTTTAAGTATATCTGGGATTACATGTAAAGAGAAGCAACCAAGGCTGCCTAAATCCACAGAAGAACTGTGGTTAGTTCTCCAAGTTGTCTGGAACAATCTACCTGCCGAGTTCCTTATTAGGAACAATGGAGGTATAGTATGGGTCAGTGCAATAAAAAGAAAAAAATAGAAAAGGCAAGAAAGGTAGTACTAAGTGTAGTATATAAAAAAATGGGAAGATCGAGATAGATCTTGCAAAAATAATAATTTGGTCTTGTATAAACAGTAATATCAGGTAGTAGGAGAGTATATGTTCACGTAATATATATTGGTATAGGAATATTATACATTTTTATATAAGTGCACTAAGACATGCTAAAAGTAAAATAGTAATTGTCAAATAGAATGAATCTATGTAAACATCGATATAGATGTGCCCTTACATAAAGTGATGGTAATGTTTCAAAATAAAAGCAGCTCCAATTAACCTTCATAGTATTTGGGCCATGGAGAGTATATTTCAATACTGTCAGAGCTATAGTTCAAGAGTAATTGAATGATAAAGTATCCCCCTCCGGCCCCTTTTACCTAGTGTAAGCCACCCCCCCCCCCCTCAGCTGTGGAATCTGGTCTTAAGACCAGACAGGTCACTGCAAGGAACAATCTTCTTACTGGACTGCTATTTTAATTTGTAGTGATTGTATGTGGTGAGATGTGGTATGGGTGACATAGTATCCAATGTAAATGGTCCTAACAAAGTGGAGATATTGGTACCAATGCATATACAGGGGATTTGTATAAAAAAGGGGATAACTGTAGAGATCATAAAGGATAGATTGATGTATAAATTGCTATACTGATTATATTGGTACTAAGGTATAATTGGTGTGTTCAAGTAATTTAATGAGAAACCTACCACTGGATATTTAGAAAAGAGTGAGAGGAAAAGAATTTTGACATACTTTTGGTGGGAGAGTGGATAAGCCCTGTCACATGCACCAAAGATCTAATTCCTCATTGAGGCTGTTGGGAATCATGGTGTTCATTTTGTAAATCCAAAAACTCTTTTTAAGCTAGATTTACATATGTCTCCTCCTCTCACTTGTGGTGTAATTTGGTCAATTACAGTAATGCGTAGAAGTTTTTCATTGCCTGTGTGCTCTTCCATGAAGTGTCTTGCTATGCTGTGTTTGCAGTTTTTTCTTATTATGTTCCCTCTGTGTTCCAGAAAATGTTTTTATTCTTCTGATAGTTCTGCCATTATATTGTTTTTCACAGGGGCACTCAAGTAGGTATATAGAGTAAGCTGTGTTACAATTATAAAAGCCTCGGATTGTGTGTTGTTCTTGGGTACTTGAGGAGAAAAATGTTGTCCTCCGGTGTTCCATATGGCTGCATGTTATACAGCTTGTGTGTTCGCATTTGAAATTACCCTTCAGTTGTGTGCGGTCTACGCTGCTTAGTATTCCTTTTGGGTTGTTTCCACTTTTTGGAAGGCAGCATACTTGGTGCCAGATATGTTTTAGGCTTCTGGATTTTTAAAAAAAAAAAATAATCTCTGGGTGTTTTGGCAGTTCTGTTGTTAAAAATCTGTCCCCATGTAGAACAGACTAATGTTGTGTTGTGTGTTTTTTTTTTTTTTTGTTTTTTTTTAAGTGTTTGATGTTATTGCTTGCACAGTCGTATCTTGTAATGAGAGAAATATTTGGCGTATCTGTCTTTTGTTCTTTCTTTTGTATATATCATTTGTCTTGAAATTTGCTTGAGAGTACCTCAGCCTGTTCGAATGTTTGATCCTGTGTACAGTTCCTTTTTAATCTTTGAAATTGTCTGTAAGGAATATTATTCAGCCAGTTTGGGTGATGTGCACTTTGCCTGTATGTAGCGATTTGCGTCAACTTCCTTATAGTGGGTTTTACTGATATTGTTTTCATTGATTTGTAGATCCAGGAAAACAATTGATTTTTGATTATAATTGATGGTGAAGCTGAGTCCCAGGTTGTTGTTGTTGTTTAACTTAGTTTCTAGATCAGTTATAGAATCCTCTTTACCATCCAAATCATTAAGAGATCATCAATGTAGAGAACACGGTTTGCCCCACAGATATGGTCCAGATGATGTTGCTCCCAGAAGCCCATGAATAGATTTGCGTTGCTAGGGGCAAACCGTGTTCACATTGCGGAACTGCACTTTTGGCTATAGTGTTTGTCGTCAAACAGGAAATTGTTATGTTCTAGAATGAATTGCCTTTATAATCTTTCTGTTTATCTGGTGGTTTTTTTTTTTTTTTTGTTTTTTTTTTTGGTATTTAGGTAGTGGGTAGTTGCAAGGAGTCCTTTTTTGATGTTCAATGTATAGTGATGTTACATCGCATGTCACCCACCAGTAGTTAGGTTTCCAAATTATATCTTGTAATTTATTAACCCCTAGAGTGCCAGCTACTTACAACGTATGAGATTGGACAGCTGTACCCGCTGTGCCAAGCTCGTACGTTGTACATCTAAAATGCTGTCACTGCACAAGCCGATATAACCAGCTTGCAGTGGCCGCATTTTGGATGAAATTGTGCCTGGCACTCTTGGGAGTGCATGAGGATCACTCCTCAAGCCTCCCCAGTTATTGATCTCCCAGACAATCATGCTGGGAGATCAATATGTAAGAAGGAGAAGCAGAGCTTCTCCTTTCCCCTCTCTCCTACCCAAACTTCCGGGTAGGAGTGGGCGGGACCGGGGGAAGCCTCCCAACGTCATCAGTGACACGATCACCGATGACGTTCGGGAAGTTTCCCCGGTCCCATTCACTCCTACCGGTTGTAGGATAGAAGGGCAGGAGAGCTTTTGCTCTCCTGCGGTCGCCTTATTGATCTCCCAGCACAATCGGCTGGGAGACCAATAACTGGGGGGACATCATAAGGGGTCCTGATGTCCCCCCCATGAGGTCTGAAAATGTATATTAAAAAAAAAAAATCGCCCAAATTAACCCTATGAGTGCCGTGGGGACGTCCAGTGCATTGCTTTGGGGGGCATTTTTCTTTGGCTAAGACCTCATTGGGGGGGGGGCTCAGGATGCCCCCTAATGAGGTAAATAATACAAAAATGTTTTAACCCTGTGCCACAGGGGTGGGGGTCCAATGCAGATTCTCCCCCCCCCCTCCTGTTGCACACACAGGACTCTTTTTTTTTTTTTTTTTTTTTTTTATTTAGCCCTCATTGGGGTGGCATTAGGGGTCCTGATGTCCCCCAACAAGGGTGTGTGTGTGTGTGTGTGTGTGTGTAAAAAAAAAAAAAAAAAAAAAAAAAAAAAAAAATGCAATACGATGGACCCCTTGTGGCACACACATTTATTTTTTATTGTGCCCTATGTTATGCCCTAGGTATGAATAACAATGAAAAACATTAACCCTCTGTGTGCCATGGGAGGTCCAATGCATTGCACACCCCTGTGGAATGCACACAAAATGCCTCTAATCCCCCCCCCCCACACACACACACATACCCTAGCCACCAGCCTAGTTCCACAGCCCACTGGCAGTCCCATTCCCCCAGCCTGATTACACCGCCTACTGGTAGACCCAAGTGCCATTACACACTGGATTCAGGCTGGGAATCAAACAGTGCATGTGGGAGACTTACAGTGCACACTGGTTGTCACAGATCCCCCAAGTGCACTGTCTTACCTCCCTCACCATCACTGCCCACTGGTAGATATACCCACATACACTGCCTGACCCCTCATCCCTCGTACCTGGTTTCACTGGCAGTCACAGGTCCACACGTATACTGACTGACCACTGATAGCCATAGAATCATACATACGCTGTTTGCTTCCCCATCCTTGTTCCACTGGTAGCCATGCTCCTGGCACCCAGTATGGTACGTTAACCCACAGCAGTGGGGTACCATTTTTAGTAGCCTGGCAGGAGGCCCTTTTAGGAAATCCCATGGTGTTGAACCATTTTCTTATATTGGAAAGGTTTTTTTTTTTTTTTTTTTTTTTTTTTTTTTTTCCTCTCACTAGTGCCACCTTCTGGAGACATTTGTGCCCACCAGGCTTGGAGTAAGAAGGTAAGTGACCCCTCATTAGATGTGACAGGTTATCTTCTTTCCAAAATGGTATATGGTTTCTCTACCTTTCCTGCAAATCTATAATGGTTATGACGCTTTTCGTGCAGGCAGATAATTTAAAAAAAAAAAAGTATCAGGTTTAGGTAAGTGTTCCTAGCACCCACATATTGTAGGTCACCCACACAAATGGGGTAGCATTTTTCTCATGATGATAGCAGGTACTTAATACAGTAGGAAATGTTGTGGTTTTCAAATATTTTAGTATCTTTGAAGTGGTGGAAATGTAAAAAAAACATGTATTTCCTCTGTGTCCAATCCAACGGCAGTGTACTGTGGGTGTTAACTCCGCCCCTCAGCTGGTAGGACCAAATTAGAAAAACGTCAGTTCCTCCCTCCTCACTCAGTTATTTTGGTCCTACCAAGCTGGAGGACCGAGGTTTTCACCTCACAAAAAAAAAAAAAAAAAAAAAAAAAAAAAAAGCCAAAGAACAAGCGTTATTAAAGAATGACCAAGAAACAAGTTGTTCATGTACCTTGCCTTAAACGCGGGTTACATCTATGTGCTTATTGCCAAATGGATCCATACCCTTTCTCAGCAAGGGCCGCATGCTTCCGTGTCTAAGGAGCGTTACTTGGAAGATGTCTGCTGTCTTGGGTGTTTGTATGCTAAACCGGAGTTCCCCAGGGCTCTCTGTCAGTCTGATGTTGCTACCGGGCTAAGGGAGGAAGCCCGGTATGAGCCGCAGCTTTACAGAGTCGGCGGCAGGAAGTGCAAGCGCGTGCGTTCCACTGTTGGAACGGAGAAGCAGGAAGTGCCAGAGGCACGGCCAGGACGCGGTTCTGAAGCAGCAAGACGGCGTGGATAATGGTAAGTATATATTCTGTGAATATACTATATCTTATTGCTATTGTATAGCTTAATGTGTATTGGTTTAGGCATAGACTGCTACCATGTCTAAATTAGAGAAGTCTGATAAGCAAAAGCAACCTGTTGATCCTCCTAAGGAAGATAAGCCCTCTGCTAAACCCAGAAGTTGTGCTGGGTGTGAGGCAAAGCTTCCACCTTCAGATCCTGCAAAACTGTGTCCAGAATGTATGAGAAAAATCTCAGGCAGTGAAGTTCCATCCCAGTTTCAAGAATTCCTGGGATGGATGAGTCATCTATGCAGGAGACTTTCAACTCCATTCAGGAAGCTTCAAGAAAGAGACAGCGCACGTCTGATCCAGAAGAGGGTACCTCACATCTAATGGAAGAAGAGGAATTTGCAAGTGTTATAGAATCAGTCTCCTCTGCAGAAGAAGGGGAGATCACAGAAGATGCTGGTTCTTTCTGCTTGGACAAGATGGATGGCCTGGTTCGCGCCATGAGAAAAACCCTAGGATTAGAGGACACCCAGAAAGAGATGAATGTCATAGATACAGCATTTGTGGGATATAAGAAGGAGGCTCCCACATTCCCAGTGCATAGTTCAATCCAGGAGATGATCTCGTCTGAATGGAAGGCAGGGGATAAACGTCCTCAAACCACCAGAAGAACTCAGAGAATGTATCCTTTTAAAGAGGAAGACACGAACAGTTGGGTGGCTTCACCTAAGGTTGATGCAGCCATCGCTCAGGTTTCTAGACATACTACTATTTTGATGGAAGACGGTACCACTCTTAGAGATGCCATGGATAAGCGAGCTGATGCAGTATGCGGTTATAGGGCAAAATCTAAAAACTGCCACTGCTATGGCCTGTATTTTCCGCACGTTAAGAATTTGGATGAACGAATTTGAAGAAAAGTTGGACTCTTCTGTATCAAGATCCAGACTTATAAAGGAATTGGTTCCTATTAAGGATGCGATCAACTTTTCCTGTGCCGCTTCTCTGGATAACATCCGCAGCTTAGCCAGATCATCGGCGCTCTCGATCACTACACGTAGAACCATATGGATCAAGTCCTGGGATGCTGATTCTGTATCAAAGAATAAGTTGCTGTCTCTTCCATATACTGGTGGTAAGCTTTTTGGAAGCCAGTTAGAAGAAATTATTAAGCAGTCATCGGGTGGAAAGAGTCCGTTTCTTCCACAACAAAAAAGAGGTAGATCATCGCCAGCCCGGTCTTCAGGAACTAGAAAGCAGTCCTTTCGGGAGACTAGAAGATACAGACCTGGAAAGCCATTTGACCAGCGGCAAAGAGGAACCGCTCAGGGAAGTAGGAATGGTGGCTGCAGGGACTTCCAGAGGAAGCCCCACTTCAATCAAAACACACAATGAAGTTCAGTTGACCCCCTCAATTTCTGCAGTAGGGGGCAGGCTGGAGAAGTTCAGGGATGCTTGGATGAAGTTAAACCCAGACAATTGGGTTTGCCAGATCCTGGACAGGGGGTACAACTTGGAATTTTTAACTGTCCCAAACAAAAACAAATTCAGGTCAACAAGAATCAGGAATCCCAGGTCAGCAGTTCTCACGAAGCAAGCCATCCAGCAGCTTCTTATCAACAAGGTGATAGAACCAATTCCGAAGAAGCAAGAGTTCCATGGATACTATTCAACAGTTTTCTCTGTTCCCAAGCCTTCCAGAGATATACGCATCATTCTGGTCTTGAAGGAAATCAGTGCTCACCTCAAGATACAGAAATTCAAGATGGAAACGGCAATGACGGCTCTAAAGATTGTGCAACCAGGATCATTCTTAACCAGAATAGATCTGAAGGATGCATATTGCCATGTGTTGATACAAGCTTCCCACAGACGGTTTCTAAGATTCCATGTGTTCCAGAGTCCTTTTCAGTACAGGGTGTTGCCATTCGGTCTGGCATCAGCACCAAGGGTTTTCACGAAGATACTAGCTGTAGCCATGGCAAACCTAAGACAACAACGTATAAAGATTCTACCTTATATGGATGATCTTCTCATAATAGAAGACTCAGAAGAAAAAGCAAGGGAAAGCACAGCAAGGTGTCTTCAGCTGCTTCAAAGCTTAGGATGGCTCATAAACGGGCACAAGAGTCAGCTCACTCCATCACAGGATCTGGTGTTCCTGGGAATTAATTTCAATACTAGGTTGGGACTAGCAACCTTGTCACAAGAGAGACAGCAACGTCTTCATCTTTGCATATCCTGATTCTTAAGACTGCAAACTCAGACGGCACAAGAATTCTCAGTACTTCTAGGGAATCTAGCCTCAGCCCATCAGTTAGTCCCTTGGGCCAGATCGCACAGCCGCTGGACCCAAATCAACTACCTAACGTATTTCAAACGAGATCCATCCAACAGAGCTCTGAAGATTCCAGTCTTACCATCCACGCGAATAGAGCTAAAGTGGTGGGTTCAGCCACACCACATAGATCAGGGAAGATCTCTAAATCACATTCAATGGGAAACTGTATGCACAGACGCCAGCAAGACAGGCTGGGGAGGCATCTGGAAACAAAAGTCAGTCCAGGGAAAATGGACTGCAAATCAAGCAAAGCTTCACATAAACATTCTGGAGCTCCAAGCCGTATTATATACACTCAAGGGATTTCAGGTAGAACTCAGAAACAGGCATGTCCTAGTGAGATCAGACAACACCACAGCCGTACAATACTTGAAGAATCAAGGCGGGACAAGGAGCAGAGCCCTCAATCACTTATCACTCAGGATAATCCTGTGGGCAGAGGAACATCTGGCTGCATTAACAGCTTCATACCTCTCAGGAAACCTGAATATACAGGCGGATTATCTGAGCAGGAGTCAGATGGATCCAGGGGAATGGGCACTGGACACCCAGGTATATCGTCAGATAGTCAAGACATTCGGCAACCCAGTGATAGACCTCATGGCATCAGAAGTGAACACAAAATGCAGAATGTTTTTCTCCAGGTGGAAAAGCCAGAAGGCTGTGGGCCAGGATGCTCTGCACCAGCATTGGAATTATCCTCTGGCATACATCTTTCCTCCTCTGCCTCTCCTTACGGAAGTCATACAGAAGGTCAAGAGAGAAAAGGTGGAAGTGATTTTAATAGCTCAGGATTGGCCTCGCAAGATTTGGTGTACAGACCTCAGGAGAATGCTCATCAGGCCTCCCTTTCCTCTGCCGATGGTTCCTCACCTTCTATCTCAGGGACCAATTTTCCATCCAGATCCTGCATTCTTGAAGCTACAGGCCTGGAGGCTGAGCGGAGCTCATTACGTTTAAAGGGACTTTCGGAATCTGTTATCCAAACTATCTTGGCAGGAAGAAAGACATCTTCTACCAAGATTTATTACAGAATTTGGGTTACTTTCGTTAATTGGTGCAGCAGGAGAAAAATAGATAGGACCAACTTGTCTCCAGGGAGGATACTGGACTTTCTCCAGGAAGGATTTCAGAAAGGTCTCAGACCCTCATCTCTCAAGGTCCAGCTTTCCGCTATATCAGCTATCTTGGCGACTCCCTATGCTGAACAATATGTTTTCAGAAGATTTCTATGTGCAATTACAAAAATCAAGCCAACTATTAGGGACATTATTCCTCCGTGGGACCTTAAAGGGGAACTTTCACCCCGCAATAACTTAATGTTCCCTTACTGCTCACCTGGCGACTAGCTGCTTAGTAGTACGGTGCACAAGGGACTGACAGCGCAGGCGCACGGACGTCACTGTGAAGAGACGTCCGTGCTTCCTGCTCCTTTAAAACGCATATATTTGAAGAACCGGGTAAGGTTTCTGGCGACTAGCGCTACTAAGCAGCTAGTCGCCAGGTGAGCAGTAAGGGAACATTAAGTTATTGCGGGGTGAAAGTTCCCCTTTAATCTGGTTTTTAATCATGAGTTTTTTGAACCTCTAGACTCTATATCTTTAAAGCATTTAACATTAAAAACTGCTTTACTCACGGCGATTACTTCCGCTCGTAGGGTGGGAGAACTACAGGCATTATTGTGCAAATCCCCTTATATGGTTTTCCACAAGGATAAGGTGGTGCTTCATCCTAGACCTTCCTTCAGATCCAAGGTGGTGTCTACATTCCATCTTAGTCAGTAAATTGTCCTTCCTTCCTTCTGTGCCAATCCATCCAACAAAAAGGAGATGGAATTTAATAACCTGGATTTGGTACGATGCTTGCAGATATACCTTCACAGAACTAAGTCATTTAGAAAGTCGGACACTTTTTTTTTTTTTTTTTTCTTTTTTTTTTTTTTCTTTTTTTTTTTTGTTCATTTTGCTGGAAGATTTAAGGGTACTGCTGCCTCTAAAGCCTCGATTGCTAGATGGATTAAGGACTGTATTATTTTAGCCTATTCATCTGCTAAACTAGACCCTCCTGTAGGGATTAAAGCCCACTCCACTAGGGCCATCTCTACTTCTTGGGCTCAAAAAGCGGTAGCCACTCCAGATGAAATCTGTAAGGCGGCTACATGGGCATCCGTATCTACATTTATAAAACATTATAAACTAGACATTCAGGCATCTACGGACGCTCGATTTGGCAGAAAGGTGCTTGAAGCGGCCATTCCTGCCTCCCTATAATCTCCCACCCGAAAGAAAGGGTACTGCTTTGGTACACTGCCGTTGGATTGGACACAGAATAAAAGGTGAAATTTACTCACCGATATTTTGTTTTCCTTTGTGTCCTTCCACGGCAACCCACCACTGGTTAAACTGGTTAAGTTTGGTTAATTTGTATCATTCCATGAATTTTTATATACATAAAACCTAAGGGAGTATTACTCCAGACTAACATATCTCTGTATTCACAGCTTGGTTAAAGAATAACTGAATGAGGAGGGAGGAACTGACGTTTTTATAATTTGGTCCTACCAGCTGAGGGGCGGAGTTAACACCCACAGTACATTGCCGTGGAAGGACACAGAGGAAAACAAAATATTGGTGAGTAAATTTCACCTTTTATTCCTATAGTACCACCGTTTGGAAATAATTGTGCACTACAGCCCGGGGGGGGGGGTAGAAAGGCAAGTGACCTCTCATTTGATGCAGGTGAATGTCTACTTTCCAAAATGGTATACATTTTATACCTTTCCTTTATGTATTTAAAAGTTATGAACATTTTAGTACAAGCAGCCATTTCCAAAGAAGAAAACAGATAGGTGTTATGTGCTTCTGACACTCCTGCAGTATGTCAGCTCATACCAGTTGGAAATGCTATGGTTTTCACAGATTTCAGTACATTTGAAGGGGCAGAAATGTAAGAGAAATTTATTTTTCCTACAGTGCCACCTTCTTGGGGGCATTTGTGCATACCAAGCTTGGGGTAAGAAGGCAAGTCGCCCCTCATTAGATGTGGCAGGTTGTCTTCTTTCCAAAATGGTATGGTTTGTGTACTCTTTCTTCACTTATGTAGTTGTTATAAACATTTTTGTATAGACAGGTAATGTTTGAGAAAATGTTAGAAAATTAGAGGTTGTAGTAGGTGTCATTTTGCACTTCTAGCACCCCCTGAGGTAGGTCAACTAATACCAATGGGGTGTCATTTTTCTCCTAAGAGCACTAGCTAATGAATACAGTTGGAAATATCATCATGGTTTTCTCAGATTTCAGTACATTTGAAGGGGCAGAAATGTAAGAAAATGCCTATATATAGTTATTCCACTGTTTTAGGGTAGCTTTACCACAAAAACACTAGAACTCGCATATTTGCTCATAAAGTTGAAAATGTCACTTTGCGCTACTGGTGATTAGGGCTGTATGCTAGCCATGGATGTAGGTAAAACTATACAGATTTGGTATCTTTTTACTCGGGGGACTCGGGGCTTTTTCAAATAATTGAAACTTTTTCAATCAAGGTAAATGTTTTTGATACATAGTATGTGATTTTAGCAAAATGAGTAAATTTTCACTTTTTTTTGTCATTATGACATCATAGCTTTTTGCACGATGCAAAGTTCTCTTCATGTAAGATACCATGAAAAAGCTCAATTTGTTCTGAAAAAAACAATATACAGTTTTCCATATGTAACTAGAAATTCCCAGAGTACATCAAGCTTAAACAGAAGGATAGCAAAAATGCTGAAAAAGTGTCTGGCCTGCAGGGTACAGGAAATGGCCCAAGCCTCTGGCACTGAAGGGGTTAAGGACATGAGTTGAATCACGAGTGCATGATGGTAACTGTTGTACCAACGGTTGGAGAAAAAAGTCTATGAATTGAGAGATTGCTTGTTAGTGAATTGATGCTTTATATGATTGGACGACCAGGGGGTTGGACCGGATTTTTGTAAAGTTTAGGTACATGGTAATTTGTATTTTTGGATGTTTAATATTTAGAAAATTAAATTCATCTTTAGTCAATACATCCTTCTTTCAACAGTGTTAGGTATTCGTCTTGAAACTTCTGTATGGGGTTGTTTTTTTTCTTTTAAAGGGATAGTATTACTTCAAAATTACTATCCCTCATATTGTAGCCCTTAATAAATCAAGTTAAATGACACCAGCGGCATCTCTCAAACCTTTATGGTTTAAGAGATAGCCGCTTTCAAAGTTTCCTCTCCCCTGCTGGCAGTAGAACACTGACAGCAGAGGAGAGGAAACTTTGAAAGCGGCTATCTTTTAAACCATAAAGGTTTGAAAGATGCTGCTGGTGTCATTTAACTCTGTTTATTAAGGGCTACAATATGAGGGATAGTAATTTTGAAGTGATACTACCCCTTTAATTGATAGAATCTGGTGTCTCCTAATCTTTCTGCTTCTTTCATGTAGTCTGCTCTGGTCTGTATTACTCTTCCCCCTCCTTTTGTCTGCTTCTTTATCACCAATTCATGATTCTCCATCAGGTTTTGTAGGCTCTGTTCTTCTTTACTCGGATTCCTTTTGCAGTGTTTGATGTCCTTCATGATCATTTCACTGAATGCTTCAATGAAAGGTCCTTTTGACTAGTGTGGATAGAAGATAGATTTCGGTTTAAATTGGCTATGCAATATCGATGTATCATTGTCTCTATTGATTTGTTCTGGTTCTATGTATTCTTCCCTTAGTAGTTCTAGGATCTGGATAGCTTCCAAAGCTTGTGTATGATCGTCATTTTTGATAGCAGGTACATTATTGGGGGGTTTTAATCTTAAAATGTCTTGTTAATGTGAGCTTTCGAATAATTCAAATTGATTTGGTAAACTTGTGGGGGCAAATTTGAGTCCCTTACTTAGCAGTGATAAATCACTTGCCGAAAGTGGATATTGTGATAGATTGAATATACCTTTTTTTAGTGTACTTGGTTGGCCTGGTGTCTTCTTTTGTTTTGTCTTAAACCAGAGGACGAAGAGTAGGAATTTTCTCCCTTTCTTCTTCTTTGTTGTGGCCTGTTTTGGTTGGGGTGGTAGTTCCACTCTTCTGTCACTCAACTTTGTAATGGTGCACGATGGCCTTCCCCTAAAGAAGTGTTGTGTGTGTCCTGTTGTAGTTTGTTGACCTGGTCTGGAGTTCTGATTCTTCGGTCTTGCTCCAAAATTTCTATTTCCTTCTTTGTTCTATACTGGATGTGCTTAAGGGTAGTTTATATTTCCACTTGGTTTGGATTGTCTTTTTGCTGTTGTACCTGGGTTTGTGTTGGATTCCTTATCCTGATTGGACTGGACTTGTCTTCTAAGGATGTTTCCAATTTTTTTGTAAGGTGGTAGATTTGTTTTGATTATAATTAAGTGGCTGGATGATGCTGTCGTTGTATATAAATTAAATTATTTTTTGTTTTACTTTTGGATCTTGTGTGATCATCGGGTGGGTGTTGTGTGTAGGTTATCTCGGATGCATTTCTGTGGTTTCCGGATATATGAGTGTTGAAGGATTTACTGGTAAGTTGCCTGAAAGCAACTCAAATCTGTTGCTTAGTGCAATATCAGGAACTGTAGAGTGAGTGGGCAGGTCCACACTCAGATTTGTATGGGATGTTGATATTTGATCCCTTTCAGATGTATGTGCATCTACAGATATTTGGTTCTGCTTGTCTATGGTATGTGTGTGGTAGTTATTATAAAGTGGTTTGTTTCTGTATCTTTGTGGTAAACCTTCTGTACGTGCTCCTTTTATTGGTCCATGATCTCACTTGGTTGGTGATGTAATCGGTCTCATCTCTCTCTAGTGGTTTTTTTTTTTTTTTTTCTGTTAACAATTTTTTCAAATTTTTCCACATTACTATTTACCATTTCATCAAAACACTGAATTTTGGATGATATTTGCATCTTTCTAGAGAACTATTTAGTGCTTCAATATCCTTTTTAATGCTAGTGAGATTCTTTGTTCGAAAGGTGATTATATGTCTCATAAGATTGAATGAACACTGGTCTAATGTGTTTAACCAAATGTTGTAGAATTTGTGAGTTTTCATGACCAAATGCTGGTTCTTTAATAATGCGCAAACCTCTTGGGATTTGTGTTTTTTTTTTTTGTTTTTTGTTTTTTTTCTAGGGACAGGAAGGTTCTTGCTAGTTTTGTTTTATATTGGTTTTGGTATTTTGAAAAAAATTTTGTTTCAAACTATTTCTCCAATATTCTATATTAAGACATGTTAGTTTACCTGTTCGTTGCTTATTAGATATGAGTATAGATTAAAGGCAATCAAGACTGATGTCAGCAGCTGATTAGTGGGTCTATACATGTTTAACAAACACGTGGGTGTGCTAAAATAGTATGCCGAAAGGGATAGTATTAGCGATATCCGTGCTTAACTTCCGTGTCTTGATTACCCAATTTTTATAATTTTATATAAGAGCAAAGATGTGTATATAATTACACTTGTACCTTTTGTAATTGGGATTACATGGTAAGAGAAGCAACCGAAGCAGCCTAAATCCACAAAAGAACTGTGGTTGGTTCTCCAAGATGTCTGGAAAAATCTACCTGCCGAGTTCCTCATTAAACTGTGTACATAGAATAATTGATGCTGTTTTGAAGGCAAAGTTTGGTCACACCAAATATTGATTTTGATTTTAGTTTTTTCTTCTGTTCACTCACTACTCATTTTGTTAATTGATAAATATAAACTATTAACATATCTATTTTTGAAAGTATTCTTACTTAAAGGGATAGTAATACTTCAAAATTACTATCTCTTATATTGAAGCCCTTGTAAAACTGAATTAAACGCCACCAGCAGCAAAAACGATGACGTCAGCGGAGAGGCAGGGGGGAGCGAAGTTTAAAATCGGTTATCTCGCAAACCATAAAGTTTTGAGAGATGCCACTGGTGGCGTTTAATTCAGTTTTACAAGGGCTTCAATATAAGTGATAGTAATTTTGAAGTATTACTATCCCTTTTAATAGCATTTTTTTCACAGACTTCTAAAACTTTTGCGCAGTAATGTGTGTATAATATAATTTGTTTTCTTTTAGTTCCTTCTAAAACAGCAGATATAATACTTCAAAGTTATCACATGACTTCTGTTCACTCTGTCCGGCACTATCCTTGCAGCACAGAACAGTGTACAATCCCTCCTCAGTGTTGGAGGCCACCCCTCTAATCTTCATACGTTTTAGTGTACTCATGTAAATCTCTGTGTATATAATGTGTACGTTCTTCCCGCTTCTCATTCTCTTCATTGGGAGCGTACATAGCTTGAAACAAGAACGCATGGGAAAAATGTCCCAGTAAGAAAGGGACGTTTTTAATATGATGATTGACACCCAAGCACTAGAGCGCTGCCTCTTGTGCTGAATGTTGGCAAGATGGAAGTTCTCTACTGCTTGGAATTATAGACTTCTTGAGGTATGTGTACTAAGAAAAATGGGCAACATTAACATTTTACTTATGATTGCAATTACTTGGGCCAGATAAATCTAAAGAACATCACTTAGGTAGACATGAAAGTTCAGTTTTAAAGATATTATATTGGAGCAAAAAAAGGCATATGGTCTAGTCAACGTTTTAGTCCAAACAGGACCTTTCTAAAGACCACGCATGTACAGAAAACAGGGGTATTTGAAGGCTAATAGAAAGCAAACAAGTGGCCCAAAGGTGGGTGTTGACGTTGCAACTGTGCATTCGGGCAAGGAGCTGCAGGAGATGTCAGCAACCACCCGGGATGTGACAGGACAGAAATGGTTAATAATTAAGAAGTGAAAAAAAAATGTGCATGACAAGTCAAATGTATAAACTTCTTCTTTTTTTTTTTTTTTTGTTTTTGCAAAATCGGTGTCTAGCAATCACAAGATCTTTAATACTTCTGGTATTGTGGCATATTGGTGAATTAAAACAATAATGAATAGCATGAAAGATCCTTAGTTATAATCCCATGAATTGGTCAAAACTAAAGACATAAAAGTAAAAATTGGTACTGGATAAGTACTCCCCTAACTGGAGTAGAGTGTTCCACGTAAGTGCCAGAGGGGTGTCAGGTCTCCTACACATCGCAAAGCATCTGCAACCCGACAATTAAGGTATAAAGTAACTGTAACAAATCATAGTCCGTTACTGGAAGCTCTCTCTGGGCGCACGGATTGTCAGCCCATTGTCACAGGCTATGGAGAACTGTGAGACGTTATACTGGCAGACAGTTGTGCCAAAAAGATTAAAATCATAGCCTGCTGGCTTGCTTTAAAGGGACTGGGCAGTTAGGGGTTAATTATTTGTGTTTGGGCAAGGCTAATTCAAATGTGTATTGTATTACTGTCTGGTTCAGAGGTCGATTAGGGTTCCACCTACTAATCTCTCTGTTGTGTATCCACTGTCTGTGTGATTGGATTAGTCTGGGGTTCTGAATGTATGCAACACCTGGTTCCATTGTGCTATGTTGTTGATTGTACCAGTCATACTGCCTGTTAGAGCCTCTGTGTTGTCCCTTTGTTCATGTGTGTACAGTAACCCCAGGGGGTCATGTTGTACTGTGTGGCTGATTACATCAGTCATACTGCCTGTCACATCCTTTGTATTGTCCCTTTTGTTCATGTGTGTACAGTAGCCCCAGGGAGTCCCATGGTATTTCAAGCCCTTCCCCAACAGTCCATTGTGTCATGCCTCTACCATTTGCTGTTTACTATTGTATCTATTGAATTGTATTAAGTTGCCATGTTGGGAAATTCCCAAAATGCTGTATAAAAACCCCTGTGTTGTTGAATAACGAGAGTTAGTCGTTGGAACTAAAAAGGTTTCCTGTGTCCTTATTCATGGGTGGTGTGAAGTGTATCTTAGGATGCCCATCCAAGCCAGCTGAGAGCTCTCTGTTTCCAGATGTGTTCCAACATTCTAGCATACCAGCCAGCTGCAGTGATCCAGCCCTGTGGAGTATAGTTACCAGCCTGCTTTCTCCAGCTACCCCCCTTGTAGCTGACAGTAGGAACCCAGCAGTTTCCAATTGATGATGCAGTTCCTGAGATTCAGCCAGTTATCCTGTTTCACTGGACAGGCTACCCTTTTGTAGCAACATCTAGGAGGGAGAGACCCAGAATGATGGCTAAGGACAACATGGCGTCCTTAGCTCCCGTTAGAGTATCTCCATGTTTTATGTAGAATCTAATGATGTGCAAACTACTTGTAAATGTGAGAATGAGGAAATATATATGTGAAAAAAAAAAATAATAATAATAAATGGAAGACCAAAATAAGAGGGCCCCCTACACTTGATGAGACCATTGGGCTGAAAAGGAAACAATAAATCTATGTTGACTTATAGGTGAATTACAGGAGCTGTACACACAAAAACTAGTGTATGGAGGTGAAAATGAGCATAAAGAGGGGTGACGAAATGAGAACAGACTGGATTTCCAGAAGGGGTGTCTAGCAAAGGTAATGAAGTTTCCCATACGTTGTGACTCCCCCCCAACAGAGTTAAGCCGTGTAAATGGCCCACCATTTATAATTAGCATTATGGGGAAGCAATATAGTATGAAAGCAAAAGACAAAATAAAAACTGTTTCAGGCATGATTGTGGAATGAGGGAACTAGTGAATATGAAGAAGTAGTCCAGACCTATATAAATGGATCTAAGTAGGCAAATGAACATCATGTTTGCTGAAAATCAGAGATGTCTATAAACCGCACAGGAAGGGAACAACCCAATTGCGGCACACAAAAGAGAAACCAAAAGTCCAGAAGAGGTTGCACTGCTTCATGTATAATTTTCAAATAGTAAGGAGTGTTTAGAGTAGCAACATTTGCCTAAAGCGGGAATCCAGTTATATCCTTTATCACCACCCCTAGACAGTTTAGGCTAGTGGCCTATCAGCATGTATATCAAATCCGCCATAGTGTGACCGGCTTCAGTAAAGTGACGGCCAACAGGATTGTTGCTGGTCTTGGTTTGAATAGCTTGTCTAATTGAGGAACAGTGGTTTGGAATGTGTTCCCTAAAGGTTGTGACTGTTTTCCCTATGTAGACTAAACTACACAGGCATAATATGAAGTATGACCTTTACTCGTATGAGTCGAGCAATATTTCATTGGAATTATTTTTTTTACCTATATGTGGATGTATTAAAAAAAAAAAAAAAAAAAAAAAAGTCCCCTTTTAGAAGATTTCTGCAAGTGGTACACTCCATGTATTGACAGCATAAATTTCTATCCGATGGTAACCGAGATGAATAACCGTTAGTATAGCAGTGTTTAGGATCCAACAGGCCAAGTTTTATACCTCCAGGTTATTACTACTATTGTAACTTAAAGGGATAGTAATGTTTCATAATAAAAGCAGCTCTAATTAATCATCATAGTATTTGGGCCTTGGAAAGTTTTATTTCAATACTGTCAGAGTTGTAGTTCAAGAGTAATTGAATGATAAAGTATCCCCCTCCCGCCCCTTTTGCTGATGTAACACTGCTCACCTCAGAGCAGTGTGTGTCAAGGTGGAACGCAGAGAGGGACAATGTTCAATTAGCATAAGGGAAAAAGCTGAAAATCCTGTTAATGGGGGATAGGGTTTTCATTGTTCTCACAGTAAGAAGATTGCCCCTTGCTGTGAGCTGTCTGGTCTATGTACCAGATTCCACATCTGAGGGGAGGTGGCTTAACCTACCCCCCTCCTGCCCCTTTTACATAGTGTATCATTCAATTACTCTTGAACTACAACTCTGACAGTATAGAAATAACACTCCCCATGTCCCAAATACTATGAAGATTAATTGGAGCTGCTTTTATTGTGAAACATTACTATCCCTTTAAGAATTATTTCTGTTTGAATATTTTGGGTAATGAAGAATTGCTAATTGCATGTTTAATCTGTGGACTTTGTGGTGTGTATGTAGAGGTTAAAACATTTTTTTCTGGATTTGATGTAGGGTCTTTAGATTTCAACAAATCCAGCTGGGTTAAGGCATGATCATATGCTTTCTGTAAAGTATCCTGTTTATATCCCCTCTGTAAGAATTTTTGAAACAGATCCTGGGCTTCTATGATGACTTAATTTCCTATCTGAGTTCTTTATAATGATTCTCTGGAACTGAGAGTAAGGTACCCTTGATTTAGTGTGAGCCAGATGGACACTGAAAATGAAGCAATGTATTCCTATCCATGTCTTTATGGAAACTGGCAGTAACCAGGTGATTATTAATATGATAGACCGTGAGATCTAGAAAGTTAACCTGATGTGCCTTCATTGTGTTGAGACAGGTTCTGTTCAGACCAAAATTTCGAACAGAACATTTTCTTTTTTTGCTGTAATAAAATATCTTTATTAATACCCACTGCTTCCCTCTCCTTCTTCTCTTCTCCTTTTTTTCTTCAGTTTATATTAATCATTTTGGGATTGTGCTTAATATACACTCTCACACACACATGGAACTCTTTGCTTCAGATCGTTGTACTTGCAGATAATGCAGCTACTTTCAAAAAAGCAATGGATGCCTATCTAGCACAGAAAAATATTGAAAAGTGTGACAGATGGCTTCAATGCAGATAGGTTGTTTACGGTCAGGAAGGAATTTTTTTTTTTACCCACTTGAGGCTAAATTGGACATGGCTTCAGAGGGGGATTTTTTTTTCTCCTTCCTCGATCAACAGGGGTGTTTTGGCATGGGCTGGACTTGAAGACTCACGTCTGTTTTCAGCCGCCTCCAACTATTGTACTATGTTACACTGATATATAATATGAGCGCCACAGAGCAGTCCATGTTGGACCCTCCTGTTGCACACATAGGATTTTTTTTTTATTTTTTTATTTTTTTTTTCAGGCCTTGTTGGGGGGGGGGTGATGTATGAGGAGGGGACTACTTTTCTCAGGATAGTAGCTGGTACTGAATACAGTAGGAAATTGTAAGTTTTTCAGAGATTTTAGTATCTTTGAAGCGGTGAAAATGTAAAAAACAAAATTTGTTCCTATAGCGCCACTTGTTTTTGCACTTCAACCTAGGGGTAAAAAGGCAAGTGACCTCCTCATGTGATGTGGGTGGATGTCTGCTTTCCAAAATGGTATACCTAGCTTACCTTTCTTTCATGTCTCTAATAGTTATGACTATTTTAGTACAGGCATTTTCAAAGAAGAAAACAGGTGTAGTTTTGACCTTCTGGCACCCCCCTATGGTATGTGAACTGGTACCAAAGGGGTGCCATTTTTTTTGTAAGAACAGTAGCTAATACTTCAACCTCTGGAAACATTTTTTCAAACCAGGCTAGGGGTAGGAAGTCAGGTAACCCTTTTGATGCGGTAGGTTATCTTTCAAAAATTGTATGCTTTTTCTTCATTTATGTAGTTTTTCTAATCATTCACCTCTTGAGAGTTAGCGAGGCAAGAGGTGAATGTAATTTGTAACATTTGTGAGTGCTGTTTCAGTAGAGTGTTGAGGACAAAAGTCAGATTGCATGGGGTCAAGTAAAGAGATGATAGTAGTACACAACTATCCATCATACTTTCTAACTGTTCCAATAACTTAGCAGGTAGGAGAAGTAGCGATACAGGGCAGTAGTTGGACAGAGAGGTAAGATCAAGAGTTCTTTTTTAGAATGGTTGTCAGAGCTTGTTTTTAGGAGGATGGAAATGTGCCAGTGGTGAGAGAGATTAAAGAGCTATGCTAATGCTGGAGTTAGAACAGCAAAGAGAGAAAGCGAGGGGGAATGGGGTCCAGTGGGCAGGCTGTAAGACAAAGGCAGACACCTCATCTTCTGTGACAGGAGAAACTGTTTTTAGGTATGGTGTGGTAGCTGCATGCTGCAGAAATATATTGTCTGTCTCAATTCTAGACTTAAAGGGATAGTAACATTTTAAAATAAAAACAGCTCCAATTAATCTTCATAGTATTTGGGCCATGGGGGGGGTATTATTTCAATACTGAGAGAGCTGTAGTTAAAGAGTAATTGAATAATAAAGTATCCCCCTCCCATACCTTTTACTGATGTAACACTGCTCACCTCAGAACAGAAAAGTAGTGTGCAGATGACTTGCAGAGAGGCAGTCTTAAATTAGCATAAGGGAAAAACCTGATAAACCTGTCAAGGGGGGCAGGGTTGTCATTGTTCTCCCAGTAAGAAGATTGTCCCTTGCTGTGAGCTGTCTGGTCTCTAAGACCAGATTCTACATCTGAGGGGAGGTGGCTTATGCTAGATAAATGGGATGGGAGGGGGATAGTTTATCATTCAGTTACTCTTGAACTACAACTCGGACAGTATTGAAATAACACTCTCCATGGCCCAAGTATGATTATTAATTGGAGCTGCTTTTATTTTGAAACATTACTATCCCTTTATCTCCTTAAGGACAAGGAAAATCTGAGGTCATTTTCACTTAAGGACCTGAGCAATTCTGACCTTTTTACTATGTCTTTGTTCAACAGTGTTTTCCCTCTAAGTACTTTATTTTACCCATGAAAATTATATACCATTTTTTATGCACAAATAGGGCTTTCTTTTGATACCATACTTATATGGATAGCCCACCATTTATTTTAGGAACATTAACCCCTTAAGGACCCATGACTGTCCTGGACCATCATGGGTTGTTATACCCTTAAGGACCTATGACGGTCCTGGACCGTCATGGGTTAAACTCTCCCATCGCCGCCGCACGGAGCGCGGGCTGCTTGTTACTACGTGCCCTGGTATCGGGACACTTAGTAACAACCAATAAAAACTTTGTTGCAACATGCGATTCGCTTGATGAGCGAATCACATCTTGCAAAAGCTGAATGACAGGGACAGTATTTGTAATTACTGTCCCTGTCATATATCTCTGCCTCCCTCCATCTTGCACACTGCTGAGGTGGAGAGAGACAGAGAGAGATCGTGTTCCAGTGTTCCTGCAAAAAAACTGTTTAAAAAAAAAAAAAAAAAAAAAACATTTTTAACCCTTTGATCAGTGTTTTGCAGTGATCAATAAGTTCCCCCCATCTGATCACTCTTAGGGTGATCAATTTGCTTCAGATCAGCATCCCCCTTGTATCTTTTTTTTTTTTAAATAAAAATTGAATATAGTTTAGGTAGATAGTTGGGTAGGTTTAGTGTAGACGTCTGTTAGGGAACGGTTTAGGGTTAGATTTAGGTTTAGGGGGAAAAAAAGTTTAGATAGGTAGTTCACTTGGGTTAGGTAGGTTCAGGGTATACTTAGGTTAGGGTAAGGTTTAGGGTTAGATTTAGATTTAGGGTTTTTTTTTTTTTTTATTAAATTTATTCCGTATTATAAGCTAGTTTAGTTAGTTGGGTACGTTCAGGCAATACATGTGTTAGGGTGAGGCTTAGTGATAGATTTAGGTTTAGGAGTAGAATAGGGAAAAAAAATTTATTTATTTATATATATATATATATATAATCTCCTAGGAATAGTGACAGTTTGGGGTGAGAGTTAGGTATAGTTAGTTATAGAAGTTAGTGGTTTATTTAGTTTAGAGTAGAGTGTAGAATGTAGTGACGTTATAGTTTAGAAGAGGCATATTCCTTTTTGGCGTCTGACTCAGAAGCCACAGACACTGCATCAGACTTTGACATCACTCAGTTTTCTGAGAGTGAGAGCAGCGCTAGTAGTGATGATATTGGGCCTTCTGTGGGGAAAAAAAAAAAAAAAAAAGAGCTGCCCCAGCAACTTCCCAAAGAGCTGCCCTAAGAAATTCCCAAAGACCTGCCACAAGTACTGCCACTCTTGCTGATGCATGGGTATCACCAGCCAATTTATGCCCACAAATTCCTGAATTCACAGGCAACCCAGGAATTCAAGTGGATGTGGCAGGATTTTCCCATGTTCAGTTTTTTTATATATCTTTGGGGGAAATCGTGAAGCAAACAAATTTATACACAGCCCAATATATTGCCGCCAACCCATCAGCGTTCATTTCCAAGCAAGAAATATGGCAACCCACAGACCTTTTAGAATTTAAGATATTCTGGGCCCTTACAATGACAATGGGAATAGTTAAAAAACCAAGTATTAGATCATACTGGAGTAAAAACCCCATATATGATACCCCTATATTCGCCAAAACAATGACCAGGACTAGATACAAAATTATTTTGCGCTTTATGCACTTTAGTGATAATACCCTGTGCCTCCCAAAAGATCACCCCCAGTATGACACTGTTCAAAATTCGCCCCCTAATAAATCATTTACAGGAAAAGTTTGCCCAAGTATACACCCCCCAAAAACACAAGTATAGATGAATCCCTCTTGAAATATAAAGGCAGGTTAGGTTTCAAACAATATATCCCCTCCAAGCTATCCAAATTCGGCGTTAAATTTTATAAATTGTGTGAAAGTGCCACAGGCTATACCCAGGCTTTTCGAATTTATGAGGGCAAGGACAGCCAACTTTACCCTCCTGGTTGCCCCAAATCTCTGGGAACAAATGGGAAGATAGTTTGGGATCTGATTTACCCCTTGCTAAATAAAGGATATCATTTATATGTTGAAAACTACTATACCAGCCCCCTTTTATTTAAGTCATTTTTTTAATTTGACACCGTGGCCTGTGGCAATGTCAGGCGCAATTGCAGGGAGATGCCCAAAGAACTTGTAAAAAAAAAAAACACTTGAAACCGCGATGTCCTCAGCTTTATGCCAACAAGAGCTGCTGGCAGTTAAGTTCAAGGACAGAAAAGATGTCTACATGCTTTCCACCATGCATGAGTACAAATCTGTGGCAGTCTCTATGGCAGAAGGGGGTTACTAAGTGAGCCAATCTTCATCAGAGACTACAACAAGCACATGGGGGATCTGTGTGATCAACTCATGCAGCCGTACCTCACAATGCGAAAGTGTAGGGCATGGTACAGAAAGGTTGCCATTTACATGATGCAGACTGCAGTATACAATTCTTTTTTAATTTTCAAATTGGCAAACCCCACTCTAAAACTAAGTTTTCTGCAGTATCAGCTCCATCTTATTTCCCAATTTTTGTTTCAAGGGGCAACAGAAATAATTCCGCCAAAACCCAGGGTAGTACATTTTATTTATAAAATCCCCCCCAACCCCCCAAAAGAAAAACCCACAAAAGCGCTGCAGGGTTTGCTACAGCAAGGGAATACGGAGAGAAACCCCCACTTACTGTCCTGATTGCCCTTCCAAACTTGGCCTCTGCATGGGTGACTGCTTCAAGCAATACCATGAAGGCACAATGCAGTAGTGCTGTAAAGTTTATTTTATTATTTGGCCACTTTTTCCCCCAGAAATAATCTGTTTTTTTTTTTTTTGTTTGTGTTTGTTTTTGTTTTTTGTTTTTTTTTTTTTCAAAACACGTCCCTCCTTGGATCTAACACTATCAAAATATAATGGGAAGCAAAGCAGCCTAAGTTTTTTCCATTACTGATAATGGAAACACACATGTTCCCTACTGGCCCCAGTAGTTCCCCCAAACCCTGACAAACCTATGCATATGGGGCATTGCCGTACTCAGACGATGTAACTCACCACTAATGTAAAGCACTTAAAAAATCTGCAAATATCATCTGATTGAAATCCAGAAACACTAAAATGTGTGAAAAAATGGTGTTTCTCTGCCTTACTGCGGGTTTTGGAAGGGATTGCTGAGAGTGGCAGCGAAAAAATTGAAAAAGTGCAAATAGAATGAAAGCCAGGGTTGTCTACTCTTCTACAACATATACTTTTGGGGGTAAAATTCATTGCAGTATTGCCAAACAGTTCGAAATGAGACAAGGCACAAGCTGTAAAAATGGCATGTCTGTAAAAGGAAACTCGCATGTTCAAAGTGGGCCCAGTATCTCCCCCAAACCCTGACAAAACTTTGCATATGGGGCATTGCCATACTCAGAAGAAGGAGCCAAACACTAATCAATGCAGTTTATAAAATCCTCACCTATTCTGTACTTGAAATTCACATCAACATTGAAGTCTAAATGTGAAAAACGTTGATTTTTTTTTTTTTTTTTTTTTTTTACACTTGCGTCAAGTTTACAAGAGAGTGGTGGTAAAATGGCTGTGTAAAAAAAAATGTGAAAATATACACAAAATGAAAGCTGGAGGTGTCTACTTTCCAAAAATATACACTTTTGGGGGAAAATCTTAGAGTGGAGCACTGTTACACAGCCTCAAATGAGACATGGCACCAGTGATGCAAGCTGTGAAAATTCAAAGTGTTAAACTGGAAACACGCATGTTCCAGTTTGGGCCCCGTAGCTCCCCCAAACCTTGAGAAACCTATGCATATGGGGTATTGCCGTACTCAGAAGAAGGATCTGAACACTAATCAATGGATATTTTTAAATTTTCAACTATCTCGTGCTTGCTATTAACAGTAATATTGAAATGTAAGTGTGAAAACTGCAAAAAAAAAAAACAAAATATTACCACAATTTTTAAAAATATTTCTGGAAAAATAGCTGCATAAAAAGCTCTTAAATTGTCCTAATTATTTACCTTATGTTGTCTAGTTTTCAAAAACTTATACCTTTGTGGGACATTTTTGGTTCTTGCACCATCAACTAAGTTATGATACTCACATGCCAATTGTTGGAAATAATGGCATCCATCTTGTAATATTTACCTTGTAAATGTGAGAAAGGGATTGAAATACTAGGCATATTGGGTACTCTTATATTCAGGAGAAGCAAGTGAATATATTTAGGGGTATTTTTTTGTCATGAACTAATAGTATGCAAATCCTGACAGGAAAATGTAAGCAAAATGTTGTGTTGTTTTTTTTTTTTGTTTGTTTTTTTCTTTTATTCTTTTTTAATCAAATTAAACAATGAGGTATTCATATAATTGTAGTATCAAAAGAAAGCCCTACTTGTGCTTAAAAAAACAGTATATAATTTGTGTGGGCGTACAAAAGGAATTAAAGAGAAAATATGGCTGAACAAAGACATGGTCAAAAAAGTCAAAATTGCTCCGGTCCTTAAGTGAAAACGACATCAGATTTTCCTGGTCCTAAAGGGATTAAAGAAAACTGTAAAAAAAAAAAAAAAAAAAAAAAAAAAAGCCTTTTTTCTCTTGGGATAATTTGGGCACAATGGGTTAAATTTTTATGGACACTGCATTAAACATATGACCAGTCAGTCATACCTACAAAATGGGCAGTTTTAAGTGGTCACTGCCCCCCCGGGTGAAAAACCCCATGTGCCTTTTTTTCCCCCCACTTTTTTTTATTGATGACATTTGGCGGTGTGTATAAATGTATTATATGGCTCCACAACAATCACACTTCCTATTTTGGTTATTGAAATGTTTTGTTTTTTGTTTTTTTTTTATTTAAATAAAATTTCTATTAAAAAAAAAAAAAAAAAAAAAAGTTAATTTTAGCAGGTCAAAAATGGACCTGCATTTAGCCAGCCTCCAGCACAGCAGTGAAGGGGTTAATACCCCCAGCTGCTGCAGTTTATTTGTCCACTAGGTGTCTACTCTCTGCTTATCTGTCCCTTCCTTTGATAGTAAGGGACAGAAGGCTGAGAAGAGACACTAGAGGCAGTGTAGAACACTGCCTCATTCATTCTCTCATCAGTGCCGGTACATGGGATCGCTGCTGTGGCGATCCCATGACCCGGCACTTGTGAAAGTGGCAGAGACTGAATGCTCTGGTCCCGGAGCGCTCTTCCTCAGCCGGGAATTAATGATAGCACCGTGCACAGAGGTGCTCTGCTATCATTAACTCATGACGTACCAGGATCGTCATGAGTCCTTAAGTCAAATCTAACCAATGATGGTTCTGTCTTGTCATGGGTCGTTAAGGGGTTAAAGTAGTCTGAAAGGTCTTAGACTGAGGGAGGAGGGGCTGGGGGACAGAGAAGAGAATTAAAAGTGGAGAAAAGGTGTTTAGAATTGTGGGACAACATAGATACAAGAGAAGCAAAATAAGAATGTTTTAAGAAGGGAGCACTTCGGTGTAGCACCGATGAGCAGGTGACTTCCTCCACAGACAGGAACACTTCTCTTTTTTTTTTTTTTTTTTTTTTTTTTTTTTTTTTTTTTTTTTGTGACAGGTTTGTATAGAATGCAAGGACTGTGGCTGTAGTCATGGAAGGTGGCATGAAGTAATGGGAACAATCTCTTCTAGGGAATATGTTAGTATGTTGTACTGGTTGTTGGCAAGAGTGTGCCTCAGTCTCTGCTTTTATGACCAGATATAGTTGAAGCAGGGCTTCTTCCTCTTTAGAGACCTCAGATGAAGGTGTCCTGAAGACTATTATAAAGGAGTAAATAAAAAAAAAAAAAATACATAAGCGAGTGAAAATGGGAGAAAAATTAAATAAAACGTATGCAAGTGTAGAATGTTGTCAAATTTAGACTTTTATGTTTTCATGTTACTGTTTCCTCAAACAAAAAGTGGCACTTCTTACTAGTAGTACTTGTAGATTTTTATCATGAAGCAACTGCCATGCATTATTATTTAAGGCAATAAAGAAGTGCAATTGTCATAATTATTTAATGTAATCACAGGTGAAGATTTTATGCGATGTGGGAAGAAGTTAACAAAGTCAATATCTGATATTCAGCAAAGCCAAGAAATTCCAAAAGCTAAAGAGATTGGTAAAGAACTCAACTTGAATGTTCAGCCTTCCTTTCCTGATGTGTGTTCCAGCCGCAGGAAAAAAGACATATCCCTCTTCTTTAAATCCTTAAAGGATGAACTGAGTTGTCCGATTAAGCCCATGGAATTGCCTTCCAAAGATCCTCATAATAACATTCACTCAGCTCAAGGAGAGCACAGTGTTGAAGTGGTTACTTTCACCAGTCGCCGGTTCAAGAAAAAAAACACAGAAGCTAAGCAAGACAGGGATCCTGAGGTAACTAGAATGCTGTTCATGTATTAAGTGCATGAAGGTATACAAAATTGTACACTATAATTATACTTCTAATTACATATTCACTGTGGCTGATAATTTGCCTTACGGCTGTACAAATGCTGTGTGATTCTTTCTATTTTCATAGTGAATATGATTTTGGGGGTAATGCTATACCATGTTGGCTACAAAAAAAGTATAGCTGCATGACTACCTCTGCGAGACAATAAAATTGATATATCCCCCCCCCCCCCAAGAAATATGTGAGACTAGAACTTTTTTTATATCATTACTTATAGATGCATAATAAAGAGATTGTAATTCTTAAATATATTTTGATTTAAACAAGGGTTACGCCCACTTCTCAATGGTAGTTTAGGTTGAAAAAAGACTTGCGTCCATCAAGTTCACCCCTCTTCCTATTCCTGTTTTAACGTTGATCCAAAAGAAGGTTAAAAAAAAAAAAAAAACAAACAAAAAAAAACCCCTCAATACAGCAATCTCAAATTCTGCTTTCAATTGGGGGGGGGGGGGGGGGGGAGATTTTTTTTTTTTTTTTCTTCATCTCTTCTGTTATTATGCAGTTCATAGCCCCCAAATTAACCAAATGTCCAAAGAAGTGTTCTTCAAAGGGAATAAATATTACAAACATTCTCACTGACAGCCCTCTCTAGAATTCAAAGGATTAAAAGCCCTGTTTATGTAAATGTAAACTTTTGTTTGTTACCTGTGTTGCAGTTGGTGTGACCCAAAGTTGTACCACCACGCCTTAGTCCATCTACATCACCATGTTTCTCTAGAAAGATCACTGAAGAATGCTTATAGGAAGTACAGGCCGACTTTTGATGAAGACCGTTCAATATATATATAAGGCTTAACCCTTTGAGTGAGTGCAGAGGAGTACGCAATGCATTGCTTTGCTAACCCCTCTGGTACTCAAAGGGTTACCAGCATAATCAGAGCTGACAGAGCCAAAAGAAGAAGAGGTGAAAATTGTATTAATATTTTTGCCAATATAACTATAATCATGGGTAAAAACATCAGTTTATATTTTACTAGTGTAAAAGCCCGTGTACATGGGCCAAGGTCTGGGTGATGTTAAAGGGATAGTAATACTTCGTTTTATCTTTATTTTATTTTGTAGGCATTAAAAAAACATGAACGATATAAGTCTTATCTCTCAAACCTTTATGGTTTAAGAGATATTCACAAGCAAAGTATCCCCCCCCCCTCGTTCAGCCAGATCAGAAGGGAGGTGCCTAGGTAGACTGCAGAGAGGGACAATCTTCAATTAAGATAAGGGAAAAAGCTGAAAAACTTGTCAAGGGGGGAAGGGCTTTCATTGTTTTCATACAAAGAAGATTGTCCCCTGCTGTTATCTGTCTGGTCTTACAACCAGATTCACATCTGAGAAGAGATGGCTTACACTAGGAAAAAGGGACGGGAGGGGAAAACTTTGCTTGTGAATATCTCTTAAACCATAAAGGTTTGAGAGATGAGACTTATATCGTTCTTCGTGTTTTTTTAATGCCTACAAAATAAAATAAAGATAAAACGAAGTATTACTATCCCTTTAAGAGGCCAGTCCTGCTCTTCGTCCTGCCGCCGATGCAGTCATGCACTGTGGGGATTGCCCGAAAGCACAGAATGCTCCCAGCATTCTGTGCGTTTGGGCAGTCTCTACTGTGAAAGACTGCTTCCGACAAACATTCTAGCTAATTTATTAAATAGGATATGGCCTTGAGCAATGCCTTTGACCTTGTCCCATGAGCAAATGTGTTTTTTCCCAAGCGCGCACGTGTGTGTGAGATTATTGGCCTTAGAAGTTGTGTATAAGAATTATTGCATTAAAGCAATATTGTATTTACTTATTATTTTGTGATTTTTGTTTTTTTATACATTTTTTTTTTCTCTAGATACTTTTTAAAGTAAAAGAACGAACAGGAAATGGAGACGCATTCAATTTTGAAAAGGTATGTAATTTTGTAATTATTTATCCCTATTGTTTTTAAATTAATTTCTCCTTAACTTACATTCTGGAAGACTTACCTTTTTTTTTTTAATTACCTACTTGAGGCATAACTGGTAAATCATCATCAATTCATTGTTTAGTGTTTCATATTTCTAGGTGATGCTTTGCTGTTTCACTTTTTTAATAAATAAAATGAAAAATGCAAAGATGTATTTTTATATTTTATTTATGTATTTATTTTAATTCCCCACACCATATCAACTATGTTATTATGTTTAGCCACTAGTGATCAAAATACATGTAGCACCAGTGTTAATTATCGTTTGGAGAATTGTGTGATGGATTGGACAGACCGTAGACATCTTTGGGTGATGAAATGATTGTAGATTTACCATAGTAAGAGTTCAGTGGTATCATAATAGTTGCCCCTCTAATAAATGTACTTGATTATGGCCAGTAAGCCTTGTTAATCTTTTTGGGGTTCTCTGTATATCAACATTGTCCCAACTTTAACTACACACTCTAGCATCACTTCCCCTTCTTTGATAATAAATAAAAACAAATTGTTACTCTTGCACATTACCAAAATCCAGAGGGACACGCTTAAAAAAAAATTTGGTCAAAAGACACATATATTCATACACTGTCACTTCTTCTGCCTGTGATTCCATATTTACTGTCATCACCTCATCTACCTGCCAAACTAGATCATTTTTGCAGGCAGTGAAGCAGTGTGATTCAGGATCGAAACAAAGGAGAGACCAGCCGTAAAAACAGATGTTACAGGATGGGCCCATGGGGGCCGCGTTGGCGATTGGACAAATTAGTTGTGCTTGTGTACTTCACGCTCATAGAAAGAGGGGTGGGGGATTCTTTGAATCTGGCAGAGGGTTCTTCAGAGTTGATTCCTTGTGGACATCAAAGCTTGCAGTGCTGCCAAAAAAATATTCCCAGTGGCCGTGAGTTTTCTGGCCAAATAAGTGTTATGGGATTTCCAGTTCTAGAAATCTCCCTTGCACTGACCTACCAGATCAAAGAAGAAACTTTAGAACAACCAAAATGAGAAATGTTTGCTGTTTATTGTATAACTATGACAATGGTGGACAGCTTGTGATCCTCCATCTGTTGGAGTATAATTCCCATCATTCTCATGTGGCCCACAGGCAGCTGCAAATAGCTGGACCAAATCGAGCAATACAAATTCTAGGTATCCTTTATATCATATGTTTTTCAAAACTCTCTGTGGAAATTCTGGGCTGCATCAGACTATGGGCAACATATTAGAGAATTGCGCTTTGAAGCTTAAATTATAGGGCATACTTATTAATGAAAAGTTTATCAATTCCATGGCAAAACAACTATATAATATTGATCAAATGGAATGCTGTATTAACGATAGCAGGTTTCACATGATAGCTATACTGTAGTGACCCTTGAGATGCTCCAGTTTCCTTTGACAATTTATGGCCATTAATGAGAAATACAGAAACTGAACAGCTGTTTAGCAATCTTTGTAATATGTCATTTTAAGAAGGGCTGTTTTTAACCCTTTGAGTGCCAGAGGGGTACTCTGGCACTCAAAGGGTTATATCTGTATTGGGCCCTGGCCAATGTATAAAGTAGTGGGCCCCCTACCTTCTCCTGCTAAAAGTAAGCAAGCTTATAGGATCGATACTTTATATCAACTTGTGTTTAAATATCATTTGCATGTTATCTATTGTATGTTTTGTTTCTCTGTAATATCTCTTTGCTCTGATTTACCAGTTTGTCTCTATAATGCTGCCTGATTGCAGTAAAAGACTTTAATTTATTTATTTATTTTAAATCATTCATAGAATATTATTGGCTTATACCTCTGTTCACACAATGCAGTTTTTAGCTTTACTTTCATTTACATTATTTTACATATTGCTTTCTTTTACTTCAGTTTCTTTTTTTAACTAATGCTGAATGCACTTTAGTTTTTATTTTTGTCACTTTGCCTTTAGGAACAGGCATGTGTAGTGACCACACTGGATAGAACATAGACAAACATATGGGAATTTCTATGGCGCTGGTTGCATTTCGGTGGTGCCAGGGGGCGAACTATGATTCTTTCTTTGCACACTACTTAGTGGTGCTCTGAGGGACACCCCTGCTCCACATTATTGGGGGGACTCACACTTGTGAAATTACTGTAGGGCCAGCACACCATTTTCTTACAATACCTTTTTCTACCAAGCTACAGGGACTCTCTTCCTTTTTGGCCTCTCCTTCCCTGTTTGCCACATTGACCCTTTGCAGTCAGATAAATACATTTAACTGTTTTTATATATGGACTTTTATGATACTTTTTATTCTGCTTTTACTATTATGTATATTTTAAGGGTCTCTTGGCTATGTGTGAACCTAAGGAGACATGAACAAAAGACTAAGGCTTTGAGGGTCCCCCTTAACACCTTTAGCTCATTGCTCCTCATGCCAGATTAGTCTTCCTATGCAGATTTATGGTACTCTTCCACTTTTTTTCCCTCTTCTCTTCACACAACCTCTGGGGCCCTTATCTAATGAACAGGAGCCTGCATGGGTTAAGACCTTAGTCTCCTCAATTAGTTTTTTTCCCTCCCTCCATTCAAGGGATGTTAGACTTAGTCCCAGGGCCATCCTGTGCCCTCCAAAAGGTGCTTTAGCCAAGTTATATTAGGTGATGACCCCATGGTTGGTGACTCCGCCACTGCAGGGTGGGAATCTGATGTGGATGAACTGGACTGAGATCTTCTTTTGAGGAAGATACTAGTTCTTCTGCTGAGGGTCTTATTCAGACTGTCCTGGTGACTCTTTAGGTTCCAGAGGCTTCAGATTCTAGTCCTTCCCCCATATATTTTTAAGAGATGCATTCTTACCTTGCTAACAATACAACTTTTGACACTGGAGGATGCAGCATTAAGGATCAGGCAGATAAGTGTCCGGATTCTCTTTTGAAGGCAAATTTCTCCTACGTCCAGTACGGAACGCAGGAACCATAGGGTTTGAGATCCCCTCCTCCAAAGGGCAGGACACTTAAAAAAAGACAGGGTCTTGGAGGAGGAGACTACATGCTCTTCCTCCAGCTCACCCCCCCCCCATCCCAAATTCAAATTGCCTCTCAAGCAAGATTGCAGTGCTCTTAGTTTTTAGGTCTACGTTTTATTTTTTTTCTTCGTTATGGGGCTGTATAATCTGCCATTAGGTGGTGGGCACCCATTACTGGCTTCCCAGGAGTTGGATTGGCAAGTTCACAGAATAATTTCTGGACATTACCCCATGGAGGTTGCATTTATAACTAGTGTTTGTCATACCTGAGCTTCTTTGAACTTCTGCAATTTAAATTGGGAGCCTCACCGAACTGGTAAGTTAATTGAGTGCCATGGTCCTATTTTTATATGTCCCACTACACTTTAACATCCTCTGTGGAATTATTGGCACTATGTTACTTTCCTACATACTACTTATTTCATAAAGGTGGCTGCTATCCTTTCTTATATTAACCTTTTAAGGGCCCGGTTATAGCATTAAGACTGATTTGTTCCTTATTCTTTAACCTACCCTTCCCTTATTTATTGCTAGGTTGTTTTCAGGTCTGTACATATGTTTGAACTATCTTGACCTGCTACTTTAATTACATTTTGTTGTAATTTGTGGTACATGGTCCCTTCTAAGAACTGATGTCCATGTGGCAGCCATCTTTGTCTTATAGGCATGAATGGAAGTGGTTGCATGAGACATCTTTCTCCATTTCATTTATGGCATAAAGGTATAGGCTGTTTCTTCATAGCTGACCGTGCTATATTGCACAGTCAGCATATTTTATATACTTTATTTTTGCTTTGTTTCGTGCCTGGAGAATTCGGCATTTGGTCAGTATAAACAGTGGAATAGAAGACTACATTTCCCAGAATTCTTCTGTTCCTCAGTGCTTTTCCTGATTTGATGGCTGACAATTTGGCTGCCATCCTCCATTGCTTATGCTATGCAGACGTTGTCTCTCCTGTTTCCAATTTAACCCTTTGCATGCTAAGTAGGTAGCATTGGGGTCTTTCCTGGTGGTTTGTTCTGACTTATAACAACTTTGGCTACTTTGTCCCAGTTTTAAGGTTTTCTATTGACCTGTCTGACCCCAAGGACACATGTGAAAACCCAAACCTAAAAGAAATGGATATAGAAAGCAAAGTATCAATATTTGCAGATGACACTAAATTATGCAGGGTAATATATTCAGAACAGGATATTTGTTATCTACAGAGGGATTTACATAAAATGGCAGACTGGGCACACAAATTAAATACAAAGTTTAATGTGGGAAAGTGTAAAGTCATGCATTTGGGAAAAAAAAAATCCCAATTCTACTTATAGACTTAATGGTATCATTTTAGGGGACTTTTTGATACAGAGAGACCTGAGAATCCTTGTAAATTACTAACTTGGAAACGGTAACCAAACAAACTCCATTCTCATAAAAGGGGTATTAAAGTGGATGTCTCCTATAGGCAACATCCCATAAATAGTTAGGAGACATATCCAATACCTTAAAATAAAAAATAAATATTGTTTTCAAGTTTTAATTTAGTTTAACCCCTAGAGTGCCAGGTGGGTACATTGTACAAGTTTGGACAGCTGTACCTGCTGTGCCAAACTCGTACAATGTACAGCTAAAATGCGGTCACTGCATAAGCCGGTATAACTGGCTTGCAGTGGCCGCATTTCAGCTGAAATGCAGCCTGGCACTCTTGGGAGGACATGAGGATTACTCCTCATGTCCTCCCAGGTATTGATCTCCCAGCTGAACCCGCTGGGAGATCAATATCGCTAAGGAAGTTCGGGTAGGAGAGCGGAGGAGGGAGAAGCTCTGCTTCTCCCTCCTCCGCTCTCCTACCCGAACTTCCAGGTAGGAGTGGGCGGGACCGGGGGAAGCCTCCTAACGTCATCGGTGACATAGTCACCAGTGACCTTAGGTGACTTTCCCTGATCGCGATCACTCCTACCGGTGGTAGGAGTGAAAGGCAGGAGAGCTTTTGCTCTCCTGCGGTTGCATTATTGATCTCCCAGCACAATCGGCTGGGAGATCAGTAACTGGGGGGACATCAGAAGGTGTCCTGATGTCCCCCAACGAGGTCTGAAGTGTAATAAATAAAATAAATAAATGTAACCCTATGAGTGCCGCGGGGAAGTCCAGCGCATTGCAAAGACCCCTTTGGCAGTCACAGGGTCAGTTGTGCTGTAGCACATTTTTTTTTTTTTTTAACTGGGACCTCATTGGGGGGTCTGGAGAGGTCCTGATGACCGCCAATGAGGTCTATATAAAAAAAAAAAAAAAAAAAATTAGAAAAATTAACCCTGTGTGTGCCACGGTGGGCCCAATGCAGACCCCCCCCCCTCCTGTGGCACACACAGGACTTTGGTTTGAGTTTTTTGGGGTTTTTTTTCTCAAAGCTTGTTGGGGGGCCCTGATGTCCCCCAACAAGCCATGAATAAAAAATAGTTAATTTTTTATTTTTTTTTATTTTTTTTTTTTAACCCTCTGTGTGCCACAGGGGGTCCAGTGCATTGTTTTACAATGCATTGGACACCCCTGTTGAAGACAATGTTTTTTTTTTTTTTTTCATTTTTACTTAATTTAGACCTCATTGGGGGACATCAGGGGTCCTGAAGCCCCCCAACAAGGTGTAAAAAAAACAAACAAAAAAATAGGAAAACAATGCGTGCCCCACAGGGGGGTCCAACGCAGTGCTTTGTAATGCGTTGGACCCCCCTGTGGCACACACATTTATTTATTTTTTTTATTCTGCCCTTGTTGGGGGGTCATCAGAAGTAGACCTGATCCCCCAACAAGGTATGAATAACAAATAATAAAAGGAAAAAAAAATTAACCCTCTGCGTGCCACAGGGAGTCCAATGCATGGATTTTTCTTTTTTTCCCCTCATTATTTTTTATTCAGATCTCATTGTGGGGCATCAGTTCTAATGCCCTCCAATGAGGTCTACACACCAAAAAACCTGCATGTGTTACAGGTGGGTCCAACACAAGTGATTTGCAATGCGCTGGACCCCCTGTGGCGCACACTTTTATTTTCCCATTATTTTTTATTCAGACATCGTTGGGGGACATGAGAAGTGATACTGATGCCCCCCCCCATGAGGTATGAATAAAAATAATAATAGCTAAAAAAAAAAAATTAACTCTGTGTGTTATAGGGTGTCCAGTGCATTGCTCTTCAGTGCATAGGACACCCCTGTGGCATGCACACAAAATGCCTCCAATCCCCACCACCACATACTCTACCCACCAGCCTAGTTCCAGAGCCTACTGGCAATCCCATTCCCCCAGTCTGACACCCCCCCCCGCCTGATTCCACTGCCTACTGGTAGACCCAAGTGCCAGTACGCACTGGATTCAAGATGGCAATCAAACAGTGTATGAGGGGACTTACAGTGCACACTGGTAACCACAAATCTCCCATATGCACTTACCTCCCCACCATCACCAACACCACACTTGCTCACTGCCCACTGGTAGATATACCCACTTACATAGCCTGACCCCTTGTCCCTTCCCCGACCTGGTTTCTCTGGCAGACACAAGTCCTCACTTACACTGACTGACCACTGGTAGCAATAGAATCACACATACACTGCTTCCCCATCCTTGTTCCGCTGGTAGCCACGCTCCTGGCACCGAATATGGTATGTCAGCCCACAGCAGTGGGGCACCATTTTTTGTAGGCTGGCAGGAGGTCCTCCTAGGAAATCCCATGATGTTGAACCATTTCCGTATCTTTGAAGTGACTGATTTGTAAGAAAAACACATTTTTTTTTTTCTGTAGCACCACATTCTGGAAATAGTTGTGCACTTTAACTTAGGGGTGGAAAAGCAAGTCATGGCTCATTAGATGAGGCACGTTATCTTATTTCCAAAATGTCATAGTTTCTGTACCCTTTCTTCACTTCTGTAGTTGATATAACCATTTTTGTACAGGCAAGTATTATTTGAGAAAATATTAGAAAAATCAGAGATTGTGGTAGGTGTCGTTTTGCACTTCTAGCATCCCTACGGTAGGTCAACTCATACCAATGGGGTGTCATTTGACTCCTAAGAGCACTAGCTAGTGAATGAAGTTGAAAATTGCATGGTTTTCACAGAGCTCCATACATTTGAAGGCGCAGAAATGTAAAAAAATGCAATTTCTCTATTGTCCAATACAGGTTACTAGTAACTCTGGGAGGCGTCAGTCCCCTTTAAGTAGGCAGGAACATTCTCTAAATGTATGCAGGGGGTGGAGCCTCCCTTCCCTCCCAGGCTGCCTCATCCAGTCAGCCCTCAGAATTGTTTGTTCCTGTGTAAGACACACAGGTGGAGAACATCTCTCTTCAATTTTTAATTGTTTGTTATTTTCTGTCAAATATGGAATACCACCATTAGGCAGGTTACCAGGACTGACAATGCCCTCTCCAAAGTGGCTAGTTTCAGTGCCCAGAGCAGTTTGGTGGACCTTAAGCTCTGAAGAGGGAATAATCTTGATTTCAAGTGATTCCCTTGGGATTCCTCTCTGAGGTACTCCTCTTTCCCTGGTGACCTGAAGACAGAAGATCTGCAGAAAGGTGAGCCACCCTTTGAGTGCTGAAGGTCCACTTGTCCCACAGTGTCCCTTAACTGGGCTTGTATTTGGGAGTTCTCATTGCGCACTCCAGCACTCATTGGGTGTGTATGTATGTGTATGTATATGTGTGTATATATATATATATATATATATATATATATATATATATATATATATATATATATATATATGTATATATATATATATATATATATGTATGTGTATGTCTGTGGTTTCTGGAGCAGTTTATATGGCATATTAACCCTTTCTCTGCTGGTTTGACTAGTTTAATGGGGTTTTGGGACACTTCCTTTATAGGGTAGTGTTTTCTTATGTTGTACATGTGTTTACTATGTATTCTTAACCTTTTCCCTTTGGGGGTTAATTTTATTAAAAATTATGTTCTGCGCCTTTATGGCGCGCTTTACGCATGGACAACATTGCTCCTTTACTTTCAATGGGCTTACACTGTTTGGGACATATCTCTGGAACCGCTTCACACAGCAAATTCAGAGAAGGCTCATTTTTCTTGTCTACCCTTGCTCTATCATCCGGTTTATAGTTCAAGTGTGTTGGGGGGCTTCGGGCACTGTTTTGGGGTACTTTTTGGGAAAAATTACATTTCCCATGAGCGCTTGATTCGCGCCTAATTTCTGATTGGCTCCCGTCGCGACAGCCATTTTAGGCACTTTTCTCAATGAGTATCCTATATATGGCTTGGACAATCCTTTTCTCCTCTGCAGATTGACCCTTCGCCTGCCAGAACAGTCTATATTTAGCGTTTCTGGGGTGAAATATCAATCTTACACACTACAATTGGGTGATTCATTGTACAGTTGGTTATTTTGACAATGTATGAATGTCTGTACCGCTGGAGCTAGGGACTAGACCTAAGACTAAGGAAGCTGGGGTTCAGTATCCCCTATTGAGCACTGCTCTTCCTGTCACACAGGGCTACCTGGAGTGTTCTCTGGTCATTTCTGCCCAGCAGGTTCTGAGGTTCCTGGCAGCAACCCAGGGCCTTCCAGCCATGCTATTGAGCCAGCTTGGGTGCAAGAGTTTAAGGCTGCAACTGGAGATCTTTACAGCTCTTTGCATCCCAGATACAGGGGGCACTTCAGTTATAGCAGACCCCCTTCTATATCAGATCCTCCCTGCCTCAACCTCAGGGAGCACCTGATATGTTAGATTCTTCTGAGGAAGAATTGTTGCTAGTTTGGAATGTTGAGGTTGGTGCTCTTTTGGAATCTTCCAGGTCTCTTAAGGGACCCATATGTAACTGATCCTGAAACCTCTGCTGAGGGCCTGATCAGGTCTGTATTGCCCACTCTCAACATTCCATCGGTTCAGGAGGTTCTCTCTGTTCCCTCTGATGTTTTTCAGGTGCCTGTAAAGCCCCTTACTCATTTTCCTTCTAACCCAACCCTTGACCATGGACTACTCCAGACAAGTCCTCTTCAGTGTCTAGAATGTTTGCTAAACCCTTTCCCTTTTCTCAAACAGAAATGACTACATGGGTTCATCCCCCTAAGGTGGACGCACCCATATCTAGACTGTCTCAACTTACTGTCTGCATGTTTCTGGCGCTGCAAGATTGGACTGACAAGTAACTTGAGGTTTCCCTCAAGTCCATTTTCGCTTCCTTTGGTTCTGCTTTGCGTCCAGCCTTTGCTGTTGCATGGGTTATCCAGGCTGTTGCAGTCTGGACTGTGCAACCCATTGGTGGTCTGTCAGAATGCGCCTACTTCAGAGACATTGTGTCTCCTTGTTATTCTCTCTGTAGATCAATGCTATGTTTCTGCTGCTGCCCTTGATGCCACCCACATGATGGCAAGGGCCTCCACTACTTCTGTGGCGGCTTGGCGTGCGCTTTGTCTTTAGATTGGTCTGCTCTCACTGCTTCCAGGAAAGTTTTCCTTTCTTTGCCTTTTGAGGGTACTTCCTTGTTTGGATCCGAACTTAAGGAACTGATTAGAGGGGCCTCAGGGGTTAGAGTGTCTTCTACCCTTGGTTTCAAACTAAATAAATAAATAAATAAAAGGGTTGCCGTTTACGCGTAACCGGTCTTTTCGTTCCTTTTCTCTCAGTCACGTACAACGAACCAGGTGGTGCCATCTGTTCCGCGTTCCTCCTGGACCATGCAGCAATTGTGGCCCTAGGCCGCATACAAGCCCTAGACTTAGTGTCTGCTTCGGAATGACTCTCGACACCGTGGGATGATTCAGCGTCGGACTTGTGAGCTTTTCTGGTGGTGTTTGAGGGATACTAGAACCCTTTCCCTCCCACGAAGACGCTATTCAGGCTCTTCTGGACAAGGATGTCCTGGAACAGGTCCACCCTGCGGTCAGGGGTTCAAGATTCTATTCAAGTCTCTTTGGATGACCAACAAAATAAATAAATAAATAAAAGGGTTGTCGGATGCCGCCCTATTTTGGATCTGAAAGATCTTAATTCCTTTGTAGTGCAGTCTCACTATCATCAGGAGTATCTGCTCACAGTATTCGCTGCGGGGGAGTTTCTTGCTTCTCTGGACCTTAGGATGCGTATTGCTCTTCCCAGTCCTTCTAGAGAGCAGGCAGTATTTGGGTTTAACTGCGCCAGAGGTCATTTTCAGTTTCAGCCTTCCATTGGTCTGTCAACAGCCCCAGGTTTTCAACGGGGCTGGGGGCCTTGATATCCGTCCTCCATCGGGACGGCATCAGAGCTCTTCGTCGCGGACCACTTGCCTTATGCAAGCATCAGCTGCCGACCTTCTTCAGCAGGTCCAGACCTGTATTCAATTCCTTCTCTTCATGGTTGGATTGTGAATTAGGTCCAGTCAGACCTTGTTCCGTTCGGCACCTGGGTCTTCTGTTCAGTACTTAGAGGTCCATGGTTTTTCTACCGGACTAGGTAACCATCAACTTACTCGAAGGACCTCAATGATCCTAGCCCGCGGTCGGATCTGGTTTTGTAGTTATTTTTTTTTCTGGTGGGGTAGTCCATCTCCACGATTGAGGCGGTTCCATTTGCCATTGTACATGCCAGGGCACTTCGAGGTTTGTGATATGGACATGCTGGGACCGACCAGATCTTCGGAAGCTACCGATCTCTCTCTCCCTCCTCATGTCGAGTTGAGCTTGGAGTGGTGGTTAAGCCTTTCCAATCTCCTCTGGGAAGATCCTTCCTGATTCCCTACCGGACCGAGGTCACATCGGATGCCAGCCTCCTGGGCTGGGGAGCTTTTCTGGGTCGCTTTAGCGCTCAGGGGAAGTGATTCATGGAGGAGTCCCTTCTTCCCATCTTTGTGAGTCTCACCTGGTGGACAAGTCCGACAATGCCACGGCAGTGGCTTACTTCAACAGTCAGGGCGGGACACGAAGTCTCGCCACTTGGTTAGAGGTCAAGGCCATTCTGTCCTGGGCAGAGGTTCCTGTTCCTGTCATTTCTGCAGTGATCATTCCAGGCCCTATGACTTCATAGGCATAACAGAAACATGGTGGGATGACGCACATGATTGATCAATCAATTTGGTGGTCTACATGTTATTTAGAAAAGATAGGTCAAACAAGAGAGGTGGTGGGGTCTGTCTATGTCAAACCAGCATTATTGCCTCATTTACGGGAAGATATGTGATGACAGTAGTGAACATGTGGAATCCCTCTGGGTTGAAATAGTCATTGGGGTAAAACTACCCAGAAAATTAATATTAGTGGGAATTTGTTATAAACCACCAAACACTGGTGACCTTGAAGAATCACCGCTATTAATGCAAATAGAAAAGGCTTCTCAAATAGAGATAACTATAATTATGGGGGATTTTAATTATCCAGAAATAGACTGGAAAAATGGAACAGCTAATTCTGCTAAAAGCAGTCCTTTTCTGAACTTGTTGAATGACAATTTTTTGTCTCAACTAGTGCAGACCTTAACCAGTGGGAATGCGTGTCTGGATCTGGTAATAACTGACAATGAAGACCTTATCTCTAACATCAAAGTTAGGGAGCGCTTGGGGAATAGTGACCATAACATGGTATCGTTTGAGATTAATTCAAAAAAGCATTTTGGTATGGGTTCCACCAAAACACTGAATTTTAAAAAGGCCAGCTTTTGCAGGTTTAATTCATCCCTTGGTCTCGTTGACTGGGATAGAATATTTTCAGGAAAAAACACAGAAGGTAAGTGGAATGCCTTCAAAATAACATTGCAAAAATATACATATAAATTTATCCCTGTTGGAAACAAATACAAAAGAAGCAAATTAAAACCAATGTGGCTAACCAGTAAAGTAATTCATGAAAAAATAACAAGAAAGCGGCATTTAAACATTATAAAGCTGAGTGATCAGCAGAGGCATTTGCAGAAAACAAAAATGACAACAAAACCTGTAAAAAGGCTATTAAATTAGCTAGACTGGAGAATGAAAAAAAATATTGCTAAGGAGAGCAAGAGCAACCCAAAAAAATTCTTTAATTAATGGCAAAAAATTAAAGTCGTATAATGTTGGGTCCTTGTTATCTGAAACGGGTGAGATGGTCAAGGGGGACAGAGAGAAGGCGGATATTTTAAATAATTTTTCTTCTGTTTTTACCAAGGAAGACCCACTGGACAAGAATCTGCAAACTGCTTTTACAGAACAGTCACCGCAAGCATGGGAATGGCTAACACAAGAAAAAGTGTTAAAACAATTGAATGGTGTTAAGGTAGACAAAGCCCTGGGGCCAGATGGTATACACCCACGGGTACTTAAAGAGCTAAGCCAGGCCCTGGCCAGACCGTTATATTTGATTTTCAGGGATTCTTTTATTTCAGGTATGGTGCCCATGGATTGGCATAAAGCAGATGTGGTGCCCATATTTAAAAAGGGATCAAAGTCACAGCCAGGAAACTACAGACCTGTAAACTTCACATCTGTGGTAGGAAAGCTGTTTGAAGGGTTGGTAAGGGAATATATTCAAGAATTCAGCCTGAACAGGAATATCCTTAGCAAGAGCCAAAATGGCTTGGTGAAAGACAGGTCTTGTCAAACTAACTTGATCGCATTTTATGAAAAAGTATGTAAGAATATAGATGAGGGAGCGGCGGTTGATGTGATCTATTTAGACTTTGCCATGGCATTTGATACGGTTCCACACAAAAGGTTACTGTACAAATTGAATGAAATAGGCCTAGGGAAAAACGTTTGTGTGTGTGTGTGTGTGTGGATTAGAAATTGGATGAAAGAATGCAAATAGTGGTAGTAAATGGCAAGTTCTCCAGTTGAATAAACGTGATAAGTGGAGTACCTCAGGGATCTGTCCTGGGTCCTCTTCTTTTTAATTTGTTTATTAATGACCTCCCAGAGGGCATAGGGAGCCATGTATCAGTGTTTGCCGATGACACAAAAATAAGTAAGGTAATAAAGTCTGAACTGGATGTGTCTTCATTACAAGAGGATTTGGACAAATTGAGTAACTGGGCAGGCAAATGAGATTCAATACAGAGAAGTGTAAAGTTATGCATTTTGGGTATAATAAAAATGCAACATATAGTTTAAATGGTGTTTCTCTGGAGAAATCTACTAATGAAAAGGATTTGGGAGTAATGGTAGACAATAGACTTAGCAGTAGCATGCAGTGCCAGCTCGCAGCTGCAAAGGCCAATAAGATATTGGCATGTATTAAAAGGGGTATTGACTCAAGGGAGGAAGATATCATTAAGCCTCTTTACAGGTCCATGGTAAGACTCCACCTAGAACATGCTGTTCTTTCTAAAAAAGGACATTATGGAACTAGAGAGAGTGCAGAGGAGGCTACAAAACTAGTAATGGGAATGGAACGTTTTAGTTATGAATAAAGGCTTGAAAAGTTAAACTTGTACACACTAGAAAAATGGCGTCTTAGAGGGGACATGATAACACTATATAAATATGTTCAGGGCCCATACAATGGGCTCTCCAAAGACCTGTTAATTAACAGAACAGTATAAAGGACAAGGCGCCACCCGCTTAGACTTGAGGGAAAGGAGATTTAATCTACAACAGTGGAAGGGTTTCTTTACAGTAAGGACAATAAAGGTATGGAATTCACTGCCTGAGGAGGTGGTGCTATTGGATACATTAGATGCCTTTAAAAGAGGCCTGGATACTTATTTAAAAGAGCATAACATAGAGGGCTATGAAACTGCTATATTGTTGGGGGGGGGCGGCGCGGTTTGCCTTCTTTTGGATCAAAGATGGTAAACAGGAATAGGAAAAGGGTTGAACTAGATGGACGCAAGTCTTTTCAACCTAAATTACTATGTTACTAATATTCCATAGTCTGCATATGGACCCATGTCCTAGTAACATAACAAATTAGGTTGAAAAACAACACACAAATCCTTCGTGTTCAACCTTTGTCTCATAACCCAGAGACATGAGGATCATATAGCCTATCCTTAGCGTTTACAGTGATTTTTCACATCACATAAACCAGGAAATTGTCCTTCCTTCCTTTTTTTGTCCTGACCCTTCCCCCACACCGGAAAAGGATTTTCACCTGCTGGATGTGGTTTGATACATTAAGTACTATGTGCAGCATACTCAGCCTTTTAGAAAGACAGGTACTTTGTAATTCCAGAGGGTCTTAGATTGGGACAGGATGCTTCCAAAGTAACTATTCTTCTTGGATCAAGTCTACCATATGACAAGTGTGTGTAATCAAAAACTTGTTAATTTTAGAGTCACAGCTTATGCCACAAAGTCTGTGGGTGCCAGCCTGGACCTACAAGAATCATGCCTCTGCTGAACAGCTGTGCAAGGCAGCAACATGGTCTACTCTGCACACATTCACCAGACACTACAGTGTCAAAGTCCTGGCTTCTGCTGAGGCAAGGTTTGTCCGGAAGGTCCTTCAATCTATTGTGCCTGTTTTAAGGACTCCTTTTTCATCTAACTACACTTTTTGTAGTTGGGTGCTGCATCGGTTTAGTGTCTGTTGACACCGGAGGTTACATGATGCCAGTTTGGTCCTATGGATCACTGGTATCCTGGGAGAACTTTTAGTCTATTTGGGATACAGGGCTTCCACTCCAGGGGGGGGGGGGAAGCCAGATTTACCCTTCCTGGGCAGAGGAGTCCTCTTGGGGTATTTGTTTAGGAGGTTTCTTTATTTTCTTCTGCTTTTGGTACTTTCTCTATGCCATTTTGATATACTTGAATCTGAATAGGTGGTGGTAGTGGAGGGTGTGAAGAGGAAGGAGTCTCTGCCTCAAAGACCTTGTCTTTTTTATGTGCCCTAACCCCTTTAGGAGCAGATCTTAACACCACTGTTTCTTTGTACTATATGGACTAAGTTAAAAGGATTTAATGGTAAGTTCTCTAAAATCCCATCTCCTTCATTTTTGGGGGCATCTGGTGCCTCTTTTTGCCTCACATTTGCTGCTGCTTGTGTGACTGGGGCTATGACTGTGTGTGTGGTGGGGGAGGATCAGCCTTCTCGATACCATCTAAGGGGCCACATCTGAAGAGAATCTTGTTATGGCTGTTTCTAAGTCCTTCAAGTCCAATTTGTAGGTTTACTGGAAAGGCCTCAACTTTCTCTGTGGCAGCACATGGCACTCTGATACTCAAGATGTGGTCAGCTGACCAGTCTTCCAAGAAGTTGTTAGTATGTCACCCTTTTGTAGGCAAGCAGTTTTTGGGCCTGGAACTGGAGAAGGTTGTCATACCAAGGGGGGGGGGGAATTGGCGCTCGATGGAGATGGCGTCATTTTGAGAGTGCTCCATGTACCGTAAGCTAACTGGGTGTTTTATCAGCAACCACCCTGGAGATCCTCCCCCACATTGCCAGGATAGCAATGTTTGCAGCCACAATATCCATAAATAAGAAGGGAGCCAAGATAATGGCATATCTGGGGAGAAAGAACATAAGTGGAGCGGAGGAATATACATCAACCTTCCCTTTTAAGGAATTGATCCACATTTGTTTTTGGATAAAAGCCTTTATGATTTCATATACTGTTTTAGAGATATATCGAGACTATATTGTCAGAAGATCATTGTGCTTGTGATGTCTGCTTTGCTTTTTCCTTCGGATTAGAACATATTGAGATTTTTGGGAATTTTTTATTTTTTCTATTTTTTTTGAGTTTTTTTGGGGGGATGATCATCCATAGTTAGCATTGTATATCTTTACTTTATAGATACATTTAGTGAGTGGCTACTTCCTGTTCCAATCAAAACCCTAAGTAGTGTATCATATTTAAGTAATTGGACCACATTTAGGTTCAAGTGGCATGTTGTGTTGCCATATTGATCCTTTATGATATGAAGATTCTGTGAAGTCTAAAGTTGTATTTTATTTTTTTTTTTTTTTCATTGTGGTAACCGAGAGGATATTACCAGTGCACTACAGGAGATCCCTCTGGGCTGGGAATTGTTGCAGTGAGGGGTCTCTGGTCAGACCTGCGCAGAAATGACCCAACGTGTATTATACAGGGTGATTTTCTGATTTTGGCAGAGGACAGGCAGAGCTTCCTCTGCTGCACACCCGCCACTGGGAGGATTGACTGGATAGCACTTTGGTCTGTCACTTGGGATATTGAGTTACATGGATTTTTTTTTTTTTTTTTTAAAGAAAGTTTATTAGAAATTTTATCAGTACAAAGGTACATAATACAACGGAAAATGCAAGATCAAACAATTTTCAAAGAGTCTATAAGAAAACCCAGCTGTGACAAAATAGAAGTATAAAAACCTAAAAAAAAAACAAAAAAAACAGTGGGCATCACATGTAATGATGTGCTGTAAAATTACACCTGGAACATTCATCGGCAGAAGCAAACAAAATGCACCAGTATACATAAAGTACACAGATAGGAAAGGAAAGGAAATAAAAGTACAAAGAAAAGAAAGGGAATGTGGGTTGGCATTAGGCACAGAGTGCTTGGGCACAACAGCACACGAGCATAGAAAGAGTTGGTAATACCATAACAAAAATAAAAAATAGATAACGGGGAGTCTCAAGTTATATGGTACCCCTTACCCTAGGAAATACCAACAATATTAGGGGTAAGAGAATGAGAGACAGAGGAGGGGATCGAATTTGGTAACTCAAACCATGGTTCCCAGATCTCATTAAACAACCCCTCACACCCCTTCTGTAAGTAAGAAAGTTTTTCATATAGAGCTTTATCATTAACCCTTATTCGCCACATCTGGGGGGTAGGGGGTGCAGCGCTCCTCCAGCACAACGGGATACACATCCGGGCTGAATGTAACAAATGTAGAAGTAGAGACCGCTTGATCCGACATATAGTCGGAGTTTCCACCCCCACGGAGAATAGCAGGAGGGATGGGTACGAGGGCAGAGACAGAGAAAGAAGAGAATTTATGGTTGAGAGAATGGAATCCCAATATCCACGGATCATAGGACATGACGACCAAATATGTGCCATATTGCCTACTCCAGTGCCACAACGCCAGCAAGTATTAGGAGTCGTAGGATAAAATGAATGAAGGAGCGCAGGAGTCCTATACCAGCGCAACAAAAGCTTATAGTTGGTTTCAACCGTTGTCAGGTTTCTAGCATTATAGAGGGCATGTTTAAAAGATACATTCCAGTCATCGTCTGAGATTGAAACCCCCAATTCCTCTTATCATACCAGTTTGAATCTAGAGAATGGTGCATCCCCACCACTAAGAAGCTTGTATGGTTTCGAGATGATATGTGACATGGGTTGACTAGCCAATGTTGTAGACTCAGGTCTACATAAAAGTTCAAACCGGGTCAGTTCCCTCAATTAGAAAGACTGCGCATGATGAGTGGTAAGAGTGCGAGATCTGCCGATATCCCCAATAATCTTTCGAGTTCAAATCGAAACGATCCTGTAAAGTTGCAAAGTCCAACAAAGCTCCAGCACCCAACAGATCCGCCACCAACAACAAACCTCCCCTACGCCATCTTAAAAAGGAGGTAGGATGTATACCAGGTTGAAAGTCAGGATGATACAAAAGAGACATTAGAGGGGATGGAACGCTTGAGAGACAGGAAGCAACATGATTCCAAGTAACGAAAATTGGGCGAAGCAAGAAGGATTTATACAAAGCCCGAGGCCGAGAAGCAGAACATGTAGCCAAAGCATCAAAGGTACGTTTGGAGAAATGGATTGAAGGAGCGAAATACATGGTTTATCCGCAGAGGAGCAATACCAGTACAGGATCGACGATAAATTAACAACCATATAATAGCACCTCAAATCAGGGGCACCCAAGCCGCCATCCCTCCTAGACCTAGCAAGAATAGCAAACCGAATCCTCGCTGGCTTATAGTTCCAAATAAATGCATTGAAAACATGTTGAAGCGACTTAACGTATGTATTAGACAATGCAATAGGAACCGTCTTCAAGAGATACAAAACTTTGGGGAGAAAGACTGACTTAAGCACATTAATGTGGCCCGTCCAAGAAAGAAAGAAAACATGAGTGCAAAGACCGCAAGTCTCGATCTAATTGAGAGAGAAGTGGTAAGTAGTTGGCTTGGAATAATGAGGAAACCCGAGGAGTGATGCGTATTCCCAAATATGGTATGGAGGACCCCGCCCATGAGAAAGGGACCTCGGTTCTCAGAGAAGCAGCTAAATGCTGGGGAACAGAAATATTTAAAATCTCCAATTTCTGCAAATTGGCCTTAAAATTGCTAACCTGGCCAAAGAGATGTAACGCCTGTAACACTGCTGGTAGAGACACCACCGGATCCGTGAGTAGGAAAATGAGATCATCTGCAAATAAGGCAAGCTTATGCTCTCTGGAAGCCATCAGGATCCCACTTATCAAGGTGGAGGCTCAAACCCTATTTGCCAATGTCTCCATGATCAAAATAAAAATAAGTGGTGAAAGTGGGCAGCCTTGCCTCGTACCATTCTTAAGAAAGAAGGGAGTAGAAAGAGATCTGTTAACCTTAACCAGCGCCGAAGGGTTAGTATACAAAGCCTTAACATAGGAAAGAAAGCGCTCACCAAGACCAAAACCTCTCAGGACCATCATGATAAAATCCCAGTTAACTCTGTCGAACGCTTTTTCAGCGTCAACAGCTAAGAAAAGAGCGGAGGCCTGAGTCATCCGAGCCCGTTCTAGCAAAGCGATTAGGCGGATCGTGTTGTCCCGTGTCTCCCTACCTGGGACAAACCTGGACTGGTCCACATGCACCACACTCGGGAGAAAAGGGCGAAGACGATTCGCCAACACCTCGAAAGCTGAGACACTTAAATCTTTCCCCGGTTTTGGTAGGACTGTTATATGTGCCTCTGTCATGAGGGGATGCGTCATTGCCCCCAATGGCAGTACATTAGGAGTCTCCACCAAATGCGGGACGAAGAGATCAGCAAATACTTTATAAAAACGCAAAGAAAATCTGTCAGGGCCTGTGCTCTTTCCCACTGCCATCTGCTTGATGGCATTTAGAACTTCAGAAGCCCTTTTGGGATCTTCAAGCTGTAAAGCCTGGGAGGTAGTGAGAGAGGGCAGGTGCAAATCACTAACATACTTGGACTGAATGACAAGAAGACTCGAAATATCACCATCAGGAAGATTATAAAGATTCGAATAAAAATCCCTGAAAGTCTCAGTGATAGAGGGTAGATCACAAACTCGAATCCCAGCAGACGTCTTGATCGAGTGAATCCCTGCAGGAGGAGTCATAGGGGTCAGTTGACAGGAAAGCCATTTCCCACACTTATTGCCCTGTTCGTATGTAAAATGTTTCTGCCAAACAAATGACGTATTAACCATTACGAGAAGTTAAGAGTGAGCCTGCTGCCTATGAAGAAGGCAATCTTGTAACACATTGTCCTCCCCTCTCCCCTGGTGCCTCCGTTCCAAAGATGCTATTTTTGTGAAAAGCAAATAAAGTTTCTCCTGGCCTGCCGCTTACGCAGAGAGCGAAGCCGTATGCATTCCCCCCTCACGACACACTTCAACGCTTCCCAAACAGTTAACGGCGAAAGATCGTTACCAGTGTTAAGTTGTAAGTATTCTGTAATAGTAGAGCGAAGACTAGACACAATAGCCGGGTCTTGTAACAGAGCATCATCCAATCTCCAACTGCCCGGGGCAGAGAGGCACAATGGAGGAACAACCTCTATTTCCACTGGAGCATGACCTGACCATGTGATAGCATGTATAGTCACCTCAGCAATAAAGTGGACAAAGGACTGGGGTACCAATAAAAAATCAATCCGTGAATAAGTAGCGTGAGGTGAAGAATAAGATCGATCAGAAGCGTGAAGAAGTCTCCAAACATCAATTAAGGCACTTGAAGAGACAATATTTCTGAAATTAGAATAATGCGAGGGTGGAAGGGATGACGAACCTCGTGAACAGTCCAGAGAAGGATTGAGGACCATGTTAAAGTCCCCTCCCAATAGAAGAAAGCCCTCCGCAAAAGTAGAAAGAGAGGCTAGGGTAGAGGTCAAGAAGGGAAACTGATGAGCATTTGGAGCATAGAAAGTAGCAATAGTACATGTCAGCGATCCCACTTTCCCTTTAATGAATAAGTATCTGCCCTCAGAGTCATGCAGCACATCAAGTAAGGAAAAATGAAAATTCTTATGAATCAAAATGGCTACCCCGTTGCACTTCAAGGGGGCTGAACTGCAGTATTGATAAGGATACAATCGGTGGTACAGTTTAGGTAACCCCGATTATTTATAATGTGTCTCTTGTACAAAGCAAACCATACCCCCCAAACGGGAACATTCACGATACAGAAGGGACCGCTTCTGAGGTGTGTTGAGTCCCTTTGCATTAATGGAAATAGCCTTAAATTTGTATGCCATTTCTAAGTGTAATGGTAAGAAACAGACATTCAGTACTTGTGGAGCCCTGCCAGAATAACACCAACCCAAATGTATAGGAAAGGGAAGGAAAAAAAAAAGACAGCACAGATGAGAGAGAGCAAAACAAAAAGAAGGAAGAAAAGGAGAACAGGCCAGACATACCTGGTCTTTAGCAAGAGCATGGTTAAGACCCAATAATTAAAACTGTAAATCCAAAATATATAGTCAGAGCAAAACATCCAACTACAGTATACAATGGGGGTCGTAAAAGTGTAATAATCCGTAACAAAGAAAAGAAAATGACCCACTAATGGAGGCTAGCATCCAGCATAACCCCAGAGGTCACAGTGAGATAGTGCCTAATGACCTCTCTTGGAGGGAAAATAACAAACTAATTGTTATCAGTACATAAATACATCCCGGTGAGGGAGTGCAAAATCGGCAAAAGACCATGGCAACCCCCACACAGGGCAGTCACAGTTCCATACCGAGATGCCCCCTCAGTACCCAGGCACACCGCCCACCCAGGTATGAACCACGCTACAAGGCTATCGTACAGCAGGCGGAGGTGAACTGAGTAGGGAAAGATAGTCTGATCGACAGGGTGTCCTACCATATAGCAAAGAAACATGCTGCACAATAATAAAGCTAAGGTTTTGTTTATTTATTATTTTTATATAAGATCAAATTCTCCGCGTCCCAGAGTGGAACCGCGGGAGCCATCCAAATTAACAAACGGTCCCCGCGAGTCCAAACCAAGACCCGGTTTTAGCAGCCATCCATCCGCCAATGGTAGTGTTGGCAAACCCCGTACCTCCCATTACTCAACTTCCCCGTTTAGAAAGCTGCAATAGCTAACCATCCGGTGGTCAAAAGGCCTACCCAGATGGAAAGCATCCACCCAATAGCGCATATACAATCCATTGGTCAAAAGTGCCAAAGGTATGCAAACATAGAGACATAGAGCCCCACCAAGAATTAAACATACCCAAGCAAAATAACAAATAAAATGTCAGATATTAAAGTACAAATCACGGTTAGAGGACCTCACCAAGATAATACACATCATGTAAGTCCCAGTGATGATGAAGGGACCGAAGGAGAGAAAATAGGCCCTGCAGCCATGCGCGGTCTCTTCTGCTGCACCGGGACCCACCTCTCCCGCTGGGGCAGGGACACACCTCTGGAAGGATCGGGACGAGTTGGGTCACGGAGATCCAGTACTGGGGTGAAGTTCAACAATTTACAAAAATCCTGAACCTCCTCCACTTTGTGTATAGTATGAGTGCGGCCCTCATAAGTGACAATCGTAGCGAAGGGAAAGCCCCAACGGTAAGGTATGCCTCTGTTTCTCAGTTCATCCGCAAGTGGCTTCAATTGCCTGCGCGGGGATAAATCCTGGAACAGGGTAACTTGCACATCAGCAACCAGGATAGAACCCAAGTCCCTGGCACGTTTCATTATTAACTTCTTTTGGGCATAAGAATGTAGGCAACAAACCACATCCCGAGGCGGGTCCCCAGATTGTCCTCTAGGACGTAGGGCCCTATGGGCGCGTTCAAGTCGAATGGTGTCACTCGGAACATCCAGCAACTTTCCAAACATCTCCTGAAGAGTCAGGGTAAGGGACACAGGCAGCGCCGATTCAGGAAGGCCGCGTATTCTGATGTTTGACCTGCAACTGCGGTTTTCACGATCCTCCAACTGCGATCGCAAAAGGTCAGTAGTCTCATCCTGGTAAGTAAGCCTTTGCTGCATACAATCTTGGGTAGTTAAAATCTGGTCTTGCGACTCTTCCAAAGTTTGTACTCTAGAGCCAAGACTGTGCAAGTCAGTGGATCCACAATATCGGCCTTGATCGAGTCGCGTACCGTAAATAATAAACATTCCATATCAGACCTTGTTGGCAATTCCTCCAATGAGACCTGGGTCACCAAAGGTGCAGGAGAGTCAGCAGCCTCAGGTACATCCATAGCGTGCGTAGGTGAGGCCTCCGTGGAGCAATTAGTGCCTCTTCTCGGCCACGGCTTTGCCGCCTTCTTCTTTCCCGTCATATAGGTATAGCCACCGGAGAGAAGCACTATAGAGCTGAGAAAATCTCACCAGACTCGATGAGACAGCTTAAAGAAATTTTGGGCCAGGAGCTACTGCATCACATGTCCTCCATCTTGGACGTCCAGCGAGTTACATGGATTTTTATTATATATTCTACTGAGATTTTGTATTTGGAAAAGGTGGATTATTAGAAGTCCAACTGAGATACATCTGTACAAATATTTTAGCAAGTCTTTATATATACCCATGTACGGATTATTAAACTATTCTGATGTTGCTTCACTGTATCCTCTGTTCTTTTAGAATAAACGAGTGCTTATCTTTTTGTGTATGGTGTATATATCTGAGGGATAATCAGAAATTGCACTGACATTGCATGCCAAGAGGGCCACTAGAGACCATGTTGCCTGGTCCTGGACTGTCGTATATGCTTTCCCCAGATGACATGAGGTGATTTGTCACAAACAGCGACCTTAAGCAACTGCCCTCCAAGGCAGACATGGAGGGGATCTTGCTACTCTCCGATCTCGCAGACCTAAGCCAGGACATTCACCAAATAGGGTCCCAAGTACACGAAATAGAAGAGACTGAGTCAGGGCTCACGACCCAACGTGAAATGCAGCAACATCTTCTTTTTTATTTTTCTGTCAGATATGGAATACCACCATTAGGTGGGTTACCATGACTGACAAATGCCCTCTTCAAAGTGGCTAGCTCAGTGTCCAGGGCCTTTTGGTGGACCTTAAGCCCTGAAGAGGGAATATCTTGGTTACAAGTGCTTCCCTGGGGATTACCCACTGAGGTAATCCTCTCTTTACATGGTGACATAAAGACAGAAGATCTGCAGGAAAGGTGAGCCACCCTTTGAGTGCTGAAGGTCCACTTGTCCCACAGTGTCCCTTAACTGGGCTTGTATTTGGGAGTTCTCATTGCACACTCCGGCACTCATTGGGGGGGGGGTGTATATATATGTATGTATGTGATATATATATATATAATATAGTGTGTGTGTGTGTGTGTATGTCTATAGGGTTTTGGAGCAGTCTATGTGGCACCTTGACCCTTTGTATTCTGGTTTGACTAGTTTAACCCCTTAAGGACCGGGAAAATCTGAGTTTGATTTGACTTAAGGACCGGAGCAATTTTGACTTTTTTGACTATGTCTTTGTTCAACCATATTTTCTCTTTAATTCCTTTTGTGCACCCACATAAATTATATACTGTTTTTTTAAGCACAAGTAGGGCTTTCTTTTGATACCACAATTATATGAATACCTCATTGTTTAATTTGATTAAAATAGAAAAAAAGAGGAAAAAAATTGAAAAACAACAACATTTTGCTTTCATTTTTCTGTCAGGATTTGCATACTATTAGTTAATGAAAAAAAAATACCCCTAAATATATTCATTTGCTTCTCCTGAATATAAGAATACCCCATATGCCTAGTATTTTAGTCCTTTACTCACATTTACAAGGTAAATATTACAAGATGGCTGCCGTTATTTCCAACTTGTGATTTCTCAACAATTGGCATGTGAGCATCATAGCTTAGCTGACGGTGCCAGAACCAAAAATGTCCCACAAAGGTATATGTTTCTGAAAACTAGACAACATAAGGTAAATAATCAGGAGAATTTTGGAGTTTTTCATGCAGCTATTTTTCCAGAAAAAAATTTCAAAATTGTGGTAATTTGTTTTTTTGCAGTTTTCACACTTACATTTCAATACTACTGTTGATATCAAGCACATGATAGGTGAAGATTTTTAAAAATGCATTGTTTAGTGTTCAGCTCCTTCTTCTGAGTACGGCAATACCCCCATATGCATAGGTTTCTCAAGGTTTGGGAGAGCTACGGGGCCCAAATTGGAACATGCGCGTTTCCAGTTTCACACTTTGAATTTTCACAGCTTGCATCACTGGTGCCATGTCTCATTTGGGGCTGTGTAACAGTGCTCCACTCTAAGATTTCCCCCCAAAAGTATATATTTTTGGAAAGTAGACACCCCAGGCTTTCATTTTATGTATGTTTTCAATTTTTTTACGCAGCCATTTTACCACCAATCGCTCGTAAATCTTGATGTAAGTTAAAAAAAACAGCGTTTTTCACACTTGCACTTCAATGTTGATGTGAATTTCAAGCACATGATAGGTGAAGATTTTTAAAAATGCATTGTATAGTGTTCAGCTCCTTCTTCTGAGTACAGCAATACCCCATATGCATAGGTTTCTCAAGGTTTGGGGGAGCTACGGGGCCCAATTTTGAACAAATATTGAATTTTCACATCTTGGTTAACTGATGCCATTACTCATTTTGGGCTATGTTCCAGTGCTGCACTTTAGAATTTCCCCCCAAAAGTGTATATTTTTGGAATGTAGACACCCCCAGCTTTCATTTTAGGTGTGTTTTCAAATTTTTTACACAGCCATTTTACCACCACTTTCTCATAAACTTGACGTAAGTAAAAAAACAGCGTTTTTCACACTTTGCCTTCAATGTTGATGTGAATTTCAAGCACAGAATAGGTGAAGATTTTATAAACTGAATTGATTAGTGTTCAGCTCCTTCTTCTGAGTACGGCAATACCCCATATGCATGGCTTTCTCATGGTTTGGGGGAGCTGCGGGGGCCAAATTGGAACATGTGCGTTTCCAGGTTCACACTTTGAATCTTCACAGCTTGCGTTACTGGTGCCATGTCTCATTTGGGGCTGTGTAACAGTGCTCTTTTTTAAGATTTCCCCCCAAAAGTGTATATTTTTGGAAAGTAGACACCCCAGGCTCTCGTTTTAGGTGTGTTTTCCAATTTTATACACAGCCATTTTACCACCATTTTACGTAAGTAAAAAAAAAAAAAAAAAAAAAAACAGCGTTTTTCACACTTGGGGTTGGCGGCAGTATACTGGGCTGCATACAAATTGGTTTGGTTTCACCTAAAATGTCTTCCCCCAAAAACAAATCAAAAAAATGATCATGGGTAAATCCTTCCACATCAATTTGAATCCCTGGGTTGCCTGTGAATTCTGAGATTTGTGGGCATAAATTGATACCCATTCATTAGGATCCGGAGTGGCAGGTGTTGGGGCATTTCTTTGGGCAGGTCTTTTGGCAGGTCTTTGGGCAGATCTTTTGGCAGGTGCTGGGGCAGTTGCCAGGGCAGCTCTTGGGGCAGCACTTGGGGCATTTCTTTGGTAAGTCTTTGGGCAGATCTTTTGGCAGGTGCTGGGGCAGTTGCCACGGCAGCACTTGGGGCATTTCTTTGGGTAGGTATTTTGGTAGGTCTTTGGGCAGTTCTTTTGGCAGGTGCTGGGGCAGTTGCCAGAGCAGCTCTTGGGGCAGTGCGTCTTTTCTTGACAGAAGGCCCAGCGTCATCACTAGAGCTGCTCTCACTTTCTGAAAACTGCGCTATGTCAAAATCTGACGCAGTGTCTGTTGCCTCAGTCAGACGCCAAAAAGGCATATGCCTCTTCAACGCTGTACCTGCGCTGCATTTTGCCCACTAAAAAAACTTTTTTTTTTTTTTTTTTTTCTTACGCTATCCCTAAACCTAAATCTAACCCTAAAACTTACCCTAACCTACGTATATCCTGAACCTACCTAACCCAATTGAACTACCTATCTAAACTGCGCTTATTATATATTTTTTTTGTTTGGGGGGGGGGTTTCCCCTAAACCTAAATCTATCCCTAAAACTTTCCCTAACACACGTCTACACTAAACCTACCCAACTACCTACCAAAATACCTAAACTATATTTACTATATATAAAAAAAAAAAAAAAAAATTTTTAAAAATTAAAAAATGTTTTAAAACATTTTAAAAAAATCTAAAAAAATTCAAGGGGGATGGGGGGTGTCCCACAGATCAGAAAACACTGATCTGCAGCAAATTGATCACTCCAAGAGTGATCAGATGGGGGGGCACTTATTGATCACTGCAGAACAGTGATCAAAGGGTTAAATTTCTTTATTTAAACTTTTTTTTTTACTTTTTTTTTTTTTTACAGTAAGGCAGTAACAGCATGTCTCTCTGTCTCTCTCCACCTCAGCAGTATGCAAGGTGGAGGGAGGCAGAGAGATCTGACAGGGACAGTATTTACAAATACTGTCCCTGTCATTCAGGTTTTGCAACATGTGATTCGCTTTTGAAGCGAATCGCATGTTGCAACAATGTTTCTGCCGCTTGTTACTAAGTGTCCCGATAGCGGGACACTTAGTAACAAGCGGCTTGAACTCTTCCATCGCTCCGTGCGGCCGCGATGGAAGAGTTTAACCCTTGACGTACCAGGACCGTCAAGGGTCGTTGGATCACATTTACGCTTGACGGTCCTGGTACGTCAAGGGTCGCTAAGGGGTTAATGAGGGTTTTGTAACACTTACTTTATTGGGTTAGTGTTTTCGTATGATGTACATGTGTTCCCTATATGTTTTTAATCTTTTTACCTCTCGGGTTAAAATTCTTAAAATTTGTGGACCGCGCCTTTAAGGCGCATTTTACCGCATAGACGCCTTTGCTCCTTTACTCTCTATGGGCTTACACTGTTTGGGACGTATCTCTGGAACCGCTTCACACAGCAACTTCAGAGTGGACTCATTTTTATTGTCTACCTTTGCTCTATCATCCGGTTTCAAGTTCAAGTGTGTTGGGGGACTTGGGGGGCTTCGGGCACTGCTTTGGTGTACTTTTTGGGAAAAACTACATTTCCCATGAGCGCTCGTTTCGTGCCTTTTTTCTGGTTGGCTCCCATCGCGGCAGCCATTTTGTGAGCTTTTCTCAGCGAGTATCCTACGCAGGGACCGGACTTTCCCTCTCTTCTCCGTTGATTAACCCTTTGCTTGCCAGATAAGTTTAGTTTTAACGTTTCTGGGGTGAATCTTTAATCTCTCACACTTAAATTGGGTGATTTATTATCAGTGGGTTATTTTGACACTGTGAGTATGTCTATACCGCTGGAGCTAGGGGCTAGACCTAAGACTAAGGAGGCTGGGGTCTCAGTTTCCTCCATTGCGTATTGCTTTTCCTGTCACTCAGGGCTACCTACGGAATTCTCTGGTCATTTATGCCCAGCATGTTCAGAAGGTCCTGACAGCAACCCAGGGCCTTCCAGCCATGGTATTGAGCCAGCTTGGGTTCAAGGGTTTAAGGCTGCAACTAGGGGCCTTAGGTCCACTCTTCAACTCTTTCCCTCCCAGGTACAGGGGGCTCTGCAGTTATGGCAGACCCCCTCTACTATCAGGACCTCCCTGCCTAAACCACAGGGGGCACCTGATATGTCTGATTCTTCTGAGGAAGAATTGTTGCAGGATTCAGATGTTGAGGATGGTACAGTCATTGAGTCTTCCAGGTCTGTTGGGGACCCTTTTGAATGTGATCCTGAACCCTCTGCTGAGGGCTTAATTAGAGCTGTACTGACTACTCTCAACCTTCCTTTGGGTCAAGAGGTTCCCTCTGATGTTTTTCAGAAACCGGCAAAACCCATTACTTGTTTTCTCCTAACCCTACTCTTGACCGTTTGGTTTCTGATGCTTGGAAAAATCCAGACAAGTCCTATTCAGTCTCTAAAAAGTTTGCTAAACTTTATCCCTTTTCTGAGGCTGAACTGGCTAAATGGGTTAATCCCTCTAAGGTGGACGCACCCGTATCTAGACTGTCTAAATCTACTGCCTTACCTGTGTCTGATGCTTCTGCATTACAGGATTGGACTGATAAAAAGCTAGAGGTTTCCCTCAAGTCTAGTTTCGCCTCTATTGGCACTGCTATGCGTCCAGCCTTTGCTGTGGCGTGGGTTAACTGGGCCATTGCGGTCTGGACTGAGCAACTCACCACGGCGGTCCGTCAGGACGTGCCTATTTCGGTGAAGTTGCGTCTCCTTGCTAATATTTCTGAAGCTCAGAACTATGTTTCTGATGCTGCCTTTGATGCCATCCACATCATGGCAAGGGCCTCCACTTCTTCTGTGGTGGCCAGGCGTGCGCTTTGGCATAAGATTTGGTCTGCTGACACTGCTTCCATAAAAGTTTTGCTTTCTTTGCCTTTTCAGGGGACTTCCTTGTTTGGGTCTGAGCTTAAGGAACTAATTAGCGAGGCCACAGGGGGTAAGAGTACTCTTCTGCCCTTGGTCTTTAAGAAAAAGTTACCGGCGAAGCGCAACCGGTCCTTTCGCTCCTTTCAAACTGAGACAGGTTCGACGAGCCAGACGGTTCCATCTACTCCACGCTCCTCCTCCAAGGCCAAGCAGTCCTGGAAGCCCAAGACCACATCCAAGCCCAAGACCGCTTCGTCATGACTTGCCAAACCCGGGTCCGCATCCTGCTGTGGGGGGTCGTCTGCACCTCTTTCGCGGGGTTTGGGTGGATTCGGTGGCGGACTCATGGGTTTTGCAGGTGGTGTCGGAGGGATACAGGATCCCTTTCTTTTCCCTTCCTCCCTTTCGCTTTCATCTCACTCGCTCTCCTCAGGATGCCGAGAGAAGCTGTCTGTTTGAAGACGCAATTCAGGCTCTTTTGGACAAAGATGTCCTGTGCCTCCTTTGGACAGAGGTTCAGGATTTTATTTTAACCTTTTTGTAGGACCAAGAAGGATGGCGGAGGTCGTCGTATTTTGGACCTCGAGGATCTCAACTCCTTTGTAGTGAAGACTCACTATCGACAGGAGTCTCTGTGTACAGTGATCGTTGCCATGTCTCCGGGGGAGTTTCTTGCTTCTCTGGATCTTCAGGATGCGTATCTTCACATCCCAATTCATCTAGAGAGCAGGCAGTATCTGAGGTTTGCCTGTGCCAGAGGTCATTTTCAGTTTTCAGCTCCTCCATTTGGTCTGACAACGGCTTCCCAGGTTTTCAAACGTGTTCTGGGGGCCTTGATATCTGTCCTCCATCGGGATGGCATCAGAGTGACTCCATACATGGACAACTTGCTTTTGAAGGCTGCGTCTTCAGACCTTCTTCATCAGCAGGTCCAGACCTGCATTCAAGCCCTCACACGTCACGGTTGGATTGTGAACTTGGACAAGTCAGACTTCGTCTCATTTTCCTGGGTCTTCTGTTCGACACTCAGAGGTGCATGGTGTTTCTACCAGAGGAGGTAGCTCATCAGATTGCTCACCGGGTCTCCAAGATCCTCGCCCTCGATCGGATTCCGGTTCCAAAGTTGTCTTCTCTGGTGAGGAAGTTCATTTCCTTGATAGAGGCGGTTCCATTTGCCATGGCACACACCAGGGAAGTTCAAAGGTTTGTGATTCAGACATGCAGGTACCGGCCGGATCATCTGAAGCTGTCGGTCTCTCTTCCTCCTCATGTCGAGTTGAGCTTTGGAGTGGTGGTTGGATCTTTCCAATCTCCTGAAGGGGAGATCCTTCCGGATCCCCTACTGGACCAAGGTCACGATGGATGCCAGCCTCTCGGGTTGGGGTGCCGTCTTGGGTCGCATCAGCGCTCAGGGGAAATGATCCTTGGAGGAGTCTCTTCTCGCCATCAACATTCTGGAACTTCGAGCGATTTTTCATGCGCTGCTCCATTGGAAATCTCAGCTGGAGGGCTGTCCAGTCAGAGTGGAATCTGACAACGCCACTGCCGTGACTTACGTCAGCAGACAGGGCAGGACAAGAAGTCTCGCCGCTTGCTTAGAGGTCAAGGCCATTCTGTCCTGGGCGGAGGTTCACGTTCCTGTCATTTCAGCGGTGCACATTCCAGGCATAAACGTCATGGCAGACTTTCTCAGTCGTCACACAGTCGACAGAGGAGAGTGGGAACTTCATCCGGAGGTGTTTCAGCTCCTAACTCAGAAGTGGGGAGTGCCCCTAGTGGATCTGATGGCAACCAGGCACAACAGGAAGGTTCCGATGTTCTGCTCCCGGTGGAGAGACTCACTGGCCCTGGCAGTCAACGCCATGTCAATTCCCTGGGCGTTCTCCCTGGCTTACATCTTTCCTCCCCTTCCAATGTTGATGAGGGTGATTCAGAAGTTGAAGGTGGAGCGTTGTCTGGTCATCCTGATAGCTCCGAATTGGCCTCGTCAGTCCTGGTATCCGGACCTTCTGGCCCTGTCTGTGGTGGAGCCCTTTCCGCTTCCCTCGCGTCCAGATCTTCTGCTGCAAGGTTATCTGTGGAAGGAGGATGTTCATCATCTCAAGGTGTTGCTCATGTGCGTCCTGTCTTTGAGTCCGGCTCCTCAGTGGGACCTTAATCTGGTTTTGGGGGTTCTCCAGCATCCCCCCTTTGAGTCCTTGGCTACTATTCCTTTACGCCTTTTGTCGTGGAAGATGGCCTTTCTTCTGGCAATTGTCAGTTTGCCGAGTGGCAGAGTTGCAAGCTCTTTCTTGTAAACCACCTTATCTGGTGTTTCATAAGGATAAAGCTGTGCTTCGCACCTCTAAGGAGTTCTTACCTAAAGTAGTCTCCGAGTTTCACATCAATCAGGAGATCGTGGTGCCCTCTTTCTGCCCTAACCCATCCTCCGACAAGGAGAGGGATCTCCACTTGTTCGATGTGCGTTGTCTCAAGTTTTATGTTCATCGCACTGAATCTATCGGGAAGTCTGACGCCCTGTTCCTCATTCCTGAGGGTCCTAGGGCTGGGAGACAGGCATCCAAAGTGACTATTGCGTCATGGATTAAGTCTACTATTTGTAAGGCTTACAAATTGAGGAATAAGAATGTTCTCTTTCGGGTCACGGCCCATTCCACCAGGTCCATTGGGGTCTCTTAGGCCTACAAGAATCAAGCGTTTGCTGATCAGCTGTGCCAGGCAGCCAATTGGTCCTCTGTGCACACCTTCTCGAAGCACTACCATGTGGATGTGCTGGCCTCGGCTGATGCCAGCTTTGGGAGGAAGGTCCTGGAGGCAGTTTTGCCTGTCTAGGGTCGTCTTCTTCTGAGGTTCTGTGCTTCCTTGCTGTTGAGCCCTGTTGGCTCTAGTTTAGTGTGCTGTGTAACAGTTCCTGGGGTCTGTTTTTACCCCTAGTTGGTGTCCGTTGGGATCTCTGACCGATAGGTTCATGGAGGTCCTGGTGACTTTGGGGGGCCTTGCACCTGGTCCTTGCCTTCTTCCCGCCTCTGGGAAACTCAATGTTTGGACATCCCAGAGTTACCAGTAACCTGTATTGGACGACAGTGAAAACAGGATTTTAGTCTTACCTGTTAAATCCTTTTCACTTAGTCCATACAGGTTACTGGTCTCCCACCCTATCAAGAGACCATGCTTGGCTCTCCTGTGGCAATAGGTGGGAGTCCTTCGGGGCATGCTCACAGGAGTTGTCTTGTCTCCTATTTCTGGTCAATTATTAGTGTCTCAAATCATTCTGGAGTTAGCTGACTGGTATGCAGCTGAGGAGGGAGGGGAGGCTCCACCCCATGCATACATTTGGAGAAATGTTCCTGCCTACTTAAAGGGGCGGATTACCTCCCAGAGTTACCAGTAACCTGTATGGACTAAGAAAAGGATTTAACAGGTAAGACTAAAATCCTCTTTTCTTCTGGTTTAGCAAAGACTAGCGTGTGGAGTATTGTGTTTGACGCCGATCATTTTTTTTTTTAAGTAACTTATTCTACTCTGACAAAGTGAAAAAATGACCCTGCATTTTTCCAAACCAGAATATGTACATGTGCCCTGTCTAGTGCATTTTTAATAACTATATTGATAAATATGAGGATTTTGTCCATCTAATGGCCATGAGATGTTAAGATCACCAACCTCGCCAAGGTACCTCAAATCTGGCAAGTACCTACTCTATTACACCTATGTACCCTATCTAAATTAAACAAAAAAATGAAACATTTTTTCAGCGATTTGAAAAAGGGGTTAATCAGATGTTATAAGGAAACGTGTCCTAGAAATGGCCTTTGTGTATGCAATTAAAACAGTGGGACAAACAAACATTACAAAAAAAGGTGTAAGAGGAAACTTACTTGAAATGAGACTCACATGGCCTGCAGGAAGTGGTAATCGACCGAAGAGGACTAGGAGTCCTTTCATCCTATTTATATTCTACTCTGAGTACCTCATAAGTCTGCCATATCTAATATTGGCAATTTGAGGAAACTGTGTAATGTCCATTTTATTTAATTAAAGGTGAATAAGATAATAATAATTCAGCAATTGTTTGAGGAAAAAAGTTACCATGATGGTGTCATTTGCACATATAAATGTAATACCCCAAAATAATGCACATACAACTAAAAAAAAGTTCCTCGCTATCTATTTAAAGTTATATAACATTTTTCCGTAGGCTCGTCTGGAAGTTCATAAATTTGGAATTACTGGATACAAGAAAGAAAAGCAGAGAACATTTGAACAAGAGAGAGCGATAATGTTGGGTGCCAGGGTAAGCTTTATTTTGTGTCAAGCTTGAGTGCATGAAGTTAAAGAAACAGAATCATTTAGAGATGTTTAGGAACTACACTTACTGGTCTTAAAAAGAAATCTAATTATATGTATATTCAGGAAACCAAGAAACAAGAGGGCACCTCCATAAGGTAATACTGACTAAAAAAGACCATACCAAAGCAATAATCATCCTGTATTATAACTCGCTAAGGATGTTTGTCAGAAGCCGTCATGCGTAGTACAGATGGCTGAGCACGCTGCAGTCATGCGCAGTACAGACTGCCCACTCAGCGGCTGATACGGAGTAGGGCTCTCTGAATTCAGACCGGAGTTCTCTCTGCGCACCTTCCTGGGACCGTGTCCTCTCTGCGCACCTTCCTGGGACCGTGGTCCCAGGAAGGTGTGCAAAGAGGACTCCGGTCTGAATTCAGAGCGCTCCTCTACGTATCGGCAGCGGTGGGTTTGGGCAGTCAGTACTGCAGCGTCGTTAGTGTTGGCCCGTGTACACGCACTTTAAAACTAGTATATTATACTCACAAGTAACAGAGCTACATAAGATTGTAGACCACGCACGTGGAGGAAATTAACAATTGCCTCCACACATATATCCGAAATATGGAAATCAGCAGCCATATCATTAGAGGTGCTGGTTTCCCTTTAAAAAAAAAAAAAAAAAAAAAAATTTGCCATAAACAAGCACATACAGGGAGCAGAAGGAAAGAACTTCAGTATATCAAATGCCTCTAGATTCAGTGTAAATATACTCATAGATGTAGTCGCCGGTGAGGAGTTATGTATTCACTAGCTAATGAAATAAGTAATCGTATGATGGATATAGTTGATTATGAAATATTACATATAAAATATCTATGATGAAGTAAAAATAGTTATTTCATTATGGAATAATAATTAATGAATAATAACTAAAAATGAACTATGTGAAAATTGTGGTGTTCACTTTAGTTCAACTTTATTTAACCCCTAGAGTGCCAGAGGGGTATGCAATACTTTGCTTTGCAATGCGTTGCGTACCCCTCTGGCACTGAAATGGTTAATAATTAAAGTCAGATGAGGAAATAAGCCTTTTCTAGTTAAAGAGGATGCTTTTAATCATAAAAGAGAATTTGGAAATGTTGTCCTGTTATAATTCCAATGAATGAAAGAAAGTCTGGAAAGACCATTTAACTCACAACTGAGTTGTATCCAGTGCTTGAGTCTTAATATTTAACCCCTTCGTGACCACTGACATGCCAGGACCGCCACAGCGGCCCGGCACTTAAGGACCAGTGACGGCCCTGGCACGTCATGGAGTTGAGGGCTCCCGGCCCTGAACCGTAAGTAATAAAAAATAAAAAGACCCTTGGTGACCAAGTGCCAGCCGTGCGTGCGCGCCGGTCCTTAAGGGGTTACAGTGGAACTTTAACCTTTAATTCAAATTTGCATATTTGAAAACTGCATTAAAAACTGCCTATTTGTGTTGGGTTTTTTGCCTATATGTCACGTTAACCAAAAGGCCAGCAAATTGTACAATTCAGGAGATATTCAAACTTCTTTCATATGCTAATTGGGCACAGTGTGGCATCATTGATGCTTTCATGTGCTAATTAAGCTAATAAATGATATTTCATATGCTAATGAATCATTGTTATGCTAATGAATGTTTCAATGACGAGTCATGCTAATTAATCTGTGTAATACCAGGAAGTGTTTAGTTTCACTTTGCCCAGAAACAAAAAGTGTGAATATCTCCTAAATTGTACATCTGCTGGACTTTTGGATAACATGGCACATAAGCAGTTTTTAATGCAGTTTTCAAATATGCAAACTTGAATTAAGGTGAAAGTTCCACTTTAAGAATATCCAGTGCACCCAATCCACCCTTGCTCTTTCTTTGGGATATATGAGAAAATTTTAAACAAGCAGGTTTTCTGCCCCGTATGAAGCGATTTAAGATGGGGAAAGAGACATAAGCCCATTTGATAATAACCCTGAAAGTGGGCTTATTATACATTGTGTATGCCATTTAAAGGGATAGTAATACTTAAAATGTAAAAAAAATATAAGTTGTAGGGTTTATCTTTCTGAGTAAAAAAAGGGTACTCCCACTGCTGAAAGGTGTTTTATTCAAAAGTTATTAAAGATCAAAGTTGCGTTTTTTTAGGTGCAGTATCACAGTGGCCTGAAATTGTACAGCGGTGTTGTTGCTACACCATCCTATGGACAGCTCTGGTCCCGGAACCAGAGCTGTCCATAGGATGGTGTAGCAACAACACCGCTGTACAATTTCAGGCCACTGTGATATTGCACCTCAAAAAGTCAACTTTGAGCTGTAATAACTATTGAATACAACACCTTTCAACAGTGGGAGTACTCTTGTTTTACTCAGGGGGATAAACCATACAACATATATTTTCTTACATTTTAAGTATTACTATCCCTTTAAGAAGCGTGAACTTGGTCCTTTCCATTTAAGGATCTCTGCCATATACTTTTTTTGGCATCAGTTGAAACTTCAAGGTTAGGTATTTTCTGAGACCTATCCTTGACAACAATTGCAAGAGGATTTTTTTTTTTGTTTTTTTGGGTTTTTTTTTTTTTGGGTTTCTGGCCCTGCAGGTATGGAACAAAACTGACCTGATCCCTACAGATACATGGACTTTGAGTCTATTAACCAACATTTTGGAAAATGCTTTTAGGTCCGTATTAATCAGGGAGATGGGTTGGTCGTTGGCACACACTGTGGGGTCCTTGCCGGGCTTAGAGAGCTATACAATGGGAACCTCCAAGGACTGAGAAGGAAAGAAAGCACAGCTTTAAAAATATGGGCCATATGGAGTGAAAGAATATCCAAGAATTTCTTACAATAAATAAGAGGGAGGCCATCCAGTCCAGGGCTTCTGTCAAAAGGAGACTAATTGGTGGTTCTAAATCAGATGCTTGAATGTACATTTCAATATTCCAGTATCTGCTGACTGCAGTGTGATATACCCGGTTTTGTAAGGAAAGAATGAATAGTTTTGCTAGCACCCAAACTGATCGAATTATCTGGGCACCCCCCAGAGTCAGGGCTGTATGTGTTTATAAATGTTCACATAAGAATCCCTAAATATCTCAGTGATGGCTTCCACCCTTATCAGGGCTAAACCCTGCTTGTTTGTTTGTTTTTTATCTGCAAGATCAGGGGGATGATTCACTAATCGGTGATAAAGTGGAGATGACTTCTCCAATTTATCACTCAGTTCCTATGTCATTCTATAGAGCCTATGCACTATGATTTCCAAAGCAGAAGAGACCTTAGTGCACAGGTTCCATATAATAAATTAGAGAAGTGAAATACTGGAGAAGTCCTTTCCACTTTACTACCACTTAGTGAATCTCCCCCAATATTTCCTAAGCATTCTCTTATGATTTGCAAGAGTTTTCTACATTTGTTGCCCTGAAGAAAAGGTTTCTACGTGTGCCACATATAGGGCATAAGAGGACTGATTATTCTTTTTATTTTGCTGCTAGCTGAGTAAAAGTAGTGGTTGATGGGATATACTTTGTGTGTTCAAGGGATCATATGGTTGCAAATAAAAAGAATAATTTGTTCCAAATTCTGAATATCCTATAGACCACATTGTATAAATCTGGAAATCTGGGTACCATTTTTTTTTTTTTTTGGGGGGGGGGGGTTGTTACTGCACATTCTCTTTAATGCCATTGTTTGAAACCAAGAATTTGAAAGAATGAAAACCATTTGGCCCATCTAGTCTGCCCATTTTTTACCTTCTGTAAAAACCTCAAACCTTATTTGGTCTTGGTTGTGTCTTATATTCGACAGCCTTATGCCTATCCCAGGCATACTTAAATTCTGTCACTGTATTAACTTCTACCACCTCTGCTGATAGGCTATTCCACTTATCTACTACCCTCTCAGTGAATTAAAACTTTAATATTTTCCATTTTGATATAATATAAGAATCAAAAAATGTTTATTTAAGGAAAAAAAAATGTGTGTAACTATGAATAAAATATAGTAGAATTGCAGCCATTAGCTTTTTTAAATATGCTAGTAAACTGAACTAATAGTACAGCTATTGTGTTTGAATTCATAGGGCATTTCTTCCACAGGATTATAATGGCCACTTTTGGAGCTTGTAACCTCATAGTGCTTTTGAGGCCTAGCTCTTCTCCATTTAATCCAATATGTACATTCTTTTTTTTTCTTCTTCTCTTTCTCAAAAAAAGACTTCATTTATAAGACACTTTATAAAAGAGAATATCTTTATGAATTTTTATCCTGTTGAGGGTTTTTCATTCTTTATAGTGGATGTGTCACCTATGGACAACATCCCATAAATGGTTAGGTGACCTAGCCAATACGATGAAAACGTTATTTATTTTTTATTTAAAGTTTTGATTTTGCTTAAATTTAACTTACAAACTTTGTGCTGCAGCCACTTCCGTGTTGACTACGGTTACAGAGCTCTGCCTTTCCTCTCCTTCCTCCTCCGATGACGGAGGCTTCTGTCTGGAAGCTGGAGCGGTCTCATTGGCAGAGATCGATATCTAGCCAATGAGACCGCTCCAGCTTCCAGGCAGAAGCCTTCGTCATCGGAGGAAGGAGAGCAGAGACAGAGCTTCGGGCTGCAGTCTATACGGAAGTGGCTGCAGCCCAGACTTTTGTAAGTTAAATTTAAGCGAAATCAAAACTTTAAATAAAAAATAAATAACGTTTTCATCGTATTGGCTAGGTCACCTAACCATTTATGGGATGTTGTCCATAGGTGACACATCCACTTTAAGGAACAAGCATCTTATATAATTTTTGTTCTGATTTCATAGTGGCAAGCCGATTGTATGCCCTGGTGACATCTAGATAGGGTACAGATTTAGTAGCACATTTATAATTTTTTTCAATAATTTATGTCTTAATTTACTTTCCCTTAGTCGTTGCCATTTTTCTGTGAGCATTTTTTAAGGAGGTATATCTGAAGTGTGCTAATGTTACAGGGATATGTTATCTTCTTGTGAATAGACATGTAAAATCAAACCATGTGTGCTTTTAAAATATGCTCTTTTAATTGCCTTCAAAAAGTTAATATATGATCTAAGATATGATATATATTATAAGAACCTTTTGAGTGCCAACAAGAGCAAGTTTTATGAATTTAACTGAGCAAATATGATTGAATTTTTAATATTAACCCTTAAAGTCAATAACGACATGTTTTTGAATTTCTAAGTTCTGTGAGCACTTTCACTTGAATATTAAACAGCAGTCAATATTAACCCTTAATATCAATGATAAGAGGATGCTTTATGAATGCCTTCACTGAACACATGGTTTTATTTGAAATACAAGATTGGTGTAAAGCCAATGTAGTGCCTTTATTTAAGAAGAAAACAAAAATTATAGACCTGGGAGTATGACCTTGGTAGTAGGAAAACTGTTAGAAGGGTTAATAAGGGATTTTATGCAAGATTACACTATAGAAAAAAAAATATTAGCAGGGATCAATATGGTTTTATGAGGAATATATCTTGCCAAACAAAAATCTTTTGAGCTTCTGTGAAGTAAATAGCAACCTAGATAATGGTAAAGCAGTAGATGTAATATATCCTAGATTTTACAAAGGCATTTGATACAGTGATGCACAGGAGGCTGGTGTAGGAAATTGAGGCTAGGTTATAATCATTACAGCTGGATGAAGCATAGGGCACAGTGTGGTGGTGTATATGGGAAAACTCCCCGATACAGATAGTTGATAGTAGAGTACCTCCGGGTTCAGTACTGCTTTTTAACATGTTTATAAATGACCTAGAAATAGATGTAGAAATCCATATTTGTAGATAACATTAAATTATGCTGGGTAAGAAATCCAGATACAGATGTTTCCCTACAGAGGGATTTATATAAAATGGTAGCTTGGGCAAGTGAAATAAATGTAATATGAAGTACAATGTGGAAATAGATATAGAAAGCAAAATATCAATATTTGTAGATTACACTAAATTATGCAGGGTAATAAATTCAGAACAGGATATTTGCTCTCTACAGAGGAATTTACATAAAATTTAAGATTGAAAAAGCAAATGAAATATGAAGTTTAATGTGGGAAAGTGTAAAGTCATGCATTAGGGAAGTAAAAATCCCAGTGCTACTTATGAAAGTAATGGAATCATTTAAGGAGACTTGTTGCTAGAGGAAGACCTGGGAATCCTTGTAAGCTACAGACTTGGAAACAGTGACCCGTGTCAATCAACAGCAGCAAAAGCAAATAAAGTTCTGTCTTGCATAAAAAAGGGTATTGAAGTAAGAGTGAATAACAGTTTTGCCACTGTAGAAATCATTGGCAAGATCTCATCTCAACTATGCCATGCAATTTTGGGAGTAAAGATATTCTAGAACTGGAGAGAGTAAACAAAGAGTAACAAAATTAAGGGAATGGAGGGCCTGAAGTATGAAGAACTACTAGACAGTTTGTTTACTCTTGAGAAAATACTACTAAGAGGAGATCTTGTTACACTGTTCAAGTATATGAGCGGTCCATACAAGTATCTCTCTAGTGAGATTTTCATTCCAAGACCTGTTCAGATATCTAGGGGCCATCCATTAATATTAAAGGAAAGGCGGTTTCAATTTCAGCCGAAGAGCTGTGTGTTTGTTTGTTTTTGTTTGTTTGTTTGGGTTTTTTTGTTTGTTTTTGTTTTTATAGTAAGGACTGTTAAATTGTGGAATTCCATGCCCAATCATGTGGTAATGGCAGATACAATGGATATATTTAAGAGATTGGCTGCATTTCTAGCAGAAAGGAAAATACAGGTTTATACTGAGTATTACTAGTCTTAGCCTGCCTGGGGGTAGAGTGTCTGCTTAATGGTGACTAGCCACATGAAATGGCAGAGCTACAGCGGCTCCCTCTATTTACAGGCTTGTTACGCCATAGTTTAACTGTCACTCGACATGACGCTATTCTGACTTTAGCTTGCTGACATCACTGACACGTCTCTCTGCAGTGTACCCTGTGCTAGGTAAAGCGAAGAGCAGAGATGCTGTAGCATCCTCTTTTTCCACCAGCACTGGGCCACGTTACGATACAAAGGTTCAAACACATTAACCCCTTAAGGACCGGACGTTATGGGACATTTCCGTCCCATAACGACCGCATAGGGGCACTTTGAGGCGCCGGTACACGTGACCTGTCACGTGTATCGGCGCGTCACTATGGGGCTTGAAACAGATCGCTCCGATCTTGGAACGGTCTATTTCATGCCCTATTTTTACTTACAGCGCTCCCGGTAGAGCGCTGTAAGTAAAAAGTACGTGACGTACCAGGACCGTCAAGGGTCTTACAAGCAAATTTACCCTTGACGGTCCTGGTACGTCAAGGGTCCCTAAGGGGTTAAAGTGTTTCACAGTTCACTGAAGACCTGGCTTGCCACGATATAAGCATGGTGGTGGACCCTCTGACCAATTGGAGGCCATAACAACTGATTACTTCTCTTATATGGTATCGCCACTTCTGGCTACATGCAAAAGATTGGGCACCCATGGCCAAATTACATGTGACCACATTATGGTATCCTTTGAAATTTGTTATGAGAAACCCAATAGCAAGGGTTTAAGCAAATCATTCAATTTTAAAAAGGCTAATTATACAGAGTTAAAAGAAGTATTAAAGGATATTCAGTAGGATGTAATTTTCAATGCATAAGAATCATGGAATGTGTTTAAAATGCTCTTAGACAAATATACGAGTCAATATAAACCACTGGGGAATAAGCACAAGAGGATTAAAGTGAAGCCAGTGTGGCTTAAAAATGAGGTTTGCAGGGAAATGAAAAATAAGAAACCGGCTTTTAAAGTGTTTAAGTGAAACTGGTCAGATGCATCACTTAAAAAATACAAAGAATGTCATAAAATCTGCAAACAATCAGTTAAGCTAGCTAACATTGAAAATGAGAGAAATATTGAAAATGAGAGCAAGAAAAACCCTAAACAATTCTACAAGTATATTAAGAACAAAAAGGTTAAGACTGATATTGGTCCTATTAGGACTGAGGTGAATTGATTAGTGAGGCTAAGGCTATGGCTGACACCCTAAATACATTATTTGCTTCAGTATATACAAAGGAAGCAGCAGTGACAGGCTATGGGCAAATAGATAAAACCACAGAATTTCCTCCATCATTTACATGGTTTACTGAGCACAAGGTCCAAAAGAGACTGGAGAGGGTTATGGTGAATAAAGGACCTGGACCTGAAGGTATACACCCAAGGGTACTTAAGGAATTTAGTTCAGTAATAGCAAGACCATTATACTTAATTTTTATTGATTCATTTTCATCAGGCATAGTGCCCTGTGATTGGAGGAAAGCTGATGTAGTTCCATTGTTTATTTAAAAAGGGAGGAAGATCCAAACCATGAAATTCTAGACCTGTGAGCTTGACTTCCATAGTGGGTAAGATGCTAGAAGGATTACTAACTGACAGTGTTCAGAACTGTGTGAAGGCAAACAATATCATTAGTAGGAATCCGTATGGTTTCATGAAGAATAGATCATGTCAGACTAATTTACTTGCATTTTATGAAAGAGTAAGTAGTAATTTGGTCAAGGATATTGCTGTTGATGTAGTATACTTTGATTTTGCAAAAGCTTTTGACAGTGTACCTCACATCAGGTTACGGCATAAATTGAAAGGCTTTGGTTTGGGTGGTATTACCTGTACATGGATTAAGAACTGATTAAATTATAGATGGCAGAGAGTTGTAAATGGAACTTTTTCAAATTGGTCTAAAGTTATAAGTGGGATGCAACAGGGTTCAGTCCTGGGCCCAATGCTTTTTAATTTGTTTATTAATGCTCTAGAAGTGAGAATTGAAAGTAGTGTGTCAGTCTTTGCTGATGACAATAAGCTATGTAAGGAAATACATACAGAGCTGGATGTTTTTTCTCTTCAGAAGGATTTAGATAAACTGAGTGAACGGGCAGAAAAGTGGCAGATGTCATTTACTGTAGATAAATGTAAGGTTAGGCATTTGGGCTGTAGAAACAAACTTGCTACATATACTCGAAATGGGAAACAACTTAGGGAATCTTCATTAGAGAGAGATTTAGGAGTACTGATAGACAATAGACTTCAAAGCAGTGTGCAGAGTCACTCAGCTGCTGCAAGAGCAAATAGGGTACTAGCCTGCATAAAAAGAGGTGTAGATGCAAGGAATCCTAATATTATCCTACCTCTGTATAAATCCTTGGTTAGTCCTCATCTAGAGTATGGAGTACAAATTGGGCACCAGTTCTTAAAAAAGACATTGTTGAACTGGAAAAGTTGCAGAGACGTGCAACAAAACTGATAAAGGTATTGGAGGATCTGAGTTATAAAGGAAGGCCAGCCAAACTGGGTTTGTTTACATTAGAGAAGAGATGTCTAAGGGGTGATATGACTACCATTTACAAATACATTCAAGGTCAATACAAAGAACTATCCAATGAATTATTTATGAAAGAGCTGAGTTAAGAGGTCATCCATTAAGACTAGAGGAAAGGCACTTTCGACTAAAACAAAGGCAGATATTCTTTACAGTAAGGGCTGTAAAGCTGTGGAATTCTTTGCCTCTGGATGTTGTACTTGCAGATAATGTAACTGCTTTCAAATAAGCAATGGTTGCCTATCTAGCACAGAACAATATTGAAAATTATGACAGATGGCTTCAATGCAGATAGGATGTTGATCCAGGTATCTATCTGACTGTCATTTAGAGCCAGGAAGGAATTTTTATTTTACCCACTCGGGGCTGAATTGGATATAGAGGGCTTTTTTTTTTTTTTTTGCCTTCCTCTGGATCAACAGGGGTGTTTTTTGCATTGGCTGTACTTTATAGACACGTATTTTGTCTTTTTTCAGCCTCATCAACTATGTTGCAAAACTTACAGTAAATGTATGAATATGCTAGTAGAAAAAGCCTGGCATTGCCAAAGAGGTGTTTTCTATATGAGTTTATATTTGTTTTGTAGAGAGATTCTTGTGGCCCCCAGCCCTCCCATTGGCCTTGCCAGGTTAAGCCCCCGACTTTGAGAACATGGTTTAATAGAAGGTGTAGACTAACTCAGGGACAGTACGACTCCATGCTGTAAATCCAGGTGCATTTACATCGCGTGATAAGCCAGATATGGTTTTCCAGCTGGTGTTTGATTCCAACTCCCATCATCCTCAGCCAGAATTCGGAAGGCTGTAGGTAGTGGTGGTTGCAGTAGTAGTGGTTGCAGTAGTACACTAGCTGGAGAGCCATATATTGTGAAAGTTATCTACTGTAAGTAAGAGTGCTTTGCCCCACCCCCTTCTCCTTTTCTGAGGGGTCCTGGGAAAGGGCAGGGTACCTTGTATTACACTACACCTGGGATTAGACAACACGAGGCTCTACATCTTGTGTTGGACTATGTCTGACAACTTCTGGTAGCAAAGAAGTGCATTGCAAGATGCCTATTTATGTTTGGAATGTATTTTTATATATATATATTTGTGTGTGTACTAGTGTAAAAGCAACGTACACGCATTCAGGCAGTGTCTACTGCGTATGACTGCATCTGACAAAGATACATCTGGCCTGCTTTCAGGCAGTCTCTACTGCCCATGACTGCACCGGGTTGATCTCGACTAGGGACCCAGTGAGGACCCCAGATTTAGACCTTCTGAGCTCTTACTGAACAGCAAGGATCTGCAAAGAATAGCAGGCTGAGACTGCTTAGGTTTGACAGGAACACCAAAGGATCTCCCTCACCAAGTATTGGTGGGAAGAACATGATTCAAACAGAAATGATGAAATTCCTTAAGGGAGCTATGACCAGATGTCGAATATAACCCAGTCGCTGTGGGGAAGGAATATTTTTGACTGGTAGTCAAAGAATATCTGACAGGGAATGAGGGATATAATCTACGACTGGAAGTCGAAGAGAGCCCACTGAAATGATCAGTGAAGTGGAATTTTGGCTACGGTTAATGTTTTATACAACTAAGACTCACAAAATCTTGTAACCCTCACAGACAGAGCAGAGCGGAACACTAACGCTACCTAGGAATTGACAAGCAATCATACAACTATCACACCACTAGTACCCAAAGTCATATAGAGTAACCCAAGTACAGGTAATCAACCAGGAGGATAAAAGTGTCTCACCCCTGCTAACTCCAACACCAGAGCCAAGATACTAGCTATAGTAGGACACCCCATAACATTAAGAGGTAGGACTGCTGAGGTATTCAATACTCCTGGCTTCAACGTGCCTTACAGTGGAAGCGGAGTTGGTCAGAGGACACTGATGCCCAAGTTAAAGGTAACAATAGGGTGTGAGCAGGATAATATATGAACATATTCACTCATTCATTCATTCATTCAAAGAATAGCACCTGCAGCCTGGGTTGGAGAATACACAGAACACAAGTAAAGTGTGAGTAATATACCTTCCAGGCCCAAGATACAAACATACCTGATGATGCGAGAAGAGCCATGAAGTAGAATAGTCAGAACAAGCTGAGGTCACCAGGAGTGTATGGGGTATTAGAGATGAGCAGAATCCGTAGTCTGTAACCGTAAGCAGAGAACTAAGGGAGGAGCTGTAGAGACAATGGGTGCCTAGGGTCAAAAAGGAAAAGAAGCCACAAGCCTGACAATTGATTTAAATTTGAATTTCATTTCTTACATCCAATATGGAGCACAGGAACCATGGGGTTGAGCTCCCTCCTCCAGGAGAGCAGGGCACCTTATAAAAGATTATTTCCTTGCCATTCATTTTCTTTGTCCGTTTCTGGCCTGCCTTCTCTTCTCTCACAGCCATCTCACTCTGTCACTCGCTACATGCCGTGCTGCCCACACTGTGGCGTCATGTGTGGTACTGTTGTGCCTCCCATTTGAGAGTCCTGCCAGGGGTTCTGTTCCCATCTCATGTTGGAGCATATGCACTGTTCATGCCCTTGTTTACTTGAAACTTTAATTACTGTGACAATTGTGAATTGTTTATTTCTCTGCTATTTCAAACTTCAGTAAACTTTGAATTTAAAAAAAAAAAAAAAAAAAAAAAAAAAGAGAGAGAGAGTTGGTATTTCTGAGTTACAAGTCTTGTCTTGTAAGCCTCCCTTCCTGCTATTTCTCCAAGACAATGTGGTACTTTGTACTCCACAATGTTTCTGACCTAAAGTTGTTTCAGAATTTCACGTCAACCAGGAAACTGTCCTTTTTTCCTTTTTGTCCAGATCCTTCCTCCAAACAGGAGAAGACTCATCACCTGTTGAATGTGGTTTGATGCCTGAAGCATTATGTGCATCATACACAGCCTTTTCACAAGGCAGATTCCCTCTATCATTTAGCTCAGTGGTAAATGCCCTGACTACAGAGCCTGTTCAAACCTCAAGGTTGTAGGTTCAAATCCCGGCAGGGTCAACTCAACCGTTCATCCTTCCGAGGTCGATAAGACTACCATTGATTGGGTAATAATAATCTCTCTCATTCAACTGCCGATTAATTCCAACAGCATGCGCTGAAAGCGCTTTGAGTCCCACTGGGACAAAGGCGCTCTACAAATAAAAGTTGTTGTTATTCTTATTATTCCTGAGAGTCCAATAGCGGGTCAGGCTGTAACCAAAGTCACTATTGCTTCTTGGATCCAGGTGTATGTTATCAGAAATCTGTGGGTACCTCCTGGGCCTACACGAATCAGGCCTTTACCAAACAGCTGTGCAAGGAGGCAACGTGGTCCTCCTTGCATACATTCTCCAAACACTATATCCAAAAAGTATATACTAGAACTAGAGAGGGTACAGGGAAGATCTAGACAAACTTTATTTTATTTACTCTAGAGAAAACACAACTAAGAGGAGACCTTATCACATTGTACAAGTATATGACCGGTCAATACAAGGATCTCTGCGGTGAGCTATTCATCCCAAGGCCTGATCAGGTGACCAGGGGACACCCCTTGAGATTAGTGGAAAGGAGGTTTAGACAGCAAAGTAAGTGTTGTTGTTGTGTTTTTTTTGTTTTTTTTTTTGTTTTTTTACAGTAAGGTCTGTTTAAATTGTGAATTCCTTGCCCAAAGGGGTGGTTTATGGCAGATACAATGGAAACATTTAAGAGAAGATTAGGTACATTTCTTTCAAAAGGGAACATACATGGTTATACAAATCAGGAACGTCTGATAAAGACTAACTTATTTGGTAGCAGGAAAGCTATGTAATTGTCAGTCAATGGGGTATGAGGCAAAGGTTGAACTTAATGGACTTGTGTCTTTATTCAACCTAATTTACTATGTTACTACCCTGTCAATGTTCTGCCCTCTGCTGACATCCACTTTGGTCAGGCAATTGTGCCTGCTTAAGGGCTCTTTTTTTTTTTTTTTTTTTTTTTTATTATAACTACTCTCTGTTCAGTAGTTTGAGTCCTCTTGGCTCTTGTTTGAATGTTTGGTGTCTTAACACTTGAGGTCACGTGATGCCAGTTTAGTCTTGTGGAATACTGATAACCTATGGGTATGTTTGTTTTTTGTTTATTTTTTTTACCCCCCTCTCTTTCTCTGTCGTCCAATACAGGTTACTGGTAACTCTGGGAGGCGGTCCGCCCCTTTAAGTAGGCAGGAACATTTCTGTAAATGTATGCAGGGGGTGGAGCCTTCCTTCCCTCCTAGGCTGCAGCTTATCCAGCTAGCATCAGGATGATTTGTTCCTGGGTGTGACAACACCAGGTGGAGAACATATTTGTCTTTTAGTTTTAGTTTCTTTTTTTATTTTTCTGTCAGATATGGAATACCACCATTAGGCGGATTACCATGACTGACAAATGCCCTTCAATGTGGCTGGCTCAGTATTCAGGTGCTTTTTGATGGACCTTAAGCCCTGAGGGGGGAAATCTTGGGTACATGTGCTTCCCCAGGAATTACCCAGTGAGGTAATTCTTGCTGCATGGAAATCTGAAGACAGAAGATCTGCAGGAAAGGTGAGCTACCCTTTGAGTGCTGCAGGTCCACTTGTCCCACAGTGCCCCTTTGCTGGGCTTGTATTTGGGAGTTCTCATTGTGCACTCCTGCACTCATTGGGTATATATGTGTATGTATGTCTGGATATTTGGAGCAGGTTTATGTGGTAACTTAACCCTTTGTCTACTGGCTTGGCATGTTTTGAGGAGTTTTCTGACACTTTTTTTCTTTCTGGGTTAGTGTTTTCTCAGTATGCACACATGTTCACTGTATGTTTTTAACTTATATTTTAACTTTTATTACTATTGTGTACTGCGCCTTTTAAGGCATGCTTTACTTCATAGACGCCATTGCTCCATTTACTTTCTATGGGATAGCACTGTTTGGGATGTATCTCTGCAACCGCTTCACACAACAACTTCAGAGTGGACTCATTTTAATTGTCCACCCTTGCTCTATCATCCGGTTTATAGTTCAAGTGTGTTGGGGGGGCTTCAGGCACTGCTTTGGGGTACTTTTTGGGAAAAACAACATTTCCCATGAGCGCTTGTTTCGTGCCTCTTTCTGATTGGCTCCCGTCACGGCAGCAATTTTGTGAGCTTTTCTCACCGAGTATCCTACGCAGGGCTTGGACTCTCCTTCTCTCATCTGCAGATTAACCCTTCACCTGCCAGATAAGTCTATATTTAGCATTTCTTGGGTGAAATATTAATCTTACACACTACAGTTGGGTGATTTACTGTACAGTTGGTTATGCTGACACTGTGAGAATGTCTATACCGCTGGAGCTAGGGGCTAGAACTAAGGAGGCTGGTGTATCAGTATTGTAACGGAAGCTGAGAAGGGACCGTGTCGCCTTCCGCCGTCGTTCCTGGGTCTCTCCTTCTTGACGCAGATAAGCGCCGTCGGATGCACCAGTTGAAGTATGGACAGTCACTGGAAACAGCCGCAGGATCGCTGCAAGCAGGGAAGAGTCCACGTCGCCGCCTGACAGCATATGAAGTTGGGACGCGGGAAGCTGGCAGCAGGCGGTCGACGATTCAGGATACTTGGCGCAGATGGGTATCAGAGTGGACACTTTAGACCATAAGCAATACAAGACTCCAGGACTCCTTGTTCACTCCAAAACATAACTCACTTTATTGTCACAAACCACAGATATTTATATACAGTACAGTACATTGGATCACATGCGGAAACCTGATACAAAAGGGAACATGATTAAATCATAACACATCAGACAAAAGGCCAGCAGCAGATGGTAAGGGCTGACACAATGGGAGCATTCACAGAGGTAATCAACTCACAACATATAATATAAAGGGCTGGCAACATAGTTTCAGGTTATACAATAGGTGACTCAGACTGAGGGGTGTGAATGGATTAACACAAACAGCAGAGGGTCTCAGGACAGTTCTCAATACAATGACTTGATTAACACCCAGCAGGAGGTCTTGAGTCAAATGGCTGGAGTGGCTACAATACACATCCTAGGGACAAGTACAATTAAACACATACACTATTTGACAATACATAAAACATAAATCTTTTAACATAAATATAGTAAACCCCCCATCTGAGGTCAAAGGAGGCCAAGGGGCCATAGTCTTTAGGTAAAATGTTCGAGGTCCAGACAAGGGCCCAAGTAACGGATAAGATCCGTTACAAGTATCCCCCCATTGGGCACTGCTCTTCCTGTCACGCAGGGCTACCTAGAGAGTTCTCTGGTCATTTATGTCCAGCATGTTCTGAAGTTCCTGACAGCAACCCAGGGACTTCCTGCCATGCTATTGAGCCAGCTTGGGTGCAAGAGTTTAAGGCTGTGACTAGGGACCTTAGGTCCACTTTACAACTTTCCATCCCAGATACAGGGGGCACTTCAATTATGGCAGACCCCCTCTACTATCGGATCCTCCCTGCCTGAACAGCAGGGGGCACCTGATGTGTCAGATTCTTCTGAGGAGGAATTGATGCAAGATTCGGATGTTGAGGATGGTACTATTTTGGAGTCTTCTAGGTCCCTTGGGGACCCTTTTGAAGCTGATCCTGAACCCTCTGCTGAGGGCCTGATCAGGGCTGTATTAACCACACTCAACATTCCCCTGGTTCAGGAGGTCCCTTCTGACCCCTCTGATGTTTTTCAGGAGCCTGTTAAGCCCCTTACTTATTTTCCTCCTAACCCTACTCTTGACCGTTTGGTTTCTGATGTGTGGAAAAATCCGGACAAGTCTGCTTCTGTGTCTAGGAAATTTGCTAAGCTTTATCCCTTTTCTGAAGCAGAACTGGCTAAATGGGTTCATCCCCCTAAGGTGGACGCACCCATATCTAGACTGTCTAAATCTACTGCTTTACCTGTTTCTGATGCTTCTGCACTGCAAGACTGGACTGACCAGAAACTTGAAGTTTCCCTCAAGTCCATTTTCGCTTCTATTGGCACCGCTATGCTTCCAGCATTTGCTGTTGGTGGGTTAACCGGGCTATTGCAGTCTGGACTGAACAACTCACTACGGCTGTCCGTCAGGATACGCCTACTTTGGAGAAATTGCGTCTTCTTGCCAATGTCTCTGAAGTGCAACACTGTCTCTGCTGCTGCTTTTGATACCGTCCGCATGATGGCAAGGCCCTCTGCTACCTCTGTGGTGGCCAGGCGTGCGCTTTGGCTCAAGATTTGGTCTGCTGACACTGCTTCCAAGAAAGTCTTGTTTTCTTTGCATTTTCAGGGTACTTCCTTGTTTGGGCCTGATCTTAAGGAACTAACAGGGGGTAAGAGTACTCTTCTACCCTTGATCTTTAAGAAGTTGCCATTTAAACGTAACCGGTCCTTTCTTTCCTTTCAAACTGAGACACGTTCAATGAACCAGGCGGTTCCATCAGCTCAGCATCCCTCCTCCAAGCCCAAGCAGCAATGGAAGCCCAAGGCTGCCTCAAAGCCCAAGGCCCCCAAGACTGCTTCGGCATGACTCACCGAACCCGTGTCCGCATCCCACTGTGGGTGGTCATCTCCGACTCATTTGTGGGATTTGGGAGGATTCAGTATCTGACCCATGGGTTTTACAGGTAGTGACATAGGGATACAAGATCCCTTTCTTTTCTCTTCCTCCTTTTTTCTTTCATCTTTCTTGTTCTCCTCAGGATGTCGAGAGAGGCCATCTATTCGAAAGCGCTGTTCAAGCTCTTCTGGACAAAGATGCCCTGGAGCCGGTGCCTCCTTCAGACAGGGGTTCTGGGTTTTACTCGAACCTCTTTGTGGTGACCAAGTAGTGTAGTGATCAAGACTCGCTATCGTCCGGAATCTCTGCACACAGTGATCTCTGCCATGTCTCCAGGGGAGTTCCTTGCTTCTCTGGATCTTCAGGATGCGTATTTCCACATTCCAATTCATCAGGAGAGCAGGCGGTACCTGTGGTTTGCCTGCGACAGGGGGTCATTTTCAGTTCTCAGCTCTTCCATTTGGTCTGACGATGGTCCCTCAGGTTTTCCAACGAGTTCTGGGGGCCTTGATGTCCGTTCTCCATCGGGATGGCATCAGAGTGACTGCCTACATGGACGACTTGCTTTTGAAGGCTGCGTCTGCGGACCTTCTTCATCAGCAGGTTCAAGTCCTCGCCCATCACGGTTGGATTGTCAACTTGGACAAGTCGGATCTTGTCCCTTCCCAGCAACTGATCTTCCTGGGTCTTCTGTTCGATACTCAGAGGAGCATGGTGTTTCTGCCGGACGAGGTAGCCCATCAAATTGCCCACAGAGTCTCAACGATTCGATCTCTGGATCGAATCCCAATTCAGAAATTCTCTTCTCTGGTGGGAAAGTTCATTTTCACGATAGAGGAGGTTCCGTTCGCCATGGCGCACACCAGGGAACTTCAGAGGTTTGTGATACAGATGTGCAGGGATCGACCAGATCATCAGAAGCTGTCGGTCTCACTTCCTCCTCATGTAGAGTTGAGTTTGGAGTGGTGGCTGGACCTTTCCAATCTACTGAAAGGGAGATTCTTCCTGATTCCCTACTGGACCAAGGTCACGACGGACACCAGCCTCTCGGGCTGGGGAGTTGTTCTGGGTCGCTTCAGCGCTTGGGGAAGTGGTCCATGGAGGAGTCCCTTCTCCCAATCAACATCCTGGAAATTCGAGCGATATTTCATGCTCTCAGTCATTGGGTGTCTCAACTGGAGGACTGTCCAGTCAGAGTGGAGTCCGACAACACCATAACAGTGGCTTACATCAACAGACAAGGCAAAACAAGAAGTCTCGCCGCTTGGTTAGAGGTCAAGGCCATTCTGCCCTGGGCGGAGGTTCATGTTCCTGTCATTTCCGCTGTGCACATTCCAGGGGTAGACAACGTCATGGCAGACTTCCTCAGTCGTAACACAGTCGACAGAGGAGAGTGGGAACTTCATCCGGAGGTGTTTCAGCTCCTAACTCAGAAGTGGGGGGTACCCTTAGTGGATCTGATGGCAACCAGGCACAACAGGAAGGTTCCGATGTTCTGCTCTCGGTGGAGAGACTCGCTAGCCCTGGCTGCCGACGCAATGTCCATTCCCTGGGCATTCTCCCTGGCCTACATCTTTCCTCCCCTTCCAATTTTGATAAGGGTGATTCAGAAGTTGAAGGTGGAACGTTGTCCAGTCATCCTGATCGCTCCAAATTGGCCTCGTCAGTCCTGGTATCCGGACCTTCTGGCCCTGTCTGTGGTGGAGCCCTTTCCACTCCCCTTTGTCCAGACCTTCTTCTGCAGGGTTATCTGTGGAAGGAGGATGTTCATCAGCTCAATTTGACGGCCTGGAGGTTGAATCCTCAATTTTGAAGAAGAAAGTGTTTTCTTCTGCTTTGGTGTCTACTATACCAAGTGCTCGTAAGCCTGTTTCTTCCAAGATCTATCACCATGTCTGGTCGACATTCGTGTCTTGGTGTGCTGACAGAGATCTGTCTCATGACTTCCCACTGTCTTGGCTTTTTTTTCAGGACAGTGTGGATAAGGGGCTCAGTCTGGGTTCTCTTAATGTTTAGACTTCGGCGCTCTCTGTCTTATTCCAGGAGCGTATTGCTGTCCTCCTGTCGTCGAGGTTTTCTTCCAAGGCGTTGCTCGTGTGCGTCCTGCCTTTCGGAGTCCGGCTCCTCAGTGGGACCTTAATTTGGTGTTGGGAGTTCTCCAACGTCCTCCCTTTGAATCTTTGGCTACTATTCCTTTATGTCTCTTGACGTGGAAAATGGCCTTTCTTCTGGCGATTGTGTCTGTTCGCCGGGTTGCGGAGTTGCAAGCTCTGTCCTGTAAACCACCTTATCTGGTGTTTCATAAGGATAAGGCGGTGCTTCGCACCTCTAAGGAGTTCTTACCGAACGTGGTCTCTGAGTTTCACATCAATCAGGAGATTGTGGTGCCCTCTTTCTGCCCTACTCCCTCCTCTGATAAGGAGAGAGATCTCGACTTGTTGGATGTCGTGCGTTGTCTCAAGTTTTATGTCCATCGCACTGAATCTATCAGGAAGTCTGACGCTCTGTTCGTCATTCCTGAGGGTCCTTGGGCAGGAAGACCTGCATCCAAAGTGACTATTGCATCATGGATCAAGTCCACTATTCGTAGAGCTTACGAGTTGAGGAATAAGCATGTTCCCTTTCGGGTCACAGCTCATTCCACCAGGTCCATTGGGGCCTCTTGGGCCTATAAGAATCAGGCTTCTGCTGATCAGTTGTGCAGGGCAGCCACTTGGTCCTCTATGCACACCTTTTCGAAGCACTACTGTGTTGATGTGCTGGCTTCGGCTGATGCCCGCTTTGGGAGGAAGGTCCTAGAGTCAGTCTTGCCGGTCTAGGATCTTCTCCCTAGGTTCTTGGTGCTTCCTTACTGTTGAGCCCTGTTGGCTGTAGTTCAGTGTGCTGTGTAACAACACCTGGGGTGTTTTTACCCCTGTTTGGTGTCAGTTGACACTTCAATTTTGTTGGGATCTCTGACCGGTTGGTTCATAGAGGTTCTGGTGACTTTGGGGGCCTTGCGCCTGGTCCTTGCCTTCTTACCGCCTCTGGGAAACTCAATGGTTGGACATCCCAGAGTTACCAGTAACCTGTATTGGACGACAGAGAAAAGAAGATTTTAGTCTTACCTGTTAAATCCTTTTCTCTTAGTCCATGCAGGTTACTGGTCTCCCACCCTGTCAAGGGACCATGCTTGGATGTCCTGTGGCAGTATGTGGGAGTCCTTTGGGGCATGCTCACAGGAGTCTTCTTCCCTTCTATTTTCTAGTCCGTTATTAGTGTCTCAAATCATTCTGGAGCTAGCTGGCTAAGCTGCAGCCTAGGAGGGAAGGGAGGCTCCACCCCCTGCATACATTTAGAGTAACCTGTATGGACTAAGAGAAAAGGATTTAACAGGTAAGACTAAAATCCTCTTTTTTTTTTTTTTTTTTTTTTTTTTTAATTCCAGCAATCTTATGGGTGCTTTGTTATATCTCCATGGTTCCTGTGTTACATATTGTATGTATAGGATTTAAGTGAACTTGATGTTAAATCCTTTTCTCTTAGTCCAGGACTACCACCTGGTTAAATAACTCTGTTTGTCTTCCATGGGCAGATGAGTCCTCTTGGGGCCATTGTTCTTGGGGTTTCCTTCTTTTGTTCTCACTTTTTGTACTTCTAGTGCCACATTGCTATACATGAATCTGGATTGGCAGGGGGTTGAGCTACAGACAGTGAAGGGAGTCGCCACCTCAAAGCTGGTGTCTTTTCAGAAGTACCTTGCCTTCTGGAGTAGTGGAGCTGAACCCCATGGTTCCTGTGTTCCATATGGATTAAGAAAAAAGGATTTAATTCTAGTCAGAAAATAGGCTTTAAGTGATTTTAGTCATTGCCTTATTAAAGGTAAGATACCTTTCTGTTAAGCACCTACTTAATCTGAGTAAAAAAAAATCTTAATTGCCACTAAGATTAAACTTTGCTTAGTTTGGTAGTTTCGGTCTCAAAGTTTAATATTTTTTTGTTTTATGTATTAAATCTTTATTGGATTGATAAAGAAAAACCGGGGTACATTCCGGGAAATTCAGTGATAAAAGGATAAATGTAGAATTACATAAACTTAAATCTGAGCGTGGCCAAATGACAAATTATGGCATAAGATAAAACTAGTAAATCGTATAAGTACATGCCTCTATTGGTGAACCCAGAATTATCAGTAAGGGAAAAGAGTAAACAAGCAAGAAAATGGAAAAGAACAAGTGAAGGAGAAGTCCCAAAGCAGAGCATGGAAGAGCGAAATAAGAAAAATGAGGGAGTAGTAGGAGATGACAATCAAAAGAGAGGGGCGGGAAACAGAGCAGGACCACTTAAACATTGGTCACTGGTGTGGAGGGCTATACAAAGAACAAGTAAAGTTCCGAAGACCAACGAAAAGTATCTAATAGGGACTGGTCTTACTTTCTGCAACGCAGTGTTAATCTAGTCAATAGAAGCTGATCCCCCACAAGGGATTTCCATTTTGAGATCAGGGGAGGTGTGGATTGATTCCACACCGCTGGTATTAAAGATTTTACTGTGTTGAGCATGGGGAATAAAATAATTTTGTCCAGGAAAGGAAGGGTAGGTAGGTCCTTGAAAAATAGAATATGAAGTGGGTCCCAGGTCAGGCGGACCCCCAGGGAGCTTTCAATATGGGATATACACATGTCCCAATAATTAGAAATCACTGGGCAGGACTACCAGATTGGAGCGTGAGTGCCCTTGTCCAGGCCACATCTCCAACATTGGGGGCTAAGTGAGGAGGAGATCTTCTGAAGCCTTTCAGATTAATTAATTAATTTCAAGCATTTGAGAGGAAATGGAAGACTTAGCTGTAGAAAAGTACATAGCGTGCCAGTCTTCCCCATCAAGGCACACACTAAGTTCCCTCTCCCAAGCAGAGGAGTAGTTTGGTTTGCTAGGACTAGTTTCACTAGTCAATATTTTAATATAGAATTCCAAGGGAACATTTCTTAGGTGGGGAGTCTTTTTGAAGCAGCATTTCAAAGCTGGTTGGTTTCTGTCAGTGCAACTTTTGAAATCAGAACGTTGGAGAAAGTGTTTAATCCGCAGAGATCTCCATACTTCCTTAGGGGCAAGTATGTAGATTGTATAGCGTCAAATGCCAGTACATGACCCTGGTTGATGAGATCTTTGACACAGTTATGAATCGCTGGGGTCCAGGCTGGGAACTCTGTAAAGTTTAATGAGCAAGGAGTATCTCTGGAGAACAATATTTTTGTTAAATTGGAGGGAACTGAGAAAAGAGAAACCTCTTGGCAAAGAAGATCGAGAACGTGCTAATACTGAGGAAAAAATAGGATGTGTGTTGCATACTCTGGAAAAATGTAAATGGGGTAAAAAGAACTCTACACTGGTGACGAAAGGGGTTGCAAATGAAGTCTCTATATGTACCTAGGATGAATGAGATGTTATGAATACAGTATGGGACTGATGAAAGAAGGGAAGCCTGGTGATATTTATAAAAACTTGGAACACCCAACCCGCCCCAGTCATGCTTTCTGTGTAGGGTATGATTACTAATCCTAGGATTTTTTGGAGTGCCACAGGAATTTGCGAATTAGTGAGTTCAGAGTGGAGTAGAAGTTAAGGGGGAGTTTAGTGGGTAATGTCTGATAATAATAATAAAGCAACCTGGATAATATCATCTTGGTAGCTTGAATTCTCCCTGTCCACGAGATGTACAAGGTCTACCGTTTTACTAAGTCCTTTCTAATAAAGGATAGGAGAGGAGTGAAATTAGCAGAGTAGCGTAAATCCGTTGATGATGTCACACATATACCCAAGTAAGGGATGGAAGAGTGATTCCATTTAAAATTATAACTGTTTGAGAGCTGAAAGGAGGGCGGGGTCAGTGTGAATAGGCAATGCTTCTGGCTTAGTGACTTTAACTTTAAAGTCTGGAGAGGGACGAAAAGGCATCAAATTCCGATAAAGCCAGTATAGAAGTGTCCGGATGGGTGGCCGATAGGACATAGTCTGCAAGAAGTGACCGTTCGTATTCCTTATCAGCTATTCGAATTCCTTTAACTGACCCGTTAAGACGAACGTGCTGAGCAAATGTTTCCATTATAAAAACAAATATTAAGGGGGAGAGGGGGCATCCCTGCCTCTCCCAATCGATATGGGGAAGGACTTAAACAAATGACCATTCACCTTGACTCACCTCTCCGGTTAAGATATCATACCAAAATCCTCTTGCAAAGGATTGGGCCCATGCCATACGAGGACAAAGACTCTTTCATAACAAGGTTTAATATTTTAATAAATACTTGATATAACTGCCATGGAGGCAGATGTGATTCATTTTGCAGTGCATCACAACCACAGATTTTTCCCACTGAAGGCTTTCAAGTTTATGGTCCTGGAGTCCTCTAGAAATAATTTCTGCCTCAATGGAGTTGATGATATCCTGTACTAATTAAGGATTAATTTTAACAACTCATTCAACACAGTGGCTATTAAGATTTTTCTGCCCATATTAAGAAAAGTAGGAATAATTATAACTTGATGTTGATGTGCTTAAGGTTCTTGGGTGCAAGGGATATCTGGCACAAAAGTGCTTGTGCAATCTTTTTTGGGGCAAAACACCCGTAACATTCATTCTGTAATCTTCAGGGCACACCTAGTTCATCTGTTATACAAATAACAAAATGTACAAATGCATAAATATGTAGTTACTAGTTGACACAGTGGCAGCCAGTCGTGGTGCAGTCATGCTCAGTAGAGACTGCCCGCGCCAAAGGCACTCTCTACTGCGCATGACTGCAGCACGCGCAGCAGTCTCTACTGTGCATGACTGCGTCGTTACAAACTTTCTAGCGAATTATTATATAGGATTTTAGGCGTCACAACTGGAGTAACTAAATATATGGGGCATAACAATTTTCATAAATATACAATTAAGATTCCATGTTCACATTTTTGTCTTTAGAACAAAGAAGGGTGCCCTAAGTGGGTGTCCGTGGCACACCAAAGGGCCACAGCACCCTGGTTAACCCTTTGAGTGCCAGAGGGGTTCCGTACCCCTCTGGCACTCAAAGGGTTAAGAACCACTGTAGTAGAGGGAATTTACTTTAATATTTAGGGCTGTATGTTCGTGTAAAAGAAAAATATGTAACACAAATTTTTTGGCGTTAATTATTCTTTAAATCTATACACATCTGTTAAGTAAGACATGCAATTATATAGTATTACACTTAATGTATAGTCTTACAAATAGTCTGTTAGAAATACTTTCTTTTCTCTGTTGTCCAATATAGTTTACTGATAACTTTGGGTAGGCAATCAGCCCCTTTAAGTAGGCAGGAACAATTCTGAGAAGTGAATGCAGGGATGAAGCCTACCTTCCCTCCTTGGCTGCAGCTAGCCAACCAGCTCCATTAAGATGTGTTCCTTGGTGAAGACACAAGGCAAGAGAACAGTTCTGCTATAGTTTTAGCTTGTTTATTATTTTTCTGTTAGGTATGGGATACCACCATTAGGCAGATTACCATCACTGACAATTCCCATCAACCAAATGTGGATAGCTCCGTTTACCAGGTGCTTTTGCGGACCTAAGCCCTGGGGGGGAATCTTGGCTGCAAGTGCTTTCCCCAGGAGTTGCCCACTGAAGCTTCTTCTTGGTAATCTGAAGACAGAAGATCTGCAGGAAAGGTGAGCAACCCTTTGTGCTGAGGTCCACATGTCCCACTTTGCCCTCCACACAGGGGTCTCCTTTGGAGTTCCTATTGTATACGCCTGCTCTCATTAGTTTTATCTGTATGTTTGTTGGGTGTTTGGAGCAAGTTTCTTTGGAACTTAACCATTTTATTGCTGGTTAGCACCTTTTGGGGGGTTTTGTGCACTTTCCCTACTGAGTTCAGTGTTTATTGGGTCTTGTGACATGTTTTTGTGGTATTTGGTACAAATTTACTTCACAGTTATAACTTTGCAAAAACTGTGTTCCCGCGCGCTTTTACCGCATAGACACCATTGGTCCATTCACTTCTATGGGACTTTACAGTTTGTGACATATCTCTGCAACCGTTCAACGTAGCAACTTCAGAGATTGCTGATTTTAATTGTCTGCCCTTGCTTTACTATCTGGTCAATGTTTAGTGTGTTTTCTGGCAAAACTACCTTTTCCATTAGCGTTTGCATCGCACACTCATTCCTGATTCTCTCCCGTCATGGCAGCCATTTTGTGCTTTCCCTGAACGAGTACCCTACGCTGGGCCTGGACTCTACTTCTCTCCTCAACAGATTAACCCTTTGCCTGCCAGATAAGTGTATTTTAGAGATTTCTGGAGTGAAATTTTAATCCTACACGCTGTATTTGAGTATTTCCTTATACCTTGAACGTTCTGACTCTGTGAGAATGTCTGTTTCTTTGGAGCTTGGGGCTAGGACTAAGACTGAGGACGCTGGTGTCTGTGTGTGTCCCCCTTTGCCCATTGATCCTAATGTCAATCCAGGTTTCTCATGTTCTCAGGTTATTTATGCCCAGCATGTTCTGTTGTCCCGGAGCGTTCACCAGGGACTTCCAGCCATGCATTAGAGCCAGTTTTGGTGCAAGAGTTTAAGACGTATACTGGAGGTCTCTAGTAGCAATTTCAACTCTCTCCATCCCAGTTACAGGGGGTCTTCCGCTCCTGGTGGATCCCTACTTCTGTCAGATTAGAGCCGTATTAAACACCCTACACATTCCCTTGGTTTAAGAGGTTTCTTCGGACCCCACTGTATTTCAGGAGCCCAAACGGGCCCATACTTGTTTTCCACCTCTCCCCACTCTAGACCGGTTAGTGTCTGATGAGTGATAGTCTCCCAACAGAAAGCCTTCTGTGTCTGAGAAGATTGCTAAGCTTTACCCCCTTTTCTGATGTGGCGCTAGCTCAGTGGGTTCACCCCCCCCATGGTGGTTGCCCCTGTTTCTAGGACTTCTAAGTCCACTGCTTTGTCAGCTACTGATGCCACAGCTCTTGCAGACTGGACTGACAAGAAACTTGAGTCCTCCATCGAGTCCAAGTCCATTTTTGCCACTGCGGGTCCAGCATTTGCTGCAGCCTGGGTAAATAGGGCCAGTGCAGTTTGGACTGAACAGCTCACACGTGCTGTTCGCCAGGGAGCTCCTACTCCTGATATGTTGTGGCTACTTGCTAACATTTATGAAGCCCAGCATTAGGTCTCTGCTGCTTGGTTTGATGCCAACAGTTGGTGGCAATGGTTTCCACCATGCCTGTGGTTGCCAGACAAGCTTCTTGGCTCAAAATCTGGTCTGCTGACACTGCTTCTCAGGAAGAATTGCTCTCCTTGCCCCTCCCAGGCACTTCCCTGTTTGGGCCAGATCTTAAGGATCTGATTAGTGAGGCCACAGGGGGTAAGAGTACCCTCTTGCCTATGGTTTCCAGGAAGCAAACGCTTATCAAACGTAATAGGTTTTTTCGTACTTCCAGACTGAGACACATCTGGCGAACCAGACGAATCCCCCAGCTCCGCGTTCCTCCTCCAAGCCCAAACCACAAGGAAACCTAAATCCTCCTCCTAACCCAAGGCTTCTGAACCTTCTTGGGCATGACTCACCGAACCCAGGTCCCCACTCGTCTGTGGGTGGTAGTCTGCGTCACTACCACAGAGTCTGGGAGGACTCAGTGCTGGACCCATGGGTTTTGCAGGTGGTGGCGGAAGGATACAGGTTCCCTTTCGTACCTCTTCCTCCCTTCATGTTTTTCCCTTCTCACGCGCCTCAGGGAGTAGAGAAACACTGTCTGTTCAGAGCTTCCTAGGCCCTTCTGGACAAGAACGTTGTGGAACTGGTTCCCATTCAGGACTACGGTTTGGGTTTTTATTCAGACCTATTTGTGGCTTCCAAGAAGGATGGCGGCTGTCGTCTGATTTGGACCTGAGGGATCTCAATTCCCTTGTGATCATTATTACCATTATTACCTAAGGATGGTGATTGCTGGCATTGTCCCCCGGGGACTTCCTTGCTTCTCTGGATCTTCAGGATGTGTATCTGCACATCGCCATTCATACAGAGAGCCAGCAGTATCTCAGATTTGCCTGCGACCAAGGGCATTTTCAGTTTTCTGCTCTTCCCTTTGGTCTGATTACAGCTCCTCAAGTGTTCAGTCGTGTCCTGGAAGCCTTAGCGTCTGTCCTCCATTGGAATGGCATCAGCATCACTCCATACATGGACAACCTACTTCTGCGGAACTTCATAGGCAGGTTCAGGACTGCATTTATGCACTCACCCATCACGGGTGGATCCTCAACATGGACAAGTTGGATCTTGTCCCATCCCAGCGCCAGGTCTTCATGGGCCTTCTCTTTGACATTCAGCAGAGCATGGTGTTTCTCACGGTCAAGGTGGCTCACCATGTTTTCCACTGTTCTGGTTCATGATCCAGTTCCACCCAAGATGTTGTCCTCTCTAGTGGCGAAGTTCATTTCCACCATAGAAGCAGTCCATTTTGCCATGGCTCACACCAGGGAACTCAAAAGGGTTGTGATCCAGGTGTGCAGGGGTCAGCCGGACCTCCTAAATCTGTCAGTATCCCTCCCTCTTCATGTGGAATTGAGTCTGTCGTGGTGGCTTAACTTTTCCATCTGCTGAAGAGGAAGCCCTCCCTGGTGTCCTTCTGGACCCCGGTGATGACGGATGCCAGCCTGTCTGGCTGGGGAGCGGTCCTGGGTCACCTGAATGCTCAGGGTCGGTCACCTCCGGAGGAATCTCTCCTTCCAATCAACGTGTTGGAGCCCTTTTACACCCTTCGCCACTGGACATGCCAGGTGGAAGATTCCCTGGTCCGGGTCCAGTCCGACAATGCCACAGAGGTGGCTTACATCAACATGCAAGGAAGAACAAGAAGTCTCGCCGCTTGGTTAGTGGTTCGGGCTATCTTGTCCTGGGCTGATTAACCTGTTTCTTCCATATCTGCAGTTAACATTCCCGGCATAGACAATGTCATGGCAGACTTCCTCAGTTGACATACTATGGACAGCAGAGAGTGGGAACTGCACCCAGAGGTGTTCATCCTCATTGTTCAGAAGTGGGGTCTTTCATGCATTGACCTTATGGCGACAAGACGCAACCAGAATATTCCAATATTCTGCTCTTGCTGGAGGTATCCTCTAGCTCTAGCAGTGGATGCCATGTCCATTCCTTGGTTATTTCCTCTGGCTTACATCTTTCCTCCCATCTCCATGTTTCACAGGGTGATAAGGAAACGGAGACTGGAGCGATGTCCAGTCATCCTGATTGCTCCGTACTAGCCTCTGCAGGCTTGGTTTCTGGAGCTTCTGGACCGATCAGTGGCGGAGCCTTCTGGCTCCCTTGCCGTCCAGATCATCTTCTACAGGGTTACCTGCAGGAGGAGGATGTCCATTGTCTAGCCTTGATGGCTTGGAAATTGAATCCTCACTACTGTAGAAGAAAGGGCTTTCTTCTGGTGTGGTGGCGACTATGCTTAGTGCACGGAGGCCTGTTTTCTCTAGGGTTTACCATTGAGTCTGGTCTACCTTCTCTATTGGTGTGCTGATAAGGACCTATCTCCGAATTTTGATTTTCCTACGGTCCTGGTCTTCCTACAGGAAGGTGTGGACAAGGGCCTCTGTTTGAGTTCCCTTAATGTTCAGACATTTGCTCTCTGTTTTTCATTCAGTTGTCTAGGTTTTCTTCCAGGGAGTTGCTCATACTTGTCCTGTATTTCAGTCTCCTGCTCTTTAGTGGGATCTTAACTTGGTTTAGGGTGTCCTTCAGCACCCTCTCTTTTAGTCTTTGGCTAATATTCCTCTACATCTGCTGATGTGGTACATGGCTTTTCTCCTGGCGATCGTGTTTGTTCACCGTGTAGCAGAGTTGCATGCTCTGTCTTGTAAACCAACCCTTTTTGGCATTTCACTAGGACATGGTGGACTTCCGACTTCACGGGAGTTTCTCCCGGAGGTGGTTTCTGAGTTCCTCCTTAATCAGGAGATTGTGGTTCTTTCTTTCTGCCCTGGCCCTTCCTCTGACAAGGGAAAGGATCTCCATTTATTAACTGTGGTGCGTTGTCTCAGGTTTTGTGTGCATCGCACTGAGTCCATTCAATGGTCTGAATCACTGTTCATCATTCCTGAGGGTCCCAGGGCAGAGAGACCTGCATCTAAGTGACCCTTGTGTCTTTGATTCAGTCCACTGTTCGTAAGGTTCACGAATTGAGGAAGGAGCCTGTTTCCTTTCGGGTCACGGCTCCTTCCACTAGATCTATTGGGGCATCTTGGGCTTCCAAGTATCAGCCCTTAGCTGATCAGTTATGCAAGGCCGCCACTTGGTCATCTGTGCACTCCTTTTCAAAGCACTACTGTGTTGCTGTGCTGGCTTTGGCTGATGCCTGTTTTGGGAGACAGATCCTAGAGGCAGTCTTGGCTGTCTAGGATCTTCTTTTCAGTTCTTCAGTGCTCCCTCACTTTTGAGCCCTGTTGGCTCTAGTTCAGTGTGCTGTGTAACAGTTCCTGGGGTGTTGTTACCCCTGTTCACTGTCCGTTGACTATTTCTGATCTGATGGTTCATATATGCTCTGGTGACTTTGGGAGCCCTGCACCTGGTCGTTGCCTTCCTTCTTGCCCTGGGAAACGCAATGGTTGGACATTCCAAAGTTACCAGTAACCTATATTGGACGACCGAGAAAAGAGGATTTTAGTCTTACCTGTTAAATCCTTTTCTCTTAGTTCATATAGGTTACTGGTCTCCCACCCTGTCAAGGGACCATGCTTGGCTTTCCTGTGGCAGAACGTGGGGGTCCTTTTCAGGTTCATGCTCTCTGGAGTCGTCTCTTCCTTCTCACTATCTAGTCAATAGTTAGCCAACCAGCCCCAGTAAGATTTGAGACACTATCTGTAGCCAAGGAGGGAAGGTAGGCTCCACCCCTGCATTCACTTCTCAGAATTGTTCCTGGGGCTCGTCGCCTACCCAAAGTTACCAGTAACCTATATGGACTAAGAGAAAAGGATTTAACAGGTAAGACTAAAATCCTCTTTTCTTGTTACAAATGCATTGTTTCTAGATCATGCCAGGCAAATAAAATATTCTAGCAATTTTGAGACGGCGTTGCCATATTTGTTTTTGAATGTTATTTTCTCTGTCGTCCAATACAGGTTACTGGTAACTCTGGGAGGCGATCTGCCCCTTTAAGTAGGCAGGAATATTTCTCTAAATGTATGCAGGGGGTGGAGCCTTCCCTCCCTCCTCAGCTGCATCCCAATCAGCTAACTGCAGAATGATTGGTTCCTGGGTGTAAACACACCAGGTGGAGAACATCTCTCATTAGTTTTAGTTTCTTTTTTATTTTTCTGTCCGATATGGAATACCACCATTAGGCGGGTTACCATGACTGACAAATGCCCTCTTCAAAGTGGCTAGCTCAATGTCCAGGGCCTTTTGGTGGACTTTAAGCCCTGAAGGGGGAATATATTGGTTACAAGTGCTTCCCTGGGGATTACACACTTCTTTCACTGTTGTCCAATACAGGTTACTAGTAACTCTGGGAGGCGTCGGTCCCCTTTAAGTAGGCAGGAACATTCTCTAAATATATGCAGGGGGGTGGAGCCTCCCTTCCCTCTCAGGCTGCAGTCTACCTAGCCTGCTTCAGAATTGTTTGTTCCTGTGTGTGAACACACCAGGTGGAGAACATCTCGTCAGTTTTAGTTTCTTTTTTATTTTTCTGTCAAATATGGAATACCACCATTAGGCGGTTTACCTTTACTGACAAATGCCCTCTTCAAAGTGGCTAGCTCAATGTCCAGGGCCTTTTGGTGGACTTTAAGCCCTGAAGGGGGAATATCTTGGTTACAAGTGCTTCCCTGGGGATTACACACTTCTTTCACTGTTGTCCAATACAGGTTACTAGTAACTCTGGGAGGCGTCGGTCCCCTTTAAGTAGGCAGGAACATTCTCTAAATATATGCAGGGGGGTGGAGCCTCCATTCCCTCTCAGGCTGCAGTCTACCTAGCCTGCTTCAGAATTGTTTGTTCCTGTGTGTGAACACACCAGGTGGAGAACATCTCGTCAGTTTTAGTTTCTTTTTTATTTTTCTGTCAAATATGGAATACCACCATTAGGCGGTTTACCTTTACTGACAAATGCCCTCTTCAAAGTGGCTAGCTCAGTGTCCAGGGCCTTTTGGTGGACCTTAAGCCCTGAAGGAGGAATATCTTGGTTACAAGTGCTTCCCCATGGATTGCCCTCTGAGGTAATTCTTACTACATGGTAACCTGAAGACAGAAGATCTGCAGAAAGGGGAGTCACCCTTTGAGTGCTGAAGGGCCACTTGTCCCACAGTGTCCCTTAATTGGACTTGTATTTGGGAGTTCTCATTGCGCACTCCGGCACTCATTGGGTGTATATGTGTATGTCTGTGGGTATTTGGAGCAGGTTTATGTGGTAACTTAACACTTCCTCTGCTGGTTTGACATGTTTAATGGGGTTTTCTGACACTTTCCTTACTGGATCAGTGTTTTCTCTATATGCATACATGTTCCCTGCATGTGATTCATGTTCTTAACCTGTAGTTTAACTTTTATTAAAATTGTGTACTGCGCCTTTAAGGCGCGCTTTACCGCAGAGACGCCATTGCTCCATTTACTTTCTATGGGTTAACACTGTTTGGGACGTATCTCTGTAACCAATTCACACAGCGACTTCATTGAGGGCTCATTTTAATTGTCTTCACTTGCGCTATCATCCGGTTTATAGTTCAAGTGTGTTGGGGGGCTTCGGGCACTGTTTTGGGGTACTTTTTGGGAAAAACTACATTTCCCATGAGCGCTTGATTTGCGCCTAATTTCTGATTGGCTCCTGTCGCGGCAGCCATTTTGGGCACTTTTCTCAATGAGTATCCTGCACAGGGCTTGGACAATCCTTTTCTCCTCTGCAGATTGACCCTTCGCTTGCCAGAACAGTCTATATTTAGCGTCTCTGGGGTGAAATATCAATCTTACACACTAAAATTGGGTGATTCGTTGTACAGTTGGTTATTTTGACAATGTGAGAATGTCTATACCACTGGAGCTAGGGGCTAGACCTAAGACTAAGGAAGCTGGGGTATCCGTATCCCCCATTGTGCATTGCTTTTCCTGTCACACAGGGCTACCTAGAGTGTTCTCTGGTCATTTCTGCCCAGCAGGTTCTGAAGTTTCTGGCAGCAACCCAGGGCCTTCCAGCCATGCTATTGAGCCAGCTTGGGTGCAAGAGTTTAAGGCTGCAACTGGAGACCTTAGGTCCACTTTACAGCTCTTTACATCCCAGATACAGGGGGCACCTCAATTATGGACAGACCCCCCTATATTATCAGATCCTCCCTGCCTCAACCTCAGGGAGCACCTGATGTGTCAGATTCTTCTGAGGAAGAATTGTTGCTAGATTCGAATGTTGAGGTTTGTGCTCTTTTGGAATCTTCCAGGTCTCTTAGGGGACCAATTTGAAGCTGATCCTAAAACCTCTACTGAGGGCCTGATCAGGGCTGTATTGTCCACTCTCAACATTCCATCGGTTCAGGAGGTTCACTCTGTTCCCTCTGATGTTTTTCAGGTGCCTGTAAAGCCCCTTACTCATTTTCCTCCTAACCCAACTCTTGACTGTTTGGTTCTGATGCATGGACTACTCCAGACAAGTCCTCTTCAGTGTCTAGAAAGTTTGCTAAACTTTTCCCCTTTTCTGAAACAGAAATGATTACATGGGTTCATCCCCCTAAGGTGGACGCACCCATATCTAGACTGTCTCAACCTACTGTCTTACATGTTTCTGACGCTGCAAGATTGGACTGACACGTAACTTGAGGCTCCCCTCAGTCCATTTTCACTTCTTTTGGTTCTGCTATGTGTCCAGCCTTTGCTGTTGCATGGGTTAACCGGGCTGTTGCAGTCTGGACTGAGCAACTCTCTGGTGGTCTGTCAGGATGCGCCTACTTCGGAGACTTTGCGTCTCCTTGCTATTATCTCTGTAGATCAACATTATGTTCTGCTGCTCCCCTTGATGCCATCCGCGTGATGGCAAGGGCCTCCACTACTTCTGTGGTGGCTAGGCGTGCGCTTTGGCTTAAGATTGGTCTGCTGTCACTGCTTCCAGGAAAGTTTTTCTTTCTTTGCCTTTTGAGGGTACTTCCTTGTTTGGATCCGAACTTAAGGAACTGATTGGAGAGTCCTCAGGGGTTAGGGTACTCTTCTACCCTTTGTTTTTAAAAAAAAAAAAAAAAGTTGCCATTTACGCGTAACCGGTCTTTTCCTTCCTTTTCTCTGAGTCACGTACGACGAACCAGGTGGTTCCATCTGTTCCACGTCCCTCCTAGACCATGCAGCAATTGCAGTCCTAGGCCGCATACAAGCCCAAGACCTTCGTGACTGCTTCGGCATGACTCACAACACCGTGGGATGATTCAATGTCAGACTCATGAGCTTTTCTGGTGGTGTCTGAGGAATACAAGATCCCTTTCTTTTCCCTCCCACCTTTTTGTCTTTATCTTTCTCGTTCTCCTCAGGAAGTCGAGAGAAGCTGTCTGTTCCAAGACGCTATTCAGGCTCTTCTGGACAAGGATGTCCTGGAACAGGTACCCCCTGCGGACAGGGGTTCAGGATTCTATTCAAGCCTCTTTGTGGTGACTAACAGAAAAAATAAATAAAGGGGGCGGCGGATGCCGCCCTATTTTGGATCTGAAAGATCTTAATTCCTTTGTAGTGAAGTCTCACTATTGTCAGGAGTCTCTGCTCACAGTATTTGCTGCCGTGTCTCCGGGGGAGTTTCTTGCTTTTCTGGACCTTCAGGATGCATATTGCACATTCCAATCCATCTAGAGAGCAGGCAGTATCTGAGGTTTGCCTGCGCCAGAGGTCATTTTCAGTTTCAGCCTTTCATTTGTCTGACCCCCAGGTTTTCCAACGGGGCTGGGGGCCTTGATATCCGTCCTCCCTCGGGACGGCATCAGAGTGACTTCGTACATGGACGACTTGCCTTACGCAAGCATCATCTGCGGACCTCTTCATCAACAGGTCCAGACCTGCATTCAATTCCTTACACTTCACGGTTGGATTGCGAACTTGGTCAAGTCAGACCTTGTTCCGTCTCAGCACCTGTGTCTTCTGTTCGATACTCAGAGGTGCATGGTTTTTCTACCGGACGAGGTAACCATCAAATTGCTCAAAGGGTCTCAATGATCCTATCCCGCGGTCGGATACTGGTTCCGAAGTTATCTTCTCTTGTGGGGTAATTCATCTCCACGATAGAGGCGGTTCCATTTGCCATGGTACACACCAGGGAACTTCAAGGATTGTGATACGGACATGCAGGGACCAACCAGATCATCAGAAGCTATCGATCTCTCTCCCTCCTCATGTCGAGTTGAGCTTGGAGTGGTGGTTGGGTCTTTCCAATCTCCTACTGGGAAGATCCTTCCGGATTCCCTACTGGACCACATCGGATGCCAGCCTCCTGGACTGGGGAGCTGTTCTGGGTCGCCTTAGCGCTCAGGGGAAGTGGTCCATGGAGGAGTCCCTTCTTCCCATCATTGGGAGTCTCAACTGGTGGACGGTCCAGTCTGAGTGGAGTCCGACAACGCCACGGCAGTGGCTTACTTCAACAGTCAGGCGGGACAAGAAGTCTTGCCACTTAGTTAGAGGTCGAGGCCATTCTGTCCTGGGCAGAGGTTCCTGTTCCTGTCATTTCCGCAGTGCACATTCCAGGCGTAGACAACGTCATGGCAGACTTCCTCAGTCGTCACGCAGTCGACATCGGAGAGTGGGAACTACATCCAGAAGTGTTTCAGCTCCTAGTTCAGAGATGGGGAATGCCCCAGTGGATCTGATGGCAATGGGACACAACAGGAAGGTTCATTCGTTTTGCTTTCTGTGGAGAGACACTCTACCTCTGCTGCTGATGCAATGTGCATTCCTGGAATTCTCTCTGGCCATTTTTCTTCCCCTACATATGTTAATATGGGCGTTATTGAAATTGTAATTGGTCCGTTGTCCGGTAATTCTGATTTGTTCTGGATTGACATTGTCAAGCATGGTATCCGGAGTTTATGACCCTATCTGTGGTGGAGCCATTTCGGGTCTCCTCTCGTCCAGCTCTTCTTCTATAGGGTTATCTGTGGAAGACTATGTTCATCGGCTCAATTTGTTGGGCTATATGTTGAATCCTCGATTTTAAGGAAGAAAGGATTTCCTTCTGCTGTGGTGTCTACTATGCTTAGTGCCGTAAGCCTGTTTCTTCCAAGATCTATCACCGTGTCTGGCCAATATTTGTGTCTTGGTGTGCTGACAGAGATCTGTCTCATAACTTTGATCTTCCCACTGTCCTGACCTTTTGGTTGGATGGTGTTGACTAGGGACTCAGTCCGAGTCTTACGGTTTTTACTTCGGTGCTTTCTGTCGTTTTCCTGAAGTCAGGGGTCTCTTCCAGGGTGTTGCTCATGTGCGCCCTGCCTTTTGGAGTCCGGCTCCTCTGTGGGACCTTAATTTGGTCTTGGGGGTTCTTCAACATCCTCCCTTTGAGTCTTGGTTACTCTTCCTCTATGATTCTTAACGTGGCAAATGGATTCTTCTTCTGGCGATTGCATCAGTTCGCCGGGTGGCGGACTTGACAGCTTTATCCTGTAAACCACTTTTTCTGGTGTTTCCTAGAGATGAGGCGGTGCTTCGCACCTCCTACGGAGTTCTTGCCTCAGGTGGTCTCCGAGTTTCACTTCAATCAGGAGATTGTGGTGCTCTCTTTCTGCCCTACTTCCTTCCCTGACAAGGTGGCTGGTTTCCACTTGTTGGTTGTGGTGCGTTGTCTCAAGTTCTGTCCATCGCACTGCAGTTGTCAGGACGTCTGACACTCTGTCATTCCGGGGGGTCCTGGGGCAGGAAGACCTGCCTCCGAAGCAACCATTGTGTACTGGATCAAGTCCACTGTTGGTAGATCCTATGAGTTGTGGAATGGGAAAGTTTCTTTTCGGGTCGCAGCTCTTTCCGCCAGGTCCGTTGGGGCCTTTGAACGTCTAGTATCTGGCTTCTGCTGATTTGTTGTGCAGGGCAGCCACTTGGTCCTCTGTGCACACCTTTTCGAAGCACTACCGGGTGTATGTGCTGGCTTTGGCTGATGCCAGCTTTGGGAGGAAGGTCCTGGAGGCAGTTTTGCCTGTCTAGGATCTTCTTCTTCTGAGGTTCTCAGTGCTTCCTTACTGTTGAGCCCTGTTGGCTCTAGTTAAGTGTGCTGTATAACAGTTCCTGCGGTCTGTTTTTACCCCTAGTTGGTGTCTGACACTTCTGTTTTGTTGGGATCTCTGACCGGTTGGTTCATAGAGGTCCTGGTGACTTTGGGGGCCTCGCGCCTGGTCCTTGCCTCCTTCCCACCTCAGGGAAACTCAATGGTTTGACATCCCAGAGTTACCAGTAACCTGTATTGGACGACAGTGAAAATAGGATTTTAGTCTTACCTGTTAAATCCTTTTCACTTAGTCTGTACAGGTTACTGGTCTCCCACCCTGTCAAGGGACCGTGCTTGGCTCTCCTGTGGCAATACGTGGGAGTCCTTCGGGGCATACTCACAGGAGTCCTCTTTCCTTCTACTATCTAGTCTGGTTAGTTCTCAAACAATTCTGAAGCAGGCTAGGTAGACTGCAGCCGGAGACGGAAGGGAGGCTCCACCCCCCTGCATACATTTAGAGAATGTTCCTGCCTACTTAAAGGAGACTGACGCCTCCCAGAGTTACCAGTAACCTGTATGGACTAAGTGAAAAGGATTTAACAGGTAAGACTAAAATCCTGTTTTACATGGTGACCTGACGACAGAAGATCTGCAGGAAAGGTGAGCCACCTTTTGAGTGCTGAAGGTCCACTTGTCCCACAGATATAGATATATATATATATATATATATATATATATATATATATATATATATATATATATAAATAAATTATATAATATATATGTAATAAATTATATATGTGTCTATAGGGTTTTGGAGCAGTCTATGTGGCACATTGACCCTTTGTCTGCTGGTTTCACTAGTTTAATGGGGGTTTTGTAGCACTTACTTTACTGGGTTAGTGTTTTCTTATGATGTACATGTGTTTCCTGTATGTTTTTAATCTTTTTACCTCTTGGGTTATAATTCTTAAAATTTGTGTAAGCGCGCTTTTACCTCATAGCCGTCATTGCGCCTTTACTCTCTATGGGCTTACACTGTTTGGGACGTATCTCTGGAACCGCTTCACACAGCAACTTCAGAGTGGGCTCATTTTTATTGTCTACCCTCACTCTATCATCCGGTTTCTATTTCAAGTGTGTTGGGGGACTTGGGGGGGCTTCGGGCACTGCTTTGGGGTACTTTTTGGGAAAAACTACATTTCCCATGAGCGCTCGTTTCGCTCCTCTTTTCTGATTGGCTCCCATCGCGGCAGCCATTTTGTGAGCTTTTCTCAGCGAGTATCATATGCAGGGACCGGACTCTCCCTCTCTCCTCCGTTGATTTAACCCTTCGCTTGCCAGATAAGTTTAGTTTTAACGTTTCTGGGGTGAATCTTTAATCTCTCACGCTTAAATTGGGTGATTTATTGTCAGTGGGTTATTTTGACACTGTGAGTATGTCTATACCGCTGGAGCTAGGGGCTAGACCTAAGACCAAGAGGCTGGGGTCTCAGTTTCCCCCACTGCGTATTGCTCTTCCTGTCACTCAGGGCTGCCTAGGGAATTCTCTGTTCATTTATGCCCAGCATGCTCAGAAGGTCCTGACAGCAACCCAGGGCCTTCCAGCCATGCTATTGAGCCAGCTTGGGTATAAGAGTTTAAGGCTGCAACTAGGGACCTTGGGTCCACTCTTCAACTCTTTCCCTCCCAGGTACAGGGGGCTCTGCAGTTATGGCAGACCCCCTCTACTATCAGGACCTCCCTGCCTAAACCACAGGGGGCACCTGATATGTCTGATTCTTCTGAGGAAGAATTGTAGCAGGATTCAGATGTTGAGGATGGTACAGTTATTGAGTCTTCCAGGTCTGTTGGGGACCCTTCTGAATGCGATCCTGGACCCTCTGCTGAGGGCTTAATTAGAGATGTACTGACCACTCTCAACCTTCCTTTGGGTCAGGAGGTTCCCTCTGATCCCGCTGATGTTTTTCAGAAACCGGCAAAACCCATTACTTGTTTTCCTCCTAACCCTATTCTTGACTGTTTGGTTTCTGATGCTTGGAAAAATCCAGACAAGTCCTCTTCAGTCTCAGAAAACTTTGCTAAACTTTATCCCTTTTTTGAGGCTGAACTGGCGAAATAGGTCCACCCCCCTAAGATGGACGGACCCATATCTAGACTGTCTAAATCTACTGCCTTACCTGTGTCTGATGCTTCTGCGTTACAGGATTGGACTGATAAAAAGCTAGAGGTTTCCCTCAAGTCTATGTTCGCCTCTATTGGCACTGCTATACGTCCGGCCTTTGCTGTGGCGTGGGTTAACCGGGCCATTGCGGTCTGGACTGAGCAACTCACCACAGCGGTCCGTCAGGACGCGCCCATTTCAGAGAAATTACGTCTCCTTGCTAATATTTATGAAGCTCAGAACTACGTTTCTGATGCTGCCTTTGATGCCGTCCGCATGATGGCAAAGGCCCTCCACGTCTTCTTTGGTGGCCAGGCGTGCGCTTTGGCTTAAGATTTGGTCTGCTGACACTGCTTCCAAGAAAGTTTTGCTTTCTTTGCCTTTTCAGGGTACTTCCTTGTTTGGGTCTGAGCTTAAGGAGCTAATTAGCTAGGCCACATTGGGTAAGAGTACTCTTCTGCCCTTGGTCTTTAAGAAAAAGTTACCGGCTAAGCGCAACCGGTCCTTTCGTTCCTTTCAAACTGAGACATGTTCGAACCAGATGGTTCCATCTACTCCACGCTCCTCCTCCAAGCCCAAGCAGTCCTGGAAGCCCAAGGCCGCATCCAAGCCCAAGAATTCCAAGACTGCTTCGTCATGACTCGCCGAACCCGGGTCCACATCCCGCTGTGGGGGGTCATCTCCACCTCTTTTGCAGGGTATGGGAGGATTCGGTGGCAGACCCATGGGTTTTACAGGTGGTGTCAGAGGGATACAATATCCCTTTCTTTTCCCTACCTCCATTTTGCTTTCATCTCACTTGTTCTCCTCAAGATGTCGAGAGAAGCCGTCTGTTCGAAGACTCTATTCAGGCTCTTTTGGACAAAGATGTCCTGGAGCCGGTGCCTCCTTTGGACAGAGGTTCAGGATTTCATTCCAACCTTTTTGTGGTGACCAACAAAGACGGCGGAGGCCGTCCTATTTTGGATCTCAAGGAGCTCAACTCTTTTGTAGTAAAGACTCACTATTGTCAGGAGTCTCTGCGTACAATGATCGCTGCTATGTCTCCAGGGGAGTTTCTTGCTTCTCTGGATCTTCAAGATGCGTATCTACACATCCCAATCCATCTAGACAGCAGGCAGTATCTGAGGTTTGCCTGCGCCAGAGGTCATTTTCAGTTTTCAGCTCTTCCATTTGGTCTGACAACGGCTTCCCAGGTTTTCCAACGGGTTCTGGGGGCCTTGATATCCGTCCTCCATCGGGATAGCATCAGAGTGACTCCATACATGGACGACTTGCATTTGGAGGCTGCGTTCACGGACCTTCTTCATCAGCAGGTCCAGACCTGCATTCAAGTCCTCACACTTCACGGTTGGATTGTGAACTTGGACAAGTCAGACTTGGTCCCGTCCCAGTGGCTCATTTTCCTGGGTCTTCTGTTCGACACTCAGAGGTGCATGGTGTTTCTACTGGAGGAGGTAGCTCATCAGATTGCTCAAAGGGTCTCCAAGATCCTTGCCTGCGATCAGATTCCAGTTCCGAAGTTGTCTTCTCTGGTGGGGAAGTTCATATCTACGATAGAGGCGCTTCCATTTGCCATGGTGCACACCAGGGAACTTCAGAGATTTGTGATACAGACATGCAGGGACCGGCCGGATCATCAGAAGCTGTCGATCTCTCCTCATGTCGAGTTGAGCTTGGAGTGGTGGTTGGACCTTTCCACTCTCCTGAAGGGGAGATCCTTCCGGATTCCCTACTGGACCAAGGTCACGACGGACGCCAGCCTCTCGGGTTGGGGTGCTGTCCTGGGTCGCTTCAGCGCTCAGGGGAAGTGGTCCTTGGAAGAGTCTCTTCTTCCCATCAATGTTCTGGAACTTTGAGCGATATTTCATGCTCTACGTCATTGGGAATCTCAGCTGGAGGGCTGTCCGGTCAGAGTGGAATCCAACAATGCCACCGCCGTGGCTTACATCAACAGACAAATGTCCATTCCCTGGGCATTCTCCCTGGCCTACATCTTTCCTCCCCTTCCAATGTTGATAAGGGTGATTCAGAAGTTGAAGGTGGAACGTTGTCCAGTCATCCTGATCGCTCCAAATTGGCCTCGTCAGTCCTGGTATCCGGACCTTCTGGCCCTGTCTGTGGTGGAGCCCTTTCCACTCCCCTTTCGTCCAGACCTTCTTCTGCAGGGTTATCTGTGGAAGGAGGATGTTCATCAGCTCAATTTGACGGCCTGGAGGTTGAATCCTCGATTTTGAAGAAGAAAGTGTTTTCTTCTGCTTTGGTGTCTACTATACCAAGTGCTCGTAAGCCTGTTTCTTCCAAGATCTATCACCATGTCTGGTCGACATTCATGTCTTGGTGTGCTGACAGAGATCTGTCTCATGACTTCCCACTGTCTTGGCTTTTTTTTCAGGACAGTGTGGATAAGGGGCTCAGCCTGGGTTTTCTTAATGTTTAGACTTCGGCGCTTTCTGTCTTATTCCAGGAGCGCATTGCTGTTGTCGAGGTTTTCTTCCAAGGCGTTGCTCGTGTGCGTCCTGCCTTTCGGAGTCCGGCTCCTCAGTGGGACCTTAATTTGGTGTTGGGAGTTCTCCAGCGTCCTCCCTTTGAGTCTTTGGCTACTATTCCTTTACGTCTATTGACGTGGAAGATGGCTTTCCTTCTGGCGATTGTGTCAGTTCGCCGAGTGGTGGAGTTGCAAGCTCTTTCTTGTAAACCACCTTATCTGGTGTTTCATAAGGATAAAGCTGTGCTTCGCACCTCTAAGGAGTTCTTACCTAAAGTAGTCTCCGAGTTTCACATCAATCAGGAGATTGTGGTGCCCTCTTTCTGCCCTAACCCCTCCTCTGACAAGGAAAGGGATCTTCACTTGTTGGATGTGGTGCATTGTCTCAAGTTTTACGTCCATCGCACTGAATCTATCAGGAAATACGACTCTCTGTTCGTCATTCCTGAGGGTCCTAGGGCAGGGAGACCTGCATCCAAAGTGACTGTTGCGTCATGGGTCAAGTCTACTATTCGTAGGGCTTACGAATTAAGGAATAAGCATGTTCCCTTTCGGGTCACGGCTCATTCCACCAGGTCCATTGGGGCTTCTTGGGCCTACAAGAATCAAGCGTCTGCTGATCAGTTGTGCAGGGCGGCCACTTGGCTTCTGTGCACACCTTTTTGAAGCACTACCGTGTGGATGTGCTGGCTTTGGCTGACGCCAGCTTCGGGAGGAAGGTCCTGGAGGCAGTCTTGCCTGTCTAGGCTTTTCTTCTTCTTAGGTTCTTAGTGCTTCCTTACTGTTGAGCCCTGTTGGCTCTAGTTCAGTGTGCTGTGTTACAGTTCCTGGGGTGTTTTTACCCCTGTTTGGTGTCCGTTGACACTTCAGTTTTGTTGGGATCTCTGACCGTTTGGTTCATTGAGGTCCTGGTGACTTTGGGGGCCTTGCGCCTGGTCCTTGCCTTCTTCCCATCTCTGGGAAACTCAATGGTTGGACATCCCAGAGTTACCAGTAACCTGTATTGGACGACAGAGAAAAGAAGATTTTAGTCTTAACTGTTAAATCCTTTTCTCTTAGTCCATACAGGTTACTGGTCTCCCACCCTGTCAAGAGAGACCATGCTTGGCTCTCCTGTGGCAATACGTGGGAGTCCTTCGGGGCATGCTCACAGGAGTCTTCTTCTCTATTTCTGGTCAGTTATTAGTGTGTCAAATCATTCTGGAGTTAGCTGACTGGGATGCAGCTGAGGAGGGAGGGGAGGCTCCACCCACTGCATACATTTAGAGAAATGTTCCTGCCTACTTAAAGGGGCGGATCGCCTCCCAGAGTTGCTAGTAACCTGTATGGACTAAGAGAAAAGGATTTAACAGGTAAGACTAAAATCCTCTTTTTATGTTTGGAAGATGTGTAACCCTTTGAGTTGCAGAGAGGTATCCAAGCATTGGTTTACAATATGTTGGATCCATTTTGGCACTGAAGGGGTTAAAATAACATTTATAAGCAAATGGAGAGAGACAGGCGCAAATGAAGTGGTGCTTAGTGAAGTGCGTTTGTAGCACAGACTAAATATATAGATGTCATAAGACAGACGCACACAAATACATACATACACCTACCTACATACATACATGCACCTACATACATACATAGACAGAGAATTTAGTCAGTGGACTGTAGATATAGACGTTCTGTGATGAGCCATTCGTGGCCTCCTGCAGTGTGTTAGTGTAGCAGCATAGTGTATTTGTATGCATGTGCATTGACGTTTGACCTGTTTAACCGTTTGAGTGCCAAAGGGGTACGCAATGGTTTGGTTTGCAATGCTTTGCATACCCCTCTGGCAGTGAAATGATTATGTAAAACACATATGTGACCCCCTTCCCCAACACATATGCAGCATGTACAGTGCAGTGTGGTTTATGTGAGGCTCCTAATGTGTCTTGAGGGCAGCAGTGGGTAGGCAAAAGAATGAGCGGGTCCCCATGTAGAAGGCAGTAGTTATACATGGGAACTTTACAATTAGCTCTCCCCAGACGTGGACTCATTTGGTGCCACCAGGGGAAATCAATGACGCGATTCACAGGACCAGCCTGCCCCTGGTTGGCCACTTATGTAGTAGCTACCTGTAGGAGTTTAGCATCGAAGGAAAGTTCAGTGAGCGGCAGTTGGCCCACGCAAGGTAATAAAAGGAATTAGGCTTTGTGGAGAGAGGCGCCAGGCAGGACTACTGGTGCAGCATGCTAAATAAAGTGAGGCGACAGTTCGGTGTGTGTGGCGTGTGTGTGTATAGATAGATAGGGCAATAATTAATGTATGAATGCCTTCAGTTATCAAGATGTGAGAATGTTCTCTGACTAATATTCAAAAGAGAAATGGGGCAAATCATTTGCACTATAGAGGAGAACTAAAAATTCCCATTGATTTATATGGGAATTTTAACTTTTCGAGTGTTAGAGAAGTCACCAACGCATGGCTACAGCCCATAGATGACATTCTCAAATCTTGATAAATCCTGATAATCAAACATGCATATAAAAGACAACATTTGTAACTTTTGTAACTATTTTTAAGACTATACATTAAGGGAGAGATGTTCAAAAAGTCTTCATAAAAAATGGTCAGATCATGAGTTGGTGGTAAAAGGACGACAACATTTTCAGAAGTAAATATGTGACATTTGAAAATGTCTAAAGAATTGAGAATGACTGTAAGAAGATCTTGATGAACCTTGCCTTTAAAAATTCTGATGTTAAAATGTCTATGATTTTGTCTTAGAAATGAAAATTTTCAGAGACATTTTTTGTCTTTGAAAAGACAAATTAGACCATTTTGATTTTGTCTAGAAAAAATTACCTTAATCAGACAAAGTGATGTTGAAATTAATATTTTTTTTCTGAAAATACCTTACAATATGACAGTAGATTAAACCACACCCAATTTAAAGGGGGTGTTTCACCACTTCGTAACTTTGCCCAAATCGTTTTGTTATATATTCTAAATAATGAAAAGCGTATACATTAAAAAAATAATAATAATAATAAAATTCTCCATACAAGCCTTTTAAGAATAAATGCAGCTCTGTAACCACTTCCGGGCAGACGGTGTTTAACCAATCTGTACCGCAGTCTGATGCTTCTATCTAGCCTCCTCGGATGATGGAGGCTTCTGTCTGTAAGCTGGAGCTCTCTCATTGGCCATAAATCGATCTCTGCCAATGAGAGCACTTCAGCTTACAGACAGAAGCCTCCTTCATCAGAGGAAGCTGGATATAAGCGTCAGACTGTGGTACAGATCGGTTAAACACCGTCTGCTCGTAAGTGGGTACAGTGCATTTATTCTATACATTTATCCAAACAAGCTTTTTTTTATGTTTACACTTTTCATTATTTAGAATATATAACGAAACAATTTAGGCAAAGTTGTGAAGGGGTGAAACATCCCCTTTAAAGACTGCTTTTTCCCTTTGACGGAGATGGTGGAATTGGATGCAACAAATGAGGGAAACCTGTCTGAGAATTGACGGACCATGTCTTAAGAACTCTTATTCTGATTATTACAAACAATTTCAGTTACCACCACTTTCTGAGCAGATCACCCTAAGTGTAATGCTTTAGAATTACATTCATATTTAATAGGTATGTATATCTTTAAAGGATCATTAAAAGAAAATAGGAAATTTGGGTTATATATTTTAAAATATCAGGTACCTCCAGGTAAAACTTTGTTACATAGCTAAACACTAATATTAAACTTGCATTTTTAATAATGTTTTTTAGACTAGAAGATGCAATTTGGTGACTTTGTGTAGTTAATGCTTTTAAAGTACTGAGACAAGTACCCACTTCTATTCAAAAGGATGATATCTTCTCTAAGGCCCATTAATAAGCTGTAAAATACTGTCACTTCTGAGATGCCTATCAAGATTCCAATTTATTGGGAGCCCTGGAAAATGCATGTGTGGGGTTGCCCCCCTGAGAGTATTTGTAGTCTAGGTTTTAGACTTAACAAAACAGATATTTTTTTTAATAAAGGCAAGCATTGTGTATAAGGTACTTGTGTATTTAACCCCTTAATGACCCTTGACGGTCATAGTACGTCATGGGTCGATCTGACTTAACGACCCATGACGTACTATGACCGTCATGGAATTCCGGGCTCCCCCCGGGAGCGCCGATTGGCCAGTTGTTAAGTGGTTAATCATAATTCTTAGGTGTCAGTGTTTCTTTATGAAAGGGGTAGCCATCCCTGGTCCTAAATAGCTACCAACAGTACATGTTTTCAGGATAACCTTGAATGAGCAAAGGTACGTAATTTTTTGGGGGGCCCTAACTAGTCCACCTGTGCTCTAGCTGTAAAATCCTGAAAACATGTTTTGTTGTCGACTCTTGAGTACCATGGTCGGCTACCCTTGCTTTTAGTTTTTCAGTCATCTTTGGAAAAGAAATAATTGTTTGTGTGTTTGCTTTTCAGCCTCCAAAAAAAGAATATTTAAACTACAAAGTATATCAGGAGAAAGTCAAAGAAAAGAAAATAATAAAAGAAGAAAGTAGAACGGTATGTATAAAAATATATGTATATTTTAGTGCAGTGGTTCTCTGCCCATGCCCTCAGGAACATCTAGTAGGCCAGCATTTGTGAATTTCCCTGCTAAAGCACAAATGTGTGTTGATCAGCTCAGTCAATGTGATGGTCACCTGCGCTCGTACAATTAAATCCTGACCTCGTTTAATTGTTTTTGACCAACACAATCTATCTGATCCCTATCTATTGAGGTAGAAAAGGAAGTTCAGTATGCAGATGACACTACTGTGCAATCCTAATTTCAAGCTATGTTCTTGAATTACCAAAGTACAATGTGTATTTGTATAGCCAGTGTGCACATCTAAGGAGGGGAATTGTAGGAGCATTACCGAACGTAAATATGTTCCCCTTTTAAAAGTACTGTTAAAATGACAAAAGTGTAACAGGTTATGCCTTTCTTCCTATATGAAGACCCGGGGAGCAGGTATTATGATGATAATGATTTGATTATTGATACAAATTCACCTTACCCCTGATATTATGTATGTACAATGGGCTAACAATGTTTAATATAGTGAGTATAATTAAAAGAGGGAGAGTGTTTTAAATATACTTAAATAGGTGTGTGTGTGTGCATATATGTGTGTGTGTGTGTGTGTGTGTGTGTGTGTGTATATATATATGTATGTATGTGTGTGTGTGTGTGTATGTATATATATATATATATATATATATATATATATATATATATATACTTAAATAGGTGTGTATGTATATATATATGTGTGTGTGTGTGTATACACGCATATACATACATACATACGCACATATATATATATATATATAATATACACACACACACATATATACACAAATGTGTGAATATACTTAAATAGGTGTGTGTGTGTGTATATGTATGTATGTATGTGTATATATATATATATATATATATATAAAATGTGTGTGTATAAAATATAATATCTTTAAATGTTACAGAAATATAAAAAAGTAGCAATCTATATCAATAGCAAATCCAGTTAAATAATATGCTTGTATTAAAATTATTACATAGCATTAGTCTTGCATATAATATATAGATATATATGGTTATATAATATATTTCTCTGTTGTCCATTATGACCTACAGGTACCATGAGGAGGTGACAGCTCCTCCCAGTAGTCTGGAACAATTCTGAAAGAAGTGCAGGGGTGGAGCCTCTCCCTCCATATCAGGCTACCTTAGCCCCTCCCCGACAGATTTGTTCCATGAACCTGGATAGAAGGCTGTGAACAGTTCTGCTTAGTTTTTAGTTATTTTTTTATTTTTTTTCTTCGATATGGGGTGCCCAAAGTCCCATTGGGACCCTTGTAGCCCTGGGTGAGAATCATGTAACCCATGTGTCTCTCTTCAGAAGGAGTCTCTCTGAGGCTTCTTCCTTCCCAGTGGTAATCTGAAGAAAGAAGACCTGCTAAAAAGGTGAGCAATCCTTTGAGCGCCAGTGCCATTGTCCGCTTGTCCCACAGTTCTCCTTTTGCACAGTAGTCTTTCTGGAGTTCTTTATAACTCCTGCACTCATGTTGGGTAATTTATCTCTCTGTTCTGTGGGTCTTTGGAGCATTTTGGGCTGTTTTGTGGTTATTAACCCTTCAAAGCCATGATTTTGTGGATTGGGGGACTTTTTCTCACTTTCCCTTTGGATTCATGTGTTTTTTCATATTTATTAGGTGTTTTATAAGTGTTTTTTCACTTTTTAGACACTTTATTTTATTTGTTTTATTTGAATTCTGTGCTCACAATGCTCCATTGACTTCTATGGGACAGGCTGCTTTGGGACATATCTCTGCAACCACTCCACCTACATTTTGAGAGGGTTCTACAGTGTGTTGGGGGTCCCTGGGGGGTTTGGGGTCTGCTTTTGGGTCAACTTCAGGCTTTTCTCGGATTGGCTCTGATTTTGGATGCCATTTTCTTTCTCTCCTGAACTTAGTATCCTACGCAGGGCTTGGATTCCTCTACTCTTCTCCTCAGGTAACTCTTTGCTTGGGTGATTTATTTATCTGGGTGACAGTATTTGGGTTCCCTATTACTGTATGACACGTCTGCTGTTAGGATGGCAGATCAAAAGAGACATGGGGCTAGGCCTAAGGCTGTTAAGGACTCAGGGTAGTCTTTGACCCCCCTTGCTTTTACTGTTCCTCATGCCAAGCGGGGCTTCCCAGAGAGTGCTTAGGTCACTTATGCCCTTCATGTGCTGTGGCCCCTGCTTTTGCGCCAGGGCCTGCCAGCCATGAACAAGAGCCACACTGAGTCAAGGACTTAAAGTCCTCTATGGCACAGTTTCCCCCTCTCTCTTCAGGGGGTTCTTCAGTCCTGGAAGCCCTCAATTCTGGTTTGTGGACCCTAAGGCCCCTGTTATTCCTGATCTATCTGGTTCCTCTGAGGATGGTGAATGTGCACAAGGGGCTTCTTCCCATACCTATGGTTACCCCTTTGAAGCTAACCCTGAGCCCTCTGCTGAGGGTCTCATTAAGGTGAATTTTAATCGCCCCACTCTTCAATGGGATCTTCATCTGGTTCTGGGGGTCTTGCAGCGGCCTCCTTTTGAGTCCATGGCTTCCAGTCCTCGTCATCTCCTGACTTGGAAGATGGCTTTTCTCTTGGCAGTAGTTTCTGTTCGCAGAGTCGCTGAACTGCAGGCCTTGTCCTGCAAACTGCGTTTCCTGGTGTTTCACAATTACAAGGCGGTTCTTCGTATCTCCCTAAGGTGTTTCTGAGTTCCACTTCAATCAGGAGATTGTTGTCCCTTCTTTTTGTCCTGACCTTAAATCTGACAAAGAGAGGGATCGCCACTTGTTGGATGTGGTGCACTGCCTTAAGTTCTTTGTGCATCGCACTGAGTCTGTCCGTCAGACTGATGCACTTTTTGTCATCCCTGAGGCTCCTAGGCTGATAAGGCTGCATCCCAGGTGACTATTGCATCTTAATAATAATAATCCTTTTATTTATATAGCGCACACAGATTCCGCAGCGCTTTACACTCATATTGGTTCCTGTCCCCATTGGGGCTCACAATCTAAATTCACCTATCAGTGTGTTTTTGGAGTGTGGGAGGAAACCGGAGTACCCGGAGGAAACCCACGCAAACACGGTGAGAACATACAAACTCATTGCAGATGTTGTCCTTGGTGGGATTTGAACCCAGGACCCCAGCGCTGCAAGGCAACAGTGCTAACAAGTCTACTATTCTCAGGATTATGAACGTTGGAAGAAACCTGTTCCTTTTCATGCTACAGCTCATTCCATCAGGTCTATAGAGGCTTCCTGGGCCTATAAGAATCCATCTTCTGCTGATCAGCTGTGCAAGGGGGTTGTCTGTGCACACCTTTGCTAAACACTACCATGTTTGTTCTGGCTTTGGCTGAAGCCATCTTTGGCAGGAAATTCCTGGAGGCAGCTCTGTTTGTCTAGGACTTTTTTTCCAGTGTCATAAAAATCTTTACATTGTTGACTCTTGTTTAGTGTGCTGTGTTCACTTACTGGTGTGCTGTGTTATGGTTAATGTCTGACACTTTGTCAGTTGGGCTGTTCTATGTCCTGATTAGTCCATGTAGCTCTGGTATCATGGGGACCGGTGCCTGGTCCTTGCCTTCTTTCCCACCACTGGGAACTCAGTGTTTACATGTAAGCTATATTGGACAATAGAGAAAAGAGGGTTTTAGTCTTACCTGTTAAATACTTTTCTCTTAGTCCCTAAAGCTTACAGATCTCCCACTCTGCAAGGGACCATGCTTGGTTCTCCTGTGGCTGGATGTTGGGAGTCCTTTAGGGTTCATGCTCACAGGAGTCGTCGTTTTTTTTTTTTGTTTGTTTTTTCCTTCGTGCTCTCTAGCTAGATAGGTTAGTGTCTCAAATCTAACTGGGAAGGGACTAGCTAGTCACCAACTAAGGAGGAGAGGAAGGCTCCACCCTGCAATCTTTCCAAAAATTGTTCATGCCTACTTAAAAGGGCTGTCGCCTTCCCAGAGTTACCTGTAAGCTATATTGGATGACAGAGAAAGGGATTTAACAGGTAAGACTAAAATCCTCTTTACTCTGTCGTCCAGTACAGGTTACTGGTAACTTTGGGTAGGCGATCCACCCCTTTAAGTAGGCAGGAACAATTCTAGAAGTGAATGCAGGGGGTGGAGCCTACCTTACCTCCTTGGCTGCAGCTAGCTAATCAGCTCCAGTAAGATTTGTTCCTTGGTGAAGACAAGGGCAAGAGAACATATCTGCTATAGTATTAACTAATTTTTTATTTTTCTGTTAAATATGGAATGCCACCATTAAGCGGATTACCATAACTGACAATGCCTTAAGATGTGGCTAGCTCAGTATCCAAGTGGTTTTTGTGGACCTTAAGCCCTGGGGGGGAAATCTAGGGTTCAAGTTCTTTCCACAGGAGTTGCCCACTGAGGCTGCTTCTTGATACTTGGTAATCTGAAGACAGAAGATCTGCAGAAAAGGTGAGCAACCCTTTGAGTGCTGCAGGTCCACATGTCCCACAGTGCCTCTTCACACAGGGGTTTTCCTTTGGAGTTCCTATTGCACAATCCAGCACTCACTGCGTCTGTCTGTATGTCTGTTGGGTGTTTGGAGCAGATTTATGTGGTATTTAACCCTTTAGCTGCTGGTTTGGCATTAATTTGGGGGGTGGGGTTCTGACACTTTTCCTACTGGTTCAGTGTTTTTGGGCATACTAACATGTTTTAGTGATGATTCATGTCTTTTAATATTATACCTTCAATTTTGTAAAAATTGAGTGGCACACTTTACCGCATAGGCCCCATTGCTCCATTCACTCCTATGGGACTGTACAGTTTGAGACATATCTCTGCAACCGTTTAACCTGGCAGCTTCAGAGATGACTTATTTTACTTGTATTATTATTAATCTTTATATAGCGCCAACAAATTCCGCAGCGCTTTACAGTAGGGAGTAGACATACAGAGGTATTAAATAGTACAATCAAATGTGGAGAACAGAAGGATCAGAGGACCCTGCTCGTGAGAGCTTACAGTCTAGAGGAAGGTAGGTATGACACAGAAGGAGTAAGTGCTATTGGTGGGTGTATGTGCCTCCTGCCAGTCAGTGGGTGGGAATGAGAAGTGCTGTTGAGTGCAATGGTCAAGGCAAGGGGTGATTCTTAGTGATATTGTTTATGGAGGCAGTTGATAGGCTTCCCTGAAGAGGTGAGTTTTCAGGGAGCCCCAGGGAATCTTCCCTTGCTCTATCATCTGGTTCATGTTTATAGTGTGTTGGGGGGCTCAGGGGGCTTGGTGCACTGTTTGGGGTGCTTTTCTGGGAAAACTACATTTCGCATAAGCGATTGCTTCACACGCTGTTTTCTGATTGGCTCCTGCCGCGGCAGCCATTTTTTTTTATCTTTCCAGAGCGAGTATCCTACGCAGGGCTTGGACTCTCCTTCTCTCCTTTGCTGATTAACCCTTCGCCTGCCAGATAAGTTTATTTTAGCGATTTCTGGGGTGAAACTTTAATCCTACACACTATAATTGGGTGATTTCTTATACAATAAGGTTATTGACACTGTGAAAATGTCTGTACCATTGGAGCTTGGGGCCAGACTTAAAACTAAAGATGCTGGGGTCTCTGTATTCCCTATTGCGCATTGCTCTTCCTGTCATTCAGGGTTACCAAGAGAATTCTCAGGTCATTTATGCCCAGCATTTTCTGATGTCCCTGAGAGTCTTCCAGGGACCTCCAGCCATGCATTAGAGCCAGTTTGGGTGCAAGAGTTCAAGACTGCTACTAGGGACCTCAGGTCCACTTTGCAACTCTTTCCATTCCAGTTACAGGGGGTCTTCCATTCTTGGCAGACCTCCTCCTCAGTCAAGTCTTCCCTGACCTAAACCTCAGGGAGTACCTGATGTGTCAGATTCTGGTGGATTCAGATGTTGAGGAATGTTCTGCTCTGGGCTCCCCTCAGTTTCTTGGGGATCCTTTTGAGGCTGATCCTGAGCTCTCTCCGATGAGGGCCTGATCAGGGCTGTATTGAATATCCTTAACATTCCCTTAGTTCAGGAGGTTCCTTCTGACCCCTCTGATGTGTTTTAGGAGCCTAAAAAGCCCCTTACTTGCTTTCCACCTGTCTCCAATAAATTTGCTAAGCTTTATCCCTTTTCTGAGGCAGCGCTTGCTCAGTGGGTTCATCCTCTCAAAGTGGATGCTCCTATCTGCAGGCTATCCAAGTCTACTACCTTGCCAGTGTCTGATGCTTCTGCTCTAAAGGAATGGACTGACAAGAAACTTGAGGTCTCCCTCAAGTCCGTTTTTTGCCACTGCTGGTTCTGCCATGCGTCCAGCATTCGCAGCAGCACGGGTGAACCGGACCATTGCGGTCTGGACTGAACAGCTCACTCTTGCTGTCTGTCAGGGTGCTCCTACTTCGGATAAGTTGCGCCTCCTTGCCAACATTTCTGAGGCAGTATAATAATAAAGGTCTATAAAATCTTGCACTGTAATGTAACTTTGTCGCAGGTCTAAATGCAATATAATATAACTATAGAAGAGAATAGCTACTAGTGTGGAATACTTAAGTTACTGGTTATTAATTCCCCCATCGTTCCCACTGTAAGCTACAGAGACCAGTTCGACACACCTGTAAATTATGGATCATCAAAATAAAATAAATAAAGTTTATTCATTAATTCACTAAAAATACACCAATCCCTTTAAAAACAAATTTCCAGGGTAATCCTGGAAACTTATGGAGCACTATAAGGAGTTGTAATCGTCTAAAAATCTATTTCGAGGGACAGCTCTATTATGTCACCTACTAGTAGTGAAAGGGTGTATATCACCTTTATTTCAATTCACACCCTGACAATGTATAGCTTAATATATATAGAGAGATACTGAACAGCCTTTCCTTTGTCTATTATTTAATTGTTTAATATGTCAGTACACATCCGCAACTGGTAAAGCAAGGGTGCATATCTCCTTTATTCAGTTTTTCACTTTCACAATATATCATTCAGCATAACTCAAAACCGGACGGCTTATTTTGCCATCCTCTTGATTGATGTGACAGTTACTCAGCAGATATAAAGTAATCTCCGTTTTCTGATTGCTCCTATATTTATCGATCAATAGCCTCTCTACTATGATGTTAACGGCTAAGGATTTCCTCTATATATGTTTCCCCAAATTTAGCGATTCCATTCAGTTCCTCAAATCTCTGTAACTTACAGAAGCTAGTGAACCCTCTGTTTCCCTATTTAGTATATATAGGGCTGTCACAATCTCTTTTGTTCCCTGCTGCAAACGTTACTTAAATTCAATGTAACTGTCTCTTGTTTCTGCTACTAATGTTAGCTGACACAATTTAGCGGCTGTATAGAAATAGAAAACTGTCACTGATAAGTTTCCGTATAGTTAAATTTACTGTACACCTACACTTTAACTTGTAGTCATCTAGATTTCATCCAGCTGAAAGTCCTGTCCTCACGGCTGCTCCCGCTGACTAAGTTAGCTTTCTATATAACAGATTTGCTGACTGGCTATCCCTCGTGGTAACGCCACATTCTAGGCTATCTGACTTTAAGTTTTCATTCTTATTTTTTGACACTTTTAAGCACAATGGCAGACTGCACAACACCTTCGGGTGCAGACTCCTATGGCTCTGCCCAACGCGTTTCGCTGCACATGTAGCTTCGTCAGGGGCCGTATAGTCCGTATACAACATTTCTGAGGCACAGCACTGTTTCGGCTTCCCTATTTGATGCCATCCGTTTGGTGGTTAGGGTTTCCACCATGTCTGTGGTTGCCAGACTGGCTCTTTGGCTCAAGATCTGGTCTGCTGATACTGCTTCTAAGAAAGCATTGCTCTTCTTGCCTTTTCTAGGCACTTCTTTATTTGGGTCAGATCTCAAGGATCTGATCAGTGAGGCTACAGGGGGTAAGAGTACACTTCTACCCTTAGTTCCTACACTTAAGCGTAACCGGTATTTCTGTTCCTTTCAGAATGAGACATGTCCGGCGAACCAAGTGGCTCACCAGATCGGCCACAGGGTTTCTGCGATATTGGCTCAGGATCCAGTTCCAGGCAAGAAGCTGTCGTTTCTCGTGGGGAAATTCATTTCCACCATAGAGGCAGTACCGTTTCCCATGGCATACTCCAGCAGTTTGTGATCCAGGTGTGCAGAGTTCAGCTGGACCTTCTGAAGACGTCGGTGTCACTTCCTCTTCATGTGGAACGGAGTTTGTCCTGGTGGCTCGACCTCTCCAATCTGCTGAAGGGCAAGTCCTTCCTAGTTTCCTTCTGGACCACAGTGACGACGGATGCCAGCCTCTCCGGATGGGGAGCGGTACTGGGTCACCTGAGTGCACAGGTTTGGTGGTCTCAGAATCTCTCCTTCCCATCAACGTGTTGGAGCTTTGGATGATATTTCATGCCCTTCGTCACTGGACATCTCAGCTGGAAGACTGTCCAGTCAGGGTAGAGTCTGACAGTGCCACGGCCGTGGCTTACATCAACAAGCAGGGCGGAACAGGAACAAGAAGTCTCGCTGCTTGGTTAGATGTCAAGGCTATTTTGTCCTGGGCAGAAAATCACGTTCCTGTCATATCCGCAGTGCACATTCCTGGAGTAGACAACGTCATGGCGAACTTCCTCAGTCGACACACAGTGGACAGAGGTGAGTGGGAGCTGCATCCAGAGGTGTTCACTCTCATTGTTCAGAAATGGGGTCTTCCTTAAATCAGCCTGATGGCGACAAGACACAACAGGAAGGCTCCGAGGTTCTGCTCTCAATCGAGGGACCCTCTAGCTCTGGCTGTGGATGCAATGTCCATTCCTTGGTTATTCCCTCTGGCCTACATCTTCCCTCCCCTCCCCATGTTGCACAGGGTGTTATGGAAATTATGACTGGAGCATTCTCCAGTCATTCTGATTGCTCCATACTGGCCTTGCCAGGCTTGGTTTCTGGAACTTCTGGATCTGTCAGCTCCGTCCGGATCTTCTTCTATAGGGTTACCTGTGGAATGAGGATGTTCATCGTCTAATATTGACAGCTTGGAAATTGAATACTCAATATTGAGGAAGAAAGGGTTTTCTTTTGGTGTAGTGGCTACTATGCCCGCAAACCTGTTTCTTCCAAGATCTACCATCTTGGTCGACCTTCCTATCTTGGTGTGCTGACAAGGACCTGTCTCAGGAATTTGATCTGCCTATGGTCCTGGCCTTCTTGCAGGATGATGTGGATAAGGGCCTCAGTTTGAGTTCCCTTAAGGTTCAGACGTCTGCTCTCTCTGTTTTCTTTCAGAGGCGCATTGCCATCCTTCCTAATGTCAAGGTTTTCTTCCAGGGCGTTGCTCATACTCGTCCTGCCTTCAAGATTCCTTCTCCTCAGTGGGATCTTAACTTGGTTTTGGGCATTCTTCAGCGCTCTCCATTTGAGTCTTTGGCTGCTATTCCTCTACGCCTGTTGACGTGGAAAATGGCTTTTCTCCTGGCGATTGTGTCTGTCCGTCATATTGCAGAGTTACATGCTCTGTCCTGTAAACCACCCTATTTGGTGTTTCACAAGGACAAGGCGGTGCTTCGCATCTCTCAGGAGTTTCTACTGAAGGTGGTTTCGGAGTTCCACATCAATCAGGAGATTGTGGTGCCCTCTTTCTGCCCTGACCCCACCTCTGACAAGGAGAGGGATCTCCACTTGTTAGACGTGGTGCGTTGTCTCAAGTTTTATGTACATCGCACTGAGCCTGTCAGGCAATCGGATGCGTTTTGTCATTCCTGAAGGACCTAAGGCAGGAAGACCTGCATCCAAGGTGACTATTGCTTCTTGGATCAAGTCCACTTTTCGTAAGGCTTATGAGCTGAGGAAGAAGCCTGTCCCTTTCAGGGTCACGGCTCATTCTACTCTATCTATTGGGGCTTCTTGGGCTTACAAGAATCAGGCCTCTGCTGATCAGTTGTGCAAGGCTGCCACTTGGTCGTCTGTGCGCACCTTTTCGAAGCATTACCGTGTTGATATACTGGCATCGGCTGACGCCAGCTTTGGGAGGAAAATCCTGGAGTCAGTTTTGCCTGTCTAGGATTTTCTTCTGTTCTTGGTGCTTCCTTCATTTTTGAGATCCGTTGGCTCTAGTTCAGTGTGCTGTGTACCAGTTGGGGTTGTGTTACCCTTGTTCAGTGTTCGTTGACACTTCATTGTTTATTGGGCTATCTCTGATCTGATGGTTCATATCTGCTCTGGTGACTTTTGGGGCTTTGCGCCTGGTCCTTGTCTTTCTTCCAGCCTCTGGGAAACTCAATGGTTGGACATCCCAGAGTTACCAGTAACCTGTATTGGACGACAGAGAAAAGAGGATTTTAGTCTTACCTGTTAAATCCTTTTCTCTTAGTCCATATAGGTTACTGGTCTCCCACCCTGTCAAGGGACCATGCTTGGCTGTCCTGTGGCAGACAGTGGGAGTCCTTCGGGGTCATGCTCACAGGAGTCTTCTTTCCCTTCTACTATCTAGTCAATAGTGTCTCCGATATTTCTGGAGCTGGTTGGCTAGCTGCATCCAAGGAGGGAAGGTAGGCTTCACCCCCTGCATACAATTCTAGAATTGTTCCCACCTACTTAAAGGGGTGGATCACCTACCCAGAGTTACCAGTAATCTGTATGGACTAAGAGAAAAGGATTTAACAGATAAGACTAAAATCTTTTCCTGGTGTTTCACAAGGATAAGGCTGTTCTCCGTACCTCTCAGGAATTTCTTCCTAAGGTGGTCTCCGAGTTCCACATCAATCAGGAGATTGTTGTGCCTTCCTTTTGTCCTGACCCTAAATCTTACAAGGAGAGACATCTCCACTTGTTGGATATAGTGCGTTGATTAAAGTTCTATGTGTACCGTACTAAGTGAATTTGTAAGACTGATGCTCAGTTTGTCATCCCTGAGGGTCCCAGGGCTGGTTTGGCTGAATCCAAGGTGACTATTGCATCCTGGATTGTCTACCATCCATCCACAAGGCTTATGAGCTCAGAGGGAAACCTGTTCCCTTTCACATTACAGCATACTCCACCAGGTCTGTTGGGGCCTCCTGGGCCTACAAGAATCGGGCCTCTACTGAACAGCTGTGCAAGGTGGCCACTTGGTCTTCTGTACACTCTTTTACCAAACACTACCGTGTTGATGTGCTGGCTTTGGCTGAAGCCAGTTTTGCCTGTCTAGGACTTGAATTTCCTATACCTTATAGCTCTTTAACTGTTTGAGCCCCGTTAACTCTTGTTCTTGTGTGCTGTGTATTGTTGACACTTTTTATTTTGGGCTGTACCGTGTCCTGGATAGTCCATGGGAACTCTGGTATCATGGGGACTGATGCTTGGTCCTTTCCTTCTCTTCCTACCCCTGGGAGCTTAATGTCATTACATCCCCATGGTACCTCTGTCATATTGGACGACAGACAAAAGAGGATTTTAGTCTTACCTGTTAAATCCTTTTCTTTTAGTCCATGTAACTCAGGTCTCCCACCCAGTGAAAGGGACCAAGCTGGGTCTCCTGTAGCTGGACATGGGGGACCACTTGGGTCCATTGCTCACAGGCGTTTTTCCCTTCTTCATTCTTGCTATCTTGGTCGATAGGTTAATGTCTCAAATCTATCTGGTCGGGAGGGGCTAAGGTTGCTTGATATGGAGGAGGGGGAGGCTCCACCCCTGCACTTCTTTCAGAATTGTTCCAGTCTACTGGGAGGAGCTGTCGCCTCCCCATGGTACCTGGATGTCATATGGACTAAGAGAAAAGGATTTAACAGGTAAGACTAAAATCCTCTTATGTATATAAATAATATAATCTGTCTCCAAACTGCTATAAGATCAGTATTTTATACAGCATTTATATATTTAATTACATACCCAGATTTTATGTTTGATTATAATCCCTTTAATCAATACAGTTTATAATGTTAAAAAGAAGAAGAAAATAATTGAGAAGGATCCCCGCCCACCTCTTCTGGCTGCGTCACTCAGCAGCTCTCTCTGGTCCAGATGGGTGCGGCGAAGGACAAACTTCAGTATGCAAAGAAAAATCCTGCCTCATTCATCAAGGGGGACAGAGTTTTCCTTATACTTACTGAAGTTTGTCCCTTGCTGCATCTGCCAGGTCGCATGACACCATTAGAGATCCAGTGGGAGGCGGCTAGAAGGGGCGGGTGATCCTTCTCCATTTCATAACTTTTGAACTAAAAACAAGTACTCAAAGGTTTAATTTGGCAGATCTTATCCATCTACCTCTTGTGAAAGTACTGCTCCAAGATCTAAATCTGAGGCATCAAACTGAAATACAAAAGGTTTCTCAAAGTTTGGACTTTGTAAAGTGATCACTTAAGAGAGATTTCTACATCAAATCAAACGAATGTTTGCATGATACTGGACTCCCTTTTGTGGGGCTGACGTAATTTTATTTATTTTTATTCTTTTTATATGAAATGGGAGCAACAACAGTGAAATACTGTTAAATTTAGTTCTGCAAATGCCCTTCTGACCCAAAAAAGGGCAAAATATATGGTTTCATCTTAGCAGATGAAAAAGCTTTTATTTTTCTGGCTTCAGTTCTTACTTTTTTCCCTTCCCACTGAGTAGTCTTAATACTTGGTCTCCGCTTTATCTAGAGTATGCTTTGCTGGTTTAGCTGTAATTTTGCCTCCTTCAAATAAAGAAGTACTGTATTTGCCCTCCATTGTTTACTGAATGACAATCTCCTCTGACTAAATTGTGACATAGGCTGTAGAGGTCATATAATTTTGCCTATTAGCCTCAAATGGGTGAGGTTTCATGCAAAACAAATGGCATCATTTTACCTTAACTCACACTATCCAAAGCAGAACCCCCTCTTGTAGTTATTACTTGGAATGACTTCTCTATAACTCTGCCCTTTTTCATGTTCCACATACAAGCCCTTGCCAAATAATGCCACCTTCTCTAATCTCAGAAACATCTCTAGTGTTTGTCACTTTCTCACACAAGATAACACCAAAAATCTTTTCTCTGTGGTCCAATATGGAACACATGTATCAAGGAGTTGAGTTCCTCCTTGGAGGGCAGAACACATCTCAACAGACAGTCTTTTGGACGGAGACTCCCAGTCTCTCCTCCAGCTCAATCCTTCTCCTGCCTTCAATCCCTAGTTATGATGAGGTGAAAACATGGCCAGGACACTTATCGAAGTTTTAGAATTTTATTGTTTTCTGATAGATACGGGGCTGTCAAAATGCCCCCATTAGGTGGGTTACCAATACTGGACTTCCCATGGAGGGATTGACCAGTGTGCAGTTGCTGTGTGGACCCTAGCAGCCCTGTTGAGAGAATCTTGCAACCCAAGTTTTCCCTCCCAGCAGAGCCCTTTTAGGGCTCTGCTTACTTCACAGTGGTAACCTGAAGAAAATGTAGATTGAGTGCCTTGGTCCACTTTGTCCCTACCTTGTACCTCTCCATACTGAGGCTTTCTCTGAGCCCTTGGGCTCTTCCACTCATGTTGGGTATTTTATTATATGTAGTCTGTTCTTTCCCTGAGTTATGGAGCAAGGATGGCTGCATTTGGGATAGCTAACCCCTTCTGTTCTATCCGGGTTGGGGGCTTTTCCATTTAGGGGTCTTTTTTGGGGTTACCTCTAAATTGTGTCCATTTTTTCAGGTGAGTGGCTCCTTTAAGAACTGTTCCCGTGCAGCCTCCATATTTGCATCCTTCCATGGATAATCTTCATTGGGACATATATCTGCAACTGTTTGACTTTCAGAATTCAGAGTGGGCTCTTCTGGTCTCCTTAAGCCCTTTGTACCCATTCACATCCTGAGATGGACTGTAGACATTTCTAGGCAACATCAGCAAACATTACGTTTCCCAGAATGCTCATTTTGCGGGCTTTCTTCCAATTGGCTGCCAGTTTTGCAGTCACCATTTTACTTCTCTCAATGCTTATCCTGTCAGGATGTTGGATTCTGAGGGACAGGGGCTAGACTTAAGGACTCAGGGGTTTTACTGACCTCTCTTGCATACTGTTACTCATGTGAAACGGGGCTCCCTAGAGAGTATTCTGGATCTTTCTGCCCCTCCTTTGCTGTGGCCCCTATTACTCCTCCAGGCTCCTCCAGCACTGAACAAGAGCAAGTGACATCCCTGTTGTCCACAGTGGCCCAACTCAGTCTGTCCCTCCAGGGGGTTCTTCAGTCATGGAAGCCTCCACTACCTTCAAGTATGTGGCCCCCAGATCTCAAGAGTATGCCTGCATTCATATGAGCCTCCTCTGAGGAGGACATTTTAGAAGGGGAGGCTGAGGAGGGTGGAATATGAGGCTATGAATTCTTCCTACTCCTATGGGAACTTTCATGAAGCTGACCACCTTCCCTCGGCTGAGGAACTTATTAGGTCTGTTCTGGAATTGCTTCAGGTCCCTGACACCCCTGATGAGGGGCCTTCCTCTGCTGATGTCTTCCAAAGGTGTAAGAAATCTCCTACTTTATTTCCCCCTAATTTGATCATGTACTTCTGGATGATTGGAAGATCCTTGATAAGAGGTTGTCTATCACCAAGAATGTTTTTGAGACCGTACCCATTTTCAGATGCAACTTTGATTTAGTGGGCCTCGCCACCTACTGTGCATCCTCCCAGTCTCCAGGCTAGCCAAGTCTACTGCCCTGCCTTTGACGAATGCAGTATAACTGAAGGATAAAGCAGATAAGAAACTTGATTCCATCATCAGGGCTTATTTCGCGGCCACTGGGAGTTGAGACCTATTTTTTGCCTCCACGTACAAATAGGAGCCTGCACTCACCCGTTAAAGTGTTTGAAGTACCATAACTCACAAAAAAAAAAAAGAGAATCTTTTTAACGGGAAGAAGGAAGAAACCGTTTACCCCCACAAATGTCCTATACTGATGTTAATGTGTAGGTACTATCTGTAACACTGGGCGTTAAGAAGATTGTCTATGCAGCCAACTATATCTGAATTGTTTGTTTCTATTTTTGCTGTGTGGGGTGGAAGCTGTAAGGACTGATATTTCCAAGTAGGGTCTGTGGTATTTTTAGTCAAGCTGTCTGCTAAAGCCTTGGCTGTTTTCAGCTACTTTTAAATTAAAAACTTGCTTTTAATTTTCAATTTAAAAAAAAAAAAAAAAAAAAAAAATACAAATGCAAAAGCATAGTACATGCCATCTTCAACAAGTATGAAATACATAGCATTGCCTACAATATAAGCATCCTTTCAATAGTAATTTATAAGATAATTCAAATTTGACCTAATAATGTATCAAGCTAAATAATAGTTTCAAAAACCGGGTATAATAAACAATACAACATTTGCTTGTTGGAAAACGTGTATCAGTGAAAAGCAAGTGTGATGGAAGATACATCCTGAACATTTTGTAACTTTTTAGCTCCCCCACCTTTATATGCATAAACGATAAGTACTGGAACAATACGGGTGGGATTGTGAATACTAATTAATATTGGTTACCCAATGAATCGGATAACTAGAAGGTAAGTAGGGAAAGAACAGAAGTCAGAGACAGAATAGAAGGTAAGTAGACTAATGAAGAAGATGGGGGTGGAAAATGGCAAATGGGAAGCAACTATGGGCCCGACCCAGCACAACCTCAGGTCATCCGAATACAGGTAAGCCCAAGGGATGCACTGTCTACAAGTGTGTCGCCACAGAGCCAGAACCAACTATGGTCAAATACCAAAGATCCGCATAAGATAATCAGGTTGTTCATAAACCGCAATCAGGGACTCTCCATTACAGAATCAGACTCAGGAGGAGCTGCAACATCGGGTGTTATTCTTATACTCTCTAGCGTTCTCCACAAAGGCAAGGCGGACTCCATACTACCAGAACTTATAGCGTGAAGGAGCTCTATTTGCCTGAGAGAACACACCTTGGCTCTCCAACGCTTCACCATTGGAGCAGAGGGAGACCTCCAATGTGCTGCAATAAGGGATTTGGCAGTGTTGATCAAAGAGAGTAGAAGTTTGCGATGGGACGTAGGGAGACCAGACGGCACCGAGGAGGCTGTTGCAGTTCCCAAATCCAGGGGTAGCACATTAAACAAAAAAAACTTCCGGAGTCAAGGGAAGAGTGACATCCATCAAGCGTGAGATCTCGGACCTGACATTAGACCAGTAAGTAACTATCTTCGGACAACTCCACCAAATATGTAGTAAAGTGCCTGCCAATGCATGACATCTCCAGCACAAAGGAGAGACGCCAGGATAGTAGGTAGAAAGCAACTTGGGAGTCCTATACCAGCAGGATATTAACTTATAGTTAATTTCTCTGGTAGAAATATCACGTGGCAACAGTACATTAGTCCTGAATATACTCCTCCAAATATTTGTGGTCCAAGTCAAACCTACCTCTTTCTCCCATTGGGAAACAAAGGCTGGGAGATCTACTGACGTGGCCCGAAGTAAAAAATCATACAGTTTAGAGAGAGGGCGTTTAATTGAGAGCGGGGCAGCAATCAAACATTCAAAAGCAGTTAAATCTCTAGGTGAGTAACCCTTTGCAACAAGATTCAAAAGATAGTGCTGTAGCTGGCAAAATTCCCACCACCGAGAATGAGGTATGTCGTAATTCCTAACAATATAGTCCCATTGCAGAATCCCAGTATCAAGAATAAGCGAGCTCAGGGAATCCAAGTTCTCAGAGCTCCAATGATGAAAAGCCAGAGAATCCAATCCTGGTAGGAAATCTGGGTTGCCTTTAATAGGCAAAGCCGGGGAGGGGAAGGGGGACAATTGAAACTTCCGATTCAATAAAGTCCATACTTCAAATATGCATTTGAGCACTACATGAGATCGTAATTGGTGTGGAAGAGAATGTCAAAATATAAAAACTTACCCACATCTATGTCGGCATTGTCATATGTACAACAGGTGACCCACTCCTTCGGGACAGGTGCCGACAAAGCCAGGCCTCTTGCTAAAACCACTGCATACCAATATAATCGAAAGTCTGGCAAGCCAATTCCACCGTCCAGTATATCCTTGGACAAAGTAGCAAACGCCTATCTCGTTGTTTTGTACTTCCCAATAAAGGCACTAACCTCCTTATGTAATTCAAGGAACAAGGAGTATGGCAGGGAAACTGGGAAGGTTTGAAAAAAAAAAAAAACACAGAAGTTTCGGCAAGACCATCATCTTCACAAGATTAGCTCTACCAAACCATGAGATGAACAGAGGGTTCCATTTCCAAAAATCAGATCTAACAGATTCTAAAATGTGTGTACAGTTAGCGTGAACTAAGCCCGATGGAGTCTGCGTAAGGTTAATCCCCAGATACTTAATCGAAGAGGAGCTCCAGCGGAACAGGTATTTGGAGTGCAGGTCATCAGCTGCTGAAGGGGGTAAAGTAAGATTTAGAATTTCTGATTTGGTCAAGTTAATATTAAAAAAAGGAACGTTCACTATACTGCTGAATAAGAACCAATAAAGCAGAAAGTGAGGCGTCAGGATTACTGAGCAACAGCAGGATGTCATCCGCAAAACAAGCGAGCTTATTTTCCAGCACATGAGGAGGATTCCCCGTAATTTGCGGGTGCCTCCTGATACTATGAAGGAAGGGCTCTAACGAGAGAACAAAGAGCAGGGGTGACAGGGGGCAGCCCTAACGGGTCCTATTTTCCAATGGGGAAAGAGTCTGATAAGAAACTATTAGCCCGAACCCTTGCACTGGAAGAAGAGTAAAGACTAAAAACTGCTGCAAGAAAGGTACACCCTAAACCCACATGAGCAAGAAGTGCCCTAAGATAGGTCCAGTGTACCCTATCAAAGGCTTTCTCGGCATCCACAGAGAGAGCCAGGGCTGGAATCTTTTTATTTGCTGCCAAGTAGATCAGGGAAACCACTTTAATCGTGTTATCTTTAGCTTCCCTACCAAACACGAATCCCACCTGACTGGTATGTATCAATCCAGGCATGAATGGCTGAAGTTGCATCGCCAAGAGTTTAGCTAGGAGCTTAACATCAATATTAAGCAACAATTTAGCTCCTGCATTGAGAGGGGTCTTTACCAGGTTTCGGCAGAATTGAAATGTGAGCCTCCAACACCTGGGGAGGAAATGGGGTTCCCAATCTGAGAGAGTTAAATGAAGTCCGTAAGTGTGGGACAAGTATGGAATCAAATGTTTTATAATAAACAGCAGGGAGACCTTCAGGCCCCGGGCTCTTTCCCTTCGGAAGATTGCGCACAGCTTTGACTATCTCCTCTTCAGAAAAAGGACTTTCAAGAGCTGCAACGTCTGCTGGATCAAGACGAGGTACACCTGACTCACGGAGGAATTTTCTGATCCTGTCAACCATACTATAATCCGTAGCAGCCCTAGTGTCTGCCCTCTAATTGTATAACTTCAGGGAAAAAGAGTGCAAAGGCATTAGCTATGTCAGGATAAGTGGTAACAAATTTTCCTTCAGGTGTTTGGATCTTAGGAATATGGTTAACCGACCGCAGAGATCTTACACATCTAGCCAATAGTTTCCCGCATTTGTTCCCTTGAAGAAATTTATGGTATTTTTACCACATAAAAGACTTGTGCCTTTTATCCTTAAAAATATTGCTTAACTTAATTTTTCAACAGCTGTTTTTGTGCTGTTGTGTTTGCTGCTCAATTCGAGTTGACAACTTCAAGGAGAGATCTGAAGAGTGAGTGACCCTAACGGAGAGGGGGTGAAAGTCTCCGTATGCCTGTTAGTCAGAGGCTTTGATACCAAAGCTCTGACATCGACTCAATGTGAGTGTATTTTCACTATTTTCTAGTAATTGTGCATATTTATTTCACCATATGCGCCCCTGTTCCTGTTTTTTGTTTCTTTACACATATTTATCACCGCTGAGGGGAGCGAGAAGTTGAAGGGAGCTGCAGTGGATTTGGGATCTCCTGAATACTGGTTGGAGACAGTGATATAATCTCCTCCTGCCTGTAAAGTCAGTACCGACGTATGTCGTTTACTGGCATCTTATTCTTGTGAGTGCGCACTATAAAGGGTGCGGTGGTGGTGATTTATCCAGTTTATAGTTTGATACACACAAGGGGCGCCTCTTGTTTTGTTCCCCCTTCCTTTTTTCTGTTTTATACAGAGTCTCATTAAGACGCCAATGAGGTACCTTGGTAAGACAATGAGGCAACGTAAATCGTGTGACCACTGGAGCATGCTGCCCACCATTTAGATGCAATTTTAGAGTCAACTAGTGTATGAGCCATATACTGCGGGACAAAGATATAATTAATACGGGAATACGATGTATGCAATCCTGAAAAGTAGATGTAATCCCGCACCCCAGGATTCATCATATGCGAAGTATCTCCCAGAAAACAATAGTGTACTAAACTCCTACTACTTCACTTAGACAGGGGAACAATGAACCTATAATAAACAGGATCTAACTTGTACAATATCAGAACCCACAAATCCAGCATGGCTGCAGTCCACGCAGCACACTGGAACAGAGTGACTCTGCAGAGGTTCCGAGCAAAAGGAACCAAATGATCCAACACATATTGAGGCTCAACAGAGATATGTCCCACTAGAAACCACTGTGCTAACTGTGAATCCCATGCAGAGGAATATCACATCCAGCCCGATCTCGGCGAAGGGCTCCGCGTCCGCTAGTAGAGCCCACCGCCGCGAACACAACCAGATGAGACTGTCCCCCAAGCTATTAACTTAAGTAAACAGCAGTGTAGTGCACCCATTATAGTCGTAAAGACCCGTACATAAAGTATACAGCATAGACAATAATAGTAATAACGAAAGTGCAATAATAAAAATAAAAAAAGGAAGAAATAAAGATGGTCTATAATTACTGAAATCAATAGTTTCCACTTCTTGAGAGCTCCACTCCCTGGTAGAACCATAGTACCGGAATGGGAGACAAAGAAAGTCAGAGTCTTAACACCAGTGTGAGACAATTGCAATGCATACCGCTTCAGTCCGGAGGGGTCTCGGTCCGTGGAGTAGTGGGTGGAGGCCTCCGGTATTGCAATGCCCAGTTGTAGACAAAAGTCAGGAATATCCTCGGAGCCGCGAAGAGTTGCTGTCCGACCATCCTTCTGCAATGTCAGCATGAATGGGAAGCCCCATCGATAATGAATCCCCGCTGTTCTCAAGTACTCGGTAAGACGGTGCAAAAGGCAACGTTGTTGAAGAGTGTGAAAGGATAAGTCCGGGTAGAGTTGTACTGAGACCTCTGCAAACTTAATTTCGTCTTGCTCGCGGGCAGCTCTTAAGATAGCCTCCTTTACCTGGAAACGTAGCAAGCAGCAGATCACGTCCCTAGGCTTGTCAGATGGAGCATTCCTCGGTCGCAGGGCCCTATGAGCCCTTTCAATGTCCTCTCCTGGGTCTGGTGAAGAGTGCAAGATGGATGCAAAAAGTAATTATAGAGACGACATCAAGTCCCTAGGTGGCCATTTTTCGGGATGCCTGGGAATCCTCAGTCATGGACCAATGGGTTTTGCAGGTAATTACAGAAGGGTACAGGATAATTTCACATCCCTTCCTCCCTTTCGTTTCTTCTTGTCAAGAGGTTCAAAGTAGCTGGCCAATGCAAAGCTATTCCAGGAGGCAGTGAACTCAGTGCTGTAAAAGAGGCTTCTGATTCCAGTACCTCCCCAGGAGCAAGGTTCAGGTTTTTATTCCAACCTGTTTGTGGTACCAAAAAGATGGCGGCTGTCCTTCTATTTTGGACCTCAAGTGTCTCAACAGATATTTGGAGACTGCACATTTCAAGATAGAATCCTTGCATTCTGTCATCAGTGATGTGCCTGGGGGGGAGAATCTGGCATCTGTAGACTGTCAAGATGCATATCTGCACATTCCGATCCATTCCTACAGCAAACACTATCTGCATTTTGCTTTAGGCTATGGGCACTACCAGTTCATTGTTCTGCCGTTTAGTCTGGTCTCAGCTCCTCGGGTATTCACCAGAGTCATGGGGGCTTTAGCAGCCTTTATTCACACTCATTGCATTTCCATTACTCCTTATCTGGATGACCTTTTGATCAAGATTCCTTCAGAGGTACTCTTGGACCAGCATGTCCAAGAATGTGCTTTACTCCTGGTCCCCCAAGGGTGGATGTTGAAGTCCTTGCCAGTACCGTACCAAGAGCTGGTTTTCCTACGAATAAGGTTTAATACTCTCCTAGAGAAGGTCTTCTAACCAGAGGACAAGATCCTACAGGTTATGCAGGAGGTGTCTCAGGCCCCGCAGTGGCCCTCAGCCATGGTCAGCAGAGTTCTGGGCAGGCTATAGTGTCAACAATAGAGTCAGTGCCTTACTCTTGGGCGCACACCAGGAAGGTTCAGAGAAGTCATCCATTGTTGTGGGAATTCAGAGCTTCTGGATAGGCAGCTCTCCCCTTCTTTGGAAGTCAGACGTGACCTGTAGTGGTGGTTGCAACAACGCAACCTGGATCAGGGGAAATACTTTGTGATCCCGGTATGGACTGTGGTCCGGACAGATGCCAGCCTGAGCGGCTGAGGTGCAGTTTTGGGTCAACTAGGGATCCTGGGCAGGTGCAATGCGGAGGAGTATCTTCAGTCAATCAGTGTCCTGGAACTCAGGGTGATCTGTCTCGCTTTTGTGTACTGAACCTCTCAGTTGAAGAGTCATCCAGTACGAGTCCAGTCGGACAACACCACGGCTGTGGCTTACATCAACCATCAGGGTGGCATTCGAAGTGCCACCACCTGGTACAAGGTGAGGTACTTTCTAGGTTGGGCAGAAGCCCACATTCTGTCCATCTCTGCCGTTCACATTCCAGGGCAGGAAATGTACTTATGGAGTGGGAGCTCAATCCAGAAGTGTCCCACCTTATTGTGCTACAGTGGGGACTGACAACGTTCGATCTGATGGCCACGACAGGAAGGTTCCAATCTTCTCCCAGAGGGGGAGATACTCTGGCCATAGCCACAGACGCAGTGTCCATTCCGTGGTACTACCACCTCGCTTATGCCCTTCCTCTGATTCCTCTCTTTTCCCGGGGTGCTCAGGAAGATGGGAATGGGTAGAGAGACTGTGATTCTGGTCACTCATTATTGGATTCGGAGGGCATGGTTTGCGGACCTGGGGAGCCTTTCCATTCATGCTCTGACTTCCTCCCAGGCTGGACCTCTTTCTCCAAGGCTACTTTTGTAAGAGGATGTGGAACAGCTGGCTTTGACCACCTGTTTGTTGTAGCCCACATCCTGCAGAAGAAGTGATTTTCCACTGACATAATTTCTACTATAATTCAGGCTTGGGAAGCATGTCTCCTCTAAGGCCTACCACAGGGTTTGGTCTTTCATTCCTGGTGTGTGTACAGGGCCCTGTCATCACAGGACTTTGGCCTTTGGGTGGTGCTATCTTTTTTCCAGGATGATGTGAACAAAGGACTTGGTCTGAGTTCCTTGAAGGTTCAGATCTCGGTGTGCTCTGCAGAGGCCTCCCTTGCCTCTTGCTACCATACTTTTGCGTCAGTTGATGTGTAAGATGGCCTTTCTTCTGGCAGTAGTCTTAGTACACAGAGTTGCTGAGTTGCAGACCTTGTATTGCAAGCAGTCCTTCCTGATGTTTCACAAGGACAAGACAGTTCTTCCAGTCTCTCAGGATATTATTCCTAAGGTAGTTTTCTTTTTTTCACATCAATCAAGAGATTGTTGTACCTTCCTCCTGCCCTGACCCAAAATCCTTAAATGAGGGATCACCATTTGCTGGATGTGGTGCAGTGCCTTTAAGTTCTGTGTGCACCTCATGGAGTCTTTCCATAAGACGGACTCCCTGATTTGTCATTCCTGAGGGTCCTAGGGCAGAAACCAGTTCCCTTCAAGGTCACAACGCATTCCTATAGGTCTGTGGGGGCCTCCTGAGCCTTCAAGGATTAGGCCTAGGTTGAACAGTTGTGCATGGCAGTTGTGCTTGGCAAAGGTATGAAAGGAGGACAATCATTTGGATGTCCCAGCTTCAGCTGAAGCCAGCTTTTGCCGGAAGGTTGTTCAGGCAGTCCTGCCTAGCTAGGAACATGTTTTTCTTTGGCCTTACTGTTCAGCTGTTTTTGAGCCCCGTTAGCTCTTGTTGCTGTGCAAGTTTATTTTGACACTTAATTTGATTTTTGCTGTTTCTGTTCTGGATAGTCCTAGGAAACTCTGGCATCATAGATACAGGCATGAGGTCCTTTCTCCTTCCGACCTCAGAGAGCCTACTGTTTGTATATCCTCCATAGTACTTGTGTTCCATACTGAACGATAGAGAAAAAAGGATGTTAGTGATCTTCTCTGTTAAATCCTTTTCTGTTAGTCCATATTGTACACATGTCTCAGACCCATCGAATGGGACGTCTGTTGGTCTCGCCTGTCTGCACATGGAGTCCTTGTTTAGAGTCTTTATTCTTACAGTAGCTTCCTTCTTCTCTTGCTGTACCTGTTGGTGCGGTTTTGATCACATCATAACTGGAGACGGAAGGTGGCGCAAGGGTTGAGCTGGAGTAGAGGCTGGGAGTGTCTGTCCACAAAACTGTCTTTTGAGATGTGTTCTACCTTCCAAGGAGGAACTCAACCCCTTGGCACCTGCCTTCCGTATGGACTAATGGAAAAGTATTCAACAGGTAAGACTGAAATCCTATTACTTCATGCTCTCGTCCGCTCCCATTTCATTTATTGCACGCTCTCCTACCTGCCTTTCCTTTTTCCTGGTTGTCCCTTCTCCAGTCTATTTTGAATGCATCTGCAACATTTATCTTCCTGAATCATCACTCTAACACAACTCCTTTTTGTTAGTCCCAGCACTGGCTGCCTAGTTACCACCTTAATTGGAAAATGGCTATAATGGGGGAGGGGGGGTGCCTTCCTCTGGATTTGGCATGGGCTGGACTTGATGGGCGCATGTCTTTTTTTCAGCCTCATCAACTATGTTACCATGTTACCTTTCACTCCATTCTACAAGACTTTTCTAGGGTTGCTCCCACCCAGTTCAACCGGAATTCGACATCTGGCTTTGTGACCAGCAACTTTAAACCCAGCTTTGGCTGCAACAAGAGCACTCCAGCGGGTGACGTTCATGCTCCCTATTATGCATACGCCAGCTTTGGTGCTGGGGGATATTGGTCTTCTATAAACTTCCGCTGTCCTGCTTGCCGATAGAACAGGTCAGCATGGACCTTGCAGATTTTTCACAATTGAGCTGTCAAGATCATCAAGAGCAAGTACTGGTGTCTCTCATGTGTCATCCTCTGTAGCCTGAGGGTCTCCTCCTCAGGGGGCTTCTGTTCAAATCTTCTGCTTCTCAGTCTGTCAGCAGTACTGGCTTTTCAGAGGTCAAACCACCCAAGATGCTCCTCTGAACACTTCTGAGTAGGGTTTTTTTTTTTTTTTTGCAAAGCTATGCCTTGCGTACCTCTCTGGCACTCAAAGGGTTAATCTGTTTGTTGCATTTTCAGACCCTTCCCCAAAATTTTGCTTCTCCTGACTCTAAAGTAGCCTTTTATCATCTTGCTACTCAAGGATGAAGCACTTGCTTGTGATCTCCCTTAGTGGGAAAATTGGTCTGTCACGGGCAGAGATTCCCGAAGATCTTTAAGATCTTATTTCCTTGTTTATTTACATTGACAGCCAGCTGCTGGAACGCCCGCGGCAGAGGGCCCATTTCCGTTGTGCCAGTTGGGGTTCTACTACCTCCCCTTCTTATACAGGTATTTTACATCTCTCCTCTGAGAAGCCTATGCAAGTAGGTGTTTTCACGAAGTTGATTGTTGCTAAGAGAAGAGTTTGGAGAACCCAAGTTCTGTGCCTGTATTGTGGCCTACCAGGACACCTATTACATTCCTGTCCCTGACCATTCGGGACCAGGAAACGACAAGGCTTGAGGGTGGGGAGAAGTGGTCCTTCAAGCCTTTTTCTTCTCTATCTAACTGTGACTAATTGTTTTTGGCCCTGTCACCTTATGTTGGTTGTGGAGAAACAGGTGGGTAACCCCTCATGTCCCTCTGAGGTGTGAGGACTGTGAGATTACATGGACATTACAGATACTACATCTGCCATGGGCTTTTCCTAGCAAAAGTCCTTTGAACTCCCTGTTGCCATCTATTGGTTGAAACCTGTTTGGGAAACACAGCTATTATCCTAAGTACTGTGAACTCACTGATTCCATCTACTCCTTGATGCCTAGCAGTATTGCACTGATGCCATCTATTGTTTGAGCCCTGTTATGGAAGCATCTGTATTATATTGTCCTATGAACTGCCGTCCATTGGTTGATGCCATGCATAGCAGTATTACCTGTGAGTACAGTGATAGTGGCCAATAGCCAGGCAGTATGCAAATCCATTACTGTTGCAAGTTTTCTGCCTCTAGACTGTACTCCTTAATTCCATCAACCATTCTACACCCCACTAATAGGATAGTCTGTTATTTTTGGTATACCTTTTGTAGTCTACTTGTTATGTTATTTTGCTAAATGCATGTAGTGTAGGCTGTGGCAGGTCAGGCAGTGTATTTCATTAAACGTTGAAGCATGTTTTTTCTACCCCCGAAGCAGATGTTTAGGCTCTGCTATGGGGGAGGGTTGAAAACACTAGGCATGTGTAGCCAAAAGCTCCTTGTTAAAGGTAGTGTTCATGCTCTCAGAGCAGAGGGGTTAGTGCCTGCCTGCTGGAGACGTGGAGCAGAGGGAATGATATCTGCTCTGCAGTGCCCTGTTCCATTGGGTAGAAATGAGTCCCTATGCAGGTCACTGCCCAAAGCCAGCTGCTACAGGCTGGACGCACTTGAAGGTCTTCAGTCCCATTGACAGCCTCTCCTCTCAGTGGTGCAACGGCGTGCTCTTGGTGATGTGTTGGGAGCTGATGCGCTTGTTTGTGTACCAGATTGAGTCCCAAAAGCAGAGGATGGTGGCAGATTTAGCCAAACATGATGAGGAGCTCCAGAACAAAGCATCCTGCCTAGATGTCATAATCTCCACTTCTGACAGTTAACACAGCTATGCTTCCCTTCCTTGTAACATTATCCCACTTCCACTCCATAATGCTTTGTTGCTGCAATTTATTGCAACCTTACTTTTACTCCTACACTGGAACAAGCCATTTTACATGCCTCCACTCCACACCAATAACACTCTTCACTCTCATGATATCAGCTGAATGTTCCTCCCAGCAGTTAGGGCAGTAAAGTTCTGGATGTTTTTCCCTTTGAATGCAGTGCTTACATATACTGTAATTGCTTTCATAAAAGTATTGGATGCCATCTAGCACAGAACAATACCAAGAATTACAACCATTGGCTTCAAAGTGAAAGGATGTTGAGTCAGGAAGGGACTTCTTACCCACTTGGGACTTAATTGGTTTAAATGGTTTTTCATTTTTTTTTTTCTTGCCTTCCTCAATGGCCGCATGTCTTTTTCAGCTTCATCAATCATGTTATTATGTTTTGTCATTATCTCAAAGTAAAAGAATGTAAATGCCCCTTGTGCACCAAAGATACTGCTGTAAATCATCAAAATTCTTATATTGTTTACAAGGACAAGGTAATCCCTCTCTGTTGGAAATTGGGAAGATACAGTTAAAACAGGGGCTTGAGACCATGTATTTCCCTTTTTCTGCTTATTCCTACTCATTTATCTAGTAAAGCAAATGTATAGCGATCCAGTTTTGCCAACCTATCTGGCTTCTCCCCGCCTCTTTACTTCCAAGACTTCAAAGCTTGATTTCCATGGGAAAATATTTCTACAAAAAGGAAGACTTCTAGCTTCTCCTCCCTCTTCAGTGGTACTAAAACCTTTCAGAAAGATGAAACTTCAATCTGTATTCATTTGCAGCTCCTCTCACAGGAGAAAGAACACCCCATAGTTAACAGCTGATATACCATAGGGATGCCAGAGCACAAAAATACCTTTACTAAGACCTTCCTGTACAAAAATTTCTGTAAAAACTACAGATATGAAGAAAAAATATAATGGGCATACCATTTTCGTAATAAGACTATCCACTTCATCAAATGAGGGATAAGGGATAACTTGACTTTTTATACATCTAGGCTAGTATGTGCAAATGTTTCCAGACAGTGGTAATAAAGGAAAAAAATAAATATATATATTATATATTATCCTCTTCAGCCATTGCCGATCCACTGCAGGATGAAGGCCTCCTCAGCAATCCTCTTCAGACCTGCACCTTTTGTTGCTATTGTGTACCAAGAAATATGTTATGGGTATATTTCATCTACCCATCTTGTTTATGGTAGTCTTCTTAGGCAATTAGTATGTAGTGGAATCTGTTTCAAAATTCATTTGGTCCATCTACTATCAGGTCTTCTTTCTATGTGGCCTGTCCATTTCCATTTCAGGAGCTTCACTGTTTTAATGATGCCATGTACCTTTGTTTGCTGATGAATCCATGAACAATTTTTTCTGCTTTGCAATGCATTCCGTACCACTCTGGCACTCAAAGGGTTAAAGAGTGCCCTTGAATGGAAAAGGGCATTCCCCTCTTTAATAAAACTGGACCCTTATCATTCCCTATCCCATAGTTTTAATTAGTGAGTTTGTTGGGTGATCGTTGATCACTTGGGATGAACTTCGTAAAGACTAACATTGTGTGAATGTTACAATTTTGGGTGATGGTGAGATCACTGGACGTTTTTAGCGCCAAGGATTTGAAAGAGAGAATAACCCTTTTTCAAACATGGGTACTTTGGGACAATTTGGAGCTGTGAGGCTTAGATCTGGGCTTTTAAAAAGCAACATCCTTTTCTGCTGGGTAAAAAAACAATTACTTGATTTTCCTGAAGAAAAAAAAAAAACTTGTTTACATGTGTGTACTAAACATTAAAAATGTGAAACCTGGATGATTGAACAGTTATTTAGAAAACCTTTGAAAACTTCCTTTGTCGAAAACAAATTAAACAACCCTACCACCTAAAAACAACTTGGGAGATATTTGAAAGCGCTTTTAAAATCCCGTATTGTATTGGCTAGTTTTTTAATTTAGAAAAACAATTAGAGTTTTTTATATTTATAGATTACTCTAAGGCATGACATGCAGGTACTTCCTGTTTTATCCTAAATTACTTTTCATAGAAACATTACCCTCTCAATGCAATGTAGTTGGGCAATGCTTTTAAAAATATAGTTTTATATGTATACATTCTGTTGTCCACAAGAAACTTTAAAGTCACCTGTAGCAAAATGTTGAAAATGGGTTCCACCTCCCTAGTGAAAAATCACTACAAGGTTCCGACGGGCATAATGTTATGGCATTGCATTTTTAACTTTGTACTTTTTTCTTATAGGAAAAAAGTTTGGAATCGGTCACGAAGAAGCAAAACCAGGGCCAGGAAGTGAGGCAAGTTTACCAGTGTGTTTATATGTTAACTCACTCTCAGCTTTGTTGCGAAAAGACCAGTAAGACAGTAATCACTAGTAAACTCTTAAACATTTGAGATAATTAAACAAATGAAACAAACACCTGTGCTAGATGGATATAAGGAAATTAAAGCTATTGCCAAGTGTTGGAAATTAATTGGTTAAACCCAGGGTCTCCCTAAAGGACGTATAAACATCAGTGTTGATGTCCTATTAGGTGATTAAACTCCATATATTAATATTAAGACAAGTATATTGCTTGAGATTACAAAGCCATTCCGGAAGTCTGAGAGTGCAGACTGATAGTGTCAAGACCGTATCTTATGGCAGGTCAGATCAGTTTATAATTCTGAAATTTACCGCAGCCTTAAACTGCTGCAGACTCGTATAACTTATTCAACTGTACAGCACTTATCCTATATAATAATTTGCTAAATCGTGTGTAACGCTGCGACACGCTCAGTACACACTGCTGCTCGTGCTACAGTCTGAAGGAGCGTCCTGCTCTGTATCAGCCGCGGCGCGGGCAGTCTCTACTGCGTGTAACAGGCTGTTCAACTAGTAGTTTATAATAAACAATATCCTGTATTTATTGCGCTCACAAATCACTTTAATCAGAAACATATAGCATAATAAATTCACCAACACCCCACAATCTGTATAAGATAGTAATACGGAGTAATATTGAATGAATTACATGCTAGTAGATATTAGAATGCTCATTCTCATTAAAGGGATGGTAATGTTTCACAAAAAAAACACTCCAACTAATCTTCATAGTATTTGGGACATGGAGAGTATTCAATACTGCCAGAGTTGTAGTTCAAGAGTAATTAAATGATAAAGTATCCCCCTCCCGCCCCTTTTACCTAGTGTAAGCCACCTCCCCTCAGATTTGAAATCTGGTCCCTGGACCAGACCGATCACAGCAAGAGGCAATCGTCTTACTGTGAGCATAAGGAAAACCCTGGCCCCTTGACAGGGTTTTCAGGTTTTTTCTTATGCTCACTGAAGATTGTCCCTCCCTGCAATCCGTCCAGACAGTCTTGCTGCTGTATTTGAATCTGGCTCATTCATGTATTAGTACATCTCTTGATCATTTGCGATCATTCATTTCTCTTAGAGACACCAGTTAGGATGATTAATTCAGTGCGGGTTTGGCGGTTTTGTATTAGATTTTATAATATAGGTTATATAACCACAAGAGACAATGAACACCAAGTCCACCTTGAAAAGATCCAGCTGTCTCTATGAAATTCGAGGAGATAAATCTAGTGTGTTCCTAAAACAATTTAAGAAGGCATTATTACTCATAGTGCAGCCATTAGGCTAGTACCTAAAATATTCCTCGCGGCCATCTGTTGAGAGCATTCCACATTGTAATGCTATCTTGCCATTCAGCCAAACCACACAACATAACATACCCTAAAGCCTACAAGTCAGCCGGTGCCAAGCTGGCAAATAGCCCGATGCATTTTGCCGTGCATGATGGCTTCATCGGGGGCTCTTAGGAAAAATTACCACTGCCATGGCATTTTTTGTACCCCCACGTAAGGGGTGTGTCAAATCTTACGTAGTGTGTGTGTCACAGTGACTGAGGTGAGACGGGCGTGTTTATTGAAAGTAATAGAGATGATCAAAGAATTCATGCATTATTGGTTTTGCTTACAGAAAATCACAATGTAGTGGGCCATAGGCCATAGGCCATTACTGGAAAGCTCTTCTGAGAGCCCTGGAATTGTGGGGAAAAAGGACTGAAATTCAAAGAGTAAAGCCGGCACGTGATGGCCGGGTTGCAAGGAAGAATTTCACCTTACATTTGAAATGTAGACGGCCACCGGATTGGCTGCAACATTTCTGTGATGTGTATTGTATAGGTTTGACAGGTAGGCACTCTCCATATGGGCCGCCACTTGTTGAGCAACAACATGACATGCGTGACGTTGCTTAGACGAGTAGGCGACCCTGTGATTGGTCGCCACCCATCTTCAGCTTGTCTCTTCTGTTCCCATTGGATGGGGAACCGGTGCGACAAGATTGAGTTGCCTGGTCCTTGTCACTTCAATTCCCATTGGTTGGGAATTGAAGTGGCAAGATTGAATTATGTTGGTGTCCATTTTCTGTTTACTGTGCCATTGTTCATTGTTACTGTGCCATTGTATATAGTTTATTATAAAATGTCCCCCAGCCCCTCAATAATTGAATTACATAGGTGTCCTGTGACTTATTTATCCAGCTTCACTGGCTTATCTGCCTGCTTGTAGCCACTTTCAGGAGGGAGAACCCCCATCATGACGGCCCGGGACAACTCTGCTTCTTAGGTTCCTGTTACACTGGTGGTAGTGGTGGGAGCCTCTCCCCTGAAATCCAAATCAGTCTGCAAATAATGGCTGAAGCCTACAGGCATCTTTCTGTCCCCAATCTGCAGGACATGGTGGCACAACGGAGATGCAGCACAAAAAAAGACCTCCTCGCTGCACTCTTTGAAATGGATTGCGCAGCTGGCCCGAACCATAGACCTACCCAGAGACTCCAGCCCAAGTCCCTGATCCAGCACGTTTGAGCATCTGAAGGGTATGCAGAGGACGGAGTCCCTTGATCCCGTTTCAAGGAAAGTAGAATGGCAGTTGGCTTTCTTGGGACCTAATCCAGCTCCTGATGTCCTGCTTCATATCATGGAGGCTGCGGAAAACAAGTATTTGGTTGCGTTAAACCCGAGCCGACCTAGCCTCGCCAGTCCTGCTAGTGAGGCCTCGTCTGATCAAGAGACCAGCCTTCGGATCACCCATCAATCATTCAAACGTTTGATGACCTCACAGGAGACACAGATGGCTTCTTGCAGGACTTTGAGCGCCAGTGCTGACTGTATCGCTTCAAAATGCAGGAATGGCTCGCCATCCTGGCCGGTAAACTGACCTGGCAGGCTGCAGAGGCCTACCAAGCTGTCCCAGACTAGGACAGCTCCAAATCTGCTGAAGTAAAGAGACAAGTCTTGCTCAGGTACGCCATCGCTCCGAACACGTATTGATGGAGATTCCAGGAGGCCTCTGACAGACAAGGGATACCAATGCGGAGTGGGCTCAGACTCTGGACCGGGCATTCAGGAATTGAATGCAATGATGTAGAGCTCAATCTTTTGAGGAATGTTGCCAACAAATGTTTTTGGAGCTTTTTTTTTTTTTTCTTCTTCATGTACTGGCCAATATACGAGACTGGGTGCGGGATCAGGAACCCCGTGCCCTCATGGCTTGGCTCATAAATTCAAGGATACGTGCCAGATGGGTCCTTGACCAAACCCTTCCTCCAAACCAGCTCATCAACCTTCGGCGGGCACTCTCCCTAAGGATCCTTTCATGTGCTCTGTGCGGGGCAGGTGGCCTCAGGGTCACTCACCTCCTCTCCGGTCCTCTGCTTCTGGAACAGAATGCTAAGATTACAGCGACATTGCCGTGTTTCTCGAGGTGGACTGGCCCAGTGTGCAGTCCCCCTGCCCCCCTCCTCAGCAGCTGATCCCTCCCGACGGGGAAATTCCTCTCTCTGTCCCAGAATAGATGAGTACCCTTGGCATACTCCCATAGAAGTCTTCATGTTGCAGGATGACCTGATTGAATAGGGACAATATCATGAGGTTGCTTTGGCTCAAGGATCCATGGCAGACTACCACGGCACCACGTTCATCCAGGACACACAAATGGATATCAAACTGGCTGCGAGACACAGGGACCACACTCACATTGCTGTAACCTCGATGTTTGTCTGGCTCCTTGCTACCATACACAACAGGTGGTCGAAGTACAGGTGGCTGGGGGGCAGTCTATCGGCTTCCACTGGCTAGAATTCATCTGTACTGGGGCATAGGTCAAGGAGTGAAGACCGTTGGGGTCATGCCTGGCCTACCGGCAGTTGAGATAATAGGCAGTGACTTGGGACACCTACAGAGTCCCTTCCCACCCAAAAATGCTTCAGCAGAGCATCAAGTGGCCACCCAGGCAGACACCTGACAGACCCCAGTACCACCTCCCAAGATGACTGCAAGTCTTGCACTTCTATTACTTGATTCCCCCCCCCCCCCCCGGTGGAGTTCGATACGGCTGTAGCCACTGATCCCACTCTGATGGGGTACCAAAGTAGGGCAGAGACAGGGGAGGTTGGGCCCTAGGGAGAGAAGTTCCTAAGGGATAATACTGTATAGAAAAACAATCCCCTCCTGTCTGGGAAACTGAGGTTCCCCACACACAACTCCTGGTCCCTTCCCAGCACCTCATGGCCCTACTGGCCCTGGCCCATGAGGTACCCTTGACTGGACATCTAGAGGTCCGCCATACAGAATACCAGCTAACCCAGGCTTTTTTCTGGCCCCAGTTATCCCGGGGCGTACACCTTTTTTTTGCCACACCTGTGACGTGTCAAAGGATCTGGTAATGGGGAGACAGACCTCCAGTTCCTCTGCAACCCCTCCCCATCATAGGAGATTCCTTCCAGCAAGTGACCATCAATATAGTAGGTCCCTTGGCCCGGTGCAGCCGCACCAGGAAGAAGTTCATCTTAACATTGGTGCACTTTGCCACCTGCTACCCCGAGGTCATTGCACTGTCTAATATAATGGCAGAGACAGTAGCAGAGGCTTTAGTTCAGGTGTTCACCCAGGTAGGATTACCCCAGGAGGTTTTGTCAAATCAGGGCACCCAGTTTACCTCAAACCTGCTGTAGCGGGTCTGGTGGCTATGCGAGTGTAAGCCTCTCCACATGACGGCATATCATTCCTAGACCAGTGGCCTTTGTGAAAGGTTCAATGGGATCTTGCAACAGATGCTCTGTTAAAGGGGTCATTTTGTGATTGGAAAAAATATCTACCCCATTTCCTGTTTGCCTACCATGAGGTGCATCAGGAGTCCACTGGATTCTTCCCCTTTGAGCCATTAGTTGGGTGGAGATACCCTTGGACCTCCTCAGGGAAAATTGGGAAGGTAAATGTGACTCTGAGGAGACCCCGGTGGTCACGTATGTTATGGAGTTTAGGAACAAGCTAGAATCCTTAATTGGGCTGGCCCGGCAACAATTACAGATTGCTCAGGCCAGGCAAAAACACTACTGTGACCGAGACACTGGGGACAAAGAGTTCAATATTTGCTAGCAAGTCTAGCCCTATGCCCCATTTGTCAAAACAAACTTCATACCGCCTTCGAAGGGCCCTACCAGATCATCGATAGGCAAGGGGGGATACCACCTATGTGATAGCTGATGGGCCAAGCAGCAGGATCAGAGAACCTGCAGTGCCAACAACCTGAAAGCTTATCACCCTAATCTGCCCTCACCATCTGCACCCCAGCCGGTGATGAGCCAGAACATTAGGAAATCCCTGACCTTCCCAGCTGCCATGCAGGCATCGTCAGGGAAATTATCCAGAGGTGGCACACTGTTCTCCCCCTTGCATGGCCTCATCTCCCTTAACCTAGCACAGGGTAGATACCCCAGGACATCAGGACTTCTGCCTACTGGGTTCTGGAAGCCATTAAGAAATGCATGTACTAGGAGATCCAGGATATGTTGGCACTGGGTGTCATAGAGAAGTCCACTAGTCCTGGGGCCTCCCCAGTAGTCCTGGTATCCAAAAATGATTTACCACATGATTCTGGGATTAAGGAGGCTCAATGACCGGACCGTCACTGATGCATATCCTATGCCCCAGGTAGATGAGCTCCTTGACAGGCTCACTGAAGCTGGCATGGTCTCCACCCTCAACCTCAGCCGATGGTACTGGCAGGCAACACCATGGCCGTGGCTTAAATCAACCTTCAGGGGGCACTCAATGTGCACTGCCTGGTACAAGGACTCTGTTAAGCAGATGCCAATGCTCCGACCATCTCTGTCGTTCACATTCCAGGGGTAGAAAAGTATTAACGGACTATCTAAGTCACAAAGACATGGATCCAGGACAGCGGCAACTCAATACGGAAGTGTACCACCTGATTGTGCTAAAGTGGGGACTGACAGCAATTGACCTGAAGCCACAAGGGACAACAGGAAGGTTCCAGCCTTCTGCTTCCAGAGGAGGGGAGGTCCTCTGGCCTTTGACATGCACACGATGTCTATTCAGCGGAATGTCTTTCCTCCCATTTTGTTCATTCCCAGGGTTCCCCAGAAGATCAGAATGAGCGTTGCAACCTTATTGGACCCAGAGGACGTGGTTTTCCATTCAGGGTCCACTTCCGCTTCCTCCCAGGCTGAAAATGAGGATGTGGAAAAGCTGGCTTTGACAGCATGGCTGTTGAAGCCCACGTCCTGAGGATGAAGGGTTTCTCCACTGAGGTAATTTCTACTATGATTCAGGCTGGGAAGCCTGTCTCCTTTAAGGCCTACCACCGGGTTTGGACTGTTTTTCATTCCTGTGTATGGACCAGGACCTGTCTTCACAGGACTTTAACCTTCCGGTGGTGGTATCTTTTCTCCAGGATGGTGTGAACAAAGGACTCCGTTGGCGTTCCTTGAATGTTAAAGGAGCAGTAAACTTTTTTTTTTTTTTTTTTTTTTTTTATAAATGAAAACACATATTTTGTAGATCATTTTCTGCTGAATAAAACATGGTCACTCCCATCACTGTCAGATGTTTTATTCAAAATTTATAGCAGTTCAAATAATTAGGAAGTGAATTTACTGTGTTTACTTCCTGATAGTTCTAACTGAAAAGAAGTGATAGGCAGTTTCTATCACATTCTATGGAGAACTGTATGTCTCTGACTTTCCTCTCCATTAGAATCTAACAGGAAATATAATTAGAATTTGACCACTAGAGGGTGATAATGTAAAAAAGATGGGTTTAAACTGTAATAACTCTGGAAATATAAAACTCTCGGCAGTGGGAGTACCCTTATTTTACTCAGTAGGAAAATCCCTACAATATATATTTTTTCATAAAAAAGTTTACTACTTCTTTAAGATCTCGTCTCCCTGTCTTTTTCTAAAGACTTATTGCCACTATCCCTGATGCCAGGGTGCTCCTTCAAGGGGTCACTTAGGCTTTCCCTGACTACAAGGCCCAAACTCCTCCATGGGACCTTAATCTGGTTTTGATTGTTCTGCAGAGGCCTCCTTTTGAACCCCTTGCTACCAACCCTATGCGTCAGTTGATGCTTAAGGTGGCTATTCTTCTGGCAGTGGTCTTAATATGCAGTGTCTGAGTTGCAGGTCTGCCCCCTTTCCTGTTTTTTTCACAAGGGTAAAGCAGTTCTTCGAACTTCTCAGGAATTTCTTCCTAAGGTAGTTTCTGCTTTCCACAGATAGCCTTTCTTCTGTCCTGATCCTAAATCTGGCAAGGAGAGAGGGCTTTCCACTTGGTGGATGTGGTACGGTGCCTTAAGTTCTATGTACACTGCATGGAGTCTTTCCATAAGACTGATTCCCTGCTGGTCATTCCTTAGGATCCTAGGACTGGTCAGACTGCTTCCAAGGTCATCATGACCTCTTGGATCACTCTTCCACATGGATCACAGCACATTCTACTAGGTCTGTAGGGGCCTCCTGAGCCTATAAGAATCAGGCCTCGGCTGAGCAGTTAAGCAAAGCAGCAACTTGGTCCTCTTTGCATACCTTTCAATCTAAACGTAATAGTAGCCTGCATACTCTGAAAAAATGTTTTCACAGGTTCTAAAATTTGTTATAAATGAATGTGGAAAAAGGTTGGGGGTTGCAGTTTGTCAAGTATTTAGCCAAGGACAGTTACCTACCTTCAGTATGTAAAAAGTGTCCAAGGTAAAACATAACTGTGTACATTACAATCACACTAGCTGCTCAGCTTAACATGGAATAGCACACTTATTTTCCTTAAAATATTTTTTTATCATTTTATATTTTGTGATATACTTATCACATTCTCCTTTTAACTGTAAGACATATAGCAATGGCTTTATGGCTTCCTTACTACATGCCCCTAATATGGTTATAAATATAGAAACATAGAATTTGATGGCAGATAAGAACCATTCGGCCCATTAAGTCTGCCCATTTTTCCTACTGTAAAAACCATTGGTCCTTATGCCTATCCCATGCATTCTGTCACTGTATTAACTTCTACCACTTCTGCTGGTGGACTATTCCACTTATCTACTACCCTCTCAGTGAAGTACAACTTTCTTACATTACATCTAAACGTGTGTCCCTCTAGTTTTAGACTATGGCCTCTTGCCCTAACATTTTTACTCCTTTGAAATGTACTTCCATCCTGCACTTTGTTGAATCCCTTCATGTATTTGAATGTTTCTATCATATCCCCTCTCTCTTCTGTCCTCCAAGCTATACATGTTCAGATCCTCCTATTCTGATATTTATTTTCCTTTAAACCAGTCACCATTTTAGTAGCCCTTCTTGAATTTTCTCTAGAGTATTTATATCCTTGAATAAATTAATATGTTTATATATAGGGCCACAAGTGTACACAGCGCTTTACAATACACCCTTCTCTGCAACATACCCCTCATACATAATTTTAACCTGATAAAATAAAGATTTAGTTTCTTAATCATGGAGTGCCAAAAAAACAGGTTACTTTTTGCCAGAGGTATCTTTTGCTCTCTGTTTTTTCCAAATGTATGATTGTCTCCTGTAGGCACCTTCAAATAATTTTATTGTTAGTGCAGGCAAACCTTTTGTCCATTTCGGATTACCATAACTGATGTGGCTAGCTCCGTATCCAGGTGCTTTTTGTGGACCTTAAGCCCCGGGGGGGGGGATGGAATCTTGGCTACAAGTTCTTTCCTGAGGAGTTGCCCACTGAGGCTTCTTCTTAATACATGGTAATCTGAAGACAGAAGATCTGCAGGAAAGGTGAGCAACCCTTTGAGTGCTGCAGGTCCACATGTCCCACAGTGCCCCTCCGCACAGGGGTTTTCCTTTGGAGTTCCTATTGCACACTTCTGCACTCATTGGGTTTATCTGTATGTCTTTTGGGTGTTTTGGAGGAAGTTTCTGTGGTAACTTAACCCTTTAGTTGCTGGTTTTCCATCTTTTGGGGTTTATTGGCACTTTCCCTACTGGGTTCAGTGTTTTTTTGGGTCTGCTAACATGTTATAGTGATGTTTCGTGTAATTTTAATTCACAGTTTCAATTTCGCAAAATTTGTGTAAAGGCGCGCTTTACCGCATAGACACCATTGCTCAATTCGCTTCTATCCGACTATACAGTTTGGCACATATCTCTGCAAACGCTCAACGTAGCGACTTCAGAGATGGCTCATTTTAATTGTCTGCCCTCGCTCTGTCATCCGGTTAACGTTTTATGTGTGTTGGGGGGCTCGGGGCTTTGAGCACTGTTGGGGTACTTTTTCTGGGAAAACTACATTTCCCATGAGCAGTTGCTTTGCGTGCTCATTTCTGATTGGCTCCCGCCGCAGCAGCCATTTTGTGCCTTTTCCTGAATGAATATCCTATGCAGGGCTTGGACTTTCCTTCTCTCCTATTCAGATTAACCCTTTGCCTGCCAGATAAGTGCATTTTAGCAATTTCTGGGGTGAAATTTTAATCTTACACACTGTATTTGGGGATTCCTTATACTTTAAACGTTTTGATGCTCTGAGCATGTCTAATCTGTTAGAGCTTGGGACCAGGCCTAAGACTAAGAACACTGCTGTCTGTGTCCCCTATTGCGCATTGCTCCTCATGTCATTCAGGGTTACCTAGAGAATTCTCAGGTCATTTATGCCCAGCATGTTCTGATGTCCCTGAGTCTCTCCCAGGGACCTCCAGCCATGCATTAGAGCCAGTTTGGGTGCAAGAGGTCAAGGATGCTACTAGAGACCTCCGGTCTACAATGCAACTCTTTCCATTCCAGTTACAGGGGGTCTTCCACTCTGGCAGACCCCTTCTTCCATCAGACCTTCCCTGCCGAAACTGCAGGGAGTACCTGACGCATCAGATTCCTCTGAGGAGGAACTGTTGGTGGATCCAGATGTTTAGGAATGTTCTGCTATGGACTCCTCTCAGTTTTTTGGGAACCCCTTTGAGGTCGATCCTGATCCCTCGGCTGAGGGCTTGATCAGAGCCGTCTTGACTACCCTAAACATTCCCTTAGTTCAGGAGGTTTCTTCGGATCCCTCTGATGTATTTCAGGAGCCTAGAAGGCCCTATAATTGTTTTTCCACCTAACCCCACTCTTGACCGCCTTGTGTCTGCTGAGTGGAAGTCTCCGGACAGGAAACCTTCTGTTTCCAAGAAATTTGCCAAGCTTTACCCCTTCTCTGAGACAGTGCTTGCTCAGTGGGTTCATCCCACCCCCCACCCCCAAAGTGGATGCTCCTGCCTCCACTGCCTTGCCAGTTGCTGATGCTTCCGCTCTGAAAGACTGGACTGACAAGAAGCTTGAGGTCTCCCTGAAGACCATTTTTGCCACTGCTGGTACTGCCATGTGTCTGGTGTTCGCTGCGGCATGGGTGAACCGGGCCATTGCGGTCTGAACTGAACAGCTCACCCTGGCTGTGTCCGTCAGGGTGCTCCTACTTTGAATATGTTGCAGCTTCTTGCCAACATTTCTGAGGCCCAGCACTATGTTTCTGCTGCCTTATTTGATGCCATCTGTTTGGTGGCAAGGGCTTCCACCATGTCTGTGGTTGCCAGACTAGCTCTGCGGCTCAAGATCTGGTCTGCAGACACGGCTTCCAAGAAAGCTTTGCTCTCATTGCCTTTTCAAGGCACCTCTTTGTTTGGGCCCAGATCCTAAGGATCTGATTAGTGAGGCCACAGGGGGCAAGAGTACCCTTCTGCCTATGGTCCCCAGGAGGAAGACGCCTCTCAAGCGTAATCGGCTTTTTCGTTCTTTCCAGACTGAGAGACATCCAGTGAACCAGGTGGTTCTATCAGCTCCGCATTCCTCCTCCAAGCCCAAAGAGCAATGGAAGCCCAAGGTCTCTTCCAAGCCTAAGGCTTCCAAGCATGATTCGCCAAACCCAGGTCCCCACTCTGCTGTGGGTGGCCGTCTGCATAACTACCACAGCGTCTGGGATGATTCAGTGGCGGATCCGTGGGTTTTACTGGTGGTGGCAGAAAAGTACAGGATCCCTTTTGCCTCCTTTCCTCCCTTTCGGTTTTTCCCCTCTAATACGCCTCAGAGTGTAGAGATATGCCTTCTGTTCTATGGTACTATCCAGGCCCTTCTGGACAAGGATGTTGAGGAACCTGTCCCAATTCAGGACAGTGGTATCAGTTTTTACTCAAACCTCTTTGTGGTCTCCAAGAAGGACGGCGGCTGTCGTCCCATTATGGATTTGAAGGATCTCAATTCCTTTGTGATCAAGACTCATTGTCACCAGGAGTGTACCTAAGGACGGTGATTGCTGCTATGTCCCTGGGGGAATTCCTTGCCTCTCTTGATCTTCAGGACGTATATCTACACATCGCCATTCATCCAAATTGTCGGAAGAGTCTCAGATTTACCTGTGACCAAGGGAACTTTCAATTTTCAGCTCTTCCCTTTTGGTCTGACTACAGCTTCTCAAGTCTTCAGTCGTGTCCTGGGAGCTTTAGTATCCGTCCTCCATTGAGACTGAATCAGAGTTACTCCATACACGGGCAACCTGCATCTGAAAGCTCCTTCTGTGGAACTTCATCAGCAGGTTCAGGACTGCTTTCATGCGGTCACCCATCATGGGTGGATCATCAACGTGGACAAGTCAGATCTTGTCCCATCCCAGAGTCTGGTCTTACTGGGCCTTCTCTTAGACACTCAGAAGAGCATGGTGTTTCTCACGGTCGAGGTAGTTCACCAGATCGCCCACAGGGTTTCTGCGGTTCTGGCTTAAGATCCAGTTCCAGCCAAGAAGCTGTCCTCTCTAGTGGGGAAATTCATCTCCACCATAGAAGCGGTTCCGTTTGCCATGGCTCACACCAGGGAAGTCCAGAGGTTTGTGATCCAGGTGTGCAGGGGTCAGCTGGACCTTCTGAAGACGTCCGTATCCCTCCCTCTTCAAGTCGCGGTGGCTCAACCTCTCCAATCTAATGAAGGGCAAGTCTTTCCTGTGATCCTTCTGGACCACAGTGATGACGGATGCCAGCCTGTCCGGCTGGGGAGCGGTCCTGGCTCGCCTGAGTGCTCAAGGTCGGTGGACTCTGGAGGAATCTCTCCTTCCCATCAACGTGTTGGAGCTTCGGGCGATATTTCATGCCCTTCGTCATTGGACACCCCAGCTGGAAGAATGCCCAGTCCAGGTCCAGTCTGACAACGCCACAGCCGTGGCTTACATCAACAAGCAGGGCGGAACAAGAAGTCTCGCCGCTTGGTTAGAGGTCACGGCTATTTTGTCCTGGGCAGATGAACATGTTCCTACCATATCCGCAGTGCACATTCCTGTTGTAGACCGTGTCATGGCAGACTTCCTCAGTCAACACATGGTGGACAGCGGAGAGTGGGAACTGCACCCAGAGGTGTTAACCCTCATTGTTCAGAAGTTGGGTCTTCCTTGCATCGATCTGATGGCAACAAGACACAACTGGGAGGTTCTGCTCTTGCTGGAGGGATCCTCTAGCTCTAGTGGTGGATGGCATGTCCATTCCATGGCTATTTCCTCTGGCTTACATCTTTCCTCCCCTTCCCATGTTGCACAGGGTGTTATGGAAATTGAGACTGGAGCACTGTCCAGTCATTCTGATTGCTCTGTACTGGCCTCGAGTGGCTTGGTTTCCGGAGCTTCTGGTTCTGTCAGTGGAGGAGCCAATCCGGCTCCTTTGCCATCTGGATCTTCTTCTACAGGGTTACCTGTGGAAGGAGGATGTTCATCGTCTAGCTTGACAGCTTGGAAATTGAATCCTCTATTGAAGATGACAGGTTTTTCTTCTGGTGTCGTGGCTACTATTCTCAGTGCCCGCAAACCTGTTTCTTCTAAGGCCTACCATCATGTCTGGTCGACCTTTCTATCTTGTGCTGATAGGGACCTTTCTCAGGAATTTGATCTGCCTACGGTCCTGGCTTTCTTGCAGGGTGGTGTGAATTAGGGCCTCTGTTTGAGCTCCCTTAAGGTTCAGACTTCTCCCCTCTCTGTTTTCTTTCAGAGACTCATTGCTATTCTTCCTGATGTCAAGGCTTTCTTCCAGGGCGTTGCTCATACTCGTCCTGCTTTTAAGACTCCCGCTCCTCAGTGTGATCTTAATTTGGTTTTGGGCGTCCTTCAGCCCCCTCCCTTTGAGTCCTTGGCTAATATTCCTCTATGCCTGCTGACGTGGAAAATGGCCTTTCTCCTGGCAATCTTGTCTGTTCGCCGTGTCGCGGAGTTACATGCTGTTTTGTATACCACTTAGCACTGAGTCCATTAGACAGACTGAAGCGCTGTTCATCATACCTGAGGGCCCCAGGGCAGGGAGAACTGCATCCAAAGTGAATATTGCGTCTTGGATCAAGTCCACCATTCGTAAGGCTTATGAGCTAAGGAAGAAGCCTGTTCCCTTTCGGGTCACTGCTCATTCTACTAGATCTATTGGGGCTTCTTGGACTTACAAGAATCAGGCCTCCTCTGATCAGCTGTGCAAGGCTGCCACTTGGTTGTCTGTGCACACCTTTTAGAAGCACTACCGTGTTGATGTGCTGGCATCGGCTGATGCCAGTTTTAGAAGGAAGATCCTGGAGGCAGTCTTGCCTGTCTAGGATCTACTTCGGTTCTTTGGTGCTTCCTTCACCCTTGAGCCCTGTTGGCTCTAGTTCAGTGTGCTGTGTAACAGTTCCTGGGGTGGTGTTTTTCCCCTGTTCATTGTCCGTTGACACTTCATTTGTTATGTTGGGCTATCTCTGATCTGATGGTTCATATCTGCTCTGGTGACTTTTGGGGCCTTGAGCCTGGAAGCCTCCAGTAACCTGTATTGGATGACCGAGAGAGAAGGATTTTAGTCTTGCCTGTTAAATCCTTTTCTCTTAGTCCATACAGGTTACTGGTCTCCCACCCTGTCAAGGGACCATGCTTGGCTCTCCTGTGGCAGACCGTGGGGGTCCTTCGGTGTCATGCTCACAGGAGTCTTCTGAATCTTTCTGGAGCTGGTTGGCTAGCTGCAGCCAAGGAGGGAAGGTAGGCTTCACCCCCTGCGTTCACTTCTAGGCAGATCGCCTGCCCAAAGTTACCAGTAACCTGAATAGACTAAGAGAAAAGGATTTAACAGGTAAGACTAAAATCCTCTTTTATCAACACTAAACTGCAGCTGCCACACTCTTGTCCATTCTTCTAATTTACCTAAATCATTTGTCATTTGGCTTATGTCCCCTGCAATGTCTATCCTATATCTTAAAGGGACCGCCATTGTCTGTCATTTGATTAACAAATATATAATACATGCATAATGACTTTGTATCTCTTATCTAGTAATGTAATACTTTAAGACAGGGCTGTCCAAGTTCAGTCCTCAAGGGCCACCAACAGGCCAGGATTTAATGTTTTCCCTGACTAAGCACAGGAGGACCAATCAAAATGAATGAGCCACGTATTAACTCACCTGGGATTAAGCAGAGAGATCCTTAAACGGATAGTAATACTTCATTTATTTAGGCTTTAATTTTGAAGGTATTTAATAAATAAAACAGAGCATCCATGTCTTTTGTGAAAACTTTTATAGTTTAAGAGTAATCACAATGTAAAGTTTACCCCACCCCTTTTAGGTACATCACTTCTCTGTCAGACTAGCATTCTGGTTCCCTAAGGACACCAGCAGGCCAGGATTTGAAGGCATAGTAATACTTCACTTATTTAGACTGGAGAGCCAAAATAGCAGTGCGTACAAAGGAAATCTTCATGACAACGGTCTACAAAGTGGCCACGGTTTGAGGCAGTAGACTGCGGGCCCCACTTTGTAGACTGTTGTTATGAAGAGTTCTTTTGTATGCACTGCTATTTCGGCTCTCCAGTCTAAATAAGTGAAGTATTACTATGCCTTCAAATCCTGGCCTGTTGGTGTCCTTAGCGGAATGACCTTGGACAGCCTGCTTTAAGATACGCTTTTAACTTTAACATTTACGATTATTAAAGACAGCAGACTTTTTCATAGCTTAGAATTTGACTATAATACATGTTTTGATTGGAAACACAAAACAATAATAATTGTTAATTTACTTTTTTCTTTTCCATTTATCCAACAGGGAAAAAAAAGCCAAATCATCTGGCAGAGTTGTTCCAACGGGTCAAGTCGGGAAGTTCAAGAATGGGGCACTGATTTTAAGTGCCAAGGACATAAAGAAGATTAAGCAGTCCAAAGTTATAAAGAGATAGATATGTTTCTTAGTGATCAAAACCTTTAACTTAACATCTTTGGCTATTTCTACTCTTGTAAAGTTTGAACCCACTGTTGTATGAAATTGACACACAAACTTGCACTTTGTGCACTTCATATCTGAAGTTTCTGCAGGGGGGAATTGTGCATACTGAGTATAACTCTCTCTTAAGAATGCATATCTCACACCTAGGTACTCTCCGTGCTGAATGTTAAGAATTTTCTGCTCTCTGAGATTATGCATTAAATTCTCAGTGATGCTGGAATAGGTATACTATTAAGGACTATTAATTAAAACCCTCCCAAACCTTAAGACTCTTAATATATTGACATTAGTGTTGGAAGAGGTCAAATGAACTTTTGCCAAAATATGATTCATGTTATTTTTTTTTTATGCACATATGTAGTACTTACTGAACTGAACCTCTGATTAAAACGAATACAATAATGCATTTATTGATTTATTTATGTTAGAAGATGCTACCGGTTAAGTTGAGAATTCTTTACTGTGCAATAAGGTTGAATTTTAGATTAATTGTAGTGGTCTGCAGTTTGGTGCATCAGAGTGTTGTGAAGGGAACGTAGGATTTTATTGAACTTACCATTAAATTATTTTCTCTTACTCCATGTGGAGCACAGAAACCAAAAGAACAGAGCACTTTGGGGAAAAAAAGATCTGAAACGGAGCTTCCTTTCTTCCCTCAATGTTAGCTCCTGGCAGCAAACATCCAGTTTTAATATATATCAAAGCCAAGATAAAGCAGACAGAAGTGAGAAGAAGGAAATCTCCTGAACAAAGAACCCCTCTGTCCATGAACTCAACCCAGTGTTTTTTCCTGGAGGGAGTCCTGTATTCCACATGGACTAAGAGAAGGATTTAACAGTAAGTAGACTCAAATCCTCTTATTCTGTCATCCGATATGGAACACACGTACCATGGGGATATATGTACCAAATGTATCCACCAAGAATCCAGGGAGGAAAAAGAGAAGAACCCTCCATCTCAGACCAGCATCCAAGAGACTACACTGGTACAACACACACATACACACACACACACACACACACACGCACACGCACACACGCACACACACAGACCGTTTACACCAAATAAATGAAAATGAGGCAACCGGGTTGTAATATCTGAGAAACAAAGTAAAAAGGACTTATACAGGCACCTTCTGACGAAAACTGGCTTTACGCCAACACATTCACGTGGTAGAGCTTGGTAAGGGTGTTCAGAGACTATAATGTCACCATCTTACACAGCTGCTCAGCAGTTGTCTATTTTTGTAGGTCCTAAGAGGTACCCACTGACCTAGTGGAGTGTGCCGTGACTTGAAAGGGTACAGACCTCTTCTGGAGAATATATGCCTGGCAAATGGTTAACCCAGAAGGCTACAGTAACCTTAGGCACAGCTTGGCCTGCACTTGTGCCCTCAGGAATTAATCAGATCTACGAAAATGCTGCTTTGTGTGATGTATATAGTACTTAAAGCATCTTACCGCATCCAATAGCAGTTTCTACTCCTGTCTTTTAGAAGAACCTGGGCAAAAAAGGAAACATTTTCTGATTGATGAAAATCTGAAACAACCTTTGGGAAAAAAACCATGGGAGTATGCACAACTACATGTTCCTGGTGAAAGACCAGAATGGGAGGTTTACAGGATAAAATGTGACGTTCGGCTGTCTGCCAAACAGATACGTGATATGCCTGCGAGGCATGAGAGTTGGTGCCTTAGGTGCATACCCAAACTGGAATTAGGGAAAAAAGAATGCTCAGGAGTAACTTGAGATAGTAAGGTACTCTTGCTCCCTGTTGCATGGCTGATAACTTTCTTCAGTTCAAACCCAAACAATTGTTTGCCCCCAAAGGGAGGAAAAACAAGAGATTTCTTGAAAGATTGGTCAGCTGACCAAATTTTAAGTCTCAATGCGAGATACGAAGGCACGGAAAAAGCTGATGCCTTCCCTGAGAACGTGGTGGCATCAAAGCGTGCTTTAGAAAGAGAAAAATTTGCTTCAACAATCTTTGAGAGCATCTCATTTGATGGCATCCAAATGATTATCACTGACTAAAGCGGCTGGTACTGCGTACACTTGGTGGTGGGAGGACACTTAGGGCTTTCCTAAGACCCTGTGTAAGAAAATACAGAGCAGGATGTTTTTACTCTGTAGAAGGTTTCAGATAAACTGAGTGGGCAGAAAAGTGGCAGATGAGGTTTAATGTAGGTAAATGTAAGGTTATACTTTTAAGTTGCAGAGAGAAACATGCTACATATTCATTCACTAAATGGAAAACTACTTGGGGAATCCTCATTAGGGAATGATTTAGGAGTACTAATAGATGATAGACTTTACAGTAGTGTACAGTGTAACTCCGTTGCTGCAGGAGCAAATAGGGTACTATCCTGCATAAAAAAATAATTATTCTTCTATATAAATTCTTGGTAAGGCCTCATCTAGAATATGGAGGTACAGTTTTAGGCACCAGTTCTTAAAGACATTACTAACCCGGAAAAAGTACAGAGATGTGCAACAAAACTGAGAAAGGGGTTGAAGGATCTGAGTTACAAAGAGACTAGCCAAATATATTTGAGTTCAATACAAAGAACTCTCCAATCAACTAGAGGAAAGGAACTAAAAAAGGCAGGGTTTTTTTGTTTTGTTTTTGTAAGGGCAGTAAAGGTATGGAAATATTTCCCTCATAAGGTAGTGCTTGCAGATACTGTAACTGCTTTCAAAAATTTATGGATATCTTTCTAGCACATAACAATATTGATAATTATTACAGCTGGCTTCAAAGCAGATAGATATTTCCTGTGATCAACATCCTGACTGTCATTTGGAGTCAGGAAGAATTTTTATTTACCCACTTGAGGCTTAACTGGAAATTGCTTCAATGGGTTGTTTTTTGTTTACATGTCTTTTTTCAGCCTCATAAACTGTCATTATGTTGCCCCAGATGGCCATAGCCCTATTAGTCCAGGCAGTGGCAAAAATAGCATGTGAGGTGGTACCTGTGGCCTCAGACTTTACCTTCAGCAAGGAGTCAAGATGTTTAGCCTTCTAATCACAGCATATGCAAGTGGCAGTGCCTTTTTCTTGTTAAGGTGTAAAATCAGAGGATCAATCACAGGAATATCCCACTGCGTTAACACCTCAGGTGTAAAAAGATTTGTAATGTTCCTGTTAAGGCATCTTCCTCCTTCCGCGACAATCTGGTCTAAGGAATGATGAGGACGAAAAAATTGATATCTCCTTTTTACATATCTTACAAATGTCAGTGGAAGAATAACCAGAGACCAAGGCCTCTGATGCATAAAGCATATCCAGGACTGCCCTATTAAGTTCCATAGCCAAGGTGCTAGTCATCCACACAGTAATTCCCCAATGCCAGAGACAAATAAAAATAATCTCCCTCTGTTTCACCTTTCTCTGCTGAGGAATCCCAAATGATGTGTTAGACCTCCAAATACAGGGCTTAAGCACCTAATAGGAGGTGCTAAAGACATAAGAGCCTTAATACAAGCTGGTGATGAAGGCACTGGTGTTGGTGTAGAGATCACAAAACAAAAGAAACATAAATTACTAGAATACTCCCTATGGAGCCCAGATTGGCATAAGAAGCAATGAGTTAAAGGACTGAGGGGTATCCCAGAATCTTTAGTCTTGAACTTACCCATGTGTCCTGTGGTTTCTGATCAGGAGACTTTACAAAGTAGAGCAAAAGACAGTAAAAATTAGAAAAATACAAGAAAAGTACTTACGAGTATGCAAAAGCACTTGTTTTACTACAAGAGGTTACATTGACAATCAGGTGAGAGATACTAGCCACTGCAGAATCTGAAAAGGAAGAGGAGTATATTAAAGATCACCTTTTCCCATTCCAGAAAGTACAGGATTTTGGGCAATGTATTTTTTTTTCCTTGGTGGTTCTCTAGCCTTTGGAACACTGCTCCTCCTGAAAAGAGGGGGGCCTCTTGGGTTATCACTAGATAGTATGGTTCACCCAAAGCAATGAGTCCATCCACAGTCTCCTAGCTGTGCTGGAAGTGAAATATGTCCCAGAGAAGCTTAGTGTATGAATCCAAAAATGGCCAGCAAAAAGGGAACCATTCTTAAAGGGGCTGTGACCAAATTCAATAACAAAAAAAAATAATTATATGTGTAAATAACGAAAGCTTGATAAAAAGTGAGCAATTCAACATAAAAGCTCACTTGTATAAATAAAAAGTGACTAGGCAGGAAAAAGCTTTAAAGTAGAAGTGCAGGGGTTAAAAAAAAAAAAACACTTTAATCTAAAGGCAGCCTGGACATACAAATGGTAGTATAGAACCGAAGGAATAGAATTCAAATCAGGCAAAATTCCTCCATGGGAAATAAATGCTTAAGGAACGGGATACATTTACAGTACTGTAGCACTCAGAAGGTTAAACTTACCATGCTTTGGTCTTCAGACTCCTATTATAATAAATTAAAAACTTCAGAGAAGATCTTTAGTGAGCTAAAGGTTGGAAATTAAGCCAACCTCCACATGTTTTGGGGTCCTGAAAATAAACCTGTGAACTGGACAATCCATGAAGCCAGTAATAGGAGCCCACCTAATAGAGGATTATACAGCCCCATATGCTAGGAAATGCAATACAAAACAAAATAAGGCAAACTAAGAGAACAGTGCCCATACAACCTTCATTTGATGAAGTCACTTAAAACTGGATGTTAGCTGGTGGTAGTAAAGAGGAAGGTGTAAAGTAACTAGTGAAATTAGAAGCATCCTTCTGAAGAAATAGTTCTATAGTCTTATTGCTGCTGCTCTTCCCAAGTGCTCAGATCTATAAGACTCAACGTAGAGGGTGAATTTGGATCAGTGCAACAAAAGCGAAAAAACATAGAAAGGAATTAAATAGCAAGTATATTTAATACGACACAATATTTAAACACAAATCATATATACTAAAAAATATCCTGTATACATATAGATAGGATAATGTCTATTAGAGAGTGCTGTTCCTGTAGTATATAGCCATAAATGCAATAAACAATGTGTAGCCCCTGGAAAACTAAACTAAATATTGTGTTGTATTAAATATAATTGCTATTTCATTCCCTGACATACTACACTTAGTACCTTTCTATGTTTTTTTTCTTTTTTTTTTTTTTGTTGCGCTGACCCACATTTCACCCTCTACCTTCTTGGATCAAGGCATCTGTTCACTTGGTGTGTGTCCTTTAGTGCTAAACACTACAGCAGTGTCCATGTTCTGGCATCAGCTGAAGCTCATTTTGGGCAGAAGGTCCAACAGGCCTGTGTAGCTGACCTTGTTCTTTCTTGCAATAACCTTCTTTTTTTTTTTTTTTTTTTCCCCCCCTCCTCTGGAATAGTATTTTTATATCCCATGGTTTGTTTTCCACAGTGGACATAAGAGAAAAGGGGAAAGGGAATTTTTGTGTGCTTACCCATAAATCCTTTTGTCATAGTACATGTGTGGAACACAGGACTTCCAAACCAGAAAAAAGCAATTTATTTGAATTATGGGTAGGAAGGTCCCTTGGGCTTTCTGGTTCTGGTCTACTTCTTTTTTTGGTCTTTGCTATATGTTAAAACTGAGCATGTCTGGGGTTGAAGTGGAGTAGGGAGGGAGTCTCCGCCTCCAGAGAGCTCCCTTAAAGTGGAATTACCACCCTTCAAAAATGTTGTCCCATATAATTCCCTATGTGGCGACTAGCTGCTCAATAGCGCTAGTCGCCAGATTTCTTACTGCGTTGATGAGAATGAGACACTACTCTGGGACTGAGAGGCAGGTCGGAGCTCAGACCTCTTTCCATAATGACGTCTACGCGCCTGCTCTGTCAGTCCCTTTTGGAGCCGAACGGCTCCTAGCAATGCCTCCTAGAGCCGGCTGGGACTAACAGAGCAGGCGCGCAGACGTCGCTATGGAAAGATGTCTGCATTCCGTCCTGCCTCTCAGTCCCAGAGTAGTGTGTCATTCTCATGAATGCGGTAAGAAATCTGGCGACTAGTGCTACTGAGCAGCTAGTCACCAGATAGGGAATTATATCGGACAACATTTTCCAAGGGTGGTAGTTCCGCTTTAATGGAAGTACCCTGCCATGCTGTGGGAGGATACTTTAACTCAAGGTTCCTGTGTTCTACATGTACTAAGAAAAGGATTTTTCTCTTTTGCCAAATGTGAATTACAAGTACCACTGGGAAGTGATCTTCCTTCCTTGGAAGGCGGAACATTTCAAAAAGACAAGGTCTTCATGGTGAAGCCTTCCCTTCCCTTCTTCAGGCTGCCCCTGCCTTCCAGTTTTGATAGGTTCCAGACTAGAGTGAACAGGCTTGGAACAGTGCTGCTTAGTTTTTAGTTTATTTTTTATTTTCTACTTAGATATGGAGCTATTACAATTCCTTAGGAGGGTTACCATTACTGGCTTCCTCTGGAGTATTGCCCAGTGAGCATGTGCTGTTGTGGACCCTTGCAGCCCTGTGGAGAGAATCTTGCAACCCAGGTTTTCACGCCCATCAGGGTCTTTGAGGCTCTGTTCTTTACAGTGGTAACCTGAAGACTGGTGAGTAGTAACCCTTTGAGTGTCATGGCCCACATGTCCTCACTTGTGGACAACAGGGGTTGTATATGAGCCTTTGGGCTCTTGCATTCATGTTGGATAATTTATTTCTGTTCCTTCCCTGAGCTATGGAGTATGGATGGCTGCTTTAGCTTTGGTTAACCCCTTCCCTGATATTTTTTTCCCATGTTAGGGGCTTTTCCAGGATTGTGGGTTTTTTTTTTTGTTTTTTTATTTCCCCCCCCCCCCCCCCATGTGTCCTTGGGTCTCTTTGGGTATTTTGGGTCACTTTTAACATTTTCCATTTTTGGATGCATGGAGCCTTTAAAGGGATAGTAATACTTCGTTTTAACTTTATTTTATTTTGTAGGCATTAAAAAAACATGAAGAATGATATAAGTCTTATCTCTGAAACCTTTATGGTTTAAGAGATATTCACAAACAAAGTATCCCTTCCCTGTTCAACCAGATCAGAAGGGAGATGCCCAGGTAGACTGCAGAGAGGGACAATCTTCAATTAAGATAATGGAAAAAGCTGAAAAACTTGTCAAGGGGGTAAGGGCTTTCATTGTTTTCATACAAAGAAAATTGTCCCCTTCTGTTATCTGTACTGTCATACAACCAGACTCACATTTGAGAAGAGATGGCTTACACTAGGAAAAAGGGGCGGGAAGGGGAACTTTGCTTGTGAATATCTCATAAACCATAAAGGTTTGAGAGATAAGACTTGTATCATTCTTCATGTTTTTTTAATGCCTACAAAATAAAATAAAGTTAAAACGAAGTGTTACTATCCCTTTAAGCTTTGTCCTACTTTGTTCAGAGTGGGCTCATTCTTTTTGTCTTCTCATGCCCTTTCATCATCCAGTACACGTCCTGAATGTCTTGGGGGGGAGCCACGATCAGAGTTGTATGCGTTGCTAGGCAACAGTAACAGATAAGACTACATTACAAAGAATGCCTTTTTCGTGGGATTTCTTTAGATTGGCTAACTGCTTTGCACCCATCATTTTGCTTCTCTGTTGCACCTGCCAGATAAGTACTTTTCTTGGCTTTTCTAGGGTAAATTATTATACTGGGAAACAGTTATTAGTATTTTATACTGTTTTAGACAGGATGTCAGGATGTGGGATCGAACGGGACATGGGGAAGACTTAAGGCAAAGGACTTGTGGTGTCTCTGAACCCTCTTGCTTATTGTTCCTAATGCCAAGCGGGGCTTCCTAGAGCTATTCTGGATCTCTCTGCCCCTCATGCTGTGGCCCCTACTACCCCACTGGGGCCCTCAAGCCTTAAACAAGAGCCAGTCTGGATGAAAGACTTGAAGTCCACTATGGCACAATCCCCTCTTTCTATACAGGGTGGTTCCTCAGTCTTGGAAGCCCCTACCACCTTTAGGTTTGTCGCCCCTAAGGCTCCAAGTTTGCCTGCACTCATAGGCTAGGCTTCTCTGAGGACTCTTCTGAAGGGGAATATGAAGATGTGAATTCTTCCTACTCATATGGGGACCCCTTGGAGGGGGGCCCTATTCCCTCTGCTGAGAGCCTCATCAGGGCTGTTTTCCAGACCCTTCAGGTTTCTGACACTCCTGATGAGGGATATTCCTCTACAGATGTCTTTCAGTGGTGTAAAAAGTTCTCTGCTCTCTTTCCCCTGCCCCCCATGCCTCTCTTGATCAGATTCTTCTGGATCAGTGGAAGACCCCTGATAGGAGGTTAATGATCTCTAAGAGGTTCTCTAAGCTGTACCCCTTTTCAGAGGCGGCTTTGGTGCAGTGGGCTTTCCTCCTTCTGTAGATCCCCATATTTCCAGGCTATCCATGTCCACTTATCTGCCGTTTGAGGATGCAGTGGGGTCATAAGGATGTGACGGATAGGAAGATTGACTCTATCCTCCAGTCCCACTTCGCTGCCATTGGGGCTGCATTGAGGCCTATGTTTGCCTCTGTCTGGGTTAACAAAGCTATTGCAGTCTGGGGAGAACAACTTGTGGACAATCTCCGTGATGGTGCCCCAAAGGAGGACCTTTTGGCAATCCAAAGCCAACATGACATAAGCGCACACGTACATTTCTGATACCCTATATGAGGCTGTCAGGTTGTCAGCCAAGGCCTCGGCCTTCTCTGTTACTGCACAACGCACTTTGTGGCTCAAGATTGGTCTTCTAATAAGTCACTGCTTTCCTTGCCCTTTCAGGGAAAATCACTTTTTGGTCCCGAGTTAAAGCAGGTGATCAGTGATGCTACTGGGGGCAAGAGCACCCTGTTACTTCAGATGTCAAACACCCTACTATGACGAGGAAACTGTGTCCTTCCTTTTTTTTTTTTTTTTTTTTTTTTTTTATGCCAAATGGAGGTACAAAGTCTACAAGCCTCACAGACCTTTACCCAGCACCCCCCCCCCCCCAAGATCAAGCAGCAGTGCCAGCCCACGCAAACTTCTGCAAAGCCGAAGTCTGGCAAGCCAACTTCCACATGACTTGTGGAATCCTGGTACGTAGGCCCCTGTTGGCAGATGTCTTTGCCAATTTCAAAGACCTGGACCTTAAGGACCGCAATTTGTTTGTGGAAACAGCTCGCTTCAAGATGGAGTCTTTGCGTTCTGTCATCACAGCAATGTGCTCAGGGGAATACCTAGCATCTCTGGACCATCCGAATGTGTACTTGCGCATCCCAATCCACCTGGACAGTCAAGGCTATCTGCTTTTTGCCTTTGGCTCAGTGCACTACTCGTTCACTGCTCTGCCCTTTGGCTGGCCTTTGCTCCTCTGGTGTTTACCAGTGTTCTGGGGGCCTTGACAGCCTTCATTAACACCCAGGGTATTCAGATGACTCCATATTTGTATGACCTTTTACTGAAGGCTCTGTCGCAGTAGCATCTGGCCCAGCAGGTCCAGGGCTGTGCCTGTATTCTGTTCCACCATGGGTGAATCCTGAACATGTTTAAGTACTCCCCAGTTCTTCCCATGAACTGATATTCCTGGTGATGAGGCTCAATACCCGTCTGGGGAAAGTTTTTTTTTTTTTCCAGAGGACAAGATTCTGCAGGTCATGTCCCAAGCTCTGGAATGGCCCTCAGTGTTTTGTTCTGATTGGGGGAACCCTCTGGCCTTAGCCACGGATGTGATGTTGATTTGATGGCACTTTCATCTTGCTTACATCTTCCCTCTGATTCCTCTTATTCCCAGAGTGCTCAGGAAGATGCAGAAGGATGGTCCGAGGATGATTCTGGTTGCTCCCTATTGGACCAAGAGGGCATTTTTTGCAGAGCTGGTGTGTCTTTCCATTCAAGATCTGTTTCCACTGCCACCCAGACCGGACATCCTCCTTCAGGGTTACCTCTGGAAAGAAGACGTGGAGAAGCTGGCTTACAGGTCTCCCACCCAGTGAAAGTGACCATGCTTGGTTCCTGTGGCTGGACTGGGAGTCCTATTGGGTCTCAGCTCACAGGAGTTTTCATCTTCTTCAGTGGTAGGTTTAAAAGAAGATAGAAGCAAGATAAAGATGAGAGAATTTGAATTTAATGGACCTAGAGTAATTCAGGAAAAGGGGAAATATGAAAAACAATCTGTACATTTTTAAGATCTATGGCAGGGATAAGATACTGAAATACTTCATGTAGTAAGAAAATATTGATTTTTTTTCAACTAGGAAGCACTGCCCTTGTAATGTTTAAAAATTGGATACCATAAAATAATTACATCTCATTTCTGTAGGTTTGGTATAGCCTTTGTGGATGCTCATAAGGGGATTTAGCAAAGATGTTGTAAAAAGGAAGGCAGATGAAAATATCAGTTTTAACCATAATTTGTGCTTTAGCATAAAGTGTTGTGTTTGTATATTTTTTGAAAGGCTATATATTCTTTAGTATATTGTTGATTAGGCTGAAAAAAGGCATGAATCAATCATGTTCAGCCTTTGCCGTGTCCCCTTATCAATCCAATGGAAGAAAAATAAAAAAAACACTAATTTCCAATCAAGCAGGCTAAAAAAATCCTCCTAATAAGCAGATAAATATTTCCCTACAGCAACCTTTCATCTGAGTTTAAAGCAATGGAAAATGTAGAAAAAGGGGATTTTTGTATACTTACAGATACATAATTTTCTCTTAGTCTTTATGGAACACTGAAAGCATGAGGTAAAATAGCTTCGTCCGGGAAACAGGGCACTTGGAAAACAGTGCTCTGTGGAGATTGTTACTTCCACTTAGCTCCACATTACGCTAGCCCAACCATAGCAGCCTCAGTTTATATGTATAGGAAATATGTAAGAAGTGGAGCAGGAAAGATGGTCACCATACCAGAGAACTCAAATGACAGCCCCATCTGGAACTCAAACAACCTGGATTTCTCAAGGAGGGATGTCTGTGTTCCACATTTTCTATTCCATCCAATGTACAAAAAAAGAAACCATATGGATAAACCAAAGCTATCCTGCCAGTATTCCAAGTGAAAAAGAAAAACTTTCAAAAATGCAAACTACTCTCAAGAAAGACAAGCCAGCAACAATTATGAACAATCAAACCAAAAACAAGTAGTAGCAAAAAAACAAAAAAGTTACTAGAGAGAAAGGAAAGAGACACAACTATATGGGCACAATGGCCTATAGGACCTTGTTTCTAAAATTGGCTTCAGCTGGGGCCAGGACATTGACTCTTCAATATTTAGCAAATGTGTGATGCAACGAACATCTTGCTGTCTTACACAATTGCTCCACAGTAGCCTGTTTGTTATAGGCCCAGGAACTACCCACCTCTCTGGTGGAATGAGCAATGATCCTAAATGGCACAGGTCTTTTCGGAAGGTCTGTTGAATTTTTGCCTTGATCCAAGAAGACACATTCACTTTAGACTCTGCCTGACCTGTTCATGGAAAACAAAAAAGGAATATGATTTTCAAAAAGTTTACGGTAGTAGGAATATAATATTATAAATACTTATGTCCAAGAAGTGAAGCTTCTGCTCTTTTCTATTAAATGGAACCAGACAAAGAGAAGGAATAACATTCTGCTGATGAATATCAGAAACCACCTCAGGAGTAGACCCAAAGGTTGTTTGCAGAACCACCCTATATGAATAAAATATCAGGCCAAGCTCCAGTCATACGCAATCACAACGGCTCAAAAGAATCCTTCTGAAGCACTCCAAGGACAAGGTTTAAGTCCCATGGAGTAGTGGGATCCAGAAAGACAGGGAAGGCATGAACCACTCCTTGTAAAAATGTCTGCACATCTAACAACAAGGCAATACAGCAGAAAAATAACAGATAAAGCTGAAATCCAGACCTTTATAGAACTAAGACTGTGCCCTTCTTGAAGCCCATCCTGAAGAAAGCCCCAAATAACTGGAAGACAAAAGGGACATGATCACAACCCCTGTTCTTCACATCACCTGTAAAAGAAGCACCAGACTCTGTGATGCACTTTGGATGAACCTGGCTTAAAGGCGTTTTTAATGATGGTTTCAAAGACAGGTTCATAAAACCCCTTCTTCCTCAGAAGACTTGTGTCAAGAGTCAAGCCACCAAAGTTAGCCTCTCTCTCACTGGTGTACACACACACACACACACACACACACACACACACACACACACACACACACACACACACACGTCAAGAGGTCAAAATGAAACTGCTCAGCAATGGATAGATTGAGTAGGTATGAAAACCACACTGTTGAGGCCAGTAATTAGCAATTAGTATTACATGTGTCTGCCCACTCCATCTAGACTGCTCCATCTTGACCTTTCTGGATATCAGAATAAAAGGAAGAACACATATTCCAGGCAAAACTGCCATGGAATTGCCAAATGGGAGAGCTGGAAATGCTGAAGTCTAATGAGCAATTGGGCATAATTGGTATAACTGAAACATAGTGGGATACACATCAGTGGGCTATGAATATTAATGGCTATTATCTGTTTAGTAGAGAGAGGACTAGCGGACAAGTGCGGGAAACCAGATGTAAATCCAGATTTAAGGGGAGATATTTTGTGAGGAAACTGGTGATAATGAGCTTGTATATCATTTGGTCCTCAGTAATCCATGCACATGATGGAGGAAATTCTGTGGTTTTGTCTGTTTGCCCATAGCCTGCCATTGTTGTAGACCCCCATACCTGGACTATGGAATTCGTAACAGTCTGATTCAGCTCCCAATCCCTGGGATCCAGGAACTGACTGTTGAGAGTCTGCCACCAGACTGTCAATCACAGAATGTAAACTGCTGAGAGAGCTGGAACATGAGCCTCCACTCGAGCAAGAATCAGACAAATCTGGCTGTGTATCTGGTCCCACCTTGGTGGTTGATGTAAACCTCCACTGTTGTGATGTTAGACTGTATCCACAATGGCAGGAAGTAATTTAAGTAACTGGGAATAATGCCTAAAACTACCAGTGTGAATCACTTAAAGCTCCTTTTACATTGATGGAACTTTTTGAAATTGATCACTCAGCTATTTTGTTGCAATATAGGCACAAACATCTGAGGATGTAGACACAAGGCCTCTTCCGAAGGAGCCTTTAGCAAGAGATAGGACTGAAGGAGATCCCAAGTGAACAAATGTGGCAAGATAATGCCACCATAACATTTGAGAAAACTTGCAGAGTGCATGTCAACCTGAAAGGGAAGGATAGTGAATCAAAAGTGGCAGTCATAAAAAGTGAAACATAGGAATCTCTGGTGATGTGCATGAACAGGAACATGCAGGTATGCATCTTTTATGTCCAGGGAAGCTAAAAATCCCCCTGGATATAGAGCAGCAGTAACAGAGAGCAGAAACTCCATCTTGAACCACGTACATGTACAATGAGATTGAGATGCTTCAGGTCCGGGACCACATGACAACCATTTTCCTTTTTCTGAACAATGAAGAGATTGAATTCGAATCCCATGAATCTCTTCTGGAGAGGAACTGGAACTTTGATCTGCATATCTGCCTGGGTTTGAACTGCCTCTAGGAACTGAAGAGCCCTCACAGGATTGGCAGAAATGCTTGATTTGAAGAAACAACAAGGAGGAGGGAAACTGAAATCTGTGCAATAACCCTCCATGGAAAGAGACCACACATTGTGAAAAACATGCAGATGGCCTCCAATTGCCTGATGAGATCCAGACTGTCATGAGTCTGAGGGCTTTTGGGTGGGTATCTTATCTGTCCAAGCTTGTTTGAGTTTTAGGAGAGGATGCACTTGGCTTACACAGGGGTTATGATCCTTTAACACACACCTGTACTGACGGGGGAGGCCCTCAGTCACATCCCATCAGATGCACTTCCTGGGGCGTGGCTGACAATGAAGCAGAAACCACTTTATTAATATATATATATAAAATATAAAAAAGCAAAAATGAAGCACTGCATTGCCAGTGCAAGATTTGTTCCACAGTCCAACCTCATTGCAGTGGTAACTGCAGATTCACAATACAGTGAATGGCAGGCTAGCCTTGGTCCATTGGTAGCCACAGGGACCATATGACATTGCTTTTGGCAAGCAAGCTTTGTTCCACTGCTAGCTACAGAATGGCATTACCCTTAGTGGTAGGCAAAGCTTGTTCCTGTAGTATCCACAGAACCATATGACATTGCCTGCCAGACAAGCTTTGTTCCACTCTTAGTCACTTTAATGTGGCCTGCCACTGAGACTAATGCCATTCTGTACCTAACAGGCTAACCTTGTTCCTCTGATAGCCACAGACATGCATTACTCTATATGCCAGCACAGCCTTGTTTCATACCTCACACCTACCCACTAGCATTCTTACACTGTATGCCATGTCAGGCTTTTACATGTCTGCACCAGTGAAAGGGAGAGTGTGTGATGAAGAAAAGCAGAAAAAGGGAAAGAGAGAGCAGGAATCAGGTGGAGCAATGAATGTGAGGTTGAGAAAGGTTAAGAGATGGGATGGGGGAAAAGGAGCATGAGATTGGTTAACAGAAGAAGCGGGTAAAATGAGGGTGTAGAGGAGGAACAAGGGGAGCAGTGAAAGGGAAGGTGATATGGAGGAACATAGACCAGTGAAGGGATGGAATGATGAGAGATGTTTGGAGGAAAGCAGAAGGGCTGGAGGGGTGAGGATGGGACAGAGTGGCCATATTTGCCCTCTGCCCAATCCTGTCCAGATTACACAAGTAATATGTGTGTTCCACAATGGTTTGTCCTACTGAATAAAAGAATTATACTTTTAATGCTGGGAGAAGCTTCAAGACTTATTTACTCTTCAGCTGTCTTTGGGAAAATATCTGTCACCATCTGTAGTTCTCCACAGAAAGCTATAGCAACAGTGTCAGCTTGTTGGGACTTTTTATAACTGAAATTTTATTAAAAAAAAAAAAACATAAATAATTTCTCAGTGTCCCAATGTGTGACATTTCCATCTATTCTGTATCACTTTAGATACGTTGGATATCTTATATATTTGATTGTATGTGATTATTTAATTGCATTCTATTGTGTTCTGTCTTTTTGAATTGCATCTGCTGGGAACTGGAGTGACAAGTTAACAAGTATGTCAGACAAACATTGTTTTTATGGACATTTAAAAAGCTGTAATACTTTAGCAAAGGGTTCACTGTATGCCGTTTTTAGGTTGTCACAGCTGAGTATCTGTCAGTTTGGTTACTTTTTGAGATGATTGAACTTTTATTTGTATATAAGTATTTTTGTATCATGCTTATCTAAGTTGAACTTCTCTGCTATTTCGTTTTAAGGAAATTTATTGCCAATATGGTAATTGATTGTCTATGGGAGATGGTGTTCTCTTTGACCCTATGACATTGTAGTCAGGTGCTTCGGTCTCTCTAATTGATTGGTGGATAAGCTTTTAAATAACAGAGCGGTTAGTTCAGCTGACTATTGATCAGAGGATGGCTGGCCTGGGGGGCAATTGCCCCTTGGGCCAGTCATAAATCTGGGCCAGTGGGCCACTGCCTCACTCCATTTCCTACATGCTGCTATAAATGGAGTAAACGGAATTTATGGAGATACACTAGTAGTGTAGCTCCATTTCAATTGTACGCTCTTTGATATTACCAATGTAGCTCTATCTCAACTGTTATCTCCATGATATCACTAGTGTACCACCATTTCAATTATAAAATCTGTGGAATCACTTGCCTTACTTTATAACATGAATACCAGCTATAACATTAACAAAAGGGGGTGGGCTGTGACATTGTGCTAGGGTGATAGTAGAAATAAGCCACTTGATTCTGCTTGCCCCCCAGTCTAAACGTTTCCAGCCCTCCCCTGCTGTTGATCAAGATTAAGCTTTTGTATATATGAAATGTGGCACCAGTTCCTACTCACTGTGTCTTCTCCCTGTCAGTATGTTTTTCCTCCTTTTGTCTCCACAAGTCCTATTGTCTGTATATCTTTTTGCATATTGTATATAATAAAGATTGTTTTTATTTATTGCACAGAAGTCATATTAGTGTTTTGGTGCAACCATTTCACAAGATTGAGTTGTATGTTACTGGTGCCAGTAAATTACATGAAGAACTCGCTCCAGGACTGGACAAATCAAGGAAAGCCATCTGTATTGCACCCTTGCCATTGCCATAGTCTGATGAGCACCGGTGAGGGAGGGATATAGCTTGGGAAAGACAGGACTCCCGTGTATTGTTTATTAATCTCCAGTCTGAGATGCTGTTTTGATTCTAAGCAAGTGTGATATCAATTGTGTGTATTGCTAACATAAAAAAAAGAGATTGAACAAAATTCATTATAAAGTTGCGCTTTTTTCAACTATGCTACATAACTTAATTTAACTTTAGCCACAAAATAATAAAACATCATTGTTGGCAGTCTTTTAAGAATTTTATTTCAAATTTGTAAAAGCACATGGACACAACAGATTTTCATAATGTGAGAAAGGGATAGAAGAAAAACAGATGTATTTACTCCAGTCAAAGAATACAAACATTGATGAAGCAGTACAAAATTAGAAAAGACATTGTGAGTTTTTCTTAATGACGGTACAAATATAAAAGTAAACCATTTGTAATCAACATATCCAGATATAAGAAAACAAGTAATCACAGAATAAGCAATGCAATGGAATTTCTAAATGGGGCTAAGCTTTAGAGTAACTTAAGTCCCATTTCAACAGGATGTAGACATTGTTGCTGAAGAAGTCTATTGATTAACTATTCAGCACAGTCTTGCACTTTGTAAACATGTACCAGAATCACTTAATTCCAGCAAGAGACAAATGTACTAATTACTAGCAATATTTAATAATGCATCATCACAGTGCAATAATACTGCATACAGGTTTAGTACAAATGTTCTCAGCAAGATATGTTACTATTATATTTTAAGATATGGTTTAATAAAGGCTTAAAACTATCCTATATTAAATTAACTTGAAAGTAAAATATTAATGTAACCTAAAAGCATATAATCTGTTTCGAATTAGTGTAACTCAATCTCTTTGGTTATGATTTTTTTCCTCTGTGTCCAATCCATGGCATACTGTGGGATAATTGGCTTCACCCTCCAGCTGGTAGGATCAATTCTATAAATCTTTTGCATCACTTCCTCCTGCAGTTATTTGATCCTACCTAGCTGGAGAATGGAGGCTATTGACTCCTTTCTAAAACACAACCATTTGTTTTATTATTTTTTGTATGTAGCCTGCCTTACCGTGGGGTAACATTAATTTGTATTCCTCACATATTGAAAGCAATGGTAGCCATGCCTGTCAGCGCTCCTACCTTGCTACCTGCCTCCTGAAGGGTCCCAGCAACTTGCTACGGCTATTCCAGCCACTTCCTTCACCATCCATAATGGACTGTGTCTGAAAGCACGCCCACCTTCAGAACAGTTTTGGAAACCGGATGTGTCGCATCTTTGCGTTCCACCGATGGAACGCACGCCGGATACAGCATGTTCCAGCTTGAAGGAGACAAATACAGTGTTCGGATGGCACCTGGAGGCTAAAGGTACGTTTATCCTGTTTACTAAGACTACTTGGACTTACTAAGGCTTAATATAGCATACTTAGCTCTACCTAGCTACCTGTAGATCACCTTAATCTGGTAACTGCTGTAATGTCTACCCAAAAAGATAGGAAAGGTGACAAGCCTAAAGCTACTGATCCTCCCAAGGAGGATAAAGCCAAAATGAAGAATTGTGCTAGTTGTGAGCAGAAGATACCCCTATCTGACACATCCAAACTATGCCCTGCATGTCTAAAGTTAGCAGTGGGAAATGAGGTACCTGCGCAGTTCCAAGTCTTCAATGCAGGAAACCTTTTCCTCCATGCAGAAGGCAGCACGAAAAAGACCTTGAACCTCAGACCCAGATGAGGGACCCTCTAAGAGACAGGAAGAGGACAAAGAGAGTTTTATACAGCTGAAATCTGAAGCCTCTTCTGCTGAACAAGGGAAGATTCAAGAAGAAACAGGCAGCTTCAGACTTGACAAAATAGATGGCCTGGTTAAAGCTATGCGGAAAACCCTAGGTCTTTCAGAAGATCAAAAGGAATTAAACATAATGGACAGCATTTATAGGCTATAAGAAAGCTAACCCTCAGTTTCTAGTGCATGCTTCAATTCAAGAGATTATCCTAAATGAATGGAAGCAATCTAAAAAGCGAAACTCTGTATCTAGACGATTTCATAAGATATATCCCTTTGCTGAAGAAGACACCGAATCATGGTATACCCCTCCTAAGGTGGATGCGGCAATCGCTCAAACTTAAAAAAAAAAAAAAAATAGTTCACTACCATAGGACAGAACCTCAAGACAGCCACAGCTATGGCTTCCATGTTCAGAACTCTACGCATCTGGTTAAATGACCTAGAGGAGAAAATGTAATCATCTGTATCTAGATCTAGAATACTTAAAGAATTCTCTACGTTTAGAGATGCCATCAGTTATTCATGCGATGCGTCTATGGATAATATACGCCTTTTGGCAAAGACCTCATCCCTTTCAGTCACAGCAAGAAGGGCTCTATGGGTCAAGGCCTGGGAGGCGGACCCCTCATCTAAGAACAGACTGGTATCTCTACCATTCACCGGTCTCAAATTATTTGGAGATAAATTAAGACATTATCATACAGTCATCAGGAGGTCACAGTTCCTTTCTACCACAGGGGAAAAGAATCAGACGTTCCCCAGTATGCACATGCCAATACAGGAAACAGTCCTTTTGAGACTCCAGAAGCTACAAACCAGGCAGAGGTTATGAACAGAGACGAAGGGGTACTCAGCAGCCCCAAAGACCTGGACATTGGAAAGATTTCCCAAAGAAAGGGCAGTTTCAGCAATGAAACCAGCCCCCCCTTTCTGTTCCTCCAGTAGGGGGCAGGCTGGAGGCTTTCCATTATGCCTGGTCACAAATCCATCAAGACAGGTGGATAATGAAAATTATACAGAAGGAGTACGCATTGGAACTGCAGTCTTCTCCTATACCGCATTGGAACTGCAGTCTTCTCCCATACCACATTGGTTCAACACATCTGTCCCCAGAATAAAGAGAAAGATTTGTCAATTGAAGCTGGCTGTACAAGAACTGATTCACAACAGAGTAGTGGAACGGGTCCCAACACACCAGAGATTTCAGGGCTTCTACTCAATGCTTTTTTCAGTTTCCAAGCCTTCAGGGGATCTACGAGTTATTCTGGATTTGAAAGACCTCAACTCCTTGTTGAAAATTCGCCATTTCAAGAAGGAAACCGTGGCATCAACCCTAAAATTGTTAAAACCTCGAATGTTCCTAACGAGTCTGCACTTGAAGGACACATACTATCGTGTCTTGATCAGGGAAAGCCACAGGAAATACCTGTGACAACGGGTTGTGACAACGTCACCAGATCAAACTGGTGCCATACCTGGATGACATCCTAATTATAGAATCAACTCTACAGAAGTCGCTATCCAGCACACTGGAGTGCAGGGATCTTCTCCGCAAACTGGGTTGGCTAATCAACCAAAAGAGTTCTCTGATCCCAGAGCTTTCTTCAGGAAACTTCCCTCATGGCAAACAGCTTTTCCAAAATATTGGGACATCTGCCCTCAACCTTTCAGATTGCACCGTGGGCACAAATACATGCTCGCAGAACTCAGGAGAATTACCTCCGTTACTTCAGGAAAAACCCTTCAGATCACTTTCAGAAGATTCCTCTACTATCATCCTCCAAAAAGGAGTTGCAGGGGTGGACTTATCCCCAACATTTGGCAAGAGGCCGACCAATCCTGGAACCCGAAAAACAGATACTATACACAGATGCCATCCTGACAGGTTGTGGAGGCATCTGGAATCAGCAGACCATCCAGGGCACCTGGTCAAACCAGGAAGTCCATCTACACATCAGTGTCCTAGAACTTCTGGCCGTGTGGAAGTCCATCAAACACTTCCGCCAAAACCTACAACACACCTCAGTGTTGATTAGGTCAAACAACATCTCAGCGGAGCAATACTTACTGAACCAGGTAGACACAAAAAGTCCGGGGTTAAACAACCTCGCATTAAGAATACTCTCTTGGGCAGAAAGTCACCCCTCCTCTCTCACGGCAGCGTTCATATCAGGTCACCTCAACATCCAGACAGACTACCTAAGTCGCACCAGGATAGATCAGGGGGAATGGAGCCTCAACAACAAAGTCTTCAAGTAGATAACAGAGGAACTGGGAGCACCCTCAGTGGACCTAATGGCCACAGGACACAACAGAAAGTGTCAGACTTGCATATCCAGATGGTATGAGCCTCAGGCTCTGGCTCAGGACACTCTTCAGCTTCCATGGACGTACCCACTGGCATATATATTTCCTCCACTACCCATGCTACTAGAAGTGGTATGAAAGATCAGAAAGGACAAGGCTGAGCGGCAGTCTTTAAGCCTTCAAGGTATTTCTGACTCAGTTATCCAGACCATGTTGCAGGGTAGAAAACCATCTACTACAAAGATCTACTATAGAGTATGGACTGTGTTCCAGCAATGGTGCTTAAAGGAGAACTTAAACCACCAGTCCATTTCTGCCTCTCGGATTCTGGATTTTCTTCAGACAGGCTTTCAAAAAGGTCTGAGACCTGCATCATTAAAGGTGCAATTGTCAGCAATATCAGCAATTTTAGCTACTCCCTTTGCCAATAATTATTTGAGTAAAAGATATCTAACCTCTATTTCAAAAATTAAGCCAACTATTAGAGAAACCATTCTGCTCTGTGACCTTAACCTGGTACTTCAGCAATTATCCTTGCACTCTTACTTTTTGAGCCTCTAGAAGAGGTGTCTTTAAAACACCTCACTATCAAGACTGTTTTTCTTACAGCTGTAACATCTGCAAGGAGAGTAGGAGAAATACAGGTTTTTATGAGAATTCTTCCATTTCTAATATTCCATCAGGACAAAGTTGTTCTCAGACCTAATCCCTCATTCAGATCTAAAGTTATCTTGGAGTTCCACCTCAATCAGGAAATTGTTCTCCCATCCTTTTGTCCTTGCCCACAGCATGGCATTGAAAAAAGGCTGCATAATTTAGACCTGGTCAGATGCCTTAAGATTTATATCAACTGGACACAGCTTATCAACAACACAGAAGCCTTATTTGTCCACTTGTGCTGCAAATTTAAGGGATCAGCAGCTTCTAAACCATCAATTTCCCTCTGTATCTGTGACTGTATATCATTGGCGTATAGATCGGCTGATCTTGAACCACCGCCAAAGATCAAGGCCCACTCTACTAGAGCTGTGTCCACTTCATGGGCACAAAAAGCAGCTGCTTCCCCACAAGAGATCTGTAAAACAGCCACATGGGCATCGATCTCTACCTTTATTAAACATTATAAACTTGATATTCAAGCATCTGAGGACGCTAAGTTTGGCAGGAAGGTGCTTGAAACAGCCATTCCTGTATAACTGACCTAATTTCATCCCTCCCAGGCACTGAGGTACTGCTTTGGTAAGTCCCACAGTATGCCGTGGATTGGACACAGAGGAAAAGGTGAAATTTACTCACAGATATTTGTTTTTCCTCTCTGTCCTTCCACACCAAACCTACCCTTGTTTGATGGAGTAAGACTGTATGGTATCAGTTCCATGTTTATTATGTGGTTTTATGATAAACTAAGCATGCCTACTTATATTGGCTATTTCTAACATCTCCTTTCTTGCAGCTTTGTCAACCGTATAACTGCAGGAGGGAAGTGACGCAAAAGATTTATAGAATTGATCCTACCAGCTGGAGGGTGGAGCCAGTCATCCCACAGTATGCTGTGGAAGGACACAGAGGAAAAACAAATATCATTGAGTAAATTTCACTTTTTTGTGTGTTGACACCGAAATATGGGACTGGTTATGTGCCTCTGATTATATTCAATACCAAATTTTCTCTAGAATATGAAAAACAAAGCACCTTTAGAAAATAAAAAATAGTTACATGTTTAAATAATGTATCCTTTATACAGTATATCTTACCAACAATTATGACCATCATGCATGCTTTATAATCAGTTATAAAAAAAATCCCACTAGAACATGCATTTAAATTTACCATATGATCCCCTATTTTACCAGTTGCCACATTCATTGCCTTGCATTGTATTGTATTTTGTCATCTGGGATCGAATCTTGTCATTGCTTAAAATGAAAGGGCAATATTACAAATATACTATTATATGCAAGTACAAACCAATGATACAAAATGGCCATAAACTGCATAGTCCTGCATTTATAAATACCAGTGGAAATTTACTTTTGAACATAAGGCCTTGACAGGAGTGTTCTCAAGCACAACAAAACATATCACTTGTTTTCTTTTGTGGCTCATCAAGTTATACTGTGTGCAAATGCCACTTTGCATACGGAACTGCAATAATCACAGCGAGGCCTCTTTAATTTATTCACTAGACCATAATATGGTTAAATAACCACAAGTTTTTTCTAACGGTGAGCCTTTAGTAACAGAGTGCAGGATACTCCAGTAAGCTTTATAATTATTGTCACAGTGGTAAATGCTACATATGTTATTTTTGTCAGGGCAGCTGTGATAAACAAATGTAATAACGTGAGGATGATAATTTAAAATAAAACATTTTGTTTTGCTATCTCACACATTTCTCCATTATGTCAAATAAGCAAACCTTTGGTCTAAATAATAATTATATAACATGAGAACATTTTGTTTAATACTGAAGATCCCCATGAAGTTCCTTTTTTCAATTAACTTCATAGAACATTCCATATTACAGCTTAGTGTGTTGCATACCTCTCTGTCACTCAAAAGGTTAAATAACATAATTTCAGATAATATTAAAAAAAAAAAAAAAAAAAAACCTGTTTGATAAATCAGTCTTAAATGTTTTTTTGTTTTTTTTTACCCCAGTGTATTTGTGTGTCATTAATGTCAACCACGGTATATTTAAATTCCATAAATCTAACCGTGCAGTGTTTTCAGTATAGTAGTTACTGAAGTGTTATTTTATCTCATTTGAGGTACATTCATTTTAATATAGGTAAAAGGCATTAGATCTCGTTAGTGTTTCTTCATTTAAAATTACTATACATGGTTTGACATTTTCCATAGGATTCTGTTGGAGTCTGTGTGGTTAAATCTATCAAATTATTTCCGTTTCAGGAGAGGAACCAATGCTTTGCAAAGCAATGTGTTTCTTAACCCTCTGACGCTAAAAGGTTTAACCCCTTAAACTATTTCTGGGACCTACATGTACGTCCTCTGTCCACCTGGGACATCTGCTCGGGACATACATGTACGTCCTCAGCTGGTAAGGGGTTAAAGTGGAACTATAACCATTGTAATATTGCCCCTAAATCCATTACTAATGAAGCGATAAGTAAAACCATACTTTTATTATGCTGAAAAAATCCGGGTTATTAAGTAAAGAAGCTTCTTCTGCAGGCATCCAGCAGACAACAACGCAGACATCTTAGAGGAAAGGTACCTCTGAGTCTGCGCTGTCTGTCCCATGCATTGCCCAGATTGGTGGTGACATTCATTGGTTACCTTAAGGTAATAATAGAAGTTTCTGAACACGCAGGTGCACAGAGATTCTCTTGTAAGCTCTGTGCCCTGGATGCCTAAAAAAGAAGTTGATTTTCTTTAATAACACAGACTTTTTCATCATAATAAAAGTATGGCTTTATCTGTCGCTATATTACTAATGGATTGGGAGGGCAATATTATGATGGTGATAGTTACGCTTTAAGTAGTTTGAGACAAAAAAAGTGCCCATGCCTCTTTCTAGTTAAAATAAAATACTTGATGTGATTTAACCATTTGAGTGCCAGAGAGGTATCCAACTCATGGATATGTCCCTGGCACTCAAAGGGTTAAATGGTGAGGTTTGTGTACTTCATTAAAGGGTGAGGTTAATGTACTAAGAACAGCTACAGAAATTTGCATCATCTGGGACAAATAAAAAATTCCCAGTCTTTAATTTTGACCCCTTGGTTGCTAGGAAATCTCCTACACATTGCAAAGGAATATATTGCAGTCCTGTTTAGCAGTGAAGTGGTCAAAAGTCCCATTTAAATAAATGAGGATGTTTAGTTCTATAGTATTGTGCTGCTGTTTTGTCCTAGAATAACTCCAGGTCTATTAACCCTTTGTACCCCTCTAGCACTCAAAGGGTTAATGCATCAGCTTAACTAGAAGGAATTATACGATTTTTCTTTACTTAGGAGTTGGATTCCTCTTTATGCTCCTCACGTCAGGTTATATATACTAGATATATCAGAGTTTTCATTTGTCCACTATAGTGCAGTTGGTTTGCACCAGGATTTCTCCACTTTTAACCCCTTAAGGACCAGTGACTTACCCGGACCGTCACGCTGATCCGGCACTTAAGGACCAGTGACTGTCCTGGTCCGTCATGTACTTTTACTCACCGTGCTCCTGCAGGAGCACGGTGAGGAATACCGGGGACTGAAGTTGATCGCTCCAAGACAGGAGCAATCTCTTTCAGTCCCTTTTTCGGCGTGCTGGCACACATGGTCAGTCACGTAGAACTTCCCTATCTGGTCCTTAAAGGACCACACACCCCGGGACCGCTGGTCCTTAAGGGGTTAAACATAAAACTCATTCTATTCAAATCTCCAAGCAGCATAAGGCTAGTGATGTCACTCACTCTCTAGACTCCACCTAGAAGGCCAACCCTGTCACATAGCAACTCTATCACATAAGTGGATTCCCTTCTACCAGTACATTATTCTCTTAGGCTCCTTTCCTTCCTCTGTCTTCCTCATGATCCTTGATTTTATTGAGAGGGAAATAATTTTTTTCCTGTTCAATGTATTTTCTCACTATCACTGTGTTTGCAGTATTGGTCACTACAATTTTATCTTTTAAGCCGCATAACTTTCACTTCCTAATGCCCATGCATTCTGGGATCCATACAGTGTAAGTTTGTGATAGGCAACCTGTGGCTGTCTAGTTGTGATAGGATTATGGGGGTGTAGTACAAAATCAGCTGAAGGGCTTCACGTTCCCCACCCTCTCAAATGTCACAACCATCTCATTGGTCAGAGAGGAGCCACTTTTCAAGTAAGTACTTAGGATAGGAGGTGACCAGGGTATGTTTGAGGAGTTATAAGAGGGCTGTGGGGGAGGATTTCTCCATGTAAGCTGGACTGCTCTCTTGCTAATGAGACAGCTCCAGTTTACATGGAGGAAGCCTCTGTCATCGGAGGAGGTTGGAAAGAAGAGGTTACTTGGGAAGGGGAACAGATGAAGATTGACAGGCTGTGGGCCAAAGTTGATCCTCGGCCTGTCCTGAAGTGATGTAACGGTCTGAACTTTAAAAGCAAGTAGCCCGGTGAATACCTCATTATACTTTACAAAAAAAAATAAAAGGATTACATATGCAATGCAAAGGAGCATTCAAATCAAGCCAACATTAATACAGGTGATAGTTCCCCTTTAAATGATGCAGCTGTATACCCCAGTGTGTGTGTGTGTGTGTGTGTGTGTGTGTGTGTGAGAGAGAGAGAGAGAGAGAGAGAGAGAGAGAGAGAGAGAGAGAGAGAGAGAGAGAGAGAGAGAGAGAGAGAGAGAGAATATCTTGTTTGTAATAGTATCCTATATATAATGATATGCAATTCAAGCCAATTAAGATGTTCTAGGTCAGGGGCCTGCATGTTTTCATTATAGCCTGTTTGAATGTAGGTGGATCAGTCAGTAGCTCAGTCACTAACTGATCCACTGGTAATCAAGTAGCAATAGCCTCAAACCATGTACTGTTAGCAGTACTTTACTAACATTGTCTACCTCCTTTGTAGAATTTTTTTAATGAGTCAATTAAGGCTCATTTGCGCAGGGTTCGCATCATGAAGAAAAAAATATTGCATATCTTTTCAACCAGATCACTCAATGAACAATCTTACAATTAGGATCCTTAAAGGTAATATCAAAAGTATCCAATAAAGAAAGACTTTGAACTAAGAATGATATTTTTTATGAGTTGTAAATAGGACTAACCGTATAGATCTGGGATTCTTATCTCACTACCAAAGATTACTATAACCAGTGGCCCCTGTAGTTTTCCCATCCCCTTCAGCTACTTTCTGCTCTACATCCAAACCAATATATCTTTTTAACACCAATTCCCCTCTCTAAGCTTCCCCCTGTTGTTTCTTGTATCTTGTTTTGGAACACTACATTGTTTTGCACAAACTTTGCGATTCAGTACTGCTTGACCAAAGGAAAAGAACTGATCTCTTGAAAGCTTGTCTTAAAATATAAACCATAGTCCAAAAAAGGTATAGCTAAATTCCAAAGTACCCATCTCTTTATATGACTAAAACTGACTTAATGTAGCTACTATAAATTAATTAATGGTTGTTAGAGAGAACATTGCCCTTAATACATATAACAAAAACATTTAGATAGGAGTACTTTAAACAGAAGACAGATATATTTATTTATATATTTGCATAGTTTTTGCAATGGCATCTGTTTGCCACGCACCAATCTAGGTCTGTATTTAGCTCAACGTGACATACAATAAACAGTAGACAACAGCTAGAGAGCCACACCCAGGATTCTAGTGGGGCACAAGATCCCCATTTAGTTACATACTACAACAGCATTCAAAATAAATATACTTGACTGCTGTATTAAAGGGATAGTAATACTCGCAAATTACTAACCCCCATAATGTAGCTTTGTTAAAAAGAAATTTGTTGCCCCCAGTGGATGATAGCGTTCAAAGTTCCCCCTTCCCTGACTGAACGCTGACTGCAGGGATATCCAGTCTGATTTTTATCAGGTGGCTCTGCAGCATTGCTGAGATCGCGTTCATAAAAAAGAAATCTTTCACTAAAACAGTTTTCTACGTCTGCTTGCAAACCAAGCACACGTAGAAGACCATTTCAGTGAAAGAATTCTTTTTTATAAATGCGATCTCGGCTCAGCTGCAGAGCCAACTGATGCACCTAAGACTGTCGTACGACAGCTTCCCCTGCAGTCATCGTTCAGTCAGGGAAGGGGGAGGGAGGGGGGAACTTTGATTGCTATCATCTCTCAAACCATAAGGGTTTGAGAGATGACACTGGGGGCAATAAGTTTCTTTTTAACAAAGCTACAATATGGGGATTAGTAATTTTCAAGTATTACTATCCCTTTAAGGATGGATTCTTAAGTAAGACCTTATACTGAACAAATTGTGAACCACTTATTTTGAAGGTATAGTTCTCATAGTTACACATCACCTTGCTCATTTTCTGCAAATAAATGGTATGTTTTAAAGGGCTGCTACCTCCAAGGACAAAATTAAGATAAATCATATCTGTGCTTTTATCTCTGTCCTTGCATCAGTTATTTATATAAATAGATTTAAAACCATTTTAACTAAACTTTTGTTGCTGTGGCAATAGGAAGAGTATTTACTCTAATCTCTAGTTTCTCCAGTCATTTTCTTCAGTGAAAGGTTTAGTACACCCACACAATTTATATTCAGTTTTTAAAGCATAAGTATTGCTTTCATTTGATTCCAGATTTATATGTATAACCCATCATTTAGTCTGAGTAATAATATATAAAAAAAAAAAAAAAAATGGAAAAAACCCATACCTTCCAAGTGTTCCTTTTGAGGCAGGACAGTCCACCTGAGACACAAATGCCTCTTTCCTTCTTTCCTACCATGGTATCATTCTTTTTTATGAGATCAGAATGTGTACTGTTTCTAATTGTATTGCAATGCTCCACAGCAATAAAACTCACAATATTTGTTTAAACTGCAGTATATGTTTAGTGTGTATATAAAATTCTTTGATGTTCTTCAAAATTACTTATTCAGCTACACAAAGAGGTGTCAAGAGGTCTTGAAATAACATGTACATTTTTTTTTTTTAATGCTGTACCTATCAGACCTGCCTCCAGCAACAACAACTAAACCAAAAGTGACCCCCTCTTTGTTCATTTCAAGCAGTGGGAGACAGAGGAATAACTAGAAGCCACCAGGCCCTGGTGCAAGAACGGACATTGCCTCCCCTCAACCACATTAGCCCCCGTCACTGGCCAGCTTCACTGGCCACCTCCACATTGCCCCCCATCTCCACACTGCCCCCCATCTCCTACCTCCCTGGTGGTCCAGTGGTGTGGAGTTAGGAGAGGTCTGTGCTTCCTTCTGCACAGACCTCTATGCAGATGGAGCTCCTGCGTGGTCCTCTCATAATGCAGAGTGCTGGGAAATGATGTAATCTCCCAGCGCTCTGCATTACTAGAGTGCCAGAGGGAGATCAGGTATCAGAATGTTGTGGGCACCAGGCTGGGGGTTGCAGGGGGAGGCCAGGCCCCTGGAGTGATGGACCCCTATTGTTACGCAACTGGTGAGCATTATGTTCTCTGCCTCACATGTGGAATAAGGAGAAAAGAGGCTTAGAACGGTGTCAAAGGCAATGTTCATGAACACTGCCTTTGCCCTGTGACTCCATTTATACATGTAATCTCTGTAGCAGCAAACACTTGTGCAGAAACACTAGGGAATAGCTGAAATGGACAGCTGCAGGCATGAAGCTACAACCTTCCCACCAAAATCACAGTGTACCCATGAAGCATGCTGTGATCATTATCCCATGACATGCCAGGACCATCGTCTATCCTCAAGGCATGGAATTCTGTGAGAGTCCTGGCATGTCACTCTATTTAAAGGGTTAATCACAGATGAATAATCAGTGGCTCAGTAATTTTCATTGATCCATCTGTGCTTTATTAGGGATATCCTGAAAACCTGACCATTTGGCTTTTCCCTGAGCTGAGAATAACTGCTGTAACCCTTCCTTTGCTAGAAGGCTATGCTACATATTATTTGCAATTGTGTGGCACCCTCCTCCAATACCTCAAAGGGTTTTTTAAAATGTCTTTGTGCAAACACATTAAACTGTCATTGGAGTGAGAAGAACATTGCAATGTAATTCGTTTCTGCCAATTAAATGTAAAAACAAATTGCACTGTAATATATTTGTTTTACTTCTTTAAGTAAAAAGACTATGCAACTATTTAAAAGTAATTTGCTGAAACCCCTTGAACTTTAAGGGTAAGTTTGCTTTTTTTTTTTTTTTTTTACTGAAATAGAGACAACAATTATCACTCCCAAATTACGTTTTAGGGGACTCATTGTTAGAGAAAGACCTGGGTATCCTTGTCAACTACAAACTTGGAAACAGTGACCAGTGTCAAACAGCAGTAGCAAAGGTAAACAAAATCCTGTCTTGCATAAAAAGAGGCATCGAAGCAAGAGTGGATAACATTATTTTGCCATTATACAAATCATTGGTAAGACTGCACCTTGAGTATGCAGTGCAATTTTGGGCACCAGTTCTGAAAAAGGATATACTAGAACTAATGAGGGTACAGCGAAGAGCAACACAATTAAGGGAATGGAGGACTTGACATATGAGGAACGACTAGACAAACTTGGTTTATTTACTCTAGAGAAAAGACGACTAAGAGGAGACCTTATCACATTGTACAAGTATATGAGAGGTCAATACAAGGATCTCTGCGGTGAGCTATTTATTCCAAGGCCTGACCAGGGGACACCCCTTGAGATTAGAGGAAAGGAGGTTTAGACCTCAGCAGAGGAAGGTTTTTTTTTTTTTGTTTTTTTTTTTTTTTGTTTTTTTTTTTGTTTGTTTGTTTTTAAATACAGTAAGGTCTGTTAAATTGTGGAATTCTTTGCCCAAGGAGGTGGTTATGGCAGATACAATGGATACATTTAAGAGAAGATTAGATACATTTCTTTCAAAAGGGAACATACAGAGTTAGACTTTTTATCAGTAGGCAGATCAGGAAGGTCTGATAAAGACTAGCTTATTTGGTAACAGTAAAGCTATAAAATGCTCAGTTACTGGGGTATGAGGAGAAGGTTGAACTTGATGGACTTGTGTCTTTATTCAAACTAATTTACTATGTTACATCACAATCAAGATATTTCAGATATTTCTCTATAATGGTTCTCACAGATGCTCCACTACAAAACATTGTGAGAAAGTATCACTGCCAATCTATTCCTTCAGCCATACTTTTATGGCATCCCTACAATAAAGATGTTCACTCTTCTCATACAGTGTTCTAGGGCTTCTCATCTTTTTTTGGATTTACAGCTGCTATTTAGTATGCCTCAAGCCCTTAGGTATAGATAACTGTATCTTTCAATGTACATGTGCTTCTATCAGACTCATTAGCCATTTCTCTAATCTTCTGCACCTCTACTTTTATAAATGTCTGTGCAGCTGCTGATTGCTGTCAAACATTCATTAAACATTGGGTCCAGGGCTTGCATTATAGGGGATCCAGGGCAGCTGCAGGTGGAACTGAGGCCTTGGGTAAGATGGTCATCTAAGGTTCCTCTCATTCCGTTCACTGCATAAAGCCATCCAAAGTGCAGATAAATTAGTCAGATAAGACGCACTGAGTTCGCAAAAACATGTATGTTCACACTGCCTGCAATACGTGATACCCCACCACACACAGTAACTGGTAGTGTAGTCAGCTTTGCTTTAGGATGGATGCCACCATATTACTAATTAAAAAAAAAATACCTGGCAAAGGAATAATACACTGCTGGCTCTTAGGCTCAAAAGTCATTGACCAACAAGGACTTAATATGTATAAGGATTAAAGATATGAGTTCATGTTTTACTCTCTACAGAAAATTACTTTGTTTCAAACACAACAATGACTAAATCTTAATAACAGCAGAGGTGTCCAAACCTGCCTGCAAACTGGCCAGCATTTAAAGATATCCCATCTTAATTACAGGTGGGTGTCAATATGACGGAGCCACTGATAAACACAACTGTGCTTAATCAAGAATACCCTTATATCATGACATGTATTTGGTGCAGGACAGGTATAGATACCATAGATATACAGAAACTTAGATTATAGGGTATCACTGGGTAATGTAGCCCTGCTGAACTCAAGACGCTTCCTGCTGTGTGTAAGGGAGAACAACATGTATTTATTATCTATTTTAGGCAGCAATCTTCCCTACTTTATTAGTAAAACTGGCTATGGATGATATCCTGCAACTGTTCTTGAAAGGTCCTCACACTACAAGCCGTATGGAGCAAGCATTTAAACTCCCATAGCTTATATTTGCATTTCTTCTGGTTTACCCTAACTAAAAGTTACCATTTTTCATTAAGATGCATGTCTCAGATTCTTCCAGAAAATAGGAGCATTCTTCTACTTTATATTAACACTAGTGTAAAAGCCCGTTACACAGGAATATCCTATAATATATAAGGCCAGCGCAGTGCAGACTGGCTGAACACAGCATTCTGGGCATTTGGGCAGTCTCTACTGCACATGACTGCATCGGACAAACATACTTCTGGCTTTTTATATTATAGGATTAGATGGTTCCTTCTGTGAGACTGGAACTGCTGACTATAGAAACAGCTTTCTCTAAACAAAGATATTTTCTTGATGTAGTGCAAAATCCAGTAAGAGTGATAACAAATCAAAGACATTCTAATCAAGGTGAATAGTTCTCCTTTTCTCATTTACATATTTTAAGCCTTTATGTGTCAGGGAAGTATCCAACAGATTGCAATGTGTTGGGTACCTATCTAGCATTCTGTCAGACTTGAAATATGAATGGCAAGACAGAAACTGTATAGTCTGATAATATCGCCCTTACTGACTCAGAAAGGGAAAATTCATAGGAGACCCCTCCAGAAATTTTTAACGCTATCTAAATAGCTTCAGCTGTCACCAGAATTGCCATTTTGTTCAGGAGACTGGCTGGAAATTTTGTTTTCCTTCAACTCTGAATATGTCGATCAGGCTGTAATACATGAAAATTTCATTTTTTTCTGTCAGCCTCTTTACATAGCACAACATTCAGATGGCTGTCCAAAAATATATAACCTATTGAAGCAAAGCATGTTCTTGTGCTGTGAGACCTCACCATTTTCTAACTATTTTACTTCGAGTTCACTTTCATTGTACTCTGAATTCCCTCTGAATTCAGATGCTGTCTCAATATAATATTATGGATCTACCTGATACGCTGCTGCATACTGCAAGTTTGTTATATTGTTTATTGATTTATGTAATACCTTTTTATGGACATATTTATTTCATACCTTGTTGCAGACCTTATTTATTATACTATACTAGTTGAACAGCCCGTTACACGGGCCACAGTGTCACTGCCACCCGGTCGCGGTGCAGTCACGAGCAGTGTAGACTGCCCGCGCTGCGGCTGATACAGAGCTGGACGCTCCTTCGGAGCGCCCAGCTCTTTATCAGCCGCGGCGTGGGCAGTCTCTACTGTGCATGACCGCAGCACGCGCAGAAGTGTGTACTGCGCATGTCGCGCGTTACACACGATTTAGCGAATTATTATATAGGATTATACTGTTATCCAATAGCTAAACCAGTTGTAGCTTGATCAACTGGTTATTAACTTGAAGCAGTTCTAACAGCACCTGCTGTGACTCCCTCCATAACCTGCCACTGGCTCTTACTTTAGATCTTAGTATGTTACCAGCGTCAACTGATTTCAAGCTAGTACTGTAGCATTTTATGCACACAAATTTGTTAATATTTTATTTTCTCACTATTAGCTAACTATTTCACCATTACTCTCTTCTTGTTCCTGTTCATCTGGCCAATTTTTGCCTCTCCTATCACTGAGTGACCCTGATATCCAAAATGGTATAGCATCCAATGCAAGTAGGTACCATTTTTCTCAGACTGGTAGCAGGTACTGACTACAGTGGGAAATCTTATCATTTTCAAGATTTTAAGAGACTATATATTTATTTCTATAGCTCCAGAACAGAAGCATCTGGTGAAAAAACCAACTCAAAAACTAAACTTTTGTGAGAAATGTTTGGATGCTGAGTAAAATACTTTTATAAAAATTGTTTGTTCTCTGTGGGGGGGGGGGGGAGGGGGCACTAAAGCAAAGTATGTTCACTTAACCCGAACAGCTTTGTATGTACAGTTGTTCAAATGCATTTGGGGGATCATGATGGGTGATACGGGTCTCACACATATGGGCCATTTGGAAGCTCCATTGTGATTAAAGAAGGAGATCATAACTTCCTACTGGATGGCCTTAGAAACATAAACTGTGGTTGATTGTGAAGAGTTAATCATTTCAATATTTACCCAACTGTAACTGGCATAACCCAGTCTCAGAAAATCTATTCCTGCTTAACGTAGACATACATTTGATATTTTGATGGATTTAGATGTCTCACAAATTTAAAACCTTGATCTACAAAGAAATGAAAAAAAAAACAAAAAAAAACAACAAACCTTTCATTATATAAGAGCACACGCATTACCAATTTATATGTGCATCTCAATGATTTTCAAGGTATTCACAGATTTAACAAAATATGAAAATACTGTATATTTACAGACCCTATATTTAAGCCCTTGGGGATAAACGAAAGGATGTCATTACATCAGATAATTCCATGTTACATGAAATCTTTCAGTAAGAGGTTAAAATAACACTTAAATGCCTAATATACTTTGGTCACCCTGTATTCCATGTTGCCTGCTAGAAAAAAACAGTCCCAATTATTCTTGGTTCTGCTATACCAGTTTAATCTGAGACACTTCAATTAGAAGACATGACTGTGTTATACATATACCCATAAACAGCTTAGCACCAAAGGCTGTGTTTGAACAATTATGTGGAACATAACAGCCTTTAAAGACCAAACATTATTTCACAAACCACACAACAAATAACTGGTTTCTCTTACTTACTGTTCATCTACATATATTTTTACAGTAAACAATAAAGATGGTTAATAGCTTTTCAGTTACACTCTATCCAAACCTGGTCTAGTAATGCAGACTTCCCTTTGCAAGGATAACTTTTCATCTTTATTTATTTGGGTATGGAAACACAAAATATTTATGTTTTTGTGCACTGAATGCGCTAAATCAATTGCAGACTTATTCCTTTGCAGTAAAAAAAGAGACTGAATATTTGAGACAATGTCAACTGACCCATTTTATGTGTCTGTTATATGCTGCACAACATGCTGTGTTAATTTATGCAAATGTACAAGACAAAAATATAATTGTTTCTGTAAAATAAAAAAAGTAAGTCTTGTGATGGTAGAGACTTTCCTTTTTTACTTATTTCTGAATGACATGAAATCAACAAGGACACCCAGTTTATAAAAAGCATAGCCTATGAAAGCACCAGTCTCATGAGGTTAGCATCAGTTTGGTGGCTTGGTCTGTCTGAAGATCATTGGTACCTCTAGTCCTGTCTGGAGGGTCACCTGTGAAAAAAACATATACTATATAAAATAACAGGGTAATTTACTTTTGAACAAAGTCAATCCAAATCTATGCTTAACAGGCAATATGACACATCATATATAATAATTTGTTAGGATGTTTGTCAGAAGCCATCATGCGCAGTAGAGGCTGCCCGAACGCATAGAATGTTGGGAGCACAGAATGCTGGGAGTTCTGTTCTGGGAGCATTCTGTGCTTTCAGGCAGTCTCTACAGTGCATGACTGTGTCGGCGGCAGGACGCAGAGAAGGACCGGCCTTTTCACCCTTTGAGTGCCAGAGGGGTAAGCCTCTGGCACCCTTTGAGTGCCAGAGGCTTAACATCACCTGGACCTTGGCCCGTGTACATGGGCTTTTACACTAGTTCACACATAATTAATTACTTCTGCCATTTGGAAAGAGAGCAACATTTTTAATTTAGTTTTTGAATATGCATATTTGAGATATCTAATGGCAGTGGATAATAAAATCCTTGGCTGAAGATGGTAGGAGTTGTAATTCAACAACTGGAAAGCAACATGTGAGAGAGAGAGAGAGAGAGAGAAAGAGAGAGAGAGAGAGATAGAAACAGAGATGTACTAGTGTGTTTATGAATGCATGTATGCAATTCTGAGTGTCTTCCTCTCAACCATCCTTATTTTTTTTATTCTCTCCTTATTTTATCATCATCATTTTAACCCTTTGCTAATTCCTCTAGATTGTATTTCTCTTCTTGCTTCTGCCTCCTTACCCTTCTTTCTTTTGCTTCCCTCCATTTTTATCTACCTTTTCCCCATGTTCTGCTCTTTCCCATACAATTAATTTCTTCCTATTCCCCCATAAATCAATGGAATGCAAATATTTTGCAAAACTTAAGGTAAAAAAAAAAAAAATGACAAATTTATAAAAGGGGTTTGCTTACTGATTCTGGGGGGGGGGTGAGATAGCAATATAACAATATTAAAAAGTTATCACAAATGTCACAATTTACCTGTACATTTCGATTGAGACTTATTGCTGGCATGAATACACCTTCAATATTCTCAAAGGCTATGGGACCCTGCTGTTTCCCATTGATATGAAATATTAGTATTCTTTTGGAGAGATCCAAGAGGATGCCAACTGTAGTTCCCTTGCACACACCACCTTCTGTTCTGTAAAGTCAAATAAATAATTTCAAAAACAGTGTAGAATAGCAGTGTCTAGCCCTCAAAGGACTTATAACAACCTGGGTGATGATTAAAAATACATAATTAGATATATGAAAGCTTTAAGAAACTGCTGTGCTGTTTTTCAACTGGCTATAGGAGTCAATTTACTTCATTCATTCATTACTGCATTCTTCACTTCATGCAACTTCTTACAGAGTAAAGCATGGTCTCCTGATGTAACATAGTAACATAGTAAATTAGGTTGAAAAAAGACACAAGTCCATCAAGTTCAACCTTTGCCTCATACCTCAGTAACTGAGAATTGTATAGCTTTCCTGCTACCAATTAAATTAGTCTTTATCAGACCTTCCTCATCAGCCTACTGATAAACAGTATAACTCTGTATGTTCCCTTTTGAAAGAAATGTATCTAATCTTCTCTTAAATGTATCCATTGTATCTGCCATAACTACCTCCCTGGGCAATGAATTCCACAATTTGACAGACCTTACCGTAAAAAAACCCTTCCTCTGCTGAAGTTTAAACCTCCTTTCCTCTAATCTCAAGGGGTGTCCCCTGGTCACCTGATCAGGCCTTGGAATAAATAGCTCACCGCAAAGATCCTTGTATTGACCTCTCATATACTTGTACAATGTGATAAGGTCTCCTCTTAGTCATCTTTTCTCTAGAGTAAATAAACCAAGTTTGTTTAGTCGTTCCTCATATGTCAAGTCCTCCAATCCCTTAATTAATTTTGTTGCTCTCCGCTGTACCCTCTCTAGTTCTAGTATATCCTTTTTTCAGAACCGGTGCCCAAAATTGCACTGCATACTCAAGGTGAGGTCTTACCAATGATTTGTATAATGGCAAAATAATGTTATCCACTCTTGCTTCGATACCTCTTTTTATGCAAGACAGGACTTTGTTTGCCTTTGCTACTGCTGTTTGACACTGGTCACTGTTTCCAAGTTTGTAGTTGACAAGGATACCCAGGTCTTTTTCTAGCAATGAGTCACCTAAAATTATTCCATTAAGTTTATAAGTAGCCTTGGGATTGTTTCCTCTCAAATGCATGACTTTACACTTCCCCACATTAAACTTCATATTCCATTTGTTTGCCCAATCTGACATTGTATGAAAGTCCATCTGTAGAGAGAAAATATCCTGTTCTGAATTAATGACCTTGCATAATTTAGTATCATCTGCAAATACTGATATTTTGCTTTCTATATCTATTTCCAGGTCATTTATAAACATGTTAAAAAACAGCGGACCTAATACTGAACCCTGAGGTACTCCAATCTCCACTTTAACTGTACTGGAGAATTTTCCATTTACAACAACACACTGTTCCCTATCCTTCAGCCAGTTTTGTATCCAATTGCAAAGGTTATCTCCTAGCCCCAATTTCCTTATTTTATACACCAGCCTTCTGTGTGGCACTGTATCAAATGCCTTTGCAAAGTCTAGATATACTACATCTACTGCCTTGCCATTGTCAAGGTTGCTGCTTACGTCCTCATAGAAGCTGAAAAGATTTGTTTGGCATGATCTATTCTTCATAAAACCATGTTGATTCGTGCTAATGATTTTATTTTTTGTGTTGTAATCCTGAATACAGTCCCTTATTATCCCTTCTAACAGTTTTCCCACTACAGAGGTCAAACTCACTGGTCTATAATTCCCAGGTTCTGTTTTAGTTCCCTTCTTAAATAGAGGCACTATGTTAACTCTTCGCCAATCCTGTGGCACTGAGCCTGTGGTAATAGAATCTTTAAAGAGTAAATATAGGGGTTTTGCTAACACTGCACTAAGTTCCTGAAGAACCCTTGGATGTATACCATCAGAACCCGGTGCTTTGTCAGTCTTAATTTTGTTCAGTCTTCCCATGACATCTCCTTAAGTTAACCCAATATCTATTAATTGTATTGTTTTATTTGTTACTTGCGGAGGCTCTTCTACCATTCCTTGCTCACTTGTATATACTGATGCAAAGAAAGTGTTTAAAACATCTGCCTTTTCCTTATCCTCACTAACCAACTCACCCATCTCATTTTTGAATGGTCCAATGCACTACCTCTTAAGTTTTTTGCTATTTATATATTTGAAAAACTTTTTTCGATTAGTCTTGCTTTCCCTTGCAATTCGAGTTTCATTATCTATTTTTGCTACCCTAATTGCCTTTTTGCAATCTTTGTTGCACTCCCTGTATTTTAAGAAAGATTGTTCAGTTCCTTCAGACTTAAATAATTTGAATGCGTTTTTTTCCTTGCCATTTCCTTCTTTACATGTGCAGTTAACCACATTGGCTGTGACTTACTTCTTTTGCATTTCTTCCCCATTGGTATATACTGTTGGGTACATTTCTGCAACCTAAATTTGAATTCTGATCATTTTTCCCTCAGTATTTTTGCCTTTAAATAAAATATCCCAGTCTATGTGTTGCATTGAAGCCCTTAACAATTTGAAGTTAGCTTTTTTAAAATTAAGAGTTTTGGTTGAACCTATACATTTTTGCTTTGCCAGACTGATCTCAAATGTAACCATGTTGTGATCACTGTTTCCCAAATGTTCGCTTACCTTAATATTGGATACCTTTTCTGTGTTATTAGTGATCACTAGGTCCAATACATTGTTATTTCTTGTTGGCGCTTCCACCATTTGTGACATGTAGCTTTCACGAAGTGTGTTCAAAAACCTGCTACCCTTAGCACTCTGACAGGTCTCATTTTTCCAGTTGATATCTGGATAATTAAAATCTCCCATAATTATAGTATGCCCAAACTGGGCAGCTTTCTTCATTTGCAACAGCAGTGGGGCCTCATCATTGTCATCGATATTTGGTGCTTTGTAGCATATGCCCACCAGCAACTTTTTTTTTTTACCTTTCACACCACATTTAGTCTCGATTTCTACCCACATGGACTCCACAATTTGGCCAGTTTCCTCACTAATATCACCTTGCAAAACTGGATTTAGCTCTGTTTTCAAATATAAGCACACACCTCCCCCTTTTCTATTAATTCTGTCTCTTCTAAACAGGGAATAGCCCTCTATATTTACAGCCCAGTCATGTGCATCGTTCCACCATGTTTCTGTTATTCCAATTATGTCCAAATTGGTCATTAACTGCCAGCAATTCTAGTTCTCCTATTTTATCTACCATACTTCTTGCATTTGCTAGCATACAATTAATTTTGAAGTCTTTACATATATTAATCCCTACATGCCTTTTTTCTACACCTTCATTTACTAGGAGTTCCTCCCTACTGACTAAATTTTTCCCCACCCTTTCTCCACCCCCCTGGTCATTTACTTGGATCCAGTTCCTATCTGCTCTATCTACCCCATTTTTGCTATGTATACCCCCCCTTTCCTAGTTTAAAAGCTCCTCCAAGCTTCCTAGCATTCTCTCCCCTAACACAGAGGCTCCTCTAACATTTATGTGCAATCCATCTCTTCCATATAGACTGTACCAAAGAGCAAAGTCTGCCCAGTGTTCTAAAAACCCAAAACCCTCCTTCCTACACCATTGCTTGAGCCATGCATTAAGCTCCCTGAGCTCCCTCTGCCTACCTGCACTGGCGCATGGCACAGGTAGTATTTCAGAAAATACTACCTTAGAGGTCCTTGCCTTGAGCTTGCACCCTAAATCCCTGAAATCATTCTTTAGGGACCTCCATCTTCCTCCTATTTTGTCATTGGTTCCAATATGTACCATGACAGCTGGATCACTTCCAATAATCTGTCAGCCCTGTCCGCAACACGCCGAACCCGAGCACCCGGGAGACAGCATACTGTTCGGCATTCACGTTCCTGGCGGCAGATTACCCTATCTACCCTCCTAATAATAGAGTCCCCTATTACCACCACCTGCCTTGGTTTCTGGAAGTGAGGAGGAAAAAAAAATATTTCCTGCAGCCTACTAGAAAAAATCCAGTACAGATATTATATAGCTTCAGCTCTGTCAAGATTTGAAAGTTGAGAAAATGAAACCATGTTCTTTCATATAAAAGCAATGTATATTTTTGCAGTAGTGTTCCTGTAAAAAAGGCATGTCAAACTCAAACAAAGTTGAGGGCAGCATACTCAGCGATCCCCTCTAAAAACCACCACAACAAAGGATGCCAATGTCCTAACCAATATTTTGTTCTGAAGGTCTGGCGAGAGGGATGAAATGGAAATAGTTGCTGCTTTACTGTGGCTGTTCTGATAAGCTCTAGAACAGGAATATGGGACCTTTGGCTTTTAAGCTGTTGGAGACTACAACTCCCATCATCCCTAACCAGCCAAGAGCTGGAGAGCCAACGATTGCTTACTCATGCTCTAGCAGGTAACAGCAAATCTAGCTGATCTAAAATAGAGTTTGCATCAGCAGGGCTGCACAGTAGTAAACATGAGAAATTCTGTTGATGGTTGTGGTTTATTAGCTATTGGTTGCATGTTTTACATGTCTGTTTGAAGGATAGTGTTGCTAAATGTAAGGGTCCATATGAACAAATAAGAAAGAAGCAATTCTATTGTGAACAGGGGTGTAACTACAGGGGGTTTAGAGGGTGCATTTGTGCTGGGGCCAGTGTCTGCCCCAGAGTCTAACAGATTCTAGTAATGCAATTGTGAAAATATTTTTTTGCTGGGGCCCAAAAATATTTGCACTGGGGCCTTCCCATGACTAGTAACGCTACTGATTGAAAAGCAGTTGTTCCATAGTAGAGAAATAAGTTATAATAGATAACAAATTCAAATGGCTACAGTAACAAAGAAAGGGTCACAAAAAGGTGGAGGCATACAAGTAACCTTGTGTTATAGCATGATCACCGTTTACATGTATTGCAGCATGGAACTTCATGCACAAGAGGCATGAGAGGCAGCAGTAAAAAAAAAAAAAAGAAGGAATAGACAAAAGGAAGTGGGTTACAGTCCACCTTTTGAGGATGGCCAGTCCAAGGATGTCACATCACCATAAAAATCCATTAGCACCATCCTCTGACACTGTACACAGCCTCTCTATCTGGTACATATAGTTCAGTTGGGCAACCACAAACACCTATTTCAATGTAGACTGAAGATAATAGTGATGCAATATATATATATATATATATATATATATATATATATATATATGTATATATATATATATATATATATATGTATATATATATATATATATATATATATATATATATATATATATATGGAATTGACCAGACAGTATTTTGGGTTTGTTAATGCATCCATTGGTCCCCTCAACAATGCTAACCATGGACCAAGGGAGAACCATGGTAAATTTAGAAGCTCCCAAATCAACTGTTCCACCAGATCCACAGATATCACATGTCAGTAAGATCCCCAAGTTTACATCATAGATCTGTATTATTGGTGTTTTGAAGGTACCAGGTATGTATTATGAATTACCTTGGATTACCTTGGCCATGGTGGCCATTCAAACCGTATTATAGCAAGGATAGGGGCTCACCAGGGACCTCTCCAGAAGTAGCCACCTGGGGAAGGTCAGGCTGAGGGAGTTCCAGCATCTGAGCTATTCTCAGGTAGCTTAGAGGCTTTAATTCATGCTTTTCTACTTTCACAGAGGTATATCATCACAGACTTGAAGGTCAGTCAGCATATTATACAACAGGATCCCCATGGGTAAGTAGATAGTAAAAGTCTCAATCATGATCACCCTGCAGAAGCATGGCCTACATATTGGTTCCCATGAGTCTGTTCATGCCTTGGCTTTTGAGAACAATGAAGAAAAATTAAATTGAAGAATTTATTATTGCCTTTAATGACCTTGACTCCCATATATGCAAGGCAGTTTACTACTGGATTGGTGGCTTGAGGCAGGTTAATTTAAAAGTAGTATGAGATATGGCAGGATAACATTTATTTGAATTCTGTGTTTGTCAACAGGAAATCATTCAGCTTCCATGATGGGGTAGAGCACCAGAACCACAGCCGAGTGGTCCATCCACACAACTGGCTCACACTAGCATCTGTGCTGACATCCTCAATCATCAGGAAATAATCCAACCTTACCCACCCGTGATATTGTGGATCCAAGAGTAGCACATCCAGATAATCATTGTATTTATTATATATACAAATACAGCATTGCCATTCTGGATTTTGCAAGTCTGTTTACCCTTAGCCTCCTGTGATATTGTGTATCTAGCATAAGGCTGATTGTGGTATCTCAATCCACAGATACAGCATTACCACTCTGGATTTTACTGGTTTATTCACAGTGGCCATGGGCAGATGGCTCTGTTCATCACAGAGAACAGGAGTAGATGAGAGCGGGGAGAGCCAGGAGAGAGACTAATGTATAAGTACATGTTTATGCATTACTTCTAGTATGTGGTTATTTGTTCATTAAAGGTACATCTACTATGATTGTGTCCCTTTTGCACTCCTCTATTCTTTGATTGGTATTTCTTTTGTTGGGAACCAAGTTACCCATCTCCCTCTGTAGGCTCCTAAAAAGAAATGTTAATAGTGCTTACCCCACTGGCACTCACAGAGTTAATCCAACTAAGTTAAAAAACAAACAAACAGCCCTTGACAATAAACATTAACATTACTCCTGATGTCCACGGGAGACTTCAGCATCCTAGTCAGCTACTGCTTGTCTTCTTCAATATTCCTTCTTCTGTTCTCTGCAATCTTCTTTCTTCTTTTTCATCCTTCCTATAAAATGCAATAAAATGTGAAAAAAAATGCCCCCAAGATATGCCTGAATTTTCCCTTTGAGGGGTACCCCTCCGGCACTCTAAGGGTTAAATGCATTCATGCTGCCATTCTGGTTAAAATAAAAGAAAAAGCCATGCCATTTTTAAAGAATTTATAGGGCTCCGCTGACAGCAGGAGGAATGGATAGTGCCACAGACAGCAGAGGCTGAAATACCTTTAACTCTTTGGAGTCCTTTAAATTCTTTACAAATGGCATGACTTTTTTTTAATTTTAATGGAATGACAGCATACTCTTTTGAAAAGCTATGCCTGTCACTCAAAGGGTTAACTCAGGCATATCTTGGGGGCATTTTTTTCACATTACTTGCACTGACGTTTTATTTTATTTTACAGGAAGGATGAAAAAGAAGACAAATAAGGTAAAAGAAGATTACAGAGAACAGAAGAAGGAAGATTGAAGAAGAAGATGGGCAGTGGATGACAGGTAAGTATTACACAGATCTGAGTTTTAGGCTAGTATTAGGCGTAGTCTTGTTAGGAGTAGTATAGGGTTAGTGTTTGGAAGAGTGACTGTGTGTGTTTGAGCTATTGGTTGGTGCTTTACAGTGCATCAGGAACCAATTGTTAGCTCTTTTCCTTTGATGTTCCCATTATTCATGCTATTTTTAGAACTTAACACACAAAACGGACATTTGGCCACAAGTCCTTTTCTGTGGACTAACGTCTGTTGTGGTTACAGTTGGTAGGGCAATTGAATTGCAGCGTTAGCAATTTTTACTAATGGGCCTTAACCAAGATTGCCATACCAGCTGTTTTACCGGCCTAATCAATGGGGAATTTGGGAATTGTTATTTCCACTCTGGCTCAGTTGGTTTATTCCAAAATATATGTTCTTTTGAGTATAAGGCCCAGTGTGTTAGAACAATTATTGATATGCTGAAAAGATATGAGTGAGACCAGCAGATATACAGTACATAGTGTATAAAAAAAAGCACAACACAAACTTACAATCAAATAATATGTTCCTATCCCAAGTGGATATCCGAAAGGTGTATTATTTTCTTGTCTATAATGTCCAAAATGATATTACTTACTGCTCATCTGTTGAGAGGCCACATGTCCCTATGTGTGTGGTCATTTTCAATATGTTGTACAATTAAAATTTACAATGATACCCTCTTCTGTGGTTCAATTTCTCAGCTATATCACTTATATATTTATGTTATCACTATTTTGAATGGTAGAGAAAGATTTCTGAGCTTCATAACTCATGACTGCATTACATTTTCTACTAAGCTTTATGGACTAGTATCATGCATATGTTACACAGATTCTGATGTATCACACAAAATCAGTGATGTAAGATTTCCTATTACAGACTAGTTTAATAGCAGGTAAACTAGCCAAGGTTCAGTACATTGGATCACAAAGAAGATACTAGCAGACAAACAGACATACTAGCAGACAGACACAATCAGTCTTTGCATAGGAAAAGACTGAATGAGAACTGGCTAATTATATAGGAGGTAGCTTCAAATAACATGCAAATTTGCACCGAAAGCTACTTCACAGCACACCAGAATAAGGTGCATAAAAGTCACAAGAAAATCACACAAAATGCAAGGATAACATCCCCCAAATCTACAGGAGCCCTCTATGTACGCAGGCTTGTTTGACTGGTAGTGCTGAAATTCGCAAATATGATTTGGGACATGGAAGCAGACACCCAACAATGTTCTTCAGTGCAATAACTTTCTTAGTGAATAGATATTTCAAAGTGCCCCTACCAAATGAGAATCAAGAATCATCTTAACCACAAAATCCTCCTGGCCATCTCCCAAGGTGGGACCAGGATGATGGGAACAAAAGAATACATTCTTTATTACTGGTTTAAATATCAGGATGTGGAAGGAATTGAGGGCCTTTATAGTAGAGGGCGATCAATGACTGGGGACAAAATCAGAATAAAATGTGGCCCCAACCTGGCACAGGGCTGTAGGAGATTAAACCTCCGAACCGTCTCAATGGACTGAAACACAGGAGCTGCCCAAAAGTGTGTATTAGAGGCCTACTCCTGGAACACCAAGCAGGTGGCTAAGCATGAATAGTTTCCCCACCGAGTGTGTAAGGAATCAGCCCAGGAATCTGCTGCCGAGGTACCAACAGAATACATGAGTGGTAGAACGTGAAGATGATACCCCAATGCTGAAGTTAATTAAAGACAAATCCGGCCAATTCAAGTAGAAGACCTCCCAGTTAGACTGTTAGTAGTTCATAAACATATGGTGATATTGTTCCAAGGTTAGTATGCTCCATCTGCCCTTTAAGCTGGGGGTGGTATGCCATGGAGAAGTGCAGGTCAATGCCAAAATGTTTGCACATGGCCTTTCAACAGCTTAATATGATTTGGGATCCCCTGTCTTATAAAGATGTCAGCCAACTCTGAAGAGAAAGGCAGTTTAGGAGTGGTGATACAGTGCACAAGCCTTGAGAAATGGTGTACAGTGACCAGAATAGTAGTGCATTGGCTGGAGGGAGGCAGGTCGACTATGAAGTCCGTCTCCAAATGTCTCCAAAAGTGGTATGGAGAAGTACCGCAGGTGTGAGTAACCTTTTTATGAGCGCATGTGTTGCAAGAACAAACAAAATTTATCATGCCATTTCTAAGAGTAACTCTGAAGGGAACAGATGTCGCAACTTAAAAATGTCAAAGCAAAATTGAAACTGACCAAAATAGCAACCCGAAGGGGAGCTGAAGATCCTGGCACCTTGAACATTTCAAAGGATAACAAAATTACAGGGCCGACAAAATGCGATCAAGAGGAGTGATGGTCTCAGGTCTGTCATCAAGCAGAAATGCAAACTGACAAGGCAAACCATCAGTTTTGATATTCTTTGCCCCAGTTGATTAAAGAGCTTATGTAATTGAACCAGGTAATAAACAAAACCTATCTTTGTGGTATCGAGTTCAGGTGACAAGCAGGTTCAAGGCAGGAAAGTGTCTTATTATCCATCAAGTTCTCAGGTCCCCACATTGTAATTTTTTTCCACAGCTGTAAATTGTTTGGAAAAGAATAAGCATAGATGTAGGTAGTTTGTCTCTTCATCTCTTTGAGAGATTATGGCTCCTGACCCCAACTCTGGGGCTTCAACATCAATAGTAAAAGCCCATGAGTGGTCAGAATAATGAAGTATAGGATCCAAGCAAAAAGCATTCTCCTCAATACTTACCTTAAGATCTTTAGGTTTAGACCACTGAGTGACCTTTTCAGAATCCTTTTGAAAACTTTGCTACTAGATGATGAAACCAAGAAATTATAGACTTTCCTTTTCAAATACACATTTTGTACTTGGCAAATCAGGAGCAAAATATTTACACTCTTGGTGAAAGTCTGAAGAATAGACCATAATGAAATGTGACAAGAACATAATTCAAAAAGACCTAATTCACAAAGACCTGGAAGATGGAGGGTGCATTGCAGAGCCAAATGGAATAACTTGGAATTTGTAATGGCTGGAAGGGATGATCAATTACATCTTCCATTTGTGTCCTTAATTAACTCAAACCAAATTATAGGATCCTTGGAGATCCAGTTTTGTACAGATTTTGGCTCCCTACAATAAGTGAAAAAGCCCCATGATCAGGGTGAAGGGTATCTGTCCTTTACCGTTATCTTGTTGAAAACATGGAAAGAAACAAAGAAAAATTCCACACCTGCAGGACAGGAGGATGGCCTGATAAATCCATTCTCCGCGTTAGCCTTGATATAATCAGTCAATGCTTTATTCTCTGGGTAGGAAAGCAAGAACTGTACAATGCCTTGTGGGAGTGGTAAATGAGAGTAACTTGATCAGATAATCATTCAGCTGTCATTCACCAATAATATTCAAGAACCTGTTTTCTCAAGTTATCAGCAGGGGATTCCAAAATGGCTGCAAGAGGCGACACATTGGTGAGGCAATAAAGAATAAGCTTCAAGATGCATACTATAACTATGGGATATTTTAGCTATCAGATATAAACTGGGGAAATGAGACATGTCAGAGTGCTAAGGGAAGCAGGTTTGTGAGCATGCCTAGGGATAGCTACACAACATAAATGGGGGAAGTGCCGTCAAAAAATAACAATATATTGGACCTAGTAATAACAGATAAAATAAATATGGTGTCTAATAATAAAGTAGGTGAACATTTGGGAAACAATGATCACAACATGGTTTCATTTGAGATCAGTTTGAAAAACCAAAAATGTATTGGTACAACCAAAACCAATGCAACACATAGATTGGGATGAATTATTAAAAGGAAAAAATACTGAGGAAAAATTGTCAGAATTTATAACTAAGTTGCAGAAATATATTTAACTGTATATATCCCATGGAACAAATGCAAAATTATATAACCAATGTGGTTAAATGCATATGTAAAGAAAGAAAAGGCAAGTAATAAAGGAATTTAAACTATCTGAAGGAAAAAAATATTTATTTCCTGAACTAAACACATTGCAACAAAGACTGCCAAAAGGAAATTAAGCTAGTAAAAATATAAAACGAAACAAGAATTTCAAGGGAGAGCAGGACTAATCTAAAGAAGTTTATTAACCTCTTAAGGACCGGCCGCGCACGACGCAGCCGTCACTTAAGGACCAGGGACCATTTTTTTCTTCAGAATCTGATTCTGGATTCCCTGAATGGCGTGCAGCCGTGCGGGGAGCCCAGAATTTCATGACAGTCCAGGACCGTCATGGGTCCTTAAGTGTATAACAAGCCATGATGGTCCAGGACCATAATGGGTCCTTAAGGTGTTAAACACATAAATGGCTAAAAAGGTAAGAGAGAGTGCATTGGACCTTTAAAAAATGACATGGGTGAGTTTATTAGGGAAGATAGGGAAAAGGCAGATGTTCTGATTAAATTATTTTCATCTGTATACATTAGGGAAAAAGAAATGGTAGAACATGTAACACATAAAATCAAACCATTATCATATAGTCAGTTAACAGAAGAAGAGGCCAAGGGAAGACTGGAAGAAATTAAGACTGACAAAGCACCTGGTCCCGATGGTATACATCCAGGAGTTCTTCAGGAACTAAGCGCAGTGTTAGGAAGACCACACTTTTTAATGTTTAAAGACTCTCTCTCCACAGGCTCAGTGCCACAAGATTGATATAAAGCCAATGTAGTACACTTTGTTTACGAAGGGTGCTAGTTTGCAAGCACACGTTGTAGACAGTTCAAATGAAGTATTTCTTTGTAACTGCCGCAATCACGGCTCTGCTGAAGAGCCGCAGGACAGTCTATGGACTGCAATCTCCGTCTCTGAATTTGAAAGCTGACATCAGCGCAAGGGGCGGCAAGGGAGAACTTTGCAGACTTATATCTCCCAAACCATAAAGGTTTGGGAGATCGAAAATTGCACAATTAATGTATTTTTCAAATATGTATTGAATTAAATTTAAAAGTTTTCAAGTATTACTATCACTTTAAGAGAAGATTAGATGCATTTCTAGCAGAAGGAAACATAGAGGGTTATACTGTGTGTTAGTTGGTAAAACAGGTTCTGCTAAACAGAGTATTACCCATTTAGGTATTTCTTGTTTTTTTGGTTATACTGTGGCAAAGGTTGAACTTGATGGACTTGTGCCTTTTTCACCCTAACTTACTTTGTAACTATTTAGTCATATAAAATATATTTACATTAAAAGTAATATCTTCCAGTAAATGACAAATTGATTTTATTACCAAAAATTCTCCTTTTTTCAGCAAACCTTTCAGAACATTGATGTTAAAATAATTAAAACTCGGTGAGGTTCACAAGAATCTGCAAAGAAAATGAATGACCAGTGCTAAAGGCAAATACATAAATAAATTTGCCAGTGCTATTTTTTATTATTTTTATTATTACTCATTTATTTTTCACCTATGTACTGTGGTTTTTAAGCTTTAGTCATTTGGTCCTTACCGGTTGGTATGAGAATTGCAGTGCATAAACCAGCTCCGATTATTGTCAACGTACATGGCCCAAGCCTTGTCGTCTTTCCCCAACATCATGTCCTTTACCACATTAATTCTAGCAACACCAAAAGCTGGATCAGGATGGTTATCATAGCGGTCAACTTGTATTTCCCAGTAATGAACCCCTTTGGAGAATGCAGCAGTACCCAATACTACACGATCATCATAGCTGCTACAAGTGGCTGTCATGTTGTCATTAGATAATACAATATCCCGATGTGCAGAGTTGGAATCAAATGTAAAAAAAGCCACTAGAAAAGAAAAACAATTATATAAGTATTAGTACATTAGTATTAGTATAATTATTAGTGCAAAACTAATTTATTTTAGTTAATTTGCAGACAAAATACAAATTTAGAGTTTTAAATTTGCAGTAAACCAGATTTGTATAATATATCATATATTTTCTTACTGCCCTATATATTTTACTTAACAAGAAGAACAGCCTATTCATCTAGGGTACATTCACACTGGTGATATTAGTGCAGAATTTTAAATGATGAGCTCATAACAATATGCTGCCTATCAGGCTGTTCCAACTGGCTAGTAGGATGGAGGAATTTGAACTGACAGCAATGAATGAGCAGAATGATCTAAGTATTACTAAACCCTGGTTGCCTGAAGCACATGACTGGACAGCCAATTTAGAGGGATATTCACACTGGTGTAACAATAGGGTCTCTAGGGGCCTGGCTGCCCCTTGCGACCCCCTCGCCTGACGCCCACAACAAGTAGGTCTGTGCCTTCTTTGGCACAGACCTCTAACAGCTGATCTCCCTCTCCGGCGCTCTAGTAATGCAGAGCCCTGGGAGACGACATCATATCCTAGTGCTCTGCATTACTGAGAACTGCGCGGGAGCTCCAGCTCTATAGAGGTCTGTGCCGAAGGAGGGAATGTGGAGATTGGGGGCAATGTGGAGATTGGGGGGCAATGTGTAGAGATTGGGGGGCAATGTGGAGACTGGGGGCAATGTTGTTGGGGGTGCCCGATGGCTTCTAGTTATGCCTCTAGATATTCACTATATATACGTAGGATAGGGTAAATAAAAGATGGGCATGTAAAGCAAATCTTAAACCCTAGTAAAAGGGAAGGGTTCAGTGAGAATATAGGGTTCATGTGGGCTGGCATTCAAACTGGGGGATATAAAAAATATGCTCATGGGTATTTGCTACAAGCCACCTAATGCTACGTAGTGTGAAGTTGCCCATCTGGTAATGAAAATGGAAAAGGCTTCTTGGTTAGAAAATGTAATAATAATGGGAGAATTTTAACTACCCTGAAACGTACTGGAGAATATAAGGTTAGCTATAAGTGAAAATGAAAAACGTATTGCAAAGATTAACAAAAAATCCTAAACATTTCTACAAGTACATAAAAAATATGATGAATGATAGAATCTTGAAAAAACGAAAAATATTAAACATTTGTACAAGTATACAAATGGAAAAATGATTAAGACAAGTAAATTAATTTGTGAGGCTGACAGTGGCTGAAACCTTAACCCTTTAACGACCCTTGACGTGCCAGGATTGTTACACCAGCCCCAGCACTTAAGGACTGGTGATAGTCCTGGCACATCAAGGATTTACAGGTTCACCCCCAGAATCCATTGCACAAAAAAAAAGCTCTGTGGTCCTTAATTTGGTAGGTCGTTAAAGGGTTAAAATTTGTTCTGTATCTAAATAAACCAAAAATGACAGGCTGTGGGCTAACAGGATGTATTACAGCATTCACTCCATCATGTTTAAAGACATACAAAGGGGTCTGGAAAAGGTTATAATGAAAAAAGCACCTGGACCTGATAGCACACACCCCAAGGGTACTTAAAGAGGAACTATCACTTCAAATAAAGTCTCCCCCCAACAGTTAGCTCTAGTGATAATCTTAACAATAGTAGTACAGCCAGCATAATTACTACATTACTGAGAAATCCTGCTTCTGCCGAGACTGATGGCCAAGCAACAGCCCAGACATCTTTGCTTATGGACATCTGTGCTCCTGCACTGCCAGTCCTGGTCTCCTTTAGGTATGCATGGTACCTTTAGGTACCAGAAGGGACTGATGGCGCAGGTGAGCAGATACATTTAAAGTGCTGTTACCTGGCTGTCATTCTCTGCAGAAGAAGGATTTCTCAGTAACGCTGTAATTATGTGTATACTACTATTGTTAAGCTTATCGCTAGATGGCTAATTGTTGGGGGGAGACTTTATTTGGGGTGATAGTTCCCCTTTAAAGAGTTTAGTAGCAGCAAAGCCATTATACTTCATATTTAGTGACTCACTCTCATCAGCCATAGTACGCTTTGAATAGAGAATAGCAGATGTATCATTCTTCAAAGGGGTAAGACCTTTGAGCTTGACTCTATACTGGGTAAGATATTAGGATTACTAATAGCACTCAGGACTATATGATGACGAATAACAACAGTGAAATTATGGTTTTATGAAGAATAGATCATGTCAAATTAATTTATTTGCATTCTATGAAAGGCCAAGTGGTGACTTCAACTAATGTATTGCTTTTGATTTTGTATACTTGGATTTAGTTGATACTGTGACCCACAACAGGTTTCTGCACAAATTAAATGGCTTTGAATTTTGAGGTGTACTCTGTGCATGGATAGAGAACTGATTAAATGTTAGAATGTACACAAACGAAATGAGCAGCTCCAATCTTATTCCTAGACTTATATACAGAATATTATATCAACAAGCCTTCAATTAGCTGTAATATAATCATGCACATTTAAATACTGCTGGCACGAGTACCTTTGGCGTGCTGGTCTGGGACCCACTTCTCCCAACAATTATATCCAAACACAAACATGTGACCACACTGCTAATAACCTGAGTCATCCAAACAGTGTAATAAAATCAAATATAGTTCTAATGTTCTGATGTAAAATTTAAATTGAGGGTCTGATCTCCAAGATATTCAACAACTTCTCAATCCCCAAATTGTCCCCCCTCCAAATGAACAGGAGGTCGTCAACATACCTACTGTATTCCAAAAGATCCTGCCTAAAGGGGTTATCACATCCAAAGATGCGGGACTCCTCCCACCAACCCATAAATAGGCTGGCATAGAAGGTCACAAATTTTGCGCCCATAGAAGTCCTGCGTCTTTGGAGGTAAAACCCCCCATTGAAGAGAAAACAGTTGTGGTCAAGAGGTATTCCGTCTCCCTCAAAATAAAACCGCTAAATTCTAAACTATAATGGCTATAGTTGTCTAGATGGTATCTTAGACCTTGCATGCCAAACCTATGTGGAATAGGTGAATAGAGTAATGTATCAAGATAGCCAGACAAAATGGGGGGACAACTTTAATTGTTTAAGGACCTGTAAAACATTGGTGGTATCTTTGACAAAGCTGAAAAGTCTGGAGACCAGCAGAGACCAGGTTGTCCTTTAACATCAGTGATGGATTTATGCACCTTTGATAGGTGATGAAATATGGGAACAATCTGTTTATCCACCCTCATTGCATCAGCATCTTTTTTTTTTTTTGCTCAAAACCTCCAAAGTGACCCCATTATCAATCAGGGTTTAGATTAACTTCCTGAATTCTCTGGTTGGATATTGGGTGAGTCTCTCATATGCATCACTGTCTCCCAACTGTCTCAAAGCTTCTTCATGGTAGTAATCCACATCCATTACCACTACTGATCTCCCCATTGACGCGAGACTTATACGGGTTCAACATTTTCGCCCTCCTATGTCAACCTATTTATGGGTTGGTGAAAGAAGTCCAGCGTCTTTGGATGTGATAACCCCTTTAGGGAGGATATTCTGGTATACATTAGGTATATTGACGACCTCTTGTTCATTTGAACGGGGGATAGTTTGGGGATTGAGAAGTTTGTTTTATACCTTGGAGATCAAACCATCAATTTCGATTTTACATCAGAACATCATGAAACCCAGATCTGACACTCAATGGTAATAATCTTACAGGTGAGATACTAATAGAAGTATATTGTAAGCCGATAGTGGCCAATAGCCTGCTAAGGGCAGATAGTTGTCATCCAAAGCACACAATCAGAGGAATCCCGGTTAGGCAGTTCAAAGGCTGAGAAGGAATTGCGCAACCTTGGATTCCTTTGAGGTTCAATCTACTAAGTTTTTTAATAGATTCCTCGAAAGAGGGTATCCAAGATGGATGTTGGACAGAGCTTATCATATGGCGAAGGAAAGCGATAGGGAAGATCTTTGGCAATACATTCCCAAAAAGATTAGAAAAAATAGGGTGAATAGACAAAAAGTGGTATTTTCTACACAATGTAGTTTAGAATTTGATAAGATTACAAAGGTATTGATGAGACATATAGAAAATGTTACGTGGTGATGTAACTCAACAAAAGGTAGTACTTGATGGTTTAAAGTTTGTTTAAAGAAGTGGACAGACACTGGGAAACCTGGTGTCACTGAGAATGTTCATAGGTGACAAGAAAACACTCCAAAAACCTGGTTGACAACTATAGGATACTACAGATGTGGTAGCAATAGATGCAACTGTTGCAAGTTCACTGAAGTTACAAATATATTCACTTCTGGTATAACCAATAAGTAATACAAGATGAAATCATATGTGAACTGTGCAACTAGAGGCATAGTATATTTGCTGTCAAGTCAAGATTGTAGGCTCCAATACTTATGAAAAACAACCAGGTCCTTGAGACAGCGACTAAACGAGCACCTCAGCGACATCAGGAACCCTATGTTTAAGTCCTTAGTGGCCAACCACTTTAAAGAAATACACTCCGGTAAGACAGAAATGTTAACTATCCAGGGGACTGAGAGGGTTACACTTGGGACCCGGGCTGGGGATTTAGATGCCAAACTTCTACGATGCAAGGCATTTTGGATTTTCACTTTCGGAACAAGATATCCCCAGGGTTTGAATAAAAGCTATGATATAATGTGTAAGGAAATACATATAGAGAAGGATGCTTTTTATTTGGAGAAAGAGTAGGATAAACTGAGTGTATGGACAGAAAAGTGGCATATGAGGTACAGTGTAGATAAATGTAAGGATATGCATTTGGGCTGCATATACAAATGTGTTACATATATACTAAATGGAAAACTACTCTGGAAATTCTTGTTAGAGAAAATGTTATTAGTACTGATAGACAATAAACTTCAGTGTGCAGTGGCACTCAGCAGCTGCAAGAGCAAATAGGGTACTATATTGTAAAGAAAAGAGTACAGATGCTTGGAATGTCAATATATTTCTAACTTGGTAAGGTCTCATCTAAAGTATGGAGTTCAAAAACAAGGTTATCCATTAAGACAAAAGGAAAGGAGTGTTCAACTAAAACAAAGGGAGGAGTTTTTTACAATAAGAGCAGTAAGTTTGAGGAATTCCTTGCCTTGAGAAGCTGTGTTTGCAGATACTGTAGATGCTTTCTAAAAAGTACTGTACACCCAGAACAATACTGAGAATGATGATAGAAGGTTTTAATGCAGATAGGATATTAATCCAGCAAAATATCTTGGATGGGGAGGATCAATATAATTAAATCTTATATCCTCCCAAAGTGGATATACTTATTTCGGCTAATCCCAAAGAAATTCCCTAAAACTTGATTGAACATGATACAAAGGGCATTTTGTAGATTTATATGGAAAAATAGAAGACCTAGAATAAGCCAGAAGATTCTTGCATGGAACCTAAAAGAGGGAGGACTCGGAATGCCTATGATCATGGAGACACAGAATGCATGCTTATTAGCACGTGATTATTTCAATGAAAGAGTGCATCAAATACATCATGGTTTTATATTGAATCTAACAAAAATAGCTATAGAGACATACAGGCCGTCTTTTGGAATGTAAATATCCCTCAGAACCCACGGGAAAAATTTTATTTAGGGTCAATAGAGCACCTATATTGCTTCTGGGTTAATTTTAGGAAACAGATAAATCTACATGGGATGATATTAGATTGTTTACCTATCAAGGTCCTTGAAGGTATTATACCAGACCTAAATTTATTTAACTGGAAAAATAGAGGTATTAAGTCAACCGACAATCTGATAGTAAACAACAATATAAAAACCTTTGTGGATTTAGGCGTTGAGTGTGGGATTCACATAACGGAGATATTCACATATATACGTCTGAATGCCTTTTTAAACAAACATAGAGTGAAAAACATGTCGAAACATATAAGAGTGTTTCAAAGAATATTAAATAATCCCCTTAATAAAAATATAATAACTTACTGCCTCAGTCTCTTAAAAAATATGAATATTAAATCAAGTCTACCGGTTATAAAACAATGGGAACAAGATTTGCAAGTAAATATTAATTATAAAGACTGGATTCAAGCATTGAAACATCTAAATTCGGGAATCCATTGTCTTAAGTTAGTTGAAATGCAGTATAAATTAATAAATAGATGGCATCATGTACCATCAAGATTACATAGAATGTTTAATTCGATCTCCCATCACTGTTGGAGATGTAATGCTCCATAAGCAGATTATGTTCATATTTGGTGGTCATGCCCTCAAATCCAACTGCTATGGAAGGATATAATAGGATACATTAATAGGATTTTTAATCTTTCTATGGATCTTTCCCCATCCCAAGTTCTGTTTCACTTGTCTCTGCCCGAGATAGGACAAACAAAAAGATTAATGATAATAAATATTTTAATAGCTACCAAACTAGAAGTTGCCAAATGCTGGAAGATGGATATTCTCCCAAATTGGGCAGTTATCAAGCAAAATAATTTATATCAATTTAAAATGTAACAGAAGATAGGTTCCTGGAGCATGGTAAAAAAAGGATGATTTGAGACCTGGCAGAAAGCGATAGATGTACTTACTACAATACACTGACTCTCGCATATAGGATCTATCTGATCTGTTTCCCGTTCCTGATGTGGTTGTCGTTCTTATATGTTTTGTTTGTCTTTTTTATGTATTAATTAATTTAGTGATCATATAAAAGATATTTTTTCTGTATGTGTATTTTCTATATATATCTGTGTATTAAAAAAAGAAAAAAAAAATATCTGAAAGCTTTTGGGAGTCAGTAAGGAATTTTTAACCAGTTGGGGTTTAATAAGAAACGGCTTAAATTTTTTCTTCTTCCTCTGTTACAAAGCTACATAGTATATTGGGTTGAAAACAGACAAAGTCCACAAAGTTCAATATTTGCCACAGTATAACCAAGAAAATGAGAATAACTTAGGCCTTCGCTCCTAAATGGGCATTACTTTGTTTACTACAACATCCTATTTTACCTACTGTTGCAGAGTACAAACCAGTATGTTCCTTTCTGCTAGAAATGCATATAATCTTCTCTTAAGGTATCCACTGTATCTGTCATTACCATATCATTGGGCAAGGAATTCCATAGTTACACAGACTTTACTGCAAAAATCCCCTCTGCTGAAGTATAAATCTCCTTTTCTCTAATCTTAAGGGCTGGCCTCTAGTGGTGGAAAAGCTCACCAGAGAGATCCTTGTATTGACCTTGCATATACTTATACAGTGTAACAAGATCTCCTCTTAGTCATCTTTTCTCTAGAGTAAATAACCCAAGTTTGTCTTGACATTCTTCATACTTCGAGTGCTCAATTGCTCCATTTCCTTAACTTTGTTGCTCTTCGCTATGTTCCCTCCAGCTCTAGAATATGCTTTTTCAGAAGTTATGCCCAAAATTGCACAGCATTTTTGAGGTGAGGTCTTACCAATATACAGTGGTTATGTTATCCACTGTTGATTCAATACATCTTTTTATGAAAGAGAGGACATTGCTTTTGCCATTTGACACTAGTCCCTGTTTCCATGTCTGTAGTTTTCTATCAAGGTGCAAAGGTTATCACCTTGCCTCAATTTCCTTATTTTATACACCAGCCTCCTGTGTGACAATGCATAAAATGCTTTTGAAATCTCTAGATATACTACATCTACTGGTTTACAATTATCTAAGTTACTATTTACTTCACATAGAAGCTCAAAAGTTCAACAATATATAGCAAAGGTAGTACATAATGGTCAAGTCTTTTTTTCAGCATCAACTATGTTAAATTCATCAGCCTGTTGCAGCATGCAAACATGTCCCTCCATTCCTTTGTTGAAGGTAGAAAAGGTAATGCTGTAAGTTGTAGTGCTTATCACAACACTCACTGAATGACTGGCTCATTGTGGTGTCAGCCAATGACTTATGAATGACAAAACAAATTGGACTGGTTATCAGTCACTGTTCTGTCATGTCCTGTCGGTGATAGAATTTTTGTTAGAATGCAGGATGTTACAGGTGTGTAACTCTGTTCAAGATTTCAGTGTAAAGAAACATAGCCTTAAAAATACATAGTTCATGTATCTAGGCAAATGTTCAGTAAAACAGTTACACCAAAAGAATACAAAATTCCCATTTTTTTCAGTGAGCATTTTCTTTTATACAGTTTTACTAAACTGTTGCCTTTATACACATACAGCAGTATGTTCAATATGACCTAAGTATCAAGGCATTATCAATCCTTAGATAGCTAGTCAACAATTCTATTAAGACTAAACTGGCATATGTTATTGGGCTCTAGTCACAATAGCTATTTTTTCAGGAAAGTAGCTTCACAGATGACTTTTGATCATGTCGCAAGCATTTTGCATGTCGCAGCATTGCATTTTTGCACTTCAATAGCTTCAGAGAAATGTCCATAATTAAAAAAATGATTTTGTGTAATAAGGAAGATGGCAACTGAATAATTTTCTGACCACAATACAGGGAGCAATGGTGTTTGTGGGGAATATATGCATTTAGATTCAGTGAATGGTATACCGGAAATAAGATGAGATTTATGATTAGGCCACTCTGTATGTCTTCCCTTATTTATATTTCAAGGAGTTAAATTCCATCAACTAAATTAGATGTGTTTTGATCTGAGAGGCACTGGTTTACCATACATTGCATGTTCTGGTTATTTGGTATGAAATGAGACATGCGTATAAATACAGTATCATGACAAAAAGAAAATAAATAATATGTCAAAGAATGCACATCTTCAGAATGTCAGAAACATAAAATGTGACCCCCACCCCAAGTCCGTGGCCAGAAACCAGGAGGCGAATGAAGAGGAGGAGGCCCAGGAGGCAACGATATACACTTTTGCTTCTAGCCTGGCCTCTTCCACAGTACCTCCTGCTGGGGAGTCCCAAGTCAACTCACCTCTGGTGGCAAAGGTTGCAGAAAAGCAACACTGTTGTACCACTGGCTGTAAAATTGGCACCACCACTGGCTACAACCTTGGCATTGCCCCTGGTAGAATAGGCCATCACCATGGATCCTCCACTTCCAACAAAGGATGGGATGCAGTCACCACCTGTTCTCACCCTGGTCCCAGCCTCACAACAAAAAGAACTGGCAGGGGCTCAGCAGCAAGTGGGAGCAGGGCCCAATATGTAAGTAGCGCTTGATGAGGCAATTTGTCACATGGGGGCTTCAGCTTGGGCCACTAACACAGGGTAATGCTGCACCTTAGAAAAAAGACTGCATGGGCAAGCACACTAGTGCCAATAGTATAATTAAATCTATGTAGACACTAAATGATGCTGTAGAGATGATAAGAGTAAAAAATCATATTTGTTTAACACAGTAATATAATAAAAATAAACAGGTATACCTGTACTGACCAATTTAAAAATGTTCTTATTAATAATATAATGTACAGTACAAAACCTATACATAGTAATATCTCATGCAGTTATATGTAAAACAAACATAATAAATACTCTAGTCCCAATGTATAATAAAATCTAGCAGTTTGCCAGGAGTTATACAGGGTTGCTCAAAATGTCAGTATGAGGCAAATATACTGTTTATGCCAGTTCAGCTGTCAAAGATAGCGGGCAGTGTTCTTTTCTTCCTGTCTTTTATGAAAAGTTTCTATATTATTAGTATTTTCACTCACTAACGGCAGCTGGGTATTTCTTTCTCCTTCCCAGTACAGTCGCCTCTGTATGGATAAGTCAATGTCCTGAATTCTCCAGTGGACAATAGTATATGCTGCAGTCAGGGTTCTCTTCCTCCCATTTCCTTAGTGGTGAAAACTTCGGGCAGGGTTCTTTTCCTCTCCTCCCGTCTCTTTAAGTGTAAATGTTACCTTTTACTGCTCAGGTATATGATGTAAATGTTTCAGCTGTTTACTCTAACTCCTCACGTGAATAGTTGTTTATTCTCTTCACTCCTGGTTATCTGCTTGCAAATAAATTAGGGACCAAGCTGCACCCTTCACCACTGCCCTAACCACCCCAGTCCCCTTATTTCTTATCAGTGTTTTTATTTTCGTAAATGGTACAGGTGACATATTTTCAATTGTTTTTCATTGGATGCATATTAGGGCCATATTCAATAAGCTAAGGGAAACAAATCTTCCAGCTCTAGCCTAAAAATATAGCGCGTTGCAAAATGCACATAGCCTAAACTTTAACATTCATGGTGTTAATAGCAACATTTTGAACTTTGTGAATTATCGTTTCTTCCCTGTGCGGCAGTTGGCTTGTTTGTGAATTGTTCCTTTTTAGATTATTGAATATGGATCCTGATCCTTGGCCTCTTCCAATTTGCATATCTTTGCAAGCTCATGAGCCTAGATTAGCATCTCTGACCTTTATTTCTGCATATACAAACGCTAATAGCCAATGCCTAGCTGTTATCACTGATCACAACAGGTGAGGAGCCCAAAGTTAAATACACTGTAGACAGTATGTACTAAGGGCACAATACAGGGTGTATATAACCGTGGGCTCTCCTGCTGTTGTGCTATATAACTCACAGCTATTCACTATATCTTAAGGGATGCTGGGAGTTGTATTCAACAATGGCAGGTAAGCCCATGGCTGACTGCTCTGTTTATTAGACCCTTAGTACATATGGGTTATTCCTGAGTCAGGGGCTAGTTAGCTATGAGCTTTCCATCTGTTGGGGGCCTACACTTCACATCATCACCAACTAGCCAATGAATGAATTCCCCTGACCTAGGAATAGGCCATATGTACTAAGGGTCCAGTACAAGGTGTAGTCATCCATGGACTTTTTACAGCTCAGGAATGACTGCACCCTACACTGGATCCTTAGTATATATGGTCCATTCCTTGGTTGGGGAGGGAATCAGCATTGTGCTCCCCAGCTGTTGAGGGCTACAACACCCAGCATTTACTGCAAGTCAATAGCCAGTTGGGGATGTTGTGTATTGTAGGCCCAGACAGATGGACAGAGGACATCTTACTATCTCCTGACTCAGGGATATGCCATATGTACTAAGGGCCCATACAAGATATATTCAACAATGGGCTTTCTAGCTGTTGTAGTCACAACAGCAGTTATATCCACAACTGACTAGACCTTCCCCAGCCCTGGATTTTGGAAAGGTCATATGTACTAAGTTGCAAAAATACAGATTTTAGGTCAAAGAGACGCACCATAGTGGGAAATTGTGAATTCTTATATAATATTAATGTGTCTTTGCAATGCGTTGCGTATCCCTCTGGCACTCAAAGGATTAATATTATAGAGATGTGCAATGCATTGAGTCACAAATCACTGTGGCCTCTTCTTCCTTTACAAGACACATTTTTAGAGCAATGAATGATTTTCTTGAATGACTATTGCATACCTTCTTCCAATATTTCAGGGACACTTGTTTTAGGAGGTGTTACTGGGGGTGTGGCTGGTGGGGGGGCATTACCAAGAGTTTATAGGTGATTTCATGACCTACTGACACCTATTTGTGTAACTTATTATATGATCTAGAGTAAAACCACACTACCCACGACCTTTTCCTCTTTAACTCTTTAAACCTATTCGCTATCACTGAAACCTGGCTCTCACACTCTGACTCATCTGCTGCAGCTGCTCTCTCCTATGGTGGCTTATCTTTCTCTCACACTCCTCACCCTGATGGCACGGGTGGGGGTGTGGGACTTCTTCTTTCTCAGCGCTGCCGCTCCAGGCCTCTGTCCCTTCCTCCATCAGTCTCCTTTACCTCTTTTGAAGTACATGCAGTCCAGCTCTTCTCCCCGTCCCTCTCCTGATAGCCGTGATTTACAGGCCACCAAGCAGCCCTTCCTCCTTTCTCTCCGAATTTGAAACTTGGCTCTCTGTCTTTCTGTCCTCAGACACTCCCACATTGCTCCTTGGCGACTTCAACCTACACGTTGATGATGCCTCCTCATCTAGTGCTTCCCGATTTCTCTCCCTTACCTTGTCCTATGGCCTTCAATGATGGACTGCTGCCAGCACTCACAGGGAAGGTCACTGGCTAGATCTAGTCCTCACCAGAAACTGTTCAGTCTCTGACTTCACAATTCCCCCATTTCCGCTCTCTGATTATCATCATATCTCCTTTATACTCTCTCACACACCTTCCCCTGCCCTCCCTAAATCACCCTTCCTAACCAGGAAGCTACACTCAGTCAAACTACCAGACCTGGCATCCACTGTGCAGACTTCCCTCTCTTCTCTCTGCCCTACTACTAATAACATAAACACTCTGGTCCATGAATATAACACCTCGTTAACATCTTCGTTGGACCTGCAAGCTCCCCTCCAACATTAACACTCCTGCCCCAGGAATCCCAGACCCTGGCTAAATTCAACAACCCGCATGCTACGCACCTGTTGTCGAGCTGTAGAACGTCTCTGGCGAAAGTCTCGTTCTGATGCCAACTTCCACCATTATAAATTCATGTTATCCTGTTTTAACACAGCTCTCACTCAGACTAAACAGCACTACTTCACTAACCTCATCACTACCCACAAATCTAACCCACCTGACCTCTTTAAAATCTTTGATTCTCTTCTCAAACCCCCAACCTTAAACTGCTCCTCTTTCTCCAACACTCCACAGGACTTTGCAGAGTTTTTCAAAAATAAGATACAGTCAATCCAACAAACCATATCCTCTTCATCCTCTCCTCCTATTCCCCTGATTCCTAGTCCACCTCGAGCAACCCTCAGCTCATTCTCCCCTTTAACAGAGGAGGAGGTATCTCTTTTACTATCCTCCTCTCCACCCACTACCTGCCCCTTGGATCCCATGCCCTCTCACCTTATTAAGGCACTGGCAGCTACTCTTGCTCCCAGTCTTACAAATATCTTTAACTCCTCTCTTTCTACCAGAACTTTTCCATCCTCATTCAAACATGCAATAGTCAGACCGATACTCAAAAAACCCTTACTCGACCTCACCTGTCTTTCAAGTTACCATCCAGTTTCGCTCCTCCCCTTCGCATCTAAGATCTTGGAACGCCTTGTATTCTCTCGCTTAATCTCTTTTCTCAGCTCAAACTCCCTTCTGCACCCGTTACAGTCAGGTTTCCATTCCAACTATTCCACTGAGACAGTCCTAACAAAAATTACTAATGACCTATACACAGCAAGGGAAAAAGGACAATTCAGTATACTAATCCTACTAGAGCTATCTGCTGCTTTTGACACTGTTAACCATGCACTCCTAATGGACACACTGCACACCCTTGGCATCCGTGACACACCTCTAAAATGGTTTTCCTCCTACCTCTCTAAACGTACTTTCAGTGTGTCTTTTGCTAACGCTTTCTCATCTCCCCACGACCTCACAGTAGGTGTTCCTCAGGGATCAGTCATGGGACCAATTCTCTTTTCCCTCTACACCCTCTCACTTGGTGACTTTATCTCATCTCTTGGGTTTAATTACCATCTGTATGTGTCAGACACTCTAATCTATCTCTCTTTCCCTGACCTCACTCCAGCTGTGCAGTCTCGAGTCACTCAATGTCTATCAGCTATTTCATCATGGATGGCCCATCGCCATCTCAAACTCAGTATGGCTAAGACAGAGCTGGTGGTGTTCCCTCCTAAAACCCATCCACCAACCCCCTTCTCCATCACAATAGACAACTCTGCCATCCACTCAATACCCAAAGCATGCTGCCTAGGGGTCATACTTGATTCTAAATTAACTTTCTCCCCCCATATCCAAGCTATCACCTGAACATGTCGTTTCTTCCTAAAAAATATTGCCAAAATACGTCCTTTCCTCTGCGTGTCAACTGCAAAATCTCTATCTCAGGCACTCATTCTATCCAGACTTGACTGCTGTAACATTCTATTCTCTGGTCTTCCTGCTTCTCATCTTTCTTCACTTCAATCTGTTATCAATAGCTGCAAGAATCCCCACATTTGCTCCCAGATACCTTTCCTCTCATCTCCTCCTGAAATCCCTCAATTGGCTACCTATAAAGTATTGTATTTCTTACAATTTTCTCCTCCTCTCCTGTAAGTCTCTGTGTTCTTCAGCACCCTCTTACATTTCTGCTCTTATCTCCCGCTACACCCTTTCCCGTTCCCTACGGTTTTCCCAAGGGTTCTTCCTGTCCTCTCCCTATACAACTCGAGCCATCTCTCGGCTACAAGCTTCTTTACTGGCTGCCCCTCAACTCTGGAATGCCCTCCCTATCACCATTTGCAAATCATCCACAATAATCACTTTCAAGCCTCTCCTCAAAACCCACCTGCTCAAGGAGGCATCTCAATAGCAGTATAGCAATTCCTCCTCCTTGCACAACAGTGACATCAGAATCCTTCTGCACTTCCTTCACCACAAATTGTACTTGCACTTATAATCATCCTCCTACTGTCTCTGTATGTCATCATGAACTCTAATTAGATTGTAAGCTCCTTGTGGCAGGGTCCCTTTCCCAGTGTAGGATTCCCTTGCTGCACTTTCCCCCCAAAATAATGCAATGATTGCACTTTAGCTTAATGCTCTTAATCCTGTTCTGTATTTTTGTATTGTATTATTTCAACTTCTGTTAAGTGCTGTGCATACATACATACATATATATGAAAGATGTTCAATAAAGTTAAAATGTAAGTTTCTTGTATTTGTAAGAAGGGTGTCATGTTTGCTTTTTTAAAGGGACAGTAATGTCCCAGAAAAAATATTTAGCATTTTGTAGTGCTTAAAAAGTTGAATTGAATGCAAAAAACACCTCTCTCTCAAACCACTATGGTTTGAGTGATATATGCATTCAAAGTTCTCTCCTCCCTCCCTTTCCCTGATGTCAGCGCTGTTCTGACAGCAGGGGAATCCTGTCTGGGGACCAACTAGCAGCTCTGCAGCAGAGCCGCAATTGCATTATTTAAAAATAATTACTTCATTGGAAAGGTCTACAAAGTCTGCCTGGTTTGAAAGCACACTTTGTAGACCATTTCAATTAAGTAATTTGTTTTACATAACACAATTGCTGCTCTGCTGAAGAGCCTCCGATTGTTGGCCGACACGGATCTCCTGCTGTCAGTTTTTACAACGTCAAACTTTGAATGCATATACCTCTCAAACCATAGAGAGATACGTTTTTTTTCATTCAATTCAACTTTTTAAGCACTACAAAATGCTAAATATTTTTTCTGGGACATTACTGTCCCTTTAACTGTTTTTGTGCATGATTCCAAAGTATGAATAAGTGTCCAAAGTTGTCCAATGTATGTTGCTGGAAGTATCTTTTTTAATTCTCTTTGTTTCAATGTGTCTTTTAACCCTTTGAGTGCCAGAGGGGTACTGAATGCATTGCAAAACAACCCTTGAATGCTGGAGTGGTGTTCAAGACACTGCAGTGCAATAAAAGATCTCCAGCACTGAAGCTGGTAAATCCCCATTGGAATGAATGGGAAACTGATGCTTGCATACAGCTTGTTTGGCTTCCCATCTAGATGTATTGTCTTCAACAGGGAGGAGATGATGAATGCAATTAAGGCTATTCATGTTCAAAATCTGGTAGAAAAAAGTATCTATGTTGTAATGTTGGCAGCTGTTGAGTATTTTCCACTTGTCATAGGTCTTTGCTTTAGAGTCTATGGTGTTTTGTTCAGACTCAGGAATTTGAACACAGGTTGATTAATTAGATGCACATTGACCACAATGTGATAGCATAATTGCCAAAAAATGGCCAGAACGAATTTCTGGAATCTTAGGGCTAGATTTAAAGGCAGGAGTTAACTTAGCCGGTAGGGCCAAAGTGAATACCGGCTGTTAAACTAACATGTTTTACTCGGTATTTAAAGGCCCTACCAGCTAAAACCCCAAAGGACCTTAAGCCACAAAAACAGTCTTGTGGCTGAACATCCGTTTTGTGCGTTTAGTTCCCAAAACGCCAAGCACTGATCGTTAACTGATCTCCAAGTGATGGAGACACAGATTAATAAGATAAGTCGTCATACTGGGTATTAACGGGTGGCATTTATTTATGTCTATGTGGATCATTTTATTTATTGGCATGTTTATTATTTGGGGCATTACATGGAGGCATATCATATGGGTATAATTTTGACACATTACTATTGAACCCTTTGAGTGTCAGTGAGGTACGCAACGCATTGCGTACCTCTCTGCCACTCAAAGACTTCAGGAACGTCTTAGTTCATTCTTGGTATTAATTAATAAAGTTAATTAATAAAGTTAATTAATTAACTTCTTTTATTTTACAGAGAGAAGACAGAGAAGACTGAAGAGAAGGACAGAAGGACCATCAAGATGTGGACTCCGCTGGACATCAGGATTAATGGTAAGTGTTAAGGCGATGTTGCTTTACTTAGTCGGGTTAACCCTATGAATGCCAGCGGGGTAATTATACCCCAATGGCACTCATAGGGTTAATCCTACTAACTTTGGATAAGTTTTAGGCACTTTGGATGTATTGATGTGGGGCTTAGGGCCCCATATCAATACATCCACTGTGGGCATTGGGTTTTTTTGCCAGTTAACAGCTGCGTTAGCTGGCAAAAGATCCGAAAAGGGACTTTACGGCTAACAAAACTGGGTCTTAAGTTTTGTGCGGTAAGTGAGTCCCTTATCGGATTTTTTCAGCTAACATAGTCCTTTAAATGGCAAAAGGGAGCATTGGCCTAGGTTTGAATGGGCTCCTATACTTGTTGGTGATCCAGTCAAACAGTAAACACATCCTATATAATAATTTGCTAAAACGTGTGTAACCTCACAATCATGCACACTAGAGACTGCTGTGTGTGCAGCAGTCATGCGCAGTAGAGACTGCCCTCGCCGCAGCTGATACAGAGTGGGGCGTCCTGCTCTGTATCAGTCACGGCGCGGGCAGTCTCTACTGAGCATGACTGCACCGCAACAGGCTGCCAGTGGCACTGTGGCCCGTGTAACGGGCTCTTCAACTAGTAAAGTATAATACGCATAGATATATGACAGGTACATAATACATGGAGAAATGTAAAATGTTTAAAAAAAACCCTCATATTTCTGTCCCCAAAGAGATCTTTTTAAGGGACAAACAGCAAATCATATTTTTAGCAGAAAAGCCACTATATACCTTTATTATACATCAATGTTTAACACCCTTTTGGAGAACAGTGGTGTGCAATGTATTGAGGAGCAATACACTGAACATTCTTTTGGCAACCAAAGGTTTAAAGCACTTGTAGATTTATGGTATTATAAGAAAGAATAAAGAGACAGCTTACATTTAGCACAAAACCCTCCCTTCTCAGGCAAACTGGATTACCCAAGACTGATGAGCATAATGAAATCTTAAATTAAAAACAGCAAATTTCATATCAGAACTCATGGTAGCAAATGTGTACTCTACTAGACAGTTAATATGAGTCAACTGGACCATGTCTCTTTCAATCAGAAGTAGTTTAGACTACAGTGTGCAATATTTATGTCTCATGGTTACATTTAGAGAAGCACTGATGCCAATTTTTTAGGACCGAATACGAGTACCGATACTTTTTTAAAGTACTCGCCGATACCAATTACCGATACTTTTTTGTGACATGTTTTTTTATTGTAATAAATAATAAAATAAAATTGAAATATAACTCTATCTATATGCACAGTACATTACTCGCCTTCCACTGACACAGAGAAGATTAATGGGCATTATTCCTGTGAGTGTCAACGGGATGTGCGACACATTGCTCACCAACTCACTGTGTGCCCCTATCACTTAAAGGGTTAAAAAGTTACCGCAGGCACTTAATGCAAATAAATTTTTTTTAGTTGAGTCTGTTCCGATTCAGTTCACTTTTGAACCTGGCTGCTTTTAAATCTGGCCGCTATTACACTTAATATATATACCCCTTTAACATTACAACTGACCTGCAGGAGGAGCGGGAGGTTAATTCAGCTCCCGCACTGCTGCATACCACGTTTGTATGAAGTATGAACGAGGTTGGAGGGGTGACAGTACAGATGAACGCAAAGCGTGCACCTCCCGTTACATCATATTGGTATGCGGCAGTGCGAGAGCTAAATTAACCTCCCGCTCCTCCTGCAGGTCAGTTGTAATGTTAAAGGGGTATATATATTAAGTGTAATAGCGGCCAGATTTAAAAGCAGCCAGGTTCATGTCACACACTCTAATGGAGTGCGACATTTCAAATGGATACCCCCTGACACAGGGTATCGGTGCCGGCATCGGCTGCATTTGCGCGAGTACTAGTACTCGTGCAAATGCCAGTATCGGCACAGATACCAGTATCGGTATCGGTGCAACCCTAGTTACATTTTAACATTATTTCAGCTTACTATAAGATCCATCATAATGCTGCTATGAACTACTTAATCCTGAATAGGGCCTCAATTCAATTAAGTCTGACGGCAAATAAAAAACAGCCAACTGCAGTTTTATAAGCATCGAAAGCCATTCAATTAAATGTCAATAACAACTAACAACAGTTTTAAAAACACAATGGATGATAAAATATTGCCCATTTACGAAAATGCAACAGCTATCCGCAGAGCCATTCAATTGTGTGTGTTAGTGCAATGGATGATAAATTGAAACATTTAATAGCACAAATGTAAGACCCAGTTTTTCGGGCACAGTCGAACAAAACAGGGAAACAGCAGCACACACAGCACATAACACAAGCAAACCAATGGCAAAATTAACCCTGCAAAGCCAAGCAGACACACCAACAATGCCCATGCCATACAAACAAGTCACAAACAACAAGAACACAGCAACTCCACAGGGACAAGGGCAACACAAAACATCACAACATAAACCATCACAACATATTCTGAAACAACATGGGTTAAAACACAAGACGCACACCTGTCAATTCCAAAGCAAACCAAGCTCACATATGCAACATCAACATCCAATGGAGACACAACATTCCTCTCACAACGTCACACATGCACATGACACGTACACAGCAATCACAACAAATCACACCAACAACCACAGTTACACTGGCAAACACTTACCTGAACAACACACACCCTACCATTGGTAAATCCTGACGTCATGACTGCTCCTGGTCAACACCCCACCACTGTCTTAAAGACACAGCTCGCCCTCCCCAGACATGGTGTGTTTACAGTGAGGAAGTGAGTGAGGAAGAGAGAGAGAGAGACACAGTGAGAGAGAGAGCGAGAGAGAGAGAGAGGGATTACGATCAATATGAGGAAAAGACATGCGAGGCCTAGGGATCACCATCCTCCCCCAAGCACACCTGTTCAACCGCCTTCATCTGTTCCAAGTTATTATGCTCAGGCTGAAGAGCTACACAGAAGCCCCATCACCACCTGGAGGACAACACCTGCCAGCAGCACCCCAGCTGCCGCAACAGGATGTCCACCAATTCCCACAGCTGCTGCAGGGACATATGCAGCAGCACAGGGATGACAGATGACCACCAATGCCCAGGATATATATGAGGTCATCAAGGATGACATCAAACCCACTTACAGTACGAAGCATGCCCTATCAGGATTGCAGAAGCTCATGTTTGCCATCCATTTCATGTGGATCATTCCAGTCCACAGAAGGCTATGTGTCTGGCACGTCCCAAGCCATGTGTTCAAGAGCACTGGCTCAGGTGTTGGCAGCACTCAAGAGGAAATCCAGTACCTATACCTACTTCCCCACAACTGACATGGAGTGGGCACATGTCAAACAGGCCTTTTACGTTAAGGGAGGAATGCCCAGGGTTATAGGTGCCATAGACTGCACACATGTGCAAATAAGAGCTCCAGTGCAAGAGGGACATCTGTACATCAACAGGAAGAACTTCCATTCCACACAGATGGTGGGGGAAGCCACAGTGTGGTTAACCAATGTTTGTGCCAACTATCCTGGAAGCTGTCACAACTTTTACATCTTCAGACACTCCTTGGTCCACAGGGACTATGAGAATGAGATGTCTATAGGAGGATGGCTTTTGGGTGAGTCAACAAAACAATTAGCATACCATATCCACAGGTGCACTTGCACGACTCATGCACACACAGCTTAGTATGGTCATTATATACAAGTAGTGCATAATCCAAATAACATCTGATTCATGTCTCACCATTTCACTCACTGTCAACAGGTGATGCCGGTGTAACGGTTTTCTGACACTCAGACCAGGGTGTAAAGTAAAAACACAGTTTATTGAATCAAGGAGTAATACAATGCCCCTAGGGGCCAGTACAGGAATAGCAGTAATAGCAAACATGAACAGAGTGAATGCAATACAGCAAAAATGATAGACGATGGATAGATATGAAATAACCCCAAAGGGTTAACAAGGGCAAGAGGAGAGCTCAGTCCAGTTTGGCCAACGCCCAGGATATATAGCAGTCTCTTGAACACAGTTCTGGAATAACAAAGCTGAAGCAAAGTAGCAGTCTCTGGAACACAGTTCTTGAGTAACAAAGCTGGAGCAAAGTGTCAGTCTCTGGAACACAGTTCTTAAGTATCAAAGCTTGGAGCAAAGGGTCTGCGCTGCATTCACTCTCACATAGAATAGAAAGGCACAAGTGCCAGAGCTGAGTAATACCACCGCCGTGGGTTAGGGAGAAGTGCTATTGCCAAACTGTAGTACAAGAACCTGAATCGCCCTTAATTGAGAATGGAAGTTAACTCTGCGTGTGCCCAATGGAAAGTGCCCTGACACCCCTTGGATGTCAACAGTGATAGCGACTGCACAAGCACTGAGAGCCAAGCACTGGATAGTGCAGATGAATAGAGCAACCTCTGTGCGTATGTAGGCCGGAGCCAGGACACCCCTCCGGTGCCGTACGGAACTTTCCCAGCAAGAGCAAACGGATAACAGTGCCAACAAGCGCGGTACCGATGTACACCGAACACCGGACCGGCAATGCTCTGCAGATGGTAGTGAGGCGTATCAGAGGTACTCAAGGAGCGGCTCTTAATGGATATTTGTATGCTTGGCAAGATGACTGAGGCACAACACTGGAGACTATGAAGCACAGCAGGAGTTAACGGGTTCTGTACGGAGAGACAGCGGCAGACAATGTATGGCAAAGCAACCTCTATCTCAGCTAGAGAGGTGAGAGGAATAGCGAGTCACCCAGAGATCAGAATGTCGCGGACGTGACCGAGACCGTGCAGGTACACCGGAACAGCAGACTGGAACTGGGCGACAACCGGAACCGGAGAACAGCAGGAACAGCAGCCGAAGAACAGGATCAATCACGGAGCAGGGTCGTCTACCAGGGCCGGGTCAAACACGGAGCAGGATCATAAGCCAGAACTGGATCAAACACGAAGCAGGGTCGTCAGCCAGAGCCGGGTCATACACGGAGCAGGATCATCAGCCAGAACCGGATCAATCACGAAGCAGGGTCGTCAGCCAGAGCCGGGTCATACACGGAGCAGGATCAACAGAAGAGTCAGACAAGCCAGGTCGGTACACAGGAGAACTGGAACACAGCAACAAGGCGCAGATACTGGAACACCACGAAAGGGCAAATCACAAGTGCCCAAGGCCCAGTGTATAAAGGCACATCCTGGGCGGGCCAATCAGCTTCCTCCAATGCACAGGTAGTACAGTCAAGATTGACAACATAGCACGGGAACCGTGATAGTACCCCCCTCTCAAAGACCCCCTCCCCTGCCGGAGGGTCTTGGTTTCTGAGGATATTTAGAGTGAAAGTTGCGCAACAATCGTGGAGCATGGAGGTCTTTGTGGTCGACCCAAGAGAGCTCCTCAGGCCCATATCCCTTCCAGTGGACCAAATATTGCAACTTGCCTCTAAATCTCCTTGAGTCAATAATGCTCTGAACTTCGTATTCCTCTTGGCCCTGCACATCCACCGGCCCAGGAACCACCGGAGTGGTAGTATAATGATTGCAAACCAAGGGCTTTAATAGTGACACATGGAACACATTGTGAATACGCATAGTATTAGGAAGTTCCAAAGCGTATGCCACAGGATTGATCTTGCGAATAATCTTGAATGGCCCAATGAACCGGGGAGCCAGTTTGTTCGAGGGCACCTGCAGGTTGAGATTCTTGGAGGAAAGCCATACCCTATCCCCAGCCTGGAAGGAGACCGCTGGCAGCCGTCTGCGATTGGCATGCCGCTGATGTCTGTGGAAGGACTGACTGAGGGACCTTTGTACCTGTGCCCAAGTGGAGCGGAGCTGCTCCATATGCTCATCCAGAGCCGGAATCTGCTGGGACTGAAATGAGTGTGGGAGTAGACAGGGCTGGAACCCATAATTAACAAGGAATGGAGAGCTCCCAGATGAAGAATTAACCGCGCAGTTCCTGGCGAACTCTGCCCACGGCAACAGGTCAGCCCAGTTATCATGATGATCAGTCACAAAGCAGCGTAAAAACTGCTCCAGTCCCTGATTGGCATGCTCAGCGGCCCCGTTGGTCTGGGGATGGTAGGCGGAGGAGAAGGATAATTGAATGCCCATCTGGCCACAGAATGCCCTCCAGAATCTCGACACGAATTGACTCCCCCGGTCTGACACAATTACTCTGGGCACCCCGTGCAAGCGGAATACTTCTCTGGCAAAAATTGATGCCAATTCCTGGGCCGAGGGAAGGCCAGAGAGGGGCACGAAATGAGCCATCTTTGAGAATCTATCTACCACCATCAAGATAAACGTATAGCCCTTGGAACTCGGCAGTTCTCCCAAAAAATCAATGGAAATATGGGACCATGGACGATCACCATTTGGCACTGGTTGGAGCAGGCCCACTGGGAGATGTCTGGGAGTTTTGGCACGGGCACAGATGGCGCAAGCAGCAGTGAATGCAGAGCAGTCGGCTTTCAGGGAGGGCCACCAGAATGTTCGTGATAGTGACCATGCCAACTGATCTCTGCCAATGTGCCCAGCTGCCTTAGATGAGTGGTAGGTCTCAAGTAATTGGGTACGAAAAGGTTCGTCCACAAAACACCTGCCAACTGGGGTTTCAGGGGGTGCCCGAGCTTGTGACGCCAATATTTGCTCTCCCAGTGGCGAGGTGATGCTGGTACGAATAGTAGCCAGAATTCTGTCTGGCTGAATTATGGGGACCGGGGCCTCATCCCTCTCAATGTCCGTGCAGAACTGTCTGGAAAGAGCATCCGCCCTAATATTTTTGGACCCAGGCAAGTACGAGACTATGAAATTAAATCTGGACAGAAACAGAGCCCATCGAGCCCGGCAAGATGACAACCTTTTTGCCTCGGATAGGTAAATCAAGTTCTTATGGTCTGTGAGGATCAACACTGGCGCTCTAGTGCCCTCCAGAAGATGACGCCATTCTTTTAATGCCAAGATGATAGCCAACAGTTCCCTATCACCAATTTCGTAGTGGCTTTGGGCGCTAGACAGTTTTTTTGAGAAGAACCCACACGGCCTCAGGTTACCTCCTTCCTTGGGGCGTTGGGAGAGAACTGCCCCTACCCCAACCTCGGAGGCATCAACCTCTAGCGTAAACAGCAGTGTGGGATTAGGGTGGGATAGTATAGGAGCGGATGCAAATGCCTTTTTGAGGGTTTCAAAGGCTATTTCAGCTGCCTCGGACCATTGAGAGGCATTTGCGCCCTTACGTGTAAGGTCAGAGAGAGGTTTTGTGATGGTAGAAAAGTTCTGGATAAACTTTCTATAATAGTTGGCAAAGCCCAAGAACCTTTGGATAGCTTTTAACCCCTTGGATCGTGGCCATTGTAGAACTGTTGCCAACTTCTCTTGGTCCATCGCTATGCCATCATTGGATATAACAAAACCCAAGAATGGTACTTGGGAGCGATGAAATTCACATTTTTCTAGTTTGCAGAACAATTTGTTCTTGCGTAATCGCATCAATACCTCCGAAACATCCTGGATGTGCTGGGTTAAATTAGCAGAATGGATCAATATATCGTCCAAGTACACCACCACACAAGACTGTAGCATGTCCCGGAGGATATCATTTATGAACTCCTGAAATACGGCAGGTGCATTACATAACCCAAATGGCATAACCAGATATTCGTAGTGGCCTGACCTAGTATTGAATGCCGTCTTCCACTCATCACCAGCCCTTATCCTTATTAGGTTGTAGGCAGCACGAAGATCAAGTTTCGTGAAGATAGAGGAGCCTTTCAACCTGTCAAATAATTCTGTGATGAGCGGAATGGGGTACGCATTCTTGGCAATCAACTTATTGAGTCCACGGTAGTCAATACACGGTCGTAATTCGCCACTTTTCTTTTTCACAAAAAAGAACCCTGCACCTGCCGGCGAGGATGATTTATGAATAATCCCTCGTCTGAGGGCATCCTCGATGTATTCCTCCATGCCTTAGTCTCCTCCCCGGACAATGGGTAGGTCCTACCCCTAGGTGGCAGGACTCCCAGGGGCAAATCAATAGCGCAGTCATATGGCCGATGCTGCGGCAATGCGCTAGCCTCACCCTTACTGAATACGTCACTGAACTTGCTGTATTCAGCTGGCACAGAAGGGGAGGTACACATAATCTTGACTGGGTGAGATAAACAGTGACTAGTGCAGTACTCCGACCAAGACTTAATTTCACATCTTTGCCAGTCAAACTGGGGATTGTGCAGCAACAACCAAGGGTACCCCAGAATGACCGCATGGTGAGGTGAATGTATAATTTGGAAACGCACCCCCTCTTTGTGGAGAACCCCAATAGCCATAGTGATGAGAGTAGTTTCCATGGTGATAAGTGCTGGTTCAAGGGGTCTGCCATCAATAGCCTCAATGGCTAGCGGAGTATCTCTTTTAGACAGCGGAATATTGTGTCTTTCAGCAAATGCCCGGTCCATGAAATAGCCTGCTGCGCCAGAATCTACCAGGGCAAGTACCTCCACAGCTTGATCACCCAGAAGAAAACTCACCGGTATGGTGGGTTTCGTGGAACAAGGATCTGAGGACGACTGTACACCACCTAGGGCCTGTCCCCCAAGGTACCCTAGGTGCGTGCGTTTCCCGGACATACCGGACATGTGCGTAGTAAGTGCCCATTCTTACCACAATATAAACATAACCCTTGTCTTTTGCGATAAGCCCTCTCCTCCTTAGATAACCTAGTATATCCAATCTGCATAGGCTCCCCTGTTTCAGGTGCCCCATCAGGAGGAATGGGAGGCGAGGGTGGGTTAAAAGACCTTTCGTGCCCATGGGTCTTGGAACTAGCCCTTTTTGCCAAGCTCCTTTCGCGCATGCGGGTGTCAATGAGTATCACATAATCTATGTACTCTTCTAGGTCAGTAGGTACCTCCCTGGCAGCAATCTCATCCTTGATGGAATCGGATAGACCTTGTGAAAAGGCTGCCAGGAGTGCCTCATTATTCCAGGCCACTTCTGCAGCTAAAATACGAAATTCTATCGCATAGTCGGCCACAGTGCGATCGCCCATCTGAATTACCATCAATTTCTTAGCTGCCGAGGTGGCTCGCCCTGGTGTCTCGAACACCCTGCGAAACTGTCTGACAAATTCGTAAAAATTCAGAGTACAGGGTTTGGCCTGCTCCCATAAAGGATTAGCCCATGCCAGCGCTTTACCAGTTAACAGAGATATCATGAAACCCACTTTGCTACGGTCATCCGGAAAAGCATAGGGTGTGAGTTCTAAGAATATCTCTAGTTGGTTAAGGAAACCTCTGCACAGTGTGGGTTCGCCACCATATCTGAGCGGTAACGGCGCCGCCGCCGTGAGACTTCTGGAGGGAGCCAGCAATTGCCCAGTAGCATTATCCGGTGTCATGACTGGGGGGATCACCAGATTTTGATTCGGTTTCTCGAGATGTACCGTACGTTCAAGCAATGTTTGCATGGCCAAAGCCAATTGATCTAGACGTTGCTCGTGAACATCCATCCTCCAGTGGAGGTTCTGTGTATTACTGTCACTCTTCCCGTCTGAGGTCATGGCCCTTTCGTACTGTAACGGTTTTCTGACACTCAGACCAGGGTGTAAAGTAAAAACACAGTTTATTGAATCAAGGAGTAATACAATGCCCCTAGGGGCCAGTACAGGAATAGCAGTAATAGCAAACACGAACAGAGTGAATGCAATACAGCAAAAATGATAGACGATGGATAGATATGAAATAACCCCAAAGGGTTAACAAGGGCAAGAGGAGAGCTCAGTCCAGTTTGGCCAACGCCCAGGATATATAGCAGTCTCTTGAACACAGTTCTGGAATAACAAAGCTGAAGCAAAGTAGCAGTCTCTGGAACACAGTTCTTGAGTAACAAAGCTGGAGCAAAGTGTCAGTCTCTGGAACACAGTTCTTAAGTATCAAAGCTTGGAGCAAAGGGTCTGCGCTGCATTCACTCTCACATAGAATAGAAAGGCACAAGTGCCAGAGCTAATACCACCGCCGTGGGTTAGGGAGAAGTGCTTTTGCCAAACTGTAGTACAAGAACCTGAATCGCCCTTAATTGAGAATGGAAGTTAACTCTGTGTGTGCCCAATGGAAAGTGCCCTGACACCCCTTGGATGTCAATAGTGATAGCGACTGCACAAGCACTGAGAGCCAAGCACTGGATAGTGCAGATGAATAGAGCAACCTCTGTGCGTATGTAGGCCGGAGCCAGGACACCCCTCCGGTGCCGTACGGAACTTTCCTAGCAAGAGCAAACGGATAACAGTGCCAACAAGCGCGGTACCGATGTACACCGAACACGAGACCGGCAATGCTCTGCAGATGGTAGTGAGGTGTATCAGAGGTACTCAAGGAGCGGCTCTTAATGGATATTTGTATGCTTGGCAAGATGACTGAGGCACAAGACTGGAGACTACGAAGCACAGCAGGAGGTAACGGGTTCTGTACGGAGAGACAGCGACAGACAATGTATGGCAAAGCAACCTCTATCTCAGCTAGAGAGGTGAGAGGAATAGCGAGTCACCCAGAGATCAGAATGTCACGGGCGCGACCGAGACCGTGCAGGTACACCGGAACAGCAGACTGGAACTGGGCGACAACCGGAACCGGAGAACAGCAGGAACAGCAGCCGAAGAACAGGATCAATCACGGAGCAGGGTCGTCTACCAGGGCCAGGTCAAACACGGAGCAGGATCATAAGCCAGAACCGGATCAAACACGAAGCAGGGTCGTCAGCCAGAGCCGGGTCATACACGGAGCAGGATCATCAGCCAGAACCGGATCAATCACGAAGCAGGGTCGTCAGCCAGAGCCGGGTGATACACGGAGCAGGATCAACAGAAGAGTCAGACAAGCCGGGTCGGTACACAGGAGAACTGGAACACAGCAACAAGGCGCAGATACTGGAACACCACGAAAGGGCAAATCACAAGTGCCCAAGGCCCAGTGTATAAAGGCACATCCTGGGCGGGCCAATCAGCTTCCTCCAATGCACAGGTAGTACAGTCAAGATTGACAACATAGCACGGGAACCGTGATAGCCGGCTATGGGTGCAAGTCAGCGCTGCTCAAACCAGTAGCCAGTCCACACATACACCTGCACAGGATCACTATAATGAGGCACACGTCAGGACCAGGAATGCCATAGAGCGCACCTTCAGCCTGCTCAAGGCCAGATTCTGTTGCCTGGATCACTCAGGTTGGGCTCTACAATAATACACATGGAAAGGCATGTGACATCATCCTGGTGTGCTATACTCCACAATATTGCAGTAGACACACATGTATTCAAGGATGTGGTGCCACAACAGCCCATGGATGTCCCTGTTCCCACTGAAGTGGATGAGGATATCTATATAGGGTGCATATACAAAACAGGCTGCTCAGGGACTACTTCACCTGTAGGTAAAATGCATGTGTGACCATGGTCAGACTTGGGGAATGTGTGCAAACACACTCACACAACACATAATTATCTGTTTCAATCCACAGGATGAACCATAAACACAGCCCTCTGATCACCTGCTACAACCACATAGCTGCTACAGTATCTAAGCCATGCAGTATCAATTACATAAAGAGGGTGTGTATTCAGCTAGAATCTGCCATTCCTTGGGACATGATGACAATGGAACATCAATGATATCATCCATCACCATGGAAACGAAGGTACACCAGACTGGCCATGTTTATCATATGCCTAAGCTGAACTGACAGAAAACATTTACTGAGTTGAACATAGCTATAACTTTAGAACCATTGGAATAATAGAGGGATATCCAATGCAATGACATGCATTGCATTGGATACCACTCTGGCATTCCAGGTGTCAAAGCCCAATTGATGAGTATAGTGATGGATATACTGTGTTAGTGTTGACTATACCATTGGAGTAACAATATGGGAGTCAGGTTGTAAGGTCCATCATGCTGATCTGTGTGTTTGTGTTTGTGTGTGTGTAGCACAGTGACCAACACCCTCTGTTTCATTGGGCTTGGTTCACATACTGATGATGTGTTTGCTCAAGCTCCCAGTTACACATACCTATATTTGCTTGGCATCCCCCTTATAAAAACCTCAAGTGTTTCAGAGAGGTAGACAATGCATTTCAAAGCAATGGATAGTATATTGCTCCTGAACGCAAAAGGTTAATGGTATAATGATGATGGTTCATTGAATGTGTGACTGATATTTATACAGTGCATTTTCAAATCCTGTCATCCCTTCCTACAGGCATCCATGGCATGACCCATCATGGAATAGAGGAATATCCAGGTGACACGTTGATTCCATGCCCATGAAGCTCACCTTTTGCTGTTCCCAAGTGTTGTTTATTCAGTGTGAGACTTGCAGTTGTTAGGAAGCTCTGACAAAATTTCACATATTAAGGTATGCTTAAGTATACGTGTATGAATTTCTTCTTCATAGTTCAAATATTTTTTGCTGAACCTAGGAGCAACTGTGATATGCTGTGATCTGTAGCCAGGTGTTATGTGAAACTTTTGGTGCTTGGCTTAGCTTTCAATGTATTAGGGTACAATACAAACATGTTGATGCTCTACTGTAAACCATATTAAAGGAAGCCCATTCACATCCAAATATGCCTGTTGATATTGCTGTTGAACAATCCATATTAAAAGATTGATAAACAGTTAAAGAGTTATGTTTCTGTCATCCTCAGAAGGCATTTTCATAAAAAGAAGATTTTAGTCTTACCTGTTAAATCTTTTTCTCTTAGTCCATACAGATTACTGGTAACTCTGGGAGGCGATCCGCCCCTTAGTAGGCAGGAACAATTCTCAAAGTGTATGCAGAGGGTGGAGCCTCCCTTCCCTCCTTGGCTGCAGCTAGCCAATCAGCTCCAGAAAGGTTTGGGAGACTAACTATGACTAGATGGTAGAAGGGAAGAAGACTCCTGTGACCATGACCCCAAAGGACCCCCACAGTCTGCCACAGGAGAGCCAAGCAGGGTCCCTTGACAGGGTGGGAGACCAGTAACCTGTATGGACTAAGAGAAAAGGATTTAACAGGTAAGATTAAAATCCTCTTTTCTCTGTCGTCCAGTACAGGTTACTGGTAACTCTGAGATGTCCAACCATTAAGTTTCCCAGAGGCGGGAAGAAGGCAAGGACCAGGAGCAAAGCACCCTAAGTCAACAGAACAGATATGAATCATAAGATCAGAGATAGCCCAACAACAACTGAAGTGTCAACAGACGCTAAACAGGGGTAACGTCACCCCAGGAATGTTACACAGCACACTGAACTAGAACCAACAGGGCTCAAAAGTGAAGGAAGCACCAAGAACCAAGGAAAATCCTAGACAGGCAATACTGACTCCAGGATTTTCCTCCCAAAGCTGGCATCAGCCAGTGCCAACACATTCACACGGTAGTGCTTCGAAAAGGTGGTCACAGACAACCAAGTGCCTGCCTTGCATAACTGATCAGCAGAGGCCTGATTCTTGTAAGCCCAAGAGGCCCCAATAGAATGAGTAGAATGAGCCGTGACCCTGAAAGGGACAGGCTCCTTCCTCAACTCATAAGCCTTGCGAATAGTGGACTTGATCCAAGAGGCGATAGTCACCTTGGATGCAGGTATTCCTGCTCTAGGACCCTCAGGAATGACGAACAGAGCGTCAGATTTCCTGACAGACTCAGTGCGATGCACATAAAACTTGAGACAACGCACCACATCTAACATGTGGAGATTCCTCTCATTGTCAGAGGTGGGGTCAGGGCAGAAAGAGGGCACAACAATCTCCTGATTGATGTGGAACACAGAGACCACCTTTGGCAGAAACTCCTTAGAAGTGTTTCACACCCTATTTGGTGTGAAACACCAAATAGGGTGGTTTACAGGACAGAGCATGTAACTCTGCGACATGGCGAACTGACACAATCGCCAGGAGAAAGGCCATTTTCCACGTCAACAGGCATAGAGGAATAGTAGCCAAAGACTCAAAGGGAGGGGGCTGAAGGACGCCCAAAACCAAGTTAAGATCCCACTGAGGAGTGGGAGACTTAAAACAGGATGAGTATGAGCAACGCCCTGGAACAAAATATTGACATCAGGAAGGATGGCAATGCGCCTCTGAAAGAAAACAGAGAGATCAGAAGTCTGAACCTTAAGGGAACTCAAACTGAGGCCCTTATCAACACCGTCCTGCAAAAAGGCCAGGACCGTAAGTACATCAAATTCCTGAGACAGGTCCCTGTCAGCACACCAGGGCAGAAAAGTCGACCAGACACAATGGTAGATCTTGGAAGAAACAGGCTTGCGGGCACTGAGCATAGTAGCCACCACACCAGAAGAGAAGCCCTTCTTCTTCAGTATTGAGGATTCAATTTCCAAGCCATCAAAGCTAGCCGATGAACATTCTCCTTCCACAGGTAACCCTGTAGAAGAAGGTTCGGATGGTAGGGGAGCCAAAAGGGCTCCTCCATTGACAGATCCAATAGCTCCGGAAACCAAGACTGACGAGGCCAGTACGGAGCAATCAGAACAACTGGGCAATGCTCCAGTAGTAATTTCCGTAACACCCTATGCAACATGGGAAGGGGAGGAAAGATGTAAGCCAGAGGAAAGACCCATGGAATGGACATTGCATCTAGTGCTAGAGTCAGAGGGTCTCGCCACCGAGAGCAGATCACTGGAAACTTCCTGTTCTGTCTTGTCGCCATCAGGTCGATGTAAGGGGGACCCCATCGCTGAACAATGAGTTGGAACACCTCTGGGTGCAACTCCCACTGTCCGCTGTCCACTGTGTGTCGACAGAGAAGTCCGTGTAGATGTTGTCTACGCCTGGAATGTGCACTGCGGATATGGCAGGAATGTGTTCTTCTGCCCAGGACAAAATAGCCTTGACCGCTAACCAAGCAGCAAGACTTCTTGTTCCGCCTTGCTTGTTGATGTAAGCCAAGGCCGTGGCGTTGCTGGACTCCACTTGCAGTGCATGAAATATTGCCTGAAGCTCCAATATGTTGATTGGAAGGAGGGACTCCTCCGGAGACCACCGACCCTGATCGCTCAAGTGACCCAGGACCGCACCCCAGCCGGAGAGGCTGGCATCCGTCATCACCTTGGTCCAAAAGGATACCAGGAAGGACTTGCCCTTCAGCAGGTTGGAAAGGTCGAGCCACCATGACAAGCTCAGTTCCACATGAAGAGGAAGAGAAACAGACGTTTTCAGAAGATCCAGCTGACCCTTGCACACCTGGATCACAAACCTCTAGAGCTCCCTGGTGTGCGCCATAGCAAACGGAACCGCTTCTATGTTGGATATGAATTTTCCCACCAGAAATGATAGCTTCTGGACTGGAACTGGATCCTGAGACATAATCGTTGAAACCCTGTGGGTAATCTGGTAAGCCACCTCATCCATGAGGAACACCATACTCTTCTGAGTGTCGAAGAGAAGGCCCAGGAAGACCAGACGCTGGGATGGGACAAGATCTGACTTGTCCAAGTTGATGATCCACCCGTGATGGGTAAGAGCCTGAATGCAGTTCTGACCTTGCTGATGAAGTAGTTCCGCAGAGGGGGCTTTCAGAAGCAAGTAGTTCATGTAATGAGTAACTCTGATGTCCAGTGTCCGGTGGAGGACAGATATCAAGGCACCCAGGACATGGTTGAAGACCTGAGGAGCTGTTGTTAGACCAAATGGAAGAGCTGAGAACTGAAAATGTCCCAGTCGCAGGCAAACCGGAGGTACTGCCGACTCTCTGGATGAATGGCAATGTGTAAATACGCATCCTGAAGAGCCAGATAAGCAAGGAATTCCCCTGGGGACATGGCAGCAATCACTGTGTGCAGAGACTCCTGATGATAATGAGTCAGGGTCACAAAGGAGTTGAGATCCTTCAAGTCCGAAATAGGGCGACAGCCGCCGTCCTTTTTTTGCAACCACAAAGAGGTTTGAGTACAAACCTGAACCCCTGTCCTGGATAGACACCGGCTCTAGACCATCCTTGTCCAGAAGAGCCTGAACAGCTCTGTCAAACAGACAGCGTTTCTCTGCATCCTGAGGCGTGTGAGAAGGACGAAAGCGAAAGTGAGGAAGAGAAATTAAAGGGATCTTGTATCCTTTCGTCACTACCTGTAAAACCCATGGGTCCGCCACTGAGTCCTCCCAAATGCTGTGAATGCTGTGATAGTGTCATAGACGACCAACCACAGTGGAGTGCAGACCCGGGTTCAGCGAGTCATGCCGAAGAAGTCTTGGAAGCCTTGGGTTTGGAGGAGACTTTGGGCTTCCATTGTTGTTTGGGCTTGGAGGAGGTACGTGGAGCTGAGGGACCCATCTGGTTCGCCGGATGTGTCTCATTCTGAAAGGAACTAAAAAAATGGTTACGCTAAAGCGGCAATTTCTTCCTGGGAACCAAGGGTAGAAGTGTACTCTTGCCCCCTGTGGCCTCACTGATCAGATCCTTAAGATCTGGCCCAAACAAAGAGGTACCCTGAAAGGGTAGGGAAAGTAAGGCTTTCTTAGAGGCAGTTTCAGCAGACCAGATCTTGAGCCAAAGAGCCCGTCTGGACACCACAGACATGGTGGAAACCCAAGCCACAAAACGGATGGCATCAAATAAGGCAGCAGAAATGTAGCTTTGTGCCTCAGATATGTTGGCAAGAAGGAGCAACGTATCAGAAGTAGGTGCATCCTGACGGACAGCCTTGGTGAGCTGTTCAGTCCAGACCGCAATGGCCCGGTTCACCCATGCTGCGGCAAATGCTGGACGCATAGCAGAACCAGCAGTGGCAAAAATGGACTTACATAGTAACATAGTAACTATGAAAAAAGACACAAGTCCATCAAGTTCAACCTTCGCCTCATACCTCAGTAACTGAGAATTTTATAGCTTTCCTGCTACCAATTAAATTAGTCTTTATCAGACCTTCCTGATCAGCCTACTGATAAACAGTATAACTCTGTATGTTCCCTTTTGAAAGAAATGTATCTAATCTTCTCTTAAATGTATCCATTGTATCTGCCATAACTACCTCCCTGGGCAATGAATTCCACAATTTGACAGACCTTACCTTAAAAAAACCCTTCCTCTGCTGAAGTTTAAATCTCCTTTCCTCTAATCTCAAGGGGTGTCCCCTGGTCACCTGATCAGGCCTTGGAATAAATAGCTCAACGCAGAGATCCTTGTATTGACCTCTCATATACTTGTACAATGTGATAAGGTCTCCTCTTAGTTGTCTCTTCTCTAGAGTAAATAAACCAAGTTTGTTTAGTCGTTCCTCATATGTCAAGTCCTCCATTCCCTTAATTAATTTTGTTGCTCTCCGCTGTACCCGCTCTAGTTCTAGTATATCCTTTTTCAGAACCGGTGCCCAAAATTGCACTGCATACTCAAGGTGAGGTCTTACCAATTATTTGTATAATGGCAAGATAATGTTATCCACTCTTGCTTCGATACCTCTTTTTATGCAAGACAGGACTTTGTTTGCCTTTGCTACTGCTGTTTGACACTGGTCACTGTTTCCAAGTTTGCAGTTGACAAGGCTACCCAGGTCTTTTTCTAGCAATGAGTCACCTAAAATTATTCCATTAAGTTTATAAGTAGCCTTGGGATTGTTTCCTCCCAAATGCATGACTTTACACTTCACCACATTAAACTTCATATTCCACATGTTTGCCCAATCTGACATTGTATGTAAGTCCCTCTATAGAGAGAAAATATCCTGTTCTGAATTAATGAATTAATAATTTAGTATCATCTGCAAATATTGATATTTTGCTTTCTATATCTATTTCCAGATCATTTATAAACATGGTAAAAAGCAGCGGACCCAATACTGAATCCTGAGGTACTCCACTCTCCACTTTAACTGTACTGGAGAATTTTCCATTTACAACCACACACTGTTCCCTATCCTTCAGCCAGTTTTGTATCCAATTGCAAAGGTTATCTCCTAGCCCCAATTTCCTTATTTTATACACCAGCCTTCTGTGTGGCACTGTATCAAATGCCTTTGCAAAGTCTAGATATACTACATCTACTGCCTTGCCATTGTCTAGGTTGCTGCTTACCTCCTCATAGAAGCTGAAAAGATTAGTTTGGCATGATCTATTCTTCATAAAACCATGTTGATTCGTGCTAATGATTTTATTTTTTGTATTGTAATCCTGAATATAGTCCCTTATTATCCCTTCTAACAGTTTTCCCACTACAGAGCTCAAACTCACTGGTCTATAATTCCCAGGTTCTGTTTTAGTTCCCTTCTTAAATAGAGGCACTATGTTAGCTCTTCGCCAATCCTGTGGCACTGAGCCTGTGGTAATAGAATCTTTAAAGAGTAAATATAGGGGTTTTGCTAACACTGCACTAAGTTCCTGAAGAACTCTTGGATGTATACCATCAGGACCCGGTGCTTTGTCGGTCTTAATTTTGTTCAGTCTTCCCATGACATCTCCTTGAGTTAACCCAATATCTATTAATTGTATTGTTTTATTTGTTACTTGCAGAGGCTCTTCTACCATTCCTTGCTCCCTTGTATATACTGATGCAAAGAAAGTGTTTAAAACATCGGCCTTTTCCTTATCCTCACTAACCAACTCACCCATCTCATTTTTGAATGGTCCAATGCACTCCCTCTTAAGTTTTTTGCTATTTATATATTTGAAAAACTTTTTTGGATTAGTCTTGCTTTCCCTTGCAATTCGAGTTTTATTATCTATTTTTGCTACCCTAATTGCCTTTTTGCAATCTTTGTTGCATTCCCTGTATTTTAAGAAAGATTGTTCAGTTCCTTCAGACTTAAATAATTTGAATGCGTTTTTTTTCCTTGCCATTTCTTTCTTTACATGTGCAGTTAGCCACATTGGCTGTGACTTACTTCTTTTGCATTTCTTCCCCATTGGTATATACTGTTGGGTACATTTCTGCAACCTAAATTTGAATTCTGACCATTTTTCCCTCAGTATTTTTGTCTTTAAATAAAATATTCCAGTCTATGTGTTGCATTGAGGCCCTTAACAATTTGAAGTTCGCTTTTTAAAATTAAGAGTTTTTGTTGAACCTATACATTTTTGCTTTGCCAGACTGATCTCAAATGTAACCATGTTGTGATCACTGTTTCCCAAATGACTGAATGAATGACTGATTGAATGAAACCTCAAGTTTCTTGTCAGTCCAGTCCTTCAGAGCAGAGGCATCAGAGACTGGCAAAGAAGTAGAATTAGATTGCCTGGATATAGGGGCATCCACTTTGGGGGGGATGAACCCACTGAGCAAGTGCAGCCTCAGAAAAGGGGTAAAGCTTGGCAAATTTCTTGGACACAGATGCTTTCTTGTCCAGGGATTCCCACTCCTCAGACACAAGGCGGTCAAGAGTGAGATTAGGTGGTAAGTAAGGGGCTTAGCAAGCTCCTGGAATACATCAGAGGGATCAGAAGGGACCTCCTGAACTAGGGGAATGTTAAGAGTAATTAATACAGCCCTGATCAGGCCCTCAGCGGAGGGTTCAGGATCAGCCTCAAAAGGGTCCCCAAAAAACTGAGAGGACTTCAACACAGAACATTCCTCAACATCCAAATCCACCAGCAGTTCCACCTCAGAGGAATCTGACACGTCAGGTACTCCCTAAGGTTTGGGCAGGGAAGACCTGACTGAGGAGGGGGCCTGCCAAGACTGAAAGGCCCCCTGTAACTGATATGGAAAGAGTTGGAATGTGGACCTAAGGTCCCTAGTCGCAGCCTTGAACTCTTGCACCCAAGCTGGCTCTATGGCATGGCTGGAGGTTCCTGGAAAGCTGTCAGGGACATCAGAACATGCTGGGCATCAGTGACCTGAGAATTCTCTAGGTAGCCCTGAGTGACAGAAAGAGCAATGCGCAATGGGGGATACAGAGACCCCCAGCCTCCTTAGTCTTAGGTCTAGCCCCAAGCTCCAGCAGTATAGGCATTCTCACAGTGTCAAATAACCTACTGTACAATAAATCACTCAATTATAGTGTGTAGGATTAAAGTTTCACCCCAGAAATCGCTAAAATAAACTTATCTGGCAGGCGAAGGGTTAATTTGCAGAGGAGAGAAGGAGAATCCAAGCCCTGTGTAGGATACTCGCCCAGAAACACTCACAAAATGGCTGCCGTGGTGTGAGCCAATCAGAAACAAGGGCACAAAGCAAGTGCTCATGAGAAATGTCGTTTTTCACAAAAAATACCCCAAACAGTGCTCGAAGCCCCCTGATCCCCCCAACACACTAGAAACATGAACCGGATGATAACATAAGGGCAGACAAGTAACATGAGCTATCTTTGAAGTCGCTAGGTTAAACGGTTGCAGAGATACGTCCCAAACAGTACAGTCCCATAGGAGTGAATGGCGCAATGGCGTCTATGCGGTAAAGCGTGTCTTAAAGGCGCAGTACACCATTTTTTCAAATTTTAAAGTAAGACATTAAAAAGTGTAAAACATCAATAGAACATGTGAGGATACCCAAAAAACACTAACCCAGTAGGAAAAGTGTCAGAAACCCCCCAAAAAAGTGCTAAACCAGCAGTTAAAGGGTTAAGGTACCACATAAACTTGCTCCAAACACCCAACAGACATACAAATAGACCCAATGAGTGCAGGAGTGTGCAATAGGAACTCCATGAATACACCCCTGTGCAGAGGGGCACTGTGGGACAAGTGGACCTGCAGCACTCAAAGGGTTGCTCACCTTTCCTGCAGATCTTCTGTCTTCAGATTACCATGTAGCAAGAAGTACCTCAGTGGGTAACTCCTGGGGAAGCACTTGGAATCAAGATTTTCCCCCTCAGGGCTTAAGGTCCACAAAAAGCACCTGGATATTGAGCTAGCCACATCTAAGGGCATTGTCAGTCATGGTAATCAGCCTAATGGTGGTATTGCATATCTAACAAAAAAATAAAAAAAGATTCTAAAACTATAGCAGAACTGTTCTCAGCCAAGGAGGGAAGGGAGGCTACACCCCCTGCATACACTTTGAGAATTGTTCCTGCCTACTAAGGGGCGGATCGCCTCCCAGAGTTACCAGTAACCTGTATTGGACAACAGAGAAACAGGGTTATTGTCACAAAACAATGACCATTATTGGAGTTGGAGATGTATTGATGCTAGGAGATGTAGTGGAGGATTCACTAAGGTTTGATGAGGAGGTGATAAGGAGGAGATAACCTCTCCAGTGATCTCATTTCTAAAGTTCCTATGTTATTCCATGGAGCCTATGTTGTGAGATTCCTCTAGTTTGAAACATATTGGTGCATGTGCTCCATAGGAAAACATTTGATCTGGAGAAGTGAGATCATTAGAGAAGTCATCTCCACCTTAACAACTGTTCATCATACCTCACTATATAACCCCCCTGCGCTCCCTGCATGGTGTAAATAATTGACCAGATTAGTGGTGTCCTCATGTTGCTGTATTTTATGCAAACAAACACTGATCTCAATGAGTAACCTCAGATGAATAGTTGTTGTTTGTGATTGATTGCTCTTCCCTCATCAGAGTGTGAATCACAACTTATCTCTGATATAATCATTTTTCATGCGAGTGAATTATCAAACTAATACATGGTTGGCAAACCCCTCTATTACCACACCAATGTATGGAACTGAATGTGGACAGGCTGGCGCCTAATATGTGGAGAGGCAGGTGTCACATGTTCAAGTTCAACTCACATCATGGCTAGACAACACCTTCATATTGTTATGCTTTGCTAGGGTTGTGATTTGAACTTGGACAACAGTGTATGTGATGTGTGTGCTTACCCATGCTGTAACACCTTAAAACCAGCTTAACTGGCATGAGCTGTGTTCACTGCATTTCCTTGCAATTCATTACAGACATCTCTGCCTCTCAACCTGCTTGAAAGCCAAAACATACACGAACAGGAATGGGATCAATAAGTGCATATTTATTGGGTGGAAAATTCACATATTGGGCTTTTTCTCTTTTTGGGGAGGCTACAGAGGTGGATGCCCTTACACTCTGGCATATGACTCTCGTTGATCTTGTGGTTTCTGTTGAGGTCACACTGGAGGGGGAGGTAGCTGTAGACCCCTCTGTGGATGCCTGCGCCATCTCCATCCACAGGTTCTCCGTACAAATGGTCTCTCTCATCTCCACCAGCATTTGCCCCAACATTTCTAGCATCTGAGTTCTAAACTGGCAGAGCTCAGTAGTTAGGATTGCTTGCTGGGCTTCAATGGCTCTGATGGTAGCTGTTTTGTGCTGCACATCCCGTTGCAACCTCCTCAGGTACCTGGTTGAGGTCCTGGTCTCCTGTAGCTGACTCCTCTTTATCCTCACACACTCCTTACCCATCACCATGTTATGGATACCTGTAACCTGTGTAGTGGGAGTGGATGGTGGTGTGGATGCCTCTTCAATGTCCTGAGTCTCCTCCTGTTGGACATTAGGTTCCTTATCCTGTGTTTTCTCCTCTGACGTTGGTGGTGGTGGTGAGGTATGCTAAGGGGCAAGTGTGAGGAGTGCAGGGATGTTTGCTCTCCCACTACGTCAACAGACTCCTCACTCCACTGTCATCTTTCTCCCCCTGGCTGAGTTGGTGGTAGTGGTGGTGTGATTGAGGATACTGTGACTCACCCATTAGCTGCACATGTTCATAGTCCAGCTGTCACGGTATCTGGATCCGTGCCAGCTGGATGTAGGGATCAGAGGTAGGATCCTGCTGAGGCTGTATCCACATAGTTGGCTGGTGTCTGGCAGTGAGGCCATATGACCCATTATGTGGTGTGGTCACCGTGCTCAGCATCCGGTGCCTTCCTGGGGATACCGGTGCTGATGGGGCCATCCAATACCTGCCAGTCGTGGCAGTGGTGGCTGGCAGGCTGTACTCCGGGGGGGGGGGGGGTTAGCTGGTGCTTGAAGACTAATATCCTTGGGCGGGGTACTTGGAGCTGAAAGCTGAACCATCACTGATTTACTGAGACCAACTGACTTTCCCTCCTTGCTATCCTCTGTCAACTCTTTGAATGCCAGAGAGGTAGCCAATGCATTGTCGATCAACGTGTAGGTTATCTCTCTGGGACTCCAGGGGTTAGGTGCTGACCTCTCTGTTGCTCCATGTATGACATTGTTGTAAAAATAACAATTATTTGTCTCAAACATGTTGGTGGGCATTGGTTTTGTGCTGTGAGTATGGTTGATTGAGACAACAACAAAGAGTTAAATGGGGAATTGAACAGGATTTCTCCTGCTTGACCAATCCCATATATGCTGGGTTTGTACAGTATTCTCTCCTTATTTAAACCTTCTCAGAGCTGTGTTAGTGAACTTGTGTTGAGGAATGCTGGTCATATGTTCAGCTGTCACTGTGTTGGGCCATAGTGTTTGTGTTGTGTTTAGTTATGGATTTCTACACTTACCGGTGGTCTGGAGGGTCCTCTCGTCTCCAGTGTCACTCCCTCCTGGGATCCCCTCAACAGACGTTTCTGACAGGTGTTGTTGCAGTATCTCCAGCAAATTGGTGAATGTGATATTGAGAGTGCCTCTGGAGTACATGGCCACATTATCCATCCTGTTCTTGACAAACCTCTTAAAATCCAGCTACCTCTTCTTGATGGACTCCAGAGACCAGCTGCAGCTGGAGTTGACCCTGCTTAGGACTTGTCTCTATGCTGCCTTCTTCTTTGACTCCAAACCACTGAATAACTCCTTAGGGAACAGGATTTTGTCCCTCTCCAGTATACTGTGGACTAGGACCCTGTTCTCCTCAAAACATGTATGTCCCTGTCTGTGTGAAGTGCTCCTCATACAAAACTCCTCATCCCACTAACAGTTCTGCCCCTGTGCTCTGTGTACCCGGCCTAGATCGGCTACCCCTCCGCCCAGAAGATCTGTCTCTCCCAGTTCTACTCCTACCCTGACCGGGGATGCCCTGCTGATCTTCCTGCTCTACTGTTCCTCTCTCCATCCCTCTCTCCTGCTCCTCTCTACCTGCCATCTCTTACCCATTCACACCGAGGCACTCACACAGACCCTCACAGACACTCTCGGTCAGACTCTCTCTCTGTCACTCAATAACTCACACTGACAAAAAAAAGAGATAAATGTGTGTAATGTGTTTATGTATCTTTGTGTGTGTGTGTGTGTATGTGTGTTTATGTTTGTATATATGTATGGCAAATGTGCAAAAGTATAATATGTGTTGCTCTTGTTGTCCCAGCTCTCTCAGCGCCTAACTCTTTCTACCTCACTCCAATGTGTGCTCCTTTCTCTCTCTCTCTCTGTCTTGCTCTATCGATATCCTCTGCACCTGAGTACTGTGCTCTAGCTCGCCAAAACTTGAAAAACACACAAGGTACGTCAGTTATTTTTGGATATATATAGGCACATTTGAATGTACTTGATACTTTGGTGTGTTGTGATTGGCTGTGAGTTTGAACTTGTCTTGACAACAATCAGGGTTGCTAGATAACATTGGCTGTTCGCTTTTTCCTTTAATATGGATGTCTCATATGTTTTGCTGCACGCCGAGGTCATAAAAAAGAAAGAAGCAGGTTTTATATGTATGTGTATTTTGAGGCTTACGCTTGTTAGCCATTCTGGTAGATGGAGAATTGAATACTACGTAAATCAGAACAGGCTGATGGTCGTTTGGCTTTTTTGCCTTAACAGCGGTTTTATCGGACACAATTGAATTGAGGCCTATATCGAGTTCTATGTGGAATCATTTTATTAATAAGGCAGATCCACTCAGGTACCCAGTCCTAAACTGATAGTAAGAAGGCAACATGCAATAGTTATGTACCCGAACTAAGAGTGATTAAGGTGCTAGTAAGATCCAGGTACTTTATATGAATACAAAGTAAGAAGTATTAGCATGCATCCTCCATTATGCATGTGGCAACGAATACTATATTGATACAAGTGGGTAGGCTGAGTCTCCTGCCTTCAAACATATTTAGGTAGCAGGTAAAGGCTCTAGCTTCCCAATAAAAAATTTGTTAGAAAGACTACTGATAGAAAGTAGGCAACATGGACAGTCTCTTTCAAAACAATTGTCTAGTGGTGTGTATGGTAGATGTTCCACTTTGATTCCTATAGTTTATACATAGGTTTTGGAATTTATTTATTTTCTTATTCAATATTTCTTTCTCCAAATGATCAATTATTTTTTCAATTTTACTCATAATGTCTTGGCCACCAGAGCCTGTCGTTTATTTTCTATTGCTTTCAATTGGTTTGAGTATTTATCATGGTTTAGCTTTTCATGTTCTAGTACAATTGTCATAAGCTCCTTTGAGCATGTATTTAGAGCATTCTCCCACTTTTTCAGTAGATAATTATTTAAAATGACAGAAGGCATAAATGTAATCCTTAATCTCCTGGTAATGATCTCCTTTGCTATGTATTTGTTGTAAGAGGATTTTTTCCACCATGAACACATGGAGAGGGCATCCCCTTTGAGTGTTATTAAGGACTGAGTTTACAGGGTTTAAACCATGCATAGTATATATTTTAAATATAGAAACACATTAAACCTTAGCCACTATTCCAGTATCCGGGTCATGCATGGTGTAACTTTACTTATAATATTTTTACGTATTATAAGTAGAGATTTCTTCTATATATTACAGTCATTCTTTATATGCCAGACTTATTGAGTCGTAACTAGGGTTGGACGAAAAGTGTGAAAAAGTTCCTGGGAAAAATTTTGCGAAAACGTGCAGATTTTTTGCTTTTCCCGCAAAAAATTTTGCCTTTCAGCCTATGCAAAAATGTCCTCCTTTTCACCTATTTTAACAAATTTTCTGCCAATGTTAACACATTTTTTGCCTATTTTAACTCTTTGAGCATCTGTATCTGAACATGAGAAGGACGCTGGAGTGATATATTCTAGATCTGCATTATCATCAGTCATCATTAGGTCATCCTCAGCAGCATCAGCATCCCCTGACAGTTCTTGCCCACTACTACCCTCATATTCCTCTAAGCTTTTGGAGGTCTCAAACTATTTCTTTTTACTTTTACTGTAACACATTTCCCTACTACTTTGGGGATGGGTGTTTTGGTGCTTGTGTGTCTCACTAACTGATGCAGCAGACGCTTCAGCTGCTACACCTTCCTCTATTATGCTACTGCCAACATAATCAACACTTGAATGCGACTTCTTGTTGTCTTCAGTGTTCTTCTTTTATGGTTTTTTATTTCTACTGGCACTGGTGGTGCTGGAAGTAGTTTTTCTGGGACCTTAACAAACTGCATTCTCCCATGGAGTAGAGGGATCATCATCATTGATTGCACACGCTGCAGCAACCATTGCTGCAGTCAGTTTTTGAACTACTACTTTACTCTCAAGTCCCTGCACTGCTCCACCCCTCCCCCTTCCCCTTGTGCATTTGCTGGACATTACACAACTACACTGTGTTTTTTTTACTGTACGGTACACAACACAACTGATTTAGCTGTATGATGCCTTGCCTAGGCCCAGTCAGCTGTCTGTCACTGTCACCTAAGATATTTAGTTTTGTATTTTTTTTTTTTATTATTTATTTATTTTTATTTTTTTTTTAAGTTGTCCACTCTGTTGTCTTATCACAGTCTGTCCAAAAAAAATTATAACTGAAAAACAAAATCAACAACGTATTTCCCCAGACTTCCCCATCCAGCACAGAGATAATAACAGCAAGATCAGAAAGCAAATAAGTCCCTAGCTGCCTGTGTCTTGCCAGTCAGTCACATGGAATTTTGGAGTATTAGGGGGTCAACCTCCTTCCTCCCTTCTTATCAACTAGAGTGCCCCCAGACTCCCCTACTACAGAGAACAAATGGCCTACCTAAATGACTCCCTAAACTAATCTTCAATTCCCCTTTATGTGCCTATCTCCTCTATCTCAAAAAAAACGTGCTGCTCTCTCCTCTCACAAACACAGAATGGCTGCTGTGAAAGCCTGACAACCTTTTATTTGGCTGTATAAAATTTTGTGTGAAAAGGCGGGAAAAAGTGGGAAAACTACACTTTTCGAGGGAAATTTTTCGCCAAGCGGAAAGTGACATTATTCGCCGATTTCAGTTTGAGGCGAAAACTTTCACCCATCCCTAGTCGTAAACTTATGATATCTATAAACACGTTTAGACTTAATAGCTCATGGAACTCTCTTTGTATTCAAATAAGCTAGGAATGCGTGGTACATTTTTACTACCACTTACTGTGACATTATAAACATATATAAGTATCATTAATCGGGCTCTTTTTCAAAAGATTTCTCCATGTCATTCTAATCTTAGTTATTTCATACAAAGAAGTCCCCTACGGGCATATCTCAAATACTGAGTCTTATCTGGATATAGCACACTTAATGTGTTCATAGACACTTTGGGCCTTAGAAGCAATTTTTGTATTACAACAATTTAGTATAGCACAGTATTGTATACTATAGAAATATTGTGTGTGCCCCACAAGTATTATGGATTTAGCTCATTTATCAAAATATATTTTCAAGCAATATTATTCTCTGATAACTGCTTTGAGTATCTGACACTATTAGCCAATCAATTAATGGGGACATAAGTAGGACACTCCCCCTTAGAGGTGGGGCATACAGTATGAAACAGGCGTGTTCAAGAAGGCCGGTAACTTTTGAGAAAGCTGTTAAAGTTAAACATTCATTAGGTATCTAAGTGGACCATCTACCAGATAGTTGGTTTAAAATAGACTGTCCATGTTACCTATTTTCTATCAGTGCTCCTTCTATGAGCTTCTTACTTAGGGAGCTGGAGCCTTTACCTGCTACCTAATCAATTTTGAAGGCAGGAGACTCATCTACCCACTTGCATCAATATAGAATTCATTGCCATGCATAATGGAGGATGAACATTAATACCATATACTTTGTATTCAGATACAGCACCTGGATCTTACTTGTACCTTAATTACTAATGTATGTTGCCTTATTACTATCAGTTTAAGATCGGTTACTTGAGTGGATTGGTCTGATTAGTAAAATTATTCCATATAATACCCAATCTGTTTGGGACTAAGTAGTTCATAGCAGCATTATGATTGACATAAATCTCTATAATGTTTAAATGCAACCACAAGAAAAAAACATGGCACACTGCAGGCTACACTTTTTGTGACCTAAAGGGACATGGCCCAATTCACTCATATTAACTGTCTAGTAGTATAAGAGTTTGGCTATAAATTACATGATTTGCTGTTTTTCACTTAGATTTTATTGTTTTAATCTTATCAAGTAAAGGTTACAGATACAATAAAAGTTATGTTCTACTAATTGTACCTCAGCTGCAGTTCGCTCATTAGTTTTGGGTAACCTAATTTTACCTGGTTGGGATAAATAACACCCTGTACACCTTTATGTATAGTGATGTACCTGTTTTTTCAGTTGTAGATTTATGGTAGCCATGGGTGCTCCAAAAGCTCTAAGAAAGGTTTTAGGAGAAAAAAAAAAAAAGCTTTGACAACCAGGAACATGCCTATTGATTAGTATAACTGTATAGTAGAAGTAAACTCACCATCTGATGTCTGTAGAACAACAGTTTTGCTATATGGTCCCAATCCTGTAGAGTTAAATGCCTTGACTCTTGCATTGTAAGTGCTGTTAAAATGAAGCCCATCAATAGTGCACAAGGTTTCTTTGCCGACATAAACTTCCTAAACATCACAGGGGAAAAAACTGTTTAAGTTTTGTATTTTACATGCCCTGTATCCTAAGGAGAAAAAGGTTAATTAAATTTTGCTTACTTAACTATTTCTTGTAGCTTACATTTTCAGTGATTGACACCATGGAGCAATACTTGAATTTCTTTATTTAGTGGTATAGTCTGATATTTCTGCTCTATGCCATTTTCTGCTCTAATTACTTATTTAAGTATGCCCATTGTTTCAATCTGCAACTGACTCAGTCACTGTCAACGTACTCCTTACTGAACTATATTTTTGCCTAACACCCATGGGAGAAGACTGGGGCTGCACACTCCCAAAATGGCTCTAGTCTGCTGTTTGGGGGTGGGGTCAGAAAACTGCCCCCATGGCTTGCAGGAAGCTAGAGCACAAACCTGAAGTTTGGGTCTCTCATGCTCCAAAGTTCCTCCATAGCCCCTAGATTTTGGGTTTCAACTAGAGGCTATGGGTGCAGCAAATGCAGTTCAATGAGACTGTACTAGAGTCAGGGCTGGATTTACATCTCAGGAGCCTGTAGGCACAGAAATCTGAAGCACCCCCTCCATTGACCATCTCCACTGGACACCTCCACAATGCTCCTAACCTCCACATTGCCCCCCATCATCTCCATATTGCCCTCACATTGCCCCCCTTCAGCACCATATTGCCCTCACATTGCCCCCATCAGCTCCAACTTGCCACCCATCATCTCAACATTACCCCCATCATCTCCATACTGCTCTCACATTGCCCCCATCAGCTCCATATTGCCCTCACATTGCCCCCATCATCTCCATATTGCCTTCACACTTAACCCCCATCAGGTCCATATTGCCCACATCATTTGCACATTGCCCAATCAGCTCCATATTGCCCTCACATTGCCCCCCCCATCAGCTCCAACTTGCCCCCATCAAATCCACGTTGCCCTCCATTGGCTCCATATTGCCCTCACATTGCCCCCCCATCAGTTCCAACTTGCCCCCATCACCTCCATATTGCCCTCACATTGCCCTCCATCAGCTCCATATTGCACTCACATTGCCTACATCATCTCCATATTGCCCTCACATTGCCCCCCATCAGCTCCATATTGCCCCATCATCTCCACATTGCCCCCATCTTCTCCATATTGCCCTCACATTGCCTCCCAACAGCTCCATATTGCCCCCATCAGCTCCAACTTGCCCCTATCAGCTCCATATTGCCCTCACATTGCCCCCATCATCTCCATATTACTATCACATTGCCACCCCCCAGTGTCCGTTTCCTACCTCCTTCTGTTGTGCTGCTGGAGCTCCCATGCGTTCTTCTCTTCAGTAATGCAGAGCGCTGGGAGATGATGTTATCTCCCAGCGCTCTGTATTACTAAAGAGCCGACGAGAGAGCTCAGCAGCTACAGGTCTGTGCAGAAGAAGGCACAGACCTCAACATGATGTTGCGGCGCCAGGCGGGGGAGGCAATAAACGATGATCCCTCAGTGGGGTGCGCCTTTAGGCAGGTGCCTACTCTGCCTAATTACAAATCTGGCCCTGACTAGCGTTAAGAGCCTCATAGTTCATTCTCTCTTGTGTGACCAACAAGGGTGCACTGGGGTCTCTTTCCAGACCCCTTTTTACTGCCTCATTGGTCAGCTTGGGCTCACAATGCAGGGCCAGCTTCATCGGCAGTTTTTCTCCCATGGGAGCAGGGCCGGATTTACATCTCAGGAGCCTGTAGGCACAGAAATCTGAAGCTCCCTCCCCCATTGGCCATCTCCACTGGACACCTCCACAATGCTCCAAATCTCCACATTACCCCCCATATCCATATTGCCCTCACATTGCCCCCCATGAGCTCCAACTTGCCCCCATCAGCTCCAATTTGCCCTCACATTACCCCATCAGCTCCAACTTGCCCCATCAGCTCCAACTTGCCCTCACATTACCCCCATCAGCTCCAACTTGCCCCATCAGCTCCAACTTGCCCTCACATTACCCCCATCAGCTCCAGCTTGCCCTCACATTACCTCCATCAGCTCCAACTTGCCCCATCAACATTCCTATTGTTTTCAGTATGGGTAGAAAGGCCTCCAACAATCTAATTGCAATGGGTTCAATTACCTTGTGGTTCCGAAATGAGACATAGGGGGAGATGCGCTAAGCAGTGAAAAAGTCTGTGCCTGCTTCTGCACAGAACTGTAGCTCCCGTTGCTCCCGCGCGGTCTTCTCTTTAGGAATGCAAAGAGCTGGGAGATGATGTCATCTCCCAGCACTCTGCATTACTAAAGAGCCACCAAGGGAGCAACAGCAGGATCTCACCGGGTGGCAGGCAGCGGGTAGGGTGAATAAAAAAATAAAATAAAAAAAAAAGAATTGATTCCAATGACAGGCGCCCCTCTGTGGGGTGAGCCTGTAGGCAGATGCCTACTCTGCCTTATGGCAAATCCGGCCCTGCATGGGAGCAGTGCTGTCGATAGAGCACTATCCTCATGAGAGTTGCCGTTTAAGCTTGGTTCAGCTGATGCCATTGAAAAGATATTGAATATATACTGATGATGTACAGTGCACTAGTAAATGTATGTATATAGACTACAGACGTTTCCAAGAGTCAAAGAAGCACTTGACCCAAAAACCAAAATGCTGTACTGTGAGACTGTCCCCCATTATAATTTGAGCAATTATAGGTCAAACAAACTGTACCATAGAGGTCAGTTAAAAACTCCCTTTGACCAAACAGGGTTTTTAACACCTTAAATGCTAGAGAGGTGTCTACTACATCATGAAGTAATTCACTGAATATATTTTTACCATTCTAATAGTTAAAGGGATAGTATTGGTTACTATTAACAAAGTTTAATAGTGTAGCTATTAAAAATATAAATGCAATGACTTGCCTTCCATCTCTCAAACATGTATAGTTTGAGAGTTATAAGCTGCTAAAGTTCCCCCTCCCGTCTCTCACTGATGTTAGCGCTCTAGCTGACAGAAGGAGATCCTGATTCATGGACCGGCCAGCGGCTCTTCAGCAGAGCTGAAATAGTACTCTCTAGAAAGTAATACTTCACTGGAATGGTCTACAAAGTGTGCTTGCAAACCAGGCACACTTTGTAGACATTCCAATGAAGTATTCCTTTCTAGATAGCGCTATTTAGGCTCTGCTGAAGACCCACTAGCTGGTCCAGTGACCAAGATCTCCTTTTGTCGGCTAGAGAGCTGACCTCAGTAAAATGGACGGGAGGGGGGAACTTTAGCAGCTTATATCTCTCAAACTATACGTCTGAGAGATGGGAGCGATGGGAGCTAGGTCACTGCATTTATAATTTTAACAGCTACACTATTAAACTTTGTTAATAGTAACCAATACTATCCCTTTAAAAGCCAATATAAAACAACAGGAAATAAGTTACATTTTATTTGTCCTCTATGATGGTGTTGGTTAGCTCTAGAATTGCTCCATTTATTCTTAGCATTGTCTGAAGCTAGGTGTAAGCACACAGATAATGATATACAGAGTTTCTACATACATCAGCTTCACATACTGAGCAGACTGTTTTGTATTCCTTATCATGAAATAGAATGATCTTCATATGGTTCAAAATAATGTAATCAGAATTACCTTTGCAGTGTAATTGTTCTACTACACTCTGATATTTAGATATTGGTTTGTTTTTTAAATTATCTCATTATACCGGATTGGTAAACATTTACAATAGTTATGTTTTGTAGTCTCACAGTATCTCAGCAACTTCCACACATTAATGTACAGACATTAGAGACCATATTACGTCAAACTCAGTTAATGATGATACTATCTGATGTTTCAAAACAGAGCACCACTCAGGTGCTTTCATGCTTTAGTTCAAAAGCGCAAATATTTCTTCAGATGGCAGAGGAAGCTACTTTGGATACTTACATTTGGGGCCATTTCATTGCCTGTTTTTAACTTTCTGTATATTTTCTAGATGAAGAACTAAGATACTGAGCCCCACACAACAACAACTTTGTCTGTGTATACATGGATAAAACCTCAAACTGAGAAACAATAATATTGTATGACTTTACAAACACACCACACATTATATTGTAAAATATATTTGTATAAATAATATAAACTATTATATATATGCTTTATAAGAACCACACCAAATTAGCTGAAATAACCCTGACATTCCTCAGCATCTCCATAATTGTGCAAATTCTGTGTCCCTTACAGGTTTATTCTTGATGAATATAAATATTTAAAGTGATAGTAATACTTAAAATGTAAAAAAAAATATGTTGTAGGGTTTATCCCCCTGAGTAAAACAAGAGTACTCCCACTGCTGAAAGGTGTTTTATTCAAAAGTTATTAATTTTCAAAGTTGAATTTTTTAGGTGCAATATCACAGTGGCCTGAAATTGTACAGTGGCGCTGTTGCTACACGATCCTATGGACAACTCTGGTCAGTTGACCATAAATCTCCATAGGATAGTGTAGCAACAGCGCCACTGTACAATTTCAGGCCACTGTGATATTGCACCTAAAAAATTCAACTTTGAAAATTAATAACTTTTGAATGAAAGACCTCTCAGCAGTGGGAGTACTCTTGTTTTACTCAGGGGGATAAACCCTACAACATATTTTTTTTTACATTTTAAGTATTACTATCCCTTTAAAGCGGAACTACCACCGCTAAGCAACTTTGTTTCTAATAATTCCCTATCTGGCGACTAGCTGCTTAGTAGGGCTAGTCGCCAGAATTATTACCTGGTTAAGGAGAAATATGTATTCATCCTCGGATGACAGGCAGGACAGAGCGCGGACATCTTGCCTTAGTGACATCCTTGCGCCTGCGCTGTCAGTCCCTTCCAGAGCCTAATGGCTCCTAGCAATGCCTCCTACAGCCGTCTGGAACTGACAGCACAGACGCACGGACGTCACTAGGGCAAGATGTCCGCATTCCGTCCTGCCTGTCAGCCGAGGATGAATGCATATTTCTCCATAACCAGGTAATAATTCTGGCGACTAGCGCTACTAAGCAGCTTGTCGCCAGATTGGTAATTATTAGAAACAAAGTTGCTTAGCGGTGGTAATTTCGCTTTAAATGTCTGCCAAATGTTATTATTATGATTAATGATTGTGTGTAGGATTCTGCTTCAGAAAGAGAATACTTCTTTGTGTCTTTTAAATGCATGCTCATGTGGATAATAACATGATGAGGCTAACTGCATTTTTAGAGTACAATTTATACCTTTATTGACTGAATGGGTCTAGGATGCAAGCTTTCAAGACAAGTAAGGGGGAGACTCACTAAGTGGTGATAAAGAGGGGATAAGAGGAGATCACTTCTCCAGTTTATCACTTTTCCAGTTCCTATGTTATTCTATGGAGGCTATGCACTAACATTTCTACAGCTTTGGAGATCTTAGTGCATAGGCTCTATAGTATAACATAGGAAATGTTTATCTCCATTTTACACCTCTTTATCACCCCTTAATGAATCTCCTCCCTTGTCTTTAAAGCTTGCATCCTAGAGCCACTCACTTAACCAATAAAGGTATCATTTTTACTCTACTAGCCTCCTGCATTTTCTAAGGCTAACATAGTACTACTTTACCCATATTACAATGGATTTTTAATGTCAGTTTATTATATATAACCTATATAATAAAAGGCCAGATGTATGTTTGTCCAAAGCAGTCATGCGCAGTAGAGACTTCCGATGCAGTCATCGGGCAGTAGAGACTGCCCGATCGCACAGAATGCTGGCCCGTATGCGCAGTACAGACTGCCGATGCAGTCATGCGCAGTAGAGACTGCCCAAAAGCACAGAATGCTGGTCCGTGTACACAGGATTTTACACTATATATATATATATATATATATATATATATATATATATATATATTCAATCTTTATGATATTTTTCTTTACAAACATTCCCTGCCTTTAGTTTTAAGAACTTTGTTGGAGAGCTATAACTTACAAATATATTTATTTTGTTAAAAAATTAAAAACAGTCATTCATTTCTGTCGATATTGTAAAAATGTTAATATATGTCTAATAAATATCAAGCATACTAAATTATTTCTTACCCTAAATGGGCCACCATCTCCATCATCGAGTTCTAAAATATATCCCTCAACTGGATTGTGAGCAAAAGGTGGCATTCTCCAGGCCAGTGTCACACTGTTATTTCTAGTGCAGCATTTCTCCAGCTGTAGTAATGGTCCTGGGGGCACTGTAATGGGAACTGAGCACAGATTAGTGTTACACTGTCCTTCCCCTCCAAGCAGTTGTGTGAGTACAAACAATTTTTATACAGATTCATCAGCTAAATGTATGATAACCTGTCTCGCCTGTCTTGTACTGATAGCATAGTGAGAACTTGTGTACAGTGTAAATGTAATTATGGAGGGGGAAGAAATGTTGTGATGAAATTTTGTTTTCATTTATTTTCAGGGCAAGTATATAACATTTAATAAATACACATTCTTACAGACTATTCAAAAATGCACCATAACTGACATTGTCTATACATATTTCCTCTTGTTAGCAACATTTCTCTATCACATAATCAAACAAAAGGCTGAACTTGGTGGATGCATGCCTTTTTCTCAGCCCCATGCTTGCCATTATGAAAAGTTTAAAATAATTGCTTATTTTTCTATTTTATTATTTGTATTTTTAAATACTATGTAAAGGCTTTATTTGTCTTAGCCATGATATGCATGCTATAGCATGCTCAAATGTCTACAGTACAGTCCATAAGTATTTGTACAGCAAACTAAATTTTGTTATTTTTGGCTTCGTGCTCCAGCACAGTAGATTTAAAATTAAACAATTACTAAGAGGAGATAGTACAGACTGTCAGCTTCAATTTCAGGTTATTTACATCCATAAGCCATGAACCATGTAGGAAATACAGACCATTTTATATATAGTCCCTCCATTTTAGGGGACCAAAAGTAAGTGGACAAAAAACAATTTTAAAGTCATCATATTTAGTGCTTTGCTGCAAATCCTTTGCATTAGAAGACTGCCTGAAATCTGCAACCCTTAGACATCACCAGAGGCTGGGTACCTTCTCTGTCATTTCTCTGCTTGGCCTATACTGCAGCCATCTTCGGTTTCTGTTAGTTTGGGGGCATTTTTTCCCCTTAATTTTTGCCTTAAGCAAGTGAAACGCATGCTAAATTGGTGGAAGGTCAGGTGGTTGACTTGGAAAGTCAAGGACATTCCACTTTTTGGCTGTAGAAAACACTGTGGTTGCTTTAGCAGTATGAGTGGGTCACTGTCCTTCTGCATGATGACAAGCCTTTCATTGAGTTTTGAAGGCATTTGGCTGGATCTAAGCAGACAAAACATTTCTGTACTCTTCAAAATTCCTCCTGCTGCTGCTGTCAGCAGTCATATCATTAACATAGACAAGTGAGCCAGTCTCAGTGGCAGCCATAACACTCCCTACACCATGTTTCATAGATGAGGTGGTATGCTTTGGATCATGTGCAGCTCCTTTCTTTCTCCCCATTTTCCTCTTTCCATCACTCTTGTGTGTCAACTTTTCTGTTTATTTGGCATTTCTATGCATTGGATTTGTAGACAATTCTTTCTGACAAACACAGGGAAAAAGAAACCTACATTCATGAACATTTCCTGTTCCTCCCTACTTTCATACAGGAGGTTAGTAGAGTAAAAGTAATGACTTTATTGGCTGAGTAGCATAAAAGTGCATTTTTATGCATAAGCTTATATGCTTATATGCTAATCTTAAAAAAAAGATACCATACGAAGACGGGAAGGTTAATTAGGGGGATAATCTCAGAAAGCGTCACGCCATGGGGAGATAGTATTATACTGACACCTCTGAAAATCAAATGGCTGCTGGAAGTGCTTGAATCTGAGGCAGGGGATCCATGAGGTAATGCAGCAGTTAGTGCCTAATCTAGTTGGATATGATAAGCCTCCATTTATCTCTCAGCAATGGGTGTACCCTTATTTTACTCACAGGGAAAACCCTAATATATATATATATATATATATATATATATATATATATATATATATATATATATATATATCTTATATAATAATTCGCTAAAACGTGTGTAACGACGCAGTTATGCGCAGTAGAGACTGCCTGCACCTCGGCTAATACAAAGCTCTGTATCATCCCTGGTGAGAGCTGTCTCTACTGCGCATGACTGCCCTGAAACTGGCTGGCACTGTATCAGCTGCGGCGTGGGCAGTCTCTACTGCGCATGACTGCCCTGCGACTGGCTGGCAGTGGCACTGTGGCCAGTGTAACGAGCTCTTCAACTAGTATATATATATATATATATATATATATATATATATTAGTATTAAGTATTTGTATCCTTTTAAGGGATGGCGCTACATTGTTTCACTTTATCTTTGGTACAAATACTCCTTGTACAGTCACTGTCTGCTACTACTAAGTGGAACCAGAGAAGTTAAAGACTTCAACTCAACCAAAGATATCATTATAATTTGGAGAAGGATCAGCATTTACTGCATAAGTTGCAGCAGAAGTGGCTGAAGTCATTTATTGTTTAGTACAGCTGGTGACCTAATTATTAAAACGAAGGCAGGGATATTTTTACAGTAAGGTAAATCAATGGAATTCTCTGCCTCTGGATGTTGTACTTGTAGATAATGTAACTGCTTTCAAAAAAGCAATGGATACCTATCTAGCATAGAACAATGTTGAAAATTATGACAGATGGCTTCAATGCAGATATGGTGTTGATCCAGGGAACTAGCTGACTGCCTTTTGGAGTCAGGAATTAATTTTTTTACCCACTTGGGGCTAAATTGGAAATGGCTTCAGGGTTGTTGGTTTTTTTGCCTTCCTCTGGATCAACAGGGGTGTTTTGGCATGGGCTGGACTTGATGGACGTATGTCTTTTTTTCAGACTACTCAACTCAACTATGTTACTATGATGTTGATTTATAATCTATTCCTCCATGCTGCTCCCTTTCTTCTGATACAGATAAAGTAGAGCGTGATGATGACAGTACAACTGATGACCTAATTATTGATGATGTTGATTTATAATATAGTCCTCCATGCCCCTCCCTTTCATCTGATACAGATAAAGCAGAAAACAATGATGAATTGCCAAAATTTTGTACTGAAAGGAACGGTTCAGTCTCAGAAAAGGAGCAGTATCCTATAAATTCATTGACAGATCAACTGGACATTCTGGGAAAGTAAACATGCCTGAAATTACAATGCTCTCTGTCATAAACATCTCCACCATCACTGCTTTCAAGTCCAATCCCCACTCATTCACTTTAACTATTATGAGTGAGTCTGATGCTGTACCACTTTTGCCTACTAGTAGTAGTACTATTGCAACATCTAGCCCCTGTAATAGTGATAATGCAATAAATAGTCCCACAGGAACATCACAAACATGTTGCTGTCTAGGCACATCCTAGATGGGAGACCATTTTTCTCAGTAACAATAACACCTATGTTTCCTGATGTTGTGCAAATGCAAAGTACGAGGGAGGATGAATGAGTTAGCTGTGGGTTAAAAGAGTAATGGGCTGGGAAATGCACTAAAACTTGATGCTGTTGGGATGTGTGTCTGGCAGTGTGTGAGGAGTACATATCTTTGGTGATACAGACTCCCTGCCATATGCAATAAGAATTAGGGTTGCGGGGGGGAGCTCCTCATTAGCATCCAGGGTTGTCAAACTGCTGGCCATGTGGAAGGGATGCTCTCCCTTATGCATTGCCAGCTGTTCCACAACCCTGAAGTCTGAGAGCATTCTCTCAGTTCCCACACTTGTTCACTGGGGGAGCAGAGAAGATACTCTCAGATTTCAGAACCACAAACAGCATCCCTACTGTAACCCTTTTAGTTCCACAGTGATGTGCATTTCATACCCCTGTGGCACTGAAAGGGTTAAAAGTTGTACTATTCACAAAAGTAAGAAAATGATCTGTAAATAGGACTCAGCTCATACAAAATGTATTATACATAACCATTACAAACATATAAAAAATACTAATGCAAATCAAATTTAGAATAACCACCTCCAAGAGAGATACCCACATTCTTGTACTGAATGAATCCTCACCCCACTCCCCTACATAACCACATATATAAAAATACAAAGTTGTAGCTAAAAACAAACAAGCCATTCAACACCATAAAATCGACACATGAGTCTGCCTACAATAGTAACATTATAACCAGTAATTCTTGCAGACAAAGTGTGAGAAGATGAGAAGTAGGCTTGTGCGATTTGCTTCGTCGACATTCAGAATTCGATGAAAAATGGGTCATTCAGTGACATTCTGGCCATCCCAAAAGCTAGGGTAGTTCGCCAAAAAAATCAAAATCCGACCAGCCCTGGTCCGAATGTCGTTGAAAATGTTGGAAATTCTGCAACTACTACCCGTGAGCGATTACTTTCCCTCCATGTCTCTAGTCCAATTAGCTTCTCCGTTTAATGCGCTACTTTCCCGCTTTGTCTCTATTCCAATTAGCTTCTTTGTTTCATGTTGGGGGTTTGACTAATGACACAGACACCCAGACAGCCTGCATTTCCTGTTGACGAAGCCAAAGTAGAAGAAGAGGAGAGACTTATAGTGTAGTATATTTAAATGATTTTGGAACTATACCTTCCACAATAAATGAATGCACTAACATTTATAGTATGTCACCCGTCTCCCAGATGACAATATAGGCCAATGGAGGATATTAATTCTGTCTCCACACAGATATCGCACAGGTCCACACTCGATCCCTGATTCACCACAATCAGCAGACTGGGCTTGAACAAAACAGACAAAGAAAAAATACGAGAGCTGCACTGTAGCATAACATACAACTGTGATGCAATGTTTCAATATATCATTAATATACTCACAAGCGGAGCTTGATCGGTCCCAGGACTTGGGAAACCGATCCAATTGTCAGCGGGGAAAGTAGGCACTGATCCTCCCCGCAAACTGATCTCACAATTGTGCAACCATCAGTTTGAAACCATTGTTCGTGAAAAAATCATAAATAAATATTCTCACAGCAGACCAGAAGATAATGAAAAAAATTAAAATTTAATTAAAAATATGTAAAATCCCTCAACATGTTTTGTGGCTCTACCACCACTTTTTCAGGAGAACAAAAAATAAAACAATAATTATCTGCTGGAGATTACAATCTTATTTAAATCAGAAGTCCGACAATGTATCTGCCATAATTGGTTCAAAAAAATTCAAAAGAACCATTCAAAGCAAGCAATCACGGCGGAGCCAATAAGACTTAACGATTCACATAACAATTGTGAACAAATAGCGATCCTTATTTGTAAGAATAAATTAAAAGGGTTAGTATACAAAAAGTTCCGAAAAATAAAAAAAGAGAAAGAAAATATGTATATTTAATTGTTAGAATGCCAAAAAAAATAACCCGCATGCATGGCACCAAACTGGCAACCTGGTATGGTCAATCCAGGTGTCATGCATACGGACTCCACATCCATGTAATAAGCAAAGGAACCAGATCATCCCCCTTAATAGACATTAACCCTACAGGTGTTGTACACAAAGGAGATCAAAGTTACTAAACCCAATATACAGCAGATATCAATGTTGTCTCTAAACTCTGACCGGAATGCCCAATGTTAGCAGCTAGTGGAGTTCTAGAGGGGAGAGCCCCAGAAAGAGTAGCTAGTTGCTATATACTCAGAATATTTAGATTTATTTATAAGAGATGTAAAGTACACTCAGCATGCTCACTGGGTAGGGCCCTGTGAGCAAGAGGCTAGAGAGCGTTGATTGGGGAGCGGTGCTGGCTGTCGGTGGCTGGGGCCGGGTGGGGTAGCAGGCTGCGAAGCCTGATGGTCGGATGACCCCCTAGGAGACAGACAACTACTCACAGGACTGGAAACAACTGAAAGAGACCTACCTGTAGTATACAGCTAGTACTCGAGTGAGATGTCCAGACCGGAGGTCGACAACACTGAGGAGGGTTCGACTCAGAGTCGACGGATTCGAGGAGGAACACTGAGCCCCTGGGAGTTGTCTACACAATGGCGAGCTCAACACAGGGTCGACAGTGTAGTGGAGAAGTACTGGATTCTGGTCGAGCACACCAGAGAACACTTGACACGGAGTCGACAGTGGAAGACAAGAAGAGTCGGACAAACTAGTACCTTATTGCATCCGCAAGGGAGAGTAACCTTTGTTCCTGTGTTAAATATTAAAATTAATATTAGGAATTTGTTTGAATAATTTTCAGAGTGACACAACTAGTCTCACAGTTGTCGTTTGGCCAGGTTTTTAGATTTTAAAACTATTATAGTTCACCACCTACCTATCTGTCATGGATTTGAGTTTTAGTGAACAACCTGATGTTCCTCGTCCTGGTACCAGCTGCAGTGACCCAGCAACAACCAACACCACCACAGTGATGTTGCTTTGAAGCAGAGCTAGCAGCAGCAGGCAGGCAAAGAAGAGTACTTTCAGTAGTACTAGTCAGACTCAGCAGCAGCACTCCAAACCAAAAAAATTAAAATAAAAAGGGAATTACAGGTCGTTCTACCTTTACTAGCAGGGTAGAGAGGTCCAGGTCCTCTTCTGAGAGCACGAAGCATCCGTCACCTGTGTCTCGTCAGCTGTTTCATGATGATCTGCCCAGAATCACCTGCACAATGGCTAATGCCACTGGCAGTTTAGTCACCACCTCCACTACAGCCAGTTCTATAAACCTGGGGACACATAGCGTGTGTAACACTACTGGTCGGACACTGCGGGAAGTATCAATGCGGGAATTTTATACCAAACGTCCATGTAAGCAGCCCAAATGGAAATGATTGCAGTATTTGGATACCATTTTTCCTGCCATCACTGTCACTGCCTCTGAGAGCATATCTACTCCAGAAAATGTTATTGAAAGAGATAGTTTACCATTTCCCGGTAGACACCAGGCAGAAGAGGGAATTGAGCAGGTTTCCACAAAATCTGCTGCTGCTGATGATTTTTCTTCCTGTCAAAACCTACAAGAGGTAGAAGAAGAATCTGAGGGATCAAGGCCTCCTACGCTTGATTTTCCCCATTGATTTTTCCAATGACCTTGATTATTCCCCTGAGCCTAATTTTTCCCCTGCTTCCCACAGTACTCCTCCTGTTTCTCCATTTACACTTGTGTCTTCTATTGACAACGCAACACCTGCCTCTCCAGTTCCATTTGAGTATCCCAGCCAGGTAGTAGCTGCTAGTGTCTCCGACACCAGTACCACTATGACCCCACTATCCTCCAATCCCAGTCCCAACATCCCTGCTGCCATCTTTAGGTCTACTGGTACCGTTGTAATGGTACATAGAAAGAAAAAGTAAAGTGAGGTTGCTCCAGCATGTGAAGATGAAGAAAGTATCACCTCAGTTTCTTCTTCTCCACCACCTTCCAGAGTCATCCGTTGCTCCAAAGCATGGGACCATTTTGTGGCACTTGGCAATGGTCGCCTAGCAAAATTCAAATTGTGTGGCAGGGAAGTCAGTCATGGGAGGGTGTTGGGTCATCTAACCAACTCCGTGTCACAGTCCCTCAGATCGTTCCTCCTGCCATCATCCTTATTGGCTGCTGCAGGCTTTATCTACCTAGGTCAACCTCCTAGTCTTGCTCAATTTTAAAGCCAGTATTCTGAGAGACTTTGTTGCAGAGTTCCAGAGTTCCTGAATCCGTGTACCGAACCTTGCCTTGATTTTCGACCTTGTCTCTTGCCATCTGTCTTGGATCTCGACCCGGCTTCTCTCCTGACTACGTCTCCGTCTGATTCCCTAGCTTCTTGTCTTTGTATCGGCTTGACCTCGGCTATCCTCTACCACGCTTTTCCTACGACTCCTGCTGCGCAACAAGAGTCCCTTCAGCTGCTCCCAAGCTGCAACTCAGGCTGATCTTATCGTCCAGATCTGACTCTCTAGCTTCTATACCTATTGTCCGACTCCAGTCTGCTCGACCCTACACCTCAGGCTCTTCGGTTGAGTCGGGTTGCCATCCCCGGTTGCTCCGGTGACTGCCCTGGCCAGTCAAGGGTGTAGGGACTCAACATCTTCCTGCCTTCCACCTGTCCAACTAGTCGACAAGGTCGACCCTGACATCTGGTCGATCTCCCCTAATACCTCTGACTAGTTGAGGGCAGTCGACATTCCCTGTCTCCCGCCTGTACTACTGTCGACGGGGTTGAGCTCAACATCTGGTCGACCCTTCCTAAACCTCCGACTAGTGGAGAGCAGTGGAGTTGTAGTCAGTTGACCATCCCGCCAAGACGACTACCCTATCCAGAGTAGCCCTGTCTCGAACTTCTTTAGTGTTTGTCGACTAGGCCATCCTGCCCTGTCTCAAACTACTTCTGCTTTTGTCCATCTCAGAGACTGACAGTAAAATCGAGCCAGTAAATATGGATGCTTCTGAGACTTCTCGCATTACCATATCACGGTGCCCGTGCTATGCTGGCAACATTGTCAGTCTTTGTTCACTGCTGATGCTTATTGGCTGAAGTGACTTTGTCCCGCCCAGTATTTGTCCTTAAATACTGGGCCTTGTCACTTCTCCGGTGCCCTTTCGTGGTGTTTCCGTTAGTAGCGCTTGTTCCTGTTCTCATGTGATCTCTGTGTACCGACCCGGCCTGCCTGACTACTCTGCTGTATCCGTTTCTGCTCTGTGTACCGACCCGGCCCGGCTGACGTTCCTGTTCTGTGTACCGACTCGGATTGGCTGACGTTCCTGCACTGTGTACCGACCCGGCCTGGCTGACATTCCTGCTCTGTGTACTGATTCGGATTGGCTGATGTTCCTGCCTGTGTACTGGCCAGGTAGGGCTACAACTCTCTGGGTATCTCTACTACCTGCGGTCCCATTCCGGTCCTCGGTTTGGGGCTCTCCTCTGGGCTTCTGTCTCCAGACAGTACCATTGTGCTTTAGTGCCACTCCTACAGTCTAGTCTCGGTTCAGTCTGTGTCACGAGGGCGACATTCCGGTGTCTATATCCCATCTGTGCACCACGGTACGCTTATCCCTCCTTCCTGCCAATTCGCTGAGGTTGGTCTTACATTGGGTGCCTCAGGCTGTGCTTACGATCGGACAGTCGACATAGGGCTTAGCGTTCGTTAACCCCCTTCGGGGAAGGTGCCATTATCCACCGGCTATTCTACCGTGCAGTCTCCATTGGGTGCCATCCCGGGCATACTGTCTCAGTCCTCCATTACTGCTACGGCAGTCCTTAAGCTATCCTGGGCCTCCTTTGTCTACTGGGCGTTTTCCGCTATTTAGCACTCTCTGCAGAGTGAGAGTCTTAAGGGCCTCGCACTATTAGGGCCTGTCAGCATTCCTGGCCTAATAGTAACCCGTTCATTGCTGCCTTGGTTGAGTGTCACACGAACTTTGCCTGACCTGTGTCAGTATATTGTAAATTCTGTATTGTACATATACTGGACCTGTGTGGGTATATATATTGCTGTAACCTGTCCTGTGTCAGTATATATTGTGTATTTATATACTACTGGACCCGTGAGGGTTATCATTTCTGAGTCTGTTCAATAAAACTGTGTTTTATCTCACCTACTGTGTCTGAGTGTCAAATAAAACCGTAACATACCACCAGACAGGAACAACAGGAGCAGATTCTGTCTACCCATGCAGCACAGCTACAAACTCTCAATCGTAAGCTGGATGCAATGATGGAAATGTTACGGACCTTCTCTCCTTCTACCTCTGCTCAAACTCCTCCAACACAGATCTCAGAGGCTACAGCTCCCCACAGAACTATCCCAGGATACAAACCACCCAAGATACCCTTACCAGAGAGATTTTCTGGTCGACCTGAACCATGTTGTGGGTTTTTGAACCAGTGCCAGCTACATTTCGAGACCTTGCCTCAATCATTTAATTCTCATGCTATGAGAGTGGCCTTCATAATCTCTCTATTGACTGACAAGGCCCTTGCTTGGGCTTCTCCTCTGGTGGAAAATAGATTCTCGCTTCTTGATGACTCCAACGCATTTATTGCTCCCTTTAAGACCATGTTTGATCTGCCAGGAAGGCAGGCATACGCAGAGGTCACTATACTGGGTTTAAGACAGGGTACCCACACTGTGTCCCAATATGCGGTGGAGTTCAGAACGCTTTCCTATGAAACCGACTGGAAAAATGGAGCCTTGAGGGCCGCCTTTCCTAGGGGCTTGAGCGAGCGGATCAAAGACGCTTTAGTTAATCATGAAATACAGGACGATCTGGAAGATCAGATATTTATCTGTTTAGAATTAGACCTTCGGCAACTAGAGCGACAACGAGAAAGAGATCGCTCTCGCCGCTACAAACCAGATTTTGTTCCACAATCATCTTCTTCCACCGAGGCATCCCAGACCCCTGCAGAACCTATGGATATTGGGTCTGTGACTAAACTCACTGAGGAAGAAAAACTCAGGCGAAGAAGTCAGGGACTTTGCCTTTATTGTGGCCTTAAGGGCCATCTCCTACGCCAGTGTCCGACCCGGCCGGGAAACTCCTCAGCTTAAGGAACTATGGAGATGACTCCTTAAGCTTGAGACATGAAACATCTCCGTCCGACCCAAACCGTTTGATGGTTCCGGTTCGGTTGAGTTGGGCGGAAGGCTCAGTCTCCACAAAAGCCTTCTGGGACTCAGGTGCTGCCGGAGTATTTCTTGATGCTAGATTTGCCTCCAGACACTCGATTCTGCTTATTCAGAAAGCCAAACCTTTGCAGGTCTCTACTGTTGATGGGGGTCCTTTGGGAACGGGCCTCGTTACACATGAAACACAACAGCTTCTTCTTCAAACTGGCATTCTTCATTCAGAGACTATTCAACTTGACGTCATAAATTGTCCTTCTATTCCGGTGACTTTGGGTCTTCCGTGGCTCCGCCGCCACAACCCGGTTATTGACTGTTGATCTGATCAGTTGACGAGCTGGAGTCCTTCCTGTCATTCTAACTGTCTAACTAAGATATATGTACCAGGCTTTGTGGGTAGCATAACCGCTCCTGAAGATACTATACCCAAACCCTACAGAGACTTTATTGACGTTTTTTCTAAACAAAAGGCAGCTGAATTACCTCCACACAGATCATTTGACTGTCCAATTGATTTATTACCCGGTACTGTGCCTCCTAGAGGAAGAACCTTTCTTCTGTCTGAACCGGAGAATAAAGCCCTTTTGGAATATATACAAGAAAACCTGCCAGGGGTTTAATTAGACATTCATCCTCGCCAGCAGGTGCAGGGTTTTTCTTTGTCTCCAAAAAAGATGGATCCTTGAGCTTGTATAGACTATAGGGGCCTAAACAAGGTGACAATTAAAAACAGATATCAACTGCCTCTGATTCCAGAACTCTTTGATGCTCTGAAGGATGCAAAAATTTTCACTAAGTTGGATCTACTTGGGGCAAATAACTTGATTTGAATCAAAGATGGCGACGAGTAGAAGACGGCCTTTAATACCAGGTACGGCCACTATGAGTACCTCGTCATGCCCTTTGTGCTCTGCAATGCCCCCGCAGTATTCCAACACTTTGTCAATGAGATCTTCAGGGACACTATGTTACACCGCCTTAGGGAGAATCATCTTTTCACTAAGGCTGAAAAACGCATCTTTGAAACCTCACAGCTTCTTTTCCTAGGATATATAGTTTCTGACTCTGGTCTTCTGATGGATCCTTCTAAAGTGGAGTCTGTCTCTCTATGGCCACGACCAACCACTTTGAGAGCCGTGCAATGTTTCCTGGGATTTGCAAACTACTACAGAAGATTCATTAAAAACTTCTCCACCATAGTTGCCCCCCGGTAGCTTTCACCAGAAAAAATGCAAATCCTAAAGTCTGGTCCTCTGAGGCTGTCGAGGTCTTTGAACGATTAAAAAAATGATTTGTTTCTGCACCTTTGTTACTATATCCAGACCCCACTAAACCCTTTCTCACTGAGGTAGATGCCTCCGAATTGGGAGCTGGTGCTGTCCTTTCTCAGAGGGACGAGGTCACTAACCGCCTTCACCCATGCTCATAATTTTCTAAACAGTTCAGCTCTGCTGAAATGAACTAAGATGCCAGAGATCGTGAGCTTTTGACCTTTAAAATGCCCTTAGAAGAATGGCGGCACCTGTTGGAGGGTTCTCAAGTTCCGGTCATTATTCAGACTGACCACAAGAACCTTCAATTCCTGGAACAAGCACGATGCCCGAATCAAAGGCAGACCCGATGGGCTCTTTTCTTTACCCATTTTAATTTTATTATCACATATATACCAGGGTCTAAGAATTTGAAGGCTGATGCCTTATCTTGTCTCTTCACTATCGAATCGGAACCGCCTCCTGAACCTATAATTCCCCCCCAAACATATTGTGACCTGTCTATCGTTATCCATAATACAGAGGATCAAGTCTCTCCAACACCATTTCAGTGGACGAATTAAAGGGAAACCCGCTCATCTTCTATACGTTCCCAAACGTTTTCAGGTCTCTTTCCTAAAATGGTCACATCACTCTGCTATGGCTGGTCATCCAGGCATTACTAAAAATACTGATCTTCTTCTTTGACGCTTTTGGTGGCCTTCCTTAAAACAAGACGTGGAAGCCTATGTCAAAGCTTGTACTCTTTGTGCTCAGAATAAGCCATCCAATCAAAGACCCGCTGAGCTCATTCAACCTCTACCAATTCCTCAGTCCCCATTGACTCACCTGGCTATGGATTTTATTACAGATTTGCCACCTTCAGACCATTGTACTGTGATTTGGGTAGTAGTTGACCGCTTCTCTAAGCAAGGGCATTTCATTCCCTTCCGGGGATTACCTAACTCGCAAATATCTACATCAGAGAAATATTACGCATTCACGGAGTTCCTGCTCAAATTGTCTCTGACAGAGGTACCCAATTTACCTCAAAATTCTGGAAGGCTTTCTGTTCTCGCCTAGGGATTCAGTTGAACTTCTCATCCTCGTACCATCCTCAGTCTAATGGCCAAACTGAGAGAACCAATCAGATTCTAGAAATCTATCTCCGTCACTATGTCAATGCACATCACAGTAACTGGGCATCATTGCTTCCTCTGGCTGAGTTCGCTTTCAATAACTGATATAATTCTGCTATGAAGTGTTCTCCCTTCTATGCTGCTCTAGGTTATCACCCTCAGATGCTACCTAACCTTTCTGTATCAAATGTTCCCGAAGCCGATGCTAGAGTGAGAGATCTTCGTCTCCAGTGGGCTTCTGTTCATCGTTCCTTGACAGCTGCTTCTTCCAGATACAAGTCAGCGGCAGATAAGAAAAGATGACCAGCTCCTTCATACCAGGCCGGTGACCAGGTCTGACTGTCTACCCAACACTCCGCCTGAAGCAGCCTTCCGGTAAATTGGGGCATAGTTTCTTTGGTCCTTTTTCCATCAGGAGTCAGCTCACACCTGTCACCTTTGCTCTTGATCTACCATCTACCACGAAGGTGGCCAATTCCTTTCATGTCTCTCTTTTACGTCCTCTGGTCAAGAACCGTTACCACCAAACTTCTGCTCCTGTTTTGGTGGATGGTCATCCAGAGTATGAGGTCAGCAAGATTCTGGACTCTCGGCTATCTCATGGCTGGTTACACTATTTGGTTGATTGGAAAGGCTATGGTCGGCTGGGTGCCAGCCGCTGAGGTCCATGCCCCAGCCCATATGCGAGCCTTTCATCGCCTCCATCCATCCAGATGCTCCAGGCCTTCTGTAGGCCGGTAACTGAAGAGGGGGCACTGTTACGCTCCTTCAGATCATTCCTCCTACCATCATCCCTATTGGCTGCTGCAGGCTTTATCTACCTGGGTCAACCTCCTAGTCTGGCTCGATTTTAGCGCCAATATTCTGAGAGTCTTTCTCGCAGAGTTCCAGAGTTTCTGAATCCGTGTACCGAACCTTGCCTTGATTTTCGACCTTGTCTCTTGCCATCTGTCTTGGATCTCAACCTGGTTTCTCTCCTGACTACGTCTCCGCCTGATTCCCTGGCTTCTTGTCTTTGTATTGGCTTGACCCCGGCTATCCTCGACCACGCTTTTCTGACGACTCCTGCTGCGCAACAGGAGTCCCTTCAGCTGCTCCCAAGCTCCGACTCAGGCTGATCTTATCGTCCAGATCTGACTCTCTAGCTTCTCTACCTATTGTCCGACTCCAGTCTGCTCGACCCTACACCTCAGGCTCTCCAGTTGAGTCAGGTTGTCATCACCAGTTGCTCCGGTGACTGCCCTGGCTAGTCGAGGGTGTAGGGACTCAACATCTTCCTGCCTTCCGCCTGTCCAACTAGTCGATAGGGTCGACCCCGACATCTGGTCGATCCCCCCTAATACCTCCGACTAGTTGAGGGCAGTCGACATTCCCCGCCTCCCATCTGTACTACTGTCGACGGGGTTGAGCTCAACATCTGGTCGACCCTACATAAACCTCAGACTAGTGGAGAGCAGTGGAGTTGTAGTCTGTCGACCACCCCGCCAAGTCGACTACCCTATCCAGAGTAGCCCTGTCTCGAACTTCTTCAGTGTTTGTTGACTAGGCCATCCTGCTCTGTCTCGAACTTCTTCAGTGTTTGTCGACTGGGCCGTCCTGTCTCGAACTACTTCTGCGTTTGTCCATCTCAGAGACTGACACTCCGGGATGAACCAACACCTGAACAACTACCACAAGTCATTGTTGATTAGTGTAGAAAGTGGCACTACTGCATATACCAGTGTCACACTCACCATCAGTAGGCAGGAGAAAGGGTTGGGGCATCATGCCACATCTGGTCCTAGTAAGAGCAGCAGACAGTCACAGCCCATCCCAAAATCAATACAGGCCACACTGGAAGATTTTGGTGGGTTTCATTCCAAGGGGATGTACAGACAGCAGTCCACGAAAATGACATGCCTCATTGCACAGCTCATAGCCGTTGGGGGTGCTACTTTTAATTTGATGGACGGGGAGCCCTTCCAGCAACTTATGGAGGCTGTCACACCCCGATATAAAATTCCATCCCGCACCACATTTAGTAGAGTTATAGTGCCCTCACTGTACCAGTCATGTGTTGGGCTGTTGAAAGACTTGCTAGGAAAGGCTGGTGGCCAGTCAGTGCACTTTACTACTGATTTATGGAGTGCTCCGAGTGGTCAGCATGGCTTCCTGTCATTGACGGTGCATTGGTGGCAGCCCAATGTGTTGCAAGACACATCATTACCAACAACAAGTTCAGGTGCAGTAGGTAAGCAGGAGCACCGCTTTTTCCTTCTCCATGTTGAGATAATGGATCAGCATCACACCTCAGATAACATTCGCAAAGCCCTGTCTGGCTCTATTGTTTTTCATCTCTTGTAAAAAAGTCTGCGGTATCTATCTACTGAGTCCTGGGCTGGCTCCTCCAGTGTTCCGCAGTTTGCTGCTGGTTACATCTCCAGTGTTGCTGTCATCCTGAGTCTGCCTCACACCAGTCATCCTTAGTTGCTGTATCTCTACTGAGTTCTGGCTGCTCCAGTGTTCTGCAGTTTGCTGCTGGCTACATCTACAGTGTTGCTATCATCTTGAGTCCGCCCTGCACCAGTCATCCTCAGTCTTCCTTCTTCCTTTGAATTTAGCTAAATCCATACTTCATCTACTTCATCCATAGTACCATAAGGCTAAAGCTCCACTTTACCCTGTTCCACCATCTTCATTTAGACCCTGGAAATGGTTCATTTTTTATTGTATTTTTTTTTTAAGTATTTAAATTCGACGAATAATTCGGACTGTTGTCAAATTTCGTCCGAGTCAGTTCTGATCTGAAATGCTGAGTCATTGAGTAAAAAAAAAAATCGTCCAAAATCGAATTTTACCAAAAATTTTTGTCGTGCACAAGTTTAATGAGAAGTCAGCATCTGTAATTCTCTGCTTCCTTGCCCCTGTCTTCCTTCCCTTCTACCCTTCTCAATTACTGCTGCTCCCTGTTCTCATCCTTTGCTCATCCACTGCTTTGCCAAATGTGGGTCTTCCCTGGAAGCTAATGCTACTGTAAGCACCCAGCTTGGAGAAGCATGCTGTTAACACAACATCATTATACAAACCTTAGTTCACCTCAGCCACAGAGTCACCATTAGTACAACAGCAGCACCACCACCACCTCTAGTCATGTTAAAGCAATTTACATTTCTTCTATGTGATGCCATCCCACACATACTAAGTTCCTAGAAAGAAGTTAAAATATGCACAAGAATAATCCCAAAATATCCATGTGGAGTGGCAAACTTGCCAAAATGTTGGTGTTTAACATGCTGCCCTATTCTGTTTTAGAAAATCAAATGTTTCACAGAACTTATGGGTTATACTTCACTGGAATTTCCCAAGCGGCATTTATTTTTAAAGAAAGTCTGTACCAGATTTGTACAACAGGTGATTTGCATCATAGGCAAAGGGCTGGAAAAATCAAGATAGGAAAGTTCACTTGACCAGATATGTGTCCAGTTATCCAATCCTTTAGCATGCCATCTGTCTTACCGACGTAAAACAAATTACATGGGCATTTCAACAAATAAACAACATGATTAGTACTACACGTTAAACTAAATCTTATTTTAAACATTCTGCTTGAATGTTGATGTTGAAAATGTGTTCCCATCATCATTTGCTTACACGTTGCACATCCCGTGCATTTATAAACCCCATCTTTAGGTTTAGGCAGCCAACTTCTACTGTGAATCTCTGAAACATTAGGTGAAGTTTTAACCAATAAATCCCTGAGACTCTTGCCTTTCTTATAACAGATTATTGTTTTTTATAAATAGCATACAGAGACTCAGTGACAAGCCAGTGGCTAAACATTTTTGATGAAGGGCCATTCACCAACTTCATTTAAAGTGATGCCAATTGACCATATTCCAATATCTTTGAGAGGGGGTAATAGGAGTAAACTTCTCCTTCAAAGAGAATGCTTTTGGATCTGGACTCTTCAAAAGGTTACCCCAATGGGACTTGAAGCAGTATATTTCTCCATGTTCTTGAATGAACGTTAGAAATCTGCTTTAATTATTTAGGATTAATACAGTTCTCTTTGCTTTTTGTCTCTATTTAAAAAAAAAAAAAAAAAATTTAGATTTGTATTTTTTTATTTATTTTCATTTTTGATTTTTATATTTATTCTTTTTTAGTTTTTGTTTTGTTTTTTTGACACAGGTCAGTTAACATAGTGGAGTGTCGCTTACAGAGAGAGAAGATTTTTGCCTTTGAGAGAATTTATTTTTCAACAGTAGAATAATGATGATTTTGTTATTATTTAGCAAGTCTTTTTTTCAGTATTACGTTTTTTTGGGTCTCTTTATATAGTCCTCATTTGGGACTGGTAGTTTTTGAATTGTAGATTACGATTCAAGTTTTTGTCAAGATTCTATTGATTGAAATCTTAGTAATCACACAATTGTTTATATTCATTAGATTTCACAGTTGGGTGATTGGTGATTTTATTATTGTTATTTTATTTGTTCGGGGGTCATTATTTACCTGTTGGGGATGATATGGCATCTTGGTTTTGCCATGGATAATATACATCCTACAGCGGGAGAATTTTGATGATGAACATTTAGTACAGTAGTTTTGTATTATTTACACCATTCACAAATAATTTTACTAGTTTTGAAACATCGTTTCACATTTAATCACTGATCATCAACTAACTTTATTGATGTTCACTATCATGATCATGTAATCAGTTGACACATAGAATCAGCAACTGATTTTTGGATTACTTTCTTTGTCCCTTTGACTAATCATGATTTCCCAACACCGGCGTTAATGCACGCTCACATCTCTATTGTTTTGCACGAGATGCACATCACAGTTGCACGTTCATGGTAAGGTATGTATAGCACTGTTTGTTTTGTATTATTTTATTCTACCTACCGGACCGAAACGTTGAAATTGAATTAACTTTTTTAACATTTTAAGTCCTGTGAGTGCTTGCCCTATACGACTATGGCCTAGATTTAAAGGCAGCCGTTAAACCATCCGCTAAGTAAAAAAGGCACGTCGGCCGCAAAGAACACATGTTTTACGGCAGATTCAAAGGTAAGCGTTCAAGAATAGCTATCGGGCGTAGGCACTACAAAAACACGTTAAACAAAAACCAGCGTCGCACCTGATTTTGCATCACCGTGCATCCCAAACACCCGTTAAAACACAACTTAACTCAAAATGTTACATTACGGCTGCCGTTGTCTAGCAACCCTGATAGATGCACAAACAAAATTCAAACCTACAGCCAATCCCAAGGCCCCAAAGTATCAAAAATGTTCAAATACACCTATATATACCTCAAAATAACGGTTACACCCTGTCTGTGTTTCGAGTTTCAGCAAGCTAGAGCACAGGACCCAGGAGTGGAGGATAGCATTTAGAGAGAGAGAGAGAGAGAGAGAGAGAGAGAGAGAGAGAGAGAGAGAAGCATACAGAGGAGTAAGGTAGAAGGATTTTGGAGAGGAGAGAGTTACATTTAAATAGACACATAGCACACTTTTGCACATAGCACATACATCCATACAAACACATACACATACATACACATAGTCTTTTTTTTTTCATCACACCTTACACATTTTAAACTTTATTTTTACAGTGTGAATCCGTGAGTGAAAGTGTGTGACAGAGAGTGAGTGGGATCGAGTGTGTCTGTGAGGGCGTGTGAGAGTGCCTGGGTGTGACTGGGTGAATGATGGCCAGGAGAGGAGGACAGGAGAGAGGGATGGGGAGACTAGTGGAGGAGGAGGAGGAAGGTCAGGAGGGGATCCCTCAGCAGAGCAGGGGTGGGAGAGGGAGATACGCAGGGCGGAGGGGGACCAGGCCCACAAGAACAGGCACACAAAGAAGAAGAGGGACAGATCCTGCAGTGGGACGAGGGGTAGTGCCTGGGGACCACCACACACAGGCAGGGGCAGAGCAGGCAGGACACTCCGGGTCTGACTCCTCGCATGCCGGAGCTGAGGGGGACAGGCTCAGGGATCCCCGATATACCGAGGAAGAAAACACGGCCCTCGTGGAGGCTGTGCTGGAGAGGGAGAGTGTCCTCTTCCCGGGGGACAGACTCCCTGGCCTGTCTGCGAGGAGGAGAGCTGCCTGGAGTCAAATCTGCAGCAGAGTTAATGCGCTGGCCACCTGCAGACGGGATGTGGACTCAATAAAGAAGAGATGGGGCGACTGCAAAAGGCAGGTGAAGAGGAAGATGGGGGATGCCGCCCTGCACGCCAGAGCCACCGGAGGTGGGCCACCTGTCCCCATCACCTACAGCGCATGGGAGGAGAGGCTGCGGCAGACACTGTCGTCTACCCTCATTGAGGGGGTCCCTGGAGGATCAGACACTGGGGAGGAGAGGAGCCTCCACACCACCGGTAAGTGCATCACCCCAAAACCACACACCACCCCAAACCACACACCCATCACAAACAAGCACTCACATCCCAACATCTGCTCTTCATTCAACCACACAATTGCACCAACACAGCACCCTGAGGGTTTAAACAGGGATCAAGACAAGGACAAATGTCAATGTTCAACAAGGCCAAAACCTGTCCAACTCCCTGGTTAACCCTCATGTTGCTGTGCTCATCACACACAATACACACAAACCATGCTCAGTAAAGTGTTGTATGTTAAACATCACAATTGTTGTCACACAGTGTTACCCATGTTCACACAGGGAATCCAGCACATAACCCCATGAGTGCCAGAGGGATCATCAATGCATCGATCAACAATGCTTTGGCAACCCCTCTGGTACTCAAAGGGTTAACCATACAACAAACACATGTCGATAGGTTAACAATTACATGACACATAGGGGACATTCACTAAGCGGTGAAAAAGAGCTGATGTAGTGAATTTGACACTTGCATACCCTCACTTTACCAATTACAATGTTAGTCTATGGAGAACATCCAATAACAGGATTCAAGCTGCACAGGCCCCATTGTGTGGACTCCATAGAAAACATTGCAGATGGTGAAATGAGGTCAGCGGAGAAGTCAGCATCATAATCAGTTCATCAGGTCCACTTAACCGCTTACTGAATCACCAACAGGATGGATCAGGTCACAAATCACAGTGCCACTGAGAATAAATGCTTGTATGTGCAACACACAGGCCAAAAACAATCACACATAAGTAAAGGTGAAAAAGTTGGCCTTGGTGTTGTGTATGCAATCATTTACTCTAACTTCAATTTACATAGCTCACATTTGATTCACATATAGATCCTCAGGAGTGCTGATGCCATGGATGGATGGTACACCAGACACTATTTGCAGGATACATATGGGAACCAAATATGAACCATTGAGGTTTGGTCAATAACAGGCCAGGGATTATGGATATCTATGATCGGGTCTGGCTGCCTCACACAGAAGGATGGATGGGCTGATCCAGGAAAAAAAAGGCCTCAATCAATGATATCCTTCAATACTGGCTTGATTGTTGCCCCTCAGGATTCAACTTGAACAGACCTCATGGACAGAATCCTGTAATGTACATCAATCCCTGATTGCCACGGTGGTATCCCATGCATCACAATGCTATGCATAGGATACCATCATGACAACCAGAGAGGGACATGTCTAATCTGACAAAATCCAGCACTGTACGGGATGAACTGATAACATAGGGATGAATACTACTTGAATCACACTGCAGATCTCTTCAAAAAAGATATGTACAGAAAGAAAAACAACCAGATTTGTATGTGGATATGTCCCTTTCAAATGGGTACAAATAGGTCCCAACAAGATGTAAACCCAGAGTTCGGTTCAGTACGTGTGATTGTCCAACTGCCCATATATGTGCACCCTCAACAAAATAACTCATATTGATATCATCATCACAGTACATATACCCAGTATATTACACCTACTTGGATGGGTATCACTTGTATCTATGAAAGTTCATTTGTGATGGCTGTACATATATAGGCAGTTAGACAATCACATGTTCTGAACAGATCTCTGGGTTCATATCTATCAAGGATATGTTTGTACCCGTATGAAAGGTACATATACACACATATCAGACCATATTCCTCACTGTGTACCTTGGCATGGCAATGGTTAATTTCACTTGATGTAACCTTGCAGGCATCATAAAGAGATGTTTAGAAAGATGTTACTGTATGTGACAGCTGGAGATGTCAGTCATATGACCACACGGAGGCTCTTCAGCAGACCCAAAATTGAAACAATTGGAGATGGATCCATCATTGACATGGTCCACAGAGCGTGCTTACAAACCAGGAACACTTAGTAGACAATGGCAAAGATGTAGTTATCTCCAAATGGGTCAATGTGGAGTCTGCTGAAGAGCCTCCGTGTGGTCAAATGACTGACATCTCCAGCTGTCACATACAGCAACATCTTTCTAAACATCTCTCTATGATGCCTGCAATGTTACATCAAGGTGAAATTAACCATTGCTATCCCGTTACAGAGATAGTAATACCTAAAATGTGAAAGGAAAAATACATGTCATAGGATTGATCCACCGGGTAATGCAAGGGTATCCCCACTACTGAAAGGTGTTTCATCACAAGAGTATAACAGCTCAAAGTTGAATATTCCAGGGACAATATCACTGTGGCCTGAAAATGTACTATGCCAATGTTGCCAGACCATCCTCTGGCTAGCTTTGGTCCAGGGAACAGATATCCACAAAGGATGATGTGGCAACAGCGCAAATGTACAATTTCAGGCCACTGGGATGTGGCACGAAAGGAATTCAACTCTGAGCTGCAATACATGTAGAATACAACACCCATCACCAGTAGGAGTACCGTTGTTTCACACAGGGGGATACACCATACAACATATATGTTCCTTTACACATTTCAAGTATTAATATCAATTTGACACCATCATGGCTAAGTTTACTGATCACACAATCTCAATCCTCCACACAGGTTATGTGTCTCCAGCACATCAGGAGCCCATGGAGGAGGCCACCTCACCACCCAGTGAGGAGTATTTGGAGGAGGGGACCAGCCAGTGGGCACCGTACCCAACGACATCCACACCTCTTGGCCAGCTGGATGCACCAACCCTGCCTGCACCAACTCTGCCTGCACCAACTCTGCCTGCATCAACTCTGCCTGCACCAACTCTGCCTGCATCAACTCTGCCTGCACCAACTCTGCCTGCACCAACTCTGCCTGCATCAACTCTGCCTGCACCAACTCTGCCTGCACCGACTTATTACAGTGACTGGATGCCCCCCACCACCTCCAGGAGCTATTATCCCCCAGCAGCAGCAGCAGCACCACCACCACCAGGGAGGCAATGGCTGCCCGGTGATGTGGCCACCACCCAATACGGGCCATACCCACAGATTGACCTACCCTCCTGGATGGCTCCCCAGCATGGCCCCAGGTATGATCCTAGGTGGGGGCCAAGCACATACCAGTGGCCAAGGTTTGACCCTTGGCCACTCGACTACCAACACCTGGGCCTGCTTGGGGAGCCCCAACAGCCTATGCGAAGGGACGTGTTTACCCCACCACCTCCACCAGCACAGACATCGGTGGGCAGCAGTGGGTCAATTGATGTGGTGGGCACATACCCATCTGCAGCACAACCAGCACCAGCAGAGGAGGACACAGCAGCAGCAGAGGAGGACACAGCACCAGCAGAGGAGGACACACCAGCAGCAGAGGAGGACACAGCACCAGCAGAGGAGGACACAGCACCAGCAGAGGAGGATACAGCACCAGCAGAGGAGGACACAGCAGCAGCTGATTCACCAGGCACAAGCATCACCAACAGTGAACGGCCCACGGGGATGGAAGCTGAGTGTATGGCTCTGCAAAGGAGACTACTCAGGTCAAGCCTCCGCACCAATGACAACATCACCAGGAGCCGTAGGGAATCCCGTATAAACACTAACAGGATAGAGGCAAGGATCCATGCCCTGGAGTCGGAGGTCATGAGGATCAACACTCAACTCCATCAGCTACACACAGGGGTGATGGACCTGCTTGCACAGCTACTGGTGGAGTTGAGAGAGCTGAACCGCAGGGAGGACTTACGTTTGGAGAGGGAAAACCTGCGCTCCACAGAGGGATCCACTGCCCCCACCACCCCCTCTAATGTGACCCCCGAAGCCACACCTAGGGGGCAAAGGGTGACCAGGAGATCATCCAGGTTATCCACTTCTGCCACACAGTCTAAGCCCCCCCCCCCAAGAAAAAAAAATAAAATGCCCAACATGTTAAATTTCCCCTGAATAAAGGAACATTGTGCTTTTGAATCCTGTCTGATCTGCTTTGAATTTGGTCATAGATTTGGGTGGCAGAGTTGTCTCCAATGCATTGCCAAACAATTCAGTGAATACAACTCCTGCCTAGGTAAGATGTTTGTGGGATGTTACAACATGGGTTCACATACACATCGTTGTACAAAATCAACTGTAAAAACATCCCTGTTGCCATATTACACAACTGTGTTATATGGCAATGTTGTGTGTTGATTTTGCATAACAAAACATTCCCCTTAGCCCAACATTTGGTACAACATTGAACATTCATCTACATCATATGTAGTGTTTAACCCTTTGATATCCAGAGTGGTAGGCAACGCATTGCAAAGAAATGCGTTGGGTACCACTCTGGCACTCAGAGGGTTAAGGGGATAACCAAACAAACGGCTTAGCGGTGAGATAACAAGCAGGACAGATAAATGGGACATGTATCCATATTGTCTTGGATTCACACACTCATTGTGCAACAGACTGACTGGGGAAGCCAATGTTTTCAACCTAGGATTTCAATGTGTAGCACACACATTGATATCCTGGGGTGAGCATTGGGGCCTCCAGTAAGTTGACTTGTTGTTTTTTCTAAGGGTGTAACAGACTTCCCCAGTGAAAACACTTGTCCACTTGGTCATGTACTGTGATATGTCCCAGTGGAGCAATATCACTGAACATTGATTATACTGAGCAACACATTAACTGTGGACAGGAATTCACTGTGGAAGTATGTCCCCTTTATCACCTCTTTATCACTCCCACAACACATTAGTGTATCACTGCCACCATCTGTTAGCGTGAATACATCACTGAGTCCACTCACTTGCAAACAAGTGGTGGAGTCCTGTGATATGGGTGATGCCTTTCCATGTATGGGGATACTCTACCCTGGGTGTGGTAACGCATTGACAACTGTGTTCTCAAATATATCCTCCTACAGACACAGATAGAATGGTGATGGTTCATCTTTATTGTGTCTCAAAGTACATTAGGATGTACATGTGTTTTCTGTGTATTGCCTATATGCATTGAACACCTGTATGAGAACACTAAATGTACTTTGAAACAAAAAAATAGTACTTTAGTAACACTGCTGCCCAGCTCATGTGTTGTCCACAAGGTTTGACAACTCTGTAGCTGAGCATCCTAACTGTACAGGTTATAAAACTCAGGAATTAGTGTTTTCTGTGTCTATATGAAAATGATCCAGTAGAGGTTTGTGTGAACCTCAGGTCAAACTTTGCATCACCAACAACATCAACATAAACAGCAAGGGGTGATCTCCATGAAGGTGATGTCAAGACATCAATCCAGTCACATAGAAGAACTTCAGTTCAAGGATGGATCATGTTACGGATGCCTGTGGAAGAAGAGGACAGGATTTGGAGTAGTTGACTTGAACTGATCATCAAGCAACAACAATTTAGTCTTTTTGATCCCCTCAATTTTCACAGTTACAGGTGAGTACACAAACCATTGCTTGACAATGTGTTGTGTACTCATCTGTAACCAATTATGTGGAGAACTAAGGACATGTGCCCCAGCCCTATGGATATGTGCCCCTGACATGGATACACACATCAACAAGTGTTCTGAGAGCTCCATGGAAGTAATGAATTTGGGCTGCCACTGTTAATGTGACAGTGGCAGCCCAATGTCATTTGTTCCATGGAACTGTTAGGACACATTTGTTGATGTGTGTATTCATGTCGGGGGCACATATGTCTGCACACTCACAGGTCAGCATGGTGTCCCTGGTAATCTGATCTACGTCTCATGACCTCTACATTGTGTGCCCATACCACTGTACATCCACCCCTGTGCTGCTCTTCTCAGCTGTAGCACAGTACAGGTCCCATATTGAGTCCAATGGCCCTTTAACCCCTGATGTGACGGAGTATTATCCAATGCATAGCATTGGATAACACTCTTTCGCTACAAGGCTAGCATGGTTGCTCTGGCTATGCTCATGGCAAATCAAGTTAGCTGCTGTCAATCAAGCCCTGTAAGGCGATGAACATGGGTTATGTGTTGTACCTTGTTTCTCCTGAGGGTGTGCGTGATATCCTTGGGGTCTGTATGTCAACGTGGAGAGTGGAATGGAGGATGGTTTTTGAGTCCACACACACAATTTGCCACGTCCGCTGCAAGTGCAGTGCTGTGTCACTGTTCCTGTGGGGTGAGACAGAACAAAATGTGCAGTGTGGTTAGTGTCACAGGACTGATGGGGGACTTGCATGGATTGTTTGCATGCCTGTGTTATACTCACATGTAAAGTGTTCCGTGATGAGCCTGTCTCTGATCTGTGTCCCTCTCAGGGTCTCCTCAACGTGTCCGATGTCCATGGGCACTTCCTGTATGGGGGGGGCCTGGATGTGCTCCAGCAGCCTGGTGTCCACTGCGATGTTGTGCAGTATTGCGCACGCCACAATGATGTCGCACACCTTTCCAGGTGCATACTGCAGTGCTCCCCCCGAGTGGTCCAGACATCGGAATCTTGACTTGAGGAGGCCAAAGGTCCGCTCAATGGCATTCCTCGTTCTGCCATGAGCCTGGTTGTAGCTTTCCTGGGCATGTGTTCGAGGATTGGCCAGTGGGGTCAGTAGCCAGGACTTGCATCCATAGCCAGCATCACCTGTGTAATGTGAGTGACATGGTGAGACAGGGAGCACATGTTGTGTGAATGATGTTTTGTGTGGTAGACGTAGTAGCTGTGGGTCAGGAGCATGCTAAGCAGCGTTGTGTGTACGCCTGTGTATGTGATGTGATTTTGTATTGTGAACTCACCCAAAAGCCATCCCCCTGTAAAAGTTCCATTCTCGAAATCTCTGTGGACTGAGGAGTTTTGGAGAATGTATGAATCATGTGAGCTGCCAGGATACTTTGCACAGACATTCATTATCCTCATATGGCTGTCACACACCATCTGCACGTTGATTGAGTGAAAGTTCTTCCTGTTGATGAATATCTGTGCGTCACGTGCTGGGGCCTTAATTCGGACATGGGTGCAATCTATAGCACCCATGACCCTGGGCATGCCTCCCCTGGCGTAAAAGGCCTGCTTGACTTGTATCCAGTCCATGTCGGTGGTGGGTAAATGTATATAGGTACTGGCCTTGCTTTTGAGGGCTGGCAGGACCTGGGCCAGCACCCTGGAGAATGTGGCCTGTGACATGCCAGATGCGTAACCCTCTGTGGACTGGAAGGCCCCGCTTGCCATGAAGTGCATGGCACAGAGTAGTTTCTGCAGGCCAGTTAGGGCATGGTTGTAGATGTAGATGGGATCCACCTGCTCCTTGATGACCTCATACAAGGCAATGATGCTGTCAGGCCTCAACCTGTAGCGATCAATTACCTCATCATCGGTCATTCCAAAGAGGGTGACCCTTGGGCGGTATACCCTGGGCCTTGGTGGTCGTCTATACATCCTGTGCCCTCCAGGTGGGGATGGGCTCCTGTGTGGCTGCTGAGCCAGAGCCTCCTCACTTGCAACAGGTGGTGGCTGTTGATCAGGCATGCTTGGAGGTTGCTGATGTTCCCTAGCTCTCTCCCTTGCACGCCTTCTCTTCAGTCTTCGCAACAATATGTAACCCAACATACTGTTTGCTCTATCTATCTGTCTCTATCTGTCTCTCTCTCTCTCTCTCTCTCTCTCTCTCCCTCCCAGAGTGGAAAACAAGCCACAAGTGAGTGTGTTGAGTTGTCCCTTTAAGTACTTGCTAGGGCGTTGTGTGGGTGTGGTGATGAGGTGAGTGCTGACCAATGGTGAGTTGTTTTTGTCCAGGTAAGTGTTTGCAGGTGTGTGTGTGTTATAAGATGTGGTGTGTTGTGCTTGTTCTGTGTGTGCCATTTGCGGACATGCAGTTGTGGGGTGCAGGTGGCGTGTTGATGATGCCCAGGTGAGCTTGTATTTGCAGGTGTCCGCTTTGTGTGATGACCCCCATTGTTCCGTGCCATGTTGTGTTGTTGTTTTTTTGTGTGTCGTTGTCCCTGTGGTGTCGGTTGTTGTTGTGTGTATAGTGATTTGTGTTGTGTGTGCATGTTTTTGTGTTGTTTTGGCATTGCACGGGTTAATTTTCCCATTTACATGGTTGTGCGGTAAGCCTTTTGTGTGTTTTCCTATGTAACGGGTGTTTTGTTTTGGCCGTTAAGTGTCTAACGGCTAAAAAAAGTGGGTCTTAACTTTTAGCCGTTAGGTGTGTCTTTTTTTCAGCCGTTATCAGTACCGCAAGCCTTTGAATAGCTCTGGGGTATGTTTTTCCATGCGTCTGAATGCACGTAAGTGTATCGGCCGTAAGGATTGTACAACTGCCGTTAGCTGTTCTTTAGACGGATCTTTGAATTGCAACATGTCACTTAACGCACCCGTTAGTGATTTTTTTTGTTAACGGCTGCCTTTAAATCTACCCCTATATGTTATATTTGCTAATGCACCCATGCTTACTGCACTTGATTGTGTGAGTGCCAGCCCCGAGTGATATATATATATATATATATATATATATATATAAATAGAAAAAGATAATCCTGCCACACTAGTACATGTCTACATGATAGTGCTAAGAAATGTAATTGAGTATGTAGGATATCGGGAAAAATTAAACCTTTATTAATATTAAACAAAAAATAAAACATCATAAAAACAGAAGGAAGAAAGAAAGTGGTACAAAACATAAATATGGTGTACTGCCATGGCAAAAATACAGATAAAGTTCTGGTTGCCAAAATGAGTGGTGAACCTTAATTAGCAAAAAATACATATGGTGTCTAAGACAAAAAACAAAATTATAACACCTATGGATCCCAATAAAAATTGTTAAAGTATTATCTTAGGAGGAAAATGTACAAATTAATTGATTATAGCCAATAAAGGAAATATCACTATTCAGCTCTCAAGGGAGCTTTAAAGGCTAAATCCATGAAAAAAGGTGCTGTAGATTTCGGCTGTATAAATAGATTCACCATCCTTTTCCCACACATAAGCTATCATAAAAAAGCTGCTGTAACCAGTTCTTAAAAGGGCTATTGTTCAGTCAACATTATAGATTACATTTAGTGGTCTAAGAAGCACTTAGAATTGGAGCTCTAGTGTTAACATGATCAAATCAAGAAAAATTCAATTAACTGAAAAAATATAAAGGAGCAAGATTACCAACCTTAATGCTCATTTCACATCTTGATCCTTCAACAGGTTTGACTGTTGAAGAAATAATATAGTAACATAGTAAATTAGGCTGTAAAAGACACAAGTCCATCAAGTTCATCCTTTGATTCATAATCCAGAAAAGGTAGAATTATGTAAACCTTCCGGCCACCAAAATGAGTATTAGTCGATTTACAATAACTTCCTGTTTTACCTACTAATATACAGTATAAGTGAAAGAAATGCATTTAATCTTCTCTTAAACGTGTTCATTGTATCTGCCATTACAACTTTCTTGGGCAAAGAATTCCACAATTTAACAGACCCTAAAGTAAAAAAAACCCTTCATCTGCTGAAGTTGAAACTCCTTTCCTCTAATCTTAAAGGGTGGCTCCTAGTTATTTGTTCAGGCCTTGGAATGAAAAGCTTATTAGCGAGATTCTTGTATTGACCTCGCATAATAAATGTATTTGCTACACTTTGAGAGACTCTCCCCTCTTTGTGCTTTTATCTTTACTTCAGTTTCTATGTTTGGTGGACAAAGACACTTTTGATCATTAGCAGCACTTAGGAAGCAGAACCTCTCCACTGAACTTTTCCATTGCTGTTTCTCATCTCCATTTTTCATCATTTCATCTCATCTATGACTTGATGTAGTTTTGTCTTTGGAAGTACTTTGATACAATAGGTATTGTCATCTGAATGATATATCACTTTTTATATTATTTACTTTTTTATTTCCCTTATTATTATAATTTTTGGATTTATCTTTGCATTATGTATTCATATTTTTATGGCTATGCTTTATGATAATTTTACCTTCATTTAATAGGGAATGTATTTATATATTCCTTTAGTACTGCAGTCTGGCTATAGCTTTTCTTGTGCATTCTTCACCTCCTTTTCAGATGTGTTTCTTCTTTGTTGGTTTGAAGCAGTGTGGCTATGGCAAACTATAGCACCATTAGATCGATTAGAAATAGATAAATGGATTTTTTTATCTATCCAACCTCCTATTAGAATGAAGTTTAATTAAAGAAACTAAAGACTGGTTCAACTTCAATGTTTTAGAGAATTACAAGAAACACAAAATTATCCCCAGAGGTTTGAGGATTTTCAAACTCCCAGCAATTAAAGTAGATCAGACTAAATTTTTAACAGAATGGTATCATATTTTAGAGGTTTGATGGCTTGACTTATTAAATATAGGGAAAACAGATTAGATATTACCAAACAGTAAATTGAATCAGTAGAAAGGAAATTAAAAAAAGAAAATCCAAGACAATATGAATAAGAGGTTAGTGACAGTAGAAAAAAACATTGATTTACTAAACAGAAAAAAATATATTGATAAAACTGTGAACAAAAAAAACAATAAACAATATTTTGCATCCCTGTTTTCGAATGCTATTAAAAGACAACATATACATATTACGAAGGTCGCTGTCACGGTTTGTTAAGACTCTCAGATGCAGAGTTAGGTAAAAACATAACTTTATTGAAAGGTTAATGCAGCCCCGTAGGGTAACATACACGTACACACATATATCTTTATTAGACAGGAATATAATACAAATAAGAGCAATATTGGCTCTACCGGCCCTGCCAATATACTGGGCAAGGCAGCCAAAGGATTGGAACTCGTGAGGTGAGGCTCTACCGGCCTTGCCAAGATACCGGGCAAGGCAGCCCCTAGACAGAAGGTTAAGACTGGCTCTACTGGCCTTGCCAATATACCGGGCAAGGCAGCCAAAGGATTGGAACTCGTAAGGTGAGGCTCTACCGGCCTTGCCAAGATACCGGGCAAGGCAGCCCCTAGACAGGAGGTTAAGACTGGCTCTACCGGCCTTGCCAATACCGGGTATGGCAACCCAAGGAAACAGGACAGGTTCTACCGGCCTTACCATATACCGGGCAAGGCAGCCAATAGACAGGAATAACACTGGCTCTACTGGCCTTGCCAATACCGGGTAAGGCAACCCTAGGAATAGGACAGGTTCTACCGGCCTTACCAATACCGGGCAAGGCAGCCCATAGACAGGAGATAATGGCAACCACTTGCCTAAGTGACTGGAAGGTGGAACAACAGTCACTATGATGGTAATGAGGCTAGGTCAGTAAGTAGGCCGCCAGCAGCAGAGATAGTGAAGGATGTGGAGCTCACCAGAGCTCTCACAGATGGAACGCCATACCACTATAGTAGCAACCAGGTGTGCACGGAGCGAACCAGTACCCTGTACGTGGAATGCTAACGATACTGAGACGGCCGGATGGCTAAGGAGCGAACCAGTACCCTGTACGTGAAATGCTATCAATACTGAGACAGCCTGGTGGCTAGAGGAGCGAACCAGTACCCTGTCCGTCGAACGCTAACAATACTGAGACAGCCGGGTGGCTTGATGAGCGAACCAGTATCCTGTACGTGGAACGCTAACGATACTGAGACGGCCGGATGGCTAAGGAGCGAACCAGTACCCTGTACGTGAACGCTATCAATACTGAGACAGCCGGGTGGCTAGAGGAGCGAACCAGTACCCTGTATGTGGAACACTAACAATACTGAGACAGCCGGGTGGCTTGAGGACCGAACCAGTACCCTGTACGTGGAACGCTAACAATACTGAGACAGCTGGGTGGCTTGAGGAGCGAACCAGTACCCTGTACGTGGAACGCTAACAATACTGAGACAGCCGGGTGGCTTGAGGAGCGAACCAGTACCCTGTACGTGGAACGCTAACAATACTGAGACAGCCAGATGGCTTGAGGAGCGAACCAGTACCCTGTACGTGGAACGCTATCAATACTGAGACAGCCGGGTGGCTTGAGGAGCGAACCAGTACCCTGTACTTGGAATGCTAACAATACTGAGACTGCCGGATGGCTAGAGGAGCGAACCAGTACCCTGTACGTGGAATGCTAACAATACTGAGACAGCCGGGTGGCTGTCAAGCAACCAGTATCCGCGTACTGAATAACCGGCAAGTTAGTAATGTCGCCAAGGCGACTCAGGAACGTCAGATGACTGAAGACGACTGGACAGGAACCAGCAAATGGAAGCAGGAACCAGCATGCAGCCGGTCAAACAGAATCAGGAACGACGGCGGAGACTGGCAGCAGGAAGGTGGATCAGACGAAGGCAGGAACACTTCAACTGGAAACACTGGAACAGGTTGAACACAGGTCGCAGGAACACAGCAGAGGCCCAGGATACTCAGTAACAAGGTCTATATTCAACAGCATAGAGACAACACGAAAGGGCAACCAAAGGGTGCCCAGGCTTGGTTTAAATAGGCAATACAGGGCGGGCTGAAGGCAGCAAGCCAATGGAGAGCCCCTTACTGGTGATAGACATAAAAAGAAAGCAATCACGGGCACCGTGATAGTCGCCTCTTGATTGCGACCACAGTCTTCATGCCATATGTTCTGCCTAGTGGGAGGCCAACGCCAAGTGCAGCCTTGCTCCATATCCTTTCGCTTTTCCCCATCTTTCTGTCTTGGGGCATCCAGATTTTCTGCTGAGAGGGGCAAGATCCTCTTTTCGACAATGGAAAGATTTAGATATCCATACCTTAGACACTCTTATATTCAATGCCAGCATCCATCCATTTGAAGAACTCTGCAGGAATTACGGCTTGCCCGCAAAGCAACTTTAGCAGTACTGGCAACTTCACCATTTTTTATTGTCCCTTCTACCGTCTGGATATGTGAAAAGAGCAAATATCTCCTTTGAATCGTGTCTTAGAAAGGGTGACCTCCGAGTACATGTGGCCTCCAATATTTATAGATACCTCTTCTTCTCTCCATCTTGTACCAAAGCCTGGTTCTTCAGAAAATGGGAGGAGGAGATGGGACTTTCCAGGTCTTTCAATCAATAGCTCTCATCCATCAAGTGCCTGATGATGAGATCCCCTGATATCTCCCATAGGAAGTGTAACTTGAAATTATTAACCCGCTGACACTATTATACCCCTCATTGCTTTTCTAAAATGTTCCCTATCACTTCCCCACTTTGCTGGTGCTGTAATCGTGAAGTGGGCACCTTGTTCCATTCATAGTAGCAGTGCCCTGATATTGCCCCATTCTGGAAGTCAATTAAAGCAGATATGACCCTTATATTGATCTTCCACGGGACCCTTTGATCTTGTTTTTTTAAAATCTACCCTCATATGACCTTAAAGGAATAGTAATGTTTCAAAATAAAAACAGCTCCAATTAATCTTCACAGTATTTGGGCCATGGAGAGTCAATACTTTTGAAGCTGTAGTTCAAGAGTAATTGAATGATAACGTATCCTCCTCCCACCCCTTTCACTGATGTAACACTGCTCACCTCAGAACAGAAAGGTGGCATCCAGATGGCTTGCAGAGAGGGACCATCTTCAATTAGCATAAGGGAAGAACCTGAAAAACCTGTCAAGGGTGGCAGGGTTTTCATTGTTCTCAAAGCAAGTAGAGTGTCCCTATCTGTGAGCTGTCTGGTCTTAAGACCAGATTCCACATCTTTTATTTTGAAACATTACTATCCCTTTAAAGAACAGAAGAAAATGTTATTATTTTTTTCACTCAACTGAGCCAGGGCCCTCATTCCTGTGTTGTGGAAGTCTCCCCCCCAATCTGTAGCTCACTGGTACTACTCTTGGGTCCAGAGCATGGCTGATCTAGAGAGAACACAAGTCCTGATTACTGGTAGGATGGCTGCTCTTCTGTACATATGCAACTTTTGGCTCCCCTTAAGCCTCCGCTAGTCGTTGGATTTTAGATTTCTATTGTCTCGCTATCAGTTGTGTTTCTGTGTCTTTGGCCCTGGATGTGCATTTATTCTCCTCTTCCCCGTCCCATCAGAATCTCTTTGCTTGCATTAGCTTTGCTGTACTGAGAGATGTACCGGGTTGTCCCCCACACCCTCAGGATGAAGTCGCAGGTTTCTACCGAGTTTCTGGACTCTACTCCTTTGACCTTATTCTTCAGGTTGTCTGCATCTTTTGGGGTGATTCTAGTTTCCAGTTTGTTCTCGTTATCTCTTGGCTGCCTGGACAGTCCAGGTTGTGGCAGACTTTTCCAGAATCTCACTGCCATCTCATCTCCTTCCCTTGGGGTCCAGCAATTGGGTCCTCAAAATCTAGTCCTGGTTACAGCAGCACATGGAATGGAGAAAATAGTTCTTTTGGGAAACATGTGATGTTAACAGCCTTCACATTCTGTACCACAAAGGAATAGAAGCAATACAGGAAGCTTTGCAAATGAATGACACACTATTAGATACTTTTTCCCCATCCTATGTTAATATTTTATGAATACATGGAAAATCAATATATTTATGATGATAATCCATACATACAAACATACATAGTAACATAGTAAATTAGGTTGAATAAAGACATAAGTCTGTCAAGTTCAACCTTTGCCTCATACCCCAGTGACGGAGAATTTTATAGCTTTCCTGCTACCAAATAAGCTAGTCTTTATCAGACCTTCCTGATCTGCCTACTAAAAAACAGTATAACTCTGTAAGTTCCCTTTTGAAATAAATTTATCTAATCTTCTCTTAAAGGGATAGTAATACTTAATTATTACTAATCCCTATATTAAAGTAATATAAAAAATAAATGTATTGCCCCCCGTGTCATCTCTCAAACCTTTATGGTTTGAGAGATAATCGCTCCTAAAGTTGTCCTCTCCTTCTCCCTTCCCCGTAGGAGCGATTATCTCTCAAACCATAAAGGTTTGAGAGATGACACTGGGGGAAATACATTTATTTTTAATATTACTTTAATATAGGGATTAGTAATAATTATTACTATCCCTTTAAATGTATCCATTGTATCTGCCATAACCACCTCCTTGGGCAAGGAATTCCACAATTCAACAGACCTTACTGTAAAAAACCCTTCCTCTGCTGAAGTCTAAACCTCCTTTCCTCTAATCTCAAGGGGTGTCCACTGTTCACCTGATCAGGCCTTGGAATAAATAGCTCACCACACATATCCTTGTATTGGCCTCTCATATACTTGTACAATGTGATAAGGTCTCCTCTTAGTCATCTTTTCTCTAGAGTAAATAAACCAAGTTTGTCTAGTTGTTCCTCATACGTCAAGTTCTCCATTCCCTTAATTAATTTTGTTGCTCTTCGCTGTACCCTCTCTAGTTCTGGTATATCCTTTTTCAGAACTGGTGCCAAAACTACACTGCATACTCAAGGTGAGATCTTACCAATGATTTGTATAACGGCAAAATAATGTTATCCACTCTTGCTTCAATACCTCTTTTTATGCAAGACAGGATTTTGTTTGTCTTTGCTACTGCTGTTTGACACTGGTCACTGTTTCCAAGTTTGTCGTTGACAAGGATCCCCAGGTCTTTCTCTAGCAATGAGTCCCCTAAAATGATTCCATTAAGTTTATAATTAGCATTGCGATTACTTCCTCCCAAATGCATGACTTTAGATTTCCCCACATTACACTTCATATTCCATTTCTTTGCCCAATCTGCCATTTTATGTAAATCCCTCTGTAGAGAGCAAATATCCTGTTCTGAATTAATTACCCTGTATAATTTAGTGTCATCTGCAAATATTGATATTTTGCTTTCTTCACTTCACTCCACTTTAACTGTATTGGAGAATTTTCCATTTACAACCACACACTGTTCCCTATCCTTCAACCAGTTTTGTATCCAATTGCAAAGGTTATCTTTAAAGAGTAAATATAGGGGTTTTGCTAACACTTCACTAAGTTCCTGAAGAACCCTTGAACGTATACCGTCAGGACCCGGTGCTTTGTTAGTCTTAATTTTGTTCAGTCTTCCTATGACATCTTCTTGGGTTAACCCAGTATCTAATAATTGTATTGTTTTATTTGTTACTTGAGGCTATTTTCTACCATTCCTTACTCCCTTGAATATACTGATGCAAAGAAAGTGTTTAAAACATCTGCCTTTTCCTTGTCCTCACTAATCAACTCACCCATCTCATTTTTGAAAGGTCCAATGCACTCCCTCTTCAGTTTTTTGCTATTTATATATTTGAAAAACTTTTTTGGATTGGTCTTGCTTTCCCTTGCAATTTGAGTTTCATTATCTATTTTTGCTACCCTAATTGCCTTTTTGCAATCTTTGTTGCACTCCCTGCACTTTAAGAAAAAAATTGTTCAGTTCCTTCAGACTTAAATAGTTTGAATGCTTTTTTTCCTTGCCATTTCCTTCTTTACATGTGCAGTTAAACACATTGACTGTGACTTACTTCTTTTGCATCTGTTCCCCATTTATATATACTGTTGGGTACATTTCTGCAACCTAAATTTGAATTCTGACCATTTTTCCCTCAGTATTTCTGCCTTTAAATAACCATGTTGTGATCACTGTTTCTCAAATGTTCTCTTACCTTAATATTAGGTAAGATTAGTGGCATGTAGTTTTCCCAAAGCATGCTCACAAACCTGCCTCCCTTAGCACTCTGACGGGTCTTATTTTTCCAGTTGATATCTGGATAATTAAAATCTCCCATAATTATAGTATGCCCAAGCTGGGCAGATTTCCTCATTTGCAATAGCAGTTTGGCCTCAACATTCTCATCAGTATTTGGTGGTTTGTAGCATATACTCACCAACACCTTTTTTTTACTTTTTACACCACATTTAGTCTCGATTTCTATCCACAAGGACTCCACAATTTGGCCAGTTTCCTCACTAATTTCACCCCTTAAAACTGGATTTCAAATATAAACACACACCATCCCCTTTTCTCTTAATCATGTCTCTTCTAAATGGGGAATAGCCCTCTGTATTTACAGCCCAGTCATGTGCATCATTCCACCATGTTTCTGTTATACCAATTATGTCCAGTTGATCATTAACCACCAGCAATTCTAGTTCTCCTATTTTATCTACCATACTTCTTGCATTTTCTAGCATACAATTAATTTTGAAGTCTTTATATATATTACTCCCTACATGCATTTTTTCTACATCTTCATTTACTATGAGTTCTTCCCTATTGACATTTATCCCCACTCTTACTCCACCCCCCTGATCATTTACTTGAACCCGGTTCCTATCTGCTCTATGTACCCCATTTTTTCTACCTATACCCCCTTTCCTAGTTTAAAAGCTCCTCCAAGCTTCTTAGCATTCTTTCCTCTAGCACAGAGGCTCCTCTACCATTTAGGTGCAATCCATGTCACTTTAAGAAAAAGGTAGATACTAATAGATCCTTCCATGCTAAAACTGGGTACTAAAAGAAATGGATAGATATAATACCATTTAATAAATTACAAAGAATTAGAAGGAATTGTACTACAGAGGATAATTTTGAAATAGAGGCTCAAATTCTGAAATAATAAATTACACAAACGGGTTATAGCAAGGAGTTACTCAAAGGAGAAAGTCACTGGACTCCCACCCGTAGAGAATGTGGTTTACATCCTCAGGGAGAGGGGTCCTCTTGGGGTCTTCATTCAGGGGACCTCTTGACTCAGGGACTTCCACCTTTTCTCCCGCTTCTTCTTTTTCTTAACTTTGCTGTATGTTGAAACTGAGAAGGCAGGGGGTGGTAAAGATGGAGGGAAGAGGGGAGTTTTTGCCTAAGAGGAATTGACTTTTTTGAAGTACAGTGCCCTGCAGAGGAGGGGAGTTTTACCCCATGGTTCCTGTGTTCCACTTGAACAAAGAGAAAGGAATTGAATGGTAAATTAGCTAAAATCCTCTTATAATATTGTGTTCCATGAGCAGCTTGCATGCAGTATGCACTATGGGACATTGCCATGGCTAATGGGACAACAAAATGGCAAATGAAGGTGGCAGCACTGGAAGCATGTCATCAGATAGCCACACACAAAAGTCAGAAAAAGATTGTTGTAGAATTCTATAAAGTGTTCTTGGGCTGGAAAGGGAACCAGCATCTGCTTTTCCAGTTGAGACAGTACTGCATCTATGAAAAGATGTTCCTGAACCAAGTATCGATGAACCCTGGACAAAAAGAAACAATGAGGTGGAAGGGACTTTAGATCTATGCGGTACCCTTCTAAAATGACATGAAAAATCCACTGGTCTGTCACTGAAGTCTCCCACGCATCTTGAAAAAACATGATAGTGACCCCCCCAAACTGGCTGGGAAGGACCCTGCAAATCATGCAAATTTGGGCTTGTCAGCCTTAGGCTACTGAGCAGACTTCTTGTTCTGTCAAGCATACTTGGGCTTTAGAGGCAGGCTTTAAAAGCCTGAGGGTGGTGGATCCTAGGCACCCAAAACTCTTAGGGGCAATGGAAATCACACGTTTGCTTTGAGAAAAAGGCATACTTTGGAGGCATCTGAGGCAGGAGGGCCAGTCAGGTCCAAAAAAGCTCTTTTTCCACCAAGGGAAGGGACAGAAAGGCGTTTTTGGAAGATTGGCCAGACAACCAGATCTTAAGCAACAAAATGTGACACTCAGAGACCGACAAGGCTGATGATTTCCTGAAAAGTCTAGCAGTGTCAAATACCACTTCTGTAAGGTATGTATTGCCCTCTAGAATTCTGGAAAGCAAAACCCACAATTCTATTAATTCTCTTATTTATAAGAACATTATTTTATGTGAATTAAGATAAAATACTTAAGTTATTGGTTCTCTGGGATTGCTTTAAGAACTGAGATTAAGAATTTGTAATTAGTTATATTTATTTATTTTCATTCATTTTTAGTATATGTTTTCCATATATTATTTATATAGCTGGTCTTAGTTTGATGTTCATATAGAGGCACTGATTCTGTACAAGATCCCCAGTTCTAGATATTGAGATTATTATTATTGAAATTGATGGTTTATTCTTTATCATCATAGTCATAGCTCTAGTGATCCAAGCTGTATGAAAGATGGGTCACAAAGAGGTCCCAGTGGCTGCAAAGTTTGCCTTCAATAAGGAATCTAATTGATTATCTGCCTGATCCTTAAGCTTCCAGCATCTGCCAGAGGCAGGGTGGTGTTCTTAGCGTCATTCTTTTAGCAAACTGGGGAATCAGCCACAGGTGTAGAAGTTCACTGTGAAAAGGCCTCAGGCAAAATGCACGTTAAGGAAGATTCTTCTATCAAGCATCTTATGCTTTTGAAAGGAGAACCTGGACCAGAGTGTGATGGGGGTAAAAATGGTTACGTCCCTTTTTGCATAGTTGAAAGAGGTCTAGTGAGGAAGATCCAGATTCAGAGGCCTCAGAGACTTGAAGTGTCTCCAGTACTACTCTGATGTGCCCTTCAGCCGAGGGGGAAGGATGCTCCTCATAGGCATCTGTGAAAGACAAGGATGAATCCAGATCCTTCATATCAGTCTCCAACCATTTTCCTGAGAAAGGCAAAGACAGTATCAATGTGTTTGATAAGGGGACATCAAGAATAATGAACACCTTGGATAGAGAAAGGCATAAAATAAACTGTGGAAATCAGAGTCTTAACCCAAACTGTTCTTGTTCTGCAGTAGAGGGCACTTTTTTTTTATTGAAAAGTTAAAGGCAACCCATAGGATGAAACACTTTCACACACATATATCTTTATTAACAGGAGAGCAACAATAATAATAGCAATGCAGGCTCTACTGGCCCTGCCAATATACCGGGCAAGGCAGCCAGGAAGTAGGTACTCAGGAGAAAGAGGCTCTACCGACCCTGCCAATATACCGGGCAAGGCAGCCAAGGGACAGGAGACTACTAGAGGCTCTACCGGCCTTGCCAATACCGGGTAAGGCAACCCAAAATGAGCAGGATAGGTTCTACCAGCCTTACCAATATACCAGGCAAGGCAGCCAATAAACAGGAGGCAAATACAGGCTCTACCTGCCTTGCCAATACCGGGTAAGGCAACCCAATATGTAGCAGGATAGGTTCTACCGGCCTTACCAATATACCGGGCAAGGCAGCCTGGTGAGGGGAGATTGGCAACCACTAAGCCTCTGGAAGGTGGCAGCAGCAGTCACAGGAATGACAACGAGGCTAAAGCGACAGGTACCTTGTACCGAGAGTGCGTACATAAACGTGCTAACAGCCGGATGGCTGTGGAGCGAACCAGTAACCCCACACGTGGAACGCAAATCTTAATTAGAATGACAGCCGGGAGGCTATGGAGTGAGTCAGTACCTGGTACAGAAAGTGCTATACGTATATGCGGAACAGCCGGAGCTGCGGAGCAAACCAGTAACCACACTTGGAAAGCTAGACTTTTGGAAGCATAACAGCCGGATGGCTAGGGAGCAAACCAGTACCCTGTACGTGGAACGCTAAATGATCCCAAAATACAGCCTGATGGCTTGTGGAGAAAACCAGTACCCTGTACGTGGAATGCAACTGATCAAGACAATACAGCCGGGTGATTTGTGGAGCTAACCAGTACCCTGTACGTGGAACACTAACAGATCGAGACAATACAGCCGAATGGCTTGTGGAGCGAACCAGTATCCTGTACGTGGAACGCTAACAGATCTAGACAATACAGCCAGGTGGCTAGGGGAGCGAACCAGTACCCCGTACATGGAACGCTAACTGATCGAGACCATACAGCCGGGTGGCTATGGAGCAAACCAGTACCCGCGTACTGATAACCGGCAGTTATAGAAATGTCGCCAAGGTGACACAGGAACATCCGTTGTCTGCGTGAGGACTGGATGGAAACCAGCAGGTGGAAGCAGGAACCAGCATACAGATGATCAACCGGAATCTGGAATGACCGCGGGGACTGGCAGCAGGAAGCGAAGACTCACACCGGATCAGACAGAAGCAGGAACAACTGGATAGGTAACACAGGAACAGGACGAATACTGGTAGCAGGAACACAGCAACGGGCCCAGGATACACAGGAACGTAGTGTAGACTCAAGCAGCATAGAGACAACACGAAAGGGCACCTAAAGGGTGCCCAGACTAGGTTTAAATAGGCAATGCAGGGCGGGCTGAAAGCAGACAGCCAATGAGAGCCCCCTACTGGTAATTGACATGAAAGGAAAGCAATCACGGACACCGTGATAGTACCCCCCTCTCAAAGACCCCCTCTCCTAGATAAGGGTCTAGGTTTCTGAGGATACTTACAATGAAAAATTCTCAGTAATTTGGGCGCATGAAGGTCCTTACTATCCACCCAGGATCGTTCTTCAGGACCATAGCCCTTCCAATGCACCAAATACTGCACCTTTCCTCTAAACCTGCGGGAATCAATGATACTTTGAACTTCGTACTCCTCCTGACCTTCCACTTCAATGGGCCCTGGCACCACAGGGTTAGTAGTATAGCGATTGCATACAAGAGGTTTGAGGAGGGACACATGGAAGACATTATGAATGCGCATGGACGCAGGGATGTCCAATGCATACGACACCGGGTTAATTTTGCGAATGACTCTGTAAGGACCAATGAATCGGGGAGCCAACTTATTAGATGGGACTTGAAGCTTAAGGTTCCTGGAGGAAAGCCACACTCTATCCCCAACCTGAAAGGAGACCGCTGGCAATCTCCTGCGATTAGGATGACGCTGATGATGTTGGAATGACTGACCCAGTGCCCTCTGCACCTGTGCCCATGTGGAGAGGAGTTGCTCGATATGCTCATCCAGAGCTGGAATTTGCTGTGCCTGAAAGGAATCCGGGAGCAAACAGGGCTGGAACCCATAATTGATCAGAAAAGGAGAGCTCCCTGATGAGGAATTAACCGCACAATTCCTGGCGAACTCTGCCCACGGCAACAGGTCGGCCCAATTGTCGTGATGGTCAGTAATGAAACAGCGCAATAACTGTTCTAAACCTTGATAAGCACGCTCAGCGGCCCCATTGGTCTGGGGATGGTAGGTGGAAGAAAAGGATAATTGTATGCCCATCTGTTCACAAAATGCCCTCCAAAACCTGGACACAAACTGGCTCCCCCGGTCGGACACCAGCACTCTGGGTAATCCATGCAACCGAAAAACCTCTCTAGCAGCTACCACCTCCAATTCTTTAGCATAAGGAAGGCCACGGAGGGGCACGAAATGAGCCATTTTAGAAAACCTGTCCACCACCATAAGTATAAAGGAGTACCCTCTAGACACTGGTAATTCTCCCATGAAGTCGATGGAGACGTGGGACCAAGGACTATCGCCATTAGGTACCGGCTGGAGTAGGCCCAAAGGGAGGTGTCTAGGGGTTTTAACACGGGCACAAGTAGCACAGGCATTCGTAAAATCAGCACAATCTGCCCTCATAGAAGGCCACCAAAAGACTTGCGAGAGAGACCACAACAATTGGTCTCTGCCAATATATCCCGCAGCCTTAGAGGAATGGTATGTCTCGAGTAACTGCGTGCGGAATGGCACATCAACAAAACACTTGCCCATTGGGGTTTCAGGGGGAGCAGAGGCTTGGGAGGCCAAAATTTCTTCCCGTAATGGTGAAGTGATACTAGTGCGTATAGTAGCCAAAATTCGATCGGGCTGAATAATAGGTGCTGGTACCTCATCTCTGTCAATTTCAGCCTCGAATTGTCTTGACAGTGCATCAGCCCTGACATTCTTAGACCCAGGCAAATAAGATACAATGAAATTAAATCGAGACAAGAACAGTGCCCACCTGGCCTGGCGTGAGGATAACCTTTTCGCCTCAGAGAGATAAGTTAGGTTCTTGTGATCGGTCAAAATTAAGACAGGGTTTTTTGTACCTTCAAGTAGGTGACGCCATTCCTTAAGAGCAAGAATAATGGCTAGTAATTCTCTGTCACCAATCTCATAATGACTTTAAACCCCGGTAAATTTTTTAGAGAAAAACCCACAAGGTCTGAGAATTCCTCCTTTAACAGGTTGTTGAGAAAGCACTGCCCCAACCCCAATATCTAAGGCATCCACCTCCAATGTAAATGGAAGCGATGGGTTGTGGTGAGATAACACAGGAGCGTTAGCGAAAGCAGACTTCAATTTCTCAAAGGTCTCTTCAGCAGCCACTGACCATTGAGATGGGTTAGCACCCTTGTGCGTAAGGTCAGACAAAGGTTTCACAATAGTAGAGAAGTCCTTAATAAATTTCCTATAATAATTAGCGAAGCCCAGAAATCGTTGAATGGCTTTAAGACTCTTGGGTCGTGGCCATTGTAAAACTGCCGTTAGTTTCTCTTTGTTCATGGCAATGCCTTCCTTGCCAATTATAAACCCCCAAAATGGCACGCTAGTTCTGTGAAATTCACATTTCTCCAGTTTACAATATAACTTGTTTGTAGGTGAAGCAGAACCTCGGACACGTCCTTGACATGTTGTGACATATTCTCGGAATGAATATGTTGTCAAGATAGACAGCGACACAAGACTGCAACATATCTCTAAGGATGTCATTAACTTTTGGAATACCGCGGGTGCGTTACAAAGACCAAATGGCATGACTAGATATTCGTAGTGGCCAGATCTCGTGTTGAAGGCAGATTTCCACTCATCACCAGGTCTAATCTGAATTAAATTATACGCGGCACATAGGTCCAATTTGGGGAAAATAGAAGAACCTTTGAGCCTGTCAAATAGCTCGGTGATGAGTGGTATCGGATAAGCATTCTTAGACATCAACTTGTTTAAGCCCCGGTAATCAATGCATGGTCTCAGCTCGCCATTTTTCTTTTTTACAAAGAAAAATCCAGCCCCGGCCGGGGAGGTGGATTTTCTTATAATCCCTTTCTCAAGGTCATCAGAAATATATTCCTCCATACCTTGGTTCTCTTCACAAGACAGTGGATACGTGCGTCCCCTAGGGGGCACCACCCCCGGAGGCAGTTCAATATAACAGTCATAAGATCTGTGCTGGGGCAAGGCATACCGGGCAAGGCAGCCAGGGAGTTGGTACAATAAGAGATAGGCTCTACCGGCCCTGCCAATATACCGGGCAAGGCAGCCAGGAAGTAGGTACTCAGGAGAAAAAGGCTCTACCGACCATGCCAATATACCAGGCAAAGCAGCCAAGGGACAGGAGACTACTAGAGGCTCTACCGGCCTTGCCAATACCGGGTAAGACAACCCAAGATGAGCAGGATAGGTTCTACCAGCCTTACCAATATACTGGGCAAGGCAGCCAATAAACAGGAGGCAAATACAGGCTCTACCGGCCTTGCCAATACCGGGTAAGGCAATCCAATATGTAGCAGGATCGGTTCTACCGGCCTTACCAATATACCGGGCAAGGCAGCCTGGTGAGGGGAGATTGGCAACCACTAAGCCACAGTGACTGGAAGGCGGCAGCAGCAGTGTCACGGATTTGAAGACTCTCAGACTTAAGGTTTGGTAAAATAACTTAACTTTATTAAAAGTTAAAGGCAGTCCCCATAGGGTAAACATACATAACAATACAACAGTAATATAACATATAATAGGTTCTACCGGCCTTGCCTAAATACCGGGCAAGGCAACCCAAGTGACAGTTCTAATGACAGGCTCTACCGGCCTTGTCTATACCGGGTAAGGCAACCGTGAGATGACATATACCGGTTCTACCGGCCTTACCAATACCGGGCAAGGCAGCCCCCACGGAATGCTGAATGTAGGCTCTACCGGCCCTGCCAATACCGGGTAAGGCAACCTTAAAGATGGTGAATTACAAGGTTCTACCGGCCTTACCAATACCGGGCAGGGCATCCCAAAGGAGTACTGGAGTAGGCTCTACCGGCCCTGCCAATACCGGGTGAGGCAACCTACAGGATGGTATCGTCAAGGTTCTACCGGCCTCACCAATACCGGGCAGGGCAGCCTGAGCGAGTAGACCAGCTGTCAGGTGACTAAGACAGCATAGAGCATAAGTATAGAGGTCTTACTCAGCAGGAGTCTATTGCCAGGGATACTCAGACAACTGCAAGGAAGTGGACAGCGACTGACCACAGTACTGGATGTTCAGGAGCAAACCAACGTCCGCACGTTGGGACTAATGGTAATAGCGCCACCAGGTTTAATGGAGCAAACCAGCGACCGCACACTGGAACCAACAATGTATATCGCAACCAGGTTTAGTGGAGTAAACCAGCGTCCACACGCTGGGACCAACAACGTATGTCGCAACCAGGTTTAGTGGAGCAAACCAGCGTCCGCACGCTGGAGCCAATAATGTATCTCGCAACCAGTTTAGTGGAGTAAACCAGCGTCCACATGCTGGGACCAACAATGTATATACCAATCAGGTTTAGTGGAGCAAACCAGCGTCCGCACGCTGGAGCTAATAAAGTATATCGCAACCAGGCTTAGTGGAGAAAACCAGCGTCCGCACGCTGGGATCAACAATGTATATCGCCACCAGGTTTAGTGGAGTAACTCAGCGTCCGCACGCTGAGACCAACAATGTATATTGCAACCAGGTTTAGTGGAGTAAACCAGCGTCCGCACGCTGAGACCAACAATGTATATTGCAACCAGGTTTAGTGGAGTAAACCAGCGTCCGAACGCTGACACCAATAATGTATATTGCAACCAGGTTTAGTGGAGTAAACCAGCGTCCGCACTCTGGGACCAACAATGTATATCGCAACCAGGTTTAGTGGAGTAAACCAGCGTCCGCACTCTGGGACCAACAATGTATATCGCAACCAGGTTTAGTGGAGTAAACCAACAAAGTATGATCAGCAGTGAGAAGAACAATGTCGCCAGAGTGACGGCTGGAGCAGGAGATTCAGGAACTCAGTAAGATTAACCCGCGAGGTGCTGGAACACAGGAACACTGGAACTCAGTACTCAGTACAGCAGGAACAGCAGGAACAGGCCCAGAAGCCTGACAAGCAGGTCAGGCAGAGTGGAGTCAGAAACACCATGAAAGGGCAACCTGGAAGTGCTCAGCCAGGGTTTAAAAAGGCTGTGTGAGGAGGGCTAATCACAGACAGCCAATCATGATACTCAGCAAGTGACTGACACTGAACAGCACCAATCACGGGCACCGTGATAAGCAGTCACAGGAATGACAATGAGGCTAAAGCGACAGGTACTTTTTACCGAGAGTGCATACATAAACGTGGTAACAGCTGGATGGCTGTGCAGCGAACCAGTAACCCCACACGTGGAACGCAAATCTTAATTATAATGACAGCCGGAAGGCTATGGAGAGAGTCAGTACCTTGTACAGAAAGTGCTATACATATACGTGGAACAGCCAGAGCTGCGGAGTGAACCAGTACCCACACTTGGAACGCTAGACTTCTGGAAGCATAACAGCCGGATGGCTAGGGAGCGAACCAGTACCCTGTACGTGGAATGCTAAATGATCCCAAAATACAGCCTGATGGCTTGTGGAGCAAACCAGTACCCTGTACGTGGAATGCAACTGATCGAGACAATACAGCCAGGTGATTTGTGAAGCGAACCAGTACCCTGTACGTGGAACGCTGACTAATCGTGACAATACAGCCGGGTGGCTTGTAGAGCGAACCAGTACCCTGTACGTGGAACGCTGACTAATCGTGACAATACAGCCGAGTGGCATTTGGAGCAAACCAGTACCCTGTACGTGGAACGCTAACTGATCGAGACCATACAGCCGGGTGGCTATGGAGCAAACCAGTACCCGCGTACTGATAACCGGCAGTGATAGAAATGTCGCCAAGGTGACACAGGAACATCCGCTGTCTGCGTGAGGACTGGATGGAAACCAGCAGGTGGAAGCAGGAACCAGCATACAGATGATCAACCAGAATCTGGAACGACTGCGGGGACTGGCAGCAGGAAGCGAAGACTCACACCGGATCAGACGGAAGCAGGAACAACTGGATAGGTAACACAGGAACAGGACGAATACTGGTAGCAGGAACACAGCAACAGGCCCAGGATACACAGGAACGTAGTGTAGACTCAAGCAGCATAGAGACAACACAAAAGGGCACCTAAAGGGTGCCCAGACTAGGTTTAAATAGGCAATGCAGGGCGGGCTGAAAGCAGACAGCCAATGAGAGCCCCCTACTGGTAATTGACATGAGAGGAAAGCAATCACGGGCACCGTGATCGCAATAGAGACGTAGGGCACCTGAAAACAGTCTGGCATGAGGCGCAATGCACTAAAGTCATTAATGGGACCACAGAATCCTTGGTTTTGGATTCCCCAATGTGTCCCTTGGGATTTTACATGTTCACGAAAACCCTCATAGTAGGACAAAAGTAGTCCAAATTAACTGGAACATATGACAAAGTATGTAGAAACACCCTGACAGTAAGAGTTTAATTGGTAGAGAGAACTGACAATCCAGCCTCTGAGTAGCATGTAAAATGTGAACGAACGATGGCTTCCAAAAGCACCACCTATGCCAAACTTGAAATGCTAGGGAAAAGGTGAAATCTAGGAAATGTTGTTTACCAATATACCTGTTACAGCAAATGGTGGCTCTTCTGCAATTTTAAATGACGATTTTGTTTGTGTTCTGAAACAATTTCCCAGGAGGACTGTGTTATAGTACTGGTTCTCCGATTCATTTTGAGCCCTCTCTGATCCCTGTGTGAAAAACAGAGGCTGAGATTTGTCCCTGAGACAAATTTTATGCAACAAAGATGGCTGCCATATGGGCACCTGGTTCTTAAAGAGGCTGCATTAAATAAAATGAAGTACTTAGAAAAAACAGAAATAAGGCTGAAAACTACAAATATACTTAGCAACGTAGTAGAGAAATAGAATAAAATCTCTTCTGTAAAAAGAGAAGAAAGTCCAATCAGAACAGCATTAAATTAGCCCTTTGAAGTATACAATGTAAAGTATATAAATAAAATTGGAATGCATGACAGTTAAGTAACACCACAGTAGTAAGTGCCACAGAAAGAGGGGCATAGCAAGTAGGACCATAATACTCAATTGGTTAACTTACAATTCTTGAGTCTTCAGACTCCTATTTAAATAAAGAACTTCTAAGAAGTCCAGTAGTAAGATACAAACTTACACAAAAGTCAGCCTCCAAAGGGAAAGTCCATAAACACAGTCCAACACAGGGGAAGCCAGTTAATGGGAGCCCACTTAATTATACCGTACCATATCTTAAAAAAAAAAAAAGAAGTCTAACTAAGAGAGACTTACCCAAAAACACCCTTTAATGAAGACGGTCACTTGAAACAGAGGGGGTGCAGGGTAAAGATGGAGGAAGATAGGTGTCTCTACCACAGAGCCCCTTCATTGTTTTTTTAACTGTACTGCCCTCCAGAGAAGAGGAGCTTTACCCCATGGTCCACTGTTCCATATTGGAGGAATCTTGTTTTTCAACTGATTACATTACTCTAACAAACACTATGTTTCTACCTCTTTACAGATCCTCATTTAAGAAACTTTTCCACTGGATGCTATAATCCCCATTATTATTCATTTAATTTTATTTCACATGCTTAGTGCTTCAAGTATTATTTTTATATGAAAGTATATTTCAGTCCTTCACAGAGATATAAATGTGAAATATGTATGCATTTAAACATTTTTACTAATGTCAGTTTTTACAGGTATGGAAACTTTTACTTGTTCTGTTGTTTTAGGCAACAATATTATATTTTAGCATTAATGTTCTGATCTACTTCCAAAATAAAAAATCCTTATAACATAAAAGTAAAAGTTATTTAATTATCTCTGAAGATTTTTTTTCAATTTCATGATTTCTGAAAAACAATTTATTGAATTTGAATAGAAATAAATCCATACAAGAATGAATTCAAACTGGAGAAGATGAATAAATGCAAAGTGGGGACCTTTCTAGCATTTAATGAATTAAAAGCCTAATTTATATCAACTGGAATGTTCATTCTCAAACCTGCAAATGATTTGCCCTGAAATTGCCCTACTTTGGTCTTTATACATATTGCTCACAGAATTTGCTACCAAAAATAATCAAATTGGCCCATTTAGACTGTCAGTTGCCTTTTTCATTTAAAAAGTAAGACATATTTAATTCACATGGTAGCCTGATTAGCTACCTGAAGAGTTCTTATGTTAATTTACAGTTTTAACCCCTACCACCTTTGCTTGGATTTCATTACAAGTATTAGGAATAAATAAATAATCTGTTAGCTCACCCTTACATTTCATCTGAATAAAATCAAGCTGGTGGATGGCCTGCAGCAAAGGGTCACTGTCCAAGGTGAGGTCAAATTCAGGAGACACTTTTGGTTCCAGAGCACCTTTCACCCACTGCTCCTGAGATCCCTGAACTCTCTTTATCAAAGCATCGGATATCTTTAAAAGAAAATAAAATATTGCATATGAAAACTGAATAAAAACATAGTATCAGCTGGAATCATTTCAACTATCTCATTCCATCCATGATGACCTGCAATCAATTATTAAGCTATCACAATTATCAAATTAGTTGAACAAAATGAAATCCATTTTAATAGAAAAGAGCTAATGTTTGAGTCGCCACTAAACTAAGAAATATAGTAAGACACAGCACTTTTTCAGAGGGACATTCTGTAAATGTACAGTTTTTTTCCAAATATTTCTATTAGTTCATTTAACCTGATATCACTCAAGGATGAGAAGTCTGCGAGGCTTCCAAGGAGATCCTCTTAGCAGCCCAAATAGGGACAGACAGGCAAATTGAGGAATGGGAGGACAAAGAAGTCAGTGGCTAACACTGGAATTGAATGCTCACTATATACAACCCATTTGAACTCTTTCACTATGTACCTGTAATGGTTTGTTCGACTCACAGACACAATGGTTTAGGATAAAAACACAGTTTTATTGAATTTACAATACAGTAAGAACCCTCACAGGTCCTGTAGTATACAGGCAGTATAATACAGACACACGACAGGTTAATCATACAATTGCCCACACAAGTCCAGTACAAATAAAAGTACAAGCAGTATATACTGACACAGGTCAGGCAAGAGGAGTAAGTTTCCCAGGACTCTGGTACTGCAGGAGTTAAAGTTCATCAATGAGTGTAGACAGTCCCATGTGTAAAGGTACTGAGATAGCACTTTATAGAGAGCTTCAGGTCGCCCAAGGCTAGCAGAACAACGTGAACTGCCAGAGTACAACGGATATACAGTAATGAGCACTGCCGGAGCAGTAACGGAGGCAGACACTTGCAACCGGCAGGAGTAGTAAACGGAGGACAAGCCAATGGCACACTACCGGAGCAATAACAGAGGCAGACACTTGCAACTGGTATGAGTGGTAACAGAGGACTAGGCCAAAGGTACACTGCCGGAGCAGTAACGGAAGCACACACTAGCAACCTGCAGGAGCAGTAGCGGAGGACAAGCCAATGGCGACTACCGGAGCAATAACGGAGGCAGACACTTGCAACCGGTATGAGCAGTAACGGAGGACTAGGCCAAAGGCACACACTAGCAACCTGCAGGAGCAGTAGCGGAGGACAAGCCAATGGCGACTACTGGAGCAATAACGGAGGCAGACACTTGCAACCGGTATGAGCAGTAACGGAGGACTAGGCCAAAAGCACGCTGCCGGAGCAGTAACGGATGCACACACTAGCAACCTGCAGGAGCAGTAGCGGAGGACAAGCCAATGGCGACTACCGGAGCAATCATGGAGGAAGACACTAGCAACCGGTATGAACAGTAACGGAGGACTAGGCCAAAGGCGCACTGCCGGAGCAGTAACGGAGGCAAACAATGGCAACCTGCGGGAGCAGTAATGGAACTGACTTAAGTGTTAGTAAGCAAGTGCAACCGGATTGCCTGCAGAGTAAGAATGTCGCTGAGGCGACAACTAGCTGAAGAAGCAGAAACATCAATCAAGCCGGGTCGGTACACTGGAACAGGAACATCAGCCAGGCCAGGTCGGTACACAGGCGCAGGAACGTCAGCCAGGCCGGGTCGGTACACAGGAGCAGGAACGTCAGCCAGGGCGGGTCGGTACACGGGAGCAGGAACGTCAGCCAGGCCGAGTCAATACACAGGAGCAGGCACTTGAGGAGAAGTCAGGCAATCCGGGTTGGTACACAGGGAAACACTGAGCAGTAGGCTAGCACTGGTTCAGGAACACCACGAAAGGGCACCGAGTGGGTGCAGGAGCCCAGTATATAAAGGCCATACTGGGCGGGATCAACACAGGACCGCCAATGGGAGCACTACACAGGATAACTGACAGGAAAACAAAAACAAGGGAGCACGGGTACCGTGATAGTACCACTAATTGCATCAAACAATGCTAGCTTTGTTTTCTTAGCTAACACAGCTATGACCACCCTCCCACACAACAGCTCTCTCCCTTCACTCAAATTCTCTCTCTCCAAATATACACAAAAATATAGAATTTCTTTTACTCCGCACACACAATAGTTCTCTCAATCTTAGCACACAGCAGTTCCCTCACACAACACACCACCAGTTTTCACACTCTGCTCATACACAACAGTTCTTTCACTCTGCGTGCGTGCATGCACACACACACCAGTTCTCTCACATGGCACACACAAAAGTTCTCTCACTCAGCACTCACAGTAGACACACACATACAGAAGCTCTCACTGTAACATAGAACAGTTATCTCACTCATAGAGATAGCAGCTAACTTCCTACCTGTACATAAGTATCACGGTGCCCGTGATTCGTGCTGCTCTGTGCCTGTCACTTGCTGAGTATTCGTGATTGGCTGTCTGTCATTAGCCCTCCTCACACAGCCTTTTTAAACCCAGGTTGAGCACTTCCAGGTTGCCCTTTCGTGGTGTTTCTGACTCCACTCTGCCTGACCTGCTTGTCAGATCTCTGGGCCTGTTTCCAGTGTTCCTGTATGCTATGTTCCAGTGTTCCAGTACGTTAACGTTCCGGTGTTCCAGTACGTTAATTTTCCGGTGCTCCAGCGTTCCAGTGTTCCTGTATGCTAACGTTCCGGTGTTCCAGTGTTCCAGCGTTCCTGTGTGCCTGTATTCCGGGGTTCCTGTACGAGTTCCTGAGTCTCGCGCTCCAGCTGTCGCTTCGGCGACATTGTTCTCCTCGCTTTTGCGTACACATTGTTGGTTCCAGCGTGTGGACGCTGGTTTACTCCACTAAACCTGGTTGCAATATACATTGTAGGTTCCGGCGTGCAGACGCTGGTTTACTCCACTAAACCTGGTTGCAATATACATTGTTGGTTCCGGCGTGCGGACGCTGGTTTACTCCACTAACTGGTTGCGAGATACATTGTTGGTCCCAGTATGCGGACGCTGGTTTGCTCCACTAAACCTGGTTGCTATACACATTGATGGTTCCAGCGTGCGGACGCTGGTTTGCTCCACTAAACCTGGTTGCAATATACATTGTTGGTTCCAGCGTGCGGATGCTGGTTTGCTCCATTAAACCCGGTTGCGATATACATTGTTGGTCCCAGCGTGCGGACGCTGGTTTACTCAACTAGACTGGTTGCGAGATACTTTGTTGGCTCCAGCGTGCGGACGCTTGTTTGCTCCACTAAACCTGGTTGCGATATACATTGTTGGTTCCAGCTTACGGTCGCTGGTTTGCTCCATTAAACCTGGTTGCGCTATTTACCATTAGTCCCAACCTGCGGACGTTGGTTTGCTCCTGAACATCCAGTACTGTGGTCAGTCGCTGTCCACTTCCTTGCAGTTGTCTGATTATCCCTGGCTATAGACTTCTGCTGATTTAGACCTCTATACTTATGCTCTCTGCTGTCTTAGTCACCTGACAGCTGGTCTACTTGCTCAGGCTGCCCTGCCCGGTATTGGTGAGGCCGGTAGAACCTTGACGATACCATCCTGTAGGTTGCCTCACCCGGTATTGGCAGGGCCGGTAGAGCCTATTACAGTACTCCTTTGGGCTGCCCTGCCCGATATTGGTAAGGCCGGTAGAACCTTTTCATTCACCATCTTTAAGGTTGCCTTACCCGGTATTGGCAGGGCCGGTAGAGCCTACATTCAGCATTCCATTGGGCTGCCTTGCCCGGTATTGGTAAGGCCAGTAGAACTGGTATACGTCATCTCACGGTTGCCTTACCTGGTATAGGCAAGGCCGGTAGAGCCTGTCATTAAAACTGTCACTTGGGTTGCTTTGCCCGGTATTTAGGCAAGGCCGGTAGAACCTATTGTATGTTCTATTACTGTTGTATTGTTATGTATGTTTACCCTACGGGGACTGCCTTTAACTTTTAATAAAGTTATGTTATTTTACCAAACCTTAAGTCTGAGAGTCTTCAAAAACCGTGACAGTACGAAAGGGCCATGACCTCAGACACTAAGAGTGACGGTAACGCACAGAATATCCATTGGAGGATGGATATGCATGAGCAACGTTTGGATCAGCTAGCGGTTGCTATCCAAACTATTCTTGGACACACGGTACTTGCTGATAAGTCCGGTGCTAACCCGGTGGTCCCGCCAATTCCGACACTGGAGAATGAGTCTAAGCCCTCAGGGGCCGCAGTCAAAGGGTTAACGGCTTCTGCACCCTTGCCGCTGAGATATGACGGTGACCCTCAATTATGCAGAGGGTTTATTAATCAACTTGAAATATTTATGGAATTGACGGCACACGCATTTCCTAGTGATCGCAGCAAGGTTGGGTTCATGATATCCCTGCTGACTGGCAGAGCATTGGCTTGGGCCAACCCACTCTGGGAAAATGCTAAACCTTGCACAAAGAATTTCTGTGATTTTGTGCAATCCTTTCGGAGAGTATTTGAGCCTCCTGGTAGAACTACCTCTGCTGCTAAACATCTCATGGAGATACAACAGGGCAGGCGCGCGGTTGGCGATTATGCCATTGAATTCCGCACCTTGGCAGCAGAGGTAGGATGGAATAACGAGGCCCTGTTGGCAGCCTTTGCTCAAGGATTGAGTGACCAGATTAAAGATGAGATTGCAGCTAAAGATTTACCTACTGACCTAGATGATTATATCGAATACGTGATTCTAATTGATTCCAGAATACGTGAAAGATTAACCGCCAGAGAGCGACGAGTATGGTTAAAGAATAATGGGTCCAGTAGCATATTTTGCCCACCCAACCCTCCCTTTGCATCCAAACCTAGTGAACCTATTTCAGAACCAAGTGAACCTATGCAGGTGGGGTTCACTAGGTTAACTAAGGAGCAGAGAAGGTATCACAAGACACAAGGATTATGTCTGTATTGCGGTAATAATGGTCACCTGTTAAGATCTTGTCCGGTACGTCCGGGAAACGCACACACCTAGGGTACCTTGGGGGACAGGCCCTAGGTGGTGTCCAATTGTCCCTATTGTTGGGCACACTTAAACCCATCATACAGGTGGTATTGTCATGGGCACAACGCTCGGTTGAGGTTTTGGCCTTGGTTGATTCTGGTGCTGCTGGGTATTTTATAGACAATACCTTTGCTGAATTGCATGGGGTACCACGGATTCAGAGAGAAACCCCTCTTGCTATTGAAGCAATTGATGGCAGACCTTTGGAACCCGCCCAAGTTACTTTTGAAACGATGCCCTTGTCCATGACTACTGGGGCTCTTCATAAGGAAGAGCAGCAGTTCCAATTGATTAATTCTCCTCACCATGCCGTGATTTTAGGCTTTCCTTGGTTACAGTTGCACAACCCACAATTTGATTGACAAAAATGTGAGATTGCTGCTTGGTCTCAGTTCTGTATGGATAAGTGTGTTACCCATCCTGTTAAGGTCTTGTGCACCTACCCTTCACTACCTGATGCCTACCAGCAGTTTAACAACGTTTTCCGTAAGGGAGAGGCTGGCGCCCTACCTCAGCACAGACCATATGATTGTCGCATAGAACTGAGTCCTGGAGCAGTACCAACGAGGGGACGCACGTATCCATTGTCTTGTGAGGAGAACCAAGCTATGGAGGAATACATAGCAGATGCCCTCAGTAGAGGGATCATAAGGAAATCTACTTCTCCGGCCGGTGCCGGGTTCTTTTTTGTTAAGAAAAAAAGTGGTGAACTGCGACCTTGCATAGACTATCGTGGGCTGAATAAGCTGATGGCAAAAAATGCCTACCCAATACCACTCATCACCGAGCTGTTTGATAGACTTAAGGGGTCCTCAATTTTCACCAAATTGGACCTAAGGGCAGCCTACAATTTGATACGTATCAGAGCCGGTGATGAGTGGAAAACTGCCTTCAATACGAGATCTGGGCATTATGAATACCTAGTCATGCCATTTGGTCTATGTAATGCTCCTGCAGTATTTCAAGAACTGATCAATGACGTTCTTAGAGATATGTTACAATCTTGTGTTGTAGTCTATCTTGACGACATACTTATCCACTCCAAAGACCTGTCACAACACATCAAGGATGTGTCTGAAGTCTTGCTGCACTTACTAAAAAATAAATTATTCTGTAAACTGGAGAAATTTGAGTTACACAAAACCAGTGTACCGTTTCTGGGGTTTATAATTGGCAAAGACGGCATTGCCATGGATAAAGAGAAATTGACGGCAGTCTTACAATGGCCTAAACTCAAGAGCCTCAAAGCCATCCAACGATTTCTGGGCTTCGACAATTATTACAGGAAGTTTATTAAAAACTTCTCCTCTATTGTGAAACCTCTGTCTGACCTCACGCATAAGGGCGCTAACCCATCCCTCTGGCCGGTGGCTGCTGAAGAGGCCTTTGAGAAGTTGAAGGTAGCCTTTGCTGAAGCGCCTGTGTTGTCCCACCCTAATCCAATACTCCCCTTTACTTTGGAAGTTGATGCCTCAGATATTGGGGTCGGGGTGGTGCTCTCTCAGCGACAGGTTAAAGGCGGTACACTCAGACCCTGTGGATTCTTCTCAAAAAAATTGACTAGTGCTCAAAGTCATTACAAGTTTGGTGATCGAGAATTACTGGCCTTTATCCTCGCTCTCAAAGAATGGCATAATTTACTTGAAGGCACAAAAAACCCCGTTTTGATTCTAACTGATCACAAGAATCTGACGTATCTTTCTGAGGCCAAGAGCCTGTCTTCTCGCCAGGCCAGATGGGCACTGTTTCTATCCCGATTCAATTTCGTTGTATCATACCTGCCGGGATCAAAGAATGTTAGGGCTGATACTCTGTCTAGACAATTTAAAGCAGAGGTTGACAGAGAGGAGGTACCAGCACCTATCATTCAACCTGATTGAATATTGGCTACCATACGTACTAGTATTACTTCACCACTAGGGGAGGAGATTTTGGCATCCCAAGCATCTGCTCCTCATGAGACTCCAGTGGGCAAATGTTTTGTTGCTGAGCCATTCCGTACTCGATTACTTGAGACCTACCACTCCTCTAAGGCTGCAGGACATATTGGTAGGGATCAATTGTTCTGGTCTCTCTCTCAGCTATTTTGATGGCCTTCTATGAGAGCAGATTGTGCCAATTTTACGAATGCCTGTGCCACCTGTGCCCGTGCCAAAACCCCTAGACATCTCCCTGTGGGCTTGCTTCAGCCGGTGCCTAATGGTGAACGCCCTTGGTCTCACATCTCTATCGACTTTATGGGAGAATTGCCCAAGTCTAGAGGGTACTCCTTCATATTGATGGTGGTAGACAGGTTCTCTAAAATGGCACACTTCGTACCCCTCCGTGGCCTTCCTTCGGCCAAAGAACTGGCAATGGTATTCGCTCGAGAAGTATTTCGGTTACATGGAGTACCCAGGGTGCTGGTATCTGACAGGGGGAGCCAGTTTGTGTCCAGATTCTGGAGGGCATTTTGCGAACAGATGGGCATACAGCTATCATTTTCCTCGGCATATCATCCCCAGACTAACGGGGCCGCTGAGAGGGCCAATCAAGGATTGGAACAGTTTCTGCGATGTTTTGTGACTGACCATCATGATAATTGGGCCGACTTGTTGCCTTGGGCAGAGTTCACCAGGAGCTGCGCAGTTAATTCTTCCTCTGGGAGCTCTCCAGTTTTGATCATTTATGGCTTCCAACCCTGTCTGCTCCCGGATTCCTTTCAATCACAGCAGATTCCAGCTCTGGATGAGCATATAGAGCAACTCCGTTCCACATGGGCACAAGTTCAGAGGGCACTGGGCCAGTCTTTTCAGCGACATCAGCGTCATGCCAATCGCAGAAGGCTTCCAGCGGTTTCCTTCCAAGTTGGGGATAGAGTATGGCTGTCCTCCAAGAATCTAAAGCTCAAGGTCCCATCTAATAAGCTGGCACCTCGGTTCATTGGTCCGTACAAGATCATTCGCAAAATTAACCCTGTTTCTTATGCCTTGGAATTGCCTGCTTCTGTGTGCATTCATAATGTATTCCATGTGTCTCTCCTTAAACCTCTGGTCTGTAACCGTTATACTACCACACCTGTGATGCCAGGTCCTGTTGAAGTCGAGGGGCAGGAGGAGTATGAAGTACAAAACATTATTGATTCCCGCAGACGTAGAGGAGGGGTACAGTATCTGGTGCATTGGAAAGGTTATGGTCCTGAGGATCATTCCTGTGTAGACAGTAAGGACCTTCATGCACCCAAGTTACTACGAGTATTTCATGCCAAATACCCTCAGAAGCCTGGACCCTACTCTAGGAGAGGGGGTCTTTGAAAGGGGGGTACTATCACGGTGCCCGTGATTCGTGCTGCTCTGTGCCTGTCACTTGCTGAGTATTCATGATTGGCTGTCTCTCATTAGCCCTCCTCACACAGCCTTTTTAAACCCAGGTTGAGCACTTCCAGGTTGCCCTTTCGTGGTGTTTCTGACTCCACTCTGTCTGACCTGCTTGTCAGATCTCTGGGCCTGTTTCCAGTGTTCCTGTATGCTACGTTCCGGTGTTCCACTGTTCCTGTACGTTAACGTTCCAGTGTTCCAGTGTTCCTGTACGTTAATGTTCCGGTGCTCCAGCGTTCCAGTGTTCCTGTATGCTAACGTTCCGGTGTTCCAGTGTTCCTGTGTGCTTGTATTCCGGGGTTCCTGTGCTCCAGCACCGTGCAGGTTAACCTGTACGAGTTCCTGAGTCTCGCGCTCCAGCTGTCGCTTCGGCGATATTGTTCTCCTCGCTATTGCATACACATTGTTGGTTCCAGCGTGCGGACGCTGGTTTACTCCACTAAACCTGGTTGCAATATACATTGTAGGTTCCGGCGTGCGGACGCTGGTTTACTCCACTAAACCTGGTTGCAATATATATTGTTGGTTCCGGCGTGCGGACGCTGGTTTACTCCACTAACTGGTTGCGAGATACATTGTTGGTTCCAGTGTGCGGACGCTGGTTTGCTCCACTAAACCTGGTTGCTATACACATTGACGGTTCCAGCGTACGGACGCTGGTTTGCTCCACTAAACCTGGTTGCGATATACATTGTTGGTTCCAGCGTGCGGACGCTGGTTTGCTCCATTAAACCTGGTTGCGATATACATTGTTGGTCCCAGCGTGCGGACGCTGGTTTACTCCACTAGACTGGTTGCGAGATACTTTGTTGGCTCCAGCGTGCGGACGCTGGTTTGCTCCACTAAACCTGGTTGCGATATCATTGTTGGTCCCAGCTTGCGAACGCTGGTTACTCCACTAGACTGGCTGCGAGATACTTTGTTGGCTCCAGTGTGCGGACGCTGGTTTGCTCCACTAAACCTGGTTGCGATATACATTGTTGGTTCCAGCGTGCGGATGCTGGTTTGCTCCATTAAACCTGGTTGCGATATACATTGTTGGTTCCAGCGTACGGTCGCTGGTTTGCTCCATTAAACCTGGTGGCGCTATTTACCATTAGTCCCAACGTGCGGACGTTGGTTTGCTCCTGAACATCCAGTACTGTGGTCAGTCTCTGTCCACTTCCTTGCAGTTGTCTGATTATTCCTGGCTATAGACTTCTGCTGATTTAGACCTCTATACTTATGCTCTCTGCTGTCTTAGTCACCTGACAGCTGGTCTACTTGCTCAGGCTGCCCTGCCCGGTATTGGTGAGGCCGGTAGAACCTTGACGATACCATCCTGTAGGTTGCCTCACCTGGTATTGGCAGGGCCGGTAGAGCCTATTACAGTACTCCTTTGGGCTGCCCTGCCCGGTATTGGTAAGGCCGGTAGAACCTTGTCATTCACCATCTTTAAGATTGCCTTACCCGGTATTGGCAGGGCCGGTAGAGCCTACATTCAGCATTCCATTGGGCTGCCTTGCCTGGTATTGGTAAGGCCGGTAGAACCGGTATACGTCATCTCACGGTTGCCTTACCCGGTATAGGCAAGGCCAGTAGAGCCTGTCATTAAAACTGTCACTTGGGTTGCCTTGCCCGGTATTTAGGCAAGGCCGGTAGAACCTATTGTATGTTCTATTACTGTTGTATTGTTATGTATGTTTACACTACGGGGACTGCCTTTAACTTTTAATAAAGTTACGTTATTTTACCAAACCTTAAGTCTGAGAGTCTTCAATAACCGTGACAATAAGCCTGTGCATGTGCACACACACACACACACACACTCCAACATACATAGCATATTGCTCACAGCAGCATTATGACTCCAAACACACTACAGCCCTCACACTACATAACACACACACACACAAACACCATCCTTTTCCCACACAAATGCAGAGCACAAAATTTGAATCATATCTCACTCCAGGTGCAACTTCCCTCTTCACAAACATATACAGAATTCCTCTCTCTCCATACAATATATTTATTCAGTTAAGTCTCAGAGAGCAGCTTGCTATTGTAGTGATTATGTACCTAGCTTTTGTATTTTTCCAGTGGGCACAACTATGGGGGCCAAATGTGCTCCCTCTTGTAGGAACTTACTTTTAGGATGGTGGGAACAAACATTTGTTCTTGTAGTGGGGTTTGATATCTTTACGGAGCACGTGCTGTTATGGTATTGATATATTGACGACATTCTGTTTTTTTGTGGCAGGGTCCTACAGATCTGTGCCAACAGTTTATACAGGCTCTTAAGGCTAATGATTTGAATATTCATCTAACATCACATTGCTCTTCAACATCTGTGGATTTTTGTTGGATACTGCTGGCCTTGTACAAACTGATCTATTTAGGAAAAAAACTGCAGTGAACTCTTTACTTCAATTTTCCAGTGTCCACCCTCTGCACAAGAAAAAGGCAATACCCACTGGACAATACATGGTATTCCAAGAAATTGCTCTGCAGATGAATTTTTAAAAAGCATTGGAATGATCTTTAACAAAGGTTCTGAGACAGAGGATACCCTCAATCCTGTATTAAAAGGGGATATCAGTGTGCCCAAACTATTAAGAGAGAAGAAATACAATGTACAAGTAAAAGGACCCCAGTGGTATGTGAACAGTCAAATCAATTACCACATATAATAACCAGTGAAATAACATTACTAGTCTTTTAAAACAACACTGGCACATTTTACAGACTGATGAAACTTTAAACAAATATATTAATACCCATCCTAGTCTAACAACAAGAAGATATCTCAAATAGATTAGTACATAGTCATTATTGCCCACTTATGTGACATACGGATGACCATACACTCACAGGTAGTTTCTCTTGTGGAAATTGTTCTATTTGTAAATACATGAAACCATGCAAACAGATTTTGACTCCTGTTACAATCATTGATCTAGTTTTCAGATATTTCATTAACTGCAGGGCTACTAAATGTAGGTATGCTATTAGATATCTGTGTGATCAAATATATATAGAGCAAACAACACAGATGCTCAAATCCCGGTTGCCGAAACATCTTTCAATAATACGGAATGTTTGAATTGATTCAGGTAAAAGTAACTTTGTCCACAGTGGCTCAACATTTTCTTGTTCATGGCTTGGAAAAAATTAGATCAAGTATACGCTGAGGTAATATAGTTAAGCAGTTACTAAGGAGGGAGACATGGTGGATCTATATGCTACAGTCATGCCATCCATCAGGAATGGATGAAGATATGCTCTTTACAAGTTATATTAATTGATTCTTGCTTTTTTCCCTCTTTAAGTGACTGGCTTTCTCTCTTTGACTCCTTGCCATTTCTCCATTTTTTGGGCTTACAGTGGCCTCCTGTCTTCTATGATGGATCCGCCATCAAGATTTATGAACCTACCTCACTTATGGATGGAAAAGAACTTCAACATGTAAAAAAGTATTGTCTTTTGTTCTTAACTCCTTAACGACCCATGATGCAGGACCGTCATGGGTTGCTATACCGTTAAGGACCCATGGCGGTCCTGCTCGGTCACGGGTTAAACTCTCCCATCGCGGCCGCACGGAGCAATGGGAGAGCGCGGGCTGCTTGTTACTAAGGGCTAGATTTAAAGGCTCATGTTAAACCAGCCGCTAAGTGAAAAAGGCACATCACTTGCAAATAATACATGAGTTACGGCAGATTCAATAGTTACTCTGCAAGAATAGCTATCGAGCGTAGGCACACACAAAACACATAACACAAAAGCCGTTGTCTCTCATGTTAATGCACAATGGGCGGCCAAATCACACGATAACATCGCTCAAAACAACATGTAACATAACGGCTGCTGTTGTCTAGCTATCACGGTGCCCGTGATTGCTGCCTTTTCCTGTCAGTTATCTGAATGGGCTCTCCATTGGCTGCCTGTCTTCAGCCCGCCCAGTATTGCCTATATAGACTGGGTTTTGGCACCCTTTGGTTGCCCTTTCGTGGTGTCTCTATGTCGCTGCACCTGCACTGTATTCCTGAGCTTCCTGGGCCATGACTGATTCTACCACTCTCCAGAGATCGCCTGAGTACCTGCCTGACAGCTTCCTCTGTGTCTTGGTTCCTGCTTCCGTTCCTGATCAGGTTTGGGCTGTTGTTCCTGCTGCCGTTCCTGGTCCGGTTGGCTGCCGTTGCTGTTCCTGTTTCCTGTCCTGACCCTGCTGTGTTCCTGCTCCTGGATCGCGTGCAGAGTGTTTCCTCCTTCAAGTCACCTTGGGTGACATTGTCTTTTCTCAGTGACTTGTGTAATCCAGTACGCGGGTACTGGTTCGCTCCATGTATAACCGGTTGCTTGCTGCGTTCCATACAGCACCGGTAGAGTCTAGTATAACCCAGTACGTGGGTACTGGTTCGCTCCATGTATAACCGGTTGCTTGCTGCGTTCCATACAGCACCGGTAGAGTCTAGTGTAACCCAGTACGCGGGTACTGGTTCGCTCCATGTATAACCGGTTGCTTGCTGCGTTCCATATAGCACCGGTAGAGTCTTGTGTAACCCAGTACGCGGGTACTGGTTCGCTCCATGTATAACCGGTTGCTAGCTGCATTCCATATAGCACCGGTAGAGTCCTGTGTAACCCAGTACGCGGGTACTGGTTCGCTCCATATATAACCGGTTGCTTACTACGTTGCATACTGCACCGGTAGAGTCTTGTGTAACCCAGTAAGCGGGTACTGGTTCGCTCCATGTATAACCGGTTGCTTGCTGCATCCCATACAGCACAAGTAGAATCGTGTGTAGTCCAGTACGCGGGTACTGGTTCACTCCATACATAACAGGTTGCTTGCTGCATTCCATTCAGCACCGGTAGAACCTTGTGTAGTCCAGTACGCGGGTATTGGTTCGCTCCATATATCACCGGTGGTTCTCATTATCCATATAGCACCAGTAGTGTCATTGTTGGTCCAGCACGCGGGTACTGATTTGCTCCTTTATTACCGGGCGCTCACTGACACCTATACAGCCCTGGCAAGGCCTCTGTGTGCCTAGTACAGGAGACTGGTTTACTCCACCTATATGCCAGTCGCTGAGGCCATCTCCGCTTGTGCACCAGTACTTGCAGTTCTCTGGGTCTAGCAAGGCTGCCTTGCCCGGTAATTGGCAAGGCCGGTAGAGCCTCCTCTCTCATTGTACCAGTCTCAAGGCTGCCTTGCCCGGTATATTGGCAAGGCTGGTAGAGCCTCCTCTCTCGTTGTACCAGTCTCAAGGCTGCCTTGCCCGGTATATTGGCAGGGCCGGTACAGCCTCCTCTCTCGTTGTACCAATCTCAAGGCTGCCTTGCCCGGTATATTGGCAGGGCTGGTAGAGCCTTCTCTTTCTATATGCAAGCCTTCAGGCTGCCTTGCCCGGTATATTGGTAAGGCCGGTAGAACCTAATTCTATATATTGCCAGTCTTAAGGTTGCCTTACCCGGTATTGGCAAGGCCGGTAGAGCCTTTCTATTATTCTCTGTACCACTACTCACTATTGCATTGTACTAATAAAGTGTTGTTATATGTGTATGCCTAACCCGTGAGGGTTCTCTTTAAACTTTCAATACAGTTGTATTTTTCTCTTAACTCTGTGTCTGAGAGTCATAACAAACCGTGACACTAGCAACCCTGATTGATGCAAAAACAAATTCAAACACACAGCCAATCCCAAAGCCCCAAAGTATCAAAAAACTTCAAATACACCTATATATGCCAAAAAATAACCATCACACACTGTCTGTTATCGAGTTCTTCAGAGCTAGATATCAGGACCCGGGAGCGGAGGATGTGATCAGAGAGAGGGAGACAGGAGCATTCTTTGGAGGTAGAAGGAGATTTTTGAGTTTGGAGTTTCGAGAGAGGTGCACTTACTATACACATATTACACTTTTGCACATATTACATACACACATACAAACACATACACATACATACACATAGTCCACCTTACACATTATACATTTTATTTTTACAGTGTGAATCTGTGAATGAAAGTGTGTGACAGAGAGTGAGTGGATCAAGTGTGTCTGTGAGGGCCAGTGGGAGTGCCTGGGTGTGAGTGGGTGAGTGATGGCAAGGAGAGGAGGACAGGAGAGAGGGATGGGGAGAGTAGTGGAGGAGGAGGAAGGTCAGGAGGGCATCCCTGAGCAGAGCAGGGGTGGGAGAGGGAGATCCGCAGGGCGGAGGGGGACCCGGCCCACAAGAGCAGGCACGTGCAGGACAGGGACAGAACCTGCAGTGGGATGAGGGGTAGTTGCTGGGGAGCAACACACAAAGTCAGGGTCAGACCAGGCAGGGCACTCCAGCTCTGAATCCTCCCATGCCGGAGGTGACGAGGGCAGGATCACGGACCCGAAATACACAGAGGAGGAGAACACGGCTCTCGTGGAAGCTGTCCTGGAGAGGCAGAGTGTTCTCCACCCAACGGCGAAGGTCCCTGGCCTGTCAGCGAGGAGGAAGGCAGCCTGGAACCAGATATGCAGCTGGGTCAACGCGGTGGCTCCATGCAGGCGGGACATGGAGTCCATCAAAAAGAGATGGGGTGACTGCTGGAGGGTGGTCAAGAATAAGATGACCTAGCTCGCCAAGCACGCCCGAGTCACTGGAGGTGGCCCACCCGTCACTATCCCCGACCCTGATCGAGGGGGTCGTTGGAGGAGCTTGATTGGGGATGAGAGGAGCCTCCACACTACCAGCAAGTGCAACACTACATAACAACACACTACATCAACCAACACCAGCTGCACACACAGTCACACCTCAACACATGCCCATCAGTCATCTATACAACTGCACCAACACAGCACCCTGACGGTTAAAACCAGGACACAACACCAGGACAAATGTCAAGGTCCAACTTGGGACAAACCTACTTCAACCCTCCTGTCACTGTGCTCATCGAACACAATACACAATTCAAAATGTTGTCTGTTAAATATCATCACTGTTCACACACAGTGTCACCCATGTCCCCACAGGGAAGTCAGCACCTAACCCCTTGAGTGCTAGAGGGATCATCAATGCATCGATCAACAATGCTTTGGCAACCCCTCTGGCACTCAAAGGGTTAACCAGACAACAAACAAGTCAATAGGCCAACGACCACATGCTACACAGGGGACATTCACTAAGCGGTGACAAAGAGATGGTGGAGACAAAGTAACCCTCACACACCCTCACTTCACCAATACCAGTGTTAGTCTATGGAGAATATGCAAAAACAAGACTCAAGTTGATAGGGTCCCATTGTACAGACTCCATGGAAAACACTGGAATGGGGAACTGCTTGTATGTGCAACACACAGGCCAAATACTATTACACAGAATTGAAGGTGGATGAAGTAGGCCTTGGTGTTGTGGCTGCAATCATTTACTCTAACTTGAAACTACATATCCCACATCTGATTCCCACATGGATCCACAGGGGTGCTAATGCCATGGATGGATGGCACACCAGCCACTGTTTGCAGGATACACATGGGAACCAAATATCAACCATTGTACCTTGGTCACCAACAGGCCATGACTGATGGATATCTAGGATTGAGTATGGTTGCCTCACACAGAACGATGGATGGGCTCATACACAGAGAAAAAACAGGCCTCAATCAAAGATATCCCTCACTACTGGTTTGATTGTTGCCCTTATGATTCAACTGCAACATACAACACGGACGGGATCTTGTCAAATTCATCAGTCTGTGATTGCCAGGGTGGTATCCCATGCATCACAATGTAATGCATAGGATATCATCATGACAACCAGAGAGTCACCTGTCAAGTAATCAAAATTGTGCATTGTACGGGATCAAATAAGGAGATAGGGTTGAATACCACCTGAATCCCACTGCAGATCTATTCACAAAAGATATGGACACTAATAAAAACATTCAGATATGTACCTTTCAAATACTTCTAAATATGTCCCAACACGATGTGAACACAGAGATCAGTTCACTGGATGTGATTGACTTACTGGCCAGATATGTGCACCCATCACAAATCAACCTACATTGCTACCATCCAAATACACATACATAGTATATCACACTCTACGTAGATGGAATATACGATGTATGTTCATATCCATCATATCAATCCAATGTATTGTTGGATGGGTGCACATATATAGCCAGTAAGGCAATCACACCTACTGAACTGCTATCTGGCTTCACAACTTGGAAGGCTATTACTGTATCCATATGAAGGGTACATATACACATACATATATGACCATTTCTACTTGTGTGTGACTGTAATGGGATGGGATAATGTCATCATGATGTTTACTGGGTTTTTCTCTGGCCTGTGTGATTAAGGCTGATTGCTAAGGAATTTCACCTGGCTGTTAGTTACTATAAATACAGTCCATTAGCTCTGTGGAGCTGGCTCTGTGAGACTGCTATTGCAAGTGACTGGTTCCACGTGAAGATTTAGAAGGAATCTGGTGACTATCATTTCAAAGGATTTATTGCATTCACATTTAAGGTTGGTTACTTACCATATAGTGAGCATTAGAGGATAATATAAAGCTATTTGAATTGTAAAAACAAGCATGAGTGATAGCAGGTTAGCCAATCTCACGCAGTGCACATCTTGTCATATGTTTGAACACTTGGAGCAATCGTTCCAGGGGTCATACCGCTGTGCCAAGTGTGAGCATAATTTCTCTTTAGAGTCTAAGATATTGGATTTGGAGAGAAATATTGCAACATTGAGAGATATTGGAAACCTGGAGAGGAGTTTAGAACTCACAGAGCAGGTAGTATGTGGGGTTAGTGGCGAATAGGGTGGAGTTGTAGATGAGGAGCGACAGGTAGGCAGCTGGGCAACAGTAAGGAGGGGAGGTAGTGGGCAGAGGAAGAGGAAGGCCAGTTCTGAGTTGACTCAGTCCAACAGATTTGCAAGATTGTGTGAAGATGTTGATGAGAATTGCTCAGAATTGGCAACACTGGAGAGGGCTGATTCCTCTAGCAGCCATGGGAACAGTCCTCCTTCCAGGCTAGGTGGGATGCAGAGCAGGCAGAAACCAAGGCAGGTGGTGGTAATAGGGGACTCTATTATTAGGAGGGTAGATAGGGTAATCTGCCGCCAGGAACATGAATGCCGAACAGTATGCTGTCTCCCGGGTGTTCGGGTTCGGCATGTTGCGGACAGGGCTGACAGATTATTGGGAGGGGCTGGAAGTGATCCAGCTGTCTTGGTACATATTGGAACCAATGACAAAACAGGAGGAAGATGGAGGTCCCTAAAGGGTGCAAGCTCAAGGCAAGGACCTCTAAGGTAGTATTTTCTGAAATACTACCTGTGCCATGCGCCAGTGCAGGTAGGCAGAGGGAGCTCAGGGAGCTTAATGCATGGCTCAAGCAATGGTGTAGGAAGGAGGGTTTTGGGTTTTTAGAACACTGGGCAGACATTGCTTTTGGGTACAATCTATATGGAAGAGATGGGTTGCACCTAAATGGTAGAGAAGCCTCAGTGTTAGGGGAGAGAATGCTAGGAAGCTTGGAGGAGCTTTTAAACTAGGAAAGGGGGGGTGGGTATAGATAGCAAAAATGGGGTAGATAGAGCAGATAGGAACTGGGTCCAAGTAAATGACCAGGGGGGTGGAGAAAGGGTGGGGAAAAATTTAGTCAGTAGGGAGGAACTCCTAGTAAATGAAGGTGAAGAAAAAAGGCATGTAGGGATTAATACATGTAAAGACTTCAAAATTAATTGTATGCTAGCAAATGCAAGAAGTATGGTAGATAAAATAGGAGAACTAGAATTGCTGGCGGTTAATGAGCAATGGGACATAATTGGAATAACAGAAACATGATGGAATGATGCACATGACTGGGCTGTAAATATAGAGGGCTATTCCCTGTTTAGAAGAGACAGAATTAATAGAAAAGGTGGAGGTGAGTGCTTATATTTGAAAACAGAGCTAAATCCAGTTTTGCGAGGTGATATTAGTGAGGAAACTGGCCAAATTGTGGAGTCCATGTGGATAGAAATCGAGACTAAATGTGGTGTGAAAGGTAAAAAAAAGTTGTTGGTGGGCATATGCTACAAACCACCAAATATCGATGACAATGATGAGGCCCAACTGCTATGGCAGATGAGGAAAGCTACCCAGTTTGGGCATACTATAATTATGGGAGATTTTAATTATCCAGATATCAACTGGAAAAATGAGACCTGTCAGAGTGCTAAGGGTAGCAGGTTTTTGAACACACTTCGTGAAAGCTACATGTCACAAATGGTGGAAGCACCGACAAGAAATAACAATGTATTGGACCTAGTGATCACTAATAACACAGAAACGGTATCCAATATTAAGGTAAGAGAACATTTGGGAAACAGTGATCACAACATGGTTACATTTGAGATCAGTCTGGCAAAGCAAAAATGTATAGGTTCAACAAAAACTCTTAATTTTAAAAAAGCGAACTTCAAATTGTTAAGGGCCTCAATGCAACACATAGACTGGGATATTTTATTTAAAGGCAAAAATACTGAGGAAAAATGGTCAGAATTCAAATTTAGGTTGCAGAAATGTACCCAACAGTATATACCAATGGGGAACAAATGCAAAAGAAGTAAGTCACAGCCAATGTGGTTAACTGCACATGTAAAGAAGGAAATGGCAAGGAAAAAAAACGCATTCAAATTATTTAAGTCTGAAGGAACTGAACAATCTTTCTTAAAATACAGGGAGTGCAACAAAGATTGCAAAAGGCAATTAGGGTAGCAAAAATAGATAATGAAACTCGAATTGCAAGGGAAAGCAAGACTAATCCAAAAAAGTTTTTCAAATATATAAATAGCAAAAAACTTAAGAGGTAGTGCATTGGACCATTCAAAAATGAGATGGGTGAGTTGGTTAGTGAGGATAAGGAAAAGGCAGATGTTTTAAACACTTTCTTTGCATCAGTATATACAAGGGAGCAAGGAATGGTAGAAGAGCCATAAAACAATACAATTAATAGATATTGGGTTAACTCAAGGAGATGTCATGGGAAGACTGAACAAAATTAAGACCGACAAAGCACCGGGTCCTGATGGTATACATCCAAGGGTTCTTCAGGAACTTAGTGCAGTGTTAGCAAAACCCCTATATTTACTCTTTAAAGATTCTATTACCACAGGCTCAGTGCCACAGGATTGGCGAAGAGCTAACATAGTGCCTCTATTTAAGAAGGGAACTAAAACAGAACCTGGGAATTATAGACCAGTGAGTTTGACCTCTGTAGTGGGAAAACTGTTAGAAGGGATAATAAGGGACTATATTCAGGATTACAACACAAAAAATAAAATCATTAGCATGAATCAACATGGTTTTATGAAGAACAGATCATGCCAAACTAATCTTTTCAGCTTCTATGAGGAGGTAAGCAGCAACCTAGACAATGGCAAGGCAGTAGATGTAGTATATCTAGACTTTGCAAAGGCATTTGATACAGTGCCACACAGAAGGCTGGTGTATAAAATAAGGAAATTGGGGCTAGGAGATAACCTTTGCAATTGGATACAAAACTGGCTGAAGGATAGGGAACAGTGTGTGGTTGTAAATGGAAAATTCTCCAGTACAGTTAAAGTGGAGAGTGGAGTACCTCAGGGTTCAGTATTGGGTCCGCTGCTTTTTAACATGTTTATAAATGACCTGGAAATAGATATAGAAAGCAAAATATCAATATTTGCAGATGATACTAAATTATGCAAAGTCATTAATTCAGAACAGGATATTTTTTCTCTATAGAGGGACTTAGATACAATGTCAGATTGGGCAAACATGTGGAATATGAAGTTTAATGTGGGGAAGTGTAAAGTCATGCATTAGGGAGGAAACAATCCCAAGGCTACTTATAAACTTAATGGAATAATTTTAGGTGACTCGTTGCTAGAAAAAGACCTGGGCATCCTTGTCAACTACAAACTTGGAAACAGTGACCAGTGTCAAACAGCAGTAGCAAAGGCAAACAAAATCCTGTCTTGCATAAAAAGAGGTATCGAAGCAAGAGTGGATAACATTATTTTGCCATTATACAAATCATTGCTAAGACCTCACCTTGAGTATGCAGTGCAATTTTGGGCACCGGTTCTGAAAAAGGATATACTAGAACTAGAGAGGGTACAGCGGAGAGCAACAAAATTAATGAAGGGAATGGAGGACTTGACATATGAGGAACGACTAAACAAGCTTGGTTTATTTACTCTAGAGAAAAGACGACTAAGAGGAGACCTTATCACATTGTACAAGTATATGAGAGGTCAATACAAGGATCTCTGCGGTGAGCTATTTATTCCAGGGCCTGATCAGGTGACTAGGGGACACCCCTTGAGATTAGAGGAAAGGAGGTTTAAACTTCAACAGAGGAAGGGTTTTTTTTACGGTAAGGTCTGTCAAATTGTGGAATTCATTGCCCAGGGAGGTAGTTATGGCAGATACAATGGATACATTTAAGAGAAGATTAGATACATTTCTTTCAAAAGGGAACGTACAGAGTTATACTGTATCAGTAAGCTGATCAGGAAGGTCTGATAAAGACTAATTTAATTGGTAGCAGGAAAGCTATAAAATCTCAGTTACTGAGGTATGAGGTGAAGGTTGAACTTGATGGACTTGTGTCTTTTTTCAACCAAATTTACTATGTTACTATGTCTCAATGCACGTAAGTGTATTGGCCGTAAGGATTCTGAAACTGCTGTTAGCTGTTCTTTAGACAGATCTTTGAATTGCTACATGAAAATTAACGCACCCGTTAGTGATTTTTTTTTTTTTTTTTTTTTTACTAACGGCTGCCTTTAAATCTAGCCCTAAGTACCCCGGTACTGGGACACTTAGTAACAACCAGTAGAAAGTTTGTTGCAACATGCGATTCGCTTGATGAGTGAATCACATGTTGCAAACGCTGAATGACAGGGACAGTATTTGTAAATACTGTCCCTGTCATATATCTCTGCCTCCCTCCATCTTGCACACTGCTGAGGTGGAGAGAGACAGAGAGACATAGTGCCAGATTGTGTTCCAGTGAGCCAGATCGTTCCTGTGTGAAAAATTGACCCACCCCCCTTAAAATTAACCCTTTGATCACTGGTTTGCAGTGATCAATAAGTTCCCCCCCATCTGATCACTTTTGGAGTGATCAATTTGCTGCAGATCAGCGTTTGCTGATCTGTGGGACACCCCCCATCCCCCTTGTATTATTTGAATTTTTTTAACATTTTTTTTACATTTATTTTTTTATTTTTATTTTTTTTAATAAAAATTGATTTAAAAATATAGTTTAGGTAGTTTAGGTAGGTAGGTGGGTATGTTTAGTGTAGACGTGTGTTAGGGAAAGATTTAGGGTTAGATTTAGGTTTAGGGAACCCCCCCCAAAAAAAATATAGTTTAGATAGGTAGTTCACTTGGGTTAGGTAGGTTCAGGGTATACGTGGGTTAGGGTAAGGTTAGGGTTAGGGTTAGATTTAGGTTTAGAGGTAGCGTAGGGAAAAAAATAAATAAAAAAAAATCTAAAAAAAAAAAAGTTTATTTTAAAAAAAAAAATTATTCTATATTATAAGTTAGTTTAGATAGGTAGTTGGGTTGGGTAGGTTCAGGGTCTACGTGTTTTAGGGTAAGGCTTAGGGATAGATTTAAGTTTAGGAGTAGTGTAGGGGAAAAAAATAAAAAAAAAACTTTTATTAAAAACTTTATTCTATATTATAAGCTAGTTTAGATATGTAGTTGGGTTGGGTAGGTTCAGGGAATACGTGTGTTAGGGTAAGGCATAGTGATAGATTTAGGTTTAGGAGTAGAATAGGGAAAAAAAAAATATATAAAAAAAATTATCATAGGAATAGTGACCGTTTGGGGTGAGAGTTAGGTATAGTTAGTTATAGAAGTTAGTCATTTATTTAGTTTAGAGTAGGTGCGTACAATGCAGCGGCGTTATAGTTTAGAAGAGGCGTATTCCTTTTTGGCGCCTGACTCTGAAGCCACAGACACTGCGTCAGACTTTGACGTCACTCAGTTTTCTGAGCGTGAGAGCTCTAGTAGTGATGACGCAGGGCCTTCTGCAAAAAAAAGACGCACTGCCCCAACAACTGCCCCAAGAGCTGCCCTAACAACTGCACGAAGAGCTGCCCCAGCAACTGCACCAAGAGCTGCCACAGCAACTGCACCAAGAGCTGACCAGAGACCTTCCCAAAGAGCTGCCCTAAGAAAAGCCCCAAGATCTGCCCTAAGAAATGCCCCAAGAGCTGCCCCAAGACCTGCCACAAGTACTGCCCCAAGACCTGCCACAAATACTGCCACTCCTGCTGATGAATGGGTATCACCAGCCAATTTATGTCCACAGATTCCTGAATTCACAGGCAACCCAGGAATTCAAGTGGATGTGGCAGGATTTACCCATGTTCAGTTTTTTTATTTATTTTTGGGGGAAGAAATTTTGGAGGAAATTGTGTCTCAAACAAATTTATACGCAGCCCAATATATTGCCGCCAACCCATCAGCGTTCATTTCCAAGCAAGAAATATGGCAACCCACAGACCTTTTAGAATTTAAAAAATTCTGGGCCCTTACAATGACAATGGGAATAGTTAAAAAACCAAGTATTAGATCATACTGGAGTAAAAACCCCATATATGATACCCCTATATTCGCCAAAACAATGACCAGGACTAGATACAAAATGATTTTGCGCTTTATGCACTTTAGTGATAATACCCTGTGCCTCCCAAAAGATCACCCCCAGTACGACAGACTGTTATAAATTCGCCCCCTAATAAATCATTTGCAGGAGAGGTTTGCCCAAGTATATACCCTTCAAAAACACTAAGTATAGATGAATCCCTCATGAACTATAAAGGCAGGTTAGGTTTCAAACAATATATCCTCTCCAAGCGATCCAAATTCGGCATTAAATTTTATAAATTGCCCCAAATCTCCGGGAACAAATGGGAAGATAGTTTGGGATCTGATTTACCCCTTTTTAAATAAAGGACATCATTTATATGTTGACAACTACTACACCAGCCCCCTTTTATTTGTCACTTTTTTATTTTGACACTGTGGCCTGTGGCACTGTCAGGCGCAATTGCAGGGAGATGCCCAAAGAACTTGTAGAAACAAAGTCCTCAGCTTTATGCCAACAAGAGCTGCTGGCAGTTAAGTTCAAGGACAGAAAAGATGTCTACATGCTTTCCACCATGCATGAGGACAAAACTGTGGCAGTCTCTGTTCGTGGCAGGAGGGGGGTACTAAGAAAGCCAGTCTGCATCAGAGACTACAAAAAGAACATGGGGGGAGTTGATCTGTGTGATCAACTCATGCAGCCGTACCTCACCATGCGAAAGTGTAGGGCATGGTACAAAAAGGTTGCCATTTACATGATGCAGACTGCAGCATATTATTCTTTTTTGATTTTCAAATTGGCAAACCCCACCCTAAAACTTACTTTTCTGCAGTATCAGCTCCATCTTATCTCCGAATTTTTGTTTCAAGGGGCAACAGAAATAATTCCACCAAAACCCGGGGTAGTACATTTTATTTATAAAATCCCCTCAACCACCCAAAAGAAAAACCCACAAAAGTGCTGCAGGGTTTGCTACAGCAAGGGAATTCATAGAGAAACCTCCACTTACTGTCCTGACTGCCCTTCCAAACCTGGCCTCTGCATGGGTGACTGCTTCAAGCAATACCATGAAGGCACAATGCAGTAGTGCTGTGAAGTTTATTTTATTATTTGGCCACTTTTCCCCCCTGCAATATACTGTTTTTCTGTTTTTCAAAACACATCCCTCCTTAGCTCTAACACTATCAAAATATAATAGGAAGCAAAGCACCCTAAGTTTTTTCCATCTCTGATAATGGAAACACACATGTTCCCTACTGGGCCCAGTAGTTCCCCCAAACCCTGACAAACCTATGCATATGGGGCATTGCCATACTCAGACGATGTAACTCACCACTAATGTAAAGCACTTAAAAAATCTGCAAATATCATCTGATTGAAATCCAGAGCAACACTAAAATATGTGTGAAAAATGGTGTTTCTCTGCCTTACTGCAGGTTTTGGGAGGGATTGCTGATAGAGTGGCAGCGAAAAAATTGAAAAAGTGCAAATAAAATGAAAGCCAGGGCTGTCTACTCGTCTACAACATATACTATTGGGGGTAAAATTCATTGCAGTATTGCCAAACAGTCCGAAATGAGACAAGTTGCCACCTGTAAAAATGGCATGTCTGTAAAAGGAAACTCACATGTTCCAACTGGGCCCAGTATCTCCCCCAAACCCTGACAAACCATTACATATGGGGCATTGCTGTATTCAGAAGAATGAGCCGAACACTAATCAATGCAGTTTATAAAATCTTCACCTATTCTGTAATTGAAATTCACATCAACATTGAAGTCTAAGTGTGAAAAACGCTGATTTTGTTTTGATGAGAAAGCTATGCATATGGGGTATTGCCGTACTCAGAAGAAGGAGCCGAACACTAAACAATGCATTTTTAAAAATCTTCACCTATTTTTTTTTTACTTACGTCAAGTTTTCACAGGATTAGTGGTAAAATGGCCGTGTACAAAATTTGACAACACACCTAAAACGAAAGCCTGGGGTGTCTACTTTCCAAAAATATACACTTTTGGGGGAAAATCTTAAAAAAGAGCACTGTTACACAGGACAAATGAGAAATGGCACCAGTAACACAAGCTGTGAAAATTCAAAGTGTGAACCTGGAAATGCACATGTTCCAATTTGGGCCCCGTAGCTCCCGTAAACCATGAGAAAGCTATGCATATGGAGTATTGCTGTACTGAGAAGAAGGAGCCGAACACTAAACAATGCAGTTTTAAAAATCTTCACCTACTCTGTGCTTGAAATCCACATCAACATTGAAATCTAAGTGTGAAAAAACGCTGTTTTTTTACGTCAAGATGTACGAGGGATTGGTGGTAAAATGGCTTCATTAAAAATTTGAAAACATACATAAAATGAAAGCCTGGGGTGTCTACTTTCCAAAAATATACACTTTTGGGGGGAAATCTTAGAGTGGAGCACTGTTACACAAATGAGACATGGCACCAGTGATGCAAGCTGTGAAAATTCAAAGTGTGAAACTGGAAACGCGCATGTTCTAATTTGGGTCCTGTATCTCCCCCAAACCTTGAGAAACCTATGCATATGGGATATTGCTGTACTCAGAAGAAGAAGCTGAACACTAAACAATGCAGTTTTAAAAATCTTCACCTATCATGTGCTTAAAATTCACATCAACATTGAAGTCAAAGTGTGAAAAACGCTGTTTTTTTTAACTTACGTCAAGATGTACGAGGGATTGGTGGTAAAATGGCTACGTTAAAAATTTGAAAACATACATAAAATGAAAGCCTGGGGTGTCTACTTTCCAAAAATATACACTTGGGGGGGGGGGGAATCTTACAGTGGAGCACTGTTACACAGCCCGAAATGAGACATGGCACCAGTGATGCAAGCTGTGAAAATTCAAAGTGTGAAACTGGAAACGCGCATGTTCCAATTTGGGTCCTGTATCTCCCCCAAACCTTGAGAAACCTATGCATATGGGGTATTGCCGTACTCAGAAGAAGGAGCTGAATACTAAACAATGGATATTTTTAAATTTTCAACTATGCCGTGCTTGATAGCAACAGTAATATTGAAATGTAAGTATGAAAACTGCAAAAAAACTAAATTTTTTCACAATTTTGAAATTTTTTTCTGGAAAAATAGCTGCATAAAAACTCTCCTGATTATTTACCTTATGTTGTCTAGCTTTCAGAAACATATACCTTTGTGGGAGATTTTTGGCTCTGGCACCATCAACTAAGCTATGATGCTCACATGCCAATTGTTGAAAAATTACAAGTAGGAAATAATGGCATCCATCTTGTAATATTTACCTTGTAAATGTGAGGAAGGGATTGAAATACTAGGCATATGGGGTACTCTTATATTCAGGAGAAGCACATTACTATATTTAGGGGTATTTTTTGTCATTAACTAATAGTATGCAAATCCTGACAGAAAAATGTAAGAAAAATGTTTTTTTTTTATTTTTTTCCTCTTTTTTTCTATTTTAATCAAATTAAACAATGAGGTATTCATATAATTGTGGTATCAAAAGAAAGCCCTACTTGTCCTTAAAAAAAAGTATATAATTTGTGTGGGTGTACAAAAGGAATTAAAGAGAAAATATGGTTGAACAAAGACATAGTCAAAAAAGTCAAAATTGCTCCGGTCCTTAAGGGAAAACGTCATCAGATTTTCCCGGTCCTTAAGGGGTTAAGAAGGAAATGCCAAAGAAGCAAGAAATGCTTTACATGTATAGATGCCTCCATTATTGAAATACATTTGTTACTAGTTTTAAATCTGATAGTGAGAATGCATTTCTCTAACAATTCTGTATACTGGACTCCTAACTGACATATGTTGCTCAACCATATGGCCATATGAGGTATTTATGGGACATTCCAATGGATAATTATTTTTGGGTGCTGGAGAAGGAAAAGCCCCCCAAAATTAAATTCTTCATACATACGGATGCATTCATTATTGAAATAAGTAACATAGTAACATAGTGACCTATCTGCCTACTAATAAACAGTATAACTCTGTATGTTCCCTTTGGAAAGAAATGTATCTAATCTTCTCTTGAATGTATCCATTGTATCTGCCATAACCACCTCCTTGGGCAAAGAATTCCACAATTTAACAGACCTAACTGTAAAAAAAACCTTCCTCTGCTGAAATCTAAAGCTCCTTTTCTCTGATCTCAAGGGGTGTTCCGTGGTCATGCCTTGGAATAAATAGCTCACCGCAGAGATCCTTGTATTGACCTCTCATATATTTGTACAATGTGATAAGGTCTCCTCTTGGTCGTCTTTTCTCTAGAGTAAATAAACCAAGTTTGTCTAGTCATTCCTCATACATCGTCCTCCATTCCCTTAATTAATTTTGTTGCTCTTCGCTGTCCCTCTCTAGTTCTAGTATATCCTTTTTCAGAACTGGTGCCCAAAACTGCACTACATACTCAAGGTGAGATCTTACCAATGATTTGTACAATGGCAAAATAATGTTATCCACTCTTGCTTCAATACCTCTTTTTATGCAAGACAGAATTTTGTTTGCCTTTGCTACTGCTGTTTGACACTGGTCACTATTTCCAAATTTGTAGTTGACAAGGATACCCAGGTCTTTCTCTAGCAATGAATCCCCTAAAACGATTCCATTAAGTTTATAAGTAACCGTTGGACTATTTCCTCCCAAATGAATGACTTTACACTTCCCTACATTCAACTTCATATTCCATTTGTTTGACCAATCTGCCATTTTATATAAATCCCTCTGTAGAGAGCAATTATTCTGTTCTGAATTAATTACACTGCATAATTTAGTGTCATCTGCAAATATTGATAATTTGCTTTCTATATCTATTTCTAGGTCATTTATAAACATGTCAAAAAGCAGCGGACCTAATACTGAACCCTGAGGTACTCCACTCTCCACTTTAACTGTATTGGAGAATTGTCCATTTACAACCACACACTGTTCCCTATCGTTCAACCAGTTTTGTATCCAATTGCAAAGGTTATCTCCTAGCCCCGATTTCCTTATTTTATACACCAGCCTTCTGTGTGGTACTGTATCAAATGCCTTTGCAAAGTCTAGATATACTACATCAACTGCCTTGCCATTATCAAGGTTGCTGCTTACTTCCTCATAGAAGCTAAAAAGGTTAGTTTGGCATGATCTAATCTTCATAAAACCATGTTGATTCCTGCTAATGATCCCATTTTTCATGTTGTAATCCTGACTATAGTCCCTTATTATCCCTTCTAGCAGTTTTCCCACTACAGAGGTCAAATTCACAGGTCTATAGTTTCCAGGTTCTGTTTTAGTTCCCTTCTTAAATAGAAGCACTACATTGGCTCTTCGCCAATCTTGTGGCACTGAGCCTGTGGTGAGAGAATATTTAAAGAGTAAATATAGGGGTTTTGAAAACACTGCACTGAGTTCCTTAAGAACCCTTGGATGTATACCATCAGGACCCGGTGCTTTGTCAGTCTTAATTTTGTTCAGTCTACCCATGACATCTTCTTGAGTTAACCCATCTGATAATTGTATTGTTTTATTAGTTACTTGTTGAGGCTCTCCAACCATTCCTTGCTCCCTTGTATATACTGATGCAAAGAAAGTGTTTAGAACATTGACCTTTTCCTTATCCTCATTAATCAACTCACCCATCTCATTTTTGAATGGTCCAATGCACTCCCTCTTAAGTTTTTTGCTATTTATATATTTGAAAAACGTTTTTGGATTAGTCTTACTTTCCCTTGCAATTCATTTTCTATTTTTGCTACCCTAATTGCCTTTTTGCAATCTTTGTTGCACTCCCTGTATTTTAAGAAATGCAGACTTAAATAGTTTAAATGCTTTTTTTTTTCTTTGCCATTTCCTCCTTTACATGTGCACTTAAGCACATTGGCTGTGACTTACTTCTTTTGCATTTGTTCCCCTTTGGTATATACTGTTGGGTACATTTCCACAACCTAAATTTGAATTCTGACCATTTATCCTCAGTATTTTTGTCTATAAATAATGTATCCCAGTCTACATGTTGCATTGAAGCCCTTAATAACTTGAACTTAGCTTTTTTAAAATTAAGAGTTTTGGTTGAACCTATACAGTTTTGCTTTGCCAAACTGATCTCAAATGTAACCATGTTGTGATCAGTGTTTCCCAAATGTTCACTTACCTTAATATTGGATACCATTTCTGTGTTATTCGTTATCACTAAGTCCAATATATTGTTATTTCTTGTCGGAACTTCCACCATTTGTGACATGTTGCTTTCACAAAGTATGTTCACAAACCTGCTACCCTTAGCACTGTGACAGGTCTCATTTTTCCAATTGATATCTAGATAATTATAATCTCCCATAATTATAGTATGCCCAAGCTGGGCAGCTTTCCTCATTTGCAATAGCAGTTGGGCCTCAACACTGTCATCAATATTTGGTGGTTTGTAGCATATGCCCACCAACACTTTTTTTTTTACCTTTTACACCACATTTAGTCTCAATTTCTACGCACAAGGACTCCACATTTTGGCCATTTTCCTCACTAATATCACCTCTCAAAATTGGATTTAACTCTGGTTTCAAATATAAGCACATACCTCCCCCTTTTCTATTAATCCCGTCTCTCCTAAACAGGGAATAGCCCTCTATATTTACAGCCCAGTCATGTGCATCATTTCACCATGTTTCTGTTATACCAATTATGTCCAATTGGTCATTAACCTCCAGGAATTCTAGTTCTCCTATTTTATCTACCATACTTATTGCATTTGCTAGCATACAATTCATTTTGAAGTCTTTACATATATCACTTCCTACATGCCTTTTATCTACATCTTCATTTACTAGGAATTCCTCCCTATTTTCTACATTTATCCCCACTCTTTCTCCACCCCCCTGGTCATTTACTTGGACCCGGTTCCTATCTGCTCTATCTACCCAATTTTTGCTATCTATACCCCCCCCCCTTTCCTAGTTTAAAAGCTCCTCCAAGCTTCTTAGCATTCGCTCCCCTAGAACAGAGGCTCCTCTACCATTTAGCTGCAATCCATCACTCCCATATAGATTGTACCCAAGAGCAAAGTCAGCCCAGTGCTCTAAGAACACAAAACACTCCTTCCTACACCATTGCTTGAGCCATGCATTAAGCTCCCTGAGCTCCCTCTGCTTACCTGCACTGGCGCATGGCGCAGGTAGTATTTCAGAAAATACTACCTTAGAGGTCCTTGCCTTGAGCTTGCACCCTAAGTCCCGGAAATCACTCTTTAGGGACCTCCATCTTCCTCCTACTTTGTCATTGGTACCAATATGTACCAAGTCAGCTGGATCACTTCCAGCCCCTCCCAACAATCTGTTAGCCCTGTCCATATTCTACTCATACTGGACTCTTAAATGGTTTATGGGGTCTAACCATGTGGCCATATGAGGCAATCATGGGACACTCCGTTGGATAATTGCTTTTGGGACTTTTCCATTTTTGAAAAACAATTTATGTATCTGATACTTTTTTTTCAAGGGTTTCGTTAACCAACCCTGCTAAGTGTGACCTTGATTGTATTGAGTTTTATTTGGAAGTTTGCCTCCCTGCTGTGTTGTCCTCTTTGTCGAAATCTGAACTGAGATTGTGGGAGTTGCTCCGATATTGCCGATTGAATAGTAACGGGTTAGTCTGGTTCCAGCTTTGATATGCTATTACTGACAATTGGAATTGTAGTCATTTGGAGTTTAAAGTAGCAACTGCTTGTCTATATGTAATATTTGAACAATTCAGTTTTTATAGTGGTTAGCTCCCCTATTGGGTTCTTACTCCGTAATTAATTGGTCTCACCTGTTCTTTGCTTACTTATTTATCTATTGATATTTACAGACCCAGCCATTACTTTATTAGTATTATGTCCAGTTTAATAGCTGGTTATTATGTCGACACTATCAGAAGAAGCTTCACAGTTTTCCCAGGAGTCTGTTGACTGAGAAGAGATTGCAATATCAGCAGTTACACACACAGATCGTTTGTTGAGGGCCACCCAGGTGTTCTCATTGGAAACGTCATACACTGGTGATAAGGCTTTCTCGAGTGAGACTTTCCTTAAGAAACTTGAACATTTATCCCTTAAAAAGATAAGAATGTGGTGGGATATTACAACGTTGGAAAAATACCTCGCCACAGATATGATTCCTAGAGGTTTAAGGATTAGCAAGGTTCCAGCCTTTGCACAAGACAACAAAGTATTCATGTGTCAATGGAATGCTGTGTTGTCTGAGTGCTCCAAGAAATTGATGGAGTTAATAGTTAGTCTAAAGAGAGAACTGTATTTAGATGTTCAAAAAGAGTTGATTTTAGTTCAGGAAGAAGTGTAGGTTTATCAAAACACCACACAGTATTTACAGTTTGATCAGGAAATTAAGATTAAAATGCAGAAATTAGAGCACAATATAACCTTGCTTAAATCTAGGAAGATCTCCAGGGATAGGGAGGATTATCTAAAATCTAGAGTGTACACATGGCCTAAGGAAAGAAAAAGAGATAGAAATATTGGATCACGCAAGTGCACTCAAGAAAACAGAAGATCTATTTTGCTCTCGAGAGCAGAGAGTAAGAGAGTGAGCTTTTCTAGCGTAGAACAGGATTTAAGTGATCAAGAACAGAGTACTGTGTCCCCTCTCCCTATTTCACAGGTGGAACGTACATCTTTAACTAATGAGGTATTCTTAGAATCCAGAACAGGACGTTCAAATGTACCCCCAAAAAACTTCAGGGGCAGGCCGTTCCTGAAGAGATCTCTGGGTCGTCAGGAGGTCACCGATATGAATGTGGGAACTATAAAACAACAAGAAGGGGGTCAAAGGGGAAGAGAAGGAAGAGGAGGATCGAGAAGAGCCCGGGGCAGGAGGTTTTAAATCTCTCTAGTAGGATATTGACAAATGCTGAGATACGACTTTTGTAAACTTTTGGGCTTTTCGCCCATAAGATGCTTTAACCTTTTGGATACCATCCTGGATCTGAACAGTTTTGTGAGACGTCTGACTTTAAAAAAATTATTTACTGATGAGACTGATCCTACTATGGATGGAATGGTTCCAGAGTTGGTTGAAATGAATGGTGATTCCACTTTTGTGGGAATTAATTCTCCCATTGATATTGATACAAATACCACTAAAGTTGTGAATTCCCCTAATAAATTTATCGTGTTTCAAGATCCATGTTTGTTATATGATGTGGAACATTTACAGAGGGAGAGTAACCCTGAAGTGTCATGCACCATTGGCCTTGATTCAGTATGAGGCAGGTCTAAATTGAAATAGAGATCGGATTTTTACCCAATACAGTGTCGGGGTAACTTTCTAGAGGTCTTTCAAGCCCTGGGAGAGAAGGAACTGACATAATTATCGGAGGAAATTGCTGAAGATAGGGTGTCTTGGAATAATTTAACCAGGGATGAGAAATTAGCTGTAGAGAAATTGAGAGTAGATACCTCAATTGCTATACGTAGTGCTGATTAAGGGTGGGTGGGTTGTGGTTCTAGACTCTAATCAATACAATTGTGAGTCTTTAAGACAGTTAGGGGATAAGGAGTCCTATTTACCTCTCAGTAGGGACCCCACCAAGTCTTTCTTGAGGGAACTTACCATATTGATAGGAGAAGGTGTTGCCTTGGGAGTGATATCTGAGAAGGAGTCGAGTTTTTTGCTTATACCCTTCCCAAGAACCCCAATTTTTCATCACCTTCCCAAACTTCATAAACCTGATAGACCTTCGATGGGGAGACCTATAGTGTCTGGCATTTCTTCCCTGAATGAGAATCTATCGGAACTAATTGATGTATACCTGCAGCATCTGGTCCTTCGGCTTAGGAGTTATACCAGGGATTCTGGACATATTTTATAATTTATGTCAGAGTATAGAGTTGAAGGAAATGAATCATGGGGTTCTATGGATGTTACATCTTTATATTCGATGATACCCCATGATAAGGGGTTGCAGGCTATAAAGTATCATTTGGACACTTATAGTAATTATTCAGCGGATTTAAAGTCATTCATTTTGGCGTCTATTTTTTATCTCTTGAAACATTATTATTTTAAACATGACGATCGCTTCTGTTTACAAATACGTGGGACCTCAATGGGGGCAAAATTTGCCCTCTCGTTTGCTAACCTGTACATGGGCTAGTTTGAGGAAACCCATGTATTCGGTGTGGATAATCAATATCGTTCATATATACAATTATACAAGAGATATATTGATGACTTGTTGTTTATTTGTAGAGGTACATATGACCAGTTTGTGTTGTTTGTTCAGTATATGAATCAGAATTCACTTAACTTTGCGCCTACTCTGGGTAGTAAACTATCACCCAGCCTTTTTCATTCTGGTGCAAGTCCAGTACCTACCTGCCTAAGTACCAAGGGTATGTTTAAGTGTGGGGGCCAGGAGATGTATATCATGTACTTATGTGAAGGTGGGTGATGAGTTTGTAAGTTCTGTCACTGAGAAGAGATATTGTATCAAACATTATTTTAACTGTCGTACAACTAACGTGGTTTATCTTGTTATGTGTACTGAGTGTGGTTCACAATATGTGGGTAGAACGACCCGGGCATTGAAAGATCGAATGCGTGAACACATTCTGCACATAAATAACAAAGATATGAGTAAACCGGTGGCTTGACATTTTTGTACCTTTAATAATGGAGACTTGACAAAGTTCTCATTTCAGGGTATTGAAAGAGTGGTAGTCCCTGAACGAGGGGGGGATATTAGGGCTCTACTTGACAGATGTGAGGTCAAGTGGATCCTATATCTGAAGACACGTTCACCAGGGGGAATAAATTCTAACCATGATGTTAACTTATTTATACATCAGCGGTAAAAATATATATTAATTATTTGTTGATCTAACTATCTATTCATTTTTGAATATGGGGAATGTATATTACATCTGGTCTAATTATATTTCCTCTTTGGTAAGAATATTGTTATTTAAGTATTTTATTTATTTATATGTTTATGATAACGTATGTATATTTTTTTTGTTGTTGTCAGCATCTTTATTATTATTATTTTTTTGGTTTTGAATGTAAGTGTCTGCTGTTACATAATTACTTATTGGCATTTTTCTTTTCTTTTTTCCGGAATCTGTCTGACCTGTTCGATGTTGTAGCCACACTAGTACCATTTACTTTGGTTTTTTAGTGGCAGTGATCACATAGGTTGGAGATTACCTGAGATGTAGTGATTGGCCGATTTGAATTATAGTAAGGTATTTAATGATGATGTCCATAGGTGTATGTTATGCCTATGATTAAGTGTGCTACTGCGTACGAAACGCATTAGGTGTATGTGTGTGTTCTTGTGCAAGCTTCATCAATGGTTTTAAGAAGATCTTAATAAACTGAGTTTTATTTGGAAGTTTGGCTGTGGTCTGACGTCTTTGGTGGTTATCGTAGAGTGCCTCCCTCCTGTGTCGTCCTGTATGTCGAAATCTAAATTGAGATTGTGGGAGCTGCTCCGATATTGCCGATTGAATAGTAATGGGTGAGTCTGGTTCCAGCTTTGATATGCTATTACTTACAATTGGAATTGTGGCCATTTGGAGTTTAAAGTAGTAACTGCTTGTCTACATGTAATATTCCTACTTCCTCACTGATTGTTCTTCTGGGATTTGTATTATAGAGAAGTATCTTTAAAATTTTGATTCTTTCTTATTTTGTAATAGCACTGTTGCACTTTGACATCTTGTAAGTATGTCCTGGCTATTAAGCCATCAGCCATACATTTTTTGCACTATTTTGGTATTTATTGTGATGTGCAGAGTCTCTCAGAAATCTTTTCATTTGCTTATTGTTCCTTTCAGTGGGGTTATATTATGATTATTAGCAAAATATATTTTCTCCTGACAATTTGCCATGTTTGCCATTTCCACTTGCCTATCTTGACCAGAGGATGATCTCTCAGTAAATCTACAGAATGTGAATGTATGTGCCTAAAAGGTGATATCCGGGTGACTAATATCCATGGAGACTTAATGCTTCCCTCCAGCTATTATGTGAAACATTTAACAAGCAGCTCACTGTAAAGGAAAGCACTAACAATGGACAATTAGATTTGCTGCGGGCCAGAGTATAAATCGACTGATAGAAGCCATATTCTTACATCATGAATGCTCCTTTCCGTCATAACTTGACTGGCACTACATGTTGAGCAACATGTTGATTGTGAACAAAAGAATGATGAACAGAACTGTAAATAATGCAATGAAAACTTCTAAATATTACAATCTTGGGGATGGATGCTATTGCAGGTGCTAAATGTTAACACCCATTTTATCAAACATTTTCAAAATTGAAGTCTATGGGGAAACCTGGAGATGAAGCAGTGATAAAATTAGCACCTGCAATAGAATCTAGCCCTTGGTGTTTGTTTTCAATAATTTGGTATACTATTGCCTACACTAATGAATGTTTTTAATATGCTGAAATTAAACATTTTGTGTAAATGAATGGTGCTGGTGCTGTTATTACTTTCCAAACCATAGATAAAATTCAAAAATCTTATGCTAAAGCGGATACAAGTTCTCACTCATGCCATAAAAAATATTACAAATATAAGTCTTGGGACATGGTGATGATACCTTTTTAATCTGGACTAACAGTTTATAGTCAACAAGCATTCAACAGATCCTCTCCCTTCTTTAGGGCAAGTGGTACTATTTTTAAATAATGGAGGATTACAAAGTAAGATAATTTTTGATGTACCAATGAGAGCTGCACAGGAGTAAGAAACTGAAAATCAGATAGGGAAATACATAGTGAATGCCTATACAATGGTCTTTCTTTTGATAGCTCCTTTAGTATCCTAACTGTAGGATGTATCATTGAAGGATCTGGATGGGAGAAGTGATATCCAACTGTAGTACAGTAAATACATTCTTTATGTAATTATGTGCCTTTTTATACATGTTTGTCCTTTTTCACCAATGTAGCTACAAATCACAAGGAGAGAAAATGGGTCAAAGAAGCCACATGATGTCCCCTTAAAAACAGAAACCCATTAAATAAACCATAGTCAAATCAATGCTCGTCTGTCTGCCCCACAACCCAACGCATATTGCCGCTCTCGGACTAGATTCTATTACAGGTGCTAATTTTATCTCTGCTTTTATCTCCAGTTTTCTTCATAGACTTCAATAGGAAAATGTTTGATAAAATGGGTGTTAACATTTAGCACCTGTAATAGAATCTAGCCCCTCGACGGCTTTGTCAGGGGTCACCCAAACAGTCACCCCTGACGAAGCCGTTGAGAGCGGCGATACGCGTTGGGTTGTGGGGCAGACAGACGAGCCTTGATTTCACTATGGTTACCACTTGTCTATGATAAGTATTTTTTCTTTATTGTTTGTATTTTATGCACTGCTCTTATATATGAATAATGCTATTTGCACATTTAGGATAGTTTATATCCTGTCCGACACATAATCGGATGGGTTTCACCTTCAAGTGGTAACCCTTACACTTCATTTCTTGCCTGCCTTTTGGTTTTTAAATGTTTTCATTGCTACCATGTTGTGATTTTTGTATTTAATAAATTGCATTTGTTACTTTTCTATACCCTGCAAGTGTGCCTTTATTTAATGGGTTTCTGTTTTTAAGAGGACATCATGTGGCTTATTTGCCCCATTTTCTCTCCTTGTGATTTGTAGCTATGTTATTGTTAACACTGAGTGCACCTTGACCATTTGGTTTATATTTATTATAGGGATAGTTTATCTTGCTGGTGCGAGCCCTATTTCTCTGTTGTACTTTTTCACCAATGTAGCATCTTTGGTTGCATTTACTACATTGAATCATATATATACTTCATTCCTGTATGTAGAGCAGTGTGATCCTCTGATGTTGAAGAAATGTTTGGCACTGTGTGGCTTTGTCCCATTGTTTTATGATCAATGTCTCACAGGTCCTAATGCCACTCTGCGGTTCAATAGTTTGACCTCACCTAGAGTATATTGAACAGTTTGGGAGACCATATATCCAAAAGGAAATCAATAAATTTGAGATTTAAATAAGGGCCTCTTAAATGGTGTATCTTTCTAACTCTCACAAGAGCAGACTTCATTTTACTGATCTACTTTATGTGGCAATCATAAAGTTTACTTGCTCAAAGCATGCAAGTGATTTTGTTTCTCATTTTGGTATGCTAATTTCAGGTCATATATAATTTACAGTGCTGCCTCCAATACTGTCCTGCACAATTCCTGGATCACTTCACCTCCTGGCTCCCTCACTTCATGTCCTCTGATGTCCCTACTCTCATCCTGGTTGACTTTAACATCCCTGTAGATCAGTGATTCTCAACCAGGGTGCCGTGGCACTTTGGTGTGCCATGGACATCAACTTAGGGTACTCCGTGTTTTTTATAAAGACTAACAAAAATGGACTTTTAAATAAAGATTTATAGAAATTGTTATGCACAGTATGTTTAGTTTTGTTATTATAAGACCTAATAATAACTGTATATTTATGTATTGTACCCTTCATTATTGTTACAGTTTCAGCTTACCTTGTTTGCAGCAGCAGCATCTACAGGCGCGAGGCTTCTAGCATGCAACAGGCCTCTGTTTTATCTGTTTGTTTCCTGTAGTCTCCTCCTACCTACTTCCTACTTTCTCCCTCTGAGCTGCTCCTCCTACTTCCTGTGGAGGGGTTTAAAAGGCCGACTGAGTCCTGACTCAGTCGCCCTTGCGTTGTTTTTATTAGGTGAAGTACTTGGGCTCTGTGTGTGACCTGGTTATCGAAGAAAACCCACTCTGTGTATGACCTGGATATGTATGAGAACCCGCACTGTGTATGACCCGGCTAAGTAAGAGAGAACCCTTTCTGTGTATGACCCAGATAAGTACGAGAACCCTCTCTGTGTATGACCCAGCTAAGTACGAGAACCCTCTCTGTGTATGACCCAGTGATCACGAGTATCCCTTACTGTGATCAATTTGTGCTATTGGCTTAAGACAGACCACTGTTGTGGACAGGGTCTAATTGGTGACTGCAGGCGTGAGTCACAGGGTCTCGATATAGTGACTGCAGGCAGAGTCACAGGGTCTGGTGTTGTGACTGCAGGCATGAGTCACAGGGTTTCGTGTGGTGGCTGCAGGTGGGAGTCACAGGGTCTTTATATATGACTGCAGGAGTGAGTCACAGGGGTCCGATATAGTGACTGCAGGCAGAGTCACAGGGTCTCTTAGCGGTGACTGCAGGCGTGGGTCACAGGGTTGCTGCAAAGGTGTGGTGTTGCTGGTTTGACTGACTGCAGGCGTGGGTCCTTGTATTCCTGTTCATCGGATCAAGATTGCCGAGCCAGTGTTCACAGTGGTCGCCTGTTCCTGTGTTCCAGTCGACGGATCAAGAGTTGGCGTTCCTGTATCCTGCTGAGACTAACAGGGGCTTCGGCCCAGTCTCTCGCATTGTAGTCTAGCAAGAGGCCTACTATTTCTGGTAGTAGTGTTGCCAGCTAGTAACCCTTTGCTTGTTGTACCACTTATTTATCGCTGTGATTTATTCTAATAAATATTTTGCATTATATTACCGTACTGAGTTCTGAGCATTCCTGGGTGCCCGTGACAATTATGCCCTTGATAAAGTACATTAAATATGTTAGGGGTGCCCCAAATGTTCTAGATTACGTGTTAGGGGTGCCCTGAGCAAAAAGAGATTGAGAACCACTGCTATAGATAATAATAACAACCCCCTGCCCTCAAACTACTCTCCTTAACAACTTACTTTGGCCTATCACAATGGACCAGCTCTCCCACGCACAGCGACGGTCACTCCCTTGACTTGATCTTCACTAACCTCTTCTCATTCTCCAACCTCTCTAATTTCCCCTTTCCTGTCTCTGACCACCACCTCCTCACTGGTAACCTAATAATACCATGCAAACCCATCCCCCCAACCGTGATCAAGAGCATGCAGAGAAATCTGCATATTCATGACCCGCAATCATTTTCCACATCCCTGCAACCTCTTCTCAACCCCATCATCACACTTACTTGCCCAGAACAAAGTACTGCTCTCAACAACAGCACTCTCACAACTGCCCTTGACACAGCTGCACCTGCAACTCCATGCCACCCACGCACAACCCCACTACAACCCTGGCACACAAGACAAATGCGATACCTCCAAAGGTGCTCATGCACTGCCGAAAGGCACTGGAGGAAACTGTGCTCCACAGCTGACTTCATACAGTACAGATTTGTTCTCTGTTCATATAGCTCTGCCCTCACCTTGGCCAAACAGTCATACTTTTCACTCTCTAATTTCTAATATTTCCACTAACCCAAAACGCCTCTTTTTAACCTTCAAATCTCTTCTACAACCACTAACACAAACACCTTCCATGAACTTCTCTGCACAAGATCTTGCCATGCACTTCAAGGACAAGATCAAATCTATCAGACATGACATTCCATCACTCCCACCCCCACCCAGCCAGTCCAGCCCTGTCACCTCTCCCATATACATACTAAGCTCTTTCTCACCTGTCACCAAGGATGACGTTTCCCTTCTCCTCACTCGCTCAGACATAACAACATGCCCTATCGACCCCATCCCGTCTCAACTCACTCAAGAACTTTCCCGTCTACTAACTCCAATCCTTACTCACTTATTCAACCTCTCTCTGTCAACCAACACCTTCCCACCCTCTTTCAAACATGCACTCATCACACCCATCCTAAAGAAACCCTCCCTGGACCCAAACTCACTGTCAAATTACCGGCCAATTTCTCTACTCCCGTTCGCCTCCAAGCTCCTTGAGCGTCTCGCATATAACAGTCTCACTAAATTCCTCTGCTCCCATTCCCTGCAATCTGGATTCTGCCCTCATCACTCCACTGAGACTGCCCTCACCAAAGTGGCCAATGACCTGCTCTCTGCCAAGTCAAAAAGCCACTCCTCCATACTTATTCTCATGGACCTATCAGCCGCCTTTGACACAGTAGATCACACACTCCTCCTCCAAGCCCTCCACTCCCTAGGTCTCTGTGACACTGAACTCTCCTGGTTTTCATCTTATCTCTGCAACTGCTCCTTCAGTGTTTCCTACTCAGGCTTCACTTCTCCACCCCTCCCTCTGTTTGTTGGAGTGTCTCAAGGATCAGTCCTGGGACCCTTGCTCTTCTCAGTCTACACTGCATCCCTTGGAAAACTAATAAACTCCTTTGGGTTTCACCATCATCTCTATGCTGATGATACTCAAATATATCTTTTCTCCCATGGCCTCTCCCCTTCCCTCCTGTCCCGAGTATCTGACTGTCTGTCTGCTGTGTCTTCCTGGATGTCCTTCCGTCAACTCAAACTTATCCTCGGCAAAACTGAACTAATTATCTTCTCGCCCTCCACAACCAGCCTCAACCCAGATAATACCCTCACCATTAACAATGCTACCATCACACTAACCCCTACAGCTCGTTGCCTGGGGGTCACATTTGACTCTGCCCTATCCTTCATTCCTCACATCCAGTCAATCTACAAATCATGCCGCCTCCACCTCCGCAACATCTCTACAATCCGACCCTTTATCACACAAGACACTACCAAAATTCTAATCCAAACATTCATCATGTCCCGTCTTGACTACTGTAACTCATTACTAAGTGGCCTTCCTCTCACCCGACTAACCCCACTACAGTCCATAATGAATTCTGCTGCAAGACTAATCTACCTCACTCATCGCTTCTCTGACACCAAACCTCTCTATCAATCCCTACACTGGCTCCAATTATCATACAGAATTAAATTCAAAATTCTGGTGCTAACTTATAGAGCCCTCAATACACAGCACCACCCTATATTTCATCTCTCATTTCCAAATACACTCCCTCTCGCCATCTTAGCTCTGCACACGACCTTCTGCTCTCCACAGCTCTTATCACATCCTCCCACTCCCGCCTACAGGACTTCTCCCATGCTGCACCTCAACTCTGGAACTCTCTCCCCCTCCCAATCAGACCCTCACCCAGCCTTCAAATCTTCAGACACTCCCTGAAAACTCACCTATTCAGGGAAGCCAACTAAATCCATAAACTTTCACCAAGAATCACCCCTTGCCTGGATGACTGCTCTCTACAGCACTTCTCAGTCCTTCCCACTGGCTGGCAGTTCATGTGGCAGGATGCACTTACATCCAATAGCACTTACTACTCCTGTGTCAAACCTACCTTCCTCTAGACTGTAAACTCTCACGAGCAGGGCCCTCTGATCCTTCTGTTCTCCACATTTGACTGTACTATTTAATACCTCTATATGTCTATTCCTAATTTTAAAGTGCTGCGGCATTAGTTGGCACTATATACATATATATATATATATATATATATATATATATATATATATATATAAATAATAATAATAATAATAATATAATGTAGATGCACAAATTTCCTAGAATTGAATTACTGGCCTATATGAAATCAATGCAAAAATAAGACAGTATATGAAACACTTATTTCTGCTTTATCACAAAACAGAGACATGTAAAACATATTTCACAACATATTCAGAAATTTCTTACATATACATTTAAAATGCTAACACCCTACTACCTCTCCAATAGGTGGACTCATAGGGCCATGATTTTGGGCACTCAATACCACTGCTTGAATCCAGTATGTGGGTGCCAAAGGTATCCATGTTCATGTTACAGTAAGTGCCAAAATGGGATCCTGCAGAAGGTGTAGTGGCTCCCTCAGGCCACACTAGTGGTGTGATCTTTGGTACTGTTGAGGTGCCTCAATATCAGCTATACCTCTATCTTGGAGGTTGCTGTCACAGCACCTGCTCAGTATGTATTCTGCCCTGGATGACTGAATGTGTTGGCCAGTACTTAAGCAAGCTGAACTTTTATTATGATGAAAGTGTTATAAAATTTGACAGCTGAAGTTCTGAAAATTGAGTCAGGCACTGTATTGTGATGTTCTGGGTACCAGTAGAACAAAGCTGGGTTTACAAACAAGGTAGTATCATACTTTCCCTTAATGCTGTCTTGTTTTGCATGGGCAATACTATGCTTCTGTTGTTACTCTTAATTTTTGGACCTGGCTGCATTAATGACATTGGGACTTGGACTTCTAACGTATAAACTCCTTTATTGGTGGATGAATGTAAAATGTTTTAGCTATAGCTATAGCCTTTATCAAGAAGAACTGATATTCTTCTGTTTACAGATAGTATACTATACACCAGTATGATAGTTTGATACATTCACAAACATACCCAGATATATGTATAACTTCACATTTTGTTATACACTGGACTACAAGTTTGTAAAATAAAAAATCTCACTGGTCTATAGTCCTACATTGTTTAGTAAACTTACTTTTATTGATTATGTTTTTGAACCATATTTTAATTTTGGAAGACATTTTAAATGCATGCCAATAGGCACATCTCCCTGTAGCTCTGCATAGAAATAAACAATCTAGCTCCTACTACTGAATGAAAGGTGCTTTTCATTGTCTACAACCCTTACTCTGTCAGCTTGTACCAATTTGCCCTCTTTTGAACCTTTCTGAACCTTTCTTGATTCCCCAGCTGAGTTGCAGCCTATAGTCACTCTCAAGCTGTGGATTTGCCTAGGACCTTAGACTAATGGCAGTTCCTTCAGAGCTGGCAAAACCATCTTTCTTCTGCTGCACTTTCTGTGTGCCTGGGAACTTCCACTCAGTTGTCAAATTTGCTGTGTATCTCTATTAGGCCAGGATGTATTGATCGTCTGCGTCCCTCACTGGTGTCCTGTGGCTATTGCTGACATCTACACATTGGATTCCACTGTCGCCATATTAGTAGCTGCATCTAGCATATCCTATCTGGTCACCAACAGTATCATTCTTGTACATACGTTTCAAGATACACACACACGATATACCATTCGGCCCATTCACATCTTTCTCAGCTGGCCCTTTGCTCTCTTGAATGCAATGCTGTGGTATTATCTGTTACCGCTCTTTCTTTCTTGAATGAGAATGTCTTAACAGAATTGAAAAATCAAAATTACGGTATGGAAGAAGTAGAACAGCGTACACTACATTACAAAAATGATACAGCTAAGCTCCACAGCAGAGTGGAAAAGCTTGAATCCCTTACTTAAGAATACCATAAAAAGACTGATGATCTGGAGAATAGAAGCCAGCAAAATAATTTATCTGTTAAATCTGGGATTTCTTAAAAAATAATTACCATACCAACTTCTTTCAGATACCCCACCACAAGGCAGCTGTATTGAAAAAGCCAACAGATGGGGATCAGAGAGGGTAGACAATAGAGGTCGACCTAAACTAGTCAGTTTTCACATTCTGAACTATGTAGATATTGCCACTCTTCTTTCAGCATACTGCAAGGCCAATCAGATGAAGTACATGGATCAGATACCTATGCTCTAACAAGATTTTTCTGCACATCTACTGCAGAAATGCAAGGCCTTTGCCCCATACTATAAAGAGCTATATGAGAAAGGGGTGTTAAAGTGTTTAAGTCAAATGGGTCAGATGCATCATTTTAAAAAATATAAAGAATGTAATAAAATCTGCAAACAAGCAATTAGGCTAGCTAAAATTGAAAATGAGAGAAGTATTGCAAAAGAGAGCAAAAAAAAAATACTAAACAATTCTACAAGTATATAAATAACCAAAAGATTAAGGTTCATATTGGTCCTCTTAAAGCTAAGATAGGTGAATTGAGGATAAAGCTATGGCTGGCATCTCAAACATATATTTTCTTTTGTACAGACAAAGGAAGCAACCATGACAGGCTAACCAGAACCTCTCCTCTTCACAAATGAAATACGAGGTTCAGGTCAGGGCATAGTGACTGTGTGAGTGTGTGGGGGGGGCACATTTACAAGAAAGGCAGCAAACTGTAAAACTTATGGTATGTATTAACCCCTTACATGCCAGAGGGGTAGTCAACATATTGCTGAGCAATGCTTTGGGTACCCCTCTGACACCCAATGGCTTAATGTAGCAGTTGATGGGTCAGTGTCCTTCGTGTTGGGCTAGAAATCCTAAGATCCTGCAATGCACAACAGTACCAACTACTATAGCGGGACACCTCTACATTGCGGAGCATCTCCACCAACAGGTGCCACTCAGGACCATTTTACAATGCGGTACATACATGTAGTAAATATTAATGACATTAAGGGAGATAAAGGATCAGCAATAAAATAACAACAAAACAAACTCCCTACATGCACCTGACTGTCAATCACTGCTGCAGGACACCCTCATATTGCAAAGCATACTGATGCATACGGATGTGTGTGTCTCCCACTCTTTATGTACGTCAGTGCATGTGTGTCTGTCTCACTGTGTGTATGCGTGCATGTCAGTTGCGTGTGTGTGTCTCCATGACTGTTGCATGCGTATGTGTGTTTATCTGTGTGTTTACATATGTGACACTCTTAAGCCCAACACCGCATCTTTTCTAACATTAATTGCAAACAAATTACACATTCCCTATATACCATGATGGGCAATGCCATCCCACATTGCTAGTGTTACTATAAATTAAAAGGCTTCAATTTGGAAGGCGTATATATACATGGATTGAGAACTGGTTAAATGATAGATGGCAGAGAGTTGCTGTAAATGGAACCTTTTCAGGTTGGTCTAAAGTTGTATGTGTGGGGCCACAGGGCTTTGTCCTGGGCTCAATGCTTTTTAGTTAATTTATTAATGATCTAGAAGTTGGAATTGCAAGTAGTGTCTCAATCTTTTCTGATGACACTAGGCTGTGTAAGGAAATACCTGCAGAGCTGGATGTGTTTTCTCTGCAGAAGGATTTAGATAAACTGAGTGAAAGTGGCAGATGACATTTAATGTACATAACTGAAGATTATGCATTTGGGCTGTTCAAACAAACATACTACATATATACTATATGGGAAACAACTTGTGGAATCCTAATTGGAGAAATATTTAGGAGTACTGATAGACGACAGACTTCATAGCAGTGTGCAAAGTCACTCAGCTGCTGCAACAGCAAATAGGGTATTATCGTGCATAAAAAGAGGTATAGATGCACAAGATAATAATATAATTCTGCCTCTAAATAAATCCTTGGTAAGGCCTCAGCTAAAATATGGAGTACAGTTTTGGGTACCAGCCCCTTAAAAAAGATATTATTGAACTGGAAAAAGTGCGCAGATGTGCAACAAAACTGAAAAGGGTATTGGAGGATCTGAGTTATAAAGAGAGACCAGCCAAATTGGGTTTGTTTACATTACAGAACAGATGTCTAAGGGGTGATATGATTACCATTTACAAATATATTCAAGGTCGATACAATACATTCTCCAATTAATTATTTCCTCAAAGAGATGAGCTAAGATTGAGAGGTCATCCATTAAGACTAGAGGAAAGGAACATTCGACTAAAAGAAAGGCAAGTATTTTTACAGTAAGGGTGGTAAAACTGTGGAATTATTTGCCTTGGGATGCTGTGCTTGCAGATACTGCAACTGCATTAAAAAAAGTAATGGATACATATCTAGCACAGGACAATACTGAGAATTATGACTGTTGGCTGCAAAGCATATAGGTTGTTGATGCAGGGAAATATCTGGCTGCCATTTACCAACTTGGGGCTTAATTGGAAATGGCTTTTTTTTTTTGCCTTCCTCTGGATCAACAGGGATAATTTGGCATGGGCTGGACATGATGGATGCATGTCTTTTTTCTGCCTTATGAACTATGTTACTATATTACCCACCTAAACTCAATATAAACCACAAAGATGGAGCAAAGTGGATGGTTGTGGACTCTGCCCAGTTCTTGACATCCCAAAATCATAAGGATTACTTAACAGCTCTTTACTTTTCTTCTTAATGAGCGAAATGTGAATTACCTTGTCCTGTGTGCTCATTTCTCAAACTTTCAGGGGCACTCTCCTGTCGACCTCTTCAGTTAATTAATACTTCAAAGTTGTTTCCTATCTATGCATGACAAGTGTTTCACTTTAATTTGTATGGAACCTTGTAAGCTTTATGGCAATTCTAACATTATCTCAACAATTTTCCACACCTTATTTTTATTAGGCAATCTGAATCTCATTTTGCTCTATGCTTCTCAGTTGAGAGAAATATAGGAAGCTTTTAAATGGACATAGTATGGAGTTTTGAATCTACCATTTCATAAACTAAATGGGATTCTCCAAGGTTACTTGGAGGCATTTTACAGCTGCAGTGCTGATCTTTCCAGTTGATGATCAATACAACACTACCCCAGGCCTTGTCATAATGTCAGATACACATTCTACATGTTACACCTTGGACTCATATACCTTTACAGTTTTACAGTAATCCTTCTGTCCTTCACTATTTATAGATGGTTCCCTGTGTCCTTCTGCATGCCCTGCCAGGCTGCTCACTGGAGTGAGACATTATGTCTAATCATATTTATATTGCCAGGGCTACTAATGGTTTTTGACATACACTCATGACAATTATAACCTTACTAGTTTTAAAGTCTGTGTACACGGGCCAACAAAGGCGGTGCTGCAGTCATGCTCCGTACAGACTGCCAGCGCTGCTGCCAATACGGGGCGGGAAGCTCCAAATTCAGACCGGAGTCAGCTCTGCACACTTTCCTGGGACGCTGCTGTACTGGCATTACTGCAGCCCGTGCAGCCATCTCTACTGCGCATGACAGCTTCTGACAAACATCCTTAGCGAATTATAATATAAGATACTGCTTGTTGGTTTCTTGTTCATTAACCTTTTCCTGTTTGCAGGTGTTCTTTTGTTTATTTAGGATCTGCCATCCACTTACATAACTTAATCTCTATTTGATGCAAAGGGAACCAGACTTTTACTCATATTTTTAATTTCTTACCACAACAGATATGCAGTTACTCCGGCCTGACTTTAATGCAAGAAACTTGTATCTCAGACTCTTTTCTGGGGACATAGATGGGATAACTAATTAATAACACAAAAAAACACTTTATCATCTTAAATTCCTAAATTTCCAAATTGCCCTTTTAAAGGAAACACAACTTACTGAGGCCAAGCATCAGACGTTGAGAAGGGACTGGGTGGGTGAGATAGTGGTTTCTTCTTACTCTAATATATGGAATGAGAATGGCAAGGAGGGGAATTGGTATGGACATAGTGTTGTTGATCCCTAGGCCTATATTTTGTGTATGCAGTTGTTTAATCTCACTCGAACTATGATGTTTAAGATTTGGTTGTCACATGTATCCTGAGGAGTGGGGATGGCCAGGGAGGATTTCAGGCCATCAACTTTTATCAGGACACATATGAGAAAAATCTTAATTTTGTATCAAAAATTAAATAAATGACAATACGGCTCAATAAAAACAATTAAAAACACAAAAAGAGTATGTGAGTATCAAACGTAACCAAATCCACAAAGAAATATATATAATCCTATATAAAAATTCTCTAGGATGTTTGTCACGATGCAGTCATGTGCAGTAGAGACTGTCCGCGTTTGGGAAGTCTCTGCTGAGCATGATTGCATCACGTGAGTGAGGCAACACAAGACTGCATTGAGTGGAGCAGTGAGGTAGCAGCCTCTTAACCCTTTGAGTCCCAGAGGGGTACGCAACGCTTTGCAAAGCATGCGTTGCGTACCCCTCTGGCACTCAAAGGGTTAACATTACCCGGACCTTGGCCCGTGTACATGGATTTTTACACTAGTGTATCATATAATTGATAAAGAGTAATGCTTAAAACCACATGACTAAAGAACGCTGCAGACGACCTTGTATACCCCAAGTAAAAAAAATGAAATAGATAGAATATTGTAAGAGTGTCCAAAAACTATAAATAATAATATTAGAAATAAACAAAAAGATATAGAAAGTTAACAATATTGATGTATCCAATCGATAAACTCAATTAGGTTCTCAGTATATGAGTCAAATACAATAATTATAACGTAGAAGTACCCCACAATTTAGTAATTATAATGTCGAGCTACAAGGCATATTAGAAAATAATGAAGATAAAGGTATGGAAGTAGCAAGAAAAAGAATGACGAAAAATAATAGAGAGTTAAATTACTAATGATAATTGCACAAAAAAGAAGAAAAATATAAAAATGTGATGTAAAAGATGAATAGTGTAATATACTCAAAGTTATGATACAAATGTAATATCATTTGAATTAGATAATGTGCGGACAAAACCAAAAAAGACAAGAGCTTATATACATAGACGCAAATATAATTGAGGATATAAAGATATGAATATAGATAAAAATAGATATAAAAAAATATTAATGCAAAAAGCCAAAATAATATAAAGTACAAAGCCACCCCCGGAACATATTATTACAAGATAACAAAATATAAATATAAACAGGGATGCTGGTATATATAATTATTGTATTTGGAATCACTCGTAGGGGAAATAAGAATGTTTGGCTCACGGCACTCATAAAGATGGAGAAAAAGGATCACTCATGGTGAAAATACCACACTAGTGGTTAAAGTTAAAGTAGTATGATAATCAACAATACAAAAATTGTTAACAGAAAAGAATAAAAAAAACAATTATTATAGAACAGATGTTAATAAGTTCAGTATTCTCCATCAGGAGATGATGATGGATAATGATAAATGATGATACTGGTATGGATAAGTGAAGGAGACATCACAGGCACCTGAGAATTCACTAAATAAACAGAAAAAGGAGAGATGTTAGATCAATATATCCATCATTTAATAAATTATAGGAGGCATTTAGTGATATTACCCCTACGCATCCCCAATTGCATTTTTTCAAGTCCAAGGATAGAAATTCCCTTAGGATCACCATTATGGAAGGTAAGGAAATGTTGGGCTACAGATGTCAAAATAGCCCCCTCTTAATTAAAGAAAGATGTTTTTGGATCCTTGATTTTAGCATCTGTGAAGCATGGCCGACAAACAGCATATTGAAAGGACATCTAATGGCTTAGTTTCATGGTCCTACAATTAATAAATTGTTTAAGATGAAAAACTTCACTAGTAACAGGGCTATAAACTGTTCTGGAAGTAGAAATATACATGTAAATTGAACAATACCCGCAGGTGATGTGTAGGGGTAATATCACCAAACGCTGCCTACATAGAGCGGCATGGTGGATCTTCATGCTGCAGACTAGTCCACGAGGAATGAACAAAGAGCTATTGTTTAATGTTTGTATTAATTGATGAATTTATTGACCTAACATCTCTCCTTTTTCTATTTATTTAGTAAAATCTTATGTGCCTGTGATGCCTCCTTCACTTATCCATACCAGTATCATCATTCATCATCATCGTATTTCTGCTTGGATCACATGTGATCACTGTGGTCCCCTTTGATTGGATCCCAACACACATAAAGAACTGAATCACTCACTTTACTGTTATCCCTTGACGAAGCCCGAACGAGTGATACTGCATCTTTCATTTTCTATATCTTTGTCAAACCTGATAAGTATTGGTCTTCCTTATCCTTATCCATACTATTGGTCTTTTCACTCGATGGGGCTCCACCTTTTGTATTTATAATTTGATTTTTGGGTATGCACTTTATGGCATGGTTAGGATATTATAACCCAGGTATTGGGATTTTTGGATTTCTATCTGAAAATAGTCACCTTGACCTTGAACATTACAGGTGTGATTTGCTTTTTTTCTGACCACAATATATTGCATATACATATGTATATATACATGTTTGATATTCACAGATACTTTTTGTGTTTTTAATTGGTTTTATTGATAAGTATTGTCATTTATTTAATTTTTGATACAAAATAAAGATTTTTCTTAGATTATTTTGCTTGTGGTCATGTGTGCCTCGTTAATGGGTCTCGAGTTGAGAGACATTCTGGTTCTTTGTTTTCTTAGTTAACTGCATAGTCCCTGAGAGCACCAAACTAAACAGATAGTATTTGGACCACTGCCTTATTGTTACTTGTGCTAGCCTTTTTTGAGTGTAGATATTTATTTATGGCTCTTCTTTAAGACCATTGTCTTGTGGTTTTAGTACAGTATTATATTGTTTTAGTATTTAATATTATGATAGTTTTGTTTCTCTGTGGCTCTTTAAATTATGTTTTTCTCTGCATTTGGTGCTTCACCAACATGGCTTATAGTATAGATTCTTTGGAATCTGGCTGGACAGAAAAGTTTTCCTCTGTGTTTGGACTTGGTATACCCCCACCTTCTGTTACTATGTCTTCCAGTGATACTTATACTAATACATGTAATGCATTTATTAAATTAAACTATCAGTTCACTACCCTATGGTGGAATATCCACAGCTTGGATTATTACATAATGTGTAATTTAATACCTAGAATTACGTATACAGGTACTGCCAGCTTGGGAGGCAGAATCAGAATTCAAATCTCGCTGGGAAGATGCATTAACCCTTTAAGGACCGGGAAAATCTGAGGTCGTTTTCACTTAAGGACTGGAGCAATTCTGACCTTTTTGACTATGTCTTTGTTCAACAGTGTTTTCCCTCTAAGTCTTGTATTCCACCCCCATAAATTATATACTGTTTTTTAAGCACAAATAGGGCTTTCTTTTGATACTCAACTTATATGGATAACCCACCATTTACTTTATTAAAATGAAAAAAAAGGTAAAAAAAAAATTGTAAAAAAAACACCATTTTTGTTTTTTCTCTTGGGATCAATTGGGTGCAAAGGGTTACATTTTTATGGAGACTGCATGAAAGTTATGACCGGTCAGTCATACCTACAAAGTTTAAAGTGGCCACTGTCCCCCCTGGGTGAAAATCCCCATGTTCCTTTTTTCCCACCCTATTTTGTCACTTTTTCATCCCTGACATTTGGCAGTATGTATAAGTGAATTACATGGCTCCACAACAATCACACTTCAAATATTGTTTAATGAAATTTTTTTTTTTTTTTTAATAAAATATTTTTTTGAAAAAAAAAAAAAGTGTGTTGTGTTTTAAAAAAAAAAAAAAAATTGACCTGCATTTAGCCAGCCTCCAGCACCAGCAGTGAAAGGGTTGATACCCCAGCTGCTGTATTTTCTTGTTCCACTAGGTGACTCCTCTCTGCTTCTCTCTCCCTTACTTTGATAGCAAGGAAGACAGAGGCATAGGAGAGACTTAGAGGCAGCATGCTTTGTGTACTGCCTCTATTTCTCAGAATGTCGGTACATGTGATCGCTGCTACGGTGATCACATGACCCGGCACAAGCAAGAAGGGCTGAGACTGAATGCCCCGGTATCATAGCGTTCAGTCTCAGCCTGGAATTAATGATAGCAGCGTGCACGGAGGCACGCTGATATCATTTAAGCCATGACAGTCCAGGATCATCATGGGTCTTTAAGTGTATAACAACCCATGACGGTCCTGGACCGTTATGGGTCCTTAAGGGGTTAAATAGATATCCTTTCAAACTAATGGGCTTCTGTATAGAACATTATCATACTTTATTGATGGAAGTCCCTAGGGAAATCTCTGCATTAAATACTAAATTATTACAATTTGATCTTCAAAATTTTGTGACACCATTTCAGACTCAATTAAAGACTGAACTTGACAAATCTGAGAATGATATAGTGACTACAAAGAAAACAACATTTTTCTCTAAGTGAGGACACATATGGGAACCACACATCAACTATTGTAGGTTGCTTACATCAATGTACATCAGGGGCTGTTTAAATGTAGCCCTCAAGGCCCACTAACAGGGCATGATTGAAGGATATCCCTGAATTGAGCACAGGTGGGTCAGTCAAAACGAAGGAGCTACTGATCAACCCAGCAGTGCTTAATCAGGGAAATTCTTCACTTCTGGCCTGTTTGTAGCCCTGAGGACTGAACTTGGACAGGTCTGATGTACAGGATCCTGTCAAGCTCATCAATCATTGATTGCCAGGGTGGTATCCCATGCATCGCAACGCCGTGTACTGAATACCATCCTGACACTTAGGGAATCACATGTCAATGTCATCGTCTTGCATCCATCCTGCCTTTGCTTACATTACTAATCACACCATGTCATATCTCCACACAGCATACAAGACTACAGCAAAGGAGGAGGCATTTGATGTACCCCCAGTGACATCCCCCTTGTGGAGCAGGAAAGGAGGACCAACAGGTTGTCACCATCGCCACCAGCACCACTATCTCCACCAGCACCGGAGTTCAGGCAGCCACCCACTCCTTACAGAGACTGGATGCCTCCAGGGAGGTGGATGCCTCCATCCACATCAGGACATTATTTGATGGCCCCACCACCTCCACCACCTGAAAGGCACTGGATCCCTGGGACAGTGCCCACCCCACACTATGGGTAATATGAGCTTACAACCCAACAACATGCACCCTCCTGGATGGATCCCCAGCATTGGCCCAGGTATGACCCCACACCCTGGTGGGAGGAAAGCAGCTACCAGTAGCCACTATATGACCCATGGTCACTAGATTATGAATATTTGGGCCTGATTGGCGAGCCCCAGTGCCTCTACAGCAGTAGGAGTTCACCCCCCACCACATCTCCATCAAGAGGGCAAGTTCAGATTCCATAGATGTGGTGAGAACACAGGCATTATTTGGCTCCACACATGCTGGGACACAGCCAATGGTTCAACCAACCTCACCACCACAACCAGCACCAGTCTCACCACCATTAACACCAACACCAGCCTCACCACCACCAGCAGCAGCCTTACCACCACCAGCAGCGAACAGGAAGAGGATATTGTGGAGTCAACAACTCCAAAGGAGGCAGTTCAGGGAATCACAGAGAACAAACTGGTAACTCAGGAGGTTGCAGCGGGATTCTCTGAGGAACACAGCAACCCTCCATGCCCTGGAATCACATCAGGCAGTGCTGACCACTGAGCTGCGCCAATTTCAAACATGCATGATGGACATGATGGGCCAGCTGCTTGTGAAAATGATGGGGAACTGAATCACAGGGAGAACCTGTGTATGCAGAGAGAGTAGCAATCTACAGAGGGGTCCACTCTAACCAACTCCCCCTCTAGTGTGACCCCTGTACCAACACCAAGAATTCCCAGGGTCACAAGGCAGTCTACCAGCGCGTCCACCTCTGAAGTCTGGTCAAATGTTCTACATAAAACAAAATTAAAAAAATCTCCATTTGTGAATTTTGTGAATAAAAAAGCACTTATTCACCCAAATCATGTCTGAGAAGGTTTCTGCTTTTTAACATGTTAAGTGGCATAAGTGTCTCCAATGCATTGCAAAGCAATGCAGTGAACACAACTCTTGCGCATATTACTTGGTTTTAAGGTGTTGTACCATAGGTAAGTGCACACAGCACATACACTGTTGTAATCCACCTAATAAAGCAAAAAAACATGAAAGTGTTGTTTGGCCATGAAATGTTAGGTTGATTCTTGGGATCAGTGTTGTGTTTGGATACAAGACAGAACCATGAAGAACCCACTATTGTGATCAATTGATTACCCAAGCAGAGCGAACATTGTGGGTTTTCCAGTAAGATTTTGTAATGAGTTGATAAGGTGTAAGCTGACTTCTCCAGTGATATCATTTTTCCAGTTTATATGTTTGTCGATGGAGTCTATGCACTGAGATATGTCAAACTAGAACAATCTTAGTACATTGGCTTCATTGACTAACATCGGAACTAGGGACATGATATCTCTGTTATGTCCTCTGTATCACCTCTTTATCACCTTTCAACACATCTTAAGTGTATCACTGCCATAATCTCCTTGCAATCAATACAACACCAAGTCCACTCATGGTCAATCAGTTGACTCCTGTGATTAAGGCCATGCCTTCCTAAGTTTAAGGGATATTTAATCCATAGCTATGGCTCCAAATGAAGATATGTGTAATCCAACATTAAAATTAACAGACACATATTGGAGAGGGATGGCTCTCCTTTAATATGTCTAACAGAACATTGAAACATACGCATGTTGTATATTACTAATATGCACTGAAGACTTGTAGTAGCATTTAAAAGGTACATTTAACATAAAAAACTGTCTACTGAAGAAACACACTTGAAATGCTCAAGTGTTGTCCAAAAGGTATTGTAACTCTGAGGATGAGAATTCTTACTGTACAGGTTTTCCACCCGGATGTTAGGCAACACATATATTTGAGCATTATGTTGATATATGAATGTTTCAGTAGAAGTTGCTATGAACTTCAAGTTTTCACATTGCATAGCCAACACAAGCACTTGAGAACATCAAAGGGTGAGCTTCATGGAATTGGAGTCAAGGCTTCAGGAGAGTCATGTGGACATTCTTCTGTTCCATGATGGTTCATATTATGGGCACCTGGGGGAAAGGATGACAGAATTTTGGAACTGCACAGTCTGTCTGTCAATCAACAGATAAACCATCACTATCCCACTAACCTTTTTTGTTCCACGGGAGTACACAGAGCCCCATGAAACACAGGGTTTTAGCATGCCAATGTCATTGTTTTGCACACACACATGTGGTGGGCTTTGCAACCTGATCCATATCTACAGTTAGGTCTGGAAATATTTGGACACTGACCAAGTTTTGTTATTTCAGCTGCTGACCAAAACAAATTCAAGTTACAATTAAATAATGAATATGGGCTTAACCCCTTAACGTCCAGTGACGTGCCAGAACAGTCACTGCTATTTGATGTTAAGGACCAGTGACGGTCCTGGCACGTCATGTACTTTTTACTCACAACGCTCCTGCAGGAGCACTGTGAGTATAGTGGAGATTTAAACTGATTGCTCCAAGACCGGAGAGCTCTCTTTCAGTCCCCCGTTCGGCGTGCCAGTACACGTGATCAGTCACGTGGGCCGGCATGTCAAACTTTTCTATCTGGTCCTTAAAGGACCACACACCCCAGGACCGCTGGTCCAAGGGGTTAAAGTGCAGTCTCTCAGCTTTAATTTGAGGGTATTCACATCCAAATTGGAGGAAGGGTTTAGGAATTACAGCTCTTTAATATGTAGCCCCTTCTTTTTCAAGAGATCAAAAGTAATTGGAGAATTGACTCAAAAGCTATTTCATAGACAGGTTTGGGCTATTCCTTTGCTATTTCTTCATCAAATAAGCAGGTAAAAGGTCTGGAGTTGATTCCAGGTGTGGCATTTGCATTTAGGAGCTGTTACTATGAACCCACAACATGTGGTCAAAAGAGTTCTTAGTGCAAGTGAAACAGGCCATCCTTAGGCTACAAAGAAAAAAAAATCCATCAGAGAGATAGCAGGGACATTAGGAGTGACCAGATCAACAGTTTGATACATCCTGATAAAAAAAGAACACACTGGTGAGCTCTGCAACACAAAAAGGCCTGGACGTCCACAGAAGACAACAGTGGTGGATGATTGTAGGATCCTTCCCATGGTAAAGAAAAACCCTTTCATAACATTCAGCCAAGTGAAGAACACTCTCCAGGAGGTAGGCATATCATTATCCAAGTCTCCCATAAAGAGAAGACTTCACTAATAAGGAGGGTTCACCACAAGATACAAACCATTCATAAGCCTCAAGAATAGAAAGGCCAGATTAGACTTTGACAATAAACATCTAAAAAATCCAGCCCAGTTCTGGAACAGCATTCTTTGGACAGATGAAACGAAGATCAACCTGTACCAGAATGATGGGAAGAAAATGGTATGGAATGGCTCATGAGCCGAAGCATACCACATCATCTGTAAAACACGGTGGAGGCAGTGTGAGGTCATGGGCATGCATGGCTTCCATTGGCATTGGGTTACTAGTGTTTCTTGATGATGTGACAGAAGACAGAAGCAGCCGGATGAATTTTGAAGTGTGTAGGCATATATTGTCTACTCATATTTAGCCAAATTCAGCAAAGTTGTTTGGAAGGCACGTCACTTTACAGATGCACAATGACCCAAAACATACTGCAAGAGCAACCCAGGAGTTTTTTAAGGCAAAGAAGTGGAATATTCGGCGTCTGGTGATGTCCATGCTTTCCAGACTTCAAGCAGTCATTGCCTGCAAAGGATTCTCGACAAAGTATTAAAAATGAACATTTTATTTATGATTGTGTTAATTTGTCCAATTACATTTGACACCTGAAATTAGGGTACCTTGTATGAAAATGGTTGCAATTCCTAAACCTTTCATATGATATGTTTGTTCAACCCCTTGAATTAAAGCTGAAAGTCTGCACTTCAATTGTGTCTCGGTTGTTTTATTTCAAATCCATTGTGGTGGCATACAGAGCCAAAATTATGAAAATTGCGTCAGGGCCCAAATATTTCTGGACCTAACTGCATTTACTCCGATGCTTGGGAACACACTACCACTGTAGATCCATCCCTATGCTGCTCCTTTAGGCTATACCCAACTGAACCCCTGATGTGACAGAGTGGTATATGATGCATTACACTAGATATCTCTCTTTTGCTTCAAGGGTTCCATGTTTGCTATGGCTATGGTCAAGCAATCTATGTTATTTTCTGTCAGTTGAACCAAGGAATTTGATGAACAGGGGTAATGTGTTGTACCTCTGTTCACATGCAGGATGCATGATATCCTTGAAATGGCAATGTTAACATGGACGAAGGAATGGCAGATGTCAGTTGAATCCACACCCTCAATATGACACGTCCATGGAACAGATGATGCATGGGTTCCATACTGCAGGCAATCTCAGGGCTGTGACTATCATTCATCCTGTGGGGTGAAACAGAATATTATGTGTGGTGTGGTTAGTGAGTTTGCACACATTCCCAGAAGCTGATCATGGATATACATGGTTTGTGTTAGTGTTTGTGTTATACTCACAGCTGAAGTGGTCCCTCATGAGCCTGTCTCGTACCTGTGCTCCTCTTAGGGTTTGCCCATCCTGGGCAATTTCCACAGGTACATCAATCATGGGTGGGGGCTGCATGTCGTCCACTGGTAGTGTGTCCACAGCTATATTATATAGTATTGCACATGCCAGGATGACGTGGTAAGCCTTGACTGGTGCATATTGCAGCGCTCCCCCTGAGTGATCCAGGCACCAGAATCTTGTTTTTAGCAGGCTGAAGGTGCCCTCAGTGGCATTCCTCATTCTCACATGAGCCTCACTGGAGAGCTCCTTTGCAGGTGTTTCTAGATTTGCTAGTGGTGTGAAGAGCCACTGTTTACACCTATTGCCTACATCATCTGTGGAAAGTGAGCGACATGCTGAGACAGGGACCACATGTTGTGTGGATGATGTTGTGTGAGGGGGACATACTATCTGTGTGTGTCATGAGCATGTTGAGCTGTGTTGTGTGTACCCTTGTGGATGTGGTGTGATTTTGTATTTTTAACTCACCCAAAAGCCATCCCCCTGTACAGGTTCCATTCTCAAAGTCTCTGTGAACGGACGAGTGCTGGAGGTTGTACGAGTCATGACAGCTCCAGTGATATTTGGCACACACACTGGTGATCTTCATGCTGGAGTCACACACCATCAGCACATTGATGGAGTGGCAATTCTTGCATTTAATATAGCGATGTCCCTTATGTGTTGGAGCTTTGATGCATACATATGTGCAATCTATGACACCCATGACCCTGGGCATTCTTCCCCTTGTGCAGAAGTTCTGTTTTACACATGTCCACTCCATGTCCGTGGTGGGGAAGTGGATGTAATTGCTGGCTATGATCTTGAGGGCTGGGAACACCTGAGCCAGTACCCTTGAACATGTGGGCTGGGACATGCAGGATGCATAATCTTCTGTGGACTGGAAGGCTCCACTTGCCATACAATATATTGTACACATTTCTGCAAGCCAGATAGGGCATGGTTGTGGCTGTAGATGGGGTCTACGTCATCTTTGATGACCTCATATAGGCCAATGATGCTCTGCAACGTCAACCTGTAGAGGTCTATCACTACATCTTTGGTCATTCCCAGGAGTGTTACCCTTGTGCAGTATACTCTGGGCCTTGCTGGTCATCTGTCAACCCTCTACTGCTCCAGGGGTCCCTGTGGCAGCTGTGGGGCATCCTGTTGAAGCAGCTGTGGTGCTGAAACCAGGTGTTGTTCTCCAGGTGGGGATGGACTTCTGTGTGGCTCTTCAGCCAAAGCCTCATCACTTGCAACAGGGGAAAGCTGTTGAACGGGTGTGTTTGAGAGTTGATGGTGGTCCCTAGCCCTCGCACACCTTCTTCTCCGCAGTATTTGCAACAATAATTATGCAAACATGCTTGTTGTAATCTGCCTGTCTCTCTTTCTGCCTGAGTGGTCTCACTGTAAACATGCCAGATCTGAGAAGGTTGAGCTGTCCCTTAAAGACAGTGGTATGGTATGGTGTTGTACAGGCACGGTCATGAGGTAGGTAATGATCAATGGGAAGGTGTTTGTCATCCAGGTAATTGTTTGTTGGTGTGCTTGTTGTTTATATTTTGATGTGTTCTGATTTCTGTGTATCTTTGAGGTGCTCGTATGACATTGTGAGGTGAAGGTTGTGTCTCCATTGGCTGTGATGTTACACGGTTGAGCTTGGGTTGCTTTGGATTGACAGGTGTACGTGTTGTGTGCTATATTGCTATATTGTGATGCCTTGTGTTGGTAAGCTTTTTAAAGCCTTTTCCTTGGGTGGTTGCTAGGTTTTTGAAGTTTGTCCGACACTTATTGTGGGGTATGGGCATTTTTGGTGCGTTTTCTTGGCATTGCAGGGGTTAATGTTGCCATAGGTGTACTTGTGCTATGTGTTGTCAAGATGCTGTTTTCTTGCTTTGTTTTGTCCATCAGTGTTTTTTTTTCCCTGTTATGTACAGCCAAGAAAACTGGGTCTAGAATTTCATATGTAAAAAGTATCAGTTTATTGTGCACTACCGCACAAATTTGACTGGCTCTGGGGACAGCTGTTCTAAAGTTCTCAATGGACGTAATATTATCTTCCATTGTGATTTTAAAACTGATTTTAACTGTTCATAAGGCGTTTTTTTTTTTTAAATGCTTACCATGCTTATAAAACAGCCATCGTTTGTTTTTTGGGGGGCATCGGCGTCCTTTAAATCGAGCCCATAGTTCATTACAGGATAAAGTCTGAAACCTATAAGATCAATATTTTGGTAGGATTGTTTAGTCTATAATTTTTTTTTTTTTTATCCTTTTTAGAAGATTTAAGTGTTAAATGTTCTATTCGATCCAGTATCTGTCATGAATGACAGTACTGAAATTAATTTTGTTACCAAAACAGGATAATTCCAAAGTAGCCAGTTCCCAAAAATACTTATGATCATCACCAGGTTTCCTGCACCACCGCCACCTTATGTATGGTAACATAGTCACATAGTTGATGAGAATGAAAAAAGATGTATATCCATCATTTTTAGCCTATGTCATATTGTTCCAGAGGAAGGCAAGAAAAAAAAATTACTGAAGCTATTTCCAATTAAGCCCCAAGTGGGTACAAAATTCCTTCTTGACTCCAAAGAGTATTCAGATATTCCCCTGTATTAAAATGTTATCTGATTTGAAGCCAGCATAAATCTCAATATTATTCTCTCTCCATCAATGCCCTAGAATTCAGGCCAATCTACAAAGCCCTATATATTTGAATGGCCATTAACTGAAGGGACAATTTGTTTCAGAATCGATACCACCAAAGGCAAGCCAGTCACTGAAGCGAAGATAAAGTGATAAACAGACAATCTTTCAAGTATATAAATGGAAAAAATTAAACTGTTCATATTGGTCCCCTTAAAACTGAGACAGGTAAATGACTTAGTGATGACAGTGCTATGGGTGACACCTTTAACATATTTTTTTCTGTATATAAAAGGGAAACAACAATGGCAGGCTTTGGGCAAACAGACAGAATCACAGAATTTCCAAAAGGTTATAGTGAATAAATAACTTGAGCCTAATGGCATATTCAGGAACATAGTTCAGTGAAAGCAAGACCCAGACCCTTACACTTAATATTTATTGTTTCACACTCATCAGGCATAGTACCCTGTTATTGGAGGAAAGCTGTTATAGTATCATTATTCAAAAAGAGGGCAAGGGAAATTATAGATCTGTGAGCTTGACATCCATAGCAGGTAAAAAGACTAGAAAGGTTACTAACCAATAGTATTCAGGAGTATATGATGATGAACAACATTATTAGTAAGAGCCAGCATGGTGTTATGAAGAATATATCATGTCAAACTAACTTCCTCGCATTTTACAAAATCGTAAGCCGTAATTTGTACAAGTCGATTGCTGTTGATGTATTTTACTTGGATTTTGAAAAAGCCTTATATAGTATGCCTTACAAAAGGTTATTACATAAATGAAAAGGCTTTGGTTTGGGAGGGGATATCTATCTGGTTAAATGATTGATGGCAGAGATATGAACGTTCTCAAGTTTGTCTAAAGTTGTAAATGAGGTGCCAGTGGGTTCAGGCCTGGGCCCAATGTTTTTTTATTTAATTAATTTCATTAATGATCTATAAGTGGGTGTTGAAAGTGTCTCAGTTTATGCTTACAACATTATGGTGTGTAAGGAAATACATACAAAGCAGAAAGATTTGATAAAAATGGACAGAAAAGTGGGAGAGGAGGTTGTTTTGTGGAGACTGGCATCTGTATTAAGTAAAGACCAGAGAGACGACAACACAGATTTCTTTGTTGGGTTAAGCTCTTGCAGTTGAGGAATTCATTGCACTTTTTTCTTGCTGTTCAGATTGGAGCTATCCATATCTCAGCACTCCGCGATCTCCTTTGTTGTTTTTTATGCTTTATGTATCACCAAAGGGACTTTACCCTCCCTATTTCCGTTTTTTTTTTCTCTCTCCATTTTTCTTTTCTACTCTCTCTTCCCTCCTCTTTACCCATCTGAGTACCCCTGACTTTGCTATCTGTTATCTGCCTCCCGCTTCTTTCCTCTCAGAGAGGATGTTTCTCACCCTGATTACCCCTGATTATGGTGACTCATCAGCTTACCATATGCTACGTAATGCTTGCTCTATAGCCCCTACAAGCCCAATTACCTGGTTATTGCTTTGCCATTTATCTCTGTATTGTGTCTGTATCTGGGACTCACGAACTACACTTGCGATTTTTTTTTTCCTTTGCATGTAGTATTTGTATCCTTGTTTGAAAATTTCAGTAAAGCTTTGGAAAAAAAAAGACCAGTGAGAACCTTCCGTACAATCACTTACATGTATTTGGAACCACCATCTCAATTATTTTATTGCCACTGACAGAAAGATGCTTAGAAGAGACTGGATGGGTCCTCATCCCAGAAACTCCCAAAACTGTTCAACAGTTCTATCATCTCTAAGTAAATGAATAGTCTGTTCTTCTCCAATTTTGTTTGAGGATAAAATGAAGTCAGAACTATCTAATGGTTTGGATGAAAAGAAGAAACCTCCTTAGTTTTGAATGTACGTTTAACCATAAGCACCACTTCATGCTAGTGAAAAAACATATATAATTCTTTACAGGATAGAACATAAAACTTATAAACTCAATATTTTTGTATTATTGTATATTTGGATTACTTTTTATCCTTGTGTATACATTTTAGGATACAAAAATGGTAATGTATTTATTTGACTCCAGTCTGTGGTGAACATAAGATCTCAAATTAAATGTGATTATCAAAAACTGATAATTTAATTCTTCAGAGCCCAGATCCCCAGCAAAGAAGCTTGTGATCTTGACCAGGGCTGTTGTACCACCTTGTTCTTACCCAGCTCTTGAGACTGGCACCTGTGGTAAGTAAAAACCAATGTGGACCTTCTACACACTTTACCTTCCACACCTTTGGGACCCTTATCCCGCATTTCAGTTCTTTCCTGGCCTCTGAAAGTAAAGGTATGCTTAGGGAGGTTCCATCCTGGAACCTCTCAAAACAGTTCAGCAAAGGCTTGTGAATGACCTTTGACCAAGGCACCACTTATGCAATTAACATTACACCAAGTAAAGTACTTCAATTTCATTCTCACCCTTGAAGTTCTTTCCTGTGACAGAAATAAACTGCTTCTATCCATGCGGAATTCTAGCCCAAACAACACTAGTTTCTAAGAAGGATTTAACAGACATTTCTCCTATAGGCTGTTGATGCTCATTTGCACATAAGCTGAACCCTGCTCTTTCAATGTAGCCTCTATAAGAACATCGTACAGATATGGAATGACCATGACCCTTAGTAAGCATGCTCTAGTAACAGCCAGTGCCTTGTGAATATCATGAGAGCTGATGCTGTTAAATGTTAAGACTCTGAACTGATAAGGTTCCTGTTTGATCATAAACCTAGGAAATTCCTTGCAACAGCCCCTGCCAGGTATGGTAAAATATGCCTCCTGCATGTCTAATGATTAGTGGTGGGCAAAAGAAATTCCACGAAAACCACGTTGCTGCCCACTTGCTTTAAAACCAGCTATTTTTTCAGTGTCTAGAAAGTTTCTGCCTATTGATTATTTTTTGCCTTTTTTGCTATAAAAACTTGACGTATTCCAGGAAGTGGAACACAACAGAAGCAGCTGCAGAACAAGGTAGATGTGCTGTGTAGTTATGCTGTGATTTGTTTGGAAAATTGCAGCCACCAGTATTGTGCCTGCTGTCAGAAGTGCTGCTCCTACTGCCACCAGTGCTGTACCTGCTGCCAGTGCTGAACCTACTGCCACCAGTGCTTAACCTGCTGCTAGTGTGTCCTGTAATACTCAGGAGGGTGGGGGATGAAAAGATAATGCCAAGTGTGACAGCATGGGACCCTAAGTCACACTTAGCAACCCCCAAGCAATCATACCAGTGCTAGTACTACTACTACTAAGAAGGTCCAGCAGCTTATTAGTGCTAGGAGTGAAGGAGGGAGTAAACAATATCCTCATATTACTAGTGACTCTGAGGAGGAAAGCTCTGGGGCTGAACTTAATGCGGTTGGTGTTAGTAGTAATAACAGTAATGGTGAAGCAGTCGGTGGAACTAGTGTAAGGGGGAGTGGTAGGAGAAGCATTTGAAAGCATCCTGACTAGCGGTCATGGAAGTCCACACCATTCCGCTGACCCTGGGAGTCCCCTTCCTTTCACAACAGTGTCCAGGTGGAACATGATCCTGAAGAAGCCAGAACTGGTGAAGGAGAGCAGGCTCAGAAATAATACTACCACCACCACCACCACCAGGAGCACAGATAGCTTCCTGTACCTGCTGCTAGTGATGCCAGTCTGCCTTCTTCACGTCACAATACATGGGACCCTCTGTCATGTTTCTCATCACCTCCTCCAACCAGTGAGATGCATGTAATAGAGCAGCAGCATGGAGGGACTGGTGGTGATGATGATAATAGTGGAGAAGCTGGGGTGGAAGAGACATTGATGGCTTTTTAAGCCCAAACTAAGAAGGTATGGGAGACAGGGATGAGGATGTGCATCACCATCACCACCAGCAGTGAGCTTTTGGAATTTGCAACGACTCTAATTCCTGCTGCTGAGTTGCAAGGGCAGCAGGATGCTGAGGAGCAGGCTAGTGTGCCACAGACCACCGTGGACACAGTGGGAATAGGGTCAACAAGTGATGCAGGACTAGGACAGGTTCCACTTGCCAACATCTGCAATATTCCTGGTCCTAGTTGCAGTGTTGAGTCTGAGGCAGTAGCAGCAACATCATTCTCTGCCCCAGATATTGAAGGGGAATGTGGAGGACAAGAAAAAAGAGGCCATTCTTCTCAACCTGTTCTCTATTCCCTGAAGTCATGGGTGTGGGACTGTTTTCTCTTGGGGCAGGCACAGTGCAGTTATTACCAACAACACTGTGCATAATTTGTGACAAGTCAGTGAGAAGAGGAAAGGAGGGAACACACCTTGGCACAACCGCCCTGATAACACACATGAAACACAGACACCATGATATTTATGTCAAACATGTTGAAGCCGAACACCCACCACAGAAATCAAGCACCACTGTTGCTGTATCCCCTGACTCTCCAGAAAGGCAACAAGAGGTGAGGAGGAGATCAAAGAGGAGGAAGAATACAGAAACGCAGGCAGAGACTGGAAGTTCCATGACAAGCGAAACAACTAGCACACCATCACCTTCTTTCTCTAGGGTAACTACATCTTTTGCAATTCCATCATTACCTCCCAGCCAAATGATAGCCACACTGTAAATTTTAGGATGTGGCAGTTCGTGTCCACCCATTGCTCACATGGCAGTGTGGTGGAGGAGAATCGCGAGCAGGGCATCAAGTGGCATTTGGGGAGATTCCATTCTGCTGAATATATGCTAAGATGGTGGCAGGGAGGGTTCATCATTACTATAAACTGTGAGCAAGTTGTCATGTGTCCTTAGAGGGGTGTGGACAAGGGGTATCGTGACAGAGGCAGTCAGGTTCTGGTGTCATGGTGTCTGGATACAGTTGTGCCCCCACGTATTATGTACCATACACTGTGCACATTGCATTTGCTGATGAGAGGCATAGTTTCTGCTCTCAAGGGAAAAATTTATTTTCTAATAACAACACATCCATGATTTTGGAGGAGGGGCAGGTGGAGAAGAATTATTGACCAGCTTCTTCTTTTTTCCACATATACTGCGGGTTGCTTATTGTGCTGCTACTGCCTCAGGTGCAACACTGGAGCTAGTTGTGGCAAATGGAACCTTCATCATCCACAATCCATGTTACTGCTGTTGTTGATCCCATTCCCTTTCAGCAGCAGCAGCAGCAAGAACAGCAGGCGTAAATCCAACATTTACATCAGGACATTTGACATGACCTGCTGGCTCTAGGCCAGTAGGGCATATTTTTTCTCAGAGCTTGTGCTTTAAAAAAAAAAAAAAAAAAAAAAAAAATAGTCCTACAAAGAAAGAAAACAATTTTTGGAGGTTTGTTTCTAACAAGCCTAAGTCCTGCAAAGCAATGTTTCCTCAAGGCTTGAGCCAAACAAGCCTATGTTCTAAAAATCAATGTTTCTTCAGGGCTTGTGTCTCTATTAAATCTTAGTCCTACAAATCAATGTTTCCTCATGGCTTGGGCCTCTAAAAACAAATCATCCTCTACAAAATACTCTATCACGTCAATTATCAGTCTATGTAATCGGTTGCTTACCTTTCTGCCGACCGCCAGACCCTGTAGGCGTCCGGCTTCTGTGTCCTCACGGCTTGCCGCGCTTGTTAGGAGTGCCGGTATGCCCTGGTGTCCTTCCAGGCGACCGGTCTCCTCGTTGCTCCCCCTGGCGGCTCCAGCCACATCAGAACTCGGGTGCGCGTCACAGGGATTCCCTGATGACGTTGTGACCCGGTTCGTAAAGGTACAGCACATTTTCTGCTCCACCTCTTAGGGTGGAGCAATTTGTTTATTAACTGTCTGGACACCACTTTAGTTGCCCTTTCATGGTGTTCCAGTGCATTTGTGCTTTGTTGCTCTGTGTATGACCTTAGGCTTGTCTGAGTACCCAATCTAGTGTTGCCCTGTGGCTCTGTCTGACTACCCGCTCCGTGTATTCTCCATGTATCCAATCTGGTGCAAACCTGCGGGTCTGGGTTACGTTTCACTCTGTCCCATTCCCGCTTGTCTGACTACCCACTTTGGCGTTGCCTGGGGTTGTCCACTGTGCAACCAGCATACCAACGCTCCAGTGGATAACTTAGTGGGTGCCCTTGGTGGCTCTGATGGACTTCCTCTCATCTCTGTACCTCTGTGGCATTCAGGTGCGGACCTGTAGCGCAGCTGGTCTCCTTGGGAGCGTTGTCTATACAGGTGCGGAACTGTAGCGCAGTTGCCTTCCTTGGTAAGTTGACATACAGGTACGGACCTGTAGCGCTGTTCCTACTCAAGATCTTGTCTGTTCAGGTGCAGACCTGTAGTGATCCTCAGGTCCGCACCTGAGGCGGTTTTCCTCCTCTGCCTTCTGGACCTAGTCAGTACCACTAGAACAGCGGGATCCTTCCGGACATCCTCTGCTTTGCCTGTAGTTCTTGCAGTTACCGTTGTCCTGTACGTTGTGCACCTTAATAAAGATTGTGTTACCTTCAGTACTGCTCCAGCTCTCGTTCTTGAGTCCGTGACAGTACGAAAGGGCCATGTCTATGGACGGTACTGGTAACCCTTCTGTCCAGCACTTACTAAGCAGGGTTGAGGCTCAGGAGCAGCGTACTGATCAGATTACGATGGCTTAGCAAACACTGTTGAACCACACTGCTCACCTTGACCGTCCTGTCGGACAACCGGTGGCCTCCTCAGTTGGTACGGCACCGGTAGTACTAACAGTCCCAGTACAAGCAGCCCCTGATGCAGGCCTGATCAGGGTTTTTTCCTGTCGTGCTCAGCTTCCGGAGCGGTATGGGGAGACCCAGCGCTGTGTTGTGGGTTCCTAAACCAATTGGGCATCTATATGGAGATGTACTGCAAGCATCCCCCAATGAGCGCAGTAAAGTCGGACTGTTGGTCTCACTTTTGTCGGGCAAGGCCTTGGCATGGGTGAATTCGCTTTGGGAGAATGATAAACCTATCAGTCACAATTTTTCTGAGTTTGTGTCTGCATTCAAACAGGTGTTTGACGTACCCGCCAGCTCTGCCTCTGCTGTTAACCATCTTATGTCTATCCACCAGGGCAGTCGTACGTGGCAGAGTATGCGATTGAGTTTCGCACATTGGCAGCAGAGGTAGGTTGGAATAATGAGGCCGCTTTCTCACAGGGATTAAGTGATGTCATTAAAGGTGAGATTGCAGCCAGAGAGTTGCCTTCGGACTCAGACCAAGTGTTCTCATTTACCATATTGATTGACACCCGTATCAGGGAGAAACCCTCCTTTAAGGAACGCATATGGAGTCCTCCGGCACGTCTGGCTCCGAATTTCAGTAGCCCACCCATTCCTCCCTCTCCTCCCATGCCTCCGAGTTCAGAGCTAGGAGGGGGGATCCCATGCAGTTGGGATTCATCCAGCTTTCTGCTCAAGAAAGAGCTTATCGTAGAAGGGAGGGGCTTTGCCTATATTGCGGCAAAGCTGTACATTTGTTGCGTGCTTGTTCCATACGTCTGTGAAATGGGCGCACCTAGAGTCACGTAGGGGCCAGACTCTAGGTGGGGTGTCTCAGTCCCCAGGAGATTTCCAGGAGAAGCCTACTCTGGAAGTTATCCTATCTTGGGCTAATTCTTCTGTATCTACCCCAGCTTTAATAGATTCAGGGGCAGCAGGGCATTTCATCGATGCCAGGTTTGCGGAGAGACACGCAATCCCTTTAGTACCTCGGGCATCTCCATTGTCTATTGAGGCTATTGACGGTAGACCTCTACAACCCCCTCAAGTTACTCATGAGACTGTTCTGGTATTCATGTTGGTTGGAGCTCTTCATCATGAGATACTCCAGTTCCAGGTCATAAACTCTCCTCATTATGCGGTCATTCTGGGGTTTCCATGTCTCCAAAAACATAACCCCAGTATGGACTGGCACAGTTGCAACATTTTATCTTGGTCTCCGTATTGTACGGAGTCGTGCTTGACTCGTCCTATCAAAATTTTAGGCATGGCTTCTTCCTCCTCCTCTCACTCCTCCGCTTTACCTGAGGAGTATCAAGCCTTCTGTGATGTATTCAACAAGATACATGGCTCAACTTTACCTCCTCATAGGCCGTACGATTGCTCGATTGACCTGGTGCCAGGGCCTGTTCCTCCGAGGGGTCGCGTATGCCCTCTCTCCGTGGCAGAGAATCAGACTATGGAGGAGTATGTGGCTGATGCTCTCGCCAGGGGGATTATTCGGAAATCCTCATCCCCGGCTGGGGCAGGGTTCTTCTTTGTTAAAAAGAAGGATTGCGAGTTGAGGCCATGTATTGATTTTCGAGGTCTTAACAAACTCATGGTCAAGAACGCTTATCAGATACCTCTGATCACAGAGCTGTTTGACCGATTGCGAGGATCAACGGTCTTTACCAAGTTAGACCTTCGGGCATCTTATAATCTGGTGAATATCTGTAAGGCGATGAGTGGAAGACAGCATTTAACACCAGGAGTGGGCATTACGAATACTTGGTAATGCCCTTTGGTCTTTTCAATGCTCCTGCTGTCTTCCAGGAGTTCATTAACCCCTTCAGTGCCAGAGGCTCGGGCCATTTCCTGTACCCTGCAGGCCAGACACTTTTTCAACATTTTTGCTATCCTTCTGTTGAGGCTTGATTTCCTCTGGGGATTTTTAGTTACATATGGAAAACTATATATTGTTTTTTTCAGAATGAATTGAGCTTTCTTGTGGTACCTTACATGAAGAGAATTTTACATCGTGCAAAAAGCTATGATATCATAATGACAAAAAAAAGTGAAAATTTACTCATTTTGCTAAAATCACATACTATGTATCAAAAACATTTACCTTGATTGAAAAAGTTTCAATTATTTAAAAAAGCCCCGACTCCCCCGAGTAAAAAAATACCAAATTTGTATAGTTTTACCTAGTCCATGGCTAGCGTAGAGCCCTAATCACCAGCAGCGCAAAATTACATTTTCAACTTTATTACGCATTCAAGGGTTTTTGTGGTAAAGCTTCCCTAAAACAGTGGATAAACTATATAAAACTATATATTTCTGGAAGATAGACAACCTGCTGCATCTAATGAGGGGTGACTTGCCTTGTTACCCCAAGCCTGGTGTGCACAAATGCCTCCAGAAGGTGGCGCTAATGAAAAAAAAAGGCATTTTCTTACATTTCTGCCCTTTCAAATGTACTGAAATCTGTGGAAACCATGGCATTTCCAACTGTATTCATTAGCTAGTGCTCTTAGGAGAAAAATGACACCCCATTGGTATGAGTTTACCTACCTCAGGGGGCGACAGAAGTCCAAAACGACACTTACTACAACTTCAAAATTTTCGAACATTTTCTCAAACATTACTTGCTTGTACAAAAATGGTTATAACAACTACAGAAGTGAAGAAAGGGTACACAAACCATACCATTTTGGAAAGAAGACAGATTGCTGCATCTAACGATGGGTGAACTGCCTTGTTACCCCAAGCCTGGTGTGCACAAATGCCTCCAGAAAGTGGCGCTAATGAAAAAAAAGGCATTTTCTTACATTTCTGCCCCTTCAAATGTAATGAAATCTATGAAAACCATGGCATTTCCAACTGTATGTATTAGCTAGGGCTCTTAGGAGAAAAATGACACCTCACTGGTATGAGTTAACCTACCTCAGGGGGCGCTATAAGTACAGAGCTACACCTATTGCAACCTCTAATTTTTCTAACATTTTCTCAAACACTACTTGTCTGTACACAAATGGTTATAACAACTACAGAAGTGAAGAAAGGGTACACAAACCATACCATTTTGGAAAGAAGACACCCTGCCGCATCTAATGATGGGTGACTTGCCTTGTTATCCCAAGCCTGGTGTGCACAAATGCCTCCAGAAGGTGGGGCTAATGAAAAAAAAAGGCATTTTCTTACATTTCTGCCCCTTCAAATGTACTGAAATCTATGAAAACCATGGCATTTCCAAATGTATTCATTAGCTAGTGCACTTAGGAGAAAAATGGCACCCCACAGGTATAAGCTGACATACCGTAGGGGTGCCAGAAGCACATAACACCTACCTGTTTTCTTCTTTGGAAATGGCTGCTTGTACTAAAATGTTAATAACTTTTAGATACATTAAGGAAAGGTATAAAATGTATACCATTTTGGAAAGTAGACATTCACCTGCATCACATGAGGGGTCACTTGCCTTTCTACCCCCTGGCTGAAATGCTTAATTATTTCCAAAAGGTGGCGCTATAGGAATAAACACATGTTTTTTGTTTACATTTACACCACTTCAAAGATACTAAATTCTTTGAAAACCATAACATTTCCTACTGTATTCAGTACCTGCTATCAACATGAGAAAAATGTTACCCCATTTGTGTGGGATAACATGTAATATGTGGGTGGTAGGAACACTTACCTAAACCTGACACTTATTTTTGAAATTATCTACCTGCACGAAAAGTGTCATAACCGTTATAGATATGCAGGAAAGGTAGAGAAATCATACCATTTTGTAAAGAGGATAACCTGCCGCATCTAATGAGGGGTAACTTGCCTTCTTACCCAAAGGCTGGTGTGCACAAATGCTTCCAGGAGGTGGCGCTAATGAAAAAAAAAGGCATTACATTTCTGCCCCTTCAAATGTATGGAACTCTGTGAGAACCATGGCATTTTCAACTGCATTCATTAGCTAGTGCTCTTAGGAGTCAAATGACACCCCATTGGTATGAGTTGACGTACCTTGGGGGGTGCTAGAAGTATAAAACTACCCCTACTACGACCTCTGATGTTTCTAACATTTTCTCAAACGTGACTTGCCTGTACGAAAATGGCTATAACACCTTCAGAAGTGAAGAAAAGGTAGATAAACAATACCATTTTTGAAAGAAGACAACCTGCCGCATCTAATGAGGGGTCACTTGCCTTCTTACCCCAATACTGGTTTGCATAAATGTTTCCAGAAGGAGGCAATATAGGAAAAAATTGAATTTTTTTACATTTCTGCCCCTTCGAATGTATGGAGCTCTGTGAAAACAATGGAATTTTCAACTGCATTCCTTAGCTAGTGCTCTTAGGAGTCAAATGACACCCCATTGGTATGAGTTGAACTACCTTAGGGGGTGCTAGAAATAGAAAATTACACCTACTACAACCTCTGATGTTTCGAACATTTTCTCAAACGTGACTTGCCTGTACGAAAATGGCTATAACACCTTGAGAAGTGAAGAAAAGGTAGATAAACAATACTATTTTTGAAAGTAGATAACCTGTCGCATTGAATGAGGGGTCACTTGCCTTGAGCAGAGGAGCAAGGATGGTGGTGATGGTGGGGCAGTGTCTGATAGTGTATATGGGGGATCTGTGACTACCAGTGTGCACTGTATGTCCCCCTCATACAAAGTTTGATTCCCAGCCTGAATCTAGTGCATACTGGTACTTTGAGTCTACCAGTAGGCAGTGGAAACAGGCTGGGGGTCAGGCTGGGGAATGGGACTGCCAGTTGGCTGTGGAACCAGGCAGGGGGATAAGGTACGTGAGGGGGGGGATTGGAGGCATTTTGTGTGCATGCCACAGGGGTGCCCAATGCACTGCAAAGCAATGCGTTGGACCCCCTGTTGCACACAAAGAGTTTTTTTTTTTAATTATTATTTTGTATTCATACCTCGTTGGGGAGGCGGTATCTGGAACATTCCTGTTGTCCTCCATCAAGGTCTAAAAACAGAATAATGAAAAAAAAAGTGTGTGTGTGTCACAGGGGGTCCAACGCATTGCAAAGCACTGCGTTGGACCCCCCCCCCCCCCCCCCCCGTGGCGCGTGCATTTTTTTGGGCTTTTTCCCCCAATATTTTTGTGTAGACCTCGTTGGGGGCATCAGAGCCCATACAATGAGGTCTAAATAAAAAATAAAAGGGGAAAAATAAAAAAAAATAATCCTTTGTGTGCCACAGGGGTGTCCAGTGGATTGCAAAGCAAGGCACTGGGCCCCTGTGGCATACAAAGGGTTAATTTTTTTATCATTACTTTGTATTCAGATGGCCACCAAACAAGCTCTGATCACAAAGTAATGATAAAAAGTCTGCATTGAACCCCCTCTCCCAGTGGCACACACAGGGTTAATTTCTTTCTTTATTTATTTTTTATTATAGACCTCATTGAGGGTCATCAGGACCCCCTGATCCCTCCCCAGTGAGATTTTAGTAAAAAAAATATATAAGTCCACATAAGAAGTGACCCTGTGAGTGTCACAAGGGTCTCCAGCGCATTGCAAAGCAATGCATTGGATCCGTGTGGCACTCAGAGGGTTAATTTTTTTCTATCATTACTTTGTAATCAGAGCTTGTTGGGGGGCCATCGGAACCAATCCTGATGGTCCCCCAACAATCTCTGATAACAAAGTAATGCTAAAAGCCCTGTGTGTGTGCCACAGGAGGGGGGGCTGCATTGGACCCCCCCCCCGTGGCACAACACAGGGTTAATTTTTTTTTTAATTTACATTTTTTTATTATAGACCTCATTGAGGCATATGAGGACCCCCCTGATCCCCCCAATGAGGTCTTACAAAAAAGAAAAACAAAAGTAATCAAAATAAGTATCCATGTGAGTGCCACAGGGGTCTCCAGCGCATTGCAAAGCAATGCATTGAACCCTTGTGGCACTCAGAGGGTTAATTTTTTTTTTATCGTTACTTTGTAATCAGAGCTTGTTGGGGGGCCATCGGGACCAATCCTGATGTCCCCCCAACAATCTCTGGTAACAAAATAATGGTAAAAGCCCTGTGCGTGCCACAGGAGGGGGGGTGCATTTGACCCCCCTGTGGCACACAGGGTTTTTAATTATAGACCTCATTGAGGGGCATCAGGACCCACAGGGTTACTTTGCACTTTTATTTTTTTTATGACTTCAGACCTTGTGGGGGACATCAGGACCCCTCCTGGTGTCCCGTAATTTATTGATCTCCCAGCCGATCGGCTGGGAGATCAATAAGGCGACCGCAGGAGAGCAAAAGCTCTCCTGCCCTTCTCTCCTACCACCGGGTAGGAGTGAACAGGACCGGGGAAACTTCCCTAAAGTCATCGGTGACCATGTCGCCGATGACGTTGGGGGCTTCCCCCGGTCCCGCCCACTCCTACCCGGAAGTTTGGGTAGGAGAGAAGGGAGAGGAGAAGCTGCGCTTCTCCTCTTGCGTTATTGATCTCCCAGTGCGATCGGCTGGGAGTTCAATAACAGGGGGACATGAGGAGTGATCCTCATGTCCCCCCATAGATGCCAGGCTATTTTTTTTTTTAAATGCGGCCACTGCATACCGGTTATACCGGCTTATGCAGTGACCGCATTTAGTGGGTACATTGTACGAGCTTGTCACAGCGGGTACAGCTGTCCAAACTCATACAATGTACCCACCTGGCACTCTAGGGGTTAATGATGTTTTGAGGGACCTGTTGTTGAGTTGCGTGGTTGTCTACCTAGATGACATCTTCATCCACTCGGCAAATTTGGAACAACACCGAAAGGATGTTGCGAAAGTGTTGTCACTCTTAAGGACCAATAATCTTTTCTGTAAACTAGAAAAGTGCGAGTTTCATCAGTCACAAGTAACTTTTCTGGGCTATGTGATCTCCTCTTCCGGGCTGGCTATGGACCCCGGGAAGCTTTCGGCAGTACTCCAATGGCCCCTTCCCATGGGACTTAAAGCGATTCAGCGTTTCCTGGGGTTCGCTAATTACTACAGGAAATTTATAAGTCAGTTCTCCAGGATTGTCAAACCCCTTACTGACATGACGCACAAGGGTGTTAACGCTTCCGAATGGTCCCCGAAGGCTTTACAGGCTTTTGAACGCTTAAAGGCTGCTTTTGCCGCTACACCAGTACTACGGCATCCGATCCGAAATTGCCGTTTACTTTGAAGGTTGATGTGTCTGAGTCGGGAGTAGACGCCCTCCTGCAGCGGTCTTCTCCAGAGGCACCACTCATGCCATGTGGCTTCTTCTCCCGCAAACTGTCTAAGGCTGAGACTCTGTATGACACTGGGGACCGTGAGCTGTTATCCATTATTCTGGCTCTTCGTGAATGGCGGCATTTACTTGAAGGCACTTCTGTCTCTATTCTTATTCTCACTGACCACAAGAACTTGACGTACCTATCCCGAGGCTAAATGCCTGTCTCTCAGACAGGCTAGGTGGGCTTTATTTTTATCCCGCTTTAATTTCATCGTTTCTTATCTGCCGGGTACCAAGAATGTGAGGGCTGATGCTCTGTCCTGTCAGTTCTAAAGAGGATTGCGATCCTACACCTGCGATTCCTCCGGATCGTATCCTTGCTACTATTCGCACCAGTATTACATCTCCTTTGGGGACAGAGATTTTGGCTGCTCAAGGTACGGCTCAAGCCGAGAAACCGAAAGGGAGATGCTTTTGTGCCTGAGGGATTAAGGGCAAAATTATTGGAAACATATCACTCTTCCAAGGCTACTGGACACATTGGAAGAGATCAGTTGTTCTGGTCTGTATCCCGACTATTTTGGTGGCCTGGTATCCATACTGATGTGTCTGCTTTCGTAGCAGCTTGCCAGACTTGTGCTACTACCAAGACTCCTAGGCACCTTCCAGTGGGTCTCCTTCTTCCAGTGCCTAATGGGGAGCCTCCATGGTCACACATTTCCATTGATTTTATGGTGGAATTACCAGTTTCCGAGGGCTGCACGGTTATTCTGATGACTGTAGACAGTTTTTCGAAATTGGCTCATTTTGTACCCCTCAAAGAATTGCATACCGCTCAGCAAATGGCTAAGATCATCGCTAAGGAGGTTTTTCTGCTCCATGGGGTACCAAAAGTCATTGTGTCAGACAGGGGTAGCCAGTTTGTGTCTCGATTTTGGAAAGCCTTTTGTGCACAATTGGGTATCCAACTCTCCTTCTCCTCCGCCTATCAACCTCAGTCTAATGGTGTGCCCAAAAGAGCTAACCAGGCCTTAGAACAGTTCTTGCGCTGCTATATCTTGGACCATCACGATGACTGGGAGAGCCTGTTATCTTGGGCGGAGTTTGCCCGGAATTGTGCAATGAACTCTTCATGATTAACTATGGCTTCCAGCCTTCAATGCTTCCCGAGTCATTTGAGGCACAGAATATTCCAGCTCTAGAGGAGCATTTAAGGGAACAATGTTCCACGTGGGTACAGGTTCAGAGAACCTTTCAACGGTCCACTCAGCAGCAAAAGAGTCAGGCCGATCGTAGACGGCTACCAGCATCGGTGTTTCAGGTGGCGGGGAGAGTCTGGCTATCCACACGAAACTTGAACTTACTCCATGTTAGACCCTTGGCTTGTCTGACATCCAATCTGGTGCAAACCTGCGGGTCTGGGTTACGTTTCGCTCTGTCCCATTCCGGCTTGTCTGACTACCCACCTTGGCGTTGACCGGGGTTGTCCACTGTGTACCCAGCATACCAATGCTCCAGTGGATAACTTAGTGGGTGCCCTTGTTGGCTCTGGCGGACCTCCTCTCGTCTCTGTACCTCTGTGGCATTCAGGTGTGGACCTGTAGCGCAGTTGGTTTCCTTGGGAGCATTTTCTATACAGGTGCAAACCTGTAGCGCAGTTGCCTTCCTTGGTATGTTGACATACAGGTACGGACCTGTAGCGCTGTTCCTACTCAGGATCTTGTCTTTTCAGGTGCGGACCTGTAGTGATCCTCAGGTGCGGACCAGAGACTGTTTCCCTCCTCTGCCTTCTGGAACTAGTCAGTACCACTACAGCAGTGGGATCATTCTGGACGTCCTCTACTTTGCCTGTAGTTCTTGCTGTTACCGTTGTCCTGTACGTTGTGCACCTTAATAAAGATTGTGTTACCTTCAGTACTGGTCCAGTTCTCATTCTTGAGTCCGTGACAGTCTACCCCAGTGGCAGCTTACGTCAGGGGGTTCATGTCTCTTTTTTTTACATGCAATTTTATTTTATTGTATTTATTTTTTATTAACTATTCCCCCAATACCAGTCAAGAAACCTCCCCAAAGGAAATTCCCTGTTCAACTAATTTATTCCCCCAGACTCCACCCAACAACACAGGCACCCTCCCCAGACCCCTTTTATACCATGTATTATGGGGTTTTTAATTGTCTTTAGGATTTATTTTTTTATTAACTGCCCCCCCAATCCCAGTAAACAAAGCCCCCAAAAAACATTCCCTGTTCAACTGATTCTTTCCCCACCAACACAGGCACCCTCATGCCCCTTTATGCTATGCCTTTGGGAAATAAAATAATATTTATTATGTGTTGTTTATAAATTCAATGTTCCCATTGATTTCAATGGAATGAGCTAGGCGATAAAAACAGGAAAAATTACACTTTTCGAGGGAAATTATTAGTCAAACGGGAAGTGCCATTATTCACTGATTTCAGTTTGAGGCGAAAATTTTTACTAATCCCTATTACTGATGCAAATAATGACTATTTCAAATTATTTTATTACTGATTCTTCTGACTATATCTTGATACGCTTCACTCAGTTATATTTTAGTTTGGTTCCTTGGTGCCTTAGTTATAGCTCAAATAGGACAGGAGACTATGAAATCAGAATCATCAAAAGGCACCAGACATTTCAAGAGATCACATGGAGGGTATGTTTGATTCCTGAATGTCCAGCTAGTGGAGTGGTGATCTCAATGGAGACTCTTAGACAGAAAAGAAAAGGACACATACAATGAAGGATTTACATTTCACCATTTATCTAAGTATAATTTAAATGCCATGCCTAAGAACAGACAAAAAGTCAAAATGGATTATATTTAACTGACTGTTAAAAGTTGGGATTTCTCTTTTATCATATTCTCAATCATTTATAAATACATGTATCTCAATATACTAATACTAGATGATTTATGGTACACTATCTATATCTGTCAAATGAACCATTACTGTTCATGTTATCAATGGTGTCTGATTTTTTGAAAATCACCTTTGAGAATATATTTATTAACAATATATGAAAGTAATGGTTATGTTCCTGTACAGCTTTCTGGTCTGCTTTATGACAGACCATTTAACATCAAGCAGCTGGACGTCATTATTGTATAATACTCTTTGAAGGCAAAATATATATTTTTTTTACCTTAACAAACATGACGACAAAAAAGAATATATAGTCCAACCTTCGTTTGATTATCTGTATATTTAGATGAGATACGGGGGTTTCTGTATGCACAGATAAAAAGATACACATTTTCTATATATAACTATTACATCATTACTTTATTGGTTATACACATCTCATTCCCTGCATGTTTTAAAATCATTGTATGGTATTAATAAGAAAAATCTTATAAATTGCTGCTATTTTTGCCTGCACTGCTAAGCCAATAAATTGTCCCATTTACTAAGACAGATTTGCTATTAAAAGTGTGGCGTGTTTACTTTAAAGGTCTAGTGAATGGCCACTTCACTAGTCAACCATCTGAAGCTTTCCTCCCTGCACAGGAAGATGAACTATAAATGTCCGGAACTTGGGATACTCGGTAACTTAGCAGTTCCTGATGAAGCCATGAGTTCACACAGTGAAACACGTAGGGCAATGATAGGGTTAATTTCAGTGACTTGGCTTTAGACTATACTTGCACAGCTACCAACAGAATCTCCTAATAGGCAGGTTTAACATCATTTTCTCTACTATCTATCACCACTTTTTGATGTGAATCAGGGCACTACCTATAAGAGTCTTGAGCTATACTCAAGGCTATAGGTATCCAACTCTGTAGTAATATGTCTGAACCTCTAAACTGGATAATTAAGATCATAAACTACTGTTAATTTGTTGGAGTAATATGAACACGAAGCTCATGTGATAACCTGCTATGAATCCGAATACTGGCAGTCCAGTCTAGCCTGTTAGGTTATATGGACACTTGTGAGAGTAAGAGTGCTCTGGGCACTGCTAGGGTTATAACTTATGTCGCTTATACTCTAGTTAACCACTGTAACAACCTTTAACATATTCAATCTGCTAGGAAGCTCTTATCTTACTTCTCTTTACTATTAATCATTGCATTTTGATGTGTTCTCAAAAATAAGGTTTTGGAGCTGTACTTAAGGCTAAAGGGATTCAACTTTTTCAAAGCCACTCTTTGAATCCTTACACTATTTAAAATAATCATTTAGTGCAACACTAGCAAACAGGGCTCAGTTACTAATTTACCTGAAAATCTACTAATAAGAGGCACAAGTCTGCTCAACCCATAGCCAAATGCAGACTTAAGCACGCACTCTCTTAGAGAGACTTAGAGAGACTGTATCTGAAATAAAGGAAAAAAAGAAGGGAGATCACTATATGGAATAAAAATCCGTAAAATATAAGATATATTGGGCATCACAGCTGCTGGGATATAACCCTTCCACTTAAGGGTATAAAAAAAAAATTACCAGATCCAAGCGCTTGTGAGGACTAAATAAATACCAAAACCCTAATGTGAATAAAAACCATCACATTTTATTACAAAATGAATATCTCCCACAGTAAAATGAAATGTGCATAATGGTTTTAGAGAAGGCTTACGACTTCCTCAATGCACAAACAAGTAAAATAACTCTAAATACATAGCCACACTACAAATATAACAGTTAAGGGTGATCCACAATTCAAAAAGTATTGTAAGTATGCAATATAAAGTTATAAAAACCACAACCAGAGAAGGTACAAACAACTTAACCTGTGAATGTGTATATGTAATAATTGACTAAACTACCAACAAAGAAGGTACAAAAAACCTAAACCTTAAGTATGTGTACACAATATTCAGATACATAAATACCTCCATGGAGAAGGTACAAACAACCCTACCTGTGGACATCTAATATATACAATCTATATTAGTGAAATCTAATAAAGTGTAAGATAAAGCTTCATGGAACGAATCAAGGTACTAACAACCTTTATCGCTACCTACCCTACAACACCAAAATAATATACTGATATATTTCACAAGATATAATATAAATGGACTAACATATAAATAGAATCCAGTACTTAGTCCAGTATCTACTCTTTGATTAAACAGTCCTTTTGATGTGGAAGAAATAACTGCCCATCTAAGGATCTGCTATATATCAAACAGTTAATGACACAGACCAACCTGGATAACATCTGAAGCTTGTTTAGGTCTTGACAATCAATAAAAGGTATTAAAGTACCATCTTTTTTTCTAGATAAAGAAAAAAACCTTCTCCTGCAGGTGAAATAGAGAGCTTAACATATCCCATAAGGAGGGTACGGAGGAATGAGTGACCTAAATGAGAACTACCAACAAAGATAATGTGAACAGGAGTCTCTTTGGAGACTCTTTGGTGATTGGCGGTAAAAAAGGAGTAAATGAACAGGCCAGCCTCCCCAGAGTAAATTAAGGATTGGATGGAACAACTTCCACTAGTCCAAGAAATAATAGTTGGGTAGGAGAACAAGATGGTCAGCAAAGATAGGGATGGAGTAAATACTTAAGGCTGCTCCCGGTGAGATCCCTGTAGTGGTGTTTCTTGGTTTGTTGTGGCAATTGCAAGTCATTTGTGCAAGGGTATTAAAATACAGGCCTACGCCTGTATAATTCTGTTTTTTCTCCAGTTCGTAACGATGAAGATGACAAACTACCTCAATAGATTCTGGGGAAGACTCAGAAGGAGATGAGATTGGAGGCTGAATGAGGAGCCAGATGGCTTTTAGGATGAAGATGAGGTTTTTGGGAAAAATGTATCTAGGTTTCCATACACCTCTCTGTAATCAAATACTCTAACACATTATAAAGAGTGGTTAATTCATCTAGAGACTCTGGACAGTCCAGGCAGAGAAACCTTTCTGTAAATCATCTTAAGGGAGCTCTCTCCCAAATCCATACTGTATTTCAATGTAAAGAGTTTAAATGCATATTAGGAAAGTGTTCTTTATCCTTGTTGCAGATCCAAGAGGTTAGCTTCAGCAGAGGTCTGACGACCAGGCACATCAAACACAGAGCTCAAGGGGGCAATGTATTATTCAGAATTGGATACTGTCCATCATGTGGAGAGAACCAGGCAAGAGTCTGCCCTTTAAGACAGAGATAAGGAATGGAATTCTTTATTGGTGATAGGAAAATATTTCCAGTAAATTCCAGCAGTTCAGAGTGCACTGATTAAGGAAACCACAAAGCTCCAGTGGGTTCCCAGTGAAGAGCTCTGTAAGAGGCCATCTGGGAGACAAGAGAGTCAACAAATGAGCAATGGAAGAAGCATAAACAGTGGAAGCAAAACTGGAGGGAGTGGGTGACTCCACTTTCTGCATAGGAATAAACAGACTATCAAGAATAGAATACTCAAACAGAGGTAAACTATTTGGATGTGTACAGCAGTGTACCTGGAGAGAGCTTAAAAAGGAGCAGGATGCAGGAACAGAAGGAATGAGGGGGGGAAATCAGGAACGGAGTCTCAAAACATCAAACTTGATCCCAGACGGCACTGTTACTTGTACATTAGACCAGTGATCACAATTCGCATTGAAAATCAGGACGGAATCTTATATAGCAACACACAGGATTCCAAGATCCCATTCTGACTGTAAAGGGCACAGAAACATGCAACACTACATATTTAAGCAAAATAGATTACCGTAAATAGTTACTATCTACAAGAACAAAAAGACTGAGCTTCTACCTTGACAGCACTGTAGGCGGGATGGAGGTATGGGAAATCTAGTTTACCATATACAGACATTTATATAAGAAATATAAATAGTAGTAAGTGTTGTATAGGAAGTGGAACCCTACCTATCCCTCAGATTGTCCCAATATATTCTCCTTCTATCAGCTTGAAGTTTGTCCAAAAATTACACTCAAATACTCCACCAATGGGTCACAGAATACATGTGAAACACAAAAAGAAGGGGAGATGGGCAGAACAACTATCCAGAAATTGTAGTATTAGATCAAATATTGCATTTATTGAAAACAATATAAATAAGGAATTTGTAAAAGTGGTAAAGAACATTTACAAAATAAAAACATGAAAATATAGTGCTGTGTTGGGTACAAAATAGCCCCCAGAAGAGAAGAGAAGCGAAGAGAAGATGATGTTAATGCAAGTAGTGTGAGAAGATTAGGAAAGGATACATAGGGGGTTATGGACTAAGGTGTGATAAAGCAGAGATGTCTTCTCCAGTGATATCACTTCTCCAGTTCTTATTTTATTCTATGAAGCCTATGCACTAAGATTTCAATAGAATAACACAGGAACTAGATAAGTGATATCACTGGAGAAGTCATCTCCACTTTATCACCTCTTTATCACACCTAAGTGCATCTCCTCCAATGTTTAAAGAGTCCTAGACAATATATTTGTCAGACGCCTTGGATTGAGATAAGTATCCCTCAGACAGATGTTGTCTGTGACTTCAGGTGTTGGTGTCGCTCTCACAGTTTTTCCACACTCCTAGTTGATTGTCTCTCCAATAATTAATTCAGGGTGTATGCCAAGTGTGATTCATTTGGATCATCCAATTGATTATGAACTGTGTATACAGTATGTTTATATTAGGTGCTTAACCAAAGAATCTGTGACATTACCTTACTTGGGCATTGTGACCTGCAACTATATTGCCTATAACTATTAAAACAGTTGACCATACCCTTCCCTTCCAGGTTCTCCAATCACATTCCTGGTTTCTACCCTATCTTTCTTAACGGTCTTTCTCTGTGTCCTACGCTAACACTTCCTCACCATTGATTCCCCTCTCAGTAGGCGTACCCCAAGGCTCTATTCTGGGCCCTCTTCTCTTCTCTCTGTATTCCCTCTCTCTGGGGAAACTAATAAAATCTTTTGTCTTTAACTACCATCCCTATGCAGATGATACACAAATATATCTCTCCGCTCCCTCACTATCATCCGAAATACAGCAGAGGGTCTCAGAATACCTTACTGCTATCTCTTCCTGGATGGCTCATCGTTGCTTAAAACTTGTCTAAAACTGAGCTCCCTATTTTTCCTCCTAATCCTGTACAAATACCTCCATTTTCTATAACTGTCGATGGCTCTACAATTTAACTTGGACTTCTCTCTTTTCTTCACCTCCCACATTAATGAAATAACTAAAACCTGATGCTTCTTTCTACGAACTATAGCAAAAATCAGGCCATTGTTCTCTCACTCTACAACAGAAACTCTTATGCACACTCTTATCCTTTGTCACATGGACTACCTGGATTACTGCAGCTCTTTACATATTAGTCTGCCTGCAAGCCATATTGCTCCTCTCCAATCAATTCTTAATTAGGTCCCCAGAATACTCTTCCTCTCCTCCAGAACAATACTCACCCTTACACACGGCTTCCCATAAAGCAATGTATTACATTCAAAATCCTCCTCATTACCTTCAAGGCTCTCCAACACTTATCTCCACCTTATATTTCATCTTTGATATCCCGCTATATACCTGCATGTACTGTAAGCACCACACATGGTGGACAACTCTCTGCTTGTTTAACCACTATCACTGTTTCAAGACTGCAGGCTTTTTCCCTTGCTGCTCCATATCTGGAACTAGCTACCACCCAGCATTTGTCAAGCCTCGACCATCAACAACTTCAAATACAAGCTAAAAGAGCACCTTCTAAATGTAGCACTACCGTAATACGGAATATGACAACCACCTTCTAGAATCTGACATGCGCTGTCCCCCTCCAACTTACACTGCCCCCCTTCTGGAATCAGAGATATACTGTCCCCTCCGACATACACTGCCCCCCTCTGACATACTACCCCCTTGTTAAATGCAAAATGTTGCCCCCTTCAAGTGTTTAAAAAAATGGCCATTGTTTAAAAATATAAATTAGACCTTGCAAGGTCTGATTTGTATTTTTGCACCATAAGCATGTTTTATACACATAAAGGCAAGAGGTATGCAGCCGCATACCTTGCCTATTAACCCTTTGAGTAACAGAGAGGTATGCAACGTATTGTGTTTGCATACCCATATGGTACTCAAAGGGTTAATAGTCAAGGTACGCAGCTGCATACCGCTTGCCTTTATGTGTATAAAAAATGCTTATGGTGCAAAAATAGAAATCAGACCTCACAAGGTCTGATTTATATTTTTAAACAATGGCCATTTTTTTAAACACTTGAAGGCAAACAGTATGCATCCGCATACCTTACCTATTAACCCATTGAGTAACTGAAGGGTACGCAAACACATTGCAAAGCAATGTGTTGTGTACCTCTCTGGTACTCAAAGGCTTAACTGTGGACTACATGTCAGATTCAACAATGGAGGTAGTATGTTGGAGGGTGACAGTGTATGCTGGTTCCAGAAGGGGGGGCAATATAAGTCGGAGGGGGACAGTATATGTCGGATTCCAAAAGGGAGGGCAATGTATGTCAGAGGGGGACAGTGTATGTCAAATGAACAAGAAGGGGGCAGCATGTCTGATATATAGAATTTTGGGCAGTATGGGGAACAATACCTTTGTTTATTAGGTATAAGCCTCAAATACATTGCCTGACACCCCAGTACTCTTCCCATGCCCAGGTAGTGCCCATGGGGATCATATATGATACAGAGGTAAGGGGATAATTCCGTAGTGCTTGGTGTACTTTTTTTTTTTTTTTAACACTTTGAGTGCCAGAGGGGTAAGCAATACACATCCCTATGGCACTCAAAGGTATAAGGGAGTGATGCTGTCCATGATGCTTTCTGTTCACTCCCCTACTGACCAAGTGGGGAAGCAGAAAGATTGCTGTTCAACTTCAGGAATGTTGTAGTGTTGGTGATGTGTGAAGGGAGGACATCCCTTCCACATCGACAGCACTTCGACAATCCTGTATGCTAATCGGGACCTTCTCCACCCCTCCCCTTGTATCCATACATATCGCCACAGCATTGACCTTTAGTGAAACTAGGCCATCGTCTTATTATTTTTCACTGAATAATTTTTACAAACCAGATCAATTTTGACTAACAAGTTTTTAACACCTTAAGGACCGGCTGATCGCACATGCAGCCGGCACTTAAGGACCACGGGCCATTTTTTTTTTTTATTGCTGCATCAGGTTCATTGCTCCCCGAACGGTGTGCAGCAGCGCAGGGAGCCCTGAATTCTATGACAGTTCTGGCACGTCATGGGTCCTTATGGCTCGCTGACCCACGACGTGCCAGTACTGTCAAGGGTCCTTAAAGGGTTAAAAATGAAATTATTGTGCATTTGTTTTGTTTTTGTTTTCAATGAAGAAAACATTACCTGCAAAAAGCCAGACGGATCATTTTCCTTGATTACTTCAAGACAGTATTCCATAAGCCCTGTGGACTGGCGTAGTTTCAATGTGCAATGATTTATCTGGTCCCAGACAACCTGGAAGGACATCCATACATTTCAGAGGCACCATAATACTAAGGGATACATTATCAGCATTGCATGATGTTCTGTCACAGGGCCTGTGTTTCCTTTTAGATTTTGAGTTAGCAGAGAAGATTGTGTGATCCCCTTATAGTTATGTACATTTTTTGTTAGCTTTTAAGAACACAATGAGTATGGCATACCTGTTATGATATACTGAATAATTTAATATTAAGATTATTTTGAAGAGATTATGAGAAAAAAATTGAGCCCAGAGATCCATTTTTTAAGCCTTAGCTTGTAGCAGCATTCATACTTGATTAACAGCTTGTGTCAACGTATCATGCGTATTAGCCACTATAGCCACAATATTTTAGTAGCTTGGAGTAATATCTCCCACTGCATTCTATCAGATGCATTGCTATATTTATTAAAATAAGAAAGTTAGCCATTTCCCCCATCATTATCTTTATATATTTTAATTAACTTGAAAATGAAAACCTCCCCTGCGCTCCTATCCACTTTATTATTGACTTATTATACTACTTATGACTTATAATGTGTTCTTCTCCTGAAAAACAAGGACTAACTACATTTAAAGGGGAACATTCACCTGAAAAAAAAATTGGAGCGCTGGTTATAAGTCCTAAAACAATACCAGCGCTGGGTTGTATTTTAAATCTACTGACCTGTGAGCCGAGATATTAAGGTTTGAAAAGTGCCACTTCCGCATACTGCGGCACCCTGTACCTGCGGCACGGAGCAGCAGGACTTCCCACTTCGCTCCCAGAAGCCCCAGCGAGCGCGTTCTCGCTTGACCTCGGAGCTCAATTGTGTTGGGCTAACGTTACATCCGCCTCAGTTTGAGATGCTACGGAGGTTGCAACCTCCGTAGCATCTCAAACTGAGGCGGATGTAACGTTAGCCCAACACAATTGAGCTCCGAGGTCAAGCGAGAACGCGCTCGCTGGGGCTTCTGGGAGCGAAGTGGGAAGTCCTGCTGCTCCGTGCCGCAGGTACAGGGTGCCGCAGTATGCGGAAGTGGCACTTTTCAAACCTTAATATCTCGGCTCACAGGTCAGTAGATTTAAAATACAACCCAGCGCTGGTATTGTTTTAGGACTTATAACCAGCGCTCCAATTTTTTTTTCAGGTGAATGTTCCCCTTTAATTTAGTCAGTGGTTTATTGACTCCAATAGACCAAAATGGGCGTAATTTGCCCGAAGAGATGATGCAAGGTTCCTCCCTCCTCTTTTTCAATGAAGAAAGGACTAAATAAATAAAAAATTAAATCAGGGGCGTAACATCCACTGCCCCCAAAGCAGTAAATAAACCCCATCTGAACTATCAACTCTTGCTCACTAGGCTGTGATGATAACCCTACCTAAGCCCATCAACCCATATGGATTCAGTTGATGGGGCTTGTGAAGTGCAATAAAATCTCCTTTAAGAGGCAGAGCTTATTTTCAGCCAGGTCAGGTCTGATTGATGGTCCAGTATCTTTTTTTTACCTTGCATCATATATGACAAGAAAGGCATTACACCATTAAATGCCACGAGCAGGATGACAAACCATAACATCATGAGGTGACCCACTACATTTGTTTTCAGGAAATCACCCCTGCCCAGAGATGTCTGGGACAAACACGTGAAAAGTATGCAATGGAGGGTTTAATAGTTGCAAAAAAATAAAAAGGGCCACATTTTCCTAAAAATAACATACTACTAAGCCTTTGGGGGAAGTGCAATGTACACTGAATGAAAAGGGAGTCTACCCACCCCATATTAGTAGTAAAAGTCTAAGGAGGGATCTGTCTGTTTCTCTGTCTTGTCCTCACCTTATTTTGGGTGAGAAAAATAATAAGTACATTAATATGGGGTCTGTCAATCTATATTAAAGGGGAAGTATACTGTAATTATGAAACAATATATGTTGTAGGGCTTTTCCAATAGAATAAAACATGGGTACTCCCAATACGTTTACTGTTTCTTTCATATGTTATTTAACATTTATGGTGAAAACTATGGACTTGAAAATGGTGCTATAAAACAATATTAATCTATTGAATATTAGATGTGGTAAGTGTAAATAAGTTGATCAATGTGTATAAAACCAAACACAAGTAGCAAATTGGAGCAACAGGTATACCCTTACTCTCTGTCGAACTTGTACCCTCCTTAAATCTCTTGAGATGCTGATGGAGGCAGTCTTCCTAGTGTTTAGTCCCAGAATGCACACTGTACATCAAACTGTTGAAACTCTATTGTGTCTTAAGACTGGTAGTGTTATGAGATTGGATATCTCGTGTCTATGGAGTGCCTGAGATATGAGTCACACTTTGAAACATAAATAAGTGATTGTAATATCCAATGCGTTTCGGCACTTCATTAGGCACCTTTTTCAAGGCTCTACATCAAGATACCACTATCCTACCCCTATTTAAATAAGCATTGACCAATTAAGATTGATTTAGGTGGGCACCATAAAAAAATTGTAAGATGGGGTATACATTGTACAGAATATGTTTTATGGTTGATGATTAACTCAATCAATGTGGCAAGGTCACTTTGCCCAATGAGTAGATTAAATCAGGGACCCCTAGATTGCTCTATTCCTTATAGTCAAACAGACTTAAACAGAATTATTATCAGAAAAATATTTAACCAAATTGAAACATACGTATCAGTATACACATAACAATAAAATATGTGGATTAAATATACAATTAGATATGGTTGAGCTGTATTTGTCATGAATTTAATCTCATCCAAGTGTAGATGAGGATGATGAAGATAAATTTTCATATAATTATTGTAAAGTTGAGCAAAAAGCAAATGATGGCACAACACTTACTGCATTACAGACCATACTTATTTCAGCAATTTACAATTAATTTACTTGGAAGTGTGGTAATTAAAATGTGTTAAGTGAACAGAATTGAAAAATTAATCAATACCTTGATCACAACAAAATAATGAACAGGTCAGTTAAATGTCTGTATTATAAAGCGGCAGCATATGAATCAGTGAAGGATTTATAGATATAAGCAACCCTTCTATGATGCAATTGAGACTGAATACACATTATTAAAAGGAGTGGATGCAGGGATACTTGTTTGATAGAATGTATATAACAGTTTGGCCTGGGGGGAGGTGCTTATATAAACCACAGATCAATGAACACCATGACTCCATATGGACTAAATGAAGAATTAGATCTTTGGAGTATATAAGCACCCCCCTCACTTCATGAAGTACTTTCTCTTTAACCAGTACTCACCAGCTCTGACTCATTCTTCTCTACGGATGATTTAATTCACACTTTCCCATCCTCAAAGTACACCACCAGGCAATGCATATTTATCTCCCTAGATCTTTGAGGTCTATTCTTTTCCTACTTTAGTTTGCTTTTTGTGATCTGTGGTACTTTCATAGGCCCAACTGTTATATACAGTAATGTGCAAACATTTTAGGCAGGTGTGAAAAAATGCTGTTAAGTAAGAATGCTTTAAAAAAAAATACAGGAGGCAAAAATAGTTTTTGACACCTTTTATTGGCTAACTAAGCAGATTTAAATGCAAGCTTTCAAGACCTTAGGTCTCTTCCTCAGGCATGTTATACAGATAAATATGAAAACATCTCTCTTAAATACAAGTACACATCACATTGTTTAGCATGGAAATCAGATAAGAGAATGAAGTCCAGATCCAGATATCTTTGATCAGTCAATGGTAAATTGCACTCTTCCTCTGAGGCTTTAGTGGTATTTACAATGCTCTTGGGTCTGTTGGAAAGGTCAATCAACTAAATTGTATTTTGATAAGAATTCTTTATCTCTATTTAAACCACTACAAATTGTATTAAATTTTAACATTAATTTTACCTCCCATACCTTTCTGTCCCTCTGAGTGCGGAACAGTCCCATCAATACAGTTAACTTAATATCATTTTGACAAAAATGTTCTCCCACTGGTGTCTCTGTCTTTTTGTTATTAACACTGGATCTGTGGGAATTAAATCTCCTATGTAATGCTTGTCCAGTTTCTCCCACATACAGAGCTGTTGGGCATTTTGCACACATGATAAGGTATATTACATTGGCTGATTTGCAGGTGAAGGTACCATTGATCTTATGGTGTAACTGGGTGTTTGGAATTGGTATGTTGTCCGTGGTGTAAATGTGTGCACAGGTTCCACATCTCTTTTGTAGGCAGGGAGATGTGCCATTTTTTGTATTTTTATTCAGGGCACTCCTCACCATCAGTTGTTTATTAAAAAAAATAGACATGTTAATAGTTTATCATCAATTAACAAAATGCATAGTGAGTGAACAGAAAAAAAGTCTAAATCAAATCAATATATGGTGTGACCATCTTTGCCTTCAAAACAGTATCAATTCTTCTAGGTACACTTGCACACAGTTTTTTAAGGAACTCGGCAGATAGGTTGTTCCAAACATCTTGGATAACTAACCACAGTTCTTCTGTGGATTTAGGCAGCCTCAGCTGCTTCTTTCTCTCTCTTCATGAGATGATGTTGAGATCAAGGCTCTGTGGGGCCATACCATCACTTCCAGGACTCCTTGTTCTTCTTTACACTGAACATAGTCTGTAGTGACTTTGGCTGTATGTTTGGGATTGTTGTCATGCTGAAGAACACATTTGGGGCCAATCGAGATGACCCCTGGTGGTCCTGTATGATGGCTAAGTATCTGCCAGTACTTCCCAGCATTGAGGATACCATTAATTCTGACCAAATCCCAAATTCCTTTTGAAGAAATGCAGCCCCAAACTTGCAAGGAACCTCCACCATGCTTCACTGTTGCCTGCAGACACTCATTCTTGTATCTCTCTCCAGCCCTTCAGAGAACAAACTGCCTTCTGTTAAAGCCAAATATTTAAAATATTGATTTATCAGTCCAGAGCACCTGCTGTCATTTTGCTGTACAGTTGATTAGCTCGGCCTTGTTTCCACATCTGAGGTATGGCTTTTTTGGCCGCAAGTATTCAATGAAGACCACTTCTGACCAGGCTTCTCAGGAAAGTAGATCCCACTGTTTTCTGCTAATTTTGAGCTGATGGCACTGATGGACATCTTTTGATTGTAAAGGAAAGTCAGCATGAGGTGTCTTTCATCTGCTGCACTAAGTTTCTTTTGCCAACCACTGTCTGCGGTCCTCAATGTTGCAGATTTCTTTGTGCTTCTTCAAAAAAGCTTGGACAGCACATTTGGAAAAGCCTGCCTGCATTGACATTTCTGCCTGGGAGAGACCTTGCTGATGCAGTATAACTACATTATGTTTTGTGGCTGTGCTCAGTCTTGCCCTGGTATATGACTTTTGACTTTAAACGGTCTTTAGCAACCTCACCTTGTTAGCGGAGTTTGGCTGTTCCTCACTCAGTTTTATTCCTCCTACACAGCTCTTTATGTTTCAGTTAATGTATAACTACATATTAAACTAATGATCATTAGCATCTGTTTGGTATAATCGTTTAATCATACACCTGACTATATGCCTACAAAATCCCTGACTTTGTGCAAGTGTACCTAGAAGAATTGATGCTGTTTTGAAGACAAAGGGCGGTCACAACAAATATTGATTTAAGATTTTTCTTCTGTTCACTCACTATGCATTTTGTTAATTGATGAATATAAAATATCAACATGCCTATTTTTAAAGCATTCTTACTTTACAGCATTTTTTCACACCTGCCTAAGACTTTTGCACAGTACTATATATTTGCCTTTTATCAGACTGTAACATTGGCACCTCCCTATTAGATCAACTAGCCCATTCCCCTTTGTTTTTTTTACTCTAGAGAAAAGATGACTAAGAAGAGATCTTATCATAATGTACAAGTATATGAGGTCAATACAAGGATCACTCTATGAGCTATTGTGATCAAATAACCAGAGGGTACCTCTTGAGATTAGAGGAAAGGAAGTTTCAACTTCAGCAGAGGAAGGTTGTTTTTTTTTACAGTAGGGTCTGTTAAATTGTGGAATTAGCTGCCCAAGGATGTGGTTATGGCAGAAAAAATTGACTAGATATATTTATTTCAAGCAGGAACATACAGGGTTATACTGTGCATTAGTAGGCAAAATAGGAAGTTAGGAAGCTCAGATAAAGACTAACTTGTTTGGCAGCAGGAAAGCTTATATAATTCTCATTTCTGTGAGTTATGCAGTGAAGGTTGATCTTTATGGTCTTGTGTCTTTTTTTCAACCTAATTTACTATGTTACTATGTATACCCTATCGTATAAGGTTTTTTATCGTGCCTGCCCAAATCATTCTTGATTAGTCAATGCTTATGTAAATAGGGGTAGAGTAGCGGCACCCTGGATTAGATCCTTGAAAAAGGTGCCTGCTGAAATGAGTTGCATACCACGAGCACTTACTTATGTTTGTAAGTGTGACTCATATCTCAGACATTCGATAGAACCAAAATATCCATTCTTTGACCCTTACCAGTAATAAGACACAGTAGAGTCGCAGCAGTTTGATGTACACTGTGCATTTCGGGATTCTGACACATTTAAAAGCACCAGGAAGATCGACTCCATCAGCTTCCTGAAGGACTTAACCACTTAAGGACCCATGACGGTCCTGGACCATCATGGGTTGTTATCCCCGTAAGGACCCATGACGGTCCGGACCATCATGGCTTAAATTATAGCAGCGTGCCTCCGTGCCCGCTGCTATCATTAATTCCAGACTGAGACTGAGCGCTCCGAGACCGGGGCGTTCAGTCTCAGCCTTTCTTGCTTGTGCCAGTTCATGTGATCGCCATAGCAGCGATCACATGTACCGGCATTGAGAGACAGAGGCAGTACAGAAAGCATGCTGTCTCTGCGTGTCTCTTCTGCCTCTGTCTCCCTTGCTATCAAAGTAAGGGAGACAGAAGTAGAGAGGAGACACCTAGTGGCAAATGAAAAAACAGCAGCTGGGGGTATTAACCCCTTCACTGCAGGTGCTGGAGGCTTGCTAAATGCAGGTCAATTTCTGACCTGCAATGAAACTTTTTTTTTTTTTTTTAAACACAACACACTTTTTTTTTTTACAAAAAGATATTTTATAAAAAAAAAAAAAAAATCTCATTAAACAATTTTGGAAGTGTGATTGTTGTGGAGCTATGTAATACACTTATACACACCGCCAAATGTCAGGGATAAAAAAGTGACAAAATAGGGTGGGAAAAAGGGACAATGGCCACTTTAAACTGCACACTTTGTAGGTATGACTAACCGTTCATACCTTTCATGCAGTAGCCATGAAAATTTAACCCTTTGTGCCCAATTGATCCCAAGAGAAAAAACAAAAATGGTGGGTTTTTGTTTTTTTGTTTTTTTTTTACTTTTTTTACTTTTTTTTTTTTAATTTTAACAAACTAAATGGTGGGTTATCCATATAAGTAGGGTATCAAATGAAAGCCCTATTTGTGCTTATAAAAACAGTATATAATTTATAGGGGTGGAATAAAAGCCTAAAAGGGAAAACACTGTTGAACAAAGACATAGTCAAAAAGGTCAGAATTGCTCCGGTCCTTAAGGGAAAACGACCTCAGATTTTCCCGGTCCTTAAAGGGTTAAGGAGGATACCAGTGACTGCCAATAAGGGTGGGCCTGAACTTGAGGACTCCAGTGCATCCCACAGTATCGAAAACCGCTAACCAAGTCAGACCTTTACTTAAGGACTCCAGCACATCCCACAGCATCGGAGAAAGTACTCTCTCGACATCTAGATGATCTCCAGAAGGAAACTGGTGGTGTTGCAGCTTACTGTTGTCTTTTCAGCTCTGAAATAAGACTTCCTGAGTGTAAGGGTAAACATGTACAACCAATTTTCCACTTGTGTCTGTTTGTATATATACTGATCAGTGTATTTACACTTACTACATCTAAAATTCATATATAGATGTAAAGAAACTCTTTCATCACTAATTCTCTAGCATCCTTTAATCTTTCACTTGTTTAATTGCTTTTATATCCCACGTTTATGATACTGCCAGCACTTTTTTAACTTTGCTATGCAATAAATGAATACTTTTTTTATATTACTATTCTCAAATCCATAGTCATAACCATATTTCACCAAGTACTACCTCATTCAGCACACTCCTTTGGTGCTTATACAGATATTTATCTATTTATACTGTTTGTTTGCCTACTGCATTCATGTAACTACTGCAATGTTTCTCTCTATCTTTTTATGTCCTCGTATGCACTTTTGCTCTGTCTGCCCATCATTTAATGAACAAGTCATGGCTGCTATGAGCTATCTTTTCAACAAAAATACTTCTTCTGACTCCGTACTGTCCCTTTAATATTAAAACCATGAGAAAATGATCTTTCAATCCATCTCTCTACTCAGTTTTGCTATTTTTCATGTTTATTCCTCTCCAATGAGAAAGTAGTAGGAGTCTTCTAAAGAGGAAAATTTGCCATATTTAAAGACATAACAACTATGGAAAAAATATATTGTAGGATTTATCTTGGTAAGTAAAACAAAAGTACTTCCACTGCTGAGAAATATTTTATTTGAAAGTTGTTTCATGTCAAATGTGTATTTTATGTGTGTAGTACTTCCTTGACGTGAAATTGTGTGATGGCATTGTTGCTATAGCAGTATGGCAGGGCTCAACAAATTCCGGGTGCCAGGTCACCATGGAGACTAAAAATTAGGATGTGGTACCCCCAAACTTGCCCTGCATGTAGGGGAGCTGTTTCATTACATTGCACGACAAGTTTTAACATTTTAAAATATACACTATAATATAATATATACCATGCTAATGGGAGTGATCCTGTATATAAAAAACACACTGTGCAGGATCACTTAATTCTGCACTAAGCATGTTTTTTTTTCTTTAAAGAAAATCAGACCTTCTCCTGATGCACCTCTGGCACTGATCACCTATCCAACAGGATAGACAATGAATGCAGAGACCAGGAAGGATATCATCACCATGCTCTATCGCCTCCTCTTCAACCTGCCATTCTATAGGTGCTCAGGTTGGTAGGGGGATCTTCAAAACCCACATGATGCGACTATGCCTTGAAGGTCCTCCTACTCAACCTGGGTATTCATAGAAAGCTGGGTTGAAGAGGAGGAGACAGAGGAAGGCAGAGGCAATCCTGGTTGCTGTATTGATTGCCTATCTGTAATGGTTTGTTTGACACACAGACACTATGGTTTAGGATAAAGCACAGTTTTATTGAAAAAACAGTAATACAATAACCCTCACAGGTCCTATAGTATTTTGTCAGAATAATACAGACACAAGACAGGTTACATATACATATGCCTACACAGGTCCAGTATAACCATAGAGTCTGTAACAAAATATACTGACACAGGTCAGGCAGAATACGAAGGATTCCCAGGGTATCTGTACTGCATGGGTTAATGGCCTTCAGCGAGTGTAAACAGTCCCATGTGAAGAGAGGTCTGTTAAGGAGCTCTCTTAGGATAGAGAGCTTAAGGATGAATAACGCCCACTAACAGGTTAGCAGACAAACGTGAACTGCCAGAGCAGTATCAGAGACTGAGCAACGTAGAACACTGCCAGAGCAATAACAGAGACTAGGCCACTTGCACACTGCCATAGCAGTAAACGGAGACTAGGCCACTTGCACACTGCCGTAGCAGTAAACGAAGACTAGGCCACTTGCACTCTGCAGGAGCAGTAACGGAGACTAGGCCACTTGCACACTGCCGTAGCAGTAACAGAGACAAGGCCACTTGCACACTGCCGTAGCAGTAACAGAGACAAGGCCACTTGCACTCTGCAGGAGCAGTAAAAGACTGGGCCACTTGCACACTGCCGTAGCAGTAACGGAGACAAGGCCACTTGCACTCTGCAGGAGCAGTAACGGCAACTAGGCCACTTGCACACTGCCGTAGCAGTAACTGGGACAAGTCCACTTGCACACTGCCGTATAAGTAAATGGAGACTAGGCCACTTGCACACTGCCGGAGCAGTAACGGAGACTAGGCCACTTGCACACTGCTGGAGCAGTAACAGAGACTAGGCCACTTGCACACTGCTGGAGCAGTAACGGAGACAACAAAACTGAGCACTGCCGTGACAGGAATGGAATGAGCAACTCGCCCTGAGGTTGCAACCAACCGGGAGCATCATGAATGCCAAACCAATAGGAATGTCGCCAAGGCGACACAGAGGCAGCCAGAGCAGGAACGTCAGCCAAGCCAGGTCAATTCATGGAGCAGGAACGTCAGCCAAGCCGGGTCGGTACACGGAGCAGGAACGTCAGCCAAGCCGGGTCAGTGCACAGGAGCGGGAGAAGAAGAATGGTCAGGAGGTCCGGGTCGGTTCACAGGCAGGAGACGAGATGCAGAGAAGTCAGGCAGGCCGGGTCAATACACTGGGAATACTGAGAGCAGGAACAAGCACTGGTACAGGAACACCATGAAAGGGCACCGGAGAGGTGCCAGAACCCAGCCTATAAAGGCCATACTGGGCGGGACAAGCACAGCATAGCCAATAGGAGTGAAGCACAGTGTAGACTGACAGAATGCCGCAAGAGGAGCACGGGCACCGTGATAGTACCCCCTCTCAAAGACCCACTCTCCTGGAAGAGGGACCTGGCTTCTGAGGATATTTAGAGTGAAAATTGCGTAGCAATCTAGGAGCATGAAGGTCATTTTGATCAACCCAGGAACGTTCTTCAGGGCCATAGCCCTTCAAATGGACCAAATATTGCAATTTTCCTCTAAATCTGCATGAATCAATGATGCTTTGGACCTTGTACTCCTCCTGACCCTGAACCTCCACAAGGCCGGGGACCACAGGAGTGGTAGTATAGCGGTTGCATACCAGAGGTTTCAGCAAGGATACATGGAACACATTGTGAATGCGCATAGATGCTGGGAGATCCAAGGCATACAAAACAGGGTTAATTTTACAGATCACCCTGAAGGGACCAATGAATCGGGGAGCCAACTTATTAGACAGAACTTGCAAATTGAGGTTTCTGGAGGAGAGCCATACCCTGTCCCCAACCTGAAAGGAGACCGCTGGCAACCGTCTACGGTTAGCTTGGCACTGATGACGCTGGAAAGACTGACTGAGGGCCCTCTGAACCTGTGCCCAAGTGGAGTGGAGCTGCTCGATGTGCTCGTCCAGAGCTGGAATCTGTTGTGACTGGAACTATGGCAAACCCATAGTTGATGAGAAACGGGGAGCTGCCGGACGATGAATTAACCGTGCAGTTCCTGGCAAACTCTGCCCAAGGCAACAGGTCTGCCCAATTATCATGATGAACGGTAACAAAACAGCGCAAGAACTGTTCCAATCCTTGATTGGCACACTCAGCGGTTCCATTGGCCTGGGGATGGTAGGCAGAAGAAAAGGACAGTTGAATGCCCATCTGGTTACAGAATTCTCTCCAAAATCTGGATACAAATTGGCTCCCACGGTCGGACACCAGAACTCTTGGTACCCCATGCAACCGGAACACCTCTTTAGCAAAGACAACTGCCAGCTCCTGGGCTGAGGGAAGGCCAGGAAGGGGCACGAAGTGAGCCATCTTAGAAAATCTATCAACCACCATATGTATGAAAGAATAACCCCTAGACACAGGCAATTCTCCCAAGAAATCAATGGATACATGGGACCAAGGTCGTTCACCATTCGGTACTGGTTGCAGTAAGCCCACTGGGAGGTGTCTAGGGGTCCTGGCACGAGCACAGGTGGTACAGGCTGCCGTGAATGTGGAGCAGTCGGCCTGGAGGGAAGGCCACCAAAGTACTTGTGAGAGAGACCATATTAATTGATCCCTCCCAATATGCCCAGCAGCCTTAGATGAATGGTATGTCTCGAGCAAACGGGTATGAAATGGCTCATCCACAAAGCACTTGCCCACTGGGGTCTCTGGGGGTGCCGTACCCTGGGCAGCCAGAATCTCCTCCCCCAGTGGCGAAGTGATACTAGTGTGTAGGGTAGCCAGGATGCGATCAGGCTGAATGATGGGTACGGGGACCTCATCCTTCTCCATCTGTGGCCCAAATTGTCTAGACAGGGCATCAGCCCTAACATTCTTGGAGCCCGGCAAGTAGGATACTACAAAGTTGAAACGGGATAGAAACAGGGTCTATCTCTTAGCTTCCGAGAGATAAGTCAAATTTTTGTGGTCAGTTAGAATTAACACGGGAGTTCTGGTACCCTCCAGCAGGTAATGCCATTCTTTCAAAGAGAGAATGATAGCCAGGAGTTCTCTGTCCCCAATTTCATAGTGACTCTGGGCACTAGACAGTTTTTTTGAGAAGAACCCACAGGGTCTCAGAGTACCCCCAGCAACTGGACGCTGTGACAGTACTGCCCCTACCCCATTTTCAGAGGCATCAACCTCCAACATGAATGGAAGGGAAGGGTTGGGGTGGGACAGTACAGGAGCAGATGCGAAAGCGGACTTTAATGTCTCAAAAGCATGATCAGCTGCTTCAGACCATTGGGATGGATTAGCACCCTTGTGCGTAAGGTCAGACAGAGGTTTAACAATAGTGGAAAAGTTCTTGATAAACTTCCTGTAATAATTAGCAAACCCAAGAAATCGCTGAATCGCTTTTAACCCTTTGGGTCGTGGCCACTGCAATACCGCTGCGAGTTTCTCCTGGTCCATAGCAATACCATCCTTAGAGATCACGAAACCCAAAAAAAGGCAGTTTGGACCTGTGAAACTCACACTTCTCCATTTTACAGAATAGTTTATTCTTGCGTAATCAAAGCAAGACCTCGGACACATCCTTGATGTGTTGAGACAGGTTAGCCGAGTGTATGAGTATGTCATCAAGATAGACTACTACTCAGGACTGGAGCATATCATGGAGGATATCATTAATGAATTCTTGAAATACAGCGGGTGCGTTACAAAGGTCAAACGCCGCTTTCCACTCATCCCCAGCTCTTATTCTGATCAGGTTACAGGCAGCCCGTAGATCTAATTTAGTAAAAATGGAAGAACCTTTTAACCTGTTGAATAGTTCGGTAATGAGTGGTATGGGGTAGGCATTCTTGCACATTAGTTTATTCAGTCCCCGGTAATCGATACAAGGCCTCAACTCGCCATTCTCCTTTTTAACAAAAAAGAAACCAGCACCAGCAGGCGAGGTAGATTTTCTAATAATCCCTCTTTTAAGGGCATCGTCAATGTATTCCTCCATAGCCCGATTCTCCTCCCACGACAGCGGGTATGTGCGGCCCCTAGGAGGCACAGCCCCAGGGGGCAAATCAATAGCGCAATCGTATGCCCTATGTTGGGGCAAAGTGCTAGCCTTTCCCTTACTAAAAACGTCACTGAATTGGTGGTATTTGGCTGGCAAGGAGGGAGAGGTACACAAAATCTTAACTGGATGAGTCACACAATGCTCCATACAGTACTCGAACCAAGACGTGATCTCACAAGTCTGCCAGTCAAACTGGGGATTATGCAAATGTAACCATGGGAACCCCAGAATGACCGCATGATGAGGAGAATGGATTATCTGAAATCGATGTTCCTCCGTGTGGAGGGCCCCAATAGTCATAGATAGTGGAATAGTTTCCACAGTTATCTGAGATGGTTCTAACAGTCTGCCATCAATGGCCTCAATGTCTAAGGAAAATTCCCTCCTGACCAATGGAATCTGATGTAACACAGCAAATGAACTGTCCATGAAGTATCTGGCCGGACCGGAATCAACCAGGGCCAGAACCTCCAGTGAGTGTTCTGCCCATGAAAATGCCACCTGGATCGTGGGTTTCTGCATAATCTGGTCTAGGGACTGCTGAACACCACCTAGGGCCTGTCCCCCAAGGTACCCTAGGTGCGTTCGATTCCTGGACGTACAGGACAGGTGCATAATAGGTGCCCAGCTTTGCCACAGTACAGACCTAACCCCTGCCTCCTGCGGTGTGCCCGTTCTTCCTTAGATAGTTTGGTGAACCCAAGTTGCATTGGTTCACAGGACTCCTGTCTACATTCAGGAGGCATGGGAGGCGAGGGAGACATGGGTGGGACCAAAAAACTGTTTTGCCCACTGTTCCTGGGCCATAGCCTGCGGTCTTTAGCCATGAGTCTCTCACGAATACGAGAATCAATTAGAATGGCGAAATCAATGTATTCGTCCAAATCACTAGGCACTTCTCTAGCTGCCGTCTCATCCTTAATACGGTCAGCAAGTCCTTGAGCAAAAGCTGCCACCAGCGCCTCGTTGTTCCAACCTACCTCTGCTGCCAATGTATGGAATTCTATGGCATAATCGCCCACAGTACGATTGCCCTGTTGTATCTCCATCAATCGTTTGGCAGCAGAGGCAGTTCTACCAGGAACTTCAAATACTCTCCGAAAAGCCCGTACAAACTCCCTGAAGTTCCTGGTGCAAGGTTTAGCATTCTCCCACAGGGGATTGGCCCATGCCAGGGCTCTGCCCGTCAATAATGATATCATGAACCCCACCTTACTGCGGTCATTAGGAAAAGTGTGAGGGGTTAATTCCAGAAAAATTTCCAACTGATTAATAAACCCTCTGTTCAGGGTGGGTTCGCCATCGCATCTGAGTGGTAGCGGAGCAGAAGCGGTTAACCCTTTACCTGAGGCCACAGCTGTCAAGGATTGACTTTCCGGTGTCGAAACTGGGGGGACCACTGGATTCTGAACTGGTTTATCGAGATGCACCGTGCTCTCAAGAATAGTTTGTATGGCCAGTGCCAACTGGTCCAAACACTGCTCATGTACATCCATCCTCCAATGGATGTTCTGTGCATTTCCCTCACCTTTACTGTCTGAGGTCATGGCCCTTTCGTACTGTAACGGTTTGTTTGACACAGACACAGTGGTTTAGGATAAAACACAGTTTTATTGAAAAAACAGTAATACAATAACCCTCACAGGTCCTGTAGTATTTTATCAGAATAATACAGACACAAGACAGGTTACATATACATATGCCTACACAGGTCCAGTATAACCACAGAGTCTGTAACAAAATATACTGACACAGGTCAGGCAGAATACGAAGGATTCCCAGGGTATCTGTACTGCATGGGTTAATGGCCTTCAGCGAGTGTACAGTCCCATGAAAAGAGAGGTCTGTTAAGGAGCTCTCTTAGGATAGAGAGCTTAAGGATGAGTAACACCCAGTAATAGGTTAGCAGACAAACGTGAACTGCCAGAGCAGTATCAGAGACTGAGCAACGTAGAACACTGCCAGAGCAGTAACGGAGACTAGGCCACCTGCACACTGCCATAGCAGTAAACGGAGACTAGGCCACTTGCACACTGCCGTAGCAGTAAACGGAGATTAGGCCACTTGCACTCTGCAGGAGCAGTAACGGAGACAAGGCCACTTGCACTCTGCAGGAGCAGTAACGGAGACTAGGCCACTTGCACACTGCCGTAGCAGTAACGGAGACAAGGCCACTGGCACACTGCCGTAGCAGTAACGGAGACAAGGCCACTTGAGCTCTGCGGCAGCAGTAACGGAGACTAGGCCACTTGCACACTGTGGTAGCAGTAACGGAGACAAGACCACTTGCACTCTGCAGGAGCAGTAACGGCAACTAGGCCACTTGCATACTGCCGTAGCAGTAACGGAGACAAGGCCACTTGAACACTGCCGTATAAGTAAACGGAGACTAGGCCACTTGCACTCTGGCGGAGCAGTAACGGAGACTAGGCCACTTGCACACTGCCGGAGCAGTAATGGAGACAACACAACTGAGCACTGCCGTGACAGGAATGGAATGAGCAACTGAGCAACTCGCCCTGAGGTCGCAACCAACCGGGAGCGTCATGAATGCCAAACCAATAGGAATGTCGCCAAGGCGACACAGAGGAAGACAAAGCAGGATCGTCAGCCAAGCCGTGTCGATTCACGGAGCAGGAACATCAGCCAAGCCGGGTCGGTACACGGAGTAGGAACGTCAGCCAAGCCGGGTCGGTACACGGAGCAGGAACGTCAGCCAAGCCGGGTCGGAACACGGAGCAGGAATATCAGCCAAGCCTGGTCGGTGTACAGGAGCAGGAGAAGAAGAATGGTCAGGCGGTCTGGGTTGGTTCACAGGCAGGAGACGAGATGCAGAGAAGTCAGACAGGCCTGGTCGATACACTGCGAATATTGAGAGCAGGAACAAGCACTGGTACAGGAACAGCACGAAAGGGCACCGGAGAGGTGCCAGAACCTAGCATATAAAGGCCATACTGGGTGGGACAAGCACAGTATAGCCAACAGGAGTGAAGCAGAGTGTAGACTGACAGAATGTAGCAAAAGGAGCACGGGCACCGTGATACTATCCTATTGAGGTCCCAATGCCCCCCATGAGGTCTGATTCTGGGGATGAAAGAAGTTATACTAAAATATATAATAATAATAATAATAATAATAATAATAGAAATATATTCTACCACCCAAGCCTGGACCCATAGCAGCCATACCAGCCTGCTTCCACTGGTATCACAAAGCTCCACAAACACTGCCTGACACCCCCAGCCTTATTCCCATGCCCAGGCAATGTCCATGGGGATCTGTGGCTACCTGTGGGCAAGAGAAAAAGGCAGGGGGTCAGGCAGCACCCATGGGGATCTCCTGGACAGTGCCTGATCCCCAGGCTTGTTCCCTTGGCCTCTGGTAGCCACAGATCGCCATGTACAGTGAGTAACTCTATAGCCTGGCTCCACTTCTCTGCTAGCCACATATCCCCCACATACACTGTTTGACCCTTCCACCTGGTTCCACTCATAACTAGAGATCCACACTTTACTCCAGCATCCCAGCCTTGTTCCATTGGTAGCAAAAAGAAACAAACACACTTTCTCTCTGCTTCCCCAGATTTCTTCCACTATGCCTCCAAGGGAAGGTTCTCCCCTGATGCAGAGTCTGGCTCCTAAATTTTTGGTCCGACACCTAGAGTCAAACCAAATTTGTCAAGCCCTGGTCTATGAACAGCTATGTTCAATTGGCCATAAACCTCCATAAAATATGTAGCAACAGCAACAATGTAACATTATGGATCTGGGGTCATGGTGGGGCATGGGCTGTATGGATTCCAATTCCTTCTGAAATAAACAAGGTTTTCCTGTAATGTACAATATATCACATGGAATATTGGTCTTGCTTTTAAAAGTAGCAAAGATTAGACACAGACAAGATATTTTCATGTTAGACTTTCATTCAGTTGTTCAAAATTTAGAAATGGCTACTCACCTTGAATTTATGCTCTCGTTCTTTGGTGACTTTGGTGAGCAATTTTGCTTTCTGACGATTTAATGCATCAACCAGTGCATCGCACTGAGCAACCAAGCATGCTTCATACTCCAATCCATTTTCCTAAAGGAAGGTCAGTTGTGTGAAATGTATTAGCTAAACTGAACACAGGTCATTTAAAACAAACACAGGTAAACTAAATCAAAAGCAGGTAAAAAAGACTTCAACCACTGACAAAAAGACAAATATAAGAACTGCGAACTCCATTGAGAGGAAGCAGCTATTATTGGGGGACTCTATATTGAGAGGTGTGAGTTGCATGATGGCTGCAAACAAATAAGGTGTCTTACAGGAGCTACAGCTAACAGAGATAGAAGACACATTTTAAAAATGATTGCGGAAGTAAGAAAGGATAGAGAGTCGGATGTCAGTCCATTTAGGGACTAATAATTTCACTTGTAATGAGCTTAGTATGGTAAAAGATGGATTTAAAAAAAAATGGCTAAAGACCACCATATCTTTTCAGAGTTTCTACCAGTATACAAGGAAGAAAATAGTAGGATGGGTAAAAGGCGGTACAATGTTAGCCAAGGAAAAAGCTTTACTTTACTGGTAAAGTAAAAGTAATAGGATGCACATAATTAGAGACTTTAATTCATGGCTGGGAAAATGGGGCCATAACATCAATTTCATTTTGTTTCTCACACCAACCCTATTTGGTATAACAAAAAGCTGAACACAAAAGATGGTCTGCATCTTTCTCAAAAGGGAATGCAGGTTTTCAATGAGAGGTTCAGAAATTATATTAAACAAGGATAAGAGGCAATGGCAAGATACAGGTTAAATTCACTTTCCCCACATAGCATAACACAGATTAGTTTGGACAAAGCATGTCTGTGATACATAGGTAAAAAAAAAAAAAGCCATGTATACAAATGCCCTGAATGTACCAGGTCTCTGTAATGCTATGTAATACTATGTGGGAAAAATGAATTTAACCTGTATCATGCCATTGCCTCTTCTCCTTGTTTAAATACCTATTAATATCATTTCTGAACCTCTTGCTGAGAACCTGTGTTCCCTTTTGAGAAAGATGCAAACCATCTTTTGTGTACAGCTCCTTGTTACACCAAATAGGGTTGGTGTGAGGAAGTGGATTTAGTCAGGATTACAGAGACCTAGTACAATGAAAAAATGAATGTAATGCAGTAATACCAGAGTATTCTCCATATAAAAAAGACAGAGATGTTAGAAAGAAGAATGGGTTGCCATTTATGTGAAAAATGCCTTAAAGGTTGATCTGATACAAGGTATGGTGGAGAACACAGAGACAGTTTGGATAAGTTTAAAATATGATATTCGCTTGTATAGATGTGATCTATGGACCCTTGGAACAAGCAGAGAAGTTAGATCAACTTCTGGTTCAGGAAGTTAGATATTATTATGGGGAACTTTAATCTGTCCTATGTGGACTAGAAAAACAAAGCAGAATGTTCAGCCAGGAGTAGAGATATCCTTATCTAATTTTTGCACGAATTATCTCTTAGGTAATTTTAGAAGATTCAACTAGGGAGGAAGCCATACCAGATGTATTACTTGCAAATGGAGTCTTGGTTTCATATGTAACTGAAGAAGAGTATTTGGACGCTAGTGATCAATCAACGTGGTTTAATATAAGGACAACACAATAAAACAATGGTTCTAGTTTATAGAAAGGCTATTTTTTCTTAAATGGAAATATATTTAGGCCAGTTTTTATCAGCATGGAGGTCTTTAAATGGAGTCCAGGAGAAATGGGATTATCTGAAAGGTGTTTTATGAAACGCAACCTAACATTGCATTAGATTTGTCAGTAAGCTAAAAGGAAACTACTTTGTTAGTCAGCAGAAGTTGCAAGTATAGTAAGAGTGAAAAAAGCAGCATTTTAGGAAATATGAACACACTCAGAAGGAGGAAGATAGGTAAACACAGAGGAGAAAATTGCCAAGTCAATAAAAACCTAGGTCAAAACATTTTGTAGATATAAATGTTAACCCTTTGCGTGGCAGAGGGGTGCGCAATGCATTATTAAAGAAGAGAAACAAGGAATGGTTAAAATGAAGACAAAAGATGGAATATCTATAAAGGACGGTAAAGGTCTAGCTAGCTTAATATTTCTGTTCAGCTTTATCAGAGGTGATAGAAAAGGACCTCTATTAGACAAAAAAAAAATAGCAAGATATGAAGCATGCATGTTTACAGAGTTAGAAGTTCTGCTTTAACTCTCTAAGGTAAAAACAGATAAATCAATGGGACCAAACGGGATACACCCAAAGTTATTAAAACAGCTTAGAAGTGTTCTCACAAAACCTTTAATAGAATTATTCAATCAGTCACTATTGATAGGAGTAGTTCCAGAAGACTGAAAGGTAGCAAAAGTAGTACTGCTTAACAAGGTAGCAGGGAAGAGTCTGGCAACTAGATTTGTGCACAGCAAAAATATTTTCATCCAAATGATTAGACAAATTATTTTTTACGCAGTCATATAAAACTAATTTAGTTTACCCCTGGTTCTGTTATTCAGAATTGCTGTGAAGTTTCCTGTTGCCAAACAAAATAGGTTCAAAAATATTCTGACCTAGTCCTCACTTGCCTTGAAATCAGAGGTCCAGTGTTGTTGTCAATACCCTGGGTCTCCTCTGCATGTTGTGTAAAAAAAATCCCTATAACCCTACCTCCACTATCCCTGCCATCACCTACAAAGTAAACCAACCTCTTAATCCTGCTTCGGCTGTTGTCCGAACCAGCATGATAAAAAAAATTTAACAGGGATAGACTTTTATATGGTCATCATATTCAAATTAATTTCCTAGCTCCCATTGGTTGGAAGTGTGGTTACAAAGGGCATGGAATGGGCCCTGCAACAACCTCACCTCCCAGTCATTCAGTATATAGCTGGAGTGGTCCCGGATGCACATAACTTCACCCCTCCAGCTATCCAATCATTGGCTAGCTGGAGGGATATAGTTGAGAATATTGTGATAGATGCTGATTAGCTGGGAGGTGAGGTTACTGCAGGGAATGCTTCATGCCCTGTGTAAGTCTTACATCAGTAGTGGGAAAATTAAGGGAAAGAGTTAAATATCTGAATTAAAATTGCTTGTAAGATCCTAAAGAGCATGGGTTTACTGTAGGGAGATCTTATTCAGCAAATGGCATATAGTTTTATTGACTGGATAACTAAAATAACAATCTTGGGAGAGAAGTAGAGAAGTTGAGCCTATGATTACGTTTTTATATGAAACTCTTTAGGCGGGTCATATCTCAATCGGATGCTTGCACAAAACAAAGTTCTTGTTTTATATGGATTTAAATAAAGAACACTTATTTTAAATTAACGATGAGTATCCCTTGGCTGTGAACTACAAGTGGGTCCATCTGAGCACTCCTTCCCGGTGTCTTGAAGTTTGCTGAAACCTTCTTGCCAGATGTTGGAGAGAGCGCCCCAGATCCATGACTGCCTTTGGGCTTCGGTAAGTTGGCTGTAAATGTTTTATACTAACGGTTTGCGAATTAAAGCAGTAGAAATTGTTTTTGTATAGCTTATCTAGACTTCAGTAAGGCATTTGACACTGTCCCTCACAGAATACTCATTAATAAATTGCGGTGTTTGGGTCTGGATGTAAAAACTGCTGAATTTGTAAGGCCATGGTTGAGTGACAGGAAACAGAGAGTTGCAGCTAATGGAGAGGAAGGCCATGTTACTAGTGGGGTATCTCAAAGATCTGTACTGAGGCCCATTCTTTTTTAATATGTTAATGATATTCCTAAAGTCTTCAAGGTTCTTCAATACAAATATATGCAACATGATAGATATTTCTGGGGGAAATAAGCCAAATGGCGATGATTTAAGTAAATTAGAAGAATTGACAAGCATGTGGCATCTGCAGTTTAATGTTATTAAAGCAGAACTATCACCTAAAACCAAAGTTTTACCATGCGTTTTAATGTTTAACCCAACATTAGTGCTGTGTGTGTTCTTCAAGTCACCTGGTAGTGGAGATATTTGCCCTGCAAAATCGGGCATTTCCGCATTCTACGGTACCCTGTACCGTCTCAGGACTTCCCAGCTGCCCCAGGGAGCTCGTTCATGCTGCCCTTCAAAGCTGGATTTCTGTGATGTAGAGTTACATTAAACTCCATTTACAATGCTACTGAGGTTCCGCAGAACGCGGACGTGCCCGATTTTGCAGGGCAAATATCTCCACTACCAGGCGACTTGAAGAACACACACAGCACTAATGTCGTATTAAACATTAAAACACATGGAAAAACTTTGGTTTTAGGTGATAATTCTGCTTCAAATGTAAATAATGCACTTGGGAGGTAAAAAGCAGAAAAAAAAAGCAGAAAGGAATGCAAGCAGGGTGCTGAGTTGTATAGCTAGAGGCATAAGAAACAGAAAAAGAGAGGTGTACAGGACACTACATATCTCTGGTTAGATCTCATCTACAGTATTGTTTAGAGTAGTAGAAACCCCATCTCTAGAAGGATATAGATATTCTGGAGAAAGTTCAGATGATGGCTACTAAAATGGTGACTGGATTACAAGATAAAAATGTTAAGGAAGAAACGTGAATGTGTATAGCATGGAGGAGAGGGTAGAGAGAGGGGATATGATAGAAACATTCAAAAACATAATGAACTGTAGAGTTTGCAGTGTGTGTGTAAATTTAAGTCAGAGAGTTTCATGTTATTCTACACTGTGTGCAATCTAATTTAGCTCACATGTATACTTCCCAAGTATCCCTCTTTAGGAGGGACAGTCCCTCTTTGAGACCCAAATCCCTCTGTCCCTCTTTCCTACCCTGGTGTCCCTCTTTTTAGGAGATCAGACTGTATGGTGTGTATGTAAGTGGATCCCACTGATCCATAGCAATAAAACTCACATTAATGTTTATGCAAACATCAGTATAGTTGTTTACAAATTAATCTGTGTAAATAAAATACTTTGGTCTTGCCCTAAATCATTTATTCAGTTACCCAGATAGGTGGCAATAGGTCATGAAATAACCTAAGCATTCTCAGTAATGCCCCACCCATTAGCCACGCCCCCAGAAACACCATCTCAAACAAAAGTGTCCCTCTTTGGCCACTTGAAATGTTGGGAGGTATGCACATGTGCCATATACAAACAAAAATCTCACATTTAGACTGGTCCTCACATTCTATTCTGGTTGGCTTTGATATACAGCTATTATCATAGATGAGGTCAAATGGACTCACCTGTCCCCGCTCAGGGTACAAATATAGATACTTTTAAGTCTCCTGTTTGGGTTATGATTACTGAGGTTTGTTAAAAATAATAATGACAATATCTACTAATTTCAAATATGAACAACAAACAAAAAAATCTTATGGATGTTCAACGTGTTTATCAGTGGCCCCACTGTTTACAGTGGGACTGCAGAGAAATGTGTTGAGCGTCTATTATTTTATTTTTCTTAATAAATATTAAGCTGATAGATCTTGATTTGGCATCAGACATCATAAATGTTTCATATTTTACATTAAATTATACACCACAGACAGAACCTGGACAATGAAAGGGATACTAAACTTTTTTTCTGAATTTACATATTCTGCAGATTGCAGAGTATGTAAAGTTAGATTGTCTATACTTTTGTTTTCTTTTTATTTTCTTTTACAATCTTAGGTCCCCAACAGCAAGAGCCAAGAATCTCTGTTTCCAGAGATTTTACTGGTCAGTCAACCATAAAGGCAGGACAGTGATACACTGTAACACTATCCCTGCAGCATTGAGTGCTCTGTATGGTGTATACTAACTTTACTACAGTGCATATTTTTATACTATACCTGCTTTCATAGTTCCTGACAGAAAGCTCTCTGGAAGCAGATGCAGAGAGCTTATAGACAGGGATATAAAAGTCTAAAAAAAAAATTCTACGATGAAAAAATATAAATGGAATAAAACACTTTAACAGTTGAAGAGGCTGAAAAAATATATGCGTCCATCAAGTTTAGCCTCTGCTATATCAGCACTGTTGCAGAGGAACACAAAAAAACATTGAAGCCATTTGCAGGTATCCTTATGGAGGATTCTGTATGTATGTCCATAACTTTCTCTATATGTTTTTCTTTACTTTTGCATTTCTTCCCCCACCCCTTGTATATTTAGTTCTGTATTTTTTTTTTTTTTGAGACAATGACTTTGTGCCTAACAAGGTTTCTTTTTGTATAAGTAGTGCAAAAACAAGAAGAAAGTAATATACTTATCAAGAGCCTTGGTGGATATGGTTGACTAGTCTTAGCCTAAGATAGAATATAGGTAAATACCTCATATTTAGCCCCAAGCAGACCTATAATTTTAAATAACAGTGAAAAAATAGGTGAATTGTGGGGAACATACAGATGCCAACATCCTAGATGCATGACATGTAAGCATCTTATGCATGTTAGTATTACCTTCCCACATGCGGCCAACAGTAAGTCATAGAAAATCAAACAACAAATACATTGCAACACGTCTTTTGTCATCTATTTGTTAATATGTGGATGTGGAGGTAAATATGTTGGTAGAACAACGCGTTCTTTGATGATCAGTATTAATGAACACAGATGGAAGATTAAAAGAAATGATATAAACCATGGTGCCCCTAGACATTTTAATAACTGTAAACTAGGAGGCCTTAAGAACCTTAGAGTAATAGGCCTAGAACACCTTGGCGAGAATTCCATCAGTATATACACAATCAAAATTATTCAAACCCCATTGCAAATCAGGTTTATTATCAAAATTTGCAGACTTTCAGTTGTTTGCAATGAACAGATCAAACAAAAGCAATTGAAATAGTTCAACACAATGAATCCTTCAATTGGTTTCCCCAAATTCAACTGAAAATGTAACTTATAATGATTTCTCCAGTCTCAAAATTATTCAACTCCTTCATGGCAAGCATCTTTAGTACTTTTTTGCTGTTATGACCTGCTGCAAACCAGATGCATAGCCAAACACCAGCTTCTGGCAGCGTTCATGAGGAATCTTAGCCCAGTTCAATAATATTCTGGGGTTTGTGTGCTGCCACCGCCTTCTTCAAATCCCACCAGAGATTTTCTATGGGGTTCAAGTCAGGTAACTGTGATGGCCACTGTGGAACCTTCCAGGACTTCTTCTGTAACCAAGCCTTGGTGGAATTTGAGTTTGGGATCATTGTCCTGTTGGAAGGTCCAATGAAACACAAGCTTCAGCTTCCTAACAGACGGCATGGCGTTTTCTCCTTCCTGATACTTCAATGAATCCATCTTGCCTTCCACACGCTGCAGGTTTCCAGTGCCAGAGGATGCAAAGCAGCCCCAGAGCATCAATGATCCACCACCATGCTTAACTGTAGACAGAGTGTTTTTTTCAGAGTATGCTTCAGTCTCCTTCCTCCAGACATACCGCTGATCCATCGGGCCAAAAAGTTCCAGTTTTTTTGTTTCATCATGCCACAGAACAGAATCCCAAGACTTCTGTGGCTTATTTATATGATTTTGAGCATATTGGAGCCGACTTTTCTTGTGCTTTTGGGTCAGTAGTGGTGTAGGTCTTGGAGTTCTTGCATGGAAACCTGCTGCGTTTAGCATGCGCCATACTGTGCTCACTGAAACCTCAGTGCCCGTTGCCACCAAGTCTTGCTGCAGGTCTTTTGCAGTCACTCAAGGATTTTTCACAACCTTCATTCTCAGAAATCTGGTTGCAACGGTTGATAGCTTCCTTTTTCTGCCCCACCCAGGTAGTGTAACCACTGTTCCTTTGACTTTGAACTTGCAAACTATACTTCCAACGGTGTCTCTAGGAACATTCAGTGCCTTCGCAATCTTTTTGTATCCTATTCCTTGTTTGTGAATTGCGATGATCTCTTCTCTTAACTTTCTGAACCGTTTTTTTGACTTAGCCATATTTCTAACATGGAGTCAAACGTGACACTCAACAAACCCCTAGCCAGTTCAGGTATTTCATGTGTTCCAGCTCAAGCACACCTAGTGCAACTAACGAAGCCCATTATTAGTTGCATCAGGTGTGCTTGAGACAACATCTGTTTTCCATACTTGTGCTGTTGTGAGGGATTCTATTCAGGGGGTTGAACAATTTTGAGACTGGAAAAGTCATTATAAGTTGCATTTTAAGTTGAATTTGAGGAATCCACTTGAAACATTCATTGTTTTGAGCTGTTTCAATTGCGTTCATTGCAAACAGCTGAAAGTCTGTAAATTTTGACAATAAACCTGATTTGCAATGGGGATTGAATCATTTTGATTACAACTTTATATGGTCTGACATACTCAATTCTTTTGGGAACTACATTCAATCTAATTGGTGATTGCGGTTCACCTGGAGTACTTGAAGTACTACAACATTGATTGCTGAATAAACTAGGAGTCAGAGGAAGCCTCCTGAATATGTGACTAGAACCACACAGCATAAGGGTAGGTTATATACTTTGTATTTCAATAACTGCTACGCTTAGAAGTCTGTGGCTGCGCTGTCCTTTCTTCTTTTTGTCTTTTCCTGTTACTTACAGAGACGTGGGTTGTGACAGTGATACCCACTTGGACAGTTGTGCTCAAGAGGCATAATATCCAAACTAGACCAGTCAACTATATCCACCAAGGAGCTTGATAAGTATATTACTTTCTTCTTGTTTTTAAAAGTTGCTGTAGCCGGAATTGTCTGCATATTTTGTATATACATATACTTTATGCAACTCTGTGACAGTTTTTTACTGTACCCTTGATAGCATCATAATTCCCCGCTGGCAATCAGACCAATGCACTCTGCTTAGAGACTGGTCATGGAAATAAATAGTGAGTGGTATATGCTTAAGTCTTTTGAAGTGTTCCCCACTGGCGTGTTATTGGCCCTCTCTCTTTCTGCTTGTTGTGTTTCTATTAACTCCTAGGGCTCGATTTAATAAAGCACAGTAAAAAACATGACCAAACGGTAGCCATGTCTGAATAGCATAGCTATGCAATAAGCTGTCTACCAGAATGGACAATGAGCATAGGCCAAAGAAATACATGTAGCTTCCACATGTGTTACACCTTTTTTGACCTCACTGTGTATTCTTTTCAGTCACTAAACAATGCCAGGAACTTCAAAAGAAACAAGATAACAGTCAATGTTATTTAGCAATGCTAAACATTGTCAAGACAAGTTCAAAATTACAGCTAATCACAACACACTACAGTAAGAACAGGGCCCAGAGAGGAGGATAGAGATAGAGAGAGCGCTATGAGAGCAATGCATTAAAATATACACATAATATACATTGGCACATATTATACACACTTACACACATACAAACACACACATCTTATATTTTTCCACACATATAACACATCTTATTTTTTTATTTAAACAGTGTGAGTCAGTGAGCACAAGGGAGTGAAAGAGAGTTAGTGACCAAGTGCCAGTGGGAGTGAGTGGCTGTTTGAGGGAGATAGGTAGGAGAGTAATAGGAAGATGGCAAGGAGATAAGTGGAGGGTAGACTGATGGAGAGAGGTGCGGGAGAGGAGGAAAGACAGCAGGGGATCAACGGTCAGGGAAGAAGGGGGATAGGGAGACCAGCTATGGTCAGGTACACAGCTGATAGGGATGCCAGTGGGAGGGGATGTGCCAAAGGAGTACACACAGCCTGGGACAGAGCAGGCAGAGCCTGAACCTCAAACTGCCTGTCAGAGTTCAGACACATCCCAGGCTGGTGTGGAGGAAAAGAGATTGTGGGATCCCAAGTACTCCCACAAGGATGCAGAACATAATTGAAAGGGAGAAAATCTTGTTCTCCACAGAGAGGGCCAGCAGTATTGGTGTACAGAAAAATCTCATCTGGCATCAGGTCCTCAAGGTGTAAGCGGACTACTGACTCTATAATAAGAGATTTAAAGACTGCAAGAGGAAGGTCAAAACAAGATGGGAGACCTTACTTTGCATGCAAGAGGCACCAGAGGAGGTCCCCCTGCACATTTACTGCCAGGGAGGAGATCTTGCTCCAGAATCTCTCCACACTGCTGTTCAGGGGGTCCCTGTCAGCTGTGATACCCTCCAGACTCCCGGTAAGTCAATATGTCCATAACATTCCTCCACACAAAGTCTCTTAATTAGTATGCCAAAACATATTATCAGCTGAACACATGGTCATCACTGATTTTCGCAAGTTCATCAACACTTTCAAACAAGGAGATAATGCTGTACATACAAAGCAGAAATGTGAATAATTAAGTAGGCCAAATCATGTCCAAGTACAGGTTTAAACCCTTCATTGCTTTGTTGAAACTTCATACTTCTCGCACACAAACAATGAATGCCATCATATGTTACACATGGAGCCACAGGGAGGTCAGCACTTAACCCGTGGAGTGCTAGAGGGATACACAACGCATTGTTCCACAATGGGTTGGGTACCCCTCTGGCAGTCAAAGGGTTAACAGAGGACAAATGCACTACAACAGGGTTTTATTGAACAGGTCCACAGGGGTCAACACACACATAACAGTTCAACAAACAGAAACCCATTGCATGTTCCAAACATAAGCCACATGAGCAAGAACCCAAGGGCCTCAAAACACACATTTGCACTGTTAACACAATCATGACAACTAAGTCGAAACAATGCCAGCAACGCATACAGGCTAAGCAGGTTAAGCAACCCCACAGCAATAAAATCAGCTGGAGGACAAATGTTTCACCCACCAGGAGAACCAGAACAAACACACACATCTAACATGTCAAGGATTAGCTTTGGTTATCATATGTATCCTGAAGAGAGTGTATTTCTTGCCATCAGCACTCTTCAGGATACATATGATAACCAAAGCTAAACAACTGTAGGTCGCTTTCATCAATGTCCAGGATCATGTCAAGCTGATCAATCAATGAGTGCCAGGATGGTATCTCATTCATTGCAATGCAATGCACAGGATATCATCCTGACATTCAAGGGCTCATATATCAATGCCATTGCCTTGCAGCCGTCTTGTCATAGCTCGGTTAATAATCACACTATCTAATTTCCCCACACAGAATCCATGTCTGCAGCACATCAGGAGGAGGCCCAAACCATCACCCCCAGTGACACAGCCCCTGAAGAACCAGGGGAGTTTACTCCCACCACCACCACCATCACCACAACCGTCGGAGTACAGGCTGCCACCCACAACTGGAAAACAGTGGATGACACAAGACGTACAACAGTTGAGACCACATGGGAGGTGGATGACTCCTACCATCACAGGCTAGTACTGGATGGCCCCAGCACCACCAGCACCATTGGATGCCAAGCATCATTAGCACCGACCAATATGGGGAATATGGGCCCACAGCACAACCCCAGCCAACCACCTGGATGCAACCATACCGGGTGCCAAGTCTTCAGACAATAGCTAGGTGGGAAGCAACAGATCTGAGTGGCCATGGTATGACCCATGGCCACTTGACTTTGAACATCTTGGCCTCATAGGTGAGCCACAGAACCCTCAATTGCTCTCCAAATTCACCCCCCCGCACAGAGTGAACCAGGGGAACAAACATTAGTGTCCAGTGAGGAGATGATAGATGTGGTGGGGCCACAACCATCACCCCCACATTCATCACATGCTGCCCCCTGATACCTGCCTCTCCATACACCTTACCATCAGCTGCAGCATCTGCGGCACATACAGACCCCAATGACAACAACAGGCAACAGACAGAGCCAGAAGAAGGAGAAGCATCCTCAGCACCTCCAAGTGCACCATTCACACCCTCAATCTCTGAAACAGTTACACCAACGATCTGGATGGATGAGGAGTTCATTAGCATCCAGAGGAGGCTGCTGAGTTAGGGCACACACTACTCCAGGAGATGTCAGCGCCACATGGAAAGAACCAACTCTCAGCAAGACATGATCACCATATTGGGACTAGACTCATTAACATGTTTGGCCACATGCTGATCGAAATGAGTGAGTAGAATCGCCTCCAGAGGCTGCAGATGGGAAGAACCCAACAATCAACTGAGGGGTCAACTTCAACCACCTCCCCCTCCAGTGTGACCCCTCACATCAACCTCAAGACAGCCCAAAGTCACCAGACTGTCAGTCAGGGCATCCACCTCTGCACCCCCTTTCAACCACCCCACCCCCCAAAAAAAGCCCCATTTGTCATATCTTCCCTAAATAAATGTGCACTTATTGATCCCAATCATTTATGTGATTTCTTCAAGTATCTAACAAGGTCAGTGGCAGAGATGTCTCCTATACATTGCAAAGCAATGCACTGAACACAACTCCTGCACATATTACTTGGTGGTAAGGTACTGTAGCATTGGTATCCACACACTGCACATCTGCTGTTGTGCAGTTTCAATACACAATACGCCTAGCAAAGCAAAATATCTGGAAGCTGTTGTTTGGCCATGATGGGAGTTGAAGTTGAACAACAGCTGATAGGAATGCTGCTATCCCAGTAGATAATATACAAAAAATTGGTTGGTATAGCTGTTTATCGTAAACAGTGATGTTATGTCTCTATATATTATAATAGAACATGAATTAGGCTTAAAAGCAGTCTCAAAAAATCTGACAAATAAAAAATGAATTGGTGATGGAACAATTAGAACACATCCTTAAATGTATAGAATTATTAGGATATGTAAGCAACCTGAAAACTTCTCTGAGCAAGGGAAGCACAGAGGGTAGCAGGATGTTAATTTTATATGAATAGTAGAAGATGATAGAACCAGCAAAGCTGGAGAAAGTGAGAGAGAGAGAGAGAGAGAGAGAGAGAGAGAGAGACAAACAACTCTGAGATGAGCTGACACAAGAGATTCCCCCAAAAACCGAATACACAGTACAAAAGGGCTGAGGAGAAAAAGGAGTAGTCAGGAATGCACGTGTCAGGGCCGGCTGATCTGTTTCATAAATGGAAGGACTTAGCCAAGGCTGAGGCAGGCAGCACGTAAGCAGGGTCAGAGGATTAGCCAAAGGTCTGGTACACTTTAAACAGAAAAAGTAAAGGAGCAGAGACAAACCGAGATGCAAGCCACAGGGGAACTCAATAAACTGAGCACCAAGGCCCAGATCATTGAGAGTCTTATGGGCCTCGCATTCGTATGACAGGCCGCACCGTGACGCCAAAATCCGGAAGAGGCAGAGTATCTTGGAGCGTGCATGCACGGACCTACTGACCACACACCGGGGCCGACGGGGCTAAGTATGACAGCTACATGCCCCCGAACGGAAGGCCTCTGGATGGACACAGGCGACGGGCAGTCAGGGTGAGAAATGTGAAAGTCCTGAAGACAAGAAGGAGCATGTGTATTTGCGAGGGGTTCCCATGAGCATTAATCAGGACTGTACCAGCGCCATTGGATCATTTATTCCAGACGTCCACAACAAACTCAAGAGTCCAGGACCTGCTGGACCACGTATTCCTCTGCTCCATTGATAAGCAGAGGTGGAGGACAGGATGGCTGATGATCAGGATATGGGCTGGGAGCCCATGGTTTCAATTGTGAAACATGAAAGTGGGGTGCACCTTATAATAGGCAGGTAGATCTGTAGACTGTAGGACTGATGATACTTGATACGGTAAAGGGTCCCAAGAAGCGAGGTCCTAGCTTCCGTAAGGGGCAAGATAGTCGAACGTGGGATGAAGGAAGCCAGACCTTGTCTCCGACCTGGTCCTGAGGACTTGGCATTTGATGTTTATCTGATTGTCTCTTGTAGGACTCTTGTGCATGTGTCAGTAGCTCCTTTAGTTCCTTGTGTAGTTGTTGGAGCTCTAGGACATGTTGATTAGCATTTGGTGCAGTGGAAGAAGGTGGTAGATCTGGTAGGGTATTGGGATGAATTCCTGTGGCGGCAAAGAAGGGTGACATCTTGATGGAGCTATGATACTGGTTATTGTAGGCTTGAGAGAGTAACTGGGACCAATTGTCTTGGAAATGAGAGGAGAAACAACGTAGATATTGTTCCAGGGTTTAGTTTGGTTTGGAAATATGTTATGAACCAACACCTCAGCTGCCCGGGCAGCAGATGGTACCCCAGATAGTGGTACTAAATTGGCCTGAAACAGATACCTAAGTCCGCGGATGGACTCAGGCCGTCGTGCCGGGTTTCTCCTTCTTGGGGTCAGCTACAAGCAGGCAGCTCCACCAGTTGCTTCAGGCAGCCTTCCTGTCACGGTTTGTTTGACTCACAGACACAGAGTTAAGATAAAAACACAGCTTTATTGAAAAATAATAAAGAACCCTCACAGGTCCTGAACATCACACATATGTTACAGACACACGACAGGTTCAAGTAATATAGCATACAATGTATACACATATAGGCTCTACCGGCCTCACCAAAATACCGGGTAAGGCAGCCTAGAAGATGGTGCAATAGGACAGAGGAGGCTCTACCGGCCTTACCAATATACCAGGCAAGGCAGCCTAAACTGGTACAGCAAGGAACTGAGGAGGCTCTACCGGCCTTACCAAAATACCGGGTAAGGCAGCCTAATCTGGTACGACAAGGAACAGAGAAGGCTCTACCGGCCTTACCAAAATACCGGGTAAGTCAGCCTATGACTGGTGCGAAATGGTGTAGCGGAGGCTCTACCGGTGCTATAACGGAGGTAGCAAAGCAGCCGGTTAGATGGAGTGGAGCAACCAACTACTGTATACCAGCGAATTCACGGAGGCAACACATGCGACTGGAGGTTCAGAGTGGAGAGAACCAGTGCCATAAACTGAGCAACACGGAGGCCCTACCGGTGCTATAATGGAGGCATCACTAGCAACTGGTGTCAGAGTGGAGCAAACCAATTACTGTATAGCAGCGCAATCACTGTGTGTATTATTTTTATATCTATATATGATTGATATGTTAAGATAATAGGCACTATTGGGCGCCCTCCTGTTTTCCTTCTTTCTTCCTAGTGTTGCTGCTGTGCACCCCCTGATAAGTATGATACCCCACTTCCATTCCATCCAAGTCCTCCTGCTCATCATTGAGCTAAAGTCTCTAAAAGGAAAGTTGTAACAAAAACATATTCAAAAAAAAAGTCTAAAATATTATAAAGTAAAAGTATCATAAATGTACTAGCAGAAAATCTAAATAAAAAAGATGTTGCTAATCAACCTACAGAAAATATCACTGTCTATTTAGGAAGGTCTCAGCTCTTCAAATCCTCCCCTCTCTGCAAATCAAGTCCTACAGCCATACCATGATTTTGGATGGCCATCCCAGTATATCCAAGACCTTAAAACTGGTGGCACAATTATTTTCTTTTGTCAAGGAGTATGTCTTTTCAAGTAGAACCTATGGCCTGTGCAGATTTGTGAATATTCAGCGGCTGGTGGCTTTTGAGACCACATCTGTTCATGGGCTCACTTAAAACATTAATCTCCTTGCAATACTGTGCATGTTTCTAAGCTACAGTTCAGCTCAGCAGAATAAGTTGGTGCCATATGTATTGTATAACTAAAATATAACTAACTAGTTATGTTGTACAATATATGGTGGTGATGTGTGGTTCAGCTGACAACAGGTTTCAATATTTAAACCCCTGACTCCCTACATTCTGGTCCATTGTTCTGGAGCCTTTACTGGGGACTTAGTGTCACTGTAGTTCCTTGAAGTTGCGGTAGACATTGGCTAGTTCTCTTTTTTTACTACTGGTCGCCTGTGACACTGAACGTTGGCTTGTTTGACTTTGAACCTATGCAGTCTGCCATGACTAAGTCTGACTGTTTAGTGCTTGCATTGGACTTTCTCCCCATGACAACTGATGGCCACAAAAACATTTAAGGAAGAGCAGGTGTCCCTGCTTGGCACTATCAAGATCCCCCAGCTTCTTTAAAGTAAGCTCAAGTTTGCTTAAGCCTGATATATATTATGGGAAAATGAAAGATAGAAAAGATGACGGTTTGCATTCATGACATCCATAAAAAATTGTGGAAGATCCAGTCTCCCTCATTTAATTTTTAACTCCCATTGTGGGGTTGGGCTTCTTATAATCTAGAAGCCTGTAGTTGCAAAAATTAAAACTTTCTTGATTGTCTGTACTTTCTGTACTCCTTCCTTAAAACCTCTTAATAAAATATTAGCATTAAGCTTCAACTTATAACAAGAGTGAAGGCAGTTAATGTAATGTAATGATTATAACCCATTGAACTTCTATTCAAAAGCCTGCTACTTTCTCTCAGGCCATGTATGGCCAAGACTTCAATTCTGTTGTTTTAATAAAGGGAATCCTGCAAAAGGAAAGAATGTATGCCCCAAGATTAATTGTAAGACAACTGGTTATGCCTTAGGAAACAAACAGAGCATTTTTCTAAGCATGAAATGCAAGGTATGCTATAACTTAACCCCTTAAGGACCCTTGACATACCAGGACCGTCACGGTCCTTGAAATACTCACGGACCGATGATAGTCATAGTACGTCACGTACTTTTTACTTACAGCGCTCTACCGGGAGCGCTGTAAGTAAAAATAGGGCCTGAAATTGACCGCTCCAAGATAGGAGCGATCTCTATCAGGCCCCATAATGACGCGCTGATACACGCGACAGGTCACGTGTACCGGCGCGTCCAAGTGCGCCTATGCGTTCATTATGGGACGGAAATGTCCCATGACCGCCAGTCCTTAAGGGGTTCATTTTTAGGTATTATTGTTCCTATGATTGCAAGAAAACAGGTAGGTAGGGTTGGTGTCTAAGCCAGGGAGAAATAGTATACTACAGCTATACATTCAGTAGGCCATGATTAATGTGATTAGAACAGTAATAGACTAGTAGTACAAACCTGGGGCACTGTCAGCAGACCCTGTAGACTTCTACAGTGTATAATTCCAATTAGATGCCAACTATCGTTAATTTCAATAGAATGAAAATGTCACATTGGAAATAATGTGAATCTGGGGATTACTTTTACCTAGACATGTCAGGAATTAAAGGGATAGTAATACTTCGTTTTAACTTTTATTTTATTTTGTAGGCATTAAAAAAACACGAAGAATGATATAAGTCTTATCTCTCAAACCTTTATGGTTTAAGAGATATTCACAAACAAAGTATCCCCCCCCCCTGTTCAACCAGATCAGAAGGGAGGTGCCCAGGTAGACTTCAATTAAGATAAGGGAAAAAGCTGAAAAACTTGTCAAGGGGGGCAGGGATTTCATTGTTTTCATACAAAGAAAATTGTCCCCTTCTGAGAAGAGATGGCTTACACTAGGTAAAAGGGGCGGGGAGGGGAACTTTGCTTGTGAATATCTCATAAACCATAAAGGATTGAGAGATAAGACTTATATCATTCTTCATGTTTTTTTAATGCCTACAAAATAAAATAAAGTTAAAACGAAGTATTACTATCCCTTTAAGCCTTCAAAGGCTAAATATCATTTTCTGTGTGACTACTTCTTTAATATTAAAGCAAACAATTTTTCTTAGTAAATTGTCTTCCATTTTATTGTACACCTTCCTCTGGATTGCTTTGTAACCAAACTTTGACCCTTTCAGTTAGAGATTTAGGGCTCAATGCAAATGTTGGCAATAAAAAAGCCGGTAGGGCAAAATGCATACCGACCGACAAAAGAAAATGTAAGTCGGTATTCAAACACAGAAAAGGTCTTGTGGCCAAACATCAGTTTTGTGTGTTAAGCTCCCAAAATACTGCTAAATAGTGACAATATTAAGAACTTCAAAGGAAAAAAAGTTAACTATCGGTGCCTGACATACTGTCAAGCACTGATCATTAACTAATCTGCATTAAACTTACCTGTCATTCACTGTCCTTCTCCTTCAGTATTCTTGCTGTAAATAAAAAGTATAAATACAATGCAGAAATATCCAGCAAATAATACATAGTTTAACCCCTTGAGTGCCAGAGGTGTAGGCAACGCATTGCAAAGCAATGCGTTGCATACCTCTCTGGGGCTCAAAAGGGTTAAAACATGTATTACTGTCCATTTGTAAATTTGCATATTCCCCATTCATTCAAATATGTCCAATTTGTTCAAAATAATATATCCAGAAATGCCATAATTAGCTGTATGCCATGATAAAATATTTAGCTCAGTGTTTTCATGTCTCCGCCGCTGTGTGCGGCCGCGGTGGCGGGGACAGTTATACGTGCACAGTTCTCAGTCTTGTCCTTCACGGGCCGATGTCCGTTTCACAATGAGGGAATTTGAGCATAGCCTGCCTACATATGCAACATATTGCAATGTGTTGTGTACCTCTCTTGCACTCAAGGAGTTAAACTATGTATTACTGTGCCGGATATTTCTGCATTGTAGTAATACTTTTATTTTTGAGAGGAAAGAAGAGAAGGACAGAAGATGACCAGTATGCTGAGGACTCCACTGGACATCAGGATTAATGGTAAGTGTTATTTTTAATGGGATGTTGCTTTGTAAGTCGGGTTAACCCTATAATGCCGGCAGGGTAAATATACCACACTGGCACTCATAGGGTTAATTCTACTAACTGGATACATTTTAGGGATTTTGGATGTAATTATATGGGGCTTAGGGCCCCATATCAACACATCCACTGTTTCTGCGCTGGCTATTTTAAGATCCCATAAGGAACTCTAGTCCCCAAAAAAATGGGTCTTAAATTTCCTGCAATAAACTGAGTCCCATATCGGGTCTTCATGGCTAATGCAAACATTTGAATTGATAATTATTTGCTATAGCTGAAAACACCTCTTAACTATCACCCGATGGCTTTTTTTTTGCCGGTATTTTTTCACTGCACAGGCATTTGAATTGCTTACTGTGCTTATTTAATTATTTCTGCACCTCAAATTCATTATGTAAAATCAGTTCAGAATGCATGTTATTTCAAGTGTTAAAGTTTTATCCAATTATAATTTTTATTATACGCAATTAATAAAAATAATTAACCCTTTAAGGGTGAGGGTGGTGTGCAACATCTTGCTTCCCAATTAGTTGCATACACTTTAGGTAAATGTGGTTTAATAATTTCACCAAGCATCTTGACATGTCCATGAACAGCCAACTAAAAACAAACATGTGTCAAAGTCTGGTAACAGCAAAAATAAAATGAAATCAATAGTAAATTTGATCCTTCTGTGTTTGAATATACTATTGCTTTAGTTGGTAATACTAGATAACTTTAATTTATACATTACATTCTTTACATTATCTAAATGGAGCATTCAAACTATAGAATATAGTCTTATAGCATTTGAATAAAACTATCAATCCTACAAGTCTAACAAAACAAAGCAAAATTGCAATACCTGAATTTGTTGCAGGATATTCTTTAACTGAACCAAAAATTCTTTGGCTTCCTTTGCTTTATCAGAAACTCCACTTAAAGCCTGGGATAGTTGTGCCTGTAAAACAAGAGGAAAATAAAATACATTGCTCAAATAAAGAATGAACAGCAAACGTACAGTACTGAGCAAAAGTCTTAGGCAGGTGTTAAAAATGCTGTAAAGTAAGAATGCTTTAAAAAATAGACATGTTAATAGTTTTAACAGTTAACAAAATGATAGCTAGTGAACAGAAGAAAAATATAAATAAAATTAATACTTGGTGTGACTACCCTTCACCTTCAAAACAGCATCAATTCTAGGTACACTTGCACATAAATATAGTAAGATGAATAAGTATCTGCCTGTACTTCTCAGCATTGAGGAGACCATTAATTCTGACCAAATCCTCAACCCCATTTGCAGAAATGCAGCCCCAAACTTGCAAGGCACCTCCATTGTGCTTCACTGTTGCCTGCAGACACTCATTCTTGTACCTCTCTCCAGCCTTTCGGCAAGAAAACTGCCTTCTGCTACAGTGAAATATTTAAAATTTTGACTCACCAGTCAGAGCACTTGCTGCCATTTTTCTGCACCCTATTTCCTTGGTTTTCATGCATAGCTGAATCGCTCGGCCTTGTTTCCACAACAGAGGTATGACTTTTTGGCCACAAGTCTTCCGTGAATACCACTTCTGACCAGACTTCTCCAGACAGCAGATGGGTGTACCAGGATTCCACTGTTTCCTGCCAATTCTGAGCTGATGGCACTGCTGGACATCTACTGATTGTGAAGGGAAGTAAGCATGCTGTGTATTTCAGCTGCTGCACTAAGTTTCCTTGGCCGACTACTGCATCTACGGTCCTCAACATTGCCTGTTTCTTTGTGCTCCTTCAAAAGAGCTTGGACAGCAAATCTGGAAACACCTGTCTGCCTTAACATTTCTACATGTGAAAGACCTTGCTGATGCAGAATAACTACCTTGTGTCTTGTTGCTGTGCTCAATCTTGCCATTGTGTATGACTTTTGACATTAAACTGTCTTATTAGCTGAGTTTGGCTGTTCCTCACTCAGTTTTATTCTTCCTACACAGCTGTTTCTGTTTCAGTTAATGATTGTGTTTCAACCTACATATTAAATTGATGATCTTTATCATCTGTTTGGTATAACTGTTTAATCATACACCTGACTAAATGCCTATAAAATCACTGACTTTGTGCAAGTGTACCTAGAAGAAATTATGCTGTTTTGAAGGCAAAGGGTGGTCACACCAGATATTGATTTAATGTAGATTGTTCTTCTGTTCACTCACTATCATTTTGTTAATTAATAAATATAATCTATTAACCCCTTAATGACCCTTGATGGTCCTGGCACTTCATGGATTGGCAAGCCATAAGGATCCATGATGTGCCAGTATCGACATGGAATTCAGGGCTCCCCACATGGCTGCACACTGTTCGAGGAGCCCTGAATTGGATACAGCAATAAAAACGGTCCATGGTCCTTAAGTGCCTGACACCTTAATTCCAGACACTAATGAACTGCAGCCTCAATCATTGCAAAGTGTCAAATCATATCATAACTTTTAATTTTCCATTTCTCTTAACATGTCATGATCCTACACTATGCAACATAAACATTTTGGTAAACACTATACAGACGCTGGTTCCAAGGATAAACATATAGATTTTGACATATGGTAATACTGTGTCTATAGCATAACCAGGACTTCAACTTGAACCATCCCATACAGAATACAGTTACTACTGTAGCACTTTACTACTGTTACAAGGACAATAGTAGAATTAAAGTGCAACTTTCATCTTGTATAAAATTGCCCTCCAATAATTAAGCATATGGCGACTAGCTTCATAATAGTTCTATTACATCTCAGAAGCACCCGATTCTAAAGTAATCCTTAATCTTCGGAGACCGGAAGCCAGGCATCAGTGCAGACATCTTGTCTTAGAGACGTCTGCAAGCCTGCGCTGTCAGTCCTGGTCTGCTCTAGGAAGCACTGCATGTTACCTTAAAGTAACCGGAAGGGACTGACAGTGCAGGGGTGGAGATTTTACTAACCTGGCCGTCATACTCAGAAGATTAAGGATTACTTTAGAATCAGGTACTTCTGAGATGTAACAGAACTATTATGAAGCTAGTCGGCAAACAGTATGTTTAATTACAATGTGAAAGTTTCACTTTAATATGATTATATAACAGAATTTGAGATATTTTGTTGCTTAATAAAGAGGTTGGGGAGGGGGACCCTCTCTTCTACTATAATCTCCAGATAATAATTTGTTTCTTTTGATGTGCTTAATACTGCACTATACACATTCATGATGTAGCACTATTCACTCTTCAGAAAGCTAAATGTTACCAGGGAAACAGGTTGTATATTCTTAATGAAAAAAGATATAAGGATGGGGGAGAGACAGCGCAACCGCTATCTAAGTGTAGTAATTTTATTAAGATATATATAAAAAATATATGTCAGACATATATAAAAAGTAACATGTTTTAAATAATCTCTATAGAGACATAAGAAAATATACAATATAATAAAAACATGAAACACATATAAAATGCATATAGAATGATGAATATAAAACGGAGAGTCAGTATGTCTAATGATATAAACTGAAGGTCAATATACTGGGACTGGAGAAGTAGGATGGAATGAGGGACCTAGGTATGGGATATTGAAGGGTTAAATAATGTAAAATCGATGGAATAAGAAAGAAGAATGGCTCCTTGCTAGAGAGTGGACTCTTATTTGGCGTGCTTCCATACAATACAGTAGAGCTCAGCCAGAGTCCCTCGATCTAGTTTGGATGGCCCCTTACTTTATTTTCTTGTTGTGTCTGGGCGCATCGATTAGAGCATCACTCTGGGTGATTTCTTATTTTCTCCCTTCATTTACAGCATCTCTGTTCCCAGTTCCGATGTCCGTTACTGCATTCCAGTTCGGCTTGCCGCCCCAGGTATTGCTCTCTTTACTCCGGTCCCCTTCAGTTCAGGCTTCGTCCTCTGTTTACTGGAACCTTATTAGACTTGCCGGTTTCGATGTTGTGCTTCCGTTCCGGTATAGTTTGGATAGTTCTGGCGTCTCCGTAATCCACGTGGGTTCAAACTCTGACGCGTTTCAGCGCTCTATGTGCGCCTTCTTCAGAGAGTATTCGATTGGTTGAAAGAACTTTCCCTGCTGTTTTAACTTGTATTTTAGCCAATCATATAAAGGTGTATTCTACACATGGAATTTAATGGTAACTATCAATTATAGTGTCCATTTTAATGAAATAAATTAAATTATTAGAATAAAAATAAAAAAATAAAAAAATAATAAAACAACAGTGTATTACTCATTTTATACCTATACACAAACACACATACATCATAAGTTCTCAGGCCAATAAACCACTAATATCAATAATTCTTCAAGGGGGAAGTATTATAATAATGCTAAAGAGTATTGGTCTAGGTCTGTTCTATAAGGGGATATGTGTCCATATATATTTATGCATAACCATATATCTTTATAATATTACATGATGTCCCTAAAAGGAGATCTCTTGAAAACTTCTATTAGATATTGTAATATTCTTAAATAGTAGTTTTCTATTGGATGATATATATGATTATTTTTATTAGAAGATTTAAATGAAACTTTTTTTTCCCCTTCTTTCCTCTCCTTTATTTTTTCTCATTTTTTTGAAACTTATTTTACAGACACCAAAGATCTAGTTCTTCATTTAAGCCTTTAGGGCTTAAAGTTTGGAGTTTGAAAATCCACTCAGATTCCAACCTCGCTAGTTTATTGAACCTGTTAACCCCTCTTTCCTGGGGTGGCACATGGTCAATAAGGTAGAACTTGAGTCCATCAGTTTTGCTTTGATGTTTCTCTGCAAAATGTCTTGCTACACTATGTTTCAAATTAGTTTGAATAATATTTCTTCTGTGTTCCATAAATCGTTCTTTTCCACTTCTAATGGTCCTTCCTACATATTGTAGATTGCATGGACATTCCAGTATATATACAACATAACTTGAGGTGCATTGTAGATAGTGCATGATTTTGAATATTTCCCCTGTTTGGTAACTTTGAAAATCCTTCTTGCGGTGCTGTATATATGAACAAGTGGTACAGACTTGATGACCACATTTATAGTTGCCACAAATATATGTTCCATCCAGTAATCGTTTTCCTTTTTTTTGGGAAATTGAATCCCTATTGATGTTGCTTGGAGCTAATTTACTTTTTAAGTCCTTTGATTTCTTATATATGATTTCTGGTTTGTTTGGTATGATATTCTTCAGAATTTTATCACTTTGAAGCAGTGGCCAATGTTTCTGTATTATATTCTCTATGGCTTTCCCGGAATTATTGTATCTTGTGATGAATGGAATCTTTGGGATTTTATTATTCCCTTTCTTTTTGCTTTTAGTGAGCAGTTGTTCTCTAGGGGTTTCCTGTACCTTTATGAAAGCTTTCTCAATGATGTCCTTTTTGTATCCTTTTTCTATGAATTTTTGTTTTAAGTCTTCTGCTTGACGTAGAAACATCTCATCTTCTGTACAGTTTCTTCGTAATCTATAAAATTGACTAAGTGGGACACTATTTAGCCAACGAGGATGGTGGGCACTGGTGTGGTGGATATAGCTGTTCACATCCACCTCTTTCATATGAGTTTGAGTGGTGATCTTCAACATGATATTAGTAGTCAAAGTTAAGTCCAAGAAGGTGACCGATGTGGGGCTGTATTGAGAAGTGAATGTAATGCCCAGAGGATTGGTGTTTATTTGTTGTTGAAAAGAAATTATTGAATTTTCATCTCCTTGCCATATCATGAGTAGATCATCGATATATCTGGCGTATAGGACGAGGTTTCCCCCAAAAAGCGGGTATAGATAGTGCTCTTCCCAGAAGCCCATTGTCAGGTTGGCATAACTGGGGGCAAACCTCGTCCCCATGGCTGTCCCCCGTCTCTGTAGATAATATTGGTTTTGAAATAAGAAGTAGTTGTGCTCCAAAATAAAACGTATAGAGGCTAAGATGAAATCTTTTTGTTTAAGTGGCATGTTTAGATCCTTGTTTAAATAGTACTGAACCGCTTGTATTCCTACTTCATGTTTGATAGAAGTATATAATGCATTTACGTCACAGGTTACCCAATGATAGTTTTCTTTCCATTGTATCTCTTTTAATTTTTGTAACACGTGTGTGGAGTCTTTTGTATAAGAAGGGAGGAGTTGGACATATTTCTGCAGATGGTAATCCAGTAGTTGAGATAGATTACATGTTAGAGATCCAATTCCAGATATAATCGGACGTCCGGGTGGTTGGGTTTTATTCTTATGTATCTTCGGAAGATGATAATATATTGCAGTAATTGGAGAATCTATTTTTAAAAATTGGAATTCTTGTGTAGTAATAATCTTTGATATATAAGCTTGTTTTATTAGGTCCAAATATAATTTTTGGAATTCTTCCGTAGGATTCAAACTTAATTTTATATAGAATTCTTCATCATTAAGTATTCTCCATGCTTCCTGTAGATAGTCTTCTTTTGTTTGAATTACAATACCACCTCCTTTGTCCGCTTCCCTAATTATTATTTCCTTATTCTCCATTAGAGTATTCAGAGATTTACGTTCTTTTTGGGTAAGATTAGAATGAAATTTTTTCTTTGTTCTGCACAAGGTGTTGAGGTCTTCCAAAACCATTTCTGTAAATGCTTCAATGAAAGGTCCCTTAGAGTGTCTAGGGTAGAATTTTGATACAGGTTTTAAGTCTGTATGTATCATATCTTGTTCGTCTAGGTTCATTTGTACTTTGTTCTCTTCTTCTCCATCCTTTTGTAGTTCTTCCAATATTTTTAGAATTTCCGAGTCGTTTTCATTATTTTCATATTTGGAGGTATTATTTTCTTTCATAGCGAAATACCGCTTCAAAGTTAGTTTCCTTGTAAATTGATGGAGATCTATGAAGAGTTCAAAGTTATTAGGACCAGTAGTAGGAGCGAATTTTAGACCTTTTCTCAGAAGGGATAAATCCTCAGGACTTAATGCATGATTGGAGAGATTAAATACTCCTTGGGTATTTATTCTTGTTGTATTGAGTATTTTCTTTTTGTTGCTCTTTCTTCCTCCTCGTTTGCCTCTTCTTGATTGTCTGTACGTTTGCGCCTGTGTGAGGGTTTGATGTCGTTTTCTTTGTGATTTTTCCATTCTTGGCGTACCCATGTTTGTAGAGGTCGTTGTTGACCTCCATGCAATCTACAATATGTAGGAAGGACCATTAGAAGTGGAAAAGAACGATTTATGGAACACAGAAGAAATATTATTCAAACTAATTTGAAACATAGTGTAGCAAGACATTTTGCAGAGAAACATCAAAGCAAAACTGATGGACTCAAGTTCTACCTTATTGACCATGTGCCACCCCAGGAAAGAGGGGGTAACAGGTTCAATAAACTAGCGAGGTTGGAATCTGAGTGGATTTTCAAACTCCAAACTTTAAGCCCTAAAGGCTTAAATGAAGAACTAGATCTTTGGTGTCTGTAAAATAAGTTTCAAAAAAATGAGAAAAAATAAAGGAGAGGAAAGAAGGGGAAAAAAAAGTTTCATTTAAATCTTCTAATAAAAATAATCATATATATCATCCAATAGAAAACTACTATTTAAGAATATTACAATATCTAATAGAAGTTTTCAAGAGATCTCCTTTTAGGGACATCATGTAATATTATAAAGATATATGGTTATGCATAAATATATATGGACACATATCCCCTTATAGAACAGACCTAGACCAATACTCTTTAGCATTATTATAATACTTCCCCCTTGAAGAATTATTGATATTAGTGGTTTATTGGCCTGAGAACTTATGATGTATGTGTGTTTGTGTATAGGTATAAAATGAGTAATACACTGTTGTTTTATTATTTTTTTATTTTTTTATTTTTATTCTAATAATTTAATTTATTTCATTAAAATGGACACTATAATTGATAGTTACCATTAAATTCCATGTGTAGAATACACCTTTATATGATTGGCTAAAATACAAGTTAAAACAGCAGGGAAAGTTCTTTCAACCAATCGAATACTCTCTGAAGAAGGCGCACATAGAGCGCTGAAACGCGTCAGAGTTTGAACCCACGTGGATTACGGAGACGCCAGAACTATCCAAACTATACCGGAACGGAAGCACAACATCGAAACCGGCAAGTCTAATAAGGTTCCAGTAAACAGAGGACGAAGCCTGAACTGAAGGGGACCGGAGTAAAGAGAGCAATACCTGGGGCGGCAAGCCGAACTGGAATGCAGTAACGGACATCGGAACTGGGAACAGAGATGCTGTAAATGAAGGGAGAAAATAAGAAATCACCCAGAGTGATGCTCTAATCGATGCGCCCAGACACAACAAGAAAATAAAGTAAGGGGCCATCCAAACTAGATCGAGGGACTCTGGCTGAGCTCTACTGTATTGTATGGAAGCACGCCAAATAAGAGTCCACTCTCTAGCAAGGAGCCATTCTTCTTTCTTATTCCATCGATTTTACATTATTTAACCCTTCAATATCCCATACCTAGGTCCCTCATTCCATCCTACTTCTCCAGTCCCAGTATATTGACCTTCAGTTTATATCATTAGACATACTGACTCTCCGTTTTATATTCATCATTCTATATGCATTTTATATGTGTTTCATGTTTTTATTATATTGTATATTTTCTTATGTCTCTATAGAGATTATTTAAAACATGTTACTTTTTATATATGTCTGACATATATTTTTTATATATATCTTAATAAAATTACTACACTTAGATAGCGGTTGCGCTGTCTCTCCCCCATCCTTATATCTTTTTTCTTTACATGTTGGAAATTCCTAAGAACTGGATCTCTTCAACACTTTTGAGATTAGCAGCACGGATTGTGTCTTTTGGGAGAGTATACTAACTTTGATACAGGGAGGGACAGTACAATATAGAGAAGGATCCTTTGATCCTATTTCTTGAATAACTGTAATTGTATCCTCTAATACAATAAGAATAATTATATATCTCCCATTTTCACTACTCTTTTTTGCTATCATAGAATATATAACCATTGAAGTTAGCGCCAAACCTTCTTTGTTGCTTTTTTTGGTATTTACTCAACTACTCTTTCTTAATATTGAGTTTTTACTCCTTTTTAAGGTCCGGCAGCTCTGTATTGGTTTATATATAAATATAGCATTATAGATATATATATATATATATATACATACATCATTTTGTTCAAATATGGCCAATAATAATATAGAATCATTTACATGTTTGGATAGAGAATTAAGACGTCAGAAACTTATGACGGAATATTTATCACAAAACATTACGAATCAATCTAACACCTATCAGGAAAAAACTATAGATATTAAAAAAGAATTTATACAACTAGAGAAACTTTTAAAACAAGAAATGAATTATTGGTGGGAATGTTCTACCCTGAGAAGATATATAGAGAAGAAACAAATTCCAAGAGGCCTGAGATTATTTAAAGAACCAGCATTTGGACATAATGATCCAAATTTTTATGAAATATGGCTTCAGATATTGGATCAAAGCTCTGTAAAATTGATGCAGCATATTGTCAATTATAGGGAAACTTCCTTAACCAATATAGGAAAACAAATTAATGATATCAAAAGAAAATTGGAACCATATAAAACTACAGAAGATTTTACCACATGGGATCATAACACTAATAAGAATGTCGAAAAATTCGAACAGAATGTAGTTGAAAGAAAAAAGAAAAAACTCCTGCGAGATGAAGAGGATTACAAGAACAACAGAATAAGAAACTGGAGAAAAGTCAAACACCAAAATCCTCGAAAACAACATACCAATCATAATGTCAGAGAACACTCTACCAATGAACTTGAATATAATAGAATAACACAAAATAATGGGACACACTCTACAAACAGATCTGATTTGAACGGTACTCTACAGAATCACAACCAATTCAATAAAAAAGAACACTCTGCAAATAGACCCGAAGATAATAATATATCAAATATTGTTGAGGAAGACTCCATAAATGGATTGGAATCCAATAGAATAACACAGAATTCAAAACACCCCGAAAAAAGTGAGGTAATGAATACCATAGAATCAATGAGTAACAATACTAATATCATTAATCTAAAAGAAAATCACTCTGATCCAAGACTACAAGTCCCCTCTAATTATACAGGAATTAAAACCATGTCTGAAAATACAACAACCACTGATACAATGGTTCAAACTTTTTCATGTATTGAAAAACAGACCAATCCTATAGCTACTTCAAACAACAATAGTAGGGAAATAGAAATACTCACTTATACTTCAACAAAAGAATCCTCTACACCACAGAATTCACATATAACACATGAGTCACTACAAACTTCAAAACAACAGAAACAAAAATCCTCCACACAAATTATTACATCACAAAATAATATATGTTATAAGAATCTTGGAGCCAAACCAAAAAATCCAAAAAATCAGAATCATTTTTTGTCCAAAGCTCAACAACGACCTCTACAAACATGGGTACGCCAAGAATGGAAAAATCACAAAGAAAACGACATCAAACCCTCACACAGGCGCAAACGTACAGACAATCAAGAAGAGGCAAACGAGGAGGAAGAAAGAGCAACAAAAAGAAAATACTCAATACAACAAGAATAAATACCCAAGGAGTATTTAATCTCTCCAATCATGCATTAAGTCCTGAGGATTTATCCCTTCTGAGAAAAGGTCTAAAATTCGCTCCTACTACTGGTCCTAATAACTTTGAACTCTTCATAGATCTCCATCAATTTACAAGGAAACTAACTTTGAAGCGGTATTTCGCTATGAAAGAAAATAATACCTCCAAATATGAAAATAATGAAAACGACTCGGAAATTCTAAAAATATTGGAAGAACTACAAAAGGATGGAGAAGAAGAGAACAAAGTACAAATGAACCTAGACGAACAAGATATGATACATACAGACTTAAAACCTGTATCAAAATTCTACCCTAGACACTCTAAGGGACCTTTCATTGAAGCATTTACAGAAATGGTTTTGGAAGACCTCAACACCTTGTGCAGAACAAAGAAAAAATTTCATTCTAATCTTACCCAAAAAGAACGTAAATCTCTGAATACTCTAATGGAGAATAAGGAAATAATAATTAGGGAAGCGGACAAAGGAGGTGGTATTGTAATTCAAACAAAAGAAGACTATCTACAGGAAGCATGGAGAATACTTAATGATGAAGAATTCTATATAAAATTAAGTTTGAATCCTACGGAAGAATTCCAAAAATTATATTTGGACCTAATAAAACAAGCTTATATATCAAAGATTATTACTACACAAGAATTCCAATTTTTAAAAATAGATTCTCCAATTACTGCAATATATTATCATCTTCCGAAGATACATAAGAATAAAACCCAACCACCCGGACGTCCGATTATATCTGGAATTGGATCTCTAACATGTAATCTATCTCAACTACTGGATTACCATCTGCAGAAATATGTCCAACTCCTCCCTTCTTATACAAAAGACTCCACACACGTGTTACAAAAATTAAAAGAGATACAATGGAAAGAAAACTATCATTGGGTAACCTGTGACGTAAATGCATTATATACTTCTATCAAACATGAAGTAGGAATACAAGCGGTTCAGTACTATTTAAACAAGGATCTAAACATGCCACTTAAACAAAAAGATTTCATCTTAGCCTCTATACGTTTTATTTTGGAGCACAACTACTTCTTATTTCAAAACCAATATTATCTACAGAGACGGGGGACAGCCATGGGGACGAGGTTTGCCCCCAGTTATGCCAACCTGACAATGGGCTTCTGGGAAGAGCACTATCTATACCCGCTTTTTGGGGGAAACCTCGTCCTATACGCCAGATATATCGATGACCTACTCATGATATGGCAAGGAGATGAAAATTCAATAATTTCTTTTCAACAACAAATAAACACCAATCCTCTGGGCATTACATTCACTTCTCAATACAGCCCCACATCGGTCACCTTCTTGGACTTAACTTTGACTACTAATATCATGTTGAAGATCACCACTCAAACTCATATGAAAGAGGTGGATGTGAACAGCTATATCCACCACACCAGTGCCCACCATCCTCGTTGGCTAAATAGTGTCCCACTTAGTCAATTTTATAGATTACGAAGAAACTGTACAGAAGATGAGATGTTTCTACGTCAAGCAGAAGACTTAAAACAAAAATTCATAGAAAAAGGATACAAAAAGGACATCATTGAGAAAGCTTTCATAAAGGTACAGGAAACCCCTAGAGAACAACTGCTCACTAAAAGCAAAAAGAAAGGGAATAATAAAATCCCAAAGATTCCATTCATCACAAGATACAATAATTCCGGGAAAGCCATAGAGAATATAATACAGAAACATTGGCCACTGCTTCAAAGTGATAAAATTCTGAAGAATATCATACCAAACAAACCAGAAATCATATATAAGAAATCAAAGGACTTAAAAAGTAAATTAGCTCCAAGCAACATCAATAGGGATTCAATTTCCCAAAAAAAAGGAAAACGATTACTGGATGGAACATATATTTGTGGCAACTATAAATGTGGTCATCAAGTCTGTACCACTTGTTCATATATACAGCACCGCAAGAAGGATTTTCAAAGTTACCAAACAGGGGAAATATTCAAAATCATGCACTATCTACAATGCACCTCAAGTTATGTTGTATATATACTGGAATGTCCATGCAATCTACAATATGTAGGAAGGACCATTAGAAGTGGAAAAGAACGATTTATGGAACACAGAAGAAATATTATTCAAACTAATTTGAAACATAGTGTAGCAAGACATTTTGCAGAGAAACATCAAAGCAAAACTGATGGACTCAAGTTCTACCTTATTGACCATGTGCCACCCCAGGAAAGAGGGGGTAACAGGTTCAATAAACTAGCGAGGTTGGAATCTGAGTGGATTTTCAAACTCCAAACTTTAAGCCCTAAAGGCTTAAATGAAGAACTAGATCTTTGGTGTCTGTAAAATAAGTTTCAAAAAAATGAGAAAAAATAAAGGAGAGGAAAGAAGGGGAAAAAAAAGTTTCATTTAAATCTTCTAATAAAAATAATCATATATATCATCCAATAGAAAACTACTATTTAAGAATATTACAATATCTAATAGAAGTTTTCAAGAGATCTCCTTTTAGGGACATCATGTAATATTATAAAGATATATGGTTATGCATAAATATATATGGACACATATCCCCTTATAGAACAGACCTAGACCAATACTCTTTAGCATTATTATAATACTTCCCCCTTGAAGAATTATTGATATTAGTGGTTTATTGGCCTGAGAACTTATGATGTATGTGTGTTTGTGTATAGGTATAAAATGAGTAATACACTGTTGTTTTATTATTTTTTTATTTTTATTCTAATAATTTAATTTATTTCATTAAAATGGACACTATAATTGATAGTTACCATTAAATTCCATGTGTAGAATACACCTTTATATGATTGGCTAAAATACAAGTTAAAACAGCAGGGAAAGTTCTTTCAACCAATCGAATACTCTCTGAAGAAGGCGCACATAGAGCGCTGAAACGCGTCAGAGTTTGAACCCACGTGGATTACGGAGACGCCAGAACTATCCAAACTATACCGGAACGGAAGCACAACATCGAAACCGGCAAGTCTAATAAGGTTCCAGTAAACAGAGGACGAAGCCTGAACTGAAGGGGACCGGAGTAAAGAGAGCAATACCTGGGGCGGCAAGCCGAACTGGAATGCAGTAACGGACATCGGAACTGGGAACAGAGATGCTGTAAACGAAGGGAGAAAATAAGAAATCACCCAGAGTGATGCTCTAATCGATGCGCCCAGACTCAACAAGAAAATAAAGTAAGGGGCCATCCAAACTAGATCGAGGGACTCTGGCTGAGCTCTACTGTATTGTATGGAAGCACGCCAAATAAGAGTCCACTCTCTAGCAAGGAGCCATTCTTCTTTCTTATTCCATCGATTTTACATTATTTAACCCTTCAATATCCCATACCTAGGTCCCTCATTCCATCCTACTTCTCCAGTCCCAGTATATTGACCTTCAGTTTATATCATTAGACATACTGACTCTCCGTTTTATATTCATCATTCTATATGCATTTTATATGTGTTTCATGTTTTTATTATATTGTATATTTTCTTATGTCTCTATAGAGATTATTTAAAACATGTTACTTTTTATATATGTCTGACATATATTTTTTATATATATCTTAATAAAATTACTACACTTAGATAGCGGTTGCGCTGTCTCTCCCCCATCCTTATATCTTTTTTCTTTACATGTTGGAAATTCCTAAGAACTGGATCTCTTCAACACTTTTGAGATTAGCAGCACGGATTGTGTCTTTTGGGAGAGTATACTAACTTTGATACAGGGAGGGACAGTACAATATAGAGAAGGATCCTTTGATCCTATTTCTTGAATAACTGTAATTGTATCCTCTAATACAATAAGAATAATTATATATCTCCCATTTTCACTACTCTTTTTTGCTATCATAGAATATATAACCATTGAAGTTAGCGCCAAACCTTCTTTGTTGCTGTATATTCTTAATGAGTGAGCTGCCATGGACCAAAATACAGTTGACTACAGGAGAAAAGAATGATGCCTCTAGAGGGTGAAGGTAGAAACAAAACTGAGCTTCAGCATCAGGATGACCTAACTAAAGCCAGGTAGTAAAGATGACTACAAAAAGGCTGAATAATAAAGAGTACACAGAACAGGACAGACTGGTGGCTGACTGGAGTGGAGGTCTTATAAAAATCTGATGGCTGTGGTAGGAAGTGTAGCAGAGGTTATTTAACAAGCTGAAGGTCAAGGCAGATCACACAAAATCAGTGGTCGTTTAACAGGCAAAGTTTGCAGCAGATGGCAGACAATAGTGGTGGTCACTGAATAAGTGTCATTGGCAGGCAACAGACAAGATTGTGGGTTGTATAACAAGGTAAGATCCAGTGGCAGACATCAGAAAAGAACAAAGATAATATAATAAGACATAGGTGTCACGGTTTGCAAGCAAAGACAAGGGTCAGAAAGTAAAGTAAATTTCACCTTTATTAAAGTAAGTTTAGTAATAACGATACTCAGGATGGAGCAGAGGGTAACCAAGAGACAGGGACTCTATCAGCAATAGCAGCATGTCTCCAGATCCCTGAACTGCAGAGACTAAGCCAAAGCCAATGGTAGTCCTTAAGTCACAGAGGAAGAGTAAGCCAGACAGTTCTGCCAGTGATGATGATTAGAAGATGTCTGACTCACGCCTGCAGTCAGCCAGGAGAAGACCGTCGCTAGAAGGAGCGGCAACCAAACAACACACTGACGCTTGCAGTCAGTAAGGTTCAAGTCTGCCAGAGCCACAGGTCTGCACCAGATAGCATATGAGCTCAATAGGAGGTAACACAGAAGTCAGCTGGACAGAGCCCCAGGTCAGCACCAGGATGGATGGTCAGACAAGCCTAGGTCATACATTGAGCAGGTAGTCAGCCAGGGCCACAGGTCTGCACCAGATTGTGTGTCCACTAAAAAGGGCAACAATAGAGAGTAGTCAGACAGAGCCACAGGTCTGCGCCAGGATGGATGGTCAGACAAGCCAGGGTCATACACGGAGCGGGTAGTCAGCCAGTGCCACAGGTCTGCACCAGATTGGGTGTCCACTACAAAGGGCAACACTAGAGAGTAGTCAGACAAAGCCCCAGGTCAGCACCAGGATGGATGGACAGACAAGCCAGGGTCATACACGGAGCGGGTAGTCAGCCAGAGCCACAGGTCTGCACCAGATTGGGTGTCCACTACAAAGGGCAACACTAGAGAGTAGTCAGACAAAGCCCCAGGTCAGCACCAGGATGGATGGACAGACAAGCCAGGGTCATACACGGAGCGGGTAGTCAGCCAGAGCCACAGGTCTGCACCAGATTGGGTGTCCACTACAAAGGGCAACACAGAGAGTAGTCAGACAGAGCCACAGGTCAGCACCAGGATGGATGGTCAGACAAGCCAGGTCATTCACAAAAATCAGGAGCAAGTAGAAAACTGTAATGCACACCAACATAAGGGTAACTGGATGAGCATCCAGTTCCCTTTAAATACAAGGTGCCAGGAAGTGGATAGGAGGAGCCAGACCAGACCCAAAAGTTTAGAAGGTAGCCTGCATCAGATACGCCTTATGCGCCCGCAATTGACGCATTTCGCCGCGAGATGCATCATACACCTGAACCCCCGCTGCATCAAATGGAGCACCCTAGTCTCCTAGTATGAGGACACGGGCATCTGCTACAACCGCCAAGCTCGCCCAAGCCCAGTCCAACCAGCGATATGTGGGATGACTCAGAAGCGTGATACAGAGCGATACAAATCCAGCACCAGCCGAAATGTAGACACTGGATATAGGTAAGCTGTGACAGTACCCCCCCCCCCAAAGGCCCCTCCTCTGAGGATCCGGTCAGGGTTTGTCAGGAAAATGAGCATGGAACCTGCGCACCAAGAGGGGAGCGTGGACAGGAGCGTTCCTCTGGACCATAACCCTTCCAGTTTATCAAGTACTGAAGATGCCCTCTGACCTACCTGGAGTCCAAAATGCTTTGAACCACAAATTCCTCGGGATTATTAACCTTGACAGGAGCTGGTCGGACCATACTAGTAGTGTAACAGTTACAAATCAGAGGTTTGAGCAGTGAGAGGTGGAACACATTGTGAATGTGCATGGAGGCTGGACGTTCCAGAGCATAAGCCACAGGGTTAATTTTGCACAGTACCCGGCGGAATGGATCAACAAATCGAGGAGCCAGTTTATTACAGGGAACCTGGAGGTTAAGATTCCGGCATGACAGCCACATCCTCTCCCCCATCTGGAAGGTAGGTGCCGGTAACCGTCTACAGTCTGCCTGCCTCTTCTGTCGTTGCACGGAGCCACGTAGGGTATGCTGTACCCGAACCCAAGAGGAATGGAGCGCCCTCAAATGCTCATCCAGAGCCAGAATCTCTTGTGTCTGAAAGACCTCGGGAAGGACAGTGGGTTGAAACCCATAGCTGATCAAGAATGGAGAACTCCGTGAGGAAGAGTTCATGGCACAATTCCGAGCAAGCTCCGCCCATGGTAACAGGGTAGCCCAGTTGTCATGGTGGTCTGAGATATAGCAGCAGAGAAATTGTTCCAAGGCTTGGTTAGACCATTCAGCCACACCGTTAGACTGAGGGTGATATGCGGAGGAGAATGATAGCTGGATCCCCATCTGGGCGCAAAAGCATCTCCAGAACCGAGACACGAACTGGATACCTCTGTCAGAAACAATAACCCTGGGTATCCCATGAAGACAAAAGACCTCCTTAGTGAATACCACCACCAACTCCTGCGCTGGTGGTAGGCTTTTAAGTGGTACAAAGTGGGCCATTTTAGAAAAGTTGTCTACAATCATCAAGATGACATGAAGCCGGAAGATTCAGGCATGTGTCGAGATATTTATTCTGGGCACAAACAGTGCACACTGCAGTGAAAGCAGCACAATCAGATCGAAGGCTTGGCCACCAGAACAATCTAGACAAGGACCAGTTCAGCTGGTCTCGACCAATGTGACCAGTGATTTTGGAAGTATGGTAAGTCTCAAGTAGTTTAATGCTCAACTGAGCAGGGACAAAGCACTACCCGCAAGATTTCTCTGCCAGAGCGGATGTTTGGGCAGCCAATATCTCTCTCTCGTAATGCATGTACGGATAGTGGCAAGAATCAGATCAGCCGGAATAATCTGTGTGGGCGAAACCTCCTCTTTGGATAAATTGCAAAACTGCCGTGATAGTGCATCAGCCTTAATATTCTTAGAGCCAGGAAGATAGGAGACCAGGTAATTGAACCTGGATAGGAACAATGCCCATCTAGCTTGATGGGACGACAAGCGTTTAGCCTCTGAGAAGTTCGTTAGGGTCTTATGATCTGTAAGAATCAAGATCGGGGAACTGGTGCCTTCCAAGAGGTGTCGCCATTCCTTCAGTGCCAGTATGATGGCCAGTAACTCTCTGTCCCCAATCTGATATAGCATCTCAGTTTTGGATACTTTTCTAGAAAAGTAGCCACAGGGGCATAAGGCCTCCCCCGGAGCTGAGCGCTGAGAAAGGAGGGCGCCTACTCCAATCTTAGATGCATCAACCTCCAGGGTAAAGGGCATGGTGGGATTCGGGTGCACCAAAAGAGGGGCAGCTGCAAAGGCGAGCAATGCACTAGGAGAACACTCCGTAACCTTGGCCCCTTTACGGGTCATATCCGTGATAGGCTTGACAATAGTAGAAAAGTTTTTTTTATAAACTTACGATAGTAACTAGCGAAGCCCCAAAACTTTTTTTTTAAGCCCCACCGGAAGAGGCCTTTGCAACACTGCAGATAATTTCTTGGGGTCCATGGCCAACCCAGATGAAAAAATAATGTACCCCAGAAAGGTCACCTGAGGTCTGTGAAATTCGCATTTCTCCAACTTGCAAAACAAGTTGTTCTCTCTCAATAATTGCAGGACTTTGGATACATCTGATCGATGAGTCTCCAATGTAGGAGAATGAATGAGAATGTCATCCAGATAGACCACCACACAGCTCTGTAACAGATCTCTTAGCACGTCATTGATAAATTCCTGGAAGACAGCAAGAGCATTGCACAGGCCAAAGGGCATGACCAGGTACACATAATGCCCACTCCAGGTGTTAAATGCTATCTTCCATTCGTGGCCCTCCTTCATTCTGACCAGGTTGTAAGCCGCCCTTAAGTCAAGCTTTGTGAATATTTTGGAACCTTTAAGACAGTCAAACAGTTCTGTAATCAGAGGGATCAGATAAGCGTTTTTCACCATCAGTTTGTTAAAACAAAGAAAAATCCGGCGCCCGCAGGCAAAGAGGATTTTCGAGTAATGCCCCTAGCCAAGGCATTAGAGACATACTCCTCCATGACATTGTTTTCCTCCACAGACAAGGGGAATACACGGCCCCTAGGTGTCGTACCAGGTAGCAGCTCCACCGAGCAATCATACGGTCTATGAGGAGGTAACGCCCCGGGCCTGGATTTTATTAAACATGTCAGTGAATTCAGAATAGGCCTCAGGTAAGCCTGAAGACTCCGCACAAGCCAGTCTAACTGGAATAGACAGACAAGTCTTGTCACACTGAGAACCCCAAGACATTATTTTGCAAATTTTCCAATTAATCCTAGGGTTATGCACCTGCAACCATGGAAATCCTAGGATGATTGCATAATGAGGAGAGTTGATCACCTGAAACTTCAGTGTTTCTTTATGGATGGCTCCCACCCTCAGGGTGAGAGGACACGTTTCCTGCGTAATGTGTGATAGCAGAAGGGGTCTACTGTCAATGGCCTCTACTGCCACTGGAGAGGTACGAGGCAGTAGAGGAATCCCATTCTGGGCTACAAATTCAGTGTCCATAAAGTATACGGCAGCACCTGAGTCTATTAATGCATCAACTGAGACATACTCATTAGTCCACGAAAGGACCAAATCATACATGGGTTTATCCTGCGAGGCCTCAGGACCTTAGATGCGGGTGTTTGCTGGACGTACCGGGCAAGACCTCAATAAGTGTCCAGATTTCACACAGTATAGGCACAGTCCCTCCCTCCTATGAAAGGACCACTCCTACCTAGAAAGCAGGGTGGCCCCTACCTGCATAGGTTCCCCACCCCCTGAGTCGGAACCAGGAGGCATGCGAGGTGAGGGAGGACTGGGTGGGCAAGTTAAGTGAGTTGTCGTTCTGGAAGGATGCCTCTGCAGGTGCTCCTTAAATGAGAGTCTCTCCCAGACCCAAGTGTCTATTAGGATCATAAATGAAATCAGTTCATCCAAACTTTTAGGTAAGTCGAGGGCAGCAAGCTCATCCTTCATATAGTCACCAAGCCCTTAGGAAAAGGCAGCTATAAGGGCTTCATTATTCCAGCCAACCTTGGCTGCCAGAGTCCGGAATTCAATCGAGTAATCCGCCACTATACGATTGCCCTGGCGGATGGTCATAAGTTTTTTAGAAGCCGAGGTCGCGCAACCTGGCACATCAAAGCCATGTTTAAAGGAAGTCACAAATTCATTATAATTGTAAATTATGGGTTTGTCCATCTCCCATAATGGATTGGCCCATGTCAATGCCTTGCCAGACAACAATGAAATCATTAGACCAACCCTACTGCACTCACTAGGGAAGGCATGCAGAATCATTTCTAGATATATGCTCAATTGGTTCAAAAAACGTAACGCAGTTCAGGATCCCCACTTTAACGCTGTGGAAGCGGAACGGAACCAGACAACCCTCTGACCATACCTGCCTCAGGGACCCCCTGAATTGCCGGTGCCAAGGAAGGAGTTGGGGTGGCCACCGGTGGTAGGTTAGAACGCTCCAGGTGGGTACTATGACTAAGCAAGGTTTGCAAGACCAAGGACAAGTGGTCTATGCATTGGTCCTGATTCTGCATCCTGTCTAGTATGCTCTGAAAAGGTGAATCACTGTTACTGTCTGTTTTCATGACCCTTACGTACTGTCACAATTTGCAAGCAAAGACAAGAGTCACATAGGAAAGTAAAATTCACCTTTATTAAAGTAAGTGTAGTAATAACGATACTCAGGATGGAGCAGAGGGTAACCAAGAGACAGGGTCTCTATCAGCAACAGTAGTATGTCTCCAGATTCCAGAACTGCAGAGACTAAGCCGAAGCCAATGGTAGTACCTAAGTCAGAGAGAAAGAATAAGCCAGACGGTTCTCCCAATGATGGTGATCGGAAGATGCCTGACTCACGCCTGCAGTTAGCCAGGAGAAGACCATCGCTAGAAGGAGCGGCAACCAAAGAACCCACTGACTCACGCCTGCAGAGACTAAGCTGAAGTCAATGGTAGTCCCTAAGTCAGAGAGGAAGAGTAAGCCAGACGGTTCTCCCAGTGATGGTGATCGGAAGATGCCTGACTCACGTCTGCAGTTAGCCAGGAGAAGACCATCGCTAGAAGGAGTGGCAACCAAAGAATCCACTGACTCACGCCTGCAGAGACTAAGCCGAAGCCAATGGTAGTCCCTAAGTCAGAGAGGAAGAGTAAGCCAGACGGTTCTCCCAGTGATGGTGATCGGAAGATGCCTGACTCACGCCTGCAGTCAGCCAAGAGAAGACCATCGCTAGAAGGAGCGGCAACCGAAGAACCCACTGACTCACGCCTGTGTGGGCCTGCAGAGCCACAGTTCTACACCAGATAGCATATCCGCTCAATAGGAGGTAACGTAGAAGTCAGCTGGACAGAGCCCCAGGTCAGCATCAGGATGGATGGTCAGACAAGCCTTGGTCAAACACTTAGTGGGTAGTCAGCCAGAGCCACAGGTCTGCACCAGATTGGGTGTCTACTACAAAGGGCAACACTAAAGAGTAGTCAGAGAGAGCCACAGGTCAGCACCAGGATGGATGGTCAGACAAGCCAGGTCATACACAAAGATCAGAAGCAAGTAGAGAACTGTACTGCACAACAAAGTAAGAGTAACTGGATGAGCATCTAGTTCTCTTTAAATGCAAGGCACCAGGAAGTGGATAAGAGGAGCCAGACCAGACCCAAAAGATAAGAAGGTAGCCTGCGCCAGGTACGCCTTACATGCCAGCAATAGATGCATCTCACCGCGAGATGCATCATACGCCTGAACCCCCGCTGTGTCAAATGGAGCATCCTAGTCGCCTAGCACGAGGAAACGGGTGTCCGCTACAACCGCCAAGTGCGGTCAAGTCCAGTCCAACCAGCGATGTGTGGGATGACGCAAAAGTGTAATACAGAGTGATACAACTCCAGCTCCAGCCGAAACGGTGACGCTGGACGTTGGTAAGCTGTGACAATAGGTCATTAACAGGTTTCAGCAGATAACAAGGCTCAGGAATGTTAAAAAATGCGTAAAAACGTTTGATGCATGCTTGAGCAGATAGAATTTAGATTGCAGGTGCGTGGCCACGTGAGATGACAGGAAAGCACGTAAGTACAGGACTGAAAAGACAGAGGACTCACATGCTCTTCAGTGAAATTCTGAGACACACTAAATGCAGTTTACTTTTGGTGAAAAAGCATTCAATTATTTTTGCTTCTATTTTGACTGTTACAGTTTAATTCTGGTGATGCTTTTCAAGAGCTGCTTAGGTGAATGCTGATAGGGAGAGAATCCAAACGTTGGGGGGCAGTCACTGAAAATGATTGCAGCCAAGGGGTGGCTCAAGTTGTATAAACAGAACACAGAAAGAACCCTTGAGAAGAATGCAGGTGAAGGGAAGGGATATAGCGGCAGATATATATTATTTTTTAACATGATACTGCAGTTCCCCTTTACTCTTTCCTGCATCTCCCTGTAATGTGGACTGCATATTAAATAAATCCCATACATTTTAATGCATGGGGGGCTTTCAGTGCCTAAAATAAATATCCAATAATTGTATTTTCTCAACATAATATGTATTATGTTTCCCCCTCTAAAATTCACCTTACATCGTAACACAGTAACATAGTAGAAGGGTCTGAAAAAAGACATGAGTCCATCAAGTTCAGTCTATGCCATATCTGTAACAGTTTTCAATATTGCTCTTAGCTAGACAGGTATCCATTACTTTTTGAAAGCAACTATGCTATCTGAAAATATCATCCAGAGGCAAAGCCCTTACTGTAAAAATCCCTGCCTTTGTTTTAGTCAAATGTACCTTTCAGCTAGTCTTATTGGATGGCCACTTGTTTAAGTAAACAGTTCCTTAGAGAGTTATTTGTATTGACCTTGAATATATTTGTAAATAGTAATGGTATTGCCACTTTGAAATCTCTTTTGTAACATACAAAAAAACCAGTTTGGATAGTCTGTCTGGATAACGCAGATCCTCTGATACCTTTACTAGTTTTGTTGCACATGTCAACACTTTATCCAGTTAAATAATGTATTTTTTTAAGAACTGGTTCCCTATACTCCACATTGTAGTTGAGGCCTTACCAAAGATTTACATAGAGGTAGAATTACATTCACATCTTGTGCATCTATACTGCTTTATGCACAATGGTACTCTGTTGAAACTGCAGATGCTCTGAAGTCTATTGTCTATCAATAATTCTAAATCTTTCTATAATGAGGATTTTCCACATAGTTTCCCATTTAGTGTACATGTAGCATATTTGTTTCTGAAACCCAAACGCATAACTTTACATTTATCTATATTAAAGCTCATTTGCCGCTTTTGCGCCCATTCATTCACTTTATCCAAATCTTTCTGCAAAGAAATAACAAGTTACATGGTTGATGAAAAAAAGACATGATTCCATCAAGTCCAGCCCATGTCATATCACCCCTGTTCACCCAGAGGAAGGCAAAAAAAAAAAAAACATTGAAGCCATTTCCAATTAGGCCCCAGTTGGGTAAATAAAATTCCTTCCTGACTCCATATGGCAGTAAGATTTTTCCCTAGATCAGCATCCTTTCTTCTTGAAAGCAAATTCTTACTCGTTTTGGAGCTAGAAAGGTATCCATAAACATTTTTTTAAGCAATCACAGTATCTGCAAGCACAGCATCCCCAAGCAAATTCCTTAATATTACTTCCCTTGCTGTAGAAAAATCCCTGTCTTTGTTTAGTTGAAAACTCTTTTTTTTTTTGTTCAGCCTTTTGAGTAAATAGTTCCTTGGAGAGTTCTTTGTATTGATCTTGTATATATATGTGTGCAAATGGTAATCATATAACCCCTTAGATGTATCTTCTCTATTGCAAACAAGCCTAGTTTGCCTAGTCTCTCTTTATAACTCAGATCCTCCAATCCCTTTATGCACTTTTTCCAGTTTAATAATGTCTTTTTTAAGAACGGATACCCAAAATTGCACTTCATATTCCATATGAGGCCTTACCAAGGATTTAAATAGAGGTAGAATATTATTCTCATCCCATGCATCTATACGGGATAGTACCCTATTTGTTATTGCTACAGCTGAGTGACACTGCACACTGCTGTGAAGTATATTGTCTATCAGTACTCCTAAATGTTTCTATAAGGAGGACTCCCCAAATGGTTCCTCATTAAGAGTATATGCAGCAAGTTTGCTTCTACAGCCCAAATGCATAACCTTACATTTATCTACATTACACTTCATCTGCCACATTTCTGCCTATTCACTCAGTTTATTTAAATCCTTCTGCAGAGAAAAACATCCTTTTCTGTATGTATTTCCTTACAGCAAAGATTGATACATTACTTTCAATTACCACCTCTAGATCATTAATAAACACATTAAAAAGCATTGTACCCAAGATTGAACCCTGTGGCACCCCACTTAAAACTTTAGACCAACTTGAAAAGGTTCCATTTACAACCGCTCTCTATCCATGCAGCTATCATCCAAACCCAAGCTTTTTAATTTATGCAGTAACCTGTTGTGAGGCATTGTATTAAAATCTTTTGCAAAATCTAAGTATATTACATCAATAGCAATAGTCTCTTCCAAATTACGACTTACCCGTTCATAAAATGAAAGTAAACTAGTTTGAAATTATCTATTCTTCATAAAACCATGCTGGTTCCTGCTAATAATGTTGTTGGTTGTCACAGTCTGAATCTTGCCCCCTTTTTGAACAATCATAGTTCACCAGTTTTCCTCTAATCACAGGGCACTATGCACGATGAAAGAGAATCAATAAATATATAAGTATAATAGCCTTGCTATAACTGAACTAAGTTCCTTAAGTACCTTTGCATGTATGCTATCAGGCTATGTTCTTTATTCACCATAACGTTTTCCAGTCTCTTATGGACTTTGTCATCCGTAAACCATGTGCATGATGGAGGAAATTCTGTGGTACTGTCCATTTGCCAATAGCCTGCCATTATTGCTTCCTTTGTATATACAGAAGAAAAGAATGTGTTCAAGGTGTCAGCAATAGTCTTATACTCACTAATCAATCCACCTGTCTCAGTCTTAAAAGGAAAAATAGCAATCTTTTTGTTATTTGTATACTTGTAGAATTGTTTAGGATTTTTCTTTCTCTACTTGCAATACTTTTCTCATCTTCAATTTCTCATCTTCAATTGCTTGTTTTCAGCTTTTATTACATTCTTTATATTTTTTTAAATGATGCATCTGATCCTCCTGACTTAAATACTTTAGAAGCCTGCTTCTTATTTCTCATTCCCTGCAAACCTCTTTATTAAGCCACACTGGTCTTAATTTGCTCCTCTTGTACTTCTTCCCCAGTGGTATATATTGATGGGTATACGTATCTAAGAGCATTTTAAACAAATACCATGTATCTTGCATTTTTATCTTTGAAGAATACATTCCACTGAATATTGTTTAATGCTGTTTTAGTGTTGTAAAATTAGCCTTTTAAAAAATGAATGTTTTAGTTAAACCCTTGCTAATTGGTTTATCATAACAAATGTCGAAGTATACAATATTGTGGTCATTGCTGCCTAAATGTTCCCTTACCTGTAAATGGTTTATCATGTCTGAATTGTTTAAGAGCACTAGGTCCAGCAAAGCCTCCTGTACTAAAAATATGTCCCTTTTTTGAGTTAGAAGTCGTGTTCCAGTTAATTTCAGGATAGTTGAAATCTCCAATAATGATTAGATTTTCTGACCATTTGCAGTAACAGCTAGGTGTAACGGATCCTACCCGTTACTTGAGCCCTTGTCTGGACCTCAGATTGTTTAGCCAAAGACTGTGGACATTTTGCACTGTTTGAACTCTGTGTTGTGCCCTGTCGTACAAACTGGCCAGCCATTACCTTAGAGAAAAGATTTATGTTCATAGACTTTGGTTCATGTACTGTCGAATGGTCTATGTTTAATGTATTGTTGTGGTCGAGGGTTTACACACTCACCGACTACCAGTCGGCGGGTACCCGTGCAGTGTGCAATCAGCTTCACCAGATCGAACGTTCGGCGGCGGGGACAAGAGGGGAAAGCTGGGTCACTCAAATAGGCATGCAAATATCTTCTATAGCCTAAGCTGGGGAACCATAGGCAGCTCAGGGATTGGTCAAGGTTGGAGCAGGGCATTCAAAGTAGTCAAACAAAGGCTCCAACCTTGGGCTACTGTCCCTAAGATGTGTATTGCAGCCACTCCAGCCATTTGACTATGTGTCCTGTAGCTAGACCCCTTGCTGTGTGTTAATTAAGCCATTATGAACTGCAGTCAGACCCCCTGCCTTGTGGTAATTAGTTCAAGCCCTCAAGTCTTTGTTCATCAAACCCTTTTGTATCTGAAATGTAATCATGTCTGAGTTATTGTATCTGTTAAGACCATCTGTTGCTGGCCTTTGTCTGATGTGTTGTTATTGAATCATGTTGCCCATTGTATCTAGTTTCCCCATGTGTTCCAATGTACGATTTGTGTATAAATATGTGTGGTTTGTGTCAATGAAGGAGAGTTACTTTTGGAGTGAACAAGAGTCCTGGAGTCTGGTGTGTTCTTGTGGTATTAAAGCGGCCACTCTGACGCCCATCTGAGCCCAGGTTCCTGCATCGTTTAACCGTCTGCTGCCAGCATCCTGCTACCCAACTTCGGATGCTGTTAGGCGGCAACGTGGACTCTTCCTTGCTTCTTCCAGTTCCTGCGAACCCTAGATTCGAGCTACTGAGTGCTCAAACTGCTTGGCAACCGCTACCTTTGTTCCTTCTACACTTTCCCTGTTTGTCGTAGCCTGGGAGTAGAGGCCTCACTCTCTACTGCCCGGTGTTCCAGTTCTGCGACACTCGACTGTTCGAGAGCCCGTCGACCCCTGTAACGGTTTGTAGGACACTCAGACCAGCAGGTTAGAATAAAACACAGTTTTATTAATAAAACAAGAAAGACCGCCCTCTATAGGCAATACAGAGTAATGGAAAGAACAGGGCTTACAGATGCCTTCTCAGGCCCAGTATACAGAGGAAATAAATATACATATACTCTCACAGGACAGGCATAGAAACATAAGGGTACTCAATGGTTAAAGTACATGTAAATCAATCAGTCTCTGTTGTGGTGTTTGACGCGCCCAAGGTGGTAATGGAGCAGCAAGTGGTGCTAGATGAAACAATACCGTCAGTCTATTGAACAGATATTGCTGCTTAGGCAGAACAAGAACTGAGACCAAATACTCTGCTAGAGATGAGCTAGAGCCACAAGCCCCCACGGGCGTTGCAACGGAGACTAATATCACTGCAAGAGCGAAGATACTACAGCCAATAGCCCCCATGGGCGTAGCAACAGAGATTAATCACTGCAAGAGCTAGAGCCAATAGCCCCCACGGGCGTGTAACGGAGACTAAACACTGTAAGAGCTAGAGCTAATAGCGCCTCTCGCGGGAGCGGTAACGGAGACCGACTACACTGCAAGATAGACAGAAAGAGCCACCGCCCTATACATAGGCGCTGTAAGGTAACCAGCTCAGCAAGTGTAGGGGAAGGTTTAGGGCAACGGCTCTGCAAATGTTAATGGAGGCTCAATGAATGGAGACAGCAGCTCTGCAAGTGTTACTGGAGGCTCAGTGAACGGAGACAACGGCTCTGCAAGTGTTAACGGAGGCTCAGGGAATGGAGACACAGCTCTGCAAGTGTAAACGAGACTCAGGGAGCGGAGATAACAGCTCTGCAAGTGTAAACGGAGGCTCAGCGAACAGAGGCATGGCTCTGCAAGTGTTAATGGAGACTATGACATGATCAGCCCTGCCACAAGCACAGCGGAAGTCAGAATGTCACCTAGGTGACACCAAGCAGCAACGGCAGGAACAGAGGCAGGGTCAGCAACGAGCCGGTTCAGGTCATGGAACAGAAAGTCAGCCAGGCCGGGTCAGATCACGGAGCAGGATTCTCAGACAAGACGGGTCACGTCACAAAGCAGGAACATCAGCCAGGCCGGGTCAGACCACGGAGCAGGATTCTCAGACAAGCCAGATCAGGTCATAAGCAGGAACGTCAGCCAGGCCGGGTCAGATCACGGAGCAGGAAATAAGGAGCGTAGTCAAACAGGCCAAATCGGTACACAGGAAGCAGGAACACTGGAACACAGCAACAGCAACACTGGCTCAGGAACACCATGAAAGGGCACCTGACAGGTGTCAAAGGCCAGGTATAAAAAGGCCACAATGGGCGGGCCAAACAAGCTCAGCCAATGGGAGCGCCCACAACCAAGAGTGACAGATAAGGCTCACGGGCACCGTGATAGTACCCCCCTCTCAAAGACCCCCTCTCCCAGCAGGAGGTCTAGGGGGATATTTAGAGTGGAAAATGAGTAACAATCTAGGCACATGGAGGACCTTCTGATCTACGCAAGAACGTTCTTCAGGGCCATAGCCCTTCCAATGGACCAAATGTTGCAACTGGACTTCGTACTCATCTTGGCCTTGAATGTCCACAGGCCCAGGAACCACCGGAGTGGTAGTGTAGCGGTTGCAAACCAAGGGTTTTAACAGAGATACATGGAACACATTATGTATGCGCATAGAAGCTGGGAGTTCCAATGCGTACGAGACGGGATTCACTTTGCGAATAACTTTGAATGGACCAATGAACCGGGGAGCCAACTTATTGGAAGGCACTTGCAGATTGAGATTTCTGGAGGAGAGCCATACCCTATCCCCAACCTGGAAGGAGACCGCTGGCAGCCGTCTACGATTGGCATGCCGCTGATGTCGCTGAAATGACTGACTGAGTGTCCTCTGAACCTATGCCCAAGTGGAGCGAAGCTGCTCAGTATGCTCGTCCAGAGTTGGAATCTGCTGCGACATTGAAATGAGTCCGGGAGCAGGCATGGCTGGAACCCGTAATTGATGAGAAACGGGGAGCTCCAGGACGATGAATTAACTGCACAATTCCTGGCGAACTCTGCCCACGGCAACAGGTCGGCCCAATTGTCATGATGATCTGTCACAAAGCAACGCAGGAACTGTTCCAGTCCCTGATTGGCACGTTCAGCTGCCCCATTGGTCTGGGGATGGTAGGCGGAGGAAAAGGACAATTGAATGCCCATCTGGTCACAGAATGCCCTCCAGAAACTGGACACCAACTGGCTCCCACGGTCAGACACCACCACTCTGGGTACCCCATGCAAGCGGAACACTTCTCTAGCAAAAAGTATCGCCAATTCCTGGGCCAACGGAAGGCCAGAGAGGGACACGAAATGAGCCAACTTAGAGAACCTGTCGACCACCATAAGGATAAACGTGTACCCCCTTGATACTGGCAGTTCTCCCAGGAAGTCAATCGATATATGGGACCATGGACGTTCACCATTAGGCACAGGTTGGAGTAGGCCCACTGGGAGATGCCTGGGAGTCTTGGAACAAGCACAGGTGGCACAGGCTGTAGTAAAAGCAGAGCAATCGGCTCTAAGGGAGGGCCATCAAAATAACTGTGATAGAGACCAAATTAACTGATCCCTCCCGATATGCCCAGCAGCCTTAGAAGAATGGTATGTCTCCAACAGACGGGTACGGAATGGCTCATCCAAAAAACACTTGCCAACTGGGGTTTCTGGGGGAGCCCTTGCCTGAGATGCCAGAATCTCTTCCCCCAGTGGCGAAGTGATGCTAGTACGCACCGTTGTCAGGATACGATCTGGCTGAATAGTAGGTACGTGTTCTTCATCCCTCTCAATGTCCGATGCAAATTGTCTGGACAGAGCATCTGCCCTAACGTTCTTTGAGCCTGGTAGATAGGACACTACAAAATTGAACTGAGACAGAAAAAGTGCCCACCTAGCTTGTCGGGAGGACAGTCTTTTTGCTTCAGAGAGATAAGTCAAACTTTTATGGTCAGTTAGGATTAACACCGGGGTACTGGTACCTTCCAATAGGTGACGCCATTCTTTTAGTGCAAGAATAATAGCCAGAAGCTCTCTGTCACCAATTTCATAGTGGCTTTGGGCACTGGGGAGTTTTTTAGGTCTTAAGGCGCCACCTTCCACAGGACATTGGGAAAGCACTGCCCCAACCCCAACTTCAGAGGCATCAGCTTCCAAGGTGAATGGCAGGGCGGGATTGGGGTGTGACAGCACCGGAGCAGAAGCAAAGGTGGATTTCAGAGTCTCAAAAGCATTCTCAGCTGCCTCGGACCACTGAGAGGGATTAGCGCCCTTATGTGTCAAGTCAGACAGAGGTTTCACAATAGTAGAAAAGTTCTGGATAAATTTCCTATAATAATTGGCAAAGCCCAAAAAGCGCTGGATAGCTTTTAACCCCTTGGGGCGAGGCCATTGTAGGACTGCTGCAAGTTTCTCCTGGTCCATAGTAATGCCATCTTTAGAAATTACGAACCCCAGGAAGGGTACTTGGGACCTATGAAACTCGCATTTTTCTAATTTACAGAACAGTTTTCACGGTGCCCGTGATTGCTGCCTTTCTGTGTCTATCACCTGTAGGGGGCTCCCATTGGCTGTCTGCCTTTAGCCCGCCTCATCTTGCCTATTTAAACTGAGTTTGGGCACCCTTTGGTTGCCCTTTCGTGGTGTCTCTGACTGCCTCCACTTTCATTATGATACAGAAGCTTAATGGGCCTTTAGCTGTGTTCCTGGTTTCCTGAGTTCGTCCTGTTCCTGAGACTCCTTCTCAGCTGTACCTGTTCCAGTGCCTGTTCCGGTTGGAGTCGTCCGAGGTTGCTGTTTCCTGCTGCCAGTCTTCATTGCCATTCCTGATCCGGTTGACCATCTTTGTGCTGGTTCCTGTTCATCTCCTGTGTCCAGTTCCTTCATCTGTGGCAACCTTGTTCCTCGGTCGCTCAGGCGACATTTTTACCCCGTTGGTTCCCAGTGCGCAGGCGCTGGTTTGCTCCACTGCCTTACGGCTTACTATACATCTAGCTGTTGGTTACCAATGCGCGGGCGCTGTCTTGTTGCGCTGCCTCACGGCTTACTGTACATTTATTTGTTGGTTCCCAGTGTGCGGATGCTGGTTTGCTCCACTACCTAACGACCTACTATTATTTAGTTGTTGGTTCCCAGCGTGCGGACGCTGGTTCGCTCCACTGCCTTACGGCTTACTATACAACTAGTCTGTTGGTTACTAGCGCGCGGGCGCTGGTTCGCTTCACTGCCTTACTGCTCAATATACAACTATCTGTTGGCTCCCAGCGTGCGGACGCTGGTTCGCTCCACTACCTCACGGCCTACTATACATTTATTGTTGGTTCCCAGCGTGCGGACACTGGTTCGCTTCATTGCCTTACAGCCTACGATATATCTAGTCTGTTGGTTACTAGCGCGCGGGTGCTGGTTCGCTCCATTGCCTTCTGGCTTACTATTCATTCAGTCTGTTGGTTCCCAGCGCGCGGGTGCTGGTTCGCTCCATTGCCTCTTGGCTTAATATTCATTCAGTCTGTTGGTTACCAGCGCACGGGCGCTGGTTCGCTCCATTGCCTTCTGGCTTACTATTCATTCAGTCTTTTGGTTCCCAGCGCGCGGGTTCACTCCACTGCCTGACAGCTTACTATCATTGTATCTGCTGGTCCCCAGCACGCGGGCGCTGGTTTGCTCCACTGCCTTACGGCTCACTTGTATTAGAGTGTTGGTTCCCAGCTCGCGGGCGTTGGTTTGCTCCATGACCTTAAGGCCTACTAAACAGCTAGCCTGTTGGTTTCCAGCGTGAGGGCACTGGTTTACTCCACTGCCTCACGGCTTACTATTCATTTAGTCTGATGGTTCCCAGTGCGCTGTCCAGTCCTAGACAGCTAGTTATTATCTCAGTACACGGGTACTGATGTGTGCAGACTACCTGGTATTACCACTAGCTCTCGTAGCCTTTACATACCATCTCCATACTGTCATTGTCATCTGACAGTTATTGAGGCCATAGTGGTTGACACCTTCTCCTCATAGGCTGCCTTGCCCGGTATATTGGTAAGGCCGGTAGAACCTTCTAATCATTTCCATTTTGAGGTTGCCTTACCCGGTATCAGCAAGGCCAGTAGAGCCTATATCTATGGTATTTCGTTAGGCTGCCTTGCCCGGTATATTGGCAGGGCTGGTAGAGCCTGTATCAGCTGGTGATCCATTAGGCTGCCTTGCCCAGTATATTGGCAGGGCCGGTAGAGCCTGTATTCTCCTGATAGTCTATTAGGCTGCCTTGCCCAGTATATTGGCAGGGTCGGTAGAACCTGGTTCTCCTAGTTACCCGATAGGCTACCTTGCCCGGTATATTGGCAGGGTCGGTAGAGCTACTTTTCCATTGCTTGCCCAGGCTGCCTTGCCCGGTATATTGGCAAGGCTGGTAGAGCCTGACTCGCTATTATCACGACCTGTCATTTCTATGTATTGTATGTTTTGTATGAAGTCCTATGGGATTATCTTAAACTTTTCAATAAAGTTGTGTTTTTACCTAACCTTGCGTCTGAGAGTCTTAACAAACCGTGACAACAGTTTATTTCTTACGTAATCGAAGCAAACCCTCAGAGACATCCTTAATATGCTGGGTCAGGTTGACAGAGTGAATCAATATATCATCGAGGTATACTACCACACAAGACTGAAGCATGTCATGAAGGATGTCATTAAGGAATTCTTGAAACACCGCAGGTGCATTGCATAGACCAAATGACATCACCAGATATTCATAATGCCCTGATCTGGTATTAAATGCCGTCTTCCACTCATCCCCAGTCTTAATTCGGATCAGGTTATAAGCTGCCCGCAGATCAAGTTTTGTAAAGATGGAAGAGCCCTTTAACCTGTCAAATAATTAATTAATAAGTGGTATGGGGTAGGCATTCTTAGACATAAGCTTATTCAGCCCCCAGTAATCAATACATGGTCTTAGTTCGCCACTTTTCTTTTTTACAAAAAAGAAGCCGGCACCAGCCGGGGTAGACGACTTGCGAATGATCCCTCTCTTGAGGGCGTCCTCAATATATTCCTCCATTGCCCTGTTCTCATCGCAAGACAATGGATAAGTGCGACCCCTAGGAGTCTGTGCTGTGGCAATGCGCTAGCCTCCCCCTTGCTGAATACGTCACTGAATTCTCGATATTCAGCTGGCACGGAGGGAAAGGTACACAAAATCTTGACAGGATGTGACAAACAGTCTTTAGCACAGTATTCAGACCATGATCTAACCTCACATCTCTGCCAGTCAAACTGGGGATTGTGCAATAGCAGCCATGGGAACCCCCAGAATGACTGCACGATGAGGAGATCGAATTATTTGGAAACGTAATTCCTCCTTGTGGAGAGCCCCAACAGACATAGTAATAGGAATCATTTCCATTGTGATAAATGCAGGTTCCAAAGGTCTGCCGTCAATAGCTTAAATTGCTAAGGGAGACTCCCTTTTGACCAACGGAATTTTGTGCAACTCGGCAACAGATTGATCCATGAAGTACCCGGCTGCACCGGAGTCTACCAGTGCCATAACCACCACAGACAGATCAGCCCAGGAGAATACCACCTGGATGGTGGGTTTCTGTGTACTTGAGTCTAGCGACTGCTGCACGCACCTAGGGCCTGTCCCCCAAGGTACCCTAGGTGTGTCCGTTTCCCGGCCGTACCGGACATGAGCGTAATAAGTGTCCAGCTTTGCCACAATATAAACATAGGCCCTGCCTTTTACGGTGTGCCCGCTCCTCCTTAGTAAGTCTGGTGAACCCAAGCTGCATTGGTTCGCCAGGTTTGGGTGAACGTTCAGGAGGAATGGGAGGCAAGGGTGGGTTTAAAAGACTGCCATGCCCATAATTTCTGGATTTCACCCTTTTAGCCAGCCGTCTTTCACGAATGCGGGAGTCAATAAGCATGACATAGTCAAAGTATTCATCCAGATCACTGGGTACATCTCTGGCAGCTATTTCATCTTTGATGGAGTCGGACAGACCCTGAGCAAAAGCTGCCACTAATGCTTCGTTATTCCATCCCACCTCTGCTGCCAAGGTCCAAAATTCAATGGCATAATCGCCCAAGTTACGATCGCTGTTGTAACTCCAATAACCTTTTGGCAGCAGAGGCAGCACTACTGGGAACCTCAAACACTCTACGGAACTTTCTTACGAACTCACTAAAGTTCTCAGTGCAGGGTTTTGCATTCTCCCACAGAGGATTGGCCCATGCCAGCGCTCTGCCCGATAGTAAGGATATCATAAATCCGACCTTACTCCGGTCGTTAGGAAATGCCTGAGGCGTTAGTTCCAGAAATATCTCCAATTGATTAATAAAGCTCCTGCATAGGGTAGGTTCGCCATCAGTTCTCAACGGTAACGGCGCCACCACCATTAGGCCTCTGGTGTGTGTAGTAGGAACTACAGACTGGTTATCCAATGTCGAAACTGGGGAGACCACCGGAGAGTGGGAATAACATCCTATCCTGTCCCTGTGGGGCCCCTGCCCAACTAAAAGGGGGAGATGTGCTCATCTCCCTACAACTGGATACACAGGCCACTGTAAGACCAAAGACCCTGCTACCCCAAGGAGATCCCCCCTATAGACTGGCTCTGGACCCTGAGCCACTGGCCCCAGACCCAGGAGAATTTGACCCCAGCTCTGTCTGGAGCATAATTCAGGAGAGGCCTCCCACCTTGGTGCTAGTCAGGACCAGAAGGCACCAGTTTCCCTGGCCCAGGACCAAGGACCAAAGTTTTACACCTGGCCCAGGACAAGGGGCTTGTTCATTGTTTCCAGGCCCGGATAAGAGGCTCACATTTTCTCCTGGCCTGGACAAGGGGCACAAGCCTTTCCCTGGCCCAGGACTAGGGGCGTGTGGACTGTTTTCCCTGGCCCAGGACAAGGGGCTCAATAACTGGTTCTGGCCTAGGACCAAGGCCTATGGACTTGCGGACTTTCCAGACAAGCGGCTAACAGCAGTAAGGCTCTCCCAGAGTCCCAAGCCAGCATTTACTACCGCAACCGCTGGCTTGGTACAAAAAAGGGGGAGAAATGTAAAGGATCCTACCCGTTACTTGAGCCCTTGTCTGGCCCTCAGATTGTTTAGCCAAAGACTGTGGACATTTTGCACTGTTTGGACTCTGTGTTGTGCCCTGTCGTATGAACTGGCCAGCCATTACCTTAGAGAAAAGACTTTTGTTCATAGACTTTGGTTCATGTACTGTCGAATGGTCTATGTTTAATGTATTGTTGTGGTCGAGGGTTTACACACTCACTGACTACCAGTCGGCGGGTACCGGTGCGGTATGCAATCAGCTCCACCAGATCGAACGTTCGGCGGCGGGGGCAAGAGGGGAAAGCTGGGTCACTCAAAACCCTGGAGTAGGCATGCAAATATCTTCCATAGCCTAAGCTGGGGAACCATAGGCAGCTCAGGGATTGGTCAAGGTTAGAGCAGGGCATTCAAAGTAGTCAAACAAAGGCTCCAACCTTGGGCCACTGTCCCTGAGATGTATATTGCAGCCACTCCAGCCATTTGACTATGTGTCCTGTAGCTAGACCCCCTGCTGTGTGTTAATTAAGCCATAGTGAACTGCAGTCAGACCCCCTGCCGTGTGGTAATTAGTTCAAGCCCTCAAGTCTTTGTTCATCAAACCCTTTTGTATCTGAAATGTAATCATGTCTGAGTTATTGTATTTGTTAAGACCATCTGTTGCTGGCCTTTGTCTGATGTGTTGTAATTGAATCATGTTGCCCATTGTATCTGGTTTCCGCATGCATTCCAATGTAAGATTTGTGTATAAATATGTGTGGTTTGTGTCAATAAAGGAGAGTTACTTTTGGAGCGAACAAGAGTCCTGGAGTCTGGTGTGTTCTTATGGTATTAAAGCGGCCACTCTGACGCCCATCTGAGCCCAGATTCCTGCATCGTTCAACCATCTGCTGCCAGCATCCTGCTACCCAACTTCGGATGCTGTCAGGCAACAACGTGGACTTGTCACTGCTTCTTCCAGTTCCTGCGAACCTTCGATTCGAGCTACGGAGTGCTCAAACTGCTTGGTGACCGCTACCTTTATTCCTGCTATACTTTCCCTGTTTGTCGTAGCCCGGGAGTAGAGGCCTCACTCTCTACTGCCCGGTGTTCCGGTTCTGCGACACTCGACTGTTCGAGAGCCCGTGGACCCCTAATCGATCCGCATCCTTGGACGTATAGTCGGCTACCCCGGGGTTCAACGCCACTTTGAGTTGACCACCGGACCGTTGATCTGCTTGACCAGTGCATCTGATGGCGCCAGTCCGGTGTCGAGAAGCAGAGACCCGGGAACGATGGCGGAAGGCGACGCGGTCCCTTCTCAGCTTCCTTTACACTAGGCTTCGTCAATCTCCCCAATATTAGGAGGCTTGAAGCCATTGCCTATTAAATGGCTATTAATGTGGGGAAGTAAATGCCCCTTCAATTATTCTTCATAGTTTTTTGGTTATTTAGAGCTGTATTACAATACTTTCCGTTGTGTAGTTAAAGAGTAACGAAATTATACAAAGTCCCCTCCCGCCCCTTTTACCTACGTAACTCTTCTCTGTAAGCCGTTCTGGATGGAGTGCAGTGAAGAAAAAACTTCTGGAGTGTAAGGAAAAACCTGTTCTGCTTCGTCAAGGGAGGGCAGGGTTTTCCTTATGCATGCAGCAAGAAGATTATCCCTCACTGTGAGCTGTCCGGTCAAGCGACTGGATTCCACATCTGAGTGGAGGCAGCATACCATAGGTAAAAGGGGCGGGAGGCGACTCTATAATTTAATTACTCTTTAACTACAGAGAGAAAAGTATTGTTATACAGTTCTAAATGACCAAAAACTATGAAGAATAATCAAATGGGTATTTATTTCCCCACATTACTATGGCTTTAACATCTTTTTACTATGCATGCTCCCAGTGTAACATAGTAACATAGTAAATTAGGTTGAAAAAAGTTCATCAAGTTCAACTTTTGCCTCCCAGAGACATGAGAATTATATAGCTTTCCTGCTGCCAAATAAGTTAGTCTTTATTAGTCCTTCCGGTTTTGCATACTAATACACAGTATAATACTGAATGATCCCTTTTGAAAGAAATGTATCTAATCTTCTCTTAAATGTATCCATTTTATCTGCCATAATCACATCCTTGGGCAAGGAATTCCATAATTTAACAGACTTTACTGCAAAAACACATTTCCTCTGCTGAAGTTGAAATCTCCTTTCCTCTAATCTCAAGGTGTGTCCCCTGGTTATTTGATCAGGCCTTTGAATTAATGGCTCACCAGAGAGATGTTGTATTGACCCCATATATTCTTGTACATTGTGATATGATCTCATCTTAGTTGTCTTTTCTCTAGAGTAAATAAAACAGGTTTGTCTAGTCATTCCTCATATGTCAAGTCCTCTATTTCCTTAAATAATTTTGTTGCTCTTCGTTGTACTCTCTCCAGTTCTAGAATATCCTTTTTCAGAACTGGTGACCAAATGCCACAGGGCCTCGAAAGGTTTTAAGGGATGTTTTACATATACTTATACCCCCTCCCCTTTTAGTAACCATATTCCTCCTAAAAAATGAATAACCCTCTAGATTGAATGCCAAGTCATATGTATCATCTAACCAGGGTTCAGACACACCAATTATATTATACTGCTCGTGCACTGAAATCCGTTTCCATTCCCCCATCCTACAGGCCACTACAAGCCTTTACATGCATAATTTTATATTATTGCCATTCCGAAAAATGGCATTCTTTGAAATATGTATTTGCTTTTTTATCAAGCTGCAATTGTGGCAGCTTCCTATTAGATGAAGTAGCCCATCTCCATCTCCAACCCTATGCCCCTTCTCTAATACCATTTTCTCATTTACTCTGCATTCCCCATCCTGTGTTGCACCTCCCCCCCTTTCCTAGTTTGAAGTTTCCTTCAACTCTCTGATTTAGTCCCCTTTCCACTAAGGTGCAATCCATCTTGACTATAGATTGTTCCCAAGGGAAAAGACAGCCCAGTGTTCTATGAATCTAAACCCCTTCTGTTTACACCAAGTCCTTAGGTTAGCTGAAAGCTCCTTCTTTCCCAATAAGCTGCCAGCTAACTACTCTCAGCAAGAGGCCTTACAGCACGCATTTCTAGCATTTACTGATTCAGAGGTCTTACTTTTGGTTCACCATCCTCCAGGGGATTTCCAGGTGGTGATAAACATCAAAACACATGCATCCTCAAATTCTGTTTCAAGACAGAAACACTAAGGTCTCCCATATATGCTTTCTTTCCTCTGTATCAGCAGGTCCTGAGAGTGGTAGTGCTTCTCCCAGAATTCTAATTCAACTTCAGTTTCAATCTCTATCTTTTGGGCAGCCAATGGCTCTCAGAATATTAAAAAAAATCTGGCCATTGTAGCAACAAATGTTCGCCACAGAGTAGTTACTTTCATTCTGTATTTATAAGATTGGATGGTGAAGGCCTCCACTCATTACCTGCTACAACATCATCTGCCAGTGGTTTTGATGACTCTACAAAGTTTAAGATGGCTGATCAGTTGGGGAAAGTCACATTTGACACATACCAAGAAAACAGTTTCTGGGCCAATTTTTAACTTCAAGAAGAACTTTCCTCTCCAATGCCAGATTACCCAACCTTCATATGAATATTTACCATTTCCATGCTCACATAGATTCAGTATCAGGGGATATCATGTTTCTTCTAGGCTATATACACCGTTCTGTGGGTCATTCTGCACTTTCATCTCCTTCGGTCCTTTGGTCTTCATGCTTGGCACAGAAATCCTCATTCACTTCAGTGGATGTTTTCCATTCTGGTCTGGGACAGACGGTCCCTCAAATGGTGGCTGGGCAAAATAAATATTTCTGAAGGAATTTGTACTTCAGTGGAATCTATCAAGCCATCCAATTACAGAGAATGCGGTGGGAAATGCTCTTCTTTATTAGCACTGCCTTTTACAGAACTCAGCAGTCAGAACATTATTATCACAGGGGTACAAAGAGTTGATACCTAGCTCAACTAGCTCTCCAAATCAGCTCCTGGGTAGAAATTACACTCCCTGTCCTGATAACAATGTAACTGATGGTCAGTCTCAGTACCCGAGCAGATTACTTTATCACATACATGCTGCCCCAAGGGGAACGGTCACTAAACCAAGAAGTCTTCTCAAGGATAAATCAGTCTTGGGGAGTTCCAGAGATAGATCTCATGGCTACAAGATGGAACTCATATTGTCCACTGTTGTATAAATTTACTCCAAATGACTGTCCCACGGTGGTGGGAGTCATTCTTCAAGCCTGGGATTTCTGACTGTGTTACATATTTCATCCAATCCAAATGATCCCAGAGGTTCTACAAAAGCTTTTTCATGAACAAGTCACAGTGACACTGATTGCTCCATTCAGATCCAGAAGAATCTGGTTCTCAAATTTCCTTTATCTTTTTATAGCAGAACTCATCAGTCTTCCTCCCCAAGCAGATTTGATTTTCCAAGGACCAGATCCTTACAGTGTACTGCAGTTGCTATCCTTGATGGCCTGGAAACTGAGAGGGTGCTCTTAGCCTCTCTAGGGATTTCGTCCACAGTTATTAAGATAATCCTGCATAGTAGGATGAATGCAACAACAAAACATTTCTTAAAGTCTAAAAACCTTTTCCAGATGAGATGACTTGACCCTGGATCAGAAGGTATGTGTGCTATCCCTGAAATTCTGCAACAGGGCTTTGAGAAAGACCTGCAACCTGCAGCTTTGAAATGTTTGATCTCAGCAACTAGATCCCTACAGAAATCTTCTGTATCAAACCTGTTATGGTTCCCAGAGAAGTTCAGGAGTCAGTACGGTACAGTTAAATGCAATTTATTAATAGTAGTGGTAGGCAAATATATACAAAGAAACAAGCAGAGGTTTACAAGCCAATGAGCACAGTTATCAGAAATAATAGGCTGTCAAGCTTGACCACAATGCTAGAGACTAGGCCACAGCCACTGGTAGTCTCTACCCGAATCAGGAACAGAACAAGAGCAGGAACTGGGTCAGGAACATGAACACAGGATCTTGATCCGAAGTACGAGATGTACCGACACACGCCTGACGTCAGTAAGAAGAGAACACTGACTCAGTCTGCAGTCAAAGAGGGAGTAGATAACTGACTGAAGCCTGCAGTCAGTATCAGAGATGGTCTACCAGAGCCCCAGGTCCGCACTAGGTTGGGTGTCTGCTAGGTAAATGGAGCAAATGTAAGAGTAGTCAGACAGAGCCACAAGTCAGCACCAGAGGGGGTAGTCAGACAAGCCAGATCATGCACAGTTCAGGTAGACAGCCAGAGTCACATATCTGTACCGGGTTGGATGTCCACTAATAGGATTACACAAAAGAATAGTCAGACAGAGTGTCACGGTTTGTTTTGACTCTCAGACACAGAGTTAAGATGAAAACACAACTTTATTAAAATTTTAAAGAGAACCCTCGCGGGCTTGGCATACACATATAACAACAAGTGATTTGTACAATGCAATGTAGAATAATGGTACAGTGAATAATAGTAAGGCTCTACCGGCCTTGCCAATACCGGGTAAGGCAACCTTAAGACGGGCACAATATGGAAATAGGTTCTACCGGCCTTACCAATATACCAGGCAAGGCAGCCTGGAGGCTTGCATAACGAAAGAGGAGGCTCTACCAGCCCTGCCAATATACCGGGCAAGGCAACCTTGAGACTGGTACAATGAGAGAGGAGGCTCTATCGGCCCTGCCAATATACCGGGCAAGGCAGCCTTGAGAATGGCACAACGAGAGAGGAGGCTCTACCGGCCTTGCCAATATACCGGGCAAGGCAGCCTTGAGACTGGCACAATGAGAGAGGAGTCTCTACTGGCCTTGCCAATATCCCGGGCAAGGCAGCCTCGCTAGGCCCAGAGAACTGCAAGTACTGGTGCTTAAGCGGAGATGGCCTCAGCGACTAGACTATAGATGGAGTAAACTAGTCGCCTATACTGGACACACAGAGGCCTTACCGGGGCTGTAGATGGGCAGTGAGCACCCGGTAATGATGGAGCAAATCAGTACCCGCGTACTGGACGAACTATGACAACACCGGTGCTATATGGATAGTAGCGAGCTACCGGTGACAAGGAGCGAACCAGTACCCGCGTACTGGACTACAAAAGACACTACCGGTGCTGTAAGGAGCTCAGCAAGCAACCGGTTATATATGGAGCGAACCAGTACCCGCGTACTGGACTACACAGGACTCTACCGGTGCTGAATGGAACGCAGCAAGCAACCGGTTATATATGAATCGAACCAGTACCCGCGTACTGGACTACACAGGACTCTACCGGTGCTGCATGGAATGCAGCAAGCAACCGGTTACATATGGAACGAACCAGTACCCACGTACTGGACTACACGAGACTCTACCGGTGCTGTATGGAACGCAGCAAGCAACCGGTTACATATGGAGCGAACCAGTACCCGCATACTGGACTACACAAGACTCTACCGGTGCTGTATGGAACTCAGCAAGCAACCGGTTATATATGGAGCAAACCAGTATCCGTGTACTGGGCTACACAAGACACTGAATGATAAGAATGTCGCCCAAGGCGACATAAAAGAGGAGTCACTCTGCACTCGATCCAGGAGCAGGAACACAGCCAGGCCAGAACAGGAAACAGGAACAGTAACGGCAGCCAACCAGATCAGGAACGGCAGCAGGAACAACAGCCCAAACCGGATCAGGAACAGAGGCAGGAACCAAGACACAGAGGAAGCTGTCAGGCAGGTACACAGGCGATCTCTGGAAAGTAGTAGAATCAGTCATGGCCCAGGAAGCTCAGGAATACAGTGTAGGTGCTAGCGACATAGAGACACCATGAAAGGGCAACCAAAGGGTGCCTAAGCCCAGTCTATATAGGCAATACTGGGCGGGCTGAAGACAGGCAGCCAATGGAGAGCCCATTCAGGTAACTGACAGGAAAAGGCAGCAATCACGGGCACCGTGATACAGAGCCACAAGTCAGCACCAGGTTGGATGGAAGACTAGCCAGGCCATACACAGAGCCCAAGGTAAGAGAACTGCTAAGCACAACATTGCAAGGGCAAATGAGTCATGGCTCAATCTGCCTTTTAAACCCCTACACAGGAAGTAAGTAGGAAGAAGTAGGTAGGAGAAGACTACAGGAATCAAACACACAAAACAGAGGCCTGCTGCATGCTTGAAGCCTTGCGCTGAAAATAAGGTAAGCTGTAACAAAACCATCCTCTGATACACGTATGTGAGAGCCACTACTAGGCTTAAGCCTAGTACTGTTTATCCTATGCCTCCTTATGACATCACCCTAGTCTTCAACCTGCTTTCTGCTGCTCCCTTTGAACCACTGCTTGTGATTTCTTTGAAGTTATTTACTTCTGTGAGAAGAATCAGTGAGATCCAGACTCTCTCTATGAAGGAAACCTACTTATAGTTCATACAGATTAAGTGGTTCTTCGGCTTCCACCAAAACACATCCCAACGGTCTTCTCTATTTTACACTATTCTCTGGAAGTGGTCTATGCTACAAATTAGACTTTAAATGTTGCCTACATACTTACTTAGAGGAATGCAGAAAATCTTCAGTTTTGCTTTTGGCATTCTCAAGTCTGTCTAATGGCAAACCAGCCTTGAAGAGCTCCATCGCATTTAATCAAACAGTCCATCCTGTTGGAGTATGAAGCAGCCAAAACTAAAGCTCCTTCCTTCATTAAAGTTCATTCAACTAGGAGCATGGCAGAATCATGGGCAAAAGGAACATATGCATCCTGGGACTGAGAGCTGCAGAGCAGCCACTTGGAAAAGTGTACACACATTTTGCAAGCATTACCGGCTTGCCATCCTTTCAATAGAAGATGCATCTTCTGCTCAAAAAGCAGAGTTTTAGCTGTTCCCTGGCCTGATCAAATAACTAAGGGTCACTCCTTAGAGGAAAGGAGGTATCAGCTTAGCAGAAGAAAGGGTTTTTTAATAGCATGGCCCCAAGCATGGGGCAATGGCAGACAAAATGCACACTTTTAGGAGCAGATTTTATGCATTTCTTTCAGGAAGAAACATACAGGGTTATACTGTGTATTAGTAGGTAAAACAGGAAGCTCCAGTTAATTGACTAATACTTATTTGGTAGCAGGAAGGTTTATATTATTGTAATGTTTCTTGGTTATGAGGTAAAGATTGCCATGTTATTATGTTCCCTGCCCTTTTTTTACTTGGTATATCTTCCAGTGTGTACTGCCTGGGGATGGCAAGGAAAGGGAGAATTCCTACTTACCAGGAGATGTAAAGTATGCCTTAAAACCTAGTATAAGTGAAGATTCCTTTTCCTTGTATATCCCAAGGTAACTCATAGGTCTTCCCACCCAATTAAACATGTAAATGTTTAATGAGCATCGTAATGTTTAGCATCTTTCTTAGTTATAAAGTAGTCTAAAGGAGGGTGGTTTGCCTTTTTGTAGATGAGTTTTTCACTTTCTTCTGTTTCTGTCCTGAGGGGGAGGACATCCTACAATTGTGTGATGCCTTTGGATATACAAGGAAAAGGAATTACGAGGTAAGCAGGTAGTCTCTCTTTTTTGGCTATTCTAGTAATCATCCAGATGATTTCACATTGCATAGTTAACACAGGTTGTATACCTTTACTTTTGCAGTTGAAGAAGTTCTGTATCATATATGTTTTATCTCCTTTTTAGTGCTGAAAGTGGTAGTTTTATCAAATTATAGTCATGCTTTGCAGTTTCTACATGTAAATATCCCACAGATACCTTCTACTCTACATCTCACTTGAATATCTAAGCCTTCATTATAACTGTATGTTAATTGGTCCCCTAGATTTCAACTGTATCTAGCTATCATTGCTACCTGCTGTGGAAAAAAAGGTTTTACGTCCTTATCATTTGCAGTGATGTGCCAATGTCTTTGCAATATATTGATCATATTTGAAGCCATTCATTGCTAAAAGTTGTACCAAATATAGTTATAGATATCCTTACATAAATCTGGAATGAGTAAATCAGAATCTTTTTATCTCTGTGTCATCCTCTTTGACAGTATTGTCTCTATTGAAAAATGAAAAAGAGATCCTTAGCTTGTTTTTCAAACATCATGCACTCTGTAAAACTGTGTCCCATTCAAAAAAATTTACAATTAGGAATACCTTGTTTAAGGCCTGCAGTATGAGCACTCATCACATGTACAGCATAATTAGTGGCTGTATCTTTTCTATGGAAGTCCATCTTACCAATTCCATGTAAATTAATCATTAGAATGAGATACCAGTTTAATTTTCAAATTTCACTTATTATCTTTCCAAGTTACAATTAATTCTTCACATAATTCTGGAGTTACCTACCCAGATAAAAAGAACATCATCAATGTATATTGTCCAAGGAAAGACACATTGTGTATACTTCTTATTCCAGTGGATGAAGTCCCCCTCCTGCTCCCACCATCAAAAAAAACATAAGTAGGAGCAGGCCATCCCATTTCTGTCACCACTATTTGCAAGTAATCACTGTTTTTAAACATAAACAAAATTGTGTGAGAGTGGAAATCTCAGCCATAATTCAATAATGTTTTCAAAATGTATGTTTTGATTAGAGCCCATACTTAAAATGTATTCCACCTCCTGTATCCCCAGATAATGTGGGCTGTTAGAACAGAGGGGTTCTGCTTCACAAGGAACTAGATATGTGCTGCCCTTAGTTACCTTCAGGTCTTCCAATCATAAGAGTACATTTGATGCCTTCCTTATACATGAAGAAAGACTTTACACAAGTTCTTAAATAGGCACCTGTTAGCTGGCACACTGGTTCTGTCTGGCTGCTCTTATCAGAAAAAAGTCAAATACTCTGCGGTTCATCATAAAGAAATGCTTATGATAAATGATGCCATTGTGAAGTAACCTGTAGACTTCACATCCCCAAATTGCCGCCTGCTTCTGTAGCTCTTAATTCCACATCTGTCCAAGATCTAGTTTCTGACAATGCTTTTTATTTACCCTATGAGATATTCAGTTTTCTATTAGTTTTACACTGCAGATAATGAGCTTTCTGTCATGTTTCAGGAGACAGGATATAGTCAAAGAAATAAGAAAAGGGCAAGGTGAGGAGCATGGAAATGTAATCAATCAATCGGATATACCCATTCAACAGGTACATAAGAACACATCTATAACTAGATTTATTAGAACTTACAGCAATAATTAACACCAAATAAGATTAATATTGCAAATACTTTGGCACATGATTAAAAATGATAAAGACTTAAACCCTTTTCCTCCACAGGAGGAGGTAATGGCTAGACATAGAAAAAATCATGGAGACCAGTTAATATAAAATCATTATGTAGACAACGATACTAGACTTCTACAACTGCAATAGTAAAGGTGTTCCTTCCTGTCCATTTTGCACATGTAATATGAAATACCTTGGGATGAGCACTGGAATAGCTAAGAAATGTATATATCAGAACACTGACTTAAAATTGTGAGAACAGTCAACTCGCCAAAAGAGAAAATAACACCGGTGGCTAAACACTTTAAGCTATATTGCCAAAGAAATAGCAAGTTGTAACTATAATATATACTATCAAGATTAATATTACAGGGGGAAATATTCCAGAAAATTTCATGAGACACTGGACACTGAAAGCCCCATGGATTAAATGAGGAACTAAAATTTATGGGCTGTATTTAATATGCCGTCAGCAATAGAGGAAGATGCAAATAAGGGATACTGCATATACACATTACACAATAATATTTTTGGGGGGGAGGGGGTTATACCAAAGGGACTGATTATTTTAAGTCTTTTTCCCCTTCTTCCCTCTATGGGTAGATATTCTGCAATACTGATTAATAATAATCAGTTGATTAATCGCTATAACTGTTGTGGATCTAGAAAAGAGGAAAGATTACAACATACAGTGTTTATTTTACAATATCACAGTAGTATCTTCTCCTGAATTCCATGCAGATTAATCCCTTGTGTATAGCCAGTAACCAAAAAAGACAGAGAGATAAACCCACGTGTGTACCTCGGTTATTCTATAGCTGACGAGGTACATGGAACAACGAGCACTGGTGGCCAAAACATGAGTTTTGGCCAAATGCTTGTTGTTGGATTTTGTTCCCACAGCTCATGTTAAATAGCATGTATTGTGTGAACACCAAAGGAAAAAAAAAACAACTCTCGTAGTTTGACAAAAAGAGTGAGCTCAAAATAGTCACCCTCCCCCCACTACCCATACACTAACCCTACACTATTCCTAACATTACACTTAAATAATAATGTCCCTAGCACTATCCTAACACCCAGTAATGTAACACTTATCTGTCATCCACTGTCTTCTTCTTTAACCGTGTCTTCTTTTTTCTGTCTTCTCTTCTTCCTCTCTTCTTTCTTCTCTTCAATCTTGTTTAAAAACAAACAAAACCAAACAGCTGTTTTGTTTTTTTTAAATAAATAAAGCCCCTCAAAGGGTTTAAAATTTGTGGGATCTTTTTTTTTGTTTTGTTGAAAAAAATAAAATGTATTTTCATTTTCACCTTTGGAGACAGTGGCGGCGGCAGGCATGCGAAGAGGCACAGATCCCCCTACCCTACCTCTCAGGCTGTTGCCCAAGTCAGGCTGCCAGAATGGGCAGCCTCCAGTTGGCTGGGATGTGTTCTTACACACCTCCCAGCCAATCAGCTTCTGAACCCCGCTAGAAGCTGATTGGCTGGGAGGTACATAAGCATACATCCCAGCCATTTGGAGGCTGCCAATTATTTTGAACCAAGACTGGCATAAAAAAGCCAGTCTCGGTTAAAAATTCTGACAGTCTGACTTGGGCAACAGCCCAACAGGTAGGGAAGGGGGAGATCTGCCATTTCACATGCCTGTCACCGGCAGCAGAGACAGCAACTGCAGCGGCACATTGGGCATCATTATTTTAAAACCTAAATGCGCATGAAAATACATTTAATTTTTTAAACAAAACAAGAAAAAAGATGCCAAAAAGATACCCCTCTGCCACTTAAATGGTAAACTGTGGCATCTTTGGGGGGCTTTATTGATTTTATCTTTTTTTTTTTAAAGAACTTTTTTTTCTTTATTTTAAACAAGATTGAAGAGAAGAAAGAAAAGAGGAAGAAAAGACGATTGAAGAAGAAGATGACCAGGACCCTACTGGACATCAGGATTACTAGTAATTTTATATTTGTCGGGGCATGCGTTAACTCCTACTAGATTAACCTTACGAGTCGCACTGGCACTCATAAGTTTAATCTATTTATTTTTTTCAAACACAAATATGTGTTAGAAACCAGTGTTCTTACACATACCACTGGTTTTCACCGCATGTTAGGAACTCTGTGCCTGCTTTTCATGGCGCAGGTTTTTTTATTCCTTAACATGCGATTCTTTAGTTCCTTAACATGCGATTAAGCCACCACATGGAATAGGATAGCAAATTCTACTTATTTTACGTAATAGCCAGTGGACGCATATTCTTCGCCCTTTGGACATTTTTGCGTGATGGCGGTTGATAAAATAGCAAACTGTGCTGTCAAAACCACCACCGTCGGTTTACAAAAAATAGCGGGGCTAATAGTATCAAACCCCTAAAGCAGTGATTCTGACACAATGGCATATGTTTCTGTGGAAGTGTGGGTTCCCAGGCATACCGCTGGACAGGCCACGCGATTGGAGAGACAGCAAGAAGAGATTAGATTAGACACACCGGGGGACACGCACTAACACATGATAAAGTGGTGATAAAGTATAGATGACTTCTATAGTGATATCACATCTCCAATTCCTATGTTATTCTGTGGTTCCAATGCACTAAGAGTTCTCAAACTTTGGAGATCTTAGTGCATAGGCTCCATAGAAAAACAAAGGGATTGGAGATGTGATATCACTGGAGATGTCATGTCCACTTTATCACCTCCATATCACTCCTTAGTGCATGTCCCCCCTCTTAACTGAACTCAGTACTCAGACAACTTGAGATGATATCACTGGAGAACTTACCTTCACGTTATCACTTATTCTATGAAGCCAATGACCTAAGATGTCTCCAGCTTTGGTGATCTTAGTGTATAGGCACCATAGAATAATATAGAAACTGGAGAAGTGATATCACTGGAAAAGTTATCTCCCCCATTCCCCAACTATCTTTGCATGAACCGGACACAGATATTGTACACAAAAGCTATGAGTGCTGCTTCCCACTATACAAAGAAATTGGATTTTAGTCTTACCTTGTTAAATTCTTTTCTCTTAGTCCATATGGAATACAGGTACCACGGGTTGATCTTTCTTCCTTGGAAGGCAGAACATTTTCATATGACAAGGTATGGAAGGTGGAGCCTTTTTCCTCTCCTTCATCTGGCTAGCCCCGCCCTATTTTGAAAAAAGATAAGCTTACTAGATAGGACAGCAAGAGAAGATGATGTAAGCTGGTGTGAGTAAAAGACCCAAGAAGCACTCCACATCTAGCCAGGCAAGACCAAGCGAGGTCCCTTTTCTCGGGGTGGGAGACCTGTATTCCATATGGACTAAGAGAAAAGGATTTAACAAGGTAAGACTAAATTCCCATTTTCTCTTTCATCCAATATGGAATAAAGGTAGCATGAGATACACCAACAGCAGGCTCCCAGTGGTGGGAAGTAATAGAAAGGAACCTAGCGCCACTGCCCATGATACCCGGATTACCTAAGACTATCAGAACTAGGAACAGCCCAAACATAACTAAGTGTCAACAGACACTGAAAAACAGTAAGCACAGCACAGAAGAACAAAAACCAACGGGGCTCAAACAGTTGAACAACAGTAAGGCACAGGAAGGATTAGGCCCTTAGACACGCAGCACTGCCTGAAAGACCTTCTTGCCAAAGCTGGCTTCAGCCGAAGCCAGACTATCCATGCGATAATGCTTGGCAAAGGTGTGCATGAATTACCAACTCTCAGCCTTGTATAGCTGTTTAGCCAAGGCCTGATTCTTGTAGGCCCAGGAGGCCCCAACAGACTTGCTGGAATGTGCTGTAATAAGAAAGGGAAAAGGTTTCTTCCTGAGTTCGTATGCCATGTGAATGGTAGACTTAATCCAAGAGGCAATGGTGAGTTTGGAAGCAGCCTGACCTGCCCTAGGACCCACAGGGATGCAACCAAGCCTTATAAAAAGACTCTGTACGATGCACATAGAACTTGAAACAGCGCACCACATCCAACAAGTGGTGATCCCTCTCCTTCTCAGGGTCAGGAAAAAATGATGGCAGAACTATTTCCTGATGGAACTCAGAGACCTCCTTAGGAAGGAATTCCTGAGAGGTTCAAAGAACAGCCTTGCCCTTCTGAAACACAAGGAAACACAGGACAAAGTCTGCAGCTCATCAACTCTGCCGACAAAGACTATAGCTAAAAGAAAAGCCATCTTTCCCTTCAAAAGACATAGGGAAGTGGTAGAAAAGGACTCAAAGGGAGGCAGCCGCAAGACACCCAGAACCAGATTAAGGTCCCACGGAGGTGTGGGAGATTTGCAGAAAGGGAAAGCATGGGCAACCCCCTGAAAGAACACCTTGACACCTGGCAAGATAGCAATACGTCTCTGCAAAAATATAGAGAGAGCAGAAGTCTGAACCTCTAAGGAACTCAGAATGACTCCTTTGTTCACACCATCCTGCAAAAAGGATAAGACCATAGGGAGGTCAAACCCCCGTGAAGACAGATCCCTGTTAACACACCAAGAATGATAAATGGGCCAAACCCTGTTGTAGGTCTTAGAGGAGACAGGCTTTCTAGACTGGATCATAGTGGAGACAACCTCAGGGGAGAACCCCTTTCTCTTCAGGATGGAGGTTTCAACAGCCATACCATCAAAGCCAGCTTCTCCATGTCCTCCTTCCAGAGGTAACCCTGAAGGCACCACAGGCACCTCATCCCCACAGGCTGGCATCCATTGTGATAATGGTCCACTCCAGGGTCACAAACATTTTCCCCTGCCCCAGGTTTCTTCTGTGCAACCACCACTGCAAATCCTGTCTCACACCCAGACTTAGAGAGAGCTGCTGATCTTCCCATGACACATCCTGATGATGAGTCACTGGTGTTCCTTGGCATGAGACAGAGAGTAAGTCACTGCTTTTAGGTAGACACCATGTGGCCTGCAACCTTCATGTACTTCTGGACTGGAGCTGAAGACCATTCCAGAGCTTGGGACACCTCCTGCATGAGCTGCAGAATCTTATCCTCCATCAAAAAGACGTTCCACAGATGGGTATCAAACCTGAGCCCCAAGAATATCATCTCCTAAGAAGGAACTGGGAATAACTTTGACATGTTCAGGATCCGCCTATGGCGGATGAGAATCTGGGCACATTCCTGGACCTGCCGAGCCAGAATCTCCTGCGATGGATCCTTCAGCATAAGGTCATCCACGTAAGAAGTCATCTGAATCTCCTGGGTGTGATGCCATCAAGGCCCCATCTACTTTGAAAAAACCCCAAAGGGTAGAGTGGTGAACTGGTAGTACTCTGAGCCAAAGGCAAAACATAGATAGTAATCAAATCCCAGTGTGAAGCACCAAAAATATTCATAAATATTCTGCTGAATGATAAGTGACACCTCAAGGAGTATAAGTAAGGAAAATACTGAGTTTATTAAAATATATAAAATAACATAACCGGTATGGCGATTTATTACTTGTAATTGAAAATATAGGGAGGCTAATCACTATAGATGTGTTTGGCCTATCTCCCACCCCATCTATCAGAACCAAATCTAAAAGTGCTGTGACACATTCTAATCATTATGAAGAAACAGAGCCTCATAGAGACCCTGCTAGGAGAGAAAACTTTACTGCAAGATTCTCTTCAGAAAGGGTCCACAACAGCACCTGCACACTGGGCAGTCCTCCAGGGGTAGCCAGGAATGGTAACCCACCTAATGGGGCGACTGCCACAGCTTCATATCTAAGAATAAAATAAAAAATAGGCTAAAAACTAAGCAGCAATGTTCCAAGCCTGTTCACTGTATCAAGAAAATATCAAAACTGGTGGGGGCGGGGATAGCCTGATGAAGGAGAGAGAAGGCTCCACCTTCAAGACTTTGTCTTTCAAAAAATGTTCTGTCTTCCATAGAAGGAAGATCACCTCCTGTGGTACCAGTATTCCATATTGAACAAAAGAGAAATACTGTTTATGTTATGCATTTTTCTGTTACTAAGATATTTATTCTGCAGCAAATTTCTCCAATAACATTACATATTACTAGTTAGACCAAGATCCAGCACACCATACTGCCATCAAGTAAGGTTTTTTATTTACTCTTTGCATTTTAAGAGTTGTTTCTCTCTTCTATCAAATGTTTTTAAATTGCCGACGGTTTTATGTATTTAATTCTTGATGCATATGAAGTAACTGTTTACTTTTTTGGTTTACTATCGATATGTCGCCCGCTGAATAGCGCGTCATGAATTGGCGCATCTCTTTAGGCGCGTCACTCCAAATGGCGCATCTGTATAGGCGCGTCACTCCTAATGGCGAGTGGCACATAAAGGATTAAACCTAACAGTGCAATGTATGTATATGTATATATACATATCTATATATATATATACTGATATATGCTATATAGATATGTAGACACATATATATGCATACATATACTTATCTATATATATATATATATATATATATATATATACTTATATATTCTTATATACTTATATATACTTATACTTATATATAGACACACATATATATATATATATATATATATATATATATATCTATATACTTATATATATATCTATCTATCTATCTATATATATATAAACTTATACCTATATATACTTATACATATGTATGTATTTATCTATGTATATATATATATATATATATATATATATACACAATATACAAAGTTGACTGTTTAAAATAATGAGGAAAACATATAAGGTAACCAAAAAATTTTATTTATGAAACAACTTTTCTCTAAAGCGGTACATTTCCCGTTAAGGGTGTCCATTTTCCTCTCCAGTACCAGGAAGGCCCGCTGTAATTCCCTCAGGGAGGGACGGTGGTGAGTTTGAGGCTGGGAGGTGGAGGGTTGTGATTGGGAAGTGGAGGGGTGCGCTTCAGAGGTGGAGGGTTGGGATTGGGAAGTGGAGGGGTGCGCTTCAGAGGTGGAGGGTTGGGATTGGGAAGTGGAGGGGTGCGCTTCAGAGGTGGAGGGTTGGGATTGGGAGGTGGAGGGTTCAGTGGAGAAATCTGAAAAGCAAAAATGGAAATATCAGAATATTAGTGTAGGATAACATGCCACATATGAAAATGCCACATATGTTGAACAAAATGTGTACTTGTGCAAAGTAATAGGTATTAACTTTGTTATTACAATGTCCAACATTACACATTTATGTTGAACAAAATATGTACTTGTGCAAAGTGTAGGAGTACACATTTTGTTGTAGTCATTAGCACTAATACGCACATCTGAAGTCATTTGAAGTCATACATCTTAAGTCCAAAGGTGTAAAGGTGTATTACATGTAGTTTGTGTACTTAAGATTATGAAACTTTTAACACATGTACAAAATGCAAGCAGGGAACACACCCAGCCTTTGATTTGCATGCACATTTTGTTTAGTGGTCACACCTTCACAGTGAACAAAATACACACTGTCACAATGGGGAACCTGTTCAAATGTTGTCTGAGTATCTATGCAACAAATACATTAAAAGGATACTTAAGATAAGTGGAAGAAATGTGTAATACATAGTTTTTCCACAATGAAAAAAAGATGTTTTACATTTACATTTAGATTTGTTACATTTACATTTAGAAAACATTTCAAAATTTCTTACATTTAAAAAAAAAATCTGTGCATACCTACTACATAGTAGCTGTGTATTTTTTTTGAGTTGTATGTGTATATTGTGTGTATGTGGAAAGCAATGACTTAAATATGTTATAGTGTATCGTAGTACCCATAATGTTCATTAGTTACTGACCAGGTGGTGAGGGCGACTCAGCTACAGTGGGCCTTCCGTGGCTTCTTCGTGCTATAAATAAAATGATAGAAAAAAATATTATTACCTAATACATAGTACTTATAATTGTTTGTGCTGTATGTGTATATTGTGTGCCTGTTGACAATAGTTAACCCTTTGAGTGCCAGAGTGCACTCCGTACCATTCTGTCACTCAAAGGGTTAAATATGTGTTAGTGGTTGTACACACAGCCCTTATTGGATACTTACGAGCAGGTGAGGGTGAGGGGTCCTGTCTGTGCCTCCTGTGTGGCGTTTGGTGCGCTACAAATAAATTGATAGAAAACATCTATGAATACGTATTAGAAAGCAATTTTTTTTTGAGCTACAATGTGAGTTCCAATGGTACTTACAAGGAGGATGACGCGGATGAGCTGGCCTAGAGAGCCTTTGCGATGCAGAGCGGCCTATAAAAAAACAATAGTAAGAATGTATGTAGTTTATGTAGCATAATTGAACATTGTTCTGTATTGTATACATGTTAAAAAAATTACTTACTGGTAGGCTGCAGGGAACGGTGATGGGTGGCCAGCTGAGGACCAGGAGATGATCTCGGAGATGATCTCCGGGGTGGTTCCGGACCTAGGAGGATATGTATTAAATGAAATGTTTAGAAAAGTGGAACATATATTAAGTACAGTTGTGTTGTAAGCAACACCAGATAAAGTACAGTTATGTGTGAAAATGGAATAATCATACCTACGCGAAAATTCTGCAGCAATCGAGACTCACGCCTCTTCAGGTCGGACCACCGCCGAAGAATTTGTCTCCTGGTCCTAGTGATGCCACTGGACCTCTGCATTTTGCAGGCGATTCGGTCCAGTCTGTCCCGCAGCCTATCTGGTAGATACTTGTCCATATAATGGACAAGTATCCCCAGCTCCGCATTTGTAAAGGAAGGCTCTCTAGGCATTTTCCCAACAAAATGAAAATGGGGAACAGCTGCACACTACTGTGTAGAATATACACTGCTGTCTGTTAATGGTATTTCCTGTTTCGGTTTTGTACTTCCTGCATGGATGACGCTGCATGGATGACGCTGTATTTTGACGCAGTGCGTCAATACAATGCCATTAATGCGTCATTTTGCAGCTTTAAGCCATTACACCCAAATAGCGCCATTGTAGCGCAATGTGTCCCTTGCGCCCATGTGGCACCAGTTTTGCACCCATTGCCCCCATATGGGCGCAATTGTATAGAGAGCATGGAGAGATGCGCCATGTAATACACGCGACAATAGAGATGCGCCCTATAATGATGCGCAATATTAGAAATGCGTCACAAAATGACGCGAGGCATAAGAAACGCGGCATACGATGACGCGCGACATATGAAACGCGCCATTTTAATGCGTGCTTTCAGTGGCTCGATATATGAGAAGGATACCGACTTTTTTAGTAAGTGCAGTGAAAAGGCTTTGTTTTGTGGGTTTTTTTTTTTTTTTTTGTATCTCAGGATGCTGGGGTTTCTTTTTTTTTTTTTGTTCTTGCGAACAAATAAAAAATTACAAAATTCTCAATGAATACCTGCTTCACAGTGCTTAACAATTAATTGTTATGTCTGAGGCACCGGGAGATATAGTGGTTTGCTTAGAGCTACTAAAATATGAGGAAATAAATCAGATGTCTGTCTGCTGTATAGTCAGTAATTGAAATTTCAGGTCTTATAGGTTTGCATTATATCTGGAGTGGCTAATGTTTATTAAGCTCTGTTTTAGTCTGCCTTTAATTCACACTCGCCCCAGTAAATGATAGGCTTCAACCTTCTGATTCTGAATAGATAATTATACTGCTAAAACACCCACAATGGTTGTTTAGAATACGGTAAGGGGATCAGATTAAATTATATTGTTTAGATACAGACTACAGTATAGATCAAATATAAAACATACAGTATATTGATGTGTTTTAATTATGTGTGGACACTAACCCAATTAAAGGTATAGTACTACTTAAAATGTAAAAAAAATAAGTTGAAGGGTTTATACCCCTAAGTAAAAAAGGGTACTTCCACTGCTGAAAGATGTTTTACTCAAAAGCTATTACAGCTCAAACTTGAATTTTTTTAGGTGCAGCATCACAGTGGCCTGAAATGGTACAGTAGCACTGTTCCTACACCATCCTATGGAAATTTATGGTCAACATCATAATTGCTCATAGGATGGTGCCACTGTACAATTTCAGGCTACTGTGATACTTCACCTAAATAAATCAGTGTTGAGCTGTAATAATTTTTGAATAACCCACCTTTTAGCAGTGGGTAACCTTGTTTTATTTAGGGGGATAAACCCTACAACATATTTTTTTTCTACATTTTGATTATTACTATATCTGTATGTAACTCTGTTGAAAAAAGTAGAAATACCTTATTCCTAGTTCCCATTTAATAAAGGAGCTAAAAAAAGTATTATTTGACTTTGTATAACTCCTTTCTCTGTTTTCTTGTCACGGACTCAAGAACGAGAACTGGACCAGTACTGAAGGTAACACAATCTTTATTAAGGTACATAACATACAGAACAACGGTAACAGCAAGAACACCAGGCAAAGTAGAGGGCGTCAGGAAGGATAGTGCTGCTGTAGTGGTACTGACTTAGTTCTAGAAGGCAAGAGGAGGGAAACAGGTCCGCACCTGAACAGACAAGATCCTGAGTAGGTACTGCGCTACAGGTCTGCACCTGTATAGACAACGTACCAGGGTAGGCTACTGCGCTACAGGTCTGCACCTCTATATACAACATTCCCAAGGAGGCCAACTGCGCTACAGGTCCGCACCTGAATGCCACAGATAAGTACAGAAACAAGAGGAAGTCCGCCAGAGCCACCAAGGGCATCCACTAAGTTATCCACTGGAGAGTTGGTATGCTGGGTGCACAGTGGACAACCTCATGCAACGCAAAGGTGGGTAGTCAGAAAAGCCGGAATGGGACAGAGCGAAACATAACCCAGACCCGCAGGTTTTTACCAGACTGGATGTCAGACAAGCCAAGGATCATACATGGAGCTGATAGTCAGAGCCACAGATCAACACCAGATCGGGTACTCAGACAAGCCTAAGGTCATACATGGAATGGTTAGTCAGCCAGAGCCGCAGGTTTGCACCAGATTGGATGTCAGACAAACCAAGGGTCACACATGGAGCGGGTAGTCAGACAGAGACACAGGTCAATACCAGAACGGATAGTCAGACAAAACCGGTTAATACACAGAGCAACAAAGCACAACTGCATTGGAACACCACGAAAGGGCAACTGAAGTGGTGTCCAGGCAGTTTATAAACAAACTGCTCCACCCCAAGAGGTGGAGCAAAAAATGTGATGTCCCTTTAAGAACCAGGTCACAACGTCATCAGGGAATCCCTTTGACGCGCACCTAAGGTCTGATGCGGCTGGAGCCGCCAGGGGGAGCAACAAGGAGACTGGTCGCCTGGAAGGACACCAGGGAGCACAGGCACTCCTAACAAGCGCGGCAAGCTGTGAGGGCACAGAAGCCGGCCACCTACAGGGTCTGGCAGTCGGCTGCAAGGTAAGCAACTGCTTACATTTCTCTAGCAACTCCTATTTGCCATTTTCCTCATTTGTAAATATAATGTAAATTTTACTTCAGCAATTTCTATACCAAAGTAAGAATTAGCATACATTTTTAAATCTCAGTCTAAGGGCAGTTGGCAGAAAGAACACTTATGTGTTTGAATAACTTAAAAAAGATATCGTTAACTAGATGTATTGCTGTGTTTCAGTTTATGGTAAGTAGAAACTGTAAATTCACATTAATGTGCGACCAATACTTACCGATTTGAACACATGTATTAATTATAGACATAGAAACATAATATATGGCCCAACTAGTCTGCCAAAGGAACAACAAGATACTATTATTCTATCGCTATATAAAACATCACATACTATGCACACATACATATGAGTTTATTGGTCAGACCTAGATACAAAAGTGGGCTAAAAGCTAAATCATCTCTCATCCAGAAAATAGCCAAATGACAAGTTAGTTTTACCTTCCTGACTGAAACATTTTTCACTCTGTAAATCCATACATAGTGACATAGTAACATAGTAGATAAGGCTGAAAAAAGACATGCGTCCATCAAGTCCAGCCCATGCCAATAACACTCCTGTTGATCCAGAGGAAGGCAACAAAAAAGCCCTCTGGAGCAATTTCCAGTGTAGGTGTGTGTGTGTGTGTGTGTGTGTGTGTGTGTGTGTGTGTGTGTCAAATAGTTCCCCGGCTCAATATCCTATTTGCTTTGAAGCCATCTGTCATAACTGTCAATATTGTTCTGTGCTAGATAGGCATCCATTGCTTTTTTGAATGCAGTTACATTATCTGCAAGCACAACATCCCGAGGCAAAGAATTCCGTAGCCTTACCGCCCTTACTGTAAAGAATCCCTGCCTGTGTTTTAGTCGAAAGCGCCTTTCCTCAAGTCTTAATGGATGACCTCTTGTTCTTAGCTCAGCTCTTTGCATAAATAATTCATTGGATAGTTCTTTGTATTGACCTTGAATGTATTTGTAAATGGTAATCATATCACCCCTTAGATGTCTCTTTTCTAATGTAAACAAACCCAGTTTGGCTAGTCTCTCTTTGTAACTCAGATCCTCCAATCCCTTTATCAGTTTTGTTGCACGTCTCTGCACCTTTTCCAGTTCAGCAATGTCTTTTTTTAGAACAGGCGCCCAAAATTGTACTCCATATTCTAGATGAGGCCTAACCAAGGATTTATACAGAGGTAGGATAATATTAGCATCCCTTGCTTCTACACCTCTTTTTATGCAGGCTAGTACTCTATTTGCTCTTGCAGCAGCTGAGTGACTCTGCACACTGCTGTGAAGACTATTGTCTATCAGTACACCTAAATCTTTCTCTAATGAGGATTTCCCAAGTTGTTTCCCATTTAGAGTATATGTAGCAAGTTTGTTTCTACAACCCAAATGCATAACCTTACATTTATCTACATTAAATGACATCTGCCACTTTTCTGCCCATTCACTTAGTTTATCTAAATCCTTCTGTAGGGAAAAAACATCGAGCTCTGTATGTATTTCCTTACATAGCTTAGTGTCATCAGCAAAGATTGAGATGCTACTTTCAATTCCCACTTCTAGATCATTAATAAACAAATTAAAAAGCATTGGGCCCAGGACTGAACCCTGCGGCACCCCACTTATAACCCTAGACCAATTTGAAAAAGTTCCATTTACAACAACTCTCTGCCATCTATCATTTAACCAGTTCTCAATCCATGTACAAATAACACCACCCAAACCGAAGCCTTTTAATTTATGCAGTAACCTGTTGTGAGGCACTGTGTCAAAGGCTTTTGCAAAATCCAAGTATACTACATCAACAGCAATTCCCCTGTCCAAATTACTACTCACTCTTTCATAAAATGCAAGTAAATTAGTCTGACATGATCTGTTCTTCATGAAACCATGCTGATTCCTACTAATGATATTGTTTGTCTTCACATAGTTCTGAATACTGTCAGTTAATAACTCTTCTAGTATCTTACCCACTATGGAAGTCAAGCTCACAGGTCTATAATTTCCTGGTTTGGATCTTGCTCCCTTTTTAAACAATGGAACTACATCAGCTTTCCTCCAATCACAGGGCACTATGCCTGATGAAAGCGAATCAATAAATATTAAGTATAATGGTTTTGCTATTACTGAACTAAGTTCCTTAAGTACCCTTGGGTGTATACCGTCCGGTCCAGGCGCTTTATTCACTATAACCCTTTCCAGTCTCTTTTGGACCTTGTCCTCAGTAAGCCATGTAGATGTTGGAGGAAATTCCATGGTTTTGTCTGTTTGCCCACAGCTTGTCATTTCTGCTTCCTTTGTATATACTGAAGCAAAGAACGTATTTAGGGTGTCAGCCATAGCTTTATCCTCACTAATCAATTCACCTGTTTCAGTCTTAAGAGGACCAATATCAACCTTAACTTTTTTGTTGTTAATATACTTGTAGAATTGTTTCGGGTTTTTCTTGCTCTCATTTGCAATGTTTCGCTCATTTTCTATTTTAGCTAGCTTAATTGCTTGTTTGCAGATTTTATTACATTCTTTATATTTTTTAAATGATGCATCTGACCCATTTGACTTAAACACCTTAAAAGCCTGCTTTTTATTTCTCATTTCCCTGCTAACCACATTATTAATCCACATTGGTTTTGCTTTACTTCTCTTGTGCTTATTCCCCAATGGTATATATTGACGTGTATATTTGCCCAAGAGCATTTTAAATACATTCCATGACTCTTGTGCATTTTTATCTTTGAAAATTACATCCCACTGGATATCCTTTAAAGCTTCTTTTAACTTTGTAAAATTAGCCTTTTTGAAATTGAATGTTTTGGTTAAACTCTTGCTATTGGGTTTCTCATAACAAACTTCAAAGGATACAATATTGTGGTCACTGCTGCCCAAATGTTCCCTTACCTGCACATTGTTTACAATGTCAGAATCGTTTGAGAGCACTAGGTCAAGCAAGGCCTCTTTTCTAGTTGGCTCCTCTACTAGTTGGGACATAAAATTATCATTTATCATACTTAGAAAAATATTTCCCTTTGTTGTGCCTGAAGTCATATTGCTCCAGTCAATTTCAGGGTAGTTGAAATCTCCCATTATAATTACCTTTGCTGACCTAGCAGCCTTTTCCATTTGCAGTAAAAGTTGGGCTTCCTCCAACTCCCCAACATTAGGTGGCTTGTAGCAAACCCCCACCAATATCTTTTTATTATGTGTGCCCCCAGTGTGTATTTCAACCCACAAGGCCTCTACCTTTTCATTGGACCCTTCATTTATATCTTCCCTTAAACTAGGTTTTAAGGCCTGCTTTACATATAGGCATACCCCTCCTCCCCTTTTATTAACCCTGTCCCTCCTAAAAAGTGAATAGCCCTCTAGATTGACTGCCAAGTCATACGTATCATCTAACCAGGTTTCAGACACTCCAATCAGATCATACTGCTCATGTACTGCAATCATTTCTAGTTCCCCCATCTTACCAGCCAGACTGCGAGCATTTGCATGCATACATTTTATCTTTTTGCCATTCTTAAAGATTTCTTTCTTTCTTTTTCAGATGTATTTGTCTTTTATCAGGCTGTAACAATGGCAACTCCCTATTAGATGAACTAGCCCATTCCCCCTCTCCATCCCCATGACCCTTCTCTAATCCCATTCCCTCAATTATACTATCTTCCCCAGCCTGTGTTGCAGCTCCCTCCCCCCCCCTTTCTAGTTTAAAGTCTCCTCCAGCCTTCTAACCAACCTATCACCCAGCACCGTGGCCCCCCTTCCACTAAGGTGCAATCCATCACTACTATAAAGATTGCGCCCAAGGGAAAAGACTGACCAGTGCTCTAGGAACCCAAACCCCTCCTGCTTACACCAAGTCTTTATCCACGCATTTAACTCCCTAATCTCCCGTTGCCTTTCTAATGTAGCGCGTGGCACAGGTAGAATTTCAGAAAATACTACCTTAGAGGTCCTCTGCTAAATCCAGTAGATTTCACTCTTTGGGTTTGATTCTATTAGTGCAGTAAAACAATTGGTTTAACAAAAACAAGTATCATCTGGCAAATACCCATTCCCTGGAGTTACTGTATTTCCTGCCAGCAGAGATATAAGAGTATGTTGTACAAATCTAGCCTGCACTCAGTTGCTTGGTGGAGCTTTGTGTTTTCAATACCCCCATGCAAATTACAGACAGAAGTAGGAAGAACAAAGGAAATAGCTAACACTCAATGTTTGATACAGTGCTGGGGTGACAAACATTGGCCAAGAGCTAGTTCTTGTCACACAATCACCTTCCAGTCACCCTTCCATAAAAGCATCAAGATTCAAAGTATCATACCCAACATTTGAAAAGTTAGGGGTTCGCCTTACAATCCAGGTTGACTTGCATGCGGACAAACAGGTTAGAGTAGTTCCCTTTCCCCACACCGTCCAAAAAGCACCAATATCCAAAATAAGCTAGTCCCCTTTCACCTCACCCTCCCAAACAAAAATCAAAAGTCCAAGTAATATAGGCCCCTTTCTCCCCAGCCTCCAAAAATATTAACATGCTGTCCCTCCCCAAGTGCTTCCCATGATGTCTGAGTACAGCGGTGTCTGTGGAACCCTTGCCTTCCTCAGAAGTTTCCTCCATAGTTCTAATAAAAAACAAAAAACCCTATCAACACACTGCCACTGTCTCACCCATTTCTAAAAGGGAAGATAAAGAAAGTGTCCCCCAAGTTCTGCTCTGGCCATTGCCTGAGCCAATGTGAGGGAAAAAAATGAACAGGGACATGCTTTCATATGGTCAGTCCTTGCTCAGTCTCTTCCCATGCTCCCATTGGCGGGGTTGGTGGAGTTACATAGGGCACAGAACAGACTGTGAGAAACCTCACTTCACTGCCAATAACAATCCAGATGATTGGGTCAAGAATGAGCGTAACTTAACCCATCCCTCTAGCCAATTACTTGGAGAGGGGGACCACATTACGATTTAGGGACAGCTGTGGAAAGGGGTCTGCATTACTTGGACTATTGGTGGGTGGGTGGAAAGGTGAGTACATTACGTTGGATGTTTATGCTTTTTGGCAGGTTTTGAGGAAGGGAAACTACAATATGTTGGATGTTGGTGCTTTTTGGCGGGGGGAGGGGACTACATTATTTTGGATATTGGTGCTTTACGGGAGGGTGGGGGGGAAGGGACAACATTATTTCGGATGTTGGTGCTTTTTGAGAGGGTGCGGAGAGCAGGATCTGTGTCACTTTTACTGTTTTTACGGTTATGGAAGTGTGAGGGGGATAGTGTCCCTTGTGCTGTTGATGAATTAATATGGGGGCTTTTGCACCCGTATTAATTCATCTTGTAGTTTCTAGTGTATAGATGTGTCTGTGTGGGTGTGTCTTTGCTGCTGTTCTCTTGTACAAAAGTGATTTTTAACATGATTTGGGAACTCTGTGGCTGTGTTCGGGAGGTACAGTAATATCAGCAGAACATGCATCCTCTCAACGTGTGTTAATACTCACCGTATACAATAGAATGTCAAATGACTTGGGCTGTTCTATTGATTTCTGTGGAAGTAAATCTAGCAGCCATCATGCATACTTAAATCTCACTGGTTGGTCACAGAAAAGGTGATAGAATACCAAACTGTGACTTTCAAACTACTGTCTCCATTTTTTTCCAGTGGACTTAATATAACTGAGCCCTTGCTTTTTAATTTATTAATGATCTAGCAGTGGGAATTAAAAGTAGTGTCTCAAGAATTTAGATAACTGAGTGAATGGGCAGAAAAGTGGCAGTTGACATTATAAAGTAGATGCATGTAAGGTTATGCATTTGGGCTGTAGAAACAAACATGCTACATATTTCTCTAAACAACTCATTAGAGAACAATTTAGGAGTAATGATAGATGATAGACTTCACAGCAGTGTGCCGAGTCACTCAGCTGCTGCAAAAGCAGCAGACAGGGCACTATCCTGCATAAAAATAGGCATAGATGCACAAGAGGCTAATATTATTCTATCTCTATATAAATCATTGGTTAGGCCTCAAGTAGAATATGGAGCACAGGTTTAGGCACCAGTTCTGAAAGACATTATTGAACTGGACAAAGTGCATAAACGTGGAACAAAACTGATAAAGGGATTGGAAGATCTGAGTTATAAATAGAGAATAGACAAACAGGGCTTGATTACATTAGAGAGGAGACGTCTAAGGGGTGATATCATTACCATTTACAATTATATTCAAGGTCAATAAAACAAACTATCCAATGAAATTATTTACGCAAACAGCTGAGCTAACGATGAGAGGTCATCCATTAAGACTAGAGGAAAGCCTCTTTCGACTAAAACAAAGTTTTTTATAGTAGGGGCAGTAAAGCTATGGAATTCTTTGCCTCAAGATGTAGATACTGTAACTGCTTTCAAAAAACCAATTATACCTATATAGCACAGAACAATAATGATAGTTATGACAGATGGCTTCAATGTAGATGGGTTGTTGATCCAGGGAAGTATCTGACTGCCATTTGGAGTCAAGAAACATTATTTTTACCTACTTGGGTAGTAATTGGAAATGGCTTCAGTGATTTTTTTTATTTTTGTTTGTTTTGCCTTCCTCTGGGTCAACCGGGGTGTTTTGGCATGGGCTGGACTTAATGGACACGTCTTTTTTCAGCCTCGTCAATGATGTTACTATGTATTTAACTGTGACTCACCTCTATTGAGAGGTTTTCTTGTTCTATGACCATGGCTCTAAGGTTCAGTAAAGATACTCGGTCTTCATCCACCTTTAGTTTGTTTAATTAACTTATTTCTTCCTCTTTTCAAAAACAAATCTTAATAGTGCTTTTGTGCTCTGACAGTATTTTTTTTAAAAAGTATTTATAGTCTTACATACTAAGATGAATGAACAGGATCATTTCAGTAAAAAGACACAAAAGTTGGAGCTGCATGTTAAGTATCCAGCCACCCTGATATTTTTATCTGTCTATTGCCTTGACCTCAACTACACTTAGCTTATTTAGAAACTGGATTTACAATTACGTACCTGTTCCTTAAAGATGTACCCCTCTTACCTACTGTCATGCGTTTAGTGCTAACATTCCAAATGGTTCATACCATGCTAAAACCTGAAGACTGCTATAATAAATATAGAAAGATCCTATATAAGTTGAAGAGACCCATTAAATATAGCTAGCAGTCACTTAAAGTGGAACCAGGGCTGGATTTACATCTCAGGAGCCTGTAGGCACAGCTACCTGAAGCGCCCCCCCCCCCCCCCCCCCGCCATCTCCACAATGCTCCAATCTCCATATTGCCCTCACATTGCCCCCCATCACACTCACATTGCCCCCATCATCTCAACATTGCCCTCACACTGACCCCCATCACCATCAGCTCCACATTGCCCCCATCAGCTCCACATTCACCCCATCACCATCAGCTCCATATTGACCCCGTCAGCTCCACATTCACCCCATCACCATCAGCTCCATATTGACCCCATCAGCTCCACATTGACCCCATCACCATCAGTCCACATTAACCCCCATCAGCTCCACATTGACCCCATCACCTCCACATTGACCCCATCAGCTCCACATTGCTTGCCCCCCATCATCCCCATATTGACCTCACATTGCTCCCATTATCTCCAGATTAACCCTTTGAGTGTCAGAGTGGTACACAACGCATTGCTTTGCGTACCACTCTGGCACTCAAAGGGTTAAGTTTCATTCATCCGTTTCCTACCTCCCTGGTGGTCCAGCGGCTGGAGAGATCTGTGCTTGTGCACAGACATGGAACAGCTGGAGCTCCCACGCGGCCTTCCCTTTAGTAATGCAGAGTGCTGTGAGATAAAATCTCCCAGCGCTCTGCATTGCTAAAGAGCCGGGAGAGCTCACAGCCTACAAGGCGCGGCATGGCAAGCCGCGCCGAGTCAAAAAAAAAAAAAAAAAAGAATTGTAGTGGCAGGCGCCCCTCTGTAGGGTGCGCCTGTAGGCAGATGCCTACTCTGCCTTACGGGAAATCCGGCCCTGAGTGGAACTATCACCGCATAACAAGTTTATCTTAAATAACTATATAACTAAATAATAATAGATTTCTCCTCTCTTCCCCAGCTGACAGGCAGGACGGAGCATGGACAGCTTGTCATAGTGACGTCTGTGCGCCTGCATTGTCAGCCCCTTTTAGAGCCGAACGGTTCGTAGCAACACCTCCTAGACCCGGCAGGGACTGACAGCACAGGCGTGCAGACGTCACTATGGCAAGATGTCCGCGCTCTGTCCTGTCTGTCAGCCGGGGAAGAAAGGAGAAATCTATTTAATATGGTAATAATTCTGGCGACTAGTGCCACTAAGCAGCTAGTCGCCAAATGGGGAGTTATTTAAGATAAACTTGTTATGTGATGGTAGTTCCGCTTTAAAATAGAGGAAACAATATGAACAAATACATAAAAATGAGTGATATATAAAAGATCTTAACATAACTTCAATGAAAAAAGTCAGTGTCCGTTACAATAATGTCCTCACAAATGTCCAAATATGTCTAAAATTATCCAAAATACCTTAGTCAGATGGAACAAAAAATGAGGATGAGTTCAAATAATAATGTGAACTACAAACCACCAGTTTCAAGGGTCTTGGTCTGATGATACTGATAAATAGAATTCGGCACTGTGCACTGGTAAAACAGAATTCCTAGTACAATATAGCAATTCCTGGCTAGCAGAGGTAAGAAGGGGTCCCCTGTTACTCTATCCAGCATTACATCTCTATTACCTGGAGAGCAGGACTTAGGTTTGTTGCTAGAGTGCATTGAGCTCCCCAAGCAGAGCCTTGCTGTGGCTTAAACTGGTCTAAAGGTGCTAATTGCAAGGTCAGATACCCATCAAACAGCTGAGTCAGTGAGGGGATGGAATGACTGATCTAGGGACATAAGAGGAGGTGGTATTGGAGACTATCAAAGATAGTCTCAGACGAGATATCCTGAAATAGCAAACAGCAAAATACAGGTATAGGGAATCACACTTAAGTGTTAATATACACACAGAATTCAAAAGATCCTGGTAGTATTATAAGCAGCAACATTTAGAAGAAAGTATTGGAAAAAAACAGGAAGTAAACCAAACAAAAACCACAGGACAAAGCAAGCAAAGCTTAACTGCAGATTTGAATTGCTCACATATATATTGAAAAGGAAAGGAAAACACTATATCACAAAAGAAGCACAGCTATGCCAGTCAGCACATGTAAGAAATGTAACTAAATCACTGCACAATATCAAGGAACAAAGGAAACCCCTCATCTTAGTCTTCAAAGAAAAAACAATAAGCCTCCAGAAGGAATCAGCTTCATGGAGAAACAGAACAAGGCTGGAGATGTTGAGCAGGACTACAGACAGTACCAGGAACAATTCTTGACAGAGTGAAAATCACAGAAAGGCAGATGAAAACCAGAACCATAATGTCTGCAACCAACACAGCAATACTATAGATAGGGTAACATGTTGATTTAACTCTTCACCGCAAAGACTCTGGACAAACATCAAGGTGAATCAGGGGCATGATCTGGAACAAGTGCTTGCAGCTCAGCAGAACTCAGAAAGATCCAAAATTGTTGTCGAAGGCAAGGCGAGTGGGTAACAACTTGAAACAGCAACAAGCAGGAAACATGCAGACTAGAAAAATTAGACTGTGAATGAGTGCCAAGCAGCCAGGAAGGGGAGGATTTAAAGGTACAGGGCCAGATATAAAACCAGGGAAGGGCCAAGGAAAAAGGAAAACCCAGAACCTGACAACAGCATAAAAACAGACAAAACTGTAAAAGACAAACAGGGCAAGTATGGTAATTTATTGCAGTAAAATCATATATACTCAGATTGTCCAACCACTGCTCTCTTGGGTTTGTAGCATAACAGGGGTCCCTGCTCCTTGTGGTTGTCATACTGTGCACTTAATCTGCCTCTAAAAACAATACAAACTTTATCTCCAAGGTGCTGATGTTCAATTATGCTGAAAACACCAGTCTCTGGATTCTCTCAATAGAAAGATGATCCTAATGTGTCTCATTGCTGGTCAAAAGCCAGCTAACAAGTCTCTATGTCTCAGGGTCCATACTAAGCAAGTTAATAAGCTGTTAATATGCTGATAAGGATCTGGATGTGAGTCTAATGTATACAGGACAAAACTTTCAGCAAGAATTAGTGGACAGAAATGGGAGTGTGGGGGGTGTTCACACAGGGGTAGGGGGAGGGATTGATATCCTAATGAGTGGTAAAATCAATGTGTGATACCTACTATAAAATAAATCACATATGGTGAATATGTAAATGAAGCGTACTTGTATGATATGGCTATGATCGGTTTTATAACTAACAAAGTGACATAGTTTCTGAGGCTGAAATAGACATGCATCCATCTGATGCCAAATCACCCCTGCTGATCCAGAGGAATGCAAAAAAAAACCCCAAAAAACATTGAAGCCATTTCCATTTAAGCCAGAAGTGGGTAAAAAAGGCCCTTCCTGACTCCAAATTGCAGATATTATAAACTGGCAGGAACAGATGTAAGCTATCTGAGATCTGGCTCTGTAAAAGAACTCTGTAGAGTATGAACAGTTAGCTACTAATATGCAAAGCAATATCCAACAATACACTGGGTAGCAGGAACAGAAATTGAGAACAGGGGAGATGACTGGAAATTTATTTCTGTAGGCTAGAAGCCTGGGTACTCAGAGTGGAGAGGTGCTGGCGAACGTTGTCAAACACTACATGGGGTAACAAGAGCAGAGACTAAAAGCAGAAGACTGGAAGCTTACCCCAGTAGGCTAGAACATTGGGTGCACTGGATGGGGAGCAGAGCTGGCTTGCGTAGTCTATGTCTAGGAGATCTTGCTGCGGCCTAGTCGAAATTAGAATTGCTGATCGCAAGACCAGATCAGTGCCGACCAGAGGAGCCGGCCCACACCCAGGATAACCTCCTAGGGTATAGTAGCTACCTACTGGGAAAGCTAGAGATGTTCCTTGGGTCTGAGGTGAAACTGGCAGTTGTACCCAGGACAAAGGACTTGCACTGTGCTAGGCCAGAGTACAGCCAGTAGAAATAGTGCCTGAAAAACTGCTCTCCAGGCTGGAACAGCAACAGGTGAATTGGCACCAAAACAGCAGGCTAGAAAATGGTCAATATGCATAGAATATATGAGAGGCTTCTGAGGACGAACAGACAGCAATATGGCCTGTTCTACGCTAGTCACCAGCATCATGTTTTAGCTCTCTATTGCCATTACAGAGGAGAATTTACCACATACATATTAGACTAATCCCGCCCAAAGGGCAGTCCAGTTTCAAAATTACGAACAAGTCTCCTCTGAACGGAAACACCAGCTAACCCCCGACATACGTTTTGACCTTGTTGGGCATCATCAGGGAGGTGCTGCTAGACTCCATAGGCACTGAAAGCAAGGGGTCCACATTTGGATTATCCTTCACTCTTAGGGAGACCCTTAAGAGTATTTAAAATTTGCATAGAAAATGTGAGAGGCTTCTGAGATGAACAAACAGCACAATGGTCTGTTCTACTGCTAGTCACCGATCAGAAGCATCATGTTTTAGCTCTCTAGTGCCATTAAAGAGGAGAAATTTTCACATACATACTAGACTAATCCTGCTCAAAGGGCAGTCCAGTTACAAAATGACAAGCAAGTCCCCTCTGCACGGGAACACCAGCTATCCTCCGAAGGATGTTTCGGCCTTCTGAGTGATGACTAGCTATAGAACAGGCCATTGTGCTGTTGTTCAACCTCAGAAGCCTCTCACATTGTGTATGCAAATTTTGAATACTCTTAGGGGGTCCCCTAAAAGTGAAGGGTAATCCAGACATGGACCCCTTGCTCTCAGTGCCTAGGGAATCCAGCAGCACCTCCGTGACAAGGCCCAACAAGACCAAAATGTACGTTGGGGGTTAGCTGGATTTCCTGTACAGAGGGGACTTGCCCGTCATTTTGGAACTGGACTGCCCTTTTGGGCGGGATTAGTCTAATATTAATATATATATATATATATATATGTGGAAATTTCTCCTCTGTAATGGCACTAGAGAGCTACAATGTGATGCTTCTGAGCAGTGACTAGCCGTAGGCCAGGCCATTGTGCTGTTATTCGTCCTCAGAAGCCTCTCACATTTTGTATGCTTATTTTGAAGACTCTTAGGGTGTCTCCCTAAGAGAGAAAGGTAATCCAGATGTGGAACCTTTGCTCTCAGTGCCTAGGGAATCCAGCTGCACCTCCGTGACGAGGTCCAATGTATGTTGGGGGTTAGCTGGTATTCCAGTGCAGAGGAGACTTGCCCATCATTCTGGAACTGGACCACCCTTTTGGCCAAGATTAGTCTAATATGTATGTGGAAATTTCTCCTCTGTAATGGCACTAGAGAGTTAAAAAGTGTTGAGTCTGAGCGGTGACTAGCCATAGAACAGGCCATTGTGCTGCTGTTTGTCCTCAGAAGCCTCTCACATTTTGTATGCTTATTTTGAATACTTATAGGGGGTCTCCCTAAGAGTGAAGGGTAATCCAGATGTGGACTCCTTGCTCCAGTTGCACCTCCCCAATGAGGCCCAACAAGGCCAAAACGTACCTCAGGGGTTAGCTAGTGTTCCCATGCAGAGGGGACTTGCCCATCATTTTGGAACTGGACCGCCCTTTTCGGGGGATTAGACCAATATGTATGTGGAAATTGCTCCTCTATAATGGCACTAGAGACCTAAAATGTGATGCTTCTGAGCAGTGACTAGCCATAGAACAGGCCATTGTGCTGTTGTTCGTCCTCAGAAGCCTCTCACATTTTGTATGCATACAGAGAATAGTCAATAGTCAAACAACAGAGCCGGGTCAAAAATGAGAGTACACTGAAGCAATGTACAGAAACAGGTGGCAGAAGAGAGGTCGGTAAACAAGGCCAAGGTCAGCAACTATGAATCAAACAATTCAGGACAAAAGGGTGCTGGAACCACTAGAACACAAACTCGAAAGCTAAGATTGTGCATCAGCAGACAGGAAATTATGCTATATAAAGGCTACGGAGCAAGAAAGAAAACCAGAACAGGAAACACGGAATCCAGTGAGACAGGGCAAGGAATAAGATCAGGAAAGGAGCATTACAGATATATCCCTGGATCAACATCCTATCTGCTTGGAAGCCAACTGTCATAATTCTCAATATTGGTCTGTGCTAGATAGGTATCCATGACATTTTTTAAAGCAGTATCAGCAAGCAGAGCATCCCAAGGTAAAGAATTCCATAATTTCACTGTACTTACTGTAAAACAATCGCTGCCTGGGTTTTAGTTGAAAGCACCTTTCTTCTACTCTTAAAGTGATAGTAATGTTTCACAAAAACATCAGCTCCAATTAATCTTCATAGTATTTGGGCCATAGAGAGTGTTATTTCATTACTGTGAACGTTGTAGTTCAAGAGTAATTGAATGATAAAGTTTGCCCCTACCGCCCCTTTTACCTAGTGTAAGCCCCAACTCCTCAGATGTGGCATCCAGTCCATAGACCAGACAGCTCATATATCAAGAGTCAAAATTCTTTACTGAAAAATATCAGAACATGTACACAAATAATCATACACAATATTATCAAAGAATATATCAAAAACCCCTAACACTTTGCATCCCTTGACCAGAGGGCACTTCCAATTCAACCTCCCAGCAATTCCAAAAGCTTTACTGGGCCTCAGCAACCACGCTCAGATCATTGGGATCAATTCTCCTCAACCAACTATCCCAGATATTTCTTTTCCGACCTATGCCTTTTATCCCATATGACATGCCCCTTTCCATCTGTATTTGCCATGTAACCTGCCCCACCACTTCAGCTATCTCCAGAAACAAAGAAGATTTCTACCTTCTTGCCAGGCACATTTTAGCTGCCGCTAATATATGTATAATAATAATCTCATTTTCCTTACTCATCTGCGGCCAATCCAAATTCATCAATATTTTTATTGGGTCTAAATCCAGACCAACACCAGTTAGTCTATCAAACCAACATGTCACCTTTCTCCAATACTCCAAAACTGGACCACAGTTCCACCACATATGTATATAGCTGCCTTTATTAACTTCACACCTCCAAGACCTATCTGAAGCACCCACATACATTTTGTGAAGTTTGTCTGGTATCAGATACCACCTACTTACCAGTTTAAACTGAGTATCCAATAGATTTAAACAATGCATCTGATTTACCAATTTACTTGAAGCCCTGACCCATTCCTTCACCTCAATTGCTCTCCCAAAGTCTTTCTCCCATTTTTTTAGAACCAAGGGGGGATCTTGATGTCTTACCAAATATTAAAATTTTGCACAATTAGAAAGCAATTTATGACAATCCTTCATATCAAATAGTTGGTTAAACCTCCTCATTACTTCTCTCCTTCCCAATTCCATGTGAGCATTCATGAACCCCTTCACTCTCAAGTACACAAACACATCTTTATTTTCCAGATGGAATTCACTCATCAACTGATGGAAAGTTTTGATCTTGTCTCCTTCAAACAGGCTCCCCATATTACTAATTCCAGCTCTACACCATCCACAGACCCTCAAATCATCCACAAAATCATTCAACATTTTCAACTGAAGAGCGGGGATTATTCTATTTCTCAACTTTAACTGTGTTAAAATTAACTCCCAATTTTTGTTTAAATGTTCCGGCACAGTTGGTATTCTCCTTCCTTCTACCACCTTCTTTTTAAATCCATTCATCCAAAACCCTGATGCAACACTCTGCAACCCTGTCTGTTCTTTCTCTATAATATACCATTTTTCCTGGTCTACTAGAGGACTGTGTACCATTAACACATGAAATATCCGACTGACAATATAACATCTCGAACTCCATAACTCCCAACCCTCCTTCCCGTCTTTTCCTAGCCAATATACCCCCACTCACTCTAGGTTTCTTCCCTTCCCACATAAAAAGCTGAAAGGCTGGGTGTACCATACCTAACCAGGCACTAGGAAAATCTAGCGGGATCATTCTCCAAATATATAACCATTTCGGTAACACATAATGATTCAAGATATTAATCCTGCCTGCTCATGAAAACCCAAATTTCTTCCAATCCTTTAAAGATTTATTTGTATACTTCATTAACGGCAAAACATCAGCTTCTACCAAATTTTTAACCGAAGGCGTAATGTTGATCCCCAGGTATTTAAGATGTTCTTGCTTATATACTAATCCCAGCTCCCGTGTTAGATACTGCACTACTTGAGGGTCAACATTAATAGCCAAAAATTCTGATTTGTCAATATTAATCTTATAACCTGACACCTGTGAATATTCTTCTAACACATTAAACAGCTCTTCTATAGATATCTCAGGTCTTTCCAACATAAGAAGGATGTCGTTGGCGTACAAATTTAAGTTTGCCTGTCCATTATGCATACTAAATCCCCTTATGTTCTCATCCTCCCGTATCGCAATTGCTAACGGCTACAATACCAGCACATACAGCAATGGCGATAACGGATATCCCTGACGGGTCCCATTTCCTACCATAAACCAATTAGAGAAGAATCCCTTTCTCAATACCCTAGCTTTCGGGTTATCATATAAGGCTTGTACGGAACTGAGGAATCGTCCCCCTATTCCGTATTGTTGTAATAAACCAAGCATGAAACCCCACTCCACCCTGTCGAACGCTTTTTCTGCGTCCAATGACAAGAGTACGAGAGGGGTTCCAGTCCCTTCAACTTTATCTATGATGTCAATCATTCTTCTCATATGGTTCACGGAGGACCTCCCTGGTATAAATCCCACCTGATCCTGTTACACCAGATCGACTATAATCCCTTTCAATCATTCTGCCAAAATAGACGCAAAGATCTTAACATCTGTATTTATTAATGAGATGGGCCTGTAATTCTTAATTAACTCAGGATCCTTATTTGCTTTCAGTATTGGAACCACGTTGGCTCTCAGCAGCTCCTCTAGACACTTGCCCAGTTCTGCCACTGCATTAAATAGCAACGCCAGTTCCCCTTTCAATTCATCTTTTAACAATTTATAATATAAATTAGGATATCCATCCGGTCCCGGAGCTGTACTCACTTTTAACCTATCAATTGCATCGACCACCTCTGAGTCTGATATTATTTTATTTAACCTATCTGACTGATCTACATTTATTCTTGGGAGATTCCTCTTCCCAAAATATTCTAATAATTTTCCATCTGTACCCCCTTGCGGCAGATTATATAGACCCTGATAGTATTCAGCAAAGGCTTCCCCGATATCCTCTGGGTTCAAAATCTCTTCCTCCCCCTCTCTAATCTTTGTTATTAACCCACTTTTATTTTCCTTTTTTAATCTATTTGTCATAAGTGAGTCCAGTCTATTGCCTCTATGATAACAGTTGAACAGTTCCAACGCTCTTGCTACGTTATTTATTAATTGTTCATTAATTTGCCCCTCTATTACTTCTATTCTCTCTGCCTTCTCACTTGTAGGATTACCTTTGTTACTATTCTTCACATTAGCTAATTCAATATATAACTTAGATAATATAGGCGGAGCCTTCTTCGAATCATTAGCAGCAATACTTATCAACTGCCCACGTATCACACACTTATATGCGCATCAAACACTGTCTACCAACACCTCCCCTTTCCCATTTTCTTCAAAATATTGTTTGGTAGACTCTCTAATTCTTTCTAAATTCTCTGGTTTTCTCAACAGCTGACCATCCAGTCTCTACCCTCGATTTCTTCTATCATATCTATCTTGATAATCCATAACCACGGGCGAATGATCTGACCATGTAATTACACCAATTTAAATTTTCTTAACAGTATGTAACATTTAATTATTTCCTAACATCAAATCAATTCTTGAATATGAATTGAACTGTCTGAAATAACATGTGAAATCCTTCTCTGTCGGATGAAACACCCGCCAATATATCACTTATTTCATAATTCCTCAAAAGTTCCCGAAATTGATCAGCCTCTGATCTATTTACTAAATTCACTCTTTCAGACCTACGATTCATACATGGGTCCCCTACACAGTTAATATCCCCCATCACCAATACTCTACCTTGTTTCACCTTTTCCATTTTCGTCATTACTTTCTTTATAAAAGTTAATGGTCGCTTATTTGGTGCATATATATTTACAAGAGTAAATAGACCATTATTTATGCTACAGACAAGGATAATATATTGTCCCTCCATATCCAACTCTTGATACAAGACCTCCACCGCAATCTTTTGTGAAAACAGTAAAGCCACACCTCTTTTTTACATGTTTCTAAGGCAGAGCTAATCACCATCGGGAACCTCTTTGATTTCAAACCTTCAGAATCTGCTCTAACCCAATGTGTCTCCTGCAGAGCACAAATATGCTCCCTTGTTTTATATAAGAAATTGCGTACCAAAGCTTTCTTAGTTGCAGAATTGATCCCCCGAGCGTTCACTGAGACCACTCTTATCCTGGGCTTATCCTACACCAATTCTTCCATTGCCCCCTGGTCAAGGTACCCAACATACATCCATCATCCCCAACCCACTGTAAAAAGGTCCATTCATCTATATTTGGACCCATCACCGCCCCACCCCTAGAGCCCGACCAACCCCCCTAGGCGGCTCTCCTACAAACCATCCTGCTCTACCCCTCGCAGGAAAAAGCTGCCCATTCATAGATGGGAACGTAGAGGAGAAATACAACGTTACATTATTAACCAAAGGAGGAAGTAAGGGACAAGGGTAGAGAAGAAAAAAAAAAAAAAACCAAACACATTGTACATGGTCCTATAACCAATCCTCATAATAACACATATATTCCATACCCTCGTGAAAAGTATTCCTACAAATTATCAATATCCCAACAAAATATCCCACGTGAGAAATAACCCTTCAATTATCAATCCCCCCACATACTCCCCACACCAATAACAAAAAAAACTCCCTCAACCTATCTCTGTCCCTCAGGTCACCCCTTACACCCCACCCCCACCCCTAACAGGGATGACTTCCTTAACCCTACCCCTTCCACCCCACCCACTCTCCACGCGGACTATCACCACCTAACTAGAAGATCCCAATGACGCAATAATATTGCGTCACAGATCTCCCCCCACGCAGCAACCGCCCGGGCAGTAAAACCCAATGTGCACCATATATATTCCAAAAAACACACCCTCTTCCCCCCCTCAAGGGGGCGTATCTCTCATCCACCACTCCCACAGTGCAAAGCCTCCCAAACCACAAGAAAAACTAATCCTCAAACCTTTCAAGGCCCTCGGTCAGCCCCCTCATCCTGGCATCCATCCCCCCATCTCAAACCCCCCCCCCCACTCACCGAACTCTAGAACACCGGGATATGGGTCCCTGACCGCCTGCCTATGAAGAAAAAAAAACAACAACACTCTATCCTATACCTATCATGAAGATAAACCCCAGTGCCCCCTCTAATCTTATAATCAACCCTTCTCTCAACCTATCGCAAAACCTGACTATCTTCCTAGCCCACCAAAACTCAATAAACCCCCAAATCTCATGTAACCTAAGACTTCACAATCCCCTCTACAGAATCTCTATTCTAAGCAAATACTCTCCACCACCTCCCTCCTGTAAAAAACAACATTAAACACAAAACAAAAATCTCTCATCCCCGTTCTAAGTACCATAATCACCCCAAACCCTATAAATACCCTATAGATATCTAACCATACCTAACAATAACTTCCCCTTCCTCTCTTAGGTTGCAAACCAGCCAATTCAAGTCCAGCCAGGAAATATCAACCTCCCTAGACTACTAACCCCCTCCCCCTAAAATCCTAAAAAACCCTTACAAAAAAAAAAAAACTAAAATATTTCTAACTCTCTCGCCCCTTTCCCCACCCCCCCAAACTCCGCACCATAGCCCATAAGGCAGACCCAGGCTCCACCCATCTCCCATAGCATAAAATTTTACACCAATATTCCATCTTATTCTACATTATTCTCTGTCAACCATCTATTTAACTGTTCCAGTAATTCAAAAATGACAGTTCTGCCTTGAAAGTCCCTTGTAGGGAACAGCCATAGATATCTTATTTGACGCTGTCTCAGAATATTAGTTCCTTGTGGAAACAATCTTCGTTTGACCCGTGTAGCCCATGATAAATCCTGAAAAATCTGTACTTGATCTATACCTTCAGCCTTGCCTTGCGTTTTAAGGCTTCAGAAATAGCTTAATATCAGCATTTTAATATTCAAGGTAGAGCAGCAGACCATAATATCTCTGGGCAACTGCCCAGCAATGCCCTTTGGCTTTGGCAAGCGGTGTATTCTTTCAAAAAGCAGCCCATTATTATATAGCACTCCCAATGGAGCCAACATTTTTTCCTTTATATATTTGTCAAAGTCCTCAATCGGGATCTTTTCAGGCACTCCCCTCATTCACAAATTATTTCTGCATGCTCGATCTTCTAATTCTGCCGCCTTCATGCCCAATTCCTGGAGCTTTTGTTGTACCTTTAAATGCTGCTCTTCTTGCTGTACCGCTTTAGTTTCCAGGGCCACCACCCTATCCTCGATTAAACCCATTTTAGAGTGTATTATGGATAGTTCTTTCTTAATTTCTTCTGTGTTGGAGTGCAGGTCCTCCTTCATTTTAGCAAACTGCCAATCCATATATAACACCAACTGGTCATAAAGTTGCACCCCCTGAACCAGCTGGGAAATAGAAGATAGTTGAGGGGTCTCAACCCCAGCCTCCGCACGAACTCCCGCTTGCAAGTCATCCAATAAAGTCTGTGTTGCGGAAGCCTGAGGGGAGAAAAAGGATAGTCTTTTTTCTGTTTTACCCTCTGACTTCTCAGCTTTTTTATCCTTTTTTTGCTGTTTGTGATCCACACCCTTCCGGGCCGCCATAATAAGACTATTCTCTATCTGTTCTTTATCAGAAACTTTTCCCACTTTCTTTCTTCCAAAGAACAACCCGTCTCCCAACTTCTATTTAATATTTCTTTCACTTTTCCTTCTCACACAATTGCTGCCGCCTCCCAATAACTTTCTCAACCAGGGAATTGCCGTCTTTTAAAGGACGGGAACTTATTAAGCCCTCTTTTCATCCTTATTATAGGTCAGCCCACCACTTCCTCCTTCGACATCTTACACTTCTTAAAATACAACACCAATGCTTCTTTTGTCTACTGTTCGTTTATATTTAGGGTCTGCTTATCCAACTTATACTCTTTCCACACCGCTCCACCACCCTTCACACAGCATTATACCTACGGTCAAAGTGCCAGTCTTGGTACAGCTTACCGCCTTCCATCAGTAACCCTGTGGCTCTTACAAGATATTGCAGTAGGGCGACTTCTGTACACATTCAGTGCAGCGTACCTCCTCTCTCCATCCACCACCCGCTTTCCATCTCCAACTTCCTCCACCCCTGCATGTGTCCGTCACTGTAAGCCAAAAGACCGCAGTTCATATGCGAAGACCTCTCCGGCTCTTTTGTGGATAACCGTCCACTGATCTAAGTTGTCACACCGTTTCCTCGGCTATCCCCGGTCAGCAGCCAACAACTCCTTGCTAGATTAGTACAGGCAGCAGCGCGTCAAGTGTTCGGAGTGCTCCACCCCCCCGCCTGCACCATTATCAAGGGTCAAAATTTGTAATGTGAGAACAATGAAAACCCTGCCCCCCTTGACAGAAAAACAGTAGCTCCAATTAATCTTCATAGTATTTGAGCCATAGAGAGTTATTTCAATACTGTCAGAATTGTAGTTCAAGAATAATTGAATGATAAAGTTTCCCCCTCCTGCCCCTTTTACCTAGTGTAAGACCCCTCTCCTCAGATGTGGGATCTGGTCCATAGATCAGAGAGCTCACAGCAAGAAACAATCTTCTTACTGTGAAAACAATGAAAACCCTGCCCCCCTTGACAGGTTTTTCAGCTTTTTCCCTTATCTTAATTGAAGATTGTCCCTCTCTATAATCTACATGGACACTCCCTGCTGCTCTAAGCTGAGCAGTGTTATATCAGTAAAAGGGGCAGGAGGGGGATACTTTATCATTCAATTACTCTTGAACTACAACTCTGACAGAATTGAAATAACACTCTCCATGGCCCAAATACTATGAAGATTAATTAGAGCTGCTTTTATTATGAAACATTACTATCCCTTTAATGAATGACCTCTTGTTCTTCTCTTAGCTCAAGTAAAGAGTTCATTGGAGAGTTCTTTTTATTGACATTGAATATATTTGTAAATGGTAATCATGCCATCCCTTAGATGTCTCTTCTCTAATGTAAACAAACTCAGTTTGGCTAGTCTCTCTTCATAACACAGATCCTTCAATCACTTTATCAGTTTTTTGCATGTCTTTGCACTTTTTCCGGTTCATTAATGACTTTTTGAAGAACTGGTGCGAAAAACTGTACTAGATGAGGCCTTACCAAGGATTTATATAGAGGTGGAATTCTATCTGCATCCCATTAATCTATACCCCTTTTTATGTTGGATAGTACTGTTGTGAAATCTATCTTCTATCAGAACTCTTAAATCTTTCTCTATAGTGGATTCCCCAACTAGTTTCTCATTTATTGTAAATATAACATATTTGTTACTACAGCCCAAATGTATAACCTTAAATTCATCTACATTAAACCTCATCTGCCACTTTTCTGTCCATTCACTCAGTTCATTTAAATCTTTCTGCAGAGAAACATTCTGCTCTGTATGATTTCCTGATACAGCTTAGTGTCATCAGCACAGATTAAGATATTACTTTCCCACTTCTAGATCATTAAAAAACAAATTAAAAAGCATTGGGCCCAGGACTGACCAACTTGAAAAGATGCCATTTACAACTATCTGCCATCTATCATTTACAGATATCACCTCCCGAACTGAAGCTTTTTAATTCATGCAGTAACCTGTTGTGAGGCATTGTAAAGGTTTTTGCAAAATTCAAGTATACTATATCAACAGTAATCCCATTGTTCAAATTAATACTTATCATTTTGTAAAAAAACAAGTAAATTCATTTGCAATGATCTATTCTTCATAAAACCATTGTCACGGTAATCAGGCAAAGAAGGACAGAACAGTAATAAAATATAACCACCTTTATTGATAATACACAGTAACAATAATACTGCCCACACAACCCCAGACCACTGGACGTTAGTCCCCAGGCTACTACCAGGAGCTGCACACTGAGCTGAGCACTACACTACTGCACTGCACTGGAGGATACTGGAAATGGGTTAGGGTTCAGCACCAGTAGAACCAGTATATGATAGCTCAAGTCCCCATCCAGAGTATAGTTAACGGGAGGCAACAGGGAACAAGAGCAAGCCAGAGCCACAGGACACAGATACGAATGGTCAGGCAAGATGGGTAATGAAGGAAGCGAGTAGTCAGAACCGATTTAGGTAGTCAGACAAGCTGGGGTCTACAAGGAGTGAGTTAGTCAGCCAGAGCCCAGGTCAGAACTGACATGGGTAGTCAGACAAGCCGGGGTCTACAAGAAGCAAGTTAGTCAGCCAGAGCCACAGGTCAGAACCGATGTGGGTAGTCAGACATGCTGGGGTCATACACGGAGCAAGTTAGTCAGACAGAGCCACAGATCATAACCGAGGTGGGTAGTCAAACAATCCAGGATCATACACAGAGCAGATTCGAAGGTCAGGCTCGGGTCACAAGGAGAACACAAGAGCTACTAGCAGAAACACCACGTAAGGGCAATGACTCCTAGGCCCAAGGAAGTTAATATAGGAGCACATAGGCGGGAACCAATTAGGCAAATCAGTAGCGACCCATAAACAAGTGCACGAACATCGCCCACTCCAATAGACATCAGGAAGCAGAAGTAGCTGGCCTCCATGCCAGCCAACAGCACAGCAGCAATAGGAAGCACAGGATCTCTAGGCATCCTAGGGATACTGTGATAACCATGCTGGCTCCTACAAATAATATTGTTGGTCTTCACATGGTTTTGAATACTGTCAGTTAGTAACCCTCCTAATATTTTACCCACTAGGGAATACAAGCTCACAGGTCTACAATTTACTGGTTTGGATCTTGCTGTTAGGCAGAAATATATTTAGGTAACAGTCTAGACATGTAACAAGACTGAACCTGCTAAAAAGTAACAAAATAAATACTTAGAGAGGAAATTAATTCCTATTAAAAATAAAGCCCATGATCTACAAAAAAGATAGTCATAAGACTATGTAATTAACCCTTTGAGTGCCAGAGGGGTACAGAATGCATTGCAAAGCAATACATTCTGAACCCCTCTGGCATTCAAAGGGTTAATAAAAACTGATTTATGACTACATAAAACTACAAATGATGGTGTACACACTATATATATATATTTATTTACATTAATGTGCAAAAGTTTCAGGCAGGTGTGAACAAATGCTGTAAAGTAAGAATGCTTCCAAAAATAGACATGCTAATAGTTTATATTCACTAATTAACAAAATGAATAGTGTGTCAAAAGAAGAAAAGTCTAAATCAAATCAATATTTGGTGTAACCACCCTTTGCTTTACACTTGCACAAAGTCAGGGATTTTGTAGGCATATAGTCAGGTGTGTGATTAAACACTTTTACCAAACAGGTGCTAAAGATCACAAAGAAACAGGCACTGTTGAGGACTGTAGATGCAATGGCCAGTCAAGGAAATTTAGTGCATCATGCTTACTTCCCTTCACAATCAGAAGATGTCCAGCAGTGCCATCAACTCAGTATTGGCAGAAAACAGTGGGACCCTGGTACACCCATTTGGTCAGAAGTGGTCTTCATGGAAGACTTGCGGGCCAAAAAGCCATAATTTCAATGTCAAAACAAGGCCAAGCGACTCAACTATGTATGGACACATAGGAACTGGGGTGCAGAAAAATGGCAGTAGGTGCTCTGGACTGATGAGTCAAAATTTGAAATATTTGGCTGTAACTGAAGGCAGTTTGTTTGCTGAAGGGCTGGAGAGCGGTACAAGAAGGAGTGTCTGCAGGCAACAGTGAAGCATGGTGGAGGTTCCTTGCAAGTTTGGGGCTGAATTGTTTTGTGTAATAACATGTTTTGATAAATCATGCTGTAAAAAGCCTTTTTTTAATGTTTCTGAGATGTTGCCCAAATCTAGTTCTAAGGTGTTGTGTGGTACGGCCCACATATTGAAGATTACACTGACAAGTTATTAAATATATTACAAATGTTGACACGCATGACATATAATCTTTAATAGGATATATTTGTCCAGGATTATTGGATTTAAAAGTAGTGTCCTTATTATTAATAAAGTTACAGGTATGGCATCTTGTTTTATTACATTTGAAATTCTCCTGAACAGACAGAAAAGAACGATTATTTAAAATAGTATCAAATCTCTCTTGCTTATTTTTGGATTTAGATGTTTGATATTTGCTTGGTGCCAGAATCCTTTTCAAGTTTCTCGCTCGTCTATACACAATTTTTGGCTGGTCTGCAATACTTTTTTTTTTTAACAAAGGATCATTTTTCAAGATGTCCCAATGTTTTTTTTAAATATTTCGTATTGAAGTGTGTGCAGAATTACATATTTTAACCCCTTAAGGACCCTTGACGTACCAGGACCGTCAAGAGTAAAAGCGATCCAACGACCCTTGACGGTCCCGGTACATCAAGGGTTAAACTCTTCCATCGCGGCCGCACGGAGCGATGGAAGAGTTCAAGCCGCTTGTTACTAAGTGTCCCGGTATCGGGACACTTAGTAACAAGCGGCAGAAACATTGTTGCAACATGCGATTCGCTTCATAAGCGAATCACATGTTGCAAAACCTGAATGACAGGGACAGTATTTGTAAATACTGTCCCTGTCAGATCTCTATGCCTCCCTCCACCTTGCATACTGCTGAGGTGGAGAGAGACATAGAGAGATGGTGTTCCAGTGTTCCTGGAAAAAAAAAAGTAAAAAAAAAGTTTAAATAAAAAAAAATTAACCCTTTGATCACTGTTCTGCAGTGATCAATAAGTTCCCCCCATCTGATCACTCTTGGAGTGATCAATTTGCTGCAGATCAGTGATTTCTGATCTGTGGGACACCCCTCATCCCCCTGGAATTTTTTTAGATTTTTTTAAAAAATTTTAAAATTTTTAAATTTTTTTTTTTTTTTTTTTTTTTTTTTTTTAATAGTAAATATAGTTTAGGTAGGTAGTTTGGTAGGTTTAGTGTAGACGGGTGTTAGGGAAAGTTTTAGGGATAGATTTAGGTTTAGGGGAAAAAAAAAAAAAAACCAACCCCCCCCCCCAAAAAAAAAAAAAAAAATATATATATAATAAGCGCAGTTTAGATAGGTAGTTCAATTGGGTTAGGTAGGTTCAGGATATACGTAGGTTAGGGTAAGTTTTAGGGTTAGATTTAGGTTTAGGGATAGCGTAAGAAAAAAAAAAAACCCAAAAAACCCCAAACCCACCCCCCCCAAAAAAAAAAATATATAATAAGTGCAGTTTAGATAGGTAGTTCACTTGGGTTAGGTAGGTTCAGGATATACATAGGTTAGGGTAAGTTTTAGGGTTAGATTTAGGTTTAGGGATAGCGTAAGAAAAAAAAAAAAAAAAAAAAAACACCCCCCCCCAAAAAAAAAAAAATATAATAAGTGCATTTTAGATAGGTAGTTCACTTGGGTTAGGTAGGTTCAGGATATACGTAGGCTAGGGTAAGTTTTAGGGTTAGATTTAGGTTTAGGGATAGCGTAAGAAAAAAAAAAAGTTTTTTTTAGTGGGCAAAATGCAGCGCAGGTACAGCGTTGAAGAGGCATATGCCTTTTTGGCGTCTGACTCTGAGGCAACAGACACTGCGTCAGATTTTGACATAGCGCAGTTTTCAGAAAGTGAGAGCAGCCCTAGTGATGACGCTGGGCCTTCTGTCAAGAAAAGACGCACTGCCCCAAGAGCTGCTCTGGCAACTGCCCCAGCACCTGCCAAAAGAACTGCCCAAAGACCTACCAAAATACCTACCCAAAGAAATGCCCCAAGTGCTGCCCCAAGAGCTGCCCTGGCAACTGCCCCAGCACCTGCCAAAAGATCTGCCCAAAGACCTACCAAAGAAATGCCCCAAGTGCTGCCCCAAGAGCTGCCCTGACAACTGCCCCAGCACCTGCCAAAAGATCTGCCCAAAGACCTGCCAAAAGACCTGCCCAAAGAAATGCCCCAACACCTGCCACTCCGGATCCTAATGAATGGGTATCAATTTATGCCCACAAATCTCAGAATTCACAGGCAACCCAGGGATTCAAATTGATGTGGAAGGATTTACCCATGATAATTTTTTTGATTTGTTTTTGGGGGAAGACATTTTAGGTGAAATTGTGTCCCAAACCAATTTGTATGCAGCCCAGTATACTGCCGCCAACCCTAAGTGTGAAAAACGCTTTTTTTTTTTTTTTTTTTTTTTTTTTTTTTTTTTTTTTTTTTTTTTACTTACGCAATGGTTTACGAGGGATTGGTGGTAAAATGGCTGTGTATAAAATTGGAAAACACACCTAAAACGAGAGCCTGGGGTGTCTACTTTCCACAAATATACACTTTTGGGGGGAAATCTTAAAAAAGAGCACTGTTACACAGCCCCAAATGAGACATGGCACCAGTAACGCAAGCTGTGAAGATTCAAAGTGTGAACCTGGAACCGCGAATGTTCCAATTTGGCCCCCGTAGCTCCCCCAAACCATGAGAAAGCTATGCATATGGGGTATTGCCGTACTCAGAAGAAGGAGCTGAACACTAATCAATTCAGTTTATAAAATCTTCACCTATTCTGTGCTTGAAATTCACATCAACATTGAAGGCAAAGTGTGAAAAATGCTGAATTTTTTTTACTTACGTCAAATTTTCACAGGATTGGTGGTAAAATGGCTGTGTATAAAATCGGAAAACACACCTAAAACGAGAGCCTGGGGTGTCTATTTCCAAAAATATACACTTTTGGGGGGAAATCTTAAAAAAGAGCACTGTTACACAGCCCCAAATGAGACATGGCACCAGTAACGCAAGCTGTGAAGATTCAAAGTGTGAACCTGGAAACGCGCATGTTCCAATTTGGCCCCCGTAGCTCCCCCAAACCATGAGAAAGCTATGCATATGGGGTATTGCCGTACTCAGAAGAAGGAGCTGAACACTAATCAATTCAGTTTATAAAATCTTCACCTATTCTGTGCTTGAAATTCACATCAACATTGAAGGCAAAGTGTGAAAAACGCTGTTTTTTTACTTCCGTCAAGTCTATGAGAAAGTGGTGGTAAAATAGCTGTGTAAAAAACTTGAAAACACACCTAAAATGAAAGCTGGGGGTGTCTACATTCCAAAAATATACACTTTTGGGGGGGCAATTCTAAAGTGCAGCACTGGAACATAGCCCAAAATGAGTAATGGCACCAGTTAACCAAGATGTGAAAATTCAATATTTGTTCAAAATTGGGCCCCGTAGCTCCCCCAAACCTTGAATAACCTATGCATATGGGGTATTGCCGTACTCAGAAGAAGGAGCTGAACACTAAACAATGCATTTTTAAAAATCTTCACCTATCCTGTGCTTGAAATTCACATCAACATTGAAGTGCAAGTGTGAAAAACTGTGTTTTTTTAACTTACGTCAAGATTTACGAGCGATTGGTGGTAAAATGGCTGCGTAAAAAAATTGAAAACATACATAAAATGAAAGCCTGGGGTGTCTACTTTCCAAAAATATATACTTTTGGGGGGAAATCTTAGAGTGGAGCACTGTTACACAGCCCCAAATGAGACATGGCACCAGTGATACAAGCTGTGAAAATTCAAAGTGTGAAACTGGAAACGCGCATGTTCCAATTTGGGTCCCGTAGCTCTCCCAAACCTTGAGAAACCTATGCATATGGGGTATTGCCGTACTCAGAAGAAGGAGCTGAACACTAAACAATGCATTTTTAAAAATCTTCACCTATCATGTGCTTGATATCAACAGTAGTATTGAAATGTAAGTGTGAAAACTGCAAAAAAACAAAATATTACCACAATTTTGAAATTTTTTTCTGGAAAAATAGCTGCATGAAAAACTCCAAAATTCTCCTGATTATTTACTTTATGTTGTGTAGTTTTCAGAAACATATACCTTTGTGGGACATTTTTGGTTCTGGCACCGTCAGCTAAGCTATGATGCTCACATGCCAATTGTTGAAACATCACAAATTGGAAATAACGGCAGCCATCTTGTAATATTTACCTTGTAAATGTGAGTAAAGGACTAAAATGCTAGGCATATGGGGTACTCTTATATTCAGGAGAAGCAAATGAATATATTTAGGGGTATTTTTTTTCCATTAACTAATAGTATGCAAATCCTGACAGAAAAATGTAAGCAAAATGTTGTTTTTTTTAAATTTTTTTCCTCTTTTTTTCTATTTTAATCAAATTAAACAATGAGGCATTCATATAATTGTGGTATCAAAAGAAAGCCCTACTTGTGCTTAAAAAAACAGTATATAATTTATGTGGGTGCACAAAAGGAATTAAAGAGAAAATATGGTTTAACAAAGACATAGTCAAAAAAGTCAAAATTGCTCCGGTCCTTAAGTGAAATCTAACTCAAATTTTCCCGGTCCTTAAGGGGTTAAAAGTAGGGGTTTTGAAGCTGGTATATATTTTTTCAATATTTTTTTTGGACTGTTATTTTATAATTATATTGGTTATTTTTGGGATAATATTATTACGAAGTATAATACTTTTCTATCCATAGCGCTCGCCTATTTTAGTTCAAAATAAAAATATAGTCCTTCTTGAGCATGGTATGTAACTCGTAGATCCAAAAGGACTCTCTTTAACGTAACTATGTGTGAGATTCATTCTTCTAAACCTGAAAGGACAATATTTTTAAGTTGGTTATATGTTTCATCTTAAAATGTTTATAAAAACTCCAGCCCATTAGAAATACTGATTAAAGGAAGAGCAATACTTAATTTTCTCAAGATAAGATTTTGTTTGTAATAAATAAATAATTGAAACCACAGTTTTTTGTTTTAGGGGGATGTGTGATTTATTTTATATTACATATTTATTTATGCATTGATCTTACCTTGTCAAATAGTGTATGCTGTGTTTTTATTTTATGTTAGAGCATTTCTTATTTCTTTAATTGTATTACTTAATGGAAAAGTATGTATATGGGAACTATTGTCATGTTCTCTATATCCCTGATGATGTGGAATTGCTATTCCACAACATGCATTGGGTTATCCTTTACCCACCTAACACTCACTGGGGTATCCATTCCTCTCACTCCAATTGCAGATTATTGATTTGCTCAGTATGGACTCCGAGATAGATAGTTGTAAGCTGGCTTGTGATTGGCATTGACACGCTTGGATCACAGTTCAATAGAGAGAAACCAGAGACTGGTATATTCAACATCATCTTGGATATGGACTTCTTACTGTTTGGAACAATGGATTAAGAAAACAGCTCAGTGTCTACAAAGGGAAGGGACACCTGATATGCTACAAAGCCAAGTTTTATTGTAATAAATTAGCACATCTAAAATAGTTTTTTTTTTTTGTCTTGCCCCGTTTTGTCGGGTTTTGTGCTGTATTCTACTAGGAATTTAGTTTTAACTTGATCTCCAAGCAAAATACAGTGGAAATAATATCCCAAAGTTTATAAATAATATTTTGAACCAATCCAGATACAGTAGTATATTATTGTACAGAGGGTCACTTGACCCCCCCCCCCGTATAAACATAGAGGCTGGGTGGGCTAGCCTGGGGGGCATATTATGGCCTTGACCCCTCTGGAAACTTTTCTGTGGACTCCTCTTGGCATTACTGAAACTTGGATGGATGATACTCATAACTGGGCAGTCACTATAGAGAAATGCATACTTTTTAGAAGGGAAAGGGTAAACAAAATAGGCGGAGGTATGCCTTTATGTAAAACCAGTTTTATCACACAGTAAAAGGGAAGATATTAATGAATGAAAAAGTGAAAATGTTTAGGCCTTGTAGATTGAAATAGAAACTGTGGGTAAACATAATAAAAATAGTGACGGGATTGATACAATCCACCTACTTTGAGTTTGAATAAGCTCAGTTTCTACTGCAAATGGAAAAGGCTTGGGATATTTTAACTAACCAGAAATTGACTGGAGAAAGACATTCGAAAAGGAAATAATTACATATGTATGCTTTTTGACAGCTTCATGCCCTGACTAGTAGAGACATCAACTAGGAATGAGGCCTTGCTTGCTTAAATAATTCTGAAATGGTATACAATTTACATGTAAGGGGATCTGAGGTCCAGACAATTTGTTGGAAGTGTGGGAAGACTTGAGGAAGGAGGGGGGAAGATGTGTGCGGAAATATATTTATGCTTAATGACAACTTTATGCCACAACTAACAGAGGGACCAACTAGAAATTAGGCCTTGCTGCATCTAGTGATTTCAAACAATTCTAAAATAGTATGCAGTGTACATGTAAGTGAGCATTTGGGCAGAAATGACAATTATATATTTCTCTTTTAAGTGATTTTAAATGTTACCATTCAGTTGACGCTATTTGAGCTCTCTACCCCTTTAAATTTGTTATGTGTGGGAGGAGTGTTGAGAGTTCAAAAAGGTGCTAGTTTGAGTGTTGTTTTAATGGATGCCTTGACAACGTGCTGGTAACACACAAAGAGCTATCTGCTTTTTCTCTATGCTGTGGGAATGCCAACCACCCCTGTAAGAAACATGCTGAGTTTGCAAATAAGCTTAATTAAAGGTGAATTTTATACCGGGTGAGTGCCAACTCATTTTCATTCTCTTTATGGTTATTTATACTGCAGAGGTCTATCTGCGAGTCAGTGCACCAACTGACTGCATAATTGAAAAAGGTGGATTATTTTTCTTCCTTAAAGGGGATGTATCACCTTAAAAAAATTTTTGACAATAGGTTTTGATACTAAAGTATTATCAGAGAAACTGTCTTTTTTTAGTAATGTAACTACTTTTGCAGATATACTATTTTTAAGTCAGATAGAGCTGTGCCAAAGAATCAGCGTACTGCATTATGTTGACTGGCACAGCTCTATCTGACTGCCTAATTCTCCTCCCACCTCCCTCCCAGCTGCCCCAGGGAGCATGTTCATGCTTCCCTTCAGTGTGCTGTGAATGTCTTCTATCGTTATAGCAAGCTCTGGTAAGCATTATACTGTGACTGCAACCTCAGTATAATGCGAACCGGAGCTTGATATAATGATAGAAGCTGTTCACAGCACACTGGAGGGAAACGTGAACGCACACCCTAGGGCAGCTGGGAGAAAGGTGGGAGGAGAAGACAAGCTATGCTGTGCACATTATGCGGAAGTACACAGCATAGAACATTAAATATCTGCAAAAGTAGTCACATTACAAAAAACAAACAGCTTTCCTAATAATACTTTAATAAAATCTATGGTCAAAAAAAAAGTTATGGTGATACATCCACTTTAACTCTTGGAATTATCGTTCATAACTGTAGTCTGTCTAATATACCAGTTTAATGTTGCACCAGCACCTCCATGTTGCTAAGGGTCCATGAGCTTATGTAGTTGGTCATCTTTCTCTTTGTTGTTTGTGACCATAATATTGTATCCTTTAACATTTGTTATTAGAAGCCCATAATTAAGTAGAGTCGCAATATTTGCAACTGAAGGGGCATTACTCTTCCAGTTGCTCTGCTTGAGCAATGTATCCTCCGGTATCCAAAGGCACAACCGCCCACACACAAACCAACATCATCCTTAACCCCTCTGTTGTGCCTGGTTTGCAAGCACACTTTGTTGACCTTTCCAATTAAGTATTTTATTCTACATATCCCTATCTTGGCTCTGCTGAAGAGCCGCTGGCCAGTCAAATGACTAGAATCTCCGTCTGTCAGCTAGAGGCTGACGTCTCTGAAAGGGTTGGGAGGAGGGAACTTTAGATGCTTTGATCTCTCAAACTATAAAAGTTTGAGAGACGGGGATAGGTTATTGTACTTCTATTTTTAATATCTACAATAATAAATCTTAAAACAAACTATTACTATCCCTTTAAGAACGGATGCCCCAGACTGTACTCTATATTCTACATGAGGCCTTACCAAGGATTTATGCAAAGGAAGAATTATATTTGCATCCCGCGCATCTACACCTCTTTTTATGCAGGCTAGTACCTTATTTCCTCTTGCAGCAGCTGAGTGACTCTTCACACTACTGTGAAGTCTATTATCTTATCAGTACTCCTAAATCTTTCTCTAATGCAGATTCCCCAGGTTGTTTCCAATTTAGTGTATATGTTTCTACAGCCCCAATGCATAACCATACATTATTTACTTTAAATGTAATCTGCCACTTTTCTATCCATTCACTCAGGTTCTCTAAATCCTTCTGCAGAGAAAAAACATCCATATCTGTATGTATTTCGTTACACAGCTTCTAGGTCATTAATAAACAAATTAAAAAGCAATGGGCACAAGACTGAACCCTGTGACACCCCACTTACAACTTTAGACTAACTTGAAAATATTCCATTTACAACAACTCTCTGCCATTTAGCATTTAACCAGTTCTCAATCCATGCACAGAAACCACCTCCCAAACTGAAACCTTTTAATTTATGCAGTAACTGTATCAAAAGCTTTCACACAATCCAAGTATACTACATCAACAGCAATTCCTTTGTACAAATGGCTACTTACCCTTTTGTAAAATGCAAATAACTTATTCAGACATGACCTGTTCTTCATAAATCCATGTTGGCTCCTAATAATAATATTGTTTATCTTCACATAGTTCTGAATACTGTCATTTAGTAACCCTTCTTATAACTTACTTAGTATAGAAACCAAGTGTACAGGTCTGTAATTTCCTGGTTTGGATCTTTTTCAACAATGATACTATATCAGCTTTCCTTCAATCAGATGGCACTATGCCTGATGAAACTGAATCAATTAAGTATAATGGTCTTGCTATTACTGAACTAAGTACCTTACTGTAACGGAGCTTACGCCATTACTGGAGCCCTTGTCTGGGCATAAGACTGATCAGCCCCTGGCCCAAGAGACGGTGGACATTTTACCCTATGGGACACGCTTATGGGAAGGGTCCTACGACCTCTAAGGCCCTTATTGCGAACTAAGAGACTTTGGCTAGACCTTATGTGAATAGGCAGCTGTGTCGAACAGAACTTAATACACAGAACTGCCTGTGTTCAGAGTGTCGAATAGTCTGTGTGCAATGTATTTTCGTGGTCAAGGTTTACTCATTCTCCGACTACCAGTCGAATGTTGCCGGCTCGGTATATGATCGTCACCATCGGGTCGAATGCTCAGTGGAGGGGGGCAAGAGGCGAAGGCTTGTTGGAACTAATCCCTGAGATGGACATGCAAATGACTTCCATAGCCTAACATGGAGAACTGTAGGCAGCTCAGTGATTGGTCAAGGTTGGAGCCGGACATTCAAAGTAGTCAAACAAAGGCTCCAACCTTGGGCCATTGTCCCCAAGATGTGTATTCTAGCCACTCCAGCCATTGTATGTTGGTGAACTGTAGTAAGACCCCCTGCTGTGTGTTAATTCAGTCATGTCTGCCCTATTATGTTTCCCTGAACCAGTTGTTGTGGGTTCTTTGTCTTCTGTATTATGATTGGATTATCTCTGTAACTAGCCCATTGTGTCATGTCTGCCATGTAATGTCAATGTGGTTAAACTGCATAAATATGCTGTGGTTGTTTCAATAAAGAGTTGGTTATCTTGAAGAGAACAAGGAGTCCTGGTGTCTTTATGCCATTGTGGTTTAAAGTATTCCCTCTGATGCCCGTCTGAGCTGAGTATCCTGTTTCGTCTGCTGCCAGCTATCTGCAGATCCAAATCAGAGTCGGGACTTCAGGCTTTCATATGCTGTCCGGTAGCACCGTGGACTCCGTTCGACATCCTTGTGTTTCCTGCGACATCCTTCAGCTACCTTTCGACTGGGAGTAGAGGCCTCACTCTCTATGGCCCATGTTTCCAGTCTGCGACCCAACTCTGGCTGTGAGTCCCTTTGACCCTTTTCCTGTTCGCCTGGATTTCTTCCGACTCCGAAATGAAGTCGACGACGCTACCAAACTTCATCCGACTTCGACACAGAGTTTACGACACTGCGGATGTTCGATTGAGCTGGTAATTGCTCAACCAGTAGGATTCATGCTTTGTAATCCGCATTCGAGAAAGAGAGACCCGGAACGAAGGATGAGAGTGACACAGTGCATTCCAGCTTCCGCTACACTTACATTTCCTATGTGCATTATTCACCATAACCTTTTGTAGTCTCTTTTGGACTTTGTTCTCAGTAAGCCATTTATATGATGGAAGAAATTCTGTGATTTTGTCTGTTTGCCCTTGGCCTGTCATTGTTGCTTCCTTTGTATATATAGAAGAAAAGAATGTGTTTAATGTGTCAGCCATTGCCTTATCCTCAATAATCAATTAACCAGTCTCAGCCTTAAGAGGACCAGTATCAACCTTAATCTTTTTGTTATTAATATACTTGTAGAATTGTTTAGTATTTTCTTGCTCTCATTTGCAATATGTCTCTCATTTTCAATTTTAGCTAGCCTAATTGCTTGTTTGCAGATTTTATTACATTCTTTACATAGTAAATTAGGTTGACTAAAGGCACAAGTCCATCAAGTTCAACCTTTGCCTCATACCCTAGTGACATGAGAACTGTATAGATATCCTGCTACCAAATAAGTTAGTCTTTTCAGACCTTCCTGATCTGCCTACTAATAAACCGTATAACCCTGTATGTTCCCTTTTGAAAGAAATGTATCTAATCTTCTTGTGAATGTATCCATTGTATCTGCCATAACCACCTCCTTGGGCAATGAATTCCACAATTTAACAGACCTTACTGAAGTCTAAACATCCTTTCTTCTAAACTCAAGGGGAGTCCCCTGGTCACCTGATCAGGCCTTGGAATAAATAGCTCACTGCAGAGATCCTTGTATTGACCTCTCATATATTTGTACAATGTGATAAGGTCTCCTCTTAGTCGTCTTTTCTCTAGTGTAAATAAACCAAGCTTGTCTAGTCGTTCCTCATACGTCAAATCCACCATTCCCTTAACCCCTTAAGGACCATTGACGTGGCAGGACCGTCACGCTGGTCCTGAATTTAAGGACCATTGACGGTCCTGCCACATGAAGGGTTAACTCTCCCATCGCTGCCGTTGTGCGCGATGGGAGAGACGTGGGCTGTCTGTTTCAGCCAATGCCCCGCTAAAATAGCGAATCACATGTATTTCCCCGCATATGACAAAAGCAGTGTTTTCAAAACACTGCTTCTGTCATATATCTCTGTCTCTCTCCTCCTCAGACACAAATCTGAGGAGAAGAGAGACAGAGAGATTGTTGCAGTGTTCCAGTTCGTGTTGCAGGCTTGCAACAAAGTTAAAAAAAAGAAAAAAAGCTTTTTTTTCCCCAATTGATCACTATAATACAGTGATCAATTGTTCCCCCCACCTTGATCACTCAGTTTAGTGATCAAGTGCTGCAGATCAGCTTCTGCTGATCTGTGGGTTTTTTTGCCCCACCCATTGAAATCCCCTTTTTTTTCTTTTTTTTTCAATAAAAATTGATTTTTTTTTATTTTTAGGTAATTTAATAGGTTAGTTAGGAAATTTTAGTAGGGCTAGGTAGGTTTAGAGGGTACGTAGGTTAGGGTAAGTTTAGTTTTGAATATAGGTCAGATTTAGGTTTAGGGAGTTATTATTATTTTTTTTAATAAAAATTGTATTTATTTAAATATTTAGGGTTTTTAGGTAGTTTAGATAGGTACGTTTAGTGCGGCTAGGTAGGTTTAGAGTGTACGTGGGTTAGGGTAAGATTTAGTATAGAATTTAGGTTTAAAGATTAGGGTTTTGTAAAAAAAAAAAAAAAAAAAAAAAAAAATTATATATATATATATATATATATATATATATATATATATATAGTTTTATTGTAAGAATAGTAACTATAGGTAGGATTAGGGTTGACATGGGTTAGGTTAAGGTTTAGGGTTAGTTAGGCACAGAAGAAAAAAAATTAAATAAAGTTATATTATAGGGATAGTGACTGTTTGGATTAAGTTAGGTAGGATTAGGGTTGACGTGGGTTAGGGTAAGATTTAGGGTTAGAGTTAAGCACAGAAGGAAAAAAAACAAGAAAAAACAAAAAAAATATATAGTTTTATTGTAGGAATAGTGACTGTTAGGGTTAAGTTAGGTAGGATTAGGGTTGATGTGGGTTAGGGTAAGATTTAGGGTTAGAGTTAGGCACAGAAGAAAAAAAAACAAAACAAAAAAATATATATAGTTTTATTGTAGGAATAGTGACTGTTAGGGTTAAGTTAGGTAGGATTAAGGTTGACATGGGTTAGTGTAAGGTTTAGGGAAAGGTTTAGGGTTAGAGTTAGGCACTGAAACCCCCCTAAAAAAAACAAAAAATATATATATATAGTATTTACGTAGGAATAGGGACTTGGGTGGATGGGTATCTATTTAGAAAAAATTAGGGTAGGTAGGTTTAGTTAGATGTTATTTAGAAAAAATGAGGGTAGGTAGTTTAAGATGCAGCGTCTTTACTCTGCTGAAGAGGCATACGCCTTTTTGGCTTCTGATTCAGAAGCCACGGATACCTCCTCTGATTTTGAGATCTCACAGTTTACAGAGAGCTCCAGTGATAGCTCCAGTGATCTTGCTGGGCCATCTTTTAAGAAGAGGCGTACTGCCCCAAGAGTTGCCCTAGAAGCAGCCAAAAAAATGCCACAGAAGCAGACCAAAAAATACCACAGATGCAGCCCCAAGATGACATGCCCCAGAAGCAGCCAAAAAAATGCCCCAGACGCAGCCCCAAGACGACATGCCCAAGTAGCAGCCCCAAGACATGCTCAGAGACCTGCCCCTCATCCACAGTCTACAGAATGGGTTCCACCAGTGGGATTTAGTCCAGCAATACCCGATTTCACAGGCAGCCCAGGAATAAATGTAGATGTGGCTGGGTTTAACCAGGAGCAGTTTTTTAATTTATTTTTGGGGGAAGACATTTTGGGGGAGATTGTAGCAAAAACAAATATTTATGCAGCCCAATACATTGCAGCCAATTCCACATGCTATGTTTCCAAGCAGCAATCCTGGTACCCCACAGATGTTGCTGAATTCAGGATATTCTGGGCCCTAACTATGGCTATGGGGATAATTAAAAGCCAAGCATCAAATCATACTGGACCAAAAATCCTGTATGCAATACCCCCATTTTCAGCCAAAAAATGAGCAGGAGACGCTATGAAATGCTTTTGCGCTTCATGCATTTCAATGATAATACCCTGTGCCTCCCCAAAGATCACCCCCAGTATGACAGGCTGTATAAAATTCACCCCCTTATAACTCATTTGCAAAAAAAAATTTCTGAAAACTATACCCCCCAAAAACAAATATCTGTTGATGAGTCCTTAATGAAATATAAAAGAAGGTTGGGCTTTAAACAATATATCCCCTCCAAGCGCTCCAAGCCTGGCGTCAAATTTTATAAGTTGTGCGAAAGCGCCACAGGATACACTTATGCTTTTCACATTTATGAGGGCAAGGACAGCCAGCTTGATCCTCCTGGTTGCTCTGAATATCTGGGAACCAACGGCAAAATTGTTTGGGATTTAATTTCCCCCCTATTAAATAAAGGATACCAATTATTTGTAGATAACAATTATACAAGCCCCCTTTTATTCAAATCCCTTTTTTATTTTGACACTGTGGCCTGTGGCACTGTTAGGAGAAATTGTAAGGAGATGCCCAAACAAATGATCAACTGCAAGCTACGAAGGGGAACGTCCTTAGCTTTGTGCCAAGAGGAGCTGCTGGCAGTAAAGTTTAGAGACAAAAAGGACGTGTACATGCTGACAACTATGCATGACGAGGGAACTGTGCCAGTCTCTGTCCATGGCACGGTCCTCAGGAAACCAGTCTGCATCAGAGACTACAATAAACACATGGGGGGGTGTTGATCTTTGTGATCAACTCATGCAGCCTTACCTCACCATGAGAAAATCGAGGGTCTGGTATAAGAAGGTTGCTATTTTCCTGATGCAGACTGCAGTTTATAATTCCTATATAATTTTTAAACTGGCAAACCCCACTCAAAAAATCACTTTTTTACAATTCCAAATGCATGTCATTCCCAGTTTTTGTTTGAAGGGGCAACAGCAGTTTTACATCAGAGACCCCGTTTAGGACACTTTGCATTTAAAATCCCCCCAACCCCCCAAAAGAGTAACCCACAGAAACGCTGCAGGGTGTGCTACACCAATGACAAACGGACAGAAACCACCTTCTGCTGTCCTGATTGCCCTACAAAACCTGGGCTCTGCATTGGCGACTGTTTCAAACAGTATCACTTACGTGCAATGAAGTAATTCTGTAATTTAATTATTAGGCCACACATTCCCCCTGAAATATCCTATTTTTTTTTCTCCAAAACACATCCCTCCTTAGATCTAACACTATGAAAATATAATGGGAACAACTCTGTTTTTTCCATGTGTGAAAATGGAAATGTGCATGTTCTCAACGGAACCCAGTAAATCCCCCAAACCCTGACAAACCTTTGCATATGGGGCATTGCCATACTCAGAAAATATAGTTGAATTGTGGATAATGCATTTTTACAAATCTCCAAATATCCTGTGCTTGAAATCCACAGCAACACCGAAATATAGGTGTGAAAATACAGGGTTTTCTTTTTCTTACTGCAGGTTTTGGGAGGGATTGGTAGTAAAATGACTGAGAAAAAATTGCCAAAATGCACCTAGACTAAAACCCAGGGTTGTATTCCTTACTAAAAAATATATCTGGGCGGTAAAATATTAATTGCAACATTGCTTAACACCCCAAATAATACAAAAGGCACCAGTTAAGCGAGCTGTAAAAATGCCACGTCTGACAATGGAATGCGCTTGTTACCAATTGGGCCCATTAGATTCCTCAACCCCTGACAAACCTATGCATATGGGGTATTGCTGTACTCAGAAAAAGCAACTGAACATTAATCAATGCAAGTTTTTAAATGTTGACCTATCCTGTGCTTGAAATCCACATCAACATTGAACCCAAGTGTGAAAAACGCTGAATTTTTAATTTAAGTAAAGTTTTACAAGGGATTGGTGGTAAAATGGCTGCGTAAAAAATTTGAAAACATACATAAAATGAAAGCCTGGGGTGTCTACTTTCCACAAATATACACTTTTGGGGGGAAATCTTAGAGTGGAGCACTGTTACACAGCCCCAAATGAGACATGGCACCAGTGATGCAAGCTGTGAAAATTCAAAGTGTGAAACTGGAAACGCGCATGTTCCAATTTGGGCCCCGTAGCTCCCCCAAACCTTGAGAAACCTATGCATATGGGGTACTGCCGTACTGAGAAGAAGGAGCCGAACACTAAACAATACATTTTTAAAAATCTTCACCTATCCTGTGCTTGAAATTCACATCAACATTGAAGTGCAAGTGTGAAAAACTGTGTTTTTTTAACTTACGTCAAGATTTACGAGCGATTGGTGGTAAAATGGCCGCGTAAAAAAATTGAAAACATACATAAAATGAAAGCCTGGGGTGTCTACTTTCCAAAAATATATACTTTTGGGGGGAAATCTTAGAGTGGAGCACTGTTACACAGCCCCAAATGAGACATGGCACCAGTGATACAAGCTGTGAAAATTCAAAGTGTGAAACTGGAAACGCGCATGTTCCAATTTGGGCCCCATAGCTCCCGCAAACCTTGAATAACCTATGCATATGGGGTATTGCCGTACTCAGAAGAAGGAGCTGAACACTAAACAATGCATTTTTAAAAATCTTCACCTATCCTGTGCTTGAAATTCACATCAACATTGAAGTGCAAGTGTGAAAAACGGTGTTTTTTTAACTTACGTCAAGATTTACGAGCGATTGGTGGTAAAATGGCTGCGTAAAAAAATTGAAAACATACATAAAATGAAAGCCTGGGGTGTCTACTTTCCAAAAATATATACTTTTGGGGGGAAATCTTAGAGTGGAGCACTGTTACACAGCCCCAAATGAGACATGGCACCAGTGATACAAGCTGTGAAAATTCAAAGTGTGAAACTGGAAACGCGCATGTTCCAATTTGGGCCCCGTAGCTCTCCCAAACCTTGAGAAACCTATGCATATGGGGTATTGCCGTACTCAGAAGAAGGAGCTGAGCACTAAACAATGCATTTTTAAAAATCTTCACCTATCATGTGCTTGATATCAACAGTAGTATTGAAATGTAAGTGTGAAAACTGCAAAAAAACAAAATATTACCACAATTTTGAAATTTTTTTCTGGAAAAATAGCTGCATGAAAAACTCCAAAATTCTCCTGATTATTTACTTTATGTTGTGTAGTTTTCAGAAACATATACCTTTGTGGGACATTTTTGGTTCTGGCACCGTCAGCTAAGCTATGATGCTCACATGCCAATTGTTGAAACATCACAAGTTGGAAATAACGGCAGCCATCTTGTAATATTTACCTTGTAAATGTGAGTAAAGGACTAAAATGCTAGGCATATGGGGTACTCTTATATTCAGGAGAAGCAAATGAATATATTTAGGGGTATTTTTTTTCCATTAACTAATAGTATGCAAATCCTGACAGAAAAATGTAAGCAAAATGTTGTTTTTTTTCAATTTTTTTCCTCTTTTTTTCTATTTTAATCAAATTAAACAATGAGGCATTCATATAATTGTGGTATCAAAAGAAAGCCCTACTTGTGCTTAAAAAAACAGTATATAATTTATGTGGGTGCACAAAAGGAATTAAAGAGAAAATATGGTTTAACAAAGACATAGTCAAAAAAGTCAAAATTGCTCCGGTCCTTAAGTGAAATCTAACTCAAATTTTCCCGGTCCTTAAGGGGTTAAAAGTAGGGGTTTTGAAGCTGGTATATATTTTTTCAATATTTTTTTTGGACTGTTATTTTATAATTATATTGGTTATTTTTGGGATAATATTATTACGAAGTATAATACTTTTCTATCCATAGCGCTCGCCTATTTTAGTTCAAAATAAAAATATAGTCCTTTTTGAGCATGGTATGTAACTCGTAGATCCAAAAGGACTCTCTTTAACGTAACTATGTGTGAGATTCATTCTTCTAAACCTGAAAGGACAATATTTTTAAGTTGGTTATATGTTTCATCTTAAAATGTTTATAAAAACTCCAGCCCATTAGAAATACTGATTAAAGGAAGAGCAATACTTAATTTTCTCAAGATAAGATTTTGTTTGTAACAAATAAATAATTGAAACCACAGTTTTTTGTTTTAGGGGGATGTGTGATTTATTTTATATTACATATTTATTTATGCATTGATCTTACCTTGTCAAATAGTGTATGCTGTGTTTTTATTTTATGTTAGAGCATTTCTTATTTCTTTAATTGTATTACTTAATGGAAAAGTATGTATATGGGAACTATTGTCATGTTCTCTATATCCCTGATGATGTGGAATTGCTATTCCACAACATGCATTGGGTTATCCTTTACCCACCTAACACTCACTGGGGTATCCATTCCTCTCACTCCAATTGCAGATTATTGATTTGCTCAGTATGGACTCCGAGATAGATAGTTGTAAGCTGGCTTGTGATTGGCATTGACACGCTTGGATCACAGTTCAATAGAGAGAAACCAGAGACTGGTATATTCAACATCATCTTGGATATGGACTTCTTACTGTTTGGAACAATGGATTAAGAAAACAGCTCAGTGTCTACAAAGGGAAGGGACACCTGATATGCTACAAAGCCAAGTTTTATTGTAATAAATTAGCACATCTAAAATAGTTTTTTTTTTTTTGTCTTGCCCCGTTTTGTCGGGTTTTGTGCTGTATTCTACTAGGAATTTAGTTTTAACTTGATCTCCAAGCAAAATACAGTGGAAATAATATCCCAAAGTTTATAAATAATATTTTGAACCAATCCAGATACAGTAGTATATTATTGTACAGAGGGTCACTTGCCCCCCCCCCCCCCGTATAAACATAGAGGCTGGGTGGGCTAGCCTGGGGGGCATATTATGGCCCTGACCCCCCTGGAAACTTTTCTGTGGACTCCTCTTGGCATTACTGAAACTTGGGTGGATGATACTCATAACTGGGCAGTCACTATAGAGAAATGCATACTTTTTAGAAGGGAAAGGGTAAACAAAATAGGCGGAGGTATGCCTTTATGTAAAACGAGTTTTATCACACAGTAAAAGGGAAGATATTAATGAATGAAAAAGTGAAAATGTTTAGGCCTTGTAGATTGAAATAGAAACTGTGGGTAAACATAATAAAAATAGTGACGGGATTGATACAATCCACCTACTTTGAGTTTGAATAAGCTCAGTTTCTACTGCAAATGGAAAAGGCTTGGGATATTTTAACTAACCAGAAATTGACTGGAGAAAGACATTCGAAAAGGAAATAATTACATATGTATGCTTTTTGACAGCTTCATGCCCTGACTAGTAGAGACATCAACTAGGAATGAGGCCTTGCTTGCTTAAATAATTCTGAAATGGTATACAATTTACATGTAAGGGGATCTGAGGTCCAGACAATTTGTTGGAAGTGTGGGAAGACTTGAGGAAGGAGGGGGGAAGATGTGTGCGGAAATATATTTATGCTTAATGACAACTTTATGCCCCAACTAACAGAGGGACCAACTAGAAATTAGACCTTGCTGCACCTAGTGATTTCAAACAATTCTAAAATGGTATGCAGTGTACATGTAAGTGAGCATTTGGGCAGAAATGACAATCATATATTTCTCTTTTAAGTGATTTTAAATGTTACCATTCAGTTGACGCTATTTGAGCTCTCTACCCCTTTAAATTTGTTATGTGTGGGAGGAGTGTTGAGAGTTCAAAAAGGTGCTAGTTTGAGTGTTGTTTTAATGGATGCCTTGACAACGTGCTGGTAACACACAAAGAGCTATCTGCTTTTTCTCTATGCTGTGGGAATGCCAACCACCCCTGTAAGAAACATGCTGAGTTTGCAAATAAGCTTAATTAAAGGTGAATTTTATACCGGGTGAGTGCCAACTCATTTTTATTCTCTTTATGGTTATTTATACTGCAGAGGTCTATCTGCGAGTCAGTGCACCAACTGACTGCATAATTGAAAAAGGTGGATTATTTTTCTTCCTTAAAGGGGATGTATCACCTTAAAAAAATTTTTGACAATAGGTTTTGATACTAAAGTATTATCAGAGAAACTGTCTTTTTTTAGTAATGTAACTACTTTTGCAGATATACTATTTTTAAGTCAGATAGAGCTGTGCCAAAGAATCAGCGTACTGCATTATGTTGACTGGCACAGCTCTATCTGACTGCCTAATTCTCCTCCCACCTCCCTCCCAGCTGCCCCAGGGAGCATGTTCATGCTTCCCTTCAGTGTGCTGTGAATGTCTTCTATCGTTATAGCAAGCTCTGGTAAGCATTATACTGTGACTGCAACCTCAGTATAATGCGAACCGGAGCTTGATATAATGATAGAAGCTGTTCACAGCACACTGGAGGGAAACGTGAACGCACACCCTAGGGCAGCTGGGAGAAAGGTGGGAGGAGAAGACAAGCTATGCTGTGCACATTATGCGGAAGTACACAGCATAGAACATTAAATATCTGCAAAAGTAGTCACATTACAAAAAACAAACAGCTTTCCTAATAATACTTTAATAAAATCTATGGTCAAAAAAAAGTTATGGTGATACATCCACTTTAACTCTTGGAATTATCGTTCATAACTGTAGTCTGTCTAATATACCAGTTTAATGTTGCACCAGCACCTCCATGTTGCTAAGGGCCCATGAGCTTATGTAGTTGGTCATCTTTCTCTTTGTTGTTTGTGACCATAATATTGTATCCTTTAACATTTGTTATTAGAAGCCCATAATTAAGTAGAGTCGCAATATTTGCAACTGAAGGGGCATTACTCTTCCAGTTGCTCTGCTTGAGCAATGTATCCTCCGGTATCCAAAGGCACAACCGCCCACACACAAACCAACATCATCCTTAACCCCTCTGTTGTGCCTGGTTTGCAAGCACACTTTGTTGACCTTTCCAATTAAGTATTTTATTCTACATATCCCTATCTCGGCTCTGCTGAAGAGCCGCTGGCCAGTCAAATGACTAGAATCTCCGTCTGTCAGCTAGAGGCTGACGTCTCTGAAAGGGTTGGGAGGAGGGAACTTTAGATGCTTTGATCTCTCAAACTATAAAAGTTTGAGAGACGGGGATAGGTTATTGTACTTCTATTTTTAATATCTACAATAATAAATCTTAAAACAAACTATTACTATCCCTTTAAGAACGGATGCCCCAGACTGTACTCTATATTCTACATGAGGCCTTACCAAGGATTTATGCAAAGGAAGAATTATATTTGCATCCCGCGCATCTACACCTCTTTTTATGCAGGCTAGTACCTTATTTCCTCTTGCAGCAGCTGAGTGACTCTTCACACTACTGTGAAGTCTATTATCTTATCAGTACTCCTAAATCTTTCTCTAATGCAGATTCCCCAGGTTGTTTCCAATTTAGTGTATATGTTTCTACAGCCCCAATGCATAACCATACATTATTTACTTTAAATGTAATCTGCCACTTTTCTATCCATTCACTCAGGTTCTCTAAATCCTTCTGCAGAGAAAAAACATCCATATCTGTATGTATTTCGTTACACAGCTTCTAGGTCATTAATAAACAAATTAAAAAGCAATGGGCACAAGACTGAACCCTGTGACACCCCACTTACAACTTTAGACTAACTTGAAAATATTCCATTTACAACAACTCTCTGCCATTTAGCATTTAACCAGTTCTCAATCCATGCACAGAAACCACCTCCCAAACTGAAACCTTTTAATTTATGCAGTAACTGTATCAAAAGCTTTCACACAATCCAAGTATACTACATCAACAGCAATTCCTTTGTACAAATGGCTACTTACCCTTTTGTAAAATGCAAATAACTTATTCAGACATGACCTGTTCTTCATAAATCCATGTTGGCTCCTAATAATAATATTGTTTATCTTCACATAGTTCTGAATACTGTCATTTAGTAACCCTTCTTATAACTTACTTAGTATAGAAACCAAGTGTACAGGTCTGTAATTTCCTGGTTTGGATCTTTTTCAACAATGATACTATATCAGCTTTCCTTCAATCACATGGCACTATGCCTGATGAAACTGAATCAATTAAGTATAATGGTCTTGCTATTACTGAACTAAGTACCTTACTGTAACGGAGCTTACGCCATTACTGGAGCCCTTGTCTGGGCATAAGACTGATCAGCCCCTGGCCCAAGAGACGGTGGACATTTTACCCTATGGGACACGCTTATGGGAAGGGTCCTACGACCTCTAAGGCCCTTATTGCGAACTAAGAGACTTTGGCTAGACCTTATGTGAATAGGCAGCTGTGTCGAACAGAACTTAATACACAGAACTGCCTGTGTTCAGAGTGTCGAATAGTCTGTGTGCAATGTATTTTCGTGGTCAAGGTTTACTCATTCTCCGACTACCAGTCGGATGTTGCCGGCTCGGTATATGATCGTCACCATCGGGTCGAATGCTCAGTGGAGGGGGGCAAGAGGCGAAGGCTTGTTGGAACTAATCCCTGAGATGGACATGCAAATGACTTCCATAGCCTAACATGGAGAACTGTAGGCAGCTCAGTGATTGGTCAAGGTTGGAGCCGGACATTCAAAGTAGTCAAACAAAGGCTCCAACCTTGGGCCATTGTCCCCAAGATGTGTATTCTAGCCACTCCAGCCATTGTATGTTGGTGAACTGTAGTAAGACCCCCTGCTGTGTGTTAATTCAGTCATGTCTGCCCTATTATGTTTCCCTGAACCAGTTGTTGTGGGTTCTTTGTCTTCTGTATTATGATTGGATTATCTCTGTAACTAGCCCATTGTGTCATGTCTGCCATGTAATGTCAATGTGGTTAAACTGCATAAATATGCTGTGGTTGTTTCAATAAAGAGTTGGTTATATTGAAGAGAACAAGGAGTCCTGGTGTCTTTATGCCATTGTGGTTTAAAGTATTCCCTCTGATGCCCGTCTGAGCTGAGTATCCTGTTTCGTCTGCTGCCAGCTATCTGCAGATCCAAATCAGAGTCGGGACTTCAGGCTTTCATATGCTGTCCGGTAGCACCGTGGACTCCGTTCGACATCCTTGTGTTTCCTGCGACATCCTTCAGCTACCTTTCGACTGGGAGTAGAGGCCTCACTCTCTATGGCCCATGTTTCCAGTCTGCGACCCAACTCTGGCTGTGAGTCCCTTTGACCCTTTTCCTGTTCGCCTGGATTTCTTCCGACTCCGAAATGAAGTCGACGACGCTACCAAACTTCATTCGACTTCGACACAGAGTTTACGACACTGCGGATGTTCGATTGAGCTGGTAATTGCTCAACCAGTAGGATTCATGCTTTGTAATCCGCATTCGAGAAAGAGAGACCCGGAACGAAGGCTGAGAGCGACACAGTGCATTCCAGCTTCCGCTACACTTACATTTCCTATGTGCATTATTCACCATAACCTTTTGTAGTCTCTTTTGGACTTTGTTCTCAGTAAGCCATTTATATGATGGAAGAAATTCTGTGATTTTGTCTGTTTGCCCTTGGCCTGTCATTGTTGCTTCCTTTGTATATATAGAAGAAAAGAATGTGTTTAATGTGTCAGCCATTGCCTTATCCTCAATAATCAATTAACCTGTCTCAGCCTTAAGAGGACCAGTATCAACCTTAATCTTTTTGTTATTAATATACTTGTAGAATTGTTTAGTATTTTCTTGCTCTCATTTGCAATATGTCTCTCATTTTCAATTTTAGCTAGCCTAATTGCTTGTTTGCAGATTTTATTACATTCTTTACATAGTAAATTAGGTTGACTAAAGGCACAAGTCCATCAAGTTCAACCTTTGCCTCATACCCTAGTGACATGAGAACTGTATAGATATCCTGCTACCAAATAAGTTAGTCTTTTCAGACCTTCCTGATCTGCCTACTAATAAACCGTATAACCCTGTATGTTCCCTTTTGAAAGAAATGTATCTAATCTTCTTGTGAATGTATCCATTGTATCTGCCATAACCACCTCCTTGGGCAATGAATTCCACAATTTAACAGACCTTACTGAAGTCTAAACATCCTTTCTTCTAAACTCAAGGGGAGTCCCCTGGTCACCTGATCAGGCCTTGGAATAAATAGCTCACTGCAGAGATCCTTGTATTGACCTCTCATATATTTGTACAATGTGATAAGGTCTCCTCTTAGTCGTCTTTTCTCTAGTGTAAATAAACCAAGCTTGTCTAGTCGTTCCTCATACGTCAAATCCACCATTCCCTTAACCCCTTAAGGACCATTGACGTGGCAGGACCGTCACGCTGGTCCTGAATTTAAGGACCATTGACGGTCCTGCCACATGAAGGGTTAACTCTCCCATCGCTGCCGTTGTGCGCGATGGGAGAGACGTGGGCTGTCTGTTTCAGCCAATGCCCCGCTAAAATAGCGAATCACATGTATTTCCCCGCATATGACAAAAGCAGTGTTTTCAAAACACTGCTTCTGTCATATATCTCTGTCTCTCTCCTCCTCAGACACAAATCTGAGGAGAAGAGAGACAGAGAGATCGTTGCAGTGTTCCAGTTCGTGTTGCAGGCTTGCAACAAAGTTAAAAAAAAGAAAAAAAGCTTTTTTTTCCCCAATTGATCACTATAATACAGTGATCAATTGTTCCCCCCACCTTGATCACTCAGTTTAGTGATCAAGTGCTGCAGATCAGCTTCTGCTGATCTGTGGGTTTTTTTGCCCCACCCATTGAAATCCCCTTTTTTTTCTTTTTTTTTCAATAAAAATTGATTTTTTTTTATTTTTAGGTAATTTAATAGGTTAGTTAGGAAATTTTAGTAGGGCTAGGTAGGTTTAGAGGGTACGTAGGTTAGGGTAAGTTTAGTTTTGAATATAGGTCAGATTTAGGTTTAGGGAGTTATTATTATTTTTTTTAATAAAAATTGTATTTATTTAAATATTTAGGGTTTTTAGGTAGTTTAGATAGGTACGTTTAGTGCGGCTAGGTAGGTTTAGAGTGTACGTGGGTTAGGGTAAGATTTAGTATAGAATTTAGGTTTAAAGATTAGGGTTTTGTAAAAAAAAAAAAAAAAAAATATATATATATATAGTTTTATTGTAAGAATAGTAACTATAGGTAGGATTAGGGTTGACATGGGTTAGGTTAAGGTTTAGGGTTAGTTAGGCACAGAAGAAAAAAAAATTAAATAAAGTTATATTATAGGGATAGTGACTGTTTGGATTAAGTTAGGTAGGATTAGGGTTGACGTGGGTTAGGGTAAGATTTAGGGTTAGAGTTAAGCACAGAAGAAAAAAAACAAGAAAAAACAAAAAAAATTAAATATAGTTTTATTGTAGGAATAGTGACTGTTAGGGTTAAGTTAGGTAGGATTAGGGTTGATGTGGGTTAGGGTAAGATTTAGGGTTAGAGTTAGGCACAGAAGAAAAAAAAACAAAACAAAAAAATATATATAGTTTTATTGTAGGAATAGTGACTGTTAGGGTTAAGTTAGGTAGGATTAAGGTTGACATGGGTTAGTGTAAGGTTTAGGGAAAGGTTTAGGGTTAGAGTTAGGCACTGAAACCCCCCTAAAAAAACCAAAAAATATATATATATAGTATTTACATAGGAATAGGGACTTGGGTGGATGGGTATCTATTTAGAAAAAATTAGGGTAGGTAGGTTTAGTTAGATGTTATTTAGAAAAAATGAGGGTAGGTAGTTTAAGATGCAGCGTCTTTACTCTGCTGAAGAGGCATACGCCTTTTTGGCTTCTGATTCAGAAGCCACGGATACCTCCTCTGATTTTGAGATCTCACAGTTTACAGAGTGCTCCAGTGATAGCTCCAGTGATCTTGCTGGGCCATCTTTTAAGAAGAGGCGTACTGCCCCAAGAGTTGCCCTAGAAGCAGCCAAAAAAATGCCACAGAAGCAGCCCAAAAAATGCCACAGATGCAGCCCCAAGATGACATGCCCCAGAAGCAGCCAAAAAAATGCCCCAGACGCAGCCCCAAGACGACATGCCCAAGTAGCAGCCCCAAGACATGCTCAGAGACCTGCCCCTCATCCACAGTCTACAGAATGGGTTCCACCAGTGGGATTTAGTCCAGCAATACCCGATTTCACAGGCAGCCCAGGAATAAATGTAGATGTGGCTGGGTTTAACCAGGAGCAGTTTTTTAATTTATTTTTGGGGGAAGACATTTTGGGGGAGATTGTAGCAAAAACAAATATTTATGCAGCCCAATACATTGAAGCCAATTCCACATGCTATGTTTCCAAGCAGCAATCCTGGTACCCCACAGATGTTGCTGAATTCAGGATATTCTGGGCCCTAACTATGGCTATGGGGATAATTAAAAGCCAAGCATCAAATCATACTGGACCAAAAATCCTGTATGCAATACCCCCATTTTCAGCCAAAAAATTAGCAGGAGACGCTATGAAATGCTTTTGCGCTTCATGCATTTCAATGATAATACCCTGTGCCTCCCCAAAGATCACCCCCAGTATGACAGGCTGTATAAAATTCACCCCCTTATAACTCATTTGCAAAAAAAATTTTCTGAAAACTATACCCCCCAAAAACAAATATCTGTTGATGAGTCCTTAATGAAATATAAAAGAAGGTTGGGCTTTAAACAATATATCCCCTCCAAGCGCTCCAAGCCTGGCGTCAAATTTTATAAGTTGTGCGAAAGCGCCACAGGATACACTTATGCTTTTCACATTTATGAGGGCAAGGACAGCCAGCTTGATCCTCCTGGTTGCTCTGAATATCTGGGAACCAACGGCAAAATTGTTTGGGATTTCATTTCCCCCCTATTAAATAAAGGATACCAATTATTTGTAGATAACAATTATACAAGCCCCCTTTTATTCAAATCCCTTTTTTATTTTGACACTGTGGCCTGTGGCACTGTTAGGAGAAATTGTAAGGAGATGCCCAAACAAATGATCAACTGCAAGCTACGAAGGGGAACGTCCTTAGCTTTGTGCCAAGAGGAGCTGCTGGCAGTAAAGTTTAGAGACAAAAAGGACGTGTACATGCTGACAACTATGCATGACGAGGGAACTGTGCCAGTCTCTGTCCGTGGCACGGTCCTCAGGAAACCAGTCTGCATCAGAGACTACAATAAACACATGGGGGGGTGTTGATCTTTGTGATCAACTCATGCAGCCTTACCTCACCATGAGAAAATCGAGGGTCTGGTATAAGAAGGTTGCTATTTTCCTGATGCAGACTGCAGTTTATAATTCCTATATAATTTTTAAACTGGCAAACCCCACTCAAAAAATCACTTTTTTACAATTCCAAATGCATGTCATTCCCAGTTTTTGTTTGAAGGGGCAACAGCAGTTTTACATCAGAGACCCCGTTTAGGACACTTTGCATTTAAAATCCCCCCAACCCCCCAAAAGAGTAACCCACAGAAACGCTGCAGGGTGTGCTACACCAATGACAAACGGACAGAAACCACCTTCTGCTGTCCTGATTGCCCTACAAAACCTGGGCTCTGCATTGGCGACTGTTTCAAACAGTATCACTTACGTGCAATGCAGTAATTCTGTAATTTAATTATTAGGCCACACATTCCCCCTGAAATATCCTTTTTTTTTTTCTCCAAAACACATCCCTCCTTAGATCTAACACTATGAAAATATAATGGGAACAACTCTGTTTTTTTCCATGTGTGAAAATGGAAATGTGCATGTTCTCAACGGAACCCAGTAAATCCCCCAAACCCTGACAAACCTTTGCATATGGGGCATTGCCATACTCAGAAAATATAGTTGAATTGTGGATAATGCATTTTTACAAATCTCCAAATATCCTGTGCTTGAAATCCACAGCAACACCGAAATATAGGTGTGAAAATACAGGGTTTTCTTTTTCTTACTGCAGGTTTTGGGAGGGATTGGTAGTAAAATGACTGAGAAAAAATTGCCAAAATGCACCTAGACTAAAACCCAGGGTTGTATTCCTTACTAAAAAATATATCTGGGCGGTAAAATATTAATTGCAACATTGCTTAACACCCCAAATAATACAAAAGGCACCAGTTAAGCGAGCTGTAAAAATGCCACGTCTGACAATGGAATGCGCTTGTTACCAATTGGGCCCATTAGATTCCTCAACCCCTGACAAACCTATGCATATGGGGTATTGCTGTACTCAGAAAAAGCAACTGAACATTAATCAATGCAAGTTTTTAAATGTTGACCTATCCTGTGCTTGAAATCCACATCAACATTGAACCCAAGTGTGAAAAACGCTGAATTTTTAATTTAAGTAAAGTTTTACAAGGGATTGGTGGTAAAATGGCTGCGTAAAAAATTTGAAAACATACATAAAATGAAAGCCTGGGGTGTCTACTTTCCACAAATATACACTTTTGGGGGGAAATCTTAGAGTGGAGCACTGTTACACAGCCCCAAATGAGACATGACACCAGTGATGCAAGCTGTGAAAATTCAAAGTGTGAAACTGGAAACGCGCATGTTCCAATTTGGGCCCCATAGCTCCCCCAAACCTTGAGAAACCTATGCATATGGGGTACTGCCGTACTGAGAAGAAGGAGCCGAACACTAAACAATACATTTTTAAAAATCTTCACCTATCCTGTGCTTGAAATTCACATCAACGTTGAAACCTAAGTGTGAAAAACTCTGAATGTTTTACTTATATCAAGATTTACGAAGGATTCGTGGTAAAACGGCTGTGTAAAAAATTTGAAAACATACATAAAATGAAAGCCTGGAGTGTCTACATTCCAAAAATATACACTTTGGGGGGGAAATCTTAGAGTGGAGCACTGTTACACAGCCCCAAATGAGACATGGCACCAGTGATGCAAGCTGTGAAAATTCAAAGTGTGAAACTGGAAACGCGCATGTTCCAATTTGGGCCCCGTGGCTCCCCCAAACCTTGAGAAATCTATGAACATGGGGTATTGCCGTACTCAGAAGAAGGAGCCGAATACTAAACAATGCATTTTACAAAATCTTCTCCTATCATGTGCTTGAAATTCACATCAACATTGAAATTTAAGTGCGAAAAACACTGAATTTTTAATTTAAGTAAAGTTTTACAAGGGATTGGTGGTAAAATGGCTGCGTAAAAAATTTGAACACATGCCTAAAATGAAAGCATGGGTTGTCTACTTTCCAAAAATATACACTTTTGGGGGAAATTTTACAATGGAGCACTCTTACACAGCCCCAAAATGAGACATGGCACCAGTTATGCAAACTGTGAAAATTCAATGTTTGTACAAAAGTTGGCCTGTAGCTCCCCCAAACCATGAGAAAGCTATGCATATGGGGTATTGCTGTACTCAGAAGAAGCAACTGAACACTAATCAATGCATTTTAAAAAATCTTCTCCTATCCTGTGCTTGAAATTCACATCAATATTGAAATGTAAGTGCGAAAAACGCTGAATTTTTAATTTAAGTAAAGTTTTACAAGGGATTGGTGGTAAAACGGCTGTGTAAAAAATTGGAAAACATACATAAAATGAAAGCCTGGGGTGTCTACTTTCCAAAAATATACACTTTTGGGGGGAAATCTTAGAGTGGAGCACTGTTACACAGCCCCAAATGAGACATGACACCAGTGATGCAAGCTGTGAAAATTCAAAGTGTGAAACTGGAAACGCGCATGTTCCAATTTGGGCCCCGTGTCTCCCCCAAACCTTGAGAAACCTATGCATATCGGGTATTGCCATACTCAGAAGAAGGAGCTGAACACTAAACAATGCATTTTTAAAAACCTTCACCTATCCAGTGCTTGATATCAACAGTAATATTGAAATGTAAGTGTGAAAACTGCCAAAAAAAATTATTAACACAATTTTGGAACATATTTCTGGAAAAATAGCTACATAAAACACTCCAAAATTCTACTGATTATTTACCTTATGTTGTCTACTTTTCAGAAACATGTACCTTTGTGGGATATTTTTGGGTTCTGGCACCGTCAACTAAGCTATGATACTCACATACCAACTGTTGAAAAATTACAGGTTGGAAATAATGGTGTCAATCTTGTAATATTTACCTTGTAAATGTGAGAAAGGGATTGAAATACCAGGCATGTGGGGTATTCTCATATTCAGGAGAAGCAAATTAATATACTTAGGGGTATTTTTTGTAATGAACTAATAGTATACAAATCCTGACAGGAAAATGTAAGCAAAATGTTGTTGTTTTTTTATTTTTTCCTCTTTTTTTCTTTTTTAATCAAATTAAACAAAGAGATAGTTATATAATTGTGGTATCAAAAGAAAGCCCTACTGGTGCTTAAAAAAACAGTATATAATTTGTGTGGGTGTATTAAAGGAATTAAAGAAAAAATATGCTTGAACAAAGACATAGTCAAAAAAGTCAAAGTTGCTCTGGTCCTTAAGCGAAATCCACCTCAGATTTGCCGGTCCTTAAGGGGTTAATTAATTTGGTTGCTCTTCGCTGTACCCTCTCTACTTCATCCTTTTTCAGAACTGGTGCCCAAAACTGCACTGCATACTCAAAGTGAGGTCTTAACACAGATTTGTACAATGGCAAAATTATGTTATCCACTCTTGCTTCAATACCTCTTTTTATGCAAGACAGGATTTTGTTTGCCTTTGCTACTGCTGTTTGACATTGGTCACTGTTTCCAAGTTTGTAGTTGACAAGGATACCCAGGTCTTTCTCTAGCAATGAGTCCCCTAAAATGATTCCATTAAGTTCATAAGTAGCCTTGGGATTATTTCCTCCCAAATGCATGACTTTACACTTCCCCACATTAAATGTCATATTCCATTTGTTGGCCCAATCTGCCTTTTTATATAAATCCCTCTGTATAGAGCAATTATCCTGTTCTGAATTAATTACCCTGCATAATTTAGTGACATCTGCAAATATTGATATTTTGCTTTCTATATCTATTTCTAGGTCATTTATAAACATGTTAAAAAGCAGCGGACCTAATACTGAACCCTGAGGTACTCCACTCTCCACTTTAACTGTATTGGAGAATTGTCCATTTACAGCCACACACTGTTCCCTATCCTTCAACCAGTTTTGTATCAAATTGCAAAGGTTATCTCCTAGCCCCAATTTCCTTATTTTATACCCCAGCCTTCTGTGTGGCACTGTATCAAAGGCCTTTGCAAAGTCTAGATATACTACATCAACTGCCTTGCCATTATTATTCTTTATATTTCTTTAAATGATGTAGCTGACCTATCTGACTTAAACACTTTAAAAGGCTGCTTCTTCTTTATCATTTCTCTGCAAACCTCATTATTAAGCCACATTGATCTTAATTTGCTCCTATTGTGCTTATTCCCCAATGGTATATATTGGCATGTATATTTAAGAGAATTTTAAACAAATCCCATGATTCTTGTGCATTTTTATCTTTGAATATTACATCCCATTGAATAACCTTTAATACTGCTTTTAGCTTTGTAAAATGTATTTATTGAATTAAGTAAAAATGGGGTATATTCACCCCATATTTTAAAGCATGTGCAAGTAAAATATACAACAAATTAAAATGGGGGTAAAGCCCCCAATTCAGTTATCAAATGACTAAAGAAGGGGTCCGGGACCCCCTCCGTGACATACATACACTGTTTGACACCCAGCCTTGTTACACCGTCCCTCTAGTAGTAAATGACCCCCACATGCACTGGTAGCCACAGTGCAAACTCTTTGAGTGCTAGAGAGGTATCAATCGCATTGAGAAACAATGCATTGGACACCACTTCTGTCATTCAAAGGGTTAATTTATCTGATATACTTACAAAATATTGGGTGAATATACCTCCCATATTTTCTCTTTACTTTGTTAAGGGATAGCACGCTCTATAATGAAAAACAAAGATATGATCCAATAAGGATGGAGAGGTGTGGGGATAACTTTATCCCCCACATTTTATTTAAATGGATAATAATAGCTAAAATAAAGTAGATCGCTGAGTCTTTATTATGGTAAGCATAACACGTTGTGCTATGTGTAATATCTTACATTAGTATAGTTTTAAAGATATTCCATGTAAAAAGATCACCCTCCAGCCCCTTCTGGCCATGTCACACTGATCACTGCATGGTTCAGATGGAGAGCGGTGAAGGACAAACTGCAGTAAGCAAAGGAAAATCCTGCACTCCTTTGTCAAGGGGGACAGGGTTTTCCATATACTTACTGTCTTAAGTTTGTCCCTCGCTGCGTCTCTCCGGTCCCACGACCAGATTGCAGCTCCAAGGGGAGGAGGCCAGAAAGGGCAGAAGGGGGATCCTTTTACATGGGATATCTTTAAAACTATAGCAATGTAAGTTATTACATATAGCACAACGTGCTTAACATAGTGAAGACTCGGCAACCTACTTTATTTTAGCCATTACTGTCTCTTTAAGGACATTTTGGTCTAACTTAAAACAGAATATTTTATTTTTTAACCATTAACTCCTCTGTTGCCAGATTTACTAATACAAGCCATTAGGGCAATGGGGTCGGGCAGGGGTCCAGGGTGTTCTTACCCTACCAGTTACCCCTGCCTGATCTGGGGCAAAGGAGCAGCTGTATTTTCCATTTGCTCCTCTTGCTCCTGATTCTCTGAAGCAGGGCTGGTTGCAGCTCCAGCAGGGAGGTACTTCCAGCACTGGTCAGGAAATCTGCCTATGTACAAAGGCTCCAATGAAGCCTTCAGTACATAGGTTAATGGTGGGACATGGTGCTTTGAACAAGCAGACAGATTCAGCTATTATGAGCCCAGACTCTGTTCACCTGTTCTTAGTACATATCCCCATTGTGTTAAAGTTGTAAGCCCTTAGGTGATAAAGACATCCCCAAGTGATTGCATTGAAATACTTTGGAGATGTCTCCAGCATCTAAGGGGTTGACATCTTATACTTGTAGTCCATCGGCAAAAGAAATAAAGCCATAAACATATATAAAATCTGTAGACAAAGCTAATTATCCATGACTTCTACAGTGTCAGACAGAGATTGCCTTTATCTACATAGTCATCCAATTCAGCATACCTATTTACAGCTTTATTTATTAGAATTGTCTTTTAAAAACATACTAGGCCTGCAGTTACAGACCTTTAAATATATTTAGAGGAGAACATTTCATAATGTGTAACTATACATTTTGTTTTGTGGAGTGTAAAATAGTGTTATTTAAAACAAGGTTTATCTTTTTTCCTAATTCCCTGTTTGTAGAGATTTGTGTATATAATTAAGATTTATACAAGAATTTACCAGTTAAAAATTATATTAAAAAATGTTTTAAGATTTTATTTAAGGTTAAGTGGGATCAGTGGCATAACTACAGGTAGGCCTAGGTGGGCCCTGAACCATTCAGTTTGAGTGGACTCATCCATCCAGTTTATAACTAATTTAATAGATATCTACTCACCCAGTGCAAAACAAATTGTTTCACGATGCCTTCTTTGCATGAGTAAAAATAAATGCTTCCTTCTTACCTTGTGCTGTTTCCACATGATTCCAAGAGCCTTCATCTCATGCTTGGCATGCTTTCCCTCCTGTAGGCACTGGTAGCAAACTGGAGTCCTGCAGTTTAGACAGTACATACTGTAGTTTTCCAGTTCGTGATCCGCACAGGTGGGGAACTTGCGTACAGTATTAGGTGGCACTAATGCAGTGCATGTTGGCCTATGGGCAGTAGTACCCAGTGGTGCTATTTGGGAGGGTGGCACTAGCCTGTGCTTGGCAAAGGGACCCCTAGTAGGATGACACTTCTTTTGACAGGAAGAGCAGTAAAGAACATCGCATTGTTCGCACATGACAGCCGCCTCTGCTGGGTTTGTGTCACACAACTGGCATCTGGCATTCGGACCAACTATTCCAGATGTAGCTTCTGTTGCATTGCTGCTCTCTGCGCCGGGCACTGCACTTCGTTCCAGCTGGTATCTCTGCACTATAGTTTCAAGCAGTCGATTGCGCTGGAAACCACGCAGGCCTCTTTCATCTAGAGATGCGCTTCGGTGGCACTGCGGGCAGGTGATGGAGGAGGAGCTGCACAAGCTACCGTGTATTCCCCGAGAGGATGCCCCAGAAGATGCTACAGATGGAGCTGGTGCAGGTGGTAGTACTCGTACACCATTGGGGGATTTCAGACTAGGGGTGTAGGAGCCGTATCCGCTGTCCGCCTCACTGTGTAGGCTCATTTTATCCAGGTGATCCGGGTAATCGTAATCTCCCCCCATAACCAACATAGGGCGCGCGGCGTGGGGTAGATGCTCGCTCTCCGGGGTCTGAACTACTATTGTACGGGCACAAGGAAGGCAGACGTTGTGTGAACAAGGCAGAATAAGGGGCTCTCGGAAAAACGAGCCGCAAACCGGGCACTTGAGCTCTTCCTCCATGGCTTATGTGTGCTTGTCTTATTTTCTATGTTACAAAAACTAGAGAGTCATGGGATGGTAATGGAGGGACCCTATGAAATGTGTAGATAAACTAGAAATGACATATGAGGACAATCTTAGAATGGCAGATCAACATACAATTAAAAGGATTTTAATATTCAGAGAAGAAAAAAAAACATCAAAGCTACTGGAAGGCGGTGACCAAAGTGTGAACAATTATGCAGGGATACGAAATAACAAACAATGTTTCCCTAAAAGAGAAGGAAAATGATCATAAAAAAATAAAATTATGAAAAATACAAACAAATTGGATTTAAGGAAGAGCAAATTAGGAGATGAGGATTGGTGGTTTGGGCGAGCCGTCTTGAGAAGATCCTCTGCCTGTTTCCAGTGTAATGTTGAACGCATCTGTTATTCTTCTACACACCTCCACAGCTTAATAGCACAGAAAGGAGACACAGAATGGATGTTGGCTTCAGCACTACAGAGCTATGGGGTTCGGAAAGCCGCCTGACTGACCTTGATTAAGCAGATATCTTCGGGTATATCTGAAGTACAGCATTGGCTTTGATTACAGCACATAAAATCATCAGGCCGGACTATGATGAGTAAAGCTGTTTTGATTTGGCTGGCAGATTAGACGAAAAAAGGAAAGGAGGAGAAAGAAGAGGAGGAGGGATCTTGCCGGGGGAAGAAAAATAAAAAGGAGGGAGGGAGAATAAAAAGCTTCTAGCAAATAAATGCTAGACCTGTTACAAATTTCCCGTTCAGAATATTAAGCAGGAAATACTTTTTTTTTTTTTTTTTAAGAACACGTATAAACGACTTTTATTATTATTGAAGAACCGTATTTACCGTTTACATTTTGAAATTACCATTCACGAAACAAAGCATTTACATTTCGTTTATATGCCGTATGATCATTTTCAGATTATCTACTGTGTCTAAAGCATAGACGTTGCACACCTTGCAGTGTGTTCGTAAGTGCAAATTCATCCTGTCCAGCATTAAAATTGATTTAATAATTTTAGCATTAGAAATGTGCATCGAGCAATGTGTCACTGGATTGCAATGGCCTTAATCACAAGTTAACCATTTAAGAATCGGTGGTCTTCACAATGCGCTGCACACCCTCTGGTTCTTAAAGGGTTACATTTTTTACGTTAATTATTTGCACGAAAAATCAAGTGTACCTGTGGGCCACTGCTTTGCAAAAAATGTTGACTTCAAATATATTTTTTACTAATCACTCTACAAACATAAAACAAATGTAAGACGAAAATATTTTAATTGTAAAAAAAAAAAAAAAAATTGTTACTTTGTAGGATATATGATGAGCCTGCTGGGCAAGTCATAGAATTCTAAGCTGCATTTGAACATATTGATGCTCACTTTTTATTTAATATCTACAATGCACATATGGAGCCATTATATTGGTGCTATCAGAGAAAAACAGTTGATTTGGTGAGAATGAGGTCATATAGCACAGCCCCTATTGAAAATGGCCTCTTTAATAACAGATACCGTGAAAATCTCCTTCATCACTGTAGTATTGCATCTGTTACTCTAGTCATCCATTTCCAAAACTGCCCACCCCTCCTAGACCTTGCATTGTGATTGGCTCTTCCAAAAATGCCCATCAAGAGTTGTACTCAGTTGCTGGTTGAGGTCATTGTACACAGATATGCAACATCTGAAATATAATGTTAGTGAAATGTTTTATTGTTTTTGCATTAACTATTGCATCATGTTTTCTCTTTTTGCAGATTCATTGTTTGGGAACCAAGATTTTTCTTGGAGAGAAATGCACTTCTAATATATTTAGGGTTGAGTCTGAATGACTTGTGTCTTTTTATGCAACCTAATTTTCTATGCATATATATATTACCTCTAAAATATAAGCTGTTTGCTTTCAAATAAATAAACCACAGTCATGCTGTCACAGAAATAATACTTGCTTTCATCTTGTCTGCCCATTTTGCTTTCTGTTGAACAGCTTAATCATTCATAGCCTTCAGAATATACCTGTTTGTATTGGGTGTTATTGAATTTCCTTTTGTCTATATTCCATTCCCACAGAAAATCAAATCTGCAGAGTGGTTATTTGCTGTACTGGTAGATATTGCTATTACTGGACAAAAATGAAATCTGGCCAAGAACTGGAATTTTATTTCCATGTTAATCTTCAAAATGACCAAAAAGGGGTTCTTGACCTCTTCTGCTACTCTCCCTAATGTAACCGATACATCCTTTTCCTTTGTCCACATGGAAAACAGGAACCATGAGTTAAAGCATTCTCCGGCCAAGAGAACAGGGTAATTCAAAAAGGTCTCTGAAGTGGAGACTCCCTCTCAACTTCACTTTACCCCACTAGACATGCTTAGTTTAAATGTGTAGCAAAGATCAAAAGCAAACAGAAGTGAAGCAGGAAAGTGATCACCTAAACACCAAAATATCTATAACCCTTATCAGCCATACCAGCCTGATAAGTCACGAAAGTAAAACTTTGTCCCGCCCTAAAAGCCAGGCACTAACCATTAACGTTTAATGGATTTACATAATAACCCTCCAATGCCAGCCCTTGACATTAGCTACCAGACACACTACTGAACCAACCAATTATTTTAAATAAATACATTCCCCTTTCCCTGAATGACCAATTTTTAATCTCTAAATAAACAATGCCAAAAAACCTTTATGTATCCTAGTGTGCTGAATCAATAAAAAACATTTTCTTTCTTATTTCTCACCACTACTTCACCTACCCTAAGAGCCCCAAAAAAGGTTAACAAAAATAATGCCTTAAAAAGAACAGCCTCATACAAATCCTTGCATACTAAAACCAAAACATTCAACAGTTTGCTCAATTCTGAAATGGAAATAGGGCATCTATTGTCCGATACAACTCTGCCTTTACAATACCCTTTCAAAATCTGTCTGACCTTGAAACTGTTAGCCACCCTTTCAATGCCTAGCAAGTGATGAAAAAAGTTGATACCCGCTAACCTCTTTTTAATAGACAGCCCTGACATCTGACAATCAAACCAGTAGTTAATATATGTTAATATAGACTCTTCATCACATTTCACTGGATCCAAAAACCTAACCTTAGCCCATGTGTACCAACCATTCCAAGATAATACATAACCTGCCCATGTCGATACAGCTACTGAATTGTAAATAGAAGGGGCCTGTAACGGAAGCGGAGAAGGGACCGCATCGACTTCCGCCGTCGTTCCCGGGTCTCTCCTCTGTAATGCACGCATCCAACTCTGGAACAAAGTCGTAGATAACCTCGCCCAGCCGGGTCCACCACTGTATTCGGATGGTGCTGTAGCAGTCCTCGTATGCTCCTAGAGTGTCCGCCAGCACTGCTTCGTCCGCCATGTCTCACTCGATGTACCCGATAAAAGAAGGAGAAATCCCACCGCTGCCACCAGAGTAACTGAAGCTGAGAAGGGACCGCGTCGCCTTCCGCCGTCGTTCCCGGGTCTCTCCTTCTCAACGCCGGACTGGCGCCGTTGGATGCACAGATCAAGCAGATAACGTCCCGGTGGTCGAATCAAAGGTTCTACTGGAACTGGAGGAAGCAAGACAGAGTCCACGTTGCGCCTGACAGGATCGGAGATGGGTAGCAGGATACTGGCAGCAGACGGACGAACGATGCAAGAACCTGGGCTCAGATGGGCAGCAGAGTGGCCACTTTAATACCATAGGACCATACAAGACTCCAGGACTCTGATTCACTCCAAACATAACTCACTTTATTGACCAAAACCACAGATATTTATATACAGCAAGCACATTGCAACGTATGGGGGAAACCAGATACAATAGGGCTTAATCCAATCATATTACAGTGGACATAGTCCAGCAACAGATGGTCTTAACAGATACAATAACTCAGCCATGATTACATTTCAGATACAAAAGAGTTTGACTGAACAAAGACTTGAGGGCTTGAACTAATTACCACACGGCAGGGGGTCTGACTGCAGTTCATAATGGCTTAATTAACACCCAGCAGGAGGTCTTTCTACAGTACCCATAGTCACTGGCTTGAGGGACTGCAATACACATTGGAATAATTAACCCCTCACTGTCTATTCCCTTGGAAGCAAGCCATCAGTCTACCACAGGGCAGTTGTGTGTAATTCCCATACAGAGTATACAAAGTATTTTTAATCCATAACCAGGGAAAAATGTGCACAGTTTTTGGTTAAACTGTCTTAGGGCCAGACAAGGGCTCAAGTAACTGGTAGGATCCGTTACATTTCTCCCCGTTTTTTGTACCAAGCCAGTGGTTGCGGTAGTAAATGCTGGCTTGGGACTCTGGGAGAGCCTTACTGTTGTGAGCCGCTTGTCTGGACAGTCCGTCAGTCCGTAGGCCCTGGTCCTAGGCTATAACCAATTGTTGAGCCCCTGGTCCTAGGGCAGGGAAACAGTACACAAGCCCCTTGTCCTGGGCCAGGAGAAAATGGGAGCCCCTTGTCCGGGCCTGGAAATAATAAGCAAGCCCCTTGTCCTGGGCCAGGAGTACAATTTTGGTCCTTGGTTCTGGGCCAGGGAAACTGGTGCCACCTGGTCCTGGCTAGCACCAAGTTGGGAGCCCTCTCCTGGGCCATGCTCCAGGCAGAGCTGGGGTCAAACTTCCCTGGATCTGGGGCCAGTGGCTCAGGGTCCAGAGCCAGTCTATAAGTGGGATCTCTCTGTGGTGACTGGATCTTTGGCCTCTCAATGGCCTGGGAAACAAAGTGTGGGGAGAGGAGCACATCTCCCCCTTTTAGTTGGCCAAGTGCCCCAGAGGGATAGGAGAGGATGTTATTCCCACTCTCCTGGGCTGGGGCAATGCTCAAAGGGTCTTTGAAAGCGCTGAGGGTTTCCTCCCCCAGTGCAGGGCCATCCAAGGTTTCAGGTGGCCTGGTGGGAAACACATTCCCACCCCCCCAGGCAGAGATCAGATAATCCAGGGGGCATAACAACCTCCCTGGTGAGGACCATGGTCCCACTCACCAGGACAGTGGTCACAGGAGGGCTGATGGGGAGCGCACTCCCACCCACCAGTTCACAGGTAACAGGGGCACAAACAGCATCCTTGGTGAGGACCGCAGTCCCACTCAGCAAGCTGGGGGTCTCCAGGGAAGGGGCAGTAACAGAGGGATTGGTGATGAGGACTGATGTCCCACTCATCACTGCCAAAGACACATCGGGCCTGGTGGGCTCACTCCCACTCACCAGGCCAAGGGTCACGGAAAACAGCAGTGGGGCTGGGAGTGAGGACTGTTGTCCCACTCACCCCTGCCAGGGGTTCACAGGGCCTGGTGGGTTCGCTCCCATCCACCAGGCCAGGGGTCCCATCAGGGCTGGTGGGCTCGCTCCCACCCACCAGTTTACAGTCCATAGGGCTGGTATCAAAGGCGTCAGCACTGCAAAGGGGCAATCCGCTGATCTCCTTGTCTTCTTGGGCCCCCACATCAGGGCCACCACTTTTCTTTAGAAGGGAGGTACTTCCAATCCTCCTAGCAATTTTATCCAGGTACATGGAGAACACAATCTTCCCCTTCTCAAGGGCAACCACAACAGGGGACGGACTCGGGCTGCTGGTGGGGACCTGCATCTCTTCCACCGCAGCAGGGGTTTCCCAGGCCCTGGTGAGCTCGCTCCTACTCACCAGGCCAGGGGTTACGGGGGGCTGGTGGGGCACTCCTTTCCACCCACCAGTTCACAAAACATATCCACAGGAGGGCCAGCAGCACTGCTCTCTTCCAGCCCGCTGGGGTCCTCCTCTTGTAGGCCATCTTTCGCAAGGCCCTTCTCTGCCTTGAGGGAGACCACAGTCCCATCCCTCAAGATGGCATCATCTGTGGCCCTGGGGAGCACACACTGCTCCTCTTCCAGGGCATTTTCCAAAACAACAGGGGGCATCATTTTGGGGCTGCTGGTGAGTTCTTCTACACTCACCATAGCAGGGGGTTCACAGGACTGATGGGCTCTCTCCTACCCATCAGTTGGGGCATACAATTGCTGCTGATGGGGACCTGCGTCTCATCCACCGCAGCTGGGAAAGCAGGGGAAGGGGCAACATGCCTATCAGGGGAGACGCCTGTCCCATCCCCTGATGCAGAGGCATCTTCTTGGCTGAGGAGGAACGCATTCCCACTCCTCAGCTCGGGCAAAACATTATCTGGGTTCAAGAGGTTATCAGGGAGGACCGTTGTCCCACTCCCTGATGTGGGGAAAACACAAGGGGCACTGGTGAGGAGCGAATTCCCACTTGCCAGTGTGGAGTGAACAGGGGTAACACAATCCTGGTCCTCAAAGTCGCTTAAGTCCTCCTCAGATGCGTTACCCCCCCATTCTTCTTCCTCTTTTTGAAATTCCTGAACCTCTCGAATGAACCCAGCATATAGTTGCTCCAGGTCCCATTCACATCCTGCCAGGATGTCCAAATTTCCCTGGCAGTCCACAGGAATGTATCCCCCAAAACGGTCCTCTCTCTTGTCCCGGATCTCCCAGTATCTTCTGGAGTCAGGGTACCCAAAAGTAAAGTCCATGTGGTAGGCGTTCCATACCAGCCCTTGGATGTCCCATCGCAAGCGGGATGGGCACCAGTCGAAAAGGCCCTCGGATTCATATTCCTGGTCCAGGTATTTAAAAAAGTCCCAGTACTCCTCCTGTACTCTGAGCTCCTCTGTAATGCACGCATCCAACTCTGGAACAAAGTCGTAGATAACATCGCCCAGCCGGGTCCACCACTGTATTCGGATGTAGCAGTCCTCGTATGCTCCCAGAGTGTCCGCCAGCACTGCTTCGTCCGCCATGTCTCACTCGATGTACCCGATAAAAGAAGGAGAAATCCCACCGCTGCCACCAGAGTAACTGAAGCTGAGAAGGGACCGCGTCGCCTTCCGCCGTCGTTCCCGGGTCTCTCCTTCTCGACGCCGGACTGGCGCCGTCGGATGCACCGATCAAGCAGATAACGTCCCGGTGGTCGAATCAAAGGTTCTACTGGAACTGGAGGAAGCAAGGCAGAGTCCACGTTGTCGCCTCACAGGATCCCGAGATGGATAGCAGGATACTGGCAGCAGACGGACGAACGATGCAAGAACCTGGGCTCAGATGGGCAGCAGAGTGGCCACTTTAATACCATAGGAACACACAAGACTCCAGGACTCTGATTCACTCCAAACATAACTCACTTTATTGACCAAAACCACAGATATTTATATAAAGCAAGCACATTGCAACGTATGGGGGAAACCAGATACAATAGGGCTTAATCCAATCATATTACAGTAGACATAGGCCAGCAACAGATGGTCTTAACAGATACAATAACTCAGCCATGATTACATTTCAGATACAAAAGGGTTTGATTGAACAAAGACTTGAGGGCTTGAACTAATTACCACATGGCAGGGGGTCTGACTGCAGTTAAAAAAAAAGTTCTAGTAAAATAAGATTTTTAATGTATCCCTGTTCTTTCCATGACTCTGTCCATATTTGGGTACTCCTTTTGCCCTCCCAATAAGCCCCATACCCTACAGACCACGCAGCATCCGTATATAAATTAATGTCACAATTTGAAAAAAACTCATCCTGTAAAATAGTTCTCCCATTGTATATGCTGAGAAATGAATTCCACACTGCCAAATCAGTCTTAATCTCTTGTGAGGACCTAACATGACAGTATGGCGATTTGAACAATGATGTTGCTGCTGCTAACCTGTGTAAGAAGATTCTCCCCATCTGTATTATCCTGGATGCAAAATTCAATAACCCTAACACCAAATGTAAAAATTTCAGGGTTGCCTTCTTGCATGTCAACAGCAGCCAGATCTGCTGTTTCAGTTTATCAACTTTCTCTTCTAGGAGCCTATATTCCATTGCAACAGTGTTGATGGTTATGCCTAAGAAAACTCTCTCCCTGGAAGGAATGACTGGCTTCCGTGAGCCAAAGGGACCCCAAAGGTCAGCCGCATCCCTGCAAACAATGTCCAGCATGGACCTGCACACCTCAGCCCCCGCTGGATCCACATAAAGAAAGCCATCTAAATAGTGCATAACCATTTTTTGTCCACTCGTAAACTTCACTACCCATTCTAAAAACTGCAAAATATCTTAAAATAAGAGCAGGACAGAGAACATCCCATTGAGAGGCATTTGTCAAAATATAATAGTCCTTGAAACTGAAACCCCAATGAGCAAAAACTACTGGTGTGTATGGGCAAAAGTCTAAAGGTTGACTTTATATCCACCTTAGCCATCAATGCCCTGTTACCACACCTCGTCACCAACCTTAATGCCTCCTTAAAGGGATAGAAATACTTAAAATGTAAAAAAAAATATGTTGTAGGGTTTATCCACCTGAGTAAAACAAGAGTACTTCCACTGCTGAAAGGTGTTTTATTCATAAGTTATTACTGCTCAAAGTTGAATTTTTTAATTGCAATATTACAGTGGCCTGAAATTGTAGTGTTGCTGTTGCTACACCATCCTATGGAGATTTATGGTCCCGGGACCAGAGCTGTCCATAGGATGATGTAGCAACAGCTCAACTGTACAATTTCAGGCCACTGTGATATTGCACCTAAAAAATTCAAATTTGAGCTGTAATAACTTTTGAATAAAAACACCTTTCAGCAGTTGGAGTACCCTTGTTTTACTCAGGGGAATAAACCCTACAACATTTTTTTTTTTACATGAAGTGTATGAAGTGTGAATGAAGTGTAGGAAACAGAACTTGTGTCCTCGCTGATCTGATCATTCAATGAGGCACAGGAAAGGACAGGGGATGGATCAAGCTGAAAGACCCTGCCTCGTTTTTAGGAATCAGGATTAATGGGGACACATGAAAATTCAGGAAAGGAGGATTAATAAAGGGGCCCTCTACCCTCCCCTCTCTAATCTCCTTTTGAATTTTCCCCCAAACAATATCCGTGAACTGTTCCACTGTGTCCAGGTTGTCAACCCACTGCAATTTGTTGCAAGCGTAATGTGACAGCCTGAAACCAACTCCTAATTATTTTGGCTCTTTGCTTAGGTAATGACCCAATTATGGTAACAGGTTTACCAACTTCACCGAGGTTCAAACCTTTAAACATACCTCCCCACACATCCTGCTGCTGTACTGAAAGCTGCTTGGAAAACACGAAAACTAGGGTGACCCCCACCACAGATCTGTTAGGGACCAGGAACCAGACAGGACACAAAAAGTTAAAATGCAATACACCTTTATTAGTGCAACAAAAACAGGAGCATGATCCAAGAGCATAAACCAATAGACACGCCAAGGTCAGGAACCAAGACAGGTATTCAGCCGAGCCGGAGTCAGGAAACCAGAAGTCAGCAATGTCAGGAACAAGCCGAGGGTCAGAAGCACAGAAGTCAGTGAAGTCTGGAACAAGCCGATGGTCTGGAACACCGCAAACAGCAACACAGGAAAAGTCCACAGCAGCCACCAGCAACAGGTCATCAAACAAACACAAGAGGAAATAAGCCAAGCTGCTTTAAATACCCTGGGAGGGTTAGCTGATAACAGTCAGGTGAGCAACCAGAGAGGTCAGCTGATCAGCCTGAGCCAGAAACTCAGAAGACAGCAGCAGTGGATAACAGAGCACTGGATTAGCTCAGACATCAGATTCAAAAGGCAGAATAGAGCTGCTCAGCAAAACCTTGACAAGATCACGCATTTGTGCTTAAATTTACACAAATTATGGAATGTGCACTGTGATTCATTAAATGCCCAGCACAAACACCTTTTCTGCAACTGATCCGTGGTGGTAGCATGTGAGTTTTGAAAATGTCCTGTGGCCTGCTGTGACATCAAAGATACCCAGAAATCCACATCCTTCTGTCCCCAGGATACCACTTTATGAACTGCTAATTTTGACAGAATTTTTCATCATCACCAAACCAGGTAAAACCACCAAACATTTTGAAAGCCTCAAGGACAATGTCTACATGCTGAACATACCAGAATGTAATTCAGGATGTTTCTCGTCCATAACCGGGGCAAAAATGCAGAAGGTTTGAAGCAATTGTAAAAAGGGACGGTCTGCATCTATCCAACTCAGACCTATACTCCGTTCTCTTCATTAAAAAATCCTTAGATGCTGGAAGCAGGGATAATAAATCTAAATAGTCCCCCTTCCAGGTTCTCTCTTTTATCTGACTACTCAAATGATAGCCTAAAGGGGAAGAATTGCATGTGAATTCCTCCCTCAAGCATGATTCACTAACACTGGACATATTTTCCCTTCTTATTAAATCACCTGTGGCAGGAACAAAGTTACCATGCACCACAGTTCCCAGCCTGTCAGTGTCACTGACATACAATACATTAGTTACATTTCTAGTTTTTAGTATGTTCAAAACTCATCCCCTAAAGAAGTATTCTGATCAGAAGACAAAATACATTCACCATCTCCTACTTGCCATATGTTCGTAGCACCATTCTGGCTGTCCTCTGCTTGCGGTCTCTCTCCAGTGCTGGTCAATTTATCTGGCCTGCTTCCTTTGGTAGTGGATCATGTCTGTATTCTTTCTTCTCATGAATAGGATCACCTGGGAGTCCTTTTCCTGTTCCTAGATGATGTCAGTGGAACACATCCTGTCTCCTGCATTCCACTGATGCTGCTTCCTCTCTTTCTGCCGCTCTGTGGATTGGACAAGGGCATTGCTTCTACTCCCTGCCCATTCTCAGATCTGGATGGCGCTACTTGTGATTATGCTCTGGCTGCTGGGCTAACCTCTATGCTCTGGTCTTCCATTCCTCTTAACTGAGATGCCTCCACCATGGATGACATGGAAGGGGCAACACTTAGGCAGTCTCTCAGCCAAGCACTGTCCCCACTCTCAATTACTTTCTTCTTCAGCTGCAGAAAAAGTTCTTCCAGCTTCAAACTCTTGACACCACCAGCATACAGTTCTTTTGCAAGGCAGCTGACAGAGCTTAGGATCTACTTGAAGCCGAGAGAAGTGAGGTACATCTACAGTATTTATACCTGTTTTCCCTGTATTTATACCTGTTTTTCCCACCACTAACACTTACCTAGTGTGAGGTAAATCCCTCAGCACCAATCACAGCACTAGGTGCAATAAAGATGATACTAAAAATAGATATTTGTTGGGATGAAATATCATTAAAGGGGACACTATTTTAAAAGACCTGACTACCTATGCCTTGAAATATTGTATATAAAACCTTATTGTTACCTAACTAATCCCTCCCTGGTAATTCCCAACCCCATGGGTCCCAATCCAAAACTGAGTTGCTCCCTTCATTCTGAAGCACTCCCAGAACAAAGTTCAAGCCCCAAGGTGGAGTGGGACCCTGAAAGACTGGGTAGGAATGAGCACTAAGGCCATAGACCTCTGAAAATGCACAGGAATCTGAAATCTGTACTGTAACCCTTTAAGGACCAGGAAAATCAGGGTTGGTTTTTAGTTAAGGACTGGAGCAATTTTGACCTTTTTGACTATGTCTTTGGTCAACAGTGTCTTCCCTCTAAATCTTTTATTCCAGTCACACAAATGTTATACCTTTTTTATGCACAAGTAGGGCTTTCTTTTGATCCCACACATATATATCACCTGCCATTTATTTTATTAAAAATTAAAAAAAACAAAAAAAACACCATTTTTATTGGTTCTCTTGTGATCATTTAGGCCCAATGGGTTCATTTTTTAAGCACACTGCATGAAAGGTATGATCGGTCATTCATACCTACAAAATGTGCCATTTTAGGGTGGTACTATCCCTCTGGAATGCAAATCCCCAGGTCCCTCCCCCTCCCACCCCAGTTTCCCACTTTTTGGTAGATAAGATGGTGTGTATAAATGTATTACATTGCTCCATAACAATACAATTCCCATTAATGTTTGTTTAAACTTCAGTAGATGCGTTTATAAATGAGTCTGTGCAATTTTATACTTTGGTCTTGAGCAAATATATTTTTTTAAAACAGGATGCTGTCAGTAGGTCCTAAAGGGACCTACATTTACCCTGCCCCCAGCACTGAAGGGGTTAATACCCTCAACTCTGGCCTCTATTTATTTAATTTTTTTGTGTCTCTGCTTCTCTCTCCCTTACTCTTAAAGTATGGTAGAGAGAGGCAGAGAACAGTCACAAAGACAATATGTAAAACAAATTGTCTTTGTGAATGAAAAAGCTGGTACACGTGACCACTGTGGGAGCGATCAGATGTAGAGGAAAAACAAAGAATGACTGAAACTGAGTGCTCCAGTCCTGAAGCCCTCAGTTTCGGCCTCCCCAGCATTATAGCAGCACACACTGATGCTTGCTGCTATCAATTAACCCATGACATACCAGGACCGTCATGGATCCTTAAAGGGATAGTAATGTTTCAAAATAAACATCTGCAATGAGTTTGTATGTTCTCACTGTGTTTGCGTGGGTTTCCTCCGGGTACTCCGGTTTCCTCCCACATTCCAAAAAACATACTGATAGGTGAATTTAGATTGTGAGCCCCAATGGGGACAGGAACCAATATGAGTGTAAAGCGCTGCGTAATCTGTGTGCGCTATATAAATAAAGGATTATTATTATTAAAAGCAGCTCCATTTAATCTTCATAGTATTTGGGCCATGAAGATTGTTATTTCAATACTGTCAGTTGTAGTTCAAGAGTAATTGAATGATAAACTATCCCCCTGCCACCCCTTTTACCTAGTGTAAGCCACCTCACCTCAGATGTGGAATCTAGTCTTAAGACCTGACAGCTCACAGCAACGGACAATCTTCTTACTGTGAGTATAATTAAAACCCTGCCCTCCTTGTCAGGTTTTTCCCTTATGATAATTGAACATTGTCCCTCTCTGCAAGCCATCTGGACACCACCTTGCTGCTCTGAGGTAAGCAGTGTTACATTAGTAAAAGGGGCAGGAGGGGATACCTTATCATTCAATTACTCTTGAACTACAACTCTGACAGTACTGAAACAACACTCTCCATGGCCCAAAAAATATGAAGATTATTTGTAGCTCCTATTATTTGGAAACATTACTATCCCATTAAAGGGATAGTAATACTTCATTTTATCTTTATTTTATTTTGTAGGCATTAAAAAAACATGAAGAACAATATGAGTCTTATCTCTCAAACCTTTATGGTTTAAGAGATATTCACAAGCAAAGTATCCCCCCCTGTTCAGCCACATCAGAAGGGAGGTGCCGAGGTAGACTGCAGCGAGGGACAATCTTCAATTAAGATAAGGGAAAAAGCTGAAAAACTTGTCAAGGGGGGAAGGGCTTTCATTCTTTTCATAAAAAGAAGATTGTCCCCTTCTGTTATCTGTCTAGTCTTACAACCAGATTCACATCTGAGAAGAGATGGTTTACACTAGGAAAAAGGGGCGGGAGGGGGAAACTTTGTTTGTGAATATCTCTTAAACCATAAAGGTTTGAGAGATAAGACTTATATCGTTCTTCATGTTTTTTTAATGGCTACAAAATAAAATAAAGTTAAAAAGAAGTATTACTATCCCTTTAAGGGATGTTTCCCCATGACGGTCATGGCATGTCATGGGTCCTTAAAGGGTTAATAGAGCAAAGACCAAGCCCTTCTTGAAGACCATCCTGAAGAAGAGCAGAGATGACTGTAAGATGAAAAGGATGGGCTGTGACCCCCAGTCTTCATACCACTTATAAGACAAGGACCATACCCTATGGCAATAGAAAAATGTAGGTCAGGATCTGGTTACCAATACTGTCCTACCTATGTTTTTTTACACTTCACTCTTTTTGGATGTACATTGATTTTTATATTTCCCATTGTTAGTGTTTCCTGCCTCTTGGTACAAGGGAGATAGGATTCGGTTACCCAATTATTTTTCATGGCAGACATCTATCTATAAATACTTGGAATCTCCCTGATACAAAATTTTAATTAGATAGGTGCTGTTTTTGCACCATTACTTTTGCAACATGGGAACTGATTATACATATTGTTGCTTCCATATTCATATGCACTTTTTTACATTTTTTTCTTATAGTACAGAGGACAGAATTCTGTTCTATAATTCTTTATGCTGGCAGAAAGCTATCATCAGAGGATATCTGGCATTTATTCGTCCATGCAAATAATGGCATCTCCCTGATAAATAACTTGAATTAGAAACTTTATTATACTATTTAATTTTTGAAAAAGGGGTTTTACCGGTGCATACTTAATGTACAGCAAAAACCCTTTCAAAGACCTAAAGGACTAATAGGGCTTTCGGTGCTCATAAGGTAATAATATATAAATATAGAAGAAGAAAGAAAAAAGACCCCTGATAGTTTGAGCACTCAAAAAAGCCCATATCCAACTTTCTCTTGAAGGTCAAATAATCATGGGTTAAATTAAAACTTAACCTTTATTGGTAATATTCTAAAAAGAAAATTGGGCAAATTTAAAATACATATGTTGTTAATTGACTCAATAGATAGAATCCACAGATTATCCTATTAGAATTGTATTGTTTATTCAGAGCTAACATTAGTTGTAAAAACAACATTCAGTACACAAGTAATGAATCCAGACTAGCTAATTGCTGTAATGTTCCTATCTGAATCAAAGTGTAATGAATGAAGCCTATTAGCTCTGATACGGTAAACTCCGTTAGATCAGTGATTGGTTTCATGCAATATTATATACACTGTGCAATGTTGTAAATACTTTAGCTCCTAACAAAGATCTAATGAGTAATTAAGACAAAGATACAAACAAATGGATGAAGCCTCTTAGCTCTGATATGGTAAACACCGTTAGATCAGTAACCGGCTTCATGCAACATAATGCCTATAGTGGATGAAGTATCATTGGTTCTGAAACGGCCACTAATTCTGCCGAAAATCAGAGCTGGCTTCTAATAAAAGATTATATCTGATGCGCATTTTGCCCTGCGGCTTGATCACAGAGTGAATGTCCAAACAGAAGCCAAAAAATTGGTGCCTATTTATACCCACATCTATGCAATCATTGGTTCAAATTCAAAAAACATCTCAGCCAATCATATGGCTATTTAGCAATTGATTGACAGTTACTTGTCACATTATTAACAACCACATCGTGTGTAGTATATATTGAATCCTTATAAAATGTTTGAAGAATCACTTAATACATAATTCTATTATTATAGTGACATACTAAAATAAAAAATATATGTATAACTTAGATACAGAGCGGAAGAAACATACTAAAATATCATTGAAATTAGAGATGTGCACTAAGCTGCATCTTTTCATTAAGACCATGAGGAGTCATGGTATTCAATGAAAATATATATTTATTTTCAATCTTGATAAGTTCTTTATAAAATTAATCATGGTATCCGTGGAGGGGACATTGATAAAGTCCCTAAGCTTTCAACATCTGTGAATTTGAGTCACGTTTCAATAAAAAATGTTTGTCAACTGAGGTTATTTGTTTACTTTGTTCCAGATCATGTTTAGCCTTTTGAATATTTCTAACATGCTCTCTGACTCGAGTGCACATTTTTCTAACTGTCTTACCTATATGATTGGCTGAGACGTTTTTTGAATTTGAACCAATGATTGCATAGATGTGGGTATAAATAGGCGCCAATTTTTTGGCTTCTGTTCGGACATTCATTCTGTGATCAAGCCGCAGGGCAAAAAGCATGTCAGATATAATGTTTTATTAGAAGCCAGCTCTGATTTTCGGCAGAATTAATGGCCATTTCAGAACCAATGATACTTCATCCACTATAGGGATTGTGTTGCATGAAGCCGGTTACTGACCTAACGGTGTTTACCGTATCAGAGCTAAGAGGCTTCATCCATTTGTTTGCACTTTTATCTTAATTACTCATTAGATCTTTGTTAGGACCTAAGTATTTACAACATTGCACATTGTATATAATACTGCATGAAGCCGGTTACTGATTTAACGGAGTTTACCATATCAGAGCTAATAGGCTTCATCCATTACACTTTGAGATATAATCTTTTATTAGAAACCAGCTCTGATTTTCGGCAGGATTAATGGCCGCCACAGAACCAATGATATTTCATTGACTATAGGGACTGTGTTGCATGAAGCCGGTTCCTGATCTAACGGTGTTTACCGTATCAGAACTAAGAGGCTTCATCCATTTGTTTGTATCTTTGTCTTAATTACTCATTAGATCTTTGTTAGGAGCTAAAGTATTTACAACATTGCACAGTGTATGTAATATTGCATGAAGCCAATCACTGATCTAACACAGTTTACCGTATCAGAACCAATAGGCTTCATCCATTACACTTCGATTCAGATAGGAACATTACAGCAATTAGCTAGTCTGGATTCATTACATGTGTACTGGATGTTGATTTTACAACTAATGTTAGCTCTGAATTAACAATACAATTTTAATAGAGAGAAGAATCTGTGGATTCTATCTATTGAGTCAATTAACAACATAAGTATTTTAAATTTGCCCAATTTTCTTTTTAGCATATTACCGATAAAGGTTAAGTTTTAATTTAACCCATGATTATTTGAGCTTCAAGAGAAATTTGGATAGGGGCCTTTTTGAGTTCTCAAACTATCAGGGGTCTTTTTTCTTTCTTCTTCTATATTTACTATTTCATTTTTGCAGCAAGGGTACTGTAGACCAGTAGTTCTCAACATATGCCCTCAATGCAACTTACAGGCCAGGACTTAGAAATGTCCCTGCTAGTGCACAGTTGTGTTCATCAGCACGGAAATCCTCAAATCCTGACCTGTTAGTCACCACTGAGGGCACGGGTTGAGAACCACTGCTGTAGACATTTCATTGTTTGGGTAAACACAATGTTGCCTAGGAATTATAAATTGTTTATCAGATACAATTTATTATTGATAATTTATACTTTGGAGAAATACATTACTGATATACTATTATTATAGCCATTGTCTGGCCACCAAGTTGAGCAGTTTCAATGTCATTAACAACATTGGGCTTCAATGTTTAACTTATCTTCAAATCATGTTTTGTTAGGTAAGTGTTGATAGAACTACTACTTGTTGAGTTTCTTTTTATGTTTTCTAAATCATTATTATTTTATATTTTTGCTTTAATAAAAGCTATATTTTAATTTTCTCTAAGTCCTTCACATTTTCAGATTTAATATATATATACACCATATATATTTGATGTTTCTCTCTCTCTTTTTTTTTTTAAATTATCCATACCCTATGGTACGCCTTTGATGAAACAGGCTTAGGAACCTTTGTCATAGTGCCAGAAAGACCCTTATTCCTCAGGATGTTGGCTTCAAGAGCCAAGCCATCAAAAAACAACTTATATACTTTAGATGACACAGATGACCCTAAGTCAAGAAGATAGATTGAGAACATCTGAAAACCAGAACAGATGGGGCCAGAAAGGGGCAATCAGAATGATATGAGTCTGCCTCATTCTAACTTTCCTCAACACTCAGGGTAAACAAATATGATAGGGGAAAATGGCATGTGATGACTCTGCAAGAGTTAAAGGGTCTCAGGATCTGGAAAGTCCATAGACAAAGTATGGATTCAAAGAATCTGTTTGAGCTCCAAATTCCTGGGATCCAGACATTGGTGACTGAGAAAGTCTGCCACAACTTTGTCTATGTCACAATGTCTACTCTGAAGGAGCCGTTAAAAAAAGGTCATCCAGATAAGGAATCAACAAGATCTCTAGAAAGCAGATGTGAGTCACCAAGTCTGTCAGTTAACAAGTACACAAACATGTTCAGGGAATGCTTATTATACAGATGTTATACAGCAATAATGAAAAGCATAATTACATTCATCACAGGACCCTAGGCAGGGTACCAATTTGAGCACAACAGCAATGACTTGTGAACCATAAAATAAAGTCTGCATTGTAATGTAGTAATGTTTTATTGAAGCAACTATCTAAATCTCAGCCAAGAAACTGGGACAAATTAAAATTCCTGTTAATTTGAATTGCAATTGTAACCACTATATAAAGGCTAGAGAGCTCTCCAGCATATCGTTCTAGAACAGATGGTTTGACCAACAAGTGCTCTACTTCTTTTTTTTATTGAGTTTCAAATATATCACAGGAACAGAATAAGAAGTAGATTAAAAGGGATACAGAATGCAAGAAGGGGGTAGGACAATTCACATGTGCAGTTCAGGCCAACAGCTTCAGTAGAACAATCCAAGCATTGTATTACACAGGTAGATATCAAATGAATTAGTATGATTCAATACAACAGCAATAAGATATGCAAGACATAATGTAGGGCAATTATACGGACTAACTCACGCCCAGGACCTAACCGTTCGGTCACACAAGTGCCATCCCACCACCCCAACCAGGCGAGACAGCAGGGCCGGGATCCCATCTCAAAGCATAGAGGTCGAGCTAAAAAGACATAAAGGGGAACAGTCTCCTCTCATACATCCACAACCTAAACCTAGGGGATTAAGAGAGGAAAGTCAGGGCTTTCCAGAAATAGCAATCAATGGATCCAGATTTTATTGAATTTAGCTACTGCAACAGGGGAAGAAGAGGCCAGATCTTTCTAAGCCGCTCCACCTTTTCCACCCAGGAAGTCAGACCAGGAGGGGAAGTGCTTCTCCATTGCAAAGGTATCAAACTGTTAGCAGCAACTAGCAAATGAGGAACCACCGTCTTCCTATACCTAGCCGGGGACATGGGTGTATGATGAAGAAGAAGGTTCTCATGTCTGAGGTCAGGGGGGTTGTCTAAGAGATACTGGATAACACTGTGTATTGCCTCCCAACAAGGGACAATCACAGGACATTCCCATCAAAGATGCAGGAAAGATCCCAGTGCCCCCCGGCATCTCCAACAGAGGCCATCCCCATTAGGATTCATTCTACGCAAAGCCGGAGGGGTCATATACCACCGGGATAGTCATTTATAAGCAGATTCCTGGCACCTAGTGGAAACCGAAACATGGTATGTAAGGTACATAATCTGACCCCACTGCTCAGGTGTGAGAGTTATGACCAAATCTAATTCCCATTGTCCAACATAAAGAGGGGCCCCCTGTTGACCACCCATAAATAACACAGCGTATAGTTGAGATATGGCATGTCTTAGAGTGTTAGCGCGAGTGCAATCAGTCTCAAATGGTGTGAGCGGCCTAAAGAGTTGGTGTAGTTGATAGTACCGAAATGAGTCAAGAAAAGTCGGGTGAATGTCTCCCAGCATTGCCTGTAGAGGTATGAGTCTGCCATGCTGCCAGAACTTGATACAGGTGAGATTATAAGAAGTTTATTGGTATGAAAACACAGCTCCCTCTAATGCCCGGTGTAGAGTCATGGGTGAAGGGAAGGATATCAGTGAGTACTTGGAGTCCAAACTCTCAATGTCGCATGTATATAGGGGCAACTCCACAGAGTGGGGTCCTGTCCATCCGGTCATAACCAAATAGCGGACCTCACCCTTCCCCCAGTTCTACATAGATCTATATTGACCCGCTGCTTGCTCTCTCCGCACGCCGATCACTCCACAGTCCTCTGAAGATGACTCTCCTGGTAGTAAAGCTTAAAGTCTTGGAGAGCCAGGCCCTCCGATCACTTGGGCAGCGGCAACCGCACTAATCGCTGTCTCGGCTTCCTGTTGTTCCATACGTACTTCAATACAGCCGAGCGAAGCGAGGTAAAGAACAATCGCAGAAGGGCAATAGGCAAAGTCTGAAACGGGTACAGGAAGCAGGGCAATATGTTCATTTTCACAACATTTATCCTACCCAGCCAGGTAACATGAGGGAAAGCCCAGGACTTCAGGTCAGAGCAAACTTTAGTCAGTAAGGGTAAAAAGTTAGATGGATAGAAAGCAGCTGGGTCCGGAGTGATCCGGATCCCCAAATACTTGAGACTGTGGGAGCACCACTTGTATGGAAAAGCCTCCTGCAGGGAATCCCGTACGCTATCGGATACAGAGATATTAAGCACTTCCGATATAGACATATTGATTTTCAGATTAGATAGAGAATCATATTCAGCAAGTTCCCTCTGAAGTGATGGTAAAGAGAGGGTAGGTTGTGTAACCAAAAAGGAGCATGTCATCAGCAAACACAGCCACCTTATACTGTGCATCGCCCAACTGGACACCGTGCATATTGACATTACACCTGACCACATTCAGGAAGGGCTCCAAGGATAGTACAAATAAAAGGGGGGACAGAGGGCATCCCTGTCGCGTCCCATGCGAGATAGTAAATGGGCATGACAGAAGGCCGTTCACGCGAACGTACGCCGATGGCCCTGAATACAGGGCTGCGATCCAAGCACACATATTGGGACCAGAGCACTCTGTCAAAAGACTTTTTGGCATCAGATGAAAACATCAAAAACTCAAGGCCATTCCCTCGCATAGTGACAACGAGGTCTGGCACGAAGCTTAATTGACCAGGATGCACTAGGACCGGCAAATGCGGTGTGAGGCAGAGAGCTATCAATTTTGCCAGCAACTTGACATCGGCGTTCAGAAGCGAGATGGGACAATAATTGGCACACAGCTCTCCATCCCTACCTATCACGGTGCCCGTGATTGCTCTCTTTTCATGTCTATCACCAGTAGGGGGCTCTCCATTGGCTGGCTGCCTTCAGCCCGCCCTGTATTGCCTATTTAAACCTAGCCTGGGCACCCTTTCGTTGCCCTTTCATGTTGTCTCTAGGCTGTTGAATATGACCTTGTTCCTGAGTATCCTGGGCCCCTGCTGTGTTCCTGCGACCTGTGTTCAACCTGTTCCAGTGTTTCCAGTTGAAGAGTTCCTGCCTTAGTTTGATCCGGTTGAGCCTTCGCTTCCTGCTGCCAGTCTCCGCCGTCGTTCCTGATTCCGGTTGACCGCCTGCCTGCTGGTTCCTGCTTCCTGTCTGGTCGTCTTCAGTCATCTGACGTTCCTGAGTCACTTGGCGACGTTACTAACTTGCCGGTTATTCAGTACGCAGGTTACTGGTTCGCTCCTCAAGCCACCCGGCTGCCTCAGTGTTATAGCGTTCCTCGTACAGGGTACTGGTTCTCTCCACAAGCCTCCCGGCTGTCTCTGTATTATCACGTTCCACGTACAGGGTACTGGTTCGTTCCTCAAGCCACCAGGCTGCCTAAGTGTTATAGCGTTCCACGTACAGGGTACTGGTTCGCTCCTCAAGCCACCCGGCTGTCTCAGATTTATAGCGTTCCACGTACAGGGTACTGGTTTGCTCCTCAAGCCACCCGGCTGCCTCAGTGTTATAGCGTTCCACGTACAGGGTACTGGTTCGCTCCTCAAGCCACCCGGCTGTCTCAGATTGATAGTGTTCCACTTACAGGGTACTGGTTCGCTCCTCACGCCACCCGGCTGCCTCAGTGTTATAGCATTCCACGTACAGGGTACTGGTTCGCTCCTCAAGCCACCCGGCTGTCTCAGATTGATAGCGTTCCACGTACAGGGTACTGGTTCGCTCCTCAAGCCACCCGGCTGTCTCAGATTGATAGCGTTCCACGTACAGGGTACTGGTTCGCTCCTCAAGCCACCCGGCTGTCTCAGATTGATAGCGTTCCACGTACAGGGTACTGGTTCGCTCCTTAAGCCATCCAGCCGTCTCAGTATCGTTAGCGTTCCACGTACTGGGTACTGGTTCGCTCCATGGACACCTGATTGCTACTATAGTGGTATGGCATTCCATCTGTGAGAGCATTGGTGAGCTCCACATCCTTCACTATCTCTGCTGCTGGCGGCCTACTTACTGACTTAGCCGCTTTACCAGCATAGTGACTGTTGTTCCACCTTTCAGTCACGTTAGCGAGTGGTTGCTATTACCTCCTGTCTACGGGCTGCCTTGTCCGGTATATAGTAAGGCTGGTAGAACCTGTCCTGTTTCCTTGGGTTGCCTTAACCGGTATTGGCAAGGCCGGTAGAGCCTGTGTTGTCTCCTGTCAATTGGCTGCCTTGCCCGGTATATGGTAAGGCCAGTAGAACCTGTCCTGTTTCCTTGGGTTGCCTTACCTGGTATTGGCAAGGCCGGTAAAGCCTGTGTTGTCTCCTGTCAATTGGCTGCCTTGCCCGGTATATGGTAAGGCCGGTAGAACCTGTCCTGTTTCCTTGGGTTGCCTTACGTGGTATTGGCAAGGCCGGTAGAGCCAGTCTTAACCTCCTAACCAGGGGCTGCCTTGCCCGGTATCTTGGCAAGGTCGGTAGAGCCTCACCTCACGAGTTCCAATCCTTTGGCTGCCTTGCCCGGTATATTGGCAGGGCCGGTAGTGCCAATATTGCTCTTATTTGCATTGTACTCCTGTCTAATAAAGATATATGTGTGTACGTGTATATTACCCTACGGGGCTGCATTAACTTTTCAATAAAGTTGTGTTTTTACCTAACTCTGCGTCTGAGAGTCTTAACAAACTGTGACACCACCCTCTTTAGGCAACAGTGCCACTGTGGCCCGCAGGGTGTGAGTAGGTAAACTATGACCCTGTAGGATAGAATTAAACATATCATCCATAGGCTGCCAGAATATTGAAGGGAAAGATTTATAATATTTCAGAGTGAGCCCGTCAGGTCCTGGGGCTTTGCCCACCTGGAATTCCTTTATAGCAACCGAAAGCTCCTCTAATGTGAATGGAAGTTCCAACGACCGGGCCGCTGTGGAAGACAATTTATGGTGTACATGCGCAGCCAGATACTGGTGAATTGAGCACATCCTACCATTCGGAGCCTCCGTCGAAGCTCCAAGTTATACAGCGCATCCTAATAGTCTCTGAACTCCTCAGCTTTGTGGGATGGCAAATGTGCGACTCCCCATGTGCTACTCTGAGAAAGAGAAGTTTGTTTATGAAGCATGCGGGTAAGCAACTTGCTGCATTTGTTACTCTGCTCAAAAAAGAACCTCTTAGAGTGCAGATGAGTTAGGGGTGCCGGGCAGTCAATATGTCTGCCAATTGTGTCCGAGCCAAAAGGAGTGACTGATACTCTGCCTGTGAAAGGGTCTGCTTATGGACAAGTTCTAGGCGCAAAATATCTTGGGTCAGAGAGGTGATCTGTTGCTCGTGCTCCCGTTTTCGAGTGGCACCCTAGGCGATAAGATGTCCCCGGACAACGCACTTATGTGCATCCCACACCATCGGCAAAGGGACCTCCGACGGCACGTTCTCTGCAAAGAAACTGCAAAGCACGTCAGCGGTTTTTGAGGCAAGGAGCGGGTCAAGTAGAAGCGATTCATTAAGCCTCCAGATGTACTGCAGAGGAAGGGATAAAGGAGAAGCCAATCACAGCAAAACAGGAGAGTGGTCTGACCACGTCATAGGTTCAATAGATACTGACAACAAACTGTCCAGATCCCTGTGAGAAATAAACAGATAGTCAAGTCTAGAGTAGGAATTATGTGGCATTGAGTAGAATGTATAGTCACGTACAGTCAGGTGCATAGTTCTCCAGCAATCTATGAGTTGAAATTGGGCCAGGGATGCGTGCATCTTCCGCAAAAGGCTGCCAGGGATACTGGTAACAGTCGAGGAAGAATCAATGGAGGGCTCTAATGCCATTTCTCCAGTATGTTAAGGGTCCTCACATTAAGAGAGTAGAGAGTAAGAGGGAATGGAGCAGAGGACATATCTGCGCCTAGCAAAGCTTGTAAGGGAAAAGAAAGGGAAAGGGGAAAGTGAGGACAAGAAGACAGAGAAAAAAGGAAAAAAAGAGAAGGAGGTTTGACTGGGACTAAGCCCAGCCTAGGGAGTTCAGACTACTTCCAGTGGAGTTCCATGTCAGGCACAGGGGCCGAAGCCAACAGGGCAAGGGCCGCTGTGTCCAAAAAAAAAAAAGACACCAACACTCCGTTGGGTAGCGAGTGTCCGGAAACAGAATGAACACCCACAATGGTATCACCACACAAATTGAGCAATAGGTATCACTCACTTTCTAGCACTGTAGAAATGTGAGGTAAAACCATGGTAGCACCGGGAACCTAGCTATGGTCATAATAGAGGGCATACTACTCATACTAGGGACAAAAAGTATGCATAACACAGGTCAAAAACATGAACCATAAACATAAGCCATCGGGGCCCGCAAACATTCCCAAGAGGGCCCCCAAGGCCCAGGACCCGCACGTCCAAACAGGGGGTGTGGAGAAGAAAAACCCCACAAATACGTGGGGATCCTGGGCCATGGCCAGCAGGGAGGCCCCCAACCCGAACAGTGTATCCCAATGCCCACCCAACCCAACCAATGCAATCCCCCTGAGCCAGTCCACCCCACTAAGTGGTGAGTGCAAACCCGGCCCCAGGGGGCAAGCGCCTACCCAGGCGGAGGCCCCGCCGTTGCCCCAGGCTGTAACCCAAGCCCAGCGACGCAACTCCCCGCATGTTCATACTAAACATTCCCAACATTGTTAAGGGTAGTGGCCAATTACATGTTCAAACAACAACATTCTCCCCAGGCAATACACCCAGCCCTCACCAGAGATTTAGCAGGTGCCGGTTAGGCACAGCAGTAACAGGCTCCAGCAGGCCAGACAGAAGCCTGGGCCAGGAGCCCAGTCAGGAGCACCCAGACCGAGATCCCCCCAGGCCAGCCCCGGCCATCACCAACATGGTAGTTCATGAAAAGGACACTAAATGACTGATGACGCAGGAAGGCCCACATATCACCCCGGAGGAGTCAGGCAAGAAACAAGTCCATCCCCACAGCAGAAGAAGAGAGAGAATGGTGAGTCAGTGTCCTGTAGGCATGAACAGCGACCAGTAACAGGGGCACCAGAGGAAATCCACAACATACTGTAAACCTTTATTCCTCTGGGGTCCAGCTCCGGTTCGGATCACTCTCCAGAAGTGCAGTGGTCCCTGCGCCTCACTTCTCGCATTCAGAGGCCCGAACTGCCTCTGTGATCTCATCTGTGCCAAGGTGTCAGGATCATCCCAAACTTGCAGCGAAACATCAGGCAGGCCAGCCGCCCTGAGAAAGCCTGGAACATCAGCAGGGCTTCTTAGTACATAGGTCATGTTTCCAGGTTGGGAGATGAGGCTAAAGAGGTAACCCCACTTGTAAGCGATGTTGCAAGCCACTAGAGACTGTGTAAGTGGCTGAAGCATCCTGCACTACTGGAGAGTGATCCAGGAGAGATCCTGGTAAAGGGCGACCTCTGCCCCTCTAAATGGCTAATATCTCCAGCTCCTGGCCCTGCGCATGATATCTTCTTTCACTCTATAACTGGACAAGCAGGAAATCACATCACGCGGTGGCCCTAATGGTGGGCCCCGCTGCCGGAGGGCTCGATGAGCATGCTCTATATCAATATGTGCCTCCTCTGAGTGGCCCAAGATGGAATTGAACAGCTCCGAAAGCGACACAAATAGATCCTCAGCTGAGTCAGCCTCAGGTAAGCCACGAACTCTGATATTACACCTCTGTTCTCTATTATCAATGCCCTCCAGCTGTCGCCTAAGGTCCACAATCTGCAAAGAATGCTGTCGAGCTGATTAAGTAATAGCCCGCAGGTCTCCAACCTGGATTTAAGGCTCGCGATATCATCTTGTACCTCCCGCACACCCTGTTTGATGTCGGAGGCCAGGGCGAGGAAGTCTTCCTTGGAAGGAATGAAGCTCATCATTGCCAACAATTCCGAGGATTGCATGACCTCCAAAGGTGGAGGGGCAGCAGTAGCAGAGCCATCAGAGGAAGCAGAAGGGGTGGGTGAGGTCGCCATACTGGATTCCCCCACTCGATGTGGAGCATTCACTGGCGTCGCGAAGAACCCCCTCAGGGAAGCCTCCCTGTGCTGTGCAGAAGTCCTCGATATCTGCTGGTCCTTAGACTGTCTTTTGTTTCTGACCATAGTGGCTATATTTGCCCATAAAAGCAAAATTAACAGGTCCCTGGCAAGGAGCTAAGCACTCACATGTCCATCCCGCAGCTCGGCCAGCCACTACCCCCTACTTCTTTTTTATGCATATAACTCAAAGAGTGTAAAATCCATGGGCATTGCACCCCAAAAATTGTGGAGTGTATAGAATAACCTGTGTGACCAGTTATATCTGAATTGTAGATTCATTGAGGACTGATTTGAAAAAGCCTGGGTTAGAGAAAACAGGGACATATCAATTACAACAGAGGTAGATCTACCCACAGGGCATGGTTCCAAATGGAGAGCACTGCTGGACTAGTTAGTGGCTCATTCGCTTTAATTGGCCCACCTGTGCTCATTTTTGTGAATATTGAAATCATGCACTGTTGGTAGCTCTCAAGCACCAGGGTTGTCTACCCCTGAAATAGAATCTACATTGTAGGGAATTTTAAAGGATCACAGGCCCCTAAAAATATTTTTATAAATGTAAAGCCTCTCTAAAGTTCCTGTATTTGTTTCCCAAGGCCTAAAATCTAGTCTTACATATGCTTGAAGAATTAGCCATTCCTCTCTTTTCTAGGGCTCCAAGTACCTCCTCTATAAATGGCCTGAGGTAATGTAACAGCTTCTCTAAATACAAGAACAGTGGGCACTAACCACAAAAATGCAATTACTTTAGCTGTTTGGTGTATGCTGCAATCATTTCTGCACCAGTTTGCCAGTTTCAAATTTCCCCTGAAGACAGAAAAGTGAGCTTGAAACTAGTGTCCCAATAACTACAGAAAGCATGCCGGTCCCCTGTTCTTGTCACTAGCTGAACAATGCGTTGGTCAGCCCTATAGGAGCCAATGCGTACAGGTGGCAAACACATTCAAAAGATACATGGGGACCATGGTGCTGCCTATACACACATTCCATGGGACAGACAGTTTTAACTCCTACATACACTTTCCATTTGTGCAGAGTTCGCACTGGTCATGGCTCAGGCTCCATTCTGCCTGCCAGTGCTGCCACCACCATTGATGAGAGGAAAAGGAGGAGCAAGTGGGAGTTCTTCTAGCTCACAGCGAGCTCCAGCCCTCCAAAGTGCTGCCTGCTGCCATGTGAACGAATAGTCACATCCCACACATGTGCACGTGCCAGGATAATAGGAAACCCTTATGCACTACTAATTTTGTACATATTTGGCAAATTGTCCCCCAGTTCCGCATGGCAGGGCCCCCAGTTATTACCAGGCACTAGGCAGGTGCCTAGTGTGCCTTGTGGATGATCCAGCTCTGCTCACATTCAGTGTTCTCCAGTATGTACTAAGTACACCCCTGTTTAAAATGGCAGGAGATTCACCTCCCCTGTTTGGGTAGTTCCAGTGCAAACTGCTATACATATGAGACAGGAAGATCATATGATGCCATCAAACCATGAGTTTTTACTGTTTAAAACTGTTTTAAATAAAAATAAAAACAGTGTGAAACATGTCTCAGGGCTATAATAATGCCCTTTCTTCAGGCACACAAATAAACCATGTCCAGAAAGCACATGGAGAAAAAGTACATCAACATCAAGCATGCTCTTAAGTATATACCTCTCAACTTGAAAATTAAGCAGTGTTTATACTAACAATTTGATTAAACCAGTCAAATAATTTCCGTTTAGGCCATTGATCACAAACAGATAATGAACACATTGTATTGGAAACAAAATATCTAAATATACTATTAATAATAAATGAACAACATGAATAATAAATGAATAATAAATAAAATAAACTGCTGTTCTTAGTGTCAGAGATACGCATTGCTAATTTATTTACCAAAGCTATCAACATAACATAGTAACAGTTGATGAAGCTTAAAAAAAGAACATGCATCCATCAAGTCCAAGCCAACTCATCCCCTGTTGATCCAGAGGAAGGCAAAAAATAAAAAAATAAAAAAAGGCCCACTGAAGTAATTTCCAATTAAGAAAAACAACCCTTTCTTACTCCAAATGGCAGCCAGATATATTCGTGGATCAACATCCTATCTGCTTTGAAGCGAACTGTAATAATTCTCAATATTGCTCTTTGCTAAATAGGTATCCATGGCTTTTTTGAAAGTAGTTACAGTATCTTAAAGCACAGCATTCCGAGGCAAAGAATTCCATAACTTTACTGCCGTTACTGTAAAAAAAAAAACCTCCCTTTGTTTTAGTTGAAAGCGCCTTTCATCTAGACTTAATGGACCTCTTGTTCTTCAATCAGCTCTTTGAATGAATAGTTCAAGAACTTTGTTGAAACCCGCAGAGCAGAAGCCAGCCCAAAAGGAAGGGCTGTGAACAGAATATGATGGTCTACAAAAACTAACAGCAGGAAATGCTCATGATCTGTATGGATGGGGGAAAAGGGAAAAACTCCCCTGGACACATGGCAGCCATGACGAAGTGCAAGGACTCCATCTTGAACAGGGGTGCAAACAGCTGAGGAACTTTGAGTCCAGAATATGATGGTGTTCACCCTCTTTTTGTTTGGAAACTATGAAGAGGTTGGAAAAGAAGTCAGTGAACCTTTCCTGAGAATGAAGATGTATTAAAATCTGCACATGGATCAGGTAAGAAATGAAAGAAGAAAGAAAAGACAGATGTGTCTATCATACCCCACTGTTTTACTGTAGTTAGAGTATCAGAATCATTATTTGTAGGAGGCTCGTTCAGTGCTTTATTTACATTGGAGGTACCACTACCATCTTAAAAGTTAAACTTTATTGAAAATGATTAACACTTAAATTAAAAAAGGTGAAATTTACTCACCGATATTTGTTTTTCCTCTGTGTCCTTTCCACGGCATACAGTGGGTATTGGCTCCGCCTCCCAGCTGGTAGGACCAATGAAAATACTATAAATTTTGTGTACATCCTCCCTTCTCCAGTTTTACTTTTGTCCGAGCTGTAAGAAGAGAAGACGTGTTAATTAGTGTTTTGGTATAAGCCATAGGCATAATCTTATCAATCTTAGGAGCAGGTAAGCAGTCGGAACGATACCTATACCAAGACTTAGATACGTGGGAGGGCTGCTGTGGAAAGGACACAGAGGAAAAACAAATATCGGTGAGTAAATTTCACCTTTTCCTCTGTGTCCTGATCCACGGCATACAGTGGGACTTACCAGAGCAGTGCCCATTGTTTGTAGGGAGGGCTACTGAAAGTGTCAGATGGCTGCTTCTAGCACCTTTCTGCCAAATTTGGCATCAGCAGATGCTTGCAGGTCTAGTCTGTAGTGCTTCATGAAAGTGGACACAGAAGACCATGTTGCAGCCTTGCATATCTCTTCTGGTGAGGCTGCTGCTTTTTGTGCCCACGAGGTAGAGATTGCTCTGGTTGAGTGTGCCTTAATTCCTATAGGAGGTTCTTTGTCTGCAGATTCATATGCGAGGATGATACAGCTTCTTATCCAACGAGAAATGGAAGGTTTTGATGCTGCACATCCCTTAAATTTTCCAAAATGATGGATGAATAATGAATCTGTTTTTCTAATTAGTTGAGTGCGTCTAATATATATCTGGAGACAGCGAACTAAGTCTAGGTTATGAAGTCGTCTTTCTAGTTCACAACTTGGATTTGGACAGAATGACGGAAGGACAATCTCCTGGTTTAGGTGGAACTGAGATATAACCTTGGACCTAAAGGTAGGATTTGGCCTGAGTACAACCTTATCTTGGTGAAATTCCATGTAAGGAGCTGTGATCATAAGAGCTTGCAATTCCCCAACTCTTCTGGCTGAGGTAATTGCCGTAAGCAATACTGTCTTTAGAGTAAGATGTTTCATGGATACAGACTCTAGTGGTTCAAAGAAGGGGTGTGAGGAAATTTGTTGTAAAACCAAATTGAGATCCCAGGAAGGGATTATGTCTCTTATTGTAGGCTTGATCTTGGAAATGGCTGCCATATATTTCTTTATCAGAATATTTTCTGCATATGGGGTAGCAAGGACGGCTGATAGTGCTGAGAGTTGGACTTTTAGGGATGCCGGACGCAAACCTTTTTGGAAACCAGCCTGTAGGAAATCCAAAATCTGTGGTGGTCCAATAGATTGCCTGGGTAAAGCTCTTGAAGTGCACCACTGATAGAAAGTCTTCCAGACTCTATAGTAGATCTTTGTAGTAGTAGCTCGTCTACCTTGAATGATAGTCTCTATGACTGGGTCTGAAAGGCCCTGAAGGGCTAGAGATTGCCGTTCAACTTCCAGGCCCTGAACTGGAAGAATCCCGGATTGGGGTGTAGAATCGGCCCCTGGTGTAGAAGATGTGGAACGTCTGGGATCTGAACTGGAGGACAAGCTGATAGCTGAAGTAGGTCCGAGTACCATAACTTTCTTGGCCAATTTGGAGCTATGATGATGACCTTGGCTCTGTCTTTTCTTATCTTTTTTATGACCTCTGGGATCAGAGGAATGGGAGGGAATATGTAGGCTAGTCTGAATGTCCATGGAATGCTTAGAGCATCCTGGCCTGCTGACTGTTTCTCTTTCCATCTGGAGTAGAAGAGGTGGCATTGTGTGTTGTGAGCTGTGGCCATCAGATCTACTGATGGAGATCCCAGGGTTTCCGTCAGAGATAGAAATATTTGTCTGTCTAGGCTCCATTCCCCTGGATGAAGCTTTTTTCGGCTCAGAAAATCTGCCTGTATATTCAGGTGACCTGACAGGTGAGATGTTTTTAGAGCTAAGAGATGCCTTTCTGCCCACAGTAATATCTTTATTGCTAGATTGTTGAGTTGAATGCTCCTGGTTCCTCCTTGGTTCTGAAGATACTGAACAGCCGTGACATTGTCTGATCTTATCAGGACCGCCTGTCCTTCCAGTTCCTGCTGAAAATGAAGCAGTGTCTTCCATATTGCTAATAATTCCAGTATGTTTATGTGGTATCTGGATTCCCTCACTGACCATGTTCCTTGTATGGACTTCTGATTCCATAGACCTCCCCATCCCTGGAGACTGGCATCTGTAGTAAGTATCTGGTAAGAAAATTCTGTTATCTGCCGACCTTTTGCTAAATTGTTTCTCTGAGTCCACCAGGATAACTCCTTCCTTGTGGAGGTCTGTACTGGAATTCTCATGAATAAATCTGCTGGATTTTTCTTGTAGAATTTCAGAAAGTTGGACTGGGTGCGTCTGGCATGTGTCCTGGCCCATGGTATAATCTGTTGTGCTGATGACAGATGTCCCAGGAGCCTGGAGAAGGATCTTGCTGTCTGATTCTCCTTCGTTCTGAAGGAGGTTACCTGTGCTAAGATGCGCTTCTGTCGTTCCAGAGATAAGGTTGCTCTGTTTTGCTGAGTGTCCAGGATGACACCTAAGAACTGTAGTTGTTGGGCAGGTTGAAAACTGCTCTTCTCCTCGTTGATCAGCCAACCCAATTTTATTAATAGGTTGTTGCAAATGGCTGTGTTTCTTATAGCAGTCTGATCTGAAGGAGCTATGAGCAGAATGTCGTCTAGGTAAGGTACTACTTTTATCTGGTATCTGCTTCTTAATTCTGCCATGACACCTGCTAGCAGCTTGGTGAAGACTCTTGGAGCTGTCGCGAGACCGAAGGGAAGACTGCGGAACTGATAATGTTTCTTGAATATGTGAAACCTGAGATATTGCCGATGCGCTGGCCTGATTAGTACGTGATAGAATGCATCCTTAAAGTCTATTCGAGATAGGAAGACCCCTGGCTGGATCAGTCTCATAGCTGACATCACAGACTCCATCTTGAAGTGTCTTATGCGCAAGAATTTGTTGAGATCCTTTAAATCCAGGATAAGGCGAAGTTCCCCAGAAGGCTTTAAAACATAGAAAAGAATTGAATAAAAGCCCCGGAATCTGTGAGTCCTCGGGACTTCTTCTACCACTCTGTTCTGGATGAGGGTATGAAGGGCCTGTCGTATCTGGAGGCTTTTGGCCTTGTTCCTGATGAGTGATGTTCTGAACTTTGTCAATGGAGGGGCAGTCTGAAATTCTAGGGCATATCCGTCCTTCACAACTTCTTTTGTCCAATTGTCTGGATGAATTAATTCCCATGACATCTGGAACTGCTCCAGCCTGCCTCCCACTGGAGCTGAAGGATGGATGCCCTTGGCTTCACTGATTGGACTGGGACTTTCTTTGGAAATCCTTCCGGGTGTTACCCCTTGAAGGTTGTGTACCACCTCGCTTTCTCTGTTCATATCCTTTCCCTGGACGATATCTTTTTGCGTCACGAAAGGACTGTCGTCTTGTAGCACCGCCTCTGGAAGGGGATCCTCTGGTTCTCCTGTCTTGAGGTAAGAATGGACTCTTTCCTGCTGAAGACTTTTTGATTATTTCCTCTAGTTGGTCTCCAAATAGTTTTGATCCTTCAAATGGTAAGGAAATTAACCTGTTCTTTGAGGCTGGGTCTGCATCCCAGGAGCGAATCCAGAGTGCCCGTCTAGCGGTGACTGAAAGGGCTGATGTTTTAGCAAGGAGTCTAATATTATCCAAGGATGCATCACAGGAATAATTCACTGCATCCTTTATAGCACCCAATTCTTTGAGGATTCTAGATCTGGAGACTGATGATTCTAGTTTCTCTTCTACTTCTGATATCCAGATGCGCAGTGTTCGAAATACTGAAGCCATAGCTGTTGCAGTCTTTAGATTCTGGCCAATAGAGACAAACTGCTTACGGAGTGCTGTGTCTGCTCTTTTGTCCATAGCGTCTTTCAGGGTAGTACCATCTTCTAGCAGCAAAGTGGTTCTTCTTGCAGTTTGTGCAATAGCTGCTTCAACTTTTGGAGGTGTAATCCAACTTGCAGTGTCTTCCTCTGAGAAAGGATACATTCTCTGGAATCGCTTAGAAACTGAACTTCTCTTATCACCCTGTTTCCACTCTTTTTTGATGGTTTCCTGGATGGAGCTATGAACAGGTATAACTGCTGCAGGCTTCTTATATCCAACAAATGCTGCATCAATAACATTAAGGTCATTCTGGGCCTCAGTAAGGCCTAAGGATTTTCTCATGAGCTTCACCAAAGGATCCACCTTCTCAATTGCAAAGCTTCCTGAGTCTTCTACAATTTCCCCTTCTTCAGCGGATGAACCAGCGGATTCCAAATCCACTACACTATCTTCCTCATATTCGTGCAGCCGTGATGTTCCCTCCTCTGGGTCAGCCACCCTTGGTCTTTTTCTGGCAGATTCTTGCATAGTGGAGAAGGTCTCTTGCATGGAGACCTTCATCCAATTTAAGAAGTCCTGAAATTGTGTAGGAACTTCACTACCAGAAGCCTTTTTTAGACAGTCAGGGCACAATTTTGAAACCTCAGAGATGGGGATCTTCTGATCACAGCCTGCACATAATTTTGTTTTTGCAGTAGCTTTCTCATCTTTAGGAGTCTCTGAAAACTTCTTTTTATCACTCTTGTCTTCTTTGCAATCAGACATGATAAAAAATATAGCAGTGGACTAAACTGACTCTAGGTAGAATAATACTCGAATAATTGCCAAAGGTATAGTATGTTAATACATGCTAGTATATCTGTATATGCATATATGTATAGAAAATGCAGATCTTTCATCTGTACTCACGATCTGTTGGAGACCCGTTCTGCCTGCTGTACTGCCCGTTTCATACTGGCCGCGAGGAAGAGGAACGCCGAACGCTTCTTGCGTTCCATCAGTGGAACGCTCGCGTCACTTCCTGTTCCTGGTTTCGGTTCCCTTGTAGCAGTGGACTAAACTGACTCACGCTTCCCCCGGCGTTCTGGCAGTGTCGGCAGCTTGAGAGGGGAGAGAGCTAGCGCGCCGCTGCTCCTGCCCTACTGGAGTCTCCGGATCGCCTTCTTGCCGGAGCATGTTTGCAGGGCAGAGGAAGCCAGAATGCGGGCCGCGGTAAGCAACCCAGCATATTTAGGAAAAAAAAAAAAAAAAACTTTGCTGAGAGAGAGAGGCAAAGCCTCCGTCCCCCAGCTGAGGTAGGACCAAAAAAACTGGAGAAGGGAGGATGTACACAAAATTTATAGTATTTTCATTGGTCCTACCAGCTGGGAGGCGGAGCCAATACCCACTGTATGCCGTGGATCAGGACACAGAGGAAAGTTCTATTCTGACTGGGCATCAGCTTTCTTGACCCACCTCTTTTTGTGAACAGGGATTTATCAGGGAAATCAACAATGGGGAGACCAAACCTCACCCACAAAGGGTTAATTTCTAAACCTCAATGGGTTGATCTGATAAGGTGATCACAATTGAGACCACAGCTCATTGACACCCTGTAGTCCATCAGGTTATTTATGTAGCAAGAATGCACTTATTAACTACTTGTCATTTAACAACTACTTCAAAAAACTTAAATAATGAAACATTTTTCCTTTTAGTAACAATAGATGTTTCTACTTTATAGTGATTGAATACTTTTTTTGCATCTTGTAAAGCAAAGCGCTCTTTTACTCTCTCTGCTAAGTATCAGTGAATTCAAAGGGCAATATAAACCCTTCGCTTATCTTAACTAGCTGAAGCAGATAAAGGGGAATTGAGTTATCGTTACTTGTAATTCCATGAGCGCTATGCTATATTATTCACTATATAGACCATCAGCTAATGATACACGATGTTAGTACTCTATTCGCTGTAAACTCAAAAAACAGTATTCAGAATTCCCCAAATGCTGAATTGTTGTATATTCTCTATAGACAGTCAACGGGTTACTTCTGTAGAGAAATTTTTGAATATACACAGGCGTTATCACGTTATCACGGTGCCCGTGCTCCTGGTTGCAGGCGGCGACATTCTGACTATTTTCCTTATCTTTTGTCTGATTTGTCAGTCTCCTTGTTGCCACCCAGCAACAGCCTTTATAACTCCTGTCACGTCATCATGATGTTGCCCTTTCATGGTGTATTAGTTCCTGACTTATGCTCCATGATTGCTGTTCGTGTATGACCTGGCCTGCCTGACAACTTTCCTGTAGTTTGCTGTTCTTCTCCGGTTTCCGTTGCTGACCATATCTGGCTGAGGACCCGCTTCCGTTGCTGACCGAATCTGGCTGAGGACCCGCTTCCGTTGTTGACTGTATCTGGCTGAGAACCTGCCTTCGTTACTAACCGTATCTGGCTGAGCTCCAGCTCTGTGCAGATCGTATCTAGCTGCTACCAGCTCCACTACTGACCATTCCTGGCTGACTCGGTGCTTCATTGCCAACAGTGTCTAGCATATTGTCAGTGCATCTATCCTACCGCTTGGTTGCCTCCGTTACTTGCGCTAGACTTCCTGTGGCATTGCCGTTATCTATTTGGTTGTGCCACTATTACTTTGTCGACCGCCTGCTAGCATTCGTGCTGTGGCTACTCTCTGACCGCCGTTGGCGGAGTGCACACACGAAATACTAGTACAGTGTTCTGCACTGACTGAGCTACTCTGACCTCTCTGTGTCCACCTCCCTATAACGCTGGGCTCACTTCCTTTGGGAGTTGCAGATACATAGGGCGTTACCCACTGACCCTTGCGTGCCTGGTCTCTCCAGGTAGAGTCGTGCTTATTCCATTCTGCAGTAGCCTTGGGCTCTAGAGCCAGCGTTGCGCTATTACCATCCTCTGTGGAGGGGACACTGGTTGCCTATCTATATCCTACTGTATTACGATCCACCCTTAGCGTTCTAGGGTCCGCTTGAGAGTTGTCCGGTCCATTGGCATCCTGTGCCAGGGTCAGTGTTGCCTAAATCTGTTGGGTTCAGTGTCGCCCAGGCGTCTGGGCTGTGCCAGCCGTGTTGCCTCGCTCCTCTGGGTTCCATTCCTCCCAGGTGCCTGGGTGCCAACCACTTCCTCCTGGACCATCTGTGCCAAGGTCCTGTGGTCAGTGCTCGGACAGTGTTACCTGCCACCTGTTCAGTTCCAGTCTGAACCTTCTTACCAGTGACTGTATTATTCATACTATTGTACTTATCACTATTTGCTATTCCTGTATTACCTGCCTATATTGCTGTCCTGTTGGTTTAGGCCTAAGACCTATTACGTGTGCAACCTTATTTTCAATAAAGTCATTTTAACCTTATCAGTCTGGTCTGAGTGTTCATCAAAAACCGTGACAGTTCGAAAGGGCCAATGACCTCAGACGGTTCTGGTGAAGGTAGCTCGGTGAATATCCATTGGAGAATGGATATGTACGAACATTGTCTTGATCAGCTGTCAGTGGCGGTGCAAACTATTTTAGAGCGGACCGCGCACTTGGACAAACCAGTACCAGCCTAGGTGGCCACCCCGGTTCAGGCACCGACAGTCCAGATCCTTAATGCTAACCAGCAATATAAGGGGCTTTCTGCTACAGCTCCCCTACCACTAAGATACGATGGAGAACCTACCCTATGCCAAGGTTTTCTCAATCAGTTAGAAATTTTTTTTTGAACTAGCCCCTCAAGTTTTCCCGACTGAAAGGAGTAAAATTGGGTTCATGATCTCGCTACTAACAGGCAGAGCCTTAGCCTGGGCAAATCCTATATGGGAAACAGCAAAACCTATTACTGCCAATTTCAGTGAATTGGTGAGGGCCTTTCGTAGCGTGTTTGAGGTGCCTGGGCGCAACATCTCGGCTGCTAAACAAATTATGCGCATCCAACACGGCAATCGTTCTGTGGCTGATTACTCCATAGAATTTCGCACCTTGGCGGCCGAGGTTGCATGAAACGATGAGGCCCTTGTAGCAGCATTTTCACAAGGTCCCCATGACCGCATCAAAGATGAGATCGTAGCTCGAGAGTTGCCTGTCACACTGGACAAATTCATAGATTTTGTAAACCTTGTTGATACGCGTATCAGGGAGCGGACGCAGAACAGAGACCGCAAGCCAAGGTCTTCTGTAGGGCATTGGCAAAAGAATGAGCTCCCACCCTTGCCTCCCTCTCCTCCCTTGCCTCCTGGGCAAAACGATGTAATGGAACCTATGCAGGTGGGGTTTACGAAATTAACGAGAGAGGAACGGTCTTTCCGCCGTAAGAATGGGCTGTGCCTTTACTGTGGCAAAGGAGGGCACTTGCTGCGTAGTTGTCCCATATGGCCGGAAAACGCACACACCTAGGTTTCCTAAGGGGAAAGGTCCTAGGTGGCATTCAGCAGTCCCCAGACAAGGTGCCTTCCAAATCTGTGGTCGAGGTAGTAATTTCCGGTGCCAGCCTCTCCTGTACCATATCCGCTCTGATTGACTCTGGAGCAGCTGGATATTTTATGGATAAAGAATTTGCCGTATCTCATAATATTCCGTTGGTCGAGTTGGTCAATCCTATGCTAATTGAGGCTATTGCCGGGCGACCTTTGGTACCTCCGCACGAGACCTGCCCACTCTCTGTGCAAACTGGAGCACTACATTGTGAGACACTGTCGTTTCAGATTATTCAGTCACCCCATTATGCAGTTATTTTAGGGTTTCCATGGTTATGAACCCATAACCCTAGAATTAATTGGGCCTCTTAATTATGGCCTGGTCTGACTATTGTATGAGCCATTGTTTACAACAACCTACCAGGATTATGTGTACCTCTCCCTCATTACCGCATGAATACCAGTCCTTCAGCGATGTGTTTAGCAAGGGAGAGGGTAGCACTTTGCCCCCACATTGGACATACGACTGTGCTATTGATATTGCGCCTGGTGCAGTGCCCCCCAGGGGTAGAATGTATCCTCTTTCTTGCGAGGAAAACAGGGCAATGGAAGAATACATTGCTGACGCCTTGGCTCGTGGCATTATTCGCAAGTCATCCTCACCTGCGGGGGCTGGATTTTTTTTTGTTAAGAAGAAGTCTGGTGAATTAAGGCCTTGCATCGATTATAGAGGGCTCAATAAGCTGATGATTAAGAGTGCCTATCCGATTCCACTCATCACCGAGCTGTTTGACCGTCTGAAGGATGCTACTATCTTCACGAAACTGGATCTAAGGGCTGCTTATAATCTTGTCCGTATTAAAGTGGGTGATGAGTGGAAAACCATGTTCAATAAGCATACTGGGCATTACGAATATCTAGTAATGCCATTTGGGCTGTGCAATGCCCCAGCTGTGTTCCAAGATTTGATTAATGATGTTTTCCGAGATTTGCTGCAGTCTTGTGTAGTAGTCTCTTTAGACGACATTTTAATTTATTCCCCTGATTTGGAGACTCATCGTATTCATGTGGCCACTGTACTTCAAAAACTCAGGGAGAATAAATTATTTTGTAAAATTGACAAATGTGAATTTCATAAATCCATGGTGCCCTTCCTGGGTTACGTCATTTCGAAACAGGGCATTTCCACCGACAAAGAAAAGTTGTCTGTGGTGCTGCGTTGGTCTCGTCCCAAGGGTCTCAAGGCTATCCAGAGGTTTCTTGTCTTTGCCAATTATTATCGTAAATTTATCTGTGACTTCTCTAGCATTGTCAAGCCTCTCCCGGATGTGACGCACAAAGGGGTCAAGGCGTCTGAGTGGTCAAAGGAGGCTGAGGAGGCCTTTGAGGCACTGAAAGTGGCATTTGCTTCAGCACCAGTTCTGGCTCATCCTAAGGCCGACCTACCATATATTCTGGAGGTAGATGAGTGGGAGCTGTACTGTCCCAAAAGTCTGAGCCTGGTCAGGTACCTAAGCCATGTGGTTTCTTTTCGAAAAAACTGACCAAGGCACAATCTGTATATGAGATTGGGGATCGTGAATTATTGGCAATTATCCTGGCCCTACGTGAATGGTCTCACCTCTTGGAGAGCACCAGGGCTCCGGTTCTGATTTTGACCGACCACAAAAATCTATTATATTTATCAGAGGCGAAGAGATTGTCACCAAGAAAAGTGAGATGGTATCACAGTGCCTGTGATCTAGCTGTCACTCTCTGCTATGTACAAGGGTGATTTGTCCACTTAGTTTGGCCCGCCCCTTGGTTTCCTTTTTATACATGGCAATTCCATCTGTCAGGCACCCTTTCGTGGTGTTTCCAAGCCAGTTGTTCTGTTGCTACGTTTCTGATTCCTGTGTACCGATTTGGCTAGCCCTGACCATTCTCCAGTGTTCCTGCTTGTGTATGACCCGGCTCGTCTGACTATCTCCTCCGGATCTCGACTCTGCTTGGCTGACGTTCCTGCTTGTGTATGACCCGGCTCGTCTGACTCTCTCCTCCGGATCTCGACTCTGCTTGGCTGACGTTCCTGCTTGTGTATGACCCGGCTGGTACGACTACCTCCTACGTGCTCCGATCCGGCCTTGCTGACTTCCTCCCGCAAGATCACCTCCAGCGTGTTCCAGAAGACCCACGTTCCGGTTTGTCGCCGTCACGACATTATCATCCACTGTTCCAGTACTTGTGTGGCTGTCTTGCCTGGTGTTACTTCGTGCAGTGCAGTGTTACTATCGTGCAGAGCTGTGTGAGCTGTGTTCGCCTCCCTCAGACCGCAGTGCTGTGCTACCACAGAAAAGCCTTGTGTAAACGTGCCTTTTAACCCTACCAGTGCTGTCTCGGTCCCACTCTCCCTACTCCAGTGTGAGCCTCGTTCATAGTGAAACTCTTGCTGAGTTGGCTGCTCTCCGTCGGCAACTCGATACCACCCCAGTAGAGTGTTCACTTCCTATTAGGCCGGTTGGGCGCTTTGGCTCTCTATCTCTCTCGTTGTATACACTGGGCGATTCCGTTATACCGAGTGGTGACGGGCACAGGCTTCAGCACTAGCATTCCGGTACTACTTCTGTTGGGCTTTGGGCCCTGTCTCATTATACTCAGTCCGGTAGAGTCTGAAGAGGCTTGGGAGCTCTTGCACTGCAGGCCGGTTCGATACACGCCCGTGGGGCTAAGATCACTTGCACCAGCAGTAGCCATTCCTGTAGGTACGCCTGTGGGGGGCTATTGGGCTCTGCTATACTACACACCGTGGCGAGACAGTCCCTATCCACTTGTTGGTGAACATTTCTTCAGCACAGCTTATCTACACCTTGGGCATGCCAAGCATCCCCTTAAGAGACTGATCATAATCAAGGACTTAACCCTTTGTGGTTACCTTAAGCGTAACCTACTCATACCCAGGGCGTGCCAAACAGTTCCTTTGAAACTAATATTTATAAAGGACTTAACCCTCCGGGGTTATACCCCTTCCTTGGTGGTAAATGTGTACTTGCTTTCCGTTTGTGCATTAACTTTGTATTTTCCAGTCACTATCATTTATGTCCACCCAACCGCCACTAGAGGGCGACCTTATGTGTTATTATTGCTAACTAAAACTGTGTTTTATTTTACATACTGGTCTGAGAGTCTTTAAAAAACCGTGACAGATGGGCACTCTTCCTTTCCCGGTTCAATTTTGCAGTATCCTATTTGCCCGGTTCCAAGAATGTGCGGGCTGATGCTTTGTCCAGACAGCATGGGTCCGAAATTGAAGCTGATGTACAACCAGTACCCATTATATCTCCTGACTGAATTCTGGCTACCCTACGGACAAGCATCACTTCCCCTCTGGGTCAGCAGATTTTGGCTACTCAGAATGAATACCCTCCGGAACAACCCATGGGCAAATGTTTTGTGGCTGAGGCCTTTCGGACTAAATTATTGGAGACCTACCATGCGTCTCGAGCAGCAGGGCATGTGGGCAAAAATCAATTGTTCTGGTCCTTGTTGCGTATATTTTGGTGGTCCACGATGAGGGAAGATTGTGCTAATTTCACCACAGCTTGTACTGTGTGTGCCCGTTCTAAGTCTCCAAGACACCTGCCTGTGGGCTTGCTGCAGCCTATACCTAATGGCGACCGACCTTGGTCGCATGTGTCCATTGATTTCTTGGGAGAACTACCTGCTTCTAATGGCTATATGTATATTTTGATGGTGGTTGACAGACTTTCTAAAATGGCACATTTTGTGCCTCTACCAGGTCTGCCTTCCACAAAGGAGTTGGCGGTAGTCTTCACCAAAGAAGTATTTAGACTCCATGGTGTCCCTAAGGTGCTCGTTTCGGACCGTGGCAGTCAATTCATTTTGAGATTTTGGAAGGCATTCTGTAGCCAGATGGGCATTCAGTTGTCACATTCATCTGGTGCTGCAGAACAATCTAACCAGGGGCTTGAACAGTTCATCCATGCACCTCTATTGTTGCGTAGATTCAATGCCAAATTTCCATCTAAGCCCAGTCCTTCTTCGCGGGGAGGGGGTCGTTGATAGGGGGGTACTATCACAGTGCCCGTGCTCCTTGTTGCAGGCGGCAACATTCTGTCTATTTTCCTTATCTTCTGTCTGATTGGTCAGTATCCTTGTTGCCGCCCAGTAACAGCCTTTATAACCCCTGTCATGTCATCATGATGTTGCCCTTTTGTGGTGTACTAGTTCCTGACTTATGCTCCGTGATTGCTGTTTGTGTATGACCTGGCCTGTCTGACGATGGTTAATTATTCCTTCTTAATATCGTGGTAACACTTCATACTTAGAGTGCTACATTCATTTTAGATCCTATTTATCAGACAGAATGCAGTATGTGTCAGTTGCTGGCAATGACTCCCTTCCTCTCAAAGTAACAAGTGGAGTTCCTCAAGGCTCCATTCTTGGCCCGCTTCTGTTTTCTCTTTTTATAAATGATCTTCCCAAGGTTTGCAAATCCTCTTCAGTACACATGTATGCAGACGACACCATTCTCTATACTAAAAACTCAAACATATCACACCTTGAGGCCATATTACAACATGATTTCTGCGAGGTTGAAAGATGGATAGCAAGGAACAAACTGTTCTTAAACACAGACAAAACTGTCACAATGATATTTGGCACAAAACACAAACTGCGTAATCTCGGCAATACCCACATATCCATTGTAACGGAGTCTAATCGTAATTTGGCCCCAGTGGACTCCTACAAATATCTTGGTATGTGGCTTGACCCCAGCCTCACTTTTGGACATCATATTGACAAGTTAACTTCCAAGCTTTATCCCAAAATCGGTGCTCTTTTTAGACACAAATCATGTTTAAGTCCCCTGGTTAGAAAACGTATTGTGCAACAGATGTTGCTGCCTGTCATAGACTATGGTGATGTAGTTTATGCTCCAGCGCCAGAAATACATCTTAGTAAACTTGACTCCCTGTATAATTCAATATGCCGCTTTAGTCTTCAATGTAATTACACTACTCATCGCTGTGATATGTTAAAAGAACTAAATTGGTTAACACTCAAATCTAGACGTGCCCTTCACCTTTCTTGCTTAGTACACAACCGCTTCTCTGGAAAACTACCAGACTACCTGAGCAGTATGCTCACTCCTGCTCTACATACTAAGTATAACCTCCGCTCCACCACAAACAACTCGCTACGTATACCACAATACAAGAAAGAAGCAGGAAGAGCCGCCTTCTCCTACAGAGCGCCAATGGCCTGGAACTATCTGCCTGAAATAACCAGATCTGCTCCCAGTCTAAAATCCTTAAAAGTAAATGCTTCTCTATATCTAAAAACAGAGTGTAACTGTTTATAATTCTAAAATTTCCATATGAATATTTGTATGTATATTTAATAACATGTAATATATAGTGTTTCTCAATTTGTATAAATAAGCAACCCTCTACTGAAAACTGTTCAGGACATACTTGAAAACGAGAGAAATCTCAATGTATTCTTCCTGGTAAAACATTTTCTAAATAAATAAATATATTTACCGGTTACAAGAATGTCTAAGTGATAACGGATAATATTGTTTCTCACAATTTAAGAGAAAAGTACTTTCTATTTTCCCAACTTTAAGATCGCCGATAAAGAAAGGGAAGCGTCTGCACCATTTTGTTTGCAAACAGGGAGTTTCACATGCTTCACAATCTATTAACTAAAGTGCCTATAATTTCTCCTGATTCCCATGCTATCTCCTGTTCAGATTTCTTATTTTTTTTAAAACATATTTGAGCTAGATTTTCCACCCAACACGTTTCATCAGTAAACCTGGCTTCGTCAGGGGCTCATAGTAGTTGGAGCCACTAAATTGTGCGCTCTTTATACCTCAGTAAATTAGAAAGGAGGCTTGATGGCTCCATGCCTTGAGATTCACATGCAGACATTTTTTTTGTAGTCAGAAATCATTTTTTTAATTTTTACTCAAAGAAATATAGGTTGGAAAAATAAGCAATGCATTAATTGTAATAAATATTCAAAGGTCAAACCTTCAAATTAATATGGATACAAATACAAAAACCAGTGTATTATTAACACCGATATCTCAAAAATAGTAAAAAAAAGCTTGCTTTTCCTCTTAGTGCTTTGTTGGAGCTGAGAGAGAGAAGAAGCAGGAGATATTAGAGTGTCCAGTTGTTGTGTAGGCTGGCAGGTAGCATTAGCATAGGCAGGCAGCCAGCATTAGTGCCTTATTGCCACTGCAAGAGAAAGTCACCTTCGTTCCTGTGTAAAATATTAAAAATAATAATAGGGATTTGTCTGAATAATTTTCAGTGACACTTCTCTGATCTCCTATAACTATGTTTGAGATTTATACATTAAAAATAACCTATGACTTAAATGGGTTGACCCTACATTAATCATGAGGGTGTGTTATGTGGTATTTAATTTAATGTATATAGTATTTGAAACACAGTGACTCATTTATATCAGGATGACTTAAAATCATAAAAATAAAATATATAAAATTGAAACAACCTTAGGCATAAACATATTTACAAAAGGTTTTTAAGTTTGCCCACATTTTGCGTATAATTTTGGTCACATAGTATATTCCGGACTACATATGTTTTAATTATCTTAGATATTTAAACTATAAAAAATAATATACCAATTACCATATGTATATAAATAGTCTGTCCTCCTATAAAATGCATTCCCATTTATATTTTTGAGATATCGGTGTTAATAATACACTGTTTTTTGTATTTGTATTAATATTCATTTGAAGGTTTGACTATTGAATATTTATTACAATTCATTTATTGCTTATTTTTTCAGCCTATATTTCTTTGAGTAAAAATTATAAAACGGATTGCTGACTACAAGAAAATGTAGGCATGTGAATCTCAAGGCTTGGAGCCATCAAGCCTCATTTCTAATTTACGGAGGTATAAAGAGCGCACAATTTGGCGGCTCCAACTACTCTGAGCCCCTGATGGAACCAGGTTTACTGGTGAAACGCGTTGGTAGGAAAATCTAGCTCAAATATGTTTTAAAAAATAAGAAATCTGTACAGGAGACAGCATAGGAATCAGGAGAAATTATAGGCTCTTTAGTTAATAGATTGTGAAGCGTGTGAAACTCCATGTTTGCAAACAAAAAGGTGCAGATGCTGCCCTTCCTCTATCAGCGTTTTTAAAGTTGGGAAAATAGAAAGTACTTTTCTCTTAAATTGTAAGAAACAATATAATCAGTTATCACTTAGATATTCTTGTAACCGGTAAATATAAAATGAATGTAGCACTCTAAGTATGAAGTGTTACCACCATATTATAAGGAGGCATAATTAAGCGTTTTTCCTATCACACACAATATCCACTAAATGCTAATATAGACTCAATATTGCCTTAAAAAAACCACGTCAAACAAAGGATTAATGCCGTGAGTCATTTGCAAGCTATTTGTATTCACTGTAAACAAAGGGTTAATGCGGTTTATCACCCGCTTTAATATACGTGATAGCGGAGCGCCTGTGTACTATATATTCTAAAATTTCTCTACAGAAGTAACTCGTTGACTGTCTGTAGAGAATATAGAACAATTTAGCATTTGGGGAATTCTGAATACTGCTTTTTGAGTTTACAACAAATAGAGGACTAACATTGTGTATCATTAGCCGATGGTCTATATAATGAATAATAAAGCATAGCACTCAGGGAATTACAACTCAATTTCCCTTTATCTGCTTCAACTACTTCAGATAAGCGAAGGGTTAATATAGTCCTTTGAATTCACTGCAAGGGAGTGGTTGATACTTAGCAGAAACAGTGAAAGAGCGCTTTGCTTTACAAGATATGAAAAAGTATTCAATCACTATATAGTGGAAACATCGGTTGTTACTAAAAAGAAAAATGTTTCATTATTTAAGTTTTTTGAAGTAGTTGTTAAATGACAAGGGTTATAATACGGCAAGTAGTAATAAGTGCATTCTTGCCACATAAATAAACTGACAGACTGCAGGGTAGGCTTGTGCAATTTGGTTTGTTGGCATTCGGAATTTTGATGAAAAAGGGGTAATTCGCCGACATTCGGGCCATCCGAAAGACAATGGTTGTTCGCCAAAAAAAATCCAAATCCAACCAGCTCTGCTCCAAATGTCATCGAAAATTTCGGAAATTCGGCGACTACTAGCCGAGCGTGATTACTTTCCCTCCATACTTTCCCTGTATGTCTCTAATCCAATTAGCTTCTCTGTTTCATGCACTACTTTTCCCTCTATTCCAATTAGCTTTTGTTTCATGATGGGGGTTGGACTAATGACACAGACACCCAGACAGCTTGCATTTCCTCTAGTGCTTTGTTGGAGCTGACAGAGAGAAGAAGCAGGAGATATTAGAGTGTCCAGTTGTTGTGTAGGCTGGCAGGTAGCATTAGGCATAGTCAGGCAGCCAGCATTAGTGCCTTATTGCCACTGCAAGAGAAAGTCACCTTTGTTCCTGTGTAAAATATTAAAAATAAGAATAGGGATTTGTCTCACAGTTGTGTATGTGTATTGTGTAGGTAGACAGGGTGCTACATCCATATGTTAGCTACTTCATCCATAGTACCATAAGGCTAAATGTCCACCTTACCCTGTTCCACCATCTATCACAGTATCCCTTAGAGGCTAAGTTTTCCTGTGCTTTCTACCTCTGTATGGCCTCTGGCGACTTCCTCACTGCTGACATCAGGTAACAGGCACTAGCAAGGACGCTTGTTTATGGGCCTATTCTGGGTAGCCTAATTGGGTCCCACCTCCTTCTGCTCCTTTATAAACCTCCCTGGGAGTCATTGTCCTTACCTGGTGCTCCTGCTTGTTACTCTTGCTCTCCGTTGTGACCCATGTTTGCCTGACAATCTCGCTCTGTGTATGACCCCGGCTTGTCTGACTACCCACATTGGTTCTGACCTGTGGCTCTGGCTGACTGCTCACTCTGTGTATGACCCCGGCTTGTCTGACTACCCACATCAGTTCTGACCTGTGGCTTTGGCTGACTACTTGCTCTGTGTGTGACCCCGGCTTGCCTGACCAGTGGCCCTGGCTACTACCCGCTCAGTGAAGCCTCCAGTTGCCTTTCCTGTGGGCCTGGTTACTTTCGCTCCTTGTAGTCCTCGGTTTGCCTGACCAGGGGCCCTGGCTCCTACTCACTCAGCATAGTCTCCGGTTGCCTGACCAGTGGCCTGGTTACTCTCGCTCCATGTAGTCACCGGCTTGTCCAACCTGTGACTTTGACTGCCTACTTGCTCCCTACACTACCTGCTTGCCTGACCTGTAGTCTCAGTGTCTCCTGGCTCTGATCTGCTCTTGCTCTCTGTTGCCTCCGTTCGCAGACCAAGTGGTGACTTACACATATTCTACCATTCTTCTGTTGTCCCACTTGAGCAGCCTCCCTAGTCTCAAGATCTTGAGTAGTGCAGTGCACAGCACAGTGTGCAGCTCTGGAGGGACCTTGGGTCCTATTTGCATATGTCTGGGGTTCTGTGTGGGCTCTACCATTATTGCTGTTATAATACATAAAGGTGGTTATATTTTATCTTTGTGTCTGTCCTTCTTTGCCTGATTACCATGACACCATCTTCAGTTTTTATTGTATTTTTAAAGGTATTTTAAAGTCGCCAAGTTATTCGAACTGTCGCCGAATTTCGTCCGAGTCGAACAGGTCGGATCTAAATTGCAGAGTCGACGAATGAAAAAAAAAACATTTTCAGAAAATGTTTGTCGTGCACAAGTCTACTACAGGGTGTCAATTAGCTATGGTCTCAATTGTGATCACACTTATGAGATCAACCCATTGAGGTTTAGAAATTAACCCATTGTGAGTGAGGTTTGGTCTTCCCATTGTTAATTTACCTGATAAATCCCTGTTCAGAAAAAGATGTAGGGTCAAGAAAGCTGACGCCCAGTCAGAATAGAACTTTTTAATTTAAAGGGGAACTTTCACCCCGCAATAACTAAATCTCCACTTACTGCTCACCTGGCGACTAGCTGCTTAGTAGCGCTAGTCGCCAGAAATCTTACCCGGTTCTCAAGATTTCGTCGTTTTACAGGAGCAGGAAGCACGGACGTCTCTTCACAGTGACGTCCGTGCGCCTGCGCTGTCAGTCCCTTGTGCACCGTATGGTGCACAAGGGACTGACAGCGCAGGCGCACGGACGTCACTGTGAAGAGACGTCCGTGCTTCCTGCTCCTGTAAAACGACGAAATCTTGAGAACCGGGTAAGATTTCTGGCGACTAGCGCTACTAAGCAGCTAGTCGCCAGGTGAGCAGTAAGTGGAGATTTAGTTATTGCGGGGTGAAAGTTCCCCTTTAAGTTTTAATCAATTTTCAATAAAGTTTAAATGTTAAGATGGTAGTGAATCCTCCAATGTAAATAAAGCACTGAACGAGCCTACTACAAATAAGGAGTCTGCGCTATTTAAATAGACAAGGCAATTTAGCATATGTATCAGGTTAAGATACTCCACCTAAAAACAGATAACTCCACATGGGATCTCAAGTAACTTAACACATGAAGAAATGAAAGGGAGGAAGGGACTTGAAGCCTATAGCCTTCTGATATTTCCTGCATAACCCACTGATCCACCACAGAAAGATCTCACGTGCAGAGAAAATTCACAAATTACCACTTATTGCCGGAGGAGCATGAGACCCCTGCAAATCATGATAAGGGAGACTTGTCAGGTGGGTGCTTCTGAGCAGGCTTCTTGTTTGTCCAAGCCTGTTTGGGTTTTGGAGTAGAGTAGACCTGGACCAATGCAGCAGCAGAAGCCCTGAGAGAAAACCAATACTGAAATCTTGTCTAAACAACTGTTTGACCACGAATGGAAGGCACACTAAGGATTTCTTGGAATACTGGTCAGTCAATCAGATCTTTAGTCACATATTCCACTTGTGGCAATAGAAAATGCTGAGGCATTCCCAGTAAATCTGGATGCATTAAAGTCCTCTACTACAAGATATGCAGTAACCTCAAGGTTCTTCAAGATAGCCACAACATTCTTCTTAGGTGCATCAACATGGACAGCCTCCAGAAGCTGATCCACCAAACATCAATGGCCCTATTCATTCAAGCAACCGTGAAGGTGTAACATAAAGCGGCACCAGAGGCTGCAAAATATGCACTCAAATGGGAATCCAGGCATTTATCTGTAAGCTTGAAAAGGCTAGAAACTGGATGGTCTACTGCTACTGGGAGAGGGGAGCCCACTGCATTAATGTCTGCAGAGAAAATCTGCAGAGAAAAGATACAATAGAAATATCTCTGGGAAGGAACAATGTCCTGTCAAGTATCTTCTGTTTCTCCAGGAGCACTTGGTCAAAGGAATGGTGAGGAGGAAAAATAACAGCCTCATTCTTGTGCCTTTAAAAAATATCAGGGGAAGAATAACTGAAGTCTGTGACCCCAGAAACCTTCAGGATATTCAGAACAGCCAGAAAGGACACTCAATAGAAGAAGCAGGATCTTCCTCAAAATAATATATAACAGTAAAGGACAAATCCAAATCATCCTCATTATAATCCTCTTCATCAGCTGGGGAATTCCCTACCATGGGAACATTTCCCTCTGCAAAATGGCAATGATGCCTTTGGGGGGAAACAGGACAGTTGTGAAACCATGACTCTAGAATCCCTTGAATAGAGGAAGATACAGAACTCATATAGAATTTCTAGTGACTAGTGTGTGACTAAGAAATAAAGACTTGACGAGTACCGATAAAATTAAATAAACTTTATTTAAACTCAATAGTAGCAGCAATGATAATACACTTTCACGAGACCAGGGAAGAACGGTGCACACACTTTCTTCACCCTTCACTAGGGCAAGTGTGATATGACCCACGTCCGTACCCTAATGCTAGGGTAAACCCAGGCAATAGGTGTGAGGAACTCCAGAACACTGGAGCAACACAGTAGTGACACTAACTCCACCACCTTCTCGAGGCCAGGTTATCACAGTGCCTGTGATTCCTGTCACTCTCAGTTGTGCTGTCACTGATTTGCTGACTGAGTTTGACCCGCGTCCTGATGACCTTTTTATACCTGGCTATCACATCTGTCTGATGCCCTTTCGTGGTGTTCCTGAGCCAGTAGTGCTGTTGCTGTGTTCCTGTGTTCTGAGTTCCTGTGTACCGATTCGGCTTGTCCTGACCATTCTCCAGTGTACCCGCTTGTGTATGACCCGGCTCGTCTGCGTACCACCCTTGGATCCTGACCCGGCTAGACTGACATTCCTGCTTGTGTATGACCCGGCTTGTATGACTGCCTCCTACGTGCTCCGACCCAGCCCGGCTGACTTCCTGCTCCGAAGATTGACTTCCAGCTTGTTCCAGTGACCTGCGTTTCAGTTGTCTCCGCCGCGACATTTCCAGTCTCTGCTGCCCGTGTCAGTGTGACTGCCTTGCCTGGTGCTTCCCTCGATTTAGTGCTGTGCCTCGTTCCTTGTGCAGAGCTGTGTGCATTCTGTGGGCCTTCCTCTCTGTGCAGAGCCTTGCAGTAGCGCTGAAGCCTCGAGTAAACGTGCATTTTAACTCTTGCAGTGCTGCCTCGAATTCACTCTCGCTATCTCCTGTATGAGCCTCGTTACCCGTGATACTGCTGCTGAGTTGGCCGCTCTCCGTCGGCAACTCTAGTCCACCATTGCAGAGTGTTCACATAGTTGGGCCGTTTGGGCGCTTAAGGCTTTCCGGTATTGGCTACCGACGATATCATTGACACAGAGTGTTGGCAGAAAGGCTTCAGTGTTGGCTTATCCGGTACTACGCCCGAGGGAGCTAGTGGCTCTTGCTCTCTTATTCCAGCATTCGATTACACTTGAGGAGGCTGTTAGCTCTTGCACCGCCGGCCGGTTTCCGTTACGCCCGTGGAGGCTATTGGCACTTGCACAAACAAAAGCAGTTCCTATAACTACGCCCGTGGGGGCTAAGTTGATTCCCTTTCTGCTTACTATCCAACACCTTGGCAAGGCAGCTCTATCCTCAGCACTTGATGAACTTTGTCTATACAGCACAGCCCTTTTAACATCCATGGCGTGTCAAACCTCCACATCTGAGACAGACTGTTATTTGGACATTAACCCCTTGGGGGTCAATATCATCCTAGTGCATACTGTTTTGCATTTATGTCTATTGTGCTATTACCATTGTAAATATCCCAGTTTACTTATCTGTGTATTCCCTACCGCCTCTAGAGGGCGTACTTGTGCCTTATTCACTTTAATAAAGTGTGTTTTATTTTCACTTATTTGGTCTGAGAGTCCTAAAAAACCGTGACACAGGTGTGAGGACAGTGCAAGACACTTCTCAACCCTTCACTAGGCAGGTGTAGCTAGTATCCGTACAGCCCTTGGCAACCTTCACAAGACTAGATAGTAGGACAGTGCACGGCACTTCCTCGATCTTTCACCAGGTAGGTTAAGAAGAGCGCAACTATACCCTACCGCTAGGGTATACCAGAGGCAAGGTAAAATGGCACCTAGAGTGCTAGGTGAGGTAACAACCAAACCGGACTTAGACCACAGGAGGTCAGTGACACGGACTGACTGACAAGCACTGCTACAGGGGTAGCGAGCGTGGTGAAATGGTAGGCCCAGGCAACAAGGATCTCAATAGCCGGGGCTGGGTAGCCGAGGCTGGTTGTAACAAGCCAAAGCACAACAGAGGGGGAGTAGTCAGAGGAAGCCAGGAGTCGGAGCAGGATTGGGTAGTCATATGAAGCCAGGAGTCAGAGCCGGATCATTAATCAGACAAAGCCAGGAGTCAGAGCCGGCTCGGGTAGTCAGGAGTCAGAGCCGGATCGGGTAGTTAGACGTAGCCAGGAGTCAGAGCCGAATCAGGTAGTCAGACAGAGCAGGAGTAATACACAGGAACAGCAATGGACCAACACAGCACTAGGATCAGGTACACCATGAAAGGGCACTGGTAACTGGAAATGCAGAGACCTTTAAAGCCTAGTAGGTGGGCGGAGATATGACATCACTACCCAGTGACCTGTAAGAACATCGACCTGCATAGAGAGACAGCCAGGAAGTAACAAGATCACCGTTACAGCAACTGAACACGGGAAGCAATCACTGGCACCGTGATACACCTCCATCGTGGTCACCTTTAAAACAGAGAATATCTGGTGGGCGTAAAGAAGTAGGGAGTCTCTACTTACAGGGAGACTTTTAAGGCAACTGCCCTGGACAGATGATAATTTAGTCCATGGTTCCTTTGTTCCACACTGGATGAAAGAGAAATAAAATTAGTATGGGGCCCCAATATTAATCATGAAATGGCCAAAAAAAGGGGTCCAGGTATTTAAAGTGAATTCATTCATAGATAGCACAAGTGACATCAAATAGACATATTGTTCAAGGATAACATAAAATGAATGATTATGTCTCAACTTGCCTTGTATCAACCATGTATTAGGTATCACAATCCTCCTCCATACTGCCTTCTTTGGTGTTATGCTGTCTTTAAATCATTACAAGATGAGGCCCATTTGGAGGTTTAGGAATGTTGAGGAAAAACATGCATGCATATGCTCTCTGCATTTGTTATGCAAGGTAAGGAGAGACATGCATTGCTCTTAATGCACTGTGCCCAATTGGTGTCCTGAATATTAGGGAAAGGTAATCTGTTGCACATAGAAATATTATTTCAGGACACTTTGGGACATTCATTTTTGAAATATTATATTTTATAATGAATAAGAGAGAGAGACTCAGACTACTGTTAGGGACCAGGAACCAGACAGACACAAAAATGTAAGATGCAAAACACCTTTATTAAAATAACAAAAGAAACAAAGCAAAATCGTGATCCAGAAACGTAAACCAAAAGACAAGCTGGGGTCAGGAACCAAGACAGGTACTCAGCCAAGGCGGGGTCAAGAATACAGAGATCAACGATGTCAGGAACAATCCAGAAGTCAGAAGGGACGTCAGAGGAAGCCAGGTCATGCACAGATAATCAGCAACTCAGGATAACACGTACGCAGCCAGAATCAGACGCAAGGGCAATCAGGAAATGAACCATGCTGCTTTAAATACCCTGGGAGGGTTGTCTGATAACAGTCAGGTGAGCAAATACAGAGAGGTCAGCTGATTCAGCCTGATCCAGGAAAGGGAAGGAAGCAGTAATGGATAGCAGAGCACTAGATTAGCTCAGACAGCAGAATCAAGCAGCAGAGTTAGAGCAGCTCAGCCAAACCTTGACAACACTCCCCCAACGACCCCCCCCCCTTCATGGGGCAGGACAAGGTTTATGGGGAAAGTGTGCATAGAAAGCATGGAGGAGGGCGGGGCATGCACATCTGCGGCTGGAACCCATGAGCACTCTTCTGAACAGAACCCCTCCCAATGGACCAATATTGAAACCTCCGGTCGACTATGAACCGGTCCTCGAACTCCTCACGGCCTTAAACGGGCACGGAATGGGATCAAGGATTGACCGTATTAAAATGATTGCATACCAGGTGTTTCAGAAGCAAGACATGGAACACATTTTGTATCCGCATATTGGGAGGGAGGTCTAGGGCATAGGCCACAGGGTTCACATGTCAGAGGATACGGAAAGGCCCCACAAATCGGGGAGCCAGTTTCTGAGAGGGCACTCGGAGGTGAAGATTTCTGGAGTACAACCAGACCCTCTCCCCGACCTGGTAGGAGGGTGCGGGTAGGCATTTACGATTGGCCTGGAGCTCCAGGGATTGTTTGAGCATCTCAGCGACTCTTGGACTTGAACCTATATGGAACGGATTCGCTGAAGATGATCCTCCAATGCCGGAGGGTTGATGGAGGGTTGATACCCATAATTTACCATGAAGGGGGAGAGCCGGGTAGAAGCCGAGAAGCACTGTTATGAGCAAACTCCACCCAAGATAGCAGGTACGACCAATTATTCTGATGGTCTCAGATGTAGCACCATAGGAATTGCTCCGAGGTCGGGTTAGCCCTTTCCATTCAATTGAGGGTGAAGGAGAAGGAGAGTTAATACCTAGTTGCGCACAGAAGGCCCTCCAGAATCTCAAACTGGCTACCCCGGTCGGAAACTATGACTTTGGGAACCCAGTGTAGCTGACAGACCTCTTTGACAAAGATCATAGCCAACTCTTTAGAGGATGGAAGTTTTTTGAAAGGTATGCAGTGAATCATTTTAGAAATTCTGTCAACGACCATGAGGATGACTGTTACAGTTAGCCAAAGGGAGCTTGACTATGAAGTCCATGGCAAGGTGTGACCATGGCTTCTCCCCATTGGGTATGGGTTGGAGAAGGCCCACTGGAAGGTGACGGGGTGATTTGGTCTGCGCACAGACTGGACAGGCAGCGAGAAAGGTAGCAATATTTTTATTAAGTTCTGGCCACCAGAAAAGACGAGAAACCAACCAGAGAAGCTGGTTCTTACCGGGATGCCCTGCTGACTTCATATTATGCTATCTTGAAAGTACCTTGGTACGGAGGTTAATCGGTACAAAACAGTGCCCAGAAGGAGGGTTACGGTTTTTCTGACACACAGATACGTAAGGTTTGGAAAAACACAGTTTATTTAAGATAACAGTAGTTAACGCTTCTGCACCCACACGGGTCCAGTACAAACAATACTGACACAGGATCAGGTTGAGCAGACAGTTTGTTACTTCTGTAACCCAAGCGGGTCCAGTACAGTACAATAACACACTGACACAGCATCAGGTTAACAGATAGTTCAATAATTCTGCAAACCACATGGGTCCAGTATAGTCCAATACTATACTAACACAGGATCAAGATAACAGACAATTCGTGTGTATCTTGAGAGCGGCAAAGGAGTCCACAAGTAAGCCACAGTACCCAGAAAGGAGCTACTAGGCCTAGGAACGATCAGACCCTGGTAGTATGGAGTCCAGACTGGTAGCCCTCTGATACCAAGAGGGACAAGGAGGTGGCAGCAATACGACTGAGGTGTAGTCGTAGTAAGGCCACTACGATCTACACATACGATAACGGCCCAGGATGGGAGGCAACAAGGAACACTGATGGCCCTCTGAAAAGATCCTGACAGTAACTCCTAGACAGTCGAACAGAGGCATCAGGGCTGCAGGATACTGACAGTGATATAGATAACAGAACCTTACCGCGTAAGGTATAGCGGAGCTGCCGGAGCAGTATGAATAGGAACTCTGCGCACCAGTAGGCAACTACTGACAGATTGCTAAGCACAATAGAACCCTAGCAAACTAGGGTAAACGAACTGGCAACTGTACCAACCGGAGAAGTGCACGGTAACTGTGACCCACAAGCGCTAACTTGCACCAACCCTAAACAGGGTAATCGTACGCTCAGACCTGATAATGGCCGCAGGCAGAATGATGGAACTGAGGCGCCCAGGGAACTACAACCAACCTCGATAGAATGAACGTCAACAGGTCAAGCATACCGGGGTGCTAACCCAAGGGGAACGTAACACCGGAGTGAGGCGAACCCAACTAGTACGGGTGGAGGAAAGAGTGGGTCACTGTATCGGTGGTAATCACACCCAGGTCTCGGTAGACCGAATGCCCAGGGAGCAGAAAGGCCTGCAGGCCAACCTGATACACAAAGCAGGAATGTCAGCCAGGCCAGATCGATGCAAGGAGCAGAAGTGTCAGCCAATCCGGGTCGTACACAGAGCAGGAACTTCAACCAAGCCGGGTCGATACAAGGAGAGGGAGCATCAGCCATTCCGGGTTGGTACACAGAGCAGGAACGTCAGCCAAGCCAAGTCAATAGAACCCTAGCAAACTAGGGTAAGCGAACTGGCAACTGTACCAACCGGAGAAGTGCACGGTAACTGTGACCCACAAGCGCTAACTTGCACTAGCCCTAAACAGGGTAATCGTACACTCAGACCTGATAATGGCCGCAGGCAGAATGATGGAACCAAGGCGCCCAGGGAACTACAACAAACCTCGATAGAATGAATGTGAACAGGTCAAGTGTACTGGGGTGCTAACCCAAGGGGAACGCAACACTGGAGTGAGGCGAATCCAACTAGCGCGGGTGGAGGAAAGAGTGGGTCACTGTACCGGTGGTAATCGTACCCAGGTCTCGGTAGACTGAATGCCCAGGGAGCAGGAAGGCCTGCAGGCCAACCTGATACACAAAGCAGGAACGTCGGCCAGGCCAGGTCGAAGCAAGGAGCAGGAGCATCAGCCAATCCGGGTCGTACACAGAGCAGGAACTTCAGCCAAGCCGGATCGATACAGGGAGAGGGAGCGTCAGTCAATCCAGGTCAGTACACAGAGCAGGAACGTCAGCCAAGCCGGGTCGATACACGGAGTGGGAACGTCAGCCAATCCGGGTCGGTACACAGATCAAGAACGTCAGCTAAACCGGGTCGATATACGGAGCGAGAACGTCAGCCAATCCGGGTCGGTACACAGAGCAGGAATTGAAAATCCACGAAGAGTAGTCAGTTAGGCCGCGTCAAACACAGGATACACACTGGAAATCTGGAGCGTACTCACGAAACAGTCACACCACAAAAGGGCACCAGCATACTGACAGGGCTGGGGTTAAAAGGGCTAGTACTGGGTGGAGACAGGACACAACAGCCAATAAGAATTCAGCAGGAATCATACAGGAAGTAGCAATGTTGCCAGAGCGAGATCACGGGTACCATGATAAGGAGTCTCAGCAGGTGCATCTACTATTCTTTCCCCGAGGGGAGTTGTTATGCTTGTACGTATGGTGGCCAATACTTGGTCTGGAGGGGTAAAAGGACTAGGAGGGCTCTTCTCCTTAGCACCCGAGAACTGTCTGGATAGGGCATCAGCCCGGACGTTTTTGTGCCCGGCAGGTACGAGACCACATATTTAAAATGGGACAAAAATAAGGCCCATCGGGCCTGTCTTGGAGTCAAGAGCTTAACTTCGGACAGGTATGTGAGGTTTTTATGATACATGAGGATTAGGATTGGCACTGAAGTTCCCTCGAGCAAATGCCTCCATTCTTTGAGAGCGAGTATTATTGCCGGCAACTCATGGTCACCAGTTTCATAGTTGCACTCTGCAGGACTTAGATTCTTTGAGAAATACCCCCACGGCTCTCAGGAGTAGGACATTGAGACAGGAGGGCACCTACTCCTGTCTCAGATGCATCAACCTCAAATATGATTGGAAACTCGGGTTTCGGGTGTGCCAAAATGGGTTCTGTGGCAAAGGCAACTTTTAATGCCTCAAATGCTTTGATGGCTTCCTGAGACCAGTGCATGTAGTTATCGTCTTTATTTTGTCATGTCAGTAAGGGGTATTACAATCGAGGAAAAATTGTGGATAAATTTCCTGTAGTAATTAGCGAACCCAAGGAAACGTTGAAGGGAGAGGAGACCTACGGGCTGCGGCCACTCGAGAACAGCCAAGAGTTTCTCAGGGCCCATAGTGAAACTGACCTCTGAAATTACGTACCCCAAGAAGGTGACCTGTTTGCAGTGGAACTCACACTTTTCTAATTTGCAAAATAGATTACTTTCCCTTAATTTTTACAGAACTCTGCTACATCTGTGTGGTGGCTTTCCATGGAGGCGGAATGGATCAGAATGTCATCTATATATACCACCATGCATTGTTGGAGCATGTTCCAGAGGACGTCATTTAAGAATTCCTGGAAAACATGGTTTTATATTCGTGGCCCTCCGTCATCCATACCAAACTGTATGCCTCTCACAGGTCAAGCTTAGTGAACACATTGGACCCTTTTAATCAATCGAATAGCTTGGTAGTAAGTGGAATTGGGTAGGCATTGTTGACGTGATACGGTTGAGCCCCCTATAATTGATACAGGGTCTCGTTCTCCACTTTTTCTTCACGAAGAAGAATCTGGCCCCGGTGGGAGAGGAGGACTTGAGGATGAATCCCCGGGATAGTGCATCCACAACATACTCCTCCATGGCCTTATTCTCCGCAACAGAAAGATGGTAGACTCAGCATCGAGGAGGTATGGCACACAGTTACAATTCAATAGTACAACTGTATGGGCAGTGAGGCGGGAGCTCACCAGCCCGGCCCTTATCAAATACATCTTGGAACTCTTGGTACTCTTTAGGCAGAGAAGACACCGGGGATGTGGTTAGCACCTTCACCACTTTTGCTAGATATGTCTTGAAACAGTTGGGTGACCATGCCATGACTTCGGCCCTTACCCAATCGATTGTGGGATTGTGTCTGCACAAACATGGATAACCCAGGACCACAGGATAGTGCTGAGAGTGGATCACCTGGAATTGTAAGGTTTTGTGATAGAGAGTCCCTACAGCCATAGAAAAAGGAGCTGTTTTGTGGGTGACCTGTGGCAGCTGTAGGGGTCTGCCATCAATCGTCTCAATGGCAAATGGACTAGTACGCAGCTGCAATGGAATGGAGTGCTTCTGGGTGAAGACACTGTTGATAAAGAGACCTGCTGCACCGGAGTCAATAAGTGCCTCTGTAATAATGGAAAACTCACCCCAAGAGAGCCCAATGGAGACTAGAGGTTTATCCTTCTGGATAGCCAGGAATGCTGAGACGCCACCTAAGATCTGTCCCCTGTAGGACCTTAGGTGCGGGAGTTTCCCGGACGTGTGAGGCAAGTTCACAGAAGATGCCCTGCCTTACCGCAGTAAAAGCACAGGCCCTCCCTCTTCCAAAAGGCCATTTCAGCAACCAAAAGGCGAGTGAACCCAAGCTGCATGGGCTCCACATCGTTTGAGGTCTCGAGACTAAGAGGCACGGGAGGAGAGGGAGGCACGGGTGGGGACAAAAAGCTCAGGCTACATGGATGGGATGCCTCCGCAGGCGCTCCTTGAAGGAGGGTCTCTCACAGATATGGTAGTCAATCAAGATACAATATGAGACCAGTTCCTCTAAATCTCTGACGAGGTCCCGGGCTTTAACTGTATCTGGAAGCCCATTAGAGAAACCAGCCATGAGTGCATCATTATTCCAACCAGCATCAGCTGCCAGGGTACGAAACTCTATGGCATAATCCAAAACTGTCCTTGTACCCTGATGGATGGATATTAGTTGCCTGGCAGCTGAGGTAGAGCGGCCCGATACATCAAATACACTTTTAAAGGATGCTGCAAACTCAGGGTAATTGTACACTATAGGTTTCTGTGTCTCCCAAAGGGGATTAGTTCATGCCAAGGCCTTGTCAGAGAGTAAGTTAATCACAAGGCCCACCTTACTCCTATCAGATGGAAAGGACTGTGGTACAATCTCCTGACAGATACTGACCTGGTTCAGGAAACCTCTGCACTTGTTAGGGTCACCCCCCACAATGCTGGGGAAGCGGGGTGGACCCAGTCATGCCTCTTGCAACACTGGAATCACTATTGACGGCCAGAGCAGGGGCAGCAGCAGCTATAGGGACAGACTGCTCTGGGGGCTGTTAAGGCAGTGGAGCCAGATGCGCAGTACGGAACAACAAAGTCTGGAGGGTTAACACAAACTGGTCCATGCGCTGGTCTACCTGGTCCAGCCTTAAAAAATATTTGGTGGATTGCCTGCGCCTTCTGAGTTCATAGACCTTGTGTACGGTTAGGGACTAGGAACCAGACAGACACAAAGATGTAACATGCAAAACACCTTTATTAAAATAACAAAAGCAAATAAAGCAAAATCCAGAAGCGTAAACCAAAAGACAAGCCGGGGTCAGAAACCAGAAGGGACATCAGAGGTAGCCAGGTCATGCACAGGAAATCAGGAACGCAGTAGAACACTCTTACAGCCAGAAGCAAACACAAGGGCAATCAGGAAGTGAGCCAAGCTGCTTTAAATATCCTGGGAGGGTTGGCTGATAGAAGTCAGGTGAGCAGTCACAGAGAGGTCAGTTGATTCAGCCAGACTCTGAACAGGGAAGGCAGTAGCAATGGATAGCAGAGCTCTAGATTAGCTCAGACAGCAGAATCAAGCATCAGAGTAGGAGCAACTCAGCCAAACCTTAACAACTACTACACAGCACCACCACCACCACGAGGAAAGCACTTGATATGAGGCAAAGTGCCCAAACCACGGTATGGGGCATATGGTCCCACCACACGCCAACATCTACCTTCCTGGATGGCTCCCCAACATGGGCCCAGGTATGACCCAAGGTGGGAGGGTAACAGCTACCATTTACCACTGGATTATGAACACATGGGTCTGACTGGGGCACCCCACCCCCAGCTTGGATGCACTAGATGTAGTGGTGACACAGCCATCCTCAGGAACCATATATGCTGGGACACAGACAAGGGATCAGCCATCTCCAGCAACAGCCACCCCACCAGCAGCAGCCAATCCACTACAGGCAGCAGCCTCCCCCACCATCAGCAGCAGCCTCACCAGAGAAAAAGGAGGAAATTGGTGAGCCAACAACACCAGGCACATCTCCCTCCACCAGTGGACACAGCATGGGGATGGAGAGGGAATACCTGTTTATCAAGAGGAGGCAGCTCAGGGAATCCTGGAGGACAAACAGATACCATTGAGGTTGCAAAGGGATTCCCTGAAGAACACAGCCACCCTCCATGACCTGGAAGCCCAACACACGGTGCTGACCACCAAGCTGCGCCAATACAGAACTGGCATGATAGAAATGATGGGGCAGCTGCTGGTGGAACTAAGGGAAGTGAAATGCATGGAAGACCTGCGCATGGAGAGGGAGCAGCAATCCACAGAGGGGTCCACTGCAACCGCTGCCCCCTCCAGTGTGACCCCTGCACCAACAGCCAGAATACTCAGGGTGACAAGGCAGTAAAATATGGCGTCCACCTTAGCAGACTGTTTTAAAGTGCCCCCCCAAAAAAAAATGTTTTTATATTTTCCCACATATAAAAAAAAAAGCACTTCTTAACTTCAATCCTGTCTGAAAAGGTTTGTGGTTATAGACAGATTAAGTGGCAAATATGTCTCCAATTCAGTGAACAACTCCTGCCCAGATTACTTGGTTGTAAAGTGTTCTAACATGGCTTAGCACACACCACACACACAATGTTGTCCAATTTCAAAATAACAGTGTTTGGCCATGATGTGAGTTGAACTTGAATGACTAACATCTACCCCTTAGCATAACAGGTGCCACACTGTCAATAATCAGTTCCATCCATTTTTGCAGTTTAAAAGGGTTAGCCAAGCAGTTATTTGACTTATCTAAGTAACATGCAAGATAGATCATCCAGCCAAATAGGCTGTGATTCACCCTCTGATGGGGAAACAAACATCAAACACATTGATATGTTTGGTTGATCATTGGGGTCAGTGTTGTGTTTGTATAGAAGACATGACATAGCCACTGTTGTGGTCAGTTGATAAGAGCAAGCAGGAACAACATTGTGGGGTATCCACTAAGGTGTGGTAATGAGGTGATAAGGTTGCAGCTGACTTCTCCAGTTTATATGTGACAATGAGCCTCGTTGTAGAGGTCCCCATGGCATCTATTTATGGATTTCTGATTGGTGTGAGGAGCCAAGGTTTATGCCCATAACCTGAATCACCTGTGACAAGTGAGTAACATGGTGAGACAGGAACCACATGTTGTGTGGATGATGTTGTTTGAGTGTGGGGGGGGGGGGCAAACTACCTGTGAGCCATGAGAATGTTGAGCAGTGTTTTATGTACACCTGTGGATGTGGTGTGATTTTGTATTGTTAACTCACCCACAAGCCATCCCAGTCTATATGTTCCATTCTTGAAGTCTCTGTGTACAGAGGAGTGCTGGAGGATATAGAAATCAAATCATGACAGCTCCCGGGATATTTTGTAATATTTTGGTGATCCCCATGTTGGAGTCACACCCCATCTGAATGTTAATCGGCTGGAAATTCTTCCTGTTGATGAAGAGGTGTCCCTCCTGTGTGCAATCTATAGCACTCATGACCCTGGGCATGCCACCCCTTGTGTAAAAGTCCTCTTTAATATGTGCCCACTCCATATTGGTGGTGGTGGTGGGGGGGGGGAGTGGATGTACATGCTGGCCTTGCTTTTTTTAGGGCTGGCAACACCCGAGACAGTACCCTGGAAAATGTGAGCTGGGACATGCCTGATGCATAACCTTCTGTGGAGTGGAAGGCTCCACTTGCCATGAAATGTACTGCACACATCAGTTTCTGCAATCCAGATAGGGGAGAGCTGTGGATGTATATAGGGTAAACCTCATCTTTGATGATCTCATATAGGTCAATAATGCTGTACGCCATCAACCTGTAGCGGTCTATCACCTCATCATCGGCCATCCCCAGGAGTGTGACCCTTGTACAGTATAATCTGGGCTTCGTTAGTCATCTGTCGGCCCTATGCTGCTCCAGTGGTCCCTGTGGCAGCTGGGGGGGGCATCCTGTTGGGGCTGCTGTGGTGCTGCTGGCAGATGTTGTCCTCCAGGTGTGGATGGGCTTCTGTGTAGCTTTTCAGCCAAAGCCTACTCATTTGCAACAGGTGAAGGCTGTTGAAGAGGTGTGCTTGGGAGCTGATGGTGATCCCTATCCCTTGTATGCCTTCTTCTCCGCAGTCTTCGCATCAATAAGTATGCAAACATACTTGTTCCCTGTCTCTCTCCCCCCACAGTGGTCGCACTGTAAACACGCCACATCTGAGGAGGGTGAGCTGTCCCTTTAAGACAATGGTGGGGTGTGGTCCGGGAGAAGTCATAAGGCAGGTAACCAATGGGAAGGTGTTTGTTGTTTATATTCTGTGTTCCGATTGCTGTGTCGCTGTCAGGTGTGAGTGTGATGTTGGGAGGCACAGATTGTGTTGGCTGGGGATGTTGAACAGGTGAGCTTGTGTTGTTTTGGATAGACTGGTGTACGTGTGTGTTAACCCCTGTTGTTCCGCACCATAATGTGATGGCTTGTATTGGTATGCTTTTTGTAGCCCTTGGCTCCGGGGTGTTGCTGGGTTTTTGCAATGTGTCTTACTCTTATTTGTGGGGCATGGACATTGCTTGTGTGTTATATTTACTTTTCAGGGGTTAATGTCGCCATAGGTGCACTTGTGCTATGTGTTGTGCAAGCTGCTGTTTCTGTGTTTTATTTTGTCCGATGGTGGTTTATTTACAGCTAAAAAAAAAAACTGGGTCTTAAATTTTCTCTGTTAAATAGATCTATTTATCATCCGTTAGCAGTACTGCACACCTTTGAATGGCTCTGAGGATCTCTTTTCCATAGGTCTCAATGGCTGTTATGTTATGTTATCGTCTGCTGTGATTTGTAAACTGCCGGTAGCTGTACATAAGATAGCTTTTTGAATTACGTACTGTGCTTATGAAACAGCCGTCAGCGGTTTGTTTGTTTTTTTGTGTTGGTGACTTTTAAATTGAGCCCTATATCTGCAGATAGCTGTAGAGAGTCAGACAACCAACCCTCCATTCCACCCCCTCCCAAAAATATGCAATCTCTGGCAGCAGTGTTTTGTATAAAGCAAAGGTGCAAAGGAGGTCCAACTGGGAGTTCCCAAAAAGAGAATCAAACACAGTAAGATTATGAGGGAGTTGGAGTCTCCTGAGCATCTTATGAACATAAGCCTTAGCCTGCAGTTAGATGAAGCTGTGAGAGCACTGTAATCTATATTTGGTTTGTAGGTCAGGGAAGGTATATACAGAATAGGAGGCCATGTCTACCAAACCTCCCAACACACCAAGGCCCGTTCTCTCCCATTGTATGAACCTTCCATATGCCTCCCCATGCTTAAAAGCATGTTTGACCCCCCCCCCCCACCACCACCACCACCACCACGGATAGCTCCAACATAGCTCCCAAATCGCCTCTGCGAAAAAAATAAATAAATAAATAAATTAAAAACTGAAGTAATTCCAATTAAATCCCAAGTGGGTAAAAAAATTCCTTTTTGACTCCAAATGGCATTCAGATTTGAAGCCAGTTGTCAAAATTCTCAATATATTCTGCTACAGGAACCTGACATCCTTTTCATAATATTACTGCTGGAAAAGGAGGGAAACCTGCCGTATTGGAGAATTACATTTTACCATTAATTTCTTTGCAATGAGCTAGGCGATAAAAAGAAAATCTGCACTTTTGTGGAAACTTCCTGCTAAGCGACAGTGCCTTTTTTTGTCTGTTTCACTTTTGACAACTTCACTCGGGATCACAAAGAACTTTAGATATGAAAAAGTAATATGGGAGGGACTGAAGTCGATATGGTACCTTTCAGAGATTACACTCAAAGCCCACTTGGTCCACCATGGAAACAGCCCACAAGCAGTGGAAAAATCATAGACGGAAATCTATTGCATAAGGTGGACCAGACTCCTGTGAGTCATGCAGAGGTGGGCTTGTCAGTCTTGGGCTTCTGCACAGGCTTTTTACCTAACCAGGCCGTTTTGAGGCAGAACTTACCTGGGTTGCTGAGGGGTCTCGTGCCATGGGTTTACACCCACACTGGCAGGTCTAAAGAAAATCATGTCTTCCACTGAAAAAAATGAAAGTTTGAGAGCATCCTGAGGCAACACAGCCCCTCTTGCCTCTAGTGGTCTGACTGATAATATTTTCCAATTCTGGGCAAAACATCTGTTTGCCCAGAAAAGGAAGAGGTACTAAAGATGATGGAACAGCCAACCAAAGCCACACAAGTGTGGCACACAGCCACAAATGTAGTCAAGAACTTTCCAGTGAACCTAGGGACATCACAAGGCTGCTCAATAAGATAGGTACTAGCTTCAAGGATCTTTGATATAAGAACCTCCAGATCCTCCTTGGCTGCACCAGTTTGGAAAGCATCCAAAAGCAAGCTGATCCCCCAGAGTGGCATCTGTCGCTGGAAAAGCTGTAATCTTAGCAAGGTGAAAAATTGGGAGGAAGGGTTGTCTTCTCCAGAGAATACAGAAGAATGATATGCCAATTAAGAAATAAATTAGTTAGGCATCCTCCATGTGTAATTGGTTTAGGGAATGGGGAGGAGAAAAATGGCAACATTTTTGTATTCCTTGAAAAAATCAGAACCAGAACCATGAGACCACAAGGGTCTCTAGGACAGCCAGAATAAGACCCTCAGCAGAAGAAATGGGGTCTTCCTCATAACAGTACCCAACAGAAAAGGACAAATCCAGGTTGTCCATGTCAGTTTCCCCTTCGTCTTTGGAGGAATCCCCAATAAGGGGGTACCATCCACTGAAAAATGATTAACACCTTTTCAGGGGCACAGAATAGCCCAGGGACCAAGTGTCTAAGACCTCTTGAATAGAAGAAAAGATAGAACTGAAGAAATGAAGGCCTTAACCCATGCAGGCTCCTGCTAAACAGATGAGGGCCCTGAAAATTCATTGGGGCTACAGAACAAGACAGACAAGGTGCCATACAATTCCCTAGGAAGACATGATGAGCAATGGGTTAAGGGGACCCTCTGAAACCTTAGTACTGCTAGACTTGCTCATGTTTATTTTTGGATTTGACATAATCAGGAGACCCCATAAGATATGAACTAAAAGCAGTAACGATTAAAGTAAAATAAAGTACTTATAAATCTGACTGCAAGAAGTTAATGTGGCAAATGGGGGAGGGGGGGGACCAGACTCTGTATAGCAAGCAGAATCCAAAAAGTAAAAAACACCATTGCCACTATAGTACTGAACCCAATACAAACAAACATCCAAGAGAACCAAGTTATAGGCAGAATAGGGACAAGGCAATGAAGTAATAGACAGAGGAGGGGTTAATACATATCCAATTGCAGATGTTCAGTGTAAATATGCTGCTAAAGCAAGCCAGTCTTATAGAGTTCTAGTTAGAGAGACATCCACAGGAATTATGCACGTAGAGAGAATCCAGTCTCTTCAGGTTTCCACAAGACAGTTAAGCTCAGAGAAAGCCATGAGGAAAATGCTGAAAATTCAAACCATCCTCTAACTGAATTAGGTCCTTAAAATTGGTGCTCTGGTTCAGTCCTCCCAGGAAGGCCAGAGATAGCAGCTCATCTACTGGGGTATTATGCAGCCCATATCCTACCAGCATAAAATAAAGAATGTGGCTAACTAAGAGAAAAGCTCTGCCCTACATCCAACCTGTTAGGCGGCCACTTTAAAATCTGAGCTTGTCCAGGTGGAAGTGAAGCTGCCTGGGAGTCTCTGTCTCTGAGAGCCTTTCTAGTTAAGTGCCCTGCCCTACTGGAGGAAGGGACTTTACCCCATGATTCCTGTGTTCTACATAGGACATAAAAAACTATAACTAGAATTATCTCAGTAAAGTACCTGACATTTAATACAGTTCTCTTTCCATTGTTAATGGGGTGAGACATTTTTGATTTGTTTTGGTTGTAGCTTCTCGTTTTCATTTTGTTTATTATTTTGATTTTGTAGTCTTCAATAACAACAATGAAAAGAGAAAGAAAAATATGTAGATGCTGACCGTATTCAAGCAGTGCATATGAGAATGGGGTTGAAGGTCTTTTCATTTAATTATAGACCTATTGGCATAAATGATGAGAACAAGCCTCTTAGCATTAGTGAGATCACCTCATCCACTAGCTCCAGTAATGTCACCAAGAGGTCAGATATATGTGGAAGGTCCATCTCAGAATTCAGGAAATTAAGATAAGAGTATCAAAATTGCTTCATGGGGGGGAGCAAGTCCTGAAAAACCAAATGAAAAAAGGTGCCGAATGGCATGAGGGGGGTTGCAGACTCTCTGTTGAAATATCAATTGGGCAATATAATCATTTTTAGACTGGCTTTGAGATAGACAGGATGTCCTCCTAAAGGTCTCTGTAAAGTACAAAATATCTGCACAGCAGTTCATCACAATGCGTTTCACCCTTAGGGAAAGCCTCCTGCCTGAGCAATCTTTTCAAGTTGTGACTGACAAGTCACTGAATTTTGACCTAAAGGCATCAGCCAACTGAAGATACCCAACTTGTGTGTGATCTATAAAATTAAATTCTAAATGGTAGAATGCACAGTAGGGAAAAGAGAAACCCGTTCAACTGGCACTCTTCTGACAATAAAGTCACATCTTTATTTGTATAGTTTTAAAAAAAGAAATTCAAAGATTTATTTTTTCACAGAAATTCCTATGGGTGAATGAAAATATACATTACTGGGGTAATAGTTTATCACCCAGTGTTTTTTTTTTGTTTTTTTTAATTAACAAGGGATGGGGGTTAAATGTGAGATAAATAATCTATACTGTGATAGTTTAATTAGTAAATGTATTGTAACATCTGTTTTAACTAGGAGAGACCTCATAGTGTGTATTACTTGTACAAGTACTGAGTACATGCTAAAGTGTATCATCAAATTATTTGTTAAGACTTGCGATTTGTCTGAAGTTTAACCTCTCTTTTCCCTACTGTTGTACATACTGCTATTGTTACAACTTACCTTGTTTTCAGCATCATCTGCAGGAGTGAGGCTTCAAGCATGCAGCAGGCCTCTGTTTTATGTGCCATGCTTCCTGTAGTCCCCTCCTACCTACTTCCTTCCTCTGAGCTGCTCCTCCTAACTACTTCCTGCGGAGGGGTTTAAAGCAGTGGTGTCCGTAGACATTTTTCCAGGGGGGGGCAAAGCCATAATATGACCCCCAGGCCAGCCCATCTAGCCCCTTTATTTATATGGAGGAGGGTAATTGTAGGGGGGGGCAAGTGCCCCCTTTGCCCCTCCCTCCGGACGCCCATGGTTTAAAGGGCAGTCCAAGTCCTAACTCGGTTGCCCTTGGTTGTTCTTCATAGCAGCTCTATTACCTTGGGTTCTGTGTATGACCTGGCTGGTCTTCCATCCAACCTGGTGCTGACCTGTGGCTCTGTCTGACTATTCTTTTGTCTATCCCTCTAGTGGACACCCAACCAGGTGCAGACTTGTGGCTCTGGCTGACTACCTGAACTGTGTATGACCTGGCTTGTCTGACTACCCCCTCTGGTGCTGACTTGTGGCTCTGACTATTCTTATGTTTGTTCCTTGTACCTAGCAGATACCCAATCTAGTGTGGACCTGGGGCTCTGGTAGACTAGCTCCGATACTGACTGCAGGCATGGGTCAGTTTTCCATTTCCTTATACTGACTGCAGGCGTGAGTCAGATAACACTCTATACTGACTGCAGGCGTGAGTCTGTATTCTCGCTTGTCAGATCAAGATCCAGTGTTCCTATTCCTGCTCCTGGTTCTTGCAGAGACTACCAGTGGCTGAGGCCTAGTCTCCAGCAGAATGGTCAAGCTTGGCAGCCTACTATTCCTGATAGCAGTGCTCGCTGGCTTCTACCCTCTACTTGCTACTTGTGTATATAGTGTGATCTACATTTCTATTAATAAATTTAGCATTTAACTATACTGTACTGACTCCTGAACATTATCGGTGTTACCGTGACAGCTGTCCCATAGGCACCACTGACACAGGCTACAACAAATAATAAGTAGCCTTAGTGCAGACTACTTTGTTTCTTTTCGATAATTACAATTTTGAATTCAGCCGTATCTGGAAGTCCTGCAGGAAGAAAGCTCCTGTAATTAAAGATTAAGCCCAAAGAGGGGTACTGGGAAACAGGTAAGAACAATCTTAAAGGAACAGGAAGCTTTTTCCTTTTAATAAGAAAACCATTGTAAATAGTAATAACTTTGTAACTAGTCATTTTCTGCAGCAAGCTTACCCCCGTTTTACTCAGCAGGAAAAGCTATACTACTAGCTCGTTAAAGGATTTATTAGTTACTCTCCACCACTTGACTGAAGTCAACATTTTGGAAAGTAAGGATGGTAGAGGAAAGGGGTGTTTGATCTCCAAACTTGGTACAACTTTTACTGAACCATTCAGAAACGCTTCCAGTATACAGAGAGGTCTGTCAATGTAGGGCAGCTTGCCTGCAAGCAAAACACAAAAATTGGAGAACGAGGTACCTTGCTGAGGTAGGGAGTTGCAGGATTTTAAAGTTTAACTGTGCTGATTCTGAGCCCCAAATAATGTCAGATAAGGGTTTTGAATTAAGCACTTTTATATAATGAAAGAAAAGTGCAAGAGCAATGTAAAAGCAACATTTTATTTAATTCACACAATGCACAAGATACATAAAAATGTACACTCCCAGAAGTGAAAATTGACCATGAGACTCACTGTCCAGTTAGCACCGTTAGAAAAACAAAACTAATGTTGATAGTTTTAAGTCACAGTTTGGCATTTTATTACCTGTGCTATGACAAACTTCCAACAGTTAAAAAACCAGACCAGGTGTAAAATCAGCGCCCAATGAAACTAATGAAACAGCACATCCATTTGCGATTCTATTACATGAAGTGGCTATTAGCATACATTCAGGGACTCTCTTTTCTGCTGGTATTTTTAGTGCCCGACAAACCTAGATGTTGAGTCCCTAATGCATGTTAAAACCACCAATGTGCAATAGAAGGGTAGTAAAATAATTAAAAAAAAAAAAAAAAATCACGTGCAACTAGGAATCCCTACACTAGTAATATGCCCTAAGCCCAATATCAAGGCATCCATCTTGCAAACAACATGACTGGAACCAAAACAACAGATAACCCTTTGAGTGCCAGTGAAGTATGCAATGCATGGCAAAGTGCAGTATACCCCTATGGCACTTAAAAGATTAATTCCCCCTAAATATTAACAATTTTATGCCTTATTTCCCATTCCCTAGATCTGTAACACGTATCTTGAATTTGGAGGTCTAGGGGTGTCTTCTTCATGCTGATCTTCCTTTGTCTTCTTCACCTGCAGTCAGTAAGGAAGAGCGCATCTCCAATAAGGATGGCAACAATGGAGACTACTGACTCACGCCTGCAGTCAGTAAGGTCGGAGTCTGACAGAGCCCCAGGTCTGCACCAGGATGGATGTCTGGGGGAACGGAGCCACACAGCGGAGTGAACAGAAGGAGCCACAGGTCAGCACCAGCCAGGATAGTCAGACAAGCCAGGTTCATACACAGAGTGGTTAGTCAGCCAGAGCAACAGGTCTGCACCAGATAAGATGTCCAATAGTAGTAAGCAACACTGAGAGGATAGTTGGTCAGTGCCCCAGGTCAGCACCAGGTTGGATAGTCAGACAAGCCAGGATCATACACAGAGCGGGTAGTCAGCCAGAGCCACAGGTCTTCACCAGGTTGGATGTCTAAAACCAAAGGAGCACGCGCACAGGTAGAATGGTCAGACAGAGCCACAGGTCAGCACTAGGATGGATAGTCAGGCAAGCCGGGTCATACACAGGATACAGGAGCAACAGGAACTAGAATTGCACTGAACACCAACGTAAGGGTAATGATACACAGGCCCAGAGAGGTTTATAAAGGAGTAGTAGAAGGCGGGACCAATTAGGTCCCCCAGGCTGGGCCTATAACAGGCGTCCTGGCAAGTGCCTGATTCCTGATGCCGGTAACAACATACATACATGATCAGGCCACAGTCAACAGGGATGCAGCTAGTGACTCTGGAGCATCAGTCCAGAACCCTGCTCCCGGCCGAATGGCACAGGCCGAGGTAAGGCACTGCGACATACAAAAAGCAAAATGAAAGATGGCCACAGATAGGAACTAAATGTTTGCATTAAAGCTTGAAAATGATACATCAGAAAAACTCAACAACAAATAATAAAATTAGTGGAAGAGTTTTATTTAAATCTTTGTACGGATGAATGATAACAACTGAATGCAGTGCCAGAGGCTGAAAATGTTCCAGAAGTTTTGGTAGAAGAAGTAGAAGCTGCAAAACAATTAATGAAAAATGGTGAAGCAACTGGACCAGATAACATTACTATTGAAATGTTGAAAGCCAAAGGTCAACCTTTATTCAAAGCCCTAGCTAAACTATTTTCAAAATGCCTACTATTCAGGAAAGTGCCTGAAACATGGAAAAACTAAGAAGTCCTCTTACTGAGCAAAAAACGGGGAGAAGGCAAATCTAAAAAACTACTGGCCAATAAGCCCACTGCCATTGGTCTGCAAAGTTTTCACAAAGCTATTTAATCAAGCTGTTCCTACAAGTCCGGCATTACACAAACTACCATAAAACTACCCATGGACAAAAATCCCAAAACCCTACATAAATATATCAGTGCCGCATCCCGCATAGTATGCAAAACTTCACACCGATACAAAATGTCCTTAGCCAAACTACACTCCTGTACCCCCCCTACCCCCTGGTCTCAGTCAATGGTTACAGTAGTTTCCGGACACCACATACCTTTCACCTGTAAAGGCTCTGAGGACTGACGTCAGTTCAGAAGACACCTGTCTTAAATGTTCACACTCTAAAGCAGAAATGCATCACAACCTTCTAGAATTACCTCCCCATATATACATTCTTGGTTGGAATTGCTAGATACTTATCCAGGATCTTTCAGACAAGGGTTAACAGATCGCCCACGTTTTTCAAAGCATTTTCCCTGAGCACTATGAGTGAAACGTTACTGATGAATGTGCATGTTCTGTAACTGTATCTTACCATACTTACGCTGACTAAACATTCTGTCTGTAGAACTACTGTCACTGAACCAGTGCTACTTCAGCTGCTCTCCTTGTTTACTTCCCCCTTTTTTTCCCTCTATCCCAACTTACCACCTGGTTTATACATTCTTTGGATTAAGAGGCAATGTTACATGCTTTATCTTATTCAGCAAAAATTGCTAATGAGATGATCACACTTTCTCTGCTTTTTAACTCATTGTGACATTCCTTTTGTCACAATCTCAAAACTATTTTCTGCTTGTTTAGAAGAACATTTCCACAAACTAAATTTGGCAAAAAAAAAAAAAAAGAAGGAATTAGGCTCAATGTATACTAGTTACATCACTTACATTTTGCAAACAATTTCATACTCTTTGACAGTAGTCATGAAGAATTGTAAGAATACATTGAAGAGCTACAGCAGTAAAGCAAAACTTTTGAGGCTCGATAATATCTTATCGGTAAAACAGCCGGTAAGACAAAAATAAACATGATCAAAAACCCACTTTTGTACTGCAGCTATCCTATAGTTGGCCCAGTACATGAAGCAACAAGCAGTGGTGGCCAAAACCCATGTTATGGCCACTTGTTGCAGATTTTTGTTCCTACAATGCAGCCTAAATAGAATGAATTGTGGGAGCATTAAAGGAAAATAGCTCAAAACAGTCACCCACCTCTCAAACACTAACCATACACTAGCCCTAACATGATACTTAGACAATAGTACCCTTAATACTATCCTAACATCCAGAAATATAACACTTACCTGTCATCCACTGTCAGCTAGTAGGGGGGATGATGAAACCTGCTAGAAGCTGATTGGCTGTGAGGTGTGTAAGCACACATCCCAGCCAATTGAAGACTGGCACCCATTTTGAACAGGGACGGGCATATAAAGCCAATCTGTTCAAAATTCCCTCATTTGGATTCTGGAAAGGCCCTGGTACCTATGGAGGGGGAGGTCTGTGCCCATATGTATGCCTGCAGCTGCCAGCAGAGCCAGAGAAGGAGGCAGAGGACATACATTGACACATTGGAAGGCATTTTATTTATGCATAAAAGAAATGACATACGATTTGTATTCAAACGGAATGGTTCAATATTATTTTAAGACATATGCCACACTGCATTCAACCCTTTGAGCAGCAGAGGGTCACACCTCCTGCACTCAAACGGTTAACTCTGGCATGTCTTGCAGGCATTTTTTTGTAAAATTCAACAGTCAGGGACTTTACCCTGGCAGACAGTAAATGGTTAATTTTAAAACCAGGATTGTCAAATTCTGTTTTAAGTGTGTGTAAATTACCTTATTTTTTAGAAACAATGGGCCTCTTTGCCTAAATGGAGGCACCAATGCTGTTAATTGACCAGTGACCTAATCAGGATGAGTCAGAAATAACCACTGACATACCATGTTTTGGATTCTATTTGGAAGCTTTGTCTGAAATAGAAAACTTACAGAGAGAGAAGGTGCCTAGTTGTAGCTATAGCAGAATCCACACAGTGAGAGCAATAGAGAATTCATAACACAGAGTCGAGATTCAGAAATTGCCTGGCTATGATAAGTTAACTTCCTGTTTTTGATCCATCAGTCAGCTGTACAAATTTACTCTAATGCTTTAATCTGTGCTCTCACTCACATTCAGCAGACACAACTGTTTGGCACTTAAATCTGGCAATAGGCAAGTAGTAAGATCAGGATGAACTAGAAATAAATTGACACCCGTGATTTGAATCCCACCTGGAGACTAAGTCTTATTAGAACCAGAGAGTTTGCTAACAAAGTGATTAGTTGCAGTCACAACAATTCCCGCAAGTTGAGATGCGTAATATTAGTTGACTGTCTGATCTCAATTCATTACTTAATGTTTCTAAAACTTTCTTGGATACTGTCAACTATAGAACTTACACCTTCATACTCTTTCTAATTAAAAACCAATAAAACTGTATACTGATACTATGATAACTGATGATCAGACTTTTAATCAGCTACTCCCTCATTTAAACCCCATGCCTTTTGGACTCAATTACTGACAAATACTGTTACAAAAATTCTTGTAATCTTGTTTCACCCATGATCCTTTCTGTGATTAAACAATTACCCTGTTTTTAAATGAACAAATAAAAATGTATATATGTTTTATTATCAGAAGAGTGCCATATAAACGGGTTTTCTCCCTTGGGAATTCTCTTCTTTTTCCCCTGCTGTTACATATGTTAATCTTCAAGTAGGCACCACTGCTTAAGGCTATTATACACAAACCATAGCCCTTTAATAGTTTGTGTGGACTACCTTGCTTTCTTTCTAAAATTACTTCTAAATCTTTACAAGTACTTAGCTGACTGCAAGAGGAGACACCAGTATCTGAGTAATGTGCAGAATCCAATAAGAAATACTGACTGCTCAAGGCCACCTCTTCATTTGCCAAAAGCCTGGGAAGAAGGGACTGCTGGGAAATTTAGTTCACAGGTATAAAAATGGAGTTGTGGCTCTCAAGCCATCAGTTGACAGCACCTACCAATATGGGGGGGTCCCACAGGTGTCCGGTAACCAGTGTGCAGGGACAGAAGCACCTACAACCCCCTTACAGACTCTTAAACAAGGAGCAAGAGGCAAGAGAGGTCCCAGGGAAACATCGCATGAGCTACCCAATATGGCCACTGCGTGTGCACATTCTTAAATGCACCTTAACCCAAAAAATGTCAAAAGTGTATAATAACTAATAAAAGTTAGGAAAAGTTGCTACAAATAAAGAAAAAAAGTGTATAAACACCACTGTCATGAAAGGACTATTCCCAAATGAGAAGAAAATTCTCATAAGAACTAAAAAGGCAAACAATGCATACAGGGTTAAAATCCCACCAGTGCATCCAAGGTTAAGACATAGAAGCATAAGTTAACATGGATGTGATGAACCAAAAGGGTAGATCTAGAAGAGAGAAAGTCAGGCAGCTAAACCAGAAAACAAGTGGCCGAAATACAGAGAAAAAGGAACATACTCAAAGGACCTGTGCATTCACAGAAAGGGTTAATTCAGTCTTCTTCAATCTTCTCATTCCTATGCATCTAAGTGAATAAGCTTCAGAGAAAGCTATGAGGAAAAGACAGATAAAGCAAGCCATCCTCCACAGCCTCAAGCTAATTGAGAGCTTTGGCCATGTTGATTATCCAGTAACGAGGTCACTTTTAAAACAGAGCATGCTCTGTGGTGGTAAAATGGACAGGGGAGGGAGCCACTGCTTGAGATACCTCTTTTTTGCTGTCTTGTAGGATGGCTTTTCACCCATGGTTCCTGTGATACACATAGGTTGTAACTTTGGTTTTGTGCTTTTCGTTGCTACTGCATACCAACAAATTTGGTATTTCCACATACGGTCATGTCCTCTTGCTATGTGACCCGTCCATTTCCATTTTAGGTGCTTTACTCTTTCAATGAGGTCATAATCTTTGCTGACAAATCCATGAACATGTTTTTCGGTCTCTTTGTTATGTTCAGAATTTGACATTCATATTTCTCTGCATACCTTTAAGTTTTTGTATGGCTATGGCATTCAGTGTCCATGTTTTATAGCCATATGTAAGAACTAGGAGGACACATTGGTCAAAAACCTTGAGGCAGACAGTAAAATTTGTCTTAAAAACAATACTATCAAGTTTGCTAAGTGTTTGCCATGCCAATTTTATTTGTTGCTCAATTTCCATCATGGTGTTTCCATCTGTTGGCTAAACATACATAGTTCTTGTCCTTATACTGTGATTTTGTTTGGTATGGTAAGTTTGTTAAACATAACTTTTTTTTGTGGACATTCATCTTCAGAGCAAAATGTTTTTGCTTTACTGCTGTGGTTGTTTAATGCTTTCTTGCAGTTTTTCAGGACTACTGGCAAAGAGTATAATATCATCTGCAAAATGTAAGTAATGTAGGCCATCTCCATTGATCTTAAGTCCTTTTTCCGTCCCAATTTAGTTGTGGAAAATGTCTTCTAAACTAGTAGTTTTAGGGAATTGTGCCTCTGTAGATCTGAATTGTATCATTTCTGACCTGTATTGATGCAGTTTCATTTTCATATAATGATTTGAGGATATTGATGTAAATTATTCCCTTGGTTGATCAGGGTATAGATTACTGCTTGCTTTGTCGCACAGTCAAAGGCCTTTTCTGTAGTCAAAGAAGGTTATGAATAATGGAAGGCTGTACTCATTATGCCTCTCTATAAATTGTTATTCTATCTATATATGGTCCATTGTACTGAAACTGCTTCTGAAGCAGTTTAGGTTATGCCACGTTAAGTATTGTATCCATTCCTCTTGATAGTAGCTTTGTGAAAACCTTGCAGACCACTGGCAATAGGCTTATTGGTCTGTAGGTTTTTTTTTAGATTTGCCTTATCTTTTTTGTACAGTAGGACGACTTCTGCAATTTTCCATTTTCAGGAACTTTGCTGAGTAGTAGGCATTTTGAAAATAGTTTAACTAGGGTGTTGAATAAGGGATTACCTCCGGCACTCAGCATTTCAGTAGTGACTTTAAATCTGGTCCAGCTGCTTAGGCATTTTTTCATAAATTTTACTGCAGAGTCTATTTCTTCTATCAAAACTTCTAGCATAGCTTCAGCCTCTGGCACTGTATTCAGTTGTTGTCTTTCAATCTTATAAAGATTTGAATAAAATTCTTCCACTCCTTTTAGTATTTGTTGCTGAGTTTTTGCTGTTGTACCATCTTCAAGCTTTAATGACAGTATTTGGCTCCTATGTGTAGCCATCTTTCCTTTTGCTTTCTTTAGCCCCTTGATTGTCTTCCAATGTTATTTTGATGTGCTCAACAGTGGATTTGCGCTTTTTTTTTTTTTATTATATGTGTTTCCTTATGGTCTTGCACATTTCTACATATTCTACCCGGTTTCTAATATTACAGTTTTGCTTAACTCTCTGAGTGCCAGAGAGGTATCCAACACATTACAACCCATGGGCGAACTGACAGGACCCAGGGCCCCTGGTCCAAAAAGAGGTATAGGGCCCCCACCCCATGACATCATAAGCTCCACCCCCATGACACCATAAGCTACACTCCCCACTCCTGGAGGGTAGTCGTGGGCCTGGGGGTTAGTTGCAGACCTGAGGGGTACTGGATGGCTGGAATGGGGGAGGAGGGGGTAGTTGGCTGGCCGGGGGTAGATGTTGGCTGGCCTGGGGAGGCAATGGATGGCCTGGTGGGTAGTTATCTGGCCTGGGTGGAGGTGTTTGGATGGCCTCGGGGGTTAATTCCTGACCTGGAGGGGTACTTGGCTGACATGCCTGGGCAGGGTAGTTGGCTGCCCTGGGGGAGGGGGTGGTTGCTGGCCTGATGAGTATTGGATGGCCTTGGGCAGGTACTGGATGGCCTGGGGTGGGTACTAGATGGCCGTGAGGGGGTAGTTGGCTGGGGGGGGCTGGCTGGCCTGGGGGTAGTTGTTGGCTGGCCTGGGGGGGTTAGTTCCTGACCTGGAGGGGTACTTAACTGACCGGGGGGTACTGGATGGCCTGGGGGATGGTTGGTTGCCTGGGGGGGGTAGTTGCAGACCTAGGGGGTGGTTGCTGGCCTGAGGGGTATTGGATGGCCTACAGGGTACTAGGAGGTACTGGACAGCCTGGGGTGGTTGTTGGCTTCCCTGGGTAGGTAGTTGCAGACCTGGGGGGGGGGTTGCTGGCCAGAGGGGTATTGGATGGCCTGCAAGGTACTGGGAGGCGCTGGATGGCAGGGAGAGGGTAGTTGGCTGGATGGGGGGGGCTGGCTGGCCCTGTGGGTAGTTGTTTGGCTATGCTGGGTGGTTAGTTCCTGACCTGGAGGGGTACTTAGCTGACCTGCCAGGGTACTGGATGGCCTTGGGGGGGTAATAGATAGCCTTTGGGAGAGTACTGGATGGTTTGTGGGGAGAGGGGACTGGAAAGCCTGAGGGGGGTTACTGGTTTACCTGGGCTGTTTGTGCTGACTGGATCTTCTCTCTTCTGTTACTGCTCCTGTGCTGCGATTCACTGGTGAGTCCGTTCTGCTCCAATCCTGATCCTGATTTTGTTGGTGAGGACCTGTCAGGTAATGCAACACTTGTACTGCGTGGTGGGCTGCACGCCCCACATGATGCATCCCCCCGAGGCTGCCCTGGGCTGGATGAGCGACTGCCTAACCCTGAGTTCCCTTCTGTCTCATCCCCGTCATCACATGTCCCTGAGGGCCGTGATGACATCAATACTCTGCTGCGCAGACCAAGAGGTTGCGTAGATATGCGCAGAACCGGGGGGAAGAGTACTTAAGATGTGCTTGCTGCAAGGCTGAACTGTGCATAACGTGCCTGTCGTTGTGTGGATCATGTCTGTAGGGTATATGGCATGGTGGCCATAATGGCAGCTGGCTATAATGTGCACACTGCAGCCTCACTGAGCAGAGCTGTGGCACACATTATAAAATCAGAACGGGTGGCGGGCCTCTACATGGCAGACAGGCTCATGCAGAGTAGACAATATATTTTATACATCTCCGGGCGGTTGGATGGTCAGTCCTCCCCTGTTGCAACCTCTCTGGCACTCAAAGGGTTAATTTCACATCACTTTTTCATCATGGCAACTGTTCATTGGATATTCTGGTTGTTTTGTCTTGTTTCAAAGAAGGTGCAAGGGCAAAAACAGTGTCTATGATAGTCTCAATTTTTTTCCTTGGGGATTGAAATGTTAGTCTGAAAGGTCTTGCAGCACATTGAAGCAATTAGTACTAACTCAAAATTCTTATGATTCTTCAATAGTTGGCTAGCGTCTATCTTTGTTTACTTGCTCATTTTCTCTCTTTCTTGCAGTCAATTTTGATGTTTGCTCTCCTGAGACAATGGTCACTACCAACATTAAAACATTTTAAGACCGAGCAGTCAGAGAATATCATTTTATTATTTGCAAGTATGAAATCTATTTCACTTATATTGCCATTAGTGCTTTTCTATGTCCATTTTCTCTGGCCCTTTTTCCTGTAGAATTAATTAATAATGGACACATTTTGTTCATTTGCAAATTCAATCAATTAACTGCCTCTATAATTTTTTTCCAGTTCCATGTGGTAAAAATTGATTTTAATTGTAGCATTGAAATTTCCCATTAGAAATTTGTAGTTATAATTTCCCTGTAGTTATAATTGCAGGTGTAATAAAATAGGATTTTAGTCTTACCTGTTAAATCCTTTTCACTTAGTCCATACAGGTTACTGGTAACTCTGGGAGGCGTCAGTCCCCTTTAAGTAGGCAGGAACATTCTCTAAATGTATGCAGGGGGTGGAGCCTCCCTTCCCTCTCAGGCTGCAGTCTACCCAGCCTGCCTCAGAATTGTTTGAGAACTAACCAGACTAGATAGTAGAAGAAAGAAGACTCCTGTGAGCATGCCCCGAAGGACTCCCACATAATGCCACAGGAGAGCCAAGCATGGTCTCTTGACAGGGTGAGAGACCAGTAACCTGTATGGACTAAGTGAAAAGATTTAACAGGTGAGACTAAAATCCTATTTTCACTGTCGTCCAATACAAGTTACTGGTAACCCTGGGATGTCCAACCATTGAGTTACCCTGAGGTGGGAAGAAGGCAAGGACCAGGCGCAAGCCCCCAAAGTCACCAGGACCTCCATGAACCAACCGGTCAGAGATCCCAACTAACCAGAGGTGTCAACGGACACCAACTAGAGGTAAAAACAGACCCCAAGAACTGTTACACAGCATGCTGAACCAGAGCCAATAGGGCTCAACAGTAAGGAAGCACTCAGAACCTCAGAAAAGAAAGATCCTAGACAGGCAAAACTGCCTTCAGGACCTTCCTCCCAAAGCTGGCATCAGCCGAGGCCAGCACATCCATACGGTAGCTCTTCAAGAAGGGGTGCACAGAAGACCAAGTGGCCGCCCGGCACAATTGAGCGGCAGACGCTTGATTCCTGGAGGCCCAAGAGGCCCTGAATGACCTGGTAGAATGGGCTGTAACCCAAAAGGGAACATGCTTATCCCTCAATTTGTAAGCTTCACGATTAGAAGACTTAATCCAAGATGCAAAAGGTACCCCGGATGCCGGTCTCCCTGCCCTAGGACCCTCAGGAATGACGAACAGGTCGTCAGACTTCCTGATAGACTCAGTGAGATGAACATAAAACTTGAGACAACACACAACATCCAAGAAGTGGAGATCCCTCTCCTTGACAGAGGAAGGGTTAGGGCAGAAAGAGGGCACCACAATCTCCTGACTGATGTGGAACTCGGAGACCACTTTAGGCAAGGACTCCTTAGAGGTGCGAAGCACAGCCTTATCCTTGTGAAATACCAGATAAGGTGGTTACAGGACAGAGCTTGCAAGTCCGCCACCCGGCGAACTGACACAATAGCAGGAAGAAAGGCCATCCTCCACGACAAAAGGCGCAAAGGAATAGTAGCCAAGGACTCAAAGGGGGAACACGCTGGAGAACCCCCAAACCAGATTAAGGTCCCACTGAGGAGCCGGACTCCGAAAGGCAGGGCGCACAGTAGCAACACCCTGGAAGAAACCTCTGACGTCAGGAAGATAGTAATGCGTTTCTGGAAAACGACAGAAAGCGCTGAAGTAAGAACCGTAAGAGAACTCAGACTGAGTCCCTTGCCAACACCGTCCAACCAAAAGTACAGGACAGCGGAAGATCAAAGTCATGAGACAGATCTCTGTCAGCACACCAAGACACAAATATCGACCGGACACGGTGATAGATCGTGGAAGAAACAGGCTTATGGCACTAAGCATAGTAGAAACCACAGCAGAAGAAAACACTTTCTTCCATAAAATCGAGGATTCAACATACAGGCCGTCAAATTGAGCCGAAGAACATCGTCTTCCACAGATAACCCTGTAGAAGAAGAGCTGGACGAGAGGGGAGCCAAAATGGCTCCACCACAGATAGGGTCATAAACTCCGGATACCAGGGTTGACGAAGTCAATCCCGAACAACCAGAATTACCGGACAACGTACCAATTACAATGTCCGTAACGCCCATATAAACATAGGGAGAGAGAGAGAGGGAGGAAAAATGGCCAGAGAGAATGTCCAGGAATGGACATTGTATAAGCAGCAGAGTTAGAGTGTCGCTCCACAGAGAGCAAAACGGCGGAAGCTTCCTGTTGTGTCCCATTGCCATCAGATCCACTGGGGCATTCCCCATCTCAGAACCAGGAGTTGAAACACCTCCGGATGTAGTTCCCACTCTCCGCTGTCGACTGTGTGATGACTGAGGAAGTCTGCCATGACGTTGTCTACGCCTGGAATGAGCACTGTGGAAATGACCGGAACATGAACCTCTGCCCGGGACAGAATGGCCTTGACCTCTAACCAAGCGGCGAGACTTCTTGTCGCGCCCTGTCTGTCGATGCAAGCCACTGCCGTGGCGAAGTCGGACTCCACTCAGACTGGCCCGTCCTCCAGTTGACACTCCCAATGATGGAAAGAAGGGACTCCTCCATGGACCACTTCCCCTGAGCGCAAAGCAACCCAGAACAGCTCCCCAGCCCAGGAGGCTGGCATCCGTTGTGACCTCGGTCCAGTAGGGAATCCGGAAGGATCTTTCTTGTAGGAGATCGGAAGGCCCAACCACCACTCCAAGCTCAACTCGACATGGGGGGGGGGGTGATCGATAGCTTTTGATGATCAGTCGGTCCCTGCATGTCCGTATCACAAATCCCTGAAGTTCCCTGGTGTGTACCATGGCAAGTGGAACCGCCTCTATCTTGGAGATGAACTACCCCACCAGAGAAGACAACTTCTGAACCAGTATCCAATAGCGGGATAGGATCATTGAGACCCTTTGAGCAAATTGATGGTTACCTCATCCGGTAGAAAAATCATGCACCTCTGAGTATCGAACAGAAGACCCAGGAGCCGAGACGGAACAAGGTCAGACTTGATCAAGTTCGCAATCCAACCGTGATGTGTAAGGAATTGACTGCAGGTCTGGACCTGATGATGAAGAAGGTCCGCAGATAATGATTGCAAAAGGCAAGTCGTCCATGTACGAAGGCACTCTGATGCCGTCCCAATGAAGGACGGATAGCAAGGCCCCCCAACATCCATTGCAAAACCTGGGGGGGGCTATTGTCAGAGCAATGGTAGAGCTGAAACTGAAAATGACCTCTGGCGCAGGCAAACCTCAGATACTGCCTGCTCTCTAGATGGATTGGGATGTGCAATACGCATCCTGAAGGTCCAGAGAAGCAAGATCACACAGACCCAAAACAGGGCAGCATCCGCCGTCCCCCCCCCTTTTTTTTTTTTTTGGTCACCACAAAGAGGCTTGAATAGAATCCTGAACCCCTGGCCGCAGTGGGTACCTGTTCCAGGACAACCTTGTCCAGAAGAGCCTGAATAGCGTCTTCGAACAGACGGCTTCACTCGACTTCTGGAGGAGAACGAGAAAGATAAAGACGAAAAGGTGGGAGAGAAAAGAAAGGGATCTTATATCCCACAGACACCACCAGAAAACCCCATAGGTCCGACACTGAATCATCCCATGGTGTTGGTGAGTCATGCCGAAGCAGTCACGAAGTCATGGGCTTGAATGCGGCCTTGGGCTGCAATTGGTGCATGGGCTTGAAGGGGGAATGCGGAGCAGATGGAACCTCCTGGTTCGTCGTACGTGTCCCAGAGTGAAAGAAACGAAAGGACCGGTTACACGTAAACGGCCACTTTTTTTTTTTTTTTTTTTAATTTTTAAAGACCAAGGGTAGAAGAGTACTCTAACCCACGAGGCCTCGCTAATTAGTTCCTTAAGTTCGGATCCAAACAAGGAAGTACCTTCAAAAGGCAAAGAAAGAAAAACTTTAGATTTAGGCAGTCTAGATATGGGTGCGTCCACCTTAGGGGGATGAAACCATTTAGTCATTTCTGTTTCAGAAAAGGGGAAAAGTTTAGCAAACTTTCTAGACACTGAAGAGGACGTGTCCGGAGTAGTCCATGCGTCAGAACCAAACAAGCAAGAGTTGGGTTAGGATGAACTGATGGAATGTTGAGAGTGGACAATACAGCCCTGATCAGGCCCTCAGTAGAGGTTTCAGGATCAGCTTCAAATGGGTCCCCTAAGAGACCTGGAAGATTGCAAAAGAGCACCAACCTCAACATTCGAATCTAGCAACAATTCTTCCTCAGAAGAATCTGACACATCAGGTGCTCCCTGCGGTTGAGGCAGGGAGGATCTGATAATAGAGGGGGTCTGCCATAATTGAAGTACCCCCTGTATCTGGGATGTAAAGAGCTGTAAAGTGGACCTGAGGTCTCCAGTTGCAGCCTTAAACTCTCTCACCCAATCTGGCTCAATAGCATGGCTGGAAGGCCCTGGGTTGCTGCCAGGAACTTCAGAACCTGCTGGGCAGAAATGACCAGAGAACCTCTAGGCAACCCTGTGTGACAGGAAGAGCAATGCGCAATGAGGGATACTGATACCCCATCTTCCTTAGTCTTAAGTCTAGCCCCTAGCACCAGCGGTATAGACATTCTCACATTGTCAAAATAACCAACTGTATAATGAATCACCCAATTGTAGTGTATAAGATTGATATTTCACCCCAGAAACGCTAAATATAGACTGTTCTGGCAGGCGAAGGGTCAATCTCCAGAGGAGAAAAGGATTGTCCAAGCATTGTGTAGGATACTCATTGAGAAAAGTGCCCAAAATGGCTGCCGCGACGGGAGCCAATCAGAAATTAGGCGCGAATCAAGCGCTCATGGGAAATGTAGTTTTTCCCAAAAAGTACCCCAAAACAGTGCCCGAAGCCCCCCAACACACTTGAACTATAAACTGGATGATAGAGCAAGGGTAGGCAATTAAAATGAGCCCTCTCTGAATTCGCTGTGTGAAGCGGTTACAGAGATACGTCCCAAACAGTGTTAACCCATAGAAAGTAAATGGAACAATGGCGCCTATGCAGTAAAGCGCGCCTTAAAGGCGCAGTACACAATTTTAATAAAAGGTAAACTACAAGTTAAAAACATGAAACACATGCAGTGAACATGTATGCATATAGAGAAAACACTGATCCAGTAAGAAGTGTCAGAAAACTCCATTAAACCTGTCAATACAGCAGAGGAAGGGTTAAGTTACCACAGAAACCTGCTCCAAATACCCACAGACATACACATATACACCCAATGAGTACCAGAGTGTGCAATGAGAACTCCCAAATACAAGCCCAATTAAGGGACACTGTGGGACAAGTGGACCTTCAGCACTCAAAGGGTGGCTCACCTTTCTGCAGATCTTCTGTCTTCAGGTTACCCTGTAGTAAGAATTACCTCAGAAAGTAATCCATGGGGAAGCACTTGTAACCAAGATATTCCCCCTTCAGGGCTTAAGGTCCACCAAAAGGCCCTGGACACTGAGCTAGCCACTTTGGAGAGGGCATTTGTCAGTAAAGGTAACCCGCCTAATGGTGGTATTCCATATTTGACAGAAAAATAAAAAATAAACTAAAAACTGACGAGATGTTCTTCACCTGGTGTGTTCACACACAGGAACAAACAATTCTGAGGCAGGCTGGGTAGACTGCAGCCTGAGAGGGAAGGGAGGCTCCACCCCCTGCATACATTTAGAGAATGTTCCTGCCTACTTAAAGGGGACTGACGCCTCCCAGAGTTACCAGTAACCTGTATTGGACGACAGTGAAATGATCATAACATTCTTCAACTTCATCATCACTGTGACTACTTGTAGGGCATAAACTTGAATGATTTAAAACAAAATATTAACTGTTTAGTATAACCAAACAAGAAGTAATTTTTTTTGGTAATTTTGGTTTTGTATCCTCACCTATATATGACATATTTGAAACTTTATAGATAATATATTCCCTTAGTTATACAAATGTATTTCTATTTTCCTGTAGTTATAGCCCTCTGATATTCGCTGGGGGGTCATTTGGGACATTGGGTGCTGAGCCTGCACATGAAAGAAGGTAGTATACTTAGAGAATAATTAAGAATGATATATTTATGGAAAATGAATTAACACACTTTGATATCAAGGAGCCTTCTTAGAGCTTTCTCTGACCTTCCCCTCGCTATCCCAGTTAGAATATATTAACTATCATAGCCTATAGAATAATATCTGTAGGCCGATTGTATACAGCTGGTTGTTAGGACATGTGCAGAGGGTGCGTTCCTCCAGTGGAGCGCATCATGTGTGCACATGGAATTATGATGAATGCTGAAAGTAAGGAGACTTCCCCATAAATATTGGATTGAATAATGGCAAGATTTCTATATCATCAGCTCTTGAGGAAGTAGGCAGGTCCTATGAAATGCGTAGAGTGGTAATTCTGTTAAAGTGATAATATCTGTTTGTTTTATTCGATAAATATTAGCACTGCTATTTTTATATTTGTTTATAATAAATTTATACACTGATCCACCAATTCGTGCTTAGTATTATAAATAGTACTTAAGAATTTAATACATCCAAATCCCAGGGAAAATTAGTGGAGAAGGTTGTATCCTGGAAGAGGAGAAAGGATTACACTACAAAGATATCGGCCAGTGAGGGAGATATTCATGGAAGAAATCTGGGTGAGAACTAATCTGGGGTTTAAACCAGGCACGCTGATTTCACCAAGGCAGCAATAACCTCTCAGACAAGTGAGTACCATTTATAACAAGCACGTTGTGAAGGTGGAGGATCAAGAACATTAATATACTACACTTAGAGGGGACCTTTTGCGCTGTTTCTCTTTTTGCTTTGTATTTATAGTTATATTAATGGGAATCCCTGCCCATCAAACAACTGCATAGGACCTCAGAGGGCTCTTGGAACCTTTTTGTGAAATTCTGAAAAATGACTATCTGTGAGAATATTCCATTATTCTGTACTTTATTGCTTTTATATTCTATTGTTGTTAGTGTTTTAAGCAGTCGCCCTGAGTATATTAGGGCAGACTATTATTACCTGTTATCCATTGGGATTGGTATTTTGAAGCATCTCCTGGAATATTTCGGGGTAGACGTTTGTATTTAAATTGTTAAAGCTCCATTTTACTTATATCATTGTTTGTGGCGATTCCTGAAGTATCCTAGGGTTGATACTCGTAGTAGCGTCATACCCAAGGGATACATATATAGAGCGGAGGTCTACACCTTCAAGGAATTAAGGCTAAGGCCCTTGGTCACACCACCCTGCAGAAAGGACAAGATGATGGAAGATCAAACTCCTGTCCACACACCAATAATGGAAGGTAGACCAAACTCTGTGGTAGGCCTTAAAAGAAACAGGCTTCCTGGCTTGGATCATGGTGGAGACCACCTCAGGAGAAAAACCTTTCCTCCTTAAGATGGAGGCTTCAACAGCCATGCCAGACTGTCCACATCCTCTCCACAAGTAACCCTGGAGGATATCCGGTCTGCGTGGCAGAGGAAATTAATCCTGAGCACGCAGCGCCAACAATTCTGGAAACCAAGGTTGCCTGATCCAATGAGGAGCAATCATCTCTCTGTGGATGAGAGAAAGGGGAGGAAAAATGCAAGCTAGATAAAAAATCCAAGGAAAGGACAAGGCATCCACTGCAAACGCCAGAGGATCCCCCAGCGAGAGCAAAACAGTGGAACCTTCCTGTTGTCCCTCGTAGCTATAAAATCTATGCAGGCACTGGACTAGGAGATCAAAGACCTCTGGATTGAGCTTCAACTCCCACGGGTCCACTGTCTGGCAACTGAGGAATTCCGCCAGAACGTTCTCTATGCCTGCAATGTGCATGGCTGAGATGGCAGGGACGAGTTCTTCTGCCCAGCCTAAAATAGCCTTGACCTCTAACCAAGTACGTCTTGTGCCTCTTTGCTTGTTGATGTAAGCCACGGTAAAGAGTTTCCCTTTTCTCAGGTTGGAGCTGTCCAACCACCAGAGGAGGTCCTGCCTCACTTCCTGGGGAAGAGATACTAGGTGTTCCGGATTCCCCCAGCACTCCCTGATAGTGAACCTCTAAAGTGCCCTGGCATGCGCCATGAAGTATGGAACCGCTTCCATGGTAGATATCATCTAGCCCACAAGGTATGAAAACTTGAAAACCAGGGCTGAGGTCCACTCCAGAGCACGGGACACCTTGATTGTGTTCTGCTGAACAGAGTCCTCTGTCATATATACCATACCTTGACAGTTGTCGAACCAGAGACCCAGGAAAACCAGATTCTGAGAAGGAACTGGAGCAGACTTGCCCATGTTCAGAATCCATCCATGCTAGAGGAGGATCTGGGCACATTCTTGGACCTGGAGGTCCAGGAGGTCCGTGGAAGGAGCCTTCAGCAGAAGGTTGTCCATGTACTAAGTCACCTGAATCCCCTTCGTGTGCAGGAAGGCAATCAAGGCACCTAAGACACGTACAAACACCTGAGGTAAGCATCCTGCAGATTCAAAGAGGCCAGAAATTCCCCTGGACACATTGCTGTGATGACAGAGTGAAAGGACTCCATTACGGCTGGAGGGCCCTGGCAGAGAAGCAGGGGCCACAGTACATGAGGAGCATAAGTGACCTGAGTACTCTCTGGGAATCCCTGCTTGGCATGAGGAAGAGTAAGCAAGGGGGCTCAAACACACCCGAGTCCTCAGCCTTAGGCCTAGACTCATGTCTCTTTTGATCCGCCATCCTTACAGTGATAGGGAACTGAAATACTGTCACCCAGATTACTAAAATCACACCAGAAAGCTTAAAAATATACTTATCTGGCAAGTGGAGAGTTAACCTGAGGAGGAGAGTAAAGGAATTCAAGCCCTGCGTAGGATACTCAGCTCAGGAGAGAAAGAAAATGGCGTCCGAAATCAGAGCCAATGATAGAAAATGCGGAGTTATGGGAAATGTAGTTTCTTTCCTGCAAGGACCCCAAAAGCAGAGCCCCCCAGACACTGCAAAAGTGAACAGGAGTACAGGACAATGAGAGACAAGAAGAATGAGCCATCTCTCAACTCAGTACATAAAGCGGCTGCAGAGATATGTCCCAAAGCAGCCTGTCCCATAGAAATCAATGGTGCAAATGTGGCTATGCGCTAAGGCACTCCCTTAAATGCGCGGAATTCAAACAAATGTTAAGCTTAAAAGGTGACTGAGAAGCACTAAAAACGCATATTATACAAATAATACAGATGAAAAAAAGCTCATGAATCCAATGGGAAAATGAAAATTAAGTCCCTCAATCCAAACAGGCATGGCAGGGAAGGGGTTAATTATGCACAACATGCTGCAAAGATCTGGGGAACAGATAGATTATTACCCAACATGAGTGCACGAGTTATAAAGAACTCCAGAAAAACCCTTGTGCAGAGGTGAACAATGGGACAAGCGGACCATGACACATAGGGTTGCTCAGCTTTTTTGCAGGTCTTCTTTGTTCAGACTACCATTGGAAGGGAAGAAGCCTCAGATAGACTCCTTCTGGAGAGAGAGAGAGACACAAGGGCTGCACAATTCTCTCCCAGGGCAGCACAGGGTACACAGCAGCACCTGATAATTGGACAATCCTCCAGGGGAAATCAGTAATGGTAATCCACCTAATGGGGGACTTTGGGCACCCCACCTTTAATAAAAGAAATAACAAAAAACTAAGCAGAACTGTTCTCAGCCTTCTAACCAGGACAGTGGAACAAATCTATCTGGCAGGGAGGGGCCTGATATGGAGGAGAGGGAGACTCCACCCCTGCACTCCTTTTAGAGCTGTTCCAGCCCACTGGGAGGAGCTGTCGCCTCCCCATGGTACCTGTATCTTATGTACACACATATACATACACAGTGTAAATAAAATCATTAAAAACACAGGCAAGCGAGCCCTTAAGTGTCTCCATACATGGATAAAGAGATCATAGCCGACCAACCTCTAAATCAAAGTACTATTCCCTATACACTAATAAGGTATACAAGATCGCTATATAAATATAATGAAAATACTCTGGAAACAAAAGTGAATCAGAGCTCGCTAGTCATCCCAGCAACCCAACGTGTATCGCCACTCTTGGTGGCTTTGTCATCCCCTGATGAAGCCACCAAGATGGCGAAACATGTTGGGTTGCTGGGATGACCAGCGAGCTCTGATTCATTTATGTTTCTATTTGGATAGAGGAGTATTTTCATTACATTTATTTAGCGATCTTATATACATTATTAGTATATAGGGAATAGTACTTTGATTTTGATGTTGGTCTGCTATGATCTCTATCCATGTATGGAGACACTTTAGATTTGATAACGATAGCTTGCCTGAATTTTTAAATTATTTTTTATGCCTCTATAGTGTGCCTCTTTTCAATGAGGTCTCTGTTAATGGGGTCATTGTATGGTTTCTTTGCTCCATGATTCCTCATGTCTTTTGGTTTAGAATATATACAAACCTTTGAGTGCACCTTTACTCTTTAGTTTATTACTTTTGGCATAGCGAATTTCACTGATTATAGGCATTTTTCTGCACAGCCTTGCATGGTAGAGAGCAGTCTCCAATGATTTGCAAATCAATGTGTTGTAGAGTACTCTCTAAGCATTCAAGGGGTGTTAAATCTATTAGTATATAAAGTTATGGTTCGGCAGTTCCCTGGCAGTGAAAGAGTTACTACAGCATCCATAATATTATGCTCTAACGCCTTGTGTGACACGCCTGCAAAGTGGTAAAAACAAACTAGAGAAGAATGACACTCAGCTTTACCTTTGTGCAAGGCAACGTATCAGGCAGATTAACGGCATGGCAAAAGGCATCAGCTGGCACTTTTGGGACGTATGCAGACAGGAAACGGTGAGGCCCATCTGGAAGTCCTACAGCTGCAGACAGGCGAATAGCACTATATAATGCCTGTCAGAATTTAAAACTGAGTGGCAGAAAAGTATCAAAGACATTCGGTTGCAATGTACTGGATATCTTGCTGGCACTCAATAGGTTAAAAAGCAGAGAGTTGTGCATGGGAAGAGTGGAGGGGGCAGCAGAGGAGGTATGCAGGAAGTGAAATTCAGCAAGTGGCAAAAGGGTGGACACAGGAATCACAGTAGGGAAATCAAAGGAGCAGAGAAGGCGAACATAATAGGAAGGACAATAGTGAAGACTGTGGATATGGGAAGAAAAGGGTGACTGTGAAGGATATGAAATTTGTTTCAGAGATTTTGGCTTTACCTCCCTCACTACTCCTGCAAAAATCATGCCCGTGTATGTGCTTGATAAGAAGCCCTGGGGTGTGGCTGGCACAGACAGAGAATTTTTTTCTCTTGCCAGCATTCTCCATATCTATACTAATAAAATACTAAGAAGTCATGTGACAAAAATTCCACAGCCCTGGCACACACCCTGGGATGGCATTAAAGAGTAGTTATGCTAAACTCCTCTATACTGCTTGTCACATTAGTACAGCATGGGGCCTGGTTTTCACACACAGCCCCCCAGCCCAGTCCTTTGAAAATCTCTGCAAAGACCTCACCCTCCACCAGAGTACAAACCACCTCCCTCTACACCCTCCCCTCCCCTTGCTCGACTCGCCTTCCCCTCCTCCTGTTCAACTAGCATTCTCCTTACCCTGTTTGACTTATATATCATGTCCATATGTCACGGTTACACAGAGAAGTTCAGGAGTCAGTATGGTTTTAGTTAATGCAATTTATTAACAAATAACATAGAAGATATATACACAATATATACAATAGGAATAAGCACAGGGTAATAGCTAGCAAGCCTGCTATCAGAAAGAATAGGTTGCAATGCTAACCCACTGTGCTAGAGACTAGGCCTTAGCCACTTGAAGTCTCAGCTGGAACAAGGAACAGGAACCCAGGATCTTGATCAGACGAGGAATAAGGGCTGACTCAGCCTGCAGTCAGAAGGAAATATCACTGACTCACACCTGGAGCCAGTAAGGGTAAATACTGACTCACGCCTGCAGTCATTAGGAGCGAATACTGACTCACACCTGCAGTCAATAGAGGGTAAGGTGAAAACTGACTCACTCCTGCAGTCAGCTATGCAAGTCTACCAGAGCCCCAGGCCCGCACTATATTGGGTGTCTGATCACCAGGGGAAAAGACAAAAGAATAGTCAGAGCCACCAGTGGGGCTAGTCAGACAAGCCGGGTCATACACAGTTAAAGTAGTCAGCCAGAGCCACAAGTCTGCACCAGATTGGATGTCCACTATTAGGGGTTAGGCAAAAGAATAGTCAGACAAAGCCACAGGTCAGCACTAGAATGGATGGAAGACTAGCCAGGTCATACACGGAGCCCAAGGTAACAGAACTGCTATGAACACAAGGGCAACTGTGTCAGGCCTCAGTCTGCCCTTTAAACCCCTCCACGGGAAGTAGGAGGAGCAGCTCAGAGGGAGGAAGTAGGAAGGAGGAGACAACAGGAAGCAAACAAGTTTACAAAACAACTTGTTCTCGCATAATAGGCTCAGGACTCTGGATACATCAGACTGATGAGAGTGAATTAAGATGTCATCCAAATATACAACCATGCAACTTTGAAGGAGTTCTTGTAACACATCATTTATGAACTCCTGGAAGACAGCTGGGGCGTTACAAAATCCGAAGGGCATGACCAAGTACTCATAGTGTCCACTCCGGGTAATGAACGCTGTCTTCCATTCATGCCCTTAATTCGTACTAAGTTGTATGCAGCTCTCAGATGAGTTTCGTAAATATATTTGACCCGGTCAAAGAGTTCAGTGATCAGGGGAATAGGATATGCAATCTTTACCAATATGTTGTTTAGACCACAAAAGTCAATGCATGGAAGTAATTCTCCATCCTTCTTTTTTACAAAAAAAAAAAATTCAGCACCAGAAGGAGATGTGGATTTATGAATGATGCCTCTGGCCAGCACATCAGACACGTATTCCTCCATGGCCTTATTCTCCTCCACAGAAAAGGGGGTAAGTATGGCCCCTTGGAGGTGTAGTACCAGGCAACAATTCCAACGTGCAATCATGTGGTCTGTGAGGAGGAAGGACCTCAGCCTGACTTTCGCTGAAAACGTCTATGAATGACACAGAACAATACTGACGATTATGACAGATGGCTTCAAAGTAAATAGGATATTGATCCGGGGAACTGACTACCAATTGGAGTCAGGAAGGAATAATTCCCCTGCACACACACACACACACTTGGGACTAGATTGGAAATGGCTCCATAGGGCTTTTTTTGCCTTCCTCTGGATCAACAGGGGGGTTTTTGGAATGGGCTGGACTTGATGGACACGTGTCTTTTTTCGGCCTTATCTACTATGTTAATACGTAATGACGTATACTCCTCCGGAAGGAGTGGAGTCGAGGCTTGAGCAGCTCTCACGGGGCAAGACAGACAAGACTTTGAGCATTGTGGGGACCAGCCCAAGACATCACAAGTGTGGCAATCTATACTAGGGTTATGTTTTTGTACCCAAGAGAACCCCAGGACCATGGCATGCTGCGGAGAGTTAATAATCTTTCAGGGTTTCAGTATGCAGGGCTCCCACCCTCAGGGTTAACAAGGCAGTCTCATGCGTAATATTGTGAGGGCTGTAATGGTCTACCATCAATGGCTTCTACAGCCAGGGGGGAAGCAAGAGGCAACAATGGGATATTCTTACTGGCTGCAAATTCCGCATCCATAAAGCAGCCAGCAGCCCCCGAGTCCAGTAACGCTGGAACTGAGGCAGATTTATTTGCCCAGTAAATACTGGCCTTCAAGCATGGGCTTACCCAAAAAATTTTCTGGGGACAATGAAATGCCACCAATCATTTGTCCCCAACTGGATCTTGAGTTTGTGCGTCTCACAGGACGAATCGGACAGGACCGCAACAGATGTCCTGCTTTATCACAGTAAAGACAAAGTCCTTCCCTCCTCCTAAAGGCTCTCTCCTCCCTTGAAAGCCAAGTCATACCCACCATCCTAGGTTCGCCAGTCAGAGACAAGATCAGAAGGCATGTGAGGTGAGGGAGGATAGGGTGGGTCATAATCCAGAGGAGATGTCTCCCCTTGAGGCCTCCGCAGGCACTCATCATAAAGAAGATATATACAATATATACAAGAGGAATAAGCACAGGGTAATAGCCAGCAAGCCTGCTATCAGAAATAACAGGTTGCAATGCTAAACCACTGAGCTGGAGACTAGGCCTTAGCCACTGGAAGTCTCAGCTGGAACCAGGAACTGGAACCCAGGATCTTGATTCGACGAGGAATGAGGTCTGACTCAGCCTGCAGTCAGAAGGAAATATCACTGACTTGCACCTGGAGCCAGTAAGAGTGAATACTGACTCATGACTGCAGTCAGTAGGAGCGAATACTGACTCACGTCTGCAGTTAGTAGAGGTAAGGTGAAAACTGACTCACGCCTGCAGTCAGCTATGCAAGTCTACCAGAGCCCATGGCCCACACTAGACTGGGTGTCTGATAACCAGGGGAAAATAAGAAAGAATAGTCAGACAGAGCCACAAGTCAGCACCAGAGGGGGTAGTCAGACAAGCCGGGTCATACACAGTTCAGGTAGTCAGCCAGAGCCACAAGTCTGCACCAGATTGGATGTCCACGATTAGGGGTTAGGCAAAAGAATAGTGAGAAAGAGCCACAGATCAGCACTAGAATGGATGGAAGACTAGCCAGGTCATACACGGAGCCCAAGGTAACAGAACTTCTATGAACAACAACGCAAGTCAGGCCTCAGTCTGCCCTTTAAACCCCTCCATGGGAAGTAGGAGGAGGAGCTCAGAGGGAGGAAGTTGGTAGGAGGAGACTACAGGAAGCAAACACATAAAACAGAGGCCTGCTGCATGCTTGAAGCCTCGCGCCTGTAGATGATGCTGAAACTAAGGTAAGCTGTAACACCCTGCTATTCACTTATGTCTACACACTCTCCACCGCTCCCCTTGCCACCTTCTCTCCTGTCTCCCATCATCACATTATCCCCTATCCACCTTCCCTCCCATTAACGTCTTACTTGGATTCACACTGCTTTCTCCTGCATCTGCCATCATGATTGCCATTTCCCTAACACAGATGGGTAGCTGGCAGCTCCCAACTTGTTGAACTACAGTTCCCATCATCCTCATTCGCCACGTTTTCGACTCACATCCCCCGTTCGACTCACATTCCCTGCCCCCTGTCCGTCTCACATTCCCCTTCCCGTTACTCATATTCACCTTCCCTTGTTCGGACTCACTTGGATTCACACTGCTTTCTCCTGTGTCTGCCATCATGATCTCCATCTCCCTAACACAGATGGGCAACTGGAGGCTCCCACCTTGTGGCACTACAGTTTCCATCATCCTCAGTCGCCCTATTTTCAACTCAAATTCCCTTTCCCTTTTTCAACTCGCATACATCATATCCCTACTCTATTCACAGACTTGTGTCTACACTCCCCCCTCCCCTTTGCCACCTTCTTTCTGGTCTCCCATTGCTCCTGTGTCTGTCGTTACGATTGTCATCTCCCTAACACAGATGGGCAACTACTGGCTCGCACCTTGTTGGGCTATCATCCTCAATCGCTGAAATCCAGAAGTTGGAGAGCCACATTTTTCCTCTACCTTCCCCATTATATCCATACTGTCTGTGTTTTACAAAATCTATCCATGGATGGCAACAGAAACTATCATAAAATAGCCACAAAATTTTCACTTGCACTCAAAAGTTTTTCATAAATTTATCCCATGCTTCACAAGTGACTTCAAAATAGTACTACAAGAAAAGATGTAAAAAGAGGACAAGTTCATGGACAAAACAGGATTTTATCAGCAGTATATAAAATGTCCATAAAATGTCTTAATAGGTAAACTCTAATCTCAACCATATTATGTCTAAAATAAAAGGAAAGCATTGATTTTTCTTGGGATAACCAAGGTCCAGACAACAGATCCACCATCACTTACAATGATTTTGGTTGTTTTCTTACTAATAGCATACTCTTCCTGTAGTCTGCATAATATCACCTGTGCATGCCTTTAAAAGAGGAAGCCAATTTACCATAGATATTTTAAGGACAATTATACTCTAAGAAGCACTGGAAGCATTTCCTACATAGGTGTCCTTCAAATAACAGCGAGGAGTTTTTATTTACAATTTTTGCTTTTTGATCTATTTTAGTCTCCTGCCAGTTGCTCTAGTTTCAAATCTGTAGGGTCCCGTACAATCAATTCAAGTCTGTTGCAGAAACATATTATTCAGTATATACCAGTGGGGAACAAATGCAAAAGAAGTAGATCATAGCCAATGTGGTTAGCTGCAGATGTAAAGAAGGAAATGGCAATGAACAAACTATTTAAACTATTTAAGTCTGAAGGAACAGAATATTCTCTCTTTAAATTTATGGAGTGCAATAAAGATTGCATAAAGGCAATTAGGTTAGCAGAAATACATAATGAAGCTTGAATTGCAAAGGAGAGCAAGACTAATCCAAAAATGTTTTTCAAATACGTAAATAGCAAAAACTTAACAGGGAATGCAATGGACCTTTAAAAAATGAGATGGGTAAGTTAATTAGAGAGGATAAGGAAAAGCTTGATGTTCTAAACACTTTCTTTGCATCAGTATATAAAAGGGAACAAGGAATGGTAGAACAAGTAAAAAATAAAATCATACCCTTATCAGATAATGGTTTAACACAAGAAAAGGTCATGGGACAACGGAATGAAATTAAGACTGACAAAGCACCGGTTCCTGATGGTACACATCTAAGGGTTCTGCAGGAACTCAGTGCAGTGTTAGCAAGACCTCTCTTTATTCTTTAACCCCTTAAGGACCCATGATGGTCCTGGACCGTCATGGGTTGTTATATCCTTAAGGACCCATGACAGTCCTGGACCGTCATGGAGTTCCGGGCTCCCCACACGGCTGCATGCCATTCAGGGAGTCCGGAATCGAATCACAAAAAAGAAAAAAAAATGCTCCATGGTCCTTAAGGGGTTAAAGATTCTCTCGCCACAGGCTCAGTGCCACAAGAAGGGAGCCAAAACAGAACTTGGCAATTATAGACCTGTGAGTTTGACCTCTGTAGTGGGAAAACTTCTAGAAGGGATAATAATGGATTATGTTCAAGATTACACCACAAAAAATAAGATTATTAACAGGAATCAACATGGTTTTATAAGGAAGAGAGGGTACAAAGGATAACATTTGTAATTGGATAGAAAACTGGTTGAAGGATAGAAAACAGTGTGTGGCTGTAAATGAACAATTCGCCAATAGAGATAAAGTTGAGAGTGGAGTACCAGTACCTCAGGGTTCAGTAGTTGGTCTACTGTTTTTGAACATGTTTATAAATTATCTGGATATAGACATAGAAAGCAAAATCCCAGAATTTGCAGATGACACTAAATTATGCAGGGTAATACATTCAGTACAGGATATATGTTCCCTACAGAGGGATCTGCATAAAATGGCAGATAGGTCAAACAAATGGAATATGTTTAATGTGGGAAAGTGTAAAATCATGCATTTGGGAAGAAAAAAAAATTTCCAATGCTACTTGTGAATTTAATGGATTTTAGGGGACATGCTGCTAGAGAAACACCTGTGAATCCTTGTGTCACGGTTCCCAGGAATAAACCAGGAGTTAGTACAGTAAAGTAAAACAATCTTTTATTAGAAAAATCACAGTAATGCATGTAAACAGATAACACACAGAGGGTGATCAAAGAGGCAAGCACTGTATCAGAAATAGCAGTCCGTCAATAGATCCACCACTAGGCCTCAGCCCACTGGAACCTTGAGTTAATTCAGAACGCCCAAAGGACTAGCACTGACTCAACCTGCAGTCAGTAAGCTAGGATGGGTGCCTGTGGAGCGGGGACCAACACACGGAGGAAACAGACAGAACCCCCAAGTCAGCACCAGAAAGGATAGTCAGACAAGCCGGGTCATACACGGAACGGGTAGTCAGCCAGAGCCACAGGTTTGCACCAGATAGGATATCGACTGAAGCGTTGGTATGCTGGATGCACAGTGGACAGAGCCCCAGGTCAACACCAGAGTGGGTAGTCAGACAAGCCAGGTCATACACAGAGCGGGTAGTCAGCCAAAGCCCCAGGTTTGCACCAGAGAGGATGTCTAAGCCAAATTGGAATGTACAAGAAGAATGGTCAGACAGAGCCACAGGTCAACACAAGAATGGATGGACAAATAGGCTGGGTCATACACAATTCAGATATTCAGCCACAGCCACAGGTCTGCACCAAATTGGGTGTCCATTACACAATGGGAGCAGACAAAAGAGTAGTCAGACAGAGCCACAGGTCAGCACCAGAATGGATGGTCAAGCTAGCCAGGTTATACACACAGCCCAAGGGAAACAGAACTGTATTGTATAACAACGCAAGGGCAACTGAGTCAGGACTCAGTCTGCCCTTTAAACCCCTCCTCAGGAAGTAGGTAGGAGGAGCAGGCGCAGAGGAAGGAAGTAGGCAGGAGGAGACTACAGGAAGCATGGCATAAAACAGAGGCTTGCTACACTCTGAAGCCTCGCGCCTGCCATCTTCCTGTATCATCTGTGTGGCATGAATGGCCGTTGAAACTGTGACACCTTGTAAACTACAAACTTGGAAAAAGCAGTAGCTAAAGCACACAAAGGGGTATTGAAGTAAACATGTATAACATTTTGCCATTGTACAAATCATGGGTACTGAAAAAGGATATACTAGAACTGGAGAGAGTACAGCGAAGAGCAACATAATTAAGGCAATGGACAACTTGACATATGAGGAACAAGTAGCCAAACTTGGTTTATTTACTCTAGAGAAAAACGACCAAGAGGAGATCTTATCACAATGTACAAGTATATGAGAGGTCAATACAAGGATATCTCTGGTGAGGTATTCATTCCAAGGCCTGATCAAATAATCATTGGCCACCCCTTTAGATTAAAGCAAAGTAGTTTTCAACTTCAGCAAAGGTAACGTTTTTTTACAGTAACGTCTGTTAAATTATGGAATTCTTTGCCCAAGTATGTGGTTATGGCAGATACAATGGATACTTTTAAGAGAAAATTAGATACATTTCTTTCAAAAGGGAAAATACAGGGATATGTTATTATAGGGATATGTATTAGTAGGCAAAAAGGAAGGTCTGATACAGAGTTATTTGGCAGCAGGAATATATTATCCTCACGTCTCTGGGTTATGAGACCAAGGTTAGACTCCTTGCTCTAAGGAGGTGGATCTAGAAGCAGACTTCAGAAGAGATTACTATACTATCACGGTGCCCGTGATTGCTGCCTTTCTCTGTCAGTTACATGAAGGGGCTTTCCATTGGCTGCCTGCCTACAGCCTGCCCTGTATTGCCCATTTAGACTGAGCTTGGGCACCATTTGGTTGCCCTTTCGTGTTGTCTCTATGTCGCCTGCACCTGCATTGTGTTCCTGAGCTTCCTGGGCCGTGTTACCTTTTTGCTCTCCTGTGATCACCTGAGTTCCTGCCTGACAGCTTCCTCGGTTCCAGCTTCCGCTCCTGATCCGGTTGCCTGCCATGGTGATTCAGTTCCTGTCCTGATCGGCTGTGTTCCTGCTCCTGGATTGCCTGCAGAGCAACTCTCTCTCCTCCTGTTGCTGGGGCGACATTTTCACTCTTGTATGTTTCTCCAGTACGCCGGTACTGGTTTGCTCCATCTACAACCGGCTGCTTGTTGCACCGGTAGAGGTCATGTTACTCCAGTATGCGGGGTACTGGTTCGCTCTACGTTAACCGGCTGCTTGCTCAGTCCTATACAGCTCCAGTAGAGACTGTGTCACTCCAGTACGCGAATACTGGTTCGCTCCACGTTAACCGGCTGCTTGCTCAGTCCTAGACAGCACCGTTAGAGATTGTGTCAATCCAGTATGCGGGTACTGGTTCGCTCTACATTAACCGGCTGCTTGTTCAGTCCTAGACAGCACCAGTGGCGTTTGTGTCTCCCCAGTACACGAGTACTGGTTCGCTCCATGTACGACCGGCTGCTGATTGCACCGGTAGAGTTTATGTCACTCCAGTACGCGGGTACTGGTTCGCTCCACGTCAACCGGCTGCTTGTTCAATCCTAGACAGCACCGGTAGAGATTTCTGTCACTCCAGTATGCGGGTACTGGTTCGCTCCATATTGAACCGGCTGCTTGTTCAGTCCTAGACAGCACCAGTGGTGTTTGTGTCTCTCCAGTACGCTGGTACTGGTTCGCTCCATTCGCACCGGTGGCTTGTTGTGCCCAGTTAGCACCTGTAGAGATTGTGTTCCTCCAGTATGCGGGTACTGGGTCACTCCTAATACAGTGGCTGCTTATTGCACCGGTAGAGGTTGTCACTCCCGTACTTTGGTACTGGTTCGCTCCTTTGTTGCATTGGGATCTTATTACAGCTTGACAGCCCAGCAGGCCTCTGTTGTCCATCATATGTGACTGGTTGTTACATCTTTGGCCAGTCGCTGAGGTCAGCTTAGCCTATGTTCCAGTCTTACAGTCTAAGGCTGCCTTGCCCGGTATATTGGTAAGGCCGGTAGAACCTATCCTGTCCTGTGCAAACTAAGGTTGCCTTACCCGGTATTGCCAAGGCCGGTAGAGCCTCTATACTCGTTGCCCAGTGTTAAGGCTGCCTTGCCCGGTATATTGGCAGGGCCGGTAGAGCCTCACTATTCTGTGTACCAGTCTCAAGGTTGTCCTGCCCGGTATACTGGCAGGACCGGTAGAGCCTTTCTCCTCGTGATACTAGCCTCCCAGGCTGCCTTGCCCGGTATATTGGTAAGGCCGGTAGAACCTATTCCATCCTGTACCAACCTATGGTTGCCTTACCCGGTATTGGCAAGGCTGGTACAGCCTGTCCTACAGTCTGCTACCACTACACTCTATTATTGTGTATTGTGCTTAAATGTTGAATGTGAATGCTACCCACAAGGGTTCCCTTTAAACTTTTCAATAAAGTTGTGTTTTTATCTTAACTCTGTGTTTGAGAGTCATAACAAACCGTGACATATACACAGAAAACTGCATATATAATGCAAAATATGCATATATAGAAGATAACTGACTGCTGTAAAAAGGAAATATACCTAGGTAAATAAATGTGATAAATGGCAAAGGGGGGGATAAATAAAAAACAATGTTAGTGATAATGTTTAATCATACAACAAACATTCGCAACATTAGGTCACTTATAAAGAAGTACAATTAAGTTGATAAATAAGCCTATGAAAAAAGTTTGCTTAATGAGGTGTGTTTCCTTGCACATATACAATCATTTTCTAGAGTTACCAGGGGCAGACTGACAGCACCCAGGGCCCCAGGAAAAAAAAGCAGTCATGGGCCCCCTATACCCTGCGCTCAGTTATGTTCCACACCTGAGTTATCACTCCAGCCCACTGTCCCAGCCTATCCCCATTTGCTAATGGTGCTACACTATTTAAGCCAGAGTTTATAACTGGAATGAATCTACAATACTAAAGTAGCTCAGCTTAAATTGTAAGCTCATTGATACCACTTGATTAGCTCAATTTCAAATGTAATAACACAGAGTTTACAATTAAAATGTAGCTACACTAGTGATTCCAGAGCTTACAGCTGAAAGGGAGCTACATTAGTGACACCACAGAGCTTACATTTGAAATGTAACTACAATAGTGATACAGCAGAGCTTACAATAGAAATGGAGCTACGTGAGTCATACCACAGATCTCACAATTGAAATGGAGCAACCCCACTGATAACACTGAGCTTACAATTTAAATGGAGAAACGCAAGTAAAACCAAAGAGCTTATAATTGAAAAGGAGCTACACTATTGATACCACAGAACGTACAATACTAGTGTAGCTCCATTTCAATTGTAAGCTCAGCGGTATCAATTGTGTAGCTCCATTTCAACTGTAATACCACAGAGCTTAAACTGAAATGGAGCTACACTAGTGTTATCACATTCAATGCACACCCTACTGGTTATCAAACGGTAAAATATAAAAAGGGTGAAAGGTGCAATATTGGTGCAAAGCAACTGCACTGCAGAGGACAATTATACATTTTGAAAATCCCCATTGTTTTTAATGGGGCCTTTTAAACCCTTGAATATTAGAGATTCCTCCAATGGATTGTTTTGCGTTGGAGACCTTTCTAGCATCTAAGGGGTTAAATGCCCCATTTAAATTAATGGGGTTTTTCATTTGTATCCTATGGTGTTTGAGTCCATATTTTCTTTTGTTCCCCCATATTAATCAATATTTTCTCATGGAAAGTGTCTGCATTATTTTTCCCTTCTAAATCTTTTTTTAACCCCTTGGAAGCTAGACTACTTTGTCTCTAGCATCCAAGGGGTTAAAACTTTTTGCTCATGGAGAGGCCAATGCCATCTTGCATTGGGGAACCTTTGTTGCAGAATTATTCAATTAAACTATCTCCTTATGCCCCCTATGTCCTGTCTATTACTCAGATATATTTAGATATATGGAAAGAGCTAAATGTGAGACATTTATATCTAATGGTATAGTTAACCATTTGAGTGCCCTCATTTGGAGAAAACCACTAATACAGCATGGATATATTTTTCTATTTATAATAAAATAAAATTCTCACTCACAGAGTCACAGCTGAAACCGCGTTGTTCCAAGAGAGAGAGCATGAGAGGAGAATCACAAAAGCACACCACCATAATGTAGGAATGTGTGTAGCTGGAGTTTTAAGCAGCTTGTGCATACCACTCCTCATTACACGAGACGTAGCATGCAGCTGCACGTCATTCTGCTTCCCAGCCTGCCTGCGCTAAGCTCAGCCCCATTCACAGTACAGTATTGCTGGCCATGACTGCAGGTGATCCTAGAGACTCACTGGGGCCCGGAACAATTGTGCCTAGTGTTATGATAGGCCAAACTTTCTGGGGACTCCCCGTATCTGGAGGCCTAATTGCTCCCTGGGCATGGCTGGGCCCCTCCTGGTGGCGGGCCCTCGGTCCATGCCCGGATGCCCGACTGCTCAGTCAGCCCCTGAGAGTTACATTAAGAAAAAGTGTCCAGTTACTCTGCCACTGCAAGAGCCAATAGGGTGCTATCCTGTATAAAAAGGAGTATAGATGCAGAGATGCAAACATAATTCTGCTTCTATGTAAATCCTCGGTAAGGCCTCATCTAGAATATGAAGTACAGTTTTGGTCACCGGTTCTTAAAAAAAAACACAACATTATTGAACTGGAAAAAGTGCAGAGACGTGCAACCAAATGGTGGATCTGAGTTATAAACAGACATGTCTAAGGGATGATATATTTACCCCAAATATATCTGACGTGAATACAATTAGCCCTTTAAGAAACTATTTATTTAAAGGGATAGTAATACTTGAAAATAAGTTTACTTTATATTGTAGCCCTTAAAAAAACATGAAAAATGATATAAGTCTTATCTCCCAAACCTTTATGGTTTGGAAGATATTCACTTGTAAAATATAGTAAAATTCTCTTTTCCTGGCTGTTTCAGCCAAGTCTGCCATCTAGTGGACAGATTTGGAATTCGGTCCACAGAGCAACCGGCAGCTCTTTAGCAGTGCCGAGATCACGATCTTTGAAAAGAACTACTTAACTGGAACTATCTACAAAGTGTGCCTGGCTTGAAAGCACACTTTGTAGACCATTCCAATTAAGAAATTCTTTTTAAAGATGGTGATCTCAGCACTTCTGGAGAGGCACAACCGGGTCCCGGGACCGGATTCCAAATCTGAAGGGTGGAGCAATGACGTCACTCCAGGGGAAACTTTACTTCTGAATATTCCCAAACCATAAAGGTTTGGGAGATAAAAAAACATGACAAATGATATAAGTCTTAAGGGCTACAATATAAAATAAACTTATTTTCAAGTATTACTATCCCTTTAAAGAGCTGAGAAAAAACATGAGGTCATCCATTAATACTAAAGCAGAGGTGCTTTTGAATAGCATTTTTTTTCTAACAGTAAGGCAGTAAATGTGTGGAATTTTTTGACTCAGGATGCTGTGTTCACAGATACACTAGTTGCTTTAAAAAAAAATAATGGATACCTTTCTAACTCAGAACAATACTGAAAGTTGTGATAGTTGGTTTCAAATCAGATAAGATGCTGATCCAGGGAAATCGCAGAATGTCTTTTGGAACAAGGAAGGAATTACTTGGGGCTGCTTTGGAATTGGCTTCAAAAGGGTGTGTTTTTTTTTTTTTTTTGCCTTCTTCTGGATAAAGAGGATATAGAATGAGTTGAATTTGATGGACTTGGAATTAAGATTTAAATACTAAAACTGCCTTTGTTTTTGTTGCAATTAGCAAATTTCTTTATACATATATTGACACGATTCTTATAACAAGACCAGTTCTACTCCACTTTTCAAAAAAATGTTAACTAATTATTAACTAGTTGAAGAGCCCGTTAGGCCACTGCCAGCCGGTTGTGGGGCAGTCATGCACAGTAGAGACTGCCCACGCCGCGGCTGATGCAGTGCCAGCTGGTCACGGTGCAGTCATGCTCAGTAGAGACTGGCCGTGCCACGGCTGATACAGAGCTGGATGCGCCTTCGGAGCGCCCCGCTCTGTATCAGCCTCGTCACGGGCAGTCTGTTCTGCGCATGACTGCAGCACTTGCAGCAGTCTCTACTGAGCATGACTGCGTCGTTACAAACTTTCTAGCGAATTATTATGTAGGATATTTAGAAACAGGTTTTGGTAAACATTTATATATCCTTATGTCACTTTGCAACAATGTTATATTATTATTTATTACCCCGGTTTCATACATCCCACTCTTAAAAGCAACTTACTCCTAGCAAATGGTTCCCTTTTAACTTGGTCCCAAGTTTCTTTGTTATTATCATGCACCATTGCATCATTGCTCCAAACGTGCTTTTTTGTTTTTGAATCAATTCGATGACCATTTTATTTGAAATGTGTACATAACATAATTGTTTGCACAGCTGTCAATAACCTTCATGTAAACCTTTTGAGACTCTTGTAAACAGATACCAACATGTTCTAATTTTCTATAAAAACTCAGGATAAAATGGTGCTTCATCATCTTCATAAGCTACTTTGATATAAAAAAAACAAAATTAAAAAAAAAACAAAAAACCCTCTAAAATTTACACAGCAAATATCAACAAATAGTAAGAAATTAAGTCAATTAAGTTTCATGCCACTCCAACTCCAAAAACTAAATGCAAGCCAGGAGAGTACTAGGTTTCAGATGTAATGCTTATTCTTGGGTTAAATGTAGTACTTCATGGCTCATTTTGACACACAGACTGCAGTCCATTACCAAGCCTCCCTTTCATCATCAGTATATAGAGCTGTACATTAGTCAAAATTATATTTATATACATTTTTATGTCCTGTGTAATAAAGCTTTCCACAATAAACAGGTGTGTCAGGAAAACAAGGTGTCCGTATTTTAGGAGTGTCTTCCTCTTCAAGTGAAGGCAATCATCCCATCTGAGTAAAATCAGTCGCTATCAGACTCTGCTTTATATTTGGCTCTAATGGCTTGACCATTCTGCAGTGGCATTTCTTCATAGTCACTCCTGTGAACAGAATTATTTTGTTACAACACGACAGACATGCAACTAAACCATATTTACTATATTAAAATTGTAAAAATAGCTACATAGTTAACCCTTTGAGTGTCAGGGAGGTATCCAAAACACTGCAGAGCAAAGTACTGGATACTTATCTGGGATTCAAAGAGTTAAAAAGTTAGAGCATTTTAGGTTAGAAAAAAATATAAAACTCCTGTCCTAGATATGTACAATAAAATAGATAAAAATTATAAAATACTAATCACTAAGAACTATGGAGCAAACTAAATCTAAAAACTTATTTTGATAAGAACATAATTTAATAAAAAAGTTGCATAGGATAGTATTTTGATTGGAGAGTGAAAATAAAATACTATTTTAGTGACAGAGTTAATCCTTTACTCTTGGTCCATATGGCACACAGGAACCATGAGGTAAAGCTTTCCTCCTCCAGAGGGCAGGGCAAGTAAATAAAGGCAGGGCTTTTGAGTCTGAGACTCCCTAAAGTAGGACAAGAAACAAAAAGAAGGAAGAAAAGAAGAAAACCACATAAATAAAGACTCCAAGAGGATTCCTCTGTCAGGGGAAGTAAAAACGAGGTTTTCTCATGGGTTGGTTGGTCTGTGTTCCATATGAACTAAGGGAAATGGTTTTAATGGTAAGCAACAGTAAATTGCTATTTTCTCTTAAGTCCTACATGGAATACAGAAGCCATAGGAATATACCACAGCACCCCCTAAGATTCCTTCGAGGGAAAAGAGAAAAAACTCTACCCCCTCAGAAGACCAGTATTCTATAGGACTAAATTGACATTACGTAATGTCAATTACAGAGCAAACAAACAAGAGGCAACAGGGCTCAAAAAGTCTGAATAGGTTAGAAAAAGGGATTCTAAAACAGGCACAGCAGGGTGAATTGACATGGTAGTGTTTGGTACATGTCTACAAAGATAAAAATGTTCCCACCTTGCACAGCTGTTAAGGAGAAACCTGGTTCCGGTAGGCCCAGGAGCTGCCCACAAGTCTGGTGGAGTGCACCGTGGCATAGAAAGGAACTGGTTTCTTTCTAATCACATAGGCATGTTGTAAAGAATCCTTGATCCAAGAAGCAATAGTGACTTTGGAAGCAGTCTGACATACTCTAGCACCTTCAAGAAGAACAAAGAGGGAATCCACCTTTCTAAAAAGGTTGCGTGTGATGTACATAGTACTTAAGATATCAAACCATATATCCAATAAGTGAAAATCCTGCTCCTGCTTGGTAGAAGGATTAGGGCAAAAAGGAAGGAAGATGGGACAATTTCCTGGTTAATGTGAAAATCAGATACAACCTTGGGCAATAAAACTTTAGAAGAACAAAGGAACACCTCGTGCTGGTGGAAAAACCAGGAAAGGGGGTTTACAAGACAAGGCTTTTAGTTCGCAACACTTCACTCAAACAATGGCCAAAAGGAAAGCCATATCAAGTGCCAAAAAACCCAAGGAAACCAATGAAAGAGGTTCAGAAGGAGTGTTCTGAACAATGCCCAACACTAGGTTAAGGTCCCACTGAAGAATGGGGTCCCTAAAAGAGGGGAAGGCATGAGCCATCCCCTGATCTTAACATCAGACAAAAAGCGAATTCACTTCTGAAAATCAGGGTACCAACATCTGGACCTTAATAAAGCTCAGACGGAGACCTTTGTTAATGCCATCTTGAAGGTAAGTCGAAATCAATGGCAGGCAGAAGGATTGTGGTGACTCGTCTCTATCAGCATACCACTGGTTCTAAAATAAACCACAAAACAAAAAAAAAACCTACACCAGTTCCAGAGTGTGTGACTAGCTTTTAAGTGGGATAGCTTGCACTAAATTCCAAGAGGCCTAAAAGCGGAAGCAAATCGACGTATCTCACTTGTACCTATACCATTTGGGCCCAGAGATCTATCTTCTGTCAGGGACTAAACAATTTGGATTCTTTGTCCCTATATTTCAGCAAACTGGATTGATCAGCTATGGAGCAGCAAAGTAAACAAATGGGCAGCAAAGCAAGGAAGGATGATGCTACTTGGCCAGCCACCCTACTGATAGAAGGGCAAAAGAAAAACTCCCCACTAACTCTATCCAGCACGACAGTGTTACTGCTGCAGCTCCAAGATTCCCTGAGGGAGGATTTTAGGGTGTACAGGCTGTAGTGGCGAGATTAGGGTCCTGAATGGATGCCCTAGAGACTCTCACAGATGATCTCATCAATGACCATAACAATGTCCTATGTGCAAATCAAACCATTTTGATTTCTTTGAAAGTAAGCTAGAGGACCAGGAAAATAGGTCTTGTAGAAATAATCTGCAGCTATGAGGACGTCATTCTACAATCTGATCTGCTGCACTTCTTGCTGCAATACATTACATCACTTCTGCCAGATACTGATGTGCATCTTTTAATGATGGACAAGGCCCACAGGGTCCTGAATCCAATGCATCTCAGCAACAATACCCTGAGAGATCGGTCAGGACTTGTTGCTGCCTTTTTTTTTCTTTTTTCTCTGAGATGCGGCTCTCTCTCATCCGCAGCTCATGGCACCCTGCGCATCATCTCTAGTCCTTGTGTGGTGATGTGGAATCCTTGAATATTGTTGAATTTTGGGAGCTCTGTGACAATGCTAAATTCATGTTTGTGTGCACATCACCACAGCTAGATTTTCCTATATGTCCTGGTTCTGATGCTTAGCAAAGGCTGGGGTGGGTGGGAAGGGGAAAGGCCATAAAATAAAGCCTTCAGGTAGTTTATCAACTAGGTTGTCATAAAAGGGGTGCTTTGGGTTTCTTCACCACTCATAGAACCTGCCAAAGCCCCATTGGCCTAGCCGAGTTGTCCTGACACAAATAATGGTTTACCACAAGTTTACACAATGCTGATCAATGCAGTCAGCAGGTGGTGCGGCACCCCTGAGGTTTCCATCTCACTATACATGTATTCTACCAGGTGTGCATCCATTCTCCCCCACTTATCTTTTCATCTTTTGGCTTGTTTACATTTTCTACCAGGACTGGTCTTATTTTACCCAAGTTTCATGTGGCTTTTTGATCCATTCATGCCTCATCTATATAACACCTCTCCATACTGGCTTACAACATTTCCCCATTTGGGTGATTGATAAGTTCCCACCTTCCCACACATCATTTTGCCCACCAGTTTTCTCCAAACCCACTTCCTCTGGTTGAAAGTGCAGAGGAGGGCTACAAAACTAGTAAGGGGAATGGAAAGCTTTAGTTATGAAGAAAGGCTAGAAAAGTTAAACTTGTGCACACTAGAGAAACGGCGTCTTAGAGGGGATATGATAACACTATATAAATATATTCAGGGCCCATACAAAGGGCTCTCCAAAGACCTGTTCATTAACAGAACAGTACACAGGACAAGAGGCCACCCGCTTACACTTGAGGAAAGGAGATTTAATCTACAACAGCGGAAGGGTTTCTTTACAGTAAGGACAATAAAGGTGTGGAATTCACTGCCTGAGGAGGTGGTGCTATCGAAAACATTAGATGCCTTTAAAAGAGGCCTGGATACTTATTTAAAAGAGCATAACATAGAGGGCTATGTACGTTAGTATTGGGATGAATATTTAGTTGGGGCTTGTTGATCCAGGGAGGAATCTGATTGCCATTTGGAATCAAGAAGGAATTCCCCCCCCCCCATTCAAGGCAGAATTTTAAATTGCTAATTGAGGGGTTTTTTTTGCCTTCTTTTGGATCAACAATGGTAAACAGGAATAGGAAAAGGCTGAACTAGATGGACGCAAGTCTTTTTTTCAACCTAAATTACTATGTTACTATGAAATGTTGGTCTTCTAGAGACAGGGTTTTTTTCGCTTTCCCACATTACTGTTTTTGTTTTGCCCAGGCAAGGTGGTGGGCAGGAGGCCACCTCCCTTTGCTGCTGCCTGCAACAAGTCACATCTTCAGTTGAATGGCTTCAGAATATGATGACAGCCACATAAATATTGGCATAAAAACCTGAAAAACATTCCTGGGCAAGGACTGGAACCAAAGCCTATTTTTCCAACATAGATGACAAGGAGTCTATGAACGGCTGCACCCAATCTAGGTCTCAAGGAAAAAAAAGAAATGGTGAGAAGGAAAGGACATGAAGACTATGCAGTATCTTTTGGAAATGACTCCGAAAACCCACTGGTTCATCACAGACGACTCCTAAGCATCTTAAAAAAAAAAAAAAAAGTCAGACGACCCCCTAGGGAAGGGCCAGAACCCAGCGAGTCACATGGAGTCTGGCTTGTTAGTCTTAGACTTCTGAGCAGACATCTTGTTCTGACAAGCCTTTTTGGGCTTGGAGGCCTGAGGGGGTTGAACCCTATGCTCCCCAAACTTGCAGGAGGAACAAAATCCATGCATCTTGAAGGGAAAAAAAATATGTTTTTAGAAATGTGAGGCAGGGGTGTGCTCTTACCTCCAATGGTGTCACTGATGACCTTACTCAGGTTAAGTCCAAAAAGATGGGACACCAAGGATCTCTTTGAAGATTGGTCATACAACCAAATATTGAGCCACAGACTGTAACACTTGCCAACAGATAGAGCAGATGACTTACTAGATAATCTGGTGGCATCTAAGGCCACTTCATTTGAGAGTGCCTCCTAAAGACAGGATCAGTGTGTCTGATGGGGGACATGGGATGCCATGAATGGAGAACTGCCTGCAGGACCTTCCTGCCAAAACGGTCTTCAGCCGTAACCAGAAAATCAATAAGATAGTGTTTGCCAAAGGTGTGCACAGAGGAATATGTTGCAGCCTTGCACAGCTGTTCAGCAGAGGCCTGTTTCATGTAGGCCCAGGAGGCCAGGAAGCAATAGTGACCTTGGACTCAGCCATACCTGCCGTAGGACCCTCAGGGATGAGACTCAAGACAACAGTCTTGCACTAAGACTCAGTATGGTGCATGTAAAACTTGAGACAGCGCACTACATCCAATAAGTGGAGATCCCTCTCCTTGTCAGATTTGGGTTCTGGACAAAATGAAGGCAAAACAATCTCCTGATGTGGAACTCCGATACCACCTTAGGATGGAATTCCTGGGAGGTATGACGAACAGCCTTGTTCTTGTGAAACACCTGGAATTGCCTGCAATTCAGCAACTGTGTGCTCAGAGGCTACTGCCAGAAGAAAAGTCATCTTCCACATCAGAAGATGCACTGGGGAGTGGGAGCCTTGTAGGCAGGGAAAGCATGAGTGACACCCTTGAAAGAATACCTTAACATCTGGCAAGACAGCAATGCATCTCTGTAAAAACACAGAGAGAGCAGAAGTTTGAAACTTCAAGGAACTTGGACTGAGTCCTTTGTTCACACCATCTAGCAAAAAGGAAAGGACATAGTAAGATCAAACTCCTGTGAAGCCAGATTCCTGCCTACACACCAGGAATTAAAAATGGACCAAACCCTGTGGTATGCCTTAGAAGAAACAGGATTCCTAGCCTGGATCATAGTGGAGATAACCTCAGGGGAGAAGCCTTTTCTCCTCAGGATGCAGACTTCAACAGCCATACCGTCAAAGCCAGGCACTCCTTCCAGAGGTACCCCTGAAGAAGATACAGCCTAAGTGGCAGTGGAAACTAATCCCAAATGTAGAGGGCAACCAACTCTAGGAACCATGCCCTCCTGGTCCAATAGAGGGCAATTATGATGACTGCTGGATCGTCCATCAGAATCTTCTGAAGCACCCTGGGGATGAGAGGAATTGGAGGGAAGATGTATGTCATATGAAAGTGCCATGGAATCTGCAGAGTGTCCACTGTGAAGACCAGAAGATCCTCCAACAGGAACAAAACATTCGTACTTTCCTGTGGCCATCAGGTCTGAGGAAGACCCCACCACTGCACCAACAGGTCGAAAAAGTCGGGATGCAGCTCCCACTCTCTTGGGGCCACTCTTTGACAGATAAAGTCCACCAGGATATTGACCACCCCCAGAATATGAATGGTGGAAATAGCCAGAACATGATCTCCTGCCCAGGCCAAATAGAATTGACCTCTGACCAAATGGGAGTGCTTCTTGTGCCTCATTACCTGTTGATGTATGCCACAGCCATGACATTGTCTGACTGGACGCGCACTGGACAACCCCTCAACTGAAGGGACCAGTACGCCAGAGCATCCCGAAGTGCCCTGAGTTGCAGAACATTGATGGACTGAAGGGACTCTTCCAAGGTCCACCTGCCCTAAATCCCCAGGTGACCCAGGACCTCGCCTCAGCCCTGTAAGTTGGCATCCATTGTGACAAAGATCCATTACTGGATCACAAATGGTTTCCCTTGCTCCAGGTTGGTTCTGTCTAACCACCAGAGAAGATCCTGTCTGACCTACAGAGGAAGGGAGACCCTGAGATCTGAGTTCCCATGCCAAGATCGGATGGTGAATCTCTGGAGTTCCCTGGTGTGGCCCATGGAGTATGGAACCACCTCCATGGTGGACACTATGCCATGAACTTGTGAACCGGAGCTGAGGGCCAATCCAGAGCTTGGGACACCAGATATATGATTTGCTGAAAGGAGTCCTCCATCAGATAAACTTTCATTGATGGGTATCGAACCAGAATCCAAGGAAAACCAAGTCCTGAGAGGGAACCAGAGAAGTCTTCTCCATGTTGAGAATCCACCCATATTTGAGGAGAATCTGAGCACAGCCCAGGATATGCTGGTCCAGGATTTCCCTTGATGGAGCCTTCAGCAGAAGGTTGTCCATATAGGGAGTCACCTGAATCCCACCAGGTTTGAAGAAAGGCAATCAGTGCCCCCAGAACTCTGGCAAACATATAAGGAGCGGAGGTAAGCCCAAAAAGGCAGAGCAGTGAACTGGAAGTGCCCTGATTCACAAGGGAAGAGGAGGTACTTCTGACTGTCTGGATGAATCGGGACATGCAAGTACGCATTCTGTAGATGCAGAGATGCAAGTAATTCTTCCAGGAACATAGTGATGATGACAGAGCTCAAGGACTCCCTCTTGCAGCGTACAGTCACCACAAAAGAACTGAGGTCCTTCAGGTCAAAGATAGGACAGCTACCGACGCCTCTCTTGGCCACCATGAACAAGTTTGAATATAACAAACGAAAAGGACGCACTCACAGAAGATGTAGACTTGAATAAAACCAATTCTTTATTTCGCTACAAGCACAGACAGCAAACAATAGAGAACATAAACCCTATGTCTCACGCGTTTCGTACTAAACGTACTTAATCATAGACATTTTTTATTAACTCACGTGCGATGTTTTTCAAACCTTGCAATCAACATACGTCACTGTCTCCCAAACCAATCATGGATAGAATCCACTATCATCATCTTTATACTTAAAGGGAATGTTTACATTTAACTCTTCTCTCAGTGGCATATCGATTGCAACGCATCAAAAAGACTCACTTGATCCACACTCACAATAAAAATATATGCGAATGTGGATCATTATAACTAATCACTCAACTTTGACATGGAATTTCTTTTGTACATTCTATAAAATTATTACAATTCCGAATCATTATTAAATAGAGCAGAAACTTATACCCTATTCAAGTTTGAATATAAACCTGAGCCTCTCTCTTGAGGATGAACCAGAATCCGAACACTCTTGTCCAAGAGAGCCTGAACCTCCTCGTTGAAAAGTCGCAACTTTTCCTGACCCAGGGGAGCCCTGGATTGGAAGATTCTGTATGGAGAAAGGGACTTAAAGGCAATTTTGTACCCTTCCGAAATCACCTGCAGAACCCACTGGTCTGCAAAGGACTCTGCCCATGCAGCTGAAAAATGGTACACAGACGCCCACCCACAGGCAGCTGCGGATTATTATTTTGTGAGTCATGCAGGGATTGGCAGCAGCATGCTTAGAGTGCCTCTACTGTATGGGCTTGGTGGTGGGGGCGTGTGGCAGCTTGAGACATGCTCGGATTTGGCTTTTGTACCTCCGTTTTGCGGGGACAAAAAAGATGCAGTTACCTCGCCATGTTAGGGCGTTTGCAGACCTGAGGTAACAGGTTGCGCTCTTGTTCCCGGCAGCCTCACTGATAACCTGTTTCAGTTCAGGCCCAAAAAGAGATTTGCTCTGAAAGAGGAGAGAAACCAGTGACTTCTTAGATGAGAGGTCAGCAGACCAAATCTTGAGCCATAAGAGCCATGTTGGCAAAGAGGGCTAAAAGATCCTCCTTAATGGTGCCATTTCTGACAACCTCAGTAAGTTGTTTGCCCCAGATAGCAATAGCTCTAGTGACCCAAGCTGAAGCCAGAATAGGCAGCAGAGCAGCACCAGGAGCAGCACAGTTAGACATGAGAATAGCTTCAAGCTTCCCATCAGTCATATTCTTGAGAGCTGTAGCTTCAAAGGGTAAAGCTGTGGACTTAGAAAGTCTGGAAATAGGGGTATCAACCGTGGGAGTGGAAGACTACTGTGCAAAAGCTGCCTCTGAAAAGGGGTACAGGTTAGAAAATCTCTTAGAAGTTGCCTATCAGGAGTTTTCCACTCATCCAAGATAACTTGGTTCAGGGTGGCGTTTTATGGAAATACTGTGGTAGACTTCTTACAGCTTTGAAAGACATAAGAAGACGACTGTCCATCCTCATGGGTATTAGTGACCTGAAGGGTCATTAAAACCACCTTGATTAAGACACTCAGCAGAGGGAGGGGGCTCAGCCTCAAAGGTGTTGCCAAAAGTGTAGGTAGAAGCCCCTTCCTCACACTCCCCTTCATCCAGATCATCTTCAAAATAATCTTCCTCAGAGGATTCAGTTAAAGCAGGTATGCCTGGTGCCTTAGGGCCCACAAACCTGAAGGTGGTAGGGGGCTTTCAGGAATGGAGGACCCCCTAGCATAGAGGAAACTGTGCCATAGAGGACATTAAGTCTTTCACCCAGAGTGGCTCTTGTTAAAGGCTGGAGGGCCTCTGAGATGTAGTAGGGGGCCAAATTTCATGAGGGGCATTGGTGTCCTGAGTATTCTGTATTGAGCCCCGTTTGGCATGAGGAAAAGTAAGTAAGGGGAGGTCAGAGATGCCTCTGAGTCCTTTGCTTTAGGTCTAGCCCCATGTCACTTTGGAACAGACATTTTAACAGAAGAAGTGTCTAAACAGTAGATAAAGCTCAAATACTGTATCCCAGAATAATAATTCACCTTAGATAGCCCAAGAAAGTACTTATCTGGCAGGCAAAGTGATAATCTGTGGAGAGCAAGGAGAGTCAAACTTCTGCATAGGATAAGCCAGCAAGGAGAAAATGGCGACTGTAAAAAACATCAGCCAATCGGAAGGAAGCCTGGAAGACTGGCATTCGGGCAGTTGTAGTTTTTTCCCAGTTGCTGTATCCTAGCAATGCCTTATATCTTGTACTTGCAGGACCCCAGGGGTCCCTGAGACACTAGGGGTGTGAACCGGATTGTAGGGCATGAGAAGACAAGAAGAATGAGCCCTCTATCAACTCTGTATGACAAACAGTTGCAGAGATATGTCCCAAATAAGTTTTTCCCACAGAAAAAGGAGCAAGTGCAGCCATGCGGGGAGTGTTCCTTAAAGGAGCAGTAAACTAAAAATACAAATTTTACAAAAGTGCCCAAAATTACCCAAATACCCAACGGGACATGTAGGGATAAATAAAAACGTATGATCCTGAAGAGAAAACCCATTAATAAGCCCTTAAACCCAGTTAAGCCAGCAGGGAAGTTAAATACACAAAATGCAGCCATTCAAGCTCCAAAAACCCAGGAATTAAACCGAATAAGCTACCCAACACAAGTGCAGGTGTTCTGGACTCCAAGATGGAGGGGAACAATAAGAAAAGTGGACCATGGCTATTCACCAAACTTGACCTTCTGTCTTCAGAATATCATTGTGAGAACACAGTCTCAGAGAGAGCCAGTCAGGAGAGAGAAATATTGGCTGCATGATTCTCTCCACACGGCTGCAAGGGTCCATAACAGCACCTGTCAGCGGGAGAATCCACCAGGGAAAGCCAGGAATGGTAATCCACCTAAAGGGGCAATTGTGACACCCCATATCTAACACAAAAAACAATAAAGTAGTCTAAAAACTGGGAGGAAGGCATGATGACGTAGCATGTATGTGTTAGGGGGAGGTGCGCTGTTCCGATGGAGGACCAAGATAATGACACAATGGGGCCTAGCTTCTTGCCTATGTTTTTTCCCAATCCTCCTCATTAAAGGCTGAAGGACGCTCTGCCAAGAGGAATACTGCCCGCGGAGTTATCGGATGGTGGACATCGAACAACGATTGAGGGTTTCAGCTACTGGCAGTGCTGGAAACACAGGGGGCTGGTCGCTGGTGATCGCGGAGGTACTCATTGGTGGCAGAGGTGTCCCCTATTGTTTTTGGGTATTGTTAAGTACCCAAGTTGAAGTGTAAAATAAAGAACTGGACAAGGATTTTGGAGCTAGAAGGATAGCTGGTATGAGCATAAAGTCCAGACTTTCCTCCTCCTAGTATGGTTGGTACGCATTCGGCCAATGGAGTCAATGGAAGCACTATTTTTGCAACACCTTTTACCGTGGAAGGCATCCCCCGTGAGTATGGACTCCGGTTATTTATAAGCTGATTCTTTAAATTTGTTTGGGGAGTTCCAATATTGGCAGAGCGTAACTGGTATTTATCTGAGCTGTGGGACAGTTTACGGAGAAGATTATTCATATAACTAGACGGTATAAGAGGAGCAGACAAATCTACTGGTAAAGACTTGTAAGATACATAAGGCTCTACAAAGAAGGCGTGCTAATATGTGCTTGTGTATGTTTAACAAAGAAGTGGCTTAGCTTACTGGCAGAATTTTATCGTGATGAGTCCAAAGGATAGAATGGAAAAGTCAGATAGGTCTGGCAAACTGGACAAATCTAAACCTCAGCCTATTAGTCCATTCTGTTCACCTAGGGCACAGCCAGAGAATTTAACTCCTCTTGCGAAGTCATTACCCTTGGAACAAACGATAGTGGAAAGTGATTTAGAGGCCTCAGCTGGAATAATTATTTTGGGCCTGAATAAAGCCTTAGAGGCCTTATACACTAAAATTAAAGTAGATTTGGAAAAAAAACACTGGTGATCTCAGGCATGAAATTACACAGATTCGTCAAACTTTGACTGATGAAATGGCTCAATTAGCGAAGAAAAATTTGGAATTACAAAAGCAGAATGAGCTCCTTAATGGATGCATTCAGAGGTTGGAGGAGAAAATGGCAGATCCAGATGGCAAAATGTGAAGATCAGGGGCATACCTGAGGACATTAGTGATTTATATGGGTATTTCATGAAATGCTTGGAAAGCTTTGTTGACCCCAAAATTCTAGGGGAAATTCCAATTGAACGGGCCCATAGACTTCCTAAGCCACCTAATATTACAACAGGATCAAGAGATGTTATAGCTCGGTTTAACAATTGTAAAGTCAAGGAACTGTTTTTAGAAGAATGGAAGAGGAAGTCTGGGACTGGGAAATACTCCTCTCTGTTGATGTTTCCTGACCTCTCTGTTACCACCAGAAATAGGAGGTGGTCATATAGGGAGCTCACAACTTGTTTAAGATCAAAAGGAGTTCCTTATAGATGGGGTTTCCCCACCAAACTGATAGTGCGGTACAAAGATTCTTCATATGTGTATACTCAGGGCTCAAAATTTCCAATAGCCACTAGCCAATGGCGAGTGAAAATTTAGCACTGGCGAGTAGAAATTCAGCCCTGGTGGGTATGTTATGGCTTGCAGTGGCAAGTAACTTTTCAGGTCTGGCTAGTAGCAAAGGACTTCAAATTTTAAGTCCTGGTATACTGACCCACAAGAGGCGAGGCAAAAGTTGGGGGAGTGGGGCTTACTTTAGGAACGGAGGGTTTGGGAGGTTAGATGAGGAGGAGATGTAGGGTATAAGGGAGATGAGTGGAGAAATTAGGTTAAGGTATTTTTTTTTTCCTTTGGGATAGAGGAGGGTTTTTTGCTTTTTAGTTTATAGAAATGGATAGGTGTAGTACACTGTTTAGTATAGGGGATTGGATATAGCACGTGATTGATTCACTTTTGAATTAGATTTTGGTTCACGGGGAATCTTACACATATGATGACTATTCAGGATAGGTGGTTTGGTAGTAGTTAATAGGGGATGTGGTGGTAGTTTAGATTTAAGGTCACCTGTGAAGTAGAGACATTGGTTTAGAGGGGAGTTTGGTAGAAGGTAGGGTATAGTTGAGATTTTATGACTGGTTAGCACGACTAGTGTTAAGTTTGACAGGATGTGATGGGCTGTGACACTGTGGGATGCCTTGGGGATTGCCCCTGATGTTGCCTGACAGAGCTAAGTTGCCCAGGCACATCTAGTGGTTAATTGGGGTTTTTGAAGTAACATGTATTATTGTTTGATTTATTTATGATTCACAATTGGGGTATTTGAGTGGTAGAATTCTGATGGGATATGGGTATAGGGATGTCAGTAGTGTATGGTGGTGGGAGGGGTGATGGGTGGGTAGATAAGAGAAAATGGAAAGGAGCGGGAAAAGGCTGTCTTCACTTGTGAATTGTTAAATGATATGGATTATATTTGCATGTAATGATTGGGGGAAAGATTGGTTTAGTGCACAACCATATGGCTAAAATGTGCAAGGGATGAGATGGTTGTGATACTGCAGAACTCTTAAGGGTTTTCCCCGAGGCGCTACATTGTTGTAGTATATACACATGTAAAATTTATTTTAGTGAATCATCACATGGAGAATCTGGGTATAGCTTATGGATATAGGATTATTGAAGGTAAGGGGGTATCATTAAAACTGGGAGAGTAATTTAATGGTGACTGGTTTGGTCTGTGATGCCGCGGAGCTTGGTGGGGTTCATCCCTGGAGCTCCTCGGTAGACTTAATGTGTTTTGAATTATTTATAATTAGAGCCTCAATGAGGGTTTATCCCCAGAGTTCCTCGGTTGCCTTTATGTGTCTTGAAGTATTATATAACTATAGCTTTAATGGGGGGTTATTTGTGAGCAGATTTCTATCCTCTTCCACTCTCCTCCCTTTTTTTTTTTTCCCCTCCCCTTTTTCTCCTTCCCCCGTCTCTCATTTTTTCCCCACGCTTTGTATATATAAAGGTCAAATTATTCTTTGGAACACTGCACTTCCAGTGGTCCTCAGTGGAAGTGGGGATATTTATTTCTGGCGGGTGATGAGTGGTTTAGTCTTCCACACTAGTGTCCAGAAATGGGTTGGGTTAGGGATTGAATGGGAAGAGCTACGATGTTATGGTATGAGTGGGGTGGATGAATGGTGTAAGAGTTGGGTTGGTAGGCGTGGGGAGCTTTCCAATTCTGATATAAGGGGGCGAGATAGGGGGTGAGGAATCGATGCCTGTGACCTTTGTCACCATAAATTCTCAGGGGTTAAACTCTCCATTTAAGTGGGCATGTCTTTATGATCTTCTAGTCAGGAATCATGTAGATGTAGCTTTAATACAAGAGACGAATTGGAGATCTATGGATAAAGATCTCTGGCAATATTGTAAATATCCATATATTTATACATCTTCAATGCAATGTAAGAAAGAGGGGGGTGGCAATAGCTATCTCTAATAGAGTTAATTTTGAGTACATTTATCATGAGCCGGATAATTCTGGTAGATATGTTATATTGGTTTGCAAACTGAATGATGTATGTTTTACTACAGTGAGTTTATATGCCCCTTCGTATGGTCCAGTGACCTTTTTGGAGTCTGTTATAGATACTTGTGATCACTTTAGTAAGGGTAGGGTTATCTTGGGAGGTGATCTGAACTGTATAGTTAATATTGATTTAGATAAGAAAAGTTCTGCAAACAGTTCACATGGGAGTAATAGACTCAGGTCTCAGGCAAAGGCAATGTCATTTATGTTGCTTAGAAATAATCTTTATGATGTATGGCGGGTGCAACACCCTGAGGAGAGGGATTTTACCTTCTTCTCGAATCCTCATGCTTCATATTCAAGAATTTATTTTTTTTCTCATGAGACCATTAGATTTGGAACTGTGCGAGAAATCGCGCATTGGTAACATCAGCTGGTCGGATCACGCCCCGGTGTTTGCAAGTATGAAAGGTAACCCTAGTTATAATGTTAGCTCTAGTTGGAAATTAAATGAAAAATTACTTTTGTCTCTGTCAAGTCAAGCATAATTAATAAGGGAAGCGGAGAGGTTTTTGGGTGAGAATGATAACAATAAGGTATCTGATTTTACGTTATGGTGTGCCATTAAGAGTTATCTTAGAGGGTATTTAATAAAGCAGGGAGAGTATAATAAGAAACAGCAGGGTAGATCTTTAGCGGAACTGTATATTTCACTTGCCATATTTCACTCGCCATTCTGGAGAGGAGCGACAAGGCAGCCCCCACAGCAGAGTTGACTAGGAAGAGAGTTGAATTGCAGGATGAAATTAAAATAAGAGAGGTTAAACATGAATATAACCCAATTAAAACAACATTGGTATTACTCAAATAATAGGGCTGGTAAAGAAACGTCAGCAAAACTTAAGTTTTTTTAATCAAAGGCATAGGATTGAATGGACAACGTATGGTGGCAAGTCCTGTGTCTCTCCTCGGCAGATAGGCGAGGCTTTCAGATCATTTTATGAAGCCTTATATAATCTTCCTGAGTCACATAAGACAAATTTGGAAATGAATGAATTCCTAACAAGTCTTAATTTGCCTATTTTAGAGGAGAGACGATCGACCAAGTTAAATAGTCCATTTACCATTGAGGAGATTTCTAGGGAGATACGAGGTCTGAAATTTGGTAAAGTGCCGTGACCAGATGGATTCACCGCAAGTTTTTATCAAGTGATAGAAGCCCAGGTCACGCCGCTATTGGAGCGGGTGTATAACGCCATCGGGGGAGCATGGGGATTCCCCGAAGAAATGTTAGAAGCAACAATATCACCGATATTAAAGCCGGGGAAGGATCCGACTTTAGTTAGTAACTATAGGCCTATTTCTTTAATAAATTATGATATCAAGATTTATTCTAAGATTTTGGCCTCGAGGTTGAATTTGGTGATTTCGGACTTGATCCATCCAGATCAGGTCAGATTCATGGCTGGAAGAGCTGGAGAAGATAATACTCGCAGAGTTCTTGATATTTTAGATCATATCCAACATAAGAAGATTCCCTCAATTTGTATAGCTTTGGATGCCGAAAAGACTTTTGATAGGGTTAATTGGAGATTTTTGGCTGAATCTTTGCGAGCGTTTGGGTTAAGGGGAAGAATCTTTGAATTTATAATAGCGTTATACACGGTTCCGAAGGTGAAGGTGACAGGTCCATTTTTGAGATTGAGGGATTTTGGAATTCGGAATGGCACTAGACATGGCTGTCCATTGGCACCACTTTTGTATGCCCTGACAACAGAATCTTTGGCCCTTTGCTTAGAGTTTCCCCAGGAGTACATGAAATAAAGATAGGATCACAGGATCATCGAATTTCATTATATGCTGATGACGTCTTGTTGACCCTGTCCTCTCCTGAAACTTCTGTTCCGAGGGTTTTAGAATTATATAATGGTTATTCTAATTATAAACTAAACTTTTTTAAAATGCAGATTATTTCCTGTAATATATCGGAGTCATATCTTGCTGATTTGAGAGGACAGGTTCAGATGGATTGGGATAGAAAGGTAATTTCTTATCTGGGGTTACAGATCAGTTTGGATCTTTCTCAGACCATAGAGGAGAGTTATTCCATACTGCTCAAGACGTTACGGGGGATGATGCTGAGATGGAGAGGTTTAGAAGTTTCGTGGATGGGGAGAATAAATATAGTTAAATCTTATTGGGTGCCTAAGATAGTTTATCTTTTCAGGGCCATTCCGATTCTGGTCCCAGTAGGGATTTTGAGAGAATTAGATAGACTTATGGCTAGCTATGTTTGGGATTCGACAAAACCTAGAATCCCTAGAGATTAGTTGAAAAGAAAATTGAATCAAGATGGTGTGTGATATCCTGATCTCTTTAAGTTACATGAGGCGTGCATGCTTTCCCATTTCTTTATGGGTTGGCACAATATAGAATTGGTTAAAAGCGCAGGTTATGATATTTTTCTTTTTCTTTTGGTTGGAACCTAGCCGTTTTAAGAAACTGAGGCTAGATAATAACATAGTGGATGGATTAATTACTTGGATTTATAAATTTCAGAAAAAACATCGATCCTCTGGAGGGGAGAGTTATTTGAATCGCTCTATTTCAGTTAAGGTATTGTCTCTATACCTAGAATATTTGGATCTTGATCGTTGGCCATTATTGGGAATTAATAAGATTGCAGATCTTTTTGATCAAGATTCTTTGCTCCCATTTCCGGAACTGCAGCGGAAGTATGGAGTGGTTTCTAGTGATTGGTTCAAATATATTAGAATAAAAACGTTTCTAGCTGGGGAAAATATTCCAAATTCAGATACTGGAGTGATGATAGTTAAGGTTAATACAGGTAGTCATATTATCTCTAGAGTTAAAGATATTTTGGTAAATATAGCTCCACCTCAGAAATCGCAAGCTTTTCGGAAATGGGAGGCAGAGCTTGATATTTTTGTTCCTTTACAAGATTGGTATGAAGCATTGAGGATTACTAAGCGCTCTGTTCACTGTATAGGCTTGATGGAATTGTATTATAAACTGACGCACAGATGGTATAGGGTGCCGCACCTTTTATGCAGGTTTCAGGCTGGACTTCCGAACCAGTGTTGGAGATGTTTGGCAGAAGCTGGTACTCAGATGCATATCTGGTGGGAATGCCCTAAGCTTGTTGTTCTTAAAAAAAACTTTAGTTGACTTATTTTTTAATGATTTCGGATTCAGGTTGTTTGAGCCCTAAATTATTTTTGTTCCACATGGACCTCCCTTTTACAAAACTCAGCAGTAAATATTTATGTATTAATATACTGCTGGCAGTAAAGTTAGGAATTGCGAGATATTGGAAGAGACAGGAAGCTCCGACTTGGAACAAAATTGAGGCTCAAATCAATTTTCAATGTGATTCTGAAAGATATTTCTTTAACCCCTTAAGGACCCTTGACGTACCAGGACCATCACGGTCCTTGAACTACTCAAGGACCGATGACGGTCATGGTACGTCACGTACTTTTTACTTACAGCGCTCCCGGTAGAGCTCTGTAAGTAAAAATAGGGCATGAAATAGACCGCTCCAAGATCGGAGCGATCTCTTTCAAGCCCCATAGTGACGCGCCGATACACGTGACAGGTCCCGTGTACCGGCGCGTCAAAGTGCCCCTATGCGGTCATTATGGGACGGAAATGTCCCGTTACCGCCGGTCCTTAAGGGGGTTAATAGAAATCAAGCCATGGGTAAGAATAAGGAAATTTGGGATCTGTGGCTTCAAAGAAGAGTTGACATTAATTGTTAATAAGAAATCAGAGGTGAGACTTCAGATACTGGAGGGAAATCTCAGCAAATTTGTTCTAATCAAAGGTATTAGAAGACGTCTCCTTTAAAAATGGTTAGATACGAGTGGGAAAGATGGAAACTCCCCACTATGTTATGTTAGTTATGTGAGGTGTGAATGGATGGTTTGTATAAGTTATGGCTGTAGATTTATGTTTATTTAGAACTGGCCATATAAGTATGTTACTTAACGTACGGATTGTGTTTTAAAATTTATCAAATAAAGAATTAAAAAAAAAAAAAGTAGTCTAAAAACTAAGCAGAAAAGTTCCTAGCCTTCACACAGGTGTGGAACAAGTCAAACTCGGTAGGCGGGCTATGGGTAGCCTGATAAGAGGAAGGGAAGCCTCCAACTCCAAGACCTTGTCTTGAAATGTTCCACCTACTGGGAGGAGCTGTCGTCTCCCCATGGTACCTGTAAGTCACACTGGACAAGAGAGAAATGCAGATTAGCAATAAAAGGGTTACTCAACATAACCGCCACATTTATATCATAGGATATAATGAGAAGGAGGATGGAGTGCAATTTTGGGCAAATAACACTTCAAGTAGGTGTCAAGAGCAAAATGGGACATTAACAAATAAGACCATAGCACTTAAAATGTTTAACTTACCAGTTTTCTTTCTTCAAGCTCCCAACAGAAAGTTCAGAACCTCAGCCATGAGGAACATACATAAAATAAACCTGTTAACTGGACAATCCAACTCCCTAAAGGAGGGATTATACAGCCCCATATGCAAGTAAAAAATAATAGAAAACTCCTCATATTGAGCGAGGCAACTTAACTCTTTGAGTGCCAGAGGGCTACGGAACAAGGAAGAGAAGGAAGTATCCACCTTTTTTTAATGAGTGCCCCCCTGGAGAAGAGGATCTTTACCCCACAGATCTTGTGTTCCGTACAGGACATAAGAAAAAAACATTTATACAAAATAAAATATTAACAGAGTTTATACAAAAATACACCAGCTGGATTACATAAATACTTTAATAAGAACTTGATATAAATTACTAGGCTTACCCATAAATTACATCATCATCAGAGTCATTTAGCATTGAAAACGCTGGGTTATCTTTCAACTGAGACTCTGTAGAAACACAACATAAACAGATACACTTATTTTAGTCTTAATTTACATAGGTACAATGTGCTCTATCACTAGCAGGGAAGCAGGAATAGTACCTATAACACATACAGCAGCTGAAATAAAAGGGGAATGGGTGGGGACAAAAGATGGAGAGACAAGGATAACTAGTATGCAACAGAACAGCTTGGATTTAAAGCAAATACTGTTTTTTTTTGTTTGTTTGTTTTTTTAAGTACTGGATCTCCTGGTTTGAGCATATTTCTCTCTGCATAAAATGTGCCCAATGATTGTGCCCATATTTTATCCCCATCTCCCTACAAGTTCAGTGCTCAAATCTCTGGAAATAATTCCAGTTTGGAATATACAATGCACTCCTTGTCATGAGGGCCCCATAAATGCCAAATATACATGTTTAACCCCTTAATTGCCATAGAAATACCAAACACATTGCATTGGATACTTCTGGTGCTCAAAGGGTTAACCTGTATGGAATTCGATAATCAGGACAAACAGCTGATATTTTGGTGTATTTCTGTATCTGATCTAGCTGTATGGAAACAATCAAAGAGAATCAATGTAAAATTAATTCAACCCTTTCAATGTATTCTTATTTACATACACATTTTTTTTTTTATATCACACAGACACACACTCACACTCTGTAAGATTATGGTAAGTACAAGTGACAAGAGCTACCAACAGTGCATGTTTTTAAGATATGGAAAGAGAAAAAAAAAACATGGGGTGCCAGTAGTGCCTGATCACACTAAATATTGGTGTAAAATTAAATAGTAATAACACTCACATGGACAAGAGGCTGTTCGATCTTATACTGATATGATATCTCTTTCATCCAAGAACAAAAATCTCTTCAAATGGCAAGCTGGATCTCCGTCAAAAAGTATTTTTATTATAATGTATTTAAAAAACAATTAAAAATATTAAAAATTACCACTAGGTTCTGCTACGTGTTTCACATCTAAACACTGCTTCCTCATGGCTTTTGGTAACAATACACAATTTTTTTTTTTTTTGTTATGTTTTTAAGATAGCCCAGCTGGAGCACATGTAGGTGAATGTAGATGAATTAGTTGCTCAGTCACTTTAATTGTTGTAATTCTTGTACTCATTCAGGGTTATCTTGAATACATGCACTGTTGGTAGATCCTGAGGTCCAGGGTTAGCTACCCCTATCATATAAAATACAATTGGAAAAAGTGAAATAAAAAAAGAAATAATCCATAGCTCACAATGTTACCAAACAGTACCAATATTATATATACTAACTAAATATTTGAATGCTGCTGTATTGAATTCCAGGAATTTAATTAAAAAACAGAAGTTGTCTTCAGCTAAGTGTACACACAAGTATGTTATATAGGTGATATTAACCCTTTGAATGCCAGAGGGGTGAGCAAAGCATTGGGGTATGATGTGAAACCTTTTGGCATTTAAAGGGTTAATATAAAAACCCGAGTCACATGACTAGATTCTAGTTTCACGTTCAACACACCCTCAGGGTGGCAATGGGTGGAGCAATAAGTGTGGCGGTGAACAAATACCAGCACACTGTTAGAGAAATCCATTCACTGCCACAATGGCATTGTTCACAGATTCACCATCACCTCAATCAGTTCCAGTATGGGAAGGCTACCCCTCACCAGACTGCCTCAGCAAATCTTCTTTCTAACATTCTGTCCATATAATTAACTCTTTGAGTGCCAGAATGTTGTGGAATTCATTGCTTTGCATCCCTCTGGCACTCAGTCTCAAACGTGTGTGTATGTGTACGTGTGTGCGTGTACTACGTGTGTGTAAACAAATGACAGTGTTTATAGATAAAAGATCACCAAAAGGTAAAACTACAAAGAAAACTGCTGGAACACTAGTAAAGAAAAATAATTGACAGAGGTGGGCAATAGATATTTAACAAATATTTCATGCGTTGTCAGCTCTGGTGTTTTCGTTGTCCTAAAGATGCTCAATGTAGAGAGAGCAAAATGCTGTGTATGTTGGGCTGGTTTGTGAATGAGAGAGTTGCTGTATGCATGTGTGGTGAGAAGGCTGATCTGTCCATGAAGTGATAGAGAGAGTGTGGGAGAGAGAGACCGAGAGAGTGTGGGAGAGAGAGACCGAGAGAGTGTGGGAGAGAGAGACCGAGAGAGTGTGGGAGAGAGAGACCGAGAGAGTGTGGGAGAGAGAGACACAGAGAGTGTGGGAGAGAGAGACACAGAGAGTGTGGGAGAGAGAGACACAGAGAGTGTGGGAGAGAGAGACACAGAGTGTGTGGGAGAGAGAGACACAGAGTGTGTGGGAGAGAGAGACACAGAGTGTGTGGGAGAGAGAGACACAGAGTGTGTGGGAGAGAGAGACACAGAGTGTGTGGGAGAGAGAGACACAGAGTGTGTGGGAGAGAGAGACACAGAGTGTGTGGGAGAGAGAGACACAGAGTGTGTGGGAGAGAGAGACACAGAGTGTGTGGGAGAGACAGAGTGGGGGAGAGACAGAGTGGGGGAGAGACAGAGTGGGGGAGACAGAGTGGGGGAGACAGAGTGGGGGAGACAGAGTGGGGGAGACAGAGTGGGGGAGACAGAGTGGGGGAGACAGAGTGGGGGAGACAGAGTGGGGGAGAGACAGAGTGGGGGAGAGACAGAGTGGGGGAGAGACAGAGTGGGGGAGAGACAGAGTGGGGGAGAGACAGAGTGGGGGAGAGACAGAGTGGGGGAGAGACAGAGTGGGGGAGAGACAGAGTGGGGGAGAGACAGAGTGGGGGAGAGAGAGACAGAGTGGGGGAGAGAGAGACAGAGTGGGGGAGAGAGAGACAGAGTAGGGGAGAGAGAGACAGACAGAGTGGGGGAGAGACAGACAGAGTGGGGGAGAGACAGACAGAGTGGGGGAGAGACAGACAGAGTGGGGGAGAGAGAGAGAGAAGGTGTGAGAGAGAAGGTGTGTGTGCGCATCTTTATGTTCGTCTTGGAGAGCGTCAGTCTGTTTTGTGTGTGGTGACGTGTGGGTGGTGTGTGTAGGCACTATATACACACACACACACACACACACACACACACACACACACACACACACACACACACACACACACACACATATTGTTCATTTCATGTATTGCTACAGTCAGATGAAACAAATATTTAATATCTTTTTCATAAGATTCGGAGACATTTCAGAAAATATACAGAAAAAAGATTAGGTTGGTCCTAAATCATAAAGCATACACTTACCATATAAAGCATTCTTTGATGGGGAGTAAACAAAAGCCAGTGTGTACAGATAAAAGTTCAACAACCCATAAAAAGACAAAAACTCTGCTGGTAATATTAGTAAAGAAAATTACCTTAAATGATTTTGGTAGACAATGCACTTTTAAAGGGACAGTATTAGCTAAACAACATAATTAACAACATTATTTTTATAGCCAGCTTTAGAAAAACAAAACAAGAAACAAAACAAAACATGGTTTTATTTATGAACTCTATTTTGTCTTCAATCTCCATGGACTGATACACAAAAGACAGCAAATGAGAATCAGGTCCTCGACCCCTCAGTTCCCATGGAACTGTGCGAGCAGGAGGACAGAGCAAGACTTAAACCAGGGAAAATCTTCAAGCCATGCCAGCGATTTCCTTATGTACAGTAGAAGACTAGAGACCATGCCCTTGGTCCCAAAAGGAAGAATAAAAAAACATAGAAGAAAAAATAAAATAATGTAAACAGAACTAGGCTAGCTATGGGCAGACAGAGGGGAGTTTCAGCTGATTAAGACAGTAACACACACTTATTCTTTTCATAATTCAGACCAAGGGAATTTGATGCAGCTTCTAGTCTGTGAAATACATGCCCATTTAAAATGGTATCTCTACTTTATGCAACTTTTGAGGCAACCAGGAAGTTCCTGTGAGGATTCCTTTTTCCCACCAAAAGATCAGTACTGTATTTTTAATTATTGGCATTTTAGTTAATAAAGTTAATAAGTTTACATATTAATTTTGTAACCAGGATGCTTTTTGTATTATATTACATTGTCCTCCATGTACTACCTTTTTTCATATTTTTTAGGTCTTGTTATTAATTACACCACAGCAACAGTGGTGTAAAAGGCACTCAAAATACAGATTTACTATAGATTTAGCTACTCTGAACCCACTGTGATTTGGGCGTAAAATCACATTAAAAAGATACTAGACAAAAAAAGCAAATGGGTTGTGGGTGAAGCGCTTAAATCTATAATACTACAAACATGTATAAAAACACTATCTGGCACTGAAATAGTTGAAGAAAATAGTTTATTAATACATATAATAAACCTAAAATCAATGATATCAAATATAAGAAATATATATACTATAAAAAGTCCCAGATAGCTATCTGTTTCTCAAAACCAGGATATTTGCCAGCAATATGAGCAATTAATGTTCCAGAACTTTGATGGCTTTAATCAGAGAAAATGTTTGTGGATTAGGGATCTTACCTCCCCTGATATAGATATAAAGGTCAGTTTTCCTTTTTGAAATTGGGCAAATTGCCAGCGTATCCGAGGTATTAAAGGGATAGTAATACTTAAAATTAAAAAAAAAAAAAAAGAAATATTTTGTATGGTTTATCCCCCTGAATAAAACAAGGGTACTCCCACTGCTGAAAAGTGTTTTATTCAAAATTGATTACAGCTCAAAGTTGAATTTTTTAGGTGCAATATCACAGTGGCCTGAAATTGTACAGTGGAGCTGTTGTTACACCATCCTATGGACAGCTCTGGTCCGTGGACCATAAATCTCCATAGGATGGTGTAGCAACAGCGCCACTGTACAATCTCAGGCCACTGTGATATTTCACCTAAAAAATTCAACTTTGAGCTGTAATACCTTTTGAATAAAACACCTTTCAGCAGTGAGAGAACCCGTTTTTTACTCAGGGGGATAAACACTACAATATATATATTTTTTTACATATTAAGTATTATCCCTTTAAAGTCAGGCAGTATATCACCATATAGAGGATTTATAGTCACAGTCTGTACTTAGCTGTTATATCAGCGGGCAGGGCTCTCCTCCTCCCGGCTCTTTGATTTTATTAAAGGCATGGGTTACAAAAACTTTCTCCAGTTATTTCGAGGGCAGGGTTTCTCCAGCTCCCGAATCGTCAACTTGATATAACCGCATGCAGGGAAAAACTACATCCCGTCTTTCTCCGTATTGAATGTGCCTCTTTATACCTCCTCACCTGCCAATGGTTTCGATATTGCTGTCCTATATTTCTTTTTTTTACACATCAGTGTCTCACTAGTTCAGGATACAACAGGATACACACTCGTTTAATGGGACTGAGATTCTAATGTGTTTTGTGCAATAAAGTTGTGCTTCAAAACCGGAGAAAGTGTTCGTAACCCGTGCCTTTAATAAAATAAAACAGCTGGGAGGAGAGCCCTGCCCGCTGATAAAACAGCTAAGTACAGACTGTGACTATAAAGTTCTGGAACATTAATTCTTTATATTGCTGGCAAATATCCTGGTTTTGAAGACACATAGCTATCTGGGATTTTTTATATATATTTCTTACAGAGTATATTTAATATAATTGATTTGAGGTTTATTATATGTATTAATAAACTATTTTCTTCAACTATTTCAGTGCCAAATAGTATTTATATATAGATCTATGTATATATATATATATATATATATATATATATATATAAAAGAATAAGCCTCATTGCATAATTTATGGTACCCCACACAGAACATAATTTATGTCTCCTCAGAAAAGAAACTCGCATTGAACAGAATGTCTCATTACATAATTTATGTCTCATTAGGAGACACAACTCCTATTGGGTGATTCAATGGGGACTTTAATGCTCCCATTGGGTGATTCATTGGGGGCATGTTTATCATACAGGGAGTTGGGCCGCCTCCTCCAGCCCGCCCACCAGTATCGAAACTGACAAAAAAAAATATAGCTGCGACTCGCTCCTGAAGTAGGGGATATCAATAACTTCTCCTGATCCACACACACACTCACTCAGGATCATGACCCCACAAACACACTGTTTCACCTCCCACAGATAATTGTAACCCTCCATACACTCTGTTTCAGAACGAGTGTGTAATGTTTCCATAAAATACAAACTCAGGGATAAATTTAATAGCAACTCTTTTATTTAACTCGTCATCTCTTCAGTCACCTGACTGTCTGTTTTCAACTGTCACTCCTCCATTTCCTGCTTCCTGCCCTTTCTCCTTAAAGGGACAGAGATGCTCTGTTGTATGTTACAGAGGGCAAGCCTCAAACACCACTTTCTATTTGTTCCCTCAGCATATTGCTACGTTGCCTCAACTGAAGAGCCACCGTGTGTTATATTGCTATGTTAGCTCAACTTAACCCTTTGAGTGCCAGAGGGGTACGCAATGCATTGCAAAGCAATGCATTGTGTACCCTTCTGGCACTCAAAGGGTTAAGTAAGGAGGAGTTACTGCTCCCATTGGGTGATTCAATGGGGGAGTGATTTAAATCATGCAGGGAGTTGGCCTGCCCCCACTATCCAGCCCGCCCACCACTATCCAAGTAACTGAAAAAGCAAAATGGCTGCCACTCGCTCCTACACCACAGATACAAACACAGACAAAAAACACACACACACACACACACACACACACACACACACACACACACACACACACACACACTCACACACACTCACTCACTCAAACTTGCACTCACACGCAATCACTCACACGCAATCACACACCGGGAGCCATCACGATCCACCTTCCACCATAGTCTCACTCTCACTCACACCCCGGGAGCCAGCAAGATCCACCTTCCACCATAGTCTCACTCTCACTCGCACCCCGGGAGCCAGCACGATCCACCTTCCACCATAGTCTCACTCTCACCCCGGGAGCCAGAACGATCCACCTTCCACCATAGTATGTGCAATTACCACATGCATTTCAACTATATGAATGAATGTTACAGTTGAGGCATAAGTACAAACACAAACTCATTACAATGACACACAAGTCACCCCCTTATGACTCACTTCTGTGTGTGTGTGTCTGTGTGTGCCTCACTGTGTGTGTTGCATGTCTGTATCACACTCTATGTGTCTGCATGTATGTGTGTATGACGGTTGGTCTTTATGCATCTCAGTGCATGCGTGTGCATTTGCGTGTGTGTCTCCGTGTTTGTCTTGCATCCGTGTGTGTGCATTAATTCCCTATATATCCTGACGGGCAACGCCGTCCCACATTGCTAGTATATATATATTTATAGTATTATAGATTTAAGCTCTTCACCCACAACACATTTGCTTTTTTTTGACTTGTTATTAACCTAACTAGACACAGGATCACAACTATAAGGTTCAAAGAAATTAACTGTTCATTTTGGTATGCTTTACGTATGTTAAATGACAATTTTATGCAACTTAAGCATTTCCCAGCAGTGGGAGTAGCCTTGCTTTGCTCCTCGGAAATTACTACAATATTTAACACCATCTGAGGTTTTCATCAATAATTCCAGCAGAAAAATTAATAAATTCAAAGGTTCATATTAAGTACACTACTTTTTTATAATATTACTGATGTACACATCCACATAATGGAAGTTAGTAATTTGTAAAAGGATATAATTCTGATAATGTGTTGATAGTTCAGCCACAAAGTTGTCTTGTAAGACTTGTGCTCCAAATCTTAGGTAAAGGATGACAATGCTGCAAGAAAGGAGAAAGCCATTGAACCGTAAACACAAATTACACAAAGCAACCCTTTTAAAAATCAACATTACGCCACAACTCTACCCCACAATGGTCAGACACAGGCTACATCTTTAGTTGTGAAAGACTGGTGGTCTGCAAATGAAGCAAAACACTGCTCCAAATGCTATTCAAGAAAATTTTTTTTATTGAAATAACTGGGAACGTTAAATTAGTGCAAGCAGGATCATTAAATATGTCAAGGTTTACTTTCTCTTCCCGGGTGGACAGAAAAACATCTAAAACAGCAGCATGGGGCATAATATTTAGATACTAAGCTTAATGGATTGTAAGTGAAAACAGTATATAAAAAACAAAGTTTGCTAATCAGAAAGTATAATTAAGAGACAACTACATACATACCTGATAATAAGCACCACAAACGTCAATGCTGTGAGAAACTTTAATCTTAGATCTGAAATTGAAGGAAATTCATTAAAGGAGGATGTTAAGTTAGTTCCTAGCTACAAATAAGCTTTTATTGCAGTTAGAACAGGGACAGTGTGTAATGTATTTAAAGCAGCAATACTTTTTTATTTGCACTCCTGGGATATGCTGCTATTCCCTACCTAACGGTTTCCATTCCCCAGTTTAAAAGAGTATTTTTGTGTATTTACCGTTAAATACTTTTCAATTAGTTCATGTGCAACACAGGAACCATGAGTAAAATCTCCTCCTCCAGGAGGGCAGGACACTAAAAAAGATCTCTGAGGCAGAGACTTGCTCCTCAATTCCACTTTACTCACAAATTAGAAGCCAAAGCAAAACAGAAGTGAAGGAAGAAAAGGGAATCCCCTGAACAGAGAACCCAATAGGACTCCTGTCCGGGGACTAAATTTAATTGTAAGAACACAAACTATTTTTTCTGTTGTCCATTGTGGAACACATGAACCATGGAGATATACCAAAGCTACCCAACAAAATTTGTGGGAGGGAAAAAGAGAACCCCTCAATCCCAGACCAATATCCACAGGACCAAACTGGTACAACATGAACCTCAGGTGTCAAAGGACACCAAACTAGCAAACCACATAAAATAAAAACAACATTTTCCAAAAGTGTCCCAAAACAAAGGAAAACATTAAACCCAAAAGAAAATGTGTGAAAACAATCCCCAAACATCTTAACATGACAATGGAAGGGTTAATATACCACAGAAAACCCAAATGCTCCAAAGACTCTAAACTGTTATAAAGATAAACCCAAATGAGTGCAGGAGTATATGTGGAAACTCCAAAAGGAGACCCATGTGTGGAGGGGAAATAGGCACTCAAAGGGCTGCTCACCTTTTTTTTGCAGGTCTTGAACCTTCAAATTACCATTGAGGAAGGGAAGAAGCCTCAGTGAGACTCCTCCATGGGAAAAGACATAGCACGCAAGGTTTTCTCCCAGGGCTGGAAGGTCCACAAACAGTGTACTGAGCAATCCACCATTGGGAAGTCAGTAACAGTAATCCGCCTAATGGGGGATTTCTACACCCCATATCTACAAGAAAATAATAAAATAAACTAAAAACTAAGTAGAAATGTTCTCTGTAGCCTCTCTGTACAAGGAACAAATCTTCTTAAAGGGGCTGTCGCTTTCCCAGAATTAGCTGTAAGCTATATTGGACAGCTCAAAGACAGAGACAGAGTTTTATGGGTGGAGATTCCCTCCTCCTCCAGCTCAACCCTTCCCCCACTTGTATTACTCTGAATTCATGTGACCAAAGCCACACAAATATAAAAGCAGGAAAAGACAAAAAAAAAATCTCCTCAGAGAAAAAGACAGAAAAGGTTCTGGGCAGGTGATGTGTGTTCCATATGGACTAAAGAGAAAAAGATTTAACAGGTAAGAAAACTAAAATCATATATTTTCTCTTATGGCCAATATGGGGTACCATGGTGATATACCAACACTAAGATCCCAGAGGTGGGATAAAGGACCTCACTCCCATCCCATGATACCGGAGTTCCCTAGGTCTATCCAGCACCTGAATAACCAAAGCAGTAAACGTCAATGGACACTAAACTTACACAGCACACCAGAAAAAGAGCCAGCAGGGCTCAAGCAACTAAATAACCATATGGCAACCAAGGTGCAGGTTCCTAAACAGGCAGGACTGCCTGCAGGACATTCCAGCCAAAGCTTGCCTCAACTGAGGCCAGAACATTGCCATGGTAGTGCTTAGCAAAAGGTATGCAAGGAGAACCAAATCACTAACTTGCACAACTGCTCAGTTGAGGCCTGATTCTTACAGGACCTAGAGGCCGCCACAGACTTGGCAGCTGCTTGTTTGGGTTGCCAGACCTGTCTGGGCTTTGCGGCGGAGCAAGCTTGAGTGGATTGTGAGCCTTGTGGCCTCTGCACCTCCATTTTGTCGTGGGGGAACGGGGAAAAAAATAAAATAAAAATCTGTTTCTTCGCCACAGTTGGACTTTTGGAGGGAAGTTAAGACAACAAAGTGCTATTACCCCCAGTAGCACTGATAGTCTGCTTCAGTTCAGGTCCAAACAGGGACTTGCCTTGAAATGGCAAGGAAACCAGTGACTTCTTAGAAGATTGGTCCCCAGACCAAATCTTAAGCCACTGAGTACGCATCAACAGAAAAAGCAGAGACCTTAACGCACAATAGGACAGCATCAAAAGGAGGCTCAGTAACATAGTGTTTGGCCTCCTTAATGTCAGCCACAATAAAAACAAATCCTCCTTGGAAACATCAGCATGGATAGCCTCCATCAGCTGTTCACTCCACATGGAAACAGCCCTGTTTACCCAGGCAGAAGCAAATAATAGGTCTAAGTACTGCTCCAGTAATAGAAAAAGTGGCTTTGAGGATAGAGTCCAGCTGGTCCCTTCAAATCCGCTGCATCCACCGAAGGCGGAGCAGCAGACTCAGACAACCGAGAAATGGGGGGGGTCCATAGTTAGAGGAAAGGCCCATTGCACCAACGATGCCTCAGAAAGGGGATACTGCTTAAAGAACCTTCAATTAAAGGGACAGTAATGTCCCAGAAAAAATATTTATCATTTTGTAGTGATTAAAAAGTTGAACTAAATGCCCAAAACCCTATATCTCTCAAACCGATATGGTTTGAGAGATATAAGCATTGAAAGTTCCACCACCTCTCCCCTTTCCCTGACGTCATAGGTGTGCTGACTGCAGGGGAATCCTGTCCAGGGAACAACTGGCGGCTCTGCAGCAGAGCCGCAATCGCGTTATTTAAAAATAATTACTTCATTGAAAAGGTCTACAAAGTGTGCCTGGTTTGCATGCACACTTTGTAGACCATTCTAATGAAGTAATTCGTTTTACATAATGCAATTGCGGCTCTCCTGCTGTCAGCCATAACAGTTTTTTTGCATTTAGTTCAACTTTTTAATCACTACAAAATTACAAATATTTTTTCTGGGACATTACTGTCCCTTTAATGAACAGCCTCTTGTCTAGGGTCTTCCACTCATCCATCAGAATTTGGCCAAGAGTGGCATTGGGAGGAAAGAAGGGAGAAGACTTCCTATGCCTCTGGAAGATATCCACAGAGGAAGACCCCTCATCAGTGGTGTCAGAGAACTGAAGTGTCTCCAAAACTGCTCTAATGAGCACCTTAGCAAAAGAGAGGGGGTCAGCCTCACAGGAACAGGAAGAATCCATATCTTCATATTTCCCATCATCATCTTCTCCTTCAGATAATTCCTCTTCAGAAGAAGCCCTAGAATCTGAGGAACGATCCTATATCGCATTATAGAGGGGCCACATAACGGTAGCGGGGGTTTCCAAGACTGAATAACTTCCTGAAAGGAGAAGGGAATTTGGGCCACTGAAGACAATAGGATTTTAGTCTTACCTGTTACATCCTTTTCTCTTAGTCCATACAGGTTACTGGTAACTTTGGGTAGGTGCTCCTTTAAGTAGGCAGGAACAATTTTGAGGAGTGCAGGGGTGGAGCCTACCCTCAAACCTTAGCTGCAGCGTCCTGTTTTAACTTCAGTAAGTTTTGGAACCAACTACTACAAGTAGTCAGCGAGGAAACAGAAGACTCCTGTGAGCATGAACACAAAAGTGGTCCCCTACGTTCTGTCGCAGGAGCGGGACAGGGTGGGAGACCAGTAACCTGTATGGACTAAGAGAAAAGGATTTAACAGGCAAGACTAAAATCCTATTTTCTCTGTCATCCAATACAGGTTACTGGTAACTTTGGGATGTCCAACCATTAAGTTCCCCAGGGCGGGAAGAAAGGCAAGGACCAGGCGCAGGCCCCCCAAAGTCAACAGAGCACCAATGAACCTACAGGTCAGCACAAACAACTGAGTGTCAATGGACACTGAACAGGGGTAAAACAGACCCCAGGAACTGATACACAGCACACTGAACTAGAGCCCACTGGGCTCAAAACTGAAAGAGTATGGAAGGAATTAAGGAGATCCTAGACAGGTAAGGCTGCCTCCTGGACCTTCCTCCCAAAACTGGAATCAGCCACATCAATACGATAGTGTTTGGAAAAAGGTGTGCACAGACGACCAAGTGGCCGCCTTGAACAGCTGATCAGCAGAGGCCTGATTCTTGTAAGCCCAAGATGCCCCAATGGAGCAAGTGGAATGAGCTGTGACCCAGAAGGGCACAGGCTTCTTCCTCAGTTCATAAGCATTACGAATAGTGGAGTTAATCCAAGAAGCCATGATCACCTTAGACGCAGGCTTCCCTGCCCTGGGGCCCTCTGGAATGATGAAAAGAGTGTCAGATTGACGCAAAGACTCAGTACAGTGCACATAGAACCTGAGGCAGAGCACAACATCCAACAAGTGAAGATCTCTGGACTCTGACTGGACAGTCCTCCAACTGGTGTCTCCAATGGCGCAGGGCATGAAATAACGCCTGAAGTTCCAAGACGTTGATGGGAAAGAGAAATTCTTCCTGAGACCACCAGCCCTGAGCATTCAGGTGCCTTAGAAAAGACCCCCATCCTGAGAGGCTGGAGTCCATGGTCACCATCGTCCAGAACAGGCTTTCCCTTCAGGTGAATGTCCAGGATGAGCAACCATGAAAGACTCAACTCTACATGAAGTGGGAGAGACAGAGACTCCTCCAGATGATCCGGTTGACCTTTGCTTGCCAAGATCAGAAACCTCCGAATCTTCCTGGCATGAGCTATGGCGAATGGGACTGCTTCAATTGTGGAGATGAACTTCTCCACTACAGAGGACAATTTCTTGTCAGGAATCGGATCCAGGCTCAGAACCGTAGAGACCTTCTGAGCCAGCTGATGAGCCATCTCGTCTGTGAGGAAGACCATCCTTCTCTGGATGTTGAAGAGAAGGCATAGGAAAACCATCTTTGTGAAGGGAGGGAACAGGGTCCGACTTGTCCATGTTGATGATCCACCCGGGAGCGGATAGTATCTGAATGCAGGTCTGAACCTGCTGGAGAAGGTCTGGAGAGGAAACCTTCAGAAGAAAGTCGTCCATGTATGGAGTGACCCTGAGGCCATCTCGATGGAGAGCAGAGACTAAAGCTCCCAGAGTTCGATTGAAGACTTGAGGAGCAGTGGTCAGGCCAAATGGCAGGGCAGAAAACTAAAAGCGACCCTTGTCGCAGGTAAATCGGAGATGCTGTCGGCTCTCTGGATGAATGGAGATGTGCAAATACGCATCTTGAAGATCCAGAGACGCTAGGAACTCCCCAGGAGACATGGCCGCAATCACTGGTCACAAGGACTCCTAATGATAGTGAGCTCTGACCACAAATTGGTTGATATCCTTCAGATTCAGAAAAGGATGACAACCTCCGCCTTCTTAGAGACCACAAAGAGATTGGAATAGAACCCCAACCCTGTCTCTGGAAAAGGGACCGACCCCATTTCCCAGAAGGGCTTGGATAGCACCCTCGAACAGGCGACGCTTTCCTGCGCCCAGAGGAGAGTGAAAGGAAAGGTGCGGGGAGGAGGAGAAGGAAGTGAGGTAAAAGGAATCTTGTACCCTTCCGCAACCACCTGCAAAACCCACAGGTCCACCACAGATTTTTCCCAGATGGAAAGGTACTGGCTCAAGCGCCCTCCCACCTGAGGGCAGGGACCTGGAATTGGCGCGTCATGCCGAAGAAGATTTGGAAGCCTTGGGCTTGTAGGAGGACTTGAGGACCACTGGAAGCAGAGTACCTTTACCTCCAGTGGCTCCGCTGATGAGATCATTAAGCTCAGGCCCAAATAGGGAAGAACCTTGAAAAGGCAATGATAATAGAGCCTTTTGATGTGGTGTCAGCAGACCAGATCTTGGGCCAAACAGCCTATCTGGCAACCACAGACATAGAAGCAGCCCTGGCAATCATACGAACTGTGTCAAACAGAGCATCAGAGACATAATGTTGTGCTTCAGCAATGTTTGCGACACGTCTCAGCAGTTCAGAAGTAGAAGCCCCCTGGCGAATAGCCAAGGTAAGCTGTGCAGTCCAGATGGCTACGGCCCTATTCACCATTGCAGCGGCAAACGCCAGGCGTAAGGCAGAACCAGCTGAAGCAAAAATAGCCTCGAGAGAAGTCTCAAGCTTTTTGTCAGTCTAGTCATTCATAGCACAAGCATCTGCTACAGGCAAAGCTGTAGAGTTGGACAACCTGGACACAGGGGCGTCCACCTTGGGTGGATGTACCCATACAGCTAACGCTGCTTCAGAAAATGGACAAAGCTTAACAAATTTCTTAGGGACAGATGGCTTTCTATCTGGAAACTTCCACTCGTCAGAGACCAGACAGTCAAGGGTGGGATTAGGTGGGAAACATGTATAGGGGCGCTGAGGCTCCTGAAACACATCTGAAGGGGTTCGAAGAGGTCTCCTGTACCAAGGGAATATTCAGGGTGGTCAATAAAGCCCTGATTAGGCCCTCAGCAGATGGGACAGGATCAGCTTCAAAGGGATCCCCAAGAAAAAACTGAGAAGTACTGCAGAACAGTTTTCATCTTCATAATCCACCAACAGTTCCTCATCAGAGGAATCAGATAAATCAGGGACACCTGGCGGTTTAGGCAGGGAAGACCTGATGTAAGTGGGGGCTTGACATGAGTGAAAGACCTCTGGATGGAAGGACTTGTAAGGTAGACCGGAGGTCCCTGTATTAGCCTTAAACTCTTGCATCCATACTGGCTCTAATGCATGGCTGGAGGTCCCTGCAGGAGATTCAGGGACAGCAGCGCACGTTGGGCAAACATGACCTGAGAATTCTCTTGGTAACCCTTCATGACATAAGGAGCAATGAACAATGGGAGACACAGGCACCCCAGGTTCCTTAGTCTTAGGTCTAACCCCAGTCTCTAGTGGAATAGACATTCTCACAGAAATCAACTGGTCAAAAGTACACTAAATCACCCAAAAACAGTGTTTAAAAGTGATTAAATAGCACAGAACACGTTATTATAAACTTATCTGGCTATGAAAGGGTTAAGAAGCTGAGGAGAGAAAGAGAGTACAGGCCCTGCATAGGAAACTCATTCAAAGAAAAGCACAAAATGGCTGCCGCAAAAGGAGCCAATCAGAAACGAGCACACAAAGCAAGCGCTCATGGGAACTGTAGTTTTTTTTGTAAAAAGTACCCCAACAGTGCCCAAAGCCCCACAGCATGTTCAGAATGTTAACCGGATGACAGAGCAAGGGCAGAGAAGTAAAATGAGCCATCTCTGACCTCGCTGCGATAAGCGGTTGCAGAGATATGTCCCAAACTGTACAGTCCCTTTGAAGCGAATGGAGTAATGGCGTCTGTGCAGTAAACAGTGTGCCTTAAAGGCGCAGTACATAATTTCACCAAAAACTGAATGAAAATAATATTCAAGTTAAAAACATACTAGAACATGTAGTTAAACAATATAAACACCAAACCCACAACATGCCAAACCAGCAGTGAAAAGGTTAATTTATCACAGAAACTTGCTCCAAACACCCAGACAGACGTACAGATAGACCCAATGAGTGCTAGAGTATGCAATAAGAACTCAGTAATAAAGACCCCTGTGTGGAAGGGTTCCATGGGACATGTGGACCTCAGGGCTGCTCGCCTTTTTTGCAGGACTTCTTTCTTCAGATTACCATATTATCAAGAAGAAGCCTCAGTGGGCAACTCCTGAGGAAAGAACTTGCAGCCAAGATTCCCCCCCCCAGGGCTTAGGTCCACAAATAAGCACCTGGTAAACTGAGCTATCCACATTTGGGTGATGGGAATTGTTAGTGATGGTAAACCGCCTAATGGTGGTATTTCATATCTAGCAAAAAATAATACAAATCTAAAACTAAACAGAACTGTTCTCTTGCCTTTTTGCTTGCAACAAGGAACAAAACTTACTGAAGTTATAACAGGAAGCTGCAGCTAAGGTTAGAGGGTAGGTTCCACCCCTTCACTCACTTCTCAGAATTGTTCCAGCCTACTTAAAGGGGCGAAGAGCCTAACCAAAGTCACCAATAATCAAGCAAGAGAGAAGTAAAATGGGGACTGCAAAATTGACAGCCAATCGGAAGAAAGCCCGCAAAAAGGTATTCTGGGACACTTAGTGTTCTCTGTTGCCTATCAACACCTACAACTCCATTCGTAGAATTGCCATGAGCCCTCTGGACACTCAGGACTTGGACCGTATAATAGGGCATGAGGAGACAAGAAGATAGAGCCCTCTCTGACTTATCTTAAACGGTTGCAGAGATATGTCCCATAGAAGTTTCCCTTAGAAGTCAATGAAGTAAAGATTGCAGCGGGCAGTCTCCCAATCTTAAAGTGACTGAATCAATAAAATTGTCAAACCCAAAAGACAACCCCGAGACCCAAAATACCCCAGGGAATATCTAAGAGGGGAACAAAAATAAGGCACATGTGCAGGGAGAGTGAGAACAGCCTCCACAAAGCCCCAGAAATACCAGAGTAACCAAAACGGCAGTAAAAGGGTTACTCCTTACTCCAAAAGCCCATGTACACATAACAGTTAAATACAATACCCAAATGAGTGCAAGAGCCTTAAAGGACTCAGAATGCCCCTCTATGGAAATGCACATGACTGGGACAAGGGTGGACCAAGGCACTTAAAGGGTTACTCACCAGTCTTCTATCTTCAGGTTACCATTGTAGCTAGAAGCAAACAGAGCCCCAAGAGACACTGTTCCACAGGGTTGCATGGGTCCACACAGCACCTGTACACTGGTCAGTACACTCCAGGGAAGCCCAATAATGGTAACCCTCCCAATGGGGATAAATACAGCCCCACATCTAATAAGGAAAATAATTTATAAAAAAAAAAAAAAAAAAACAGTATTTCCTGCCTTCCTTCTTTGCAGTACATATGAATTCTGGGTAATACAGGCAGGCGAAGGATTGAGCTGGAGGAGGAGGGAGTCTCCGCACATAAGACTGTGCTTTTAAGATGTTCCCTGCCCTCCAAGAGGAGGGATTCAACTGCTCATGATACCTGTGGGACGTAAGAGAAAAGGCACCTAACCAGTCCAAAAGAAGCCCGGGAAACTGAGGATACTGGGCAATGTAGATTTTTTTACATTGCTCTAACCAAGAACAAGGGTGTCGCCAGCCTGAGAGAATGGCAAATTACACATAACTAGAAAGTCGGGGTCCTGATCATGTGGTAGATAATGATCATAGAAATAATTAACCCTTTGAGTGCCAGAGGGGTACACAACGCATTGCTTAATGCGTTGCGTACCCATCTGGCACGCAAAGGGTTAAACTGTCACTTAAATGGGTGCACAAAGATATGTCCCAAAAAAGTTTCCCCACAGAACACAAAGCATCAAATACGGCAGAGGTACAGGCTCCCATTCTTAATTGAGCCATGCACTAAAAATGGAATTTTTACAAAGCCTTGGCTTATTTATACACAGAAGAATCTCTCCTTTTTTCACATAGCTATATAGATCCCTCCCTCCTCTTCAAAGGTCCTTTTGTCTACATTCCTGTCAGTTTTTACTGCCTCCAGAGGTGAGAATCCTGGTTATTAAGATGGGCTCTAAGATTCTTTAACTAAATAACAAAACATAGAGAAAGCAGGTGGTGATTGCAGGAATGCAGCCTGTTGGCTCCAAATGGGGGTCCTGGATTTCAGGGGGCGGGTCTGATTATGGAAAGGAGGACACACATGTACTGATAATGAGGTGGAGGAGGCTGAGAAAGGGAAGGGTGATCGAGGGAGACTGGTTTCTTTGGGACAGGGGCAGAAGGAGGGACAGAGGGTGCATATTATATACAGGAACTCATAATTTTACCAAAAAATCTTGGGTATAATTTACATATTTTATATAATTATACACAGGTGCGTATTTTATCCGAGATTTTATGGTACATGAATTCCATCAATCATTATGGTCTCATTTCATCTATACCGGTCAGACTCTTGTTTACTATACCACCATCCTCTTGAGCGTAATTTTTTATTATGTATGTATGTATTATATTCTTATTCGTACTTTATGATTGTCAAGCCAGGCGTATTCTATTGTAAAAGGAAAAAAGGGGATAAGTGTCCAAATTAGACACAAAATCCAACAGTTGGTGCCTTAATTCGGGCTGGATGACATATCATTTCCAACTCCAGGGAGGAGGCAAATAAAGGGGAACATATAAAGAAATAATAAAACAAATATATAGATACTAGCGTAAAAGCCTGTGTACACGGGCCGGTCCTGCTGCCGACGCAGTCATGCACTGTAGAGATTGTCCGAAAGCACAGAATGCTCCCAGCACAGAACTCCCAGCATTCCTACACCTCCCAGCATTCTGTGGGTTCGGGCAGTCTCTACTGCACGTGACGGCTTCTGACAAACATTCTAACAAATTATTATATAGGATTACAAACAATCAGAGAAAAGCAACAGACGTTATCCAAACAATATTGTTCCTATTAAAGTCCCAATGCTGCATGTTCTTCAAGAGCTGGATTTCCACTATAGACAGAAGAAAACAAGAAAAACAAAATGGCGCAAAAAAGTTCTCCAAGTGTAGTATTGAGAATGAAGATGATCCTTCACCAACACCATAAAATACTACTCACAATTTCAAGAGGCTTTCACTTGCCTCTCAGTATAAAAGCATGTGCTGGTTCACACCCCACTTAAGTGTACTTCTCCTGGTTTCAATATTCAGCTCCTGGGTTCACAGGCCACGGACTGTTCAGTCCTTCCACCTCTGATATGGTACTATAAGAATATTTTAGTTTGTGGAAACAGCCACTCTAACAAAAGGGCAATGGTGTGCCCAATGCAGTACTGACTGAACCTATGTTTATTCAAATGATCCCTTAAAAAAAAAAAAAAAAAAGAGTGCATCTGGAACTTCTTTCACGGCAGCCACAGTCCTTCTCCAGGACCACAAACAGGTTGGAATAGAAACCAGAACCTTGCTCCTGGGAAGGTACTAGAATCAGAACCTTCTTCTCCAGCAAGCTTCCTGGAACATCTAATTTGACTCTGGTCTGGAAAAAAATGGAAGGAGGAAGGGATTCTGTACCCTTCCAAGTTCACCCACAAAACCCACCGGTCCGCAATAGTGTTTTCCCAGTTGCTTCAAAACAGATGAAGATGCCTACCTACAGGAACCTGTGCATAAGGATTCATGCAGATGTTGGCTTGGCAGACTTAGGCCTTGACACTGTTCGCTTGGACTGCCACTGCTATCTGGGCTTGTCGGGAGGGGGAGCGCAGGTTGGAGGCTTGAGAAATTTGCTGCCTTTGCGCCTCCTTTTGGCAGAGATGAAAATGATGCAGTTTCCTCTCCATAGCAGAGAGCTTAGTGGACATCTGAGGCAACAGGGTTCACTTGCCCCCAGTTGCATCATTGATGATCTGTTTCAACTCCGTTCCCTTAAAGGGTAAGGAAACCAGTGACTTCTTGGAAGACTGGTCTGCACACCAATTCTTAAGCCACAAGGTGCATTGTACAGTAACAGAGAAAACAGAGGCTTTGGCAGACAGCCTCAAACAGGGCATCTGAAACATGTTTGTTAGCCTCCCTCATGTTATCCAGAAAAGCCAACAAGTCTTCCTTGGGAGCATCACACAGACAGCTTCCAACATCTGTTCGCCCTAGACCGCAACAGATCTGTTGACCCAGGCACAAGCAAAAATAGGCCCCAGTGGCCGTGAAATTAGACCTGAGGATAGAATCAAGCTTCTTATCAGCCACTTGTTTAAGTCCTACAGCATCTGCCAACAGCAAATCAGTGGACTAGGCTAGCATGGAAATTGGGGTATCCACAGAAGGAGGAGAGTCCACTGAGCCAAAGCTGCCTCAGAAAAGGGGTACAGCCTAGAAAACCTCTTAGAGTTAGACAACCTCTTCTCTGGTGTCTTCCACTCATCCAGAAAGATCTGATCAAGAGTGGCATTTGGAGGAAATACAGTAGAGTATGTCCTACGCCTCTAAAAAAAATGTGTAGAGGATGTACCATCATGAGAAGTGTCAGGGACCTGAAGGGTCCTTAAAACAGCCCTAAAGCCCCTCAGCAGAGGGTCAGCCTCATAAGAGTCCCCACATGAGTAGGAAGAATCAGTCTTCATATTCCCCTTCCTCATGTTCATCCTCAGAACAGTCCTCCTCAGAGGAGGCCCCTATGAGGGCAGGCATATTCTGAGCCCTAGGGGCCACATATCTAAAAGTGGTAGGGGGCTTCCAGGACTGAAGAACCCCTTGGATGGAGAGAGAAAATTAGGCCATAGTAGACAACAATGTCTTAAATGAAGCTTGCTCTTGTTCAATGCTAGAGGGTCCTGGAGGAGTAGTAGGGGTCACTGCACTGGAGGGGCAGAGAGATCCAGATCCTATGTCTTAGGTCTAGTCCCATGTCCCTTAGGATCCAACATCCTGACAGTAGTAGTGTCTGCACTAGTAAAAGTCACTAGTAACAGTTACCCAGACTAATAATTCACCCAAGAAAAGCCCAGAAAGTCAGTATCTGGCAGGGGAAGGGCTAATCCGGAGAAGGAGAGCAAGGAGAGTCTGCCTCTGCATAGGATAAGAAAGTGAGAAGAAAAATGTGACTGCAAAACAGGCAGCCAATCGGAAGGAAGTCCACAAAATAGGTGTTCTGGTTAATGTAGCCTTCCCTGTGGCCGTTACCTAGCAATGCTACAACTCCATCCACGGACCCCCACAAACCCTCAAGACACTCAGGACATGAACCAGATGAAAGGACATGAGGAGACAAGAAGAGTGAGCCCACTCTGACCCATGTATGGCCAACTTTTGCAGAGATCTGTCCCAGCGAAGTTCGCCCATATAAGTCAATGGAGCAAAGATGGCGGCGGCGTGGAAAGCATCCTTAAACTGAGCCATACACCAGAAAAACATACAAAATTAAAAAGGTATCCCAAATTACCCACTGACCCAAGGGAACATGAAGGAGAAGAGGCAGCCCCCTCTGTCAACCCAGAGAAACCTGCAGGAAAGGGGTTAACTAGTCCCAATGCAGCCATCCATGCTCCATAACCCAGGGGATGAACAGAAATAACATTCCCAACATGAGTGTAAGAACCCAAAGGTTTAGAGGGACGCCCGTATGAAGAGGCACAAGTAGGGCCAAAATGGACCAAGGCACTCAAAGGGTTACTCAACATTCTTTATATTCTGCCTTCAGGTTACCATAGTGAGGTCCTGCTGGGAATGAAAACTTGGGTTACAAGATTCTCTCCACAGGGCTGCAAGGATCCGTGCAACACCTGTACACTGGTCAGTACACTCCAGGGAAGCTCATTAATGGTAACCCCCCAAATGGGGGAATTGTAACAGCACCATATCTACAGAAAAAAAACCTAAAACTATGCAGCAGTGTTCCAAGCCAGTCCTTACAGTCAGGAACATATCATTAAACTGTAGGCAGGGAAGGGTTGGCCTGCAGAAGGGGTGGGAAAGCTCCACCTTCAAGGCCTTGTCTTCTGATGTGTTCCTCCTTCCAAAGGAAGATCAACCCCCATGGTAACAGTGTTCCATATTGGACAATAGAGAAAGTAGAATATGAACCTTTAGTTCTAAAACAATGTACTGACGGGGTATTTTCCAGCTTGTCAGATGGAGCCTCAGACTTGATATGAGACACCTATACATGTGATGAGAAGCACTTAATACTAAAAATCGAATAGGAGAGTCAGATATCAAGCTTTTGAGATGTTTACTGCCGGGGCATTATCCGGCTTGCCAAATGAAATCAATAATATAATTAAGTTAATAGCTGAATAGTTCAAAAGTATCCCCTCTAACAGCAAAAGCTGTATAATAGAGCCCTCTACACACCACAAAGCATATTTACTATATAGTCATAAAAATGTTCAAGAAATAAACATGTGCGTATTTGTTATTAGTTCATACCTCAAGTCACAAATATCATATGTCACACAAGAAAATAAAGAAGATAGAAAACACAAGAGGTCTTTTGAAGACTACTCCGGACGTACCAACTCCATTTAGCACGGAACATCCAGGAGTGCAAAAGACTGCATGAAAGAGACTCGTTCAGTACTATAAACATATGAGGAAAAAGGGACTTAAAAACTCAACTTTTATTATATATACTAAAAATCGTGAAAATGATTATGTAATAAAAACATCGTTACATAGGAAAATCTGTATGTGGCATTTTATTATCTCAAGAAGGATGTTTACAACAGCACATAGAAGGGGAGGTATTTTGTGTGATTACTGCACCTGAAGACCTTAAAGTAACCCCCTTGCCGTATAACTCAGTATCTGATATCCTTCAATTTATCAGTTATATCATATCTTGTCTTAATATATCCTGAATGTCATTACAAGTACTATGACATACTTGTTATTGTAGCTACCCTGCATATCCCAAACATATAAATACAAAAATGTTTGGAAAAATAGATAATGAGAGAAAGGGTGAAATTTACTTACCGATATTTCCTTTTCTTCTGTGTACCTCCCCGACACAGGAAACAGTGGGCTTTATCTCCCGCCTCCAGCTGGTAGGACCGAATTTTTTTCTATATAGTTGTACTCCACCCCTTCCGCTTCAGTTATCTTTGTATTAGCCAAGCTGTTTATAAAATAAGAATTAATAGAATTAAGGGTGGGTGTGTCGGGGAGGTACACAGAAGAAAAGGAAATATCGGTAAGTAAATTTCACCCTTTCTTCTGTGTACTCCCCGCCACAGGAAACGGTGGGATATAACAAAGCCACTATAGGGAGGGAACAATCAGACTACTGCCCTCTTAAATGCTTATATGTAAATAACACAATTGCATGCAATAAGAAGACCTCTTACCATAATCATGAAGAGATCACCGCCTGAAGTACTTGACGCCCAAATTTGGCTTCTGCTGAAGAGCCTACATCCAATCTGTAATGTCTAATAAAAGTAGACATGGACGTCCAAGTGGCTGCTTTGCAAATCTCTGCCGGAGAAGCACTTGCCTTGAGAGCCCAGGAGGTGGAAATTGCTCTAGTAGAATGAGCCTTCAATTTAATGGGTGGAACTAAATTCCCCTCTTTGTAAGCAGTAATAATACACTGCCTGATCCACCTAGCTATGGATGGTTTGGAGGCAGCTGATCCTTTCCCTTTCCCTTGGAAATGTACAAACAGGGAATCGGAGGACCTAAATTCCCTAGTTCTGTCCAGATAAGAGGAGATACACCTGACCAAATCTAGGGAATGAAGCCTAGCTTCTTTACTGCCTGATGGATTTCTACAAAAAGAAGGTAAGATGATTTCTTGATCCAAATGGAAATTAGAAACCACTTTGCCCCTAAAACTGGGTTTCATTTTTAGTACTACTTTATCCTGATGGAAGGTCAAATATGGACTCTGACAGGAGAGGGCTTGGAGTTCGTTAACCCTTTTGGCCGAAGTAATGGCTGTCAAGAAAACCGTTTTCCATGTTAGATGTTTTATGGAAATCTGATCCAGAGGTTCAAATAGATGGGAATCAATTAGTTGATTTAATACAATATTTAAATCCCAGGATGGGATTATTTCTCTAATCCTCGGACGGGTTCTCTCAACTGCTCTAATGAATCTTTTAACTATGTCTTTCTCTGCCCAATGTTTAACAAATACTGCTGAAAGGGCTGATATTTGGACCTTCAGGGATGCCGGACTAAGACCCATATCAAATCCCTTCTGTAAAAATTCCAGAATGGTTCCCGTGGATACTTCTGACTTCAATATCTTGTTTTTAATACACCAACATCTGAAAGATCTCCAGATTCTATCATATATCTTATTAGTGGAGGATTTCCTACTGGAAATAATAACGTTTGCTACCTTTTCTGAGCAGCCTTTAGATATTAGATTTTGCCGCTCAACCTCCATGCTGTTAAGTGGAAAAATTCTGGATTCTGATGTAGGAATGGACCCTGATGTAGTAGGTCCCTCCTGTTTGGGAGCGTCCATGGCTCCTGGCATGATAACCTCACTATTTCTGATAGCCATGTTCTTCTTGGCCACCTGGGGGCAATCAATATGATTTCTGCTTTGTCCATCTTGACCTTTCTTAGTACCTCCCTTATCAAAGGGATGGGTGGAAATACATAGGCCAAGGAGAATGTCCATGGGTGCTTCAGTGCATCTTGGGCTACTGCTTTCTTGTCCTCCCATCTAGAGAAGAACTTCTTGCATTTTGCGTTTTTCTGTGTCGCCATGAGATCTATTATGGGGTTTCCCCATCTTTCTATAATTTGCTGAAACACTTCTTGATTTAAGGACCACTCTCCTGGATCCATTTTTTCCCTGCTTAGATAATCTGCCTTGATGTTTTTGACTCCCGCTATGTGTGATGCTGAAAGGGCTATCAGGTTTCTTTCTGCCCATCTGAAAATTGAACAGATTTCTTTGTTTAAAGTTAGGCTTTTTGTTCCCCCTTGGTTTTTCATGTACTGGACTGTTGACATGTTGTCGGATCTCACATGGACAGCCTTGTTGTGAAGAAGCTTTTGGAAGTAAAGGAGCGTGTTTTTTACCGCTCTTATCTCCAGGATGTTTATGTGTAACTTCTTTTCTGCAGGTTTCCATCTTCCCTGCACTATTCTTCTGTCCCAGGTTCCTCCCCATCCTATGGGACTTGCATCTGTATATATGATTTCCCATTGATAGTCTATTAATGGGGTACCTTTTAACAGATTTTTCTTCTTTGTCCACCATATCAGACTTCTCCTGACCTGCGGTGGAATGGATATTGTCTGATGGAGATCCTGCTGAGAATTCCAATGTCTTAGAAAATGAAGCTGCAATCTCCTTGTGTGGTATCTTGACCAAGGCACTATTTGTATGACTGATGTCATTAGACCCAAGATTTCCATTATCCTTTGAGCCGTGTGTTTCTCTTCTCTCTTGAATTCCAGAGTCTTTTTTATAATGTTCTGGATTCTTTCTTCTGAAAGTGTCGCTAATGCCTTCAAGGTGTTTAGTCTTATTCCTAGAAAGATAAGATTTTGAGTGGGAGAGAACTGGCTTTTTTCTGAATTTATCAGCCATCCTAACTCTGTTAGGTGGCTGACTACCGTCTGAGTATGGAGATTTGCCTCTTCTTCTGATTCTGAGATTATAAGAAGGTCGTCTAGGTAAGGAATAATCTGAATTCCTTTGTGTCTTAAGGTTTCCAGAGCTGCTGCTAGTATTTTTGTAAATGTTCTGGGTGCTGTTGATAGACCAAATGGTAGACACTTGAACTGAAAATGGTCTCTCTCTATTGCAAACCTTAGAAACCTTCGATCTTCTACCCTTACTGGTACGTGGTAGTAGGCCTCTTGGAGGTCTATCTTTGTTAAAAAGTTGTTGGGGCATACCGACCTGATAACTGTATTTACAGTTTCCATCTTGAAATGTTTTGTCTTCATCAGGTTGTTGAGAGCTTTCAGATCTAGAATAATCCTGTGAGCTCCTGAAGGTTTCGGTACTGCAAATAAAATGGAATAAATTCCAGAATACATCTGTTCCATCGGAACCTTCTCTACCACTCCCTTGCTGAGTAGTTGCTGAATCTCCAATCTGAAAAGTCTGGCTTTTTGAGGATTCTTTGGCATTTCTGATCGTCTGAAACTTTGCTTCAGGGGATATTTTCTGAATTCTAGCGGATATCCTGTCTCTAGTATGTTGGACACCCATCTGTCCTCCGTCTTCCAAAGATGTCTGTAGTTGTGAAGACGGCCCCCTACTTGATCTAGAGATAGGACCCGCTGAACTTCAGAATTCTTTCTTAAAATGCGTTTTCTTGGGGAATTCTCTTCTGAATGATCCTCTGGTAGCTTGGTTAGACTGCTGCTTTCTTCCTTCATTCTGCCTACTTTGATGATATCCCCTCTGGTTACGAAAGGAATAGTTTCTAGCTCTATACTGGGTAGAAGGTACTGGGGATGACCTGTGTTTTCTTCCCTGTGGTAAAAAGGCACTACGTCCTCCTGTCAGCTTTTTTACTATTTCCTCTAACTGATCTCCAAAGAGCATATCTCCTTTGAAAGGTAAGGAAATAAGTTTATTTTTTGAGGGAATATCGGCTCCCCAAGATTTTAACCAGAGTGCCCTACGTGATGAAACCGATAAGGCTGAAGCTTTAGCAGCTAATCTCACCGAGTCTAGTGAGGCGTCACACATGAAACTATTTGCCTCTTTAATAATGGCTAACTCCTTTAATAGCTTAGATCTAGATACAGAGGAATCTATATTTTCCTCTAAGGTGTTTAGCCAGATTCGCATGGTTCTAGACACTGATGCCACTGCTGTGGCTACTTTAATATTATTACCTATAAGGGCAAATTGCTTTTTTAGCACTGACTCCATTCTCTTCTCCATAGGATCTCTTAAGGCAGATCCATCCTCCAGAGGAATGGTTGTAGGTTTAGCTAAACAAGACACTGCAGCATCTACTTTGGGAGGATTTGATCATATTTTCACATCTTCCTCCTTAAAGGGGTACATTCTAGTGAATTGTTTGGTTGTTGAAGATCTTTTTTCTGTCTTTTTCCATTCATCTTGGATAATACTGGAAATGGAGTGATGAACTGGAAAGGAGGGAGTACATTTCTGGTTCCCCAAAAAGGCCGTATCCATAATGTTTAGGTCTTTTTGTTCTTCCTCAATACCCAGCGACTTCCTAATATATTTAACAAAACCATCTATTTTTTCCAGTGAAAAGGAGCCTGTTCCTTCCACAATCTCCCCTTCTTCTTCTGATGAAGAATAATCAGAGACATCCTGGCTATTTTCCTCTTCCACATCCTTGACAGATGAAGTACCCTCTCCTGGGTCTTCCAACCTCATTCTCTTTTTTGGATTTGCAGCCTCCTGCATGGCTGTAAAGGTATCTTTCATGGAGGTCTGCATCCATGAAATGAAATTTTGAAACTGTTGTGGGATGTCTTGTCCTGATGCCTTTTTTAAACATTCTAAGCATAACTTTGCTCCTTCTACTGGAGGAGCCTTCCTGTCACAGCCCATACAGACCTTCACTTTGGGGGATTTAGAATCCGCACTAGAAGTCTCTTTAGGAGTCCCTGAATCTCCTTTCTCCTTAGAAGAGCTGCCTTTAGCTGGGGTGGACATCCCTGGACTGTTCTGCCCCTTTAAAAAACCTCTAACTTTATTATAAATATTTAAAAAACTATAAATATTTGCAGAACTTCTCCTACCTTGTCTTCATCCGGTTTCTTTATATATCCTCAGGAAACCACCGGTGGAACGCACGCCAAATGGCGCCGCTTGATTGCTGAAGGGATAAAGCCATATCTGCTGAGCCCTTCTGCTTGCTTTCTCCCCCTCCGTGTGCAGCCCAGTGATGATGCGCTCTGGACCTGACGTCATCTGGCCGCGTCTCTCTGTGTCCTGCTTCCTTTCTGCGTTCATGGAGGACTGCACGGTAAGGAAGTACATGTCTTGGGGAGAGGGGAGAACAATTGCCCGGATCGGCTTACCGGTACCTCCTATTCACATAAAATGTGAAGGCAGGGGCACCGGACGATTCCTCCTGTCATATCGTTTTCCTTATTTCATTTTTTAAGTCCTGCGTGGCCTTCCTTCTTCTGCCCAGCGCAGGAAACATCGAGGCTGCTCGCCTCGCGTCCTCCAGCTGGTAGGACCGAAATAACTGAAGCGGAAGGGGTGGAGTACAACTATATAGAAAAAAATTCGGTCCTACCAGCTGGAGGCGGGAGATAAAGCCCACTGTTTCCTGTGGCGGGGAGTACACAGAAGAAAACTGAAGCGTGATACAAAGTAATACACTAGGTTACTATGTTATACAATCTTTATACAAAATATAAATGAGTAGGTGGTTCACTCAGACCAACAACTACTAATGGCGCTCTGTAGATCAGTTGAATAGAGTTATTACATGTATTCTAAGGTACTTCACTGCAAGTGCCCCGCTAAACAGTTTTCTTTACAGGTGCCCTGCGTACCTATGAATTAATTAACCCTTCAACTACTTCTCTACAAGCGCCTTGCTGAACGATTTTCTTAGCAAGTGTCCTATTTATCTATAAATCAATTTTCTCTTCCAATAACAATCTTTCATGATGATTTGATCTCTAATGAATTTGATACAGACTTGTTCACATGTCCCGCTATCATTGAGATAGCATACAGCAGGTACGTTGCTAGTTAACAGAACCTTGTGGTTAAGGGATCAGTTAATTAATGCTAGCAGTGAAGTCGTTTTAATAATACTGTTAGATCCTTAGTTCATATAGCGCGTTCACTCTGGTTATGTAATTTCTATAAGCTATGACAAGCCTGGATAAATATCACTGTTATTCAAGCAAATCTTTGCACGTTCATTATTAAATAAACAGTATTTGATGGACGCAAAGACACAGTCAGTGTTTGCTCGTGTGATTTTCCGTGCAAACTAGTTGCCGACAAAAAGAAACTTTTTGCTACAGTGAGAAGCAAAAGACAAGCAAATATCTTTGCGTCTGTCAAATACGGTTTATTTAAAAAAAGAACGTGCAAAGATTTGCTTGAAGAACAGAGTGAAATTTATCCAGGCTTATCATAGCTTATAGAAATCACATAACCAGAGTGAACGCGCTATATGAACTAAGGATCTAACAGTATTATTAAAACGACTCCACTGCTAGCATAATTAACTGATCTCTTAACCACAAGGTTCTGTTAACTAGCAGTGTACCTGCAGTATGCAATCTACTGTATTTCCTCCAAATGCCACTCTTGAACAGATCTTTCTGGATGAGTGGAAGACACCAGAGAAGAGGTTGTCTAACTCTAAGAGGTTTTCTAGGCTGTACCCCTTTTCTGAGGCAGCTTTGGCTCAGTGGACTCTCCTCCTTCTGTGGATACCCCAATTTCCAGGCTAGCCCAGTCCACTGATTTGCTGTTAGCGGATGCTGTAGGACTTAAACAAGTGGCTGATAAGAAGCTTGATTCTATCCTCAGGTCTAATTTCACGGCCACTGGCGCTGCATTGGGGCCTATTTTTGCTTGTGCCTGGGTCAACAGATCTGTTGCGGTCTAGCGCGAACAGATGTTGGAAGCTGTCTGTGCGATGCTCCCAAGGAAGACTTGTTGGCTTTTCTGGATAACATGAGGAAGGCTAACAAACATGTTTCAGATGCCCTGTTTGAGGCTGTTTGCCAAAGCCTCTGTTTTCTCTGTTACTGTACAATGCACCTTGTGGCTTAAAAATTGGTCTGCAGACCAGTCTTCCAAGAAGTCACTGGTTTCCTTACCCTTTAAGGGAACGGAGTTGAAGCAGATCATCAATGATGCAACTGGGGGCAAGTGAACCCTGTTGCCTCAGATGTCCACTAAGCTATGGAGAGATTTTTAGTATATATAATAAAAGTTGAGTTTTTAAGTCCCTTTTTCATCATATGTTTATAGTACTGAACGAGTCTCTTTCATGCAGTCTTTTGCACTCCTGGATGTTCCATGCTAAATGGAGTTGGCATGTCCGGAGTAGTCTTCAAAAGACTTCTTGTGTTTTCTATCTTCTTTATTTTCTTGTGTGACATAGACATAAAAATGCTCAGGAAGACACAAGATCAGATTCATCACCACATTTAACTGCAATTGGAATCCTTTGGTGGGAATTCTCAACAACTGTCATCTTTTAATTGATACAGAGTTGAAAAAGAAATTGGACCACCAAATACAACTGATTTGTAGATGAGCACCCCATTTAAAGGATAAATTAGTACATAGTCATTTAATGACTTATAAAAAAAGACACTGTGAAGGGATCTTTTCCTTGTGGCCATTGCACAATGTCCAAATATGTGAGAATGACCAAAAAAGTTACTGACAGATTTGGTCACGTCACCATTCCCTGCCTTTGTCAGCGGGCTTTTCTCTTTAAAAACCTTTGGAGAAACATGGTCCTGTTTGACTGTATTTGTAATAAAGCTGCTAGAAAAAGGTGCATCAGGCAGAGAGTGGAAAGACCTGCTTTTCTGGCTTTTATCTCAATTCTATTTAGTGAGTAGTCCAGATGATACCTCTTAGTATTTGCAAATTTAGAGATCTTTTTCAACAAGCAGACATGCCCCTGCAAATCTGAGCCCAGCAATTAAATTGGACAAGCCAGACATGCCCCGGAATTTGTGAACTTTGTTTGCTTAGTGGCAAGACAGACGTGCCACGGCAGTTCTGGCAATTCAGGAAAATCGGATATATGCTCCAGCATACGTAAAAGTCAGTGTTTTAATTTGCTAACTGGACTTGTATTTGCAAAGGGCAGTCTAGAGAGCAACTCTGCTAAGTCTAAAGCGCTCCAGCATTTTATTTCAACATTCTTTATTTACTGAACCAATCTGAAATATTTGGATGTATGGTTATTACTCACATTCAATTATTTTCCTGGAGCAATGTCCTAGATTTTTGATACTGTCACTTCTTAGTGGTTATTACAGTCCAATGATTTCATCTTAGTATGAGGTGCAAATGGCAAGCCGGGTAGTGCCCTGGTTATCTATATTGCATTATATATATATATATATATATATATATATATATATATATATATATATATATATATATATATATATATATATATATATATATATATATATATATTTAATTGTGTATATTAGTTATACCAATTTCATTAGATTTTACAGTGTTTGTGGACATTATTTGTACAACTGACCAGCCGGAGATTATTCCGGCAGTTTAACGCCAACTTACTTTTGAACCGTCTTTCACTTTGCCTTTGAAGTACTTATTGGTATTAAGCTATTAATTTTATTACCAATTTCATTTGCCCCAGCAGTATACATCTCAAAAGCTTCATATCTGACCCTCACCTTCGACTTCTAGCATTAAGCACTACTCCATCGCATGTATAGGGGTCTCAAATTCATCTCGCAATCCAGAAAATACCACGGCAATACACTATTTTATATATACATATATTATATACTCGGTATATTTTAATTTTGCTGCTTCTTTTTTGTTTCCATTTTTATATTCTGTAAATAAAGAGCAAGTTGTATTTTCTCAACTTGCATCCATGGTTCCAAACACCCACAGGTTCATGTATTTTAGAGAAGTACATGTTGTAACATGTGCAGATATAGAAATAAAAGTTTCCATTTGAAATCAAAATAGAACACCTTATGATGATTTGGGTGCTTCTGAAAGAGCTTTCAAAATAATGTATATTTATATTAGACATTCTTAATTTAAATGTAAAGTTTATGAGCAACTTAGCTTTATTTATTACGTTTATGCAAAGTAGGCATTACTGGCAGTCAGAGCCTGGTGTGTCAGTACTAACATTCCACTCACAGCTGCCACTTGTGACCAGGATGTACTAGCTCATTTGCATAATAATCTGACAAATAAAATCTAAATATCTCAAACTGTATTTTAAATAAAGGATGACATAAAATGTGATTTTGAAAGAGTTTTCAAAATTCCCCATCATTATTATAAAGTTTTAGTTTCACATAAAAAAAAAAAAAAAAAAAAAAAAAATCCCTTTTTTAAACCAGACTGGGTTTTTCTTTGCACGCCTCACTTCCTGGTCACATGTCTGTGCACAGTAAAAAAAAAACAAAAAAAAAAAAAACAAAGTGCTGATTTTCTACATATTTTTTATCAGAATGCTGTCATTCAACAAAACGAGTACCCAGATATGTTTCCATCTTAGCAAATTGAGATCCTGATTCAATTTATGCCCTTTAGCGTGAGAGAATTATCCAACCCATTGTGAGGCAATGGGTTGGATACCCCTCTGACACTCAATGGGTTAAAAGAAAGGTACCTAAAAGTTGCTTACCGACATAGGGCATATTACGTAGTTCTGTACATGCTCTTATTATTAGGAATAAAAGATATAAGATGTATATAGACGCCACTACAAGAAAGAAGATCTTCATTCCCTATTGTAATAGACAAATAACAGAAAAATAATAGTGTTAAACATTGATAAAAGTCATGTTTATTTAAACAAGTTTGATAAAAAACTATGCAGAAAATTATGTAATTCAAGATCACAAAAAAACTGTTGATGGGAGTCCATTCCTGATCATTTGAAATACAGTATTGCAGATAACACATTACTATACAACTAGTGTAAAAGCCCATGTACATGGGCCAAGGTCTGGGTAACGTTAACCCTTTAGCAACGCATTGCTTAGCAATGCGTTGCGTACCCCGCTGGCACTCAAAGGATTAAGCGTCCGCTTCATGTGCAGTAGAGACTGCCCGAACGTCAGTCTCTACTGCGCATGATGGCTTCTGACAAACAACCTAGCAAATTATTATATAGGATATATAATACAAACCACACTATCTTCAGTTTCTAGATAACAGAAGTCAAATATCATAAAAATGATAGCTGTGTTTACTTTGTTGAGGATGTATTACATGTAAAAACAATAAAAGGTTTAGAAAGTAGGATATTAGAATTCTGTCTTTAACCATTTTAAAGTGATCATGTTTTTATGTGTAGAAACAAACGTATGCAAAATTATTGAAATTCAGACATAGGCCGTTTCCGTGAAAAGATCCAAGTGATTAAAGGAGCAGTAAACATTTTTGTAATGAAAACCTGTAGTTATAGAGCTTTTCCTGCTGAGTAAAGCAAGGGTGCTCCCATCGCTGTCAGTAGTTTTATTCAAATGTTATAACAGTTCAAATAATCAGGAAGTGAATTTACTGTGCATCTACTTCTGATAGTTTTAACTGACAGGACGTTTCTATCACATTCTATGGAGAACTGTAAGTCACTGACTTTCTTGTAACAAAATAGCTATTTGGAATTTGACCACTAGAAGGAGCTGCTAATGTAAAAAACACACACAAAAAAAAAACAGGTTTAAACAGTAATAACTCTGGAAATATGTATCAGCAGTGGGAGTACCCATATTTTACTCAGCAAGAAACGTCCTACAACATATTTTTTCATAAAAAAATGTTATTTCTCCTTTAAAACCCAAGTGGAATGAATAAACAAATAGGGCCATTGCTGAATGAAACACAGAAATGTATCTATCTTGGATATTTTTATTTTTTTAAACAAATTAAACTGTTTAATCTGACAGTATTTCACTTACCTCAAAATTTCCTGTATCTACTCTGTACTGGTAGGTTGGATCATGTAACTCATTAACTCTGGTGAAAAGAAATAAGTATACACATCAGACTTTAAAAGTTACAACAAATGCGTAATACTGGTATATTATACACGAAAAATGTAAAAATAAATGCACAATGCACTCCACAAAAAAAGAGTAGCACACCCCTTGGGTCCTTAAAGAGGAACTACCACCCAAAACGTATACTGGCCCACATAATTGCACATCTGGCGACTAGTTGCTCATGTCAGAGACTTTGCCCTGGGGGACCATACAGGGTTAATTCTAATTGTAGAAATTAGCTGAAATTCTGTTTAAAATGTGTTCAAATTATCTCCTGTTAAAATAGTCAGGGACCTCTATGAGGGAAATAACTAAATGACATTTATGGTGATAAAGTGGGTTTTGCCAGACATTCTTAGTGTCTTATCTTATGAGAAAAATCCTCCTCTATGAAAACGTCTGGGAAAACTGACAAATTTATATGACGTTTAATGCCCTCCTACATACATCATTGATGACATAAAAGCTGATTATAGGTAAAATTCTAAAGTAGAGTAAGAGCTCCACCTAGAGTCTTGAGAGCATTATGACTGGGATTATCCACATTCCTTGAATAATTAGGGATATATTAATATCCAATCAGGGCAGACCGGTGATGTCACGGTATAATGAGATGGATCTTTGTCCAATCATTGGAAAAAGGTGGGGATAACTGATAAGGCAAAATTTGTCAATATAATCCCCAAATACTCTTAGTTAAGGTCTTTTTGACTTCCTAAAAAAAGGTCCCTGACTTCACCTCCTGAAAAAGAAAAGACTTCACTTCCTGAAAGAAAACTCTGAGTTCCTGGGCTCTCTTGGCTGATGATCAAATTCCTGACCACACCTTATAACTTCAAGAATCCACACTGATTGACCTGGTAATTATATTTTATTTATTCTAATTCTGCCTAATTTCAAAATAAGTATATTTCCTCGATAATTGAGGAAAATTATATATATATATATATATATTTGTCCATAGAAGCCTGGCCAGTTTTATGGAAAATATTATAATCTGCTATATATTTAGCATAGTCATTAAGAAATTATGCAGAATTAATTAATTTATTGTTATAAATTACCAGAGATATCATAAAATAGAGATAGCAGTGAGATATATTTATCCTTGTTTATATTGGTTAATATAATTTTGAGTATGTCTAGAATATTGTGTTTCTGGTAAAATTATAATAGCTGATATTTAATCAAGGGAATTCTTGGAATTCATTATTAACTCTCTAACTGCTGTTTGTCTATTTATTTGTGGTGTGCATTCTAAAGTTCTTTGTATATGTGACAGGCTTATATTTTGTAATTGAAGGTATTCACTTTTAATAGACAAAATAACTTCTGGGTGTGGCATCTATTTTAAACGTGTGGATTAACCCTTGAAGTGCCTATAGGTTTTATATATATTGCTGTAGTCAAAATTATGATAAATTGTCGCATGAAGTAATTTTAAGTAGATTATTTGTGTGATTTGGATTGACTATATTAATTGCAATTTATATATTTTATTCAGAGGTATTCAATATTGAATTCAGTAGATAATTAAATTACAGTGATTTAAATCTGGGATTTTATTCCAGTTATTCCCTAAATTTAATTATTATTGATATATGATACAAGGAATTGTTAGGGGAATTATTTAATTCATCTCACAATACCCCTTACATCATAATTGGCATAGTCTATACAGTTTCTGGGGCAGAGGTATTAAGAGACCCTGCAGCCAACTGTAGTATATTAATTGTAACAATCAATTAACCTATTCTATGCTACTGAATGCAATTATGGTTATTATACCTCTGAATATACCTATATTTATGGTTAACCCTTGCAACACTGGTAATCTTTATGATAAATAGTGTGGTTTGATTTTCTATATACCTATTATAATTGCTAGTCACTTATATATTTCATTGTTGCTGATATTTATATATATACATTGTATATTGTATTTTAATAAAATAGATATATTTTTGCACAAATATGAAGGATTGATTCTTGTGATCAATTCGTTACTGTGAAGTAGCGTGTCAGTACATATTAAAGATAAAGTTCTCGAATTATTTTATATTGTCATTTGCCTAATTAAGTGAAGAAATCCAACCTGAGTGGTTCTCTGTTTAACCCTTTGGATACCTTCATATAAATAGCCCGACACTCAGTAGCACTAGTCTCCAGAATTCTTACCAGATTAAAGAGAAATTGCTATTCTTCATGGACTGACAGCAGGACGGAGCGCGGACATCTTGCCATAGTGACGTCCGAATGCCTGCGCTGTCGGTCCCTATTGAAGCCGGCCAGCTCCTAGCAACACCTCCTAGACCCTGCTGGGACTGACAGCACAGGCACGCGGACGTCACTATGGCAAGATGTCCGGTCTCCGTCCTGCTGTCACTCCATGAAGAATAGCGATTTCAGTTTAATCTGGTATGAATTCTGGCGACTAGCTCTACTGAGCAGCTAGTCGCCAGATGCGCAGTTATGTGGGCCAATATACTTTCTGGGTGGTAGTTCTGCTTTAAAGGGTTAGGTTATCATTTTGCAGTGTACACGTCATTAACAAGCTAATGTGGTATTTAACTTTATTAACATTATGTGCACATTAGAAGGTAATTACTTGGATCACTGAAAGGAGGAGCCGTGCGGCACACTGGTGAACCACTATGTCATGTGCTTCATCTCCTGTCCTCTTGGTCCTTCTACTTCTATACTCCTCTATTTTAAGTTGTAAACTACATAATGTATACAGTTATCTTTTCTCCTTGCTCCTCCTCATGGTTTCCTTTTTGTTTCATTATGTCTAAATTTTGCCCCCTCTGTTGTCATTGTCCTTTTGTGTTATCTCCCCTATGCCAAGCTGGTACCTCTTTTGCAATCCTCCATTTGCCTCTTTGTTCTAATACCCCTCTTGTGTTTCCACATGCCTCTTTTGTACTCTTGTGCCCATTCTTGTCCCATATGCCTCTCTTTTGCCAGTGACTTCTTTATGGGCCAGTCCTTCCTAAGACCAAACAGTGTGTCCACCATAGGTGTGGAATAAATTCATGGAGAGGAATAATCATGCAAATTATTTCAAGATGGAGGCTCTTACTATGGGAGGATTTGCAAAGGCGAGAGGTCCTCTTTAAAATAATCTGTTAATGCTTAAATATATGTTAACAGTAATTTTATTTATACGTGTGACTGTATAAACACCTGACTGCATACAGATAGTCATCGCAGAGATATACTACTCAGACCTAATTATGCATACCTATTAAATAAAAACAAACAAATGGCAAATAATTATATATATATATATATATATATATTGCTCAAAAAAAGGTCCCACATATGATTTTGTATACTTCTGTCACGCTGGTCCTGCACTTAAGGACCAGTGACAGTCCTGGTACGTCAAGCGTTAACTTTCCCATCGCCGCCGCTGTGCGCGATGGGAAAGACGCGGGCAGGCTGTTACTAGGTGCTCCGGTATCGGAGCATCTAGTTTCAGCCAATGCCCGCATGGCTGATACATGCGATTCGCTAAAATAGCGAATCACATGTATTTCCCCGCATATGACAGAAGCAGTGTTTTCAAAACACTGCTTCTGTCATATATCTCTGTCTCTCTCCTCCTCAGACACAAATCTGAGGAGAAGAGAGAGAGAGTTACTGTGTATCAAGTCTTCCAGCCACCGTTGCAGTGGCAACATTGTTAAAAAAAAAAAAAAAAAAAAAAAGCTTTTTTTTTACTGTTGATCACTGTGATCATTGATTTTACCCCAGTGATCACTGATTATAGTGATCCATTGCTGCAGATCAGCTTCTGCTGATCTGTGGTATTTTTTGCCCCCCCCCCCCACTGAAATCCCCCTTTTTTTTTTAAATAAAAATTGATTTTTTTTAGTAATTTTTAGGTATTTTAATAGATTAGTTAGGTGATCTTAGTGGGGCTAGGTAGGTTTAGGGGTTACGTGGGTTAGGGTAAATTTAGTGTTGATTTTAGGTAAGATTTAGGTTTAGGGAATAATTATTATTATTTTTTTTAATAAAAAAATAATTTATTAAAATATTTAGGATTTTTAGGTAGTTTAGACAGGGCTAGGTAGGTTTAGCGTGTACGTCAGTTAGGGTAAGATTTAGTATTGAATTTAGGTTTAAAGATTAGGGTTTTGTAAAAAAAAAAAAAAGAGAGAGAGAGAGAGAGAGAGATTGTAGGAATAGTGTGTATTTGGGTTAAGTTAGGTAGGATTAGGGTTGACGTTGGGTAGGGTAAGGTTTAGGGTTAGAGCTAGGCACAGAAAAAAAATTAAAAAAAAACAAAAAAATATATATTTATAGTTTTATTGTAGGAATAGTGTGTTTTTGGGTTAAGTTAGGTAGGATTAGGGTTGACATAGGATAGGGTAAGGTTTAGGGTTAGTTAGGCACAGAACAAAAAAAAAAAAAAAAGCTTGGGTGGGTAGCTATTTAGAAAAAATTAGGGTAGGTAGGTTAAGTTAGATAGAAGTTATTTAAAAAAAAAAATAGGGTAGGTTAAGATGCAGCGGATGTATTCTGCAGAAGAGGCGTATGCCTTTTTGGCTTCAGACTCAGAAGCCACAGATACTGCCTCTGATTCCGATATATCCCAGTTCACAGAGAGCGACACTGATAGCTCCAGTGATCATGCTGGGCCACCTCCTAAGAAGAGACGTACTGCTCCAAGAGCTGCCCCAGAAGCAGCACCAAGACATACCCCAAGAGTTGCCCCAAGACATACCCCAAGAGCTGCCCCAAGACAAATCCCAAAAGCTGCCCCAAGACATACCCCAAGAGCTGCCCCAAGACCTGCCCCAGAAGCAGGCCCAAGCCATACCCCAAGAGCTGCCCCAAGACCTGCCCCACAAGCAGGCCCAAGCCATACCCCAAGATCTGCCCCAGAAGCAGGCCAAAGACATGCCCCAGAAGCAGCCCCAAGACATGCCCCAGAAGCAGGCCAAAGACATGCCCGAGAAGCAGCCCCAAGACATACCCCAAGAGCTGCTCCAAGACATACCCCAAGAGCTGCCACAAGGCCTGCCCCTCAGCCAGAGCCTAGGGAATGGGTACCAGCAGTAGGATTAAGTCCAGAAATACCCAATTTCACAGGCAGCCCAGGGATAAATGTAGGTGTGGCCGGTTTTAACCATGAACAGTTTTTTAATTTATATTTGGGGGAGGACATTTTGGGGGAGATTGTAGAGCAAACAAATATTTATGCAGCCCAGTATATTGCAGCCAATCCCACACGCTAAATTTCAAAGGAGCAATCATGGTACCCCACTGATGTTACTGAATTCAGGAAATTCTGGGCCCTAACTATGGCTATGGGGATTATTAAAAAGCCAAGCATCAGGTCATACTGGAGCAAAAATCCTGTATGCGTTACCCCCATTTTTGGCCAAACAATGAGCACTTCATGCATTTCAATGATAACACCCTGTGCCTCCCCAAAGATCACCCCCAGTATGACAGGCTGTATAAAATTCGCCCTCTTATAAGTCATTTACAAAAAAAATTTTCAGAAAACTATACTCCCCAAAAACAAATATCTGTTGAGGAGTCATTAATGAAGTATAAGGGAAGGTTGGGTTTTAAGCAATAAATCCCCTCCAAGCGCTCCAGGTTTGGCATAAAATTGTATAAGTTGTGCGAAAGTGCCACAGGATACACCTATGCGTTTCGTATTTATGAGGGCAAGGACAGCCATCTTGATCCTCCTGGTTGCCCTGAATATCTGGGAACCAACGGCAAAATTGTTTGGGATCTCATTTCCCCCCTATTAAATAAAGGATATCAATTATATGTGGATAATTATTACACAAGCCCCCTTTTATTCAAATCACTTTTTATTTTGACACTGTGGCCTGTGGCACTGTTAGGAGAAACTGTAAAGGGATGCCCAAAGAAATGATAAACTGCAAGCTACAAAAGGGAACGTCTGTAGCTTTGTGCCAAGAGGAGCTGCTGGCAGTGAAATATAGAGACAAAAATGAAGTGTACATGCTTACAACCATGAATGACGAGGAAACTGTGCCAGTCTCTATCCGTGGCACGGTCCACAGGAAACCAGTCTGCATCAGAGACTATAATAAACACATGGGGGGTGTTGATCTTTGTGATCAACTCATGCAGCCTTACCTCACCATGAGAAAATCTACAGCCTGGTATAAGAAGGTTGCCATTTTCCTGATGCAGACTGCAGTTTATAATTCGTATATCATTTTTAAATTGGCAAACCCCACTCAAAAAAATACTTTTTTGCAGTTCCAAATGCATGTAATTTCCCATTTTTTGTTTGAAGGGGCAGGGGCAACAGCAGTTTTACAGCAGAGACCCAGTTTAGGACACTTTGCATTTAAAATTCCCCCAAAAGAGTAAGCCAGAGAAACGATGCAGGTTGTGCTACTCCAACGGCAAACGGAAAGAACCCACCTTCTACTGTCCTGATTGCCCTACAAAACCTGGGCTCTGCATTGGTGACTGCTTTAAGCAGTATCACATGAATCAAATGCAGTAATTCTGTAATTTAATTATTTGGCAACGCTTTCCCCCTTAAATATCCTGTTTTTTTTTTTTTCCCAAAACACATCCCTCCTTAGATCTAGCACTATGAAAATATAATGGGAACAATCCTGTTTTTTCCATGTCTAAAAATGGAAACGTACATGTTCTCAACTGAACCCAGTAATCCCCCAAACCCTGACAAACCTATGCATATGGGGTATTACTGTACTAGGAAAAAGCAACTGAACATTAATCAATGCATTTATTTAAATGTTCACCTATCCTGTGCTTGAAATCCACATCAAAATTGGAATCTAACTGGGAAAAGAGATGATTCTTTAGTTTAAATAATGTTTTACGAGGGATTGGTGGTAAAATGGCTGAGAGGAAAATTTGAAAACATGCCTAAAATGAAAGCCTTGGTTATCTACTTTTCAAAACTATACACTTCTTGGGGGAAAATCTTCAAATGGGGAGCTTTTACACAGCCCCAAATGAGAAATGGCACCAGTGACGCAAGCTGTAAAAATTAAAAGTGTGAAACTGGAAAAGCACATGTTCCAATTTGGGCCCTGTAGCTTCCCCAAACCTTGAGAAACCTATGCATATGGGGTATTATCGTACTCATAAGAAGGAGCTGAACACTAAAAAATGCATTTTTATAGATCTTCACCTATCCTGTGCTTGAAAATCACATCAACATTGAAACCTAAGTGTGAAAAACGCTGAATTTGTTAATTACATCACATTTACGAGGGATTGCTGGTAAAATGGCTGCGTAAAAAATTTTAAAACATGCCTAAAATGAAAACCTGGGGTGTCTACTTTCCAAAAATATACACTATTGAGGGGATAATCTTAAAATGGAGCACTGTTACATAACCCCAATTGAGACATGGCACCAGTTAAGCAAACTGTTAAAATTTGATGTTTGTTCAAAAGTTGGCCTGTAGCTCCCCCAAACCTTGAGAAACCTACGCATATGGGGTATTGCAGTATTCAGAAGAAGGAGCTGAACATGAAACAATGCATTTTTAAAAATCTTCAGCTATCCTGTGCTTGAAAATCACATCAACATTGAAACCTAAGTGTAAAAAACACTGATTTTTTAACATACATCAAGATTTACGAAGGATTTGTGGTAAAATGGCTGCGTAAAAAAATTGAAAACATACATAAAATGAAAGCCTGGGGTGTCTACTTTCCAAAAATATATACTTTTGGGGGGAAATTGTTAAAGTGGAGCACTGATACACAGCCCCAAATGAGACATGGCACCAGTGACGCAAGCTGTGAAAATTCAAAGTGTAAAACTGGAAAAGCGCATGTTCCAATTTGGGCCCTGTAGCTCCCCCAAACCTTGTGAAAGCTATGCATATGGGGTATTGCCGTATTCAGAAGAAGGAGCTGAACATGAAACAATGCATTTTTAAAAATCTTCAGCTATCCTGCACTTGATATCAACAGTAATATTGAAATGTAAGTGTGAAAACTGCAAAAAAACAAAATATTACCACAATTTTGGAACATATTTCTGGAAAAATAGCTGCATAAAAAACTCCAAAATGTTCCTGATTATTTACCTTATGTTGTCTAGTTTTCAGAAACATATACCTTTGTGGGACATTTTTGGGTTCTGGCACCGTCAACTAAGCTATGATACTGACATACTAATTGTTGAAAAATTACAGGTTGTAAAGAATGGCGTCCATCTTGTGATATTTACTTTGTAAATGTGAGAAAGGGATTGAAATACTAGGCATATGGGGTACTCTTATATTCAGGAGAAGCAAATGAATATATTTAGGGGTATTTTTTTGTAATGAACTAATGGTATGCAAATCCTGACAGGAAAATGTAAGCAAAATGTTGTTTTTTTTTTTTTTTTTTTTTTTCATTTTTTTGCTCTTTTTTTCTATTTTAATCAAAATAAACGATGAGGTATTCATATAATTATGGTATCAAAAGAAAGCCCTACTTGTGCTTAAAAAAAGGTATAAAATTTGTGTGGGTGTACAAAAGGAATTAAAGAGAAAACATGGTTGAACAAAGACATAGTCAAAAAAGTCAAAATTGCTCCGGTCCTTAAGTGAAATCCACCTCAGATTTGCCGGTCCTTAAGGGGTTAAATAGTTATATCTGCTCCCATGTACAAATGCATTAGTGTATACAACACCTTTATAAGAAGAACCCGGTAATGCCACTTTATAGGTGGCCTAAGTAAAATGATGACTTTTTAAATGATTTTCCTTTACACCAAGTTGGTACATGGCCAATGCCTGGGCAAAAAGGAATGGCAAGCAATGAAGCACCCACAGAATTCCACACAAAACCTCCCCTCCCCCACAGTACTGGTGGTACAACGTGGCTTGAATGTAATTTTTGGGTTAATGAGGTGGTCTATAAATGTTGTGTTGTGGTGTGTGTAACGGGACCAGCATACCAGCTTGGCTTGTTGTGAAGGCCTTTATCCTGGAGTCAACCGACAATGGCTGCAGATACAGGATATACTCACAAACAGGGCCCTCTGATTCTTCTGTTCTCCACATTTGATTGTACTAATACCTCTGTATGTCTATTCCCAATTGTACAGCGCTGTGGAATTAGTTGGCGATATAGATTATATTATATATATATATATATATATATATATATATATATATATATATATATATATATATATATATATATAACCTTCAGCCATTGTCGATGCACTGCAGGAAGGCGGCCTCCTCCGCAAGTCTCCAACAACTTCTGTCCTATGCTTTTTGTTGTCCCTGTTGTACAAACACACTTTTGAAATTTCATCTACACATCTTGTTTTTGGTCTTCTTCTTGGGCATTTAGTATTAAGTGGAATCCATTCCAAACATGTTTGGTACATCTGCCTCTTGATATGTGACCTGCCCTTTTACATTTCAGGTGCTCTACTCTTTAGAAGGTCAAAAGACCCTTGTTTGCTGACAACTCAAAGCACAAGTTTTTCGGGCTCTTCTTGTTACGTTTAGAATTCACCGCACCATACTTCACTGAGTAGCCTTAAGATTTTTATGGCTTTGGCATTCATCGTCTGTGTCTCACAGTCATATGTAAGGACTGGGAGGACACATTGGTCAAAATACTTTCACTTGAGGCAGAGTGGTAAAATTAAATAGTAAAATGAAAGCGCTCACCAAGTGGGCAGAGTGTCCTGAACAGGATATTCTCCTATTTTTTTCCCTATACAATATATATTAAGTAGTTAAACCACATTCAGAATCACATAAAAAATATTCCTCTGAACATAATCATTGATCATTTATCAAAGACTTGGTATAGTTTATTTTATACACACAAGATATTATTTAAATCATATATTTTCCTCCTGTTGAGTATATTAAAATAGAAGTTTATATCTTAATGTGAATGATAGAGTCAACTTGGGGTGGATGATGGTAAAAGAGAATGAAAGATGAAATGAGAGAGATTAATGATGACAGTAAGAGTTAAAGATGAATGTTGATTGAAGAAAAAATGAAGATGAGTGATGATGAAGAGGAATGAAGGATGATGAATGCCGTCTGAGGAGTTAGTCCTTTGTATTTAGCAGTCTGATCCCTGTGCAGCCATCAGTAGCTCGGAGTCAGCTCGAGCGGATACATGTAAAATAGAAGAGATATAAAGAGACAGCGCACCAAAGAATCTAAGTGTAGTAGAGGGAGGATGCCAGCTTAACACATCAAAATTGTCATGTATTCAATAAAAATATATATCTGACAAATTAAAAGGCGTCAAGAGTTTTTATTCCAAATTTAAAAGGTATAAGTAAACACACTATGATAAAAATACTTGGACAAGTGTCATTGATGGTGAACAGAGATCGTTCATAATTTCTGTAATTAGTACAATATGTATCTAGTTAGCTTTATATTTGTTTTAATCTCTCCTGTGGTGGGATAATAGGATGATATAAACCCGCACAGCAGGGTTCAATTGCTTTCCAACAACGGTATACAGAGATAGTCAGTAGCAGGATCGTATATATTATACTATGCCACTCGAGTATTTGGAACTGCTTATCAGATGCCTTCTTTATAGTTGTGCGTATCGAGTGGTCTTGTTACAATATTTCCAGTTCAGTTCCGAATCCTACTGCGTTCTGCATGTGCCCGCTGTATATCTCATCCACTGTGCTGTATGGTGTAGAGGAGATCCCTCTCTATGCGTGTGTCCTGTGTGCAGTTTGCAGTCACCGAGAGGAATGTCCCGTTCGTTGCGCTGTGCAATATGCCGGAGACACTAACTGATGCACGTGTCTCATACTTTCTTATTATTCTCCAGATACACCATGCAAAATATAAGTAAATAAAAAGATGACAAAAGTCCCGGTATGGTTCTAGTATGGTTCAACGCGTTTCGGGGCGAATATGCCCCTTCCTCAGGAACACTAGTAAAAAAATATTATGGCGCAAAATTGGCGCTAACGCCATTTTAAAGGGCAATTGACCAATCAACTGTAAGAAAAATCGTACATAATAAACATCAATAGTTTTACAAAAAATGGAAAAGATTATTTGATAAAAACAAGTAGTAATACAGAGTTTGTTATAAAATAGTAATTAATAAAGAAATGACAATCATTTAATGCTATCTTTTATTGAAAACATATAGAGAGACCACGAGCAGTGGGATAGTAAGAGCAAGTTAATTACTTCAACTTATTTTATGGTAATTAAAAAATTATTGTGTACTATGTGCTAATGGTTAAAATAATATATATACTCCTTCTCAACTTGCTATTAGCTTTAATATTATTTTTGTAACAGTGAATAAGAAATGTAAGGTAAAGGATAGGTTTATTATGTTATAGGCAAACCTTGTTCACATACATTTTGACCTTTTGTAGTAGTATTAATGTAAGTTTCTTGTATTTTAGGTTGACTGTAAATGGTCTAATGTGACAAGAAACTTACATTAATACTACTACAACTTGGGTGCAATTTCCAGATACCAGCAGGTGCCTCATTCATCTGTACAAACAAGTATACGCAAATACAAACAAGATGGGAATGTCCAGCCATCATATCACTCAGGAAGGAGACGGGTTCTGTGTCTCAGAGATGAACGTGCTTTGGTCCGACATGTACATATCAACCCAGGAACAAAAGCAAAAGACCTTGTGAAGATGCTGGCGGAAGCTGGTAAGATTGTGTCATTATCCACAGTGAAATGAGTACTGTATCAACATGGGCTGAAAGGCCACTCTGCCAGGAAGAAGCCATTACTCCAAATGAAACATATAAAAGCCAGATTAATGTTTGCAAATGCACACAGGAACAAAGACCTACATTTTTGGAGACATGTCCTGTGGTCTAACGAAACTAAAATTGAACTGTTTGGCCATAATGACCATCGTTACGTTTGGAGGAAAAAGGGAGAAGCTCGGAAGCCTAAGAACACCATTCCAACTGTGAAACACAGGGGTGGCAGCATCATGTTGTGGGGTTGTTTTGCTGCAGGAGGGACTGGTACACTTCACAAAATAGATGGCATCATGAGACAAGATTATGTGGCAATACTGAAGCAACATCTCAAGACATCAGCCAGGAAGTTAAAGCTTGGGCGGAAATGGGTCTTCCAAACGGACAATGACCCGAAGCATACTGACAAACTGGTTACAAAGTGGCTTAAGGATAACAAAGTCAATGTTCTGGAGTGGCCATCACAAAGCCCTGATCTCAATCCTATTGAAAATTTATGGGCAAAGCTGAAAAGGCAGGTGCGAGCAAGGCGACCTACAAAGATAGCTCAGTTACACCAGTTCTGTCAGGAGGAATGGGCCAAAATTCTTCTTTGCCCTAGTATGATTAGTTGTGTGCGAACGTTTTTAGATTGTATTTGGTTCTGACATCTTTGGATCTGGATTTAGAGGTGTCATAAATTACAGCCCTTTCATACTTAGTCATCATTAGTATTTACACACTTGTGCTTCTGGAACATAATTGGTTCTGAATTGTAATAATTTTAAACTGTATTTATTTGTATTACATAGTATTATTTGTACGTACATATGTATTTATATGGCGCCTCACAGTGTACTCAGTTCCTTACAACAGTACTGTTACAATAAACACAATAAAAGGTGTTAAAATAAGTGTCAAAATCATAGAAACAGAAAAAAGGTCACTGCCACAAGGAGCTTACAATCTAAATGGGTAATAGGAGACAGACAGCAGAATATTAGGGTGTCAAATGCTGCAAGTCAGTGTTTTTTTTTTTTTCTTCCCAATAGACCGTGCATGGTAATTTCAGGGTAGACTAAAAGATTGAGGGGGGTAGATCTAGACATAGGTAGAGAGGTATGATGTCCTAGAGGCAAAGAACTAAAAGTGAAAAGGTTCGAGACAGGAGGGGGCAGAAGGTGTAGATATAAGAAGGGAGTTATGTGTTGAGTAAAGGAGGTGACCTTAAGCATAAGCAGAGATGAGATTAGAGATGTAAAGAGGAAGCAGCGTGGAGAGCTTTAAAGGTAAGAAGGGATTTGTAGGTGATACAGTGCCGTATAGTGAGCCATGTGAGATATTTAAGAATGATATATGCAGGTACTCTTGTTTTAAGAGTGTATCGCAATTTGTGCAGCAGTGTTTAGGACACATTGTATAGGGGAAAGATAGGAAACCAGGAGGCCAATTAGTAGGCAGCTGCAGTAATCTAAGAGGGACAGCATGTACAATAGTTTTAGTAGTTGTCTGGGACAGGAACAGACAGATTTTAGTAATATTGCAGAGGAATAAGCAACAAGTTCTTTCCAAGACTTTAATGTGTGGGGAGAAGGAGAGGGAAGAATCAGATATGGCTCCTAGGCAGTGTGCCGAGCTGACTGGATGACTGATTGTATGCAGTGGCAACATGTATACATATTTTTGCTAGAAAACATCACAAAATGACTTCCAAAGCTGGATCTCAGAGACTCCAGCAGAAAAAAAAAAAAAAAAGAAAAGAAAAGAAGAGGTACACCCAGGAAATCAGAGCACAAGGCAGACATCAGGGACGTGCACAGACATTTTGGGGGGCAGTGGCTCAAATGAAAAAAGGGCACTTCTCAAAATGGGGAGAAAGATAAAGGGGTAAGAGGGAGAAAGAGTTAAATATGGAATACAGAGAAAAAGGAAAGGGGGAGAAATTCTTTCTCCACTTCATCCCCACTCTTCCATCCGGTCCTGCCTCATTCTCCCCCTATTGACTCCATCTCCCCCTTTTGTCTCTTGATCCCTCCTTTTGCCTCTCCCCACTTTTTGACTCTCTACCCCTTCTTGCTCCCTCTTTTGCCTCTTTCTCTCCCTTTTGCCTCTTGATCCCTCCTCCTCTTTTTTATTCCTCTTGCCCCTCCATACCCTCTTTTTTCACTCCTCTTGCCCCCATGGATTCTTTTTCACTCCACTTGTCCCTCCATGCCCTCCTTCTTTACTCCACTTGTCCCTCCATGCCCTCCTTCTTTACTCCACTAGTCCCTCCATGCCCTCTCTCTTTACTCCACTTGTCCCTCCATGCCCTCTTTCACTCCACTTGTCCCTCCATGCCCTCTTTCACTCCACTTGTCCCCCATGCCCTCTTTTACTCCTCTTGCTCTTCCATGCCTTTCTCTCCCCCTTGTCCAGATTATAAGGCTGTGCACGCTGTAATGCCCGCAGGTCTTTCTATCGCGAGGTGAATGCTGGGGCTTTCTTCCTCACTCTGGGCACCAGATTTAAACTTGCTCTTGCATGTGAAGAAAACTCCAGCATTCCCCTCACCATGTCGCTGTGTGTCACTCGTGCAGGCTGTTACACCACCAGAGGAAAGGGCAGTGAGCGGTTGTTGAGAGACATTACATCTTTAACTCGCCCATTTGAACAAGGCGACATTACACAAACACCCCCAGCCCTGCTGCTGTACTCACCTTGCCCTGAGCGCACCGCCTAGGAAACGATCTGCCAGATGGGCAGGATCTCTGCTCCTGCAACCCTCTGACTTCACTTCAGCATGCCTCCTCCGTCGCTCCCTACGCTAGTCGCTCACTGAGTGACTCCTCCATCTGCTGCCAACTTCTTGCAGGGTCACTCAACGCCACATCACACAGACAGCTCAGGCAGCCAATAAGAGAGAAGTATCCTTTCAAAGCACTCCTCTCTCATTGGCTGCAGTGTGTGCAAGCAACTGCAGTCCATATTCACAGTAAGTCACAGCAGCCACCCTGGTGGTCTGCCTCTGCAACTGCACCCTCAGTACATGTGTGCCAGGCAATTTAACCATTTGTATGCGGCTGGTGGCTGCATGCGGCCACAATTTCTGCATTTTTTCATGGTGGCCGCATTTGAGAACCCCTGATCTACAGGTCGGTCCTGAAGGAGGCGGTGGAGGGGTTAGTGCGAGCAGCGAGGCAACTTTTTTTTTTTCTTGTTAAAAGGGCACGAGGGCACTTTGGACAAAAAGGGCAGGTGCTCAAGCCCCCCTTGGTGTCTATGTGTGCACGTGCCTGGCAGACATAGACTAGTCTAAACATGTTGCAGATTATACTCTTCTAAAAAGGAGTGCCAACTCATAGACACACACTGATGCAGCAAATGATACAAGTGCAAACTAACATACACTGACAGTGAAAGCCAGTTGCTGACACAAACAGACCAACAATGATCAGCTAGTAATACACACGCGCACATACAAACGTGCACACACACGCTCGCGCACACACACGCACGCAGTGGTCAGTCAGATACAGATACACACTGACATACTGTGTTCATACGCAAACACACACTATTTAAATTTTTTTTTTTATATGTGTTATGCAAGTTAGCCACTGCTGGCTAGCACAATCAGCCAGATACTACTACTGCCTCCCTATCCATCTACTGGAGAGAGGAACCCACCAGACTGCTCTTTACATTCCAAAAATAAAATAGATGTGTTTAATCTTTACCCTGAGTACCTGAGGGTTGGTCACCCTTTTGGCATTCAAATGACCATTTTGTATTTTTTTCTTTATAGGAAAAGAGTTTCCAGGAGAGATTAACTAAAAATGGCGAGAGGGTTGTCAGTCTTTTTTGCCCAGGGAGGATGTAGAGACAATAGAGCTCCTTGCATTGACCTTGAATATATTTATAATGGTAATCATATCATCCCTTAGACATCTATTCTCTAATTTCTCTTTCGTTTGATATGGAATACAGGTACCATGGGAGGCAGAATATTTCAAAAGACAAGGGGAGACATTCACTAAGTGGTGATAAAGTGGGGATAACTTCTCCAGTGATATCACTTCTCCAGTTCCTATATTATTCTATAGAGCCTATTCATTAAGATCTCCAAAGCTGAAGGCTCCATAGAATAACATAGGAATTGTATAAGTGATATCACTGGAGAAGACATCTCCACTTTAATCACCTCATTTTCTCCGCTGAGTGAATCTCCCCCAAGGTCTTGAAGGTGGAACCTTCCTTCCCCTTCATCAGGCTAGCTCCGACCCCGCCTATCCTGTTTTGATATGTTCCTGATAGAATGAACAGGCTTGGAACATTGCAGCTTCATTTTTTAGCTTATCTTTTTTTTAATTTTATTCTTAGATATGGGACTGTTGCAATTCCCCCATTAGGAGGGTTACCATTCCTGGCGTCCCCTGGAGGATTGCCCAGTGTGCAGGTGCTGTTTGTGGACCCTTGCAGCCCTGCAAAGGGAATCTTGCAGCCCAAGTTCTCTCTCCAAGCAGGGTCTCTCTGAGGCTCTATTTCTCCATAATTGTAACCTGAAGATAGAAGTTAAAGATTGGAGAGTAAAACTTTTAGCACCATGGTCCCCATTGGCCCCCTTCCTACAGAGGTTGTTTCTGAGCCTTAAGCTCTTGCACTAATGTTGGGTTCATTTATTTCTAGTCTTTACCCTAAGTTGTGGAACATGTATGGCTGCTTTAGTACTGTTTAACCCCCTCCATGCTGGTTGCTCTGGGTTTGGGGTTATGGTTTGTTTTTTTACTCCCCTCATGACCCCTTGGGTCTTTTTGGACAACTTTTTAAAATTTTTGTTTTTGGGTACATGGCGCCTTTAAGACGCACTTCCAGTCGCAGCAATTGCTCCATTGACTTCTATGCGAAAGACATCTCTGGGACATATCTCTACAACTGTTTGTCATACAGAGTTCAGAGTGGGTTCATTCTTCTCATCTCCTCATGACCTGGAATCCAGTTCACATTACCAGTGTATCGGGGGCCCTTGGGGCCCCGCGAGTGGAGTGGTAAAGGAGTGGGCTATTTCCCAGAATGCCCTTTTCATGGGCTTTCTTCTGATTGGCTACATGGTTTACAGTCACCATTTTCCTGGCCTCTTGCTTATCCTACACAGAGGTCACCTCTCCTTGCTCTCCTCAGATTAACCCTACGCTTGCCAGGTTAGTACCTTTCTGGGCTTTTCTATAGTGAATTATTATTCTGGGATACAGTTACTGGTATTTTATACTGTTTTAGACACTCCTGTGTCCTGTTAGGATGTCAGATCCAAAGGGACATGGGGCTAGACCTAAGGCAATGGACTCAGGGGTGTCTCTAAACCCCTTATAATTACTGCTCCTCATGCGAAGCTGGGCTCACTAGAAGTATTCTCGATCTCTCTGCCCCTCCTACCACAGCAGGGCCCTCCAGCCAACAAGAGCCAGTCTGGCTGTCGCTGACACAATTTCTCCTATCTCTGCAAGGGGTTCTTCATTCTTGGAAACCCCCTACCACCTTCAGGTTTGTAGCCCCTAAGGCCCCAAGTCTGCATGCTCTATTGGACTCCTCTGAAAAGGACTACTCTGAGGATGATAAAGAGGAGGGGAAATATGAAGAGGGTGATTCTTCCTATTCTTTTGGTGACTCCTATGAAGCTGACCCTGCTCCCTCTGCCGAGGGGCTCGTTAGGGCGGTCTTATAGACCCTTCAAGGCTTTGACACTCCTAATGAGGGTCATTCTTCTAATATATGTATTTCAGTGACGTAAAAAGACTTCTATTGTCTTTCCACCCAATGCCACTCTAGATCAGATCCTTTCTGATGAGTGGAAGACCCCTGATAAGAGGTTGTCTATTTCTAAGAGTTTCTCTAAGCTGTACCCCTTCTCAGAGGCAGCTTTGGTGCAGTGGGCTTCTCCTCTTTCTGTTGATCCCCCTATTTCCATGCTTTCTAAATCCACTGCTCTGCAATTGGCAGACGTGGTGAGTATTAAGGATGTGACAGATAAGAAGCTTGACTTTATCCTTCGGTCCAACTTCGCTGCCAGTGGGGTCTATTTTTGCCTCTGCCTGGGTTACAAGAGATATTGCTGTTTGGGGAGAACTTATGGATGCTGTCCATGATGGAACCCCAAAGGAGGACTTTTGGACCATTATAGCCAACAAGTTAGAAGCTTAAATATATGTTACCAATGCTCTTTTTGAAGCTGTTCGTTTGTCGTCAAAGTCCTCTGCCTTTTCCGTTCCTGCGAGGTGCACTCAGTGGCTTAATATTTGGTCCACGGACCTCTCTTCCAAGAAGTCACTGGTTCCCTTGCCCTTACGTGGAAAATCTTTTTGGTCCTGAGCTGAAGCAAATCATCAGTGATGCTACTGGGGGCAAGAGCACCCGGTTACCCTAGATGTCCAAACGCCCTACCATAGTGAGGAAACTGCATCTTTTTTGCCCCCGCCAAATGGAGGCGCAAAGGCCGCAAGCTTCTCAGGCCTTTACCCAGTGCCCCCCCTAAAAGCGGTGCCCTACTCTCTGGCTCACACCACGGAACTACAGATCTCCTGAATCAGCAACTCACCCTCACTTAAAGAAGTCAGACTGCACTTGTAGGGGTGGTGGTTTCACAGGAGCAGGGGAAGCTGTTTGTGATCCAGGAGTGGACCATGGTAACAACCGATGCCATCCTGTGAGGCTGGGGTGCAGTTCTGGGTCACCTGGGGATCCAGGATAGATGGACTGCAGAGGAATCTCTTCAGTCCATCAGTGTTCTGGAATTCTGGTCTACTGGACGCTACAGCTGAAGGGCCATCCAGTGAGAGTCCAATCAGACAACTCCACGGCGGTGGCTTACATCAACAAGGAAGGGGGCACTTGAAGCTCTCATGCTTTGTCAGAGGTCAAGCACATCCTGGGTTGGACAGAAGCCCATGTTCCGGCCATATCCGCTGTTCACATTCCAAGGGTAGAAAACTTCCTGGCGGACTTCATAAGTCACCAAGACGTAGATCATTGAGTGTGGGTACTCCATCCGGAAGTGTTTGCCCTGATTGTGCAGAAGTGGTGTCTCCCTCACAAAAACCTGATGGCCACAAGGAATAGGAAGGTTCCAGTGTTCTGTTCCTGTTTGGGTGACCCGTTGGCCTTTGCCATGGACTCAATGGCGATTCAGTGTCACTTTACCCTAGGAGTGAAATTGGAGGTAAAATGTAAGCGAGGTGACTCAGGAAGATACTGATGGACGGTCCGATGTTCATTATGGTCACTCCTTAATGGACCAAGAGGGTGTGGTTTGTGGATCCATTTACACTCCCACTCAGCCCAGACATCCTCCTTCAGGGGTACCACTGGAAGGAAAACGTGGAGAAGCTGGCTTTGACAGCATGGCTGTTGAAGCCTTCATCCTGAGGAGAAAGGGATTCTCCCCTGAGGTTGTCTCCACTATGATCCAGTCTAGAAAGTCTGTCTCCTCTAAGGCCTGCCACGGGGTTTGGTCCATTTTTCATTCTTGGTGTGTAGACAGGGATCTGTCTTCATAAGAGTTTGGCTGGCTGGTGGTCCTGTCGTTTTGTTCAGGATGATGTGAACAAAGGACTCAGCCTGAGCTTCTTGAAAGTTCAGACTTCTGCTCTCTCTGGGTTTTTCCAGAGATGTATTGCTATCGTTCCAGATGTCAAGGTGTTCTTTCAGGGGGTCGCACATGCTTTCCCTGCCTACAAGGCACCCACACCTCTGTGGGACCTTAATATGGTGCTGAGTGTCTTGCAGCAGCCTCCCTTTGAGTCACTTGCTACCATTTCCTTACATCTCAATGTGGAAGATGGCTTTTCTTTTTGCTGAGGTCTCTGTCCACAGAGTTGAACAAGCCATCCTTCCTGGCATTTTACAATTACATGGCTGTTCTTCGAACCTCCTAGGAATTCATTCTAAGGTAGTCAATCAGGAGATTGTTGTGTATTCATTTTTTCCTGACCCGATGTCTGACAAGGTGTTACAGTTTCAGCTTACCTTGTTTGCAGCAGCATCTACAGGCGCGAGGGTTCTACCATGCAGCAGGCCTCTGTTTTATCTGTTTGTTTCTTGTAGTCTCCTCCTACCTACTTCCTCCCTCTGAGCTGCTCCTCCTACTTCCTGTGGAGGGGTTTAAAAGGCAGACTGAGTTCCGACTCAGTTGCCCTTGCGTTGTTATTAGGTGAAGTACTTGGGCTCTGTGTGGGACCTGGCTATCTACGAAAACCCACTCTGTGTATGACCTGGCTATTTATGAAAACCCGCACTGTGTATGACCCAGATAAGTACGAGAACCCTCTCTGTGTATGACACAGTGATCACGAGTATCCCTTACTGTGATCAATTTGTGCTATTGGCTTAAGACAGACCACTGTTGTGGACAGGGTCTGATTGGTGACTGCATGCTTGAGTCACAGGGTCTCAATATAGTGACTGCAGGCAGAGTCACAGGGTCTGGTGTAGTGACTGCAGGCGTGAGCCACAGGGTCTTTATATGTGACTACAGGAGTGAGTCACAGGGGTCCGATATAGTGACTGCAGGCAGAGTCACAGGGTCTCTTAGCGGTGACTGCAGGCAGGGGTCACTGGGTTGCTGCAAAGGTGTGGTGTTGCTGGTTTGACTGACTGCAGGCGTGGGTCAGTTCTCCAGTCCAGCAGTCCTTGTGTTTCTGTTCATCGGATCAAGATTGCCGAGCCAGTGTTCACAGTGGTCGCCTGTTCCAGTGGACGGATCAAGAGTTGGCGTTCCTGTATCCTGTTGAGACTAACAAGGGCTTCGGCCCAGTCTCTCGCATTGTGGTCTAGAAAGACGCCTACTATTTCTGGCAGTAGTGCCGCCAGCTAGTAACCCTTTGCTTGTTGTACCACTTATTTATCGCTGTGATTTATTCTAATAAATATTTTGCATTATATTACCGTACTGAGTTCTGAGCATTCCTGGGTGCCCATGACACAAGGAGAGAAATCTCGACTTGTTGGATGTGGTACACGGTCTCAAGTTCTATGTGCACCATAAAGAATCTTTTCTTAAGACTGATGCCTTGTTTGTCATCCCTGAGGGTCCTAGGTCAGGCCATACTGCTTCCAAGGTTACCATTGCCTCTTGGATCACGTCTACCATCCGTACAGCATACAAACTCAGGATGAAACCTGTTCCCTTGCGTGTTACAACACATTCCATCAGGTCTGCTGGGGCCTCTTGGGCCTACAAGAATTAGGCTTCGGCTGTGCAAGGCTGCAACTTTTTCCTCCATGCACACCACTGCCGAGCATTTTCTTGCGGATGTTCTGGCTTTGGCTGAAACCAGCTTTGGCAGGAAGGTCCTTCAGGCAACACTGCCTGTCTAAGGGCCTAATCCTTCCTGTGCCTTACTGTTATTCAACTGTTTGAGCCCGGCTGGCTCTTGTTCTTGTGTGCTATGCTTACTGTTTTCAGTGTTGACACTTCTGTTTGGGCTATTCCTTGTTCTGGATAGTCCTAGAGAACCCCGGTATCATGGGGACAGATGCTAGGACCTTTCCATTTCTTCCCACCGCTGGGAGCCTACTTTTGGTATATCCCATAGTACCTGTATCCCATATTGGACAAAACAGAAGTTAGGATTTTAGTCTAACCTTGTTAAATACTTTTCTCTTAGTCCATATGGAATACAGGTCTTCTGCCCACAGAAAGGTCCTTCTTTTCTCACAGGGGCTTACATCTTCTTCTCTGTCTGTCTTATCTAGTTAGCTTGTCTCATATCAAAACTGTAAAGGCAGGGCCGAAGCTAGCCTGATGAAGGGAAGGCTCCAAGTTCAAGACCTTGTCTTCTGAAATGTTCCCCATTTCAAGGAAGGAAGATCCCCTCGCATGGTACCTGTACTCTATATGGGCTAAGAGAAAAAGATTTAACACGGTAAGACTAAAATCCCATTTTAAACAAACCCAGTTTGGTTAGTCTTGCTTCATAACTCAGTTTCTCCAATCCCTTTAATCAGCTTTGTTGCACGTCCCTGCACTTTTTCCCAAGTTCAAGAATGCGTTTTTCAAGAATTTGTGCCAAAACTGTACTCCCTATTCCATATGAGGCCTAACCAAGGCAGAATGATATCTGCATCCAGTGCATCTATGCCGTTTTTGTACAGGACAGGTTCCCATTTAGTGTATATGTAGCATGTTTGTATCTGCAGTCCAAATGCATGACCTTACATTTATCTGCATTAAACCTCATCTGCAGTTTTTCTCCCGTTCGCTAAGTTTATTCAAATCTTTCTGCAGAGAAAAATAAAAACAGCCTGCTCTGTATGTCATTTCTTACACAGATTAGTGTCATCAGCAAATATGTCACACACAATAAACTGGAGTCCTTCATGAATCTACCATAAAACTGTCTATGCAGTAAATCGTGGAACTGTCTGATCTGTAATCTACACTGAAAGACTGGTTATCACTCATTTATTTCTTTTTTAGGCTAATGGCTAGTATATATGTTGTAATGGAAGTGTTTCTTAGTTGGTTTCTTCCTCCCAGAGGAGATGTGCTCACATGGGAGAGAGGGTTACATTATCTCTCAGTACATGATACCTCTTCAAAAGTTACAGTATAATTTGAAGCTGAACTCTTTGTTGTAATCTTCAAAGTGCTTTCTTGTAAATGACTGTTGTTCCCAATATAAAATTACATATCAAAGAATATGCAAAATATTTGTATGGGAACTGTATAATATCTTAAACAGTGAATAAAATAACTATATTTATTTTATAAATGATAAAAGCTATAAAAATGAAATAATTAAAATTTAGAATCTAAAAAAGGATAGCATAAAGCCACTCATTGGCCAATGTAGGCTTATATAAACGAGATATTAATCCTGCATGTAAGCCTTGTAGAAAACATACAATATAAAATATCAAATAGAAAAGATAAATAGTATAGTTACTAAATCATCCACACATAAAAGAATGTCTGGCTCAACGCATTTCGTGACTCTAATTTCTGTCACTTCATCAGGAGCATATTAATCTTTAATGTTGCTTACCACATTTTTATTTGGTGAACAGCGCGCCAAACTCCAAGCCGGCACCACTCGCTTCCGGGTTCCAGCCTCATTGCGCATTTACGCTGTAAGGGACAACGTCACATTACTGTGACTGGAACGCACAAATTTGCGTCCACTTAGTCCCCTGTCTGACAGCGTCATTGTGCTCGGCCGGTTGATGACGCCTCCCTCTATGCGGTTCACCAATAGGTGTGCACACCCTTAAACTAATACTTTGTTGAAGCACCTTTTGATTTTATTACAGCAATCAGTCTTTTTGGGTAGGAGTTTATTAGCATGGCACATCATGAAGTGGCAATATTTGCCCACTCTTCTTTGCAAAAGCACTCCAAATCTGTCAGATCACCCCACAGATGTACAATTGGATTCAGGCCTGGGCTCTGGCTGGGCCATTCCAAAACAATAATCTTCTTCTGGTGAAGCCATGCTTTTGTGGATTTGGATGTGTGTTTTGGGTCGTTGTCATGCTGAAAGGTGAACTTCCTCTTCATCTTTAGCTTTCTAACGGACGCCTGAAAGTTTTGTGCCAAAACTGCCTGGTATTTGGAACTGTTCATAATTCCCTCTACCCTTACTAAGGCCCTGGTTCCAACTAAGGAAAAACAGCCCCAAAGCATGATGCTGCCACCACCATGGGTATAGTGTTCTTTGGGTGATATGCAGTGTTGTTTTTGCGCCAAACATACCTTTTGGAATTATGGCCAAAAAGTTCAACCTTGGTTTCATCAGACCATAACATGTTTTCCCACGTGCTTTTGGTGGGACTTGATGTTTGTTATTGCAAATTTCAGCCGGGCTTGGATGTTTTCCTTTGTAAGAAAAGGCTTCCGTCTTGCCACATTACCCCATAGCCCATTCATAAGAAGAATAGGGGAGATTGTTGTCACATGTAGCACACAGCCAGTACTTGCCAGAAATTCCTGCAGTTCCTTTAATGTTACAGTAGGCCTCTTGGAAGTCTCCCTGACCAGTTTTCTTCTTGCCTTCTCATCAAATTTTGGAGGGATGTCCAGTTCTCTGTTGTGCCATATATTCTCCACTTGATGATGACTGTCTTCACTGTGTTCCATGGTATATCTAATGCTTTGGAAATTCTTTTGTACCCTTCTCCTGACTGATATCTTTCAACAATGAGATCCCTCTGATGCTTTGGAAGCTCTCCGTGGACCATGGCTTTTGCTCTGAGATGCAACTAAGCAAATGTCAGGAAAATCCTACTAGAATGGCTGAACTTTATTTGTAATTAATCAGAGTCACTCTAAATGATGGCAGGTGTGTAATGAATTCTATTTAACATGAGTTTGAATGTGATTGGTTAATTCTGAACACAGCCACATCCCCAGTTATAAGAAGGTGTGCACACCTATGCAACCAGGCTATTGTGAGTTTATTTTCCTCCCTCAATGATTTCAGTTTGTTTTGCAATTGAATTGTTCACGTTATAGGTCACATTAAAGGTGGAAAAAGTTCTGACATGATTTATCTTTGTCTCATTCTTTATCACAAGAACCTGGCATTTTAACAGGGGTGTGTAGACTTTTTATATACACGGTAAGTCTCTCTCTCTCTCTCTCAAATTAGCTTTTAGTTTCCGCTTTCCACTTCTAAATGCCAAATACACACAGAGGCATAATACTGTAATTCTGCCCTAAGGTAAAGAAAATAACAAATACCAATTATTTCATGGTTTCACGACCACAGTGGGGATGGCAACACATTGTGAAGCGATGCCTACTGTTCCTTAGAGGGCTACATTTGGCTTCTAACTCTCTGAATACTGCAGATATTCACTTCAGTACAACATTGTTACCTACACAGCCCTAACTCCTATACTACTCCCATGGTGGCCACAGTCCACACTTCTACACTCAGAACCTATAGATGCAAGAGTCAGCTATCACTGTGTCAGTGTCCCCTCTGTGTATGTATGTCTTTTACATGTGTGTATATGTCTGTTGCACGCATGCGTATCCGCATGTCTTATCTGCAAGAGCCGAAACCTCCAAACACAAGAAGCAGCTATCACTGTGTCAGTGTCCACTCTGTGTGTGTGTGTGCATGAGCATGTCTGTTGCTCTCATGTGTGTCTGCGCATGTCTGTTGCATGTGTATGTGTTACATCTCTGTTACATGTGTGTGTATTATCTCTGTTACATGTGTGTATGTACGGCTTTTGCATGTTTCTGATGCTCACTGTGTCTGCCTGTGTGTTGCATATGTCTGTGTTTATCAGTGTCTCTACATTTCCCAACGGTCATAACATAACGGGCAACACAGTCCCACATTGCTAGTAAAATATATATATATAGAATGAATAAATTATTACTACAGTTGCTTAAATAATTTGTTCCCAACCTTATCCTCAAGTGTGCCTATGCAAACAATGTCTTTAGGATTTCCTTGATTGAGTACAGGTGATTTAATCAGAGGCTCTGTTTACTTAAACCACCTATGGACAAGCAGGGAAATCCAAAAGACAAGGCCTATTAGACATGGATGGGGATACGGTTGGGATACTTTTAGGAATCATTGCCCTTTGAGTGCCAGAGGGGTACGAACGCATTGCTTTAGCACTCAGAGGGTTAAATAAATTACATTAGTGTGCACAAGGATAGAGGATTTCATTAAAAGATTAATCTAAATGTTTCTGGATGCAGACATATGGAACAGTAAAAAAGATACTTACGTTTGCCATATTCCCAAGGTCACTGAAGCAAGCCACAACAATCCAACTATGAAAATCTTAGGTAGATAAAATGTCAAGCACTTTCTCTCCCCCTAAACAAAACAAAAACACAATTAAATATTATACTCAGCTCAGCTTTAACATATAGAAAAGGGAATCCCCTGAACAGAAAACCCAAGAGGACAGCCACAGCCCGTGGACCCAAACCATTGTTTTTCACCAGGAGGGAGTATTTTGTTCCACATGGACTAAAAGAAAGTTATACATCTATTAGTACACAAAAATCCTCTTCACTTTTTTCCAATGTGGAACACAGAAACCATGGGGATATACCAAAGCTATCCACCATGATTCAAGGGAGGGAAAAAGATGGAACCTCCCCCCACAAAAAAAAAAAACCTATCATGGACTAGTATCCACAGGACTAAACTGGTACAACAGGAAACTCCGGTAATAACGGCACCAAACTTTAGAATCAAGTAACAGGAAACCAGAGTTCTGCTTTTGGTCAAAACTAGCTGTAGTGAAAGTCAGCACTGCAAAGCTGTGCACATTGGACCACATTGCCACCTTACACAAATACTCAGCAGTGGCCTTATTCTTGTAAGGCCAAGATGCGCCCTTTAACCTGGTGAGATGCACTTTGACCCTAGAGATTACAGGTTTCTTCTTGAGAATATATGCCTGGCAAATGGTTGCTTTAATAAAGGAAGCTACAGTAACTAGAGATGCACCGATACAAATTTTTTAAGACCGAGTACCCTAAAGCATATGACACACACACTTTAGGTACTTGGAAGTATCGGTGAGTACTTGAAATATATATACACACACACACATACATACACACACTACCTCTTGATTCTCCCCTTTTGCCTCTTTCTCCCCCTCTTGATTCCCACCTTTTACTTCATTCTCCCCCTCTTGAGCTGCCTCCTTTTGCCTTGGCTTTTTCTCTCCCTTTTGATCCCCCTTTGTCCCCCTCCTTGACTCTTGAGCCCACCCTTTTGCCTCTCTCTCCCTCCTGACCCCCCCTCCTTTTGCCTCTTCTTGGCCCCCCTCCTTTTGTCTCCTGATCCTTCCTCCTTTTGCCTCTTTTTTTCTTGTTTAGTCCCTTTTACCTCTTTTTCTCCCTCTTGACCCCCCTATCTGCCTCTTTCACCGCCCGTTCTTCATGCCCCATCTTCCTCTGTTGATCCCCCTTTTCCTGCCTTACCCTCCTCTGCCGGGTGCTCTCTGTTCTCTCGCGAGCCCCGGCAGAGGTCAGCGTCGGAGCGTTGCCATGGTAACCCACGGCAACGCTCCGACGCTGCAGGAGGGAGAGAGGCGACCGGGGAGCATTGTGAACAGCTTCCCGGGCTCCCTTTCTGCAGCACCGACCCTGATACAGGGTATCAGTGCTGGCATCGGCACCGATACCAGTATCGGTGCAAGCCTAACTAACCTTAGGCGTAGCTTGGCTCGCTAATTGCCATCTCGGCAATGTACAGCATGATTGGCAGCACTCCCCCTCCCTAATCCCTTTCTGTGCCTGCATGGAGAAATAACGCAAATCTGCGGTACAGCTTGTTGTATCGCAGACAATCTTCTGTGGACATCAGCCTGTTTAGATTTAAGACAATTTTATCGTAAGCACAAATATTTAATTGAAGAGAAAAACCCCCCACATGATTCAGACTTCATTTAACTTGCTCTTTCACTTATAGGAGCAGGATTCTTGCAGGTGAAAGTTCCACTTTAAGACTGACAAGGCACCTGTCCTGATAGTACACATCCAATGGTTATTCAGGAATTCCTTGCTAACACTGCACGATCACTTTTTTTTACTCTTTAAAGATTCTCTCACCACAGACTCAGTTCCACAAGATTGGCGTAAAGCCAATGTAGTGCCTTTATTTAAGAAGGGACCTAAAACAGATCATGGGAATTATAGACCTGCAAGCCTGACCTCTGTAGTGTGAAAACTGCTAGAATGAATAATAGTGGATTACATATAGAAAATAAGATTATCATCATGAATCAACATGGTTTTATGAAGAATAGATCTTGCCAAACAACTTTTTGAGCTTCTATGAAAAAAGTAAGTAGCAAGCCAGATATTGGTAAAGCAGTAGATGTAGTGTATCTAGGTTTTTCAAAGGCATTTCATATAGTGCCACACAGGAGGCTGGTGGGAATTGGGGCTAGGGGATAACATTTGCAATTGAATAGAAAACTGGTTGAAGGAGAGGGAACAGTATGTGGTTGTAAAAGGACAATTCTCCAATAGAGTTAAATTTGAGAGTGGAGTACCTCAGGGTTCAGTACTTGGTCCACTGCTTTTTAAAAGGTTTATAAATGGCCTGGAAATAGATATAGAAAACAACATTTCAATATTTGCAGACGACACTAAATTATGTAGGATAACAAATTCAGAACAGGATGTTTGTTCTCTGCAGAGTGATTTACATAAAATGGAAGAATGGGCAAACAGAATATGAAGTTTAATGTAGGAAAATGTAAAGTCATTCCTTTTGGAAGAAAAACATCCCAATGTTACTTATGAACTTAATGGAATCATTTTAGAAGACTCATTGCAAGAGAAAGACCTGGCAATCCTTGTAAACTACAAACCTGGAAATAGCAGTGGCAAAAGCTAATGTTTTGCATAAAAAGTGGTATTGAAGGAAGAGTGAATAACAATTTTGCCACTGTACAAATCCTTGTAAGAACCAATCTCAAATATGCGGTGTAGTTTTGAGCACCAATTCTGGAGAAAATTTTTTTTTCTAGAACTGGAGAGATTACAGAGAAGCACAACAAAATTAATAAGGCACACGAGAAATGGCTAGACAAACATGGCTTATTTACTCTAGGAAAATGATGACTAAGAGGAGTTCTTTTTACAATGTACAAGTATATGAGAGGTCAATACAAGGATCTATCAAATGAACTCTAAATTCCCTGTTTTCTAAGGACTAAAACCTAGGTTTACAAATGCTGCATGGGAGCAAACATTGTTGCTTCTTGCAGGGTTTCCCAACTTCCTTTAGCTGCGTACTCTTGATATGTGTTTGAGAAGTGATAATGTTTTATTTTCTGTAACTGGCCTAAGATATCAAGGTTTGTTTTTTTTAATACAAGGGCAGTGGGTATTAACCCCTTCAGTGCCAGAGGCTTGGGCCATTTCCTGTACCCTGCAGGCCAGACACTTTTTCAGCATTTTTGCTATCCTTCTGTTTATGCTTGATTTCCTCTGGGGATTTTTAGTTAAATATGGAAAACTATATATTGTTTTTTTCAGAACGAATTCAGCTTTCTCGTGGTACCTTACATGAAGAGAATTTTACATCGTGCAAAAAGCTATGATGTCATAATGACAAAAAAAGTGAAAATTTACTCATTTTCCTAAAATCACATAATATGTATCAAAAACATTTACCTTGATTGAAAAAGTTTCAATTATTTGAAAAAGCCCCGAGTCCCCCAAGTAAAAAAATACCAAATTTGTATAGTTTTACCTATGTCCATGGCTAGCGTAGAGCCCTAATCACCAGCAGCGCAAAATGACATTTTCAACTTTATAAACTAATATGCGCATTCTAGGGTTTTTGTGGTAAAATTACCCTAAAACAGTGGAATAACTATATAAAACTATATATTTCGGAAAAGTAGACAACCTGCCGCACCTAATGAGGGGTAACTTGCCTTCTTACCCCAAGCCTGGTGTGCACAAATGCCTCCAGAAGGTGGCGCTAATGAAAAAAAAAGGCATTTTCTTACATTTCTGCCCCCTTCAAATGTACTGAAATTTGTGCAAACCATGGCATTTCCAACTGTATTCATTAGCTAGTGCTCTTAGGAGAAAAATGACACCCCATTGGTATGAGTTTAACTACCTCAGGGGGTGCTAGAAGTGCAAAACGACACCTACTACAACCTCAAATTTTTCTAACATTTTCTCAAATATTACTTGTCTGTACACAAATGGTTATAACAACTACAGAAGTAAAGAAAGGGTACACAAACTATACCATTTTGAAAAGACGACACCCTGCCGCATTTATTGATGGGTGACTTGCTTTGTTACCCCAAGCCTGGAGTGCACAAATGCCTCCAGAATGTGGCGCTAATGAAAAAAAAGGCATTTTCTTACATTTCTGCCCCTTCAAATGTACTGAAATTTGTGCAAACCATGGCATTTCCAACTGTATTCATTAGCTAGTGCTCTTAGGAGAAAAATGACACCCCATTGGTATGAGTTTAACTACCTCAGGGGGCGCTAGAAGTGCAAAACGACACCTACTACAACCTCAAATTTTTCTAACATTTTCTCAAACATTACTTGTCTGTACACAAATGGTTATAACAACTACAGAAGTGAAGAAAGGACACACAAACCATACCATTTTGGAAAGAAGACAACTTGCCGCATAAAATGAGGGGTGAATTGCCTTCTTACCCCAAGCCTGTTATGCCCAAATGCTTCCAGAAGGTGGCACTATAGGAAAAAAATGGCATTTTCATACATTTCTGGCCCTTCAAATGTACTGAAATTTGTGAAAACCATGGCATTTCCAACTGTATTCATTAGCTAGCGCTCTTAGGAGAAAAATGACACCCCATTGGTATGAGTTCAACTACATCAGGGGGCGCTAGAAGTGCAAAACGACACCTACTACAACCTCAAATGTTTCTAACATTCTCTCAAACATTACTTGTCTGTACACAAATGGTTATAACAACTACAGAAGTGAAGAAAGGGTACACAAACCATACCATTTTGAAAAGAAGACACCCTGCCGCATCTAATGATGGGTGACTTGCCTTGTTACCCCAAGCATGGAGTGCACAAATGCCTCCAGAAGGTGGCGCTAATGAAAAAAAGGCATTTTCTTACATTTCTGCCCCTTCAAATGTACTGAAATTTGTGAAAACCATGGCATTTCCAACTATATTCATTAGCTAGTGCTCTTAGGAGAAAAATGACACTCCACTGGAATGAGTCGACCTACCTTAGGGGTGCCAGAAGCACATCACTACACCTACCTGTTTGCTTCTTCGAAAATGGCGGCTTGTACTAAAATGTCCATAACTGTTAGAGACATGACGGAAAGGTATAAAAGGTATACCATTTTGGAAAGTAGACATTCTCCCGCATCAATTGAGGGGTCACTTGCATTTCTACCCCTGGGTTGAAGTGCACAAATATTTCCAAAAGTGGCACTATGGGAATAAATACATGTTTTTTTACATTTCCACCACTTCAAAGATACTAAAATCTTTGAAAACCATAACATTTCCTGCTGTATTCAGTACCTGCTACCAGCATGAGAAAAATGGTAGCCTATTTGTGTGGGTTAACATACAATATGTGGGTGCTAGGAACACGTACGTAAACCTGACACTTTTGTTTTTGAAATTATCTGCTTGCACTAAAATGGTTATAACCATAATAGATATGCTGAAAAGGTAGAGAAACAATGCCATTTTGGAAAGAAAACAACCTTCCGCATCTAATGAGGGGTCACTTGCCTTCTTACCCAAAGGCTGGTATGCACAAATGCTTCCAGGAGGTGGTGCTAGTGAAAAAATAGGATTTTAGTCTTACCTGTTAAATCCTTTTCACTTAGTCCATACAGGTCACTGGTACTTCTGGGAGGCGATTCGCCCCTTTAATAGGCAGGAACAATTATGCAAATGATTGCAGGGGCGGAGCCTCCCCTCCTACTTAAGCCACCTTCAGGCCAGAGCCACTAGATTGATTTGAGACCCTAAAACTGACCCCAGGTAAGCAAGAAGAAAGACTCCTGTGAGCATGCCCCAAAGGTCTCCCACTGAATGCCACAGGAGAGCCAGGTCTGGTCCCTTGACAGGGTGGGAGACCAGTGACCTGTATGGACTAAGTGAAAAGGATTTAACAGGTAAGACTAAAATCCTATTTTCACTGTCGTCCAATACAGGTCACTGGTACTTCTGGGATGTACAAACATTGAGCTGATCCAGAGGTGGGAAGAAGGCAAGGACCAGAACAAGGCCCAAGTCATAAAAACTGCTATGAACCAGTTAATAACATAGCCCAAACTGTAAGTGTCAACGGACACCAATCAAGGGAACAATCCCTGAACTAACACAGCACACGGAACTAGAGCCAACAGGGCTCGACAGTAAGGAAGCACTAAGGAACACAGAGCGGAAGACCTACACAGGCAAAACTGCCTCCAGGACCTTCCTTCCAAAACTGGCATCAGCCGAAGCCAGTACATCAACTCGATAGTGCTTAGAAAAAGTGTGCACAGAGGACCAAGTGGCCGCTCTGCACAGTTGATCAGCGGAAGCCTGATTCTTGTAGGCCCAAGAGGCCCCAATAGATCTGGTGGAATGGGCAGTCACCCGGAAGGGAACATGCTTATTCCGCAACTTATAGGCTTCACAGATAGTAGCCTTAATCCAAGAGGCAATGGTAACTTTGGAAGCCGGTCTCCCTGCCCTAGGCCCCTCAGGAATGACGAATAGAGCGTCAGACTTCCTGATAGACTCGGTGCGATGAACATAAAACTTGAGGCAACGCACCACATCCAACAAATGGAGATCTCTTTCCTTGTCAGATGAAGGATTAGGGCAGAAAGAGGGAACCACAATCTCCTGATTGATGTGAAACTCGGACACAACCTTGGGTAAGAATTCCTTGGTAGTGCGAAGCACAGCCTTATCCTTGTGGAACACCAGGTAAGGAGGTTTACAAGACAGAGCTTGTAACTCTGCTACCCGGCGAACTGAAACAATGGCCAAAAGGAAGGCCATCTTCCAAGTCAAGAGACGTAATGGAATGGAAGCCAAGGATTCAAACGGTGGTCGCTGGAGAACTCCCAGCACCAAATTGAGGTCCCACTGGGGAGCAGGACTCTTGAAGGCAGGTCGAACATGAGTCACACCCTGGAAGAAAACTTTCACATCAGGAAGGATAGCAATCCTTTCCTGGAAAAACACAGACAAGGCAGAAGTCTGAACTTTGAGGGAACTCAGACTGAGCCCCTTATCCACACCGTCCTGCAAGAAAGCCAGGACAGTGGGAAGATGAAACTCAAGGGATAACTTCTTATCAGAGCACCATGTCACAAAAGTTGACCATATGCGATGATAGATCTTGAAAGACAAAGGCTTACGAGCACTGAGCATAGTCGACACCACAGAAGGAGAAATACCTTTCTTTGCTAGAATCGAGGATTCAACAGTCATGCCATCAAATGGAGAGAGTGAACATCCTCCTTCCACAGATATCCCTGAAGAAGTAGGTCCGGACGGGCAGGAAGTGGGAACGGATCCGCCACTGACATGGCCATCAACTCTGGATACCAGGACTGGCGAGGCCAGTTTGGAGCGATCAGGATCACAGGACAACGCTCCTGCTTCAGTTTCTGGATGACTCTGATCAATAGAGGAAGAGGAGGAAAGATGTAAGCCAGGGAAAAATCCCAAGGGATCGACAAGGCATCCACTGCTAGAGCAAGGGAGTCCCTCTGCCGGGAGCAAAACACCGGAACCTTCCTGTTGTGTCTGGAGGCCATCAGGTCCACCTCCGGCATCCCCCACCTCTGGGTGAGCAATTGAAACACCTCTGGATGAAGAGCCCATTCTCCGCTGTCGACGGTATGACGACTGAGGAAGTCTGCCATGACGCTGTCCATGCCTGGAATATGAACTGCAGAGATGACAGGCACGTGATCTTCTGCCCAAGACAAAATATCCTTGACCTCCAACCAGGCGGTGCCGCTTCTTGTGCCGCCTTGCCTGTTGATGTAAGCCACCGCAGTGGCGTTGTCGGATTCCACTCTGATCGGAAGACCGGTCAGTTGAGATTCCCAGTGTCTCAGGGCAAGCCGGATGGCACGTAGTTCCAGAACATTGATGGAGAGAAGAGATTCCTCCAGACCCCATTTCCCCTGAGCACTGAAGTGACCCAACACAGCACCCAGCCCCTAAGGCTGGCATCCGTTGTGATCGTGGTCCAACAAGGAACTAGAAAGGATCTCCCTTTCAGGAGATGGGAGAGATCCAACCACCAGTGCAGACTCGATTCCACATGAGGAGGTAGAGAGACTGACAGATGCTGATGATCTGGATGATTCTTGCACGTCTGGATCACAAATCTCTGAAGTTCCCTGGAATGGGCCATGGCAAAAGGAACCGCTTCGATCGTGGAAATGAACTTCCCCACCAGGGATGACAACTTCGTTACCGGCACTAAGTCCAGTTCCAGAATCCCCGCCACTCTGATAGCTATCTGATGAGCCACATCCTCCGGCAGGAACACCATGCATTGGCGAGTGTCGAACAGGAGACCCAGGAACAGAAGCCTCTGAGATGGGACCAAGTCCGACTTGTCCAGATTCAGGATCCAGCCATGGCGGTTCAGAGTGTGGATACACTTCTGCAATTGCTGGTGAAGGAGCTCCGCCGAAGAAGCTTTGATGAGGAGATCGTCCATGTAGGGAGTCACCCTGACCCCGTCCTGATGAAGCACCGCTATCAGGGAGCCCAACACTCTCTGGAAGACCTGAGGGGAAGGGAAGGGAAGAGCAGAAAACTGAAAGTGTCCCCTGTGGCAGGCAATCCTGAGGTACCGCCTGCTCTCTGGATGAATAGGGATGTGAAGATAAGCATCCTGAAGGTCCAGGGAGGCAAGGAACTCCCCTGGAGACATTGCTGCAATCACAGAGCGCAGGGACTCCTGGCGAAAGTGGGAAGTCACCACATAGGCATTGAGATCTTTGAGATCCAAAATAGGACGAGCCCCTCCGTCCTTTTTGGCCACCACAAACAGGTTGGAATAAAATCCTGAACCTGTGTCCTCCTTAGGAACCACTTCCAGAACCTCTTTGTCCAAGAGATCCTGAATAGCGTCGTCGAACAGACGTCTTTTTGTGGGTTCCTGAGAAGGACGAGTAAAATGGAACCGAAAAGGAGGAAGGGAGGAGAAAGGGATCCTGTATCCCTCTGACACCACCTGAAGAACCCATGGGTCCGCCACTGACTCCTCCCAAGTCCGGCGAAAGATGTCCACCTACAGCCGGATGCGAACCCGGGTTCGGCGAGTCATGCCGAAGCAGTCTTGGAGGTCTTGGCCTTGGGGGCCACTTTGGGCTTCCAGGACTGTTTGGGCTTGGAGGAGGAGCGCGTAGCGGGAGGACCCGTCTGGGCCGAGGAGCGTGTCTCAGTCTGAAAGGAACGAAAGGACCGATTGCGTTTGGCTGGAAACTTTTTCTTAAAGACTGAGGGTAGAAGAGTACTTTTACCACCAGTAGCCTCACTGATCATTTCTTTGAGCTCAGATCCAAATAGCAAAGTCCCCTGAAAGGGCAAGGAAAGCAAGGCTTTCTTAGAGGCTGTATCAGCAGACCAAATTTTCAGCCAAAGGGCACGTCTAGCCACCACAGAGGCAGTGGAGGCCCTCGCCATCATGCGCACAGCATCAAAAGCAGCGTCAGCAACATAGTTCTGAGCTTCAGTGATATTAGCAAGAAGCTGCAACTGTTCAGATACTGGTGCATCCTGGCGAACCGCTTCAGTCAGTCGTTCAGTCCAGGCCGCAATGGCTCTATTAACCCAAGCAACTGCAAAGGTTGGACGCATGGCAGTGCCAATGGAGGCAAATATAGATTTAAGAGAAAGCTCTAGCTTTTTATCCGTAGAATCCTGCAGGGCAGAGGCATCAGAGACAGCCAAAGTGGTAGACTTGGATAGTCTGGAAACAGAAGCATCCACCTTGGGGGGATGAACCCATTTTGCCAGCTCAGTCTCAGGAAAAGGGTACAGTTTAGCAAACTTTTTAGAGACAGAGGAGGATCTATCAGGATTCTTCCATGCCTCAGAGACTAGACGGGCAAGAGTAGGGTTAGTTGGAAAACAAACAACAGGCTTAGATGGTTTCTTTTGAAAAACATCAGTAGGATCATAAGTGGATTCCTGAGTCAGAGGAAGGTTAAGCGTATTCAGCACAGCTCTAATCAGACCCTCAGCCGAAACTTCAGGGTCACATTCATAAGGGTCCCCAATGGACCTGTTAGACTCAATAACAGTGCGTTCCTCAGCATCAGAATCCTGCAAGAGTTCTTCCTCAGAAGAATCAGACACATAAGGAGCACCCTGTGGCTTAGGCAGGGAGGTCCTGATTGCAGTGGGGGTCTGCCAGACCTGGAGAGCCCCCTGTACCTGAGAGGGAAAAAGTTGAAGAGTGGATCTAAGATCCCTAGTGGCAGCTTTAAACTCCCTCACCCAAGATGGCTCAATAGCGTGGCTGGGAAGCCCAGGGTTGCTATCTTGACCAGTGCAGTTAGGGAATAGATCACCCACATTATCACTAGATAACCCAGTGTGACAAGAGGAGCAAAACGCCATGGGGGGAGCAGACCCCCCATCCTCCTTAGACTTGGGTCTAGCCCCTAGCTCCAGTGAAGTAGACATGCTCACAGCGTCAATATACCCCACTTTAAACTCTATCACCCAGTAAGAGTGTGGAAGATTAAAGTTTCACCCCAGAAATGCCTAATATTGGACTTATCTGGCCAGCGAAGGGTTAATCTGATGAGGGGAGAGAAGGCTCGGTCCCTGCGTAGTGTACTCGCTGAGGAAGAGCTCCACAAAATGGCGGCCATCAGGATAGCCAATCAGAAACAAGCGCGAACCGGGCGCTCATGGGAAATGTAGTTTTCCCCATACAAGTACCCCAAACAGTGCCCGAAGCCCCCCTGAACACCCCACACTAATAAAACATACACCGGATGATACAGCAGGAGCTTAGCATTAAAATGAGCCCTCTCTGGAGTTGCTGTGACAAGCGGTTCCAGAGATACGTCCCAGATTGTGAAATCTCATAGAGAGTAAAGGAGCCATAGCGTCTAAGCGGGAAAAGCCGCGCTTAAAGGCGCGGAACACCATCTTCAATAAAGTTTAAGAAAACATTAAAAAGTGCCCAAACATACATAAAACACATAAAGAAATACTATACAAGGCTTCAAACTCAGAGAATACCACAGAAACTGCATTAAATACATTAAATGCAAATAAAAACACCCTATGAGTGCTGGAGTGCAAAGCAAACTCCCAAATACAAGCCCAGCAAAGGGACACTGTGGGGACAAGTGGACCTTCAGCACTCAAAGGGTGGCTCACCTTTCCTGCAAGGACTTCTGTCTTCAGGTGACCATGATGAAGTGGGAATAGACCAGAGGAAAATTCCCCAGTAGGGAAGCTGCTTGACTCAAGCTGTTCCCTCTTCAGGGCAAAAGGTCCACAGAAAATCCCTGGAAGCTGCACCAGCCACTTTAAAGAGGGCAATTCACAGCCATGGTCACCCTCCTAATGGTGGTATTCCATATTTGAATAAAAAAATAACAAAAGACTAAGTTGATGCATAGATGTTCTCTACCTGGTGTGCACAGCACCCAGGAACAAATCAATCTGGTGGCTCTGGCCTGAAGGTGGCTTAAGTAGGAGGGGAGGCTCCGCCCCCTGCAATCATTTGCATAATTGTTCCTGCCTATTAAAGGGGCAAATCGCCTCCCAGAAGTACCAGTGACCTGTATTGGACGACAGTGAAAAAGGCATTTTCTTACATTTCTGCCCCTTCAAATGTATGGAACTTTGTAAAAACCATGGAATTTTCAACTGCATTCATTAGCTAGTGCTCTTAGGAGTCAAACGACACCCCACTGGTATGAGTTGACCTACCTTACGGGGTGCTAGAAGTAGAAAACTACACCTACTACAACCTCTGATGTTTCTAACATTTTCTCAAATGTGACTTGCCTGTACAAAAATGGCTATAACACATTCAGAATTGAAGAAAAGGTAGATAAACCATACCATTTTGGAAAGAAGACAACCTGCCGCATCTAATGAGTGGTCACTTGCCTTCTTACCCCAATACTGGTGTGCATAAATGTTTCCAGAAGAGGCGATATAGGAAAAAAATTGCATTTTTTTACATTTATGCCCCTTCAAATGTATGGAGGGCTGTGAAAACCATGTAATTTTCAACTGCATTTGTTTGCTAGTGCTCTTAGGAGTCAAATGACACCCCATTGGTATGAGTTGCACTACCTTAGGGGGTGCTAGAAGTAGAAAACTACACCTACTACAAACTCTGATGTTTCTAACATTTTCTCAAACCTGACCTGCCTGTACGAAAAGGTAGATAAACCATACCATTTTGGAAAGAAGACAACATGTCGCATCTAATGAGGGGTCACTTGCCTTTTTACCCCTAAGTTAGTTGGCACAACTATTTCCAGAATGTGGTGCTACAGGAAAAAAAAAACATTTGTTTTACACATCAGTCACTTCAAAGATACTAAAATGGTTCAATGGCGTGGGATTTCCTAGTAGGACTTCTTGCCAGCCTAAGAAAAATGGTACCCCACTGCTGTGGGTTGACATACCAAATTACGCTACAGGAGCGTAGCTACCAGTGAAACAGAAATGGTAAAGCAAACAGTGTATGTGTGATTTTATGGCGTCAGCCGGTGTACGTGCGGAGCTGTGACTACAAGTGTAACAAAGTATGTGGGAGGGTGAGGGATTAGGCAGTGTGTGTGGGTATGAGCAGAGGAGCAAGGATGGTGGTGATGGTGGGGCAGTGTCTGATAGAGTGTATGGGAGATCTCTGACTACCATTGTGCACTGTATGTCCCCTCATACAAAGCACTGCGTTGGACCCCCCCCCCGTCCTGTGGCACGTGAATTTTTTGGGGCTTTTTCCCACAATATTTTTGTGTAGACCTCGTTGGGGGCATCAGAACCCATACAATGAGGTCTAAATAAAAAATAAAGGGGGAAAAAAATCCTGTGTGTGCCACAGGGGTGCCCAGTGGATTGCAAAGCAATGCATTTGGTCCCCTGTGGCACACAAAGGGTTAAAAAAAAATGTTATCGTTACTTTGTATTCAGATGGCCACCAAACAAGCTCTGATCACAAAGTAATGATAAAAAGTCGTGTGTGTGCCACAGGAAGGGGGTCGGCATTGAACTCCCCTCCCAGTGGCACACACATGGTTCATTTTTGTCTTAATTTTTTTTTTTTATTATATACCTCATTGAGGGGTATAAGGACCCCCTGATCCCTCCCCAATGAGGTCTTAGTAAAATAAAATATATATATGTCCACAAACAGAGTGACCCTGTGAGTGCCACAGGGGTCTCCAGCACATTGCAAAGCAATGCATTGGATCCTTGTTGCACTCAGAGGGTTAATTTTTTTTTCTTTACATTTTTTTTTATTATGGACCTCATTGGTGGGTATCAGGACCCCTCTGATTCCCCCCAATGAGGTCTTTAAAAAAAAAAAAAATGAATGTCCCTGTGAGTGCCACAGGGGTCTCCAGCGCATTGCAAAGGGGGGTGCATTGGACCCCCCGTGGCACACACAGGGTTAATTTTTTTTAATTTTTTTTTTAATCATAGACCTCATTGAGGGGCATCAGGACCCCCCCCGATCCCCCCAATGAGGTCTTGCAAAAAAAAAAAAAAAAATCCCCCCAAAAGAAGTGACCCTGTGAGTGCCACAGGGGTCTCCAGCACATTGCAAAGCAATGCATTGGACCCTTCTGGCACTCAGAGGGTTAATTTTTTTTTTTATTATTACTTTGTAATCAGAGCTTGTTGGGGGGGCATCAGGACCAATCCTGATGGCCCCCCAACAAGCTCTAGTAACAAAGGAATGATAAAAGCCCTGTGTGTGCCACAGGAGGGGGGGTGCATTGGACCCCCCCCCATGGCACACACAGGGTTAATTTTTTTAAAATTTTTTTTTTTTTTTCATCATAGACCTCATTGAGGGGCATCAGGACCCCCCCCCCCATCCCCCCCAATGAGGTCTTGCAAAAAAACAAAAAAAATCCCCCCAAAAGAAGTGACCCTGTGAGTGCCACAGGGGTCTCCAGCACATTGCAAAGCAATGCACTGGACCCTTCTGGCACTCAGAGGGTTAATTTTTTTTATTATTATTATTATTACTTTGTAATCAGAGCTTGTTGGGGGCCATCAGGACCAATCCTGATGGCCCCCCAACAATCTCTAGTAACAAAGTAATGATAAAAGCCCTGTGTGTGCCACAGGAGGGGGGGGTGCATTGGACCCCCCCTGTGGCACACACAGGGTTAAAAAAAAATTATTATAATTTTTTTTAACAATAGACCTCATTGAGGGGCATCAGGATCCCCCCTGATCCCCCCCAATGAGGTCTTTCAAAAAAAAAAAAAAAAACAACCCAAAGAAATGACCCTGTGAGTGCCACAGGGGTCTCCTACACATTGCAAAGCAATGTGCTGGGGACCCCTGCGGCACTCACAGGGTTACTATTGCATTTTTTTTAATTTATTTATTTATTTTTTTAATCTATTCAGACCTCGTGGGGGACATCAGGACCCCTCCTGGTGTCCCCCCAGTAATTGATCTCCCAGGCGACTGCAGGAGAGCAGAAGCTCTCCTGCCTTTCACTCCTACCACCGGTAGGAGTGAATCGGCTAAGGGAAACTTCCCTAACGTCATTGGTGATCATGTCACCGATGACGTTAGGAGGTTTCCCCCGGTCCCGCCCACTCCTACCCGGAAGTTCGGGGTAGGAGGGCGGAAGAGGGAGAAGCTCTGTTTTTCAGAGCTTCTCCCTTGGCGTTATTGATCTCCCACATTTTTAGGTGTTCATGTTCCCTTATTGTTAGAGAACCACTAGTATAAAAGGGGTTAAAACTCCAGTTAGCCTTTTGACTGCCAGAGGGGTATCCCAGTGCATTGCTTTAGCATGCAAAGGGTTAATTAAATGGTGATATGCACCTTGCTTGCCCCAGCATAGTTTCATTTTTGCTTCTGCATTTGGTCCTTATTGAGAAGTCTTTCATTCCATCATGCTTTTTGTTCTGAAGAATTGCAATAATCAAATAATTACACTTCTAAGAGATGCTTTAATCAAAAGTTATTACAGAGCAAACTCTTTTTTGAGTTCAAAACGTCTTCAGACAGATGGCGCTGTTTGTATTGCCTTTGAAAAACTGAAAATCAAAGGCAGAGGATATTCATAGATGGATGCAGTAACAGTACTACCTGGTAGCAAAACATCTGGACTTCAAGCAGTTAGAAAAATACAAGACAAATCTGAATTATCTTTCGAACAAAGCTTAGCTTACCCTTCCAATGACCTTGTTGCAACCATTAGGCTTTCAAAAAATATCAGTCATGTAAAGTGGACTGTTCCCACCCTCAATAACTCCTCCACTTTAAATCACTGATATTTTTGTGGAAACAGATTTTAGTTAGCAAAACGAGAACATTTTAGTAATTAAAATCTGTTTCCCAAATTCTCACAGCTGAGATCTCCTCCCAGAAAAAAAATTACCTTTACGTTAAAATACACACCAACGCCTAAAAATGATCAGTTCCTCTTTTTTTTTTAATTTGAAAAAACAAAAATCTAGTCATATATATATATATATATTGTGGGGTCAAATATTGATGCCTTTTTCCAGGCTCCCTGACTACAATTAGAAAAGCAAACTTTATAGTCTATCAGATGTGATTCAGCACTATCACTAAGAGGCAGTCACCCATCTGTAAGGAAGACCAGTTAGTACTAATCTAATAAACTGCATTAGTTTGAGTCTCAATACAAAACAACACAAACAAAACTAACCAAATTGTGTTTATATAGGACAGTTTATTCATTCAATTTTAGGAATTTAAAGTAAACGCACACACTGCCTAAAAAATGGTGCACCTCACTGACAATGTCAAAGAAACATTTTATCACAGTATCCCTTAGAGGCTAAGTTTTCCTGTGCTTCCTACCTCTGTATGGCCTTCCTCATTGCTGACATCAGGTAACAGGGACTAGCACGGACGACTGTTTATGGGCCTATTCTGGGTGGCCTAATTGGGTCCCGCCTCCTTCTACTCCTTTATAAACCTCCTTGGGCCTGGGAGTCATTGCCCTTATGTGGTGTTCCTGCTCGTTACTCTTGCTCTCCGTTGTGACCTCTGTTTGCCTGAGAATCTCGCTCTGTGTATGACCCCGGCTTGTTTGACTACCCACATTGGTTCTGACCTGTGGCTCTGGCTGACTACTCGCTCTGTGTATGACCCCAGCTTGTCTGACTACCCACATCGGTTCTGATCTGTGGCCCTGGCTGGCTAATCTGTGTATGACCCCGGCTTTCCTGACCAGTGGCCCTGGCTACTGACTGCTCAGTGTAGCCTCCGGTCCCCTTTCCTGTGGGCCCGGTTACTTTCACACCTTGTAGTCCTCAGTTTGCCTAAACAGTGGCCCTGGTTCCTACACGCTCAGCATTGTCTCTGGTTGTCTGACCAATGGCCTGGTTACTCTCGATCCGTGTAGTCCCTGGCTTATCTGACTTGTGACTTTGGCTGCCTACTCGCTCCCTACACTACCTGCTTGCCTGACCTGTAGTCTCTGTGTCTCCTGGCTCTGGTCTGCTCTCGCTCTCTGTTGCCTCCATTTGCAGAGCAAGTGGTGACTTACACATATACTACCATTCTTCTGTTGTCCCACTTGAGCCTCCTACCTAGTCTCGAGCTCTTGAGTAGTGCAATGCACAGCACAGTGTGTAGCTCCGGAGGGACCTTGGGTCCTATTTGCATATGTCTGGGGTTATGTCTGGGGTTCTGCGTGGGCTCTACCTTTATTGCTGTTATAATAAATAAAGGTGGTTATATTTCATCTTTGCGTCTGTCCTTCTTTGCCTGATTACCGTGACACATATGTCTACTATTAGTTGTCATTCAAAGAGGAATTGCCAGTATATGCTTGAAGATATTTCCCCCATTCCACAATATTTGTAAGCCAAGAGAGCTTATGCCCTGGGTAGGATATTGCCCTATAGATGCTACTATATATTTGGCAGGCTCATTCCTGGTTAAACATATCTGACAACTACCTTTCATATGCAAATAACCCCTTAAATTAATCTCCTTAACTGTATTAGGGCAATCCAGATGCGGATCCTTTTGCAACCAATGGAGATCAAGTCTACAGTGCTTTGTGAAGGCACAGATTCCTTGTCAAGTGGCGACCCTAAATATCTGTTCTGTGGAAGCAACTGCCTTTTCACCCCCAAAATGCAGTCATGTTGCAAGTAGAATGAGCAACCTTCTTGTGAGGCTCTTTTCCTTAAGTATAAGCTGAAATAGCTGAACACAACCATCTTGCAATAGTGGCTTTAGAGGCCTTCATGACTTTGGAAGGCCTAAATTAAACAGTAAGGAAAGCATGCAAAATGAGCTTATGTTGTCTAGATAATACTTTAGATATCTCTTCACATCCAGATCATGTCTACTCTCTTGTTTAATAAAAAAGTGTGAGAAGAAATATCTTGATGTCTGTACAAACAGGAAGACAACCTGAGTGCAAATTGTGGAAGTAACTTCACAGCAAGTGTCCTGTTTAAAGACTATATAAGGTGGCTTTATGGCAAAAGCTTGAAGTTTACCCATTCAAGTAAGCATCACTAGGGGAAGCTTCTTCAGAGTATCCATATGCATTGGTTCAAAAAGGTAATCCAGCAGTGCTTTGAAAACTAAATTCAAGTCCCAAGGCAGATAAGGAGGGACTCTGCCTCATTTAGCAGGATTTGATTAATCTTTTCCCTTGGTAATTATCAAATGGACAGCCCAGAAAACTTCCCATGGATGAAACCTGAACCTTATTGGTGCTGAGACAAAGTTCTTTGTTAAAATAATCAGACAGGAACTCCAAAAGTCATGGTATAGATGAAGACAGAGCATCTTTCTTGTGAGATTTACACCAGAAGACGAATTTCTTCCAATCCTGTTTTAAACACAGGATACACTTTTCTTCCCTGAGAAGGCAAGTCTTGGAAAGACAAAACATGATTACTCACGATTTTTCTTTCAGAGGACAAAGCTGCTAGATTCAGCAGACAATTTTAAAATCTGAAAGTTTGCATGGCCTTGGAAACACATGTAGTGGCCACACTAGGCATGAAAGCTATTGCCCCAGTCTCACAGCGTCTACAAAAATAAGTCTCTATTTTGTTACTTGGGATCCTGAGTTAAAACCAAACAGGAACAGTGGTCCCTTTAAAAAGTTTTGTTACATGTTCATCAACTTGGCTCACAGTCCCAGAAAATAGCGTCTTTAGTAACAAAAGAAAATAATGACTTAAGATTCTCGGAAAAGAGCAGGAGCATACCATTCTTGCTAAATTATATATCAGACAATACTACATGGACAGGAAACACTATTTGCCTTCTTATACCCTAGCTAAAATGGGATTTTTGTGTACTTATTGATAAATCCTTTTTTCAGGGCAATTGGAACACAGGCACCATGGGGGTAAAGCCTCCTCATACACGAGGGCAGGGCACCTGACCAAGAGAGTTCTCTTAGGCAAAGACTCCCTGCTTATACACTTTACAACCCAACAAAATATTCAGTTTCGCTTACAACCTATGTGGAATACAAGAACCATGGAGATATAACAAAGCATCCATCAAGATTCCAGGGAGGGAAAGAGGAAAATCCCCTCAAAACACAGACCAGTTCTAACAGAAACTAACTGGCAAAACACGAACCTCAGGAGGCCTGAGGTTACTGGACAAAATTAAATCAACAAGAACACCTGCACAGGCACAGTAGCCTGTAGGAACCTTCGGCCAAAATAGGTTTTAGCAAAAGCCAGCACATTAACCCCTTAAGGGCCCATTATGGTCTTGGACCGTCATGGAATTCTGGGCTCCCCGCGAAAAAAACAAAACAAAAAAAATGCGTTCTGGTCCTTAAGGGACCGCAAAGACGTGCGCAGCCGGTCCTTAAGGGGTTAACACGTTAATGTCCAACAACCACATCATCACCTTACACAGCTGTTCAGCAGAGGCTCGATTCCTGCAGGCCCAAGAGGCTCACACAGATGTGGTGGAATGTGCTGTAACCTGAAGGGTACTGTCTTCTACCTAAGAACATACACCCAGAAAATGGAAGCCTAAATCCAAAAAGCTGCTGTTACCTTAGATGTCTCCTGGACCACACAAGGGCGTTCTGTGATGATAAAACCGCATCAGGCTTTCAAAAAGGCTGTGTGTGATGAACATAGTATTTAAAGAACCCAACCACATCCAAAAGATGAAGCTCCTAGTCTTGCCTTATAGATGGAGCAGGACTGAAAGAGGGAAGAAAAATGTCCTGGTTGATGCACAACTCAGAAACGAATATACTGTGGGTAGACAAACAACGCTGTCGATCATTGGTATATGAACGGCGAAGAAAGCAGGCACATGTGTGTACGCCAAAATGAGGATTGGTCAAACCATGCTGTCACACTTCTGGTCCCCCCCCCCCGCCTGGTGGCTGATATAGGCCACCACCTTCACATTGCTGGACTCAATTTGTAACCGTGACTGAGTGCTGCAAAGCTAGGTGAATCACCAGAAGCCCCAGAACACAGGCGGACAGAAAACTCCCTGCCCTGGTCCAGTGACCCTGAGTGATCTGAGAATCCTGGCATCCCTAGCCTGCCAGGCATTTGTTGTGACTATGACCCAAGTTGGGGTAACTAGTGGCTGTCCAAGAGACTGATAGGATTTCTGTAGCCATCAACGAAGGTCCATCTTCATCCAGTCAGACTGAGAGATGACACATCTGTCTAGAAGAATGAGAATTTCCAACTGCAGCTCCCACATATAAAATTCAGCAAATTGGACTGCATCTAGAGCAGAAACTAGGTAGGCCAGCACCTTCATGTACTCTGACACCACTGCCAATGATGTAAGTACAACCTGAGATACCTGGTGTGACAAGAGAATCTTGTCTTCTGGCAGAATATATAATACAGAGAAAGTGAAATGACTTGGGATGGAACCAGAGAAGATTTCTTGGAACCGAGAATCCAACAATGTTAATCAAATCTGAAGGCTCAGAATCTCTACTGAAATGACCTACAACAAAAGGTCATACAAGCAGTGAGATTCCTAGCAGATGGATGTGAGCTGTCAGAGGGGTCATAACCTTTGTAAAAACCCGCAGTGGCGGAACTGAAAATCATAGCAGTGGAATTCCCCTGGACACATGGCAGGGAAGACAGACCACAAGGACTCCATCTTGAAACAAGGAACAAAAAAAAATGTTTTTGAAGATTTACATCCAGAACAAGACAGTATTAGCAGTCTTTTGTTTGCCAACTATGAAAGGGTTGGAGTAGAATCAGGTGAACATTCTTGAAAAGGAACAGGTACCAAACATGCATATCTCGAAGGGAAGAGACTGTCTAAAAATAGAAACTTTGCTTTGTATCGCAAGGAAATCTAGATATGAAAAAATGACTAGACTGAATGGACCTTAAGTCTATGAGATAACCATCCAAAAGCTTTGGGCTTCTGTGCAGGTTTCTTGCCTGACCAGGCCTGCTTGGGTTTGGGCGGGGGGGGGGGGAATTGTGCTTGGGTTGCTGGAGGAATCAGTGCCCTGGGAGCATAAACAAACTGGTGGGGGTAGCAAAAACCACTAGTCTTCCATGGAGAAAAGGGAAAATGTAGGGGAAACCTGAGGCAACAAAACACTCTTGCCTCCAGTGGCGTGGACAATAACCTCCAGTTCTGGGCCAAACAGCTGCTTGCACACCAAAGGAAGAGAAACCAAAGACTTCTTGAAAGTCTGGTCAGCCAAGGCTTTTCCAGTAAACTTAGTGAAGTCAAAATCACCACAAGATCTTCTTTACCCGAGTCCGCTTGGATGGAATCCAAAAGCTGATCCCTCCCAAACAGTCAAAGCCCTAGTTACCCACACAGCAGCAAAGGTGAGACAAAAAAGGTATCAGGGGCCGAAAAAACACCTTCAAAAGAATCAAGGGGCTGAGCCAACTGATTTTTAAGTGCAGTGAAAATATCCAGCAGCAAAGCTGTATGTTTAGCAAGGTGAGAAATTGTAAGGACCACCACAGAGGTGGTAGCCCACTGTGCTAAAGCCTAGGAGGAAAAATTTTATATGAGAAAGATACGCCTAGAAGGCATAGCCTCCTTCAGGTATCCTCCAGAAGTACTTGTCTAAGGGATGGTAAAGAGGAAAAATGGCAACCTACTTTTAGTGTCTCTTGAAAATATCAGGTTAAGAGGAGATAGAGTGCATTTTACACTATAGTTGTGTTCTATCTAAGCAAACCCACCAAAGAAGGAATATAGAAAGCAGCTACTATCCCATTATGATCCTAGAGTGAATGGTCATGGGGAACAAAAAACAAGAGAAATCTAATGAATCGGAGAGCGCACTACATATTGTATATAAGGATATCCAAATAAGTGGAAAAATGGTGATGGGATACGGGGACTTTGAGAATTTAAATATATAAATACAGTAACAGGTAGAACTGTTATAAGTTTACATAGAAAACAAATACAAATCTATAATAATATCAATATATAGTCACGACTCTATAATATAGGTATCATAGCACCTTATTATAATAACAAAGATATATATGACATCTACTACTGTGCACACAAAACAGTCTGTTCATATAATTGTCTAGGCAAAGATTTATCCACTGAAAGAATGATTGCTGTGATGTCAGTTAACCTGGAGCAGATAAAAAAGTTCCTTTTTTTAATTGTACAAGATGAAAGTATAAGTGTTTGATTTAAATTACGATTCATCTGTTCTTAGCGCTGTTGCCTTGCAGCGCTGGGGTTCTGGGTTCAAATCCCACCAAGAACAACATCTGCAATGAGTTTGTATGTTCTCACTGTGTTTGCGTGGGTTTCCTCCGGGTACTCCGGTTTCCTCCCACACTCCAAAAGACATACTGATAGGTGAATTTAGATTGTGAGCCACAATGGGGACAGGAACCAATATGAGTGTAAAGCGCTGCGGAATCTGTGTGCGTTATATAAATAAAGGATTATTATTATTAGCGGGCAGGGTTCTTTTCTCCAATCTCCTTGCAGTCAGTTCAATATGTGTATAGCCTTACTCCAAATATTGAAATATAAATACAGGCCAACCTTTTATTTCCCAGTCTTTTCTAGATGTGCTTGCTGCGGGCATGGTTCTCTCCCTCCCATCTCCTTATGCACTAATTTGCCAGGTAGTGGGTACTCTTTGTTGGCTGTGTCAACTCAGGTACAAAGGAATGGCTATACGTCTTGGCGGCTTCAAAAACCAGCAAATACCAAGAAATCTGATTGGCACACATGTACTAATGACTCCAATACTACTGCAAATAGCCAAATATGAGTCATACAGACTATAAATTATATTAACAAATCCTAAGTTTTGTGCTATAAAAACACTTCCTCAGGGAATGTTTTCTTATATTGAAAGCAGCATATTTATAGATCACTGAAATTTCAAATGGCCATATTAGAAAGCAGACTAAGCGAACAAAAAGCTATTGTCAACGAATAGCATGAAACAAGACTTAACTCTTTAATGCCCCCCAAAAAATATTTAGATTTAGGTAGATATTGAAAAAATAAAACTATTTGCAACAAACCCTATCTCTCAAACCGCTATGCTTTGAGAGATATAGGGATTCAAAATCCCCTCTCCCTCCCCTTCTCCTGACAAGCTGACAGCAGGAGATCACGGTCCGGGAACTAGCAGGAGGCTCTGCAGCAGAGCCGAAATCTTGGTACCTAAAAAAAAATTCTCTCATTGGAAAGGTCTACAAAGTGTGCTTGCAAACCAGGCACACTTTGTAGATTGTTCCAGTGAATTAATTATTTTTAAATACTGCTATTTTGGCACTGTTGCAGAGCCTCCTCGAGTTGTACGACTATTCTCCTGCTGTCAGCTTTACATACATAGTGTCTAGGATTAAAGTTTCACCCCAGAAATCGCTAAGATAAACTTATCTGGCAGGCAAAGGGTTAATCTGCAGAGGAGAGGAGAGAAGGAGAGTCCAAGCCCTATATAGGATACTCGCCCAGAAACGCTCACAAAATTGCTACTGCGGTGGGAGCCAATCAGAAACAAGGACGAGAAGCAAGTGCTCATGGGAAATGTAGTTTTCCCAAAAAGTACTATAAAACAATGCTCAAAGCCCCCTGAGCCCACCAACACACTTGAAACATCAACCGGGTGATAGAGCAAGGGTAGACAAGTAAAATGAGCCATCTCTGAAGTCGCTAGGTTAAACGGTTGCAGAGATACGTCCCAAACAGTCTAGCTCCATAGAAGTGAATGGAGCAATGGCATCTATGCGGTAAAGTGCAACTTAAAGGTGCAGGACTCAATTTTACAAATACTAAAGTAAAACATAAAAATGTGTAAAACATCCACAGAACATGTGAGGATACCCAGAAAACACTAATCCAGTAGGAAAAGTGCCATAAAACCCCCCAAACATGTCAAACCAGCAGTTAAAGGGTTAAGTTACCACATAAACCTGCTCCAAACACCCAAACAGACACACACATATACCCAATGAGTGCAGGAGTGTGCAATAGGAACTCCAGAAATACACCCCTATGCAGAGGGGCACTGTGGGACAAGTGGACCTGCAGTACTCAAAGGGTAGCTCACCTTTCCTGCAGATCTTCTGTCTTCAGACTACCATGGGGGAAGAAGCACCTCAGTGGGTAACTCCTGGGGAAGCACTTGAAAGTACTAATATAGCCATCCATGTTCCACAACCCAGAGACTGAACAGAAGTAACATACACAACATGAAGACAAAGTGGACCAAGGCACTCAAAGGGTTACTCACCATTCTTCATCTTCTTTCTTCAGGTTCCATTGTGAAGAGTCTCAGAGAGGCCCTGCTGGGAGTGAAAACTTGGGTTGCAAGATTCTCACCATAGGTCTGCAAAGAGTCCAACACAGCACCCCCACCGAATGCCACAGGAGAGCCAAGCATGGTCCCTTGACAGGGTGGGAGACCAGTGACCTGTATGGACTAAGTGAAAAGGATTTAACAGGTAAGACTAAAATCCTATTTTCACTGTCGTCCAATACAGGTCACTGGTACAATGGGATGTACAAACATTGAGCTTTCCCTGAGGCGGGAAGTAAGGCAAGGACCAGGCGCAAGGCCCAAGTCACTTAGAACTGCTATGAACCAATTAATCATAGAGCCCAACAACAGAAGTGTCAACGGACACCAACCAGGGGGAAAAACAAACCCCCGAACTAACACAGCACACTGAACTAGAGCTAACAGGGCTCAACAGCAAAGAAGCACTAAGAACCACAGAGTAGAAGTCCTAAACAGGCAAGACTGCCTCCAGGACCTTCCTCCCAAAGCTGGCATCAGCCGAGGTCAGAACATCAACACGATAGTGCTTTGAGAATGTGTGCACAGAGGACCAAGTGGCCGCTCTGCACAGTTGATCAGCAGACGCCTGATTCTTGTAGGCCCAAGAGGCCCCAATTGATCTGGTGGAATGAGCAGTAACCCTAAAGGGAACGTGCTTATTCCGCAATTTGTAGGCTTCACGAATGGTAGATTTTATCCAAGAGGCAATAGTCACCTTGGATGCCGGTCTCCCTGCCCTAGGCCCCTCAGGAATGACGAACAGGGCGTCAGACTTCCTGATAGACTCAGTGTGATGAACATAAAATTTAAGACAATGCACAACATCCAACAAATGGAGATCTCTTTCCTTGTCAGAGGAAGGGTTAGGGCAGAAAGAGGGAACCACAATCTCCTGATTGATGTGAAATTCGGAGACAACCTTGGGTAAAAACTCCTTGGAAGTGCGAAGCACTGCCTTATCCTTGTGAAACACCAAGTAAGGAGGTTTACAAGACAGAGCTTGTAACTCTGCTACCCGGCGAACTGAGACAATAGCCAAAAGGAAGGCCATTTTCCAGGTCAAGAGACGCAAAGGAATAGAAGCAATGGATTCAAATGGGGGTCTCGGGAGAACCCCCAGCACCAAATTGAGGTCCCATTGGGGAGTAGGACTCTTGAAGGCAGGGCGAACATGAGCCACACCCTGGAAGAAAACCTTAACATCAGGAAGTATCGCAATCCGTTCCTGGAAAAAAACAGACAAAGCAGAAGTCTGAACCTTGAGAGAACTCAGTCCCTTCTCAACCCCATCCTGTAAAAAGGCCAGGACCGTGGGAAGAAGGAAATATAGAGATAAATCCTTATCAGTACACCATGCTACAAAGGTGGACCATATGCGATGGTAGATCTTGGAAGACACAGGCTTGCGAGCTCTAAGCATCGTGGACACCACTGAAGAGGAAAACCCTTTCTTCTTTAGAATTGAGGATTCAACCTCCAAGCCATCAAATGGAGATGCTGAACATCCTCCTTCCACAGATATCCCTGAAGTAGAAGATCTGGACGGGCAGGAAGTGGAACAGGAACCGTCACAGACATGGCTAGCAGTTCCGGATACCGGGACTGACGAGGTCAATTTGGAGTGATTAGGATGACAGGACAACGCTCCACCTTCAGCTTCTGGATGACTCGGATCAACAGAGGAAGAGGAGGGAAGATGTAAGCCAGAGGGAACTTCCAAGGGATTGACAAAGCATCCACTGCCAGAGCAAGAGGGTCCCTCCACCGAGAGCAAAACACTGGCACCTTCCTGTTGTGTCTGGTAGCCATCAGATCCACTACAGGTACCCCCCACATCTGGGTGAGAAGGTGAAACACCTCTGGATGAAGCGCCCACTCTCCGCTGTCGACTGTGTGACGACTGAGAAAGTCTGCCATGACGTTGTCTACGCCTGGAATGTGTACTGCCGAGATGACGGGCACATGAGCTTCTGCCCAAGATAAAATGGCCTTGACCTCTAACCAAGCGGCGAGACTTCTTGTTCCGCCCTGCCTGTTGATGTAGGCCACTGCGGTGGCGTTGTCGGACTCCACTCTGACTGGACAACCTTCCAGCTGAGATTCCCAGTGCCTCAGGGCAAGAAAGATGGCACGAAGTTCCAGAACATTGATGGAGAGAAGAGATTCTTCCAGTTCCCATTTCCCCTGAGCACTGAATGACCCGGCACTGCCCCCCATCCCCGGAGGCTGGCATCCGTCGTGACTGTGGTCCAATAGGGAACCCGAAAGGACCTCCCTTTCAGGAGATGAGACAGGTCCAACCACCATTCTAGGCTCAACTCGACATGAGGGGGCAGAGAGACTGATAGATGCTGATGATCTGGATGAGTCTTGCACGTCTGGATCACAAACCCTTGAAGTTCCCTGGTGTGTGCCATGGCAAATGGCACTGCCTCTACCGTGGAAATAAACTTCCCCACTAGAGAGGTCAACTTCGGTACTGGAACCCTGTCCAGTTCTAGGATCTTGGACACCCGGATAGCAATCTGATGAGCCACTTCCTCCGGTAAAAACACCATGCACTGCTGAGTGTCGAACAGGAGACCCAAGAAGAGGAGCTGTTGAGATGGAACCAAGTCTGACTTGTCCAGATTCACAATCCAGCCGTGGCGATTGAGTGTCTGTATACACAACTGCAGCTGCTGGTGGAGGATCTCCGCAGATGAGGCTTTCAGGAGCAGATCGTCCATGTAGGGAGTCACCCTGACTCCATCTCAATGAAGCACAGCTATCAAAGCTCCCAATACCCTCTGAATGACCTGAGGAGCTGAAGTCAGACCAAAGGGAAGAGCTGAAAACTGAAAGTGGCCTTTGTGACAGGCAAATCTGAGATACCGTCTGCTCTCTGGATGAATAGGGATGTGAAGGTATGCATCCTGAAGGTCCAGGGAGGCGAGGAACTCCCCTGGAGACATTGCTGCTATCACAGAACGCAGAGATTCCTGCCGAAAGTGGGAACTCACAACAAAGAAATTGAGATCTTTGAGATCCAAAATAGGACGAGCACCTCCGTCCTTTTTGGCCACAACGAACAGGTTGGAATAGAATCCTGAACCTGTGTCTTCTGGTGGAACTAATTCCAGGACCTCTTTGTACAAAAGATCCTGAATAGCGTCGTCGAACAGACGTCTTTTTGTAGGCTCCTGAGAAGGACGAGTAAAATGGAACCGAAAAGGAGGAAGGGAAGAGAAAGGGATCCTGTATCCCTCTGATACCACCTGAATAACCCAAGGGTCCGCCACTGACTCCTCCAAAACCCAGCGAAAGATGTGGAGACGTCCACCTACAGCCGGATGCGGACCCGGGTTCCGCGAGTCATGCCAAAGCAGTCTTGGAGGTCTTGGCCTTGGGGGCAACTTTGGGCTTCCAGGACTGTTTGGGCTTGGAGGAGGAGCTTGTGGAGGACGGACCTGCCTGGGACGTGGAGCGTGTCTCAGTTTGGAAGGAACGAAAGGACCGATTGCGTTTGGCTGGAAACTTCTTCTTGAAGACTGAGGGCAGAAGAGTACTTTTGCCACCAGTAGCCTCACTAATCATCTCCTTAAGTTCAGATCCAAACAGTAAGGTCCCCTGAAAAGGTAAAGAAAGCAAAGCTTTCTTAGAGGCAGTGTCAGCAGACCAAATTTTCAGCCAAAGAGCACATCTAGCCACCACAGAAGAAGTAGAGGCCCTTGCCATCATGCGCACAGCATCAAATGCAGCATCAGAAACATAATTTTGAGCTTCTAATATATTAGCAAGAAGCTGCAACTGCTCAGACACTGGTGCATCCTGGCGAACCGCCTCAGTCAGTTGTTCAGTCCAGGCCGCAATAGCCCTATTAACCCACGCAACTGCAAAGGTTGGACGCATGGCAGTGCCAATAGAGGCAAAAATGGATTTAAGACAAATCTCTAACTTTTTGTCCGTCCAATCCTGCAGGGCAGAGGCATCTGATACAGCTAAGGCAGTAGATTTGGATAACCTAGAAATAGGAGCATCCACTTTAGGAGGATGAACCCATTTTGCCAGTTCAGCCTCAGGAAAAGGATAAAGTTTAGCAAACTTTTTGGACACAGAAGAGGATTTTTCAGGGTTCATCCACGCATCAGAGACTAAACGGGCAAGAGTAGGGTTAGTGGGAAAACAAACCACAGTCTTTGATGGTTTTTGGAAAACATCAGTTGGATCATGAGTAGATTCCTGAGTCAGAGGAAGGTTGAGCGTAGTAAGTACATCTCTGATCAAACCCTCAGCCGAAACTTCAGGGTCACATTCATAAGGGTCACCAATGGACCTATTAGATTCTATAACAGTGCCTTCCTCAGCATCAGAATCCTGCAAAAGTTCTTCCTCAGAAGAATCAGACACATCAGGAACCCCCTGTGGCTTAGGCAGGGAGGTCCTGATTGTAGAGGGGGTCTGCCAGACTTGCAGAGCCCCCTGAACCTGAGAGGGAAAGAGTTGGAGAGTGGATCTGAGATCCCTAGTGGCAGCTTTAAACTCTTTAACCCAAGTTGGCTCAATAGCGTGGCTGGAAAGCCCAGGGTTGCTATCATGACTTTCTGCACATTTTGGGCATAAATGACCTGAAAATTCTCTAGGCAGCCCAGAGTGACAAGAGGAGCAAAACGCAATGGGGGAAAGACACCCCAGCCTCTTTAGTCTTGGGTCTAGCCCCTGACTCCAGTGGAGTAGACATGCTCACAGTGTCAGATATACTCCACTAAGAAAAATCACCCAGTAGAAGTGTGAAAGATTAAAGTTTCACCCCAGAAATGTCTAAAATCGAACTTATATGACCAGCGATGGGTTAATCTGCTGAGAGGAGAGAAGGCTCGGTCCCTGCGTAGTATACTCGCTGAGAATAACACCACAAAATGGCTGCCGCTACGGTAGCCAATCAGAAAACAAGCGCGAAACGGGCGCTTATGGGAAACGTAGTTTTTCTCAGAAGTACCCCAAAACAGTGCCTGAAGCCCCCCCAGACTCCCAACACACCGAATCTAGCTACCGGATGATAGAGCAGGGGAAGACCAACAAAATGAGCCCTCTCTGAAGTCGCTGTGACAAGCGGTTCCAGAGATACGTCCCACACTGTGTAAACCCATAGAGAGTAAAGGAGCAATGGCGTCTATGCGGGAAAAAGCGCGCTTAAAGGCACGGAACATTAAAAATTAATAAATTATTCCTGAGTGAAAAAGTTCACCAAACATACATCTAACACATGTAAAACATGAGAAAACAACAATCCAAAGCTCCAAAACCCAGGGAATACCACAGACATTGCATAAATACAAGCAATAGAAATAAAAACACCCTATGAGTGCTGGAGTGCAAAATGAGAACTCCGAAATACAAGCCCAAAGAATGGACACTGTGGGACAAGTAGCCTTTCAGCACTCAAAGGGTGGCTCACCTTTCTGTAGGACTTCTGTCTTCAGGTAACCATGTTAAAAGGGAATTAACCACAGGAAAATTCCCCAGCAGGGAAGCTACTTGACGCAAGTTGTTCCCTCTTCAGGGCATAAGGTCCACCAGAAAATCCCTGGAAGCTGCACTAGCCACTTTGGAGAGGGCAATTCACAGCCATGGTCACCCGCCTAATGGTGGTATTCCATATTTGAAGAAAAACAATAAAAAACTAAAGTTGAATGAGAGATGTTCTCTACCTGCTGTGCACAGCACACAGGAACAAATCAATCTGGCTTGGCTCTGGCCAGAAGGCAGCTTAAGAAGGAGGGGAGGCTCCACCCCCTGCATACATTTGAATGAATGTTCCTGCCTACTTAAAGGGGTGGATCGCCTCCCATTGTACCAGTGACCTGTATTGGACGACAGTGAAAAGGCATTTGACAGGGTGGACTGGCGTTACTTAATGGCTACACTGGAACATTTCGTAAAAGGCCCTAATATGCGTGCCTGGATTGATGCTTTGTATTCCGGACCTTTGGCTTGTGTGCGGGTTAATGGCTTCCTCCTGCAGCCCTTCCCTATAGGAAATGGGACTCTTCAGGGCTATCCTCTTCGTGTTATCGCTAGAGCCCTTCTTGAATGCAGTGCAAGCTAATAATGCTATCCATGGGGTGACCATAGGTGGGGTGCAGTATAAGGTAGCCACTTTTGCTGATATGTTGTTTATGATTACGCAACCTACCATCTCTTTACCTTCGCTACACCGTGAATTCTTAGAATATGGTACCATTTCTAACCTGAAAATTAATATGAATAAATCTGAAGTACTTAATATTTCTGTTCCGGACTGTGAACGGCATGGCCTGCGGGTCTCTTTCCTGTATCAATGGTGTGCACATCTGATTAAGTGCCTAGGACCCGGTAGACTTGTACCGGGAAAACTTTGTCCCCATTTTATCTTGGATTTGCTCTGACCTGAAGTCGTGGACTTTCCCCCATGTTACATGGACAGGGCAGGTGAATGTCGTCAAGACAAACCTTTTGCCTTGCCTTTTATATCTTTTCCAGACATTGCCCATTGCTCTTCCACGGCTGTTTTTCACCTCCCTTAGGACTGCTGTGTTACGGTACATATGGAATGGACGAAGACCGAGGCAGCGGATAGCCCAGTTACATTTACCTAAACGGTTAGGGGGTTTGTCTCTCCCCGATTTTAAGTTATATTACCAGGAGTGCCACCTGCTTCAGATAGTGGAGTGGGCGACATCCTCACAGAGCAAGTAGTGGGTCGACAGATTATTCTAAGACATGGTGTCTACTTCGGACCGCTATTTAGCTGCGCCCTGATCAGTGGGATCCTATGCGGAGACGATGCCCCTATATTCACGTGACTTTGACTGTTTGGAATTACCTGGCACTCAGATGCACCTTGACCTCCTTCCCCTCTCCAATGACTTCCCTTGTGCATAATCCTGACTTCTCCCTAGGAATTGCGGGCAGCTGTATATTTCCTGAAGCCCCAATGGCGCAAATTCACCTGCTTCAGGTCATGTCTGCAGGGCGTTTACTCCCACTTTCCAACATTTTGGACACAGACTCCGACTTTTCTTGACGAGTATCATCATACTCTTACAGCACCACCAGCTCTCCAGGCCTCTTACATTGTTTTTTGAAGGAATATACCCGGCCGGACTCTCACATTCATGGCGTGTATATGATGCTGCTGACCAACAGTTCATCCCAAACTCCGATCTATATGGGACAGTGGGAGAGGGACCTGGGGATTTCACTTACACCTGGGCAACGGGAACAGATCATGTACCTTACCAATCATGTGTTGCTTTCCTCCAAACTGCAGAAGTCTGCTTATAAGCTTTTGTTCCAGTGGTATTTGACCCAGGTTGCATTACAAAGGATAGATCCTTCTGGCGATGGTCTCTGTTGGAGGTGTGGGATGGCACCTGGTCATCTCTTGCATATTTGGTGGGAATTCCCTACTAGGAGGCGATCTACAAGATTTTTAGGCACCTTTCAGAGGATCCTCCTGCCTTTAAACCAGAACATTTTCTTTTACATCACACCCCACTGAACCAATACAGATATTGGAAGACATTGCTCTCTCAGCTACTGGTGGTTGCTAATAGCCTGCTTCCTCTGAATTGCAGAAAGCCATCTCCACCTAGTATTACGGATTGGGTAGCAAGAATGGAGGAACTCAGGGAGTTGGCAAAGCTGGATTCATCCTCTGCAGATGAGGTAGCCAGGTACAATGGGGTTTGGGTGCATTGGCTGCTATTCCTGGAGAGAGTGGAATTCACCCAATATGTCATAGAACAGGGGCTACTTTCTGGTCTGATATATGAGATATGTGATAAGCTTTATAGTTCTGGCAAAAGTGAGAGATCAGTAGGATTGCCATTATCTGTGACCAAGTGGACCCTTGGTGTTCCGCCTCCCAATCCCCTCCCCCACTCCTCCTTCCCCCTTTTCTTTTGTTTTCCTTGTTCCCTATTGTGTTTCTTGTTGTAAAGTTTTTGAAAATCAATAAACTATTATTGACTATATATCTAAGCAGCGGTGTTCAAAGCCATGTCCAGTTAGGAACACATGAAAAAACTGGAGGTGGGGCTAGGTTGGCATGCAGAAGGGGATGGAAGGCTCGATCCTCAAGACCTTGTCTTCTAATGTGTTCCACCTTCCAAAGGAAGATCAACCCTCCTTGGTACTCGTATTATATATTAAATTAGAGAAATGTAGTTACTTCTATCCAGTATAACTATGGCGCCACCCTTATCCACTTGTGTGATATGGGTATCTTTATTTTTCTGTAGATTTTTGTAATGCTTCATTTTCCTTTGGATTTAGATAATTGTGATTTTTTGTTTGTTTTGTTTTACAACTATTTCTAATAAATAGTAACATTTTAAAAGGACTGTCGCAGGAAAGCCCGAATAAGACTCTCAGCAGAAGAACCACATAATCCCCCAAAAAAGAAGGCTAGATCCAGTTCATCCACATCAGTTTCCCCTTTCTCAGTGGAGGAATTGCCAATAACGGGGGCATCACCCTTGGTAAAACGGCTCAAGTACCTTTATGGGAGGTGCAGAATGGCCACCGGACCAAAAGTCTAAAGATCCCTTGAATAGATGAAGAGATAGAACTCATTGAGGAAATTAAGGCCTTAAAGGGATAGTAATGTTTCATAATAAAAGCAACTCTAATTAATCATAGTATTTGGACATTGGAGAGTGTTATTTCAATTCTGTCAGAGTTGTAGTTCAAGAGTAATTCAATGACAAAGTGTCCCCCTCCTGCCCCTTTTACTGATGTAATACTGCTCAGCCACAGCAGAAGGGAGGTGCCCAGGTAGATTGCAGAGAGGGACAATCTTCAATTAAGATAAGGGAAAAACCTGTAAAGCTTGTTAAGGGGGGCAGGGCTTTCATTGTTTTCATAGGAAGAAAACTGTCCCCTGCTGTTATCGGTCTGGTCTTACAACCAGATTCCACATCTGAGAAGAGATGGCTTACACTAGGTAAAAGGGGTGGGAGGGGAAACTTTGGTTATGAATATCTCTTAAACCATAAAGGTTTGAGAGATAAGACTTATATCATTCTTCATGTTTTTTAATGCCTACAAAATAAAATAAAGTTAAAATGAAGCATTACTATCCCTTTAACCCATGCAGGCTCCAGTTCAACAGATGAGCGAGGTTGAGTGGGAGTTTATCCGAAAATTCCCTAGGAGCATCGGGTTAAAGGGACCTCCAAAATATTAGTAGTCTTAAGTCTTTAAAGGGATAGTAATGTCAGAAAAAAGTATTAACTATATGGTAGCTACAATTAAAAGAGTGTACTTGCATTTATTTGTATCTCTCAAACGGTTATGGTTTGAGAGAGATAGGAAAATAAAGTTCTCCGCTCCCACCCCTTTCTGCTTGACGAGCTGTAAAGCCATCAGAGGCAGATTCTGGTTCCTGGATCAGACGGCGGCTCTTCAGCAGCTCCAACATAGCAGTACCTAAAAATAAATACTTCATCGGAACGGTCTACGTGTGCCTGGTTTACAAACACACGTTGAAGACCATTCCGATGAAGTATTTATCTTTAGATATCATTATAAATATATATATATTATATATATAAATAAATAAATATAGCTTTGTGGCTTTCCAGCAGTGGTTAAAGCAGGTCCTCAGATATCAGGTGGGGTCCCGTGGCTCTAGTAGAAGAAGTGCCCACAGCCCCTTGATAGCCGCTGAAACGACAACAGCAGCGAAACAAGTCCCAGATTAGCTTTTCATTTTCCATTCAATATGGCCACTGCGCATGCCCATTCTTAACTCTTTGAGTGCCAGAGGAGTACACAATGCATTGATTGCAATGCATTGCATACTCCTCTGGCACTAAAAGTGTTAAAGGCACTGGGACACCATAAAGTATAATATATATATATATATATATATATATATATATATATATATATATAAAGAATAGAAGAGTACTTAAAAAGTTAATAAAATTGAATTAAAGTGAATAAAAGTTAACAAGTCCCTCGAACGAAGGAAAGAAGCCAGGACAGTGCAAGGGTTAAATGCCATTAAGCAGTAGAAAAGGGAGAACAACACAGCATCTCCCAAATTTATGTGCAGTTTCAGCACACCATAGAATAGAGCGGTAGTTAGACTTCAGCTCCATGGTGAGAAAATGTGACTGACAATCAAGGCAACTAGGACATACTCACACAACTTGTGCTCTCAGAGGAAAATGATCCACTGTCTTCAGCCTTCAGGCTCCTATATCAGCAAGCAAATAGATAGCTCTTAGAAAGACAAGTGGATAAGGCAGCATAAAAGCAAGCCATACTCCACCAGACTCAGAACCCTCCAGCAGGGGTGGGTAGATATAGGGACACACCTAACAGAGAATTATACAGCCCCATACCCAAAAGGGGGAGAAAAAAAAAAAAAAAGGGCTAGCCAAGAGAGAATATTTGCTCAGGTGGGGGTTAAGTGGATATAGTATGAAGTGTCTGCTTCAGGGAGCTCTTTTTATCAAATAACCTGGAGGATGGGACTTTAGTCCATGGTTCCTGTGTTCCACATAGGATGTAAGAGAAATTCATTGAATTGCTGACCAGTACTTGAAGAGATCAGTAGGAAGACTGGGATCATTGTTCATCTCTCCCTTTAACAGTAGCTGAAGTCTCATGCTGAAAACGTGAGAGGGATGTACTTCTCAGGGTGATCAATGAGAACACTACAAAGTGGTAGAAGAGGGACCATTCCAATACCTATGATTTTAGCTAGTCACTATGTGATAAACAGAGGGAGGTAGATCCCCCCTTTATATATATATATATATATATATATATATATATATATATATATATATATATATATATATATATATATATATATATATATAAAAAAAACACACACACACCAATTTTACCTTCTTTATTTGGTTATATTGGATTGATGCATTATCAAGGTAAACCAAAACAATAATATATAAATGTAATAAAATTTGAAGTCCTTTGCTACTAGCCAGACCTGAATAGTTACTCGCCACTGCAAGCCATGATATACCCACCAGGGCTAAATTTTCACTCGCCATTGTCTAGTGGAGAGTGGAAATTTTGAGTCATGATAATATCATAGACTTCTTAATTCTGTTTAATTGACAACTTAAAATGTAATATACCAGTGTTTTAGGAGTTACTTGAACCCGAACATTAAGTAAAGCTCATTTCCATATTTCACTACAATCTGCATGGACTTATACATCTTACCTGTACCCGAATCCCGTGGTAGACACACAGCCAAAAGAGCAACAGTGCACAGAGGAAAAGTGACTGGAACAAGTCATCCAGCATGCCAGGGAACCAACTATTTACCAGGAATGTGAGAGGGAAGAATGGGTCTGGGGAAAAAAAAAAAAGAGAGGCGTGTGTTTTCAAGCAAGTTTATAGAAAACAATAAGATACAGCTGCTGTACTGTTGAAATGTAGGGCACATGTACATTGGTCAGCACTTTTGTCTATATAGAGCGGAATTAATTGACAGTTTCACAAAAACAGCAGCTACAATTAATCTTCATAGTATTTGAGCCATGGAGAGTGTTATTTCAATACTGTCAGAGTTGTAGTTCAAGAGTAATTTAATGATAAAGTATTCCCCCTTCCACCCCCTTTTACTTAGTGTAAGCCACCTACCCACAGATGTGGAATCTGGTCCTGGGGCCGGAAAGCTCACAGCAAGCAGCAAGGGACATTCTGCTTACTGTGTGTATAAGGACAACACTGCCCCCCCCTGAAAGGTTTTTCCTTATGCTCAATGAATATTGTCCCTCTCTGCGATCTATCCAGACAGTCTTGCTGCTCTGAAGTGAGCAGTGTTACATCAGTAAAAGGGATGGGAGAAAGATACTTTATCATTCAGTTACTTTTGTATTACGACTCAGACAGTATTGAAATAACACTCTCCATGGCCCAAATACTATGAAGATTAATTGGCGCTGCTTTTTTTGTGAAATATTACCATCCCTTTAATGAAGATAAATGTAAGGTTATGTATTTGGGCTGTATTAAAAACAACATGATACATATATACTAAATGGGAAATACTCAGAGAAAGGTTTAGGAGTAATGACAGAAGAAACTTGACAGCAGTGCGCAGTGTCACTCAGATGCTGCAAGAGCAAATAGGGTACTATCCTGCATAAAACTGGGTATAGATGCACAGGATTCAAATTCTACCGCTATAGAAATCCTTGATAAGGCCTCATCTAAAATATGGAGTACAGTTTTGGGTACCAGTTCTTAAAAAATACATTTTTGAAGTGGAAAAGGTGCAGAGATGTGCAAAAAAACTGATAAAGGGATTAGAGGAGCAACAAAACTGATAAAGGGATTAATGAGAGACTAGCCAAACTGGGTTTGTTTATATTAGAGAAGAGGCATCTAAGGGGTGATATGATTACCATTTACAAATATATTCAAGAGCAATATAAAAAAAAACTCTCCAATGAACCATTTACTCAAAGGGCTGAGCTAAGAAGGAGAGGTAACATAGTAATATAATAAATTAGGTTTAAAAAAAAAAAACACAAGTCCATCAAGTTCAACCCTCGTCTCACAACCCAGAGATATGAGAGTTTTATAAGCTTTCCTGCTACCAAATAATTTAGTCTATCAGGACTTCCTGTTTTGCCTACTAATACACAGTATAACCCTGTATGTTGCCTTTTGAAAATGTATCTATTTTTCTCTATCCATTGCATCTGCCATAAACCACATCCTTGGGGAAGAAATCCATAATTTAACAGACCTCACTGTAAAACCCCCTTCCTCCACTGAAGCTGAACCTCATTTCCTCAAATCTCAAGGGCTGGCTCCTGGTTATTTGATTAGGCCTTGGAATGAATAGCGCACCAGAGAGATCATTGTATATTGTGACAAGATCTCTTAGTCGTCTTTTCTCTAGAGTAAATAAACCAAGTTTGTCTAGTTGTTCCTCATATATCAAGTCTTCAGTTCCTTTAATTACTTTTATTGCTCTCTGCTGTTCTTTCTCCAGTTCCAGAATATTATTTTTCAGAACTGGTGCCCAAAACTGGACTGCATAATCGAGGTGAGGTCTGACCAATGATCTGCACAATGGCTAAATTATGTTATCCACTCTTGACTTAATACCTTTTTATTGAAGGCAGGACTTTGTTTTTGCTATTGCTATTTGACATTGGTCACTGTCTCAAAATTGGAAGGTCTCTCTCTCTCTATCAATAAGTCCCCTAAAATTATTCCATTAAGTTCATAAGTAGCATTGGGATTTTTTCTTCCAAAATGCATAATATTACACTTTTCCATTTTAAACTTCATATTGTATTTGTTTGGCCAATCTGCCATTTTATGCAAATCCCTCTGTAGAGAACATATATCATGTTCTGAATGCTTTACCTGCATAATTTGGTGTCATCTGCAAATTCTGGGATTTTGCTTTCTATATCCAGATAATTTATAAACATGCTAAAAAGCAGTAGACCGAGTACTGAACCCTTAGGTACTCCACTCTCAACTTTATCTCTATTGGAGAATTGCTCATTTACAGCCACACACTTTTCTATCCAATTACAAAGGTTATCCTCTAGCCCTAATTTCCTTATTTTATACTCAGCCACCTGTGTAGCACTGTATCAAATGCCTTTGCAATATCTAGATACACTAAATCAACTACCTTACCATTATCTAGGTTACTACTTACTTCTTCATGGAAGCTGAAAAGATTAATTTGGCGTGATCCATTCCTCATAAAACCATATTGATTCCTGCTAATCTTATTTTTTTGTGGTGTAATCCTGAATAAAATCCCTTAATGTTTCTCCTATTAGTTTTCCCACTACAGAGGCCAAACTGGTCTACAATTACCAGGTTCTGTTTTAGTTCCCTTCTTAAATAGAGGTACTACATTGGCTTTATGCCAATATTGTGGCACTGAGCCTGTAGCAGAAGAATCTTTAAAGAGTAAAAAGAGGGGTCTTGCTTACACTGCACTGAGTTTCTGAAGAACCCTTGGATGTATACCATCAGGACCCAGTTTTTTGTCAGTCTTAACTTTGTTCAGTCTTCCTATGACCGCCTCTTGTGTTAACCCAATATCTGATAATGGTATGGTTTTATTTGTTACTTGCTGAATCTCTTCTGTCATTCCTTGTTCACTTGTATATACAGATTCAAAGAAAGTGTTTAGAACATTGGCCTTTACCTTATCCTCTCTAATTAACTCACACAGCTATTTTTTAAAGATCCAATGCACTGCCTCCTAAGTTTTATTTTTACCATTTATGCATTTGAAAAATGTTTTTGATTAGTCTTGCTCTCTCTTGCAGTTCGATTTGTATTATCTGTTTTTGCTAATCAAATTGCCTTTTTGCAATATTTGAGGCATTCCCTGTATTTCAAAAAAGAATGTTCTGTACCTTCAGATTTAAAAAGTCTAAATGCCTTTTTTTTTCCTTGCCATTTTCTTCTTTACATCTGCAGCTGACCACACTGGCTGTGATCTACTTCTTTTGCATTTGTTACCCACTGGTATATACAGTTGAATATATTGCTGCAACCTAAATTTGAATTCTCAACATTTTTCCCTCAGTATTTTTGCCTTTAAATAATTTTTCCCAGTCTAGGTTGCACGGACGCTCTTAACATTTTCAATTTTTTTTTTTATTATTATTTATTTATTTATTTTTAAATTAAGAGTTTTGGTTGAACCCATACAGTTTTGCTTTGCCTAACTGATCTCAAATGTAACCATTTTGTGAATAAATGTTCATCTACTTTTAAAACCGGACACCACATCTGTTATTGGTTATCACTAGGTCCAATACATTGATATTTCTTGTCGGCCCTTCCACCTTTTGTTACATGTATTTATCATTAAGCATGCTCACAAACATGCTTCCCTTAGCATTCTGACAAGGCTCATGTTTCCAGTTGATTTCTGCGTAGTTAAATCTCTCATAATTATAGTATGTGCAGCTTCCCTCATTTGCAATAGCAGCTGAGCCTCAACATTCTCATCATTATTTGGTGGTTTGTAACATATACCCACCAAAGTTAGCCTCAATTTCTACCCACAAGGATGCCACATTATGGCTGGTTTCCTCACTAATATCACAACTTAAAATTGGATTTACCTCTAGTTTCAAATATAGGCACACACCTCCCGCTTTTCTATTAATCCTGCCTCTCCTAAACAGGGATAACCCTCTATTTACAGCCCAATAATGTGTATTATCCCACAATGTCAGTTATACAAATTATGTCTAAATGCTCATTAACTGCCAGCAGTACTAGCTCACCCATTTTATCTACCATATGTCTTACATGTGCCAACATACATACTTTTTTTTCTACATCTTCATTTAATAGGAGTTCATCCCTATTGGCTACATTCATCCCCACCCCTTCTCCATTTCCATGATCATTTACTTGGACCCAGTTCCTATCCACTATATTTACCCCATTTTTACAATCTACACCCTCCCCCTTTCCTAGTTTAAAAGCTCCTGCACTCTTGGCATTCTATCCCCTAGCAGGGTGGCTCCCCTACCATTTAGGTCATACATTAAAGGTACTTTTGACTAAAACAAGACAAGGCTTTCTTACAATAAGGACAGTAAAGATATGACATTTTGTGCCTCTGGACGAAGGGGTTAACAGATACTGTTACAGATTTCAAAACATACTGGATACCTATCAAGCACAGAACAATATTGAGAATGATGAAAGTTGGCTTCAAAGCAGATTGGATGTTGATCCAGGGAAATATCTGTCATTTGGAGTAAGGAAAGAATTTTTTTTCCCACACACTAGTGGCTTAATTGGAAATGGCTTCAATGTTTTTTTGTTTTTTTTCCTTCCTCTGGATCAAAAGGGGTGATTTGGCATGGGCTGCACTTGATGAACACATGTCTTTTTTCAGCCTCATCAACAATGTTATTATAGTCCCCATAGATTTCAATAGGAATGAGCAAGATAAAACAAGTGATAACCTTTTACACCTGCAATATAATTTAGACCTCAGAGGAATATAATGAGCACATATGTTTTCCGGTAATATCATACCATTGTAAAGAAGCAGCAGTGGCAAGAGGACCGACATCCACTTCTGTTCTATTCCCCAGTCTCTCATGGAGAATTTCCGGAGGGAATGCGCAAACAAACACTGAAAACAATATTGAAAAAGTTTGCAAACCAAACTGTATACAAATATTATTTATATCATATACCAAAATAAGGTTTCTGATCATAATTCACATGATAATTAAGTTTACTTACAAGTATTCAAGAAGCTAAAGTATATGATTTCAGTAAACAAAGCAAAATTAACCAGCGTGGCAGAGGGGTGTTCTATATGTTGCATTACAATATGATACGAATCCCAATGACATTCAAAGGGTTAAACTATATTTCCTCTGTTTATTTTCATTGTAGGAATAAATACTAGTGTAGTGTGCTTTATGATACAGGTGTGAACAACATGAATGCACAGACCAGTGGTTTCCAACTACAGAACCAAGGCCATCATCACAGGTGCACAGCTGGTTATTACTTGCAAGGTGGGACCCTGTGAAATGTCCTTAAAACCTGTAATGTTGGTGGCCACTAAGGACTGAAGATGCTCAACACTTGGTAATAGTAAGCACCCATTTCATATGGGGAAGGAAAGTGTCAAAGGGTAAAAACAATAATACTATGTATATAAACAAACAATTTCACCTACTTACCGTCACCATAAACGTGAGCACCACAAATACAAATCGAAACCAAATTTCGACTTGAGAAAAAGTTGGGTTGTAGGTTTTCCACTAGAAATAAAGTTAAAAAAAACAAACAAACAAAAAAAACATGATTAAGAATACAAAACTACATAGGTGAGTTTGTTACTGCTATACATTGCACCAAACAGTTATCATTATGGTGTAAACTGCATGGATGCTTTTCCCAGCAAAGATACTACAAGTCAAAGACAGGTACATCTCTCCTGCTCTGACCATGTAACAAAAAAAAAATGAACAGGATTTTACTTACCTGTTAAATCTTAGTTTTCTCTTAGTCCATACAGGTTACTGGTAACTCTGGGAGTCGATCTGCCCCTTAGTAGGCAGAAACAATTCTCAAAGTGTATGCAGGGGGTGGAGCCTTCCTTCCCTCCTTGGCTGCAGCTAGCCAATCAGCTCCAGAAAGATTTGAGACACCAACTATGATTGGTTAGAAGAAGGGAAGAGGACTCCTGTGTGCATGATCCCGAAGGACCCCCATGGTCTGCCACAGGACAGCCAAGCATGGTCTCTTGACAGGGTGGGAGACCAGTAACCTGTATGGACTAAGTGAAAAGGATTTAACAGGTAAGACTAAAATCCTATTTTCACTGCCGTCCAATACAGGTTACTGGTAACTGGGATGTCCAACCATTAAGTTTCCCAGAGGTGGGAAGAAGGCAAGGACCAGGCGCAAGGCCCCAAAGTCACCAGTGTAAATATGAACCATCAGATCAGAGATAGCCCAACAACAGCTAAAGTGTTAACGGACACTGAACAGGGGTAACAGCACCCTAGGAACATTACACAGCACACTGAACTAGAACCAACAGGGCTCAAACGTGAAGGAAGCACTAAGAACCAAGTAAAATCCTAGACAGGCAATACTGCCTCCAGGATCTTCCTCCCAAAGCTGGCATCAGCCGATGCCAACACATCAACAAGGTAGTGCTTCGAAAAGGTGTGCACAGACAACCAAGTGGTCACCTTGCATAATTGATCAGCCGCGGCCTGATTCTTGTAGGCCCAAGAGGCCCCAATAGATCGAGTAGAATGAGCCGTGACCCTGAAAGGGACAGGCTTCTTCCTCAGCTCATAAGCCTTGCGAATAGTGGACTTGATCCAAGAAGCAATAGTCACCTTGGATGCAGGTCTTCCTGCCCTAGGATGCTCAGGAATGACGAACAGAGTGTCAGATTGCCTGATAGACTCAGTGCGATGCACATAAAACTTGAGACAACGCACCACGTCTAACAAGTGGAGATCCCTCTCCTTGTCAGAGGTGGGGTCAGGGCAGAAAGAGGGCACCACAGAGACCACCTTCGGTAGAAACTCCTTAGAAGTGCAAAGCACCGCCTTGTCCTTGTGAAACACCAAATAGGGTGGTTTATGGAACAAAGCATGTAACTCCGCGACACGGTGAACGGACACAATCGCCAGGAGAAAGGCCATTTTCCATGTCAAAAGGCATAGAGGAATAGTAGCCAAAGACTCAAAGGGAGGGCGCTGAAGGATGCCCAAAACCAAGTTAAGATCCCACTGAGGAGTGGGAGTATTGAAACAGGATGAGTATGAGCAATGCCCTGGAAGAAAATCTTGACATCAGGAAGGATGGCAATACGCCTCTGAAAGAAAACAGAAAGAGCAGAAGTCTGAACCTTAAGGGAACTCAAACCGAGGCTCTTATCCACACCATCCTGCAAGGAGGCCAGGACCGTAGGTAGATCAAATTCCTGAGAAAGGTCCCTGTCAGCACACCAGGACAGAAAAGTCTACCAGACACGATGGTAGATCTTGGAAGAAACAGGTTTGCGGGCACTGAGCATAGTAGCCACCACACCAGAAGAGAAACCCTTCTTCAATATTGAGGATTCAATTTCCAAGCCATCAAAGCTAGCAAATGAACATCCTCCTTCCACAGGTAACCCCGTAGAAGAAGATCCGGACGATAGGGGAGCAGAAAGGGCTCCGCCACGGACAGATCCAAGAGCTCCTGAAACCAAGACTGATGAGGCCAGTACAGGGCAATCAGAATAACTGGACAATGCTCCAGTCGTAACTTCCGTGACACCCTGTGCAACAAGGGAAGGGGAGGAACGATGTAAGCAAGAGGAAAGAACCATGGAATGGACATCGCATCTACTGCTAGAGCCAGAGGGTCTCACCACCAAGAGCAGAACACTGGAACCTTCCTGTTTTGTCTTGTCGCCATCAGGGCTATGTAATGGGGACCCCATCGCTGAACAATGAGTTGGAACACCTCTGGATGCAACTCCCACTCTACGCTGTCAACTGTGTGTTGACGGAGGAAATCTGCCATGATGCTGTCTACGCCTGGAATGTGCACCGCGGATATGGCAAGCATGTGTTCTTCTGCCCAGGACAAAATAGCCTTGACCTCTAACCAAGCAGCAAGACTTCTTGCTCCGCCTTGCTTGTTGATGTAAGCCACGGCCGTGGCGTTGTCAGACCGGAAAAATCTTCCAACTGAGATGCCCAGTGTCGCAGGGTACGAAATATCACCGAAGCTCCAAAATGATGATCAGAAGGAGGGACTTGTCCGGTGACCACCAACCATAAGCGCTCAAGCGACCCAGGACCGCACCCCAGCCAGTCAGGATGGCATCCATCGTCACCTTGGTCCAAAGGGTACCAGGAAGGACTTGCCCTTCAGTAGGTTGGAAAGGTCGAGCCACCATGACAAGCTCAGTTCCATATGAAGAGGAAGAGAAATAAACATCTTCAGAAGATCCGGTTGATCCTTGCAAAACTGGATCACGAACCTCTGGAGCTCCCTGGTGTGCGCCATGGCAAACGGAACAGCTTCTATGGTGGATATGAATTTCCCCAACAGAGATGATAGCTTCTGGACTGGAACTGGATCATGAGACAAAATCAATGAAACCCTGTGGGTGATCTGGTGAGCCACCTCCTCCGTGAGGAACACCATGCTCTTCTGAGTTTCGAAGAAAAGGCCCAGGAAGACCAGACGCTGAGATGGGACAAGATCTGACTTGTCCAAGTTGATCCACCCGTGATGGGTGAGAGCCTGAATGCAGTACTGAACTTGCTGTTGAAGAAGTTCCACAGAGGGGGCTTTCAGAAGTAAGTTGTCCATGTATGGAGTAACTCTGATGCCATTCCTGTGGGGACAGATATCAAGACACCCAAGACACGGTTGGAGACCTGAGGAGCCGTTGTCAGACCAAATGGAAGAGCAAAGAACTGAAAATGTCCCCGCATTTCAGTTCTCCGGAGGTATTGCCGGCTCTCTAGATGAATGGCAATGTGTAAGTACGCGTCCTGAAGATCCAGAGAAGCAAGGAATTCCACCGGAAACATGGCAGCAATCAGTGTGCGCAGGAACTCCTGGTGATAATGAGTCCGGGTCACAAAGGAAATGAGCTCCTTCAAGTCCAAAATAGGGTGACAACCGCCGTCCTTTTTGGCGACCACAAAAACTTTGAGTAGAAACCCGAATCCCAGTCCTGGATAGGCACCGACTCTAGAACATCCTTGCCCAGAAGAGCCTGAACAGTGCTGTCAAACAGACATCGTTTCTCTGCACCCTGAGGCATGTGAGAAGGATGAAAGTGAAAGGGAGGAAGAGAAATGAAAGGGATCTTGAATCCTTCCGTCACTACCTGTAAAACCCATGGGTCTGCCACTGAGTCCTCCCAAATGCTGTGATAGTGTCGTAGACAACCACCCACAGCGGAGTTCAGAGAGTTATGCGAAGAAGTCTTGGAAGCCTTGGGCTTGGAGTAGACCTTGGGCTTCCATTGTTGTTTGGGCTTGGAGGAGGTACGCGGAGCTGAGGGAACCATCTGGTTCGCCGGATGTGTCTCATTCTGAAAGGAACGAAAATACCCGGGAACCAAGGGTAGAAGAGTACTCTTACCCCCTGTGGCCTCACTGATCAGATCCTTAAGATCTAGCCCAAACAAAGAGGTACCCTGAAAGGGTAGGGAAAGTAAGACTCTATTAGAAACAGTGTCAGCAGACCAGATCTTGAACCAAAGAGCCTGTCTAGCCACCACAGACATGGTGGAAACCCTAACCACCAAACGGATGGCATCAAATAAGGCAGCAGAAACATAGTGCTGTGACTCAGACATGTTGGCAAGAAGGCGCAACTTATCAGAAGTAGGTGCATCCTGACGGACAGCCTTGGTGAGACGTTTAGTCCAGACCGCAATGGTCTGGTTCTCCCACGCAGCGGCAAAAGCTGGACGCATAGCAGAACCAGCTTTGGCAAAAATGGACTTGAGGGAAACCTCAAGTTTCTTGTCAATCCAGTCCTTCAGAGCAGAGGCATCAGAGAGTGGATGCCCCTATATCCAGGCTATCTAAATATAGGGGCATCCACTTTGGGGGGGATGAACCCACTGAGCAAGCACAGCCTCAGAAAAGGGGTAAAGCTTGGCAAATTTCTTGGACACAGATGCTTTCTTGTCCTGGGATTTCCACTCTCCAGACACAAGGCGGTCAAGAGTGGGGTTAGGTGGAAAGTAAGGGGCTTAGCAGGCTCCTGGAATACATCAGATGGATCAGAAGGGACCTCCTGAACTAGGGGAATGTTAAGAGTAGTTAATACAGCCCTGATCAGAAGCAGCCTCAAAAGTGTCCCCAAAAAACTGAGAGGATCCCAACACAGAACACTCCTCAACATCCAAATCCTCTAGCAGCAGTTCCTCCTCAGAGGAATCTGACACGTCAGGTACTCCCTAAGGTTTGGGCAGGGAAGACTTGACAGAGGAGGGGGCCTGCCAAGAATGAAAGGCCCCCTGTAACTGGGATGGAAAGAGTTGCAATGTGGACCTAAGGTCCCTGGTCGCAGCCTTAAACTCTTGCACCCAAGCTGGCTCTATGGCATGGCTGGATGTCCCCGGAATGCTGTCAGGGACATCAGAACATGCTGGGCATAAGTGACCTGAGAATTCTCTAGGTAGCCCTGAGTGACAGGAAGAGCAATGGGGGATACAGAGACCCCAGCCTCCTTAGTCTTAGGTCTAGCCCCAAGCTCCAGCGGTATAGACATTCTCACAGTGTCAAATAACCTACTGTACAATAAATCACCCAATTATAGTGTGTAGGATTAAAGTTTCACCCCAGAAATCACTAAAATAAACTTATCTGGCAGGTGAAGGGTTAATCTGCAGATAAGAGAAGGAAAGTGCAAGCCTTGCGTAGGATACTCACCCAGAAACACTCACAAAATGGCTGCCAAAGTGGGAGCCAATCAGAAACAAGGGTGCAAAGCAAGTGCTCATGGGAAATTTAGTTTTTCCCAAAAAGTACCCCAAACAGTGCCCGAAGCCCCCTGAGCCCCCCAACACACTAGAAACATGAACCGGATGACAGAGCAAGGGTAGACAAGTAAAATGAGCCATCTCTGAAGTCGCTAGGTTAAACGGTTGCAGAGATACGTCCCAAACAGTACAGTCCCATAGGAGTGAATGGAGCAATGGCGTCTAAGCGGTAAAGTGCGCCTTAAAGGTGCAGTACACAATTTTTACATATTTTAAAGTAAAACATTAAAAAATGTAAAAACATAAATAAAACATGTGAGGATACCCAAAAAACACTAACCCAGTAGTGTCAGAAAACCCCCCAAAAAGTGCCAAACCCGCAGTTAAAGGGTTCATTTACCACATAAACCTGCTCCCGACACCCAACAGACATACGGATATACCCAATGAGTGCAGGTGTGTGCAATATGAACTCCAGGAATAGACCCCAGTGCTGAGGGGCACCTGCAGCACTCCAAGGGTTGCTCACCTTTTCTGCAGATCTTCTGTCTTCAGATTACCATGTAGCAAGTAGTACCAGATTTTCCCCCTCAGGGCTTAAGGTCCACAAAAAGCACCTGGATACTGAGCTAGCCACATCTAAGGGCAATGTCAGTCAAGGTAATCCGCCTAATGGTGGTATTCCATATCTAACAGAAAAAAAAAAAAAAAAAAAGATTCTAAAACTACAGCAGAACTGTTCTCAGCCTGGTGTTGTCTTCACCAAGGAACAAATCTTTCTGGAGCTGATTGGTTAGATGCAGTCAAGGAGGGAAGGGAGGCTTCACCCCCTGCATACATTTTGAGAACTGTTCCTGCCTACTAAGGGGCGGATCGCCTCCCAGAGTTACCAGTAACCTGTATTGGACGACAGAGAAAATAAACTTACAGAACAAAACATTTTGAGTTTATTTTCTTTAGAAGAACATTAAATTCAGTAAGAACTACATAAAACAAAGCACCATCGTAAACATGTTTTGTTGTGTGGAACCACTGTGGTAAATATTATGGCTGTCAAATCATGTTACTCAGGTCTGATTCCACTGCAGTTGATAAAGTTATCAAGTGATTAATCTACACATTTCTTCATTTACTTCAACAGGAATCTGATACCACATATAATGTTTATAACTACAATGTAATCTAAACAAAAAGAGAAGAGAGGTGTAAAAAAATAGAAGTTAACGTGGATTAGTTGTCATGGACTCAAGAACAAGAACTGGACCAGTACTGTAGGTAACACAATCTTTATTGGAATATATACATACAGAATGAGCGGCAACAGCAAGAACACAATACAATACAGAAGACTTCAGGAAGGATAGTACTGCTATGGTGGTGCCGAACTGAGTTCCAGAGGGTAGGCTAGAGATAAGCCGCCTCAGGTCCGCACCTGAGGAACTACTGCAGGTCCTCACCTGCACAGACAAGGTTTCTGAGAAGGCTACTGCGCTACAGGTCCGCACCTGTATAGGCAGGATCCTGAGTAAGGCTACTGTGTACAGGTCCACACCTGAACACCACCAATGCGAACAGAGACAAGGAGACGTCTGCCAGAGCCACCAGAGTCCCCAACCAGCTATGCACTGGAGCGTTGGTATGCTGGGTGCTCAGTGGACAACCCTAGGTAGCTCCAAGGTGGGTAGTCAGACAAGTAGGAAATACACTAAGCAATACATACACCAGGGCCACAGGTCAAAAACATGCACTGTATATTTAAATGGGACGCACGTCCCAAACTGGACGCACGCCAAACTGCTGCGTGGGAAGCAGGGATATGACTGGAACCCTAGCACATCTACGCTGCAGACCCGCCAACAAACGTGGGCCGCTGCAGAGAGAGGCGGACGACAGGCAATACGGCTGGAGGTGCCGAATGAGAGCTGCTGCTGAGCTGTCAGGTAAGGCTGTGATCGGCTCGGCAGACGTCGCAACTGTAACATGAGTGTGGCGGAGTCAGAGGGCTGTGCAGTGCATTGCAATGCACTGCATGCCTCTACGGCACTCAAAGGGTTAGTAACGATTAATATGTAAAAAAATATGCTTTATATGGTTCATCTTCCAGAGTAAAACACTGCTGATAGGTGTTTTATTCAAAAATTCTTGCAGCTCAAACTTCTCAATAACCTAACATTTTACAGAGGTGCTGTTGCTACATCATCCCATTTACAGTATACCTCTGTTCAGTTGACCACAGAGAGGTAGAAGAAAGTATGTTTGAAAAAGTGAAAATAAAACATGAACAGTAAACAAGTAACTTGTTAACCATTACTTTATACATCTCATCTCCTCATCAGTATATTTTTACCTACTACAGTTGATCTATATATATATATATAAAAGAGAAAGGCTCATTGCATAATTTATGTCTCCTCAGGAGACACACACACCTAGGGGTGGCAATAGGGAGAACTTACAGCTCCCATTGGGTAATTCAATGGGGGCGTGATTTTCACAGGAATTGCAGTACTGCAGGGAGTTGGCCCGCCCCCACTCTCCAGCCCACCCACCACTATTCAACTGAGGACAAAAACAAAATGGCTGCCACTTGCTCCTACACCACCCTAATACACACATGCTCCAGTCACACAGCACCAAACAAATACACATACCACCAAACACACACAGCTTCAAACACACACACGCAGCACCAAACACACAGTGCCATAAAGGGATCCCATACATTGCAACCCAATGCATGAGATTCCATTCTGGCAGTCAAAGGGTTAAGGCTGTCACTGTGTTTCTGCTTCTCTACTGACTCACTGCTGCACTCCTACTAATGACTACAGGTTTACACCACACAGTGTGATCTCCTCCAACAAAATAACAGTCAAATAACTTTTACTTCACTTGCTTCCCCTCCCTACAAACTTTCCTACCTGCCCAGAGCTATGTCTGCTGGTTGCCTAGCAACCACCCTACCTCCTCCACTATACAGGAAATTGGGAGGAACCAAAACCTGTTTTTGCTGAGGGGAGAAATACCCTGACCTGCTCTGTGTGTCAGCACATAGGACTCAAGACCACTGTTGTGTATGTATGTCTCACACTATGGGGACACTGTGCAAGTCTCAGTATGGAATATGTATGTGCGTGTCACTATGGGTTGTGTATGTGTGTCTAAGTAAGACATGTGTATGTCTGTCTCACTATGACATCTGTATGTGTGTCTCAGTATGGAATGTGTCTGTGTCTCACTATGAGATCTGTATGTATGTATGTATGTGTGTGGCTGTGTGTGTCTCACTGTGAGATCTGTATGTATGTGTGTGTGTGTGTGTGTGTGTGTGTGTGGCTGTGTGTGTCTCACTGTGAGATCTGTATGTGTGTGTGTGTGGCTGTGTGTGTCTCTCACTATGGCCATAGCTGGGAACTTTTGAAGTACCATCACTCACAGATCTGATATTAACCCTTGAAGCCCAGTGGGGAAAAAAAGAGTACATTGCATTAACTGTTTCACTGCCAGAGAGGTAGGCAATGTATTGCAAATTAATAACAAATATACACTTATGGATGGTTATATGTGTGTATGCCTCACTATGAGATGTGTATATGTGTGTATCTCACTATGGGATGTGTTTGTGTGTGTGTATCACTATGCCATGTGTATGGGTGTGTGTCTCTGCATGGGATGTGTATCTGTATGTCTCACTATAGGGTGTGCATGTGTGTCTCTCAATGTGGGATGTATATATTTGTGTGTCTCACTATTGTGGGTGTGTGTGTCTGAATGGGATGTGTATATGTGTGTGTGTCACATAGGCATGTGTGTGTGTGTCTCTGTATGGCCTGTGTATGTGTGTGCTCACTATGGAGTGTGTCTGCCTCTGTATGGGATGTGTCTGTGTGTCTCACTGTGGGATGTGCATGTGTGTGTATCTGTATTGGATGTGTATATGTGTGTGTGTCTCACTATGACGTGTGTGTCTCTGTATGGGATGTGTGTGTGTCTCACTATGGCGTGTGTGTGTGTCTCTTTATGGCACGCGTATGTGTGTGTGTGTGTCTATGTATGGGTTGTGTATGTGTGTGTCTCACCATGGCATGTGTGTGCCTCACTACGGGATGTGTATATGTGTGTCTCTATGGCATGTGTGTCTCACTATGGAATGTGTGTGTGTATGTCTCACTATAGGTGTATGTTTGTCTCAGTATGGGATGTGTGTGTGTGTCTCACTATGGGGACACAATGGCAGTTCAAGTCAGCTGGGAGGGGGCAGACTGCTCAAACAGAACGTGATCACATGCATTTTACTGAACTTTCATAAACAAAAACAGACGGGCAACGCCGTCCCACACTGCTAGTCTAGGATATAAAAGCTACATGTGAAATCAGACTATTAAACTAGTAGTACAATAAGAAGCCAAGGGATACCAAATCTTTTCAAATGTACTAATTTTGTCATCAGAAAGGAATGTAACATCTTCATTGTAAAGGCCCGTGCACACGGGCCAAGGTCCGGGTAATGTTAACCCTTTGAGTGCCAGAGGTGTACGCATCACATTGCTTTGCAATGCGTTGCATACCCCTCTGGCACTCAAAGGGTTAAGAGGCCGCTACCTCACTGCTTCACGTGATGCAGTCTTGCGTCGCCTCACGTGATGCATTCATGCGCAGTAGAGACTGCACAAACGCGGGCAGTCTCTACTACATATGACTGCATTGTGACAAACATCCTTGTGAATTATTATATAGGATAATAAATATATTAAAATTTTCCACTGCAGAGTGGGATTGTTTCCAACATGTAATAATGGGAAGTCTGACGGAGTTAACTTCCAAAGCAGCAGCAGTACCGGCTGCTCTCTGTCTGGAAGGCAGCACTGTGCTGGTCACTGTGCATGAAGCCATCTGTGGACGGTGACTGGTGGAGGAGGAGTCAGTCTCGGAGATGCCGCAGCCTCATGCGCCATGGCCATGTCCTCTCTGAGTGCAGCCACAGTCCTTATAAGATGGTCTGTCAAAGCGGGAGGGAGCACCAGTGAGCAGTGACGGATTGATGTATTATGCATGCTGTGGAGGTGGAGAGTGCGGTTGTGTGCGAAAAGTTTGTGGACGCCAGGCAGAACATGTGACTAGTTGCACTACATGCACAAGGAGGAGGCGGACTCCGAGCAAGCGTGCCCTTCCTGGCCTAGAGTGAGACGAGACAGAGAGCAACTCTGGCCTGGTGGGGGTCTGGGGGAAGATGAAGATCAATCCTAGGGAATCTCTGGTCACAGTATAAAAAAAAAATGGTCTCTGAATTAAATGGGACCAGACTTAAACCCTACCCTTAAAATGTAAGGCTTAAATGCTAGGAGAGGTTGTAATTATTATTAAAGCTAAAAGCCGCATTTAAATCAATGGGAATGTGGGGTGGGAATCATATTCCCTTTTTGCCTAGCTCTAGGGTGTAGAGTTAGGCAATATGACTCATCATATCCCCATTTGGTGGGGAGTCATAATGCCTAGAGACTAGGCAATATGACTCCCCACCACATTCCCACTGATTTAAATGGGGCTTTGACTAAATTAACTTCTTCTTGAATCATGCTAGACGGGGGGGGGGGGGATTGTTGCAAAGGTCTCTCCAAATCAATACACTGCAATACACTGTATAACTTTCTAGCATTCAATGGATACGGCTGGAGTTAAAAAGGACAGACAGGGGGGAGATAGGCCATTCAGGGCTCCCCACTCCAGATCGGCCATGCCTCGGACTGGGGGCTAGCGCATTCGGGCAGTCTCTGCTGCGTATGACTACTGTGTGTGACTGCGTCGTTTGGGCAGTCTCTACTGCGCATGTGCATGTTACGCACACAGGGAGCGATACATCCTAGCAAATTATATTATAGGATATATATTTTATATCTATGCCCTTAGACCCCAGTCTGTCCTTTTTAACCCAGTCATACCCATCTGAATGCTAGAAAGTTATATCCAGTGTATTGCAAAGCAATTATCTGTGTGTGTTTGGTTTATAGAAAGCGGTATATTTGTCCAGTAAAAGATTACTTACTGGTTGGCACTTTGGATCTGTGTGTTTGGTTTATAGAAAGAAGTATATTGGTCAAGTAAACTTTTACTTACTGGTGGGCACTTTGGATCTGTGACACTTTTTTCTTTATAGAAAGCAGTATATTATCTGTGCAGTAAATGTTATTTACTTAATAATCTACTGCCTTCTAAAAATCAAAAACACAGATCCAAAGTGCCTGCCAGTCTATCCGGCAAAGGTAATTTGGCCAAATAAACTGGTGGGCACTTTGGCTCTGTGTATTTGCTTTATAAAAAGCAGTATATTTGTCCAGTAAATGTTATTTACTTACTTACTAATGGTCACTTTGGATCTGTTTTTTTTTTCTTTATAGAAAGCATATCTGTTCAGTAAATGTTATTTATTTAAAGGAAGTGTAATACATACTTGATTTTATGGAAGTTTAATTTGTACATATTAAAAAAAATAAATGCAATGATGTACGTCCCATCAATCAAACATGTATAATACATGTTTGAGAGACGGGACTTACATCATTGAATTTATTAAATTTTTTTAATATGTAGAATTTTAAATTACATAAAAATAAGTGTTACTATCCCTTATTTTTCAATTTAATATACTGTACACAGTTTACAAATCGGTGCATAAATATTCTTGAAAATTTTAACATTTTTGTGGGTGTTTTTTTACATTTTAAACTTGTGTGTGTGTGTGTGGGGGGGGGGGTGCCAAGTACGGATCAGGGCCCCAGGTGCCAAATGCTCTAGGTATGCCCCTGTTAAAATATTTGGTCCCATATATTTGAAATTGTTAGGGACAATAATAAGTGTAGATGACTCTCTGCAACATAAATTAGTGGTGTAAATCAGATATGGAAGAATACATTTTGATAAAACATTTACCATCATATTTAGGAATCTTAAAGTGGCAGTGCCTTCTTGATTTAAAAATAAATAAATAAATAAAATATGATTTTAGTCTTACCTTGTTAAATGCTTTTTTCTTCGTCCATATGGAATACAGGTACCATGGGAGATGATCTTCCTTGGAAGGTGGAACACTTCAAAAGACCAGGTCTTGAGGGAGGAGCCTCTCCTTCCCCTTTTACAGTCTGACCATGCCCCCGCCTTCAAGTTTTGACATGAGACAGTGAGAGAAGATGAGGTAAGCTTCTGTGAAAAAAAAGACCCAAGAAGGACTCCCATGTCCAGACAGGCGAGACCAAGCAAGGTCCCTTTTTCTGAGCGGAGACCTGTATTCTAAATGGACTAAGAGAAAAGGATTTAACAAGAAAAGACTAAAATCCTATTTTCTCTTTTGTACAATATGGAATATAGGTACCATGGGATATACCAACAAAAAAAGCACAGCACACAAGAAGAACAGTTGAACAACAGAAAAAGTAGGTCATTAGACAGGCAGGACATCCTGTAGGACCTTCCTGCCGAAGCTGGTTTGAACCAAAGCAATAACATCCACGCTATAGTGCTTTGCAAAGGTGCTGAAGGAGGTTTGGTGGATTTAGGTTTAGTGGAGGTCTGATTAGACCTCCACTCCTGCTTGGTGGTGGAACACTGGGCCTGAGGTGCCACCGGGATCTCCCCAAAATGCTTTGCTTTGTTTGGGATGAAAAAGACTATGTCGCTTCGCCTTAGGGGTGTGTTTAGGAGCTTGAGGCAGTAATGTGCTCTTACCCCCAGAGGCCTCACTGATGAGAGTCTTCAGTTCAGGGACAAAAATAGAAGAACCCGGAAAGGGAAGAGAAATCAGTGATTTCTTAGAGATCAAGTCAGCAGACCAAGTCTTCAGCCACAGCACGCGCCTATCAGTCACAGATAAAAAGAGAAATTTATTAACCAATATTTCCTTTTCTTCTGTGTATCTCCATGTCACCAATTACAATGGGATTTACTTCCTTCCTCCAGCTGGTAGGACCGTCTAATTAATTTAAATAGGATACACCCCTAATCCTCCTCAGTTATACGTTTGCCCAAGCTGAAAAATATCCTATATAATAATTCTCTAAGTTGTGTGTAACGCCCGACATGCGCAGTAGACACTGCCTCCGAAGGGGCGTCCCGCTCTGTATCAGCCGAGGCGCGGGCAGTCTCCACTGCATGTGACTGCCCCGCGACCAGCTGCCAGAGGCACTGTGGCCCGTGTAATGGGCTGTTCAACTAGTAAAAAATATAACAGGTTAAGGGTGGGTGTGACGTGGAGATACACAGAAGAAAAGGAAATATCTGTTAGTAAATTTCTCTTTTTCTTCTGTGTACTCCCCGTCACCAGTAACAATGGGAACTTCACAAGCAAAAAGGAGGGAGGGAAACCCCAAAATTCAACTGAACATATGTTAACAATATTATAACAGAACATACTGGAGAATATGACAAGAAAATAAACGGGAATAATCATACCCTTATTATTGTGGAATTACCACCTGCAGGATTCCTCGTCCAAATCTTGCATCCGCAGAGGCCTCTACATCAAACCTATTATGTTTGATAAAGTTTGAGATGGAGGTCCAGGTGGCTGCCTTGCATAATTCTTCAGCAGAGGCATTAGCCTTCGTAGCCCATGATGTGGCTATTGCTCTTGTTGAATGGGCCTTTATTTTAAGAGGGGGATCTAATTTTGCCTCTTGATATGACATGATGATACACTGCCTGATACATCTGGAAATTGATTGTTTAGATGCTGCAGCGCCCTTCCTTTTACCTATATATTGTAAAAACAAATTGTCTGCTTTCCTAAATTCCTCCGTTCTCTGTAGATAAATGGAAAGACACCTGACCAGGTCTAAAGAATGGAATCTTTTCTCTTTATCCCCTTTTGGAGAGGAGCAAAAGGAGGGTAGAATCATTTCCTGATTTTGACTGAATTTTGAAACTACCTTAACTCCTAAAGGATGATTTCATCCTAAGGACCACATTGTCCTTGTGAAAAACCAAATAGTGGGCTTGACAGGAAAGGGACTGTAATTCGTTGACCCTTTTGGCCGAAGTTATGGCTGTTAAAAAGATAGCTTTCCAGGTCAAGTGCCTTAGTGACACTTGCTCCAGAGGTTCAAATAAGGGGGAATCTACTAGTTGGGTCAAGACTCCCATGCCGGTACTCTCTCTCTAATCCTGGGACACATCTTTTCAATTGCTCTTATAAATCTTTTTATTAGGCTTTCTTCTGCCCAATGTCTGGTCATTACTGCTGAAAGTGCCGATATTTGGACTTTTAGGGAAGCTGGACTTAGGCCTATGTCAAATCCATTTTGCAAGAATTCCAGGATTATAGGGACATTAACCTGGTATTTAAGAATCTTGTTTTTGATACACCATCTCCTGAAGATTTTCCAAATTCTGTCATAAGGGTAGAATTTTTTCTACCAGAAAGAATGGTATCAGCCACCCTATTAGAGACTCCTTGGGATATTATAGACTGCCGCTCAATCTCAAGGCTGTCAGCTGGAAAAACCTGGGATGTGGATGAAACAACGGCACCTGTGATAATAGATCCTCTCTCTCTGGCAGAGTCCAGGGCTTCTGACTGGACATTTTGATCAGCTGTGAATACCAAGTGTGTCTTGGCCATCTTAGAGCAATCATTATGACTTCCGCTTTCTCTGTCTTTATTTTCCTCAGAACTTCCCCTATCAAGGGAATAGGAGGAAAGATGTACACTAGCGAGAAATTCCAGGAAAACTTCAAAGCATCCTGGCCTAATGCTGTGACCACTTTCCATCCTGAGAAGAATTGGTGACACTTGTGATTCTCTGGGCTCACCATTAGGTCTACTACTGGGAATCCCATTCTCCTGGTGATCTGCTGGAACACTTCCTCGTTTAGGGACCATTCCCCTGGATGCACCTGGTTCCTGCTCAAGTATTCCGCCTGTATGTTTTGTATACCAGCTATGTGGGAAGCCGTGATTGCAATCGGTTTCTTCTCTGCCCATCGGAAAATTTGACCTAGTTCCATGTTTAGGCTTGCACTTCTGGTTCCTCCTTGGTTCCTGACATACATGACTGCTGTCATGTTGTCTGACCTTATATGAACAGCAGTATTTCTTAGCTGCACCTTGAACCGAAGTAGAGCATATCTTATTACTCTGAGTTCTAGTATGTTTATGTGCAGTAATATTTCCCTTACAGACCATGTGCCCTGAACTGTTCTGGATTCCCACACTGCTCCCCATCCCAGAGGGCTGGCGTCTGTGGTGACAATATTCCAGACCGGGTCTGACAGCGAAGTTCCCTTTTTTAGATTTGCTTTGTTTATCCACCATATCAGGTCTTGATGGATCTCTGATGACAATCTGATCCTTTGGAGCGGGTTCTGTTGGTGTTTGTACCAATATTTTAGGAAGTAGCACTGTAGATGTCTCGCATGGAACCTTGCCCAAGGAACTACTTGGATCGCCAATATCATTATGCCCAAGCACTGCATAAATATGTGGGCCGTGTGGCTTTTGTTCTTTCTGAACTTCTTTACATTCCTCACTATTCTGATTATTCTCTCTCTCTTGACAATGTTACTGCAGGAATTAGGGTATTGAATCTCATGCCTATGAAGACCAACACTTGCGTTGGAGATAGATTACTTTTTTGAGTGTTTATCATCCAACCCAACTTTGAAAGATGGTTTACCACCATGTTTGTGTTTGAGATGGCCTGACTTTTTGACTGGGATACTATGAGTAGGTCGTCCAAGTATGGGATGACCAAAACTCCTTTCTGCCTTATTGGTTCTAATGCTGCGGCTAGCATCTTTGTGAATACCCTGGGGGCAGTGGAGAGACTGAAGGGCAATACTCTGAATTGAAAGTGTTGGTCTCCTAGCGCAAATCTTAGATATTTACAATGATCTTTTCTTATCAGGATGTGATAATACGCGTCCTGTAGATCCACCTTGGAAAGAAAACTGCCTGGAACCACCGCTCTTATGACTGACTTTACCGATTCCATTTTGAATGTCTTCTTTATCAGGTATGAGTTGAGATCTTTGAGATCCAAGATGGTTCTGCATAAACCCGATGGTTTTGGTACCATAAATATGATTGAATAAATTCCTGTAAATCTCTCCTGTTTTGGAACTAGTTGAATTGCTCCTTTCTCCAGAAGGGTCTGAATCTCCAACCCCAGCATTCTCTTCTTCCTGGGATTCGTAGGGATTCTGGATGCCAGAAACCTGTGAGTTCATGGGGTCTGTCTGAATGGAAGCGGATACCCCATTTCCAAGATCTTCTGGACCCATTTGTCTGATGACTCCCAATGGTCCAGAAACGAATGCAGGCGACCCCCCACCTGCTCTGGAAATGGGCGCCGCTGACCTTCAGAACTCTTTCTTGAATTGTTGCTTTTTGGAGTAATCCTTTCGGTAGGCCCTCTGGGTGTTTGGTATGCAGATTGCTTCCTATGTTCAAACTGCTTCCCCTGGTATCTTTTAGATTCACGAAAGGAATAAGACTTATTCCTATAGGAAGATGATCTAGGAGGGGATCTTCTTTTTCTTTCCTGAGGGAGGAATGCACTCTTGCCTCCTCAATTATTTCCTCAAACTGCTCGCCAAACAGCATGTCGCCATTGAAAGGGAGGTTAGCCAATTTGTTTTTAGAAGAGGCATCCGCCCCCCAGGGTCTAAGCCATAGTGCTCACCTGGAAGCCACCGATAATGCAGATGTTCTGGCTCCCAACTTCACCGAGTCAATAGAGGTGTCACAAACAAAGTTATTGGCTTCTTTCATGGTTGCAACTTCTCTGGCTAATTTAGATCTTGAGGTACCTGATTCTATAATTTCCTCTAGGTTAGTAAGCCATATACGCATAGCCCTGGATACACATGCTAGGGCTGTAGCGATTTGAATGTTGCTACCAATAAGCGAATATTGCCTCTTTAGAGCTGATTCCACTTTCCTGTCCATGGAATCGTTCAATGAGGAACCATCCTCCAATGGTATCGTGGTGTGTTTGGCTAGCCTGGAAACTGCTGCATCTACCTTGGGAGGAGCTATCCAGCTTTTGGTTTCTAAATGGTCAAAGGGATATATTTTGTTAAATCTTTTAGTAACTGAGGACCTTTTGTCAAACTTATTCCATTCTTCAGTAACAATATCAGAAATGGACTGATGAACTGGGAAAGCTAGTGTTGGTTTTTTGTTCCCCATGAAGGCCGTGTCCATGACCCCTAAATCCTTTTGTTCCTCTACTATTCCTAGGGACTTGTGTATTGATTTTAAGAATGCGTCAATTTTATCTAATGCAAATTCCTCTGTATTTTCTATTATTTCACCTTCCTCTTCCTCTGAGGAAAAATCCGAGGGTCCCTGACTATTCCGGTCTTCAATATCAGTTACCCTAGGGGAGGATGTGCCCTCCCCAGGGTCCTCTACCTCTGCCTTTTTTTTTAGGAATTACTGATTCCTGCATAGCAGAGAAGGTCTCTTGCATAGAGACCTTCATCCAAGACAGGAAGTCCTGAAACTGTCCTGGCATCTCCTGAAGGGCTGCTTTCTTTAAACACTCCTGACAAAATTTTGCATTTTCAGAGGCTGGCAACTTCTTGTCACAATTACTGCAAGACCTGGCTTTTTGGGGCTTTTCTTTCTTGGGTGGACCTGAATCTGCTTTTTCTTTGGAAGAGGCTTTAGCTGCAGACATCCTTAAAATTTAACCTTTAATAAATAATTCTAATAAAATTAATACTACTGAGAAAAGTTAATCCTTACCTGACCTCCATTGCTTGTCTTTATATTCCGCATGCGTTTCACTGGTGGAACGCACGCCTGCTTGGCCGGATGCAGTAGGAAACCGGATGCGGGTCTTATTTCCTTATATAAATTTCCACGATAGCGGAGTGCGTATCACGCTGGAACGCATCCAGCGTTTTAGTGCTTCTTGGCCTTTGCCCGGTTCCTGGGCTCCTCATGCCTCCTGGAAAGGATGTACTGGCGTCACTCCTGTACCGCCAAGGTATCAGGAGGAAGACCCCACCCAGATCTGGCAGCGCTCCGGGGAAACGCCTGAACCATATGCCCGGTTGCCGTCTGAGTGTTGGGCGCAACCCGCCTGGCAGATGTTAATGCCAATATAATCTCCAGGTAATGCCTTGTCTTCCGCATTGCTTCCCCTGGCCACCTGAGGGTTCAAACATATAATAGAGGCATAAGCCTCATGTCCTCCAGCTGCTAGGACCAGAAATAACTGGGGAGGATTAGGGGGTGTATCCTATTTAAATTAATTAGACGGTCCTACCAGCTATCCCATTGTAATTGGTGACGGGGAGTACACAGAAGAAAAGCAGATGCTTTAGCTTCAAGCCAAACTGCATCCAAGAAAGCACCAGTAACATAATGCTGAGCCTCAGAAATGTTAGCCAAAAGGGATAAAAGGTCAGCTCAGCTATAGGAGCACCTTTTTGTACAGCAGCAGTGAACTGTTCAGTCCAGACTGCAATAGCCCTATAGACCCATGCAGAAGCAAAGGTGGGCCTCACGGATGCACCGTACCTATGGCCGTGAAGTTAGCCTTCAAAACAGTGTCTAGCCTTCTGACAGTCACACTTTTTAGAGATGAAGCTTCTGCCACAGCCAAGACCATGGACTTAGAAAGCCTAGAAATGGGGGAATCAAGCTAAGGAGGATAATATTTGGGGATAAACATAAGCTTGCAGAAGGCCTGAGCTCTCAGACTCACCCCAAAATTCTGGTGTGTCCAAGGGAAGTAGATATTCGGCAGTATTTGGGGCTATCATGTTACTAGGGATTAGTGCTCCCATTTTCTACAAAGCTCTATGGGCTTTGTGCTATTCCATAACATACACACAAATTTAAAAACTTACTTAGACTATCCTCTGGATTATATGTCAAATCTGTGCATGTTATACCGCTTAATGGAACACTAACACAAAACAATTTAAATATGCTGATAATTTTTACAGATGCTAGCATGAAGTACAGGGTAATTTAGTGTATATAACCCACATTTTTAGGTGTTCACATTCCTTTAAACTATTTATGTAGGATGGCCCTAAGCCTCATCTGCAAGCTTTCCCATGAAAACTAATAAGATGTTAAAATCTGCATGAGGTTACATTTTGAACTAATAAAGTTGAGTTTTAACCCCTTAGGGACCAGCCGCGCACGAAAGCAGCTGTCACTTAAGGACCAGGGACCATTTTTTTTTCCCCCCGAATCCAATTCCGGACTCCCTGGGCGGCGTGCAGCTGCACAGGGAGCCCGGAATTCCATGATGGTCCAGGACCGTTATGGGTCCTTAAGGGTATAACAACCCATGACGGTCCAGGACCGTCATGGGTCCATAAGGCGTTAAAATACCATGTCCATATGTACTGTAAAGTCAGGCCAGTTCCCCTATAGATTGCAAACTCTGAATGTTAGTTTTCCAGCTAACTACATACTGCAGTTCAGTCTGAATTTTGAGGTCAACAATGCAGGTAATTTCTACATATTGTTCAAGGCAAACAGAGCTTACAATATCCGTGTACTAATAAATTATTTTCTACACATACAAATTTTAATTCTTTGAGTGTTTAAATTGTCCCCCTTCATCAAGTTGAAAAGCTGGGAGGTAATACTCACTGAGAAAGTCACTGCTGTGATGGTGTATCTCAACTGCTTCAAATTTTCAAAGCCAACAATTAGTTTATACTGTGTGTAATTCAGGTAGCCCAGATGAACCACAATAATCTCCTCACATTTCTGTAAAAAGGAGGGTAGGTTAAAACAAGTTTGAAAGTTAAAAACATTTACAGATGCAAAAAAATTAACAGTATTTGTGGATTATTCCTCTTCATTATTCTAGCCCCAAGGGCGGACAACTTGCAGACTTGCAGCTTTTGTTTAACTAAACACCTCCCTTCGTTGTCTGGAAGCCATTGGTCTGATCAAGATTGGAACTGTAGCCAAACAACAACTAAAGGGCTAAAGGTCACTTACCCCTGCTGTAACCACCAATAGGCTGTTCACAAGCTACTGTATATAACACAGCAAAATAGTAAAATATGTTGGCGTCTGTTTAGCAATTCTAGTGAACTTATGGTTAAATACTTTTCTCTTAGTCCATGTGGAACAAAGAAACAATGGAGCAAAGTCTCCTCCTCCAGGAGGGCAGGACACTTAAAGCCAAACAGAACTAAAAGAATGTACGAATTCTTCATTGTTAGTAATAGCGACTTTTGTCGTTCCTTTGCTACGTATCATATTCTACTTAGATCTTCTGTACGACTTTGATTACTTGCCTCAATTGTATAATTTTTCCTTGTACAGAAAAGGAAATCCCTTGTAAACACCAAGAGGTACCCTCTGTCCAGGGCCTCAAGCCAGAGTTTTTATTTTCTGGGAGGAAGTCTTGTGGTTTGCATGGACTAAGAAAAAAAGATTTTAAATGAACGTTCACTAAAATCCTCTTTTCTCTGTTGTCCTATGTGGAATACACAAACCATGGAGATATACAAAAGCTATGCACCAAGATTCCAGAGAGGGGAAAAAGAGGGAATAATAAAAAATCAAGCAAACACACCCTACTGCAAACCAGTGGCCACAGGGCCAGACTGGCATAACAAGAACCTCCAGTGTCAGATCTATTGAGAAGAAAAAAAAAAAAAAAAAAAGTAAAAAAAGACACTAACAGGAACTACACTATGAAGGACATTACGACCAAAGCTGGCTTCAGGCAAGGCCAACACATTAACACAGTAGTGTCTGACAAAGGTGTACAAAGGTGACCACGTCACCACCATACAACTGCTCAGCAGTAGTCTGATTGTGTAGTCCCAGGAGGCACCCACCAAACTAGTGGAATGCATCATGACCCAAAAGGGTACAGGCTTCTTCCAGAGGCAGAAAACAGCAACAGTAATTTTAAATGCAGCTTGGCCTGCATGAGGACCCTCAGGAATGACGGAGCAAATCAGATTCTTATATTAAATCTAAGCCTTTGTCCCTCTAGTTTTAGACTATGCACTCTGATCCTAAAAGTACTTTTCTCCTGTACTTTGCTGAATCCCTTCATATATTTGAAGGTTTCTATCATATCCCCTCTTTCTCTTCTCTCCTCCAAGTTATTCATGTTTAGATCCTTTAGTCTAGCCTGATATTTCTTATCTTGAAAACCAGTCACCATTTTCGTAGCTCCTCTCTGATTTTTCTCCAGAATATCTATATCCTTCTGGAAATGGGGTCTCCAGTACTTTACACAGTAGTTTAGGTGAAGTCTAACCAAAGATCTGTAGAGGGACATGACCACATCCCTCTTTCTACTACTAATGTCCCTAGCTATACAACCCAGCAACTTCAATCATTTGTCTTCAATCTAACCTTTTTTTTTTAGATTACTTCTTTTACTTACATATCTAAAAATGTGTTGTCCCCCTATATAATGGTTAGGCAATATTTTCCTCTATATGTTCTTGGCATGTCTAATAACCCATTTAGCCTCCTTCAGCCTATACTTTTACGGATAGCCAACTTCCTGCTACTTTTTTCTCTTTTTCTGTACATGTGCCATTTCTGCAGAGTACCATAGTGGTTTATTTTTATCTTTTAACCTTACTGACAAGTCTAATGAAATGCTCTGCTGCCTTTCATAAAACACATTTCAGATACTCTCATTTCTCCTGGACTCCATCTAAAGATTACAACGCTGTTAAAGACTGACATAAATATGTTACCATTTTAGAAAAATCAGCCTTTCTAAAATCTAAAACCTTTGTTTTAGTGTGGTGCAAATCAGCTTCTGTCTTTATATTAAACCACAATGATTGATAATCACTGAAGCCCAAACACTCTCCTACAGTTACAGCTGATACCAATATCCATTTATAAATAATAAATATACTATGTCTTCCTTCCTAGTGGCTCTTCTAAGAAATAGCAGAAATACCCTTCCTTGGATGGTATCAAATTAAGAGCCTAGGAAATGCTGGACTTGGAAGGGACCAGAGAAGATTTTTTTTAAAGGAGTACTCCAGGTGGTCCCTAGGCATGATCCATACAAATGAAGTGCATGAATCCAACATGGCTGCCACATGCACACCAGGTCTTAAAAGGGATACATCACTTTTTCAATGAACGCATGCAAAAAAGCTGAAAACTACAGTAAAAAATGAGCAAGCACATAGAAACTATCACTCATAGACAAGGTTCCCACAAGTGAAGTGCTCAAGCCTGTTGTATATCACAAGGCAGAGAATGGGTTAAAAACCCTTGTGCCTAAGGACGCCGGGATATACTCATATAATAAAAAAATAAAAGAATGGACTAGAGTGCAAATCAAGAAAAATATCACTTTCCAGTAAATACCAGTAGGATAGGGAAACCTACATAAACCTCAAGAGGTTAACTCACCTGCAGCTTCAGTCATCAGGTTGCCAAAAATAAAGAAAGGAGCTTCAGAGAAGCTCTTTCGTGAGATAAAGATCAGTAAACCAAGCTGATCTTCACAGGTTTGAAGTCCTGAATTAGGAAGCCAATAAACAGGAGCCGACCTACTGTAGGATTATACAGTCCCAAATACTAGGAAGTAAAAATAAAAAATAAGACCTAAGAGCTGTACCCATGCAACCCTTCTGATCATGATTCCACTTAAAAAGGAGTTAGCAGGCAGGGGTAAAGTGAAAGGGAGGAGAGAGTCTCTGCCTCAGAGACTTTTTTTTTTTTTTTTAAAGACGTGTCCTGCCTTCATGCAGGAGGCTTTACCTCATGCTTCCTGTGTTCCTCATTGGATGACCGAAAAATAATCAGTAAGGAATGTGTAGCTGCTCTTAGATCACCTTCTAAATCATACAATCTGGAAATATAAGAGCGCAAACACTAAAAGCACCAGAAGTGTATGAAACTTTTATTAAAATATAAAATCACACTGCATATGAACTCACATGAATTACAAATAAATCCATATCTGTTATTCATGCAACCGGACCACAGGCCTTGTGTTTTCATCATCCTTGGGGTCAATAGTTAAACAAATATCTCTGACAAGGTATCAATATTATCAACTGGAAACACACATATGAATATACATATGAATATTCTCTGATCTCTTCATCTGAAAAACCATCTGAAATCAGTATTGGATACTAGGGTGTACTACAGCTTCTCGAGGACAAACAGGGTTGGTGGGTTGACAGGCAGTTATAAAGGACTCAAACGTCTGTAGCATGGAATTCTGAAACAAATACATAAAATGCAACATTTCCTCAAGCATTGGCTGCTGAAAAGGAGGATTTTAGTTTTATCTGTTAAATCCTTTTCTCTTGATCCATATTGCTTACAGGTACTGTGGGGAGGAGACAGCTCCTCCTAGTAGGCTGAAACAATTCTTCAAGAAGTGCAGGGTGGAGCCTTCTCCTCCTCCTAGCAGGCTACCTAGTCAATCCCATTCTCCTGATAGATTTGAGACAAGAAGAAGAAGAGGAAAACTCCTGCGAGCATGGACCCAAACAGACTCCCATGTCCAGTCACAGAGACCTAGCACGGTCCCTTTCACTGGGAAGGAGGCCTGTAAGCTATATGGACTAAGAGAAAAGAGGATTTTAGTCTTACCTGTTAAATCCATTTCTCTTAGTCCATACAGGTTACTTGTAACTCTGGGTAGGCAATCTGCCCCTTTAAGTAGGCAGGAACAATTTTAGAATTGATTGCAGGGGGTGGGGCCTACCATCCCTCCTTGGCTGCAGCTAGCCAACCAGCTCCAGAAAGATTTGAGACACTATTGACTAGAAAGTAGAAGGGAAAAAAGACTCCTGTGAGCATGACCCCGAAGGACCCCCACGGTCTGCCACAGGAGAGCCAAGAATGGTCCCTTGAAAGGGTGGGAGACCAGTAAACTGTATGGACTAAGAGAAAAGGGTTTAACAGGTAAAACTAAAATCCTCTTTTCTCCGTCGTCCAATACAGGTTACTGGTAACTCTGGGATGTCCAACCATTGAGTTTCCCAGAGGCGGGATGTAAGGCAAGGACCAGACTCAAGGGCCCCAAAGTCACCAGAGCAGATATGAACTATCAGATCAGAGATAGCCCAACAAAACAAATGAAGTGTCAACGGACATTGAACAGGGGTAACAGCACCCTAACTGTTACACAGCACACTGAACTAGAGCCAACAGGGCTCAAAAGTGAAGGAAACACTAAGAACCGAAGGAGATCCTAGACAGGCAAGACTGCCTCCAGGATCTTCCTCCCAAAGCTGGCGTCAGCCAATGCCAGCACATCAACACTGTAGTATTTTGAAAAGGTGTGCACAGACGACCAGATGGATGCCTTGCACAACTGATCAGCAGATGCCTGATTCTTGTAAGCCCAAGAGGCCCCAATAGATCGTGTAGAATGAGCCGTGACCCTGAAAGGCACAGGCTTCTTCCTCAGCTCATAAGCCTTACGAATAGTGTATTTGATCCAAGAAGCAACAGTCACCTTGGATGCAGGTCTTCCTGACCTAGGACCCTCAGGGATGACGAACAATGCGTCAGACTGCCTGACTCAGTGCGATGCACATAAAACTTGAGACAATGCACCACGTCTAACAAGTGGAGATCCCTCTCCTTGTCAGAGGTGGGGGTCAGGGCAGAAAGAGGGCACCACAATCTCCTGATTGATGTGAAACTTCGAAACCACCTTCAGAAGAAACTCCTGAGAAGTGCGAAGCACCGCCTTGTCCTTGTGAAACACCAAAAAAGGTGGATTATAGGACAGAGCACGTAACTCCGCGACACGGCGAACAGACATGATCGCCAGTAGAAAGGCCATTTTCCACATCAACAGGCATAGAGGAGTAGTAGCCAAGGACTCAAATGGAGGGTGCTGAAGAACACCCAAAACCAAGTTAAGATCCCACTGAGAAGTGGGATTTTTGAAGGTAGGAAGAGTATGAGCAATGCCCTGGAAGAAAACCTTGACATCAGGAAGGATGGCAATGTGCCTCAAAGAAAACAGAGAGAGCAGAAGTCTGAACCTTAAAGGAACTCAAACTGAGGCCCTTATCCACACTGTCCCGCAAAAAGGCCAAGCCCGTAAGGCAGATCAAATTCCTGAGACATATCCTTGTCAGCACACCTAGATAGAAAAGTCGACCAGACACGATGGTAGATCTTGGAAGAAACAGGTTCGCGGGCACTGAGCATAGTAGCCACCACCCTGGAAGAAAAACCTCTCTTCTTCAATATTGAGGATTCAATTTCCAAGCCGTCAAAGCTAGCCGGTGAACATCCTCCTGCCACAGGTAACCCTGTAGAAGAAGATCCGGACAGCAAGGAAGCTGGAATGGCTCTGCCACTGACAGATCCAGAAGCTCTCGAAAAACAAGCCTGTCGAGGGCAGTATGGAGCAATCAAAATGACTGGACAACACTCCAGTCGTAATTTCCGTAACACCCTGTGCTACATTGGGAGGGGAGGAAAAATGTAGGCCAGAGGGAATAACTAAGGAATGGACATTGCATACACAGCCAGGGCTAGAGGGTCCCTCCAACGAGAGCAGAACCTCTGAACCTTCCTGTTGTGTCTTGTTGCCATCAGGTCGATGTATGGAAGACCCCATTTCTGAACAATGAGGATGAACACCTCTGAGTGCAACTCCAACTCTCCGCTGTCCACTGAGTGTCGACTGAGGAAGTCCACCATGACCTTGTATATGCCAAGAATGTGCACTGTGGATATGGCAGCAACGTGTTCTTCTGCCCAAGACAAAATAGCCTTGACCTCTAACCAAGCAACAAGACTTCTTGTTCCGCCCTGCTTGTTCATGAAAGCCAAGGCCGTGGTGTTGTTGGACTCCACTTGGACAGGACAGTCTTCCAGAGGAGATGTCCAATGACGAAGGGCATGAAATATCGCACAAAGCTCCAATATGTTGATAGGAAGGAGAGATTCCTCCGGAGACCACCGACCCTGATCGCTCAGTTGACCCAGGACCGCTCCCCAGACGGAGAGGAGGGCATCCGTCATCACAGTGGTCCAGAAAGATACCAGGAAGGACTTGCCATTCAGCAGATTGGAAAGGTCGAGCCACCACTCCGTTCCACATGAAGAGGGACATCTTTAGAAGGTCTGGCTGACCCCTGTACACCTGGATCACGAAACTCTGGAACTCCCTGGTGTGCACCATGGCAAACGGGACTGATTCTATGGTGGAGATGAATTTCCCCACTAGAGAGGACAGATTCTTGGCTGGAACTGGATCTTGAGCCAGAACCACAGAAACCCTGTGGGCGATCTGGTGAGCTACCGCATCCATGAGAAAAACCATCATGCTCTTCTGAGTGTTGAAGAGAAGGCCCAGGAAGACCAGGTGATGGGACGGGACAAGATCCGACTTGTCCAAGTTGATGATCCAATGAATGCATTGCTGAACCTGCTGATGAAGTGGTTCCATAGAAGGGGCTTTCAGAAGCAGGTCGTCCATGCATGGAGTAACTCTGATACCGTTCCGGTGGAGAACGGACACTAAGGCTCCCAGGACACTGTTGAAGACTTGATGAGCTGTCATCAGACCAAATGGAAAAGCTGAAAACGTCCCTGGTCGCAGGCAAATCGAGGTACTGCCGGCTCTCTGGATGAATGGCAATGTGTAAGTATGCATCCTGAAGATCCAGAGATGCAAGGAATTCCCCCGGGGACATGGAAGAAATCACAGTGCGTAGATACTCCTGGTGATAATGAGTCCGGATCACAAAGGAACGGAGATCCTTTAAATACAAAATGGGACGACAGCCGCATCCTTCTTGGAGACCACAAAGAGGTGTGAGTAAAAACCCATACCTCTGTCCTGAACTGGAAACGGCTTTAGAACATCATTGTCCAGAAGAGCCTGAACAGCTCCATCGGACAGATGGCATTTCTCTGCGCTCTGAGGCGTATGAGATGGAAAGAAGTTAAAGGGATACGAAAGGGATCCTGTAACCTTTCGTCACCACCTGTAAGACCAATGGGTCCATCACAGAATCCTCCCAAATGCTGTGATAGTGTCGCAGAGGACCACCCACAGCAGAGTGGGGACCTGGGTTCAGTGAGTCATGGCGAAGGCGGCTTGGAAGCAACCTTGGGCTTCCATTGCTGTTTGGGCTTGGAGGAGGTACACGGAGCTGAGGGAACCGTCTGATTCACCGGACGTGTCTCATTCTGAAAGGAGCGAAAATACCAGTAACGCTTAAGCAGTGTTTTCTTCCTAGGAACCAAGGGAAGAAGAGTACTCTTACATAGTAACATAGTAAATTAGGTTGAAAAAAGACACAAGTCCATCAAGTTCAACCTTCGCTTCATACCTCAGTAACTGAGAATTTTATAGCTTTCCTGCTACCAATTAAATTAGTCTTTATCAGACCTTCCTGATCAGCCTACTGATAAACAGTATAACTCTGTATGTTCCCTTTTGAAAGAAATGTATCTAATCTTCTCTTAAATGTATCCATTGTATCTGCCATAACTACCTCCCTGGGCAATGAATTCCACAATTTGACAGACCTTACCGTAAAAAAACCCTTCCTCTGCTGAAGTTTAAACCTCCTTTCCTCTAATCTCAAGGGGTGTCCCCTGGTCACCTGAGCAGGCCTTGGAATAAATAGCTCACCGCAGAGATCCTTGTATTGACCTCTCATATACTTGTACAATGTGATAAGGTCTCCTCTTAGTCGTCTTTTCTCTAGAGTAAATAAACCAAGTTTGTTTAGTCGTTCCTCATATGTCAAGTCCTCCATTCCCTTAATTAATTTTGTTGCTCTCCGCTGTACCCTCTCTAGTTCTAGTATATCCTTTTTCAGAACCGGTGCCCAAAATTGCACTGCATACTCAAGGTGAGGTCTTACCAATGATTTGTATAATGGCAAAATAATGTTATCCACTCTTGCTTCAATACCTCTTTTTATGCAAGACAGGACTTTGTTTGCCTTTGCTACTGCTGTTTGACACTGGTCACTGTTTGCAAGTTTGTAGTTGACAAGGATACCCAGGTCTTTTTCTAGCAACGAGTCACCTAAAATTATTCCATTAAGTTTATAAGTAGCCTTGGGATTGCTTCCTCCCAAATGCATGACTTTACACTTCCCCACATTAAACTTCATATTCCACATGTTTGCCCAATCTGACATTGTATGTAAGTCCCTCTGTAGAGAGAAAATATCCTGTTCTGAATTAATGGCTTTGCATAATTTAGTATCATCTGCAAATATTGATATTTTGCTTTCTATATCTATTTCCAGGTCATTTATAAACATGTTAAAAAGCAGCGGACCCAATACTGAACCCTGAGGTACTCCACTCTCCACTTTAACTATACTGGAGAATTTTCCATTTACAACCACATACTGTTCCCTATCCTTCAACCAGTTTTGTATCCAATTGCAAAGGTTATCTCCTAGCCCCAATTTCCTTATTTTATACACCAGCCTTCTGTGTGGTACTGTATCAAATGCCTTTGCAAAGTCTAGATATACTACATCTACTGCCTTGGCATTGTCAAGGTTGCTGCTTACCTCCTCATAGAAGCTGAAAAGATTAGTTTGGCATGACCTATTCTTCATAAAACCATGTTGATTCGTGCTAATGATCTTATTTTTTGTGTTGTAATCCTGAATATAGTCTCTTATTATGCCTTCTAATAGTTTTCCCACTACAGAGGTCAAACTCACTGGTCTATAATTCCCAGGTTCTGTTTTAGTTCCCTTCTTAAATAGAGGCACTATGTTAGCTCTTTGCCAATCCTGTGGCACTGAGCCTGTGGTAATAGAATCTTTAAAGAGTAAATATAGGGGTTTTGCTAACACTGCACTGAGTTCCTGAAGAACCCTTGGATGTATACCATCAGGACCCGGTGCTTTGTCGGTCTTAATTTTGTTCAGTCTTCCCATGACATCTCCTTGAGTTAACCCAATATCTATTAATTGTATTGTTTTATTTGTTACTTGCGGAGGCTCTTCTACCATTCCTTGCTCCCTTGTATATACTGATGCAAAGAAAGTGTTTAAAACATCAGCCTTTTCCTTATCCTCACTAACCAACTCACCCATCTCATTTTTGAATGGTCCAATGCACTCCCTCTTAAGTTTTTTGCTATTTATATATTTAAAAAACTTTTTTGGATTAGTCTTGCTTTCCCTTGCAATTCGAGTTTCATTATCTATTTTTGCTACCCTAATTGCCTTTTTGCAATCTTTGTTGCACTCCCTGTACCTCCTGTGGCCTCATTGATCAGATCCTTAAGATCTGGCCCAAACAAAGAAGTGCCTTGAAAAGGAAAGGAGAGCAATGCTTTCTTGAAGTAGTGTCAGCAGACCAGATCTTGAGCCAAAGCTCCTGTCTGGCAACCACAGAAATGGCGGAAAACCTAGCCACCAAACGGATGGCATCAAATAAGGCAGCAGAAACATAGTGCTGTGTCTCAGAAATGTTGGCAAGAAGGCGCAACATATCAGAAGTAGGAGCACCCTGACGGACAGCCAGGGTGAGCTGTTCAATCCAGACCGCAATGGCCCGGTTTACCCATACTGCATCGAATGCTGGCCGCATGGCAGAGCAAGCAGTGGCAAAGATGGACTTGAGGGAGACCTCAAGTTTCTTGTCAGTCCAGTCCTTTAGAGCAGATGCATCAGATACTGGCAGGGCAGAAGACTTGGATAGCCTGGAGATGGGAGCACTCTTCAGACACAAGGTGGTGAAGAGTGGGGTTAGGTGGAAAGCAAGTAAAGGGCTTTTTAGAATCCTGAAATACATCAGAAGGGTCAGAAGGAACCTCCTGCACTAAGGGAATGTTTAGGGTATTTAAAACAGCCCTGATCAGGCCCTCAGCCGACGGCTCAGGATCAGCCTCAAAAGGGTCCCCAAAAAACTGAGAGGAGCCCACCGCAGAACATTCCTCAAAATCGGAATCCAGCAGAAGTTCCTCCTCAGAGGAATCTGACACGTCAGATACTCCCTGAGGTTTTGGCAGGGAAGACCTGACTGAGGAGGGGGCCTGCCAAGACTGAAAGACCCCCTGTAACTGGAATGGAAAGAGTTGCAATGTGGACCTGAGGTCCCTAGTCGCAGCCTTGAACTCTTGCACCCAAGGCGGTTCTATGGCATGGCTGGATGTCCCTGGAATGCTGTCAGGGACATCAGAACATGCTGGGCATAAGTGACCTGAGAATTCTCTAGGTAGCCCTGAAGCCAGGAAGAGCGATGCAGAGACTCCAGCCTCCTTAGTCTTAGGTCTAGCCCCAACGGTATAGACATTCTCACAGTGTCAAATAACCTAATGTACAATAAATCATCCAATTCTAGTGTGTAGGATTAAAGCTTCACCCCAGAAATTGCTAAAATAAACTTATCTGGCATGCGAAGGGTTAATGAGGAGAGTCCAAACCCTGCGTAGGATACTCGCCCAGAAACGCCCACAAAATGGCTGTCTCGGCGGGAGCCAATAAGAAACAATCAGAGCAAGTGCTCATGGGAAATGTAGTTTTTCCCAAAATGTACCCCAAACAGTGCTCAAAGCCCCCTGAGCCCCCCAACACACTGGAAACATGAACCGAATGATAAAGCAAGGGCAGACAAGTAAAATGAGCCATCTCTGAAGTCGCTAGGTTAAACGGTTGCAGAGATACGTCCCAAACAGTACAGTCCCATAGGAGTGAATGGAGCAATGGCGTCTATGCAGTAAAGTGCGCCTTAAAGGCACAGGACACAATTTTTACAACTTTTAAAGTAAAACATTAAAAAGTGTGAAACCTCAATAGAACATGTGAGGATACCCAAAAAACACTAACCCAGTAGGAAAAGTGTCAGAAACCCCTCAAAAATGCCAAACCAGCAGTGAAAGGGTTACGTTACCACATAAACCTGCTCCAAACACCCAACAGACATACAGATATACCCAATGAGTGCAGGAGTGTGCAATAGGAACTCCAATGAATACATCCTTGTGCTGAGGGACACTGTGGGACAAGTGGACCTGCAGCACTCAAAGGGTTGCTCACCTTTCCTGCAGATCTTCTGTCTTCAGATTACCATGGAGTAAGAAGTAGCTCAGTGGGTAACTCCTGGGGAAGCACTTGGAATCAAGATTTTCCCCCTCAGGGCTTAAGGTCCACAAAAAAGCACCAGGATACTGAACTAGCCACATCTAAGGACATTGTCAGTCATGGTAATCTGCCTAATAGTGGTATTCCATATCTAACAGAAAAATAAAAAAGATTCTAAAACTATAGCAGAACTGTTCTCAGCCTGGTGTTGTCTTCACCAAGGAAGAAATCTTTCTGGAGCGGATTGGCTAACTGCAGCCAAGAAGGGAAGGGAGGCTCCACCCCCAGCATACACTTTGACAATTGTTCCTGCCTACTAAGGGGCGGATCGCTTTCTAGAGTTACCAGTAACCTGTATTGGACCACAGAGAAATATAAATACATATAGACACAATCATCAGTCCCAAACATCCATAGAGAGACATGTACCTGTGCACAGCTAATTGTTCTTGGCCGAGTATGTTCTTGATTACTTATAAAAGTGACTGTTGCATCTGGGGTTACGCCATGGATTTGCACAGTCATAGTGAAATTTGTTTGAATGCTGAAGTCTGTAGAAAGATCAGAAGGAAAAAGCAGATGAAAATGTAATCTACACTGAATATATAAAAAATGTATGTAAAGGGTGAATTTATTGCTTTTTTGTCTTAATACAATGAACATTTTATAGACTATTTTAAGAAAATTGATTTTATGTGATTTTTCATTGACTTCACACAATTGACCTTACAATCAGTTGGTAAATAAAGAAATAATAATGCTGCAAAAAGGGGGTTTGTTACTTACCAATAAGTAATTTTTTCTTAGTCCAAGTGAGATACCAATGGGATATCAATGCAGACCTCCTCCAGAAGGCAGAGCACTCAATGAAATTCCTACCACATTCTGCCCTGTGTAGCCCTCCCAACAGCCAGTTAGTTAGAAATGGCAGGTCTCCCCAACCTAAAAATGAGAGTTTTCTCAAGGTGGGATATAGTGCATCCTTCAACTAAATTTCTTCTCTAGCATCAATTGAGGATGTCCCAAAACAGTTCCAAAAATACAAGGAGTGAGAGAACTGCAGCCTGCAAAAACTAGGGAATACAGTCATGGCATCATATGGATATTGGAAGTTTTGTGTTGAGGCAGAAGGACATCAAGTTTATTTTTTAGCATTCCCAGGAGATCTGCGATTTGGAAAAACATTTCCAGCTTCAGTTCCAACCTCTCCTGGATCTGTCTGACTCCCAGTTGTCTAATCTTGACTTAAATTGCTGATAATGCTGAAATGTTTTCTTCCACACGTAGGACTTTTGTCCCTTCTGCCCAGGTGACTTTGCTGCTGGTGACCTCTTGACGGTTGATGTAGGCTACTGCTGTGGTGATGTCTGATTGGATTTGAGCTGGATGTTCCTTCAAGAGCTACATCCCGATTGTGTGTTGAATATGGCTTTTAATTCTAGAATGTTAATGGGAAGGGAACTACTACTGGCAGACAGAGTGCATAAGTTGTTCACTCCAGAAGTTGTTCACTCCAGACTGCAATAGCTCTGTTGACGCAGGCAGAGGTAAAAATAGGCATCAATATGGCCTCAATGGCAGCAAAGTTGGATCGGAGGATAGAGTCAAGCTTCTTATCCACCACATTCTTAAGACCCACTGCATCCACCAATGGCAAAAGAAACAGTGGACTTGGCTAGCCTGGAAGTAAGTGGGATCCACTGAAGGAGGAGAAGCCCACTGCGCCAAAGCTACCGCTAAAAAGTAGTTCAGCTATGACAATCTCTTATGGATAATCAGGCTCTTATAAAGGGGTCATACGCTCATCCAGAAGAATCTGATCAAGGGTGGCATTAGAGGGAAAACCGTAGAGGATTTCCTACTCCTCTGAAAGACCTCCATAAAGGAAGGACCCTTATCAGGGGTGTCAGAGCCCTGAAGGGTCTGTAAAATAGCCCTCGTGTGCCCCACTGCAGAGGGAAAAGGGTCAGCCTCATAGTCCCCAGACGAGTCCTCCTCAGAGGAGCCTATGAGTGCATGTCAAATTAGGGCCCTAGAGGCCACAAACCTGAAGGTGGTAAGGGGCTTCCAAGACTGAAGAACTCCTTGGATGCAAAGAGTAAATTGGGCCATATTGGACAACAAATCCTTTACCCAAACTGGCTCTTGTTTAAAGGGATAGTAATGTTTCATAACAAAAGCAGCTCTAATTAACCATCATAGTATTTGGGCCTTGGAGAGTGTTATTTCAATTCTGTCAGAATTGTAGTTCAAGAGTAATTGAATAATAATTTAATAATAATTTGTGATTTTTATAGCGCTTTTCTCCCTGTGAGACTCAAAGCGCTTTACAAATCTATAAACAGACATAAAATTTAAGGGTTCCTTATGGTCACATGAGGTGACTGAATGCCTGATAAAAGAGATGGGTCTTTAGCTTTTTTTTTTATTTTTAAAAGTCTGTAATGATGGTGCCTCTCTGATTGAGGACGGTAAAGAGCTCCAGAATGTGGGAGCAGCGTGGCTGAATGCCCGGGAACCTGAGGTTGTCTTTATTCTGGGCACTGACAGGAGGGATCTGTTGGCTGACCGCAGTGAGAGGGATTGAATATAGGGTGTCAGGAGCTCTTTCAGGTACTGTGGGCCTTGATTATTTAAGGCTTTGAAGGTCAGCAGGCTAATTTTAAAATATGTTCGCCATTTAATTGGAAGCCAGTGCAGGGAGTGGAGAACGGGTGTTATGTGACATGAGCGAGTTTTATTGGTCAGTAGTCTGGCTGCTGCATTTTGTACTGTCTTTAGGCGATGGAGTTCTTTTTCTGGGAGGCCCAAGTAAAGTGCATTACAATGATCCAGGCGAGAAGACACAAATACATGGACTAATGTTGGCATATCATCCGGTGGAATCAAGTGTTGTATCCTGGATATATTTCTCAGATGAAAGAAGGCAGATTTTATTACAGAAGAGATCTGCTGTTTAAATGACAGTCCAGAGTCAATCACTCCGAGACTCCGTACCTCTGTTGAACTAACGAGTTCAGAGCCTCCAAGTTCCAGGCCAGTTGGGTGATCCTGAGATATTCTTGTTGCCTAGGGTCCCCTCACCAAGAGTAACTCTCTTTTGTCAGGGTTCACTTTAAGACAACTAGCATTCATCCACTCTATGAGGTCTGCTAAGCAACTGTTGATGAGGCATGTTGGGTCTTTAGTATCTGGAGCAAAGGAGAAGTAGAGTTGTGTGTCATCTGAGTAACAATGATATCTTAGGCCGTGTCTTCTGATGAGGTCTCCCAGTGGTAGTAAGTAAATTGCGAATAGCATAGGAGACAAGATGGAACCTTGTGGAACTCCGCAAGCTAATTCTGTTGGTGCCGATGAGCAAGATCCTGATGTTACTCTCTGTGATCTACCAGTGAGGAAAGATTTAAACCAGTTAAGAACTGTGCCTCCTAGACCACAGATGTGTTGCAAGCGCGCTATTAAAATCCCATGGTCAATGGTGTCAAATGCAGCTAAGAGATCTAGGAGGATTAGGATGGAGTAATCACCTTTGTCTCTCGCCAAAAGGAGATCATTTAGCACTCGGACTAGCGCTGTTTCCGTGCTGTGGCGGCATCTGAAACCTGACTGGAAAGGATCAAAGATGTTATAGCTTGATAGATGGGCCTCCAGTTGAGTTGCCAATACTTTTTCAATGAGTTTCCCCAGAAATGGAAGGTTGGATACTGGTCTGTAATTTGCTATACAGTCTGGGTCTAGTGAGGGTTTCTTTAGGAGGGGTTTTACCACTGCTTCTTTTAGAGGATCCGGGAAGATTCCAGTTTTTAGTGAACACTCCACTATTTTTGTGAGGGCTGGGGCAAGTGTTTCAGTACATGCAGATATAAGACAAGTTGGGGCAGGGTCTAAGTCACACGTAGTGGGGCGCAACTTTTGCATCGTTCTTTTAACTTCCTCTATATCCACATTTGTAAAAGTAGACCATAAACTGGGGGAATCTGGTCTTCCACTGGAGTGGTTCAGGTGGGTAACTGGTTGGCCTGCTGTGATGGAGGCTCGGATGGAGGAAATCTTGTCTGTGAAGATCGCAAATTCTTCACACTTATCTTGAGAAAAGTTGGTGGGTATATGCATGCATGCTGGTTTGCAGAGCCTTTCTACTGTGGGAAACAGTTGCCTGGGTCTGTTGCGGGAAAGTGTGATTTCGCGTGACAAAAATTAGGATTTTTCATCTTAAATTGATATTCATTGAGGTGATTGGTAAGAGCAACTTTGTCCTCTGGGTCACGTGTCCTGCGCCACCTTCTCTCGAGTTTACGGCCTGTTCTCTTCAATTCTCTGATGGTGCTATCAAACCAAGGTGCATTATTGTGAGTTTTGATAGTGCATATGCGTGATGGTGCAATGATTTCTAGGGTGTCCCTTATGGTTTTGTTGTAGAGTTGGACTAAGGAGCCAGGGTCTTCACAAGTGCCCATCAGTTCACTTAGATCCATATTTGATGTTACGTCCAGTGGGGTCACCCCTTTTAATGAGCGGTGTTTGTCCAGGTTCTGAGGCTGTGGTCTGGCTGAATGTGATCTAATGGAAAAGTGTATGGAGTGGTGGTCTGACCACACAACTGGATTTACAGTTACTGGCGACACTTCTAGTCCACACTGGAACACTAGATCGAGTGTATGACCTTTTCTGTGGGTGGAAGTGGCAACTGTTTGTATGAAGCCAAGCGCACTCATCAGGCTGAGGAGGTCCTGCCCAAGTTGGGATAGTGTGTCATCAATCCAAGTGTTGAAGTCTCCCAATATAATCCATCTAGGGTGTTCAAGGATTAAACTAGTCAAAAGGTCTGAGAGTTCTTGAAGAAATCTCTTCCCATCTCCTGGGGGTCTGTATATTAACGGTATCTGAAATCCTCTATCTATTGAGATGCTAGCAGCTACACATTCAAAAGATTGGGGTGTGTGGACTGATATTGGCCTGGGGTTTAAGGATGATTTGACACAGATCATTACTCCACCTCCCTTGCGCTCTTGTCTCGGGCGGTGGAACACTGTATAATTGCCTGGAACAGCTGCTGCTAGGATAGGCCCCGCATTGTCATCTAGCCACGATTCTGTGAAGCACGCTAATTCACATGTTTCAATAAGGTTGGCCATAATAGCTGTTTTGTTCTTTATTGATCAGGCTTTTGTCCAAGCTATAAGAAAAAAATATCATAAGATTAAGGGTGGGTGTGACGTGGAGATACACAGAAGAAAAAGAAATATCGGTTAGTAAATTTCTCTTTCTTCTGTGATCTCCCCGTCACAAGGAATCATGGGAACTTCCCCAGCAAAATTTAGGGAGGGAAATCCACACAACTCCAAAACAAGTTAGGAAAAAAAACACATTTGACCTCTTAATGAAGACCCATAGACAACTTAATAATAGAACAAAGCATATAAAAGGAGAATCCTACCCTTGCCGAGGGATTATTGCTTGGAGCACTCCACGTCCAAATCTGGCGTCAGAAGAGGTATTGATATCCAATTTATAATGTTTTATAAATGTGGAGATAGAAGTCCACGTCGCTGCTCTGCAGATCTCTTCTGGAGAGGCATTTGCTTTGGTAGCCCAGGAGGTTGCCATAGCCCTGGTTGAATGAGCCTTCACTTTTAGTGGAGGGTCAAGTTTTGCCTCTTTATATGCTGTAATGATACATTGTCTTATCCACCTGGCTACTGACTGTCTAGAAGCTGACAGGCCCTTCCTTTTACCTAGGAATTTTATAAATAAGTTGTCTGATTTCCTAAATTCCTGTGTTCTATTCAGGTAAGTAGAGATACACCTGACTAGATCCAAGGAATGGAGCCTCCTTTCCTTCTCAGACTTAGGAAAAGAAAAAAAGGAAGGGAATACTATTTCCGGATTCAAATGGAAATCAGATATAACTTTCCCTCTAAAGGAGGGCTTCATTCTGAGAACAACCTTATCTTGATGAATGGATAAATAAGGGGCTTTACAGGAAAAGGACTAACTCGTTGACCCTTCTAGCAGACGTAATGGCCGTTAAGAAGACAGTTTTCCATGAAAGATGTCTTAAAGAAATAGACTCTAAAGGCTCAAATAAAGGGGAATCTACAAGTTGAGACAAGACAATATTGAGATCCCATGCCGGGATGACTTCTCTTATTCTGGGGCGAACCTTCTCTATGGCTCTAATGAATTTCTTTATTAAGTCCTCATCTGCCCAGTGTTTGGATAGGACAGCCGAAAGCGCCGTGATCTGCACCTTCAGGGATGCTGGACTTAGTCCCAGATCAAAACCAGATTGCAAAAAATCTAGCAAAACAGGAGCAGAGACTTGATCTTTCTGAATATTGTTGTTTATGCACCACCTTCTGAAGGTCTTCCATACCCTGTCATATATCCTGAGGGTGGATTTCTTACGCCCTGAAAAGATGGTATTGGCCACTTTTCTAGAGATGCCCTGCTTCTTCAAGCTTTGCCACTCAGTCTCCAGGCTGTCAGATGAAAAAAATTCGGATGAGAATGAAGCAGAGGACCCTGTGATAGCAGGTCCACCTTGTTCGGTAATGTCCAGGGATCTTGAACCGACATGTTGACTAACTCCGAATACCATGACCGCCTGGGCCATTTGGGGGCAATTAAGATGACCTCCGATCTGTCTATTCTTATCTTCCCAAGGACCTCCCTGATTAAAGGAACAGGGGGAAAAATGTATGCCGCAGAGAAAGTCCAGGAATGTTTCAGAGCATCCTGGCCCAATGCTCCGCTTGTCCTCCATCTGGAGAGAAATTTCTTGCAATTTGCATTTTCCGGACTGGCCATCAGATCTATCTCTGGAGCTGCCCATCTGTGAGTTATCAGCTGGAACACCTGTTGATTCAGGGACCACTCCCCTGGGTGAATCTTGTTCCTGCTCAGATAATCCGCCTGTATGTTCTGACAGCCCGCTATGTGTGAAGCTGAGATGGTCGGAATATTCTTCTCTGCCCAATGCATGATCTTTGCGAGTTCCTTGTTGAGACTTTGGCTCCTTATCCCTCCTTGATTTCTTAAGTACATGACCGTTGTCATGTTGTCCGATCTGATATGGACCTGTTTTCCCTTTAGATATTTCTGAAAATGTCTTAGCGTATGTTCCACGGCTCGTAACTCCAGTATATTTATGTACAGGCTTCTTTCCCCTGTATACTGCTCCCCATCCTCTGGGACTCGCATTCGTGGTGATTATTTCCCATCTTTGCTCTGCAATTGGAACTCCTTTTAGAAGATTCTCTCTTTTTGTCCACCAAAGTAGATCGTGTTGTACTCCTGTTGATAGAAGAATTTGCTGAAAGGGTTCTGGATGATATCTGTTCCAATATCTTAGGAAGTGAGACCGGAGATGCCTCGAATGGAATCTTGCCCAAGGGATCACTTGAATGGCCGACATCATTAACCCTAAGCACCTCATAAATATGTGAGCTGCATGGCTCTTATTTTTCCTGAATCTTGATACCTTTTTTATTATGTTTGACATCCTTTCTTCGGAGAGAGTGATCGTGCCTTGTTTTATGTTGATCCTCATTCCTAAGTATACCAGATCTTGTGATGGAGACAGCTGGCTCTTTAGAGGATTGATGACCCAGCCCAGATTCTGCAGATGTTTTACCACCGTCTGTGTGTCTGCAAAACCTTGCTCCTCTGTTTGAGCTATGATCAGAAGATCGTCCAGATAGGGAATGACGTGTATTCCTTCCTCTCGGATGGGTTCTAGAGCGGCCGCCAAGACCTTTGTGAAAACCCTTGGGGCCGTGGCCAAACCAAAAGGAAGGGCTGTAAACTGAAAATGCCTGTTTTCTACAGCAAATCTTAAAAATCTTTGATGACCCCTTCTGACTGGAATGTGGTAGTAAGCGTCTTGCAAGTCCACCTTTGTTAGGAAATTGCCTGGTAACACTGATCTCATGATTGACTTTACTGACTCCATTCTGAAAGACTTCCGAATTAATAGAGTATTCAGATCCTTGAGATCCAGAATGGTCCTCCAGGAACCTGAAGCCTTGGGAACAGTAAACAAGATTGAATAAATTCCTGAATACTTCTGACTTTCTGGGACCTCCTGAATAACCTTCTTCAATAAGAGATTCTCTCTCTCTTGATTCCATACTTTTTGCTTCTTTCTGCCCTTTGGGGCTCTCGATCTCTTGAAGACATGAAAACTCGGGATCTTTATGAATGGGAGAGGATATCCCATCTCCAGAATGTTCCGAACCCACGTGTCTGAGGTTGTCCAGTTGTGATGAAATTCTAGCAAGCGACCCCCCACTTGCTCTGGAGATGGAACCCGCTGACCTTCAGAACTCTTTTTTGAAGTGCGTCTGTCTTTTGGGATAATCCTTCCGGAATCCACCCCTGGCTTGCTGACCTGTCTGTCTCTTCTGATTAAATGCTGTAGCCTGATATCTTCTGTTATCCCGAAAGGACTGAGGTCTGGATCTGTATGAGGAAGACCTGGGAGAAGATGCTCTTCTTTTCTTCTCCTGCGGTAAAAAGGCACTTTTACCCCCAGAAACCTTTTTTATCAGATCCTCCAATTCTTCATCAAAGAGCTTATTACCTCTGAAGGGGAGATTGACCAATTTATTCTTAGAGGAGGAATCAGTGCCCCAGGGCTTAAGCCAAAGAGCCCGTCTAGAAGATATAGATAAGGCTGAGGATTTAGCCCTTATTTTAATAGAATCCATGGACGCATCGCAAATAAAGTTGTTAGCCTCCTTGATGGCAGACACTTCTCTATCTAATTTAGATCTAGAGGTGCCAGATTCTATGTTTTCCTCCAGACTGGAAAGCCAGATTTTAATAGCTCTAGACACGCAAGCAAGTGCCGTGGCAATTTGAATATTGCTTCCTATCAAGGAAAACTGTCTCTTAAGGGCGGATTCTAGCCTCCTATCCATAGGATCCCTAAGGGAAGAACCATCTTCTAAGGGGATGGTAGTATGTCTGGCTAGAGTGGAAACTGCCGCATCTACTTTTGGAGGGGAAACCCAATCCTTTATCTTATCCGGTTCTACTGGATACATTTTAGAAAATCTCTTAGTAACAGCAGACCTTTTATCTATCCTACTCCATTCAGATAAAACCACTTCAGAAACAGACTGGTGAACCGGAAAACTGAGAGGGGACTTTTTATTGCCCACAAAGGCCGCATCCAGAACATTCAAGTCCTTTTGTTCCTCCACTAAACCTAAGGACTTTCTGACTGACTTAACAAAGCTATCAATTTTCTCCAAGGAAAAAGCCCCAGATCCTTCTACTATCTCGCCCTCTTCTTCAGAAGAAAACGCTGAGGAATCCATGCTATTGTCCTCCTCCTGAATAATCTTAGGAGAAGAGGTACCCTCCCCAGGGTCCTCTGTCCTCTGTCGCTTCTTAGGAATTACGGACTCCTGCATGTACGTGAAGGTTTCCTGTAAAGAAACCTTCATCCATGATATGAAATGCTGGAATTGGTTAGGCATTTCAGACAAAGCAACCTTCTTTAAAGGGATAGTATTACTTCAAAATTACTATCCCTCATATTGTAGCCCTTAATAAACTGAGTTAAATGACACCAGCGGCATCTCTCAAACCTTTATGGTTTAAGAGATAGCTGCTTTCAAAGTTTCCTCTCCCCTGCTGTCAGCTTTCTGCTGCCATCAGGGGAATCCGGTCCCGGGACAGACAGAGGGTTTTAAACAGAGCCGATATCTCGTTATGGAAGGAAAAATGATTCATTGAAACAGTCTTCTATGTGTGCTTGGTAACCAAGCACACGTAGAAGACTGTTTCAATTAATCATTTTTCCTTCCATAACGAGATATCGGCTCTGTTTAAAACCCTCTGTCTGTCCCGGGACCGGATTCCCCTGATGGCAGCAGAACGCTGACAGCAGGGGAGAGGAAACTTTGAAAGAGGCTATCTCTTAAACCATAAAGGTTTGAGAGATGCCGCTGGTGTCATTTAACTCCGTTTATTAAGGGCTACAATATGAGGGATAGTAATTTTGAAGTAATACTATCCCTTTAAACAATCAGGACAAAAGTTTGAGCTATCTGACCCCTGCAACTTCTTGTCACAATTAGAACAGGACTTTTGCTTCTGTTTCTCCTCTTTGGGGGGGGGCAGAATCAGCTTTCTCCTTACTCTCTGATGACTTAGAAGCAGACATACTGACTAAAAACTATAACTTTATTAATACTTATTAAAAAGAAAAAAAGTGGCTAGAAGCCTAAATCCTACCTGTGTACTGCCATGGAACCGATATATATAGCGTGCGTTCCACTCCTGAACCGCAACGCCCCGTTCAGCCAGATTATCTGGTGTGGATAAAACTTCCTCTCTCCACTGCCTCTTGCTGCCCGAACTTCCTGCTATGGCTGCGCATGCTCAGAAGCGTGCGTTTCACTCCAGAACGCATGCCGAAGAAACATCCCCATTTGATGAGTGAAGTGGAGAGGAATATGCCACTCCTAGCTTTAGGAAGCCGGAAGAAGGCAGCATGACAAAGAGAAAGCGCTCCAAGTACCATCAACACCAACGTGCCCTGGAACATTGCCTGACCAGAAGCACGCTGAATCACTGCTGCACCGGATACTGCATTTCAATAAGGAGACCCGGTAAGCTTCAAAGAACTATTCCCCGTCACGGAGGCATCCGCCTCCTATCCTCCAGCTGGCTGGGACCGAAGACAACTGAAGTGAGTGGGGGGAGCCTACTATTTAAATTAATTTAGACGGTCGTACCAGCTGGAGGATAGGAGATAAATTCCCATGAGTCCTTGTGACGGGGAGATCACAGAAGAAAAGCCGATTCAGTTTTGCCGGAGGCTTCTTCCTAGTAACTAAAGGCAACAGGGTACTCTTACACTCATGAAGGAAAGGCAGACAATGGTGTCTGCAAACTGTAAAGTCCCATAGAGGTGAATGAAGCATGGTTTCTATGCAGTAAAGCACACCTCTAATTAAAATAAACCAAAAGTTCAAAAAGTGTATAAACAGGGCAAAACACAGTATAAAACACCAAAATGAATGAACACTGAACCCAGTAGGGAAAGTGCAATAAACTCGTCAAAAGTGCCCAAACCAGCAAATAAAGGGTAAATTTACCAAAGAAACCCATTTGCTCCAAACCCCAACAGACAAACTCAATGAGTGCAGGAGTATGCAGTAGGAACTCCAAAGGAGACCCCTGTGTGGATGGAAAGCATGGGACATGTGGACCTCAGCACTGAAAGGGTTGTTCGCCTTTTTAGCAGGTCTTCAGATTACCATTACTAAAGAAGAAGCCTCGGTGGGCAACTTCCAGGGAAAAAAACATGCCACACAAGCTTTTCCCCTTCAGGGCTGACAGGTCTACCACAGCACCTGGAGACTGAGCCATCCACTTGGGAATGTCAGTAATGGTAATCCGCCTAATGGTGGTATTCCATATCTAACAGAAAAATTATTTAAAAAAAAGCTAAAACTATAGCAGAACTGTTCTCATGCCTTGCTTGATCAAGGAACAAATCTTACTGCATGGGGATTGGCTGGGGACCAGCTAAGGAGAGGAGGTAGGCTCCACCCAGCATTCTCTTCAAGAACTGTTCCTGCCTACTTAAAGGGGTGATCATCTACCCAAAGTTACTAGTAACCTATATTGGACAACAGAGAAAATAAAATAAAAAAATACACTAACACTAGGCAGCAATGTTTCATGCCATGTCCATTTCAGTCAGGAACATATCAAAACAGGAAGCAAGGGTGGGGGGTCACAGCCTGTAAACCGAGAAGGAAGGCTCCACCCTCAAGACCTTGCCTTCTGATATGTTCCCGCTTTCCATAAAGAAGATGATCTCCCATGGTACCTGTATTCCATATTGGATGAAAGAGAAAAAAACAATAACATACAACAAAAGATTAAGGGAAAAATTGACAACAGTGGTCCATGACCCATTTACCAAAAATTGGTCCCAATGGAACAATTTTAAATCCCCAGAAGAATCAACGTTCTTTTCCTGGTCTGAAAACTTTATGGAGCTCTCTGCATTGAGGTTTGGACCATCAGATTTATACCCATAGAGACGTATCCCTCCTTCTTTTAAGCTTCTGCCTTTTGTGTTATGCCCAACTCCAACCAAATATATGAATGAGTGCAAATATTTAAACCGAACACCAAGGTACTAAACTTTCAACTTTACAAGGATAGTAATGTTTTATAATAAAAGCAGCTCTAATTATCATCATAGTATTTGGACTTTGGAGAGTGTTATTTCAATACTGTCAGAGTTATAGTTCAAGAGTAATTCAATGACAAAGTATCCCCCTCCCACCCCTTTTACTGATGTAACACTGCTCAGCCAGAGCAGAAGGGAGGTGCCCAGGTAGACTGCAGAGAGGGACAATCTTCAATTAAGATAAGGGAAAAACCTGAAAAGCTTGTTAAGGGGGGCAGGGCTTTCATTGTTCTGATAGGAAGAATATTGTCCCTTGCTGTTATCTGTCTGGTCTATGGACTGCATTCCACATCTGAGAAGAGATGGCTTACACTAGGTAAAAGGGGCAGGAGGGGTAAACTTTGCTTGTGAATATCTCTCAAACCATAAAGGTTTGAGAGACAAGACTTATATCGTTCTTCATGTTTATTTAATGCCTACAAAATAAAATAAAGATAAAACGAAGTATTACTATCCCTTTAAACTAAAATGAAAATGTTCCATTTATAACAACTTTGTGAATTTTATCACGCAATTTGTTTTCTATTGAGTAGTAATTTAGACAAGAGAATTGCTGTTTATGTAGTATACTTGGATTTTGCAAAAGCCTTTGATACAGTGCTTTAGGGCTTGATCCATATGTTGGCGTTAATACCAACGTGAAGAAAAAACTTCCTTCACGAGTTAAGCAAGACCGGGTAACGTGAGATTCAAATCTTCATTACCCAGAAAGGCTAACAAGAGATGACCAACAAAATACACGTTAACCTTAAACCTGCATCGCTTAGAAAAGCTTACCTAAAAGCACACGATAAAAAGATTACCTAGCACCACAGCCAATCACAGCACTCCATAGTAGAAAGTTCAGTCAGAAAATCCAAAACCACCGTTGCCAGTTCTGAACAGCATTCTCTGTGCTTCCCTACCCAACCAGTAGGGGAACACAGAGATAGCTTTCAGCACCATGGACAGCTTTGAATGCCATAGGGATGTGCATTGCTCATCCCTGTGGAATTCAAAGGGTTACAATAAAAAAAGTAATACACCAAGCACTACACAATGCCCCCCTTTGACATCCCCTCCCCTTAGTATGTCACATATATTGCATATATGGGACACACTAACTTCATCCACATCCACCTCAGGTACTGCCATTTAGTCCACAAATCAGTCTGATATTCAACTCTTTCAGTACCAGCAATGTTTTCCTACCTCTCTGGTACTGAAAGAGTTAAGAGTTGAATATCAGACAGATTTGTGGACTAAATGGCAGTACCTGAGGTGGATGTGGATGGAGTTAGTATGTCCCATATATGCAATATATGTGACATACTAAGGGGGGGGGGGGTCAAAGGGGGGGCATTGTGTAGTGCTTGGTGTACTACTTTTCTTTATTGTAACCCTTTGAATGCCACAGGGTGAGCAGTGCACATCCCTATGAGATTCAAAGCTGTCCATGGCGCCGAAAGCCATCTCTGTGTTCCCCTACTGGCTGGGTAGGGAAAAGCACAGAGAATGCTATTCAGAACTGGCGACGGTGGTTTTGTACTCTGACTTGTGTGATGTTCTCCAAAAAAAATAGGCGTTAGATTTCTGGAGTGAAATGTTGCAATTTAACTCGCGTTAGCCCTAACTCAAACATTTGAATGGCTTTTGGCGTTGCATGTACATTATCCTCTATGGGTGAGATCTTGCTGTTCTGGCGACGTGTGTTTCAGAACTGCCGTTATTTTTACTAGTGGGAATATTTGCATTGCTTACTGGCAGTACAAAACCACCGTCGCCAGTTTTTTTCTGCCGACGCCAACATTTGAACCGAGCCCTTAATCAGGTTACTGCATAAATTAAAAGGCTTCAGTTTAGGCGGTGTTATCTGTACATGGATTGAGAACTGGTTAAATGATAGATGGCAGTTGTTGTAAATGGAACCTTTTAAACTTGGTCTCAAGTTATAAGCGGGGTGTCACAGGGTTCAGTCCTGGGCCCAATGCTTTTTAATTTGTTTATAAATGATCTAGAAGTGGGAACTGAAAGTAGTGTCTTCCTCTTTGCTGATGACACAAAGCTGTGTAAGGAAATACATACAGAGCTGGATGTTTTTTCTCTGCAGAAGAATTTAAATTGAGTGAATAGGCAGAAAAGCAGATGACATTTAATGTAGATAAATGTAAGGTTATGCATTTGGGCTATAGAAACAAACATGCTACATGTACTCTAAATGGGAATCAACTTGGGGAACTGTCATTAGAGAAAGATTTAGGAGTACTGATAGACGATAGACTTCACAGCTGTCTGCACAGTCACTCAACTGTTGCAAGAGCAAAAATGGTACTGGCCTGCATAAAAAGAGGTGTAGATGCAAGGGATGCCAACATTATCCTATGTCTATATAAATCCTTGGTTAGGCCTAATCTATAATATAGTGTACAATTTTGGGCACTAGTTTTTAAAAAAAGACATTGTTGAACTGGAAACACATAAAAGGGATTGGAGGATCTGAGTTATAAAGAGAGACTAGCCAAACTGGGTTTGTTTACATTACAGAAGAGACGTCCAAGGGGTGATATGATTACCATTTACAAATACATTCAAAGGTCAATACAAAAACTATCCAATTAATTATTTACACAAAGAGTGGAGCTAAGAACAAGAGGTCATCCATTAAGACTAGAGGAAAGGAGTCTTGACTAAAACAGAGGAAGGGATTTTTTACAGTAAGGGCGGCGCAGCAATGGCATTCTTTGCCTGCGGATGTTGAACTTGCAGATAATTTAACGGCTTTCAAAAAAGCAATGGAAGCCTATCTACCTCAGAACAATATTGAAAGTTATAACAGATGGCTTCAAACCAGATAGGCTGTTGATCCAGGGAACTATCTGCCATTGGCGTCAGGAAAGCATTTTACCCACTTGGGGCTAAATTGGAAATTGCTTCAGTGGGTTTTTTTTGCCTTCCTCTGGATCAACAGGGGTGTTTGTGGCATGGGCTGGACTTGAAGGATATATGTCTTTTTACAGATTCATCAACTATGTTAGTATGTTCAACATTCATATCTGCTCCAGACCAGATTGCATTTAATATATACTAGAGGAAAACACTTACCCATGTTACTACTTTCAGGTATAAAATGTGCACGGAGAGAAACTTTGCCATATAAATTGCACTTATGCTTAAACTGAGTAACGTGATTATGACAATCATTTGACAGTTAAAAGCACTTACCATCGGCTTTGTCTAGCTGAACTCTGCATGTTAACCACAGTTGCTGATTATAGGTAGACAGGACTGGTGACTGCAAATTAAATGGCCCTACCTGAAAGAAAACAGGATTTTAGTCTTACCTGTTAAATCTTTCTCTTAGTCCATACAGGTTACTGGTAAGTTTGAGTAGGCGCTCCGCCCCTTTAAGTAGGCAGAAACAATTCTGAGAAGTGAGTGCAGGGGTGGAGCCTACCCTCTAACCTTAACTGCAGCTTCCTGTTAGCTTCAGTAAGTTTTGGAACAAACTACAAGTAGTCCGCGAGGAAACAGAAGACTCAAGTGAGCATGAACCTAAAAGTGGTCCCCACGTTCTGCCGCAGGAGCACCAAGCATGGTCCCGTGACAGGGTGGGAGACCAATAACCTGTATGGACTAAGAGAAAAGGATTTAACAGGTAAGACTAAGTTCCTATTTTCTCTGTCGTCCAATACAGGTTACTGGTAACTTTGGGATGTCCAACCATTAAGTTCCCCAAGGCGGAAAGAAAGGCAAGGACCAGGCACAGGCCCCCAAAGTCCCCAGAGAACCAATGAACCTGCAGATCACAAATAGCTCAACACTAACCGCAAAGTGTCAAAGGACACTGAACAGGGGTAAAAACAAACCCCATGAACTGTAGCACAGCACACTGAACTAGAGCCAACAGGGCTCAAAAGTGAAAGAGTACTGAGAGACTAAAGAGATCTTAGACACGCGAGGCTGCCTCCAGGATCTCCTCCCAAAACTGTCATCAGCTGATGCCAGCACATCCACACGACAGGGTTGAGAAAAAAGTGTGCACAGACTACCAAGTGCCACCTTGCACAACTGATCAGCTCAGGCCTGGTTTTTGTAGGCCCGAGAAGCCCCAACAGACCTCGCAGAATGAGCCATAACCCTGAAGGGAACAGGCTTCTTCCAAAGTTTGTAAGCCTTATGAATTGTGGAATTGACCCAAGAAGCTATGGTAGCCTTGGAAGCAGGCTTCCCTGCCCTAGGACCCTCAGGAACGACAAAGAGAGTGTCAGGCTGCCTCAAGGACTCAGTGCGATGCACATAGAACATGAGACAATGCACAACATCCAACAGATGAAGATCCCTCTCTTTATCTGAAGTAGGGTTAGGACAGAAGCAAGGGACCACAATCTCCTAATTAATGTGGAACTCATAACACCACCTTCGGGAGAAACTCTTGAGAGGTGCAAAGCATCGCCTTGTCCTTGAGAAAGGCCAAAAAGGGTGGTCTACAAGACAGGGCATGCAGCTCCGCGACTCGGCGAACAGAAACAATCTCCAGGAGAAAGTCCATCTTGCACATTGGATACCATTCCTCTACATATGCTAAAGACTCCCAAGACCAAGTTAAGATCCCACTGAGGAGCAGGGGACTTCAACACCGGACAGGTATCAGCAACCCCCTGGAAGAAAACCTTGACATCATGAATGATACGAATAATAGAAAGAAGTGTAGTGATATGATAAACCGCGGATTCTAATCTGTCCGCTGATACTCATCCACTACAATTAACCCGTTCAGCGTTAATGAGAAATGAAGTACCCAAATGGTTAAAATATAACCTTTATTGATACATGTAAAAACATCATTCTAAATTTAAAAACCAAGTCGTGTGTACCTTATCTAGTACACTCGACTTACATAAAATAAACAAGTAACTGGGGTTGTATGCACTCTGTCACCTATCTCCAGTGTAGTAGCTAATTCAATCTTGAACGTAATATGGGATTCACCCTTAATAACTGGGACTACATAATCGCTAATGAACGCTCTTGTATTTGGGCTTGAACTACCCGCCCAGTGTTTTTCCCATGAGTCTCAGTTCAACATCAGCTAATCTCAATTGTACCTAGAGAGTCTTCACTCCCAAGTATTAAATCAGTAAAAAAACTCAGACTATTAGCTGAAATCTTCATAGAAGTTCGCAGTCCCTCATTGCCTCTCATTTAACACATAACGTGCCATAATCAATATGTTGATTACTAGCACTTAAAAGCGTACGTGTTAGTCTAACATCAACGTACATATATACCTCCCAGGTGAAGAAACACCCGGTACTACCAAGGCTAGTTTAAATCTGATATTACTTCAACTTATCCTATCTGTATGTTAGGCTATATGGAGAACTACAAATGTTACCTCCCGGGTGTAAATAAACCAACCCGGTACCGTTATACCTCTTATTTAATAGTATTCACTCTCAGAGTATCTCCATAATTACCTCCAGGTTGAATTTAATCAGCCCGGTACTACCCTACTGCATAACTCGTTCTTGATGTCTCCTATTAACCTATACCTCCCGGATTGTATTATACATTCCGGTACCACCTTACAGATACACCAGTAATACCACAATGGCAGTTACCTCCCAGGATAGAGTATTCAAACTGGTACTACCTTCTGTTGTGTTTATGAAACAATCCTATACCTCCCAGGTTAGTTAAATTTAACCAGGTACCACTGTTTAGTTGGTAATTAACGGAAAGCAAGATTTTGAATTTTCGTTAACCCTTCTTAATCTTAGTAATAACACAGCTATATGATGTAGGCTACCACTGTGACGTTGTCAGACTATACCCTGACTGGGCAATTCTCCAGTTGCTGTGTCCAGAGATGTAGGGCATGAAATATCGCCCAAAGCCCCAAGAAATTGATGGGAAGGAGAGATTCCTCCTGAGACCACCGGCCCTGAACACTCATGTGCCCCAGCACCGCTCCCCATCTGGAGAGGCTGGCATCTGTCTGCCAGGATTAGAAACCTCTGAAGTTCCCTGGTGTGAGCCATGGCAAATGGGACTGCTTCTGTGGTGGAAATGAACTTCCCCACAAAGGATGACAACTTCTTGGCTGGAACTGGATCCAGAGACAGGATAGCCTGGACCTTCAGTGCTATCTGATGAGCCACTTCGTCCGTGAGAAACACCATCCCCTTCTGAGCGTCGAAGAGGAGGCCCAGAAAGACCATTCTCTGGGAAGGAACAAGGTCTGACTTGTCAAAGTTGATCCACCCATGATGGGAGAGAGCATGAATGCTGTCCTGCACCTGCTGGTGAAGGAGTTCCGGAGATGAGGCCTTCAGAAGGAGGTCATCCATATATGGAGTCACCCTGATGCAGTTCCGATGTAAGATGGAGATCAATGCTCCTAGGACTCTGTTGAAGACTTGAGGAGCCGTGGTTAGGCCAAAGGGGAGGGCAGAGAACTGGAAATGCTCTTGGTCCCAGGCAAAGAGGAGATACTGCCGACTCTCTGGATGAATGTTGATGTGCAGATAGGCATCTTGAAGCTCCACAGAGGCCAGAAATTCCCCAGGAGACATGGCTGCTGTCACTGTGAGCAAAGACTCCTGGAGGTATGGGACCTAACCACAAAGGAGTTGAGATCCTTCAGATCCAAAATGAGACGACAGCCCCCATCCTTCTTGGAAACCACAAAGAGGTTGGAGTAGAATCCCAAGCCCCTCTCCTGAGGGGGAACTGGCTCCAAGACCGCCTTGTCCAGAAGGGTATGTATAGCCTATTCGAAAAGGCGTCTCTTTCTGCTCCCAAGGGAGAACGAGAAACAAAGGTCCTTGGAGGAGGAAGAGAGGTGAAGGGAATCCTGTATCCTGAGGCCACCACTTGTAAAACCCATGGGTCTGCCACAGAGGCCTGTCAAGCTGAAAGGTAGTGGCGTAGGCGGCCACCTACCTGTGGGTGGGGATCCGGGTTCGATGAGTCATGCAAAAGAATGTTTGGAAGCCTTGGGTGTTGTGGAGAACTTGGATCTCCATTGCTGCGTAGGCTTGGATAAGGAGCGCAAAGCCTGATGGACAGCCTGGGTCGCCTGGTGCAAGTCTGTCTGAAAGGGAAGAAAATGCCAATGCCTTTTGACAGGTGCCTTCTTTCTCAGGGCCACTGGCAAGTGAGTACTCTTCCCTCCAGTGGCCTCGTTGAGATCCTGGAGATCAGGCCCAAACAGGGAGGATCCCTGAAAAGGCAAAGACAGGAGAGCCTTCTTGGAGGCCGTGTCAGCAGACCAGATCTTGAGCCAAAAAGCCCTTCTGGCTACCACAGACATGGTAGAAGCCCTGGCTACCATACGCACATCATCAAACAGGGCAGCAGAGACATAATACTGAGCCTCAGCAATGTTAGCGAGAAGTCGTAACATGTCAGAAGTAGGGGCCCCCTGATGGACAGCAGAATTGAGCTGTTCAGTCCAAACAGCCACAGCTCTATTTACCCATGCAGCAGCAAAGGTAGGGCGAAGGGCAAAGCCCCGCCGTCACAAAAATAGCCTTGAGAGAAGTCTCAAGCTTCTCATCAGTCCAGTCTTTGAGAGCAGAGGCATCAGCCACTGGCAAGGCAGTGGATTTAGAAAGCCTGGAAACTGGGGCATCCATTTTGGGGGGATGAACCCAGAAAATGGGTAAAGTTTAGCAAACTTCCTAGACACAGACTGTTTCTTGTCTGGAAATTTCCACTCCTCAAACACCAAGTGGTCAAGGGTGGGGTTAGGGGGAAAGCAAGCACGGGGCCTGACAGGCTCCTGGAAAACATCAGAGGGGTCAGAAGACGTCTCCTGCACCAAGAGAACGTTCAGGGTGGACAATACAGCCCTGATCAGGCCCTCAGCCGAGGGGATGGGGCACGCCTCAAAGGGGTCCCCAAAAAACTGAGAGGAAGGAATAGCTGAACAGTCATCATCATCATCAGATTCCATCAACAACTCCTCCACAGAGGAGTCAGACACATCAGGTACACTCGGCGGTTTAGGCAGGGAAGATCTGATAGGGGCGGGGGTCTGCCACTAGTGGAAGACCCCCTATAAAATGGACGGAAGGAGTTGTAAGGTGGACCGGAGGTCCCTGGTAGTAGCCTTAAACTCTTGCATCCATACTGGCTCTAGTGCATGGCTGTAGGTCCCTGCAGGAGATTCAGGAGCAGCAGAGCATGCTGGGCAAATATGACCTAAGAATTCTCTAGGTAACCCTGTATGACATGAGGAGCAATGAGCAATGGGGGGGACAAAGGCTCCAGAGATTCCATAGTCTTAAGTCTAGCACCAGCCTTAAGTGGAATAGACATTTTCACAGAAGTCAACTGGTCAATAAATACACTGATCGCCCAAAAACAATGTTTAACAGTGATAAAATAGCCCAGAAAACGTTATAATAAACATATCTGGCAAACAAAGGGTTAAACAGCTGAGGCGAGAGGAAGAGTCAAGGCCCTGCGTTCTCAGAAAGGCACAAAATGGCCGCTGCGACGGTAGCCAATCAGAAAAGAGCGCGCGAAGCAAGCGCTCATGGGATTTGTAGTTTTTCCTGACAAAAGTACCCCAACAGTGCTCGATGCCCCCCAAGTCCCCCAGCACATTCAGAATGTTGACCGGATGACAGAGCAAGGGCAGACAAGAAAGATGAGCCGTCTCTGACCTCGCTGAGATAAGCGGTTGCAGAGATATGTCCCAACTGTAAAGTCCCACTGAAGTGAATGGAGCAATGGCGTCTGAGCGGTAAAGAGCGGTCTTACAGGTGCAGTACACAATTTCAACAAAAAAATGAAAGTAAATTTTAAGCTAAAATTATACCAGAACATGTAATTAAAGTATAAAAAACACTAAACCCAGTAAAGAAAGTGATTTCAACCCCCCACAACGTGCCAAACCAGCACTGAAAGGATTAAACCTGCTCCAAACACCCAGAGAGGCATACAGATAGACCCAATGAGTGCTAGAGTATGCAATAGGTCTACAAATTATAAAAGACCCCTGTGCAGAGGGGTTCCATGGGACATGTGGGCCTCAGTACTCAAAGGGTGCTCAACTTTGTTGCATGACTTCTTTTTTCAGATTACCATATATCAAGAAGAAGCCTCAGTGGGCAACTCCTGAGGAAAGAACTTGCAGCCCAGATTTTCCCCCCAGGGCTTAGGTCCACAAATAAGCACCTGGTAAACTGAGCTACCCACATTTGGGTGATGGGAATGGTCACTGACGGTAATCCGCCTAATGGTGGTATCCCATATCTAACAGAAAATAAAATTCTAAAACTAAACAGAACTGTTCTCTTGCCTTGTTGCTTGCAACGTGGAACAAAACTTACTGAAGCAAACAGGAAGCTGCAGCTAAGGTTAGAGGGTAGGCTCCACCCCTGCACTCACTTCTCAGAATTTTTCCTGCCTACTTAAAGGGGCGGAGCGCTTACACAAAGTTACCAGTAACCTGTATTGGACGACAGAGAAA